>OZ014489.1:22383565-25164711 GCA_963965965.1 Trididemnum nubilum | reverse complement strand
GATGCAGAACCTATATACGGAACTTTAAAAAAGCAAGTCTCGCATTCATCGCTGTTTTCGTTTTCTTGAGTATGATGGAATGAAAGCGCAAGAAATTTGCGCAATATTTTATCAAAGAATTGTGGGGGGTAATTGTTAGATAAAAATAACGATTTAAGAATTTCAACCTCTTTGAAAAACAACCAATCACTTGAACAAATTAACTTGGCACGGTGGAGCATACAAAACACTAAACCAGATTTCCATTTAATGGAACATATAGCAGCAAAGTTAAGGAATAAACCCGTATTAGTAGGCTTTCTACAGACCCATGTATCAACAGTATTCTCACTAATTTTGATATCAACATCCAGAAATTGCAAAGTGTTTGTGGACTTTTCAATAGTAAATTTAATATTATCATGTTGGCTGGTTAGAATATTCAAAAAAGACGAACACGCGTTAACATCATCAAAAACAGCAAACACATCATCAATATAGCGAACATATAATTTAGGGTGACAAGACATTTGATCTTTGAAAATTAACGTTTCCAGGTGTCCCAAAAAGAAATTAGCCATAGTGCAACCAAGTGGGGATCCCATACCAATACCATCTACTTGCTTGTACAGTTCATCCTTGAACAGAAACATACATTCAATAGCCAGGTGCATCAGCTTCACAAATACCTCTTTAGTGATGGGACGATGATCATTACGGTCAGAAGAAAAAATGTAATTAGCAATGATATCAATAGTTTGGCTTAAAGGAACGTTAGTAAATAGCGATTTTACATCAAAACTGACCAGAAATTGATTAGATGAGTTGAAATTGAAAGTATTAATTTTGTTTAAAAATTCTTCACTTGACTGAATAATGTACGAATCAGGAATGTAGGGTTTGATGATGGAGTCCAAAAATTTTGCTAATTTATATTCAGGAGTACCGATCATGGAAACCACAGGTCGAGCTGGATTGACATCTTTGTGAACTTTTATTAGGCCATACAATTTTCCAGGATTGCTTCCTGATGGAATTAAGCTTTTGATAATTTCATCACCATAACCTTTTAAATATTTGCGAACATAGTAACGAATTGAATTTTCTTTTGCGATTATTGGATGAATTTCTTGTTCTGTATTAATTTTGATGAATTTAGATTTATCACCAAGAATGTTGTCTAGTTTAGCGTAATAATCATCGGAGTTTAGTATTGCCACACCACGACCTTTGTCCAATTTGCAAACTTTAATATCGGTATTATTGGAAAGTGACTGTAATGTTCTGTGGAGAAATTGATTGCGTTTCGATGCACATTGGTGTTCAGCATTTAAAGCAAATTTTTGAAACAAATATTTAATTTGGTCTTTTGTGTCTTCATGGAAAAATGGAATTTTTAGTTTTCTTTTAATATTTGAAAATAACCGTTCTGCATAGACTTTTAGAGAAGCCAAATTCAATTTCAAAAATCCAAATTTCAAAAATCCAAAAATCCAAAAAATCCAAATCCCAATTCCAAATTCAATTTCAAAAATTTGCTTTGAATGCTGAACACCAATGTGCATCGAAACGCAATCAATTTCTCCACAGAACATTACAGTCACTTTCCAATAATACCGATATTAAAGTTTGCAAATTGGACAAAGGTCGTGGTGTGGCAATACTAAACTCCGATGCACATTGGTGTTCAGCATTCAAAGCAAATTTTTGAAATTGAATTTGGAATTGGGATTTGGATTTTTTGGATTTTTGGATTTTTGAAATTTGGATTTTTGAAATTGAATTTGGCTTCTCTAAAAGTCTATGCAGAACGGTTATTTTCAAATATTAAAAGAAAACTAAAAATTCCATTTTTCCATGAAGACACAAAAGACCAAATTAAATATTTGTTTCAAAAATTTGCTTTAAATGCTGAACACCAATGTGCATCGAAACGCAATCAATTTCTCCACAGAACATTACAGTCACTTTCCAATAATACCGATATTAAAGTTTGCAAATTGGACAAAGGTCGTGGTGTGGCAATACTAAACTCCGATGATTATTACGCTAAACTAGACAACATTCTTGGTGATAAATCTAAATTCATCAAAATTAATACAGAACAAGAAATTCATCCAATAATCGCAAAAGAAAATTCAATTCGTTACTATGTTCGCAAATATTTAAAAGGTTATGGTGATGAAATTATCAAAAGCTTAATTCCATCAGGAAGCAATCCTGGAAAATTGTATGGCCTAATAAAAGTTCACAAAGATGTCAATCCAGCTCGACCTGTGGTTTCCATGATCGGTACTCCTGAATATAAATTAGCAAAATTTTTGGACTCCATCATCAAACCCTACATTCCTGATTCGTACATTATTCAGTCAAGTGAAGAATTTTTAAACAAAATTAATACTTTCAATTTCAACTCATCTAATCAATTTCTGGTCAGTTTTGATGTAAAATCGCTATTTACTAACGTTCCTTTAAGCCAAACTATTGATATCATTGCTAATTACATTTTTTCTTCTGACCGTAATGATCATCGTCCCATCACTAAAGAGGTATTTGTGAAGCTGATGCACCTGGCTATTGAATGTATGTTTCTGTTCAAGGATGAACTGTACAAGCAAGTAGATGGTATTGGTATGGGATCCCCACTTGGTTGCACTATGGCTAATTTCTTTTTGGGACACCTGGAAACGTTAATTTTCAAAGATCAAATGTCTTGTCACCCTAAATTATATGTTCGCTATATTGATGATGTGTTTGCTGTTTTTGATGATGTTAACGCGTGTTCGTCTTTTTTGAATATTCTAACCAGCCAACATGATAATATTAAATTTACTATTGAAAAGTCCACAAACACTTTGCAATTTCTGGATGTTGATATCAAAATTAGTGAGAATACTGTTGATACATGGGTCTGTAGAAAGCCTACTAATACGGGTTTATTCCTTAACTTTGCTGCTATATGTTCCATTAAATGGAAATCTGGTTTAGTGTTTTGTATGCTCCACCGTGCCAAGTTAATTTGTTCAAGTGATTGGTTGTTTTTCAAAGAGGTTGAAATTCTTAAATCGTTATTTTTATCTAACAATTACCCCCCACAATTCTTTGATAAAATATTGCGCAAATTTCTTGCGCTTTCATTCCATCATACTCAAGAAAACGAAAACAGCGATGAATGCGAGACTTGCTTTTTTAAAGTTCCGTATATAGGTTCTGCATCCAAACAATTTACAAAAATCTGTCTGAACTTGTATATCGGGAATTTGGTTTAAAGTTAAAAGTAGTTTACGATACATTTAAGATCAATCGCTACTTCCAGCTGAAAACAAAAACACCGCATGCTCTCTGCTCCAATGTCGTGTACCAGTTTCGATGTTCGTGTGATACGAACCTTGCCTACGTAGGCATGACTACCCGACATTTGGCTGCAAGAGCTTGCGAACATTTGGTTTTAGCTGGACCGCAAAAGAGCGCTATAAAAGAACACATACGCGCATGTGCCATTTGCCGTGAGAAAAATATACCGTAAACTCTTTCCAGATTTTAAAAAGTTGCCATACTGAGTATGAAACTAAAATCCAAGAAGCTCTGTTGATTAAAAAACTAAATCCTAAATTAAATAAGCAACTTTATGCTAAAGGTGCCTCTTTCTTGCTAAGTATTTTCTAATTTCCCAAATTTTCTGTTACGTCATAATATCATAAGTTAGTTCTTACCTTGATTTGACTTGATTTTCTCTTTAATTCAATTCACCTTTACTATCACATTAATAGTTATTCTAACTGGATTGGTTTATTTCACGCTAAAAACTTTATGCTGTTGCTTGTTTGACTGTAATTTTAATCTGATTGCTTTGCTCCAAAACCGGAAAGGCATTTTTAATTTGTTAGATAATAATTTTAAGTATTTCCTCATATAATGAACGTTATTAGTCAGGTATACGTAATTTATGTTGCCGTAATGCTTCTATTTCTTTTACAGATGTTTATGTATTATTGTTTATAATATCCTGAAGAGGGCTTAATTGTTTTAAGCCGAAAACGTTTGATATGTTTTGCTTTGAATAAAAATGTTAAATCCAAAAAAGTTGCTGCTTATTGCTTTGATATTATTGAATTATTAAATAATGTATCTTATACTAAGTAAATTACATTACGTCGTCCGATTGTGAGAGGCTGCAGACTCGATGACTGCGCCATTTCTTTCCGGATATGGACATTTGGTCCTTTCGCAGCCTCTCACAGGAAAGACCATAAGATTGTGTTTCTTTTGTAAAATTTTATTTTCCTTTTTTTCCTGCTTTAGTGTGTTCTGTGTCTTTCTACACAAAAATAAACAATGAATGAATGAATTGAATGTTATAGACAAGAATTTTACTTATTGCGGCGAAATTGGAACAATACATTGCTATTCAGTTACTAACTTAATTTTTTCGAACGATTTTGGAATGCAGCACGCTACACGGTCAAATGCTCCAGGAACAGGCCTGCTCAACTCGCTGCAGTACAAGAGCCAAAACAACGCAGACCTACTTGTCGCGGGCCGTGTGCTTTCGCTGTTATAGCTACCATCGTTACGGCGAAACGTCTTGTGAACGTGGAAAAGTAAAAAACAACATTTACCTCTTTACCTGCATGCAAAAATACTAATTGCGGTAGTTTGGTATCAGTAGCTACAGTAACCAAAGAGGTAGCCAAGGTGGGGGAAGGGCCAAGGGGCCCCCCAATGGAAATGTCACCAATGATAAAAATGTGACAAAAAGCCAATTTTTTCTTCACATTCAGTTTCTTTAGCATTTTTTGCGTACAGCAATACACGCGTACAACAGTAATTAACAATAATATTGACAACCAGGTGCCCTGGACTCCCTCAAATCAATTTTTGCCGACCAATTTAAATGCATAGCCTGGGTGAAATTAAGGGTTTTTGTCCTAAACGTTGCTACCTCACGCCCTCATCTAACCTTCGTATAATGCAATAACCAGAGCCGGATTTCCCATATGGCGCAGGAGCCCCGCGCTCAGATGATTAAGACTTTTCTTGGTCTTCACCTACATTTGGCAGGAAGATGTTGCAAAAATCCCCAAAATGCCAGGGACCCCGGGCAATAACATGGTTAGTAGGCGTAACCATCTATTGTACCATTTTTCAATAGGAACAATTCACCTCCACCTCGCCGGTTTTTATGCGGCAAACTATTTTTGAAAAATAAAATAGCTAGGGGGAATGCTCAGTGAACAAAATATTGAATTTGAATTGAGGCGGCTTGTGCCCCTAGCGGTACGTGTACTCCTCCAACTGGTTATTTTCATGACAAAAAACCTCTTGAAGAAAAATTTTGAGTGGATCATTATTTACAGCCTCCGGCAATATTTTAGCAATGAAGTATTGCCGGAGGCAATGTACCTTGCTTCTCCCTACGTGGGCCGAACCACTTCTAAAATTTAATCCCGAAAAGCAAGATTTTAAGCGCGTCTTGCACTTAAATTATAAGTAAAAGGTGGATTGAACAACTTAATTTTTTCAATTAGTTTTCAAACGTTAAACATCTACTGTAGTTCTTTCAAATGGCTTTGAACACCTGCGAAATGTCATCCAATGGCATTAAATATCTTTTTCCAAAAATGTACTAAAAATTGCGCTACGGCTGGGGCTTTGCCCAAAACCTTTTTAGCCTCCGGCGGCATGGGGCTCGGACCCCAGATCCCGTTAGTGATTTGTTTGAGTTACGCTACTTTACTCAACGCGTCTTCCAATTCAGACGTTTTCACTTTTAAACTATTGGTTTAAGCCCTCTCCCTTTAGCAAAATTCTGGTTAAGTGCCAAACCAGGCCATGGCTTCTGATCTTCCATTCTGCGATGTCTTTGTCCCACAAAACCTTTCGCTTTCGAAAATTTCTCATTACGTCAGTGCATGTGATTTGTGGTTTGTCCCCCTCCCCAAATCAAAAATCCTGGCTACGCGTATGACAGTAGCTCTGGTAGCAATAGCGCTTTCGTTGCTCGAAGATTTAAAATAGTTTTGTTCGGAGCGAAGATTGGTACCTAAACTTTATGCTTTAAGTCTCTTTTTATTAGCATCTAATTCAGCGAGATTCGGATGTTGGGTTTCAAAATGGCGTCTTAGATTATATTCTTTTGGAACTGAAATCACGTTTCGGCAAACGTAACACAGTGCTTTGTGTTTACAACTGTAAACAAGTTAGTATATGTTATGTCCACTTTGAGTTAACTTTGCGCTCTCTTTTAATGTTTCTTTTCTTGTTTTCAGTCATGGTGTAAACTTGAAGTATAAATGCTGGTCAAAAAAGCACACCCGTTGATTCCAATTTGATGCACATACACACAGTTGCCTCAGCTATCACATCTCAATACAAATATGAATTGCTTAAAAGAGATATTATGCTTAAGATCACATTAAACCATATTGGAAACCGCAATAACAGGCTTTGCTGGACCGTATGTTGTGCAGGCTTGCTCTAGAAAGTCTAGATTATTGAGATCGTTAGATCGATACCCGTTATTAACATGATTGACTTTTTTTTATCTGCTCTACTGTACGTTCACCAGCCCCTAATCTGTCAGTATTAAACAAAAAAACAAAAAAACTTTTGTAAATAAAACAAGTGTATTACTTATTTACAGTATATTACGCTTAAGCAAACCGACAACAAAATATAGCTGCGGAACTACAGCATAAAACTTGACCGTAATTTTTCTAATGTTATTGCATTAGTGCTACTTACATTTAAACTAATTTATCATATTTATCGTCTTGTTTGACGCGCTGAAAGGTATGTGGCCAATGGCCCGACAATAAGTCATTCTCAGACACAAACTATTTTGATTGGTTGGAAATCTAACATAAGCAGCCAATCAAGTGTTAGTCCTCGATAGTGCCAGAACTGCGACGTCATCACAAACACTTTGTGAACTGATACACGTTGCGAACTGATACACATTGTTTCAACTGCAAACACTTTTTTGTGATCTGCACCTTGTCTATAAGTAAGATTTAAAAAGTAATTTGTAATTAGTACTTTCGACACTTCTAAAAAAGTAATAAAATTATCACAAAAATTCCTTTTTTGAAAAAGTAGTGTCATTACCGTAAAAATTACTAGAAAAGTAATGCGTTACAGTAATTCGTTACTTTAGTAATTCGTTACTGCCCACCACTGGATAGTAAAAATCAAAAAGTCAATTTTTATTATACGGTATAATAAAAATTGACTTTTTGATTTTTCAATATGGACATATAGTGTTCTTAGTTATTTAACCCAGGCATTTGTATTGTGGCATATTGCAACTATTTGCAAAAGTTTGAGTGGAAAAACTTCTGTCAAACATGTATAAAATTGCTCATAACGTTTCACTAGTCATCAAATGTCGAGAAAATAAAGAAAAAAACCGTTTGTTTGCTTTTGAAAAAGATTTTTTGATCACATACAAAATTTTGACTTTATTTTGACCAATAAAATCTACCTAAACTGGCTTCAGAGCACCCAAACCAATGTTGATATACGTTTGATGATATAACAAAGCCTGGAAAAAATTTTGACTTTATTGACTTTTGCGGGCCCTAGCAATGATCTTGAAAGCTGAAAACCAAATTTTTATAAATATGTGTTTAGTGAAAAGTTGTTTGCATTATTTTCAACACAGTTCTGCCATCATAATTTTTTTTTCCACAAAGCTTTTAATGTAACTATGTATCAGAATCTACACGGGTCGTAAAATTTTACACATTTGATTTTTTCAGTAAATTTGGGTCGCTTTGAAAAAAGGTTGAGAACCACTGACATAAGCTGTTACGGTATAACTATTTTCGTTTCATTATTTATATTTTTTTCTCTACGCAGTATACGAAGGGTCGCAATAATTCTGTATGTCTTTTAGTTTGGAAAAGATGTGCTCAATATCATAGCAGTACAACAATCGAAAAACTGGCGTCGCAGAGGCTGAAGCCTCCCTCTTCAGCCAGGCAATTTGAAAGGTTAAACATGCTAGCTTTTGTAGGTGTTTTGGATCTGATCTACACGTATGTGATTGAGAAAGGATGATCGAGCTAAATTAGCAATACTTTCAAGTGGCTCTAAAAAGGTACAAAATTTATTTCAAATGGCGTTGAAATGTTTTTTTGTTTTTTTTTTATGAAATCACTAAAATTATTTATCGGCTGGGGTTTTCGCCCACATATGTCATCCGCGATGCATTTTGAACGCACTGCAATTTATTCAACACGTCGGGTACTGGATATACTGTAGTAGGTCATTTGTCTGCAGCATGGCTAAGAGGACGAAGGTGTCGTTTTTACAACAACCCTGATCGTATGATCTGGGTTCAGCCGGCACCCTGGTCTCGGTGACGCGCCGCATTTATTCTTTTAATTTTTTAAATGATAAAATCGATCTCGACTCAAACGGGTCATCCTCATTTATCTTATCAAATAGATATGAAATTGAAAGAGATGAATAAAAATGATCCGCATGGATCATAAATTTCTTTCAAGTGGCTCTAAAAAGGTACAAAATTTATTTCAAATGGCGTTGAAATGGTAATTTTTTTTGTAGGTCAAAAAAACATTTTAATTGATTTATTATTAAAAAAATAATAATTGATTTCATCGTTTACAAAACTAAATCTTATTTTTTGATATTATTGAAGACTGATTCCGTC
This sequence comes from Trididemnum nubilum, assembly GCA_963965965.1. Classification (NCBI taxonomy): domain Eukaryota; kingdom Metazoa; phylum Chordata; class Ascidiacea; order Aplousobranchia; family Didemnidae; genus Trididemnum; species Trididemnum nubilum. Next base: position 25,156,055 of record OZ014489.1, on the reverse strand, counting down.
GCTTTCTTGGAATTGATCAACTTGATGCCACGAAATCTAAACAACCACTTCATTTTTATCATTCGTTAGCTCTGGTTTTTGAATTTAAGGACATTCAGTTTTTTAAACATTGTTCAAAAATCTAGCAAAACGGCTACAAAGTTAAACATTTTAGAAATGTTTTCTTCGATGTTTGGGATCTCAATGACATAAGACTGTTTCGAAACACGTTAATATCTTCAGTTTGAGATCCCAAACATTGAAGTAAATCTTTCTCAAACTGTTCAAAAACTTTTAATGTCTTGATTTTTTTAATGGAAAGCATTGCTATGCAGTGTGTATTTTCTTACTTGTGATAGTTTTCGTGTTCATCACTTTTGTCTGTGTTTCTTTTGGTTTCGTCCCTGTTGCAACAAAGATAAATTAAGAACAAAATAAGAGCCAAAGCTAAAACTCCCAACACAGATCCAACAGCAATGACTGTGACGTTGTTTTGTATTGTTGTTGTTGCTGCTACTGCTGTTGTTGTTGTTGCTGTTGTTGTTAATTTTATTTCTTTTAAGCTAGTGCAGAGAGGAAAACTTTGGTTGTTTTCTAGCTGACATATATAGGGTTGGGAAACAATGCATCTTGTCAAATTTGTTTCATTAAAAATTCGGCCAGATGATCCAGGTATTATAGTCGCCAAGTGACAGCCTTTTCTATCTTGCACGCTTGGCAAACTTAGAGGCTGGCCATCAACACATGGTTGGTCGTCGTCAATTCGACCCCAAAAATAAGGAGGTGTATCATTATTTTTACATATTTTTATGGGATTGTAGGTCAGTCGTATTGCATACGAATTTGCTTCTGGAGGCACGCAGTTTCCTAGGGCTTCGTAATCTTGCCTCAATAGGTTTTGAGCCACTTTCATTCCTGATTCATTTGGGCATGCATCCCTTAACCTCACGCTTGTCGTGTTTAACAAAAATACCTTTCTGTCAGATAAACACAAGCAAGAAACATCCATTTTGGTCCAGAGTTCTGTAACTATGCACTTTACTATCCTGAATAAAAGCAATCTATAATGCATGTAATGTTGCAAAATGCAGCACGGACAATAAATACAATAGGTATAGTTATGCTATATTTTAGACTAATTATGGCACAATAGACATACTATGCTGATTATGGCACAGTAAGCATAGTGTACCTCAGTGTGCACTGTAGCTTTGTAGGCATAGTATGGCATATGGTTGGTTTCATGCGAGTATAGTGTGGCATGTACAGTAGTAGCCTTATGGCACATTAGGCATAGTATACCACAGTAGGCGTAGTATGTCATAGGAGGCTTAGCATGGCATTTTAGGCATAGTATGACATATTGTAGGCTTATTATGGCACTCTAGTAGGCATAGTATGTCACAGTAGGCACTGTGGCATAATTGGCTTTATATGGCACAGTAGGCACTGGAGGTTAGTATATCATAGCAAACGTAGTATGGCATTGTAGACATAGTATAGCATGCGAGTTTAGTGTGGCATATACAGTAGTAATTTTATGGCACATTAGGCATAGTATACCACAGTAGGCGTAGTATGTCATAGGAGGTTTAGCATGGCATTTTAGGCATAGTATGACATATTGTAGGCTTATTATGGCACTCTAGTAGGCATAGTATGTCACAGTAGGCACTGTGGCATAATTGGCTTTATATGGTACAGTAGGCACTGTGGCATAATTGGCTTTATATGGTACAGTAGGCACTGGAGGTTAGTATATCATAGCAAACGTAGTATGGCATTGTAGACATGCGAGTTTAGTGTGGCATATACAGTAGTAGCCTTATGGCACATTAGGCATAGTATACCACAGTAGGCGTAGTATGTCATAGAAGGCTTAGTATGGCATTTTAGGCATAGTATGGCATACAGTAGGCTTATTGTGGCACAACAGGCATAGTAGGCCAAAGTGGGCACGGTAGCTCAGTAGGCATAGTATGAAATATAATTGGCTTATTATGGCACAGTAGGCATAGAATAACATAGCTCGGCAATTAGACCTACAATACATAGCTTTTCCATGAACTATCACCGTAACGAGGTGGAAAAGTCTATGTGCCTCAATGACCTGCAGAGCTGTACTGGCTGGAGATTCAAGTCTCCTGAAAGGGTTACCCATGCCAGATAGGTCTAATGGTAGAAGCGAGACGAAGTATAGTTCAAATCAAAATAGTTGGAAAACTTAAAACCTGGGTTGGTTATGCCCATCAGCTGTGGTAAGCATATAAACTAGGAGAAGGACAACTCTGATATAAAACCTCTCCGCAGTTAGATTAAACTGCATAACAAATCATGATGAGCACAAATAATGAAAATTACGTGAACGACGTTAATGGGGCCACCTTCACAAGTGGAACCTCGTCTGGCATGGGAGCGCCTAGGGACTCCCAGGTCGTCATTCAGCGAAACCCCTATGGCGTTCGAGTCTTAGGCAGAGGGGCTCGTTCGAAAAATAAGCGACAATCTCCACCAGCCAGCCCTAGTGGCAGCTCCACCAATGTGCCCGCTACACGTTTGGAGAGGCGAATGGAGGCAGCGCAGAGTATTCGTACTCGAGATAATGTCGCACACTCACGGGTCAACCATCACCAACTGCTGTTGAGCAATTGGAATATCCTCACCCTCACAGGAAAAAAGCTAGAATTGGTTGAGGAAGCAAAGCGGTATCATCTCGATATTATCGGAGTTTCTTCAACCAAACGACGTGGCTCTGGAACTGTGGATCTGGATGGCGGATGGAAACTCTTCTATTCTGGTGCTGATCCTAGTATGTCTGCACAAGCGGGTGTGGGGATTCTCACAAGCCCCCGTTTGTCAGACTGTGTGTCAGATTGGATTCCTTTGGGATCACGGGTCTGTATGTTGAAGCTTAAGGTATTGGATCGGTCATTGTGCCTATTGCAGGTATATGCCCCCAATGCCACGAGTGAATATCAGACTTTTGTGGATGAAGTAAATGATGCTCTTTTACGAGTATCAGCTACTGAATCTACAGTCCTTATGGGGGATTTTAACGCACATGTTGGAACAGACACAGATACGTGGAAGGGTGTGATCGGAAAACATGGAGTCACTGGACGGAATGAGAACGGAAGATATTTATTGCAGCTCTGTTGTAGAAACGGACTCCGCATCATGAATACCTTTTTCCAGCACAGAGAGGTTCACAAGTATACATGGTATCGACCTAGTATGGATCAAAAATCTTTGATAGATTTTTGCATAGTTTCGTCAGATTTGTTTTCTGATGTGCTGGACGTTCGAGTGAAGCGAGGTGCTGAATTGTCAACTGATCACCATCTGGTAGTATGTTCCTTACGACTTTCGAAACCTTGGCCAAACAAGAGATCCAACAGGTCGTCTGTGACTTACCGGATCAAATGGGAGGTTTGGAGGACAAAGAAGTAAGGAAACAGTTTGCATCCAGTATATCATCTAAGTTCAGACAACTTCCTGATGTATCCGAGGACATTGAGAGGGAATGGCTGCTGTGCAGATCAGCAATCATTTCATCAGCTGCTGAAAGTTGTGGGCGAAAACGGCTTAGAATGGCGGGCGATAGTGAGAAAAGAACACCTTGGTGGAACCAAGAGGTTAAAGAAGCTATTCGAGCAAAGAAAGATGCGTTCAAGGCCTGGCTACAGGACAGATCGTCATCTGATTTGCAATCCCGGTACTCTGAGGCGCGAAAAGCGGCGACTTCGGCAGTAAAGAAATCCAAGGAGAAGTCATCGGAAGAGTTTGGTCGTCGGTTGGATTCCAACTATTTTTCGGCAAACAAAGTATTTTGGCAGACCATCCGCCGTTTACGTGGCAAAAGATCGAGTATCACGTACTCCATCAAGGATTCTGACGGTAACATTCTAACGGATGAGAATGAAATCCTTTCACGATGGAGAGAATACTTTGAAGATCTTTTGAATCCTGTAAAGGCATCGACTCGTGACACACACGAAGTGACACATCTAGGGGAGGACGAAGTTTTCACTGCAGCAGAAGTGGCAACTGCAATTAAAGGGATGAAATCTGGAAAAGCTGCTGGTGAAGATGAAATCAGACCCTAGATGTTGAAAGCGCTGACTGGAGAAGGAATTCTATGGTTAACGCGAGTGTGTCAAGTTGCGTGGAAGATTGGCAAACAGGTGTGATTATTCCGATATTTAAGAAAGGAGATCGCAAGCAATGTACGAACTACAGAGGGATATCACTCCTTAGTTTGCCAGGGAAAGTATATGCCAAATGCCTTGAAAGGAAATGCCGAAAAATAGTAGAATCAAAACTGGAAGATGGTCAGTGCGGTTTTCGTCCGGGTCGCAGCACCACGGACCAAATCTTCACTCTGAAGCAAATCTTCGACAAATCTTGGGAGTATGGCAAAGATCTCTTTGCATGCTTTGTCGATCTTGAAAAAGCATATGACCGAGTTCCTCGGGATAAACTTTGGAAGGTTTTGCAGGAGTATGGCGTTGATGGTCAATTGTTACGCGCTATAAAGGCATTCTACTGCAGACCGGAGGTTTGTGTTCGGGTAAATTGCAAGCAATCAAAGCCGTTCCATGTGGGCGTTGGACTCCGGCAAGGGTGCGTTTTGTCACCTCTCCTTTTCATTGTTTACATGAATTGGATCGACAAATACAGCCAAGCTGATGAGTGTGCCACGATTGGAAATTGCAAAATTAGTCGTCTGCTATTCGCAGATGATTTAGTTCTGCTTTCTTCCATAGAATCTGGCCTCCAGCGCGCATTAAATAGCTTTGCAGATGCATGCAACACCGCCGGAATGAAAATAAGCACGGCCAAAACTGAGGTACTTCATCTTTCAAGAAACCCTGATCAGTGCGTATTACAAGTGAACGGAGCGACACTGAAGCAGGTAGAGAAGTTCAAGTATCTTGGGGTTGCATTTACGAGTAACGGAAGGCAAGACGAAGAACTGGATACCCGAATAGGCAAGGCTAGTGCAGTAATGCGAGCTTTGCACTACTCGGTTGTCATGAAACGAGAATTGTCGAAAAAGGCAAAGCTCTCAATTTTCAAAGCAGTTTTTGTCCCCATTCTCACTTGTGGTCATGAATCTTGAGTAATGACCGAAAGAATGCGATCACAAGTGCAAGCGTCCGAAATGAGGTTTTTACGAAGAATCGAAGGAGTTACACGGTTTAACAAGGTGCGTAGCTCTGAAATTCGAAAATCTCTTAACATCGAGCCGTTGCTTCTCCGAATTGAAAGATCTCAGCTTAGATGGTTTGGCCATGTAAGCAAAATGCCTCAGGAAAGACTCCCCAAACAAGCTTTACATGCCAAAGCAAGTGGGAGAAGACCAGTCGGACGACCTAGAACTAGAATTACCGATTACATTGAGGATCTTGGATGGAATCGCTTGGGACTTCGCCCAAGCGAAATGATGGAGGTGATGGAAGACCGTGAGGTGTGGCGGCTCAATCTTGAGCAACTGCCCCCGCAAGCCTCATGGAAAAGCGGGCAATGAAGAAAGAAGAAGAACATCATTGAAATCACGATGAGGTGTTTTTGGTTTTTAGCCTTTTTTGGTGGATAACAACAAAGAAACAAAATGGAAAGCTTATTTCAGAACCGATCTTCTGTTTATTTTGATTGTTATCCAGAAATGCAGTGAACACAATATGTTTATCGTAATATAAGTTTAAAAACAAAACGAATGGATATTGTACTGGCTCATTATTTGATTGAATTGAACTAACTTCGGTAGTTATAACTATGTAGTGTATGTGTTTTACACGTAAATGTAGTTTTAACTGAATAAGCTGCTGTTATAGTAAAAAAATTTGCTTGAATTTCTTTGTGCTATCACAGATGAAATTTCAAAAAATCAAACGTTTTAGAACTTTGCTCTAGTTTTTAGTAATTTCTACATTCAGTTGAATATTACAGTCTAGACTAAAATATTCTTCCCCATATTAATCCCAGCAGAACTTAAACCACTTTCATAAAATTTGGGACCTACTGCTTGAGCCAAAGTGGTTTGATAATAATTAGCTACAGATTATGATGTCGATCCTAGTCAACTGGCTAACACAAACAAGATGTTCAATGCTAATCTCATCAACTGCTTTGCTGCAATCTGGAGTTAGCATTAAAGTTTGTATTAGCTTCTGTCGTTACCATTTATTAAACGGCCAAAGTAATTTGATGAACAAAAGATTGCATTACTTCGTAATGTTCGTGGCAGTCTGGTGGAACTGCTACAATATTTGCGGTGATCAGTTTCGTTGTAAAATCTAAAGTAAATGCTTAAAAAATTAATAATAGCTATGACTAACTGCTGCCTTCATCCATCAACAAACTAAATATAAAGCGCGAACATAATGGCATAAAAAAAAACAGAAGCAATGCAGCCTGAAATCTTATTGGGTAAAAATTTTTGAGATGTTTCGGTATAGTTGGTTACTTCATCATCAGCATACGTAAAATCTCACGTACAAATCTTTAAACATTGACGTATATTCTTGAAACAATGTTCCCGACAGCTTATACAGTAGCTGATAAAAATAAAAGCAGTTAAGTTGCTTTAAATTACGGTCATTGATTTCCTTCAAACTTTGTTAAGGTTGTGCTACGTTAAGTGGATTGCTACAAATTTGTTAGATGTTGTGCTGCAAAGTTATCGTTAAAATTGCAATATATTTACTTCTCTTTGACATAAATAAGCAATGCTCTAAAACAATAGAAGAGGAATTGCTACAGCGCAATGCTTCCTAACAGTGCGATTGGCAAAATCCACTTCAATTCTTCGTTACAACTTTAATTTGATCTTAATTTGTTTCGATATCAAAGACTGAATTGAATTTGTTTTCCTACATTTCTGGAAGAAGTAAGTAGGCCTAAACTACATTTTCAATGCAGTTTTTCAATTTTAGTTTTCATTACCCAAGTTTTAGTAACTTATTTTAGTTATTTAATTTCCTGTTTTTAGCTCGTTGTAGAATTGCCGTTAGTGGCGCCATATTGATTCACATCATTGCTCCAAATTCATTTATTTTGAATTAGTTTTGTTTTGGACTAATGTACCAGCTGTACAATGATTTTGCTCTCAGCACAAATACTAGACATGCATTTATTTTGTCTTTTATTCATATTGAATTATTTTTTGTCTTCAATTGCGTACTGGTACATTCAGAATTAATTCTAGAATTGTAAACAGCATGAACGTGGAGTGCTACTATCTCTAACAACTTAAATTAGTTCTAAACCGAAATACGAGAGACAAAATGGTTTTCAGTTTAAATGAACATCAGGTCTTGCAAGTTTGCTTTATTTGACTACATCTTAATCATGTCTCCATGTCTATAATGGATAATCTTTCCAATCGCGAGTGACGTAGGTGAGGCGGGGAACTCATCGTGGGAGCAATCCCGTGTTTCGAATTCAACTGACTTCATCATCAGCATAAAAAAAGAGTCATCACAGTACTAAGAATTGTAGGATCCTGGAATAAGGCTAACCTATAATTAGTACTTTTGAATGCTACTGATTATTTTCTTTGGTTTATTCCATACAGTAAACAGAAAAACGTGTAGTCAACTTTCATTTCTGACTGTCCTAGCAGTTTCCTTTCCTCGTTGGTTGTTTGTTTTTAAGTAAATGAAATTCATACAAGACTCTATATGAAAAAAAACATGACTCATTTCCACACAACTTAATTGATTGAGTAACTGAGCATTTTACTCGGCTATGGTTATTATTGGAACGACCGACGCTCGCGTCGCGTGTTGTTTTGTTTTTACTCAGCCATTTTCCAACTAACAAATGAGAAATTTCAGACTTTTGCTTATAACTTAAGAACCCTTAGGTCTAGCTACATGAAATTTTGTCAGCAGTTTGAGATTTAATGAGTTATATGTTTGTACCAAATTTCGAGGCAATAGGTCACGTGACTTCGGTTTTAGAACCCGAAAACCGCCCTACAAGTTTGGCGTAAAAAAAGCAGTCAAAAACTGCTTAAGTAGGGCAAAAAATATTTCAGGTGGTTGTATGTCTTAAGATATCCTTTCATCCCAACCAATTCACTTTTAGCCGCGATGAGGTTCTTTTTTTTTCCTTTTTTTTCTTCCAAATTTTTGTACGCTTTTCTTCTCCTAAACCACAACACATCGAAATCTAATTTTTGTTTAAAGTTGTTGAGCTGCAAACGCAACATTTTCTCCCGAAATTTTTGGGGCAACTCCACCGGAAACCCCCAAATCAACTTTTTGAACGGCTCAAGCTAGGGTGCTAGTTCATTTTGATATCAGTAGATATTTAACGGACAAATATTTTAACATAGTTTGGGGATGCCACCACCTCGGGGACCCCCCGAAATCAATTTTTTGAATGGCTCAACTTAGGGTGCCAGTTTGTTTTGATATCAGCAGATAATTAACGGACGAATATTTTGACATAGTTTGGGAGTGCTACCCCCCCGGGGACTCCCCCCCAAATAGACCCCAAAAAATCAATTTTTTGAATGGCTCAACATAGGGTGCCAGTGTTTTATGATATCAGGAGATATTTATCAGACAAATATTTTGACGTAGTTTGGGGGTGCCACGTATTTCCGGGGACTCCCCCAAATGAACCCCAAAAACCAATTTTTTGAATGGCCCTAGCTAGGGTGCCTGTGTTTTATGATATCAGAAGATATTTACCTGACAAATATTTTGACTCTATTTTTCTGGAGGTTCCATAATCAGATATTTTTGAATAATTGCAGATTTTACGGTAGACTAAAGTACTTTTGAACGTCACAGCATTAGCTATGCGTCGGTCGTTCACAGGGTTTGCTGGCAAACTCCCATCAAGTTACATACATGTTAGATACTGCAACATTTAAAACAGAATTTCCATATTGGACAGGGGTTGAAATTAACTTTTCCAACAACTTGACCGTCGTGCAAGTGATATCAAATGTCTACTTGCACGAGGAGATTTCAACTTGCCCGTAAAAAAATAGGCACAACAAGTTTTGAGGCTGTTTGTCTTTCGATAAAAAAAATTGTTGGTTGTACTTCTTGGCAAAAACACCAAAATTGCATAATGCGTGCACCCTATTTCAAGAATCAAGATTTTTTGCTTGATTGTTATGGCACAGTATAAATATTATGCAGTAGGTTCACTCCAAGCAAAAACCATTGTGACGTGCGTCCGCATTTTTTGAGAGCCAAGTAAAACTTTGGAGTCAAATGGACGTCATAATAGAGACATCGTGAGCGGATACGAATTATGCCAAATGATAGCAATTGTTCTGAAATTTTATGACTTTTGTCTCCACCTGACAGAATTAAGTCCTTCCCCATTTTTACGGCCCTAAATAGTGAAGAGCAGCATTTTTCACAACTGTCATACTCCTGACGTAACTTGGCGTAGCTTTCGTTGTGCTTTTCGGATCGAAATGAAATTGGTACCAATAAATCCGTTTAAGCTCGGGCTTTGATTTGCTCCATTTGTTACGTTACTTGTCTATGACGTCACAAACGCAGAAGCGTAAATATAACTCAAAGTTGGAACTTTTCGTTCTTTTGGTAACTTTAGTTAAGGGGGGGGTTTTGCTCGCGTTTGACACCCAACAGTTTTGTTTTGCCCTAAATTTGCTATTTATTGTCAACTATTTTTCTTGCAATTTTCGTTGAGGGATTTACGAAAATATCGTTGGTTGTATGCATGACATGGTCAAGTTATAACGATAAACGTAGCATTTAATATCCGTTGTGCTTTACCTGATACAACTTAATTGTTACGTCTTTGCTTCTACGTTGAAGCTGGCTGTTCCTAAACTTTCACCCATTTTTAGCCTCATTTGTTCTCAATTTTATTGGAGAACAAAGTGACATAAATTAATTCTTGGTTAGGTGAAAATTAAATTATCTTTTGGTATTGAAAGTCCGCGACATCATTTAAGACAAATTAAAAATAGCATTATAGAACAAGTTTTTAAAAAATCTGCTGATAGTTTACAAATTCGGTGTACTAGCCTGTGTTCTTTATTATTATTTTTTTTATGCTAAAGCTGGACTGTTTGAACTTTTTTTTTTTTAATTTTGAGCAAAAATGAGCTTCCTGTGGCAAAAATGAGCTTCGCGTAACAACTGAACCACCTTTGCACAGTTTTAGAACCATTCGCAAGAATTAAATTGCCAAATGTCGGAATGTCGGAAGTCAATTAAAAGAATTAAATCAAATTATTACGGAGCACTGCAGTTATATCGCAACAGTGCGTGTGAACAGGTTTTAGTGAATTTTCATACAGCCACGTTGAAATTGCACTCTTAGAGAAAGAGATGCATTTTCTACTCCAAAGTTGGTTTTAGTAGTATTCTTTCTATTTAACAGAACAACAACAACATATACACGCAACAACAAAGTACAAGCGGTGGAATCTTTAAGCTTGAGAAATAAAATAACTAAAAGTATAGAGTACGTTAATGTAATGCAGCTAAAGTGCTGTTTCGAACCAAAAAATGCTGTTTCGAACCAAAAGGCATCAATCAAGTCACTGGCTAATGACAATGACGTCACAATTAAGTTGTATCAGGTAAAGTACACCGTAGGTTTGCCAACCGTCTCGGAATGCCAGGGACAGTCCCGGAATTGACGTCTGGCGCCCCGTGTCCCGGACCGGGCCACGTCTGTCCTGGAATTTACTGACAACCAAGAAGTTCTAACATATATGGCCATGTAAGCATGTCGGCTTTGTTCAAAACTGGAAACGGATGTAATTCACGCGAATATTTTTGTAAATAAAAGCAGTTTACATATCATTCTGTTTGCGTCAATCAAATAAAAATGCGTTAAAAGTAATGTTATGGACAAGACCTTTCTTCAACTGTGACGTCCTGATGACATAACAATCAAATAAGTTATATCGCACTGTTAGCTGAACTAATCATGAAAATGAACTTTCATATGTCATGCAATGAGTTTTAGGACTTTATCAGCAAAGACAAAGATCTTCTTAAAGTGGCGAAATCACAAAATAATTACAAATTTAAATGCCAGGACTGATTTTTTGTTAGAGTTCTTGTAACTTCTTGGGCGGCATATTGCTGAATTTTTTGTCGCGCTCTAGCGGCTCTACGTATCATGGAAATAATAACAAACAAAGTTAACGCATTCCGGTAAGCGCAACAAAAGTTGAGCAGTATACCGCCCTTTATTTTTTGTTAGAGTTGGAACAAATTCTGTACATTTTTTCTCTTTTAGTATTTTTTGCATTTATGCTCCAAAGATTTACAATTTCACACGTTTTCTTTGATTATGATAAAATTATTTAGAGGCTGGGACAGTAGCGTAGCTAGGGGGGGGAACTTTTGAGAATAAGAAAAACACTACGTTTCTAGCATTTTTGAGACTGTCTTATGCACTAGAGTGGACTAAATAGTGATTTAAAACATTTTTTGAAACATATATTCAGAGGGGGAAACGGCTAATTTGTTGAAAATAAAACTAACAAATAAATGAAAACTTTGAAAAATGGTCAAAAATACGCAATCAAATTTGATCGCAAGTGTAAAAATGCTAAACATAGGTGTCATCAACAAATATACTATAAACGTAGGAATAAGAGGGCGGCTATTCAGTATTAGTTAATTACCAACCATTTCTCTCAAATTTCTTTTCATCAGCCCCCCCCCCAATTATTTTTTTCTATAAATTGTATACGAAATAGATTACTCCGTGTGAATTTTATTGAACTATTCTATTTTATAATTTACCAGCATCTAAATAAGAGAACTAAAATTTTACCATTAGCCACCTCCCAAATAGCTCATTTATGCTACCAGTTTAATCATGTTTGCACTTCCAATTTCTAAGCCTCGTTTTAAAAGCATTATTTTTTTATCAAAGTAGCCTTAAAATTAAGTTATTTTTGCAAAAAAATGCAAAATTTTCGAGCGCAGGGGGCTCCGCATCCAGACCCCCATTGGCCTCCGGTGGCTGGAGGATCCGCCCCCACACCCCTCAAAACAGCTCCCCATTGCGAATTTCTGGCTCCGCACCTGGCCTGGGAGTTGGTTAATAACGCTGCTCAATCATCACTTTGTGATGCGCAGCACGCTCTGTTGCTTTTTATGTCAGTTGTGTGTCGTAAGCTTCTGTTGCATCAGTTTTCAAATTCTAAGCATTAAGGTGTCCCGGAAAAGTTAAACACAAAGTTGGCAAACCTAGTACAAAGACTGTTAAATGCTACGTTTATCGTTATAACTTGACCATGTCATGCATACAACCAACGATATTTTCGTAAATCCCTCAACGAAAATTGCAAGAAAAATAGTTGACGATAAATAGCAAATTTAGGGCAAAACAAAACTGTTGGGTGTCAAACGCGAGCAAAACCCCCCCCTTAACTAAAGTTACCAAAAGAACGAAAAGTTCCAACTTTGAGTTATATTTACGCTTCTGCGTTTGTGACGTCATAGACAAGTAACGTAACAAATGGAGCAAATCAAAGCCCGAGCTTAAACGGATTTATTGGTACCAATTTCATTTCGATCCGAAAAGCACAACGAAAGCTACGCCAAGTTACGTCAGGAGTATGACAGTTGTGAAAAATGCTGCTCTTCACTATTTAGGGCCGTAAAAATGGGGAAGGACTTAATTCTGTCAGGTGGAGACAAAAGTCATAAAATTTCAGAACAATTGCTATCATTTGGCATAATTCGTATCCGCTCACGATGTCTCTATTATGACGTCCATTTGACTCCAAAGTTTTACTTGGCTCTCAAAAAATGCGGACGCACGTCACAATGGTTTTTGCTTGGAGTGAACCTACTGTACAATATTTATACTGTGGTTATGATAAGGTGAAGTAATAAATAACATTACAAATGCATTACGCAAAAACTGATTTTTCGATTGCTATGCATTTTCAATCGCGAATGTTTTGGAAACTACACCAGCGAGAAATCCGAAATTTTTTGCAAAAGTTATAGGAGCTAAAAGATCTTCAAAATAATCATAATAAAAAAATTACTAAAAATCTTGAGTTGTCATGATGCAACGCAAGATATACTTGTTTTCTCAGAAAAAGGTAGCACTTTGTGTGCCAAAAGTTGCAAAACGCGGCTGAGTTTCAAAAAATTTGCGTGCGATGAAGAAGTGTAAATTGCGATTAGTGATGTGTGTACGATAAAACAAAGTGTTCATTGTGATGATCGCTAAGGGCTGAAATAAACGAAGCAAAATCTTCTTCTACTTACATCTTATTTTATCGGAACAAAAGCAGACCTAAATTGCATCTCCAAATAATCTTGTTTGGTGATCTCAATTGTTTTCACCAGGAATATAAATTAAATAACGTTTATTAGTTCAACTAATGGGGCAGAAAACTTTTTTGCCAACGTTTCGATAGGATATTTGCAAAGACCTTCAAATTTGCTTAAATGCTACCAACTTAACCTTTCGAAGAAAACACTACAAACAAATTTTTGGCACGGCAATGGGCTCCCCCGTTTCCACTGTGATCGCCAACCTAATCATGGAAGATGTTGAAAAAAGAGCCCTGTCGACATTCCACTCGCCACCAAAAATCTGGAAACGCTATGTAGATGACACCTTTGTCATAATCCACAAAAACTCGGTTGAAGATTTTTTGGATCATTTAAATACGATTGAAAACTTAATCAAACTCACAATTGAAGAAAAAGCCGACCACACACTTCCTTTTTCAGACACATTGGTCCGACGAAATCAACATGGCAAATTCTCCACATCAGTCTACCGAAAACCAACCAACAGCAACCGATATTTAAACTTTCGATCTGACCATCCTTTGGAACACAAACAATCCGTTGTACGATCAGTAATTGACCGGGCCAATGCTCTTTGCTCTACCACGAAAAACCGTCAAGATGAAATCAAGCACGTAAAAGACACTTTAAAATTGAACTTGCACCTAAACACGACCCTCATCAAGAAACCTTCAAACCGCACAGAACAACAATTCAAAGGCTTTGCCATCATACCATACTACCCCGTATCGACAGAAAAAAATACGGCGTTGTTTGTCTAACCATAAGGTTAAAACCGTATTAAAACCGTGCAACACCAATGGCAAAATCTCGCTCATCACAAAGACTCAGTGGACCCTAATATGCGACAAGGAGCAGTATATCAAATTCCCTGCCATGACTGCGACTTCTCATACATTGGCAAAACAAAACGCAGTTTTTCCATCCGCAAAAAAGAACACTTTGCAGACATTCGGCATCTACGATTCGATAAGCAGAGGTGTAAAAAGTAGTCAGAAACAATAGTCAAGTAAAAGTGTTGTTACTGACGATCAAATGTAGTGCAAGTAGAGTAGAAAGTACTAAACCATTTAACTAAGCAAGTAAAAGTACAAAGTAAACAGGTTTTTAAGCTACTCAAGTAGCCAAGTAGAAAGTTTTCTTTCACAAGACCCTTGTGTTTTTTGTATCCTGGTCTATGAATGTTGCTAAATACCACGTATAAATACGAGATATCGCGCTTTAAAATGAGAGCCTAAACCACTATAACAGCCCAAAAGTTAGCGATTTTTGAATGCGGACGTATATAGTAGTTCAGTACTATAAACGGCTCCATTGTTAATCGTACCAAAAGCATGAATGCGGTAAAGCATTTCAATTATAACACTTAATAGCAGTAACGCAACATGATTAGTTGGCTACTAATATTAATTACCAAGCTGTGTCCTTTTCTCACTAGATTATTGTGATGAGTTGTCATGTCGTCATTTATGAAACCTGTGCAATTTATTCAGTAAACACAAAAAAAAACAGAGGAACATCAAAATGACTGGAGCAATAGCCACTCTGTTAATATCAAAATGTTATAGCTTTCATGGTGTTTACCAAATCGATATGCTTCAGGCTACAGTAACTGCACCAGCAGCCTATGTCCCTTACTACTAGGAACTAGGGTTTTGTGTGATAAACTAAGGCAATATGACCACTGACTACACTATCTACACTAACTTGCGCATTTTTGCAATCTTTAGCCGAGTAAAATAGTTTACCAAGCATGTAGGCCTTGACTATAGGCTACTGGTATCTATAGCCTGGCCTAAAAACTAAGAAACTTTCAACCTCGTAATTGAATATCACGTCACTAGCACCGAGCGTCACAGCCACCCTTATGGTGAGTTTACTTTGTTACACAGTAGTCAGTAATTAAACTAATATTCCAGTGGCGCAGTAATCGCAAGTGCCAGACGCAAATCTCGTCTCTTTTCCAACAACACCTCAAGGTGAAGAAGCGCGGACTTGGACCTGTCTGTACTAGTCGAGCTCGCGCTCATTCACAATTTTCACCACGGTTCGAACATTTTGCTCGACGTTGCCAAAAAAAACAAACAAACTAGGTATGCCTTACCAGGCCCGGCGCCACGGGGGGGCATTCCGGGGCCGTGCCCCCCCAAGTGACTGCTTGTGCCCCCCAAACGAAAATTGTGCCCCCCCCAAGCCAGGACTGTGCCCCGAAGAAATTAACAGGCTCAAGGCTATTGGAGTGCAAATCGATGCCTGAAACTCCCAAATTGGTGTTCACCGCCCGTATATTCGCAATTTTTGTGGACTCAAACCGGATTTCATAAAACTTTTCGGACGATGACCTTTTTTTTTGGTCTTCACTTAAGAATTCGTGAAAAATCGCACGAATTTTGAGACGGTAACCAGAATTTGTGGAAATTTTTGAACTGAAGCCCCCTTTTTTTTTTGGTCTTCACCTTGTTCGTTTGATCCACACTGTGGAATAAATTTTTCGTGCCCCCGTGCCCCTCTTGAATTCACATAAATAAACTTCTCGTGCCCCTCCAAAATTTATTTCTGCCCCCCCAGTCACGCTACCCTGGCCCCGGGCCTGTGCCTTACTAAGCCTACGAACTACTTTTAATATAAAATGTACGTAAGTAGCGTTGTGTTACGTTAATGTTATTCAAATGAAAGTAGAAAGTATTCAAAAATATAATTACTTAAAAAGTGCTCGTTACCGACAAATTCTACTTGAGTAGGCTACTTAAGTAGAGCTACTTTCGTTACTTTACACCTCTGTCGATAAGTCAGCACTAACTAAGCATGTTTTTGACAACGAACATTCCATGGATTGGACCAACGCTAAAATTCTAGATTTTGAACTTGACCCCACAAAACGCCGTTTTATCGAGTCGTATTTCATAAACCAAATTCCCAACACTATGAATGATAAGCAAAATGACAAGTTTCCTAGCATTTATTCGGCAACTCTACTTCAAACCACATGACGTAGTATTATTGGTTTTTCACGCTCCGCCAATCTGTCAGTTTTTCGCTTCCAATTTGTTATAATTTTTGCGTTAACGTATGATTCACTTGTGACGTAATTTTTCGCATCTATGGTATGCTTGTTTTTCAACTTTGCATTCTAGGCCTGTCGAAGATAGGTACTACATGCCTTAAGCATAGCCTATCGAAACGTTGGCAAAAAAGTTTTCTGCCCCACCAGTTGAACTAATAAACTTCATTTAACTTGTTTGATGATGTTTAATACAGTGCGTTATATTTCGGTAGCTTGCCCGTCGGGTAAGTTAGCCGAAAAATATTTTGCGCGAGGCGATTTCAGCTTGCCTCGGGCGAGTGCGAGTGGGCCGGCGTTAATTTCGAACCCTGTTAGAGGACAGCATCTATTTCAACTATCAAGATTTTTCTCACCGGATATTGTATTTAGAGGTACCTTACTTTTCCAAATTATAATTAAGGAATTTTTTAAACTCACCTAAATTTTTCCTTACAGCGTTTTAAAATGGCGATACTTTCGAAAACCTAATTAATCATTTTAACGTCCGTCCTTACAGCAGATCGCATTTAATCCTGTCCGAGTTCACTTAACGCTATGCATGATCTTCATTTTGTCCTTCCTGCTTTCTACAGTTAATCTTCTTGTTGTCTTATGCTTACGTTTGTTTTTGATGCTCCCAAAAACCGCTTTTTGAAAAAAAGCACTTCTTTGAAAAAAAGCGGTTGTAAAAAATTCCACTAGTAAATTCTGCATGAGGTGGTAAGCGATCGACTTCGGAGTCACTGTTGTTCTCTAATGGCTCTTCAAGAAAATCCTTTACAAGCTTTGATACATATTTTGTGCTTCTGGAGCAATCAGCATCACTCTTTGACAAATGGTGCACGCTAAAAACTCATTCTGTTTTAGTTTAAAGAAATTAAACCATCTTAGTACAGTATTACATATAAGAGCTTTATCAATGCTGTCACTCCTGTTTGCAATATCTTTCAAACTTTACCGGACTAGCAAAAAAGTTGTAATCAATAGTTTTTGTTGGTTTTTGTTTTTGAATTACGGTGAAAAACGACTGCCACGAATAATGCGGTTAATGCCCAAAGCAAGTTTAAGCTTGTTTAAAAACAATTAGCGTATTTTTAAAAAAAGACAATTAAATTTTTTTTTCTGTATGAAATTTGATTTTACAACCAGTTAACTCAACCAAAAACTTTTTTCGAAAAATCGGCAAAAAATGTTTTAGAGAAAAACGTTTCAGCAAAAGATGACTCTGTAAATCCAATAGAAATGTTGCAAGAGTTAGACGAATGGAATTTCCCATAACGAAGCTTTTATGAACTTAACTCGTCTTAGGCGTAGCCGGGGGGGGGGGGGGGGGCAAAACTGACCACCCCCCAATTGAAATACCACCAATGATAGAAATAATAACACGAAATCGTTGTGTTTTTTTCGGTTTCAGTTTCTTTGAGCATTTTCGCGTACAACAGTATACGTGTTCAGCAGACTAATATTAATGACCAGGTAGGTGGGGCCTGGGCCCCTCAAATCAAATTTTTGCCATCTAATTTAAATGTGTAACTCGTATTCACGACAAAACCAAAATTTCTCAAGGCAAATATTTGATTGATTAATTACTGCTAAAAATATTGTGGGAGGCCATGTACTTTACTTCTCCAACCTGGCCAAGTCACTTACAAAATTTAACCCCCAAATTCAAGATTTTAAACGTGTTCTGGACTTGATCTATAAGTAAAGGGAAGACTCACCAATTTGATTGTTTCAATTGTCTTTCAATCCTTAAAAATTTAGTTATTTTAAATGGCTCTAAAAACGTGCGAAATGTAGTGATCCAAATGGCATTAAATAGCTATTTTTTTCCAAAAAAAATTTCAAAAAATCGCCCAGCGGCGGCCCCCAGACCCCCGTCTGTGATACATTTGGACTAAACTAATTTGCTCACCACGTCTCCCAACTCAGACAATTTTGAAAATCTTTTTAACTTTAGGTTCAAGTCTTTTCTCTTTAGCAAAACCCAGGTTACATGCCAACCCAGGCCCCGGCTTCTGATCCTCCATTCTACGGAATCTTTGTCCCGCAAAAAGTTCCTCTTTTCGAAAAATTTTGTTGACGTCATTACGTGTGATTTGTGGTTTGGCCTACCTTCCCATCCCAATCAAAAATTCTGACTACGCGTATGTACCTCGTCAATGTTTTTTTGTTAATTTTAATCACATTTGATTAAAAAACACTCATTCATAATCGTATTTGACTTGCGCTTGCGCGATTGCGCTCAAAATTGCAAAAAAATTTGCTGCGCAAGCGTCAGCGCAACCGTTTAAAAATAATTGCGGCGCAAGCGCTATTGCAAGTGAAATATTTGCGCCGCAAGTGCCCACCTCTGGTTGTATATTAAATCAAATTAAAGCTAATCTTTTTTTATGCTCGCTAAAATACGCCGAATCGTGTAACGAGTTTTCTGGGGCCATATCCGTGTCATTGCACCAGGCGACATAGCTTCTTTCGAAGAAATGTTGCAAGGTTAACGATCCATTGGCAGCATTGTGTTTGGTTTGACCCGGCCGAGATTTGAACCTTAGACTTCCTACTGCCGAGACAAACGAGTTACCGCTCAACCAACTGGCATCATTTTATCAACATGTAAATTTTTCAAAACTTGATCAATTCCATAAAAGCTAAGAAGACAAGCTCAAAAATCCTTATATTAGAAACCAAGTTTTTGTTTTTTAAGCGTTAAAATTGATCTCCACACAAACGGGGGATCCTCATTTATCTTAGTCAAATAGATTTGTAATTGAAAAAAATGAATGAAGATTATCCGCAAGGGTCAAAATCAATTTTATCGCTTACAAAAATGAAAACTTGGTTTTTAGTTTTATTAAGGCCAGTTTTTGTAGCTTTTTTGATATTGATCAACTTCTTGACACGGCAGCTGAGCTGTCGCTTCATGTTTATCATTCGTTTCACCTGGTTCGTGAATTTAAGAGTTTTTTATACATTATTCAAAAACTTTTAATACCTTAAGTTTTTGAATGTGTTTTCTTACTTGCGATAGTTTTCGTGTTCATTACTTTTGTCTGCGTTTCTTTTGGTTTTGTTCCTCTTGTGACAAAGATAAATTAAGAACAAAATAAGAGCCAAAGCTAAAATTCCCAACACAGATCCAATAGCAACTACTGTGACGTTGTTTGGCATTGCCGTAGTTGCTGCAACTGCTGCTTTTGTTGTTGTTGCTGTTATTGTTGATGATTTTGTTTCTTTTGAGCCAGTGCAAAGAGGAAAACTTTGGTTGTTTTCCAGCTGACATATATAAGGTTGGGACACGTTGCATCTTGTCAAATTTGTTTCATTGAAAATTCGGCTAGATGATCCAGGTATTATAGTCGCCAAGTGACAGCCTTTTCTATCTTGCACACTTGGTAAATTAAGAGGCTGGCCATCTACGCACGGTCCGTTGTCACTACTGCGACCCCAATAGTACGGATGTGTATGGTTACTTTGACATTTTTTGGAAACTGGATTGTAGGTCAGTCGAATCGCATAAGAATTTGCTTCAGGAGGCACACAGTTTCCTAGGGCTTTGTAATCTTGCCTCAATAGGTTTTGAGCCACTTTCATTTCTGAATCTCCTGAACATGCATCCCTTAACCTCACGCTTGTCGTGTTTAACAAAAATACTTTTTTGTCAGATAAACACAAGCAAGAAACAGCCATTTTGGTCCAGAGTTCTGTAACTATGCACTTAACTCACCTGAATAAGAGCGATCTACAATGCATGTAATGTTGCAAAATGTTGTACGGACTATGAATCCACACAATAACATCATTGAAATCAGAGCTGGAGTCTAGGCCAAAATCTTCGAGACCGAGACGAGACATTGACGTTGCGAGACCGAGACGAGATCGAGACTTTGAACAAAAACTCGAGACGAGACCGAGACTTGAACGTTCCGAGACGAGACACGAGACTTTTGAAACCAAACGTTTGCAATATTTTGCAAATATTTTTGACACTAAATTTTTGACATTCGGTGAACTTCCCAACACATTGCAATATAAATTTTTAGGCATTTCGCTTTTGTATTAGGAACAAGCTAATTAAAAAAGTTATACTACTTATAAGATATACGTTTGTTTTTAATTAGAAAGCTTTTTGGCGTCGCTGATGGTTTTTAAGATTTAATACTATCATAATCATCAAAAAATTTTGTTAACTAAATGTGCAAGTTACGAAATGGAAGTAAGAATATTTATGTAGAACTTAGAATAATATTTCAGTCCCAACTGTTCCGCTGTAATATTCACAAGACAAATGTTGTCACATTAATTGTTATAACCCACACCTTTATCGCCCCAAGGTGTGATACTATAGGTGTACCATTACTTTGGTCTTTTCGCACAAATGTTGTCCTGATGGTTCTTTCAGAGAATTGTAATTTTTGTTTAGAAAAGCTTAATTACTTGAAGAGCGCAAGCTTACTTCCTATCATTTCTCCAAGTTCAGTTTATGTTTGTTGATTTGAAAATTCCAATTTGATTTGTTTCTGATGAAAAGAATTTTGATAGCAACTATAGCAAAATTCAAAGGTCAAACCGCTCTTGAGGCCTTCTTGTTTAGAATGCGAAATATTTCGTGTTACTTCGTGTGTAGAATGCGAATGCACTCGGCGCAGCCTATCTCACTGCTTGATTCCTTTTTCACAAAGTCATGGAGATAACTTCGGTATTCTTCCGGACACAGAATAAGCCAAAGAGTAAAACCGGTACAAGAAAAGCAGCAGCCGTCTTATCAAAACGCAGAAAACTTGCAGTTGTACCATTAGTATAAGAGTAAGAAATACGAAATTTATTGATAATAACATTTGTCTAAACCAGTGGTACCGAAATGTTTTGTATCTCAGACGCTTTCTACCCCTAGTCCATATTATTGTGAACCAAAATATCCCCTGTTAGGGTTTTACAATACATCAACTCTGAAAAAATATCTTTTTTCGATATATTCAATCCCCATGGGCTATTAGTATTAAGCATAGGTGGGCACAAGTCCGTTAATCGTTAATCCGTTAATGACGAAGCTAACTTTTTTTCGTTTATCCGTTAAAAAGTTTTTTCATGTTAACAGACTAAATTAATTTCCGTTAAGTTCTGTCAACGGACTAAATTAACTTCTGCGAAGTTCTGTTAACTTACGTTAACGTTTTTATTGTTAATATCTTCCACCATTCATTCATCGTACCGGTATACACTGGTAACACTTGTTGCATATTAGCACGAGTTTTTTAGAAGGGAGCGAAGAAAGGAGCTCTTTTTTGTGGCAAATAAGCTGCAGCTTTAGAGGTCTATTAATTATCGCTGTTCACAATTTCCAAAAATTTTCCGATCGCAGCTTCGTTAGTGCATTTGAACTTATTTTTGTTCTGAAATTAGATTTGACTGTAAAATGTAACTTCCAAAACACAAAAAGACCACCACAACAATAAATTTTTCCGTACAATCAGCTCAACAGTGTCAATACGTCTTCTAAAAGCGAGTGAATAAAAAAAAAATCTAAATTACACCCAAATTATTAACGGACTTTATTAACTTCCGTTAATTAAAGCTGAAAATAACGGATTAACGTTAACGTAAATATGAAGTTTGTCAACGGACTAGTGGATAACGAAGCTAACGTTTTGCATTAACTTGCCCACCTATGGTATTAGGGTATAACTTTAAGAACCCTTGGTTTAAACAGAAAGGGATTTGTTTTTGTTTTTTTTTCACTTAAAAAACACTTAAAATTATTGTGAGTTTTTACGCTCGGATTGGAAATATGGTCGAGACTTGCCCATTTTCCGAGACTTCGAGGTGCCGAGACCGAGAAGAGACCGAGACTTTGAAAAATAGTGTCTCGAGACTGTCTCGAGACCGAGACATGTCTCGAGACACTACAGCTCTGATTGAAATCACAATGAGGCGTTTTTGGTTTTAAGCCTTTTTTGGTGGATAACAATGAAGAAACAAAATAGAAAGCTAATTTTAAAACCGATTTTCTGTTTATTTTGGTTGTTATCCAGAAATACAGTAAACAGAATGTGCTTATCGTAACATAAATTTAAAAACAAAACGAATGGATATTGTACTGGCTCATTATTTGATTGAGTTGAACTAACTTCGGTAGTTATAACTGTGTAGTGTAATATGACTGTGTTTTCCAAGTAAATGTAGTTTTAACTGAGTAAGCTGTTACAGTCAAAAAATTTGTTTGAATTTTTTTGTGTTATCGCAGATAGAATTTCAAAAATCCAACGTTTTAGAATTGCAATATTTTGCCAAAGTTTTTAGTGATTTCTACATTCAGTTGAATAATACAGTCTAGGCTATAATATTCTTCTCCATATTAATCCCAGCAGAACTTAAATCACTTTTATAAAATTTGCGACCTACATTGCTTGAGCTAAAGTCGTTTGATAATTAGCTACAGATTATCATTCCGATCCTCATCTACTGACAAACACAAACAAGATCTTCAATGCTAACCTCATTAACCGCTTCGCTGCCATATCGATTTAGCAAGTTGTATTAGCTTCTGTTTTTGCCATTTATCGAACTGCCAAAGTAATTTGATGAACAAAAGTTTGCTTTGTTTTCTTTACACTAAATTATTTCGTAATGTTCGTGACAGTCTGGCGGAACTGCTACAGTATTTCCGGTAATCAGTTTCGTTGTAAAATCTACTGTAAATGCTTAAAAAATTAATTATAGCTATGACTAACTACTGCCTTCATCCATCAACGAACTAAATATAAAGCACAAACATAATGGCACAAAAAAAAACAGCAGCAATGCAGCCTTAAACCTTATTGGGATAAAAACTTGCGAGATGTTTCGGTATAGTTGATTACTTCATCATCAGCATATGTAAAATCTCACGTACAAATCTTGAAATATTTACGCATATTCTTGAAAAAAATGTTCCCGACAACTTGTACAGCAGCTAACAAAAATAAAAGCGATTAATTTGCTTTAAATTACGTTCATTGATTTCCTTTAACTCTATTAAGATCGTGCTACGTTAAGTGGATTGCTACAAATTTGTTAATTGCTGTGCTGCAAAGTAATCGTTAAAATTGCAGTATATTTACTTCTCTTTGACGTAAATAAGCAAAATTCTAAAACAATAGAAAAAGAATTACTATAGTGTTGTGGTTCCTAACTGTGCGATTGGCAAAATCCATTTCAATTCTTCGTTACAACTTTAATTTGATCTTTGTTTCGATATCAAAGACCGAATTAAATTTGTTTTCCTACATTTCTGGAAGAAGTAAGTAGGCCTAAACTACATTTTCAATGCAGTTTTCCAATTTCAGTTTTCATTATCCAAGTTTTTGTAACTTATTTTACTTAGTTTAGTTTCTTGTTTTTAGCTCGCTATAAAATTACCGTTAGTGGCGCCAGTGTTTTTTTAAGGCGATTGGAGGAACCGAAACGGTCTCTCAAAATTGTCCAGCGGTCTCTCAAAATCTGCTTCTACAATAGTGTAAACAAAGCTAAGTACGCTCTGGAGCGATAGGAAAAAATATTTAGGAACTAACTGTCAAAGTTGTGTTTTACATTATGAAATCCCAGCGTGCCAGCAGTGCCAGTGCCCAGTAGTCTATTAGGTCAAGGCAAAATGAAAGGAAATCATCACAATTCGACTTTTCAAATCGTTACAAACGAATTTTGTAAAAGTCAATTGTTACTATTTCACTTCAGTCAAATCAAATCAAATCTTTCATTATACTCACTGTATTACGAAGCGTGCAACAAGTATGCGACGCCCAACTCCGCGTTACTGCGTCCGGGCAATACAGCTCCTTTCTAAGAAATGTCGCAGCGGTGGCGAACCGTTGGCAAAACTGTGTCCGATTAGACCCTCCCGAGATTTGAACCATCAGACCTCCCGCTCCAGAGACGAACGCGTTACTATTCGATCAACACTAAATCACTATCTACTCTATACACTAATGCTACAGAGACTAATGTGGAACTTAGTAGGACTTTCCATCAACCAAGTACAACATGCGTTTCTTAACTTGACTAAAAGTGATAATGTTAGCTGGCGGCTAGACTTTTGTTCAATTAATTGATAGACTCTTTTAGGAAGCTGATAGAGAAAAGTATACTGGTATTTTAGACAGTAGCGTAGCCAAGGGGGTAATGCCCCCCCCCCCATTGGCATGTCGACCAAAATGCAGAATATGAAAATTACCACATTTTAGCTCTTTTGAGGCTGTTTTATGTTCTGGAGTGGACTAAATAGTGATTTAAAACGTCTTTTGAAATATATATTCAGATGAGGGGGGGCTAATTTGTCAAAAATAAAACTCACAAATAAATAAAAACTTTGAAAATTGGCTAAAAACAAGCAATTCAATTTGATCACTAGTGTACAAATGATAAGCATAGGTGCCATCAACAAATATACTATATACTTAGGAATAGGGGGGGCTACTCAGTATTAGTTAATTACCAGTCATTCCTCTCGAATCTCTTTTCATCAGCCCCCCCAATTATTTTTCTCTATAAACTGGATACAAAATAGATTACTCCATATGAGTTTTATTGAACTACACGATTTTGCAATTTACCAGCATCTAAATGAGAGAACTAAAATTTTACCATTAGTCACCTCCCAAATAGCCCATGTATGCTATCAGTTTAATCATGTTTGCACTGCCAATTTCTTGGTCTCGTTTTAAAAGCTTTATTTTTTTTATCAAAATAGCTCTAAAATTAAGTAATTTTTACAAAAAAATGCAAAATTTTTGAGCGCTGGGGGCTCCGCCCCCAGACCCCCAAGCTTCCGGCGGCGGTGGGCTTTTCCCCAGACTCCCAGCTCCGGCGGCTGGGAACAGCCCCTCTTGCGAACTGCTGGCTAAGCGCTTGCTTTTAGGCATTTACATCTACTATTTTAGTTAGTGTTTGGAGAATGTACTTGCTTTTTCGTAGAGGGTATAGTAGGTTTAGTACATTTGTACAAATTTGGTTTAGTTAGCTTTTTTAAGAGTTATTGGAGACGAGGCCGTGAAGTTTCGTGCTTAGTTTACCAGCAGAATAGCCTAGTAAGCATGCTTTGCTAGACATTTGCAGTCTTTCATAATTGTTTAAAGATTCCTCAAGCCCAACCTTAAAAGAAATCGAGTGGCGCCATATTGATTCACAGGATTGCTCCAAATACAATTATTTTTAATTAGTTTTATTTTGGACTAATGTACCAGCTGTACAATCATTTTGTTCTCAGCACAAATACTAGACATGCATTTATTTTGTGATTCATTCATATTGGATTATTTTTTGTCTTCAATTGCGTACTGGAACATACATAATTAATTCTAGAATTGTAAACAGCATGAACTTAGAGTGCTACTATTTCCAATAAGTTAAATTATTTCTAAACCGAAATACGAGAATTAAATTGGTTTTCACTTTACGTGAACATCAGCTCTTGCAATTTTGCTTCATTTGACTACATCTTGATCATATCTTCTAGTCTATAATGGATAATAATAATCTTTCCCATCGCGAGTAACGTACAGTAGGTGAGGCGGGGAACTTATCGTAAGCGCAGTACCGTGTTTCGAATTCAACTGACTTCATCATCAGCATAAAAAGGAGTCAACACAATACAAAGAAATATATGATCCTGGAATTAGGCTAACTTGTGATTAGTATTTTTGAATATTATTGATAAATTTCTTT
Organism: Trididemnum nubilum; assembly: GCA_963965965.1. NCBI lineage: Eukaryota > Metazoa > Chordata > Ascidiacea > Aplousobranchia > Didemnidae > Trididemnum > Trididemnum nubilum. The sequence goes on along the minus strand of OZ014489.1, from coordinate 25,130,033 downwards.
GTTTTATTCTATACAATCAACAAAACATCGAAAACGTGTAACCAGCTTTTATTTCTGGCTGCTTTAGCAGTTCCTTTCTTCGTTGGATGTTTGTTTATAAGGAAATTAAATTCATGCCAAACTCTATATAAAAAAAACATGACTCATCTCCGCACAACTTAATTGAATGAGTAATTGAGCATTTCACTCGACTATGGTTGTTATATTGCTTCCGTGTTAGATACTACAACGTTTGAAATTCAATATACAAGAATTTCCATATTTGACAGGGGTCGAAATTAACTTTTTCACCAACTTGCCCGTCGTGCAAATGATATCAAATGTGTACCTGCACGAGGAGATTTCAACTTGACAAACAAAAATAGGCACAATAAGTTTTGAGGTTGTTTAACTTTCGAAAAAAAATTGTAGATTGTACTTCTTGGCAAAAACACTGAATTAGCCTTATGCGTGCACCCTATTTCAAGAATCAATTTTTTATGCGCGATTGTTATGGTAAGGTGAAGTAAAAAACAACTTATTCCAAACGCATTACGCAAAAACTGATTTTTTGATTGCAATGCCTTTTCAATCGCGAATGTTTTGGAAACTACACTAGTGAGAAATCCGAAAGTTTTTGCAAAAGTTATACGAGCTAAACGATCTTTAAAATAATCATCACAAAAAAAACTACAAAAATCTTGAGATGTCTTGTTGCAACGCAGGTATAGTTGTAATTGTGACAATTGAAACAGGGGTTAACGCGGCAAGCGCGGAAAATTTTTCCTCAGAAAAAAAAAGGTACCACTTTGTGCCAAAAAGTTGCAATACGCGGCTGAGTATCAAAAAATTTGCGTGCGATGAAGAAGCGTAAATTGCGATTAGTGATGTGCGTACGATTTAACAAAGTGTTCATTGTGATGATCGCAAAGGGCTAAAATATACCAAGCAACAGCTTCCTCTACTTAGAGTTTATTTTATCGGGACAAAAGCAGACCTAAATTGCATCTCTAAATAGTCTTGTTTGATGTTGTTTAATACGTTGTATTTCGGTAGCTTGCCCATCGGGCAACTTAAGCTGAAAAATATTTTGCACGAGGCGATTTCGGCTTGCCTCGGGCGAACGGGCAAGCGTTAATTTCGGACCCTGTTAGAGGACAGCATCTATTTCAACTATGAAGATTTTTCTCACCGCATACTCTATTTAGATGTACCTTACTTTTCCAAATTGTAATTAAGGAATTTTTTAAACTCACTTAAATTTTTTTCTACAGCGTTTTAAAATGGCGATACTTTTGAAAACCTAATTAATCATTTTAATGTCCGTCCTTATAACAGACCGCATTTAATCCTTTCAGAGTTCACATAACGCTTTGCATCATCTTCATTTTATCCTTCCTGTTTTCTACGGTTAATTTTCTTGTTGTCTTATGCTTACGTTTGTTTTAGATGCTCCCAAAAACCGCTTTTTGAACAACAGCACTTCTCTGCAGCTGCTAGTTTCTTCGGAAAAACTTTCCAAGATACAGAGGCGCAAGAGCATGGAAATGGCCTGACTGCTCGACTTCAACACTAGGAATTTGGTTTACTGAAGCAAGTTTGACAAAGATCAATTTTGATCCTAGACGCTTAACATCTTGCTATGCAAGTAAATAGCAGTTTTTATGCTGGCATTGCCAAGTTTGCTGCTACAGCATATTCACATCTTTTTTTCACTACTGTGAGGTAGCACTTCCTCACATATCTGCTATCCCATTGGGCTAGTGTTTCATCAGCATCTGCATTCACACATAGCCTATCCTGGCAGCCCACCCAAACCTTCAAACCACACACGAGGGCAATTTCTGCACTTGCCATCGTACCCACTTCTCAGATTACTCTGATCGACAACAAGGTCACCAGAAAGAGGATTCTCGACCAGTATCACACTGGCACTTCACTTCGTTCATCCGCATTGCGCTAGCATCACTAAGCATGGACACCATATATGACATCACATTATCAATTTACCACAAGGTTCGGGTGGGCTGCCAGGATAGGCTATGTGTGAATTCAGAAGCTGATGAAACACTACAGCCTAATGAGATAGCAGATATGGAGGAAGTGCAACCTCACAGTAGTGAAAAAAAGTTTAAGCTTTAAATCTGCTATGAAACTTTTGAGAATTCACATCTATTCAATGAATTATAAATTGGCACTAGAATGTAAAATTTTTTAACAAACTAATTTTTGTTGTCTGCCTTGAAAATAGCAAGGACCATAATTATTATGTAATAGTTTTTAAACAGTGACATAAGTCGAAGGAATTTTTATGGTTTTGGGGGCACAAAAACATTTTTTCCTCAAATTCGAGAGCGAAGACCAAAAAAAAATAGGGTCTTCATCACAAAATATGCGCATAGTTTTACTACATATTCTGAGGTGAAGATCAAAAAAAGGTTTCGCGAAATATGCGCATAAATCTACGAAATCTAGAGTGAAGATTTAAAACAAAACAAAAACGTCTTCATCGCAAAATGTGCGCATAATTCTACGCGCCGTGTCTGAACAGAGACGACATGAACTTTTCAAAATTGAATAATTGCACAAAAATGACTGAATAATTCCCAATGGCTTTTTTGTATCAAACAAAGTCAATAAATAAAACAAGGTCGCAAACCATAACTCAAAGCAATCGTGACAACAGAGGCAAATTTAAAGAACAATGAGGAAACGAAAAAAAGCTAAAAGTTAACGAATTTTCGTAGATTATTCCAATTAAAGTAAAATTAATGTGACGTAGTATACCTCACTACGTAGGCTAAAATTTGCGTGTATATATTTCTGCCTTAGTTGAGTTGAATTTTGAACGATTGGCCGCTTCGAGAACATTCATTGAATTTTCAAAAGAAGTGTACGAATGAAACACTCCAAAACAAAACTGCTTAACTTTGTCCCAACAATGAAGATTATGAACTTCTAACAACAAAAACTTTTTCATGTTTCTCAATAAAAACGATCAAACTAGTGTAAATGAAACCAATGAAGATTTTGATGATTTTTCATTGACAGTCGAATGTGATTTAAATAATTGGAGAAGCAAAAATAAAAAGCCGAAGTAAAAATAACGGTAGACGATCATTGGATGATGTTTTTTTACTATAGAGTAGTGCTTGTCAGGTTCCGAAAAGCGAGTTCTAACAATTTCAAGTAACTAAGATATCAGTGCATTTATTAAATTACAGCATAATTGGCAGTGTTGGGCAATTCCGCAAAACTGCGTATTTGCGAAAAAAATTGCGGACTTGCAGACAATGGCAGTGTAAACTGCGTACTTATGATTGCGGACTATTTTTAATTTTAGTCTGCAATTCCACAACTTTTGTACAAATATTGAAATTTTTTCCTAGTTTTTTAAAATATTTGTGCTTTTCAATCAGTCAAGAATGACGATTCTCGAGGTTTTTATTATCAGTATTGTTTGTAAAGCCGATTAAGAATCATGAGATAAGACTACAATTGATTACTCTGTAAAAACTGCTTTAGTCGATTAACAAAGGTAGCATAACTTTTGAGGTAATTATTTCCGCTCTCACACTTTGGCGACTCCATTGCGAATCAATTCGCAGTTAGCAGCAAATTTTGTCGAGTAAATATCGATTTGGAAAGCCAATTGAAAATAATTTTCAAAACATCTGGGTGGGGATTTTATTTAAATTTACATGCAAATTTTAATACTTCTAGTTCATAAATGTTGTTTAATTTTAACAAATACAGTTGTTCATACAAAGGAGACAATTTAGTTTTGATCAACGGAGCTTTACTTATAAGTTTATTAATTATTAAGACAATTTTGTTGAGTTTGAATTTTGTTAAGACATCTAGCAGTTGTATTTCCCCAAGTCATCACGCTATATTCCAAGCACGGATAAACTAGACCAAAATATGTATTTTTTTTGTAATCAAGACATTGCTTCAATTCCGTTCTTTTTGTTTAACGTGTGAAAACATTTATTGCTTTTAATTTTAGGCTCGCCTTTTTTGCGTCCTTGTTTTGCCTTTTTTCCTGGACTTTTGCTCGTGGCAGGTTGCTATTGCCTTATTTATCTGCTGATGATGAGACTAATAATGTCTTGAAACCAGAGTTCTAAACGGGCCGACTAGTTCAGGCCCAAACCCGGCCCGAACCGAAAAATATAAGCTCGAATCCGGCCCGAACCCGAAAACTAATTTGAAACCGAAATCATGAAACCGAAAAAAACTTGAAACCTGGTCCGAAACCGAAAAAACTTAAAGGTTGCATTAGGTCTGAAAAATTTAGCAATGGTGCCCAGTTACTTTGATTTTATTTTTGCCGACCTAAGACAAATAGCACGTCTCAGGCCCGAATTAAGCCCGAAGTTTTGTCAACTTTAGGCCCGAACCCGGCCCGAACCCTACCCAAAAAGTCTGACCCGTCTCACAACTCTGCTTAAAACGTCCAGTAAAAAATGTTTGCTTAAGTTTTGGATCTTTGCTTTATATTTCAATTTCTACACACTTGATTCTAATACAAATTTGATAAACAAACAAGGCTGTAGCCAGACTTGTTGTTTAGGTGGGCTCAACTATTAACCTCCTCTTAGTTGCTGTTTATATACACAGAATAATACAGATGAAATTATTTTTGAGTGAATTGTGGCTTAAGCACAGCTGCCCGCGTTGGCTACGGCCCTGAAACGATACAAAAATTTTACTCCAGACATAATGCTGCAATCGATACATAACTCCCATTCTTGCTGGGTTGCAATCAAGGATGGCAGTACGGTACTGTACGTTTAGAATTAGCGTACTACGGACCTCGCACCGTCAACCGTACCGTACTTCAGCTCAAGTTTTGAAGCGTACCGTACCAACGTACCGTGCCAGTGCCATTACAAAAAAACATACCGTACCCGCGTACCGTACTTTTCAGCAAAAATTGAGGCGTACCGTACCGTACTGGCATCCTTGCTTTTGACTACTCGCAACTTTAACTGACTTTGAAATCACTAGCCTATAGGGCCTATATATATCAGCGATTTCAATTTACACATTTAGCGTCGCTTCAACTGTTTTTTTGCCTCTGTGTACAAAAAACTGGAGCAATGTGCGAAAAGTCAGGGGTTTTTAATTCAAAGAGCGTACCAACGTATCGTACCTGTATCTTTACAAAAAAAACGTACCGTACTTCTTAGCAAAAATTGAGGCGTACCGTACCGTACCTACGTACCGTACTGCCATCCTTGGTTGCAATAATGTTCATTTAAGTCACGGTTGTCCAAACTTTTTGAGGAGTGGGCTGGATTGACTTAATTTTTTTGAGGTACAGGCCGCACTAAACTATAGAAATTGGTTCTTTGATGTGATAGTTGGCAGAAATTTAAGTGAAGACCAAAAAAAGGTCTTTGCTTCATTTTGAAGTGTTTTTTGCCGGATATTTAGATGGTGGCCGAACGAAACCAATGAAAATTGATTTGGTTTCTTACAAAATTTCTCCTCGTTCCAATTCAAACCCGTCCAGTTCTAAATCAATGTAAATCCTAAGACCAGCAGTGGGCCGCACTTTGGGCAATCCTGATTTAAACTATAGACTCCACAGCACCCAATTTTACTTATTTGGTTTTATGATATGATAAATGTAAATCTACAAACTGAAAAGTTTACTCTCTTGTAGTCTAATTATCAACATTGGCCGTGGTGCAAATAATGTAGCAAACCCATAGGTTAATATAAACAGAATACATACAACATCACAAAATGCAGTAACGATTATCTCAAGATAGCACTAATGGACAAAACAGCACAGAAATCCAATTAACCCAGCAGCCTACCTATATTTACCGATAAGCTGATGAGTCCTGGTTTCAGCATTTTATACCTAAGTATAAGTTGGTGATTCATGGTATCAGCACTCTAAATATTCAAACTGGTCGCAATGATAATCCAGTCTTCAGAAACAATATATAAAATAATGACTCGAGGCAGTTGCGCGCACACAAAAAGACTTACATACAAGTAAGTTTTTCACCATATCTCACAGCACTGAATTACAGAACCAAAAATATTACATACATTGATATGTACAGTTAATGCTCATCACGTCAAAAAGTTGCAGTTTTTACAAGAAAATTCATTCGAAGCAATTATAAATCACAGCACATTCGAAAACATTGAGCTGTACACTTTGGTATACTACTGCTGACTGCACCGTATTCACGAAAATTGAACACTTTAATTTTGCTTGAAATGTTTTTGGGCGGTCAAGATTTGTAATTTTGTTTTGAAAATATTTAGAAAGGTTCCTTCAATTTGAGAAACAAAAAAGTACTCTGCTGAGGACAGAAATTAATTGCTAAGAAGATCAAAATGGAGTTGATTGATGCAGTTTTGCTACAAGCTGTTATCTTGTAGGTTCAACAAATTTTCATTGCAGTACAAGTACTGTCGTTTATTTACAGCAAGAAAGGGTAAAATGATCGAAACTTTTGCAAAAGTTTTTTGAATGCATTAATTAGGTCATGCTAAAGCTAATCAAATTTTACCCGAGTGAATTGTTTATTGCAGAACTGTTCAATAAGTGGCGCTGAAATGTCATTATTATTTAACTTATACCAAAAATACAGAAATACAAAGTTGTTCAAATTTTAACAGCATATTACATTTCGCTAAAGTGGTATTAGTTTTTTTTTGTGTTTGTTGTGGGTAGCAAACCAACACTGGTGAAATGCTCGACATCATCATCTATAGCAGTACTGTAAATACTTTCACCGAACATTTTTGTATTTTTAAACCTTCAATTTTCATCATGTCAACACAAAATGAATCTGGGGAATCGTTTTACTTTGTTTCGAACCAGTAACTTCAACACAGTGTACGAGTATAGCGGCAATAACTTAAAACACTTTGTTTGACTTAATGTCTGAATGTCAGTTCAATGATAAAATTGTGTTTATTTTATGAATTTTAGAAATTTGAACAGTCTAATATTTTAAATTTGCTTTATAAAAACAAAAATTTAAGTACTGAAGTTAATGTTCGTACGAAAATGTCGTCATAAATAAGTATCAAATATAAAATATTATCAAAAATTTAGATTGTGCAAGAGAAAGAAAAAAGCATTTGAGAAGCACTGAAAACAGTACATTGGCTTGTCCTACCTCAAAAGATAATACGTGCAATAACTGATCTGCATACAATTCCGGTTACCGCATATTGCGATTTTCAATTGAAAGGTTTCAAATAGACAGCTTTGTTTTTTTCTTCTATATCGTGGTGGTTGGAATGGAAGTCAGCAGTATTAGCACTTGCGCCCTTGTCATCAGAATTGTCCAAAGATAGATGTATCGGTTTTAACCCCACATTTGTGTATCCGTTTGCATTGCAAGTAATGGGAAGACGACGATCATTTTCATATTTCCTGTATCGGTGGAAGAAAATGCAATTACATAAAACACCAGCCCTTTACTCCATCTATTAAATTAAGTATAATTTGTTTTAAAAGCACAAATCACTCGCTCAAATTTGTGACAAGTTTGCTAGATCAGTTTTTGTAATATGGCGCCTCACTCCAATGTGGATATTACAAAAAAATGACCCAAGTAATACATATATACTAAGATATTGACAACGCTACGTCAAAAGTGACCGGCTCGGAAATGAACGCAAATTTTGGATTGCTGAGACAAATGCGTTAAAAGTTTAGCCAATATGTGTCATTCGTAATATAATTCAACTAAAAATTGAAGCAAATAACGTTACAATTAGGCTTCAATTCTATTTTACATAGGTTCTTTCATTAAACCATTTTACCGGTGAAAGAGGCAAAAAATGTCCCATCTACAGTATTTCGCTTCTGAAATGGAAGTCCTAGAACTACCAAATTCAACATGTGGATTGGTGTACACCAAAAACTTCGTTAGAAAAACTGGTTTTGAGTTGATAATGTCATTACAGCAAACCATGATTAATTTTTATCTAAATGACGTCACCTTTTCATTTTTCAATGATGTCACAGCCAGTACAAATTTACTCGTAAAGTTCTTTTACTCAATATTATTTGGTGTCAAATCAATTCTGAGGTCAGATGAAGGAAATAATAATGCAAAATCGTTAAAGTTTGTAAGTCAATGATTAGAAAAAGTGACGTTTTGGATGTACTTTCATTACTGAAATAATTTATACTTTAAAAAATCATACTTTACATTGCAATTGCAGTACCTTGATACTATTATTTTTGTTACAGCGTAGGGACTGATATCATTAGGATTCGGGGATGTGTTTGGAAAGAGCTGGATATTTGGAGCAGCATATTCTCTTTCTGCGCTACAGCTAGTTTGCGGATTTGAGGATTGGATATACGGGGCTTCTTGTGGGCTGTGTGCACTAAAAAACAACAGTTTTAAATTTAAAATCATCGCGATCAGGGTGTGACAACGATGATTTGTCAGTAGTTGGAATTCCTCAAAGTTTATGTATAAACTATCTTCAAATTTCATGCCTCATCTTGCGTTAATCTAATAGTTGTGAATGAGATAAGGCTATTGTTAAACGTTAACTTTAAAGTCAAACCCCGGTCTACCCAAACATTAAAAAATAACACAAATTATCTCAAGTCAACAGAAAAAAAACAAACTTCAATTTTATTTACTGTTGAAGAAAAACGCAAAAATTATCTGCTTCATAACGCACTTTGTTGAATTTTCAAAAGATTTTGCTTTGGTTTTCAATGAAGTGGATATTTCAAATTGCTGCCGATAAAAAAACTAAGTGCTATTAATAAGTAGTTAAGTACTATTAATAAGTTTCTGCGTGCAAAAAAAGAAGTTAAAGTAAACTTAACCTAAAAGTGCATGAGCCGCCAAAATCTATTCTAGTGCTGCTGTCGCTAGCAGTAGGCAACATAAATACAGGCTGTTTAATTGGTATCCATTAGCCTTTTTATATTATTATGCAACCATCGTCAATTCTCATTTGCTGTAACTACCACTAAATGATAAAGACTATCAGCTGATTTGTTCTTTTCTTTGCTTTTTGGTGAAAACAAAGGTTTCTGGAGACTATTGCGCTCTTACTCTAAACTCATAAGCTTACAGATGATTTTAAGCCAAATATCACTGATGCTCCTTGTTTGCAATAAACAACTTTGAAAAGCTTAAACTTTTTCCTGCTGCAAGTTGAAGTATCCGCTATATTATAAAAACCAATTTAAAATCATTTGAAAAATTTTTAGAGTCATAGAATTAATAATTTCGCAATCTTCTCAACAAATATAAAAGTAAAAGCTTGTTATATATTGTAGGCTTAGACTATTTTTTGTTATATTTTGAGATAAATGTTTTGGCTAGACAAGAGTTCGGCTATAATCGATTAAAGATTTTTTTAGCCTTTTTGGGGGACGCAAGTTATTAGCATTTTTTATGCAGTTTGTGCAATATAATTTATTGCTTTTCACTAGGATTTTGTTGCTTTATCATCCGTTTTTTGCCTGTTCTGCAGCCATGAAAAACAAATTCAGTATGCTGCCACACTTATACATAGCACAATTCTAGCATGCTTGGCGGAAATTTAATCAGAGCGCTTTCTTTTGTCGTGTAAAAAAGCTTTGATTACACTGGACAACAAATTTTTGGACAAATTGTGTTTATCATAATATTATGATGTTTTTTTATGTTTTTTGGGGCACTGATTTCAAAAATGCCATTAAAAATTTCGTAATGTCAGTGATTTTCCCGGTATTTAAAATTTTATGAAATTATGATTTCAAGTTTGTGTAATGCACATAATGGTTTTGTAATTTTTAATATTACATGAAAAATAAAAAACATCACATATGAGTAATTCAAAAAAAGCACTGTTAATAACATTGCAAATATGCCATAAAACATTTTAATCAAAAATGGACATTTGAATAATTTTTTCGCTTGTATGTGGTGTTAAATTTCCGCACCAAATTCTATACAGAGTCTCCCATCATGGCTTCGTCCCACCTCCCTTGATAGTGCTTTCCATCACTTGGATGTCTTGGTGAAGCCTTTCACCGTGCTCTTCGCTTACATTCCCCAAGTTATCCCGAAAGAAATCCAAAAGAGAATGCAAAAAATGCTACTTCAAGGACATGCGGCAACCAAGCTTTTCATCACTTTCAATCAAATTTGACACCACCACTGCATAGTCGTCTCTTCGATGATTTCCAAGAAATCCTTCCACAATCATTCTAAATGCTTGCCAAGCATTTCTCTCCAAATCAGACATTTGTTCCTCCAGCTCTTCAGATGCTAATATTTTTTTTATTTGAGGCCCCACAAATATACCACCTTTAATTTTTGCTTCAGATATGCTTGGGAACATCTGTCTGATATGGCGAAAGGCACGGCTTGTTGATTTCAAAGCTTTAACAAACTGCTTGGCCAGTCCGCGTTTAATATGCAAAGGAGGAAGTAAAATTTTGCTCCTTTCAACAAGAGATGAGTTTACAACATTATGGGAGCCTGTGTGAGATCTTTGCGAGCTGGCCAGGTTTTGACTAGGTAATGCTGCTCATCTGCTCTACTATTCCACAAACAAAGAAAACAAGAATGCTTTGTATAACCTCCTTGCAATCCTAAAAGAAATGCAATCATTTTAAAATCTCCTCATACATCCCAATTGTGATCATTATATTGAATTAATTCCAGTAAAATTTTTACGGATTCACGATCTTCCTTCATCTGAACGGAATGTGCTATTGGAATAGACAGATACACATTACCATTATGTAGAAGGACTGCTTTCAAGCTTCGCTTAGAACTGTCAATGAATAAACGCCAGTCCGAAGGTGAATAGAAAGTACCAATCTCTTGAAACAAGCCCTGTATATCAGTACAATAGCAAAGTGAAGGATGATTAGAATCAGAGGACATTGCATTGAAATTTACAAAAGTCACATGTCGCTTTCTTGGCTTGAAAATCTTGCACGAAGGAGCAAGCAAATTCCATTGCTTGAGACGAGAAGAAAGTAACTCTGCTTTTGCCTTTGTAAGACCCAGGTCTCTAGGTAGATCATCCAATTCATTTTGATTCGGAAAATGAGGATTTTTGCTGGAAGACTGAGTGTCAACCTCAAAATCAGCATCGTTATCTTCCGATGAGGTTTCTGATATAGCAGACGTTGTTGGAGGTTGAGTAATAGGCAGTTCTAGGCCATGGTTGACAGGCGCAATAGATGAAGGAATGCTTGGATAAACAACATTTTTCCTGTCCTTTTTGTTTTTGTACTTGGAAATGTCCACCACGCAGAAATAGCAGTCACCACGATGATTGGTTGGTTCTCTCCAAATTCGGGGAATGGCAAATGCCATACATTTACGACTTCCTCGCATCCATCCTTCTAATGTTGATCTGCAACTTCCACAGCAAAAATGTGGGGCCCAAGATTTATCTTGGTCACCCATCTTCATGCCAAAATATGCCTCATAGGCTATGAAGAATTTGGTTTCTGGTATGACTTTGTGCTTCTTTTGCTTTGTACTGATGTAATAGCCACAAACATAAAAGAAACAGTCTGAAGAAATTTCGCAAGGTCTTTTAACACTCATATTTACTAAAGTATTGAAATTATTAATAGCATTAATGTGTAACCTGCAAAAACGAATAAAATACAGCGTATTTCTAAAATAAGCAGCTTCACTTCAGTAGGCCTAACTTGCCATTTGTCTAACTGCTAAACCAAGTACAGTATTGGTACCAGATTCAATAATCCACCTCTCATAAGCCAACTCTAAACTGCTGACACTGGACCAGCTCAGACATGTGCATTAAAAACCCGCCAAGATTAGGTCCAATCACGTGATAGGGAATGACAATTGGCTAATTTAATTCTCTAGCACCATTTAGAGAGTGATGAAAACAATAAAAAAATGCCATTAATGAAATAAAACAAGATCGGAAAGTAATATAAATGTCACTTAATGCTAAAGTTGTATTATTATTTGGTAAAATACAAACATCAATTTCTTGCAAATATTTTTAAAACCGTTGACAGTATGCAAAAAATAACATCAAAATCGGTATCAGCGACCCCAAAAACATTAAGAAACACCAAAAAAAAGAGATAAACAAAAATTTGTTGCCTAGTGTTATAGAATCAAGATGGGCATATCGTATAGTTGTTTAAAATTTTTAAATACTCAAAGCATAACAAAAGTCAAGTTTATTTAACGTTTAATCTAGTCAAGTTTATGCGCTTAGATACGCATAGGCAGGAGACAGCGAAAAGACCACAGGGTCATCCAAAGTCAGCTGCTTAACCTAAAAAAGCAATTCTGAAACAATATGGGCGTAAACTTAGCTTGGCATAAAATGAAGAACACTGCAAGACAGTACTACCGTACTAAGAGGGTTTCGGTAAGAAAAATAAAAATAAAAACAAAAAGTGAAACATAAAAATAGAAATAAAAAATTAAAAAAAGAATAAATAAATAGTTGCAAGTATGGCTATTGGCTACATTAGGTCAGTGGTTCCCAACCTTTTTTTTCCGTGATCCCAATTTTTCTAAAAACAAATTTTACATATAGTTGTGACCCCGCAAAACATGATACAGCAATATTCCAAAATAAGGTCTTTACCAAAAGATCGTTTTCTTGAAGTTTTAGAAGCCTTTTTTTGCAAATTTTTAAATATAGGTTCAATTCTGTTCCAAATTTATTTAGCAATGAGTTTCTGCGAATATTAAAAAAATTAGCAAATCTATCACCACAATTTAGTAATAACCATTAACTTATCAGCATGAAGAAATAAGGGAAAATTGCTTCATTGCCGTTATTAATTGCTTCTAGATCAAGGGAAAATCTACCATGTCTGTTTTATGAGCTATTAATCTTTTTGTTGCGGAAAAGGTGAGTTATTATCCCCTGGGACCACCTATACTGATGACAAGAAAATGTTGCTCGGAGATTGCTAATCGACTATTACCACAAATCCTGTTCTTCTCTACCGGTGTCCCAATTAAACTACAAAATAATTATTCTCTAGAAACACTCAACTTGGTTCACATGACAGAAATTTCCTCGCTCGCATAAAAACGAGAATTCTTTAAAAGGCGCTTCCGAACGAATCACTCGCTAAAGGCAAGAGGTTATTTTTGCACGATCATCTGAAGCTTTGAGAGCTTGGTATCGTCATTTTCGCTCGCTAAGTTGCCTGAATTGATTGTGAGATATAACTGGAGTAAAAAAACATCACATTTTCCTAGCTAACTTAACGAAGATTTTGAAGCACTTTTTAAGCGTGCGTGAAATTTTTCTGGTCAAAAATTTAATGTCAAAATGTTGAAAAGGTTGAAAACGCTAAATCGAATTTTTGCTGTAAATTAATTAAATTGGTTTCAATGCTTGCATTAGACTGCTAAGATGTAAGCGAATTGCATTCAGAAACGTTTGTTGTATCGACTGATGAAAAAATCTTGAGTAGCACCAATTGATAAAAATAGCAATACACTATTTTTAGAGCAATTTTCTAAAAACATGAGACTCATTTTTGCTCATAATTTAAGAACAAATTAAAAACAATGCTAGCCTCGGCAGCGCAGTAAACCAAAAGCAAACGAAAAAAAAATCAAATCAAAGAAAAGAAACTACATTTTGTACTGATTCAAAACGATAAAATTTTCTTGATTTTCTTCTGTTTGCAAGCACAATTGCGACTATTCCAAGAGTATTTTTGAGTTGAAGCTTGCTTTCAAGTTGACTGCCAAAAAGCTTGTGTGGTGTTCAAGATGAATGACTGCAAAAAAATTTTGCGATGCTGTAGAAGCAGGAAAAACGAGCATTAGGAATTAAGCAATATTGCAAATATTGTAGCAGTCGCTGCTCCAACCTATAACGTCATGAAATCAAGCAACGTAATACCAGCAACCATGACGCAAATGCAACATAAAAGTGTTATCAAGCAATCCAGCCGATTTGCAGTAAGGCTGCGTAGTGGAGCCGGTTAACCGCAATCGGAGCACGCTCTCTCAGACCCACCACGATATGGTTGCTAAAATTGACATCGATGCTCTCTCTCATAGTGGAAGAAAAAATCTAGAACAAGGCTGAAAATTGGCAAAAAATTAAAAACAGCCCGGCTAAACCCCAACCTAACTGGTTTTTCAAAAAAAAAGTGTACTTCGACATGCTCAATTTTGAACTTTTAACATACGTAGAAGTTTATCCACCAACAACCTCAAGAGCGCTGTACATCGTTTAAAAAATTGTATTACCCGTACGGAAAAAGTCGTTCTTGTTTTACATTGATTCAAAAGTATAATTCAACTCTGTCGTTCAATAACTACTGTAACTATTATCAATTGCGAATATTGCAAGCTTAGAATATTCACGCATGGTCCATACTATCTTTTTCCATAATAATCGCAGTAAAGCATACCGTCATACAGACACAGTACGCTTGAACGCATTATTTTGAAATAGAAGTGCATCTGACGTCACAATGTGGTATTTATTACGTTTACGACTGTATAACGCAGAAATTCGAGCCAGCATTTTTAACGCGGGTAAGGCGTTTGGGAAATCGCATTTTGTCTTCAAAGGTTTTTGCTCGTTAACGCCTTTTAGCGAGTGAAAATGGCCTTTATGAGCTAGCTGACATGTTCTGTCATGTGGGCCTTGATCTATCCGCCCTCTAGGCTTAAACTGTATGTAGAAACTACAGAACAGCAAAATCAACTCCAGAACTAAAATAAAAACTTAGAATGAACAACAATTAACACTCATTATGATGCCACAAAAAGAAAGGTTACCAAAGTCCAATGCGATAAAACAACGTCAGGTAACCAGCACAGTCAAAATGAAATCTACAGAACTTCACCAAATTATGCAGTAAAAAAAAACAAAGATAAATAATTGAGTATTGTAACACTTTTCTTCATCCTTTTCTTCTCAAAGCATATGTTTGGAATCATGATTAATTTGTGACGGCAGTTACAAAAAGTCTAGAAAGATTGCGTAAAAACAAATATTAATAAATTCTTTCATTCATTGAAAAGTAAGCGACCCCCAAAAATTTGTATGCGACCCCTCTTGGGGTCGCGACCCATTGGTTGGGAACCACTGGCATAAAGTCATAGTCGTAGCCAGGATTTTTGATTGGGGGGGCCCAAACCACAAATCACATGCAATGACGTCATCTGAAATTTTCAGAAAAGGAACTTTTTGTGGGGCAAAGATATCGTAGAATGCAAGATCTGAAGCTGTAGTCCGTTGGCACTTAACCAGGATTTTGATAAAGGGAGAGGGCGAAAACTAATCGTTAGAAAATGCAAAATGTCCTTCTTAGGAGACGTGCGGAGTAAGCTTGTGTACTCAAACATACCACAGGCGGGGGTCTGGGGGCGGAGCCCTCAGCCGCCGATGTCTATGGGGGTCTGGGGGCAAAGCTCCCAGCCGCTGGGCGATTTTTGTAAGTTTTTAGAAAAAAAGCTATTTAAATCCCATTGGATCACGTTTTTGACGTGTTCACAGCCATTTGAAAGAACTAGATTTTTAACCTTTGAAAGCCAATCGAAAAAATTTAACTGTTCAATGCTTCTTTTGCTAGCAATTAAAGTCCAAAACACGTTTAAAATTTTGCATCGTGGCGTAAAACTTTAATTTTAAGTGATTTGGTCCTTGTAGGGGGAAGTAAGGCACATTGCCTCCTGCAATATTTTAGAAGTAAATAGAAATCCACTCAAAGATTTTCCTTCAAGATTTTTGGTTTGTCATGAAGTTAACCAGTTGTAGGAGTACATGTCCGGCCAAGGGGCCCAGGCCCCCTCAATTTAAATTCAATGGTTTGTTCAATGAGCATTTTCTCTAGCTACGTATTTTTTTAAAAGTATTTTGTGCGTAAAAACAGGCTAGGTGGAGTTGAATCGTTATTGAAAAATGGTACAATAGATTGTTATTCTTACCAAATATGTTATTCCTGGGCCGGACTTACATAGCGGAGCCCCTGGCACTTAGAGTATTTTGGCAACATCTTCCTGCCAAATATAGGTGAAGACCAAAAAAAGTTCTATCATCTGAGCGCTGGGTCTTGGCGCTGTGCCATATGGCAAATACGTCGCTGGTTATTGCTTCACGTTTATAATAAGTTTAGATGAGGGCCTGAGGTAGCAATTTTTAGGACAAAAACTCTTGATTTCACCCTGGTTATACATTTAAATTGGTTGAAAAAAAATTGAATTAAGAGGGTGCACCGGGTCCCCTGGTCGTCAATATTATTTATTGTTACTTCTTGTTGTACGCAAAGATACTAAAAAAAAACTGAAAATGGAGAAACAAGGTTTTTTTGTTAAATTTTTGTCATTGGTTTCAATTGAGGGGACACGGGCCCACTGGGCCACCCCACTGGCTACGCCTAAGATTTTGAGATAAGATCGCGCCCTTAAGTTTTTTCATAAAAAAAAAAAAACACATTTAAAGCAAAATTTAAAAAAAACCTTTTTTCCAAAACGTGGAGGACTCGAGTCAAGTCACTTGACAGCTTTTTGAAACCTCCAGGAATTGTATGACATTATTATGATGTGGACAGGTGGTCGTCATTATTATTACTTGCTTTTGTTCGGGTAAATCCTAAATTAAAGAAACTGCACTTCCGGACAAGGCAACATACTGGCTATATGCTCTTATTGTATTTATCATTAGTAGAATTTTAGATGGGGGTTTGCATTACCGCCTGTGTTATAGCATTAAGTTCATAATAATGTTAAACGAGGGTCTGGGATTGTAACTTTCAGCACAAAACTTTTAGATTTTTCACAGGTTTTGCGTGTATATTGCTAAAAAGATGAATTGCGGGGACCCTTGATTATCAGTTAGGGGCCCCGGGGTCCCCTGGTCATTAGTTAGAGGCCCCGGGGCCTCCTGGGTGTCGGTTAGGGGCCATGGGGCCCCCTGGTTGTTAGTTAGGGGCCCTTGGGGCCTTTGGTTGCCAGTTAGGGGCCGCCGTTTGTCAGTTAGAGACCCCGGGGCCCCCGTTTGTCAGTTTAGGGCCCCAGGGGCCTCTGGTCGTTAGTTAGGGGCTCTGGGACCCCCTGGTCGTTAGTTAGGAGCCCGGAGGCCCATGGTTGTCGGTTGGGGCTCCCTGGTTGTCAGTTAGGGGCCCTAGAGCCCCCTGGTTGTTAGTTAGGGGCCCTGGGGGCCCCTGGTTGTCAATTAAGGGCCCCCAGCGCCTTCTGTTTGTCAGTTAGGGGCCCCGGGGCCCCCTGGTTGTCGGTTAGGGGCTCCGGGGTCTCCTGGTCATTAGTTGGGGGCCTCAGTCCCCCTGGTTGTCGGTTAGGGATCCCCTGGTCGTCAGTTAGGGGCCCTCTGGTTGTTAGTTTGGGGCCCTGGAGCCCCTTGGTTGTCGGTTAGGGGACCCCTGGTTGTTTGTTAGGGGCTCCCTGGTTGTTAGTTAGAGGCCCCGGGGTCCCTCGTCGTCGGTAACTGTAACTAAACATCGCTAGGCTATGGTGTCATAATTTTTTGTCATTAGTGGTATTTTTATTGGAGGGGCACGGGCCCCCTGCCCCCCTGGCTACGCCTATGCTTAAAGCATTGTGCATTGCACAGTGGCTTTTCCTTTCGCAACCTGTAATGTCGTAGATTGGATTCAGTACGCGGTTTCGCCTATCCTAAACGAGCGGGTATAAAAACATTCGATGCTTTATATTACGTTCGGTAACGTAAAAAGAGAAAAAAGGAAAAATGCATGCAATCAAATGTAATGCAGATACGAGTTTTACACCTAAAATATGCTTTCCTCCATTTATTTCATTGGCCCTATAACACCGTACTCGTTGCAATGCAGTTGTTGATAATACTGATAACATTGATAATCTTGAAGTTGATAACGTTGGTGGCGCCATTTATGAGCTGCGCCGCAATAATCAACTTGATCGTGGTTATAATAACTTGTTTGCATTACTTGTTTTAAGTAATCGCCGTTTGGGTGGCTTTCCCTTGGCTTTCGGCTTGCCTTTAAGTCAGCGAGCACGCAAACGATTAAACAGTTTGATTTTGTCAGCAGAACAAATCTGAGCTAAAGAAAAGATTATGCTGCATGTACTGTACAAGTGTACATTGTACAATAACTAAATAGTAGCCAACCGATCTCTGTATAAGGTTAAGCAGTCAAATTGTGTAACTAACGGCTAAGACAGGGCTGCCCAAAATGCGGCTTGCACAACAAGTTTTTGCAGCCCGCGACTGGTCTCGAGATTTACTTTTGATGCTTGCAATTTTTCAATCAAAATTTTTTGTCAAACTTGTTGACGCTGGTTATTGCTAACATTATTTTCAATCAATTATTTTTGAAAGTTATTTGGTTGATAACGCCACTGCGATTATATTATAGAAAGTACCAAATTTTGCGTTTTATCATTGGCCAGATATTCTCACTGAGTGTTAATTTTGGTGGAGACGGCGGTATTAATTTCACTTTCAGTATTAATTTGATTTTCGCCATTAACTTGGATAATAATTTCAGTAAGAAAATATGAAAAAGTTTTCATATTTTAATAATAAGCTATAGACAGTATACAGAGTCTTATAGGCACAATCAAACCTTTGATTAACAGCCTAAGACATACTCTTTCGGAATCGACATTCGTCTTTTATTCCTTGTCAGTATAACTAGAACCACAGGTATGAACTTGAGCGTAGAAAGGCAAAGAATCGCAAATTAACCAGATCATGACACAATTTTTTTTCCCAAAAATAAAAAGTAACCACAATATTACAAGAGATAATTCTAATAGTTTAATGCAAAATAATTTCCTATAGCATTGGACGAATAATTATTTTGCATTAAATAATTATTTTGCATTAAACTATTAGAATTATCTCTTGTAATATATTGTGGTTACTTTTTATTTTTGGGAAAAAAAATTGTGTCATGATCTGGTTAATTTGCGATTCTTTGCCTTTCTACGCTCATGTTCATACCTGTGGTTCTAGTTACACTGACGAGGAATTAACTTATTGTATACTCTCATAATCAATATTGCATATCACAATTTACAGGCAACGTGTTAATTCTAGTAAAAAATAGGGAAGAGAATTTAATGCACATCCTTTGAGTATAGTTGCGAGCCCTGAGAAAGGTTTCTGCCCATTTTGCTGTTGAGTAACACGCCGCTGTCGTTGTTGCTACCGTATTGAACCACGTCAAACATAGTGAAGCTGTACTTTGCATCACATACAGCGAACAAAACCATGCCGAAAAAGCCTTTATAATTGTAAAATAAAGTCGTATCCTAATGTGTTTACCATTCAAAGCACCTACAATGTTAGGCAAGTTCCATCAATCTTCAAACTGCTGTGAAATTGCAAGCCAATCTTCCTGTGACGATGGCGTGTTAACATAACTAGCAACAAGTGCATCGTAAATAGCTTTGCATGTTTCGGGAATTGTTTTTGAAATTGTTTGTCGTCCAATGCGGTATTGCAAACTAAGGGAGCTTTAAGATTCTCCTGTAGCAAGATGGCGCAAAGTGAGCGAAAACCGCTGCTCAAGGGGAATGGGCTTTTTATAATTAGTTAATAACTTAGTTATGAGAGGAGCACCCAAAGAAAGTAAGTACTCCTTTCGATCGGGTGTCATCCGCATATATCTGAAGTACATCTCTCTGTCATCCACGGCGAACTCTCGCACCATATTGTAGCTACCTTCTTCTTCTCTTTTTTTCAAAAACTCTTACCAATTTTTTGTACCTTCGTTTGCTTTTGCTCGATGCAAAGGCTACTAGTGCTAAGTATTCGTCGTCGCGACTTAAAGAGCTCAAGCTACTTCACAGGAGAACTTTCAAAAAGGATTTTCGATGGAATAATATCTCACCATTCAGGAACAACACATTACAATTACCACTGCCCATTCCGTATTAATTCGAAAAACGAGCTTTGTCTCCACCACTGCGAATTTTTCCGAAATTAGCACTGAGTTTTGCGGTGATAATGTGAAGCAAGGGTACTCTGGTAAGATTTGTTCAGTCAAAAATTTTGTCTTCATCAGTGTTAATTTGAACAAAAATAAATTATCACCGAAAAAATAATACCGTGTGTGAGAATTTCGAAATCACATTGGTGGAGCCATAGCTTTATAATTCCCGAACAACTCTAGGCATTTGCAAAAGTTGAATTCTTTTGTTTCAAAAGATACTCCTGGAAATCAGTTGTATGGAAGAAATGAAACTACTTCAGGTAATAAAAAGGTGCCCCAACACTTTTTCCGCAAATTCCATTACTCACAAAATATGATTTAATCCGTTTCACTCCGTGTTATTGGCGACTCTGCATTTCGCAATTTTGTGACATCGCAAAAAAACAGATTTTGCAAAATTTCTTGCAGACTACGAAACGCGATGTTCGGTGTGGAAAGTAATAGCCTAGGATTCTGCTTTAGCCAGCAATTGTAACTTAAACTCATTGATTCATTCATTCTTTTTATTCTTGACCACCGCATCAATAGCAAATGCATGGTCACACAATAATAACACGTAGAGTCAGGAAAAGGAAGTAGCTACACAACGTCAGGATCAGACGTTAGCTCATGCAGAGAATACTGAAGCAAAAAAAGCGATTTTTATTTGCATGGTTGCTACACCTGTCAAACCAGTTTCATTTACAATGTAGGCCTAATCAATCACACTCATCACCATACACATGCAGGCACACAAGAAGTAAGTAAAACTAACGGGTGGAGTAGTTGATCGAATAATTGATGAAGAGGAAAGAGTGGGGCAGTGACCAGTGCAAGGGCAGGCACGGGTTACGTAGGTGGTCAATAAACTAAATTTATCAGTAACATGACACGAGTGATATAATTTAGTGCACCCAAGTTGGACCAGTTTTGGTGATGTTTTTAGCCTATAAATGACATAAAATTTAAAACCAAAAACAATTATACAATAAATCAGTACTGTACTGGTAGCCTAGTTCTACAGGTACCAGTATCAATAGCCAAGTTTTCAGATTTGGCTAGGCTACTCACTGCTATACCAGTTGGTAATTGCGTTTTTAGTCTGCGAGAAATTTTGTAGAATCTGCTTTTTGTGATGTCACAAAATGGCGAAATGCAGAGTTGCCAATGGTACGGAGTAAAACGGATTAAGTCGTATTTTTGCAAATCAGGAGAATTGTGCAAAATGTTCGGGGCACCTTTTCATTACCTCAAGTAATTCTCATTTCTTCAATAAAAACGATGTCAAGTAGTATTTCTTTATCTTCCTGGTTTTAAGTTTTTGTGAACAACAGCATAAACGTCTAGAGTCTTTTCCTGTAAGTGTTCGTAAACTTCTGCACCATGTTCATTCAAATTATCTGTCGCGCTTGTTGCAACGAAGCCGTTAGGCAGATCAACAGCAACAGGATGATGACGCGGTGGTTTTCGTACTACAGCATAAAGACTGGGATCTGGTGCTTCATTTTGAACAACTTCATCGTACAAATTTTCGTTTTGTTCTGTGTAAACCATGCTGCTTTCTGCAACAGTTTGAACTGAGTTGCTTCTGAAAAAAAAAATTATCTCTAAATAAATTCATAGTTTTCTAAATGAGTTTCACTCGCAATCTTTTTACCTTTCTTGACAAATATCAAATTATTCTTTAAGATAGATTTTTCATTGGTATTCTTGAAATATCATTTAAGCACAGGGAATTATTTTATCAATGTGCAGAGCAGCATTGCCATCGTATCAATTAAATCTGTTATTCATAATCGCTAAAATACGCCAAAACGTGTAACGAGTTTTCTGGGCCCACATTCGTGTCATAGCGGGCGACTGGGGACATAGCTTCTTTCGAAGAAATGTTGCAGCGATAGCGATCCGTTGGCAACGCTGTGTTCGGTTTGACCCGGCCAAGATTTGAACCTCAGACCTCCTGCTGCCTAGAAAAACGCGTTACTGCTCAACCAACTGGCAAATTATCAACATGTAAATTTTTCAAAACTTGATCATTTCCATAAAAGCTAAGGAAACAAGCACAACAATCCTTACACTAGAAACCAAGTTTTTGTTTTTAAAGCGATAAGATTGATCTCCATTCAAACGGGTCAACCTCATTTATCTTAGTCAAATAGAATCGTAATCGAAAAAAATGAATGAAGATAATCCGCAAGGGTCAAAACCAATTTTATCACATACAAAAATGAAAACTTGGTTTTTAATATCATTGAGGCCAGTTTCCGCAGCTTTCTTGAAATTGATCAACTTGATGACACGGCATCAGAAGTACCACTTCATGTTTATCATTCGTTTTATCTGGTTCGTAAATTTAAGAGACATTCAGTTTTTTAAACATTGTTCAAAAACTTTTAATACCTTCGTTTTTAAATAGAAAGCATTGCTTTGCAAAAAGTGTTTTCTTACTTGCGATAATTTTTGTGTTCTTCACTTTTGTTTGCGTTTCGTCTGGCTTTGTTCCTCTTGCGGCAAAGATAAATTAAGAACAAAATAAGAGCCAAAGCTACGATTCCCAACACAGATCCAATAGCAACTACTTTGACGTTGTTTGGCATTGCCATTGTGGCTGCTACTGCTGCTTTTGTTGTTGTTACTGTTGTTGTCAATTTTGTTTCTTTTAAGCTAGTGCAGAAACGAAAACTTTGGTTTGTTTCCACCTGACATACATAAGGTTGAGACACATTGCATCTTGTCAAATTTGCTTCATTGAAAATTCTGCCAGACGATCCAGGTATTATAGTCGCCAAGTGACAGCCTTCTCTATCTTGCACACTTGGTAAATTAAGAGGCTGGCCATCAACACATGGCCCGTTGTCACCACTTTTACCCCAAAAATAAGGATGTGTATCATTATTTTTACATATTTTCATGTTATTGTAGGTCAATCGAATCGCATAAGAATTTGTTTCAGGAGGCACACAGTTTCCTAGGGCTTCGTAATCTTGCCTCGATAGGTTTTGAGCCACTTTCATTTCTGAATCTTCTGGGCATGCATCCCTTAACCTCACGCTTGCCGTGTTTAACAAAAATGCCTTTCTACCAGATAAACATAAGCAAGAAACATCCATTTCGGTCCAGAGTACTGTAACTGTGCACTTTACTATCCTGAACAAAAGCAACCTATAATGCATGTAATGTTGCAAAATGTAGTACGGACAATAAATCCACAACATAACATCATTGAAATCACAATGAGGTGTTTTTGGTTTTAAGCCTTTTTGGGGGGATAAAAATGAAGAAACAAAATAGAAAACTTATTTCAGAACCGATTTTCTGTTTATTTTGTTGTTATCCAGAAATGCAGTAAACACGATATGCTCATCGTAATATAACTTGAAAAACAAAACGAATGGATATTGTAGTGGCTCATTATTTGATTGAGTGGAACTAACTTCGGTAGTCATAACTGTGTAGTGTATATGACTGTGTTTTCCGAGTAAATGTAGTTTTAACTGAGTAAACTGTTACAGTCAAACACATTTGCTTGAATTTCTTTGTGTTATCACAGATGAAATTTCAAAAAATCAAACGTTTTAGAATTGCAATACTTTGCTCAAGTTTTTATTGATTTCTACATTCAGTAGAAAAATATCGTCTAGCCTGTAATTTTCTTCCCTATATCAACCCCAGCAGAACTTAAACCACTTTTATAAAACTTGGGACCTTCTGCTTAAGCAAAAGTCGTTTGATAATTACATATAGATTGTCACTCCTATCCTCATCAACCTGCTAACACAAACAAGACGTTCAATGCTAACTTCATTAACTGCTTCACTGCCATATCGATTTAGCACTAAAATTGTATTAGCTGCGGTTTTTACCATTTATTAAACGGCAGAAGTAATTTGATGAACAAACGAATGCATTGTTTTCCTTTACACTAAATCATTTCGCAATGTTCGTGACAGTCTGGCGGAACTGCTACCTTTATTTTTGATGATAAGCTTCGTTGTAAATTCTACTGTATTATAGCTATGACTAACTGCTGCCTTCATCCACCAACGAACTACATATAAAGCACGAACATAATGGCACAAAAATAAAAACAGTAGCAATGCAGCCTGAAACCTTATTGGAATAAAAACTTGCAAGATGTTTCGGTATGGTTGATTACTTCATCATCAGCATACATAAAATCTCACGGACAAATCTTTAAACATTGACGCATATTCTTGAAAATATGTTCCCGACAGCTTATACAGTAGCAGACAAAAATAAAGGCAGTTAATTGCTTTAAATTACGTTCATTGATTTTCTTCAATCTCTATTAAGGTTGTGCTACGTTAAGTGGATTGCTACAAATTTGTTAGATGTTGTGCTGCAAAGTAATCGTTAAAATTACAGTATATTTACTTCTCTTTGACATAAACAAGCGATGTTCTAAAACAATAGAAGAAGAATTGCTATAGTGTAATGCTTCCTAACTGTGGGATTGGCAAAATCCATTTCAATACTTCGTTACTAACTTTAATTTAATTTTAATTTGCTTCAATATTAAAGACTGAATTGAATTTGTTTTCCTACATTTCTGGAAGAAGTAAGTAGGCCTAAACTACATTTTCGATGCAGTTTTTCAATTTCAGTTTTCATTACCCAAGTTATAGTAACTTATTTTAGTTATTTTAGTTTCCTGTTTATAGCTCGTTGTAGAATTACCGTTAGTGGCGCCCAGAGGTGAAAGTAGAAAATTTTTCTTACCGTTACTGTGCCAGAAGCCGAGAAGAGGCAAATAATTTTTTCTTAGTTGCTGATCAAAAGAGGCAAATGAGTCTTAGGTATCCACTTATCCAGCAACAAAACCTTAAACGCCTTAACAATACCTAACATTCTAAATTTTGACAAATTATAAACTATTAGATAATCCGAGAATGGCTAAAACGCATATAACTAATTTGTCTCTGGATTAGAATGAATCGCTAATCTGCGACTCGTAACAATATTCTGTAGTACTGTTGCCTGCAAATTGGAGAGTAAAAAGTTTGCCACAGCACTGTATTGACAAGAAATATGAAAAAGCTATTTAAGAAATAAGTACAAAAAATCCCCAAAATCTACTTTTGGCTCATTATTGTAAGTTTGTAACCACAAACATAACGACACATTTTCAACCAAGCACATAACCACATAATCCAAATCAAACACTCAATTATTCAAAAACTTTCCATAAAGGTTCATAGTGGTCATCCTTTTTCAAATTTTGTTGAGCTATGCCATTTGTTGAATGAGCTGCTCTTCTTCCCTTTCCAAGCCAAGTTCTTACGTATGGCTCTGGATTCCATTTCTCGCACGGTGGTCGCACAGTATTGACAGAGAACTGTTTCTCGGCATTGTTCGTAGTGATTGCATCTCTGCTATCAGTGATAATGTTGTTCATAGCGCTGAACTCGCGCTCACACTCGGCGTTACTTGGTGAAAGGGTGTCAATGGCC
The DNA here is from genome assembly GCA_963965965.1 of Trididemnum nubilum. NCBI lineage: Eukaryota > Metazoa > Chordata > Ascidiacea > Aplousobranchia > Didemnidae > Trididemnum > Trididemnum nubilum. The sequence goes on along the minus strand of OZ014489.1, from coordinate 25,104,668 downwards.
ACAAACACCTTATTTAGTTGGTCAGGAATGCTTCTTTCTCCACTTGCCTTAAATTCAATATACGCAAGATGAGTTTGTTGCTTGTTGAGACAAAGGATGCCACATAAACTTTTCACTTCATCTTCTCCAAAGCGAGGATTTTCATGATCAATCTTTTTTGGATCTAACACGTCAATTTGACCAACAAGGGTTTTGTGGTTCTCTCTTCGAGTTGCATGAAAGCTACGCTGTGCTCTGCTTGATGCCGTCGTGAAGAGCCTTTCTTCCATATTGTCAGCTACAGCCCGAATAAACTGAGCCTGATTTATTACAAGGCTTCTTCCTTCTCTCCGTTCTTGTTAGAATGACATTGCTTTTTCTGCTTGTTGAGCCAAGATGGAATGTTCCCCCGAGGAAGCAATCAGGCTTTTTATAAGTTTTGTATACGCATTGAGTAAAGTGTGAGCTTTTGGTAGCGTGGTATTTCAGCTTTGCTGTGTTTCTGATAAATTTGTTAATTCATTCAAGACATCTGCCATCAGCGCTAAATTTTCAACAAAATTTATTGTACAAAATTTAGATAATTATTCTCGAAATCAGACCTTTTTCTGTACTTTGTCTCGTTTTGTCATTTGAAGCTTTGTGAAAATGTTGCGCCAAAGCTGGGAAAGATTGCCAGAATGCTGATACTGCCCTGAAGGATGAAGCAGCCCAGCGAATAGTTAACACCTTTCCGATTCTTTTGAAGGTCGTTTGCAAATCATGGAAACATTGGTCAAGTTCACGCTTGTTTTTTGGTGACTGGCTGAACAGCAAATATAAACGTTCAAGAAATGAATGAAAATATTAGATTACAAATGAGTTTCATTCATTTGTACCCTAATACTTTCTAGTGTAGCTCCTACAGCAAGCTCAAGTCTGTGATTAAGACAATGCCACAATATTATATCAGGAAATTTGTCTTAAAGCAACTTCCCGACTCCTGACTTTGCGCCCAGCATCACGCTAGCTCCATCACTGCAAAATTCAATGAATAATTCTTGGAGTCACTCGATGGTAGCCATTTTTGAGCAAACAGTCCACAATTTTGTCAGCAATATGAGAAGCGCACTGACTTTCCAATTTTACTAAATCTAGCGGAAAGCTAATAGGCGCCGCTTTGCCATCAACACTAGCTCTTAAAGTTGATTTGTCACCCACGTGAGTTGATTCATCCGCTAGAACATTTATCTTACTTCTGCTCTTTATAATTTTGGTTAAACGTTTCTTCTTCATATGTGAAGATATATGTTCAATTTGGTCAACAGCTACAGTTTTACTGTGTAAAACACGTCCCATGTCTATCGAATTAGCTTGTTGAAGGTAATCAATTTTTCAAAGTCTGTAAAAGGTTTGCTATATTTTGTCTCATAATAAGCTGTCGTGAACACTCGAGCTGTGGATTGAAACGCAGTTTGCTCGCTCTGCGCAAATGAAGTTAAGGAGTACATCTTTCTTTGCCGTCTCAAGAATATTGATAGCTTCTTGGTGCGCTTTTGAGTTTCTGTACTCACGGATCTTTTTTCGAAGTGATGAAAGATGAACCGTTCTTGTGCTACCATAAGAAGTAACATTGCCATCTGCCCATTGAGTAGAAATATTAACACCACGAGATGCTCTTGCTCCCAAATTATTTACTTCACGATACGGAGTACATTCTACTTTACCATCACTAGCCTACATCCCAGAGGTGGAGTCGAGGACACAAGGCTTGAAGCCAAGGCCAAGGACACAAAAAAAATCCGAGGCCAAGGCCAAGGACAGCCTTTCCGAGGACAGACACTCTTGAGGCCAAGGACAGGAATGCTTGAGGCCAAGGATAAGGACCAAAGGACACAAGCGCAATAACAAAAGGTCTTCACAAAAATTCTGCAAGCGATCTCCAAAAAAAAAAAGGTCTTCACAAAAATTTTGCGAGCGATCTCCAGAAAAAAAGTTTTCCAAAAAATTTTTCAAGTGCTCCACAAAATTTTAACAATTCAAAAAATAGTGCTGTCCTCGAGTCGAGGACAGGCCAATTTTCGAGGACTTGGGGCCTCGAGGCCAAGGCCAAGGACTAGACCTTCGAGGCCAAGGACTTCAAAATAAGTCCTCGAGGACTCCACCTCTGTTACATCCAACTGTTTTTTGCTTAAATTCGTCATATTGTTGTTCACTCCATATTAACGGATAAACAGTGGAACATTTTTTCTCAACTTGATCTTGATTCACAGGTAGAGGATTGCTGATAGCACTACTTTGAGCAGTAACATTGCTCTCCGTTCTTTGAACTTTAGTTGCTGCTGAACTCAAAGTCTCATCACCAGAGGTGGAGTCCTCGAGGACAGATTTTGAAGTCCTTGGCCTTGGCCTCGAGCCTCAAGTCCTCGAAAATTGGCCTGTCCTCGGCTCGAGGACAGCACTATTTTTTGAATTATTAAAATTTTGTGGAGTGCTTGAAAAATTTTTTGGAAAACGTTTTTTCGTGGAGATCGCTTGAAAAATTTTTGTGAAGACCTTTTTTTTTTTTTGGAGAGCGCCTGAAAAATTTTTGTGAAGACCTTTTTTTTTTCTTTTGGAGAGCACTTGCGCTTGTGTCCTTGGTCCTTGGCCTTGGCCTCGGGCATTCCTGTCCTTGGCCTCGAGAGTGTCTGTCCTCGGAAAGGCTGTCCTTGGCCTTGGCCTCGGATTTTTTTTGTGTCCTTGGCCTTGGCCTCTAGCCTTGTGTCCTCGACTCCACCTCTGCTCATCACTAGTCTCTTTTCTCTTCCAATAATGATTAATTTTTCTTTGCATTTTATAAATGTATATTATTTAATATTTAGGCGAGAAATATTCCTAAAAATCAAAATTTTAACTTGTAATACTCGCTACTTTTTATCGGTTATTTTATATTCGTTTAACAAGAATCGATAACTTGAAATCCAAAAAATCTAAAACAACCTCTGTCAGAAGAAGACTCACTACTAAACTGTTGTCGTATGCATTGAAACTCGTCTTTCGGCTTTCGCTTTTCGCTGTCGAAATATGTCGCATGGCAGGCAGACAGTCTCCTTAGACTACTCCTTTTAGACAGGTTAGTAGGCTACTGGTTACGTCGTCATAAAATGACGCTATCATTTGCGCGAGAGAAAATTTTAGATTGTGATGTCACAATCTCTGCTGCTATGCTCATACAACCGAGTACATTTTGCCATCTCTGCTGCCATGATCCAAATAAGCCTAATTCCTTTCACAAAAATACCAATTTCCTTGTCAATGTGGCCAAACTTTTGTAAAAAATATGTCTTGGCTGGGCGGGTCCTACAAAACTTTGGTAATTTTTTGGGCTGCAGGTGAGACCTTCAAACAAACCCGGGGCTCCGTACCCCCATTCACTCTCTCACAGCCTTGATTTAGCTTACGGGCTCTTTGAGCAAAAAGCTGTTCGCATTAACGAATTTTGATTTTGATGAAAAGTTTTAAAATTAATTTCATACGAAAATAAAATTTATTTAATAAAAGTGAGCCCATTCTTGAATTTTTTTTGATGATTTGACTTGCGGAATGTCCTACATACAGGCTAGATTTAGATTTAAAATCTTTTACCGGTACGGCGTTCCGGCAGCAAATCTGTTACCGGAACGGCGTACCGGACCGTTCCGGCTTACTTTCACCACTGGTGGCGCCATATTGATTCACAGGATTGCTCCATATTCAATTATTTTGAATTAGTTTTATTTTGGACAAATGTACCAGCTGTACAATCATTTTGTTCTCAGCACAAAAACCAGAGATGCATTTATTTTGTCTTTTATTCATATTGGATTATTTTTTGTCTTCAATAGTGTACTGGTACATTCAGAATTAATTCTAGAATTGTAAATAGCATGAACGTGGAGTGCTACTATCTCTAACAAGTTAAATTAGTTCTAAACCGAAATACGAGAGACAAAATGGTTTTTAGTTTAAATGAACATCAGGTCTTGCAAGTTTGCTTTATTTGACTACACCTTAATCATGTCTCCATGTCTATAATGGATAATCTTTTCAATCGCGAGTGACGTAGGTGAGGCGGGGAACTCATCGTGGGCGCAATCCCGTGTTTCGAATTCAACTGACTTCATCATCAGCATAAAAAAGAGTCATCACAGTTCTAAGAATTGTAGGATCCTGGAATAAGGCTAACCTATAATTAGTACTTTTGAATGCTACTGATTATTTTCTTTGTTTTATTCTGTACAATAAACAAAACATCGAAAACGTGTAGTCAACTTTCATTTCTGGCTAATTTAGCAATTTCCTTTCTTCAATGAATTTTTGGTTTTAAGTAAATTAAATTCATTCAAAATACTGCGTAAAAGAAAACATGACTCATCTCCGCACAGTTTAATTCAATGATTGTTCAAGACAACCGTTTCTTGAACTGGCTGCGTTCTAAACGTATAACACAACCTTAAACTACAGTGAGAAACTAACTTCGTAGATTTCTCGATCCGCGCCGTCCGTCTTTGAAGCAAAACTACACACTGATTTTTCCCACAAAATCTTTATTGACAAACTGCATTAACTTCGGAACGCAGCGCCAATGGTAGATCACTTCCAAAGTGGATAACGCTTGGATTAAAAAGCGAAATCGCTCTGGGGTTAAAATCAGCCGCTCGCTGACTGCACAAAAACACTACAATAATTTAGACATGTGGGTCTCCGATATATAAAGCCAAGTTAATAAAGCATAACAACAGCAAAAACAAATTTGTCACCACGTTGTTTTCCGAATAGCTGGTCGCTCAATTTCCGATGCAGGGGCAGTTATTTGTTATGAAAAACAACGGGGGTTAAAGAGAATCGAACAATTCAATCAAATTAATGCAACTTATGTCATAACCAACGCAGTACTATTCTTTTTACAGTCCCAAAACATATTTTTCTCTCCCAAGGGTTAGTCATGCTTCGCAAACATATTGCTTCTAGCAATTTCAGCAAATACGTCATAAGAAAGGTTTGTGCTTTGATTTTGTACACTTCTTAAACAAAAAACAATACAATAACTCAACGTCGAGCCCGTTATTTTCCGGTTTCCAAAATGTCACTTATTTATCTATACACGCTAAGTCGGTCGCAATAACAGTAAACAAGCAAAATTGAGCGTTAATATTTAGCATGCACGATGAGCGGTTCGGTTCACATTTCGACTTCGACTATTTTCGATAATACGGACACAATTTATGGAACAATGAGTGATTGAGTATTTCACTCGGCTATGGTTATTATTGCGTACGTGTGAGATACTATCACATTTAAAATTAAAGATACCAGAATTTTCATATTAGATAGGTATCGAAATTAACTTTTTCTACAACTTGCCCGTCGTGCTAGTAATATCAAATGTTTACTTGCCCGAGGAGATTTCACTTGCTCGAAAAAAAATAGGCGCAATAAGTTTTGAAGCTGTTTACCTTTCGAAAAAAAAATTATAGATTGTATTTTTTGGCAAAAATACTGAATTTGCATAATGTGTGCACTAGGGTGGCCCTCATTTTCAAAGGTCTGAAAAGTTGTGCTTTCCGCCTCCAAAATGGATCCATTTATCAGAGGTGGAGTCGAGGACACAAGGCTCGAGGCCAAGGCCAAGGACACAAAAAAAATCCGAGGCCAAGGCCAAGGACAGCCTTTTCGAGGACAGAACCTCTTGAGGCCAAGGACAGGAACGCTCGAGGCCAAGGCCAAGGACCAAGGACACAGGCGCAAGTGTTCTCCGAAAAAAAAGATCTTCAAAAATTTTTTTCAGGCGATCTCCAATTCATTGGCGTACCCAGAATTTTTGATTGGGGGAGGCTTAAACCACAAATCACATGAAATGACGTCATCAAAAATTTTCCAAAGAGGAAGTTTTTGTTTGACAAAGATATCGTAGGATGGAAAATCTGAAATCGTTGCCTGTTGGCACGTAACCCGGATTTTGCAAAGGGAGAGGGCTTAAACTAATAGCTGAAAAACGCAAAAATTTAACTTTGGAAGCGTGTTGAGAAAGCTGGTGTAACTCAAAGGTATCACAGACGGGGGTCTGGGGGTGGGGGCCCCCATCCGCCGGAGGCTTTGGGGGTCTGGGGGCGAAGCCCCAAGCCGTTGGGCGATTTTTTGTAGTTTTTTGGAAAAAAAGCTATTTTAATGCCATTGAATCACATATCGCAAGTGTTCAGAGCCATTTAAAAGCACTAAATTTTTGCCATTTGAAAGCCAATTGAAAAAATCAAATTGTTTAATACTCCTTGTACTTGCAATTTAAGTCCAAAACACGTTTAACATCTTGCATTTTGGATTTAAATTTAATAGTAAGTGATCTGGTCCAGGTAGGGAAAAGCAAGGTGCATTGTTTCTTGCAGCATTTTAGCAGTAAATAATAATCCCTGGAAGATTTTCCTTAGAGATTTAGTTTTGTCATGAAAATAACCAGTTAAAGCAGTATATGTTCGGCCAGCCCCCTCAATTGAAGTTCAATGATTCGTTCAATCAGCATTTTCCATGACTAAATTTTTTAAAAGTATTTTGTGCATAAAAAGCGGCAGGTTGGAAGTGAATTACTGAATTGTTATTGAAAATTGGTACGACAGATGGTTACGTCTACTAACCATGTTATTGCCGGCAGGATTTACTTCGCGCTAGGCCCATGGCACTTTAGAGATTTTCGCAACATCTTCCTGCCAAATATAGGTGAAGAACAAAAAAAGTCTTACGATTTTAGCTCGGGGACCCTAGCTGGTACTCAGGCGCGTAGCCAGAAATTCACAATGGGGGGGGGGCTGTTTTGGGGGTCTGGGGACGGAGCCTCCAGCGCTCGAAAATTTTGCATTTTTTCACTAAATGAACTTAATTTTAGAGCTATTTTAATAAAAAATATTGCTTTTAAAACGTGGCGTAGAAATTGCTGGCAGCGCAACATAATTCAACTGGTTGCATTAATGGGCTATATGGGGAGTGGCTACTGGCTAATGATAGCATTGCAGTTCTCTTGTTTACTTGCTGGTAAATCATAAAATCCTATTATTCAATAAAACTCACTCGGTGTAATCTATTTCGTCTATATTTTATAAAAAAAATAATTGGGAGAAGGGCTAATGGAAAGATATTTGAGAGAAGTGACTATGGTAATTAACTAACACTGAATAGCCCTCCTCCTCTTATTCTTGAGTTTATAATATATTTGTTGATAAAACCTATGTTGGGCATTTTTACATCAGCGATCAAATTTGATTGCTTATTGTTTGGGATTTTTTCAAGTTTTTATTGATTTGTGACTTTTATTTTTGACAATTAGCCCCCCCCCCTGAATATATGTTTCCAATGATACTTTAAATCACTTTTTAGTCAATTCCAGCGCAAAAAACAGTCTCAAAAAAGCTAAAAACGTGAAATTTTTCTTATTCTGCATTTTGGTTGACAGGCCAATGGAGGGGGTTATAGCCCCCGCCTCCCTCATGGCTACGCTACTGCTGGTACTGCGTCATATTATGGTAAATATGGCCCTGATTAATGCATTACGTTCACAAAAAGGCTAGATGTGGGCCTGAGATAGCAACTTTTAGGACAAAAAATCTCCATTTTCTTCGGGTTATACGTTTAAATTGGCTGGCAAAAATTGAATTGAGGGGGACCCGGCGCCCCTGGCCTTCAAAATTGTTGCTATAGTTATACTGTGGTAAACGAAAAATGCTAAAAAGAAACTGAAACTGAAGGAACTATAGGATTTTTTGTCTCATTTTTGTCATTGGTGAAATTTCAATTGGGAAGGGGGCGGACCCCCTGTCCCCCCTCCCCTTGGCTACGCCTATGCTCCAAGTGAGGAAAACAAAAAAGGTGCTCGCAAATTTTCTGCGAGGTTTCTGGCGCTTTCCAACGAAATTTCAACTGTTCAAAAAATAGTGCTGTCCTCGAGCCGAGGACAGGGCAATTTTCGAGGACTTGAGGCTTCGAGGCCAAGGCCAAGGACTTGACCTTCGAGGCCAAGGCCAAGGACTTCAAAATGTGTCCTCGAGGACGTCCTTTCTTCAGCTAGCATTTTCTTCAGCTAGCGTTCGTTATTGAAATATAGCTACAATGCCTGAGAATTCAAGCAAAGGCAGTAAAAAGAATGGCAAATTGAGCTCTACTGATACAATTGTACAACTTACGCAAAATCAATTGGAAGAAATAATTCAAAATATGATTTTGAAAGCTACCAAGCCATTAAAAGATGAAATTGCAGCTTTGAAAAATGTGGTTGGTCAGCTACAAGACAGCCAAAAGTTTATCAGCGATAACCACGATGATTTATCAAAAAGTTATAAAGACATAATTCTTACTAACAAGCAGCAAAACCAAGAAATTAAGCATCTTAATAAACAAGCTGAAAATTTGCAAAAAAGGAGCAGCGACGAAGAAATGAAGATGGACGAACTTGAACAATATGACAGAAGGCAAAACCTTGAGTTTTAAGGGGTGCCTCTAACAGAAAAAGAAGATGTTACTCAAATTATATTAGACCTTTCCGAAAAACTTGAAGTTAGCTTAAAAAAGGATGACATCTCTATTGCGCACCGCCTACCCCAAAGGCAGCGCCCTGGCCGAACTAGATCAAGCTCAATAAAGAGACATCCTACAATTATCGTTCGTTTTGTTAGCCGTCTAATCAGAAATCAAGTCTATGCCAACCCCTACAAGGCCAAATATATTAAAGACTTTCCTGTCGAAGGCATGGAAAAACTTTATGTCAACGAAAATTTAACTCAAAGGCGAAAAAAACTCCTCTGGCAAACAAAGCAAGCTGCAAAAGAAAGGGATTACGATTACTTCTGGACGAATAACGGCCAAATCTACTTACGCAAAGATGAAGAAAGCAACAAAATACATATTAAAAGTGAAACTGACCTGGACAATTTGTAGTGAGTTGTGTGAGTTTAATTATTTTTGTCTCGATTTTAACAATTTGATTTAAAGTATGGATTGGCACAATAACCAAATTTCAGAGAAAATTTCATGCGAGTACAAAACCCTCGAAAAGTTTCGATCCGAAACGCTTGGTACTTCTAAAAATGCCTCGATACTGGTCGTTCAGATCAACATTGTTAGTCCAAACAAAAACTTTGACTCATTTAAACTTTTTTTAAATCAATTCCCCAAAACGGTCGATGTAATTTGCCTAAGCGAAACTCGACTAACAGATCGAAACGTAAGTTTTTGTGATATTGCAGGTTATCACTTGTTTTACTGCAACTCGAAAACAAGAGCAGGCGGTTCTGCTATTTACGTGACTGACAATTTAAAATGTCAACAGCTGTCTCAAATCAAAATCAATACCAGTGGATGTGAGGATGTTTGGGTTAAAATAAACCATGGAAAAAATGAATCTTTAGTTGTGGGTTCGGTCTACAGGCACCCTCATAATGACAATAAAAGCTTTGAAGACGCCTATGTTAATGTGCTAAAATCGTTTAAAGCTAACCAAAATTATGTCGTGCTGGGTGACTACAATATTAATTACGATAAAGCCATGTTATCGCAAGCAACTGCTGATTACATCAATCATATTGCCAGCTTAGGCTGCATTCAACTAATTGACAAGCCAACGCGTATTAGTCAAACTTCTAATACTGTAATCGATCACATTTATGTTAATTCGAGCTTATTAAATTATGTGCTACCCTTTATCTTCTATGAGGATATTTCTGATCACCTGCCAATATGTGTGGAAATCCGGTGTAAACCAAACAAAACAACTGCCAGACGACCACATACTCGCAAAATAACACAAGAGAATATTAATTTGTTCTAAAAAAAGATTTGAGCTACCAGCTTAATGCGCCCGAATTGCGAAACAGCAAAAACATCGACAAATTTTTAACTTTAATGAGTAGTTTAACAAGCTTATATTTTCCTCTAAAAAGATTAAGCCGAAAGCAATTCAAGATTTCAAAAAACCCCTGGATAACCCCTGGTATCCTCACATCCATCAAACATAAGAACAAATTGTATGCTAAGTTTCTAAAAAATAGGTCATCGGACCTCCTCAATAACTACAAAAAATATAGAAATAAATTGACGCACATAAAGGAATTTGCTAAACGCTACTATTTTGAAAATCTTTTTCGGAACGCAAGAAATCCTTCCGATACTTGGAAGTATATAAATCAACTGCTTAGGAAAAGTATACCAAAATAATCATTACCGCAGACAATAAAAGTTGAAGGTAAACTAATCTCCTCTCATCCAACAATTTGTGAAGAACTTAATCAGCATTTTGTCAGCATAGGAGAAAAATTAAGTGCTAACCAAAATCAAAAATTTGACAAAAATTATATCAAATATTTGCGTAACAGGCAATCATCTTCAATTATTTTGCGACCAACAGACGAATTCGAAATTGCCGAAACTATTGCATGTATGAACATCAATAAATCACCTGGTCACATTGATATCCCTGTGATCTTAATTAAAGAAGCCAAATTTCTAATTGCCCGATTTTTAGCTAGGTCATTTAACGAATGTTTAGAAACAGGAAATTACCCTGACATTTTAAAAATTGCGAAAGTGATCCCCCTACATAAAGGCGGGTCCAAACTAGATCTCGGCAACTATAGGCCTATTTCCATTCTATCTCCTATAAACAAGATATTTGAAACTATTTTACTCAAACGTTTGGTTGACTTTTGGGAAAAGTATAATCTTTTTACAAACTATCAGTTTGGTTTCAGAAAATTACATTCAACTAATCTTGCAATAACTTACCTGCATGAAACAATACTTAAGGAAAGAGATGTGAGCAACTCAGTAAGTGGAATTTTTTTGGATTTTGCCAAAGCTTTCGATTGCGTAAATCATCACATTTTATTGGACAAATTAGAACACTATGGTGTTAGAGGTAATGCAATTTGTTTATTGGGTTCATATTTGACAAACAGGTTTCAATACACTGAGAATAGCGACCAACAAATTCGATCTAATCAACTACCAATTACAATTGGCGTGCCACAAGGTAGCGTCCTTGGGCCGTTCTTGTTTTTAGTTTATATCAATGATTTGCCTAATTGTTGTGACTCTGACATGATCTTATATGCTGATGACACCGTGCTTCTCTGTGCAGATAAAAACTTAGAATACCTCAAAAAAAAAGTGAAAATGAATTTTGCAAAATCGAACACTGGATGAGAATAAATAAGCTTACCCTCAATTACAGCAAGACCAATTTAGTTTTATTTCCTGGTATGAAGAACAAAAGCAATTGTGATGAGAATTTTTGTGTAAATACTAACAACGGACCTATTACTCGCAAAAGCGTCATAAAATACCTGGGGGTTTTTATAGATCACAAATTAACGTGGAAAAACCACATACAATATGTTGAAGAAAAATTGTGTACAGCCAGAGGTATTCTAAGTAAGCTTAGGTATTATGCTCCTATATCCGTTTTATACGAAGTGTATATTTTGGTATAGCTTACCCTCATTTACACTACGGAATCACATCGTGGGGAAACTCTGCCTCCAAATACATCACCAAAGTCCAAGTCCAACAAAATTTCATTCTAAAAATTATGACCAAAACTTCTTTTTTTAAAACAAGACTTTCACCAATTTATCGCCAATTAAATTTTTTGAATCTTAGTAGCATTTTTGAACTAGAGGTTATAAAATTCGTATACAAATTCAAAAACAAAACTCTTCCAATCTTGTTTTACAATTACTTCCGGTCCGCTTCCCAAACACACAGCTACCCAACTAGATTTGCTTTGGATCTTAACTGGACTGTAATGCCTTGCAATAAAACAAGCACTCAACGATCTATTTGTTATGAAGGAAACAAAATTTGGAATAAACTTCCTATTGAAGTTTAAAAAAATTATTGTCTAACCTTCAAAATTTTTTGTAAAAAAATAAAAACATACCTTCAAAGCAAACAATTTTAACCTATATAACCCAATTTCACCTACCATCATAATTATTAAATTTGATGTACGTATGTTCTAACATTAAATGATGATATCATAAAAATTAATTAATATTACAAAAAATGAGTGTTTATTTCGTAATGTTTAAATTTTGCTTTCGTTCTTTTCTTTTGATTTTTCTTTTTTCATTTTGTTTTTTGTCTGAGTACTTTCTTATCTGTTTGCTGCATCGACGTTTAGGTGAGAGGCTGCAGACTCGACGACCGCGCAAGTTCAGCCGTTGGACTTGACATGAGGTCTTTCGCAGCCTCTCACCAGGATATCACTGTTTCTTTTTTTCTTTCGTTTGTGATTCACAGTGTGTGATTAAAAATATGTATGTGTGTTTTTCCTAACCAAAAATAAACGTACTACTACTCCTCGAGGCCAAGGACGTCCTCGAGGACTCCACCTCTGCCATTTATTGAAAAAACACACCACAGAAAATTTAAAACTACATGATTAATGTTTAGAGTTGGTACAAGCATTTTCAGATATTCTCATTCTGTATCACTGTAAGCAATAAGCTTACAGCTGGTGAAATGGCATTATGATTCTAATGCAAAGATTACAACGATGCATCAAAGTAGGTGGCCAAACTTATTTCCCAACATCCTCTTTTCTAATAGTAGACGTGTAATTCCGCATACTTTTCTTCAATTACCAGCACTCAGCTGCTCTCAAAGTATGGGTCGCGAAGGATCCAAAGAGCAATGCTGCTGATACTCTTCCAAATATGATGGAAGATGTTCCACGAAAGCGACCAACTACAAAACATTCAAAATAAGTTTCATGCTGACGAACTACTTACAGCTCACTGGGATGGTAAGTTTTTAAAAAACTTGACCACCAAAAAGTCTGTAGATCGCCTTTTAATTCTTGTCTGTGCGTTGAGTGTTAATCGGCTTTAGCTACTGAAACTGATGAAGCTTAGTTTTAAGCTTTTGTCCATGCATTAGAAGAATGGGGCATTTTTGAGGAAGCGGCAACACTATCATTTGATACAACGGCAACTGATACTGCTGTGGGCGTCGAAATAGGACTTGCGTTTTGCTAGAACAAAAACTTTAAAGACTTATTGTACCTAGCTTGTCGTCATCATGTTACGGAGCATTGATCAGCAGCAGCTCGAAAACTCTATTGGTGCAAGTTCCAAACCTGAAGTTTCCTTTTCAAAGGATTCAAAGTTCAGTGAGAGGGCATTGACACAACGTCTTATGAACCAGGAATCGCTGACAAAAGTGTACTGTATACTCAATGCTTGTGAAAGAAACTAGCCATCGCATGATGCAGTTTGCCACTAACGTCAAACAGCCACAAGATAAAATAACCACAAGATCATCACCTTGAACGTTTGGAGCTTACAATTTTGTTTGTAGGAGGAGCTCCATGTTGCGGTGCAAAGTTTTGTGCACCTGGGCCTGTGCACCACTAATGCAGGATGAGCAAACTTCTTCATGCTTTAAAAATATGGATGTTTCAAAACAGTAGAATCCAATCGGTCATCACTCGAGAGGAAAAAGCTATAAATGAACTGTGTGCTTTTGCAATAAAGTCTATATTGTACCTTGGTTTACTGCTCCTCGCGCAATTAAAGCACTTTGTCAGAATTAGCTTTACTAAAATCCCTCCTTCAACTTTGCAACAAAGCAGTTTCCTTAGCCACATCCCAAAACATGTCTAAATATCTGCACTCTTTGTCTGAAGAGCTAGTTACTTTTCGCTTTTTGATGATGCCGTTTTGGTTTAAACAATGTTGCACGTGGTTGCCAAGCTATAGCATGAAGATAACCGAAAAACTCCCTGTAAAGGCTTCAACATCCACTTGGTTTTATAAAAGATAAACATCCTCAAGATTTCTTGACTCCCGAGACAAAGAAATTTTTGAAATACTTCGACTTGATTCCAATTTTTTCCATCATGATTCTAGATTATGGTCAAAAATTAAAAGCTTTTAATCTGCTAAATTGATTGTCAAAAACTTAACGACTTACCGGTAATAACAAGGCTGAGCGAGAACTTGCTTTTGTGCAGTCATATGACAATCTCGTAACCAAAGATGAAGAATAGCTACAATTCATATTTCTGATATCTGATCATTGCAAGCAATTCGTTATCGTCGAAGTGCTTACCCATAACTGCTAAAAAAACAACTCTACCCAACTAAACAAACAATAAGAATTTGAATTATTCTTGAAGTGAAGGCAAATAAGCATTTGAGTATCGCGTTCTTCTAAATTACAGCAAATTTTACCTTGCAAGCTGCTCATGCAAACAAATTAAAGCAATTGCAACATGAACCTAAATGTAAGATTTTTGTATATTTAGCACTCATTGCTCATTTTATAGCTTTATACCAACTATCAATGACGGTTGATAACATATTAAAATATTTTTGGAATTCATTGAAAATTTTGCAACTTTTGCAAAAAATTACCCCTCTGTACCACCTCTAAGCAATAATCAAAATGCACTAAACTTCACCAGGAGTGTTTTTTGTGAAATGAATCCAATTAGTAAATGGAGAGCTAAAGAAAATACAACTTTTATTTTTACCCAAGCTTAAATAGGGGCCACTTTAACGTGCACCCTATTTCAAGAATCAAGTTTTTATGCGCGATTGTTATGATAAGGTTAAGTAATAAATAACTTATTCCAAATGCATTACGCAAAAACTGATTTTTCGATTGCAATGCATTTTCAATCGCAAATGTTTGGAAACTACACCAGAGAGAAAGCCGAAATTTTTTGCAAAAGTTGTAGGAGCAAAAAGATCTTCAAAATAATCATAATATGCAACGCAGGGTATACTTGTAATTGTGACATTTGAAACAGAGGTTAACGCGGCAAGTGCGGAAAATTTTTTCTCAGAAAAAAACATAGCACTTTGTCAGAGTTGGAGTCCTTGAGGACGTCCTTGGCCTCGAGGACACATTTTGTAGTCCTTAGCCTTGGCCTCGAAGGTCAAGTCCTAGGCCTTGGCCTCGAAGCCTCAAGTCCTCGAAAATTGCCATGTCCTCGGCTCGAGGACAGCACTATTTTTTGAACAGTTGAAATTTCGTTGGAAAACGCCAGAAACCTCGCGGAAAATTTGCGAGCACCTTTTTTGTTTTCCTCACTTGGAGCATAGGCGTAGGCAAGGGGAGGGGGGGCAGGGGGTCCGCCCCTTCCCCAATTGAAATTTCACCAATGACAAAAATGTGACAAAAAAGCCGATTATTTCTTCAGTTTCAGTTTCTTTTTAGCATTTTTCGCTGACAACAGTATAACTAATTAACAATATTGGAGACCAGGGGCGCCGGGTCACCCTCAATTCTATTTTTGCCAGTCAATTTAAACCTATAACCCGAAGAAAATGGAGATTTTTTGTCCTAAAAGTTGCTATTTCAGGCCCACATCTATCCTTTTTGTGAACGTAATGCATTAATCAGGGCCGGATTTACCATAATATGACGTAGTACCAGCTAGGGGCCCCGAGCTGAAATCGTAAGATTTTTTTGGTTTTCGCCTACATTTGGCAGAAAGATGTTGCAAAAATCTTCAAAATGCCAGGGGCCCAGCGCGATGTAAATCCGGCCCGGCAATAACATGGTTAGTAGACGTAACCACCTATTGTACCATTTTTCAAAAACAATTCAGTATTTCACTCCCAACCTCGCGGTTTTTACGCACTAAATACTTTTTAAAAAATTAGCCATGGAAAATGCTGGTTGAACGAATCATTGAACTTCAATTGAGGGGGCATGGGCCCCCTGGCGAACGTGTACTTTTGTAACTGGTTATTTTCATGACAAAACAAAAATCTCTAAGGAAAATTTTCGAGTGGATTATTATTTACTCCTAAAATGTAGCCTGAGACAAATGCACCTTACTTCCCCTTACCCGGACCAAATCACTTACAATTAAAATTTAATTCCAAAATGCAAGATGTTAAACGTGTTTTGGTAGCAAGTAAAAAAAGGATTAAATAATTTGATTTTTTCAATTGGCTTTCAAATATCAAAAATCTAGTGCTTTTAAATGGCTCTAAACACTTGCGATATGTGATTCAATATGGCATTAAAATAGCTTTTTTTCCAAAAAATTACAAAAAATCGCCCAACGGCTGGGGGCTTCGCCCCCAGACCCCCAAAGCCTCCGGCGGATGGGGGCCCCGCCTCCAAATTCCCGTCTGTGATACATTTGAGTTATATAAGTTTTCTCAACACGTTCCCAAAGTTATATATTTGCATTTTTGAACTATTAGTTTGAGCCCTCTTTCTTGGCAAAATCCTGGTTACGTGCAAACAGGCAACAACGATTTCAGATCTTCCATCCTACGATATCTTTGTCAAACAAAAACTTCCTCTTTGGAAAATTTTTGATGACGTCATTTCATGTGATCTGTGGTTTAGGCCTATCCCAATCAAAAATTCTGGGTACGCCAATGAATTGGAGATTGCCTGAAAAAAATTTTTGAAGATCTTTTTTTTTGAGAACACTTGCGCCTGTGTCCTTGGTTCTTGGCCTCGAGCATTCCTATCCTTGGCCTTGAGAGGTTCTGTCCTCGGAAAGGCTGTCCTTGGCCTTGGCCTCGGATTTTTTTAGTGTCCTTGACCTAGGCCTCGAGCCTTGTGTCCTCGACTCCACCTCTGCACTTTGTGCTAAAAAGTTGCAAAACGCGGCAGAGTATCGAAAATTTTGCGTGCGATTAAGAAGTGTTAATTGCGATTAGTGATGTGCGTACGATTAAACAAAGTGTTCATTGTGATGTTCGCAAAGGGCTAAAATAAACCAAGCAACAGCTTCCTCTGCTTACATTTTATTTTATTGCAACAAAAAAAGACCTAAATAGCATCTCTAAATAATCTTGTTTGATGTTGTTTAATACAGTGCGTTGTATTTCGTTAGCTTGCCTATCTGGCAAGTTTAGTCAAAAAATATCTTGATCGAGGCGATTTCAGCTTGCCTCGGGCAAACCGGAAAGCGTTAATTTCGAACCCTGTTAGAGAACAGCATCTATTTTAACAATAAGATTTTTCTCACCGGATACTGCATTTAAATGTATTTTACTTTCTAATATGTATTTAAGGAATTTTTTTAAACACATTAGAATTTTTCCCCTTCTGCATTTTAAAATGGCGATACTTTCGAAAACCTAATTAATCATTTTAACGTCCGTCTTTATAATAGACCGCATTTAATCTTTTCAGAGTTCACATAGCGCTATGTATGATCTGTATTTTGTCCCTACTGTTTTCCACAGTTAATTTTCTTGTCTTATGCTTACATTGGTTTTTGATGCTCCCAAAAACCGTTTTTCGAACAACCGCTAGTCTCTGCGGCTTCTAGTTTCTTCGGAAAAAGCTTTCAGGACATAGAGGCGCAAGAACATGAAAATGGCCTGCCTGGTCGACTTCAGCACCAGGAATTTGATTTACTGAAGCAAGTATGACAAAGATCAATTTTGATCCTTGACGCTTAATATCTTGCTATGCAAGTAATTAGCAGTTTTTAATGCCGGCATTGCCAAGTTTGCTACTACAGCAAATTCCCATCTGTTCAATGAATGTCAAGATATTCATTCAAAGGACGTCAAGATATTGCAGTGTTCAATGAATTATAAATTGGCACTGGAATGTGAAATTTGTTTAGCAGACTTATTTTTGTTGTCTTCCTTGAAATTAGCGAGGACCATAATTATTACGTAGTAGTTTTTAAACAGTGTCATACGTCGAAACAATTTTCATGATTTGGGGGGCACAAAAACATTTTTCCCTCGAATTCGAGAGTGAAGACCGAAAAAAAATAAATAAAAGGGTCTTCTTCGCAAAATATGCGCATAATTCAGCTACGAATTCTGAGGTGAAGACCAAAAAAAGGTCTTCTTCGCGAAATATGTGCATAATTCTACAAATTCTGGGGTGAAAACCCAACACAAAACAAAAACGTCTTCATCGCAAAATGCGCCCATAATTCTACGCTCCGGGCCTGAACAGAGACGACATAAACTTTTCAAAATCGAATAATTGCACGAAAAGACTGAATAATTGCCAATAGCTTACCGTAAAAAACAGAGTCAATAAATAACGCAAGGTCGCAAACCATAACTCAAAGCAATCGCGAAAACTGGAGCAAATTTAAAAAACAATGAGGAAACGAAAAAAGCAAAAGTTAACGAATTTTTGTGGATTATTTCAATTAAAGTAAAGTTAATGTCACGTAGGCTAAAATTTGTATGTATGTATTTCTGCCTTGGTTGAGTTGATTTTTGAAAGATCGGCCGATTTGAGAACATTTATTGAATTTTTAACAGAAATGTACGAATGAAACACGTCGAAACAATTGTCCCAACAATAAAGAATATAAACCTCTAACAACAAAAACTTTTTCATGCTTCTCACTCAATACAAGCGATAAAACGAGTGTAAATGAAACCAATGAAGATTTTGATAATTTTTCAATGGCAGTCGTATGTGATTTCAGTAATTGAAGTAGCAAAAATAAAAGACAGAAGCAAAAATAACGGTAAACGATCATTGGATGATGCTTTTTTGCTATAGAGTAGTGCTTGCCGGGTTCCAAAAAGCAATTTCTAAATTTCAAGTAACTAAAACATCAGTGCATTTATAAAACTACAGCATAACTGGCAAAGCTATAGGCAATTCCGCAAAACTGCGGATTTGCGGGCTTGCAGACTTTGGCAGTGTAAACTGTGGACTTAGGGTTGCGGACTATTTTTAATTTGAGTCCGCAATTCCGCAACTTTTGTACAAATATTGAAATTGTTTTCTACTGTAATTTCTTCAAATATTTGTGCTTTTCAACCAGTCAAAGATGACGGTTTTTAGAGAGATTTTTATTGTACGTAATGCCGATTAAGAATTATGAGATAAGACTACAATTGATTACACTGTAAAAACTGCTTTAGTCAATTAACAAAGACAGCATAACTTTTGAGGTAATCATTGCCGTTCTCACTCTTTGGCGACTCCACTGCGATTCAATTCGCAGTTAGCAGCAAATTCTGTCGCGTAAATATAGATTTGAGAAGCCAATTGAAAATAATTTTCAAAACATCTGGGCCGGGTTTTCATTTTTTAATTTACTTGCAAATTTTAGTACTTCTAGTTCATAAATGTTGTTTAATTTTAACAAAGGCAGTTGTTCATATAAAGAAGACAGTATAGTTTTGATCAACGGAGCTTTGCCTCTAAGTTTAACGAGACAATTTTGTTGAGTTTGAATTTTGTTAAGACATCTAGCAGTTGTATTTCTCCATGTCATCACGCTATATTGCAGTAACGGATAAACTAGACCAATATGCACATTTTTCAAAATTGACGTTGAAGCATAATGTCTAAGTTTGCACAATATTCCTTTTGCACTGCCATTTTATCAAGTGCAAACTGCGTATGAGTTTCCCAATTTAAATTTTCATCAAAAAAGACACCTAAATACTTGACAACGCTACTGGTTTCAATAAATCCTGAATTAGTTGCTACTTGCTATTTTGAGTTCAGCAGATTCATTTTTAGAAGTTTTAGAAAATAATACTCAGTTAGCTTTCTTGTAGTTCATTAAAAGTTTGTTTTGATTAACCCAGTTTTCAATACTACAAAATAAAATTTTAAAGTAAAAAGAAATCATAAAAACACAACACAAAACAAACATAAAGATTATTTCAGGATTACGTCACAAAATAAAATCAGGTAATCCACTGTACTTTAACAACGGGTTGCAAATGTTGCTACGATCTGGCGTTCAAAAACATTGAAGTTTATGGCGGTTAGCAAACATTTTGTCAGTAGTGCAGCGCTGCGAAATGTTCAGTGTCTGAATTTGTTGTTTTTGGCCATTTGCCGGATTGAAAAGACGAAGGTTGTTTGCATGGGACTATAAAATAGTTGAAGATTATTGATATTTTGCCAGTCTTTGAACATTTCTCAGTTTGGGTTCGAACTTTATACGCCCAATTTTTATTCCTACAATTGAAATTACTTGATCTTAGTATTCCTGGTCTTGTGATTTTGGGAATTGGGGAAGAACAATAGAAGCTGGTGCAGGATGGTAGAATGACATTTGTAGCTTTGACAATTTGGACTTTGGATTTCTATTTTAGGCCGTTGAGTAAGTTTATTGTCTTCCGAACTTTTCATCTGTGCAAACGTTAGAAACAAAAGTGGCTATGCCATGATGCTTGCCGGCTACATTTGATCATTATCAACCAGGGTCTTTCCAGCTATTTTGAGTCGTTCTGCAGTAGCCTGATGTGTTTTTTGCACCAATATAACTATTGTCCTCTTTTTAAATTCAATTCCTTGCAACGTATCTGTCATAGAGCTGAGTACGAATCTTTGACGTCGATTTCTAAGATAGCAAGAGGTTTATTGCCAGAGGCGGAGCTTATCGTCCTGAAAAGGACAGTTTGGAACAGCTCTTTTTTGTCGTATTTCAAGACTGACTTGATGTTATCTCTTCTTTTAAAACTTGTTTTTGTGTAGTTTTACTGCTGATTTTCCTAGCTTGAGAGTCTAACCAGGATGAAGGACGAGAAAGCACAGCATTTTTTTCTCTAATTTCGTTATGTTTACACGCAAAGGGTTATAGGAGAAACATTTTTCAGATTACCTCCTTATTCATAAAAACAAATAAATAATTGGTATGTAAATAAAACACAACATTAACAAAACAAAACATCAAAAATGTTGTGCACTAAGCACTGCACGCTGTCATGTAGATTGCTCAAAACACAATCTGAGAAGATGGGAATAATCCAAAATCTAAGCTGTGATTGAGGTGGACTAGACAACGAAAGATACTTCGATGCGATCTTAGACATCACTGCAAAGATTCGTCTGAGAGATGCACTAAAGAAACTTTTGGCTTGGCTTTGTTACTGACGCAATGAAATATGATGAAGACCCTAATCGTTTACTTCACTACCCCTGCTGTTGGCTACTTTACAGCAAATTCCGTTTCATCCCGAAATTGTAGAAAAAGCACGCGCAAGCGCTCAATAATTGTTATAGGTAACTCAACACCAACATAATCAAGAGAAAAAATGATTTTATGTATTTTGTTAAAATTGTTAATGTTCCAAAAAACATAACTTTCTAGCCAGCATAGCAATAATTATAATTTTCAGTTTGATTAAAATAATTTCGATAAACTTTTTTTTGCGATATTGCTTAGGTGGTTTCAAACCTGATTCGAGCCAGAGTTTGACGAACTTCTTAAACCATATCGATCATATTCCGCTAGATGTTCTTCTTAATCAAAAGTTACCAACTTGCAAATGGATTCAAGATTGGTAATATGATAAGAGATTTCAAACTGCTGGGGCTGAACAACGTTATTGATCACCAATTGAGCAAAAGACTCTATAAAGTTCGACATAGCTGTACTTCCTTACACAAGACCTCGGTAATCATGTCTAAAATATCCAGGAAGTTCCTTCATTATCAGTTTTTTTAGCTGATGAAGTGATAAATTAGCAGACCTTTCGGTGATCTTTTTGAATGGTATAGCATACTGCTTTTACAATGAAATGTAAGTTAAACGAAAAAATGATAAATTTAGCTTATCGTCTTGTTCAATAAAAGTTTAAAATCGTGGTACGTACAACACGTAAAAGCAGTAGGATATCCCGCTGCACAATTGCATTGTTGTGTTGAAATGAGACACTTGTGAAACGTATCCATGCTAAGTTTCATTTCTCAAGTTAAATTTTTTTCTTAAGTTGCAACTTAATTTTAAATCATTATGAAAAATATCAGCTAAGAACTGATATCGATTGCTGTCACACGTGCACAATTAAACATAACGGGAACTGTCTAAACTCCCCGTAACGTGCGAATGCGAGCAGAGAATATACTGTAGAACGGGAACGTAATCATGTTGTTTTGTTCTTCCACAAGCTGCTAACCAGGGATGTGGAAGCGGAAACTGGAAGCGGTAAAAGGGTACCGCTTCCACTTTGGCCATTCAAATCAAACGTCAAAACTTGAATTTGGTGCAATTTTTTAAAAATATACAACGAAAAGTGAGTGGTTGATCGATCATTATTAGCAAAAAGACATTTTAAAAAACTTATGGTTCACTTACATCCAGAGCAGCCCCCACCCCTATCAACTCAAATACGATTTATGAAGCTAACCAAATCATTTTTAAATTACAAATGTTCAAAAATCTTTATTTTAGTCCTAAAAATTAAAGATATTCTCAAAAATACTTTTAAATTGAGCTTTGCCCAATTTTGAGGCCATACTTGCATAAAGCAGCATTTACCAACACAAAGTTTCCAGTTCCAACGTTTTAATTTCTTTCTCGATCTGCGATGATGTATTCTTGAAAAGCAAACTGAAGAGAGCATTATTACGTCTCCCAACCTAAGCTTAATATTGTATGACTTTTAAACATGATGGTATAATGCTTGTCTTAATTATTGCGAAGTACCGTTTGCAACAAAAAATATTCTACTATGGTACTGAGTACAACCGCATAATTCTTGCAATGTTTTTTTACTTTTCTGTCCTGAAAATACACCCGTTGCTAGCAAAATTTTGTAGCCAACCACAAGCACAAACAAGTCATTAAAAAAATCTGCAAATGTGAAAGCTTCGCCCCAGGGCTACCTAATTATGACCTGGTAAAGATTTGCACTCAACAGCGCTGATGCAGTTGAAATAAGTTGTCTCAAACGCTTATAAATCCGTCCCCAGACTCCAAATAATCGCTCATTATTTTAAACTTCTGGGTGAACGTCTAGAGAACCTCGCATCAGCTGAAATATAACGACCGTGTGATTAATTGGACTTTTCTCTTCAGAGGCGCTCCAAATCCAAATTCCTGACAGATTCTTGCGATGACAAACCCCTAAATACAATTATCTAATTTGGTTCTATTAGATGTTTTTAAGATGATGATAACAAAGCTGTTTTATTTTGACTTATCTGGAAAAAATTTTTGCCGAAAAATTTTGAGATCAAAAAATTTTCAGCATAAATTACCAGCAAGTAGTGGAAGCGGAAGCGGTGGCAGTAAAAGCGCTGAAGATGAAAGCGGAAGAGATTCAAAAATCGCCGCTTCCACATCCTTGCTGCTAGCTTGTGAACTCAAAGACTTGGATGGAAACCAGAGGTGAGTCCTCGAGGACGTCCTTGGCCTCGAGGACGTCCTCGAGGACACATTTTGAAGTCCTTGGCTTTGGCCTTGGCCTCGAAGCCTCAAGTCCTTGGCCTTGGCCTCGAAGGTCAAGTCCTAGGCCTTGGCCTCGAAGCCTCAAGTCTTCAAAAATTGCCATGTCCTCGGCTCGAGGACAGCACTATTTTTTGAACAGTTGAAATTTCGTTGGAAAACACCAGAAACCTCGCAGAAAATTTGCGAGCACCTTTTTTGTTTTCCTCACTTGGAGCATAGGCGTAGGCAAGGGGAGGGGGGGCAGGGGGTCCGCCCCTTCCCCAATTGAAATTTCACCAATGTCAAAAATGTGACAAAAAAGCCGATTATTTCTTCAGTTTCAGTTTCTTTTTAGCATTTTTCGCTGACAACAGTATAACTAATTAACAATATTGGAGACCAGGGGCGCCGGGTCACCCTCAATTCTATTTTTGCCAGTCAATTTAAACCTATAACCCGAAGAAAATGGAGATTTTTTGTCCTAAAAGTTGCTATCTCAGGCCCACATCTATCCTTTTTGTGAACATAATGCATTAACCAGGACCTGATTTACCATAATATGAAGCAGTACCAGCAGTAGCGTAGCCATGGGGGAGGCGAGGGCTATAGCGCCCCCCGTTGGCCTGTCAACCAAAATGCAGAATAAGAAAAATACCGCGTTTTTAGCTCTTTTGAGACTGTTTTTTGCGCTGGAATTGACTAAAAAGTGATTTAAAGCATCATGTGAAACATACATTTAGGGGGGACTAATTGTCAAAAATAAAAGTCACAAATCAATGAAAACTTTCAAAAAATGCCCGAAAATAAATAATCAAATTTGATCGCTAACGTAAAAACGCCCAACATAGATTGTATCAAAAAATATATCATAAACTCAGGAATAAGGGGAGGGGGGCTATTCAGTGTCAGTTAATTACCAGTCACTTCTCTAGATATTCTTTCCATTAGCCCTTCCCCCAATTATTTTTCTTTATAAAATATAGACGAAATAGATTACTCCGTGTGAGTTTTATTGAATATTAGGATTTTATGATTTATCAGCAAGTAAACAAGAGAACTGCAATGTTATCATTAGCCACTACCTATATAGCCCATTAATGCAACCAGTTGAATCATGTTGGGCTGCCAACTTCTATGCCACGTTTCAAAATCTTTATTTTCCATTAAAATAGCTCTAAAATTAAGTTCATTTAGCAAAAAAATGCAAAATTTTCGAGCGCTGGAGGCTCCGTCCCTGACCCCAAGCCTCCGGCGGCTATTGGCCTCATTGTGATATCTTTGTCCCACAAAAACTTCCTCTTTGGAAAATTTTTGATGACGTCATTTCATGTGATTTGTGGTTTAAGCCTCCCCGAATCAAAAATTCTCGGTACGCCAATGAATTGGAGATCGTCTGAAAAAAATTTGTGAGGACTTTTTTATTTTTTTTGAGAACACTTGTGCCTGTGTCCTTGGTCCTTGGCCTCGAGCATTCCTGCCCTTGGCCTCGAGAGGTTCTGTCCTCGGAAAGGCTGTCCTTGGCCTCGGATTTTTTTAGTGGCCTTGGCCTTGGCCTCGAGCGTTGTGTCCTCGACTCAACCTCTGATGGAAACATCTTTTACTTGCTCATATTAATTTGTACTCCCATTTGAGATGTACAAAAAAAATATTAACGAAAAAGAAAATGAAAAATAAAAGAATTTTTTGAATTAAAAAACAATTTTAGGTCCATAGCTTTATTTAGTGTTTTACAGTAAGGTTATTTTACAATTTAAATTGTACAGCATTATACCGTATTTTTAGTGTATAATTTTATTGGCAGAAAATCAAAAGAAATTGTAAATTTTATGCTAGCTTATAATTATTATTAAGTAATCCAGTATTTACACGCTCCCCAAGTTACAGTATAGACCGGTATACAATTATGGTAATAGATTGATAGAAAAAGACACCAAAATTCTTCATCAGAGACTTTATTTTCTGATCAGTAAATGTTGAACTTTCATCGGCGAAAAACGGCAATAAACCTACTGCTTTCAATTAACACTGCCGCAAAAGATTCTTAATTATTTCAATGAATCTTTCAGACAAAAAACTTTTCTTGGTTGGTTTGTTGCCAGGTTAAGTTTTTGCAAAACAGTGATTACGATCCAATCAACTTTTTTAAAAAATACTTTGTTGAGACATATTGTTCGTAATGTAAGAAAAGAAGAATCAATTTCTACACATTCGAGCATAATCACTGAAACGGTGAAGAGCCGTAATCTGAAAATGAAGCAACGAGCCAAAACGTGAGCGAACATTTTTTTCGTGACCAAGAAATTGCTTCAATTTCGTGATATTTTTTCAACGAGTGGAAGCATTTATTGCTTTTAATTTCAGGCTCGAATTTTTTTGCGTCGTTGTTTTGCCTTTCTACCTGGGTTTTTGGTCGTGACAAGTTGCTGTTGCCTTATTTATTTGCTGATGATGAAACTAGTAATGTCTTGAAACCAGAGTTGTAAACGGGCCGACTTAAGTTCAGCCCCAAACCCGGCCCGAACCCGAAAATATAAGCCCGAACCCGGCCAGAGCCCGAAAACTAGTCTGAAACCCAAATCATGCCAGAAAAAACCCGAAAGTTAAGTTAGGTCTGAAAAATTTAGCAATGTTGCCCAGTTGTCTTAATTATATTTTTGTGGACCTAAGACAAAAAGCACATCTCAGGCCCGAATTAAGCCAGAAATTTTGTCAACTTTAGGCCCGAACCCGACCCAAAAAGCCCGGCCGGACTTACATCTTTGCTTGAAACGTCTAGTAAAAAATGTTCACTTAAGTTTTGGTTCTTTGGTTTATATTGCAATTTCTACTCACTTGATTATAATACAAATTTGATAAACAAACAGGGATATAGCCAGACCTGTAGTTTAGGTGGGCTCAACAATTAACCTCCCCTTAGTTGTTGTTTATATTCACAGAATAATACAGATGGAATTATTTCCGAGTGAAATGTAGCTCAAGCACAGCTGCCCGCTTTGGCTACGGCCAGTCGCGTAGCCAGAATTTCGCAAAAGGAGGGGGGGGGTTTTGAAGCTTGAAACAGTAGTGAACGAACTTGACTCAAATTATCATCAGTCTTAAATCAGATTGAGACGTGTTTCTGTCCAAAATCAGGTGATCTCCAAAAAAAAGATC
This sequence comes from Trididemnum nubilum, assembly GCA_963965965.1. Lineage (NCBI taxonomy): Eukaryota > Metazoa > Chordata > Ascidiacea > Aplousobranchia > Didemnidae > Trididemnum > Trididemnum nubilum. Next base: position 25,078,417 of record OZ014489.1, on the reverse strand, counting down.
TTCGCCGAAATTCAGAGCGTTTTTCTGCCCAAAATCAGATGATCTCAAAAAAAACAAAAAAACAAAGGTCTTCATGTGCACTCAGACCCATTTCCACTAAGTCAACACCATCTCAGGATCGTCTCCCACTCTCACCCCAATTTCGTTTTGGGGGGGGCTATTTTCGTTTTTAGAGCAAAAATCAGTCTCAAAACTGCAAAAAACATGCTATTTCGCATATTTTTCAGGCCAATGGGGGGGCTATAGCACCATTTGCCTTCCCCCTAACTACGCTACTGGCTACGGCCCTGAAACGAAACAAAATTTTTATGCAATACATAGTGCTGTAATCGATACATAACGCCTATTCTTGCTGGGTTGCAATAATGTTCATTTAAGTCACGGTTGTCCAAACTTTTTGAGGAGTGGGCTGCATTGACTCAATTTTTATGAGGTACAGGCCGCAGTAAACTATAGAAATCGGTTCTTTGATGTGATTTTTGGCGGAAATTTAAGTGAAGACCAAAAAATATCTTTGCTTCATTTTAAATATCCGGCAAAAAACACTTCAAAATGAAGCAAAGACCTTTTTTCTACTTTTTGTTTTTACAAAAAACACTTCAAAGCTTAACCTTAACTGCGCGAGGGAACTTTTGGATAAACATTCATAGGCTTTCTTGCTCTAAATGTAAAATGCATTATTTTATTTTAACCTCATTTTGGGAGGTTTAAGTTTTATTTTCTTGACTACTACCACCGGCGCAGCCAGAAATAAAACAACGGGAAGGGCAAAAATTTTCGTTGTGATTAAAGCACAGAGATTAAAGCATATGTAAATCGAAAAGTTTTTATTTAGGCAAATTGTATCAAAGTACTGTACAAAGGTTAAGCGATAACAAATAGAAGTCCTGCCGTCGTTCATGCAGCAAACGCATAAAAAAATAACTAAACGAAAAAAATAAGAATTAGGTAGTTTTACGATTTTGCGTTATTTAACGATGCAACAGCGGATGCAAAAAAGCGCGTTTTTTCACTTAGGCCGTACGAGAAAATTGCAGATTGCCGTAATTATTCAAGCAAGCTTGCATACCGGTAATGATATTCCAATTTTCGAATAATTATAATTACATTTCATTCATCAAGTTGCCTTGGCCAGGAGACAGCAAAGGGACCTTTCGGTCTTCGAGTCAAGCTGCCACCTGTCTACCACAGTATATTGTAACAAATTAAGAACAAATGAAATGCACAATTCGCAAAACATACAAACAACTCCCGCCTACACACAAAAATGATTGGTTTTTGAAAAAATCAGTGCTCCCTATTATAATTTATGTTAGTTGACAGTTGACACCAGTCACAACATACTGCTTGGTATTTTCAACCAACGAAAAAAAATGCGCTGTATTGTGGCTAGGCAATGTAAAGTTTCGTTTAAGTGGTTACTGTACTCACTGATATTATTATCGTTGGTAGATAATAGGGATCTAAGCATCAAGCAAGAATAAGGCGATGGCGACCTACCAATTCCTTGTACGGTTGTCTCAATCAAATAATGCGAATCTGAAAGCGGCGTTTGCGGAAAAATGGTCATAACGAAATACAATGGGTTTATTTTTATTTATATGGCACGCCCACAAACAAAATTTGGTTTGCACCGAAAACTGCGTGTAAAATGCTTCCAGGACGAATTTTTAGGCCCGGCCGTAAAATCGTGAACGTACGGGCATATTGTTAGTTTGTTTAAAACAGTGGTTCTTAAACTTTTTTGAGCGCAACCCATATCCGAGTTTTATGATTATCTCGCGACCTTAACCTTAAACGTAGAAAAAATGTTTTTTTAATGTTAGCATTCTGCCAGTCGGCTATAATACAGCCAGTTATAGTACACTGTATTTTGACACAACAGTTAATTAAACAGATCATTGGTTCAGTGAGATTGATGAAACTGATGGTTCCCTTTCAAAATTTTTCAATGCATGGCTCTATTTTACTGAGCCCAACGCGCAAATTGTTACCAGGACTAAGGCGATTGCGAGCCTTGGTTTTAACAACTGTTAGTACCGAAAATCCTTGTTTGCAGAGATACGTGGTCGAAAACGGGAGCTGAAAAGTCATTGCTTCGTCACCAATTATTGGCTTTTCCATTTTAACTGAGGTCCAGAACTCACCAAGTAATGCCATGGATAAAAGTTGTCGATGGAACTGGTCATGATGCAAGTCAATAAGCTTTTCCTGCAGCTCTGCAACATCTTCTGATTTGTCAACCTTTGCCAGAAACGGATTTCTGACCCACAGCTGAGCTTCTAAATTTATGTCGGGAAGGTAGCGATCGAACTCCGTAATTAAAATAATAATAAAATACAGACCATAAAAAGTAAAAGTAATCTAAAACCCCCTACAGCCTGTTTCGTCTTTCGACTCGTCAGGAGGGTATCTGCATGGTAAACAAAAACTTTTAAAACTTTCAAAATCTTCAAAAACTATTAAAACCTTTAAAAAAAACTTTTACAACATTAGGCTGCGATCCTGCTCTGCCTGGTGTTGTCGTTAGTGGTGCGCGCCTTCCAGTTCGCTGTGCAGCAAGCCTGCTGGTAGCAAGTGTGTAGCTAGCGGTAGACAGCACCAGGCAGAGTAGGATCGCAGCCTAATGTTGTAAAAGTTTTTTTTTAAAGGTTTTAATAGTTTTAAAGATTTTGAAAGTTTTAAAAGTTTTTGTTTACCATGCAGATACCCTCCTGACGAGTCGAAAGACGAAACAGGCTGTAGGGGGTTTTAGATTACTTTTACTTTTTATGGTCTGTATTTTATTATTATTTTAATTGCTCTGAGACATCATCGAGCACTTTCTGAAAGCACCAACCTATCTTACACTGAACTCCGTGATTAGGTTTTCCAGATGCGCCACTAGAATGGGTTTAATGACATCAAATCTGCTGCTATCAGTCTGATTCCATTCTTCCAGATACTCGTTTACGGATGGAAACGCTGCAGTTCGTCCATGCTCAAGTTTATACTTCAAGAGTTGCAGCTTTTCTTTGAAAGCAAACAAGTTCTCGAAAAAAGTGATGATGTTTTGATTTCTGCCTTGCATTGATGTGTTTAAGCTCGTTCAGTGTGGTGAAGATGTCGTGTAGGTAACATACTTTGAGCATCCATCACTCTTTATCTTGAAACCGAATGATTTTTTTTAATTGAGAAAGACCTGCACTTCTGTTCGTAGATCTATAGGACGGCGCAAGAGCTTACCACGAGAAAGCCATCTAACATCAGAGTAAAATAGTAGATGATGTAATTGAGATCCGTGGTCACCACACAACAGTTTGAAAAGACGAGAGCTAACAGCACTGGCTTTGATAAAGTTGACTTGGACACCTACAACCTCCTTCATCACTCCAGAAAGATCTAGAGACAAATGTTGCGCAGCAAGGTTTTCGCAGTGCAGAAAACAGTGGACGTCTTGCACACTAGGATTCATTTGCCCGACTCGAGCAGTAAACCCGTGTCGAGCACCAAACATTGCGGGAGCGTCGTCAGTGCATACGCTGACACAGTTTTCCCAGTTAATGCCTTCTTGTTGTTGGAAATTGCCAACAACGTTAAAGATATCGGCGCCAGTTGCCGTTGTTGTTAGCCGTGTGCAAAACAGAAATTCTTCTTCGAGGTCCATGTCACCCTCGTACCTCACATAAACCATTAGCTGCGCGTTTTTTTCCGGTGTCGGTTAGCTCATGAAAGGTCTGCAATGCGACTTTTGACTGTGTCGTTCGATAGGCAGACAGACTGCAGTTTCGAGACCACGTTGTCGCCGCACATGAGGCTAGCCATGTCAATGGCTGCAGGCTTTACGAGCCTTTCTCTAATCGTATGTGGTTTCATTTCTCTACCTATGCGTAGCGAGACAACTTACCATGCCAGCGTGGCTTGGTTGGAGACTAAAACCGCTGGATTCGTTTCTGAGCTAATTCTGCTTCGTATCAGTTCCGTTTCTCCGTGCTGAAAAAAGACGCGATTTTTTTTTCACGTGTGCGGGTGCTTCATATCCAATTGTCACTTCAATTTATTTTTCTTCAGAGATTTGTTGGATAGCACTTTATAACACAGTACACATTGTGGCTTTTCAGCTTCATGATCTTTGATAGAAGTGAATCCCAAGTTCAAAAATTCTTGCTTGTAGGAATACTCAGGGGCGCCGAGAGCCAAACGTGGGCCCGGGGCCAGCTTAAATATGCCGGATTTCCGGTTTTGTGAAGTCCAAAATAGACGGAGAAAATGCTACAGTTTGGTCCGAAAACTGATGTGATCTCCAAAAAGAAAAAGGTCTTCACCGAAATTCTAACGTTTTTTTCGGTCGAAATTAGGTGATCTCCGAAAAAAAAGGTCTTCGGGCTTCACATCCTGATTTTTCAGTGTCATTTAGATGGGCCCTTCTCGAGCTCTCAGTGTCACTGAAGCCAACGGCTTTCCTGGAGCCAATGGGCCCCCTAAAGTTCATGGGCCTTGGGGTCGATGTTCCCCCTGCCCCCCTCTCGGCGGACTTTGGAATACTTACTCATTCTTAAACGCTATTTACAGTATAATGCTAATTTTTAACAATAATGCCTGCAATTTAATGTGCAACTTTAGGAAATTGTTTTAAACTGCTTCACTACTATAAAAAGTAATTTCCACTAATTCTCCAGCAGCTGGTCTACCACTAAAACTTTTAGAAAACTACTTATGATGCAATAATCTTATTTTATTGAGATAAAGCCAACAAAATGTGTATGATGCAATAATTTTGAAAGACTTAATAAACGAAATGAAAAAAAATCTGCAGATCTTGAAAAGTCTGATCTCGCAAAAAATCGTTTTGACGGATTTAAATCACGCGACCCATTTTTTAAGTCTTCGCGACCCATACTTTAAAAACCACTGGTTTAAAACAACTGGTTGCTTGTACGCTGGTTAGGCGATACGCGAGCTTACCGAATTTTGGTTAAAATAAACTAAAGACGAGCTCTTGCGCTCACGACTTTTATGTACAGTGTAGATCGGGATTAGGCGAACCGCTTCTGCGCGACTTTTTGCTCGCAACCAATCAGCGCGCTCAATTTAGACTTCGACACAATTTGGGCTAGGTAACCGGACTCGCTGCTCTGATATACAGCAAGAACATTGTTCATAATCAATACAGCTATACGTTGTAATATGCAGACATAGAAATTGATTGACACAGATTTCCTAAAAATAAATTAGCGAACTATTTACTGTATTAAACATTTGACATTGCACAGATTGAAGTTGTAAGATTAATTCAAACCAGCCGATCGCGCTCCCAACTTCAACCGAAAACAAAATTAAAGGATCAAGCTGACTTTGCAGTTTCGCTTTTGGTAATTAACAAAAACTTTTTTAGCAATGTTTTTTTGATTCCGTCATTTTTCAGATAAACTTGTTCACTTAGGCTGTTGGTTTAAATGTAGGCCTACATAAAGCGGTTTAGACCAATAATTCCATACAAACGCAAAAAAAAAACAGGTAAAATGCATGCAATCAAATGACAAGCGTATATTTATACGCATAAAATACGCGTGATCGGTAAAATGGACCTAATACAGTATAATAATAAAAATCAATTACGACGTTCACAATAAACGTAGAATCATTTTCTTAGAAGAGATTTGCTTATGTTATGCGATTAGTGTTTTTTCCAAATGCTTTGAAATAAAATATTCTCGGAATTTATTAGGTTCGAAATACGATTCGACTATCGTGACATTTAATTCGTGTGCTGATACGCGTCAGATCTCGGCCGCCGCGAATTCTCGCCGGTATCTGATTCTACTTGTTCCATTTTGGAAAATGATGAGTTTTAAAACTCATGGATTGCGTTTTTTGGTGCGAAATCGCGCTGCTTTCTGCCTCATTCGCATTCACTCGCAAATGCAATGCGGTATGCTGACGAGACATTATCATTCCACGACAGCGCGATACGGGCTACGCAATGATTTGATTTTACCAAAATTGATGTTTTGATAGTTACTCTTCTTTTTCATAGCTACCTTAAAAATCATTCACTTTGCCTTTATTGCTGCAAACGCTTTTTTAATCCGACTATCTCGCAAACAGTACAAGCTAGATGGCTGAAATTTGTTGTAAAAGATAGAGAAGCTAATGACCTCAATTTTTTTTTTCAAAAAAATGCAAAAGTTTTGACGTTGTTCATTTGCAACTTTGGGTAGAATTACACTTGAGTTGAGCGTTTTTCAATTACGGTAGTTTTTTCATATTTTGTCCTTTAAATAATTTTTGTGAAATTGTGCACTTTAAAAAAGGGAGGGGACTGGTCCCCCTAATCCCCCCTCCCCTACTCTACTACACCAGACTTTTACTGACAACACAGTTTTTGACGTTCAATCGACTGAATTCACAATATAATTCTCCCGAGTTTAAAGCCAATAAAAAAAAGTTTCGCAATGTTTCGATTGGTCAAATACTCTTTCAAATTTACAATCAAAACTCGTGACAGATGACGTCATCAAAAACGGTTGTGACGTCATCACTTTGATTTAAGCAATTTTTGGTTTTGAACCAAAACCCTAACTATCATATCCAATTCGAGCCATCAATACGTTATTTTTTCAAAACCTTTGGCAGTGACGTCATCAACTATCATCAGCAATGACGTCATCAACTTCATAGGAATTTTTTTAAAACCTGAACTTGAAAACCAACTTTAATTTAAAACTTGGCACTTTTACAACTTTTGGATTGGCTGTTGGACAGTAAAGACTTTTTGACACTAGATGGCAGACTTTAAAGGCCAAAAAAGGGGAAGTCCCATATCCAAAACATGGGGATTTTTTTGGTGGCTCAGGACATGGTTCTGAGTCATCGTGCCAAATTTCAGCTTATTATAAATTTTTTCCGGGTTAAAGCTTTTTCTATCGGAATATATCCAAAGATAGCATTATTAGACAAAAAAGCACAAAAATCCAATTAACCCAGCAGCCTACCTATACCTACCAATAAGCAGGTGAATCCTGGTTTCAGCATTTTATTTCTAAGTATAAGCTGGTGATTTATGATTTCAGCACTCTAAATATTCAAACTGGTCGCAATGATAATCCAGATTTCAGAAACAATATGTTGTATGATGGTACGAGGAAGTTGCGCACACACAAAAAGACTCATAAAAGTGAGTTTTTCACCATATCTAACTGCACTGAATTACAGAACCAAAATTATTTCATACATTGATAATGTACAATTCGTACTCTGCGTCAGTACAGATACTTGATCACGTCAAAATGTTGCAGTTTTTACAAGAAAATTCATTCGAAGCAATTATATATCACAGCACATTTAAAAACATTGAACAGTACACTTTAGTATACTACTGCTGACTGCACCGTATTTACGAAAATTGAACACTTTAATTTTGCTTAAAATGTTTTTAGGCGGTAAAGATTTTAATTTTGTTTTGAAAATATTTAAAAAGGTTCCTTCAATTTGAGAAACAAAAAAGTACTCTGCTGAGGACAAGAAAAGATCAAAATAGAGTTGATTAAAGCAGTTTCGCTACCAGCCGTTATCTTAGGCTCAACTAATTTTCATAGCAGTACCTGTACTAGCGTTTATTTACTGTAAGAAAGGGTAAAATAATTGAAACTTTTACGAAAGTTTTTGAATACATTAAATAAGTCATGTAGAAACTAACCAAATTTTCACGGGTAATTGTTGATTGCAGAACTGTTCAATAAGTGGCGCTGAAATGTCATTATTATTTAACTGATACCAAAAATACAGAAGTACAAAGTTGTTCAAATTTTAACTGCATGCATTTTACATTTTGCTAAAGTGGTATTAGTTTTTTTTGTGTTTGTTGTGGGTAGCAAACCAACACTGGTAAACTGCTCGACATCATCATTAATAGCAGTACTGTAAATACTTTCACCAAACATTCTTATATTTTTAAATGGTTTCATTCTTCTATTTTCATTACGTCGATGTTAAATAAAATTGGGAAATCGTTTTATTTTGCTTCGAACCAGTAACTTCAACACAGTGTACGAGTATAGCGGCAGTAGTTTAAAATACTTTGTCTGACTTCATGTCGGAATGTCAGTTCAACAAAAAATTGTGTTCATTTTATGAATTTTAGAAATTTGAACAGTCTAATATTTCAAATTTCCTTTATACTGTAAAAGCAAAAATTTAAGTACTAATTTTAGGTACGTACGCAAAAGTCGTCATAAGTATCAAATATAAAAAATTATCAAAAATTTAAATTGTGCAACGAAAAGAAAAAAGGATTTGAGAAACACTGAAAACAGTTCACTGGCTTGTCCTACCTCAAAAGACAATATGTGCAATAACTGATCTGCATACTATTCCCGTTACCGCATATTGCGATTTTCAGTTGAAAGGTTTCAAATAGACAGCTTCGTTTTTTTCTTCTATATCGAGGTGGTTGGAATGGAAGTCAGCTGTATTACTACTTGTGCCCTTGTCATCAGGATTGTCCGAAGTTAGATACATTGGTTTTAGCTTCACATTCGCGTATCCGTTAGCATCGCAACTAGTGGGAAGACGACGATCATTTTCATATTCCCTGTACGGTGCAAGAAAATGCAATTACATAAAACACCAGCCCTTTACTCCATTTATTAAATTACGCGTGATTTTTTTTAAAGCACAAATCATTCGCTCGAATTTGTGACAAGTTTGTTAGACCAGTATTTGGAATATAGCGCCTCACTCCAACGTGAATATTATAAAAAAAATGCCCAAGTAGTACATACGTACAGAGATATTGACAACGCTACGTCCAAGGTGGCCGGCTCGGAAAAGAACGCAAATTTTGGATTGCTGAGACAAATAGGTTAAAATTTTAGCTTATATGTGTTATTCGTAACATAATTCAACTAAAAATTGAAGCAAATAACGGCTTCAACTCTATTTTACAAAGGCTCTTTCATTAAACCATTTTATCGGTGAAAGAGGCAAAAAATGTCCCATCTACAATATTTTCGCTTCTAAAACGGAAGTCCTAAAAACACCAAATTCAACATGTGGATTGATGCACACCAAAAACTTCGTTAGAAAAACTGGTTTTGAGTTGATAACGTCATTCCAGCAACCCCATGATCAATTTTTATCTAAATGACGTCACCTTTTCATTTTTCAATGATGTCATAGCCAGTACAAATTTGCTCGTAAAGTTCTTTTAGTATATATTTTTTGGTGTCAAGTCAATTCTAAGGTCAGATAAAGGAAATAATAATGTAAAATTGGTAAAGTTTGTTCGCTTGCAATCAAAGTCAGTGATTAGAGATAGTGACGTTTTTGATGTACTTTCACCACTGAAATAAATTACACTTTAAAAAATCATACTGTACATTGCAATTGCAGTACCTTGATACTATCATTTTTATTACAGCGTAGGGACTGATGTCATTAGGATTCGGGGATGTGTTTGGAAAGAGCTGGATATTTGGAGGAGCATATTCTCTTTCTGCGCTACAGCTAGTTTGCGGATTTGAGGATTGGATAGACGGGGCTTCTTGTGGGCTGTGCGCACTAAAAAACAAGTTTTAAATTTAAAATCATTGTGATCAGGTTGCGATAACAATGATTTGTCAGTAGTTGGAATTCCTCAAAGTTTATGTATGAACTATCTTCAAGTTTCATGCCTCATCTAGTGTTAATGTAATAGTTTTGAATGAGATAAGGCAATAGTTGAACGTTAACTTTAAAGTCGAACCCCGGTCTAGCCAAACATTAAAAAAGAACACTAAATACTTCAAGTCAACAGAAAAAAACAAACTTCAATTTTATTTGCTTTTGAAGAAAAACGCAAAAATTGTCTGCGTTACAACGCACTCAGTTGAATTTTTAAAAGATTTTGCACTAGTTTTCAGTGGAGTGGATATTTCAAATTGCTGCCGACAAAAACAAAAAAAACAAAAAAACTAAGCTTTTCAAAGTTGTTAGTTGTAACTGATGTTTGCAGCAATACTGCCAATAAGTTTCTATGCGAAAAAAGAAGTTAAAGTATACTTAACGTAAAAGTGCACCTGCCGCCAAACCCTATTCCAGTGCTGCTGTTGCTTGCAGTAGGCAACATAAATGCAGGCTGTTTGTTATCCATAAGCCTTTTTGTATTGTTATGCAACCATCGTCAATTGTTATTGAACTGCTACTAAACGCCAAAGGGTTGTCAGCTGATTAGTTCTTTTCTTAGCTTACTGATGAAAACGATGGTTTTGGAGATTATAGCGCTGTTACACTAAACTCATAAACTTATAATTAATTTTGCGCAAATATCAGTAATGCACCTTGTTTGCAATAAACAACCTAGAAAAGCTTAAATTTTTTCCTGCTGCGTGTTGAAATATCCGCCATATTATAAAAACCAATGTAAAAACATATGAAAATTCTTCCGAGTCATAGAACAAACAATTTCGCAATTTTCTCAACAAAATATAAAAATAAAAGCTTGTTTTTATTGTGGGCGTAGAACATTTTTTGTTATATTTTGAGATATATATTTTGGCCAGACAGAAGTTTGGTTTTAATCGATGAAAGATTTTTTAGCCTTTTTATGGACGCAAGTTTTTAGCATTTTTTACGCAGTTTGTGCAATATATTTCATTGCTTTTCTCTAGGATTTTTTTGCTTTGTCATCCGTTTTGTTTCAGTTCTGCAGTCATAAAAAACACATACAGTATGCCGCCACACTTATACATATCACAATTCTAGCATGGTTTGCGGGAAATTTAATCAGATCGCTTCCTTTTATCGCGTAAAAAAAGCATTCGATTATATTAATAGAATCGAGATGGGTATATTATATAGTTGCTTAAAATTTTTAAATGCTTAAACTATAACAAAATTTAATGAAGTCAAATCAAGTTTATTTCACCGCATACGCTTAGATACGCATAGGAAATAGACAGCAAAAACACCAGAGGGTCATCTAACGTCAGACGCACCTAGAAAAACAATTTTTAGACAATATGGGCGTAAACTTGGCTTGATATAAAAGGGGGTTTGGGTAAAAAAATAAAGTAAAATAAAAATAAAAAATAAAACAACAAAAATTAAAAAATTTAAAAAATAAAAAATGGAAAAACAATTAATAAGTAAAAAGTGCAAAAAAAGAGAGGTATTTACTCGTTATTAAAAAAGGTTTTATAGCTTACCAATACCTACAAGCTACATCAACAACAAGACAGTACTGTACACATTTAACCGCAAAATGACTTGCAGCACAGGTACAAAGCAAGCAGTAATTGCTATATACAATGTTTTACCTTACACTATTTACAATGATGTCTTTCATCAGCACTAAACATATGTGGGCTGCGGCCAGAAACCAATGCTGCGACAGAAAGAAAAAAAATTATACGGGTATATGCAGCTGCAATACAATAATAGTTTGAGAAGGGAGCAACAAACGTAGTGCAAGTACGTCCAACGAACAACGCACTGCGTTTCCCAGTGACCGAAAATGCAAGCCCAGCAAGCGATATTTTAATAAAGAGGTAGTAAAAGAACCGCATTTGAATTTGTGAATTGCTGAAGAATATACTTAGCAGATTCCATTTTGATTATGACTTCAAGCTTCAAAACTCTAAACCTAAAATGTAGTAATTTGTTCTATAATGACGGGCACAGAAAAAGCAGGTTCTTAAAATTTTACTGAACAAAACAGTTTCAAACTGCTGGGTGGGCTCCCACAACACAACAGCATTAAAGTTTAGCAATTGTATTGTTAGCACAAACCCAGCTATCTCTTATGTCTTTTCTCAACAACGATCTTTACTGCATATACGCACCATTATATAAAAAAAAAAACATATCGATCCAACTTTCAAATCGATTGCTTGTAACTGCAGCCTCTCACAGATCACTTCAGTTGTAAATATTTAAAAAGTTACTTTTATAATACTTTTTAAATTTAGCACATGAGCAGCGACAATAAATCTGAGAAATACTCTTTCATACGTTCAAACCAATATTATGCAGTCTTTTTTCCTGCTTTAATGCTGAAAGAAGGTTGAAAGTACTCATTTTAACGTTTTTGTCTTCTGCTGTATAATTAAACGTATGTCTTCAAGTTTAGTGAAATACTTGTTGAATAACTGTGGTAGTGTTTGATTGCTGTACTTAAAAACAAATTTTGAGATTTTCGTTTGGATCATATCTTCAAGCTTCAAAACTGTAAACATAGAATATAGTAAATTTGTTTTGTAACTATGGGGACAGAAAAGGCAGGCTCTGAAAATTTTGTTTTGCTGAATTGAAAGTTTATGATAATGACTTTTTGCAGCTCGTCCCCAATTAAATAAAGAATATTGAAGATTGGTGTGAAACATACTGTAATAAACTATTCAAAAAGTTGATTAGGAAACCAGAGCTGGAATCTCGGCCAAAATCTTCGAGACCGAGACCGAGACGAGACATTGACGTTGCGAGACCGAGACTTTGAGCAAAAACTCGAGACGAGACACGACACTTTTAAAACCAAACGTTTACAATGTTTTGCAAATATTTTTGACATTAAATTTTGGACTTTCGGTAAACTTTGCAATTTTGGACATATCGCCTTTATACTAGGAACAAGCTAATTAAAAAAGTTATACTACTTATAAGATGTAAGTTTGTTTTTAATTAGAAAGCTTTTTGGCGTCGCTGATGGTTTTTAAAATTTAATACTGCCATGATCATCAAAAATTTTGTTAACTAAATGTGCAAGTTACGAAATGGAAGTAAGAATATTTATGTAGAACTTAGAATAATATTTCAGTCCTAACTGTTCCGTTGTAATATTCACAAGACAAATGTTGTCACATTAATTGTTATAACCCACACCTTTATCGCCCCAAGGTGTGATACTATAGGTGTACCATTACTTTGGTCTTTTCGCACAAATGTTGTCCTGATGGTTCTTTCAAAGAGTTGTGATTTTTGTTTAGAAAAGCTTAATTACTTGAAGAGCGCAAGCTTACTTCCTATCATTTCTCCAAGTTCAGTTTATGTTTGTTGATTTGAAAATTCCAATTTGATTTGTTTCTGATGAAAAGGATTTTGATAGTAACTAAAGCAAAATTCGAACCCCTAACCGCTTTTGAGGTCTTCTAGTTTAGAATGCGAAATATTTCGTGTTACTTCGTGTGTAGAATACGAATGCACTCGGCGCAGCCTATCTCACTGCTTGATTCCTTTTTCACAAAGTCATGGAGATAACTTCGTTATTCTTCCGGACACAGAATAAGCCAAAGAGTAAAACCGGTACAAGAAAAGCAGCAGCAGTCTTATCAAAACGCAGAAAACTTGCAGTTGTACCACTAGTATAAGAACAAAAAATACGAAATTTATTGATAATAACATTTGTCTAAACCAGTGGTAGCGAAATGTTTTATATCTCAGACGCTTTCTATCCCTAGTCCATATTATTGTATAAATCAAAATACCTTTACAATACATTAACTCTGTAAAAACTATCTTTTTTCGATATATTCAAACCCCATGGGCTATTAAGGTATAACCTTAAGAACCCTTGGTTCAAACAGAAAGATTTTTTTTTTTTCAGTCAAAAACTTAAAATTGTTGTGGGTTTTTACGCTCGTATTGGAAATATGGCCGAGACTTGCCCATTTTCCGAGACTTCGTGGTGCCGAGAACGAGACGAGATTGAGGCTTTAGACCTTCGAGACCGAGACTTCGAAAAATAGTGTCTCAAGACTGTATCAAGACGGAGACATCTCTAGAGACACTACAGCTCTGTAGGAAAAGCAGTGCCGTAACTTAAAAATCATTCCGCAAACTTTAGAAAGCTTTTTAGCAAGATAGTCAATGTGAGTTTCCACGCTAACTCTTTGTCTAATTGAACTGCCAGATACTTAATGCTATTTTTTGATTCAATACGAAGATGATTAAATCAGACTTTGAAATTTTTTGCGAAGTTAATTAGTACTCTTTTTACCAACCAGCATATAGCAGCTTTTTTATAGTTGAGGACAGTGCTCCCTCTAAGCTGTGCGGCTGTGCGCGTGTGCGCACGCCCGCAGCTTTCAGAGACTGCGCACACGCATAAATTTACCACGCACAGACATTATTATGATGCAATGCAACAACGTTCTTGGTTGGCAGATTGAAGGAGTTTATTCTTGGAGTTGCTAAAAGGATGCATTTCTTTGTAGGTTAAGCAGGGCATGGAATGGAATGGAATGGAAAATTCGGTATGGAATATGGAAGATGCCAGAATGGAATGGAATGGAAGATTTCAAGAATGGAATGGAGGACAATCTTCCATACTTCCATACCAATTCCATACTAAATTTCGTGCATTGTATTTACAGAAAAATACATACCAATGTCGGGTAGTGACAGAATATTGTCACAGAAGTATTTAATTTCAATATCTGCGTATATTATTTGTCGACAAATCGCGGTAGGCCTACTTTGGTTGTGTACATTGTGCAAACAATGTACGTATTGCATCATTGTAAGTACGTTGCAATTTAATCGCAGTATTGATGTTACAGTTGACGATCTTGATAGATTTGACTTGTTTTGTTTTTTTTGTTTTTTTTAGGCTGACAATTTGCCCAGTCCTAAATTTTCTTTTCTTACATGGTCACGAAAATTCGTATTTGCTATTTCATCCCCGTTTCGCTTAATTTTATTTATATTTTTACTTTTTAACCTTATAGTAATTCTTTTTGGTGTTAAAGCTTGTTATTTCTATTACGGTAAATGTTCTAGTTGATGTGAGGGCAAACTTGTAGGGTAATCATTAAACCATAGGCATAGCCAGAAGGACCGGGCCCCCTGCCTCCCACCCGCCCAATTGAAAAGCTACCAATGATAAAAATAATGACACAAAGCCTATTTATTCAGTTTCTTTTAGCATTTTTGGAGTGCAGCAGTACATGCGTACAACGGCAATTAGCAATAACTTAATATTTAATATTGACGAACAGGAGGCCCATGCTTTCTCAATTTAAGTTTTTACCAACCAATTTAAATGTACAAGTCGAGAGAAATTCAGCGTTTTTGTTCTAAAAAGTGCAATCTCAGGCACTCATCTAACTTGTTCATGCAATAATATGTTTTAGGCCCTCAGCTAACTTTTATATTACAATAACATGATTAGTGACCATTTATGGCATCTAACTTTAAATTACCAACCTTAAATAACAATCCACCTCCATCACGTCACTTTTCACGCGACAAAATGCTTTTGAAGAAACCTACAGTAGTTAGGGGAAATACTTGTTGAACAAATTATTGAATTTGAATCGAGGGTGCCTGGGTCCCTGACAGTCCCTGGTCGTACATAAATTCCTAAAACTGGTTATTTTCATGACAAAACAAAAACCTTCAAAGGCATATCTTCCAGTGCATTATTTAATGCTAAAAATGTAGCACAAAGCAATGTACCTTGATTTCCTTGACTTGGGCCAAGTCACAAAATTTAACCCAAAATGCAAGATTTTAAACGTGTTTTGGACTTGACCTGAAGAGAAGAAAGTGATTTTTTCAATTGGCTTTCAAACATCAAAAATTTTATTCTTTAAAATGGCTTTGAAAACGTGCGAAATGTGATCCGAATCGCATAAAAATAGCCATTTTTTCCAAAAAATAACAAAAAATCGCCCAACGGCAGGGGACTCTGTGACATGTTTTAGTTGCGTTAATTTGCTCACCGCGTTTCCCAATTTTGATAGGATAGAAAAAATTTTAACTTGCGGTTCTAGTCCTTCCTCTATAGCAAATCCAGGTTACGAGCCAAATCAGACGCCCAGCTTTTGATCTTTATTCGTAGTCGCATAAAAAGTCCCTGTTTTCAACACCTTCTGATGACGTCATTGCACGTGATTTGCGGTTTAGCCCTCCTCCCAATTCAAAATCCAGGCTACGCCTATGCATTAAACCATGTGCAGTATGCTTACCAGATACCGCTTGTTGCATTTTAGTATTGTTGGCGCACCCTCACGAGCGGTTGCTTACAACCAGTGCTGGGCACCGCAAGTTTTTTTTAAGTCCGCAGTCCGCAAATCCGCAACCGAATTCTAATTTTCTTAATCCGCAACCGCAAGTCCGCAATTGGAGGTTTAAAAGCTTAGTCCGCAACTGCAAGTCCGCAATTGGACGTTTAAAAGCTTAGTCCGCAACCGCAAGTCCGCAACGACTTTTCGAGATTCTTGAATCCGCAACCGCAAGTCCGCAACTTCGTAATTCTTGAAGTCCGCAACCGCAAGTCCGCAACTTTGTAATTCTTCAAGTCCGCAACCGCAAGTCCGCAACTTCGTAATATTTGAAGTCCGCACCGCAAGTCCGCAACTTTTTATGAACCGAGTGAAAAAGTTTTGCAATCAACCACGTCCCGAAGTGAACTGCTCAGAGTTGATTGGCAAAAATAAGTCAAAAGTTGTGACTTGTGGGAAGTATAGCAAACGTATGGTGAATACACTCCACGCAATAAAAGAAATTACTCACAATCGTTGATTGTAGTAAATGTACCACAGCATGACTGGTTATTGAGCTGCTTTTTCGGATGGCAAACTTAAGAATTGAATAGCCCAGCACGATCCTCTTACTTTCAGGTCCAACTCAAAACAGATTTTAACGCTTGCAATTTTGGTTAAAGTTTTTAAGTGACTTGACTAAGAGTTTTTAGCCCCCAGCCCTCCTGGTTGCGCTTTTGCTTATACAGTAAGTGCCTAAACTGCGTGGAAGCATAATGCACAACCCTCCAGCGAACCCTCAAAAATGCAACAATGAAGCTAGGGATTCGGAGATTAAAAGCTATTGGATTACAGTGAGAAGCCATCAAACAGCAAAGCACAATCCGTATTTCCGCTTTTAACAACATATTCTAAGAAAACAATTTTTTCGAAGCAGGAAAAGGCAAAGGCAGTAGAAGGAAAAAAAACATTCATATCACTAACTTAATTGTATTACTAAATTTTTAGTCCCTAGTTTCAATAAATACTCTAGGAATGAGATAATCACACGCTACCAGCAGTGCGTCGCCAGACCAAACGAAGTGAGAGGACCCTAGCCGAAAATGGACTGAACATTTTGCGCATAAAAACTGATATTTTAAAGCTACAATTTTGTATTCATCTTTGGAAAAAGGTACACAAAAGCCCGGCAGCGTTTATTAGCTCGTTTCGCATGCGGCCGGTATAATCGCTTGAAAAATATGTCTTCAGGAGTGAATGCGACCAGAAGCGCAACCAGGGTTTTGTTAAGTAAGAGAGAGGGGGCTTGAACCAAAAGGAAATGTTTTTTGCACAAAAATTGTCTAATTTAGGTCCCGTGCTGAACAAACCGTTGCTACGCCAGCGTGTTACAGAGGGGGCTCAGCTGCTGGGTGATTTTTGCAATTTTGCGGCAAAAATAGCAATTTTAACGCCATTTGAGTCACATTTAGCATGTTTTAAAACCATATCAATAATTACAGTAAATTCCTAAAATTCAGAAGTCATTGAACGATTTAAATTGTCTAGCCTCTTAAGCCCCCACATGCATTAGGTCAAGTCCAAAACACGTTTAAACGCTTATTCTTTTTTTTGGTTATATTTTCTAAATAAGTTGGTTAAAGGGGACTGATGACCCCTTAGCCCCTTCCCCCTAATTGCGCCACTGACTGCGAACTAAAATAAATCTTGAGTGTGCTCTAAAAAAAAAACAGCTGGTCTTCTAAAAAAATGTTTTCACGTATTGTTTCAAGTCATAATCACTAACGAAATACCGGTAACGCTTCTGTAGGCATACATCCCTGTTCCGCGACACATCCGTAAAGACGTGTTAATAAGACGGATTATTGGGTCACATTTATGTAGAGCAGTTGGTGGCCAGCAATTTTGCAAACAATCGAGAAAACTTCAAACGAGAATCATGCTTGAAAATGATTATTCCTTTTTCCATTATTGCCTGTTGTCTTGTCGTTACGCGATGCTCCAAAAAAGCATTCTGAATGAACCAAAATGCGGGGGCACAAGCAGTCGTTAGGGAGGGACGGCACCCCTGGCCCCACCGTAGCGACGGCACTGGCTACCAGTACAAAAAATGATACCTCAGTGGCAAATTTTGTAAACTCACGGTAAAAAACAACAAAGCCATACTTTAAACCAGGGCTGCAAAATTCGAACTTAAACCCAAAAAAAGGCGGTTGTTTTGCCGAACTCGAGAAAACAGTGTTGACTACAATTTGAATCAGGTTAGACCCGCTTGTAATAGCCTGTCTCGCCGCGCGCCGTATCCTTCATATTGTTATAGATTGATGGCTGTGTCCTAGGCGAAATGCCTAGGTCTTCACTGTCCTGGTCCTTGCGCTCAAGAGGCTAACACAGGAGATTCAAAGCAAACTTGTATCAACAAAAACCAAATTAAAAAAGACCAGTCCAGCAAAAATTTATCGAGGATTGCCCGACTGGTCGGAAAACACTTAAACTAAAAAGCTGAATTTTACACCAACAAATTAAAAACCTCTTGACGCTACTGTTAAAAATTAAAACTGAATTAGCTGCTGAGGTAGAATTAAAACATTGCTACAAAGTGATCAACAAAAAAGCAAAACGGCGCGTCTTTCAGGCAACTTTGCAAAGTTTCTTTCGAGCGAATAATGAAAGACGCGCAACACAAAGGTGAGATGCAAATAAGGTAAATGAACGTGTCAACGACAGAACATAAAACCTAGGTTCGAATCTAGAATCTAACTACAAACAATCGTGCTGTAACACATATTTCTGCAGTCATACCACACTTTGGATATAAATATAACAATGTTATTCCTCGCAGAACACCAAAAATTTGATTCATCCAAAGGAGCACGGCAAAACAAGAAGTCAATTAACCAGCTAGCCAAATTAATATCAATTAACTAAAATTTACTAGACCAAAATTTACGCTATTGATTATACTAACACTATGCTAGACTTTACTAGACTATACTATTAAAAAACTGCTTCGAAGTCTCACTATAGAATTAGAAACATCAGCAACCAACCTACTGCACATCTAACTTGATACACTAAACTACGAAAATTTGAGACACCACTTCACTCGTACCGTCGAAGACTATCTAATTTGAGCACTTGTTGCCTGTAGTGGTCTTAGGAATGTGCAAAGTGTGCAAATGCACAGGGGCCCCCCACTTCTGGGGGGCCCCCCCATTTGACCTATCGCGCGCAGAAAAATTTGATTATGAAAAACTATAGCAAATTATGATAAAAAGTTTATGCATTTGGTTTAAGTGTCGTTACATATGTACCCCCTCCCTCAAGATGCACTTGTTAGAAGTGTTATTACACATATCCCCCTTTCCAAGACAATATTACTTTTAACTTTTAAGTCAGATTTAGTAAACAAATAATAAAAATTTACTGGTAAAGTCAACTTACTACTCTTTTTTTTTTTGCTTGCTACTGTTAGGCTACTGAGGTCATATGCGTAACCAGGGGGGGCCCAGGGGGCCCCCCAATTGAAATGCTACTAATGATAAAAATGTCACAAAAAAGACTGTTGTTTCTTCAGCTTCAGTTTTTTTTAGCATCTTTGCATACAACAGTACACCCGTACAGCAGTAATTAACAATTGTATTGGGCCAGGGGGCCCTGGCCCTCTCTATTTAATTTTTACCAACCAATTTAAATGGGCCCCCTACAATAATAATTAAAAGGGCCCCCAACAACAATATTGATCCAGGGGCCAGGGCCCCTTAATTTAATTTTTGCCAACCAATTTTAAGGGGCCCCCTACAAGAATATTTATATGGCCCTCTAATTTATATGGGCCCCCAACAATAATCCTGTTTCAGGGGGCCATGGCTCCTTCAATTTAATGTTGCCAACCAATTTAAACGTATAACCCGAGTGCAATTAAGCGTTTCTATCGTAAAAGTTGCCTACTGAGGTTCTCATCTAACCTTTTTATGAATGTAATGCAATAACCAGGGACAGATTCAACACATGGCACAGTGCCAGGGGCCCCGCACTCAGATAAGACGTTTTTGGTCTTCACCTGTATTTGGCGCGAAAATATTGCAAAAATCTCAAAGTGCCAGGGGCCCAACTCGATGTAAATCCGACTCGGGCAATAACATGGTTTGTAGGCATAACTATCTATTGTACATTGTTCAATTACAATTCACCTCCACCTCCCCAGTTTTTATGCAACAAAATACTTTTGAAAAAAATTAGCTTCAGTAAGGGGAATGCTCATTGAACAAATTTTTGAATTGAGAGAGCCTGGGCCCCTGGCCGTAGATGTACTCCTATAACTGGTTGTTTTCTAGACAAAACAATAATCTATTAAGCAAATAATCGACTGAATTGTTATTTACAGCTAAAATATTGCAGGAGGGAATGTAGCCTACTTTACTTCCCCCTACCTGGGCGAAATCACTAATAAAATTTAACCACAAAATGCAAGATTTTAAACGTGTTTTGGACTTAAATTGCAAGCAAAAGAAGGACCAAACAACTTAATTTTTTCAATTAGCTTTCAAATTTTAAAAATCTAGTACTTTCAAATGGCTCTGAAAATGTGCAAAATGTGATCCAATGGTATTGAAACTACTTTTTTTCCAAAAAATTACGAAAAATCGTCCAGCGGCTGGGGGCTTCGCCCCCAAACCCCCATAACCTCGGGCGGCTGGAGGCTCCGCCCCCAGACCCCCGTCTGTGATACATTTGAATTACAGTACACTTCTTTACTTAAGCACGTCTCCCAATTTACACATTTTCGCATTTTAACTAGGTTATTGGTTTAAGCTCTCTCCTTGAACGAGTTCCTAATTACATGCCTACACAAGGCTACGACTTCTGATCTTCCATTCTACGATATCTTTGCCCCACCAAAAAATTCCTCTTTCGAAGTTTCTATTGGCGTTATTGCATGTGATTTGTGGTTTTGGCCCCCCCCCAATCAAAAATCCTGGCTACGCTTATGACTCAGGTAGTCGTTTTTCCACTTGTTTTTTTTTTTTTTCAACTGCTTTCTGCAACTGGCAGTAATAGGTTTTTGCCTAACGTATACAGTATCCATAGGTGGGCACAAGTCCGTTAATCGTTAATCCGTTAATAACGAAGCTAACTTTTTCATTAACTCGTTAATCCGTTAAAAAGTTTTTTCTTGTTAACGGACTAAATTAACTTCCGTTAAGTGCTGTTAACGGACTAAAGTAACTTCCGTTAAGTTCTGTTAACTTCCGTTAAGGTTTTTATCGTTAATATCTTGCAGCTTCGTTGTGCATTTGAACTTGTTTTTATCTTGAAATTAGATTAGACTGTAAAATGTAACTTTCAAAACACAAAAAGATCACCATAGCAATAAATATTTCCTTACAACCAGCTCAACAGCGTCAATACGTGTTCTAGAAGCGAGTGAATAAAACGAAATGTAAGTTACACGCAAAATGTTAACGGATTAACGGACTTTATTAACTTCCGTTAATTAAAGCAGAAAATAACGGATTAACGTTAACGGAGGTGTGAAGTTTGTTAACGGACTAGTGGTTAACGAAGCTAACGTTTTGCATTAACTTGCCCACCTATGAGTATATCATATGCTAAGCAGTACAAAGCATTCAAACATTTTTGCTAAGTACTCAAACATATTCTGTAATAACACAAGCATACTGAAAGCAATTGCTGACAGTTTACGTTAATTCACTGCAATTAATTGAGTTGATAATCTAGATGAGAGGAACTTATGAACATACATTTGATTTAATTAGGGCTGCTATAGCATTGGTCTTCTGGTCTTGTTATTTATGAAATGCATTGTTGCGCTTAATTGTAAGTGCAGATAAAACATGTTAAAGTAGTGTGTAAAGAAAAGGGCTCCCCATTTAATTTGCACAGGGGCCCCCCTTTCCTAAGGCCACCACTGCTTGTTGCAAACTTAAAGATTATGAGATTAAAGGTCTAAAGACAATACAGTTAAAATTACCACAATGACAGTTCTAGAAGATTCTTAAAACAAACACAAAAGGGGGTTCTAAAATGATCTAAAAAATCAACCAACTATTTGCATAAAAGATGAAAACGCGGCATGTATTCGTTTCTCACGTTACCAAACAGCATGTCAACAAAAAGAAAGTCGAAAAGCAGACCTAGCATTTATGTCAGCCTGAACTCGAAAAACTTGATATTTTTGCCGAACTTGAACTCAAAAAAATTAAATTGATTTCTCATATTTGACTAGGTAAAAACATGAATATTTTATGAAAATAGTAAGAAATTTCAATAGTTGTATAAAACTTGCGAAATTGCGGACTAAAATTAAAAATAGTCCGCAACCGCAAGTCCGCAATTTAAACTGCCTAAGTCCGCATGTCCGCAACTTTTTTCGTTAGTCCGCAATTGCGGATTTGCGGACTTGCGGAATTACCTGCGGACTTGCCCAGCTCTGCTTACAACATTGCAAAGGTGCAAAGCAACAAAATATACATTGCATTGCTTCCAGTCTAAAATTTCTTTGGTATGGATGTATGGAATGGAATATGGAATGGAAGATTTTTGGTATGGAATGGAAATGGAATGGAAGAAAATTGCCAGTATGGAATATGGAAAAATCGTCTTCCATTCCACACCATGCCCTGAGGTTAAGACGGCACCGTGTGCGAAGAAGATACCTGCAGGAGCCAGGAGGCCCCCATTGGCCTACCGACCAAAATGCAGAATAAGGAAAATACCACGTTTTTAACACTTCTGTGACTGTCTTTGCACTGAAATAGACTCAAAAACGATTTAAAGCATATTTTGATATGTTTATTTAAGGGGGGCTAATTGGTCAAAAATAAAGCTCATAAATCAGAAAAAAACTTTGAAAAATGGCCAAAAATTGGTAAGCAAATTTGATCACTCATTGAAAAATGCTTGACGTAGATTTTATCAAAACATATGTCAGCTCAAGAATAAGGGGGGGTATTCAGAATTATTTAATTACCAATCACTTCTCTCAAACTTTCTTCCATTAGCCACCCTAAGTATATCTTTCTTTATAAACTTATTGACAATATAGATTACTCCTTGACAGTTTTATTGAACTGCCGGTATACGATTTTATGATTTACAAGCTTGTAAATAAGAGAACTGAAATTCTATTACTAGCTACCTCCCACACAGTCCTTTGTGTAAGAGGTATAATCTTGTTTTTGCACTTTTTGCCTTGTAAGTAATTTTTTGCCCAAAAAATACAAAATTTTTGAGCGCTTGGTTCTCCGCTCCTAGACCCCCGTGCCTCCTGCGGCGGAGGCTTCGCCCTCAGACCACCAGTTGTCACCAACGGCTGGGGGCTTCGCCCCGAAAGCCCAGAGACAATCCTCCCATTGCGCGTTTCTAATAAATGGTTACGCACCTGCCAGAAACATAAGTAAGACAATCTATAAACGACTTATTAAATAACTAAATTTACTTAATAAGCCTACTTATTATCTGGTTAGAAGGCTGAAATTTCTTCATGAGCTGTAGCACAAATATCACTCATTTTCAAAAAACTGCCCACACACCAAAATTTTTGCGCGCACAGACTATAAAAAATTAGAGGGAACATTGATTGAGGATTTATTTGTTGAGTTTCATGCACATTTCAATCTTTCTTATTTCATTTATTACCTAAGTTTGTAGAATTTTGATGATTTTATAAGAAATGTGCAAAATGGTATCATCTGCAAACAGCGTAGTTTCCAAATTTGAATCATCTGGCAAATCATTAGCACAAATGGCAGTGTTCAGAATTTGTGCGCTACGTACCTCATACCTTCAACCGTACCGTACCAGCGTAGCTACTCCAGTTTAGTTTTTGAAGCGTATCGTACCTATGTACCGTACCTGAGTGTCTCAAATTAAGTTTTATAAACTCAATTTCATTTTCTGGCGTGATACACTTTGTAATACTCAATTTTTAGATACTTCAGTGACAATAATACAGCGTTTTTATAACTAGCATCTTTATAAGGTTTAAAGCATTGTGCATTTCGCAGTGACTTTTCCTCTCGCAGCCTGTAATGTCTTATTGAAATTAGGACGTGGTTTCGTCGATCCTACACGAGCGCGTATAAAAACACCCGATACTTTATATGTATGGTACCGTAAAAAGAGAAAAAAGGAAAAATGCATGCAATCAAATGGAATGCAGATACGAGTTTTACATCTGAAATATGCTTTCCTTTGTTTATTTCATGGGCTCCATAGTACCGGTACTCGTTGCAATGCAATTGTTGATAACATTAATATTGATAATATTGATAACCTTGACGTTGATAGCATTGGTGACACCGTCTATCAGCAACGCCACAATTATGCTACTGAAATAAGCCGTCTTGCTGCGCAATAATCAATTTGATCGTGATTGCAGTAACTTGTTTGCATTGCTTGTTTGAAGTATACAGGGTGTCCCAAAAGTAACCGAACCGCAAACTTTCATAAAAATTATTTGTCAAAAACAACAAATTTAATAGGTGTATTTAGTATATTGAAATCTGTATTTAGTATTATTCATTTCCTTTTGCGTGTAATAGTCTTTATAATGACTTTTGTTATGTAATCTTATTTGATTTTGTTAAAGTTTGCAGTTCAGTTACTTTTGGGACACCCTTATAGTCGCCGATTTGGTGGTTCTCCCTAGGCTTCCGGCTTGCCTTTAAGTCAGCAAGCACGCAAACGATTAAACATTTTGATCTTATCAGCAGAACAGTTCTAAGCTAAAAAAAAGAGTATACCGTTTTGTGCATTGAGCAACAAAAAATAGAAGCCAACCAATCTCCGTTTAAGACAGGCTGCTTAAAATGCTGCCTGCACAACAAGTTTTTGCAGCCTGCGACTGGTCTCGAGATTTACGATAAGTGTCTTTTGATGCTTGTTATTTTTTATCACATTTTTTTGTCAAACTTGTTGAGCTGGTTATCGCTAACGTTATTTTCAATCAATTATTCGTGAAATTTATTTGGTTGATAACGCCACTGCGATTGCATTATGTAGAGTAGTAAATTTTGTGTTTCGTTAGCCGCAGCATAAGTCCATAATTCTCAACCTGTAAGTTGTCTCGCAAAGCTGGGGTTGCCTAAAAATTCTTTTGGGTAGCTTGTTTTTTTTTTTGTAAACATCTACAAAAAATGAAACTTGCAGAAAGCAATAATAAAATATACGCAACGCCGCTTTATAGTAGTCAACCCTTATTGTTGCATTTTTGTAAACGAAAAACTCCCGCAGTGAAATTTTGAGCTTCTGGAGACCGCAAAGTCGTGAAACGCAAGGAAGTTGTAAACGATATATATTGCATAGAACTCTCGTACTGAAGCTTTGTACGCGTGGAGACCAGAAATCAAAGGTCATGTACGTGTATAAGACTACGTCAGGGCATAATTGGTAACGATGTTGAAAGCTAAAAAGCAAATTTTCATAAATATATGTTCGGTGAAAAGTTGTTTGTACTATTTTCAACTCAGTTCTGTCATCACAAAAATTTTTTTTCTACATAGCTTTTAATTTAACTTTATAACAGAATATACATGGGCATGGGCGTCGGCAAGGAGGGTAGCAGGGAGGGGCCATGGCTCTCCAAGATTATCACACACTCTCTTCTAAACCTCCCAAGATTCAAAAATTCATCTATTTGTAGTAGTTAATACTGGCTCTATTCTTATTGCCCTCTGACAATTTTCCCGACAAATTTACAAATTTCATTGAGGAACTTTTCAGACAAAAAATTATCTTTCGGTTAAAGGTCCTCCCTTAACAAAATTCTAGTTGGGGTGCCTGCAGCCTACTATACATTATGAAGAGTGACACCACAAAATTCCGCCTCAAGTGTCATCATCCTTGGCGACGCCTCTGTAGCAGCCTAACAGCTTTTAAGCGCTATCATCATAGTGATTTTTAATCCATTCAGTTTCAGCAATTTGAAATGCATTTTATCAGCAAAAAAAATACAACAAAAAATACGCCATAATTCTTCACAAAAAAGCAAAAAGACTTTATTTTGCTCAATAAAAATCAATTTAAAACTTCCACTCCAATTCAGTTTTTGATTTTTTCTTAAAGCACCATCCAGTCATATTTCGATCATTTTATCACTCTTTCAAGCATTTCATCATTTTGTTTTCTGGTGCTCGAGGAATTTTCAAGTTTTTATCGCAAAAGTATCCCATGGTGTGTCTAAATTTCAGCTTACCACGTTTAGCCGTTTTCGAGAGAAAAGCGAATTAAAAAATTTTCGACAAAAACTGGCCGTTTTTCTCCAAATTTCGATTTTTTGAACCCCGATTAGGTGACTAATAATTCCCGGAATTGGCAAACGTGATGCTTTTATTCATCACCATGTTGTGTCCAAAATTTAGCTTTCTGGGATTAACGGTTTTTAAGTTTTAAGCAAATCAAATAAGTTAAGAATCTCAATTGCTCATCTATCAAGATGGCCTAGTATGTATAACCCAAGGTCCTACGCGTTCGCGCGTGTGAAGTCCCAACAAAAACAGTCAAATAGGAATTGCAAAATAAACATTGTAACACCTAAAAAAGTCGACCGTGTTGTGGATGAAAACAGTTTTTTGTTCCTTTCTATTTCTATGAATGCATTGAAAAGAAGCTGCAAGAAAATTTACTGATTTTCAAGCCACGAAGATGCTCATTTTAAGACAACTGCGGGTTCCGTTATTTCATCTCATTCAATCTCTGGCAGCAGTCAATGCGCTCCAAAAAATCCTTGCAGTTTTTTTTGGTATAAATTCTATTCTGCTGCGTTCACGTTGGTAGAATACTGCTGAGAGTATACAAAATCTCCGTGTTTTTTATAATCAACTTCAGTACATGTTGTCGGCCATGATAGTTGCAAACTCCTAATATATAATAATAAACCAAAAAAAAAGTAAATTGAAATTGATCATCAACTGTAATTTTTGTAAAATTTTTCTTTAAACATAAACAGAATAGTGAATTAGACACCAAATAACTTCCATACAACGCAATTTCATTCAAATTAGGCTTGATTTTCAGGTTTTAACTTTGAAGAGATGTTACACCGTTAAATTTTTGGTTATTAGTAGATTTCTGGGCAATTTAAGCAAACTAGCGCATGTTTTATTTAATCTGAAACGCGTTTTTTAATTTGGCAAAAAAGAACATATCTTTTTCAACTTAAAAACAGTTTTTAATTTAGCAAAAAGGAACATTGTGAATTTTCCTTATAACATCATAGGCTTAAAATTTGAAGGCAAACTTCAACATAATATTTCTTATGTCATAGTTTGAAAACAAAGACGCATAAAAACAGGATTATCTTGAAAAGTTAAATTTGAAAAATTAAAAATGTTCCCTTTTGCAAAATGACGGGAGTGATGTCATAGCCAGTACAAATTTGCACGTAAAGTTCTTTTCGTATATATTATTCGGTGTCAAATCTAAGGTCTAAGGTCAAATTCTGAGGTCAGATAAAGGAAATAATGATATAAAATTGTTAAAGTTTGTTCGCTTGCAACCAAAGTCAGTGATTAGAGAAAGTGACTTTTTCGATGTTCTTTCACTACTGAAATAAATTACGCTTTAAAAAATCATACTGTACATTGCAATTGGAGTACCTTGATACTATCATTTTTATTACAGCGTAGGGACTGATGTCTTTTGGATTCGAATATGTGTCTGGAAAGAGCTGGATATTTGGAGAAGCATATTCTCCTTCTGCGCTACAGCTAGTTTGCGGATTAGAGGATAGGATTTGCGGAGCTTCTTGCGGGCTGTGCGCACTAAATAACCACACTTCAAATCTGTAATCATTGTGATCAGGTTGTGACAACAATGACTTGTCAATAGTTGGAATTCCTCTAAGTTTATGAATGAATTATTTTCAAATTTCATGCCTCATCTTGTGTTAATGTAGTAGGTGTAAATGAGATAAGGCAATAGTTAAACGTTTACTTTAAAGTCGAATCTCGGTCTAGCCAAGCATTAAACAATAACTAAAAATATTTCAAGTCAACAGCAAAAAAAACAAACTTCAATTTTATTTACTGTTGAAGAAAACGCAAAATTGTCTGCTTCATAACGCACTCTTTTGAATTTTCAAACGACTTTACTTTGGTTTTCAATGAAGTGGATATTTCAAATTGCTGCTCACAAAAAACTTAGTATTGTTGATAAGTACTATTAATGAGTTTTTGCGCGAAAGAAGAAGTTGAAGTAAACTTAACGTAAAAGTCCATTAGCCTTCAAACCCTATTCCAGAGCTGCTGTTGCTTGCAGTAGGCAACATAAATGCAGGCTGCTTGTTATCCACAAGCCTTTTTGTATTATTATGCAACCATCGTCAATTGTTATTTACTGTAAGTACTACTAAACGATACAAGGTTATCAGTTAGTTGACTAGTTTTTCGCTTGGGTTTTTGGTGAAAACGAAGGTTTTTGGAAATTATAGCGCTTTTACACTAAACGTATAAACTTTTAATTAATTTTGCCGCAAATATCAGTAATGCACCTTGTTTGCAATAAACAACCTAGAAAAGCTTAAATTTTTTTCCTCCTGCTAGTTGAAATATCCGCCATATTATAAAAACCAATGTAAAATCGTTTGAAAATTCTTTAGAGTCATAGAACAAATAATTTTGCAATCTTCTCAACAAATATAAAAGTAAAAGCTTGTTATTTATTGTAGGGTTAGAATGTTTTTTGTTAAGTTTTGAGATATATATTTTGGCCAGACAAGAGTTCGATTATAATCGATCCAAGATTTTTTAGCTTTTTTGGGGGACGCATTTTTTATGCAGTTTGTGCAATATATTTCATTGCTTTTCAGTTGGATTTTGATGCTTTATTATCCGTATTGTGCCTGTTCTGCAGCCATAAAAAGCAAATACAGTATGCCGCCACACTTACACATACCACAATTCTAGCATGGTTTGCGGAAAATTTAATCAGATCGCTTTCTTTTGTCGCGTAAAAAAGCTTTGATTATAGATTCAAGATGGGTTTATTGTATACTTGTTTAAAATTTTTAAACACTTAAAACATAACAAAATTAATCAAGTCAAGTTTATGCACATAGATAAGCATAGGCAGGAAACAGCGAAAAGACCGCAGGGTTACCTAAAGTCAGCTGCATAACCTAGAAAAGCAATTTTTTTAACAAAATGGGCGTAAACTTAACTTGGCATAAAAGGATGAACACTGCTAGACATTACTGCCGTATTAACTGGGTTTCGATAAGAAAAAATAAAATAACATAAAAATAAAACATAAGAAAAATATAAAAATAAAAATAAAAAAGAATAAATAAATAGTTGCAAGTATGGCTATTGGTTACATTAGGTCAGTGGTTCCCAACCTTTTTTTTCGTAACCCCAATTTTCCTAAAACCTAATTTTAAATATAGTTGCGACCCCACAAAAAAAATGACGCAGCAATATTCCAAAATAAGGTCTTCATCAAAAGATCGTTTTTTTGAAGTTTTAGAAGCCATTTTTTGCAAATTTTAAAAATCGGTTCAATTCTGTTTCAAATTTATTCAGCAATGTGTAGCTGTGAATATTAAAAAAATTAGCAAATCTATCACTACTATTTACTAGTAACCATTAACTAACCAGCATGCAGAAACAAGAGGAAATTGCTTCATTGCAGCAATTAATTGCTTCTAGATCAAGGGAAAATCTACCATGTCTGTTTTGTGAGTTATCAATCTTTTTGCCGCGTAAAAAGTGAGTTACTATCCCCTGGGACCCACCTATACTGCTGACAAGAAAATGTTGCTTGGAGATTGTTAATCGAAGACCACAAAATTCCGCTACTATTATCACAAATCCTGTTCTTCTCTACCAGTCCCCCAATTAAACCGCAAAATATTTATTCTCTAGAAAAAGTCAACTTGGCCCACATGACAGAAATTTTCTCGCTCTCGTTAACAACGAGAATTTTTTAAGAGGCGCTATACTGAGCGAAATACTCGCTAAAGGCAAGAGGTTATTGTTGCACGTTCATCTGAAGCTCTGAGTGCTCGCTATCGTCATTTTCGCTCGCTAAGTTGCTTGGATCGATTGCGAGATATAACTAGAGTAAAAAAAAACGTCACCTTTTCCTGGCCAACTTAACGAAGATTTTAAAGCACTCCTTAAGCGTACGTAATATTTTTTTGGTCTAAAATGTAATGGCAAAATGCTGAAAAGGTTGAAAACGCTAAAGCGAATTTTTGCTGTAATTTAATTAAAGTGGTCTCAATG
The DNA here is from genome assembly GCA_963965965.1 of Trididemnum nubilum. NCBI lineage: Eukaryota > Metazoa > Chordata > Ascidiacea > Aplousobranchia > Didemnidae > Trididemnum > Trididemnum nubilum. Next base: position 25,048,230 of record OZ014489.1, on the reverse strand, counting down.
TTTGCTTTAGACTGCTAACATAATAGCGAATTGCATTCAGAACCGTTTGTTGTATAGACTGTTAGCTAAATATTGAGTAGCGCCAGTTGACAAAAATAGCAATACATTACTTTTAAGCACAATTTTCTGAGAACATGAGACTCATTTTTGCTCAAAATTTAAGAACAAATTAAAAACAATGCAAGCCTCGGCTGCAAAGTAAACCAACAACAAACGGAAAAAAATTCAATTCAAAAAGAAACTAAATTTTGTGTTGATTCAAAACGATAAAATTTTCGTGATTTTCTTCTGCTTGCCAGCACAATTGCAGCTATTCTAAAAAAGTATTTTTGAGTTAAACCTTGCTTTCAAGTTGACTGCCAAAAAACTTTTGCTTTTCACGTTGAACGACTGCCAAAAAATTTTTGCGATGCTGCAAAAGCAGGAAAAAAGAGCATTTGGAATTAAACCGTATTGCAAATATTGTCGCAGTCACTACTCCAACCAATGACGGCACGAAATCAAGCAACGGTATAGCAGCAACCAAGACGCAAATGCAACACAATAGTCTTATCAAGCAATCCAGCTCACTCGCTTGTACGCTGCGCAGTAGAGCCGGTTAACTGCAATTGGAGCGCAATCCCTTTGACCCACCGCAATATGACCGCTAAAATTGTCATCGATGCTGTCAAAATAATCGAAAAAATCAAGAACAAGTGAGGCTGAAAACACACAGCTTGTCTCAACCCAAGACATACTGGTTTTAAAGAAAAACCAGTGCACTTCGACGTGTTCACTTTGAAAAGTTTTGAAACCTACTGTTACTGTTAACATGTAAGTTTATCGACCAACAACCTCAAGAGCGCTTTACATCGTTTAAAAAATTGTAGTAGTATCGGTAGGGAAAAAGTAGTTCTTTTTTACATTGATCCAAAAGTATAATTAAACTCGGTCGTTCATTAAGTAATTATTATCAAAAGCTAATTTTGCAAGCCTAAAATATTAACGCATGGCCCATAGTATCTTTTTCCATAACAATCGCAGTAAAGCACACCGTCATACAGACAAAGTACGCTTGAACGCATTATTTTGAAATAGAAATGCATCTGACGTCACAATGTGGTATTTATTACGTTATAAGACAGCATATCGCTTAGAAATTCGAGCGAGCATTTTAAACACAGTTTAGGCGATTGGGAAATCGCATTTTGTCTACAAAGGTTTTTGCTCGCTGACGCCTTTCAGCGAGCGAAAATGGTTTACGAGCTCGCTGACATGTTCTGTCTTGCAGGCCCTGATCTCTCTGCCATCTAGGCTTAAACCGTATGCAGAAACTACAGAACGGCAAAATGAACTCCAGAATAAAAACTTAGAACGAACGACAATCAACACACATTATGTTGTCACAAAAAAGAAAGGTTACCAAAGTCCAATGCGATAACAACGTCACGTAACCACCATAGCCAAAAAGAAATCTGCAGAACTTCAACTAATTATGCCAGAGTTGTAAGTCGGGCCGGGCTTTTCGGGTCGGGTTCGGGTTCGGGCCTAAAGCTGAGAAAAATTTCGGGCTTAATTCGGGCCTGAGACTTGCTTTTTGTCTTAGATTCACAAAAATATAATCAAAATAACTTGGCAACGTTGCTAAAATTTTCTTGACGTAACTCAACTTTCGGGTTTTTTAGGGCATGATCAGTAGCGTAGCGGGGGGGGGGGCTATAGCCCCCCCCATTGGCATGTCGACCAAAATGCAGAATGAGAAAAACACTACGTTTTTAGCACCTTTGAGACTGTTATATGCACTGGAGTGGACTAAATACTGATTTAAAACATCTTTTGAAACATATGTTCAGGAAGGGGCTAATTTGTCAAAAATAAATCCAAAAAGTAAATGAAAACTTTGAAAAATGGTAGAAAATAAGCAATCAAATTTGATCGCAAGTATAAAAATGCTAAACATAGGTGTCATCAACAAATATACTATAAAATAAGGAATAGGGGGAGGGGGCTATTCAGTATTAGTTAATTGCCTATCATTTTTTTCAAATCTCTTTTCATTAGCCCCCTCCCCAACTATTTTTCTCTATATACTGTATACGAAATGGATTACTCCGTGTGAGTTTTATTGAAGTATTCGATTTTATAATTTTACAGCATCTAAACAAGAGAACTAACATTTTACCATTAGCCACCTCCCAAATAGCCCATTTCTGCCACCAGTTTAATCATGTTTGCACTGCCAATTTCTAAGCCACGTTTTAAAATCATTATTTTTTAATCAAAATAGCCCTAAAATGAAGTTATTTGTGGAAAAAAATGCAAAATTTTCGAGCGCTGGGGGCTCCGCCCCCAGACCCCCATGCCTCCGGCGGCTGGGGGCTTCGCCACCAGACCCCAATTGGCCTCCGGTTGCTGGGGGTTCCGCCCCCAGACCCCCAAACAGCCCCCCCATTGTGAATTTCTGGCTACGCGCCTGGGCATGATTTAGGCCTCAAATTAGTTTTCGGCTTCAGGCCGGGTTCGGCCCGGAACTAGTCGGCCCGTTTACAACCCTGAATTATGCGGTAAAAACCAAAGATAAATAATTGAATATTGTAACACTTTTCATCATCCTTTTCTTTTCAAAGCAATTTGTTTGGAACAATTATTAATTTGTGATGGAAGTTTCAAAAAGTCTAGAAAGATTGTGTAAAAGCAAATATTAATAAATTGTTTTATTCGTTGAAAAGTAAGCGACCCCTAAAAATTTTCATGCGACCCCACTTGGGGTCGCGACCCATAGGTTGGGAACCACTGGTTTAAAGCATTGTGCATTTCGCAATGATTTTTCCTTTCGCAGCCTGTAATGTCGTATTAGAATTAGGACGCGGTTTCGCCAATTTTAAACACGAGCGCGTATAAAAACACCCGATGCTTTATATATATGGAACCGTAAAAAGAGAAAAAAGGAAAAACGCATGCAATCAAATGAAATGCAGATACGAGTTTTACATCTAAAATATGCTTTTCTGCATTTATTTCATGGGCTCCATAGTACCGGTACTCGTTGTAATGCAGTTGTTGATAACATTGATATTGATAATACTGTATTGATAACCTGACGTTGATAACATTGGTGACGCCATCTATCAGCTGCGCTGCAATTATGCTACTGAAATAAGCCGTCTTGCTGCGCAATAACCAATTTGATTTTGATTATAATAACTTGTTTGCATTGCTTGTTTTAAGCAGTCGCCGTTTTGGTGGCTTTCCCTTGGCTTTAGGCTTGCCTTGAAGGCAGCAAGCACGCAAACAATTAAACAGTTTGATTTTGTCAGCAGAACAGATCTGAGCTAAAAAGAAAAGTATCCTGTAATGTACAAGTGTACATTGTGCAACAAATAAATGGTAGCCAACCAATCTCCATGTATTAAAATTCAACTGCCAAATTGTGAAACAAACTTTTAAGACAGGGCTGCCCAAAGTGCTGCCCGCACAACAAGTTTTTGCAGCCCGCGACTGGTCTCGAGATTTACTTTTGGAGCTTGCAATTTTTCATCAAATTTTTTTCGTCAATTTGAACTTATTGACGCTGGTTATTGCTAACATTATTTTTAATCAATTATTCGTGAATGTTGTTTGGTTGATAACGCCACTGCGATTACATTTTGGAAAGTAGCAAACTTTGCGTTTTGTTTGCCGCAGCTTAAATCCATGATAGAAATTGCAACAGCGCAGCGTACGCGGCCGCGCGCTGCTGTTGGTGCACCCCTCCGCGCAGCGTGACCACTAAAATCTGCTTTAGGTTACCGCGTCAGCGCAGCGCCACGTACTGCATTTTTTACATTTGTTTGAAGTTATTCAGTATTGCTAGTGAATTATTTCTTTATGTACATTGTACAATAAAGTTTAGTGATGATGTGACTATAGGGGCCTACTGTAATATGAATTGAAGACCAGAACATTTCCACAATGTGACAATACATAGGGTTAGGCTACTAAAGCAGTAAAAGGTGCCTTTGATTCAAGTTTTTTTTTTCAGAATTCGGCTCATTCTAAAATAGGCTCTGCAACAAACTTAGTTTTGATCGGCTGAACACGCCAACAAAAAGATTTTGGTAGGCTAGTCCAGGTAAAGTTTTGGAGGTTTGGTGAGAAGATGAAACAGAGGCAGACAAATGTAGATGAAACAGGTTTGTGGGAAACGATCATCAGATCAGAGGCATAGCCTAGTCACATACCCACCCTGTATTTTGCCTAAATAAATTGAATTGAATTGTATGCAGTAGGCCTATGGTATGGGTACAAGCCCAAGGCTAGTTAACAGTTTCTGCTACACATGCGCTTGCGTTTCAGAGTGATAAAGTTACTTCAGTGTAGCCTATTCGTCAAGGTTATGGCATCAAGCATTAGGCTTTCAGTCCTATAGGCTATGTCTGTAGTTTATCTGGTAGGCCTATGTGGTAGAGTAAGAAAACTAGACTGTACAAAGTTACAATAACATAATAGCCTAGGTTAGTAGGTAGGTACTGCAGTAGCAGATGGTTAAAGGGTTCACGGATAAGTAAGCTAGTTTACCCACAGGGTTCCCACGATCGGGAAAAGTTGGGAATTTTGCAAAGGCATTTCCCGACCGGGAAAAAGTCGGGAAAAATGTGTGCTAGTATAGAATAAGGATGGAAACAAGTTGGCAAAAATAGCGCACTGCACCTTGTAGAAACTGACGCGATTGGAGCGGATGAATATTAAATATCCCGTTTGTCTTTCTGATACTTCTATTAAGCGCATAAAAATAGTAATAACACACCTGGGGGGTCATTACATGCTCTTCGTTATTTATCGAACGTTCGTTATTCAAAAAATAGCGAAAAATGGTGTTATATGCTCCGAAAATAACAAATGACCGGTAGTATATTTTCGGAGAGTCACAAAAAATTCCATTACTATCGGATGTTCGCTATTTGTAATTTCATATTATTTGCTCTTCGTTATTTGGTATTATTAGCTATTCGTTATGCGTAATTTGGTATTACATGCTCAAATTATATGAATAACGAATAGCGAATATTCGATAACTACGTCATTTTTTTTAAAAAATATTTCGAATTCTATAAATCATTTGTTACCTTTATTTTTATTAATCTTGACATAATATTTTATTGTCAATCAGTATAAAAAGTTACGAAAAGGCAAATACTGGTACGTTTTTATCGTTTTGTATGTTCATATTTTCTTATACAAGAAATTGATAGATCTTTTTGGAAAACCATGTAGCCAATAATATGGTTTACCAAAAAGTTTACGAAATAAAAATTGCTGATAACTACAAACGTTGAATTGGGCAAGTTTGTGTCCCTCCACAACGTAAAAATTTTATCTGAAAAGTATTTGCGACATAATATCCTAGTAGCCTACCAAACACGCTAATTAAAAATTTTATCAAACGCGGCTACGATTAATTAAAACTAAATTATTTCTTAACTCAGACTGAACTTACTAAAAATTCGATCAAATTTTACGATGTAAACTTTGGAACAGTATTCTTATAAATGCCTTAAGAAAGAATACAAAACGCATTTAATAAACAATTACAAAACTACTAAATAAAATTTGATCGCCGTTCAAAAAAACAAGAACAAGAATACGCAAAGTTTTTAAATCGCCTAAATTTCAAGTTCCAGCTGTATTAATAGATTAAGTATCTTTGTTGCACAATATGCTATTAGTTTTTGCAGGATTAATGCTCCAGGGAAAAAGATTAGTTCTTACCATCAAATTGATAATAATCTAAGTTTCCGTGTTCGACACTTTCCCTTTTTCACTCATTTGTTTCGTGTTTATTTTTGAAGACAGCCTTCGGTTATTGAAAGATATCCCAGTAATTTATTTTCTCGCTTACAAATAAGTGACCGAGACTTATTAATTGACAGCAGTCGAATAGATGCGATAATTGTAATGTAAATAATTGATTGGTGGTACAAAATTTAACCATAGCTTTAAATAAAACCGGGTTCATCTTTTATTGATTGGGTAGCCTTGAAAAAGGCTGTTATAAGGTTTAAACGCTTTCGTCTAGCTCTCTTCAGAAACCATCGCTAGAAAAACATAGAATGAAAATAAAACAATGCGGATTCATTTATAAAAGCAGAGAAAATCGCTGATTGGTTAAATAATCATCGCTGATTGGTTGATTTGTGTCGTTTCGTTTGCGTACAGAAGTGGCGCTGTTGCGAAGAAAACAAACTTTGATCAAGTTAGATGCTGATTGGATCAAATGGTTGTGTTTCGTTTGCGTAAGAAAAATAGATGACCTTGTGATGAATCTAAAATAAAACAATTAAATCTAAAATTAACTGTGATTCGGCCATTGGACAACATCTGCTGCAAAACAAAACCTGTGCCAACAACTTCAACACCAACCAGTTTTCTATTCTGGCTAAAGCAAGAACACAATTTCACCCATCTACACTGGAAGCAACACTCATTCGGATTCTAAAACCAGATTTGTGCAGGTAAAAGAAATTTGTTTATTCCCTTCAATTAATTAATTGATAATTCGAACGCAAACGGAACTTAACAATTTAACAAACCAAAATCTGTTTTAGGTTTTATTTTAGATTCATCACAAGGTCATCTATTTTTCTTACGCAAACGAAACACAACCATTTGATCCAATCAGCATCTATCTTGATCAAAGTTTGTTTTCTTCGCAACAGCGCCACTTCTGTACGCAAACGAAACGACACAAATCAACCAATCAGCGATGATTATTTAACCAATCAGCGATTTTCTCTGCTTTTATACATGAATCCGCATTGTTTTATTTTCATTCTATCTTTTTCTAGCAATGGTTTCTGAAGAGAGCTAGACGAAAGCGTTTAAACCTTATAACAGCCTTTTTCAAGGCTACCCCATAAATAAAAGATGAACCCGGTTTTATTTAAAGCTATGGTTAATTGTAATGTATATTGCAGAGCAATTCCAACCTATAATTGATTGCAACGACTAGAACTGTACGTGATACAATTATGACGTAACAGTCGGAACAGAGTTAACGAAGTAATTTCATTCTTTTTCAATAAATTTTTCTGTTACGAACGGAGCATGTAATAGCATTCGATTTGTAATTCGTTACAGCACAAAAAAGTGTTATTTCAAAAAAAGCTTCGAATAATGCATATGAATAACGAATAACGCATGTAAATAACGAATAACGCATATGAATAACGAATACCGAATATGAATAACGAAATACCGCATATGAATAGCGAATTAAGAATATGAATTAACGAAATACCATACAACGAATAACGAATATTCGGTAAATAACGAAGAGCATGTGATGACTCCCCTGGCTGTGTTGAGTTAAAGCATCAGGAACGGTGGTCCTGCTGATTTATTTCGTCACAATACAAGTTCAACAAAACTTTAATTTAAGAGTATTATTGTATTATGCTGTAGTTAAAGAGTATTATTACATCAAAGGCAATTAAGCAAACGGAAGAATTCAAGTACCGGTAGCCTACTAGCACTAATGTAGGAATAGCGTGGCATACGCAGGCAGCAGGCCAAAGGTTAGCAGAAAACAGAAAAAGGCTATTTCAACAGTTGCTGCATCCGAACAATGACATAAAACTAAATGATCCGAAACTCCGCAAATGCGCTCATTTTATTCTCTTCTTCGTCACGCTTCACTGCTGGCCCCACTCTTCTGGTTTTTTCTGGTACTGGCCATTTGCGTGCGTGCCGACGTAGATCGGTTAAAGCGCTAATAATGTACCTGCAAGGTTATGAATAATGTTTGACAGAGGTGGAGTCGAGGACACAAGGCTCGAGGCCAAGGCCAAGGACACAAAAAAAATCCGAGGCCAAGGCCAAGGACAGCCTTTCCGAGGACAGACACTCTCGAGGCCAAGGACAGGAATGCTCGAGGCCAAGGCCAAGGACCAAGGACACAAGCGCAAGTGCTCTACAAAAAAAAAAGGTCTTCACAAAAATTTTTCAGGCGATCTCAAAAAAAAAAAGGTCTTCACAAAAATTTTTCAAGCGATCTCCACAAACAAACGTTTTCTAAAAAGTTTTTCAAACACTCCACAAAATTTTAACAATTCCAAAAATACTGCTGTTCTCGAGCCGAGGACAGGCCAATTTTCGAGGACTTGAGGCCTCGAGACCAAGGCCAAGGACTTCAAAATCTGTCCTCGAGGACTCCACTTCTGGTGTTTGAAGTAAACTAGTCTGGATTTATGTTCATGTCATTTGAGCAAAAGCGATATGTTTAAGGTTGTTGCTGATTTTATAGCTTAGGGTAGCCTATTCAAATCAGGGATGTTACCCAACTTACTGGTACCAAGTTCAGAAGTCCCAGGTTTTATGGACTTCTGTTGGTTGGTAGGTATTGACAAATGGTATTATAATGATGTTAGTTAACATAGGTAATAATTATTAAATGGTATAAAATAATGGTATTAATATAATTATGGTATTAAAATGTAAATGGTATTATAATGATGTTAGTTAACATAGGTAATAATTATTAAATGGTATAAAATAATGGTATTAATATAATTATGGTATTAAAATGTAATGTATGGTATGTAATAATGGTATTAAATGGCATTATATGTAGGTAAGTTGGTAGGTATTATAATGATGCGTTGACGTTTTCTCGCAAAAACTTGCTAAAATATAATTCTTCCAGGGTGGAGGTATTAACGGTAAACGTCAAACGACATTTTGAGTTTATGTTCGTATTTTGTTCCGGTAATTTGTTTCTGCTTTATCCTCCTGTCACGAAACGACGGTGGCGCTTTATATCGGACTAAACCGCATCTGCTTTCGCGTTTTTCAGCGTTAAAAAAGAGTATCCGTAAAAAACAGCGCCTTAACTGCTTAATTTAATTTTTTGATTTGTGTATCTTTATCCTCCTATCACGAGAAAGCGACGGTGCGCTATGCTTTGGACGAATCCGCACCCGCTTAGTAGTTGACCATTTTCCGCTTGACGTTTTACTTTTTCCCACGTAAATTTGCTGCTTGTTCGAAGCCACCAAGCACAGATAATTATCGTTAAGCGTCTTATCCAAGGACGCAACAGCGTGTTGAACTCATGATCATGCGATCAGAGTCGTCGTAAGAACGACGCCTTTACCCTCTCGACCACGCTGAAAAGGAATGCTAAGGGCATTTTGTATTTTCTTCATGAACGTAGCCTACCTGGTAATGGTACGTCTATAGATTAGGCTGAAGAAATAATGTCAAAAAGCTCTCTTGTTAAGACAGTTCCCCTGAAAAAGTTGTAGATGCGACGGCGCCCCAGCACAATTTGTCAGATTTTAAAATATCTATAATATTGTGGATCGTTTTATCGCCGTGTCGTTTTACTGGCTTAGCGTAATGTTACGTTTGTGCTGTAATCAAATATTCTTCCAAGCTATCAGTAATAAAACTGCTTTTATTCAATGATGCTTAAATTTTGTGGGAAGGCAAGATACATGTCAATTTGATATTGTAAAAAGCATCGTAGTAGAAAACATCTTGTGATTTTAGCAGCCACCTTCAATACGGAAATTAAGATTGTTAAAAACAATTAAGCTACTGCTAAGAAAGAGTTAAATAGAATGTTAACGACTTTTCTAAGACGTTATTGAATCAAGCAACAGCCAAAACTAAGCCTGCCCGATACTATAATAATTTCATTTATACTCTGTTCCTTATCTGGGCTTTTTAGTGTTTGTATGTTGCGACTGCACGTGTAGTTTCATTCCTCCCTCTGTTTTGAACTGCTTTGAGCAGTGCTGGAGCTGTTCGATAAATATTGTTAACATAGGCGCGATAGTGCTTATTTATCACATGGTTTTCGTGATTAGGGTGTATGCGTCGAACGTAAACAGGGGGCCCGGATTTACAAAGCGCAGATCCCCAGGCAAACGGAGAAGAATCGACCACTGAGTTACAGTTTTCTTATTCCAGAAAATATGATCTAAAAAAAAGAAACAGAAAAAAAGGTCACGCGAGTAAGCGCGGGGTGTCTGGAATTTACCAGCCCAACTTGCCATACGGTAAAGCCGGCGCTGGATAAAATAATGCTTTTCAAGTGAAATCAAACCGGGATTATCGTTGTGGTCAACAATGGACATTCAAGTGATTCACCTAAACGTATGAAACGGTCCAGCCTCATACAGAGCAGAATGGATATGGAGCTCAGCATCGCTTAGAACTTCCACAATATACTCCACACTTAGCGGGACTGCGCTGTTTCTAGTCAATAAAAGAGTCATAAATAAAATTAAATCACACAACACCGGACAAATCTGAAACAATGGCAAAAAGTTTCATTTTATTGCTATTGGCGACAAAAGCGAGAATAAAATTCAAGCAAACCAATGACATAAGAGCCAGTGGCGTTACTGAGAAAGAGCGTGGTCGGCTCAGGGTTTCACAGTTTTGAGGTGACACCATATTTTAATCACATCCAAATTTGAAATTTTTCGCTAAAACTTTTTAAAATCGACTGTTTTTCGATTTTTCGTTGAAAAAGGCAAAATTATTTTGAGCGGCGACCCCCCAAAATAAACTTAGCAGCCGAAATTTCACGCTAAAGTATTATAAAGTCAATGTTTTAAAAATCAATAAAACCAATTCAAATACAAAAAAAAGATTACGTGGTGACATGGTAACGTGACTTCGATTTTAGGCGCTTAAAAACATCCCAAACTTTGTCTGAAAATGCGGTCTTATTCAAAAACAGCTTAAATGCGGCAAAATATTACAAAATATTATATTAAAATGAAAAAAATGAAATATTATGTTAAATATTATGTTAAATATTATATTAAAAAAATGAAAGCGCGCAAACTAACCACCAACCAAGCAACCAACCATTAACTGTATGCAGCAAAAAACTACGAGTTTTTATGACATTATTTATGTCATTTCCAGCAAAAATTACTCAAAAATTGGATTTTGCATGGTAATTTAGCAGTTGACATAAGTTCTTAAGCAAATTACGCAAAGCTACTACTTTTAGAGACAACGATTTTTATTATTATTGCTACCTGCTGGTTGTTGAGCAAGGCTAAGGCTGTGCAGTACAAACAGTCACTGTCAGCAGATCAGCGCGGGCAAAGACAGAGCAAAAATCCGCATAATAAAGAAACAAAGAGGAGAAAGAGAGGGAAAAAGAGTTGCTTATCATCTAGTTTTATGTCATTGATCCGAATGAAGTACAGGATTATTAACATGCTACATGTTAGGCTACATGTTAATAATGCACTAATAGCCTGCAGTAGGCTGTCTGCCTAGGCCATGTTTGGCTTTTAAGTTAAGTTGAGAGATTTACTTGCCTTCTCGCTAATAATGTGCTAATAGCCCACAGCAGTATTAGTTTGCATTAGGCACTCTGCTCAGGCCTATGGTTTTTTGCTGTAAGAGAAAGCTCCCTTGCAACAAAGCATACCGGTTCCACTCCAGCAGTTGAGCTACTGGAAATATATTTACTAGACTATACCTGTATCGGTATCCTATTTCTTTGGCACAAACAATATAGGCCTACTGTATGTATCTCGCTTTGCCAGTTGGTCACCCTATGAGTTAAAGGTTCGTCAACTTACGCTTTTGCCAGCAGTTTGGTTAGTCTGTCCTATGTTTACCAGCCTACAAATAAAAAAGAGCCATAGTTCATATTTCACAAGCTTGAACAGTTTACGCCAGTGCAGTACCAATTGCCTACTGCTTGGTTACTCTTAGCAACTGACAACGCAGTTAACCAGATTGCCTACAATGTGCAAGAAATTAGTGTATCCCAATGTACCAGTGCTTATACCATTGCCAAATCGAGAATTCTATTCCTGTAAAAGTGGGTATAGCAGCCTGTAGCGTGGGCGGGGGGGCTATAGCCCTCCCATTGGCGTGTCGACCAAAATGTAGAATTAGAAAAATACCTCGTTTTTAGCACTTCTGAGACTGTTTTATGCACTGAAATGGACTAAACAGTGATTTGAAACATCTTTTGAAACATATATTCAGGAGGGGGCTAATATGTCAAAAATAAAACCAAAAAATAAATGAAAACTTTGAAAAATGTCCGAAAATAAGTAATCAAATTTAATCGCTCTTGTAAAAATGCTAAACATAGGTGTCATCAACAAATGTACTATAAACTTAGGAGTGGGGGGGCTATTTAGTATTAGTTAATTACCAATCATTTCTCTCAAATTTCTTTTTATTAGCCCCTCCCCCCCAATTATTTTTCTTTATAAACTGTATACAAATTAGATTACTCCATGTGAGTTTTATTGAACTATACGACTTTATACTTTACCAGCATCTAAATTACACTACTAAAATTTTACCATTAGCCACCTCCCAAATAGCTCATTCGTGCAACCAGTTAAATCATGTTTGCTCTGACGATTTCTATGCCACTTTGTAAAAGCATTATTTTTTTATCAAAATAGTCGTAAATTTAAGTTACTTTGCAAAAAAATGCAAAATTTTCGAGTGCTGGGGGCTTTGCCCCCAGACCCCACCCCTGGCCTCTGGCGGCTGGAAGCTTCGCCCCCAGACCCCCAAACAAACCCCCCTATTGCGAATTTCTGGCTGCGCGCCTGATAGCAGCCGCTTGGATACGACCATTGAGCCTTGGCCTTAACACCATGCCGCATTGCCTCCATCTTGTATGAATCCAAACACCATGAACAATCACTTTGCAATTAAGAAATGTCCATTACTATAGGCTATTTAGTTGTCTTCATCCATGTACTAATTGAGTTCTGTTGAGTTGGTTTTGGGATGGTGTTAAAATAACTGCAGTTTTGTGTAGTTCAGATGACTAGAGCTTTGTTTGTTTTGAGAAAATTTAGGTATGGAAAAAGCAGGGAATTTTTTGTTGACAAATGCGTGGGAACCCTGTACCCAATACTCAATATCCAAATTAGCCACATATAGGCTTACATTGGGAGGCAGCAAAGTTTTTCTTTTCAAGTTAGACAGTTAAATACAATTTAGGCAAAGAGGTTGATTTGCAGAACCATATCAAAGCAATAAGCAGCAACTTCATCATCAAACCATACATTCCTGATTCGTGCATTATTCAGTCAAGTGAAGAATTTTTGAACAAAATTAATACTTTCAATTTTAACTCATCTAATCAATCTCTGGTCAGTTTTGATGTAAAATCGCTATTTACTAACGTTCCTTTAAGCCAAACTATTGATATCATTGCTAATTACATTTTTTCTTCTGACCGTAATGATCATCCTCCCATTACTAAAGAGGTATTTGTGAAGCTGATGCACCTGGCTACTGAATGTATGTTTCTGTTCAAGGTTGAACTGTACAAGCAAGTAGATGGTATTGGTATGGGATCCCCACTTGGTTGCACTATGGCTAATTTCTTTTTGGGACACCTGGAAACGTTAATTTTCAAAGATCAAATGTCTTGTCACCCTAAATTATATGTTCGCTATATTGATGATGTGTTTGCTGTTTTTGATGATGTTAACGCGTGTTCGTCTTTTTTGAATATTCTAACCAGCCAACATGATAATATTAAATTTACTATTGAAAAGTCCACAAACACTTTGCAATTTCTGGATGTTGATATCAAAATTAGTGAGAATACTGTTGATACATGGGTCTGGAGAAAGCCTACTAATACGGGTTTATTCCTTAACTTTGCTGCTATATGTTCCATTAAATGGAAATCTGGTTTAGTGTTTTGTATGCTCCACCGTGCCAAGTTAATTTGTTCAAGTGATTGATTATTTTTCAAAGAGGTTGAAATTCTTAAATCGTTATTTTTATCTAACAATTACCCTCACAGTTCTTTGATAAAATATTGCGCAAATTTCTTGCGCTTTCATCCCATCATACTCAAGAAAACGAAAACAGCGATGAATGCGAGACTTGCTTTTTTAAAGTTCCGTATATAGGTTCTACATCCAAACAATTTACCAAAAGTCTGTCTGAACTTGTTTATCGGGAATTTGGTTTAAAGTTAAAAGTAGTTTACAATACATTTAAGATTAATCGCTACTTCCAGCTGAAAACAAAAACACCGCATGCCCTCTGCTCCAATGTTGTGTACCAGTTTCGATGTTCGTGTGATACGAACCTTGCCTACGTAGGCATGACTACCCGACATTTGGCTGTAAGAGCTTGCGAACATTTGGTTTTAGCTGGACCGCAAAAGAGCGCTATAAAAGAACACATACGCTCATGTGCCATTTGCCGTGAGGAAAAGTACACCGTAAACTCTTTCCAGATTTTAAAAAGTTGCCATACTGAGTATGAAACTAAAATCCATGAAGCTCTTTTGATCAAAAAACTAAATCCCAAATCATATAAGCAACTTTATGCTAAAAATGCCTCTTTCTTGCTAAGTATTTTCTAATTTCCCCAATTTTCTATTACGTCATAATATCATAAGTTAGTTCTTACCTTGATTTGACTTGATTTTCTCTTTAATTCAATTCACCTTTACTATCACATTAATAGTTATTTTAACTGAATTGGTTTATTTCTCGCTAAAAACTTTATGCTGTTGCTTGTTTGACTGTAATTTTAATCTGATTGCTTTGCTCCAAAACTGGAAAGGCATTTTTATTTTGTTAGATAATAATTTTAAGTATTTCCTCATATAATGTACATTATTAGTCAAGTATACGTAATTTATGTTGCCGTAATGCTTCTATTTCCTTTACAGATGTTTATGTATTATTGTTTATAATATCCTGAGGAGGGCTTAATTGTTTTAAGCTGAAAACGTTCGATATGTTTTGCTGTTAATAAACATTAAACAAAATGTTAAATCCAACAAAGTTGCTGCATATTGCTTTGATATAGTTAAATACAAGTTAGTAGCTTGTGACAGCATGCAGACCATGTGATATATTTGGGCTACTGGTCTAGGATTAGGACAGTAGTTGCATGGAATTATCAAGTAGACTGGTAGAGTGTTTTTGATTGCCATAACATGGTGCAGGAAAACTGATAGATAGCACAGACAAGGCAGATAAAACCAGTACAATTAGAACAAGCAACCTCGCATCGCGTGTTCCTTTGTTTTACTCTGGTATTTTCAAAGTTAGCGTGTGCGAAGTTTCACACTTTTACTTATAACTCGAGAACAGCTAGGTGTAGCTGCATGAAATTTTGACAGCAGTTTGGGATTAATACCGGTAAGTTACATGTTTGTGCCAAATTTCGAAGCAATGAGTCACGTGACTTCGGTTTAAGGACCCGCAAACCAAACCGAAAGTTTGGTGTAAAAAGCGGTCTTATTCAGAATCGGCTTAAACACGGCAAAAATATTTCACTGGGTTATATGTTTTAAAATATTTTTTCATCCCCACCAACACACTTTTAGCCGCAATGAGGTTTTTTCTTTTTTCCTTTTCTTTTTTTTCTAAATCTTGTGCTCTTTTCTCCTAAACCACAAAACATCAAAATCTAATTTTTGAGTAAAGTTGTTCAGCTGCATACGCAATTTTGTCTCCCGAAAGTTTTTCGGACCACTTTCTCAAAAACCCCCCAATATGGGACCACCAGAAATCAATTTTTTTGGATTGCTTAAGCTAGGGCGATGTTCTGTGTCATATCAGTAGATATTTAAGCCACAAATGTTTGGCATAATTTTGGAGTACCAAACCCCCCCCAGGGATCCCTATTGGACCCCTCAAAAAGCAATTTTTTGAACAGCTCAAGCTAGGGCATTCTTTTTTTTTATATCAGCTAATGTTCAAAAGACAAAATAATTTGACATGGTCAGAGAAGGCCACCCCTCTGAAAGCGCTCCGAAATGATATCCCAAAAATCAATTTTTTTGTATGTGTAATCTAAAGAGCTAATTTTTTTCTGATGTGAGTGAAAATTTAAAGAATAAATAACTTGCGGCTCGGTGCGGTGTAGCATGAACTTAGTTGTGTTTGGATGCGGTGCGGTGCAGCGTGCGGTCAAGGTTTGCAGACACAGCGCATCATGCAGATGCATTTTTTACTATCCGCGCCATCTCTAGTCCATGATTCTCAACCTGAGGGTCGTTACTCAAAGCTGGGGTTGCCTAGAAATTCTTTTAAGTTGCTTTTTTTTGTAAACATCTATAAAAAATGAAACTTGCAAGAAAGCAATAACAAAATAAACGCATCGCTGCTTCATAGTAGTCAACCCTTGTTGCATTTTTGTAAAGGAAAAACTCCCGCAGTGAAATTTTGAGCTTCTGGAGATCGCAAAGTTGTAAAACGCTTCAAAGTAGTGAACGTTATATTGCGTAGAAGTCCCGTAGAGAAGAAGCTTTGTACGCGTGTAGACTAGAAATCATAGGTCATGCACGTATATAAGACTACGTCAGGGCATAATTGATAACGATATTGAAAGTTAAAACAAAAATTTTTGTTAATACAATGATCACTGAAAAGTTGTTTGTACTATTTTCAACACAGTTCTGTCATCAAAAAAATTTTTTTTCTACATAGCTTTTAATTTTACTATGTATCAAAATATACAAGGGTCGCAAAATTTTACCCATTTGAATTTTTTAATAAATTTGGGTTGCTGTGAAAAAAGGTTGAGAACCACTGACATAAGCTGCTACGGTATAGCTATTTTCGTTTCATTATTTATATTTCTACCCCGACGCAGTGTGCGAAGGGTCGCAACATTGCTGTATGTCTGGTAATTTGTATAAGAAGTGTTTAGTATCAGCAGCGGAACAATCGGAAAACTGGCGTTGCAGAGGCTGAAGCTCCCTTTTCAGCCACGCAATTTAAAAAGTTTTACATAATTATGAAAGCATTTATACGTCTTTTAACTTTTGGATCTGACCTATACGTATGTGGAGGGATGATCGAAATGAACTAGCAATACTTTCAAATGGCTCTAACAAGGTACAAAATTTATTTCAAATGGCGTTAAAATGGTTATTTTTTAAAATGAGTTATTTGATTTTTGAACGCGCACAGCAGTTTATTCAACACGTTGGGTGCTGGATGTAGTAGATCACTTGTCGGCAGCACGGCCGAGAGGGCATGGAGCATCATTTTTATGACGTCTCTGATCGTATGATCTAAGTTCAACCCGCACCCTGGTCACGTTGACGCGTCGCATTTATTCTTTTAATATTTTAAGTGATAAACTCAATCTCGACTCAAACGGGTCATCCTCATTTATGTTATTCAAATCGATTTGAAATTGAAAAAGATAGATGGAGATGATCTGCTCGGTTCATATTTGATTTCATCGTTTAAAAAAATAAAAGCTTTTTTTCAATATTATTGAGGGCTGGTTCTGAAGCTTTTTTTGGAATTAAGCAGCTTGAAGCATAGGCGTAGCCAGGGGTGGGGAAGTCCAGGGGGTCTGCCCCCCAATCAAAATACCACTAACGAAAAAAAATTATGACAACATAGCCTAACGATGTTTAGTTGCAGTTTTTTTTAGTAATTACGCACCTCACAGTAATTAACAATAATATAAGTGACTACAAGAGAAACCCGGGGCCCCTAACTAACAACCAGGGGGCCCTTACTAACAACTAAGGAACCCCGGGGCCCTTAACCGACAACTAGGGTCCCCGAAACCCCTAACTGAAAACCAGGGGGCTCTTGGGCCCCTAACCAACAACCAGGGGGCCCTAATTGACAAACAAAGGGCCTTCGGGCCATTAACTGACTACCAGGGGTCCCAGGGCCCCTGACTCACAACCAGGGGGCTCTGGGACCTCTAACCGACAACGAGGGGGTCCCGGGGCCCCTAACCGACAACCAGGGGGGCCCCTAACCAACAACCAGGGGGCCCCATAGTGCCTAACTGACAACCAGGGTTTCCAGGGCCCCTAACCGACAACCAGGGAGCCCCGGGGCCCCTAACCAACAACCAGGAAGCCCCGGACTCCCTAACTCACGACCAGGGAGCCCCACGGCCCCTAAGTAACAACCAGGGGGCCCCAGGGCCCCTAATTAACAACTAGGGGCCCCAGGGCTCTCCTAACTGACAACCTGGGGCCCCTAATTAACAACCAGGCGGCCTTGGGGCCCCTAACCAACAACCAAGGGGCCCTGGAGTCCCTAACTGACGACCAGGGAACCCTGGGGCCTCTAACTCACAACCAGAGAGCCCCAAGGCCCCTAATTAACAACCTGGGGGCCCGGGGCTCCTAACTGACAATCAAGGGGGCTTGGGGCCTCTAACTGGCTTCCAGGGAGTCCCAGGTCCCCTGATTGACAACCAAGGTTTCCGGGCCAGGGGCCCCTTAATTCAAATTTTTAACAATTTATATGCAAAACCTAGCTTTGAGAAATCTAAGAGTTTTGACCTAAAAGTTGCCACCCCAGGCCCTCGTTTAACGTTATTATAAACTTAATGCTATAACACCGGTCGTAATGCAAACCCCCCAATTGAAATACTACCAATGATAAATATAAAGAGAGCATAGCCAGTACGTTGTTCCTGTGCGGAATTGCAGTTTTTTTAATTTAGGATTTAAGCGTACAAAAATAAGCAATAATAATAAGGACCATATTTCCACGTCAAAATAATGTCATGCAATTCTTGGACGTTTTAAAAAACTGTCAAGTGACTTGACTCGAGTCCTTCTCGTTTTGGAAAATAGGTTATTTTAATTTTGATTTAAATGTTTTTTTTGTGAAAGAACTTATTAGGGGAGCGATCTTGTCTCAAAATCATTGGCGTAGCCAGGGGGTGGCCGAGGGGACCCGGGCCTCCTTAATCAAAATGCCACCAATGACAAAAATTTGTCAAAAAAGCCTTGTTTCTTCATTTTCAGTTTCTTTTAGCATCTTTGCGTACGTCAGTACACGCGTACTACAGTAATTAACAATAAATAATATTGACGACCAGGGGACCCGGCGCACCCCCTTAATTAAATTTTTTCCTACCAATTTTAATGTATAACCAGGGTGAAATCAAGAGTTTTTGTCCTAAAAGTTGCTACCTCAGGCCCTCATCTAAACTTTTTATGAACGCAATACAATAACCAGCGCCGTATTTGCCATATTGCTAAGTGCCAGGGCCCTGCCCTTAGATAGTAGGACTTTTTTTTGGTCTTCATTTATATTTAGCATCAGGAAGATGATGCAAAAATCCCCTTAGTGCTAGTGGCCATGCGCAATATAAATCCGGCTTGGAAATAACATGTTTAGTAAGCGTAACCATCTATTGTACCATTTTTCAACAACGATTTACCTCCACCTCGCCAGTTTTTACGGACGAAATACTTTTTAAAAAATAGCTAGGGAAAATGCTCATTGAACAAACTACTGAATTTCAGTTGAAGGGGCCTGGGCCACCTGGCCGTACATGTACTTCTATGTCTGGTAAACTTTATGACTAAACAAAAATCTCTAAGGAAAATCTTCGAGAGGATTATTATTTACTGCTAAAGTATTGCAGGAAGCAATGTGCCTTACTTCCCCCTGTAGACCAAATCACTTACAATTAAAATTTTACACCATAATGCAAGTTTCTAAACGTGTTTTGGGATTTAATTGCAAAAGGAGGATTGAACGACTAAATTTTTTCAATTGGCTTTGAAATGTTAAAAATCCAGTTCTTTCAAATGGCTCTGAGCTCTTGCGAAATGTGATCCAATGGGATTTAAATAGCTTTTTTTCCAAAAACTTACAAAAATCGCCCAGCGGCTGCGGGCTCCGCCCCCAGACCCCTGTCTGTGATACGTTTGAGTACACTAGCTTATACTCAACACGTCTCCTAAGTTAGACATTTACACTTTTTAACTATTAGTTTTCGCCCTCTCCTTTTATCAAAATCCTGGCAAAGTGCCATCAGGCTACGGCTCCAGATCTTCCATTTTACGATATCTTTGCCCCACAAAATGTTCCTTTTTCGAAAATTTCTGATGACGTCATTGCATGTTATTTGTGGTTTGGGCCCCCCCAATCAAAAATCCTGGCTACGCCTATGGCTTGAAGCCACGAAATCTGAACAACCGCTTCATTTTTATCGTTCGTTTTATCTGGTTCTTGAATTTAACAGACATTTAGTTTTTTGAACATTGTTCAAAAACTTTTAATATCCTAATTTTTTTTATGGAAAGCATTGCTATGCAGTATGTAAATTTTCTTACTTGCGATAGTTTTCATAGTCTTCATCAGTTTTGTCTGCGTTTCGTCTAGTTTTGTTCCTCTTGCGACAAAGATAAATTAAGAACAAAATAAGAGCCAAAGCCAAAATTTCCAACCCAGATTCAACAGAAATGACTGTAACTTTGTCTGGCATTGTCGTTGTTGCTGCCTATGCTGCTTCTGTTACTGCTATTGTTGTTGTTATTGTTGTTGTTGTTGTTGCTTTTAAGCTAGTGCAGAGAGGAAAACTTTGGTTGTTTTCTAGCTGACATATATAAGGTTGGGAAACAATGCATCTTGTCAAATTTGTTTAATTAAAAATTCGGCCAGATGATCCAGGTATTATAGTCGCCAAGTGACAGCCCTCTCTATCTTGCACACTTGGCAAACTTAGAGGCTGGCCATCAACACATGGTTGGTCGTCACCAATTCGACCCCAAAAATAAGGAGGTGTATTATTATTTTTACTATTTTTATGGGATTGTAGGTCAGTCGTATTGCATAAGAATTTGCTTCTGGAGGCATGCAGTTTCCTAGGGCTTCGTAATCTTGCCTCAGTAGGTTTTGAGCCACTTTCATTCCTGATTCATTTGGGCATGCATCCTTTAACCTCACGCTTGTCGTGTTTAACAAAAATACCTTTTTGTCAGATAAACACGAGCAAGAACCAGCCATTTTGGTCCAGAGTTATGTAACTGTGCACTTTACTATCCTGAATAAAAGCAATCTATAATGCATGTAATGTTCGAAAATGTAGCATGGACAATAAATTCACACCGTAGCATCATTGAAATCACGATGAGGTGTTTTTGGTTTTAAGCCTTTTTGGGTGGATAACAACGAAGAAACGAAATAGAAATCTTATTTCAGAACCGATTTTTTGTTTATTTTGGTAGTTTTCCCGAAATGCAGAAAACACAATATGCTTCGGAGTTGGAAGTCGGACCGGGCTTTTCGGGTGGGGTTTGGGTTTGGGCCAGGTTCGGGCCTAAAGTTGACATAAATTTCGGGCTTAATTTGAGCCTGAGATGTAGGTGCAAAAAACTTTGTCGTAGGTGCAAAAAACATAATCAAAATAACATGGCAACATTGCTAAATTTTTCAGTCCTAACTTTACTTTTGGATTTTTTCGGGCATGATTTAGGCTTCAAATTAGTTTTCGGGTTGGGGCCGGGTTCGGGCTTATAGTTTTGTTGTTCGGGCTCTAATTAATCGACCCGTTTACAACTCTGATGTGCTTATCGTAATATAACTTTAAAAACAAAACGAATAAATATTGTACTGGCTCATTATTTTGTTGAGTTGAACTAACATTGGTAGTTATAACTACAGGTGGGCACAAGTCCGTTCATCGTTAATCCGTTAATAACAAAACTAACTTTTTCATTAACTCGTTAATCCGTTAAAAAGTTTTTTCATGTTAACGGACTAAATTAACTTCCGTCAAGTTCTGTTAACGGACTAAATTAACTTCCATTAAGTTCTGTTAACTTCCGTTAAGGTTTTTATTGTTAATATCTTGCACCATTTATTCATCGTACCGGTACAAACCAGTTTGCACTGGTAGCACTTGTTGCGTAGTAGCACGAGTTTTATAGAAGAAAGCGAAGAAAGGAGCGCTTTTTTGTGGCAAATAACAAGCTGCAGCCTCATAGGTCTATCAATTATTGCTGTTTACAATTTCCAAAGATTTTCCGATCGCAGCTTCGTTAGTGCATTTGAAACTATTTTTACGTTGAATTTAGATTAGACTGTAAAACATAACTTCCAAAACACTAAAAGACCACCATAGCACAAAATATTTCTTTACAATCAGCTTAACAGCATCAATATGTGTTCTAAAAGCGAGTGATGAAAAGAAATGTAAATTACACGCAAAATGTTAACAAATTTACGAACTTTACTAACTTCCGTTAATTAAGGCTGAAAATAACGGATTAACGTTAACGGAAATGTGAACTTTGTTAACTGACTAGTGGTTAACGAAGCTAACGTTTTGCATTAACTTGCCCACCTATGGTTATAACTGTATAGTGTATATGACTGTGTTTTCCAAGTAAATGTAGTTTTAGCTGAGTAAGCTGTTACAGTCAAAAACATTTGCTTGGATTTCTTTGTGTTATTGCAGATGAAATTTCAAATAATCAAACGTTTTAGAATCGCAATACTTCGCTCAAGTTTTTAGTGATTTCTACATTCAGTTGAATAATACACTCTAGACTATAATTTTCTTTCCTATATTAATCCTAGCAGAACTTAAACCATTTTCATAAAATTTGGGATCTACTGCTTGACCTAAAGTCGTTTGATAATTATCCAGTGGCTAATTATGTGATAATAGCATAGGTGGGCACAAGTCCGTTAATCGTTAATCCGTTAATAACGAAGCTAACTTTTTCATTAACTCGTTAATCCGTTAAAAACTTTTTTCATGTTAACGGACTAAATTAACTTCCGTTAAGCTCTGTTAACGGACTAAAGTAACTTCCGTTAAGTTCTGTTAACTTCCGTTAAGGTTTTCATCGTTAATATCTTGCAGCTTCGTTGTGCATATGAACTTGTTTTTATCTTGAAATTAGATTAGACTGTCAAATGTAACTTCCAAAACACAAAAAGACCACCATAGCAATAAATATTTTCTCACAATCAGCTCAAGAGCGTCAATACGTGTTCTAAAAGCGAGTGAATAAAACGAAATGTAAATTACATGCAAACTGTTAACGGATTAACGGACTAGTGATTAACTTCCATTAATTAACGCTTAAAATAACGGATTAACGTTAACGGAGGTGTGAAGTTTACTAGTGGTTAACGAAGCTAACGTTTTGCATTAACTTGCCCACCTATGGATAATAGGAACCCCCTCGCAATATCCACAGCCGCGGGGGGCCCCGCACTACAGGGGCCCCATGCTCAGGATTCCAGTATTCCAGTGTTGCTGCTATGCCGCTATGACATATAAAAACATTTTTAGGTTTATCCAAGCATAGCTGGCGCAGCCTTCCTTAACGTAGGCAAAGAGTTCTTTCCGTCTAGTCCAGTTGAGAGGCCCCGTATAGCCGGTCGCCTAGCTGTAGACTTTTTACAAACTAAGATACTTCGGGACCGAGCTCACAGTACAGTTTACGTCTTGCATACTCGAGCGATTAATTGTTAGCAGAGCCTGCGAGAGGGGGGTTCAGGTGTACATCGTACCCGGGCCCGGGCTTAGGGGGCCCGGAAGAGTTGAGGTTGTCGCGTCAAGTTTTAAACAAAATTTCTTTTTCTGCCTTGCCCTTCATCTATCCATGATATTTGGGCAAAAAATCGGACCAAATTTGAGTGAAGACCTTTTTTTTTGCTCTTCACCTAATTTTGGGCAAAAAATTGGACCAAATTTGAGTGAAAACCTTTTTTTTTGCTCTTCACCTAATTTTGGGCAAAAAATCGGACCAAATTTGAGTGAAGACCATTTTTGAGTGATCTGTAAGTTCTTCACTCAATTTCGGGGGCCCGGCGTCGATCTCCGTACCCCCTGAAAAACTTTCTCTATGAGGCCGTGATTGCGAGTCTTTGTGACGTCATAGATAAACACGAGATGCGTTGAAGATTTCATTTGAAATCCAGTTACAAGCAGAAAGGTTATCAATCCTGTAATCGAAAATAGTGTTACGAAATGTAACAGACGAAAAGAATAAAATTGTTCACGCTCAAGTTCGTTTTGCATTTGTACAGTTCGCACTCATGTTTTTTGATTTCTTCCACTCTTAAAGTCTTTTACAATCCGAGCACCAGCAAAGTGAGTTTAAAATAATTGCCCAAAAAATACTGCTTACCGACCGTTATATTATAAGCAATGCAGCTTCCGGTAGATTTTTAACTTATAGTCTAAGTTTGTTATAGAAAAAGAAGTTTTAGTTGCTGTTATAGCCTAGCCAAGGTAAGACACAAACTGCAAACGCGAAACTCTTTCAATATAAAGTGTCACCAAGAGATATAGTCTACCGTAGTCTTGCTAAAGTATAACACTAACGACTAACGTACGGGCTATAGGGTACATGCAGACTTTAGATATACCGGTATCCGTTTTACATATTCTACAGATTGCTCCAGTTGTGTTAATTGCTATAGTGTGGGCATAGCCTACCTTAAGTTGACATATAAATAAAGAACAGTGCAAAACTTCTGAAAAATGAAACGAAATTATCCATCAGGCAGTAAGAAACGAATAGAGAAGCGAAGAAAAGACAGTCAATTGAAACAAGTGCTGGAAAAAACTAAGTCAATGTATGATTTTTTAATACTGTTCAGCACCAAGCTTCAGAAGCAGCGGTTAATAATATTGCAGAATGTAGTGAAATAAATGCAAATGAGAATTGCAATTCAGAAACTGAAAAAGAAGTTGTAACAGTGGTAAGTTCTTCAACAATTGTTGAAGCTAGTGTTACTGAAAAAAAGGACATTGAATCGGTAAACAATGCAGAAGATGTAGTTGTTTCAGAAGCAAATCAATCTGAGAGTGAGAGGATTCAAGAAAAAAGTATAGCCGAAACTGAAACACATTCGTCTGTCTCTACTATATCTGCAAGTACTAGCTGTTCTACTAGTTTGGAAGCAGCATTTGCAAACCAAATTGAACTCGCAGTAGAATGCTTTGCTCCTCCCGATTTAGTTAATTCTGATCGAAAACGATATATCCCAACCACTTTGCCAACCACCAGGACCTTTCCCAAAAGATCAAAAAGGCCGTTCTTTTTCCAGTTATCATTACCACTTCTTAAGTGCGAATGTACGTATTCAGCGACAATGGCTTTGCTATTCTTCGAAAAATAAGTTTGTGTACTGTCGTTATTGTTGGCTTTTTGGAAATGTTGATGACCAGACTTATCAATCTTCTTGGGTAACTGGAGTAACACATTGGCAGCAATTGTCAAAAAAAATTAAGAAACATGAATCTTCCCCTTGCCATTTAACAGCAAGTATTACAGCATCTGATTGGATGCATGACAAGACTATCGATAAGAGTGCTGAAGCTGCCAAACAAACGCGAATAAATTTTTGGATGTCAGTGCTTGAACGAATTATTAAAATCATTCTGCTACTGGCCAGAAACACTTTAGCATTTCGAGGCCATCGAGAAGAATTTGGCGAAAATGGCAATGGAAATTTTTTACAGATTGTTAAACTTCAGAAACTCGTCAATAAGTCACAATCCAGCAGGATCACATACTTGAGTCCCCAACTACAGAATGAATTGATTTCATTGCTGGCTCAAAATGTGAGATCCGCAATTGCATCTGACATCCGAGACGCCCCATATTTCTCTATAACGCTGAACACAACACAAGATATTAGCAAAGTTGACCAATTAAGCATTGTAATTAGATATTTAACTCTAATGGAAGACAACCAAGATGGAGCATCAGTGCCGGTATGTAAGATCAATGAACAATTTTTAGGATTTGTTGAGTTGAAAGATCAAACTGCCAAAGGAATCGAAACCCAGCTGAACGCATTTCTCTTGCAATATGATTTACCAATGAGCAAATGTCGTGGACAGTGTTACAATGGAGCTGCTACAATGAGTGGAGCGTATAAGGGAGTTCAAAAAAGAATTTTAGATCAACAACCCAATGCTTTTTATGTTCATTGTGCCGCTCACAATCTGAATTTGATGCTGTTCGTGGAGTGGATGAAATATTTTAATTTTTCGATACCGTTCAAAACATTTACTTTTTTTTGGCTATAGTATCAAACGTTGGAACTTACTTGCAGATATCTCGGACGAATCTCCTATCACACTAAAAAAATTGAATCCTACCTGGTGGTCAAGAAGAGCCCGATCTTTATTGGCATTAAAACACCGCTATACGGACGTTTTGAAAGCTTGTGTTAATATTATTTTACAGTCAAAGAATCGCGATGAAATAGCGCAAGCAACAGCTCTCAAGAAAAAGCTTGAATCATTTAAGTTTGTAGTCAGCTTAGTGATGATGAGTCACGTATTAAATATCGTCGATATGCCTTCAAAGCTGCTGCAGGATAAAGAGATGGATATATCAAAAGCAATTCATGTGTTATCCCAAGCAAAATTGCAGCTATGCAATTACAGAAATAATTTTCCTGCTCTTATGAAAGAAGCTGCAGACATTTGCAAACGATGGAGTGTAGCTGCTTGCTTTTCGCAAAAACGAACTCATGAATCATGTTTATTTCAAGGTCCTGAAGATCGTTTTCGAATTTGTGTATATTTCGCGGTGATAGACATTACCACGTCTCAAATCTCAAATTTTTTTGAAAGCTTTTCTCTAGTTGTGAAGAAGTTCGATTTGCTTGACCCCCACAAATTATCGGCAATGAGTAAAAAAGAATTGGAAAGTGCCTGTCAAAATTTAATTCAAATTTATTCTGAACTTCAACCGAGTTTGTATTTTGAAATGTTTTAATTAAAAGTATCATTTGAAAAAGATTTTTAAGATAAGCCTGCCATCACTAATCGAGATTTTGTCAATTTATTGTATATAACATACAATTCAGTAGCATCGTCGTTTCCTAATGTTCTCGCAGCGATGTTTATATTTTTGTCATTGCCAGTTACAACAGCTACTGCAGAACGATCCTTTAGAATGCTAAAGCTACCGATAATCAAGAATTTCTTGCGAAGTCAGATGTCTCAAGATAGACTGGATGGGCTTTCTATGTTAAGCATTGAAACCGAAAAAGCCAATCAGATTGACCAAAGCAAAGTTGCTCTAACTTTTGCCAGGGCAAAAGTTCGAAAAGTGCCTATGTTTGTGTAGTGCAAAACGAAGTATCTATTTCACCGAAAATTTTCAACTTAAAAGATAGTAAAAGAGAAATCGAGAGTATTCCTGAGCACTTATCAAATTATTTTATACTGAATAAAAGTTACGGTTTGGGTTGGGGTTAGGAATGGAAAGAGAGTAAAATTTAAGTTAATTTAAACAGTTACGTTTAACAGCTTACATTTTTTATTACAAATAGTTCCGGTTTTCTGGTGAAATAGCACCTTCCAAACAAAAATGTACTTGAACGCAAGCCAAAAAAGCATACCTTTCGACTTCAGATTTGAACCATACTTAGATGAAAAATGATGAGTAGATCTACTGTATTTTTGCTAACATTTTGTCAGTATTCGCTGCTCTGAAAAATCATGATTGTATAGTGCATGCCTGATCATGTTTTGCAATTCGTATTAGAACTATATGAAGCGATATTACAAGTAAGCTTATGTTCACGTCCGACTTTAGCTGGACCTGACAAGTCTATAAATATGTTGATATACTTCAGTATTTATCAAAAATCAAACTTCAAATTATCGAGTTTAAAATACATTTCCGAAATTTTTCCGGGTCAAGTTCGATACATTTTTCTGGTTCTATCTTAAAACAAACAGAAATCTCGAAATTCTCGATTTTACTGAAATGAAACTTGCAATAATGATGCGTTGGACAAATTATATAGTCCAAAAGCCTCGGAAATTTTGGACATCTAAACCGAATAGTTATCTTGCCCTACAGCCCGACGAAATTGTTCCTTTTTTTGGTTTTAAATTTTTTCGTTGGTGTGGTTTATTTACCCTTGCAAGGTTCAACCCGGCCATTCAGCCATGCAGCATGTGTTACTGAGGTTGCTATAAATTGTTTACATATTCCTGATTGCTTAGCGTGCCTATGTTGTGATACTCCCGCATCAGAATGCTCTTATTCTAATGCTTGTGCGTGCCTTCAGGAAACTACACGTTGAGAAGTGCCCACACATACTTGTTCTGCAGCAATCCCGATTGCATTGTTTACAACTGTGCAGCTGTTTAGAATTATTGTAAATTATCAGATGTATTTTTCATGATGAGTAAGTTAAAAATGCTGTTGTTAATTGATTACTTATACTTTGCTGGGGTGTCACTGAGTTGAACCACAATACACCAGTGCACATCACACGATAGTCGTTTTCCGTAAAAAATATATTTTTGAAATTTGCAGGTTTACTGTGAACTAATATGTTGCACTGTATGACCCCTTTAATTTCATGTCATTAGAAAAGTAAGCTAGCTGTAAACTGAAAGTATACACTATTTTTGTTCTCTTTTAAATATTATCACATGCAAGACTATAGGAATCTGCACTGCGCGTGTTACGTTATTGCATGCAATACCCGGGCATCGTCTACTATACATTATTCATATTGAGGTAATTCTAAAGTAACAAACTCAAAAGGGGGGGCTTCGCCCACCAGACGTTGACAAGCTTAATAAAGATTTAGGGCCCCCGATTAAACTCGCGGGGGGGGGGGGCCTGCACGTAGCTACGCCACTGTAATTAGCTACAGATTGTCATTCCGATCTTCATCAACCGGCTTGCACAAACAAATGTTTAATGTTAACCTCATTAACTGCTTCACTGCCATAATGATTTAGCATTAAAATTTGTATTATCTGCTGTCTTTACCATTTTTTAAACAGCCATAGTAATTCCAAAAACAAAAGAATGCATCATTTCCTTTTACACTAAATCATTTTTAATGTCGATGACAGTCTGATGGAACTGGTACAGTAATTTTGGTGATCTGTTTTGTTCTAAATGCTCCAAAAAGAGCAAACATAATTATTCATTAATGTTATAGCTATGACTAACTATTGCCATTGTCCATCAACGAAGTAAATATAGAGCACAAACATAATGGCATAAAAAAAAAAAAAAAAAAAACAATGCAGCCTGTAATCTAATTGGGATAAAAACTTGCAAGACGTTTCGGTATGGTCGATTAGTTCATCATCAGCCCACGTGAAAATTTCCCTAATAAATCTTCAAATATTTATGCATATTCTTGAAAAAATGTTCCCGACAGCCTATACTGTAGCTGACCAAGATTAAAGAATTTTTTTGCATTAAATTGCCTTTATTGATTTCCTTCAAACTCAATTACAGCCATTATGAATAAAGCCGAGCTAGTTTAAATGGGTTTGTTACAAAGTTGTTAATTGTTGTGCAGCGTAGTAATCGATGAAGTCGTTTAGCATGAAGTCGTTTAGAAGTCGTTTAGCAAAGCTTAGCATGTTTGCAATCTATATTTACAAGCGTTCCGGTTGTTTGCTTATGTCATCACCAGTGGATTACAACTTAGTGCAAATTGTAAAATGTTTATTCAATGATGATATAAATAAGTAAACAACAAAAATAAGGCAAGAATAATTGCTTACGGTGTAATGATTCCTAACTGCGTGATTGCTGAAACCCATTTCCATGCTTCGTTACTAACTTTGATTTAATTATTTTCCATATCAGAGACTAAATTGAGTTTATATTCCGTCATTTCTTAAAGAAGTACAGTAAGTAGGCTTAAACTGCATTTCCAATGCACTTTCCAGTTTCAGTTTTTTTTGCTTTAAGTTTTAGTAACTTATTTCAGTTATTTTAGTTTCCTGGGCGTTTTGCTCGCTATAGAATTGCCGTTAGTGGCGCCATATTGATTCACATGATTGCTCCAAATTCAATTATTTTTAATTAGTTTTATTTTATGCACTAAAGGTGAATTTACACAGTATCCGTTTTTCGTACGTTTTCGTCCGTTTTTTTACGTTTTTGCTTCTTCTTGACAAAGTATGCGCTTTTTCATCCGCATTTTCATAAGTCCATATCCGCACTAAGTAGACTGTTGTATGTAGGTAAAAATTTTGTTCAAAAATTTTGTGTATGAAGGATAAGAGCGATATTTCAAAATAGAGCTGTACCCCTTTACAAAAAAATTTTTTTGGAAAATTTTTGTTCAGTATGTGACTGTTTGGTTAGTGCGGATATGGACTTTTAAAAATGCGGATGAAAAAGCGCATACTTTTTCAAGAAGAAGCAAAAACGTAAAAAAACGGACGAAAACGTACGAAAAACGGATACTGTGTAAATTCACCTTAATGTACCAGCTGTACAATTATTCTGTTTTCAGCATAAAAACTAGAGATGCACTTATTTTGTCATTTGTCCAATTGCAAACAATATTGGATTACTTTTTGTCTTCAATTGTGTAATACTGCTGATATGTAGCATTAATTTTTGAATTGTAAACAGCATGAACGTGGAGTGCTACTGTCTCTAACAAGTTAAATCATTTCTAAACCGAAACACGAGGGAACTATTTAATTGTTTTCACTCTACATGGATCTCAGGTCTTGCAATTTTGCTTTATTTGACTTCACCTTAATTATGTCTCCACGTCTGTAATGGATAATCTTTTCAACCGGGAATGACCCAGTGAGGCGGAGAACTCAACGTAGGCGCAATCCCGTGTTTCAAATTCAATTGAATTATTATCAGCATAAAAAGGAGTCAACACAGTACAAGGAAATTGTATTATCCCGGAATTAGGGTAACGTGTAATTAGTATTTTTGAAAATATTTTCTTTGGTTTACTCTATACAAGAAACAAACATCGAAAAAGTTTGACCAACTTTCATTTCTCGCTGCTTAAGCAGTTTTTTTTCCTCGTTGGATTTTCGTTTACAAGTAAACGAAATTCATACAAAACATTATACACAAGAAAACATGAGTCACCTCCACTCAATTTAATTGAATGAGTAATTGAGCATTATACTTTTACTATGGCTATACGTGCGTGTGAGATATTAGGCCTTTCACTTTTAAAATAAAATATACCAAAATTTTTATAGTAGAAAACAGCGTCTATTTCAGTAATCAGAATTTTTCTCATCGGATACTGTATTTAGGTATACCTTCCTTTCCAAACTGTATTTAAGGGATGTTTTAAACAGACTTAAATATTACCCTACTACATTTTAAAATGGTGATACTTCCGAAAATCTAATTAATCATTTTGGTGTCTGTACCTATAACAGAACGCATTTAATCATTTCAGAGTTCTCATAACGCAATTCATGATCTTCAATTTGTCCTAACTGCTTTCTGCAGTTAATTTCTTATTACTTTATGCTAATGTTTGTTTTTGATGCTCCCAAAAACCATTTTTTGAATAACAGCTCGTTTCTGCAGCTTCTAGTTTCTTCGGAAAAAGCTGCTAGGTTATGGAGGCGCAAGAGTGTGAAAATGGCCTGTCTGGTTGACTTCAACACCACGGATTAGGTTTACTGAAGCAGGTATTACAAAGATGAATTTTGATTCTTGGCGCTTAATATAAATAACATATTTATTGGCATTGCCAATTCGCTACAGCAAGTTCTCACTTTTTAAATGAAGTATTTTTGTTACATCGCATTTTAAGGTGAATTTACACAGTATCCGTTTTTCGTCCGTTTTTTTACGTTTTTGCTTCTTCTTGAAAAAGTATGCGCTTTTTCATCCGCATTTTTATGTGTCCATATCTGCACTAACCAGACAATCATATACTGGACAAAAGTTTTTCGAAAAAATTCTTTTGTAAAGGGATACAGCTCTATTTTGAAATATCGCTCTTATCCTTCATACACAAAATTTTTGAACAAAATTTTGATCGATATATAACAGTCCACTTAGTGCGGATATGGACTTATGAAAATGCGGATGAAAAAGCGCATACTTTGTCAAGGAGAAGCAAAAACGTAAAAAAACGGACGAAAACGTACGAAAAACGGATACTGTGTAAATTCACCTTTATTGTTTTAAGGTATGTTGTATTACTTTAGACAAAGTGATAAACAACTGTGTTGAATTTGGTAACCTTTTGTCTTTCATTCTTGTCAAGCCGGAAAATTCATTACACCTACTTTTGGCGTATTGTTTTGACAAGCTAACTTTCGCTATGACTCACTGATAAGAGACCTGCGCTTTCAAAGTTGATATTGCTTTACGAGCGTCAGATAAGATTTCTCTGTAAGAGAAGCGGCCGATTTTGCTTTGTGTCAATTTGTGAGCTAAGTTGCCATAATGAGAAATAAGTTTTGGCAGTTTACTGTACCTTTAGTATATAATTACTAATTACTGTATTAATTTTCCTTTTGTTTCTATTTGAATAAGATACGTTAATTGAAACGACCGACGCTCGCGTTGCGTGTTTCTCTGTTTTTACTCGGCCATTTTCCAACTAACAAGTGCGAAATTTCAGACTTTTGCTTATAACTCGAGAACGGTTGGGCTTAGCTACATGAAATTTGGACAGCAGTTTGAGATTAATGAGTTGTATGTTTGTACACAATTTCGAGGCAATAGGTCACGTGACTTCGGTTTCAGAACCCGAAAACCGACCCGCAAGTTTGGCGTAAAAAGCGGTCTCAGTCAAAAACGGCTTAAGTAAGGCAAAAAATATTTCATATGGTTGTATGTCTCAAAATACCCTTTCATCCCAACCAACCCACTTTTGGCCGCGATGAGGTTTATTTCTTTTTTTTTCTTTTTTTTCCTTTTTTTTTCCTTTTTTTTTCCTTTTTTTTCCTTTTTGTTTCCTTTTTTTTCTTCCTAATTTTTTTACGCTCTTCTCCTAAACCACAACACATCCAAATCTAATTTTTGTGTAAATTTGTTGAGCTGCAAATGCAATTTTTTCTCCCGAAATGTTTTGGGGCAACTCCACCGGGAACCCCCCAAAATGGGGCCCCAAAAAAACCATTTTCTGAACGGCTCAAGCTGGGGTGCTAGTTCATTTTGATATCAGTAGATATTCAACAGACAAATATTTTGACATAGTTTGGGGGTGCCACCCCCCGGGGACCCCCCCAAATGGACCCATCAAAAATCAATTTTTTTGAACGGCTTAACTTAGAGTGCCAGTGTTTTATGATATCAGTAGATATTTAACAGACAAATAGTTTGGCGGTGCCACCCCTCCGGGGGACCCCCCCAAATGGACCCCCCAAAAATCAATTTTTTGAACGGCTCAAGCTAGAGTTCTACTTTTTTTTGATATCAGTAGATATTTAACAGACAAATATTTTGACATAGTTTGGGGGTGCCACCCCCCGGGGACCCCCCAAATGGACCCATCAAAAATCAATTTTTTGAGCGGCTTTACTTAGAGTGCCAGTGTTTTATGATATCAGCAGATATTTAACAGACAAATATTTTGACATAGTTTGGGGGTGCCACCCCTCCGGGGGACCCCCAAATGGGCCCCCCAAAAATCAATTTTTTGAACGGCTCAAGCTAGAGTTCTACTTTTTTTTGATATCAGCAGATATTTAACAGACAAATATTTTGACATAGTTTGGGGGTGCCACCCCCCAGGGATCCCCCTAAATGGGCCCCCCAAAAATCGATTTTTTGAACGGCTTAACTTAGAGTGCCAGTGTTTTATGATATCAGTAGATATTTAACAGACAAATATTTTGACATAGTTTGGTGGTGCCACCCCCCCAAATGGACCCCCAAAAATCAAGTTTTTGAATGGCTCAAGCTAGAGTTCTACTTTTTTTTGATATCAGTAGATATTTAACAGACAAATATTTTGACATAGTTTAGGGGTGCCACCCCCCGGGGACCCCCCAAAAATCAATTTTTTGAATGGCTTAACTTGGGTGCCAGTCTGTTTTGATATCAGCAGATATTTAACAGACAAATATTTTGACATAGTTTGGGGGTACCACCCTCCCAGGGACCCCCCAAATAGACCCACAAAAATCAAATTTTAAATGGCTCAAGCTAGGGTGCCAGTGTTTTATGATGTCAGGAGATATTTAACTGACAAATATTTTGACTCTACTTTTCTGGAGGTTCCATAATCAGATATTTTTGAATAATTGCTGAATTTACGGTAGACAAAAAGCACTTTGAAGCGTCACAGCATTAGCTATGCGTCGGTCGTTCACTGGGTTTGCTGGCAAATTCCCATCTAGTTTGAGTTTACTGTTTGTAAATTTCAAGCTGCTATGTTGAAGACTCACGAATTATTTGTATTTTAATTCAAGATCTGGTGCTAAAATATTCGGTAAGATTTGTTAATATTTGATGTTTGATTTTCATGGTAAGTGATGCGTAATTTGCTATAGTTAGCTAATGTACAATTTTTGTGAATGTTTAATGCTTTTGTTAATGTACAATTGCGTAATATGTTACGGCTTTCAGTAGTCTTGCATGCTTCTTTCGTACGTTTTAGTTTTGCCGCATGCTAATTTCTGCTGTTTTTGGTTAACTGACGCTGTGTTTTTCTATTCCAGAAAACCACAGCCTGCGAGTTCTACACTCAACAATTAAAGGTGTGCGTTTCGAATTAAAACCCTTAGTGTTTGGTCTGGCGTTCACCAGTCGCGCTATATACAAGACCTTACATTTTAGTGTTTATTCTGTCAATGTTAAGACTTTTTTTTTTTTTGTTTTGTTTGCTGCAATTTTGCAAATGATTTGAAATCCTTACCCAGTGTGGACGACGAGGACGTATTACAGTAGGGTGGAGTGAAAAAAAAATTTGAAAAAAGTGTAGTTCTTAAATCCTGACAAATACCCTAAAAACCCCCAAAAAAATGTTTTTGGGCTGTTGCCACTTTAGGGGGGCTAGCAACACCCCCAAATCTGTTTTAGGGGGGCCAATTTACCCCAAAAGGCCATAACTTGAGAACCGCTTATCGTAGAGACTTCATCTATAGCTCAAAATTTGCGTAATTGCCATGTTTGTATCAGCTCTAAGAGAAAGTTTTAGTCTATTTTAATCACAGAAAAAGTTATGACCAAAAATGTGTTTTTTCTGCCATTTTGTTGAAAAATCATGTTAATAAGCTTGTGTTTATGCACTTATCTGCCCACATAGAATCTAGATTACCGCCATTATTACAAATGAGATTGAAATAGGACAGATACCAGTTAACGCTGATGTATATTTTACAACATGCTGTAGACTAAACTTAAGAGAAATGTGGAATATAAAATAGCTATTTAACCAGCAGAGAAACTCTTCACCCAAGCATTTTGTCTGCATTTCTTATGAAGCAAGATGTAATAAGTTTTACAAACAGAAGCAGTTTGGTGTACCGAAATGCATTTCAAATAACGTTTATCTAATTACAACCACTTACATTTAACAACATAAACTTTACGCAATATTCAATAATATAATGACGTTTACCCATGTAGGTATACAATATCAATTGAATCTAAAATGTAAACCCAGAGGCATAGTGATAAAGAATTTTCCCATTATAAAGCAAGATTCATTGCAATTTAAAATTTTATAATCCACACACAAGGGTTCTATTAATAAAAAAAAACACTAGTCCGAAAAGATACCACGCAAGTTTGTCTGTACTGTATACCTTCTCTAGTTTACACCATTCCATTGCCGCCCAGCCGCCCACAAACATTAAACATAAGTAAGCCCGCTTAAGTTTTCGATTATCCGCTACCTACACAAAATAAAAAATGTCAAAACTGCATTTTAGTATTGAATGTTTTTAGAAGTTTACGAGATGTAATCTTCTGCCGAATCATCCCATCTCTTCGTGCAAAGCCTTCAACTTGAGCTGATGCCTCTGTTACCAACTTTACATGGCGTTCCACAGACTGATTATGACATGGATGGTCAAGCTTCAATGGCCTTGCTCGGCATTGTTCAATTTCTGTATCCGTTAAGTGTTCAATTGCAGGAGGCTGATGTTGCCAGGAAGTCAAGTCCACCATCTTGTCAAACGAAGTGGCGGTTAGATTGATTACTGGCACATTGAATGGGCGTAACTACAGAGCTGAGGATGTATCACAGGTTAATTCTGAAGAATGCTCTTCATTAACACTCATAGCAAGGAAATTCGACGAATTAGCTGATGTTAATTCTCGACGAATTGAAAGAACTTTGTTCACTCCTAGCATTCTAATTTTCTCATCATCATCTCCTAACATTCCAACCAAAATATTTTCCTGGTGAGCAAAAAATCCGTTTCGTTGCACCACTTTTAATGCAGTTTCCCTAACGATTTCATTTGGAACATTAAGAATTCTTTGGACTAAATTGAACAAATTTTTAGAACCACGAGTTAGTTGACTATTTGACTTGATTTCAAACCAACTTGGGAAGTAGACTTGAAGACAAAACTGTGCTAAGATTTCTAAGTTAGAGGAGGGATTATCCATGGAAATGTAATACCTAAGAATGCGACAACCGAGGGTAAGCCATCGCGAATGAACTATGGGACCAACTTTCAAATATTGCAAGTCGCTGTCAACAACTCCTTCGATTACAGCAGAACATATCTTATACGCATAATGCTGGTCAGCACTCAAATCTTCTATGACAGATACAGGCAACTTTACAAAATGTGGATTTGGGATTGATTTAAAATGAGCAGCAACAGGCCAGCTTGAAACTTCTCCATTTAGCGATTTTCCAATTGGACCTGAAAACGAGTCGGGGCTCTTAGTGGTACCATCAAGCATGGTAAAAATATGCCGCAATGGAAGTTCATTGGTATGTAACAAACACACCACCCATTGCAGTGGTTTGTTGAGCAGGTCTTCCAAACTTCGAATGCAGCCATTATATTTGCCAGTCATCGATGCAGTGCCATCTGTGCCAACTATGGCAAGCTTATTATGTAATTCCGTGTCAACAATGTTGTTGAAAATCTTCTGTGCAATCGTTTTTCCTTTGCCATCCTCGGTGGAAAAGTGTGTCAGATAGTATTCGCCAGGTTCTCCAATCAGTGTATAATGATCTTCAAGTTGTACCGATTTGTAATACTTGTCATTTGGTCCCTGGATGGTGACTTGCGTGGCATCCTTTCTGCCATCAAAGTAAATGGCATTCACTAGCTTGAAATTTTCTTGCTCCTTCTCCCTGATTTCAGTCCGACATCGCTCTCGTTCTCGTCGAAGCTTGCTGCGATCAATAACGTAGGTCTTGTCGTTTTCCGTTATGAAACCCAAATCCTGCATTACACTATTGGCAATCGCAGCAGCAGCTCTGTCTGATACTTGAAATCGTTCGCTCATTCTAGCAAGGTTGCTCCACTTCATTCGATTTTGACTAAATGACTCTGCATCCGGAACGAATTCGGAAGTAGTAGAAGACTGTGAATGCTCTGTTTGCACTGAGCTGCAATCTGAGACATAACCACAAGCTGACGTGGAAGGGGCGGCAGTTTCAGTAGAAGAACACGTCGGTTCTGTTGATTGAGGGTGGCGCCTTAAAAACATCTTGTCAGAAGAAGATAAAGGAACAACAGTATCCATACATTTGCCAACTCGTTCACTTTTTTGATCTTGGTAAAACGCATAATCTGCTTCTGCCATTCGTAAGCCATGCTGTTTCTCCAGATTTTTTCTCTGTTGATCATCAACATAAAAGACATCAAACAAACTATCAATTGTCTGCATAAATTCGGATTCTCTTTGCAAAAACGTATTTCCTCGTCTTGATTTTGTCCAACGGTCAAGTGAACTAAATGAAACGACTAAGTTCCGAACTTTTTTTGATATTGTGTACTTATGAACCGGATACACATTGCACCAAATCCATCTGTCATGAATTTCTTCAGCTATGTCATTTGCTACGGTCTCAGTCCGAAAATTTTTTAAATGAAGAATTCGCTCTATCACTTGTCGTTTTGTAGGCAACACACCTGGAGGAAAGCTGTCGCGACTTGTAAATGTATGGCCACTATGTAATGTCTTCACTGTATTTGAACTTCTTCTTCGCATTCTTTAGAATTCAAGTCAATTATATACTACAACGTGATGGCTTAACTGAAAATATTTTAGCTAAATTCTGTAAAATAAATACAGTAAAAGTAAAAGTCATGTTAGAATTTATACAATAGACGATTTTATGCTAGGGCGCAAAATGTTTCAACTGATTTCTGTTTTTCTTTTCTCACAGATTTGGTTTTGCTAAGGAAACCAGTGGCTATCAAACCAGCTTCAACCTATTTGTAATAATGCCTGTAATCTAGATTCTATATGGGCAGATAAGTGCATAAACACAAGCTTATTGACATAATTTTTCGATAAAATGGCAGAAAAACCACATTTTTGGTCATAAGTTTTTCTGCGATCAAAACAGACTAAAACTTTCTCTTAGAGCTGATATAAACATGGCAATTACGCAAATTTTGAGCTATAAATGAAGTCTCTACGATAAGCGGTTCTCAAGTTATGGCCTTTTGGGGTAAATTGGCCCCCCTAAAACAGATTTGGGGGTGTTGCTAGCCCCCCTAAAGTGGCAACAGCCCCAAACCAATTTTTTTCGGATTTTTAGAGTATTTGTCAGGATTTAAGAACTACACTTTTTTCGATTTCGAAAAAAAGTTCTTTTTCACTCCACCCTAGTATTACAGCTACCATCTCGTATTTTAGTGTTTATTCTGTCAATGTTACGACTTTTCTTTTTTGAATATATTTTATAAAATATAAATAAATTTTATAAATCATGAAATATGAATAAATCAGGATTATTCTCTTCGTCAGATGATGTACTGTTCCCATAAGCTTACAAGACTTCGCTCTCGACATCCAATGAGAAACCTCGACCTAGCAATTTCCGTAGCAGACCATTCAGTTCCTGAAGATCTATCTAGCTGAGTTTATCCAACAGTAGTCGAAAGAGCCTTTTAGCTGCAAACTTCCACGCAAGCAATTGGTCCAGCCCAACAGACTACGCAGCCGCAGAGTTGTAAGTCGGGCCGGGCTTTTCGGGTCGGGTTCGGGTTCCGGCCTAAAGTTGAAAAAACTTTCGGGCTCAATTCGGTCCTGAGACGCATACTTTTTGTCTTAGGTGTACAAAAATATAATCAAAATAACTTAGCAACATTGCTAAATTTTTCTGACCTAACTTAACTTGCGGGTTTTTTCGGGCAAGATTTGGGCTTCAAATTAGTTTTCGGGTTCGGGCCTAAACTAGTTGGCCCGTTTACAACTCTGCGCAACCGATATGGACGATTTGTCGACAACATGCATCGCTGGGGCCTCTCCAAAACGAGTGCATGTGACTGTGGTTCAGAAGTCCAACCAAACCTACACCCACATCCTACAGGAGTGCCCAATTTGGAAACCACCGCGCCACCTCACTGAAGTAGACAATCTCCTTTTGCAAAACTATCTACAAAACAGCAATTTTAGAACTGAGTTGTTGCTTTGTTTGTTTTTTTCTATGTTTTTTGTTTGTTTATACGAATGAAAAAAAAACACAAGCATGAATCGGCACTATGATGTGAAATTTTTTAACAGGCTTTTGTTACCTGCTTTGAAATAAGCAATAACGATAACTATTGTGCTGTAGCTTTTGAGCAGTGACGTACATCAAAACAATTTTCATCAAAATTTTTAAGTAGGGACGAAATGAACATTTCCACAGTTGCATAATTTCACAAAATTAGTTAATAACTAAATGATTACTAGCAGCTTACTGTAGCAAACAAAGTCAAAAAATAACAACAGGTTGAAAACAGTAATTCAGAGCAGGGGTCGACAACTTTTCTTATACTGCGGACTGGTTAAAAACGGAGAAAAACTTTGCGGACCGGCTTTCAAAGACACAATGTTTAGCTATGAAAATGTAATTAAGTCTGCTGCCATGAGAACTGCAGCAAAATCAAACGTTTGCTGTTAATTATCAATATAGTTGCATTGTTGCTGTAACAAAGTTAAATTATTGCAGTATTCCTGTAAGTGAGTTTGAATTTGAATTTAAAAATTAAAAACAAAATGATTGGATCCAACGCGAGTAGGTAGATGGCAAATTGGGTGAAAAACAAGCACATTGCAACCAATGAGTTGGGAATTCCATTCATGAAGAACACAATAAATATTTGCAGCTGAAATCTGTCCCCTTGAATCTTTTGCAAAAAATTATGATAGGCCATTTTTGCCCAAAACTTGAAAAAAAATTACAAACTGTTTAAGTATTTAAACTCGATTAAAGATTTTGAGTTACCGAAAGTTAAAAAGATTTTACTTGCAAACCACAAATCATCGTTGAAAAACTGAAAAAAAATCCTTCTGCAAAATTAAGTAAGCATTTTGCTAGTACATAACACCTTAAATAAATAGAAAAGCTTATATTTTTAAAACACTTTTGACATACTTTTTTAATTACTAATAAAATCAAAGTTGGATGCGTGGGTTCGACTCCCAGTCAAATTAAACCAAAGGCTTCAAAATTCATAGTCTCAGCTTTCCTGCTCCACGTTCAGCATTAAAGAGCGCAATGTAATGCATTCGCCACGTGTGGTAATAGATGGAAGCGTGACTTTAAGATCTTCGCTCTCTCGTAGTTATTAGGACGTATCTTAACTAAGATAGTTTGGTTTACGTTATTCATCTCACGTTTTTGGTCACTTTATGCTATTACGCCAGGCGAGTTTATGCGAGAGTGTATTTTACTCGGTTAATACAGCCACACATTCAATATTGTTTGACCGTCACTAAGCTCGACAGACTGTACGGCCCAATGAGGTACCCCAATTTCGAAGACAGCTACACATGCAGACCAACGAATTCTGTACTTCACAACTTGCTTAGTTCTGTTTATCTCTAGTCTACAGTATTATATTATTACCAACTCTCTGTGAACAGATGGCTTATTTGTGCTTCTGGCAATATAATTTATTTTAATTTGTAATGCTTTGTTTCAAAATCTTGCCATATTTGCCATAAATGGAAACACATATAAGAGCCTGCTAATTTTTGAAAAAAGAAAGCAGAAATGATTAATTTCATCAAATACGAAATTTTACCGAAATGATTTTTTTTAATTTATCAAGTTCAGTTTTTTTCTTGCTAAGTATACAGTGAAAGCTAAAAATCTGAATCTGCACTTTTTGAGAAAGTAAAAATTGAAAACAAATCGTTTTTTTTGCGTGCTTTTACCAAAAGCCAAACGTGAACTGTACAAACTTTTGCGAAACGTATAGTAAGCTCCAAAAATCGAAAACGAAAACTCACCTAGACCGACAAATTGTAAAGTTAAATTTGTGTAAAAATTATCGACGTTTGCATAAAATCATTCCTGATTTCCGCATCGTATCAGCAACCCTGCTATTTAAAATAATTTTAACAAAAATTTTATTTTGGTATGCGTATCTGGTAATCGTTGTGATTAAGATCATTTAGTTTGCCATTTGCCCAGTACATGGTGTTTAATTTAAAGTAAGCAAAACAAAAAGAAACACTAGTTGAGTTGCAATTTTTTTTTTTGAAGTAAATTGATCCTACATTTTTCCGGTTTAAACCAAGTCTGCAACATTAGGAGTAAAATTGTGCGCTAACAAGCGTATCCTTAGTTTATTTTTACACAAGTGAATGGCAGCTTGGACCATGGTACGCCGGTCGTCCCGAATTTTTGTTTGAAAATCACTAAGCTTAGTTCGTACGTATGCTCACGATTTTACGCTCAGTGTAGACCGGACCTTTTACAATATCCATATTGTTAGGCCCCTGAATAAAATCCTGAAAAACGTTTAGGTACAACGAAGCGAATTTATGCATTTTTTTCTGTTCAAACCGAAACTGATTTGAAAGAATACAGAATTGTAGTGATATGGACATCGGAATTTGGTGTTTCGTAAAATAATGAAAAATTATTCATCCGATCATTTTTGGTATTTTTGATGCAAAAACATACCTCAAAATTTAAAGAACTGTTTATTAAAATAGCTTTTTTTGGAAAACAAGCAAACGTAATAAAAACAAATCAACAAAAATAAATATTTAAAAGTAGCAACAATAATTATAAAATTAGAAATAGTTGAAAAATAAATATGAAACAAACAAAAAATGAAGATAGTTTTGATGTAGGACATGCGCTGTTATGTGGAGTCGTAGTTTGCAGCAAAGAATTTTTTTTGTCAAATGAAAAATTTTCGTTTTTCTTGTCGTTGGATGGCATGGTGGAGCTGTTAACTTCTGTAAGTTCTGCACGAAACAATAGACAAAAAATTAAGTTAAAAACAAAAGATTTGATATTCTAAGAGGCTGCTTTTACAAAATCCTCTTGCAGCATGAAAAAATAAACTGATTTAGGAATAGAAAGTTCCTTTTCAGCAAAGCAAAATGTACCAGTTGACAAATAAGAAAATAAACAAAATAGAAAACGCAGTGAAATGTCGTCAAAAACAACCCCTTAAAGGCTTAGAGAAAACTTAACTTTCACCAAAAATGAAAATTTTATTACAATAAAATAAATAAAAGTGTTTCAACAAAACAGCCTAAATTAGCCTACGAACGAAATCAATTAAATTTTAGTTCAACTGCAATTCCGAGGGTAAGAGATCAACTCTAAAAACTTCAATAAAGCTTGGCGATAATGAAATAAATGTAAAATAAATTCTAAGTTCAAAAGCCATATCAACCTTGCAGACTAGATCTAACAGCGATGCAATTATGCTTCACCTAAACGGCATCCGCAGTGCTAAAACATAAAATCATAAAAACTGTGCGTGGTAAACAACTAAAATAGAAGTACTGAAATACTAAACTATGAATTACGTCTGAAACTAAGGTACAAACTGGCACCATAAACTGTATACTGACACTAGCTATCACAAAAGAGATGCCGTAGCATTAGAACGGGTGAAGTAACAACTATTGCGGAAAAAAAAATTACGTCAGAAAATTAAAAATTTTACTTTTTACCACTGAGGAAAACTGTGCGTGGTAAACAACTAAAATAGAAGTACTGAAATACTAAACTATGAATTACGTCTGAAACTAAGGTACAAACTGGCACCATAAACTGTATACTGACACTAGCTATCACAAAAGAGATGCCGTAGCATTAGAACGGGTGAAGTAACAACTATTGCGGAAAAAAAAATTACGTCAGAAAATTAAAAATTTTACTTTTTACCACTGAGGATGAAATGAGGTGAAATGTAAAGCTTTGAGGTGAAATGTAATTACTGCACTTTTAGATTTAGTGTGCCAGACTGATATGGTTTTTAAACTTAGAATTTATTTTAGTTTAATTGCGAGCATATATTAAATAACAAACATTTTTCCTACACAAAAAATCTTTGATTTTTAATTAAAATTGCATCAAACATATTATTGTTAAACCAAAAACAAGAAAACATTTTTGTTACGTTTTCACAAATCAACAAAAACGAAAAAGCATACAGTGATAATTAATGCCTAAGGAATTGAATCTACTGTATGATCTGATTTAAAAAGTGATTAAAATATTATTTTGAAATGTTTTTGCCTCATTGTTTTCAGCTAACTAAACCACAACACCTGTGATCTTCTATATTTAAAATTTGCTTGCGGTATTCTACAAGACATTAAAAAGAGTGACGATATTTATCTGCGCTAATAAACAGAAATAAGAGTAATATTAAATTATTAAAAAAATAAACCACAACAGAACTTAGTTGTATTACAAAAAATCTTTAGGGCAGGTTAAATTTTTATTCCAAATCCTTATTCTATTAGTATCAGATTCTTACTCAAATAAAATAGTATTAGATTCTTATTCGAATAAAATTTTATCAGATCCTTATTCAAATAAAACGTTATCAGATCCTTAATCAACAAGAACTGTATCAAATTTTTCAGTTTAAACAAGGATCTGACACTCTTTTATTTGGATAAGGATCTGATACTCTTCCAGTGGAGGCAACCAGGGATGCATAGGGGGCTTCAGCTTCAGCCCCCTTTGTTACTTAGAAAATTTAACCCAAATCTGTACTCAGGCCAAAACTTAGCCAGAAATCTGGTCTTCACCTAATATCAGGTCAAGAGCTAGTTGGATTTCCGGCGAAGACCTTTGTTTTGGTTTTTACCTAATTTACGGCGAAACACAATCGTAATTATCAGTTTTCGTAACCCCTTGAAAATAATCTCTCAGAGGCTCTGTTTGTGGTATATGCGTAGTTGTATCGGTTTGCTCGTCAAGCCACCTAAATGAGTCATTTTTTTCACAAAAACATCTTAACTTTGGGGTCAAGCTCCTCCCATTTTAGCAAAATTCTCGCTGCGCACCTGCTCTCTTCTATTTGAACGAGGATCTGATACAATTCTATTTGAATACGGAATTGACCACACGAGAAAAAATTTTAGGCAAAAGAGCACTTTTGTGGTTTTATAGATTTTAGTGATTGTTTTGTGAACTCTGCTTTGATCAGTGTTTTCGAGCACATTGTTGGGCTTGATTCATCCATTTTTGCGTATGGACCAGGCACTCTGCCTCTGTCTTATCACACAATCGCTGGCCACCCTTTTTTTGGTTCTGCTTGCAAATCTTTTGTCAAGCTGGGCCACCAAAATGGGTAGACTGCTTGGCCCAGGAGCGTATTTGGGGGGGAGGGGGCCATTGGGCAATGGCCCCCCCTTTTGGGTAGCCCGGATAGTATTTTTAGCATAAAATAGTATGCAAAATTGCGGCATGACCCCCCTTTTGTAACTTGGGCACAAGGTTTCAGCACACAAATGGTGGGTGAAGACCTTTTTTTTTGGTCTTCACCTAATTTTGGACCAAAATGCGTGCTAAATTTGAGTGAAGACCTTTTGTTTTTTTGGT
Source organism: Trididemnum nubilum (assembly GCA_963965965.1). Classification (NCBI taxonomy): domain Eukaryota; kingdom Metazoa; phylum Chordata; class Ascidiacea; order Aplousobranchia; family Didemnidae; genus Trididemnum; species Trididemnum nubilum. The sequence continues at coordinate 25,003,801 of OZ014489.1, read as the reverse complement.
CTTCACCTAATTTTGGGCAGGAAAACGGGACTGATTCCCCAATGCAAAAGAAGCGTAAAGTGTCTTTACCAGAAACAAAACGAAAAATTGCCAGGTCGGGAAGCGAACCGGGAGTCAGCAACCTCTCGATCACTAACTCGAAGCTAAACCAACTGAACGATCGTCTCTACATAAGTAGCGTTATGAAAAATACAAGGAAGGCTATGCTATCCTGAATTTAGAAACGCTAAATCAAAAGAAAGTAATAACTTACTTGTTTGACTTTCTTTCGTGTTTGCTTTTGTCGTTATTGATTCCAATGGAGGTTTTTTAGTTGTTGTGGTTGTTGTTAATATTCTTTTTGTCAATGCATTTCCTTCACTTGTTGTTGTGTCTGTTGTTTGTTCGTTCGTTGCATTTGCTGTTGTTATTGGATGTGTAGTTTCGGTTGGAGCAGCTTGAGATGGTAAATCTAAAGCATAAAAAAAATTATTGTTGCACTTAAATTGCACATTAATTGATTTTAGATCTAAAGCAAGACAAAAACTTGCATATTTGTATTGATCTATACCTGCAATAATTTCTAATACAATACTGAATAAATAATAATCCAGCAGGACAAACTTGACATGGTTGTTTATAAACTATTTGTCCTTCTAAAGTATTTGGAGCTATATTGAAAATGGGGTTGAAAAAGCAAACACTAATTAACTTTTTCAAAAGTTGATTTCCAATAATTACAGCGTAGTGAATACTTTAGTTTAATTGTAACACCCAAAGAAACCGCAAAGTAAGACAAATGCAACTTTAATGCGTTTCATCATTTGAGAGTATGTATGTAGTTGTTCAACTGGTTTGCAGTTTGCAAAATACCATGTTGCCAGTCACAAGGCTTAATATTTGCAGCATTGTCTTAAAAACAATTTAAAACAAATTCTCAAATCTATTTGCTACAAAAAATTACAAGACTATAGACTTGCTTTTTACTTCAAAACATCGATACGACTAAAAATTTATTAAGTGCGTTCTATACCAAATATTTTTTTAGGTAATTCGCCTAATTTTTCTCCTTTTTTTCTTTAGAAAAAAGCTGGAAAAACAATTTCCCAAATTCAGATAAATTTTGAAAAAAAACAAGAGGTCAATATAATTTTGGTTCCAAAACTCAGAAATCTGCGGCTGCAAATCATTTCAAGCTCCTTTAAAGCCTTGGTACAATGCAGCTCAGATATTTCACTCACCGTTTAAACTTTTATAACCTCTTGTACTGAGAAAGTGGAATCGTTGATTGGTGTGCTCCGCAAAAGAATGTTTGATCATTCTCCCATTTTTGAGATCTCCTTCAGCATAAAAAAGATTGAACCTTTCTCTACTAAGGTCCCATGTCACTGGATGTCCTGATATGTTTTTGGTTACGCTAAATTCTCGATAAAAAGCGCATTTTAAACGACCGTCTTCTAACAAGTGATCAGCTATTTGGACAGATTCCATCTGAAAATTAAATATATCACGTGAATAAAAAAACAACAAGAAACTGTAATATAAAGCAAACTTTTGCTTTGCATGTAAAACAACTACAATACCGTAATTTAATATTGATACATACAGGTCAAAGGGTTGGCAAATGTTTTCGATCTCAAGGCTCGCTCTCTTTAATCACTCGTACCTTGATGGGTGGCCCTTTTCGTGGAAGAAATAAATAAACAAATATTTTGCCGCTTTCGGAGATCACTTTTATAAGTATCTGGATCTCTCACGACGGCTCAAAGATCTACTTAGTACCTTTACGTTCCCCACTGAAAATCTTCCTTACTTATGGTAGGCTAATCCTTCTATGCAAGTACCTGAGGAACAAAAGTGGGGTGATTATAACCATCGAGAAAAGCTGATGAAAAGTTGACGTTGTCCAGCGACTTTGAACAAACGTAACAATCGTCGTTTCCCTAAAAACAGATTAATCCATTTTTTGCTACTGTATTTCATATAAATCGCAGAACAACAGGTTAAAATACGCATAATACATCACTCAATCTTCGTGCTGATTAGAATACCCGATAGAGAGTTCACTAAATTAAGTTTGAAGATTTTTCAGATATAATTTGGGGAGGAAGCATTCGTTTTATTTTTCATTGCCAGTAACACCAAAGAAACTGATGTTCAAATGTCCTTTTTATCCATCTATGCAAATAGAAATACTTTCATATTAAAAATGGTAATGTTTGTTTTACTTAGTCCAAAATTTATTATAAAGTTTTTAGAAGTCTCATATTATTGTCAATTACTTATAAAATTTTGGAAAATGGACAAAACTTGTTGAGCTTTTTCCAATAAATTGATCTTAAAAAGTTGTCCCAAAAGTGAAATGGCACCAATAGTATCCACATCACTTACCTAGGCTTTATTATCGGCAACGCACTTGAACATAACCCAAACAAGTACATAGCTAAAAAGGTTTGATATGGATTTGAATCAAATTCATTTTCAAATTGTACTTAGATATTTTCGAAAAAATATTGCTAAAATTACCATTTTGTGGTCCCTTGATATTGCCATGGCCATCCAACCATTTGGTTTCCCAACCATCACAAATTTCACCAAATTTGGTCTATCAGTCTTATTAGGTCTCTCCCAATAAATTTGAGTGCACCCATCGCCATTGGGACAAGTTCTTTCGTTCTTTACAAACCACATTCCCCTTGTACTGTCGTCACTGGCATAGATATGATCGTGTTGGTGAACCTACACAATAAATTATTTATTGTTCTGATTTGTTACTTAAATTGCTAGATTGTTCGGCTAGCGCGCTTGCTTCTGGAACGGGAGATCTGAGGTTTGATTCCCTGACTGATTAGTTTAAAATCAAAGTAGCCAAAAGACCACAACAGCTCCGAGCTTTCCGTGGAAAAAAATCTATGCCACTTACGCGCATTAACGCATAGATGGACCCCACCGACGATACACACACTAATGCAGTAAGACTGATCAAGTTTTGATTTGATTTTTTTGACAACAAGGCCTATGGGTTATACTTTACAAATTTTTGGAAACGATTTTACTTTAGTATGAGGCAAACTTTCGTAAAGATATAACAAACGTTCAGCGTTAAAAACAGATTTTTTGCTTCTTTGACACTGGCGAATCAATAAAGAGTTGAAGGTCTTGGATTTTTATAGGTCAATGCATGGTTCGAAATATGAAGTAACTGGCTTTGGTTTGAGATTATCATTATTCCTTATTTTTCAAAATCTTAATACTATTATAGGCCTATACTGTTAATCAAAAAAATGATAAAAACAATCTAAATTAAATTTTAGTTATTTTAGAAGTTCGAGTTGGCATTCTTTCTCCAGTTTTTTATTTTACTTTCAAACGCAAACTGAAAACGAAATAAACTAATTACAATGTACTCTAAATAGACCTATTTTCGAGGTTCGTTTTGTTAACAACCATCAAGTATCCAAATAAACAACGTTTTATCTTACAGTCAAAGCTATTTCACTTTTATTTTTGAGAAAAAGGTACGTTGGATTTGCTTTAATTGGATCATCTTTTAACATATTTAACGGTGCATTTTGACTGTAGAGAAAGAGCCGTTTAGGTCTCATTATGTCACATAGTCACATATGCAATACTTAATATGGCTAGTCTCTTTTTGATAACGCATATTTTTCCTTTCTTCCCTTTTTCGTTTTTGGAATTCGCTTTCTTAAAAATAAAACTATATTAAGTATAGAAACCTGACTTGTTAATATCGGGAATTTTCCTGGAATGCTAAAAAAGTTTTTAGTTTGTTTATACAACGATGTTCTACGAGATAGTACTTCGCCTAACAAGCACTCTATAGCCTAGATTTTATCTGTAAACTAACGAAAGTTTAAATTAATAAATTTCACTTCTTACAGGCACTGCTAAGAGATCATCTCCCTTGTCAACCGAGATACCCTGATCTGACAAGTTGTTTTTGGTAGTTTTTGAGGTGAAATTTTTTTCCACGGTTGAATTTTTGGATAGGTCTGGAAAGACACCACTTTGACGTAATGAAACTCTATTATCTATAAAACAAAGTGAAATAAATCAAAATAAATTATTTAGCGAAACAAACATTTCTTTATTTTTACATTTTAAGTAGCTTTTGCGTATTTCCAGGTTTTCTTCGCTCTGTTTTTAATAATGAAGAATTGCAATAGTCAAACTGCTACTCCAGCTGGTACTACTTGTCTACCTCATACGGTGTAGCCTGGAGACTTTACACTTACTATTTCTTGCTGCTGAACGTCAAACTAGAAAGCTGTGAATGCTAATTATGTAGTTTTTAACTCTATCCAAGTGAGAATCGAACACAGATCTACCCTGATAAGTAAGAATAAGTTAAAAGGCAAAACATATTTAAATATGGTCCCCGAAAACTTCAATGACCAGAAACGATAGATGGATCGCAAAGTATATTTTCGGGTTTCAAGTGATTTGTTTTCATGCATTCTGAAATAATTTGATAACAGTAATTGTGCAAGCAACACGCACTTACAAAATACGCAAATAAATCTTACTCTCATCTTCAGGAGCAGGCGGATACTTTTCACTCCGGTGGAGATCGAACGATTTCTTTGTGTTTGCATAAAAGGTATGTTGCAAGAGTTTTATTCTACGAGTGTCAAATCCTCCCTCAGCATAGAGAAGATTGTAGTTGTTAATTGCCAAGTCCCACGTCAACTCAATGTTCGATACATTTCCGGTCACTATCATGGGACGAGTGAAAGTGCAAGTCATTTGACCATCAACGTAATTGACCGAGCCGCTTTCAACCTAAAAGCGATAAAGTTTTGTTCCAAATTCCCTGAATCATATTAGTCTTACATGCGGTACCGGTTTAAGCTTATCCGTTCAGCGATTTTCAATTTTTTGGAGAAAATTAGATACTTTAAAATAGTCTAAAAAATTTTGAAACCAAACGGCCAACTAAATTGCTGAAAAAGTGATAGACCTACTTTAGGCTCGTTATTCTTGATTAACGAATAAGACCAAAGCGCAAAAGCATATACATTCGCGATAAATTTTCATTACAATCGTCCAAGTGACACTTTGTACTCTTTGGCCCTCTTTTCAGGTTGCTCAACTAAGTATTCGATTGTTTAAATTTTTGTTATAGAAACAGTTTGAAATTTTGAAAAAATGTGGAATAAGCAACAAAAAAAGGACTACAAAGTAAAGTTTACTAAAGCTCGTTTTTACAAAACCGCAATACATGACGTAAAGATTGCGCATAACCTCTTGCAAAAGCCTAACCTTGTCACTTGTTTACATATCTTCAAAAGCAAAACAACTCTACGTCAAAGTACATTCGGCTTAGGATTTCTTTTTCTTTGTGAAGACAACCGATTACATCAGATTTAAATAGAACACCGAGCAGTTAAAACAGCTTACGTTGTAGTTTATTGGCAGATCAAAACAATTAAACTGCTTAAAGGTTTCAAAAAAGTTTACCATAAATGCTGAAATTTTATTTAGCTTTTAAACAGCTGCCTTTATATTTAGCTTTAATAATATGCAAAGATATTTACCCTGGGATAAATTAAAAGGGCATTGCAAATAGAATAGCCGAAAAACTATTTTTACCGGGCAGTTGTCCGAGCGATAATACGTTTGTCTCTAAAACGGGAGGTTTAAGGTTTAAGTCTTAGGCCGGTCAAATCGGACACAGTATTGCCAACGGCTCGCCACCGCTGCGATACATTTCTTGAAAAGAGCTTTGTAGCCTAGCGCAATGACGCGGAGATAGACCTCGCAAAGTTGTTACACTCTTTGGCGTAATACAGGAAGCATAATAAAAGGTTTGGTTTGATTTTCTTGCAGTATACAAGCACAACAAAAAGTTTTTTTAAGTTGAATGCGTTGTTTTATTAATCCTGCATTACGGGTACGATTCCAATCACGATTTGCAGAAACGCAATTACAGGGCTACAGGAGATTGGTCTATATAGCCAATTTTCTAAACCAATACCAAACCATAGCTTGCGTCAGCGAGCAAAAAACAAAAACAAAACAAAAAAAGACTGTTTGATTGTAAATGATTGAAGAAAAACAAATTCAGGGTCGCAGTCAAACGTTTTTAGGTGAGGCCCAACATATCCATAATTTTAATTTGCAGCTAAACTAATCCTAAGTGAAAGTTTTTCAGACAATGCTCAAGCATTTCCTGGCTTCCCTTCTGGCTACAGCTCTAAACGTACTGCAATAAATCAACAAAAATTGTTTGTTTCAAATTTACCCTTATAAAAAAAGGTAGAGTTATTTTTGAAAAAATTCTTAAAAAAAAACAACTACAGAGGTATGAAAACCTTCATTTAAATTTAATTTAAAAATAGTATGTAGATCGATTGAATTTCGGTAATGTCTTAGTATAGGAGGGTTTTCATTAAGAGGCTTACTCCGTATTTTTAGCTTGCTTATTTAAATCATATTTTTTCTGCATGTAAAATAGTTTGGCGCATATAACACGTTAAGTAGTGCAGACTGTACAGGAACTCGAATTCGTGTTTACATACCTACAAGAGAATTAAAATCATAACCAAAGTTTAAAGAAAAACTGCAATAAAATTTATGGCGGTGAACTGGAAATAATTTTGTTGCGCGTTCTAAAAACTTTTTAAACGCACAGCAAAAAACAGGATTTTTGGTATCCACTTCAAGTTACCAAAAAAATTACAGTTATGAAAGCCAAAATGGCAACATTGACTGGAAAATGTTTTCGTAAAAATCACTTTCTTGCTCAAAATTATCAAAAGTAATATCTTAAACTGCTAAAATTTTTTTCAAATGAAGATATATTCGACTCTGATACCCTGAATTAGAGAAAACATGTTACTGCTATTTGGTTTTTGCATAGGTGGGCTAGTTAATGCGAAACGTTCGCTTCGTTAATCACTAGTCCGTTAACAAACTTGATACCTCAGTTAAAGTTAATGCGTTATTTTCAGCTTTAATGAACGAAAGTTAATGAAGTCCGTAAATATTTTGCGTGTAATTTACATTTCTTTTTATTCACTCACTTCTAGAACACGTATTGACGCTGTTGAGCTGATTGTACGGAAAAATTTATTGCTATGGTGGTCTTTTTGTGTTTCGGAAGTCACATTTTACAATCTAATCTAATTTCAAGACAAAAATACGTTCAAATGCACTAACAAAGCTGCAATCGGAAAATCTTTGGAAGCTGCCAACAGCGATAATTGATAGACCTATGAGGCCGCAGCTTATTATATGCCACAAAAAGGAGCTCCTTTCTTTGCTTTTTCTAAAACACTCGGGCTAAGACCCAACAGGGTGCTACCAGCGCAAATTGATTTGTACCGCTACGATGAATGAATGTAGCAAGAAATTAACGATGAACACGTTAACGTAAGTTAAAGAAACTTAAAATAAGCCAATTTAGTCCATTAACATAAAAAATCTTTTTAACGGATTAACGAGTTAATGAAAAAGTCAGCTTTCGTTAGTAATGGATTAACGATTAAGGAATTTGTGCCCTCCTATGGGTTTTCGGTTATGACAGTTTCTTCAAAAAAATGTGCATTTCTGGTGGTGTAGAGAAACAGCTTTCCTTAAAGTGTTAATATTATACTTTGCAATAGCTAGGTGTGTTCAAAAGAACAAAATAGCGATTACAAAATTCATCTTACCCTTGCTACGATTTCAGGATGTTCGCGACCAGTTAAATAAGCAGAAAAAACACTTGAAACTTTGCCAGTATTGATACAAATATAGGCATCATCATATCCCTGCAAACATGTAAATACAAGATTAAATGCGATAATGAAAAAAAGAAAATTTTGTAGGCAATTGAAGGAGTGAGATAGAGCGCCAGTCACGAAAGCTGTAGATTCTTGTTCGATTCTAAGTCAGGTAAAATCATAGACTGTAAAATTGATATTAACAGCTTTCTTAGTTGGCGTTGAGCTTTAAATAAGACAATTCTTAAATGGTAGGCGTTAGCTTGACTTGATGACGATAAGATTTTCCGCTCAAATTTTCCAAATCAAAGAAATTGCCATATAGTGAAAACAAAATTAATCAAATGCTGTCACCACTCCCCGTGTCACTGTAGTTTCAAAATTGTTTTTACACCTGCTATTTTTTGCACGTTTTAAACAAGTTTTAATGGTGTGTTTTCATTGCACGCGAAGCTATGCGAAGCGACGAGAAGTAACCAAAATTTGACGTCGTCGACAACTTCTGAAAGATTTCAACCGGTCGCGAGCTTCGCGGGAGGCTGCTTCATTTCACTTCGACAAAATGTTGATTAAAAGTTGGCCTATTTTGAGCAAGTGACGTAAGCGACAACTCGCGAAAGTAGCCAACTTTCACTTGGTGTTGCTTCGCGTCCAGTATAAACTCATCTTTAAGGAAAATAGGGTCAATTTTTTTAGAAACAAAACAAAAAAAACAACGTACAGAAACATACCATTCTCGTGTCATAAGATATTGCAATTGCAATGTATCCCATGTTCGTTGATGATGTCAATGTAAATTTCATCATCAGATGACCGTCTACGGAAGTTGGGATCCACGTAATCCGCCTGCAATCCGCACCGGAGCATTCAGACGGAAAGATCCAAACTCCTCCTCCATCCTTGGCATAAATGGTATCATTCACATTAGGACGACCAATAATATCCTATAAATCAACAATTATCATGACTTCAATTGAAATTGTATGCTTCTGAGTGAAGCAGAAACGAAACAAAAAACGCTTTATGATGCTCAAATAATTTCAAATCAATTCTTTCATTTTACTTGCTGTATTACGCCAAAGCTTGTAGCAATTTGGTGGGGCCCATCTCCACCTCATAACGCCCGGACAACACAGCTCCTTTTGAAGAAATGCTGCAGCGGTTGCCAGTCGTTGACAATACTCTGTCCCATTTAGCCTGCCTAAGATCTGAACCTCAGATTAATAATGCTGTATTCATAATGCCGGCATTTGATAGTAATCTATGATAGTATTCTCTATACGACTGGAATGTAACAAAATGTTGTGAAATATTTCTGCGACTTTGATTGTCCACATTTTGTTTTCCTTGCAGTGAAATGTTTTTGATTGGTTTAGTCTACATTGCATTGCTGCAAATATTGCTTTGTACAGTACTTATTTATTCAAACAAACTAACCAATGAAGCACGGGAAATAAAATGAAAAATAGTACTGCTTTATAGGTCTCGACCATATGATCAAGTTTGATTGTAATTTGGTCAAAATTATTTCCTTATTAGCAGATTTTTCAATTTTTGAAATGTATTTTCGCATCATGCTTTTTTCGTTCTCATCGGCACAATGGACATGTGATGTGGCCATTGGTCAACTAGCAACGCGTAGCATTAAATCAACAGAAAATTGCAACATTCATTTGCTTTGATTTTTATAATGTTTTACTCGATTTTGGGAACTCGCACAGCTTTAAAATTTATTGATCATTTCAGTACAAACTTGTTTGAAAATATATGATATTCATGCACATCTTTTGTGAACTGATAGCATCGCATTTTCTTATATTGGCATCATGTGGTTAATGTAATAAACGTTTAGATTATTAAACAACAGACCGCTTATTATGAATTAATGGTTTTCATATTGATTGGAATATGTCAAGATGTTATCAAGATCATGAATGGTAATCTAACGTAAAAAGGCATTTTTCGTTATTTTTAGCTCCTTATCTCGAGTAAAACTTCATAATCTAAAAAATTTGCACCCAGAGTAAAATGATGGAATGATAGGGAGAAATTATTATAACTGACAATTTTTGGATAAAAGCCAGTAAATAAGCTGGAAAAAATTGAAACATCTTAGCTGCAAAAATTTGAAAAACTTTGTTACACGATATCCTACTTTTATCTCTCATCACGCGGTGAAACTCGTATTACTGTTTATGTATAAGTGAGGGCAAATTTTGGTTAGAAATAAAGTTTTACATTGGTGACTTCTTGGCTTCTTTTAGGTCCCTCAGTTTCCCAAAAGATCCTACTTTTTCCTTGTTGTCAGAGATGTACACGTGAAATCATGTTATCTCTTTAAAAAACTGCATTTTTAAAAGGGAAGCAAAGCAATTAGAAGAATTTTTAACACAAAACTCGCATTTCGGTTTGAGAGTAACTGTTGCACATAAAAATTTATACTCTTTTGTTTTTGATTGCAGAATTTTCAATCAAAAAACGCAATGTTTGAATCTCAATTTTTTTTATTCGCTCTCTTTTGTTTGTTTATTTAAGGTGTAAAATCAGATGTAATCAGATTTGAAACTCTGAGCTATTTATTATCACAAACTAAATATTTACGCACGTTTATGAACTAAAATAGGTAGAGCATGTTGATGAATTATATTTCATTATTGCCAAACGTATATTATAAATCAAATAACATTCAATCCAGTTTTTAGTCAATCAGGCGCGTGAAAGTCGGACTTTAAGAACCTTGAAAAACTCATCATAGCCAGAACGGCGGCCGCTTTGTTTCATCCTTTTCGACGTACTCGTCTTTATCGAAAGTCATGATCACACTTATTCTTATAAAGTCTCTTTCAAGAAAATCTTTTTTTAATTTTTTAAAAGCTTTCGGAACAGTATTTTTATACATTAACGAAACTGTATAATATTTGCCAGTTGATGGAAGTTTTGTGATGGTAAAACAATAAATATTAAGTTGAAGTCTTAACAGTTCAGCTTTTGACAAGTCTGTTTTTTATTTTTTGACTAACATTTGTTAAAATAGACTATTTTTCAAAAAATGAAAAAGGACCCAACAAAAGGTAAATAAAAAGTATCGAAATAAAAAATATAGGTGCTGAAAAATGAAAAAACTATTAAGAAAGTACCGAAAAATAGAAGGAACAAAAAGATGCCAGAATGCAAAAAAGTGGATTTATGCTGAATAAATGCTGCAATCCTGCCGTCAAAATTTCAAACGCTTTTCAAAAATTCAACCAGTTTGAAAAGTTTGTCTAAGCTATAGTCGCGTACTACAACAGTTCTTGCAAAACAACGAAAATGTTGCACCGCTAAGAAAAATCACCCTCAAAATGAAAATTGGTAAAAACAAACAATAAACTATATAGGTTGCGTTTTTGTATAAAGTACAGTTAAATGAACAATAAAGTACAGTAAGTACAGTAAAATGAACAATAACATGCACAACGATGGCATGAAAAGTTACTTATAAATTACAAAAAGAATTTTTCTCAAAATTTGGTAGACAAAAGAAAACTGTGAAAGGTTTAACGATAAAATCACCTTCGTGTCACGACTTTTGCAATGAAGTAATCCCAGTCTCAACACTTAAGAAACTTAAAACATTATAATCCGCTATATTATAAACATAGATAGTGGCAAAGCCAAACAGGGCGTACAGAAGTATGTTTTGAGATATACAGTAAATGAAACTCTTTTGTATTTTCACAATTGCTTTGCAATAGAATGCAGTCATTACACAATTTGTTTTTATTTATTTTAGAGTTTTGGCAAATATATGCCAGCGTTATAAACGTAATGTTGTTTTATTAACCAACAGCAGCAGAGTTTTTCTGTTCTTTCGAGTTTTTGCGCCTTGAGTTTTATATTCGTGAAAAGTATGATTTGTTGATGCAACTACCAAATGCGGTTTAAAGCGCAATCTAAACAACATATCGAAGAGTCCTTTGACTAAGCTAAACTAAAGAAATGTGTTTATACATTAGGACATAAACAGTCAACACAAAAAGATTTGCAATGTGCATGATTAGTGAATACTTTACAGGTATATCACACTCCATAATTTTTTTCAATTTATCCAAATATTGAAAACGTAAAAGATAGTGATGCAGAGAGATGTTTGCTTGCGTTATATATTAAAAAAGAAATTAAATAAGAAACGAAGAACAAGGTTGGAAATGATTGAAATGGGCTCCAGAACTTACGTGAAGTACCCAGATCTGATTTTGTATAAAAATGAATTCTAACAAAGTTTTGGTCTCTGTGCAAAAAATTCAATCAGTTTAGTTTCAATTTATGCATCCAAATTTAGCATAAAACACCATTCTACAAGACCGAATCACTTAGTAATCGGATACGGTTAGACTTGAATCAAGATTTGCTGCTATTTTTTTGTTTTACCCGGGAATTTCTGCTATCAAGAGCGCAAGAAAACGCTCTTGGAAAACAGTCAGTTGATCGAAAAACATATAATAATTTTGCAAAAAAATTATTGAGTGCTGTAAAGATCAAAAAGTAACAAAATTTTGGAGCTAATTATGCTCATCGCAAGGAAAAGCTCTTCTTTTCATGCTGAAAATTTTCACTAAAAATGGATATATATTCTTCGTTTTTAAATTCAATTTTCTCTGTAATTGCTTTAAGAGTCTAAAGTATGTCAAATTTTTACAATTTAAAATAATGCTTTGCCACAGCTACACTTTTTCTTTTTACAGTAGAAAACTTCTAAAAAAATTTATACCAAATATGCTTAAAAATGAAAATAAAGAACGATAAGCAGTACACTATAATCATGGCTTTAATCCAAAAGTTTGTCACAATCCACAACTAACCCAAAATTTATATTAGTTTTTTACACCCAAGACTATTTAGTGGTATGGCGTATTTTGAAATGAAAATTTAACACATAAAAATTGTTTTGAAACTAAAAAAAAAAAAAAAATTGGATATAGCAGTCTGTTTAATTTTATGTCACAGTAGTACGTTCAAAATTATGTGTTTTAAACATATGTTTTGATAAATAAATACGCATCAGAATAGCATAGACAGAAATATCACGTAGCTTAAAATTGTGAAACAACATAGTACCTGAAACAAGAGTTTGCGCATTAGCCTAACAAAGTTATCGGTTTCCATCATCAAATTTTTATGTTCTTCTGTGTATACACTCGTAACAAAAATATTGACACTAAGACCTTTTATGCTTAGTGTCAATACACTAAACGATTATTTTCACAGTCATACATGTTAATCTTCAAGGCGTCGGTATACATTGCAGTTTTAGGTATTTTTCATGCTAATAATTTTCTAACCTTTATCTCCTTACAGTTTTAATATGGGTTGCTCGAAGTTATTAAGTCTTGTTTGTTTATCATTTTGCGCAGTTTCACGCGTACAAGAAAAAATTTGATCTAAAAATAATTTCAAAATTTTTAATCATGCTAATAACGTTTTTTCGTGCTTAGTAAAATGATGGCAAAATTTTTCAAATAGTTTGTGTTCTATAGTAGTCAGTTCTATAAAATTTAAGATAAAATCAGTTTTTGCTTCACAGCAAGACTTTTGTGTTTTACTCCGATTCAAACAAAAGATTTTTTTGGTACAAATCGCCTATAAATGATAAAATTAATTAAAGTATCATCAATTACATCTCCAGCGTTTCCTGTGTATTATGCAAAGCTAAAATAATATCGCAAAGTAATATCGCAATGCAAAGCCGAAATATTAAAGTAGCAGTTTGATATTATGCAAAGCTACCGAAAAGTTCTGAACCTCTGATCGCAATTTTAATACAATGTATCAAAGTTTGCTTATTTTTTGACCAAAAAGAGTTGATCTTTGCAGGATTCAAATTTACAACACAAGCAAAAGCAATTGCTTACCCGTGCCACATGGGTCGCAGGCATGCCAACTTTTTTGCCATGTAGCACACACAAATCGCTATTACGTATCGTTTGGTGTATAAGCAACGGGTTTTTAATTCAGTAAATGATAAGTTAACTTTCTTTATTGTTATTAACTATACGTACGTACTGCGTGTTTTTTGCTCATAAAGACTGTTTGTTGCAAACGTACAACTCCCCACTTTTTTACTGAGTCAATTCGAAAGAATCAAAATAAGTAATGTAGTAAACAAAAATATATTGATACAGGTTTTCATTTGATATGCTCTGATTTCAGTTTAACTTGAAATGGAATTTGCTATCAAACTTAGCGTCGGTGGTGATAAAATCAAAGGTTGAGAGTAAAATTTGTTTCTGGATTTCTAGAATGATGTTTTAAAGCTATTATTTTCTTTTCAAGTTGATCACATTATCTCAAAAACTTAATGCAAAATGCCATTGCGCCGTCTAATTATTTTTATAGCTTTGAAAATATCACACATACCACATAAATCGCATTCTGTGACACTTGGACTATATGATTAAGCTTTAATCAGTGTTTGTGTGTTTGTCAATTGAGAATTAAAATTTTTGCATCGAAACAATTAAAGTTGTACTTCCTTTTCAGTGGCGCAAAGAGAGGTGGGCTAAGGGGGCTTCACCCTCCTCCCTTAATCAAGTCACTTAGAAAATTTAATCCCAAAATGCTAGCGTTTAAAATCTGTTTAGGACTTCACCTTGTGAGAAAGGGGTTTGAAGGAGCTGGGCAATTTAAGCATTCAACTGGCTTTCAAATATTAGCAATTTAGTTCTTTCAAATGGCTCTAAAAAAGTGTGAAATTTGATCCGAATGGCGTAAAGCTGGCTATTTTTTTTCGAAAAATTACAAAAATTGCCCAGCGGCTGTGGAGGCTTTGCCCCTTGATACCCGTCTGCGATACGCTTCAGTTGCACCAGTTTGCTCGGCACGTTCTCTATTTCAGATATTTTTTATGCAAAAAATTAATTTTTTTGTTTAAGCCCATCCCCCTCCCCTTAAGAGAACTGTGGTTCCGCCCCTGATCCTCTTTTTGGTATTAGTTTGCCAATTAATATTTTTTTGACCTATTTAATCAAACTTTTAAAACACGTGTAATTTAAATAGTAACAATTTACGTTCTCAAAATTTCAATCGTGATAAAACTGTTGAATATTGATTGAGTAGAGCCAAACCTAATTAGCCCCACCTCTATTAATAAATAAGAATTAGGTGTTTCTGATTGAATTGGCATCTTTCTGGGTAATTAAATGTATCGAAACCTCAAATTAAGGAGTAAAGTCTATAAAGTCAAAACTTAAGATTTGAAGGATACGAAAATTGTGTTTAACCTTTTACTTACCCATGGCTCTAAATGTCATACTAAATAGTACTAAAAATCGCATTTTAGAGGAAATAGGGACTATATTTGAAACAGCCTCGATGATCGCCAAATTAGTTAAATTTCAATCTAAAATGATTTTTTTTTTTTTTCTTGTACTGAAATGTTGAAAATTTTTGATCTATCACAAGGTTTTGGTTTATTACTATTTTGTTCAAACCTTATTGATTTTGTTTAGAATCACCAAAAAATGTGAACCGAAATACTAAATAAATTTTTATCAATCTTTTTACTTAAAAAGTACAGTATAAATGATCAAAAAATGCTGTTTGTTTCAAAGTGTGTCGTAAATTGTGGCAGAGATGTGCCAAAAATCAAATTTGATCGCTCACAAAAACATGAAAATTTCGGGCATTTAAAAACATTTTGCTTTTTAAACATTTCGCAAAGTATAAAATTGAAAATGAGACAAAATGATTATTTCCATATTGTTCAATCAATTTATAGACTAAGAACATCGTTAATGTTTGTTTTTATTCGCCAATTGAGAATATTTTCTCGATTATACGAAGGTGAAAGTTGTCTTAACTGTCTCATTACCGGTCAAACATTTTAAAAAGATGAAAGACGGAACGCTTTTAACAATAGCTTATAAACTCATTACAATGATACTTTACCTTAATTGAAGTACACCAGCCTACTCATAATGTTTGTCGTAAAATATCTGTTTAACATAATTTTAAGTTGCTACCGATATTATGAACCCAAATGACTCAGAAATTATGACGAAAAATACTGGAAACACGATATTGGAATTCAAATAATCACAAAAAATTTTTCTGCTATGCTTTTTGAAGGTCCAGAGGTTTAAGTAAATTATGGAAATATAAACCAAACAGTAATACAGTATTCTAAGAGGGTCCAAGATCTGAAAAAACCATACATAAATATCTAAAATAATTAAAGTGGTTTCACTAAATTGGATTGCTTTGAGCGTATGTAGACTATAGACTAGAATATTGTGTATCGCAACATAAAAATACAGTAGAAGACTGTGAATGCTTTTTAAAATATTGTTATCTGGCATATTTTTGGTTGATTTTGAAAAAAAAAAAGACAAGGGAAAGATATACAGAAACCCGGAAAAAAAGCCGAAAAAGAGAACAAATCAAAAGTAAAAAATTTACCAGCTTCGCAACGAACACTGGCGCTGACTTTGCTGGAGGTTTTTAAGGTTAGGAAACGAACGCCCTTTTCCTCGCTTTTGTTGATTCGCTTTTCAAGATGTTTTGCGTTTTGTACTCTTTTTATATACACTTGCTTTTGTTCATTAGCAATGTGAACAACAGTGTGTCTGTATGGGTCAGATATTCTTAAGGCATGCCAAAAAAGGTTTTTCAATCTTACCTCTTCACATGATATGGTTGTCTTGAATGAAAATAAGAGTAGGCAAAGAAATGACGATAAATAAGTCCACATTTTCGCACGACGCCAAAGCCAACCGACTTCTAAATTATTTATTTTTGCTTATATACAGTTTCGCCACTTACCACCTGTAACAGCATCTTGTTAATGAAGTGTGTTTTCGAAAGCAATTCTTAAAGGCTTTTCGGTAAAGCCCTCAATCTTTCAATAATAATAATTGGGTCTCACTTGATAGTAATGCTACCAATTCCGATACTTTTTGTGCCGTTTCATTTTTGATTTTTTTCGACTGATTTGTACAGCACAGTATTTTTATGTGAACAGAAATTTCTCTGCTGAGAAATGCATTATTGTAATTGTCACAAATTTTTGACATCATCATAAGCAAAAAGTTACCAAATCATCAACCGTTTCAGTTTACAGATCGGGCCATCATACTGACGAAAACTAGCTGCACTGATGAGAGCTGAAACCTTGTAAAATACATCCTTGAGTAGACCGATTACGTAAAGAACAATTTTTTCATAAAAGATCAATTTTAGTAACAAAATTAGAACTGTAATCGGACTATTTTTCAAAATCTTTGGTGTACACCAACTTGTATATCTAAGCTCAAGTTATTATGTTACAGATGCTTCGAAATCAGCCTTTCAAATCTTGCGTTTCCGGGAACCCATTTCTCACTGTCTATATTTCGCTGTTTTGAAGCTATGTGAAAACTTAAAATTTTTTTATGAATCAAAGCTACTAACCATACATGCGTATAGTCAAATCTTCAGCCTAAGGCTATGTAGTCGACGAGAGAAAGAGCTCCGAGGATTTGAAATTCTAAACAATCACGTTTTTTCGTTTTGATCATGGCAAGATTTTATAAAATATTTAATTAAATCAAAGAATTGCCTGCTAAAAACCTATTGCAGGTTTTCATCCGCTGTTTTGAAGTTTAAAATGTGATAATGACCTCTGAAATTTGAAGCTTAATTTGATTTTAAAGAATTTTGATTGGCTTTAAAAATCACTCGATTTTATCAGCAGTAATTCTTCAAATTACATTAAACTGACAGTGAAAAATTTTTGTTCTTCTACTGTTTATTTATTGTTAATCTTAAAACAGATCTGTAATTTAATAAATATGGATGATTCTCTGCAATTAACCAAAGATATGACCTATTTTTTGGCACAGTTTTATTCTTCAAATGCATTGTTCTCCAAAACCGATCAGTGGTCTAGTGGATCGAGCGTCTGCTACTGAAGTGGTAGACTCGGGTTCGATTCCCGGTCCAGTCAATCCAAACACTATAGAAATTAGTAGTTAGAGTTTTCCTGCTTGACGTTCAGCAATTAAAGGGACAGTGTGAAGCCTCCGCCGTGTGTGGTAGACAGGTGGGCATGTGGCAGCTTGACTCAAAAACCATTAGGTTCCATGGCCTAGTCAACTTGGTGAATAAAATGTAATTACAATTATAATTAATTAGTGGATAGGTCTAAAAATTCATCAAGAAAAGATGGGATCAGCCACAAAATAGGGGATCACAAACATCAATTCCGTCGAAAAGACCTGGGTGGCAGTAATCTGCTCAGTCGCATTACTGCTAACCGAGGATCACTATTTAGCCATCATAATTACAAGATTCGCATGGGTTGGAAAAACTTTTGGTGGATAATCGGTACCGGCAAAGTCCAAAGCATAACAATTTTGTTAAGTCATAGAGCTCAGTCAATTTCTTGACCGAACTACCACCAAGCAAAACAGTCGTGCGAAAAAAAAAAAATCTTCTTTGAAGCAAAAAGAAATTTGAGAGTAAAACAACCCTCCATGCAATGCTCAGGATAGCGCTATTTCGGTCAATACCAAACTTCGTCAGCTGAGCTGGCATGAATCAAAATGAGTAAAAAACAAAAATTTTTCTCACTATTTATAGAATTTCCAGTCGCCGAAAACAGGCCAAGCCAAAAAAAAAAATATAGATGGCCGAAACAAAAGAGCAAAAAATCGGCAAAACCAACAATAAGCTCCGAAGTCAAAATTATCGTTTCGCCAGCGATCAAAATGCAAATGAAGCGTTGAAATCGGCTACATGAAGCGTTGAAATCGCCTTTCATATTTTTTTTTGGCTTGGCCTGTTTTCGGCGACTGGAAATTCTATAAATAGTGAGAAAAATTTTTGTTTTTTACTCATTTCGATTCATGCCAGCTCAGCTGACGAAGTTTGGTATTGACCGAAATAGCGCTATCCTGAGCATTGCATGGAGGGTTGTTTTACTCTCAAATTTCTTTTTGCTTCAGAGAAGATTTTTTTTCGCACGACTGTTTTGCTTGGTGGTAGTTCGGTCAAGAAATTGACTGAGCTCTATGACTTAACAAAATTGTTATGCTTTGGACTTTGCCGGTACCGATTATCCACCAAAAGTTTTTCCTAGCCGATGCGAATCTTACAATTATAATTCTCCTTATATGTCAAATTGTAATTTCAAAACGATCCATTTGGACAATCAAGCGCATGAAAGAAAATCAAAATTGTATATTTTCAATAAATAAAATAATGTTAAGATTTCAAATCAAGTCAAATCTTCGATTGTGTTCGCTGTATTACGCCGAAGAGTGTAACGTGTTTGCATGGTTATCTTCGTGCTATTGTGCCTAAGCAGCACAGCTTGTTTGGGACAAATTTTGCAGTGGAGAAGAGCCGCTGGGAAGACTCTGTCCGTTTGACCGATCCGAAATTTGAACCTCAAACTTTCAGCTCCAGAGACGAACGCGTTACCGCTCTACTAACACTAACTTGTACATGCAAAAAAACAAACACCGCAAAATTCACAAAATGCTGTATGCAAAATATACAGAATCTTTAAACCAGTTCAGCATAATTTCAAAAACCTATCAAAATCTAATCATTCTCATAAGTTATGATATATTCAATTTATTCCGACGTTACATCGTCACCATCTGGAACATTTTAACAACTTTGAAAGACCGGCATAGCGACAAAGCAAAATTATTTATTTTTTGGCGATGAGGTAATTTTTAATGACTTTTCAAACTTTACTAAAT
The DNA here is from genome assembly GCA_963965965.1 of Trididemnum nubilum. Classification (NCBI taxonomy): domain Eukaryota; kingdom Metazoa; phylum Chordata; class Ascidiacea; order Aplousobranchia; family Didemnidae; genus Trididemnum; species Trididemnum nubilum. Next base: position 24,984,369 of record OZ014489.1, on the reverse strand, counting down.
TAAGATTATTGAAGTTTCGTCGTAGGTAGTAAAAATTTTTGTCGCACTGTCTTGTTTATTGAACGTTACTCAAATAACCCATATTTTTGTGATAGAATTCACACTTCATGCAGCTAGTGAGCGCATACTGTAAAACTACACTTTTTTTTATAAGAACACGAGGCTCATTTTTCCTTAAAATTTAAAAACAATGCCAGCCTCAGGGCAAAAAAAAACTCGGGCTAGAGCAACGTATTTAAGTAATCAGCAGTGATTTCTTGGTCTTTTCTGCATTACCACTGTCGATTTGCGTAGCAGTAATAATAATCTAGCAGCAAACAAACAACTTTAAACCAAACAAGAATTAATTTTTGTCACTTTATTCTCCAAAAAAATCAAAAATAAATGAGGTAGAAAACTCGTGAAAATTTAAGAACAGCCAGCCTCAATCCAAAAGTAACTGGTTCTAATAAAAAAATACGTGCATAGAGTAGATTCTTCAATCAGTGTTAAAGTTATAGTTACCAATAGCACTGTAATGAAAATGTCCAAGCGATAAAAATAAAATATCGTTCAGACTAGTTTTTTAAAGAAATTTTTTTGCCTGAAATTTGAATTTAGCTCTGACCTACAGCGCTACATGCTTATGGAATGACGTCACAATACCCTTGAAGTGACATCATTGATGCAGATCTTATCAAGCTACTACCAATTTTCAAACTAGAAACCGCAACGAAAACATTTCTAAAAAACATGCTATTAGTAATATGATACTAATCAGTAATTAGATTTTATCTGCACACTAATATTTTTTTTGGGTTTTGCTGTTATGATGTGATTTTTGCTTATTATTTATAACAGGGGTCGGCAGCCTTTTGAACTAGTGGGCCAGAATCATTCCTAAAAGGTACCAGCGGGCCACCACCATTCAAGCGGACCAAAGGAGAAAGGTCTTCACCAGAAATTGAGACTTTTTTCAGCCGATTTGATGGCAAAAACCAACAAAAAAAAACAAAAACAAAAAAAAAGGTCTTCGCCAGAAACTTAAGCCTTTTTTCGGACAAATCGGTGGCAAAGACCACAAAAAAGGTTTTCGCCAGGAGATGAGAATCATTTTAGCGGTTTATTGCTGCATATCTATCATTGAAAAAAGGTCGCGGGCCGGGTAAAATTCCTTGGCGGGCCGGGTAAAATTCCTTGGCGGGCCGTAGGTTGCCAACCCCAAATTTATAATATTCTCATTTTTGATCTAAACAAAAGTTTGCAAAATCCAGCTGTTTGAAACCTGTTTGAGGGGCATGACGACGACGGAAGGTGCAGTGTGCACGTATACGTTACAACGATTTCATTGCTTGTTAAAAAATGATGTTGTCCACTAATATTTGCAAAGTTCATTGTAGCTTCATTTGAGTTGGTTAAAAACTGTATTTTATCGGCGCCATCTATTTTGTTCGCCTTGCAATTTGTAGTTATGGTCGACAAAAAATCAGACTTTGCTCATTTAGGGATATTTTGCATAAGTTGACAGTCATTATCTTACAGCAGGCTATTATGCGTTTCATGCATGTTCAAAGCCGATCAGTGGTCGATTAGACAGAGCGTTTGCTACTGAAGCGGTAGACTCGGGTTTGATTCCCGGTCAGATCTAACCAAAGACTAAAAATTAGTAGTCACAGTTTCTCTACTTGACGTTCAACAGTCAAAAGGGACAGTGTGAAGCCTCCACTGTGTGCGGAAGACAGGTTGGCAGGTGGTGGCTCAAACACCGCAGAAATCCCTTTGCTGTTTTCTAGTAAAGTCAATTTGGTGAATCAAGATGTAATTGCAACCAGTGGCGCAACCAAGCGTGGATTAAGGGGCCATCATCCCCCTCTTAGCCAAGTCAGCTAGAAAATCCAACCACAAAACACAAGTATTCAAACGAGTTTTGGACTTCACTTGTAAGGGGGGCTACTGGGCAATTTAATTCTTGCAAATAACTTCCAATAATAATTTAGATCTTTCAAATGTCTCTAAAAACGTGCGAAATGTGATCCAAATTGCGTTAAAATCGCTTTCATTTTCCGAAAAATTACAAAATTTGCCAAGCTGATAGGGGCTTTGCATTTACTCTGTGATAAGCTTAGTTGTACCAGTTTGTTCAAAGTTCTGCTCAAAGGAAGCGATTTTCAAACAAAAACTTTTAACTTTGGATCTAAGCTTTCCCCCACCCCCTTAGCAAAATCCTGGTTCGCGCCTGATTACAACTACGTAAGTTTATAAATTACAATTAGGTTATTTTGTGGTTCTGAACGCATTTTTCTAGCATTTTGACGGCTGCAAATTAATCGCATTTTAAAACAGCAAAAATTAAAAATTTGATAAAATATGAAACCATAACTTTTGCTCAATAATACGTTTTGTTTTTGTCGAAGTTTTCATCCCATCTCGTTTTTCTGCTCTCTAAAAATTTTTGATAGGCTACTGTGCCCTTTTACTTTTTTTTTGCTAATCTTTACTCATAACAACCAGCTGGATGGGTGACTTCATCATCTTTTCCAAAACGTTATCCATTGCAATTCGTAACAAAACTCTCTAACGCATTATACCTAACTGAATAGCTTTGACAAACGCTACTGTACAATATATTGAGTCTCAATGTCTGCTTAAATGCCATTGCAAAACTAGTTAGTCTATTGTGTAATTATGTCATTGCAGCATTGGTTCAAAATACGACCGTGAGGGACAGACTTTATGTTTACATGACAATCCACAAGCAATGACCAAATTTTTTTGTTCATCGTCATATGACGTTCAGCAAAAAAACTGAAACTGTTTTTAATGTGCATTGTGAACGGTTTCCCAACTTATTTTTGTCACTTTAGTACTACTACAAGTTTATAACTTAAAATGCATAAAATGGTCAAATTTCTGTTTTGGTAATGAATTAATATCATTAGATTTTAAACATATTCAATACCAAAGCAACCACAAATACTAATTTTGATCATAGTAATGCAAACGCTATTAAAAAATTTAAAAGTAATAATAATGGCAAAGTAATAATAAAAAAAATTTTTTTTTCAAATAAAATCGTAACATTAAAAAATTAGAAAAATAAAGTAATTACCGCTACAATTCATATTTTAAGCCTCACCCACTAAAACATTCTCTGCGCCCTTTCCAAAATCTTTACAAATACGTTAGACAATATTGCTACCATGTAGAAACTATTTTTTAAACATATCGTTATCTATGTGGCATGTTTGGCTTTGCAAGCTGTAATGTAAAGCTCCACTAACTTTACTAAAATTTAAAAGACTTTTTAGTTTGACAAAAAAGGCTATTATTTTCAAAAACAATCTTACATTGACGCTGATGTTCAAGTTAAACACTTAAAGAGCTATTTCACAATAATGCTCAAGAAAAATTTGGCTTGAGTACACTACCTCAAATTTAGAAATTCCCCATAGGACTTTGGTGCTACTTTGCTATTTTGCATTAAACTGTAATTAAGCGAAACAGGTGTGAAAAAGAAAAAATTAAAAGCTTAATCACTACTTGCAAGCGTGTTTAGGTAATTCTGTAATGCAGCAATTAAATCTTAATAAATAGTCAGCAGATGGATGCTTTAATATTAGCTACCAATTTAATAATAATTATAGATTAAACTGCGCCGGTACGCCAGTGTAATTTATAAATTTAAAACCAAACGTAAACCTTGAAAAATGTTAAAAAAGCTGAATCTCCCTCACCTTCATGAACCAGATAAAAACAATGATAAAAATGAAGCCGTAGCTCATCTGTCGTGTCATCAAGTCGATTAGTTCCAAATGATTTTATTTGAATAAGATAGTTGATGATGATGACCCACCTAGGCCGAAATCAATTTTATCGTTTAAAAAAATAAACTAGGTTTTAATGTTTTTGAGGCTGCTGGTTCCTCTGGATTTTTTGGCAGTTAAGATTTTTTTTGTGCTCTTTTTGTGTTGTCTGGTCTGATTAAACTTTGAAGTACGCATGGCCCAAAGTGGATTAACTTGATCCTAGGATTATGAAAACTTTAAGGGAAAAGTTTAACCAAATGGTCGACAAATTGCTATAAATATAACGTAATTCAAGAATAGCTTGTGAGAACTTGCAAATTCAGTTTATTTTAATCTGATTAATCGACCGGTAAAGAAAATTAAAAAAATTGGTAATTCGCGCATCAAAGCTAATCCACGTTGGCACATTGGGTCATATGCACCAACGTCGATTAACTTTGATCTTAGATTATCAATTTTTTATTTCTTAACTGTTCGATTAATCAGACTAAAATAAACTGGATTCGTATGTTTAGAGAATTAATTATTCCTGAATTGCGCCAAAATTAAAGCAATTTGCCCGGTATTTGTCTCAATTTTTCCCATAAAATTTTGAAATTCTTCCGACCAAACTTAATCCACGTTGCTGCATATGAATCTTAGAATATTCAATGTTTCGGCTATGCCATCAGCCCATTAAAATAATATAGCCACAAGCTTATCGGGCATATACGAAATCAGTCATAAATTATATCCCACTATTTTATTTATTAAAATCGATTTCACCCCAGCGGGGCATCATCAGTTAGATCTAAAAACAATCAGCGAATACTTTAAAACCAAAATCATCATAAAACCTATATATAGACTATAACATCAATCAAATTGAAAAGAACATGAAATGGACTCCAATAACAGCGAAATTAAAGAAAATATAATACTGTATATAGCAAAACCTTTTTCGCAAAGCAAATGCATTAAAAACCTTGTTTTATCTACACCACCAAACATCAGAAAAAACTATACAAAAAAGTTGTTTCAAATAATAAACCCCTACAAAAAAAATTTTTTTCCTCAATTATAAAATGCGTTGCTAAGCAACCAAAAGAGTAAACATGTCTCCAAACCTTAAAATGTAGAAAACTTAAATTTTTTTTCAAAAATAGGAGGAATTGGAAGAGAACACATAACCAAACTCTTACCTTGGTTGGCAAATCCATAAGTAGGAAGAAAAGGACCTTTAATGCTAACTTCTCTTAATCATACTGCTAAAATTTGGTATAGACAAATGGCGTTGGTCACCCCTCGTGTAAAACGTATTGGTAAATTGCATAAATTTTTTTACCTTTTGTGTAACATTCGTTGATCAAACAGCCCAAGTAAAATAGGATTAATTTGACCGAGAATGGTGATTCTCTAAGGGACTGAATTTTGGTTCTTTTTGAGGAAATCGCTCAACACCGCCTTCCGGTAAGAAACTTCTGCGTACAGGGTCCGGGTCAGTAGCGTAGCCAGGGGGGGGGGCGGGGGGGCTCGATTCCCCCATTGGCTAGTGAAGTATGCAAAATCGCACCATTTTGGTGGTTTTGAGGCCGATTTTTTGTGAAAAATTGAAAATAGCCCCCCCATCGGAAAACAGCCCCCCTCAAACGTTTGGATTTCCGATTTGGGCCGCAAAATCAGCCTCAAATTCGGCGAAGACCTTTTTTTTTGGAGACCACCTGATTTTGGGCGGAAAAATCCTTTGAATTTTGGATTTCGGCAAAAAAATCAGCCCCAATTTCGGCGAAGACCTTTTTTTTTTTGGATACCACCTGATTTTGGGCAGAAAAAAACTTTGAATTTCCGAGCTTTCCGAGAAATTTTGTCTGAATTTTCAGACAAACCGTGTGAAACTCATTCAAGAGCAATGAAAATTCGGGTCAAGGTCGTTTGCACACTTCTCACTCTTTCAAAATAGCCCCCCCCCCCTTTTCCAAATCCTGGCTACGCGCCTGGTCCGGGTCCCGGTAAAAGTATAAAACGGGTTTCACCACTTGTAGACTGATACTGAATTACTCAGTGATGTTTAAAATATGCATATTTAAACTCTCCATTGGTTCTTTTTATTCTCATTCCACAACACTATCCATTGAAAAGGTTAACGACCATGTTTCAACCTGCCCTAAAAGTCATTATTCTGCTCAATGCTCATGTTGTTAATCCCATAAACAAACAACTTTATTCTTCAACAGCATGTTTACGATACAAAAGTGATTTAAGTTGGCTATTATTTAAGTTCGTTGCTTTTGATAAGTTTTTTGATCAGTTTCACCTGGTGACAAATTAGGCTTGAAGTATCAAATCAAATCTTTCATTATACTCACTGTAATACGCCGAAGCGTGTAACGAGTTGGCGGGGCCATCTCCGCGTCATTGCGCCCGGGCAACACAGCTCCTTTTGAAGAAATGTTGCAGCGGTGGCGAGCCATTTGCAAAACTGTGTCCGATTTTACCGGTTCGAGATTTGAACCTCAGACTTCCCGCTCCAGAGACGAACGTATTACCACTCGACCAACTGGCCTTGCTTGAAGTAGCTATTTGTATTTGTTTTGCGTAAAATTTGTTGAATTTAAAAAGATCAAGAATACTCTTTGTAGCATTTTGCGTCTACACACAGATTTTCAAATGCACAAACAAAAAATGTAAACTTAAATGTTTATAAGATTGTCATGCTTTACCAGGCAAAATCAAAACAATAAATATGTATACCTGGCAGAGTGAACGCACAACAACAGCTACAAAAAGTTTTGAACTGAAATTCCCAAACCTGGTTTAAATTCAAATTAACATACAATTTTCCACCAGAGGTTCAGTTTATTTTGAAAATAAGCTAACCGGAAACACGTGGTTGAATTACACATCAAACCTTTAAACAACCAGCACCACAAAAAAATCAAAACCATTCTTCGGATTCAATTCAATTCAATTTATTTGTTTACTTGAGTTCAATTACCAGAAACTTAATATCAATAAAAGAATATCCACTCGTACAAATAGAATCAATACTAATGTCAATCACGGAAATAAATGTGGGCTTATTTAACACTTAACAGAAGTAATTGTTGATGAATGCGTAGAAATTAATTGGGTTTTCCAAAATTATGAGTGTTGCAAATTAAGTCTCTTACTGTCAAAAAAAGCAGGACAGCGAAAAGACCTTTTTCGGGTCATTGAGTCAAGCTGCCCTTATGACCAAATCATTATTGTAATTATTATTAGATTTTTTTGGGTACCGTTTTTTTTAATCAATTTTTAAAACAAACAAAATAAACAAAACAAAAAAGTCAAACAAAAATAGCCGTTAGAATAAAAAAACACTTTTAGTCTTACCTCGACTTTATCAAGACTGTATGTATACTTCAGTAATTATTTAGCGTAGACAATTTTATTTGCTTGCTGCATGAATATTTCGGTAATTGTTTGAAAGTTGATAATATTTTGTTCCATATTTTCACTCCAATGTACCAGCAAGATCGTTGCCCGTTTCGAGTTTTAGCTCCTTCCAAGTAAAAATTATCTGCAGTAATCGATCTCATTTTGTAATCATGATGTTTGCTAGCATCTTTAATATACTGTAGTTGTCAACATTTTTAGGTAACATGGAGTAATGATAAGAATACATAAATTTAGCAATTGCTAGTTCAGAAATCTTTATCACTTTCGATGTTTTCATGGATCTAAATAGAGTACACATTTTTGCTTTATCTTTAGCAAATTTGAAATTCATAATGCGAATGATATTGTTTTGCACCACATAAATCTTTTCCAAACAAGTTCGACAAGCAATGTTACATGAAATAATTTCATACTTTAAATACGGATAAGCAAAATTGCAATATAACTTGATTAGTGTTGCCTGTTAACGTAATGTCTGAAATAGAATTCTGGCTGCGTATGACAGTTTTTTTTATCTCATAGTCAATATGTGCATTCCAATTTAAATACAAACCTATCGTGACAACCAAATACTTGATGGATTCCACAAATGGAATTATACGTTTGCCAGTTTTTATGGTAAAGTTTTTCACGAAACTTGAGTTACATTTTGGTTCACAACAAAGTATGTTGTTTTAATTACATTTTTCTCGAAATGAGTCCAATAGTAAAATAACCTGTATCAAGGATTTTGTAAGTTTTGTGGCTTTTATGACATCTACTGACCGTAGCAAGATGCGCTTTGATTCTTTGCAAATATGTTATGACCCAATAACATTAGCAGTCATTTAAATTGCTAAATAACCCAAATCTACCTTTTTTCATTGAGTAAATTTTAAATTTAAATAAAAAAAAGAAATTATAAAGATAATTTCAATTGCTCTATTAAAAAAATCAGTCGGTCAGTAATGATTTTTTGTCGAGTAAATTTTGTAGTAAAAAATGCTTCACAAACATGCAATATTAGTAATAGGGCGTCATCTGGTGGCACCATGAACATAACTGCAAATATAGTCATACTAAACAACTTAATATGATAATCAGTGCAAATAAAATTGACAACCTAGGACGGACGCAATAGTGATATATCACTTGACGCAGGGCATTAGAATTTAACGTTCAACAATGAAAATGGACAATTATAGACAAAGAATCATTATCGTACGTGGAAAAAACAGATGGAAGATTTACCCAAAGTCCTCAAATAAGGATTGCATATAACTAATGAAATATTCAGAGTGACATCGTGTAATCCGTTATGTATTTCTAGCATCTGGTTCTGGGTAAACTATGCTTTTTTGCATCAGACAAACACTTCGAAATGAGATATTAGTAAACGAAAGAATCTAAAGTGTTCTTGAGAAGTAAATTAATAGCAGCGTAGAAAATATTGTTCGACAATCTGCATCGAAGATGTGCACTTTTGTGGAGAAGTGATTTCACTTTAATTTCGTTTTATTTCATCTTTTTTGCGTCTGTTGGTTTCTGCATATTGCCTCCATGTTTGGTTTCAAAACTTGGCTAGTAAAAGTGCATTGTTGCAAAAATAAAAATTTTCGTTGTAACAGGCTTCTTTCAACTTCTTTGAAACCCCCGAGCAGGACAAGAAAAAACTTTATACCTTTGTCACTCATGCCATTGGTAACTATATTAGGTTTTGCTTAAACAAATGACTCTTTAGCAACTATTTCCGCTTTAGCCTGACCGCCTAAGTACCGGCGTGATTAAAAATTGAAAATAGGAGCAAAAATAACCTCCAATCGGAAGGCCATACCAAGTCGTTCTTCGTACAATTTTATAATTATTTTAGCATCAAAACTGATAAGTTACTAATCCTAACGGGCGGTGTAAAACTACATAAGCCCAGACTGGCCCAGGTTTTCTATTATTTCAAAAAGACTCTTTTATAAAACATTGTTAAAACCAGAATGGTTAAGTTTTGCTGTTTTTTGTTGTACTGGCTCATGTTTCTCTAGCCTTTGCTCAAAGTAAGTGAAAAAATAGACAATAAGATTAAAATAATATTGCTTATTTGCAATATGTTTTTAACAACTTTTACTGCCGTAAAAATCTAAAAGAATTTTTTCCCTAAAGGCAATATAGTGCTGCATCGAATTTACATTGTCTAGGGCCCAAATAGAAAATGCGGAAATAGGTAAAACGTTTATCTCTTGATATAGTTCAGTTTTGAATCGTCACACTAAATGTGATAGACAAATCGTGATGTCATTAAAATCTCAGATCGTGTTATAGTTTTTTGCAAAGCAGCGCATTTTGCCATTTTATCTCAGCTTTTGAAAGTTCTCAATTTTTTTGTATGTGATGTTTTGAAGCACACAAAAAAATTTTTTTGTGTTGTGTGGCGGAAACGTGCAGGTGAGAGAGTATCATTTTTTAGGGGAACGAATTGAATGGGATTTCTTGAATACAGTATTCGATTTTATTGACTATAGCTCAGTGCCAAACTGTTTTTTGCAAACTTTGGAAACTCGTGGCTGAAAACATAATCAATTATAAAAATTTTAATTATGCATGTGACAAAGTATAAGTCGTTTTCGCTTAAAATTATTAAAGACTACACACTATCGCAACCAAAAATTAAAAAAACAAAGACGTTCTACCCGTGTCATAAATGGCCAGAAGTTGTGAAATATAATACTGTATTTGGCCTTAATATTGCGATAGAAAATGGTAAAACATGTGCTTTCACTTTTCATTAAAAATTTCCAGAGCTTATCATCAAGTGTAATGCCTTAAATGAACAGCGCGTAAAATTGTCTTGAAATTATGCAAAAATTTTTAAGCTAATTCTAAGAATTTTTGCTGTTAATGCGTACAATTTTCTAGACCAATGTATACAAAGTCCAACCTAAATATTATTACTCGATTAAATTTTGGAAAGTTTTTGTTGTAATAAAAGCACTATAAGGGATCACATACTACGGTTTTTGGAAAAATACGAATGTTTGTGGTTGGTGAAATTGGTGTACTATAGTCTTCGTTGCGAATGAAATTCCCAAATCTACGTTTCGAGAAATTTCGATTTTCTTGAATATGCTAGTTCGGAAACTTTTCCCAAATATATATCTTCGGTCAAAAGTGTTTTTGTTTGACCCAAAGTTTTTTTTATTCGGAATTCTTTACAATAAATTTGAAGTTTTGTCCAAAATCTTTCCTTCTATCAAAAAAATTATTGTTCGTTAGCAGCATGTTTTGTTCGTAAAATAAAAATTTAAAAATAGCACAAAATCTTCGTAAATTAGCAATGCGAATCTTCGAACAAAGTCACGAAAGCTGCAGTAAACACTCGCTATATTTTTCCAAGATTTTATTGCTAGTAATTATGCTTGCTTTGCCTGTTGTTGGTTGGTTAGAAACGAAAAAAGGAAAGCCGAACAATAACTGGTTTTTTATGTTGTTTATATTCATGAACGAGGAAAAAAATTGGAATATGTGGATTGCGAAATCGATCGGAACATAAACAGAATACTGCGCACAATGAACCTAATATTTTCCTGGCGAAATTAGGTAGCCGTCTGTATCATTTAATATCCGTTATTATATTTTTGATATATCATACCTTTTGTCTTGTAGGCGGTTATAATTAAGCAAAGGTAAAAAATTAGCCATAATTTTGATTAAATGTGCAGTTAAGTCTAAAATGGCTCAAGAAGATTTTCTTCTTTCTGAGGGCTGCTATGTGATCCATTTTAATTTTTAATTTGTAGACTTACGTATTTAATAAATAAAATAAAACAGCCAAGTTTAACTTTATTAGAGTTAGATATAAACCAAAATATTGTCAAGTTTAAAAGACTTTTTTTCGTGTTTAAACGCAAATGTAGCAATTTGGTATACAAACACAAATATTAATATAAAAACACAAAATCAAATATTATTCAACATATTTCTTCAGAAGATTTTCACTCCAACAATTTTGTTTCGGAAACGAGACAAACAAAATATCTGAATGCGAAGATTATTTAGCGCTTACAATTTTTCTACAAAATGACAATTCAACAAAATAAAGTTTTAAAGAAGAAAAATTATTTTGAAACTTTTTGAACAAGGTTCGTTAAAACCTATTCCAATCAAAAATTTTGAAATACGAATGACTTCGTGTTTTTCCAAAGACCTATGGTCCCGGTTATGGGGAAGTGTAATTCGTTTGAAAAACAATTAACTTATTCGAAACAAGAAAGGGCACAGAAATCTAGCTACTCAATAGCATATCTAACTTCTCTGCAGGGTGGAAATTGAAGCCAAATCAGGTGGTCATGTTTGTGTTTTTTTGCCTTGCTGCAAACTACTGCACATGGTTTTCAGAACTAAAGTACAGTATGTTGTTGCAAACTTTAGGACTCCGCTTAAATTGCAAGAACGTAACACAAAGCAATGAGACGTAAAGATAATACTGCAATTAGAGGCTGTAGATCTTTATATCGCAATGATTCATAGCCTGTACGTTTTTATAGTGAAAAATTAAACGTGCATTTCAGATGGAAAACAGATGTTTTGTCATCGACAACTTCTTTGCAGCACCACCTGCGGACCAGGCACTCGACTGCTAGTTACGGTTTGCGACCCCCCAACTCGATTTTGTAGAGACGGACTCTCCATTTCTCGTTCTTGCAATCTTGGAGATTGCATCATTGAAGGTAATAATAGATTAATGAAGTACGTATAACTCAGTTGAAATAAACACAAAATATTTTTGTTTCTCAATATCTAGGTCAATTGTTCAACGGTTAGTATCTTAATTTGCTAGGATGGTTTAGATTTTTCTTCATGGATTACCAGTATTTTGATTATGCCAGCCATGCTGATGGGCTTTGGAGTTAAGCGATACGCGAGTCCCGGTTTACGTCATCCCTGCTGATGAGCATTGGAATTAGGCGAAACTCAATTCCAGTTAATCCATTTTTAGATATATTGAATCTATGCGATTTACAAGCATTAACGCTAATATTTTGGTTTGGACAACTCGGTCAGTCAAGTGACCAAATCAGTAATGGTTATATCCCATATCGACGATAACACAAGGAAGGTCATCTAAGCTAATACTCTTCCAAGAGTAGCTATTTCCACATTGCTGCAAATTGACTTTTGAAGCCTTTTATCTGGCCCCCAATCACTTCTTCTTCAGTATACCAGATTACTTGGCGTAGGCGCAGCCAGGATTTTTGATTGGGTGGGGTCAAAACCGCAAATTAAATGCTATGAAATCATCAGAAATTTTCGAGAAAATGGACTTTTATGAGACAAAGATACCTTAGAATAGAAGACCAGAATCCTTAGCTGGGCTTAGTTTGGGACGTATAACCGGGTTTTTGCTCAAAAAGGAAGACTTGAATCAAAAGTTTTCTAAAAATGTCTGAATTGGAAGACATGGCAAACAAACTAGTGTAACTCAAACGCATCACAGGCGGGGGTCTGAAGGCAAAACCTGCTGGATGATTTTTTGGAAAAAATAGCTATTTTTTTGCCATTTTCAATCGCATTTCGCACATTTTTACAGTTATTTGAAAAAACACAATTTTTAAGATTTGAAAGCCGGTTGAAAAAATTAAATTGTTTACTGCTCAGTCTTCCTTTTACTTACAGGTCAAGTCCGAAACATGCTTAAAATCTTGCGTCGTTTTAGCGTTAAATTTGTTAGTGACTTGGCCTAGGTGCGTGGGGAAAAGCGAATACAGTGCCTCTTACAATATCTTTAGCTGTAAATAATAATTCACTTGAAGATTTGTCTTGGGAGATTTTTTCTTTTTTATAAAAATATCCATTGTTTGAAGTACATGTACGACCAGGGGACCCCTCATTTCAAATTCAATGTTTTATTCAATAAGCATATCTTCTGGTTAATTGTTTTTGTTTTCAAACGTATTTTGTTGCGTTAATACTGGCGTGGTGGAGATGGATTGTTATTTGAAGTTGATGCGAGAGATGCGATATAAATTTATGAAAAGATTAGATGAGAGTCTAAGTTTGCAACTTTATGGACAAAACCTTGAATTTCTTACGGGTTATACATTTAAATTAGTAGTCAAAAATTTGAATTGACGGGGGTGCGGGCCCCTTGGTAGTCATTATTAATATTATTGTTGTTTACTGGAGTACGCGTGTACTGTTGTAGAAGAAAATGTTTAAAAAATTTGAAACTGAAAAACAATAGGCTTCATTCTCAATCTTTTTATCATTGGTAGCATTTTAATTGGGTGGGGCCCGTGCCCTTTGGGCCAGCGACACAGTTTTCATATTTTACCAGCTTCGATTTCCAATTGTTTGCCAGTTTCTTTTCAAAAAACGAATAAAACGTAAAAGTGAAAGAATTGGATGGTGCAAGAGTCAGAATCTTACCCAAAATGTTTAAAAACGGTAATATTTTATGTGTTTATTGACTTTTGAATATACAAAATTCTATCATAGCTTTTTACGAAGTAATTTGTAATATTTATATAAATTTTACCTTGGAGTATTTAATCGTAAATTATTTTCGCTTTAAAATTGCAGGAAGATGGGGCCCATGGTCCCCATGGAACTCATGCTCTGAAAGTTGTGAAAACGGCACTGCCACAAGCGAAAGAAACTGCGAAAGAACTTTTACTTGCAGAGGAGTGAGGCAAAGAGAAACACTTTGCAACCAACGTGCTTGCCCAACAAGTAAGTGGTAAACCTATCCTGGGCACACCAAGTTATTCTCGTTCACCTTCGATGTATTCACTTAATGTTTCATGTAGCTATGGAATAAAAGTAACAAGAATGTTGTTCAATGATAGTACCGCTAACATTTTGAACTATTTGTCAGTGAGGATTTCATGACCACCAATTTTTATTGTACTGGTGACTATATTCAGCGGCAAAAAAGTAGGTGGGATTCTTCGTAGTTTTGTATTCACGAACCAAAAACAGAATACCCCAATTTTAAGATATAAGCTTAAAAGATTGTAACTGCCAAAATGAACGGATACAAATTTGATAATAAAGTCTTTTATTTTCTTAATTCTGTTAGTAGGTATTGAAAATGGTGCAATCTTATTAACCATAACTATTGGCTTATTAAAACAATCAACTTTTATTTGAAATTTTAAACTTAATTACTCCCTTAAAAAACAAAAAATAAATTGATCTTTTTTGCTCGAAAATAATGACTTAATCGAATCATTAAACAACAAAAGTAGAAAGCTGATTCAAATTCACTTACAAACAGTCGAGTTACTTTATTTGGTAATTTCATGTGACCCACTTTGTTGGCTCATTTCATGTGACTCGTCTTTGTGAAATATTTAATTACTGTCACACAGTGTGATGTGCTTTTTGCTTTCTAGTGTCATTTCCATCTTTTGTAATAACAACCACAACAAATCAAGGCAACGCAACAACAGTGCCACCAACTCCAATGGCAGACTCAACTACAATAAACACCCCTTTAACAACTCCCACAACGACTCCTTCAGCAACTCCAACAACGACTCTTTCAACAACAACGATTAGAAACACAAACGCTCCTACAACTATCAGTCCTCGGCCCCCACCAGGTAAAACATTAACCTTTTATATGTTCATTGCCTAAGCAAGTCAAAAATACAATATGTAAAAAAGGGGCATTAAAGGTGGAGGCTTTTCACATTGAAAATTTTGACAAAAGCTGCGTTTCTCAAATCACTTCGGATTCAAACTTTGCAGCTCTCGAAAGAAATTTCGATGAAAACTTTCAAATATTTTTAGAAAATTAATATCTATAGATCGACAGCAAAAAAAAAATTATCGGACTAGTTTCTGTTCTCGCCTCAAAACGGGAAGTCTATAAAATTGGATGCGGTGTTGCCAAAGGGTAACGGCTCACAATCGTTGAAGCTTTTCCTTTGAAATAGCAGTTATACTGTAGCCCAAAACTCAACAGCCCATACAATACAATAGCACGACGAGCACTGCTAATTGCGCATTTCCGCGAAAAAGCATAACATTTTAGAAACTAATAAGGAACAAAAGCGTTGCCAGCATTACTCAAAATTAAATAGAACGAATTGCCCAAATTACTGTAGAAGAAATAAAATCTCTGCTCCAGCTCTTCATTCTACACAACTTGTTTCAGAATGGAGTCAGTGGAGTTCAACGGAGAGATGTTCTTGTATCCGGTTTCGCGTTCGTGAAACTCGGACTTGCCGGAACGGGCCAGGATGTCGTGGAAGCAGAGTTCGACACAGAGAATGTGTACTGGAATCTTTTCCGTACTGCCCTTGTAAGTGTGTTGATATTTTTATTTTGGCAAAACAAAGGTAAATATCACTACATTAAGGTAAATAAAGCAAGATATTTTCCGAAACCATTTTTGTTCAAACTTTAGTTTCACGTCAAAATAAAATTTTTTTTTGATTCATTTTTGAACAATTTTTATTAGCAGGAGAAATTTTGCATAAATTTTGAGTTGAGTAGTTACTAGTTCAGATTCCCGCAATTGTAGAAGCTTTTTTCCTACTTCTTTTTTCTTCATAAATAAAGCCCTTCCGTAAAGCTCGCAGAAGCAACAGCTTTAAGATGAACCGCTGCTATCACATAACAATCTTTCCCCGATATCTTTATCTCACCATTATGGAAACTATTTTGGCAAATGGAAGATAGATATTGGTCCGGCCAAATTGTCAAACGGTAAAGCGTTCGCTTCTAAAACGAGAATGCGGTTAAATTTCCGACCAAGTCAAATTGGAACGGTTCACCTCCTGCGACATTTACTCAAAACGAAATGAGTCACCCGTTGGTGCAAGGTTGCTGAGATGCTCTGCCAACTTGCCGCACACTTCCACTGGCATGCAGCAAGTACAGTACTAGAGTTTAATTTTTTTAAGATTCATACTTTCAAAATTTGTTTCAGGGACAAGTTGGTCACCATATACACTTTGCCCT
The DNA here is from genome assembly GCA_963965965.1 of Trididemnum nubilum. Classification (NCBI taxonomy): domain Eukaryota; kingdom Metazoa; phylum Chordata; class Ascidiacea; order Aplousobranchia; family Didemnidae; genus Trididemnum; species Trididemnum nubilum. The sequence continues at coordinate 24,968,227 of OZ014489.1, read as the reverse complement.
GTAGCTTGCGGAGGGGGCGTTCAAACACGAACGAGAAGCTGCAGGGGTCCAATACCGTCGCTCTGCACCGGAGAATCTGAACAGAGCAGAACCTGCAATTTCCAAAACTGTCCCATGTAAGCACAATACGAATATCTAGGAGGTGATTTAAGGTTACAGGTAAACCTTTGAAAACAAAAATGTTAAAAGAAATGCACTTTTTTCATCAACTGGGCTAACACTAAAAAAATGTCTAAACCGATTAGTGGTCGAGTGGAAAGAGTGTGTATTACTGAAACTGCAAACTTTATCAAGGACCTAAAACTCTTACGTTTTTTTAAAACACCTTCTATGTGGCACTTAAAACCGGGGCTGTAAAAGTAGACATGAAAATTGCTAAGTTTATCCGCTCAGGTGACTAAACTGGTTTCTATCTATCTATGGGTGTCTGACGACTCTAACCAATTTTTTCACTTACTGTGAAGTTTGTACGTTTAACGAAATTTCACTTTTAACGTTATCGTTCCTATTAGGTAAGGAATCAGCTACTGAAACTAAATCATCATGCTTCCCGTATGCTCAACTGCTAACACGTACAGTTAGTAAGAGTGATATTTGAGGTGAAGTGCAACCGAATCAAATTAATTCTCATTTGCATATTTGTGATTATTTTGAATTTAGCTGCTATTGTAATGACGATGACCCCAGCAGCACCTGCCAAGACACCTTTCCAAACTATTGCTCCACAATAGACCAGAATCAATGCCAGGAAGAGCTATTTAAATCGTTCTGTCGAAGAACTTGTGGACAATGCCAAACAGTCTGCCCATGTGGTAAGTTTTACAAGCTGAGAAAGCTTTAAAAAATTTTCTTGTTTGAAACTCCAACAAAATAATTTGCAAAAGACGATAACAGTTGGATGATCAAGTACGCACTTTTCATTCCGATAAGTGCTTCGGGTTCGAAGGAATCCTTACCCGTTGAGAAGTTTCTAAGTAATCCAATGTTTTGGTGGATTTCTACGAATTCTTGTTCACCGAATTACTGTAGCTGCTTGTTTGAGACCACCAAGCAGAGACACCATCTAAAATAAACATAAACCCTCATATCTGATGACGTACTTTTTATTGCGAAAAGTACTTCTTGTTTGAAGGAACTTGTGGGCAATGATGGCGCCATTGGAAAATCTTTGATCCACAAATTCCCATGATGCAGATTGTACACAATTTGCAGCGCATGTGCAACTATCAGCACCATCTCAATTAGATACTTCTATTTTTGTTAAGGCGAATGGTCATCGTGGAGTAGAGATGTAGGCCCATGCAGTGTTACATGTGGCAACGGCGTGTACCATCGAACACGAATATGTTTAGACCCGCCATGCTAAGGCTTCGCCTCGAGATTGGATGGAAATTGCAACAATGGTCGCTGCGGTCGGGAGAATGTTGAAGGTAGGTGTTGAGCTATGAATTTTGATGCAATTAAATGATGGTCATTTTGACTTGACCAAAAACGTTTTTAAGAAAAAGTAGTATAGACTTTTTCGGATCTAATTTTTTTTTTTTTGAACCTGGGCTAATAATATTTCAACTAATATTTTCTAGATTAAGCTTGTGTTTTTTTTTATATGATGATTATGAGATTCATTCTCAGCCCGTTTTACGGCTTTGATTAAAATAGTAGAAGTGGACCATGCCCTTTTTTAAAGGACATACACGAAATTGAGTGAAGTCCTATTAAAAAAAAAAACTAACCAATAGCCTGCAGTCTATTGAAAACTTATTTCCATTTTTATTAAATTCTTTTTCTTAACTTTGAAAAAAGATAAATAATTAAATGAAGAAAGTAAAACTAAATTCAAAATTTAATAAAGCTAAATATTTTTTTTTTGGAACCCTGGCTTTCTTGGACAAGCTGGAGCACTCGCGAAGCCATTTGCGGGTTTTCAATAAGTCGAAGAAGACGTGGATGTCGTTTTGTACTTTTCCGTCCATGTTTGGGTGCAAGGATTGAAGAAAGAGAATGCGGTTTGCCAGCTTGTCCAGGTGAGATTATTGAGAAGCTTTGCGTCAGTGAGCACTGAAATCATACGTATAAGGACTGGTTCTTTATTTCACACAGAAAAAATGAGTGAAAAAGTTTGAAAATATCACAAGTAATCATTAAAGGATTATTCGATGTAGTGGAATGCATTGCTGTTTTGCGATGTAAATTTACGCAATAGTAAACTCGGAGGTCTGCCAAGCCGATCAATTTGCGCCTATATGTTCAACCGTACATACAGTATATATCCTTTTTACTTAAGCCCTTTTTTTCCAAGTTTTTGTTTTTCGAATAAGTGCCAAGAACAGTCCAACAAAGTCTTTAATTATGAAAAATGGATTAGGATACCTCAGATTAAAACTTTGATTTTCTCTGCTGTTACAATATTCGAAAGTGCATGTTAATGCTTATGTTGTTGTATAAAAAATGCTTTACTTTAATCAGGATGTTCATTTCTATACTTTGAAGCTTTTCGTCTGACACTTTGTTTTGTGTATTTACAATTCTGTGTATTAACATAAAATGTTTTGTTTGCGCTGTATTAACATTCTGTTTTTGTTTATGCGAACATTTTTGATGTGATGTATTAACATTCTCATATTTTTTTATAACGCAGAAAAATCACATGCAGTTGGGACGGCTTGCAGATCAACAAATTCTGAGTGCTTGTCATTGTCTTTAGAATACTGTATCCCGCTGAATAAATGCAGATTTTAGACGCCATTTCAAGGAACGGCTCCGCCATTTTGTTAACACTTTCGCGAATACAAAATAGCGTGTGTAAAAATTTAACCATTCATTGATTTTATTTGCCTTACAGCTCCAATCGCATCTCGTTGGGGAGCTTGCTCAAGAACTTGTGGCTGGGGTGTGCAGACTAGAAGATTGTGTCGTACCTGCCCCACTTTGTATCAAGATTGTAGAGAAGCGGAATGTCCTAGACGCACGTAAACAAATAGTCTAATTCATCAAACGCCCTCTTAAACCACGGTCTCAAAAATCTGGAATTAGTTACGTGCGTAAACATTAAAAGAATTTTGAACTTCAATTTGGATTAAGGCTAAGATTACCAGTATTTTTTTATTATGAAGCTAACTTTTATCATAAGCTTATAGTCATGAACTTCCACAAGGTGGCAATCTGAGTCTATGCGGCGTATTTTCATACTGGCTTGAAAACGTAAAAAAAATTCTTATTAAAGTCGGCAGTCGTTTTGTTGTGTACAATATTATTGTGTAATTTATTTTTTTGCTTTTGGTTTTCAGAAACATGCACTTTTCCTGAAGCTGTTCGCTATGGTTTTCGGTCAAATGAATGCTGCAATAGTTTGGTAACCAACAGCACCTGCGCAACTAACTCAATATACAATGGAAATCCAATAGTTCGACAAGGACATGAAGAAGAGGATGTGATCACTACATGGCCATGGCAGATATATCAATTGGGTTTCAAAGTCTGGTTTAGATTACGTATAAAACCTTAGGATCTAACAAATGTGCTGTCAAATGAATAACTGCTATGTAATTAATGCAATTACCTCATTCAGTTGCCCTGGACAAACAGTAGTAAAAGAGCTTTGCGGTCTTCGGGTCAAGCTGCTAACATCTGGCATTTGGCTATATATTTGGAGATCGCCTAAACTTTGGAATAAAATATCTCAGAAACGATGAGTCGTGGAAAGCTAAAATTTAGTGGAGATTTACGGTTTTAGTAGTTTTGTAGTTGTTTTATAGTTATAGTTTTATAGCTTTTAGTAGTTTAATGTTTAATGTTAGCGTTGATTTTTACATTGTTTGTTTTTATAGATAACTGATTATAATCTGATCGATTCGAAATCGATTTTATTGCTTAAAAAAATAAACTGGTTTTAAAATTTGGGGGTAGGGACGGCTGGTTGTTTAGCTTTTTTTGGATTTGATCAACTTGAAGTCCAGAAACTGAAACAAAAAATGTTCCAAACAAGAAAACTAAGCAAAGTTTTTAATTATAAATAAGACCATACGGTTTGATGCATACTTTATTTTATTTCAGGGGTATTTGAGGGCTAATTCATGAAGATGTTCACTGACTTTAATTTCAAACTCCTTCGCCCTGACATCGGCTTCTTGTATCCGGTGAGTTTGACACCCCTTTTCTTCAGTTTTTTCACCAAACAGTCCGATTTTTTCTGAAGCAAATCATTAACGAGAATCGATTTGACGCAGATTCATTCTATTTGTTCTAGAGTGATATTTGGGTTGTACGCGAATCAAATTTTTATTATGCCACGCCGAAGCGTGTTCCGAGTTGGCGGGGCCAATCTCCACGTCATTGCGCCTGTTGGCAACATAACTCCTTTCAAAGAAAAGTCGCAGCGGTGGCAAGCCGTTGGAAAAACTCTGTTAGACTTGACCGGCTCGAGATTTAAACCTCAGACCGCCAACTCAGAAGCGAACGCGTTACCGCTCCACCAACTGGCCGGTTTTGTTTGTATTCGTAAAATTAATCATATAATACGCGGTCAAGTTTTTGCTGTTTTTTTTTTTCGATTTTTTTTTTGCTAACATTTGCTTTTTTAGTTCGAAGCAAAGAAAAAGCTCTTGATGCTCTTTGTGTTATTTTTGAAAGGCAGAACTATTAATTTTTTTACAAGAAAAATTAAGTTAAAGAGAGAAAAGGTGCGTTTACACCAGTTACACCAGACTCGAAGCAACGCAAAGCGAAAGTTGGCTATACCTTCGCATGTTGTCGCTGACGTCACTTGCTCAAAATAGGCCAACCATTCATCAACAATTTTGTCTAAACAAAGTTAAGCATCCTTTCGCAAAGATTACTACCGGTTGAAACCTGTCGCAAGTTGTCAGTGAAGTAAAATTTTGGTTGTTTCGCTTCGCTTTGCGTTGTGTCCGATGCAAACTCACCTAATTGAAAGGAGAAAGAGAAATATTCATCTGCACATTCTTTATTGCATTTTCATGGGTATAGATGTGAAAGGTCTAGTTTCAAACTAAAAAGGCTTTGTGTTTGGGTAGCGATTGGATCTGAATTAATAAATACTGAAAACAATTTTTCGACAAAATAAGCTTGTCATTTTGAAAATATCACAATTAAAATTTTTTTAAATCTTCTTGGAACATTAATTTAAAAAACGAATTGTTGTTATGTGATTTTAGAGGTGAGTTTTTGGAAATGTTTGGTGTGTTTGGAACAAGTTCTTTAAATGTAGCTGCGTCATACAGGACGGAACAGGTGGTTGTGTTCCAAACTGAACATCGTGATGAAGCTCAAAGTTGAAGAAACAGTATGGTTGTTTTGCAGGTATGACGGCTTCCTGGTGGTGCTAATACTCGGCACTAACTTGGGAACGCAAAGTTTGGAAGCAAAAATGCGTTTTCGAAAAATTATCTGTTGTCTGGTACGTTTTAGAAACATTTCAACGTTAGAGTAAGGAAGGTCCCAAACTAAACCAGCTTTTCTTCTTCGTTTACACTTTGCTATGTTCATTGTCCTGTAATTACAAAAAGCGAAGCTGTAAACCGATTTAGTGTTTCAAAATTCCTACCACTGGCTCAAAAAATAGTCTTCCGCAAAGACTACAATAATTTATTACTCAAAAGCATTTTAAAACATATAAAGTATCAAGAAGCATTTTAAACCGTAAATTACCATAAAAAGGTTTTCAACACTTTTGGCCGCAAAAAGCTCGTAAATTTTATAAAATGAAAGTTGTGTGCGTTTTCGTTGACCCCTGTGTCCCCCCCTCGCTGAGCCCCAGAGCCTGTCCCCTCCCCCGGACAGAGTTCTTTGGCTTAATACAGCCCTGATCTTGGCCGTCGTGTTTCATGATTCAGTTTAATTCTGAAAAATCATGAAATACTTTAGAATCGCGAGATGTGAGCTTTTTGCTTTGGTTTAGTTGATATGATGTTGATTGAAGCTAACTTCACATCATATGACTGGTGAACAGTAACAGTTCAATATTGCTTGTATTTACTGTATATTTCGCCACTAACAATTTATTGATATTTTCACCTCATTACTTGCTAATACACTATTTTTTTAGTTTTTGCGACCAATTTCGACTTCTGGACCATACGCGCAACCCATATGTCTACCCCAGGGAGAAGTGGTTCCTCAAGATCTGAATTGCATTAGCCTTGGGTGGTTGTCGCGATCGTTGATACTTGGCTAGAGTACAACCTTTAATCCCTAGAATTGCCCACGTCGGCTGAAACTAGAGAACGACTGAGATGTTAATTGACGAATCGAAAAATGGCAGTTGATAGTTCCTTTAGCTTCTTGAATCTCAGAAACAGTACACAATCTTAAATTAAAACTTCTATTTAAGATTGAATACACAAAACCACTTTCACTGAGCAAAATCACTCCACTAACACTTCTTACGATCGACCAGGTTCAGATCGTAAAAGACTTAACAGCGACCGACCAGGATCAAGTCGCACCTTACACACTCTCGCGATCGCCCAATTCAGATCGCCAAACTATACAGCTACACAAGCCAACCACAGATACACACACTCGGCAAAAATGCCCACGAAACTAATACCTAAAAATCATCCACTTTTAGAATATCAGAATAAAATTAGAATCAAAACGATTCGCTTATTTATACTAGGCAAAAGCTATCGAATCTCCCAGAACAATCCATGAACGTCACAATAGAAAACATATTAGCGATTGCGAAAACACAACGGTAGCGTAATTGTGATGTCACAAACTTCAAGTCTAAATACAGCAATTAAGACATGTAAACAACTAATCATTCCGGTGATTAATAGAAGACTGTAGAAAATACTAGAAAGGAAATATCTAGAATATTCTAAATCAAAAAGGCGGCAAAAGTAGTAAATCAGTCACGTACGTGTTAAATGCAGCAAATAATCCTATCTCAGGCATTCAAAATTATTATTTTGTGACAGTGGTCTTCAAGTAAATATAGTATATTTTTTAACACCGAAAGTCTATTATTCTATTACGAGCTTACTATATATTATGTATTGCTTTAGTTACTGTATTCTTTAAGCTTTTGAGCTTTTGCAGCTTTTGCTGGCGCATCTTAACCAGAATTAAGGTAAGATATATGGTCGCTCCCTATGCTATAGTTGCTTATCTCGAATTTTGCACATTTTGGTTATTTATATGAGTTGAAAGCCTCTTTCATAAGCTTTATTTTGGTTCTGTTTGCATAACTAAATTCAAAGTACAAGTAAAGTTATTGCAATCGATGCAAACTCACGTATCGATTTTAGCAAAAATTGTCCTGTGCTAATTTGTTAAGAACAATGTACTAAGAAAATTAGTAATTTCCTGAGCTATTTTCGAGTATCTTGAGATACGTGATCATAGCGCGGAAAAAAGTTGTATTTTAAATAATCTTACTGTGCTATAGTCACGTATCCGCAAGTTTTTGTCGCCCTGCATTGACCATATCACACGAAATTTCTCAAAAAGTAACAATGGTAACCTGTTAATGCTAAAAATAATACAACATTGCTCTTAGAACCGACAAGTTTGACATCAAACTTATCGGTTATGATTTCAGTGGTCACACAAAGGGGAAGCCTTGCAGTAGGGATAGCCTATGGCTGTCCTTACTGCAAGGGTCCAGCGATTTTTTCACTTGTTTTTTTTAAGTACCGCAAGTGAAAAATCGTTTATTTCCTAGAAACCCTCTGCCGCTGTGCAAGCCCCAAAGGTTTGTCCAGTTTGGCCAAAAGTCTTGTTATGTTTACCAGCGCTACTGCAAATGCCTAGTAGGTGTTTGCAGAGCCTAACAATCACTGGCGCTCAGAGCACTCAGGATGCGGTAACGTGTTTTTTGTTTTGAGTAAGCTGGTAAACAATCATCACTCCGAGCCGCTGTGGATGCTTGAAAAATTGTCTCCTGCGCTCAATACTACTCCCATTACACTCCCACAATTTCCAAACATCACACATATCCAAAAATCCACAAAAAAAATAATAAGCTGGGGAATAACTTTGTTAGAGAAGTTGAGGGCTGCCGATGAGAGCTAAAAGCTCGAAACAGCGCTGTCCAGCTTTGTGCATTGCTCTTAGAATTAAATTTGTCCAAATACCCAACCAAAATCTTATATGACGTAACAGTAAATTACTTATTTGGCGTCATAGTTTTTTTTAAATAATAATAATATTCATTTTTAAATGCTTTCGACGTTTGCAAGATTTGATGCATTTTCAATTTTGATGTTTTTCTACAATTTCATGTTTTTGACAATTTTTGAAATTCGAAATCGGACCCTACTAATCAAAAGGCAGTTTCCTTCGCTTCATATTTTAGCAAAACCCTTGGAGCAGGATAGAGCTATTCCGATCAACACCAAATTTTGGCACTTGAACAGGGATAAAAACAAAATGATTTTGTTTTGCTTACTACGGTTGCCTATTTGCTATTTAACTTCTCAAGAACCGCGGTTATATGGTTCCAAGTACGGGTTAAGTAAGAAGTTTAAAACGAGTGGGGGTATTTTGAGGTTCAGCCGCAAAAGGCAAAGAGTTGGGAGGCCGTAACGTGGGGAACAGTTTTTGCTTAGTCCTGTATTTAATCCGTTGAATTGTTTATTTATGGCTTGATTTGTAGTCCAATGGCGCAGCATAATCTGCTTTTGGCTACGCTACGAAGTTTTACGAATCTCATGGTGATCATCTGGGGAGACGGGAAAGTTGAGAGGCTCGATCTGGGTGGAGCCTTAAGAGCAAATGAACAACCAACAGGCGAACATATAAAAACAGAGCCAAATAGCTACTAAACAATTTTCATGTATTACCGCTCCTAAATCTAGTCTATCCATTTCGACGTATCTAGTTAGAAGAAATCTTACTTTAAATCTCATGCAGGAGTTTGACGTTTTGACCTTTTGTGTAAATCTAAGTACAACTATGCGTTGATCATTGGCTTTTGATACCCTCACGAACCTCCCGGACTGTTATACTTTGAAGTTCAATACAAGACATGTTTATGTCAAAAATATTGGTGAAAATATTTGATTTTTTCAGATAATTAATGAAGATTTTGAATACAGTATATTATTCAAATGAAAACTACCTAACGACCATCATGTTGTGTACCCTCACGAACTACAAGATGGTGGTTAGAACTACAAAATGGCCGTTAGGTTGTTTTTAGTCGAATAATATACTGCATGTAAAATCTTCATTATTTATTTAAAAAAAACGAATTTTCCAATATTTTTCCAACATTTCTGCAATATTTTTGACATAAATATATCTGATATTGAACTTCAAAGTCTAACACTCAGGAGGGTTCGTGAGGGTATGAAAAGCCAATAAGGGCTGAAAATGCACAGCGGGTATTGGCCTAGCTGCGCCCTTACCACTTCCTACTTTCTGCGTTCAAACTTGAAGCCTTTTTTTACGAAAGTTTTTTGTGAAAATGTTGACTTTACGCATTATGAATTTTAAAAACAGCTGCTCTAAGAATATACCCCACTGACTATTTATAACAAATATGTTGAGTTGTCGACTCGAAAAATTACTGAATTACTATCAAAGTATGGTAATATGGGGAAAAATGCATAAAATGTCATCGTGCAATTTTCACGTACATCTCAATTTCAAAGGATATTTTTTCATTTTTTTTCCTGTGCTATAGTGACGTATCTCGACGAAAATCCCCTAATTTCGAGTTGAAACACATTTTCGTTAGAATGCTACCAACACATTGTCGAACAACTCTATTGCAGTTCTAAAAATAAATGTAACATGTTACTGCACAAACAAACTTTAAATAAATTTTTAAAAACTTTAAATAAATTTTTAATAAATTTTTTTGAAATTTACCAATTTCTGCTTTTCACTGTAAAATTTTAAATACCTAGCATAATTTAGCCACCTGACTGTGCTCCTAAATTTTGACATTTCTGATATTTCAGATTTTTAACAAAAATCAACACTATGTTTGCTTTTGTTGCTTCGATAGAACCAGTAAAGAAAGCCAGTCGACCAATACAAAATGATACTAAATACACACAAATCAGAGCCATCATCATTATTAAAGACAATGATTGAAAATCTTTGCAATCAGTTTATTTTAGCATCCAACGTTTTTCAGCAACCTCCAGATTCCAAGAAGTAAACTTGCGAATTTTGCTGGCTGGGGTTTGTAGAAATGTTTATCCAAGTTTGCTTTCCGATTCAATCAACGATGCAGATTTTATTTGTGCTGGACAGAGTGTTTCTGGAATGAATAACTGTTACGTAAGTTTGCAAAAAGTCGGTCGAAATTTGAAGCGACTTTCACTGTGTTTGACATTCGGAAAACTATTAGGTAAATTTGCCTCAAAGTCGATGACCCCAACCTTTACAACATTACAAATGTTAACTACAGTATGTTGAAACTATACAGCTCTTTAAGTTGATTTTAAAAATATTAGTACTGTATGATTGCGATAATCTTATTTTACAGTGTGGAGTAAGTTATGATTTGTTATTTGGGTATTGGGCAATTTTTTTTTCAATGAAGCACAGGACCGCAAACAAGCTTAAGCGTTGTTGGGAAGGAAGTGGAGCGTGAAAGTCCAATTTCAAAGTTGCTACCCCGGATTCCTCAAGGGGTGGATGGTACTGAAGGAAGAAGAAAAACCTATTGGCGAAACCAGTTGTTGTGTTGAGCAAAAAGCATATTCAAAATTTTAACAGATAACTTTCTTGTTTCAGGGTAAAATGGGTTCTTCATTGTTGTGTCAGCGTTGCTCCTCATGTAACTGGATGTTGGCCGGAGTTGCATCAATTTTTCCTCCTTGTGGCGACTTTGTAAACCCAGTTGTCTTTACACGAGTTTCCAGCTTCGATCCATGGATAAATAGAGTAATTGGAACTCCACCCGGGCAGCAGCAATTCGATTCTTGTCTATGAGTATTCGTTTTGAAAACAAAACAAAAAAAACAACGAAACAAGCAAATTTTCAATGTGATATTAAAAATTTTAAATCCTTTTTGGGAAAAATATTTTTAAAAAACAGGCTGAAGTGTTTTTATGGCTGAGTTTTACAATCCAGTGGACCCACATTGCAGAACATGTTAGCGAGCTCGTAAAGGCCACTATCGCTCGTTAAAAGGCGCTAACGAACAAAAAAGCTTCGTAGACAAACTGCCATTTGCGAACCGTCTCGCCCAACATGCGTTAAAACTGCTTGATCGAATTTCTTTGCAAGATGCTTGTAACCTGCTTTGGTACGTCATAAATATGTCCTGTTACATCAGATGCATTTCTACTTCAAAATAATGCTTTCAAGCGTACTGTATGTTCTCCAATTGTTATGGAAAAAGATGCTATCGGCCATGCGTTAATATTCTAAGCTCGAAAAATCTTCGATTGATAATAATAGTTAATAAACGACAGAATTTAATATTTTATTTTGATGACGTAAAGCGTCCCTCAGTTGTTGGTGGGTAAAGTTATTTCTTAACAATAGCATGAGGCTTCAAAATTTTTCAAAAGTGAAAGACTCTTCTTTTTTAAAAACCGGTAAATCTTGAGTTGAGACTGGCTGCTTTTAATTTTTTGCCGGTTTTCTGTCTCATTTGTTCTTGATTTTTTTTTTAATTTTGAGAGCATTGACGTCAATTTTAGCGGCCTTGTTTGTAGCGCAGTTTAATTCCAATTGCTTTGTCTGCTTAGGTGAAGACTTTTTTCCTGCTATTGCAAATATTTCTCAATTGCTTGCGCAGAGCAACAGCGCTCTATAATTTTGGAATAGTAGCAATTTTGCTCGGCAAAGACTAGAAAATCAATAAAGTTTTATCGTCTTTAATCAGCACAAAATTCAGTTTCTTTCATTGATTTGATTTTTTTTCCTTAGGTTTTGGTTTGTTTTGCTGCCGAACCTGGCATTGTTTTAATTTGTTCATAAATTTTCAGCAAAAGTGAGCCTCGTGTTTTGAAAAAATTGTTCTTATAAAAAAGTGTATTGCAATTTTTGTCGACTGAATATTCTTTACAGCGTTACTCGATATTTCTTTATCAGTCGATTAAGCAAATAGTTCTCGATGCAATTCGCTTTCTTCTTAGCAGTCTAATAGCAAACATGGCGACGACTTTAATTAATTTTCAGGAAAATTTCGCTTTAGTTAGAAGTTTTCAACATTTTGCCATTAAATTTCTGAACCGAAAAAGATTTCTCGCAAGCTTAAAGAGTGTTTCAAAATCTTCGTCAAGTAAGCAAGGAAAACGTAGCACTTTTTTACTCGAGCTATATCTCGCAATCGATCCAAGCAACTTGGCGACCGAAAATGACGTTACCCATTTCTCAGAGCTTCAGATGCCTGAGTAAAAATAACTTCTTGCCTTTAACGAGTATTTCGTTTGGTAGAGCCTCTTAAAAAATTCTCATTATTAATGCGAACGAGGAAATTTCTGTCAAGTGGGCCCAATTTCGTCGAATGAAATATACCTGCTAGATGTCTATAGTATTTGTACTGCAATCTTTTTATGTTTTGGCTGTTATTTTGTTACGTGCATTAAACAAATAATCAAGCTCTCGGTTTTGCTATTTCTCCTAGCAAGCAATATTCCACTAAAAAAGTTGTATATTTATTCTCCTGCCGCTGGACAGCGTCAATCCGTGCGCTTTCATATCGATAAGTAAAAAGTGCTAGAACGAATCCGTAGCCGATAAGGAACTTTCGCTGATTTAATTTACTGCTTATTCGAAGCCACCAAGCAAAGATAACATTGTAGATCGCCTTTTCTAAGGATGCAGCAACGTAACCAGGGTGAGGGTTGAACCCGGATCTTGCCATCAGAGTTGTAAAGACGACGCTTTTACCTTCTCGGCCAAGCAGTTGACTAATGTCCATATCTTTAAGAATTAGTTTTAAAAGATATTAGAAATATAACTGTCCCGCACATTTTTTTGTTTTAAGGCATAACATTACTCGCTTGGTTTGAGTTAGGGTTCAAATATTAGGGTTAGTTACGATTCAGATTTTCCTATGATATCATCAGGGGTTTCTATTTTTTAATTAAATAGTTGTTTTCCCCGTTACTTCTATTTTACACAGGGAGAAAATATAGCCTACTGCTAGAGTTTGTGCAAAAGTGTCGTAAGCGAAGGGTCATTAAAATAATTTGTTCGTGATGATTTTTAGTGTCAAAAGTGATATGACATTTTTTCGCCCGTTTGTTGTGAAAAGTATATAAACCTAGACTGGTCAAGATTTTTTGCTATTTTGTATCGATCACGTTTTGCAATGATGCTTTGAATCAACTATTAAAATGGCTAAGTTTTTGCTGAGTTGTGTTGTACTCGTTCAAATTTCTCTTGGAATTGCTCAAAGTAAGTGACAAACTCAAACTGGAACAAAAAACCTGGTTTGAAATTCAATTGGCTACCACTGTAGTTTATCTACAGCATACAAGCTATGATCCTATTTTGGATGGTTACACCAAATTTATAGACTGCAGAACGTAGATGAATTATTATTAAAAGGATATACTGCTTTCTACTTAAGGACAATGTATGATTTGAGGCTAACATTAACGCCAATAATTTTGCGAGCATGATGATAAAGTTGAAGTTGAGTTCTTTGGAAAAACTCCCTCAGATGTGAAGCTTCTCTTGGCGATTGCTAGCTGTCATTTCAAGTAGAAAGCGAGATATTCTTAACAAAGAATTAGCGAAATTTATAAAAGAAAGCAAACATACAGACTAACAGATGGCGATTTCAACACCAAATAGGGCCATCATTAGTCTAAAATAAAATAAAGAAACTAAACCCTAAAAGGCCAAGTAATCAGAAAGTCCCACACAAAGCTGCCACAACCCACTCAAAATTTAAAAACTGACCGACGAAGGCCAGAGATTTAAAAGCGGAAACCAAGTGAAGGAAACAAATTCGGTGCCAAAATCTTTTTCTTTTCATTTGCTTTATTTAAATTTTGTTCGATTGTTTGTTAATTGATTCTTACTGGACATTTAATGCTAAAGTTATGATAGAGAAGCCACGGCATGATTATGATGAAAGTGATTTTCAGATGAAGAACAGGGATTTCGTCATCGACAACTTCCTTGCAGCACCACCTGTGGACCAGGTACCCGACAACTAGTGACTGTTTGCGACCCTCCAACCCAATTTTGTAGAGACGGATTAGCCATCCCTCGTCCTTGCAACCTTGGAGAATGTGTCAGGGAAGGTACAAAAGTTCAGATGTTAGCCTTATAGTTTAAAGTATTTGAGTGTATGTTTCTGTTCCAATGTTATAATAAAATTGCGTATACTGCGGAAGCAATAAATCAATATTTGGTACTGATTGCACGACAGTTTAATTGTAATTTGATTAAGAACAGCAAATCCTTATTTAAAACAGTAAAATTTTTAAACGTTTCGGACTTGGCTATGTCCATCATCAGTAAAAATAACATCTAAACGTAAAAAATGTAAATGCAAGTCTCGAATGAAAGTAGCCACATTTTAGTACAAGCTGCAGCATAGCACTGCAAATATGTAAAACTTGCTGATGGAAACAAGCTGCTATGCCACTGCTGCACACACTGAGTATCCCTGCAATACTAGCGCTGTGCATAGAACGAGAAAAGAGGAAAAAAACAATACCACGTGTTGAACAAATACAAAGTTATCAATGACTGATCAAAGATTACGCAAGGATTCAGTATTTCCATGCCTAAAGTTTCCAAAATGAAGAGCTTGGTTCGGCTCCTGGCGTTACCAAGTATTTTAGGTTTGGCAAAGTCAATTTTATGGTCGGAATTTTCAAGGTGGTAGTTAGTAACGTCCGTGTTTGTATATTTCTTGGGGCCGGAATTGTGTTCGTTAAGTCGTGTCAGAAAATTTCAAGCAGTCTCACCAATGTAGTTGCTACCGCATAAGCAATGAATCATTATGAATGTGATAGACCACATTGACCGCTGTAGCAGCTTAGGCGTAGCCAGGTTTTGAACTGGGGGGGTCCAAACCACAAATCACTTGTAATGACGTCAGCAGAAATTTTCTAAAAGGGGAACTTTTGTGGAACAAAGATATCGCGATTGAGAGATCAGAAGCCGTGGCATGTGTGTTGGCACATAACCAGGATTTTGCTGTAGGGGAGAGGACTTAAACCCCAAGCAAAAAGTGTAAATTGGGAGACGTAATAAGCAAACTGGTGTAACTCAAACGTATCACAGACGGGGTTCTGGGGGCGAGGCCCCCAGCAACTGGGCGATTTTTTGTGATTTTTTGGGAAAATTAGCTCTTTTAATGCCATTGGATCACAATTAAAGATATGCTGGCAAAAAATGGATACCCAAGAACATTTGCTGTCAATTGAATGCGGGTTTTTTTTTAATTCCAAATACACGGATACTAAGACAACAAACCAAATCACTACTCAACCAATTCAAAAGCATTCGACTAACAGGCTTCTCTATTTGGGACCGATGTCAATGCAAATACAGCATGAAATCAGCAATTTTTTTTGCAAAAAATACAAAGGAAAAAATCAGATATTTAAATTAAAAAGTTTTTTTCTAGTCAAAGAAGGTCAAGCACTGCCACATTGGCGGCCAATGTGGTCTATCATATTGATTGGTTTTGCGGCAGCAACTACATTGATGAGACTGCCTGAAATTTTCTGACACGACTCAGCGAACACAATCCCGGCCCCAAGAAATATACAAACACGGACGTTACTAACTACCACCCTGAAAATTCCGACCATAAAATTGACTTTGCCAAACCTAAAATACTTGGTAACGCCAGGAACCGAACCAAGCTCTTCATTTTGGAAACTTTAGGCATTGAAATACTGAATCCTTGCGTAATCTTTGATCAGTCATTGATAACTTTGTATTTGTTCAACACGTGGTAATGTTTTTTTCCTCTTTTCTCGTTTTGTGCACAGCGCTAGCTAGTATTGCAGGGATACTCAGTGTGTGCAGCAGTGGCACAGCAGCTTGTTTCCATCAGTAAGTTTTACATATTTGCAGTGCTATGTTGCAGCTTGTACTGAAGTGAGGCTACTTTCATTCGAGACTTGCATTTACATTTTTTACTGTTTTGGATGTTATTTTTACTGATGATAAACATAGCCAAGTCCGAAACGTTTAAAAATTTTACTGTTTTAAATAAGGATTTATTGTTTTTGTTCAAAATTAATCTGATCGCTAGGACTCAAACCATTGGCCTAATGGATAGAGGGTCTGCTACTGAAAAGGCATACTTAAGTTCAATTCCCGGTCGGGTCAAACCAAAGAATATAAAAGTTGGTATTCACAACTTCCCCGCTTGACATTCAGCAAAAAAGAAACAGTTGTGTGTTGGCAGGTAGGCAACTTGACTCATGCACTGCCCTTTCACTATCCTCTGATCAAGGAAAATGGGCGAGCAAAAAATAACTATTATTATCACAATCAATGAAGTTACATATTTGATCGCTTTTGGCGGCTTATTATCAGTTGGAAGACTTTATTTCACTGGAATTTTCTATCTACTTTTTTACTAATTCTCACTCAAATCTGTAACCCTAACTCAAATCCTTGCTCTAAAACTAGCCTCCAATTTAACTCTACCCAATATCTTTAACCAAACTCTAGTCTAGATCCTCAAAAGAACAAATGAAAAATGCGTTGATGAATATTACTCATTTTCGTTTTATTCTCTTCAACTTAAAAATTTCCGGTGAAATGGTCACTTCCTTGTTTTTTTGCTCAGTAGCGTAGCCACGAGTGGGGGGGGATGCAATAGCTATCCCCATTGGCTTGCCGACCAAAATGTAGAATAAAGAAAATACCACGTTTTTAGCACTTCTGCAACTGTTCTTTTTGCACTGGAATAGACTTAAATATGATTTAAAGCGTATTTTAAAACGTTTATTTAGGGGGGTTGGGCTAACTTGTCAAAAATAAAACTCATAAATCAGAAAAAAATTGAAAAATGGCTGAAAATTGGTAATCAAATTTGATCGCTTATTGAAAAATGCTTAACTTAGGTTTTATCGGTATAGGTGTTTATGATTTACCTGCTGGTAAATAAGAGAACTGAAATTCTAGCAATAGCTACCTCCCACATAGCCCATTTATGTAACTAGTATAATCATGCTTTTACACTGTTAATTACTCTGCCACGTATTAATAGCATTAATTTTTATCAAAATACAGTAGACCTAAAATTAAGTTATTTTTGCCAAAAAAATACAAAATTTTCGAGCTCTGGGGCTTTGCCCCCAGAACCCGAAACTGTCCCCTCATTGCAGATTTCTGGTTACGCACCTACATTTGCTACGTGTTCTTGGTCGGACACAGCGACAGAAGTTTTTTTACGTCCAACATGAACACATCATGATGTGATAGATAATCAATTAGACATGTGACTAAATTTTACTCTATTTGTTGTCTTCAGTACTTGAAGTCATATTTGCATTCATATATTTTTATCGGCACTTCGACTTATTATCCTTAACTCTTATAGCTGGAAGATGGGGACCATGGTCAACTTGGAGCTCATGTTCGGAAAGTTGCGGCGATGGAACAGCCACTAGCGAACGAAGCTGTCAAAGGACTTTTTCATGTCAAGGAGTGAGACGTCGAGAAACACTTTGTAATAGAGGTGTTTGTCCGGCAGGTGAATGAACTCTTTTTTTACAAAAAATCAGTAAATTTTTGGTCGAGGCTGGTTGTTCTTCAATTTTCAAGAATTTTCAGTTTCATTTGTTTTTAATTGGCTCTTAAGTTACTGAAAAAAAAAGACGCAAATTGTTTCTTTCTTCGCTAAAAGTTGTGTTTCTCATAAATCATGAGAGCTGTTAAACAAATCAACAACAGCAATCTAGTAAAGACCAAGCAAACTCAATTGAATGCTTGCAGTGCTTTGTGCTAGCCAGCTTTCTTAATTATTTTTTATGCTGAGGCTAGTATTATTCTTAATTTGTTCTTAAACTTTGAGCAAAAAGGAGCTTCGTGTTCTCATAAAAAATTTTTATTAGAAAAGTGTACTTTATGATCTTTGTCTTATTTTGATTACGTTTTTACAAATTGTCGCATTAGTGAATAGTTATGTATGATGAGCAATGGTGATCCGGATGGGTTGGCCAAGTGACGAGACGTACATCTTGTATGCGACTAAAATTTTAGCAGCCCATAGCTTAGCTGGCCTACATAAATTAAATACAACCGGACAATGGCGAAATAAACTCCAGTGTTTATTCGTATACTGACTAAGTGCAAGATTGGGGTCCATGAGGTTTAAGTAAATACAATATATACCTATTTCATAAAAGAACAAAACTGATAGAGTGTAAGGTTTTATTTTGTGAAATTGTTAAGCAATGAAGAAAATCGCGCTGGGCTTCAATACCTGTCTTGCATTAGAGGTCTGCTGGAAACTCGAAACAAAATGACTTCTAAAGTTGACCTCTACAGCTCCTGCTATTGAGCATTTTTTGAATTGGTAAAAAAGAATACGCAATTACTCAAAACTAATTAGTCTATGCATAATCAATTCGCCGGATGATTGTTTGAGTAAACTTTTCCAAATTTTAGTTACATTTCCCCCTTCCACAGTAGTTACAAATCAACCTAGCACGACACCGACAACTGCATCAACTACAACAATATCCACAACACGGGTCGTTGTACGTCCAACCACTTCGAGAGCGCCACCAGGTAGAATAAAAGTAACTAAGTTGTTTAATGGCCAGCATCTTACTGCCATAATTGCTTCAAAATATTTGGTCTTGTAGGCTTATGTTTTCGATAATTATAAAGTTTAATGAGATACTATTAGGTTTCATCAAAGAGATAAGAACTACTTGATGTAATACAAAAGAGATGCCAGAAACATTGTTTTACTATTTTCCTTATACGTGCAAATAGATTTACTCCGTTTGACTCCGCACCATTGGCAACACTGCGTTTCGAACTTTGTTAGATCAGAAAAGGATGACTCAGCAAAATTTTTTGAAGAATTGCGGACATCGCGTCTATAGTCAGAGCCTCTATAGTGTAAAAGCTTTTTGTTCTTCCAACAAGAAATTGCTGCTTGCAATTTTAGAACTTCAGTTTGTCAACATTTATCCAGCATTTCATCAGAAAAACAGAAATAAGGATGATTGGAACCCAGATCAAGCTCTACGTCTAATATATAACAGCAGATTCGTAGTTCAATGTTCAATACAGTAACTGTACAGTACCTGCTGTTATTATTCTGCCAATGAAGTTTGGTGATAATTTATTGGTGTGCGAAACGTCATAAAACATAAAAATGTTGTATTTTTCCACGTTAGATTACCAGAAAAACAAGATTCTAGTACCGACCAGTTGGTCGAGCAGTAATGCGTTTTTCCTTCGAGCAGAAGGTCTAAGGTTTAAATCTCGAACGGGTCACATCGAACGCAGCAGTATTGCCAACAGCTTGCCACCGCTGAGTTCTTCAAAAGGAGCTATGTTACTCGGGCGCAATGACGCGGAAATGGGCCCCGCAAACTCTCTTGCCTTTATATGCTTTTGGCGTTATACAGATACAGCAAGTATATAGAAAGATTTGATTTAATATTTTGATTTAATCCTATTTTACACGGGGTGGGCATTTTTGCCGCCCCCCACTTCTCGGTTTTTGAGGATTAATTCTTTAGAAAAAAAGATTTTTATTTTAAATTGACTTGCATTGAGTCAAAATTCATTACGAATAACTTCTGAAAATTTGAAGTTGCTAAGGTAACTGAAAGTTTCCCGTTTCTTGAAGTTTTCTGAAGTCACTTTTTGAAATCTTAGCATTTTTTGGCCTATACTTTGTATAAATGATGACATAAAACGGTTTTGCAACGTAACTAACTTGACTTAGACATTTTAGGATTCAATATCAGAAAACAAACCTATGTACAAAATTTGAACCGCCTACGACACCATCGCAAAACTATGGTCGTGACGTCACAACGATGATGTCATTAACTCAAAATTAATTTTTCTAAAAAATTTTGATGAACACCAACTAGTATGCCAAATTTTGTACCGGTATTCCCATGAATTTTGATTTAGGAGTTAGATAGGGGCATTTTTGCCATTCCCATAAAAAATGCGTTTGTCAAATACTCCGAGTAAAATAGGGTTAATGCAAGAACCAGTAAGAGTGTAGAACCAGTAAGTTGACAGTCACACGAATTTCTATTTAGAAAAAACATAACGACTTTTCATTATGCAGCTTTTAAACATCTTTTTGCGAATTTCAAAATTTTGCTAATTTTAGTCTGTGTAATTTATTTAGAGTGGAGCCAGTGGACTACTAACGAAAGATGTTCTTGCATCGTACTACGTGTCCGTGAAACCAGGACTTGCCGAAACGGCCCCGGTTGTCCTGGTAGTAGAATTCGTTTCAGAAATTGTGGCGCAGAAGCTCTTTTGATTTGTCCTTGTAAGTACTTCTATAACAATACTTTTTTTACCTAGTCAATTTACATTTATTTTTAGTTAAAATTTATAGCCAATCTGCGATTAACGATAACCCTATTTCACATTTTTCGTATACCTTTTCTACCACTCACTTTGTACCACTCATTTATGTGCGAAAAGGAGGTGAAAGACAAAATATAATTCTTTTCTAACTCATTAATTGGAAGTCATCAAAGCATCCAGTTTGGCAAGTTAGTTATCGAAAAAGCTTTCCGAAAAGTTGTTGGCATTATTTTAGTGACCTTATGACCAATTTTGGGTTGACCAGAGTGCGGGTTGAACCCAGTTTATGCAATCAGGGTTGTCGTAAAAACGTCGCTTTTACCCTTTCGGCCCCACGCTGATGACGCGTTGCAGAACAACATGGTTTGTTCGGTATCAAGTTGTGTCTAAAGAAAAAAAAAGGCTCAATAGTGTATTGCACTTGCACTGTACTGAGTTTAACTTTGCTTTCGTAGCTATAAAGATTTTATTTTCTAACACAAAATTAAATAATACGCAAGCTTGCGACTATAACATTTTTTTCTAATTTTAAGCGATTTTAGACCACTTTCTTCCATAGCGGTTGCTAGTTTATCTTGAACCTATTCAACAAATTCTCTAACATGAATATTCTAAAAATCGTTAAGGGACAAGCTGGTCATCTTACACAACTTGTACTGTGACTTGTGGAGGGGGAGTCCAAACACGAACGAGAACCTGCAGAGGGGCAACTCCGCTGTTGTGCACCGGAAGTCCGATAGAAAGAATAACATGCAATTCGCAGCAATGTCCGATGCAAGTATTTTAAAAGCGATAGATAGTTGGCGTGGATACATGGCAAACAAAAAACTTTAGCAACTTGCAAGATCAAATCAAATCTTTCATTGTATGCTCGCTGTTTTACGCTGAAGCGTGTAACGCGTTGGCAGAGCCCATCTCCGCGTCATTGCACCCGGGCAACACGGCTCCTTTCGAAGAAATGTTGCAGCGGTAGCAAGTCATTGGCAACACTGTGTCCGATTTGACCGTCCTGAGATTTGAACGTCAGACTTCTCTCTCCAAAGACAAACGCGTTACCGCTCAACCAGCAGGCTGGTTTGCAAGATAATTTCGAAAATATTGTGGAGAATATGATTAGCCTAGATGCATACCAAATTCTGAACACAACTTTACGCCAACTTATTGCTTGATATCCATCGATGCTTTCTTGTAATAGTTTCATATTACCCTAATCGTGTGATTCTCAAAGACAAAAAAAGAAAATAATGACATTGCTGTAAGCCCAAGCTGTTGCGAATCCACGTCATATTGCACTAGTAGGAGATACTTTTTTTCTTAAGAATTGCCGAACAAAAGCATAATATGAGTTGAATAACTGGGCAAGTGAGCTTATCATAGTAGTCATGTTTTTAGATACTTCTATGCAAAGATTTTATCTTTTAATTAGCTAATATTCTGGAAAATTTTTGCAATCGTTTTGGCCAATATACCAGTACTGGTTTGTTCTTGAATGTTCATTACGATTTACAATACACGGTTGCCATCCTTGGTTTATTGCCAACAATCAGTAAGAATTTCATTATATAATATAAACTCCACTTAATCGCTAATTTCATTCTT
The DNA here is from genome assembly GCA_963965965.1 of Trididemnum nubilum. Lineage (NCBI taxonomy): Eukaryota > Metazoa > Chordata > Ascidiacea > Aplousobranchia > Didemnidae > Trididemnum > Trididemnum nubilum. Next base: position 24,946,185 of record OZ014489.1, on the reverse strand, counting down.
GCAACAACTCAATAAGTATAAGAAAGCAATATAGAAGTGATAACAAATTTCACTTTTTAATTTTAGATGCTTTTGCGAAGACAATGACCCTTCGTGCCAGGACGTCGATCCAATTTATTGCGCAACAATTGACGTGAATCAATGCCAAGAGCAGGTATTCAGATCCTTCTGTCGGAGAACCTGTCGAAGGTGTAGACGGGTCTGCCCATGCGGTAAGATTTTGAAGCATGATCCGTAGATTTTTTTGCAACAAAGTCCAGAGAGAAGTGAACCGCAAATAATGACTGTATACTGGTGAAGTTGCAACTGAGTATTTTGTTGATTTATTGACTCGATCAGAAAAGAGCAAAGTAGCTGTTTGCTGATTAAATCTATCCACTTATTTAGTGACTGCTTCTTGCGGTAAAAGCTTTACACGGACCTGGATATTGCTAAACGTCAAGGAAGAAAGCGCTGGAAATTACAATTTTAATGGTTTTGGTTTAACCAGAATAAAAATCGATTTAGACCTTTTTTAGTTTTAAAATCCAGCAGCAGTCAACATAACTGTAAAGATGCGGGTGACCTGGGGCAGATTTAAGTCACCCACTCTGCACGGGAGCCAGTCTAGGGCCCAGACGAATTGTAAAATAAAATAAATTTGCGCACGCTTGGAATAATTATGTCTTTGACAAAAGAAACGGCGCACTAAAAGTGCTGAAAACCTTTTGTCTGTCTTGGTCCTATAAATTACATCCTTGGGCAGATACCAAGCAGAGGGAATGACTGGCATGGGTGGAAGCTAATGCTCCCAAAAAATAACAGTTAGTTTCTGTACGACTCCAACTTATCGGCAAATGTCACAAATCATGCAATGTTACACAAACAGTGCTAGTGTTTGAAAGCTTATGTAGTTTTAGGTTTCGAATCTGACACCTAACCGCGGTAACTTTTTTCAGGCGAATGGACATCATGGACTGAGGGACTATGTAGCGCCACTTGTGGCCGCGGTATGAGACCTCGAACGCGGATGTGTTTAAACCAGCCTTGCTTTGGCTCCAATATTAACACCACAGGAGGAATTTGCAATTTTGGTCGATGTAATCGCGAGAATTTTCGAGGCAAGTTTTTTGTGACGTCGCAGTTACAACAGATTGCAACACATTGACTTACAGTAGGTTAGCGGTTGTTGATTTTGTGGATTTTAATTTTTTTTATCACGGAACAGCGTCAGATGCTAACTGGTGGACAATTCACAGACTTTTCATTGCGATAACTATTTTGCGCTTGCAGGAATCCGCACCTGCTAAGGAGTTTCCAGTATTCCTGTGGATTTCTTTGAATTCTTGTCCTCTGAATTTGCTACTTGTTCGAAGCCACTGAATAGAGAGTGTCATTGTAAAGCGTGTTATCCAATGACGCAACAAGGTAGCCAGGGTGTGGGTAGATCAGAGTCGTCGTAAAAAGTCTTTACCCTCTCGACTACGCTGCCGCCAAAGACCAAAGTTAAGCATGGCACTAAAACAGAACCAATAATCAAACGAGAAACAAACACTTCCAGCAACATGTTTGTTCAATTGATATGTGGCCTGGATGACTCCAGGATTTTAGCTTGAAACGTGATATAAGAATGTTAGACAACTGCATTTGCAGAGCCCTGGCTTCTTTGGACAAGCTGGAGCGCTTGCGAAGCCACTTGTGGGTTTTCAATAAGTCGTAGGACGCGAGGATGTCGTTTTGTGATTTTCCGTCCATGTTTGGGTGTAAGAATTCAAGAAAGAGAATGTGGTTTACCAGCTTGTCCAGGTGAGATTATTATGTAACATAAATCTAGCACATTTTAAATGCCGATAAAGAATTAAACGTGTTTGATGACTGTGGCTCTCAAGGCAGTGTCTCTTAAACTTTTTTCTTGATGGTACTCCTTGAAATCATTAAAGAGTCGTGGACTCTTCGAACCCCATATTTTGCTAATTGAAAACAAAAAGTAATTTTTAACGGCTTTTGGGTAAAAGATAGATGAAAACCAAAAAGCGCTTGTTTTATTGCTGCCCCAATGCTAAAGTTTCGCTCCTCCAACTGTCGCAACCAAGCAAATAGATCTTGCATTTCTAGTTAAAAACGCTTGCCTTATGGTATTTAAATCAAAATCCCAGTTACTAAAATAACATTTAATTCTCCGTCATTTTGTTTTAGGCTAATGCAAAGGTTTCTTGAAAAACTTTTGATTTGATTTTTGCCTTCTTTAATACCAAGCAAGTTGGGCTTTTAACAATGTCCAATGTTTAAGTAATTCAATGTTTTTATCAAGCAAAAGTCAGTGCTTTTTTTTCAAATATTCAGTGCAAAGCTGGTAACACTGTCAAGGTTATTTTGTTAATGATATTTTGAGTTTTTTTTTTTGTATCCTTAACTGCTTTGTTGTTCTTACATTTTATTCACCAAGTTGCCTCGGCCAGGAGGCAGCTAAAGGACCTTATGGTCTTCAAGTCACGCTGCCACCTGCCTACCACACACGGTGGAGGCTTCACCTTGTTCTTTTTAATACTGAACGGCAAATCTTTTTAGTCTTTGGTTTGACCCGACCGGAAATCGAACCCAGATCTACCGTTTCAGTTGCAGACGCTTAATCCGTTCGACCACTGTTCGATCGATGTTTTTCAAATCTATTTAAACCGGTTATTTTAACGCCTTTCACTTGTTTTGTATTGGCTACGCAAGCATCCAATACGTTGTTTTGCGAATATCGTATTAATTGTTTTGAACCACGAATTTTCACTTAACTTTAAAAGTAAATTAAACAAGTACTCAACATCCTTCGCTGATTGCAACCCTTTTCAACTTGCACTTAAATGTTATCCGATTTCGGAACTATTTTTATATTTCAATCGTGCTTTTACTTTTAACTAAATAAGATAAATATTTTTTATCCACGTGCTGCTTTAACAATGTCAGAACAAAAATACACTAAAATACAGCAGACTGTAGTTAAATGTCGACTGTTTTTTTCGTGCTATTTTCAGTTAAAGATAAACATCTTTTTTTTTTTCACGAAAAGATGATCGTATTTTTGCGCTGTTTAAAATAAAATATCGTGCTCAAACTTAATGTACTTGCGCTAGTTAGTTGTTTCTTGCTATTATTGTGAGCAAATAACTTGAAAGAAAGTTTCTGCAAAAAATATGCATGTACTGTGTACATTGCACGGTAAGCAGTTATTTTTACATAGCCAAGGGGGGCCCAGGAGGCCCGGGCTCGCCCCCCCCCCCCCATTGAAATGCCTCCAACGATAACAATGTCACAAAAACGCTATTGTTTCTTCTGTTTCAGTTTCGTTTAGCCTTTTCGCGTACAACAGTAAACGCGAACCACTGTATTAACAAGATTTACAACCGGGGGCCCTGGGCCCCCTCAATTCAATTTTGCCAACCAATTTAATTGTATAGTTGGGGTGAAATTAAGCGTATTAGTCCTAACACTTGCTACCTCAGGTCCTCATCTAACCTTTGTATGAATGTAACGTAATAACCAGGGCCGGATTTACCATATGGCACAGTGCCAGGGAACCCGCGCTCAGATGGTAAGACTTTATTTTGGTTTTCAACTCTGCAGGAAATGTTGCAAAAATCCCCAAAGTGCCAGGTCCCTGCGCAATGTAACTACGGCCCGGGCAATAACATGGTTATTAGGCGTAACTATCTATTGTACCATAGGCATAGCTACGGGGGCTGGGGCCCCGGGCCCATCCCAAATTCAAATGCTACAATTGATTAAAAATGTCACAAAAAAAATTATTGTCTTCAGTTTCTTTTAGCATCTACACGTACAATAGTAAGTAACAATAATATTGATCCTGGGGCCCGAAGTCCCTCAATTTAATTTTTACCAACCAATTTCAATGTATAACCCGGGTGAAATTAAGGGTTTTTTTCCTAAAAGTTGCTACCTCAGGCTCTCATCTAACTTTTTTATAAACGTAATGCAATAACCAGGGCCTGTTTAACATATGGCACTCTGCTAGGAGCCCCGCGCTCAGATCGTAGGATATTCTTTTTTTAGTCTTCACTTGTATTTGGGAGAAGATGTTGCGAAAATCCCAAAGTGCCAGGGGCTCTGCGCCAGAGGCCCCATGCAATGTGCATCCGGCCCGGGCACTAGCATGATTAGTAGGCGTAGCCATCAATTGTACATTTTTCACTAACAATGTTCCTCCAACTTGCCAGTTTTTTTGCGACAAAATACTTGTGAAAAAATAAATTAGCTAAGGGGAATGCTCTTCCAACAAATTTTTGTAATAAGAGGGCCTGGGCCCCCTGGCCGTACATATACTCCTACAACTGGTTGTTTTTATGACAAAACAATGTCTCTAAGGAAAATCGTCAAGTGGATTATTATTTACTGCTAAAATATTGTTGTAGGTAATTAACGTATTTTACTTTATCTACCTTGGCCAAATCTCTTACACAATTTAACACCAAAACGCAAGATTTTAAACGTGTTTTGGACTTAAAATGCAAGCAAAAGGACGACTGAACAATTTAGTTTTTTCAATTAGCTTTCAATTATTTACATCTAGTTCTTTCAAATGGCTCTGATTACGTGTGAAGGTGATCCAATGGCATTAAAACAGCTTTTTTTCTACAAAATTACAAAAAATCGCCTGGCGGCTTGAGGCTCCGCCCCCAGACCCCCATCTGGGATACGTTTGGCTTACACTACTTTGCTCAACACGTCTCCCAATTTAGACATTTTCACATTTTAGCTATTGGTTTGAGCCCTCTCCCTTGAGCGAGACCCTAGTTACCTGCCAACGCCAGGCCACGGCTTGTGATCTTCTATTCTACGATATCTTTGCCCCACAAAAAATTCATCTTTCGAAGTTTCTGATGACGTCATTGCCTGTGGTTTGTGGTTTGGGCCCCCTCCAATCAAAAATCCTGGCTAGGCCTATGGCATGCAGCCAGGCGAAAGACAAAGCTGCAATTGGGTACCTGCTAAATATGGTTTGGAATTCCACAGGGATGAATTCAGATTCACCCATCTTGTGGTAGCCTACTTTTTAAAGATGCAAGACCAGGCCCCTCGCTCGGAGGTAAAACCAAAACCTGTTTTCTTTTCTTGCACGAAAATTTTTGGACACTATAATTTGCCGATTGCTTTTTAAAGTTTCAAAAGACCTCATCCCGCCATTAAAACCCAGGTAATTGTAATGGATTGTTAGACTAGAGATCTCTAGCGATGAAATGAAGAAACCTGAAAAGCTTAGCAGCCATTTCTGCACAACTTAAAATTTGGGGGTTTATTGTGCCCTGTAACCCCGTAACGCTTTTTTAGAGCTTGCAGAAAGCTTTGAAGTCTTGACTATTATGTGTTTTTTCTTTCAGCTCCCATAACATCAAGTTGGGGAGCTTGCTCTAGAAGTTGCGGCTGGGGCGTGCAGACAAGAAGGTTATGCAGTACCTGCCCCATTTTATACCAAGATTGTCGAGAAAGAGAATGCCCAAGACGTAAGTTTCGTTTTTGTCTCATATGCGATAAAGCTCATTGAGTTAAATTCAAACTATACACTGCAAAATAAAAAACTAAGTTCCTTTTAAATTTTGTTTTTGCTTCACCAATAAAATACTTCTTTCATCCGACAAGTTTTAATCAATTGGTTTTGAGAACTCAGTTTGTAGAAACACACAACAATAAAATTGTGCGCTAATTGCCATTTTCATGCTTTCTATATATGTACTACAAGGAACACCAGACTCTATACCTTCAAAAGAGGATTAGCTATCTATCGATTCTAAAATAGGATTCGTGAAAACCAGTTTTGCCAAGTTTGAAGCTGTTTAACTCATATGACGCCTCCATATATTGCACGGTACGTTAGTACGTTTAGTACGCACATTCAAACAGCGTACCAAAGTATCGTACTCGTATCTTCATAAAAAGCGCGTACCGTACGTCGTAGCAAAAATTGAGCTGTACTGTACTTACGTGCCGTACCGTACTGCCAATCTGCCATGCTTGGTTGGAACTATCACGGAATATTATGCATTAGAACGTTTACTTTAAACGAGTAATGAAATTATTTTGTTAAGCGTGAATGATTTTTTTGTTTTGGTTTAGAAACGTGCACTTTTACACAATCTTTCCGCTACGGTCTTCGGTCGAACGAATGCTGCAACAATTTGGTTACTGGCAGCAGTTGTGGAGCTAATTCAGTTTCTGATGGAAACTCTGCAACGCCGCGTCAAGGTTTGGAAATAATCAGCCGATGGCCTTGGCAGGTACGGTTTATACAACGGCATTCGATAGTTAGTGAAATGTATAAGTTAGTTACGAACGTACTGCAATATTAATATATAAAGTTTAGCTAGAGGATTCAGCTAAAGCAGTGAAGTAATCATGAAAACGAATGCTGGCTGAAAAAATGCTCGGATTCTTACTGCTTTCATTTAGTCTCATCAGATTGAGGATATTTATAGGAAAGAAGCAATTAACGGTATTTTATTTCAGACCTAACTTAAATAAACTATATTTGAACGTAAAAATTTTTTAATCGTTTTGCGTGCTTCTGGCCTAGTGGCTACCAGCTCGCAAGCCAAGGGAAGAGCCACCAGAACGGCGACTACCTAAAACAAGCAATGCGAAAAATTGTCTTCCCACAGGAATCGAACCTGCAGCCTTTGGATTACCGAATTTGGATTACGGTAATCCAAAGGTAATTTACGGTAATTTTGATTACGGTAATTACAGCCTTTGGATTACGGTAATCCAAAGGCTGCAGGTTCGATTCCTGTGGGAAGACAATTTTTCTCATTGCTTATTTTAAGTAGTCGCCGTTCTGGTGGCTCTTCCCTAGGCTTCCGAGCTGGTAGCCATTAGGCCAGAAGCACGCAAAACGATTAAAATATTAAAACTCTGGCCTGCAAACGTCAAAAAACATCTTAATTGACTTATTATTACAATCGTAAAAAATTTTGCTGCTCTGTAGAAACGAATCTCGGGGTAAAAGAAAACGCATTAATACTTTTGTCATGTTCATAATCTAAGTCTTGTTCATAATTAACCAATGAACACTGGAAAAGCAAAGTCTTGTTTTTAATCTATTCTTTGAATGAACAGTGAACACAGGAAATTCCCTAAACGCATTCGAGTAGCATTTTAAATTATACCTTCGCAGACAAACTCAAGCGATGCATAGACTGTACAGAAATTATACACACCTTTTTTTTTATAAGGATCTGTAAGTTGAGGCTGGCTGTAAAGTTTTTCAATTTTCAAACATTTCAACCTCAATTGTTTTTAATTTTTTTAAACTTTATTGGAGAATAAAATGTTCTGAAAGTTGTCTTTTGACATGAGCATCATTTCCGTTAGACAAGTCAACAAAAGCAACATGGTAAAAGCCAAAAAACCTATGTTGAATGCTTACAAATGCGTTTTACTAGCGCGCGTGACTAATCAATTTTTTCAAGATGAGGTTCGCACTACTCTCCAATTTTGCTTTGTCCGTAAATTTTGCGCAAAACTGAGCCTCGTTTTCTAATAAAATTGTTTCTTTAAAAAAGTGTACTTATCCTCTGGTGTCCTTTTCATTCAAAAATTGTATGGTTATATACCGGTATTAATTTTACTGCAAGTTAACGAGAACGTACACAAAAAATAAGTTACTGTAAAGTAACATTAAAAGTAAAACACAAGAAAAAGATTATAAGCTCAATAGAAGTTTCAAACAAAAATAATATGACAACAGTTTAATGCTTTTGACTGCGTGTTTCACATTTTTTAGTTTAAAAAAAAATGTACCTAAGTATAAATTAATGCTTAATTTGCGGTTTATGCCAGCCAAGCAGATGAGTTTTGGAACCACGCGAAGCTTAAGTTCAGTGTAGTGATTTGGGAAAACTTGCCCCTGATTTGCTTATTTAGGTTCAAATTTGCGAAGTCCATTATTCATTATTGTTTGAAGAGTTTGCTGACTGAGTTGGATTAAATGTCATTAAGTATAGCTAGATTTTTTCTTTTCATTTTAATGTTTTATTTTAATTTCGTTTGTTCAGGGGTATTTGTGGGCAAGTTCATCGATATGTTCACTGACTTTGATTTCGAATTCCTTTGCCCTGACATCGGCTTCTTGCTTGCGGTATGTACATTACAATATGCTAATTCATTTTCTTTGCTTTGACCAAAAAGTAGCCTAATTATGACATCAAAAAAGAATGCCAATGGTGTACCCCATATCTCGTTTTGTTATTAGCAGTACAATGATTGTAATGATATCCTTTTTAACCAAATAGCATTTGCAGGAGACAGTGATTTTTGTTTTCCAAGGCAAGCTTTCAGCTTTCCCATCTTGTGAACTGCACATATTGGAGGCATTGCACTGTGCCTTAATTTCAGTGCTGAAAGTTAAGCAGAACTGCTCTGATTACCAATTTTATGGTTTTTGATTTGATCCAAATGGGAATAGAATCCTATAGTCTTCTGTTTCAGAAGCTGACGTTCCATTTATTTAACCACTGATTGATTTACACAGCACTACCGGTATAATAGACATATTCAGGCGCGTAGCCAGGATTTAGAAAAGGGGGGGGCTATTTTGAAAGAGTGAGAAGTGTGCAAACGACCTTGACTCGAATTTTCATTGACCTTAAATCAGTTTCAGACGGTTTGTCAAAATTTGAGACGAAATGTCTCGAAAAGATCGAAAATTCAACCGTTTTTTCCGCCAAAAATTAGGTGATCTCCAAAAAAAAAAAAAAAGGTCTTCGCCAAAATTCAGAATGATTTTTCGGCCGAAATCCAAAATTCAAACGTTTTTTCCGCCCAAAATCAAGTGATTTCCAAAAAAAAAAAGGTCTTCGCCAAAATTCAGAATGATTTTTCGGCCGAAATCCAAAATTCAAACGTTTTTTCCGCCCAAAATCAAGTGATCTCCAAAAAAAAAAAAAAAAAAAAGGTCTTCGCCAAAATTCAGAATGATTTTTCGGCCGAAATCCAAAATTCAAACGTTTTTTCCGCCCAAAATCAAGTGATCTCCAAAAAAAAAAAAAGGGCTTCGCCAAAATTCAAGGCGATTTTTCTTCCAAAATTTCGCAAGTTCAAACGTTTCAGGGGGGGCTCTTTTCGCATGGGGGGGGCTATTTTCAATTTTTCACAGAAAATCGGCCTCAAAAGCACAAAAACATGCCATTTTGCATACTTCACAAGCCAATGGGGGGGCTCGAGCCCCCCCCGCCCCCTCCCTGGCTACGCTACTGGACATATTCGAAAAAGAAATAAATATATTCGAAAAAGGAAAAAAATAGCTTATGAAAAACCAGCCAGTTAGTTAGTCGAGCGGTAGCGCGTTCGTCTCTGGAGCGGGAGGTCTGAGGTTCAAATCTTAGGCCGGTCAAATTAGACACAGCGTTGCCAACGGCTCGCCATTGTTGTGACATTTTTTCAAAGAAGTTGTGCTGCCCGACACAATGACGCAGATATGGGCCCCGCCAACCAGAGTTATAAACGGGCCGACAAGTAGCCTACGAGTCCAAACCCGGCTCAAAACCCCAAAAAGGGATTTGAAGCTAAACCAGGCCCAAGCAAGCCCAAAACTTAGGTTAGATCTAAAAATGTTTACGGTTATTGCCCAAAATGAAACCACTCATTGCCAATAAATTGTGACGGAATAATAGTAATTGTATACTAATAATCGCATTGATGATTAAAGGAAGTCGTCATTCAGAGTTGCATTGCATACAGGGTCACCAAGAGCCAAACGTTGGCCTGAGGTTAGCTCAAATATGACGGATTTCCGGTTTTGTGAAGTCCAAAATAGACGGGGAAAATGCTGCAGTTTGATGATGTCAAAAAAAAAAGGTCTTCACGGAAATTCTAACGGTTTTTCTGGTCGGATTTCGGTGATCTCAAAAAAAAACAAACAAAGGTGTTTAGGGCTTCACATGCTAACTTCTCAATGTCATTTCGATTGGCCCCGTCTCGAGCACCGAAGCCAACGGCCTTCCTGAAGCCAATGGGCCTCCTAAAGTCCATGTGCCTCGGGGTCAATGTCCCCCCTGACCCCCTCTCGGCGGCCCTGGTTGCATAGTTATTTGAATTACGCTTTTACAGCATCTAAAGGCCAAAACACAAATCAAATACGTATTATCAGGCTCGAATTAAGCCGACATTTTGCCAATTTTAAGCCCAAACCAGACCCGAAAGCCCGGGCCGACTTACAACTTTGCCGCTAGCTCATTACACGCCAGGGCCGCATCTAAGTGGGACCAGATGGGCAGCACCCCCCCAAATAAAAATTTTGCCCCCTCCCCCACCTCTCAAACCCCCAAGCGACAATAGGAGAAAATATTGGTAAGTAGCCTATTGTAAGGCTGTTGCCTAATGGTAAAAATTGATGCGAAATATCGCGTTTCGCAAAACTTTTGTAATCGGTACATTGATTGTGATGGCCTCCGGTATGCATATTGCATAATCACATTCCTTGCTTGATTTAGCTGACAAGCTACAAATTGTTTAGTAAGCAAATCTTTGAAGGATATTGCAAAATTTTATTGTGATGCAATAGCAATTATTATACAATCGAAAATTTGACGTTAGGTGCGGCGGCGGTTGTACGCTGGCATTAGCAATTAGTGCACATGGTCGCTTTCACCTTGACCAAAATGTTGTTTAGTAACTGTTGTACACTGCGTTTTGTTGAGTCATATTCGGCAGTAGAGGGTAGGTTGGTCATGAAAAGTAGTAGAGACCCCCACCCCGGTCCAAATTCTGCTTTCCCTAGAGTTACCGATACTCCTTCCACTTCCTTATCTGCAGCTGTTTCTGGTGCCCCTGGTTATCCTTCTGGCTACTTCACGACCAAACTTGAAATTAATCCCGAAAGGCCAAAAATAACCGCTGCTTTCGTCCCGGATGGTTTCGAACCCATACCCGCACCAACTGATGACTGATTAGAAACTCAGCTTCAGAGATTGCTAAAAGCTTTCTCATTTCTAAAACAAAACTCCTAGCAGATAGGCGTAGCTAGGGGGGCAGGGGACCCGCCCCCGGATTGAAATGTCACCAATGACAAAAATGTGACAAAAAAAGCCTTGCGTTTTTCCAGTTTCACTTTCTTTTACCATTTTTCGCTTACAACTGTACTTAACAGCAATATTGACAACCAGGCAGTGGTGCCGATTTATGTTGAGCATTGGGAGGATAATTTGCGATTTTACCCCAATTTTGCCCCATTTTCAACATTGGGGAGAATGAAGCTCGACCACTATTGTTTCATTCAAGCAAGCAAATCAAGTGAAGACAAAAAAAAAGGGTCTTCACCGACAATTGAAGAGTTTTTGTCCCCGAAATCAAGTGAAGACCAAAAAAGTCCAAAGAATATCCATCGCTCAGATGCAGACCATAGTCAAATTATTGGGGGAGATATATCTCCTCGGCACCCCTACAACCATGCCCCCCCATAATTCAGTTTTGCCAACCAATTTAAATGTATATATATCCCAGAAGAAATTGAGAGTTTTTATTCTAAAAGTTTCTATCTCAGGCGTAAATCTAACCTTTTTTTATGAACGTAATACGATAAATAGATTTGAATTTACCATAACATGGCACTGTACCAGCTATGGGCCTCGCGCTTAGATGGTGAGACTTTTTTGCTCTTCACCTATATTCGGCTGGAAGATGTTGCGAAAATCACCGAAGTGCCAAGGGCCCCGCGCTATGTAAATCTGGCCCGGGCAATAACATGGTTAGTAGGCGTAACCATCAATTTTACCATTTTAAAATTACAATCCGCCTACATCTCGCCAGTTTTTACGCGACAAAATACTTTTGAAAAGAAATTGGCTGGGGAAATGCTTATTGGACAAATTATTAAATTTGAATGGAGGGGGCTTGGACCGCATGATCGTATATGTACTCCTGCAACTGGTTATTTTTATGACAAAACAAAAATTTCTAAGGAAAATTTTCGAGTGGATTATTATTTACCGCTAAAATATTGCAGGAGGCTATTGCTTTGTTTTTCCCTACCTGCGTATCTTGCTTTACCGTACCTAGGCCACATCACTTCCAAAATTCAACCTCAAAATGCAAAACTTTAAACGCGATTTGAAGTTAACTTGTAAGTTAAAGTAAGAATGAACAATTTAATTTTTTCAACTGGTTTTCGAATGTTAAGAATCTAAACCTTTCAAATGGCTCTAAACACGTGCAAATTATGATCCAATGGCATTAAAAGAGCTAGTTTTCCGAATAAATTTTAAAAAAATACCCTGCGGCTGGGAGCTTTGCCCCCAGACCCCGTCTGTGATACGTTTGATTACACTAATTTACTCAACACGTCTCCCAATTTACACATTTACGTTTTTTGGGTGGATTTAAGCTCTCTACCTTTAGCAAAATTCAGGTTACGTGCCAAACACAGTCCACGGCTTCTGATCTTCCAATCCTTAATATCTTTGTCCCACGAAAGTTCCTCTTTCGAAAATTTCTGATCACGTCATTGCATGTTGTTTGCCTTCCGCCCAATCAAAAATCTTGGCTACACTTATAGCCCAGCATGATTGTATTTGTAGAAAAAAGCAGCAATTTTTTGGCCTCCCCCTGAAAAAAAATTTGCCCCCCCTTAGAACATCGCTGTAGTTGCGGCACTGTTACACGCATCGGCGTAATACAGCTAGTATAATGAACGATATGATTTTAGCCTATGAAAAAAATCAACTTGCCACTCACAGCGCGGCCAAAAAATTATCTTTTGGCAAATATCATACTTAAAACTGTTGATTTTAACCCTAGATTTTGAAAAATTGAAGATCTTAAATTGATAGAGATTTCCAAACGTTCGCCCTAAATTGAAGCATCTCTAAGTTTGGTTTTACTTTTCTTGTTTAGGAGTATAATGCAACGATTGTTGCACTTTTGCTCGTTGATTCTTTAACTTTTATCCAGCTGGCATACTATTATTTTATTAACATTTACCACAAAAATCTTGCAAAGATTAATCTTAATACCTTGTTGGAAGCATCAATTATTGATAAGATTCAAAAGACGAAAAAGCACCTGTTTTTAGAGGGAGTTCTTCCAATATGATGGGTGTCTTTGGAGCAAGTTCTTCAAATTCTGCAGCGTCTTCCGGAACGGAGCAAGTAGTTCTGTTTCAAGCTGACCATCGGGATGAATTTCAAGGTTCAAGAAACAATATGGTTATTGTGCAGGTATTACTTGTTGATGATTGGTGAGCATTGCGGAATCTTCAGTTATCTAAATCAATATTAAAATTCGAAGATCTAAAATGGTGCCACGCAATAATTTCGTTAAACGAGAACTGAAATCAAAATCAATGGGGGTATTTAAGCTATAGTAATCGTATTCGATATGACTGGCATTGACTTCATCTTTCTGCCGTTACATAGATATTCTAGTATTCTACTTCAAAGCCTTCCTAATTATAATTTCTATCGACACCCTGTTAACGTTTCAATGCAGTGGTCTAACCCGCAGAAGCCTTTGTTAACTTGTATATACAGTAGCTTTAAGGGACTCTTTGGCTTAGCCTAATTGCAGCTTTGCCTAAGGGTAGAACTAAGAAGGCGTTGCCGATGTTATCAACGTCAGAGTTGTCAATAAAATTATGATTAGAGAGGCCCCTAAGGCTAGTTCAAGAAAGGTGGAGTTAACGCCAATCTAATGTAATGTGATTGCCCTAAACTTTAGACACCTCATTGATTTTGCCTTCAGTTCTCGTTTAAGCGTTTGAGTTTTGCGCACATTGGTAGTTTTAGTCGATTCTGCACCGTTTAAAATTTATTTTCTGTTTGTGGGTTTGTTTTTTGTTGTTTTTTTGTTGTTGTTTTTTTTGCTCTGTATTGCTTTTATTCAGTAATGACTTGCAGTTACGACTGGGTTTTTAGTTTAAACCACGTTAGTGTATTCGCTATTTGTTTATAACACTCCAGGCCAGTTTTCATTTGAGATCACCTCAACAAACTTTGTCAGCGACGATTGTTTTCAAATTTCGCGTGTCGCAATCGCCAACTTGCTTGACAGGCAGGTATAAGCACTAGCAAATTTGACATTGACCCCTATCGAAGTTAAAGAACAAAAGTGCAAAAATGCTGACCTAGCACTTGCAGATGCGGCAGCGGTAAAGAATCGAATCGGACTGAAATTCGCAAAGGCGAAAGTTCGTTTCCGTGCCATTGCAAATTCTGCAAGTGCGTGTAAATATCTGTGTTAAAAAATTGACTTGTGTTCTTTTTGAATTTTTGCTCGTCCTGTAAAAATAAAAAATAGTTTTTGCAAAGCAGTTCTAATCATCAGAAATTTAGTACTACTAATACTGTTCAAGATTTTGTTTCAATTAAGTTCTTCCAATTTATTGCAAAAGCTTGTTTTTATTGTTCACGAAGGCAGAGACAATTGTTACGCACACTATTACCTCTTATTCCTTTTGGCATATACATCTGAAGAATGCGTAGTGATGAAAGATCAAAGCAAATTATAACTTTATTCACAGTCTAATTTAAAAACCCTTAAGAATCGGTTTTACTCTTACCGGATCATACGAAGAGAACTTTCTATTCAAACAGATTTACAGGTATTTGCAGCGAATTTATTTGAATAAGAAGTGTCTCTTCTGATGATCCAGTAAGGGTGAAACAGATTGTTAAAGACGTTTAAATTCGACAGTGCATAAAAATTTTATATTTATATTTCAGTATTATCAGTTCCATCATTGATTTACCACAGTTGCTATCCTTTTTTAGTTTTTATGGCCACTTTCAACTTCTGGTCCTTACGTACGACCTATCTGTCTACCCCAGGGTGAAACTGTTTCTCAAGATCTGAACTGCATCAGTCTTGGATGGTCTTCAAGTAAGATTAGTAAAACAATTAGAATTTTCAAGCTAATATGATGTAACCCTCCAATCGCTGTAGTAGTTAACGCACCTGCCTTTAGAATAGATCTGGGACTTAATTTCTGAGCTGATCAAATTGGGCAGATTATTGTCAACAACTCGCCATTGCATCCGCAATACTTGAGCCTGTGTAGCTCAGACACATAAACATGAAATTGTTCATTGAGCATTTTGTAATACTGTAAAACTTATCACTTTTAGAAATTCATTATTTTGGTTTTAAACTACGCTTTTTTACGAGAACCACTAAATTTTGAATTGAGTTTGGCTGTTCTTAATTTTTGGCCCATGTTTAGCGTCATTTGTTCTTAATTTGTTCCTAAATTTTAAGATTATCGACGTCAATTTTAGTGATCGTATTTGTAAAACTGCCTAATTTCGAATGTTTTGTCAGTTTGAGTAAACGCTTCTGGTTTTGCTACATGGTAAAATTGCAAAAGCGAAAAAGCGATATTTTTCAATTTGAACAACAGCCAAAATTTTGCTTAGCTGTTTGCGCAATGCGCAGCAGCACTCTATAATCTCGAAATCGTTGCGATTTTGCTTGCAAATACAGAAGAGTATTTTAAAATCACTAGAATTTCATCAGTACAGAATTTAGTTTTTTAGGCTTGGAAATTCATTTCTTTTCGTTTGTTCTTAATTTTTTTTACTGCTGAGGCTGGCATTGTTCTTAATTTGTCCTAAGATTTTGAGCAAAAATAAGCCTGGTGTTCATTCAAAATTGTTCTTATACAAAAAAGTGTATTATTACTATATGAATTTTAAGCAATATGGTCATACGGTATCTCACAAAATTGTGTTAAATAAGTACTCAAAACTTAAAACAGGCTTTTAGCTATCGATTGGATCCGAAATTGTGAACAGTGCCAGGCTTGAATCACAGCAGCTGTTAGTTATTTTCGAAAAATGGCAATTAGTTATTTTCGAAAACTACTCTCAAAATACATCTATACAGGAATAGAACAGATTTTTCTGCAGCGGCAATTGTTTAGATTATAAATCGACTTTTTCAGCAACCTCCAGATTGCGAGAAGTAAACTTGCGAATTTTGCCGGCTGGAATTTGTAGGAATGCTTATCCAAGTTTGCTTTCCAATTCAATCAACGATGCAGATTTTATTTGTGCCGGACAGAGTGCATCTGGAATCGATGATTGTTACGTAAGTTTGCAGTTAAAAGGATGAAACAAAACTTAAAAATTGTTTTCATCTCTTGCTTATGAATGTTTCAAGAGCTTGCTGTTTAGTGGTCTAATGGTTAAGTGCGTTTACTACTAAATTGTAATAATTACACATTAGAGCTGTGCTTCTTAACCTTTTTTAAGCTGTTGCCCCTAAAATATTTTGATATACAGAATATTAATTAGTATTATCCCTTTTGAGAAAAAAACAGCGACTATACAACACTGAACAGCTTGCAATCGAAAATAAACACACCCAAATAAGGTCCTTTTTGTTGCAAATGCAATCAGTTGGAAGATTGACACTGCTTTTTTGCTTGAGCAAATGCAATAGAACGCCTCCAATAACCTACTGCTTTGTTTTGCCCACACTCCCCCAGAATCAAGGTACTGATTTTTCAAATGCTCTTTTTTTCAAATCAATTTTTCAAATACTCAGATTTTTGCCCAAATTACAGAGTATTCAACTGCTTTTTCCTACTAATTCGCCATGCTGCATAGCGAGACTCAAAATGTTGCGTCAATTTGCTTGATTTCATACTTTCCTGAGTTAGAACTTAAATAAATCACAATATTAAGATAAATCACCGCTGTGTCTTTTTAATAACACTTCTTGTTAAACCAAAGTTCAGAAAAGCTTCTTGATAACTTCGTTTCTTAGGAGATTTTTTAATAATCTTTTGGCACTAAATTAGCGCTATTACTGCAACCGAGAAACATTATTACTCATTGTTCACCTCACGCTCATTACTAAATGGACTAGACTACCAATGGTTTACGAAACATGAGAATTTATAAGAGACCCTATAGGTATTGAACTATGTCTATGGTAAAAGTGAAGCAAAGTCAAACCTTTCGAGCTAGCCCCGCATGATAACATTTTCCAAAGAAATTATTACTTGTTTTTGGAAAATTACATTATAACCTTTTCAAAATGCCAAATTACCTCTTTGGGGGATTACACAAAAGATTAAGAACCACTGCTTTAGAGTCTAGTTTAGACAGTATTAAAAAATATAGTTTAGACTGTATCCAGAGTCTTAGAGGCGCAATCAAACCTTTGATTAACAGCCTAAGACATATTGTTTCGGAGTCGACTTTCGTCTTTTACTCCTCGTCGGTATAGCTAGAACTACAGGTATGAGATGAGCGTAAAAAGGCAAAGAATCGCAAATTAATTAAATCATGGCAGAATATAATTTTGGAAAATTGCAATCACAATAATAGTGACTGCTATTGTGATTGCTTATTGTGATTGCTCACTATTTTCCAAAATTACATTCTGCTATGATCTTATTAATTTGCGATTCTTTGCCTTTCTACGCTCATGTTCATACCAGTAGTCCTAGCAATACTGACGAGGAATAAAAGACGAAAGTCGATTTTGAAACAGTTCCGGTATGCCTTAGGTGGTTAATCAAAGGTTTGATTGTGCCTCCAAGACTCTGGATACTGTCTATAGCTTATCATTAAATTCTCACAATACATTGTTCTTGATGATAGCAACGGGACAGTTTGGTCTTCGAGTCAAGCAGTCACCTGTCAACCACGCACGGTGGAGGCTTCCACTCCACGCTGATTTAATAAAAAATCTCTCAATTCCTCATTACACGACACGTTTCATCATTCTTCAGCAACTGTTTCTAATGCTCGTGGATTTGCAATGTATATCTCGAACAAATTTCATTTTGAAACCTCTCAAGAATACAATATTCAAAATATCGATTGCGAAAATCTTTGGATAATACTGCAGAATTCTAAAAATAAAGCAAATTATATTTTAGAAGTCGCATATTGCCACTTCAAACTTCCTCCTTCCTAGTGAAACATTTTCTTCTTCGGTTAAATACTTTCAGAAGTCTGGTCTCTCACATTCTTACTCAACTCGAGCAGTTAGCTCTTTTCAATTGCATATCCCTTTATACAAAAGGCCAAATTTTCTTTACCAAGGTGTTAAAATTTGGAATTCTATACCCTCCAACGAAAAACATCTGTCTTATTCTAAGTTTAAGTCATTATGTAAACAAATGCTATTTGACGATTAATAGCGTTATGCTCTCTTCCTTTTTATTTTCATCCTGGCTGTTTGCTGCTATACAACCATCTCTTAAACTTATACTTTTATTTATCTTATCTTTTTGCTGTTTGACTAAGACTCCTCGTGGGTCCCTTCACCGTTCCCAGTCGGAAATTTTTATTGAAACTACCTAACTATATTTGTGTAATTTTATACTCACTTTACGACTAACAAATTGAATTGAAATTGTCCCTTTTAATGCTAAACGTTAAGCACGGACGCTGTGAATACCGATTTTTGTAGTCTTTGGTTTGACTTGGCCGGGAATCGAGCCAAGTCTAACCGTTTCATTCGCAGACGCTCTATCCACTTGACTCTTGATCTGTGAATGATAGACACGGGTTCGAATCCAGTCAAGTCAGACCCAAGCAATTGTTATTCATAGTTTTTCTGTTTAATTTTCTGCATTAAAAGGGGCAGTGTAAATCCTCCACGTGGAGTTAGAGAAAGGTGCAGCCTAAACGCAAGGCCGTAAGTTTTCAAAAGTTTGACGTTGTAACGCAATTTAATAAACAAAGATGTACAGTATTTACAATTTCAGAAATATCCGAGGAAAAAATTAGCCCAATGATGTTGGAAAATTCTAGAATCTTGTCAAAAACAAGATCTATTACACTTGAACATTATGAATTAACGACTCGAAATAATATGCTATAACTCGGTCTGTAAATAAAGAGCTCTTTTTGCACGCCTACTCCAATTGTACCATCAAGATAACACAATGCTACACCAAGTTAGAAAATAATAGAATTAAGGATACAATTTAACGATTTCATCGTTTTAGGGTGAAATGGGCTCTCCATTGTTGTGCCAAAGATGTTCGTCTTGCGCTTGGATGTTGGCCGGAGTGACATCAATTTTTCCTCCTTGTGGCAACTTTGTGAACCCAGTCGTCTTCACCAGAGTTTCAAGCTTTGAACCATGGATAAACGGAGTAATTGGAACTCCGGCCGGACAACAGCAATTCAGCTCGTGTCCTTAAAGATTAAACTGTAAATAAAATGAGCAAACTACTTAGAGGCAATGTTTTTTTTTTTTGAAACAAAGATATTCACATACTCTTGTGTTGTGAGTGGCCTTCAATTTTGACAATAAATTTTGACAACTTGATAACAAAGCCTCATTTGTTCCAAAATTTTATTGGAGATATGTGACAAATATTCATTTTTGCTTGGTTAAAAGCTGTCTTTTGTTTGGTAGATCATGATTATTGGTGGATGAATGGACAATGTTACATTATAGAAAAAGCATGAACTTGGAAAAAGCCAAGAAAACTCTGCTGATTGATTTTGCATATTGACGTTTAATTAATTCATGGGTGTACCAGATAACCAGAACTACAGCAAATGCTTCGTTTCCGTCTAATCGTATTAAGGCAAAACTCTTTTTAGGTTCCGACTTCAGTAATTCAGTATTGTAGTATTTTGGGCAAGAAAGCATACTGCGGTGCAGATGTGATCTAGTATGCTATTTTGCTTAGCACTGTAAACGGTCGTTTCCATCTAAAAGCGTCATTTTTAGGACATGCCAAAAAGGCTTTGTTTTTAGGACAAACCAAAAAGGCGTCGTATTTGACCGATCAGTGGTCGAGTGGATAGAGCGTCTGCTGCTGAAGCGGTAGACTCGGGTTCGATTCCCAATCGGGTCATTCCAAAGACTAAAAAAATTGGTATTTACGGCTTTCCTGCTTGACGCTCAGCAATCAAAGGTGTTTGGCCTCCGCCGTGTGTGGTAGACAGGTGGGCAGGTGGCAGCTTGACTCGAAGACCGAAAGGTCCCTTCGCTGTCTCCTGGCCAAGGCAACTTGGTGAATAAAATGTAATTACAATTACAATTAGGACGAACCAATTCTGGTTTTATACAAAGGGTAAAAACCAGATCGCATTATAACTCGCGCTCTGCTGGTTACGCTGTTGCATCCTTGGATAAGAAGCTTTCTGATGATTATCTCTGCTTGGTGGCTTCAAACAAGCAACAAACTAAGCGCCAAGAATTGGAAGAAATCCACAAAACATTGGATTACTGTCAGGGTGTCGAACCGTTTTAAATAACGGTTCGGGTTCAGATTTAGCTCCTGCTCAAAATATTTTAGCGGTTCATGTTTGGTTCTGGTTCACTTGAGCACCATTTTTGAGGTTCAGGTTTGGTTCAGATTCACTCAAGTAAAATATTACTGGTTCAGGTTTGGTTCGGGTTCATTGACTTAAAATTTAACTGTCGTTAATCTTTTCGTCCAGAAGAAAAAAGGAGAAATTGCTGATCCTGTTGATGATCACCACTGCTCTTATTGTGCGTGTATCAGCGCCAGCGGCATCCGGATATGGAAAAATATATTCTTACTTTTGTTAGGGGTTCAGGTTCGGTTTGGGTTCACTTGAGCACAATTTTGAGGGTTCAGGTTTGGTTCAGGTTCACTGAAGTAAAATTTTGCTGGTTCAGGTTCGGTTCGGGTTCACCAAAATGAAACGGTTCATTCGGGTTTACAGTTCAGGTTCGGTTCGACACCCTGATTACTGTAAACTTCAAACACAGTGCCGTAGCGTGACATTTCAGATAAGGCATGCAATTATGATGAAGTCATCAGTTTTAAAGATGTCATTGGTTATCAGACAGTAAAATAAAAAAGCAACTTACACAGCTAAATTTCTTGTATTGCAACTAGGCATCCTCTCCGCAGCACACACTAGTGTGTGCAGTCTTGCTTGTGTTACTACAAACAGTGACAGGTCTTGCACTTTATGTGTGCCAGTAGCCAGTACCATACTAGGTTAATACTAACAGTAAAGTAGGTCTAATAACATTAAGGTAAAAGCATTAATTATAGAACTAAGCTGAGCCAACTTGCTGAATAACAAACACGTAGCCTACTTCCTTTGCCTCTTTTCCGGATGTCATTATAACATATCGTAACCAGGAAAACATCAGCAATGCTATGCAATATTAAGCAGGCTGGTAGGCTCAAGGCTAGTCCTATGCAATTATGGTTAGACTTGGCCTTCGCAACCAGTACAGCACAAACAAAACATCTAAAGAACCTACCAGTAATTTATTGATAGTCTTAAAGGCAGTGAATCATCCAGCCAATTCCGGTGGTTTACAATAGCCAAATTGAACTATAATTTTTGATACTTTTTGTTTTAATGTTGGGACGGCAGTTGCGAAGATATTCAACAAATAAAAAAAGATATCCCCCAAAAAAAGTTTTTGGAAACTCTGAGTTTTGTTCTTTCCGCTAAAACCACAGTTTTCTAAGCTATTAGGCCAACTGTGGTTTTGGCGGGAAGAACAAAACTCAGTTTCCAAAAACTTTATTCCGGAGTTATCTTTTTTTATTTGTTTGATATCTTTGCAATCGCAGTCCCAAAATTAAAACAAAAAACATCAAAAATTATTGTTCAATTTTAGCTATT
The DNA here is from genome assembly GCA_963965965.1 of Trididemnum nubilum. Lineage (NCBI taxonomy): Eukaryota > Metazoa > Chordata > Ascidiacea > Aplousobranchia > Didemnidae > Trididemnum > Trididemnum nubilum. The sequence continues at coordinate 24,924,622 of OZ014489.1, read as the reverse complement.
GTTAACCACCGGAATTGACTTGATGATTTACCGCCTTTAAACACTTTTTTGCAAACCTAAGAGCAAACCCTACGACTAGCTTAGATCTACTAAGTACTAACTGGACCAACTACCGGTAACTCCCTGTTTAAATGGATTTCACATCTTGCTCTCACTCTTGTAGCCAAACATTTAGTCTCAATAACAAGTGCGAATAGTACCATATCAAAAACTCACTCTGACTTACATTACCTTATGCAAATACCAGAGGTGGGCACAAATAACATTATGTCAAAAGCGCAACGCAACAAAGCGCAACGATCTTTTCAACCAGTAGAAGCGCAGCGCAAAATGTGCAATTTAATTTTTTTTAATTTCTGAAGCGCAGCGCAACTTCCGCTATGAACTTTTTGATTTAGTTGAAGCGCATCGCAATTCCGCAATTGTGGAACGGTATTTTCGTACCAAGTTAAAGCGCAACCGAACTTCTGCAATCGAAATTTCACAGCACAATGCAAACACTGCGTTTTTTTGCAATTTTAGACTGAAAAAGAGTAAAAAATTTGCTAAACAAGCCCGAAATTTATCAATATTACGATGGAAATGGAGCAAAATTAAGTTCAATGTATAGAATTGCGCTATTAACCGAAAAAACTTTTGAAAGCGCAGCGCAATTAAAGCGCAACAAATTTTAAAGGCTTTATTTCGCAACGCAACTTCCGCAATGTTTCAAAATAAAAAATTAAAGCGCAACGCAACTTACGCAATTGCGGAGGTGGCGGAAGTTGCGCTTTGCGCTTCTAATTGCGCTTTGCCCACCTCTGGCAAATACCTATCGGTTATCACGGCGTGGTTTCACCTCTGAGTTATTCGTTTTAGCATATCGCTAAATTACATCAAATACATGGCAACCAAGGATGGCAGTACGGTACGGTACGTTCCGAACTTGCGTACTACGCACCTCGCACCTCCAACCGCACCGTACCAGCGTACCGTATTTCAGCTCAATTTTTGAAGCGCACCGTACCTACGTACCGTACCGTGGTACTGTATCAGTGTACCGCACTTTAGTTCAATTTTTGAAGCGTACCGTACCCAGTAGCGTAGCCAAGGTGGGCGGGGGGGCTATGGCCCCTCCTTGACCTGCCGACTAAAATGCAGAATAAGAAAAATACCACGTTTTTAGTACTTCTAAGATTGTCTTTTGCACTGGATTAGACTAAAAAATGATTTAAAGCATAGTTTGAAACGTTTATTTGGGGGGGGCTAATGGACTGCCGACCAAACTGAAGAATAAGAAAAATACCACCTTTTTAGCACTTCTAAGACTGTCTTTTGCACTGGATTAGACTAAAAAATGCTTTAAACCATAGTTTAAAAGGTTTATTTACGGGGGGGGGGCTAATGAACTGCCAAACAAATGGAAAATAGGGAAAATACCACGTTTTTAGCATTTCTAAGACTGTCTTTTGCACTGCATTAGACTATTTTGAAACGTTTATTTAGGGGGAGGGGCTAATGAATTGCCGACCAAAATGCAGAATAAGGAAAATACCACGTTTTTAGCCAGTAGCCTAGCCAGGGGGGAGGGGAACTATAGCCCCCCCCCCCCCCCCCATTGACATGTCGATCAAAATGCAGAATGGGAAAAACACTACATTTTTAGCACTTTTGAGACTGTTTTATGCACTGGAGTGGACTAAATAGTGATTTAAAACATTTTTTGAAACATATGTTCAGGGGGGGGCTAATTTGTCAAAAATAAAACTAACAAATAAATGAAAAGTTTGATCAATGATGAGAAATAAGCATTCAAATTTGATCGCAAGTGTAAAAATGCTGAACATAAGTGTCATCAACAAATATACTATAAATTAAAGAATAGGGGGAAGGGCCTATTCAGTAATTGTTAATCACCAATCATTTCTCTCAAATCTCTTTTCATTAGCCCTCCCCCCAATTATTTTTCTCTATAAACTGTATACGAAATAGATTACTCCGTGTGAGTTTTATTGAACTAATCGATTTTATAATTTACCAGCATCTAAACAAGAAAACTAACATTTTACCATTCGCGACCTCCCAAATAGTCCATTTATGCCACCAGTTTAATCATGTTTGCACTGCCAATTTCTAAGCCACGTTTTAAAATCATTATTTTTTAATCAAAATAGCCCTAAAATGAAGTTATTTTTGCAAAAAAATGCAAAATTTTCGATCGCTGGGGGCTCCGCCTCCAGACTCCCCTGCCTCCGGCGGCCGGGGGCTTTGCCCCCAAGCCCCCAGCTTTCGGCAGCTGGAGGCTTCGCCCCCAGACTCCCTAAACAGCCCCCCCCCCATTGCGAATTTCTGGCTACGCGCCTGACCGTAACTACGTTCCTTGCCTTGTATTTTTGCGTATTGTGCCTTTAATCAATCTATGGTATTGATTCCACAGCAGTTTTATTTAATTTGATTAAAAACAGTAAAGCCTTATTTAAAACAGAAATGTTTAAAATTTTTTTCAATTTCAAATAAGGTTTTACTGTTTTAAATCAATCAATCTAGTTAAACAACGATCTATTAACGACATATGCGACCTATGATAACTTGTTTTTTGTTTATATCTGATTCGTATAAAAAGTTGATAAGCATTGGCTTAAGAGGTATTTGAACTTGTTAAACTTAAAAAACATGTTCAACTTAAAAACCGCTGAGCTTCTACGCCGATATTTTGAATTCAAGGTCGTCAAAAACCTGTAGAACTCGCTTTTAACGAATGAATGAATGAATGGTTTTATTTATCGCTTTAACAAAAATCTCAAACACAGAACTCAAATTTAACATTCAATGCGAAAGGAGACTGCGAAGTGACCCAAGAGGGTCTTCGAGTCGAGCAGCCACCTGCACTTTTGATAAAAAGTTTATAACTTCATAAAACCTAGAGCCCTAAAAAAAAAAAAAAAAAAAAAGCCGAAAACAATGAAAAAAAAAAAAAAAAAAGCTGCAAACACTACTTTTATCTTAAATGTTATAAAACCAGTTGTTGCATTAATAAGAATGTGTTCGTATATTTCTTTTTTAGCAATATTTTTGCAATAAAAGTGTCTTGTATTTACTACAAAATTTTTTGTAATGCAATTTTCTTATTTCAAGATTGATTTTATTCCAAATGGATACATCTTGAAACTTAATTGAACGTTGAGTTTTTTTTGTTTTAAATCGCGGGAGAAAATAGTTGTTTTGAATAGAACCACGGGTAGCGCAATTGTGAACATTATCTATGTTTTTAAAATATAAATTAAGAGGAGACGGTAAGGAATTTGTGGAAGCTTTGTGCATTACCTTTGCAGTTTCAAAATTATACATTTTTTCTATTTTTAAAATTTTTAAGTTAAAATATTGTTTTGTGATAGATTCTCGTGGCTGAATTTTGGAAATAATTCTTATCGCCTTGTTTTGAAGTACTTGCAATCTTTTTAAATATGTCTGATACGTAGAAGCCCAAACAGGCAAAGCATATAAAAGATGAGCATGTACAAATGAGTAGTAGAGTGTTACGTCGTTTCAGTTTGCTTTTCTATACTTGGTTGGTTTCGAACTCAGGCTTAGCTGCATTTAAGTTTTAGCGTACACGTGGTGATAACTATTGCAAATCAAGAGATTTATCTCGCCTCTTTTAACTGCACGTAATTAGCTGTTACGCAATTTTCAAACTGTTTACACTCAATGTTCGTGCTTTTAACGCCTTTTTTGGGGTCAGTCGATACTGTTAGTTGTCGAGGAAGGACAGAGGAATTTTACGTAGAGTCGTGAGAATTCTATCAGTTTACTGTATTCAGATCCACATCTTATTAGTTGATTATCTTGGCAGTCCTTCCTCGAAACTAAAGGACTTGTCCTGGTGGCTCCCGTTTTGTTTTCCCTTGGGCTTTGTTTTAAGAGCTGTTGCTCGCCCTCCCTTTGACCTATTGTTTTACTGGGGTTTATATTTCTTAATTCGCGTTTCTACTTCCCGGGGTCCCTTGCAGTTGTAAAGTGAGTTTGAAGTTACAGCTCTATTTTGGAGATTTTGGATTTGTCTGCCTTAAGAAGAAACCATCGGTGAGTCGTATTATGTGATGCTGCACTGTCTCGTTTATTATTTATGCTTAGTTAATTGTTAGTAATTACTTTCTATTTACACTATGTAGCATGTGTTCTGTTAACTGTTACTTGAGGCGTGATCATTTGACGCAGTGATTTCTTACACCTTTAGTAATTTTTTAGTTGTTGCTAATTTACGTTCTGTTATTTTTACAGAAACCGTTGACAATAAAATCGAATAAAGATCAATTAGTTAACGCGTGTTGATCAAGGCAGACAGAAATAATTTTCGCGTCGTACATAGAGCATAAGCAATACAGATCGTGGCATAAATTGTCTTAATTTAAATAGAATGCCAATAGACCTAGCTATTTTACTTTGAAGTGCACTTAAATGATTTTCGAAATTTAACGAATCATCAAGTGTGACACCAAGGTATTTAACAACAGTAGTTCTAATTATTTGCGTGTTATTATAATGTAAAGTTATGACATCTTCTTCCGATTTTGGTTTCGAAGTGGGACGAATTAGCATAAATGAAGATTTTGATGGATTTATAGTTAATTCATTACTATCACACCAGCATTTTAATTTATCAAGAACGTTGTTTGATTTAATTTGCAAGTCATCAAGATTATTACTACTGCAAACTAAGCAAGTGTCATCTGCAAATAGTCGTGGAGTTGAATTTAAAACGTTTGGAACATCGTTAATATAAATTAAAAAGAGCAATGGCCCCAATATGGAACCTTGCGGAACTCCATATGTAACTGGTTGAAGTTCAGATTGAAAATTGTTTGCAAATACAAATTGCTTTCTTTCTGAGAGATAAGATGTAAGAAGTTCATGAGTACGGCCCCTAATACCGTAGTGATATAATTTGTGTAGTAACTTTTTATGATTAACTGTATCGAATGCCTTTTTGAGATCCATCATCATTAGAACAGTGTATTGTTTGTTTTCAATCTTGTTATAGCAAGTTGTTAAGATATCAATTAGAGCATGTGTGGTTGAGTGATTTTCGCGAAAACCATATTGATGTTCAAAAATAATATTATGTGTGTGCAAAAATTTTACAAGCCTCTCTTTAATCAATTTTTCAAGAACTTTTGATAAGCTTGACAAGAGAGAAATAGGCCTATAATTTTGGGCTTCGTGTTTAGTCCCAGATTTAAATAGCGGAATGACTTTTGCTATTTTCAACGAGGTGGGAAAATTACCATATTTAAACGCTTTACCAAAATATAATTCCAAGAAAGGTGCAAGAACAGATGCGCTTATTCTTAAAAAATATGTAGATATATTATCATGTCCACTAGCTTTTGCAGGGTTCAACGACATTATTGTGTTAAAAATTTCAATAGCGCTGGGAGGAGTCAAACAAATAGAGTTGGAAGTTTGGTTTTTCAGAAATTTTCTAAAATCCTCTTTATTATTTGATTTAATGGAGTCAGATAATTTTTGCCCAATTTCTGAAAAATAAGTATTTAAATTATTGGCCACTGTTTTTGGATCATCTGTAAGCACATCATTTATGTTTAGTGAAATATGTGTTGTGGAGTCATTATTCCTTTTTGGATGCAGTACAGAATTTACGGTTTTCCAGATTTCTTTTGGGTTATGTTTAATTTCTTCAAATTTGTTTTTATAATGCATGGCCTTTGACATTCGTTTAACTCGCTTCAGCTTGTTAGCATATTGTTTAAAATAACCTATAGTATCTGTAGTACCATTCAAAAAATGACTTTGATACAGTCTCTGTTTATTTTTTATAGAGACTAAGATGCCTCTAGATATCCAGGGTCTATTGTATAACCGTACTTGTTTTCTGGACAATTTAACTAGTGGAGCGTGGTGATTAATTACTTTTTGGATAATATTAATCAATTCTTCAAATTTTTCATTATAATTTTCTTTGTTGATGAATTGTATGGAAGGGATTATTTGGGTAAGAGAGTTGTGCAAGTCCTCAGAAAATGTTTCTACATTAAGGTTTTTAATATCACGTTTGTATATAATTTTTTTTACCTGTAATCCTACGTTTTTAGATTGTTCATCTGATATCATGCAAGCGATTGGTAAATGATCAGCTATTTTATAAATAATTACACAGGGTTTCACAGTCAAATTTACGTCATTTGTAAGTATGTGGTCAATCAAAGTTTTAGAAGTGGGGGTTATACGTGTTGGTTTGTTAAGGACGGAAAAAAAGGAATTGCTTTGTAACATTAATAAATAATCTACAGTTTGTCTATTTTTTTCAATTAAATTAATGTTTATATCCCCCATAATAACGGATTTTTTATTTTTTTGAGTGATTAGAGACAGTTTTGTGTTTAGTTCCTGTAAGAAATCATTGATTTTACTATTTGGGTGCATGTAAATTACTCCGAACAAATACTGATTTTTAGAGCAATTCAACTCCACGTCTATCCACAAATCTTCACAACCTTCCAAGTTCAAATTAAAATAATCATTACGTTTAACCTTTATGTCATTTCTTACATATATTCCAACACCTCCTGCTTGAGTAGGTGAAGGTTTGTGCATAAATAAGTACCCGTCTATGTTAACATTAAGTAACGGCTTATTGCGAATACGAGTTTCACATATAAATATCAACGCTGGCATAATTTTTATGGCAAGAAGTAGTTCTTTAAGTTCATCTAAATGAGCATGTAATGAACTGATGTTTATATGTAATAAAAAGTAATTATTAGGTGCAACCACTGGTTTCTTATCGATTAAATTATACTCTACAGTTGGTTTAATGTTGGATGTCATGGTTTTGTATACAGTTTCAGCTAAATTTGTTTCATCAATTTGGCCTAGATTTTGGCAATTAGTCTTCGAAATGATGTTGGCGGCTGCTCGACTATGTGACGCAACATTCACGTTAGTCTCCAACCTAAATCAACTGGATACAGCACTGCAAGCAAGCGACACAAAATAAAATAAAAAAGCAAAAATTTGGCAGTTTGACAGCAAGTAATTATTTTGTATAAACACATAGTGATGTAATCGTGCTAAAATTACGTGTAACTCAAACGCGAGAAACAAAACCAATATCAACAAACCGTATAACTTTTATCAATAACCTTAAATCCATTGACTAAAAACTTTGATTCCCAGATATCATTATTATCTATCTTGTCTGAACGAATTTGCTTTTTGGAGTTGTTAGAGTGAGTCAAAAATCAAAGCTTAAAATGTTTTAAACAAGTCGAATCAATAGAATTTGCGAGCATAACGTATGTGTCGAACGTATGTGTCAAAAGAACGAGCTTCAATGCGGTCGACCGGCTCGGTTGAACAACCTACTCGGCTACTCTCCAGGTTAACTTATTAATATACATATCCAATTCTCTCTTTCACTTGTGGCTACGTTGGAGCTAACGCTACAGAACAAAAAATAATGCAACATCTAGAGGTGATTAATGATTATTTATTAGGGTGTATCGAAAAAACGTTTTTTTCTCAAAAACTTTCCCAGCACCTTGAAAAGTATGTGAATTGGTGTAAAAACACTTGGGTAAAAATTTGAGTGCTCTAGGATGATGGGAACACTTTGCGCACCGAACCCGAAGTTAGGAATTTGGGGCAAATATGCGCATATTTTCATAATCAAATTTCGAAGTGAATTTGCGTAGTATAAATTTCAGAGGTGGAATCGAGGACACAAGGCTCGAGGCCAAGGCCAAGGACACAAAAAAAATCCGAGGCCAAGGCCAAGGACAGCCTTTCCGAGGACAGAATCTCTCGAGGCCAAGGACAGGAATGTTCGTGGCCAAGACCAAGGACCAAGGACACAGGTGCAAGTGCTCTCCAAAAAAGGTCTTCAAAAATTTTTTTCAGGCGATCTCCAATTCATTGGCGTACCCAGAATTTTTGATTGGGGTAAGCCCAGCACTTAATTGTAGGGGGGACGCGTCCCCCATAGAGATTTAGCGTCCTCCCAACGAGATTTGAGCGCTGGATGATCAGACGAAAAAGGCCTAATTCTTCACCAAATTTTGGCAAAAAAACCGCTTCAATTTCCGGCGAAGACCATTTTTTTTGGTCTTTACCTAATTTTGGCGAAAAAACACTTCAATTTTAGGCGAAGACCTCTTTTTTTTGGTGTTTGTTCAATTTCGGCAACGGAATTACGTAATCTTTCTTAAAGTACTTTCGCATGCCAAATGCGTTTGGTCAAGGCTGCAAAAGCGTCCCCCATGCAAAATTTTACAATTTAAGTCTGGGTAAGCCTAAACCACAAATCACATGAAATGACGTCATCAAAATTTTTCCAAAGAGGAAGTTTTTGTGGGACAAAGATATCGTAAGATGGAAGATCAACAAGGTGCGAAGCCCCCAGCTGTTGGGCGATTTTTTGTAATTTTTTGGAAAAAAGCTATTTTAATGCCATTGAATCACATTTTGCTAGTGTTTAGAGCCATTTAAAGCACTAGATTTTTGACAATTAAAAGCCAATTGAAAAAATCAAATCATTTAATAGCCTTCTCCTTTTACTTGCAATTCAAGTTTAAAACACGCTTAACATCTTGCATTTTGGAGTTAAATTTAATTGTAAGTGATCTGGTCCGCAGGTAGGGGTAAGTAGGGTTGCATTGTCTCTTGCAACATTTTAGCAGTAAATAATAATCCACTCGAGGATTTTCCTTTGAGATTTTTGTTTTGTCATGAAAATAACCAGTTTTAGGAGTAAAAGTTCGGCCAGGGGGCCCAGGACCCTCAACTGAAGTTCAACGATTCGTTCAATCAGCATTTTTCATGGCTAATTTTTTTAAAAAGTATTTTGTGCATAAAAACCGGCGAGGTTGGAGGTGAATTACTAAATTGTTGAAGAAAAATGTTAAAATAGATGGTTACGTCAACTAACCATGTTATTGCCGGGCAGGATTTACTTCGCGCTAGGCCCCTGGCACTTTGGAGATTTTCGGAACATCTTTCTGCCAAATATAGGAGAAGACCAAAAGAAGTCTTACGATTTTAGCTCTGGGTCCCTAGTTTGTACTCAGGCGCGTAGCCAGAAATTCGCAATGAGGGGCTGTTTTGGGGGTCTGGGGGCGGAGCCCCCAGTCGCCGGAGGCCAATGGGGTTAGGGGGCAAAGCCCCCAGCTACCGTAGGCTTGGGGTCTGGGGGCGGAGCCTCCAGCGCTCAAAATTTTTGCATTTTTTTGCAAAATGAACTTAATTTTAGAGCTATTTTAATAAAAAATAATGCTTTTAAAACGTGGCATAGAAATTGGCAGCCCAACATGATTCAACTGGTTGCATTAATGGGCTATATGAGAAGTGGCTAATCATGGCATTGCAGTTCTCTTGTTTACGTGCTGGTAAATCATAAAATCCTATTATTCAATAAAACTCACTCGGAGTAATCTATTTCATCTATATTTTATAACGAAAAATAATTGGGGGAAGGGCTAATGGAAAGAAATTTGAGAGAAGTGATTGGTAATTAACTAACACTGAATAGCCCCCCCTCCCCTTATTCCTGAGTTTATGATAAATTTGTTGATAAAACCTATGTTTGGCGTTTTTACATTAGCGATCAGATTTGATTGTTTATTTTCGGGTATGTTTTCAAAGTTTTCATTAATTTGTGACTTCAATTTTTGACAATTAGCCCCCCCCCCCTGAATATATGTTTCAAATGATGCTTCAAATCACTTTTTAGTCAATTCCAGCGCAAAAAAAAACAGTCTCAAAAGAGCTAAAAACGAGGTAGTTTCCTTATTCTGCATTTTGGTTGATAGGTCAATGGGGGGGGGGAGGGTGCTATAGCCCCCGCCTCCTTCATGGCTACGCTATTGCTGGTACTGCATCATATTATGGTAAATCCGGCCCTGATTAATGCATTACGTTCACAAAAAGGCTAGATGTGGGCCTGAGATAGCAACTTTTAGGACAAAAACTCTCCGTTTTCTTCGGGTTATACGTTTAAATTGGCTGGCAAAAATTGAATTGAGGGGGACCCGGACCACTGGTCTTCAATATTGTTGTTAGTTATACTGTTGTTAGCGAAAAATGCTAAAAAGAAACTGAAACTGAAGAAACAATAGGCTTTTTTTGTCACATTTTTGTCATTGGTGAAATTTCAATTGGGGAGGGGGCGGACCCCCTGTCCCCTTCCCCTTGGCTACGCCTATGCTCCAAGCGAGGAAAACAAAAAAGGTGCTCGCAAATTTTCTGCGAGGTTTCTGGCGTTTTCCAACGAAATTTCAACTGTTCAAAAAATAGTGCTGTCCTCGAGCCGAGGACAGGGCAATTTTCGAGGACTTGAGGCCTCGAGGCCAAGGCCAAGGACTTGACCTTCGAGGCCAAGGCCAAGGACTTCAAAATCTGTCCTCGAGGACGTCCTCGAGGCCAAGAACGTCCTCGAGGACTCCACCTCTGATAAATTTTGCAGCCCCATGTAACCTGTAGTTTATAGTCTCAAAATACCACATTTAAATTTTTATTGCGTTACGAGAAAGATAATACTTCGCGCAATACGTCTGAACTTACGGGAATTTTGAGCTTCAATCGAGCCTAATAAAGCGCTTGTTTGCATGCCTTTGTTCTACTTAATCTTTTTCCGCTTTGTATTTTAAATGCGTTAATCAATCAGAAACGTAGCTTTATCTTTTGTCTTTTCGCAAGTCTACAATTTTGTTTGATCTTTAGTAGAAACAAAGAAAATAAATTTGACAACTTATGAAAAGAATTTATTCACAGAGCACCTCAGACAAGTAAAAATAAAAGCATTCGATAAGAGCGGAGGTAGTCTGAGCTGAAATTTTGAGATTCGTCATTTAGCTACACTGTAGCTAATATGAAATTAAGTTTTGAGTTCAGAATAAGTTTAAAAAGGCAGCTTTTTAACGCAATTTTTTAATATTGCTGTAGATTTTTAGTTGCTAGATTTCAGACTAAGTATTTATCAATTTATTGATATATTACAGTATTTTTTTGATTTGCTGTTATGTGAATTATTACACTAAATTCTTGGAGTATTGCGATAAGTTATATTTTGCTGTCTGGACAACTTTGTCATTGCGAGTTTGTTATACCTGCTTAAAACTCAGCAATGCTCCCACAAAAATCATTGACTTCAAGATCAAAGGTAAATTACCCGATATTGGAAATATCTGCAGATCTAAAAGCTAATATTTGGTCCAACCGCTCATGATCTTCTTAAATATTATTTATATTTGAAAGAAGAATCGCTTAAGAAAAAGCCAAGAGGTTCATTGTCCAGAATGGTGGATGATGTCATGCAAGTATGGGAAACCAGCTCATTGCCTACACTTTCAAAACCACGAGTAACGGAACTAATGAGAAAAAGACTCGACCAATACTTTGAGTTAAAGAAAAATCTGAGTCGTAAAGAAAGTGTAAATTTCAAGAAAAAATTGACAAAATTTCACGAAAGCATTTGGACATTATTTGATATATCGACTTGCAAATGCACAAATTTTGCAACTTGTGCTTGTTCAAGAGAGAAAAAGGTATCTGTCCAGGAACAACAATTTTTATGTGATCAGAGGACTCTCAGAAAAATGTACATTGGGTCAATTGACAAAAGAACAACAAAAAGAAACGAAAAAACACTTTAAAGGAAAATGGAAAATAAAAGTCGCTCTACAACAAAATCTTTTCTTTCTATTGATACTGCGGATTTTATTGAATCATCTTCAACATCAGAATCACGTGAAGATTCCGATAGTAATTTTGAAAATAGCATCCCACAAAAATTTAAGCAGCCGGCACCAATCTCAAAACCCCGCCAAAATCTTTACCAAACTTTGCTGCCGCCTGTGATAGAACTGGTGTATCTTGCAGAGCAGCAACAATGATTGTCTTTGCTGCTTTAGATGATATTGAAGGAAAAAACGCAAACGTTATTGATAAAAATAAAGTAACGAGAGAAAAACAAAAACCGAGAAAGCAAAACATGGATTCAAATGAAAATGCAAATGTTATTAGCCTATATTTTGACGGTAGAAAAAAGATCGGACTTTATAGATGAAAGAGTTGTAGAAGAAAAGAACCAGAAGAGAAGTAATAGAGGAACATGTCACGGTGCTGGCAGAACCGGGAAGTAGATATTTAGGCCACTTTTCACCGTCGAGTGGCACTGCGAAAAATATTGCCAATAGCCTCATCGAATTTTGCAAAGACAAACAAATTGACTTTAGCAAAATTCAAGCAATTGGATGTGATGGCACTAACACAAACGTTGGCTGGAAGACTGGCGTAACCAGAAAATTGGAAGAAAATTTTAAAAGACCTCTACACCGGAATATTTGCCAACTTCATGGCAATGAATTACCACTGAGGCATTTTGATTCAACTGGACGGAAAGACAAGCATACCAACTCAGTTCACTGGTCCAGTTGGTAAGCTTCTTAATGAAACAAGATTTGAAAACCTTCAAGTGGTAAATTTTCAACCTATTCCAGCAGAAACAATTGACATAAATGAAGAATATTTTGCTGATTTATCTTCAGATCAAAATTATCTATTGAAATAATGTCGAGCGAAATCTTCAGGTTTTTGTGAACCAACGTTGGCATCTCGAAAGCCTGGAAAAATGGCACACTCTCGTTGATTAACTACTGCTTCAAGAGCATTGAGAGTGTATGTTTCAACTGAAGAGCCACTTTCAAAGTGTCAAAAGTTGCCATCACAGGTTAGAGAAATTGTAATACCGGTAATACAACGCAATGCGTTTGGTGCTCATCATGAATCAATATTGGCCGCAATGGTATCAAGCTCCAATCTGAATCACAATGAGCTTGCGTGGAGGAGAATACTTCGCAGCAGTGAGCAAAGCGTTTCTGATGGGCGATCAGACAATTGCGAGTCCCTAAGCTTAATATCAATGCGAATAGTTACATTGATCTTATTGACTGGACTGTTACGACTATTTTAGAGCCATCTTTTACTTATTCTGTGACGACAAACGAAATAAAAGAAATGATCGATTCAAAAGCATTTCTGAATTCAAAATTCTTGAATTGCCTTGTCACACTCAAAGTGTAGAACGCCACATCAAATTGGTGACAGAAGCTTCATCTTTAGTTTGCAACCATGCAAGTTGGAAAGGATTGATCCGAAATAAACTCTCATCAAGAGCGACAATCCGAAATAAACTCTCATCAAGAGCGACGATCCGAAATAAACTCTCATCATTAAGTCTCAGAACAAGACTCTCAAATAAAAACTTCAGCATAATAAAAGGTTGGGCGGTTGGGCAGGAGTAGAGTGGGATTCGATACCCGTCACCTCAACGTGGTGAGTCATGGGATATTTTATAAAGTTATTTATACAAAAACTGTTTATAAACTTTGCTGAGAACCGGATATTTTTGTAACATACAAAATTTCGCAATCATTTCTTTTAAGTAATGCATTGTGTTATTACTATACTAGTTGGGTACATTTTAATCTATATCTTCTCAAAAGTTGTCAAATTTATTTTCTTTGTCAAATTTATTTTCTTTGTTTCTACTAAAGATCAAACAAAATTGTAGACTTGCGAAAAGACAAAAGATAAAGCTACGTTTCTGATTGATTATCGCATTTAAAATACAAAGCGGAAAAGGATTAAGTACAACAAAGGCATTTAAACAAGCGCTTTATTAGGCTCGATTGAAGCTCAAAATTCCCGTAAGTTCAGACGTATTGCGCGAAGTATTATCTTTCTCGTAACACAATAAAAATTTTAATGTGGTATTTTGAGACTATAAACTACAGGTTACATGGGGCTGCAAAATTTATACTTCGCAAATTCACTTCGAAATTTGATTATGAAAATATGCGCATATTTGCTCCAAATTCCTAACTTTGGGTTCGGTCCGCGAAGTGTTCCCATCATCCTAGAGCACTCAAATTTTTACCCGAGTGTTTTTACACCAATTCACACACTTTTCAAGGTGCTGGGAAAGTTTTTGAGAAAAAAACGTTTTTTCGATACACCCTATTATTTTTGCTTCAGGAATTCTTTATGTTTAGTCATAAACATTGTTTGCGAAAATTGAGCTTCGTTAAAAACTAAGACATTGAATAAAATAATGCGCTACTGCCACATTGATACCAATTTTTTATTTTCTTGTATTTTTGTGCAGCAAAGACATCTGCATTTGTTTAGTTGGTCAAATTGATTTTAATGCATCGGAAACCTGTTTACGTGTCGCCATTCACGAAGCGTTATTGCAATGCAATTCATTAGTACTTTTCTTCTCAATACATAGGCGTAGCCAGAGGGGGGGCCCCCAATTGAAATGCTACCAATCACAAAAATGTCACAAAAAAGACTATTGTTTCTTCAGTTTCAGTTTTTTTAGCATCTTCGCGTACAAAAGCAAACGCGTACAGTAGTAATTAACTATAACATTGATCCAGGAGGGCCCGGGCCCCTTCACTTTAATTTTTGCCAACCAATTTAAATGGGCCCCCTACAATAATATTGATCCAGGGGTGCCCGGGCTCCTTCAATTTAATTTTTGCCAACCAATTCAAATGGGCCCCCTACAGTAATATTTAAATGGTACTCAATTTAAATGGGCCACCTACAATAATATTGATCCAGGGGGCCCAGGCCCCTTCAATTTAATTATTGCCAACCAATTCAAATGGGCCCCAAAATAACATTTGACTAAGCCCCCTAAAATAATATTGCACTAGGGGCCCGGGCCCCCTTAAATTTGATATTTGCACCCAATTTAAATGGGCCCCCTACCATAATATTTAAATGGCACTCAATTTAAATGGGCCTCCTACAATAATATTGACCCAGGGAGCCCGGGCCCCTTCATTTTAATTTTTGCCAACCAAATTAAATGGGCCACCAACAATAATATTGATTCAAGGAGCCCGGGCCCCATCAATTTAATTTTTGCCAAAGAATTTAAATGAGCCCCTACAATAATATTTAAATGGTCCCCAATTAAAATGAACCCCCTTGTTATAGATTGATTGATGGCTGTGTCCTAGGCGGAATGCCTAGGTCTTCGCTGTCTGGACCTCGCGCTCAAGAGGCTAACACAGGAGATTCAAAGCAAACTTTTATTAACAAAAGCAAATTAAAAAAGACCAGTCAGGCAGAAATTTATCGAGAATTGTCCGGCTGGGCGGAAAATACTTAAACTGAAAAACTGAATTTTATACCTACAAAATTAAAAACCTCTTGACGCTACTGTTAAAAAATAAGACTGATTTAACTGCTGTGCTAGAAATAAAACATTGCTACAAAAAAGTGATCAACAAAAAAGGCCAGACGGCGCGTCTTTCAGGCAACGTTGCAAAGTTTCTTCCGTACAAATTATGAAAGACGCAACACAAAGTAATATGCAAATTAGGTAAATGAACGTGTTAACAACAGAACATAAAAACCTAAGTTCGAATCCAACTAAAAACGATCGTGCTGTAACACCCCTTCAATAATATTTAAAAGCTCTGAATTTAAATGTGCCCCCAGTAACAATATTGATCGAGGGGCCCCGGGCCCCTTCAATATAGTTTTTGCCAAACAATTTAAATGGGCCCGCAACAACAATATTTAAATGGTCCCCAATTGAAATGCCCCCTAACAATAACATTGATCCAGGGGTCCCGAGACCCCTCAATTTAATGTGTACCAACTAATTTAAACGTATAACCCGAGTGAAATTAAGCGTTTCTATCCTAAAAGTTAGTAAATGAGGCCCTCATCTAACCTTTTTATGAACGTAATGCAATAACCAGGGACAGATATATTAGATGGCACAGTGTCAGAGGCCCCGCATTCACATAAGACTTATTTGGCAGAAAAATATTGCGAAAATCCCAAAGTGCCAGGGGCCCAACACAATGTAAATCCGGCCTGGGCAATAACATGGTTAGTAGGCGTTACCATCTATTGTACATTTTTCAGTAACAATTATTCACCTCCACGTCGCCAGTTTTTATGCAACAAAATACTTTTGAAAAAAAATTAGCTACGTTAGGGGGAATGCACATGGAACAAATTTTTGAATTGATAGGGCCTGGGCCCCATGGCCGCATGTGTAATCCTATAATTGATTGTTTTCCTGACACACCAAAAATCTCTATGCAAATTTTTGAGTGGACTTTTATTTACAGCTAAATATTGCAGGAGGCAATGTACTTTACTTCCCCCTACCTGGGCCAAATCACTTACAAAATTTTCCCCAAAATGCAAGATTTTAAATGGGTTTTGGACTTAAATTACAAGCAAAAGAAGACTGAACAAATCAATTTTTTCAATTGGCTTTCAAATGTTAAAAATCTAGTAGGCTACTTTCAAATGGCTTTGAATACCTGCAAAGTGTGATCCAATGGTGTTAAAACAGTTTTTTTTTTTCAAAAAACTACGAAAAATCGCCCAGCGTCTGGGGGCTTTTCCCCCAGGCCCCATAGCCTCCGGCGGCAGACCCCCATAGCCTACCTCAATGATACGTTTGAATTACAATACACGTCTTTACTCAACACGTCTCCCAATTTAGACATTTCCACATTTTAACGATTAGTTTAAGCCTTCCCCCTTTGAACGAGTTCCTAGTTACGTGCCAACACCAGGCCACGGCTTCTGATCTTCCATTCTACGGCATCTTTGCCCTACCAAAAAATTCCTCTTTCGAGGTTTCTGATGACGTCATTGTACGTGATTTGTGGTTTGGGCCCCACCCAATCAAAAATCCTGGCTACGCCTGTGTCTCAATAGTACAAAAAACCGACGTCATGTGCGAAAAGACTGGAATTTTTAAACCACTTGTGTATTCAGCTAAAGTGTCGCAGTTGTTTCCGTTCAAATTTTTCTTCAGTATATGACATGCCACGACAGTCCTAGGCTCCTTGCATCTACAGGCAATAGCTGAGACATCACAACTGGCCATACCTGTGACTGTGAAATGTGACATCATAATACAATTGTGACGACAAATTATTATTATAATTACAAATAACGATAAATCATAAATAATGATAACAAATCATAATAATTATTATAATAGCAATTATAATAAAATAATACTAAAAAACGGCAAATTAAGAGGCTATAATGATTACTTGAGAATAGCCTGGACTAGGACTGGTGCAGTTGTGCACGCCGAGCACAGTCACACGAATCTTGCTCTGAAGTTGAATTTAATGACATTTTTAACCCTACTGACTCAACAAACATGACAAAATTCCTAATGCCCATGATTTGAATTTATTGTTCAACAACATTATAAACAGTGACGATACAGCAATCATTGATACTGATAATATCTCAGAAGAGGATGGTAACAACTAGTCTAGTCTTTAAAAAAACATTGATACATGAGTCTAGTTCCCATTTTTCACTTCACATCCATTAGTGTCAACATTAGATCTTTAAACAAATATAAAGGTTTTGCAAAACTTGAAAGTTTTTTATCAACACTTGCCTATCATTGCAGTTACTGAAACTTGACTCAAACCTGACCAACTTGGACCTACACCAATCTCTTTAATTAAGCTTTTCTCTCAAACCCTTGATCAAAATACCGTGGAGGTGGTGTTGCATTTTACCTTAGAGACGATGTTGAGTACACTCACCGCATACACTAAAATACAATGAACGAAAAAATACTTACATCTATCTTTGTGGATATCAAATTTCAAGATAAAGTTACAACTTGCCGGAACATATATCCTTCTCCTTGTAATAATGGAAATACACAAAAAAATGTTCCTAACTGATCTAGATGATAATCTGAGAAAAATAAATGAAAGAGAAAGTTTTTTAACCGACAAGTTTGACGTCCTTCGCGGTAGACTCCTGGGAAATCATAACGACTTTCACTGGCAGTTAGGTGGCCAGATCAATTACTAGCCCAGCAGCTACAAACCAGCTCGAGTCATAAGATGCACAGAGCTGGATAGCGCTGTTTCGAGCTTTTAGCTTTCATCGGCAGCCCTCAGCTTCTCTAACAAAGTTATTCCCCAGCTGGACAAGACTCTTGGCCGAACTGGACAAACCTTAAAGGCTTGCACAGCGGCAGAGGCTTTGTAGGGAATAAACGTTTTTTCACTTGTGGTACTTAAAAAACAAGTGAAAAAATCTCTGAACCCTTGTAGTAAGGATAGCCATAGGCTATCCCTACTACAAGGGTTTCCCTTGTGTGACCACGGAAATCGTAACCGACAAGTTTGACGTCCTTCGTGGTCGACTCCTGGGAAATCGTTTTGGGAAGTCGTTATGATTTCCCAGGAGTCGACCACGAAGGATGTCAAACTTGTCGGTTATGATTTCCGTGGTCACACAAGGAGAACCCTTGTAGTAGGGATAGCCTATGGCTATCCTTACTACAAGGGTTCAGCGGTTTTTTTACTTGTTTTTTAAGTACCACAAGTGAAAAAACGTTTATTTCCTAGAAACCCTCTGCCGCTGTGCAATCCCTTAAGGTTTGTCCAGTTCGGCCAAGAGTCTTGTCCAGCTGGGGAATAACTTTGTTAGAGAAGCTGAGCAGTGGTGGCCTTAGGAAAGGGGGGGCCCTTTTCTTTACACACTACTTTAACATGTTTTATCTGCACTTGCAATTAAGCGCAACAATGCATTTCATAAATAACAAGACCGGAAGACCAATGCAATTGCAGCCCTAATTAAATCAAATGTTTGTTCATATGTTCCTCTCATCTAGATTATCAACTCAATTAATTGCAGTGAATTAACGTAAACTTTCAGCAATTGCTTTCAGTATGCTTGTGTTATTACAGAATATGTTTGAGTAATGAGTACTTAGCAATAATGTTTGAATGCTTTATACGGCTTAGCATATGATATACTGTATACGTTAGTCAAAAACCTATTACTGCCAGTTGCTGAAAGCAGTTGAAAAAAACAAGTGGAAAAACGACTACCTGAGTCATAGGCGTAGCCAGGATTTTTGATTGGGGGGGGGGCCAAAACCACAAATCACATGCAATAACGTCATCAGAAACTTTGAAAGAGGAATTTTTTGGTGGGGCAAAGATATCGTAGAATGGATGATCAGAAGTCGTGGCCTTGTGTAGGCATGTAACTAGGAACTCGTTCAAGGAGAGAGCTTAAACCAATAGCCTAGTTAAAATGCAAAAATGTGTAAATTGGGAGACGTGCTTAAGTAAAGAAGTGTACTGTAATTCAAATGTATCACAGACCGGGGTCTGGGGGTGAAGCCCCCAGCCGCTGGACGATTTTTCGTAATTTTTTGGAAAAAAAGTAGTTTCAATACCATTGGATCACACCTTATACATTTTCAGAGCCATTTGAAAGTACTAGATTTTTAAAATTTGAAAGCCAATTGAAAAAATTAAGTTGTTTAGTCCTCCTTTTGCTTGCAATTTAAGTCCAAAACACGTTTAAAATCTTGCATTTTGAGGTTAAATTTTATTAGTGATTTCGCCCTGGTAGGGGGAAGTAAAGTACATTTCCTCCTGCAATATTTTAGCAGTAAATAACAATTCAGTCGATTATATGCTTAATAGATTATTGTTTTGTCTAGAAAACAACCAGTTATAGGAGTACATATACGGCCAGGGGCCCAGGCCCTCTCAATTCAAAAATTTGTTCAATGAGCAATTGAGCATTCCCCTTACTGAAGCTAATTTTTTTCAAAAGTATTTTGTTGCATAAAAACTGGCGAGGTGGAGGTGAATTGTAATCGAAAATGTACAATAGATAGTTATGCCTACAAACCATGTTATTGCCCGAGTCGGATTTACATTGAGTTGGGCCCCTGGCACTTTGAGATTTTTGCAATATTTTCGCGCCAAATACAGGTGAAGACAAAAAAAGTCTTATCTGAGTGCGGGGCCCCTGGCACTGTGCCATGTGTTAAATCTGTCCCTGGTTATTGCATTACATTCATAAAAAGGTTAGATGAGAACCTCAATTAGCAACTTTTAGGATAGAAACGCTTAATTTTACTCGGGTTATACGTTTAAATTGGTTGGCAACATTAAATTGAAGGAGCCATGGCCCACTGAAACAGTATTATTGTTGGGGGCCCATATAAATTAGAGGGGCATATAAATATTCTTGTAGGGGGCCCCTTAAAATTGGTTGGCAAAAATTTAATTAGGGGCCCTGGCCCCTGGATCAATATTTTTGTTGGGGGCCCTTTTAATTATTATTGTAGGGGGCCCATTTAAATTGGTTGGTAAAAATTAAATTGAGAGGGCCAGGGCCCCCTGGATCAATACAATTGTTAATTACTGCTGTACGGGTGTACTGTTGTATGCAAAGATGCTAAAAAAAACTGAAGCTGAAGAAACAACAGTCTTTTTTGTGACATTTTTATCATGGGTAGCATTTCAATTGGGGGGGCCCCTGGGCCCCCCCTGGTTACGCATATGACCTCAGTAGCCTAAAGTAGCAAGCAAAAAAAGAGTAGTAAGTTGATTTTACCAGTAAGTTTTTATTATCTGTTTACTAAATCTGACTTAAAAGTTAAAAGTAATATTGTCTTAGAAAGGGGGATATGTGTAATAACACTTATAACAAGTGCATCTTGAGGGAGGGGGTACATATGTAATGACTGTTAAAACAAATGCATAAACTTTTTATCATAATTTGCTTAAGTTTTTGATGATCAAATTTTTCTGCGCGCGATAGGTCAAATGGGGGGGGCCCAGAAGTGGGGGGGCCCCTGTGCATTTGCACACTTTGCACATTCCTAAGACCACTACTGAAGCTGAGGGCTGCCAATGAGAGCTAAAAGCTCGAAACAGCGCTGTCCAGCTCTGTGCATCTTAAAGTTTGTTATTAGATGATTTCAAGTACAACATTTTAGACTGTGATGATCCAAATTTGGCAAAATTCATTAATGTTATGTATGACAATGGATTCAGTTCTTTAATCAATAGGCCAATGAGAATTACAGATAATAGTTCTACACCACTTGACCAAACATGGACAAACAGTAACACACCACAAAAAGTAAAAAGCTGTATCATAACTTTTTCAATGTCATACCGCCTAGCTTCAAGAATGAGCATTGCAGTAATGAAATGTAAAAGTTCTGAAACAGGTTGTGAGTACTATCGCAGGTTCAGTTATTCAAAAACTGAATCCTTTTCCAAATCTCTCTTTGAGCTTGATATTATTCTTGTCTTAGATGAAACTGATCCAAACACTGGATATAACTAATTATACCAAGACTACAGAAACAAATTATAGGAGTATTTTCTCTTAAAAAGAAGACCTTACAGACTGAAACTGCAAAAAAAGTTGGTTTGACCAAGAGCTTGAAAATTTACTGCAGTGCAAGCAAAAACTATTCAAACAATACATGACAAACAAAACTTCCAGATCAAAAGCATTATTTCCCCAAGCTAAAAATATTTATCACAGAGCAGTCAAAGAAAACAAACAAGCTTTCTGCAAAACCAAGTTTCGAATGCACAAGTGTGATATTAAAGGTACTTGGCGAGTCATCAACTCTTTACTTGGAAAACGAAGTTAATGTAATGGCATTTTTTTATCAATTAATGGCAATGAGGTAAGTGAGCCATAGTTAGTTGCAAATCATTTTAAAAATCGTTTTTATCGTTGCTAAAAAACTAGTCGACTCTCTCCCCTCAAGTAACACTACTTCCTCTGAATATTTAAGCGTACCTTCCTTGCCCTCAATGTATGTTTGGCCTACATGTACCTCAGAAATCTCCAATATTTACCAAAAATGAAAAAAAAACTAAGGGTTGGTTTTTGGTTCCAACTAAGGTATTAAAAGCTTCTCCAGACAATATTTTAGTTGCTCTTGGCCATGTATTTAATTTATCTTCAAGTAAAGGTGAATTCATAAATGACTTTAAAATTGCCAAAGTACGTCCTGTCTTTAAGAAGGGAAATGCAAAAAATATCAGCAACTACAGACCAATCAGCTTATTGTTCAATACATCGAAAATTCTAGAAAAAATCATGTACAGTAGGTTACATTCCTTTTTGGAATGGCACCACTTTTTCTTCCAACAACAATTTGGTTTCAGAAAGAACCATGGCTCAAGACCTCAAGTCATGCCTTGTCCTTCTTAACCTCATCATAACTGAATCTCTTGCAAACAAAACAACTACCCTTGAAGTTTTTATTTAGAATTATCGAAGGCTTTCGACACTATCGAATACAGCATATTGCTATCTAAATTCCAACATAGCGGAATCAGAAGCATAGCTCTTGACTGGCTTAAAAGCTATTTAACCGGAAGAACGCAACAAGTGGAATGCTCTGGGATTCTATCAAACTTGGTCAATCCCGTGAAACGAGGCTTACCACAGGGGTCAAATTTAAGCCCACTTCTTTTTCTTATTTGTGTTAATGACTTCCAAAATCGTTTAAAATATGGTGACTCGATTATGTTTGCTGATGACACAAGAATATTAAAAAAAAACTATCATTCACTCTATGCCAATGCACAGGAAGATCTTCACAACATTGATCAGTGGATAATTGCAAATAAATTATCGATTAATGCTTCCAAAATAAAATGTAGCTGTTTGTGATTACGTCAACTAAATCAAAAACTACGAACTCTGGACAATCTATCTCACTTAGAAAACTTGATGTAGAACAAGTTAGCACATTGAAATTTCTTGGTTTTCGTATTGATGAGCATCTAACTTGATCAGTCATTGCTAAGCATGTGCTCAACAAACTGAGATCTGGTTTGGCAGCTGTGAGAAGAGTAAAACCTTTCTTGAATCAAGGAACGCTAATCACCTTATATCATTCATTAAAGTGCAGCCATTTGCAGTACTGCATCTCCAGTTGGTGCTATGGCAACACAACAATTACAAACAAGTTACAGAAAATATGTGACAAACTTATTATGCTAGCATGTGGTCTAAACCGTAACAGTGACATTACAGACACCAGACAAAAGATATGAAATACTAACACTTGATCAACTTTAATTCAAAGACATAACTGTATTTATGTACAAGCAGAGCAAAATTCTGCGTATTTTGTCAAATCTTTGTTACTAATCGTTCGCAATACAATAATAGAATAAATTCTAACATAATACCAACGTTCTGTCCAACCAATATGTGCCAACAATCTATCTCTCAGCGAGGCCCGCCCTCTGGAGTAAAGCAACAACTTCTTTCAATTCCCAGAATGTCACTATAGCATACTTTATTTTTAAAATGCGAAAAAACGTAACTAAGACCAGGCGCGTAGCCAGGATTTGGAAAAGGGGGGGGGGCTATTTTGAAAGAGTGAGAAAAGTGCAAACGACCTTCTGCTTTGATTCTTCTTTTCAGGTATATTTTCAAATCTACAGCCCAAGCGGAAAGCAGGATCTATTGGTGGTGGTTTCGTGTGGTACAAATTCAACTGGGCAAAGTTTCAGGAACTGAAGTTGTGTGGCTCTTTAACGTCTTGAACTTTAAATTCATCTATCTAACGCTGATTATTGATCTCGATACATAAGCGTAGCCAGGGAGAGGGGGGCAGGGGGCCCAGCCTCCCCAATTAAAATGCTACCAATGGTATAAAAAATCACAAAAAGACTATTGTTTCTTCAGTTTCAGTTTTTTTTTTAGCATCTTCGCGTACAACAGTATTCGCGTACAGCAGTAATTAACAATAATATTGATCCAGGGGGCCTGGGCCCCCTCAATTTATTTTTTGCCAACCAATTCAAATGAACCGCCCACAATAATATTTAAATGGCCCCCAATTTAAATGGGCCCCCAACAATAATATTGATCCTGGGTGGCCGGGCCCCTTCGATTTTATGTTTGCTAACCAATTAAATGTGTAACCCGAGTGAAATTAAGGGTTTTTATCCTAAAAGTTGATAACTCAGGCCCTCATGTAACCTTCTCATGATCGCAATGCAATAACCAGGGATAGATTTAGTATATGGCACAGTGCCAAGGGCCTTGCGCTCAAATGGTAAGGCTTTTTTTTTTGGTCTTTACCTACATTTGGCAGGAAAATATTGCGAAAATGTCAAAGTGCCAGGGGCCCAACTCAATGTAAATCCGGCCCGGGCAATAACAGGGTTTGTCGGCGTAACTATCTATTGTGCATTTTTCAATAACAATTCACCAAACAGTAAAATTCTTTACTCAAACACGTATCCCATCTAGACATTTTCACATCTTAAGTATTGGCTTTTAGCTCTCTCCTTGAACGAGTTCCTAGTTACGTGCCAACACCAGGCCACGGCTTCTGATCATCCATTCTACGATATCTTTGCCCCCACAAAAATTCCTCCTTCGAAGTTACTGATGACGTCATTGCATGTGATTTGTGGTTTGGGCCCCCCCCCAATCAAAAATCGTGGCTACGCCTATGTCTAGATAGCTGAATATTTTGTCTATCAAAAATCGATTCAGATCTTTCGACATCCAGTCAGAATAACCATTTTATATTCGGTCTTACCAGGGCATGGCCAATTACAGCATACTCTATATGAAGCGATTATCACTGATCTGCTTTTATCATACCTTATTGCTCCTTTTGTAAAGTAGTTTCTATCGTTCTTATTGATTTGTTTGTTACTTGTGTGTTGTTTTAAATTACTGCTTTTTTTTAGTTTAGTTTGGTATTATTAACTCTGATATACTTGAACGCTTTGGTAGAGTTCTGTGGTATTACCTTAGTGCAATACTTGAAGAACGCGATAAATGAACGATAAATTAGAACTCAAAATTACACAAAAACTGTAAGCAATTAACGGCTTATTCGTGAATTTTAGTAGTTCGCATGGCAAGAAATGTAGTGCCGTTGCCTTTTAATTTGAGTATTACACTGGACATAAGCGTAGCCAGGATTTTTGATTGGGGAGACCCAAACCACAAATCACATGCAATGACGTGATCAAAATTTTTTGAAAGAGGAACTTTTTGTGTGCAAAGATATTGTAGAATGAAAGATCCAGGCGCGTAGCCAGAAATTTGCAATGGGGGGCTGTGTGTTGGGGGTCTGGGAGCTGAGCCCCCAGCCGCCGGAGGCCAATGGGGGTCTGGAGGCGAAGCCCCCAACCGCCGGAGGCTGGGGATTTGGGTGCAAAGCCCGTAGCCGCCGGAGGCAACGGGGGTCTGGGTGCGGAGTCCCCAGCGATCGAAAATTTTGCATTTTTTTTGCAAAAACAACTTCATTTTAGCGCTATTTTGATCAAAAAATATTGCTTTTAAAACGCGGCTTAGAAATTGGCAGTGCAAACATGATTAAACTGGTGGCATAAATGGGCTATTTGGGTGGTGGCTAATCATAAAATGCTAGTTCTTTTGTTTAGATGCTGGTAAATTATAAAATCGAATAGTTCAATAAAACTCACTGGGAGTATTCTATTTTGTATACAGTTCATAGAAAAAAATAATTGGGGGGAGGGCTAATGAAAAGAGATTTGAGAGAAATGATTGGTTATTAACTAATACTGAATAGCCCCCTCCTCCCCCTATTTCTTAGTTTATAGTATATTTGTTGATGAAACCTACACTATGTTTAACATTTGTACACTTGCGATCAAATTTGATTGTTTGTTTTTGACCATTTTTCAACGTTTTCATTTATTTGTTAGCTTTATTTTTGATAAGCAAGCCCCCCCCCCCCTAAATATATGTTTCAAAAGATGTTTTAAATCACTATTTAGTCCACTCCAGGGCATAAAACAGTCTCAAAAGTGCTAAAAACGTAGTGTTTTTCTCGTTTTGCATTTTGGTGGACATGCCAAGGAGGGGGGGTTATAGCCCTCCCCCCCCCTGGCTACACTACTGGGAAAATCAGAAGCCTGGTTTGGCACTTAACCAGGATTTTGCTATAAGGAGACGGCCTTAACCAAAAGTTAACACGTTCAGCTCGTCGTGTACCACCGGTGGAACATTTGTGGCTTTCAAATTTCACGTTGTGTACCACCGGTGGTACACACATGTAGTTCCAAGTTTATTCATTTTGTAGCATTGACGTGTAGAATTTTGAAACTAGAAGTTGATTTTCGTGCACTACTTACTGAAGATTTTTCTTAAAAAAATTTCGAGTTTTGTTGAATTTGACCGTGATTTTCCGAAACAGTAAGTCAATGAATTTGTGAGTTTATTTCAGCACAAAAACAACGGTTTTTGAGAAAAAAAATGTTTTCAAAGAACGCATGCCGTGCATTAGCAAAGAAAAACTGAAAAGGCTATGCGTCACATACTGTGCAAGAAAACTAAAAAGCATTCTGAAGGTTTAGTTTGTGGCAAAGTGTTTAGGAATGCTTTTTTGTTGAAGCATTCAATGCACATAGCCTGGTTTTCTTTACAGTTTTCACAATATGTTGTGATTCGCTTTGGCTTTTTAGGGCAATAACGGATCCTTCTCCTTTCTAAATATTTTCGTAACAGGACCTCCATTTCTTTTCTGTTATTGCGAGCTGGTCTTTCATTCTTTCCAAGATGATGTATATGCTTGGGCATTCTTTCCTCTATCGGCAAAACTTACCCATCATTTTGCTCACTCTGCTCAATCATGCCATCAATGACAGCATCTCGAAAGTGCAGCATATCCATTTTCTTGATGCAAGTTTGGAGAGGATATACCAAGCTTTCACAATGACAGCTTCAAGAGAAACTTACATGAAAACTTTTTTATACCGCTTGATTGTTCTATGAAGTCATGAGTAGTATGTCGACATCTAATCTGAAACATCCACTACTTTCTTTGCCAGATTGTAATCCAAAATTGCACAAGGTTTCAAGATATCTTAGCCAAATTACAAAATTTTGCTAAAAATTCGTGTACCACCGGTGGTACATGACGTCCAAAATGCAAATGTTTAATTAATAGACGTCGTGTACCACCGGTGGACACTATTACAAAACACTTATCCTGCTTATAGCAACTATACTACATGTGCCAAAACACTTTAATCTGTGTTTGTTTAAACTCAGCGTACCACACGCAATTACGTCACAGAGGAATGCGTGTGTGAAATGCGAACGAGATGAACGTGTTAAAAAGCAAAAAGGCCTAAAGTGGAAGACGTTTTGAGTAAACTAACGTAACTCAAACGTCTCACGGGTGGGGGTTCTAGGCATAGGCGTAGCCAGGATTTTTGATTGGGGGGGGGCCCAAACCACGGATCACATGCAATGACGTCATCAGAAATTTTCAAAAAAAGAAATTTTTGGAGGGCAAAAATATCGTATAATAGAAGATCAGAAGCCGTAGCTTGCTGGCACTTAACAAGAATTTTGGTAAAGGGAGAGGGCAAAAACTAATCGTTAGAAAGTGCAATTGTCTAACTTAGGAGACGTGTTAAGTAAGCTAGTACTCTAACGTATCACAGACGGGGGTCTGGGGGCAAAGCCCCCGGCCGCTGGACGATTTTTGTAAGTTTTTGGAAAAAAAGCAATTTTAATCCCATTGGATCACATTTCGCATGTGCTCACAGCCATTTGAAAGAAGTACATTTTCACCAATTGAAAGCCAATCGAATAAATTTAATTGTTCAATCCTTCTTTTACTTGCAGTTAAAGTTCAAGATACGTTTAAAATCTCGCATATTGTGGGATAAAATTTTGTTTGTAAGTGATTTGGTCCATATAGGAGAAAGGAAGGAACATTGCCTCCGGCAATATTTTAGCAGTAAATAATAAAAATCCACTCGAAGATTTTTTTGAGAGATTTTCGTTTTGCATGAAGTTAACCAGTTATTGAAGTACATGTACGGCCAGGTGGCCCAGGCCCCCTCAATTGAAATACAATGATTTGTTCAATGAGCATTTTTCCTAGCTTTTTTTTTAAGTATTTTGTGCGTAAAAACTGGCGAGGTGGAGGTAGATTGTTATTGAAGAATGTTACAATAGATGGTTACGCTTACTAAACATGTTATTCGCGGGCCAGATTTACATTGTGCTGGACCTTTGGCACTTAGGAAATTTTTGCAACATCTTTCTGCCAAATATTAGTGAAGACCAAAAAAAGTCTTACTATCTGAGCGCTGGGGCCTGGCACTGTGCCATGAAGTAAATCCAGCGCTGGTTAATGCATTGCGTTCATGAAAAGGTTAGATGAGGGCCTGAGTTAGCAACTTTTAGGAAAAAACCCTTGATTTCACCCTGGTTATACGTTTAAACTAGAAAAAATTGAATTAAGGGAGTGCGCCGGGCCCCTGGTCGTCAATATTATTTATTGTTGATTACTGCTGTACGCGTGTACTGTTGTACGCAAAGATGCTAGAAAGAAACTGAAAATGAAGAAACAAGGCTTTTTTGTCAAATTTTGTCATTGGTTGCATTTCGATTAAAGGGACCCGGGCCCCCTGGGCCACCCCATGGCTACACCTATGATTTTGAGATAAGACCGCGCCCTTAAGTTCTTCCATAAAAAAAAAAAATTTAAAGCAAAATTAAAATAACTTTTTTTCCAAAACGTGGAGGACTCGAGTCGAGTCACTTGACAGTTTTTTTGCAACCTCCAAGAATTGCATGACAATATAATGACGTGGACACGTGGTCGTCATTATTATTACTTACTTTTGTACGCGTAAATCCTAAATGAAAGAAACCGCAATTTCGGACAAGGACAACATGCTCTCATTATGTTTATCATTGGTAGTATTTCAATTGGGGGTTTGCATTACCGCCTGTGTTATAGAACTAAGTTCATAATAACGTTCAACGAGGGCATGGGGTTGCAACTTTTAGGACAAAATTCTTAAGATTTCTCACTGGTTTTACATATAAATTGTTAAAAATTTGAATTAAGAGGCCCCTGACCCGGAACCCTTGGTCGTCAGTCTGTAGTCCCGAGGCCCCCTGGTGGTCAGTTAGGGGCCCCGGGGCGCCATGACTGTCGGTTAGTGGCCCCAGGGCCCTCTGGTTGTTATTTAGGGGCCCTGGGATCTCCTGGTTTTTAGTTATGAGCTCCGGCGCTTCTGGTTGTCAGTTAGGGACACTTAGGGCCCTGGTTGACAGTTATGGGCCCCGGAGCCCTCTGTTTGTCAGTTAGAACTCCCGGGCACCCTGATTGTCGGTTAAGGGCCCCCTGATTGTCAGTTAGGGGCCCCGAAGCCCCTGGTTTACGGTTAGGATCCCCGAGGCTCCTGGTCTTTTAGTTAGAGTCCCCTGGTTGCTAGTTAGGGGCCCCGAGACCCCTGGTTGTTATTAAGGGGCTCAAGGGTTCCCTCGTTGTCATTATTAATTACTGCTGTGTGCGTAATTACTAAAAAAAAAACTGCAACTAAACATCGCTAGGCTATGTTGTCGTAATTTTTGTCATTGGTGGTATTATAATTGGGGGGAGGTCCGGGCCCCCTGAGCGCCCCCTTGGCTACGCCTATGGTTTTGAGGGCCGAGCTCACAGCTGCTGAAGGCTTTGGGGGCGAAGCCCCCAGCCGCTGGGAAATTTTTGGTAATTTTTGGAAAAAAGATAATTTAAATGCTGCTTTGTATTACGCAAAAAATTTGTCTGAAGTGAAAGCAATTGTTGAAAGTTTTGTACGTTCTGGGATTTTGGTAACTCAAGCAAAGGTTAGCTTGCAAAAAAGTGGTTTACCTGATCAACAGCTCAAAATCATAGACCAATTTGAATGCCTAGTTAAGCTTATAGAAAAGATGGAGAGTGCGAAGTATGCCATCAAAGAAGCATTGCAAAACAATGACATTTCTGAAATAATAAATATAGAAAGGCAAGATATTTCACCTGCTGTGTATCACATTCTTCCAAAATTCTCAGCCCACATCTGCAGGAGTAGAAAGAAGCTTTTCCATGTTGAAAAAACTGTCGGCCAAAGACAGAAATTTTAGGATCGAAAATGTGCGACATTACATGATTTTACACTTTAGTGCGTCCACCCGATGATTATTAGCTTGCAGAGTTAATTATATCTAGGGCAAGTTTTTATTGACCTAAAAATTCAAAAAAATTGACTTTATTGACCTAAAAAATTTAGACTGAATAAACGATTTTTTTTAGATTTTATATTAAGGCAAATATTTAACAAACGAAAACACACACAATTTCTCAACGAAACTTGCTACACAAGGCTATTGCTATCGCAAAACAAGTCAAGTCTGGGAACATAATTAACTCTGCAAGCTAGTAATCACCAGGTGGACGTATTAATGTGTGAAATCATGTAATGTCGCACATTTTTGGTCTTAAAATTTCTCTCCTTGGCCAACA
Organism: Trididemnum nubilum; assembly: GCA_963965965.1. Lineage (NCBI taxonomy): Eukaryota > Metazoa > Chordata > Ascidiacea > Aplousobranchia > Didemnidae > Trididemnum > Trididemnum nubilum. The sequence goes on along the minus strand of OZ014489.1, from coordinate 24,894,465 downwards.
GTTTTTTCAACATGGAAAAGCTTCTTTCTAAAGAAGCAGATGTGGGCTGAGAATTGTGAAGCATGTGATACACAGCAGGTAAAATATTTTGCCTTTCCTTTTCTATTATTTCAGAAACGTCATTGTTTTGCATTCTTTTTTTAAAGTATTGGTTGATGTTACAAGTGTCTTGACCAAAGTCAAGTTCTTGGATTGCTTGCACTGCTTCTTTAATGGTATACTTCGCACTTTTCATCTTTTCTATAAGCTTAACTAGGCATTCAAATTGGTCTTTGATTTTGAGCTGTTGACCAGCTAAACCACTTTTTTGCAAGTTAACCTTTGCTTGAGTTATCAAAATCTCAAAACTTTCAACAATTGCTTTCACTTCAGGCAAATTTTTTGCGTAATACAAGGCAGCATTTAACCAGCTTCCCCATCTTGTAGGAACAGGCTGAGGAGGGTAACCAATAGCAGAGAATTTTGCCTGTCTGGTTTTATTTTTACTGCTTTGATTATTGCAATTAGCTGATCCACATCTTCAAAGTAAGATTTGATTTTCATAACACAATTGTGCATAGGTGGGCACAAGTCCGTTAATCGTTAATCCGTTAATAACGAAGCTAACTTTTTCTCTAACTCGTTAATCCGTTAAAAAGTTTTGTCATGTTAACGGACTAAATTAACTTCCGTTAAGTGCTGTTAACGGACTAAAGTAACTTCCGTTAAGTTCTCTTAACTTCCGTTAAGGTTGTTATCGTTAATATCTTGTAGCTTCGTTGTGCATTTGAACTTGTTTTTATCTTGATAGTAGGTTAGACTGTAAAATGTAACTTCCAAAACACAAAAAGACCACCATAGCAACAAATATTTCCTTACAATCAGCTCAACAGCGTCAATACGTGTTCTAGAAGCGAGTGAATAAAACGAAATGTAAATTACACTCAAAATGTTAACGGATTAACGGACTTTATTAACTTCCGTTAATTAAAGCTGAAAATAACGGATTAACGTTAACGGAGGTGTGAAGTTTGTTAACGGACTATTGGTTAACGAAGCTAACGTTTTGCATTAACTTGCCCACCTATGCAATTGTGCAATAAATGTGCCACGCACGTCACCTGAAACAGCTTGGGATACAGCGATTTCAGTGTTATACCAGCAGCAATCATGTATTTCGCGGCATCAGGCAGTAACAGACAGAAGAAGCTTCTGTTCATTCCAAGATTTCTAACAGCATCGTCGACTGCTGGAGCAATGATGTTGCTATTAGGAGCACATTTTAGAGGTTGACAGTCATACAAGTAACGTGTGGTGTTTCGAGGCTTCCCACTAGAATATTCAAGTATTGCGTGCCAGACACAATGCTATCATCAACAATAAGAAAAATTTGTTTGTCATGAACAACATTTCGTATTCGCATTAATTCATCTTCGCTTAATTGGAGTGCTGTTCGTCTACATTCTACAAGTAGTTTCAGGTGACGATCTGTGACCAATGTCACGAAAGAGGTTTTTAATATGCGTATTGTTAAGCTTGTACAAAGGAATATCAGCAGAAAAAAATGCTTTGGTTACCCTTTCAACAAAATCGGTGTCTCTGCTCCTTAAAAACGTTTGCGAAGTCTGGGAGATAAGATCTTCAGATCTGCTGCCTAACACTTTTTGATGTTTCGACGTATTTCGATGAGAATCATCAAGAAAAGCGTTTGTTGCAAGAAACCGCACAGTTACACAAATTGCAATATACAATGTAATTCATTATTAATACTTTGCATAAATTCGTCAGGAAATTCTTTAACTATGGATTGAATTTTATACGCATAGGTGGTTTTAACTATCGGCATTATTTAAGAATCAAAATCACTATCTAAAGACATATTTTTATTAATTGAAATCGAAATACTTAGGTAAAAAAATTTTATTGAAAAACTTGCGGAACAGTTTGTTTTACGGATCATCAGGGGCATCTACGTGTTCCAGTTTAAAATCAGCTCTAACATGTTATCGAGCACTTCTTGAAGTACTGGCACCACAAATTTTTTTTAATGTGTTATTTTACCGGTTTGACAGTTGAATTCACAGTAAACTATCGCCTGTTTGGCTACATTTGCACAAAAACCTTAAAAAGAACTGTTTTCCTCTTCCTAAAAAATCAAAGACTAAAAAATGCTTTGTTTATTTAGTTCCGTTTGATAAGTAAACTACATCAATTTGGAATAAAGACGCCTTCGGCATTTTTCGCTGTGACAGCCAAAGCTAACAAAAATTGGCGCTAGCGTAGCCAGGGGGCAGGGAGCTATAGCCCCCCCCCCCCCCCCAGTTGGCATGTCGACCAGAATGCAGAATGAGAAAAACACTACGTTTTTAGCACTTTTGAGACTGTTTTATGCCCTGGAGTGGACTAAATAGTGATTTAAAACATCTTTTGAAACATTTATTCAGGGGGTGGGGGCTAGTTTGCCAAAAATAAAAATAACAAATAAATGAAAAGTTTGAAAAAAGGTCAAAAATAAGCAATCAAATTTATTCGCAAATGTAAAAATGCTAAACATAGGTGCATCAACAAATATGCTGTAAACTAAAGAATAGGGGGGGCTATTCAGTATTAGTTAATTACCAATTATTTCTCTCAAATCTCTTTTCATTAGCCCTCCCCCAATTATTTTTCTCTATAAGCTGTGTATGAAATAGATTACTCCGTGTGAGTTTTATTGCACTATTCGATTTTATAATTTACCAGCATCTAAACAAGAGAACCACCATTTTATCATTAGCCACCACCCAGATTAATTTTGTTTGCACTGCCAATTACTAAGCCACGTTTTAAAATTAATATTTTTTGATCAAAATAGCCCTAAAATGAAGTTATTTTTGCAAAAAAATGCAAAATTTTCGAGCGCTGGGGACTCCGCACCCAGACCCCCGTGCCTCCGGCGGCTGGGCCCGTATGCAGAGATCTCACTAGTAGCACGAGTAGTCTGACTACTAGAACGACTTCGTATTCAGAGATTGCTCTAGAAGTTGTGCTACAAGTCTCACTATTAGTGAGACTAGCTAGTCTGACTAGCTAGCAAGAGTTCGTATTCATAAATCTCACTACAGCAAGTGAGACTACTAGTCAGACTAGAAAATTAGGCCAAATTTGCTGGAGCATTTTCTAACGAAAAACAACGCAACCATCGCTTATTTTCTGTCCAAAACTTTATAATTTTATTCTTATTTTCCCGTTTACTGCAATTTTAATACGATAAAGTGGATATTTTTGTCTGAACCATTGATTTAGCATTGTAAATTTAAACAATAAAAAGTTTCAGAATTTATGATTTTACGGGAAATGCCAGCAACATTCGCTCTCATCAAGCGCAAACAAAAAGAAGTTCTTGTGAATGCGACCATTAGACCGTATCGCCACATACAAGTCATGTACCGCAATAAATTTTTTTCCGACGCATTTTGAAAGTTCGCTTTTTAGTGCGGGAGTTGTCAAATTACGTATTTTGTTTCGGTTATTGAAATCTACAGCCATTAATTACTGCATATCGAAACATGTTTGGGATTTTTTGCCGTTACCTGTTAACTCTTACGCCGGGATCACACTCACACGATCAGGTTTTTTGCATAATTTTCTGGCATCAATCGTATGAAACGTCGTGCAAGTCCATGACTCACTATTGCGGGCACCTGTCGTCAATTACATAGAATAGCCCGTGTGAAAAGGAAAATCAGACGCTGGAAAGTTTTGCTGACTTCTTGCGGAGAAATAGAACCGAGCTCTACTTTCCCTGCAAGTTTTCAAAGGGCCGCCGTTCTCAACGAAAAAAATTGAGCTTTTAGCCGTGCCTTTGAAAACTTTGAGCCGCAGAATACAAAAAAATGTGCGATGTCAAGGCAGAAAAAGAATGCTTCACGATTACCTAGCGAAAGTGCTGAAAGAAATTTTACCTCTTTTGTTTTAATCGGCAATGACGTAATTTAGCATCGTGCCTGCTGTTTTCTCATATTTCTTCAAAGACGTAAATGTGTTGCCCGCTGTTTTGTTTACTTTCGCGTATCGATTATCCAATTTTTCGTACTTCAAACTTGTGCTAGGTCTTTTCCAAGTTCATTCTGAAAAGTTATCAACCAGAACTGCAGCATAGTTAATTAACATTCCACCGTTGACAACTCATAAAATTGAACTTTTAATTAGCGAAATCGAAGAAAGGCAGCGCATGTGGTTTTAATCAAAATATTGAAAATTTCCTTCTGATCGCAAAAAAGTTTCCGGCCCAATATTCGCTAGTGCCGAATTTATGCAATTAGTGATACGTTTTTGATGATTTTAATACCTTTTTTGTTAAAATTTGACGTGTCCAATGCCAAAAAGAACTTGTTGCATTTTGTAGCAGTTAAGATAAATTTCAGTAGATAGCAGAGGTGGGCACAAATAACATTATATCAAAAGCGCAACGCAACAAAGCGCAACGATCTTTTCAACCAGTAAAAGCGCAGCGCAAATTGCGCAATTTATTTTTTTAATTTCTGAAGCGCAGCGCAACTTTCGCAATGAGCTTTTTGATTCAGTTGATGCGCAACGCAATTCCACAATTGCGGAACGGCATTTTCGTACCAAGTTAAAGCGCAACCTAACTTCCGCAACTGAAATTTCACAACACAGGGCAAATACCGCACTTTTTGCAATTTTTGACCGAAAAGAGTAAATAATCTGCTAAAGAAGGCCGACATTTATCACTATTTCGATCGAAATGGAACAAAATTAGGGTCAATGTATAGAATTGCGCTATTAACCGAAAAAAAATTTGAAAGCGCAGCGCAATTAAAGCGCAACAAATTTTAAAGGCTTTATTTCGCAACGCAACTTCCGCAATGTTTCAAAATAAAAAATTTAAGCGCAACGCAACTTCCGCAATTGCGGAGGTTGCGGAAGTTGCGCTTTGCGCTTCTAATTGCGCTTTGCCCACCTCTGGTAGATAGTTTTCAGCTATTTCTCGCTGATTTGGTAACAAACCAAACAAAAACGCTCTTATTCTTATTTGAAAAGAATAAACTTTCAGTTTGCCCTGACATCCAATTATTGAGCCTTCTGCGACCGCAAGTACCGAAAAGAACATATTATTTGATCAATCATGCAATATTATGCAAGGTGATAGATGATATAGCATGAAAAAAGCTACGCTATACAATAAAGAGTTCCACCCAAGCAAAGTTATTTTGACAATTTCCATTTTTTCGTAGCATTTTGGCGAACAAGAAATAACGATGAATCGACCAAGCGCAAATTACTACAATCGCCGCGGCGGCAAATTTCAAAGAAATTCCTTGACAACCGCGTAAATGCTTTTACAGCGAAAAAATACATGTGACACCTTCAACAATTTTTTGCGGAAAAAACGAAGTGCTTCCGTCTGGCAAGAAGTTTTTCGAGGAAATGGCGTCTAGATGTGATAGGTCCCAAATTCTTTACGCAAACAAACTGTGCAAAAAACCTGATCGTGTGATCCCAGCCTAACGTTTGTAATCAAAATAACTTACGATAACACATGTCAAGTTAACATTTTTTGACGCCTTTCTCCTTTCTTTTGCGGTTTCTAGTGCAACGTAACAAGTTTTTACGCACAAAATCCTGTTGAGTTTCACTTTAAAGTAGTGGTTCGGTCGTAAAGCAATGCAAAGGTTTCTACAGTTCAAAGATCGCACTAGGTAGTCTCACTGGATTTAGTATAGATGTTAGCACGATCTCTAAATGCGACTAGGGTTCTTGCTACTTCTAGTGCGACTATTAGCAAGTAGAACGACTTTCTACAGTAGATCGTACTACTAGTGAGATCTCTGCATACGGGCCCTGGGGGCTTTGCCCCAAAACCCCCAGCCTCTGGCGGCTGGGGGCTCCGCCCCCAGACCCCCAAAGCAGCCCCCCATTTCGAATTTCTGGCTACGCGCCTAAAAATTGGCAGTCCCAGCATTTAATTATCCTCGAAGTTTTTGCAAGTGAGACGTTATGCAAACGTATAGCCTTAGTTAGGTTGCAGACTGCACTTGCTTAAATCAGCTATAATTCACTTCTTCATTTTTATTTACTACTGTATATAGCAGAGCAAATAATAAAATGGAAGTCCAAACTATAACAACGCAGATGCCTCTTTGTTTCTGAACTAACAACCTAGATGCCTGTCTGCGCTACACTGCAATCATTTTTCGCAAAAAACTTACTAGCAATATTTTTCCTGCTAAACTAGCCACAAGACGCACAAGTCACAAGCAACTATTCAATTGCAACTTACTCGCATGTTTTATTATTCAATTTTAACTAGTGCAGCACAATTCTTTAATTGCGACAGTTACGGTAATCTGCACTACTTCCGTGTAACAAGTAGATGACATTGCAAAACAAAGTAAACAACGTGTAAATAAACTTTTAAATTGTCAATTTTTCGCCTAAATACTAAAGGGAAATTGTAAATAATGGTGATGATGATGATAACCAAATAAAATTGACTTTATTGACCTACAAAACAAAAATTGACCTAACGGTAAAAAATTGACTTTTATTGACCTTTCAAATTAAAAACACAAAACTTACTCCTTGTCTCCAGATTTCTTGCAAAAAAGCTTATTGCCAAAAAATTAATTTTTTTGAAAAAACTTGTCCTAGTTATCTCTAACTCGGTCATGTGGTAAATGGGTCCAGGCAAGATGCATGGATAAGAAGAAAGTTGCAGTTTGATTAAATAAAAATTTTGTTTGTAAGAAATGTAGAAGCACGGTAAACAACTTTAAGGGACCGAATGAAAAGTGTGGAAACTGTAAGCAAGTTCTCTTATCTAGGTGACAGAGTGAATGCAAATGAAGGGTGCGAAGCAGCGGTAACAGCTAGAACAAGAATTGGTTGAATTAAGTTTAGGAAATGCCGTGAAATATTCAAAAGCCGAAGGTTTTCATTAAATAGATGAAAGGGAAGGTTACGATCAGCTGTGTTGTTTAAGATCAGCTTTGTTGAATAGAAGTGAAGCATGGGGCTTAAGAGAAAAAGAGGTGGCAATTCTGAGAAGAACAGAAAGAGCAATGATTCGAGCGATGTGTGGTATGAAGCTATTAGATCAAAGAAACAGCAAGGAGTTGATGGACATGTTGGGCATAAAGGAGTCTTTAGGTAGGATGCTAAAGCAAGTAATATGCGGAGGTACGATCATGTTTTGAGGAAAGAAGGTGAAAATATGATAATGAAGGTTTTGAAATTTAAAGTGAGCAATAGTGGAGGAAGACCAAAACAAACGTGGAAAAAGCAAGTAGAGAATGAGATGAGGAAAAATGGACTGGTGAAAGAGGATGCATGTTGTTCCAGCATGATAATTGGCCTATACTACCAACCGGTTTTGCGCAGTTTGTGAATTGCTGCAATTCTGTAAAATTTGGACTTCTGCAACAAGTTTTTGAGCGCCTTCCGCTCTTAATTTGCGTAATTTGCATAAAGGTTAATCACGTGACTATACTCACCACACCTAGCTACATTTTTGGTTGGTCATTCTTAGTTTTTTCTCGGCGTATCTGCTAGAAGGTCATTTTTTAATTTTACAAGTTTTGCGTTTATTGAGTTAAGAGATCGGAGTTAACAAAAGTTAATTCACTGAATTGTTGCTATTTGTTTTGCTACTGTTATTGCCAGGGGCGTATTTAAGGAGGGGGGGGCATTGGGCCATGCCCACCCCCCCCTTTGGATCGCCAGGATAGCAGAATTAGCATAAAATAGTATGCAAAATTGCAGCATGGCTCCTCCCTTTGTAACTTGGGCAGAAGGTTTGAGCACAAAAACGGTGAGCAAAGACCTTTGTTTGGGTCTACGACTTTTAGGCGCGGACGTTTAGGCGCGGGACGTTTAGGCGCCGCCGATTAGGCGCCGGGACTTTTAGGCGCCTGGACTTTTAGGCGCCGAGACTTTTAGGCGCCAGAGGTAAAAAACTTTTTTTCAAAAAATTTTTCAAAAAAAGTTCAAAAAAAATTTTTTTTCAAAAAAAAAGTTTTTTTTCAAGAAAAAGATTTTTTTTCACAAAAACAAGTTTTTTTCCAAAAAAAAAGTTTTTTTTCCAAAAAAGCATTTTTTTCTACAAAAAAACGTTTTTCTTCCCAAACAATTTTTTTCTTTCAAACGACAGTCTTTTTTCAAAAACTTTTTCCAATACTTTGATTAAAACTTTTACTTTGATTAAAATGTTAATGTTTTCGAAGCTTTTCATCAGTTGTTTGTCAAGAAGAATCGTCAGAATAGAGAGTGCAGGAAAAGGAATGGCTATAGGAAAAATCCGAGCAGTGATTGGATGGAAAAGGATTGCTGAGCGAGCGTCATTTGAGTAGAACCTTTAAGCTGAACAAGAATTCTTTTTGTCAGCAGAGGGCGGGATTTGAAGTTTTGATAAAAGTGACTTCAAAAGCAGATAGATGGAAGCAGAGCGGAAAAAGTTTTACAAAAATTTGATTTCTTATTGCATTTTTTTCAATAACAAAGAATGTTTTCCACTACTTACTTGGAAAGTTTTTTTTACCTAATCCAGACGCATGCGATCTCCAGCCAGCGGTCTCAAATTTTGCGGCGCACAGACACGAGTTGCTTGTGCAATATTGGCACACGCAGCAAGCCGTGTGACGTTTCATGGTTATTTTGAGTCTACCTCTACCAAACAATACAGTACAAACTTTTTCAGGAGCTGAGGATTCATCTCTCGACAGATTCCTATTTATAGTCTTTACATCTTGTTGTAAATATAGTAAAAGCAATGTTTAAATTGATATTTTTCAGCTTAATCTTTACACCTTGTTGTAAATACACTTATAGTAAAAGCAATGTTAAATTCTTGAAGTCAACTTCTTCAGAAATCAGCCTGAAAGCGAAGTTTGCGTTTGACTAAAACTCATTTTATTTGAGCTTTAAAATTGACAAATTGATTGGTTTTGCGACTTCTGGAGCAGCACAGATAAGCTCAAATTTTGTCTCGGGATACAGCACGATAATGAGTGTAATTTGTTTACACTTACGCAGCGACTTTTCCATGTTTTAACTTATATGTATATTTTTCTCCCGAATGTACGGTAAAGACCAAAAAAAATCAAAGAAAAAGGTTTAGTTGTTTTAATTGACTTGGTGTTTCACCAGAGCTCCGCTCTTCAACACTTTTAAAGGTGGTGATTCATCCAGCCAATTCCGGTGGTTTATAATAGTTGAAATTGAACTATAATTTTTGATATTTTTTGTTTTAATTTTGGGACTGCGGTTGCAAAGTTATTCAACAACTACAAAAAGATATCCCCAGACAAAAAGTTTTTGGAAACTCTGAGTTTTGTTCTTCCCGCCAAAACTACAATAGGCCTAATAGTTCAGAGAACTGTAGTTTTGGCGGGAAGAACAAAACTCAGAGTTTCCAAAAACCTGAAAAAGTTTGTACTGTATTGTTTGGTAGAGGTAGACTCAAAATAACCATGAAACGTCACACCGCTTGCTGCGTGTGCCAATATTGCACAAGCAACTCGTGTCTGTGCGCCGCAAAATTTGAGACCGCTGGCTGGAGATCGCATGCGTCTGGATTAGGTAAAAAAAACTTTCCAAGTAAGTAGTGGAAAACATTCTTTGTTATTGAAAAAAATGCAATAAGAAATCAAATTTTTGTAAAACTTTTTCCGCTCTGCTTCCATCTATCTGCTTTTGAAGTCACTTTTATCAAAACTTCAAATCCCGCCCTCTGCTGACAAAAAGAATTCTTGTTCAGCTTAAAGGTTCTACTCAAATGACGCTCGCTCAGCAATCCTTTTCCATCCAATCACTGCTCGGATTTTTCCTATAGCCATTCCTTTTCCTGCACTCGCTATTCTGACGATTCTTCTTGACAAACAACTGATGAAAAGCTTCGAAAACATTAACATTTTAATCAAAGTAAAAGTTTTAATCAAAGTATTGGAAAAAGTTTTTGAAAAAAGACTGTCGTTTGAAAGAAAAAAATTGTTTGGGAAGAAAAACGTTTTTTTGTAGAAAAAAATGCTTTTTTGGAAAAAAAACTTTTTTTTTGGAAAAAAACTTGTTTTTGTGAAAAAAAATCTTTTTCTTGAAAAAAAACTTTTTTTTTGAAAAAAAAATTTTTTTTGAACTTTTTTGAAAAATTTTTTGAAAAAAAGTTTTTTACCTCTGGCGCCTAAAAGTCTCGGCGCCTAAAAGTCCAGGCGCATAAAAGTCCCGGCGCCTAATCGGCGGCGCCTAAACGTCCCGCGCCTAAACGTCCGCGCCTAATAGTCACGGTCCGCTTTGTTTTGGCCTTCACGTAATTTTGGGCCAAAACCGGGCTAAATTTGATTGGAGACCTTTTTTTATTTTTTATTTTTGGTCTTCACTTAATTTTGGGCCAAAAACCGGACTAAATTTGAGTGAAGACCTTTTTTTTCTTTTGGTCTTCACCTAATTTTGGGCAGAAAAACGGATTTGGTTTTAGGTTGGAAAATTTTCATTCTGGTCTTCAGTATTCTCAAACTTTCTGCCCCCCCTTTCGAAAATCCTGCGTACGCTACTGGTTATTGCTACGTTTCTGCTGCTGCTGTTTCTTTTCTTTTCCGGTTGATATATTTTATCTGAGACCCGATCGTTTTTAGTTAAATTATCAAGAAAACAATACACTTTTTGGATTGGAATTTGAGTGTTTAAGGACTGCAAGACAGTGAAAATTCTTTGGCTCCCTTTGGATCAGAACCCGGTACAAGCTTTAAACGCAAGAATTGAACCCGCAACACATGTGATCGTACAAAATAACTAGGCGTGGTAAAGACAAAGACCATACAAAATCCGGCTAACTCCGTCGACGGGGACAATACCGAACCTAACATATGATGATGGTACAAAAACAACATGGGTACCAGAATTGGCAAGTCTATAGCAGTGAGGGAGCTTTGCACGATTCGGTTGTCTTGAAACGAGAATTCTTGAAAAAAGACAAAGCTCTCAATTTTTGAAACAGTTTTAGTATTCATTCTCACCAAATGGTCATGAATCTTGCTGGGTAATTGCCTGCATGGTGCGATTGCAAGTGCAGGCGTCCGAATTGAAGTTTTTGCAAAGAATCGAAGGAATTACGTTATTTAACATATAAATTTAACAAGGACCGTGGCTTTGAGATTCGAAAATCTCTAAACAACGAGCGGCTACTTCTGCAAATTCAAAGATCTCAGCTTACTGTAAATGGCAGAGGTGGAGTCGAGGACACAAGGCTCGAGGCCAAGGCCAAGGACACAAAAAAAATCCGAGGCCAAGGCCAAGGACAGCCTTTCCGAGGACAGAACCTCTCGAGGCCAAGGACAGGAATGCTCGAGGCCAAGGACCAAGGACACAGGCGCAAGCGTTCTCCAAAAAAAAAAAAAAAACGTCTTCAAAAATTTTTTTCAGGCGATCTCCAATTCATTGGCGTACCCAGAATTTTTGATTGGGGGAGGTCTAAACCACAAAGCACATGAAATGACGTCATTAAAATTTTTCAAAAGAGGAAGTTTTTGTGGGACAAATATATTGTAGGATGGAAGATCTGAAATTGTTGGCTGTTGGCACGTAACCAGGATTTTGCAAAGGAGAGGGCTTAAACTAATAGTTCAAAAACGCAAATATTTAACTTTGGAAACGTGTTGAGTAAGCTAGTGTAACTCAAAGTTATCACAAACGGGAGGTCTGAGGGCGGGGCCCCCAGCCGCCAGAGGCTTTGAGGGTCTGGGGGCGAAGCCCCCAGCCGTTGGGCGATTTTTTGTAATTTTTTGGAAAAAAAAGCTATTTTAATGCCATTGAATCACATTTCGCAAGTGTTCAGAGCCATTTAAAAGCACTAGATTTTTGACATTTAAAAGCTAATTGAAAAAAACAAATTGTTTTATACTCCTTTTACTTGCAATTTAAGTCCAAAACACGTTTAACATCTTAAATTTTGGAGTTAAATTTAATTGTAAGTGATCTGGTCCAGGAAGAGGAAAGTAAGATGCATTGTCTCTTGCAACATCTTAGCAGTAAATAATAATCCACTCGAGGATTTTCCTTTGAGATTTTTGTTTTGTCCTGACAATAACCAGTTATAGCAGTACTTGTTCGGCCAGGGGGCCCAGGCCCCCTCAATTGAAATTAATGATTCGTTCAATCAACATTTTCCATGGCTAATTTTTTTAAAAAGTATTTTGTGCATAAAAACCGGCGAGGTTGGAGGTGAATTACTGATTTGTTATTGAAAAATGGTAAAATAGATGGTTACGTCAACTAACCATGTTATTGCCGGGCCAGATTTACTTCGCGCTAGGCCCCTGGCACTTTGGAGATTTTCGCAAAATCTTTCTGCCAAATATAGGTGAAGACCAAAAAAAGTCGTACGCTTTTAGCTCGGAGCCCATAGCTGGTACTCAGGCGCGTAACCAGAAATTCGCAATGGGGGAGGGCTGTTTTGGGGGTCTGGGGGCCAATGGAGGTTAGGGGGCGAAGCCCCCAGCTGCCGGAGGCTTGGGGTATGAGGGCTGAGCCTCCACCACTCGAAAATTTTGCATTTTTTTGCAAAAATAACTTAATTTTAGAGCTATTTTAATAAAAAAATAATGCTTTTTAAACGTGGCATAGAAATTGGCAGCCCAACATGATTCAACTGGTTGCATTAATGGGCTATATGGGAAGTGGCTAATGATAACATTGCAGTTCTCTTGTTTACGTGCTGGTAAATCATGAAATCCTATTATTCAATAAAACTCACACGGAGTAATCTCTTTTGTCTATGTGTTATAACGAAAAATAATTGGGAGAAGGGCTATAATGGAAAGATATTTGAGAGGAGTGACTGGTAATTAACTAACAGTGAATAGCCCCCCCCCTACCCTAATTCCTGAGTTTATGATATATTTGTTGATAAAATCTATGTTTGGCATTTTTACATTAGCGATCAAATTTGATTGTTTATTTTTGGGCATTTTTTCAAAGTTTTCATTAATTTGTGACTTTAATTTTTGGCAATTAGACCCCCTGAATATATGTTTCAAATGATGCTTTAAATCACTTTTTAGTCAATTCCAGCGCAAAAAATAGTCTCAAAAGAGCTAAAAACGTGGTATTTTCCTTATTCTGCATTTTGGATAACAGGCCAATGGGGGGGGCTATATTTCCCGTCTCCCCCCATGCCTACGTTACTGCTGTTACGGCGTCACATTATGGTAAATCCGGCCCTGATTAATGTATTACGTTCACAAAAAAAGGCTAGATGTGGGCCTGAGATAGCAACTTTTAGGACAAAAACTCTCCGTTTTCTTCGGGTTATACGTTTAAATTGGCTGACCAAAATTGAATTGAGGGGGACGCGGAGCCCCTGGTCTTCAATATTGTTTTTAGTTATACTGTTGTAAGCGAAAAATGCTAAAAAGAAACTGATACTGAAGAAACAGTAGGCTTTTTTGTCACATTTTTGTCATTGGTGAAATTTCAATTGGAAGGGGGCGGACCCCTAGCCCCCTTCCCCTTGGTTACGCCTTTGCTCCAAGTGAGGAAAACAAAAACGGTGCTCGCAAATTTTCTGCGAGGTTTCTGGCGTTTTTCAACGAAATTTCAACTGTTCAAAAAATAGTGCTGTCCTCGAGCCGAGGACAGGGCAATTTTCGAGGACTTGAGGCTTCGAGGCCAAGGCCAAGGACTTGACCTTCGAGGCCAAGGCCAAGGACTTGAAAAAGTGTCCTCGAGGCCAAGGACGTCCTCGAGGACTCCACCTCTGGTAAATGGCTAGGCCATGTAAGCATAATGCTTGAAGTAAGACTTCCTTAACAGGTTTTACTTGTCAAAGCAGAAGAGAAAAACTAAGATTGACAAAAGAAGTAAATGAATCAATTACATTGCAGATCTTTGATGGAATGGTTTGGGACTTCACCCAAGCGAAATGATGGAAGACCTTGAAGTGCGACGGCTTAATTTTGAACTGCTGCCCTCGCCAGTAGCGTAGCCAGGGGGGCGGAGGGCTAAGCCCCCCTCCCCCTTGGCATGTCCACCAAAATGCAAAACGAGAAAAACACTACGTTTTTTGCACTTTTAAGACTGTTTTATGCACTGGAGTGGACTAAATAGTGATTTAAAACATTTTTTGAAACATATGTTCAGGGGGAGGGGCTAATTTGTCAAAAAATAAAGCTAACAAACAAATGAAAACTTTGAAAAATAGTCAAAAATAAGCAATCAAATTTGATCACAAGTGTAAAAATGCTAAACATGAGTGTCATCAACAAATATACTATAAGCTAAAGAATAGTAGGGGGGGCTATTCAGAATTAGTTAATTACCAATCATTTCTCTCAAATGTCTTTTCAAAATAGCCCTAAAATTAAGTTATTTTTGGAAAATTTGCAAAATTTCCGAGCGCTGGGGGCTCCGCCCCCAGACCCCCGTGCCTCCGGCGGCTAGGGGGTTCTCCATCCCGGCCCCCATTGGTCTCCGGCAACTGGGGACTCCACCCCCAGACCACCGAAACAAACCCTTCCCATTGCAAATTTCTGGCTACGCGCCTGTTTTGTGCACGTTTTGCGCGGCTAAACTCAGGTCTTTGAAACCGAAATTTAACTCAACAAGGTTAATTTGAGTTTCAAAAATTTTTTGCGTTTTTTTCTGAGACCCCCGTCCAGAGTCACAAATTTTAACACCTTTTCCATGGCCCCCCCTTTTGAAAATTTTTCGTTATATGCATTGAACAGTGAACAAAAACCTTCTGTGAAAAAACCGGTCGACGCGCCCGGACAACTGGCGTACATTTAGAAATTTATCGGTCGGGTCGAGAAAATCCTAACCGGTTCCATCTCTGGCCAGGAAATGAAGAAAAATAGCCTACATTGAGCTATATACTGCCATATAACTAAGGGCGTAGGTGGGCAAGTTAATGCAAAACGTTAGCTTCGTTAACCACTAGTCCGTTAACAAACTTCACACCTTCGTTAACGTTAATCCGTTATTTTCAGCTTTGATTAACGGAAGTTAATAAAGTCCGTTAATTCGTTAATATTTATTTAAGTGTAATTTACATTTCGTTTTATTCACTCGCTTCTAGAACACATATTGACGCTGTTGAGCTGATTGTAAGGAAATATTTATAGCTGTGGTGGTCTTTTTGTGTTTTGGAAGTTACATTTTAAAGTCCAATCTAATTTCAAGATAAAAATAAGTTCAAATGCACTAACGAAGTTGCAATCGGAAAATCTTTAGAAATTGTGAACAGCGATAATTAATAGACCTATGAGGCTGCAGCTTATTATTTGCCACAAAAAAGAGGTCATTTCTTCGCTCTCTTGAATAAAAATCGTGCTAATAGGCAGCAAGTGTTACCAGTGCAAACTGGTTTGTACCGATACGATGAATGAATGGTGAAAGATATTAACGATGAAAACCTTAACGGAAGTTAATAGAACTTAACGGAAGTTAATGTAGTCCGTTAACAGAACTTAACGGAAGTTAATTTGGTCCGTTAAGATGAAAAAACTTTTTAACGGATTGACGAGTTAATGAAAAAGTTAGCTTCGTTATTAACGATTAACGGACTTGTGCCCACCTATGACTAAGGGTTAATGGAAACAACTTAACTCAAACATAGTTTCCCAATCTTTAAATAAAGACAAAAAGTACATCTTTCAATTAGAAGTATTATAGGTTCTTGGCTTAGACCTGGGCTTCGAAAAATGCGGCTCGCACAACAACTTTTGAAGTCCGCGACAGGTCTCGAGATTTACGGTAAGTTTATTTTATTGTATTTTTTTTCACTTAGAATTTTTTTTGTTTTTAATTTGTTGAAGCTGGTTATTTTAAACAATATTTTCAGTCAAGTTTTTATGAATGTTATATGGTTAATAACGCTACCACGATTACGTTAAAAAGTAGCGAATTAATGTTTCTTTAGCCACTGCGTAGGCTATGCTGCAACTATTTTCGATTCATTCTTTATACTGTATTTTTATCACGAAGCAGTTTGCATTTCTACACGAAGCGTCATAGCTGTATACGTCGAAGTTCGTATAAGATGTGTTCAGCCGAGCAACCATTACGCAACGTGCGTTGGAATGCTAAAGCCTCCTCCTTCTTTGGCCGAGAAACTCAAGAAGTTTTATTTCAAAGCTAGCTTTAAGAGGTGTTTTGGACCTGACCTTTGTATAAGTAGGATAGTGAATTGACTTGACGATTCAATACTTTCGATTGGCGCGAAAAAGGTGCGAAATTTCTTCAAATAAAGTTAAAATGGCTATTTTTTTCATGAAATTGCAAAAATCTCGAACGGCTGGAGACTTTGTTCCCAGACGTCGTCCTTTGTGCAGTGTAAACACACAGCGTTTTATTCAATTCGTCTGGTGCTGGATAATGTACAAACTTCAGCTCAGAAAAGTGCTAGCGTTTGGTTCATGCCCCTCCCTTAGCCAAAATCCTGGATATAACGGTGCTGTGGAATAAACAGGATTGCTTTTGTTGTAAAATAAAAAGTTCTTCTATATATTGAACAAACTTTTATTTTTGGTGAACATAAAGCATAACTTCGGTAAAGTGGAAATTTTATTTAGCCGAATAAATTATTTGAACGTAAAACGAAGATTAATTTCATTAAAAGTCAACTCCAGTTTTAAAATTATTTAATTTGGTAGGATTATAGAAAACTTACACGAGCAGTACTTGGGATTTATATTATTCCAACATTTTATGAGAATTGTGTGGCCAGCTTAATAAGCTCAGAAGAAGCATAGGCGAGGCCACGGGGGGCCCCGGACCCCGATTGAAATGCCACCAAAGACAAAGAGTCTATTGTTTCTTCAGTTTTAGTTCGTTTTAGCACCTTTGCGAGCAACAGTACACGCGTACAACAGTAATTAACAATAATATTGACAACCAGGGTGCCGGGACCCCTCAATTCAATTTTTCCAACCAATTTAAATGTAGAGTCCTGGTGAGATTAAGAGTTTTTGTCCTTAAAGTTGCTACCAGACGTGTAGTCGAGGAGACAGGGCTCGAGGCCAAGGACGAAAAAAAAATCCAAGGCCAAGAACAGCCTTTACGAGGACAGACACTCTCGAGGCCAAGGACAGGAATGCTCGAGGCCAAGGACCAAGGACACAGCCGCAAATGTTCTCCAAAAAAAAGGTCTTCAAAAAAGTTTTTCAGGCAATCTCAAATTTATAGGCGTAGCCAGAATTTTTGATTGGGGAGGCCTAAACCACAAATCACATGCAATGACGCCATCAAAAATTAGCCTGTCGGCACTTAACCAGGATTTTGCAAAGGGAGAGGGCTTAAACCAATATAGTTGAAAAATGCAAACACGTTACTTTGGAGACGTTTTGAGAAAGCCAGTGTAACTCAAACAAATCACAGACGGGGGGTCTGGGGGCGAAGCCCCCAGCTGTTGGGCGATTTTTTGTAAGTTTTTGGAAAAAAAGCTATTTTAATGCCATTAAATCGCATTTCGCACATGTTTAGGGCCATTTGAAAGCACTAGATTCTTGACATTTGAGAGCCAATTAAAAACATTAAATTGTTTAATCCTTCTTCTAGTTGCAATTTAAGTCCAAAACACGTTTAACATCTTGCATTTTGGTGTTAAACTTTAATTGTACGTGATTTGATCCAGGTAGGGGTGAGTAAGGTGCATTGTCTCGTGCAACATTTTAGCAGTAAATGAAAGCCCACTCGAAGATTTTCCTTAGAGATTTTTGCTTTGTCATGAAAATAACCAGTTATAGAACTGCATGTTTGGCCTAGGGGCCCAGGTCCCCTCAATTGAAGTTCAACGATTTGTTCAATCAGCATTTTCCATGGCTAATTTTTTTTTAAGTATTTTGTGCGTAAAAACTGGCGAGGTGGAGGTGAATTAATGAATTGCTATTGAAAAATAGTACAATAGATGGTTACGCTTACTAACCATGTTATTGCCGGGCCGGATTTACATTGCGCTGGGCCCCTGGCACTTTGGAGATTTTTGCAACATCTTTCTGCCAAATATAGGTGAAGACCATAAAAAGTCTTAAGATTTGAGTGCAGGGCCCTTAGCTGGTACTGCGCCATATTGTGGTAAATCCGGCCTTGGTTAATGCATTACGTTCATAAAAAGACTACATGTGATCCTGAAATAGCAACTTTTAGGACGAAAACTATTCATTTCTTCCAGGTTTACGTTTAAATTGGCTGGCAAACATTGATTTGAGGGGGGCCATGGGCCCTTGGTCTTCAATATTGTTGTTCGCTACTGGTGTAAGCGAAAAATGCGAAAAAGAAACTGAAGAAACAATAGGCTTTTTTGTCACATTGTTGTCATTGGTGAAATTTCAATTGAGGGGGAGGCCCACTTTGCCAAGCTTATGCTCCAATTGCGGAAAACAAAAAAGGTATTTGCAAATTTTCCGCGAGGTTTCTGGCGCTTTCCAACAAAACTTCAACGGTTCAAAAAATAGTGCTTCCTCCAGCCGAGGACAGGGCAATTTTCGAGGACCTAAGGCTTCGAGGCCAAGGACTTGATGCTTCGAAACCAAGGCCAAGGACTTCAAAATGTGTCCTCGAGGACTCCACCTCTGGTTGCTACTCAGGTCCTTATCTCACCTTTTTATGAACGTAATGCAATAATCAGGGCCGGATTAACCGTATAGCACAGTGCCAGGAGCCCAGCGCTCAAACATAAGCGTAGGCAGGGGGCCGCGGTTTTTCCCAATTGAAATGACACCAATGACAAGAATGTGACAAAAAAGTTTGTGTTTTTCAGTTTCAGTTTATTTTAGCATTTTTGCGTTAAATAGTACACATGTACAACAGTAATTAACAATAAATTGACGACCACGGGGCCCGGGCCCCCTCAATTCAATTTGGATAACCAATTTACGTGTATAACCTGGGTGAAATTAAGGGTTTTTGCCTTAAAAGTTGCAACGTCAGGCCCTCTTCTAACCGTTTTTATGAACATAATGCAATAACCAGGGCCGGATTCACCATATGGCACAGTGCCAGATGCTCTGCGCTTAGATGATAAGACATTTGTTTGGTTTTCATCTATGTTAGGCTGAAAGATCAAGAGAAAATCCTCAAAGTACCAGGAACCCCACGCAATGAAAATCCGGCCCGAGCAATAACATGCTGGTAAGTAAGTCTAACCATCTATCATACCATTTTCAATAACAATTTCTTCCACCTCGCTAGTTATTGCGCTAAAAAATACTTTCAAAGAATAACAAGGAGAAATGCTTATTGAACAATTTATTGAGTTTGAATGGAGGGGGCCAGGGCCCCCTGGCCGTACATGTAGTCTTATAACTGTTTATTTTTATGACAAAATGAAAATCTCTAAGGAAAATCTTCAAGTGGATTATTACTTACTGCAAAATAATAGTACAGGAGGCAATATGCCTTCCTTCTCCCTACTTGGGCCAAATCACTTACAAAATTTAGCTCCAAAATGTAAGATCTTAAACGTGTTTTGGCCTTAAATTGTACGGAGAATTGAACAATTTAATTCTTTAATTGGCTTATTGGCTTTCATATGTTAAAAATCTAGTTCTTTCAAATGGCTCTGGCCACGAGCAAAATGTGATCCAATGGCATTAAAATAGCTATTTTTTCCAAAAAATTGTCTAGCGGCTGGGGGTTTCGCCCCCAGACCCCTGTTTGGGATACATTTGAGCTACCCAAGTTTACTCAACGCGGCTCCCGCTTTAAACATTTTTGCTATTTAACTATGGATTTAAGCCCTCTCCCTTGCAAAATCCTGGTTAAGTGCCAAAACCAGGCCTCGGCTTCTGATCTTCCACTTTATGATATCTTTGCTCCACAAAAAGTTCCTCTTTCGAAAATTTCTGATGACGTCATTGCATGTGATTTGTGGTTTGCCCCCCCCCCCCCCCCCCCCTTTCCCAGTAGCGTACGCAGGATTTTGAAAAGGGGAGGGCCAGAAGCCTCAGAAAATTTGAGAACAAAGGTCAGAATGAACATTGTTTCACTTAAATTCAGTCTGATTTTTCGCCCAAAATTAGGTGATTACCAAAAAATAAGGTCTTCACTCAAATCTAGTCCAATTTTTATGGGTGCGGGCTAAAAACAAAGGTCTTCGCCTGTCATTTGTGTGCTCAAAGCTTATGCCCAACCTACAAAGGGGGGAGGGCATTCCGCAATTTTGCATACTAATCTATGCTAATTATACTATCCTGGCGACCCAAAGGGGGGGCCGCGGCACAATGCCCCCCTTAAATACGCCACTGCCCCCCCACCCTCCAATCAAAAATTGTGGCTACGCCTATGAGAAGTGTAATGCGGCTCACTCTTCAAAAACTTTGGGAACCTCTGGCTCAAACATTGTAAAAAAAACATTTGAGAATATCTCATTATGGCAACAACAGAATCGTGTTTATGAAAAGCGCTTATATTTTTAAAAATAAAGTTGTTACTAAAGCAATGCTAAAATGAAAAACCAAGCAAGTAAATCAGAGTACAAATATAGTTTAAGTTTAAGTACAAAATTAGTTTAACAAATATAATATGATACATTCTACAGTACAGTATTCATACGACAAATAAAAGAATAAATAACAAACAAACATTATTAGAGTAATTACAGTGAAAGCAAAACTTTTATATTATTGCACGTGTAAGACACACACTTGAGATTGGATTTTAGTAGAGAATTGAAATACTTGGGTTATGAAAATAAAAAATGCTTCGTTGTTGTTAGCTTTCTGTTATCTCGGAAGTAGCGCAGCCTAAAAACTTGAGATGAAAATGTTCACTTTTGTTATGGAAAATCTACAGAAGGGCAAAGACACACATACAACCAAACTGACGTTTAACCTTTTTTTCTTCGCAGTAGGTTTCGTTCACCCGTGTTTTGACCCATGTTTCATAGAAGATAGGAACGCTAATGATATTACTCGTCGGGTTACCATTGATATCAAAGCAGTATTGGCAACGACACCTTGACGTAATTCCAATTCTTGCCGGGGTGCTGTAATGCACAACAAATTATAAGAGTTACACTTAAAAAACAACACGCTTCATACCCTACTGCCCATAGCAGTATCATCATATCCGCATCATTGCTCCTGCGGGCAACACAGCTCCTTTGAAGAAGTGTCGTATTGGTGGCAAGCCGTTGGCAGCACTGTGCCCGATTTGATCGGCCAGAGATTTGAACCTCAGACCTCCCGATCCAGAGACAAACACGTTACCGCTAGACAAACTGGTTAGTGATATTGCAATTATTAAAAACATTAACTTATCAATTTTATTTTCGCAGTAGTTATGATGTTACAGGGTCATGACTTCCAATTTCCAATGGTTTAATTTGTTTAAACCTGCCGATAAACCAAGCACTTTATTGTCACACCAACACAAAGCGGCTTATTTTGAGTTTTGTTTGCAAATGTCTTTTCGACATTGGGCTGGGCAATCAGGCCATACAATTATGACGAGCGCTGTTTGGCTGATAAATAGAATTATGCCAAAATATTTTTTGGAGATTTTGCCAAAAATACAATGGTGCGTTGCCGGTTTTGAAACTAAACTGAAAACTGGGATCAATCAATTTTTTACTTTTCTTACCCGAACGGCTAGTAAAATAAAAATTTACCACTTATGCTCATAAAAATCTAAGCTCGGCGATAAATAGCTTAAATTTGCTTTTTTCAATACTGGCGCTACAAAATGCTAATTCATCTTTGCTAGTTATCTAAATTGATTGGCTTACAAAACTTTTTTGCTATGCTGTAATTAGGGTAACTTACGTGCAATTGTCCCGAATGTCATCTATCCAACCATAAGGAGAAAGGCTTCGTCTTCGAAGATCTTTATTTTTAATATTATTATTCCGGAAGTTTTTGGGACACTCAGCTACATTCGTTTTTAGTTTTGGTGCATTTCTCCGAATTCGCTCAAGCCGAGATTTGTGCTGGATACCACCGTACGAAACAAGATCATTTTCAAAACTCATATTCTTACACCGGGGATCTACACCGCGTCCATTAAGACATCTAGAAATTTAAATGTTACACTAATTAATCGATAAGCCTACTGGGGAAAATCCGTAATCCATAACCTGATAATTGCAGTATTAGAACTGGGCTATTACTGCGGAAAATCAAAATATGTACTAATTTTGGTCAGTACGAAGGCCTATATAAGAGTTTTTTTTAACCAACGCTTGCATTATAAAACATCTTTCAAAAGAAATAAAGTATTTGACAAAATTCTGGACAAACACGAAGTGAAATAACGAGCTCAATTAAGCAATTACATTTTTGATACTTAGCCAAATTATTTTGCACTATTCAATGCAAAAATGCAGTAAATTGATTAATGTATCTTTATCCTCTTGTCACGAAAAAGCAACGCTTGTGGTATCATTTGAACAAATTCACTCCGTCCTGCATAGGAGCTGACCATTTTCTGGTCTTTGCGATTGTCTTTCGACTTCTTACCATGTGAACTTGCTGCTTGCTCGAAGCCACCAAGCAGAGAGTATCATTGCAAAGCATCTTATCCGAGAACGCAACAATATAACCAGCAGGGTGTGGATTAAACCCAGATCATGCAATCAGGGTCGCCTTAAAAACAACGCTTTTACCCTCTTCGCCACGCTGCTGACATCTTTATCAACGATATCGCCCCAAATTGACGAGAAGTTGCAGTAATAGTAGAAAAGTAACATGTCACCCCGAATTACAGAGCAGTATAATTATTTTATTAACAATATCGCCCTAGCAAAAAGTCTCAGTAGCCGTAGGTTTTCTGCCTTAACATTAGTTCAACCTCACTCACTAGCTTTAACTTATTAAAATACCTATACTCAATAAATTTCGACGTGAAACAGCAAACAACAACGGAGTGTTGAAGATCAAAAGTTGACTACTAGCTGTGTCTGTATGTCTCGACTGAATGGAAAGCGATTCGACCGATTTCTTTGTGACCCAAGCCGTTGCCAGTTCTGTGAGAGCCACAGCAACAGGTTTAGTACCTTGAATGAAGTTTTCATGAAATCACATTTGATTATTCAAAGTTTATTTTTCTCAATATTTTTTTATGTTTACAAAATAATACGGAGTAATTCTTACTTGTTAAAAGGTTCTTTTTGATTGATTTTCAAACTCGCCGAATCGGACCCAATGAAAAATCCTGCTGTTGACAGCACAAAAAGAACAGACCAGTTTTCCATATTTTTCTTTGAAATGGTTAAATACACGTAGATTAAGTAATCACCAAGACACTAGCTGTCAATAACACAATGACTTACTTTGATCGTTTTTTTACTTATATACATACACGATTAATTACTAATCAGATGCATTTGCTTAGTCATACTACTGTTTTGTCATCATGCCAGGTTTCGGGATCTTTTCCTAGTTGATTAGAATCAAAACACAAAAAGTAAATAAAACAAGAAACTTATGGAATGTTAATCGATGATACTTTTTACTTATGACTGGACTTGTTTCGAGTCTAAAATGTTTGGTCGTTGCGTTTCAAAATTGAAAGTAAAATCCTTCTTTTATTAAAAATGAAATGTTTTGAGAAATTACTCAGGCAAAAAAATTATTGCCAAAGAAACAGTTTGTGTTTATTTCCTTCAATCTTTTTCCTGCTTTAGTCTACGTAAGCTACGTGTAAATTAATCTTTCATTATACTCGCTGTATTACGCTGAAGCGTGCAACGAGTTGGCGGGGCCCAATCCCGCGTCATTGCGCCTGGGCAACACAGCTTCTTTCAAAGAAATGTCTCAGCGGTGGCGAGCCGTTGGCAACACTGTGTCCGATTTGATCGGACTACGATTTGAACCTCAAACCTCACGCTCCAGAGACGAACGCGCTACCACTCTTCTGGCCGGTAGTGGAAATTAACCTTTTTGAAATAGGTAGCTACGTTATAAACGAAGAAATGGTTTTCAAAATTGGACCTACTTTGTTGGTCAACCAGGCGCGTAGCCAGGAATTTCCAATTAGGGGAGGGCTGTTTTGGAGGGTGGAAACAACATCAAACTATCTTGACCCAGATTTTGATCGGTCTTCAATCAGATTGAGTCGCTTTTTGAGTCCAAATTTACGTGATCCCCCCAAAAAAAGGTCTTCAGCCAGGCTGAAACCCAGTTTTTCTGGTCAAAATCACATCAGGCCCTTGACCAATTCTCATCGCCAAGCCAATGGGGGGGCTATTTTTGTTTTTGGTGCAAAGATTGGCCTCAAAAGTGCTAAAAACGGGGTATTTTGCATACTCTTCAGGCCAATGGGGGGACTTATTTAGTATACTAGAAACAGACGAGCAGAAAAAAATAAAAAAGCATAGAAGACAAAACGTTTGCTCTGGTAGCAAAGTTTTTTGCGGTCACGCGTATTCGACTGATTTGATTGGACGTATTAGCGCGAGTGAAACGAGAAAAATCGCGCTGATTGGACGAATCGGCATATGCTAGAAAAATGAACCGTGAAGAAAAAAGACAAAACCATTAGTTTTCAGTCTACTAATAGAGTCTATGGACCAACCGAATGACTGAGAAAAAAAACGGCAGCAATAGCAGTTTCTAAAATTACTGCAGTTTTGCGTGGATTTTATTTGCTTTTACTCCAATTCTTCTCAACCAAAGTGTTCCTACAAGATCCACTTCAAACACCCGCTGTGGCCCAATCTTTAGCGCTACGTTGACAATTTTAGTTGGCAATGCAGTCTAATTAAGGTACCATTCCTTGCGGTCGTAACGCATCGATGAATCGTGCCACAATTTGTTACGCATCAGAGTTGAGAAAAATAAAATTGAAGTCGGAGTCAATTTTTTTTAACTTTGGACTCGGAGTAGCTCTGGCAGTTCGGCACTGTACAGTAGACTACAACTTGCAAAAAATTTTGCTGTGTCACTCTCAGTAGTTTCATAGTTTGGAGTCGAAGTAAAAAAGAGTGACTCCGCTCAACTTTGTTGCGCATTGTAGCACATTCGCAGTAATCAGTGATACGTTACAATGGCGCCAACACTAGTAATAAAAGCCAGGGTCGCCAAAGAAATTGAAAATGTTGCTCTAAAACTGGGCAAAACACCAACGAGTTTGAAGTAGAATATTTTTGGAATTGCATTAATTTTAAGAAACCGCATTAATACGACCAACACAAGTCTGCAAATCGACCTAACTTTTCAGCGACTTTATGAAACAAAGTTGACCCTACGAATATAAGTGCATGAAACAAAAATGTATTTGGTCAGATTTTTCTGGTAATAAATTTTCATCGAGTTATAAAAGATTAGTGGTTGAGTGCATGAATGAGTGAATACAGCGATTGTTTTTGAAATGATAGCCTCGAATTGGATTTCTGATCGGGTCAAATCAAAGACTACAACAATTGCTAGCATTCACAGCTTCCCTGTTTGACCTTCTGCAACAAAAACAGAAAGTGTGAAGCCGCCATTGTGTATGAGGCAGCTTGACTCGAAAACGCAAGGTTACTTCGCTGTCTCCTGCTGGTCAAGACAATTTGGCAAATAAAGATGTTATTTCAATTATCTTTACCGGCAAACACTGCAATCAGTGGCACAACCAGAGGGGTTTCATCCCCCTTCAAAGCCAAGTCACTAAAAAATTTAACCTACAAACGCAAGCACACCTTTTAATATGTTTTGGACTCGACATGCAGATAAGATGGGGGGTGGGCAATTAATTTTTTCAAACGGAATGCAAAATTTAGTAATAAAGTTCTTTCAAATTGCTCTAAAAACTTCCAAAATATGTTCCGAATGGAGTTAATATGGCTAATTTTTTTTTGTTTTCGAAAAACTTACAACAGCTAGAAACAAAAGTACAATATTAGGAAACATTCGTTATTACAAAAAAAAGTATGAGTCAAAAAACGAAACAAAATCCTGTAATAGCAACACTCTAGAAATTATTGCGCAGTAAATATCACAACATTATAGTATATTTTTAAACATTTTTTATTTCAAAGATTTTCAATTAAGCGCAGTCAAATAGCAGTTCCTTAACTACAGTACTACAAAATCAAATGCAAAGGTGATGGCAGTCCTTTTACAGATAAATCTCTACAACTATTTATCGCAAAAACTGGCTCAAAATTTAGCGAAGTCAAAATGATATATTACGCAAAAAGGGCGTTTGTTGAAGAAACATTAAAAAAAACACGTTGAAGCCGCCCATTTTGATCATAACAAAATAAATGTAGGAACTGTCCAAGAATCGAAACCATCTCATAGATTGGTCCATCGCTGCTCTCGTAGCAAAAGCCTTTGTTTGCTCTGCGCTGCACTGGACTATCAAAATGATTCGCTATCTCGAAACCGGATAAATTTGCTCCGATGTCGTTGGAAAACTGGTTTGATTCGGTTTTCTTTAAGTTGATGCTGGTTTTTCTAAAACAAATAGTCTTGTCGTCTCGCGTAGAAATGCAAAGTTTTTTCATCACTGGTTGTTCAACTTCTACTAGTCACGTATGACTGCCAGGAATAAAAAGAGTGAAACAACCACAAATAAAAGATAATCTTGTTGCTAACACTTAACAATAAAAATTGCTTCATCCTAAAATCTAAAATATTCAAAAACACATTTGGCATCACCAGATGAACAAGATTGTTGCACTTAAAAAAGAATTATGGTGCAACTGTTTGTCTGAAAATACGTATTGTTAGAAAATTCCCTAAAAAAAGCCAATCTAGGTGCTACTGCAAAACCGTGCCAACAACATGGTTCTTGCGTAATATTTTTAGGTAAACATTTTTAATCAACAAAGAATTTCAAAAATTACACGTCTAAGACAGTTCACCCATAAAAACAGCAGTCCAGTAACCCATTGAGTAATTCTTAAGAATAATTTTTGGCTTTTTTAAGAAAAGAATTTCTGTAAAAGCAGACTTCATGTGCTGTCTCATAGCAGACCTGTAATCTACTTACAAATGTTTTAAGGTAGATCGAGCTTTATTGCACAACGATTCATGTAGTACTGCTTCAAACTCGATCATTTTAATATCAAATGTGCCGTTCTTCATGTTGATAGCTACTTTCCTGAAACAAAAGTTTCTTTCGGTTTCCATTCAAATCATGCGGAAATATTTCAGTACTCACCTGCAGGCCAAAATGAAACGAAATAGCAAAACCCCATGCGTTAAAACGAAAATAATATGAGCGTGACTTAACGAAATGAAAGATGGTCAACTCTCAAGCGGGCTCAGGTTTCAACACATAATGTCGCTTTTTTGTTAAAACAGGGTCAAAATTTAACATCTAATCAAGCAATCATTAATGAAGACCTAAAAAATGCATTAATGTGGAACTTTTACACTGTCACAAAAATACAAAATTGTATACTAAAGAGCGGTACCCGAAAAAAAGATATTCGTGTAGGGCCTCCCATTACAACTAAACTGCGAAGCACGCCGTTGCAAAACTGCAACGTTCTCCTACCATTTTCTACAACTGAGAAATTCATATAATTTTGCCACTTACAGTGCATACCAGTAACGGCATAGTTATATGGTGCTTCTGACTTTTGAAACTAGGTATCGTTACGGTGTCTTGAAATTCTATTATGTACTGCAAACGGTGTAATGTGTATTCTGTTACTAATTAGGTTAAGGTAATAGACTTGAAAAAGTAAACAAGGTACTCTACAACTTTAAACGTTATGATACAGACATCGTTCAAACACCTGTTTATAATTCGACTAGAAATTTGGCAAATGCAATAAATTCGTAACAAAGTTACATTTTATTCAGAGTGGTTGGCTTGGACTTTGGTGCGATGTTTTGATCATACACACATATTAAATCTGCCAAACCATCACCGTTGTAGTCGACAACTTGCAGAAAGTGATCGCAGAATATTGTTGTTTGATTCCAAATTGGCAAGCCTAAATTAGTAAACTTGATAAATCTAACAGCGCTACGGGATAATCGCGTATTCAAAGAAGCTTTGCTAATTGTAAATGAGATAGTCAAGCTCTCACCCGAACTCGCAAGGCGAATCGCAACTACATTGTGCAATCTTTCTTACTTACAGTAAGTAAGTGTATATGGTAGAAACGTAATATTTATGGTTTATTTCTATTCAGTTGCCGTAGATTGAAACGTGCAGAAAGCCTCTACGGTGGCTTAGAAGTTCTTGACTATTGCTCTAACCATTTTTCAAAATCTAGATAAACAATTATCATAAATCATTACAAAAACAAAAAAATTTGAAATGGGATGGTTTGATAGGTTCAGATGTGAGCCGTGGGGTTTGGTCTTACGTGCAAGAAGTCAAACACAAAGCTTCGAATATGGTCAACTCCTACGCGGGTGAGGACGATTCGTCCGAAATAAAAGCCCACCGTTCTTTCCTCGTCGGTGGAGGATAAATATGGTTCAATCAACCAATTAAATAGTCCTGCAGGGAAAGGCCAGGTGATTGCAAGAGCTGCTTCAAAAAGTCAAAGGGATTTCTTCAATTTCACTTTTTTTTAATTTATGGCCAAACCGTGTTTGCGCAAGAGCTTATACTGAGCGAAGCTCTTACTAAATCAACGACTAAGACAAACCGCAAAGTTAGTCTGCATCAAAAATACTTGAGGATGGATGAGCTGGAGTTTCAACTGTTCTCAAAAAATTACTGTCAAGTGTAAACAGCACTAGCAGATGATAAAAGTTTTAAATTTTTGAAATATTTATAGTTCACTAATTTTGATTGCAGTAACGCATGAAACCTGTTTGAAGTTAACATCGGTTTAGAACTTTGGAATGAACTTACGAGTATATACACAAAAGTATTAATATACACAATTCACGCCGGCAAAAAACTTTAAAAAGCACCATACACACTTATTCATACAGTAAACCCTTCGCAAATAGCCAAACCAAGTCACCAAAACGCCAACATTAAGATTAATTAAACGTCAGTTTGCGACGGTCAGTTACCATCAAAACAACAGAGTATAAAAATGACCTTACAGTCATGTGTGTTGCACGATCTGGTTTCATATGCCTCGCCTCCACAGCCATCGTGACCTGCATCACCAAATAAGCAATCACGTTTTCTAAATGTAAAACAAAAAATATTTTTTAAAAATTTGAATATTCTTGTTGAGGTACACAGTCCGCAACAGTATCGATAAGGAAAGACATTTTTTATAAAAAAGAGCGAAAAACTCCATTTTGGGTTACACAACGAGGAAGTTCTCACCCAAAAAGAGCAATTATTTAATTTTAATACTTTAAGGGTTAAAAAAATGTTCGTGCTTTACTGTTTTATCGTTCCTTGCAATTATTAGTTGCTGTGTGACGATATCTCTACTTTATACCAAAATTTCCAACAAACCCGATAAGAAAAATGTTACTTTGTCGTAGGTACAAATTTCTGGTGAAATAGTCCCTACCAAAGAAAAAAACACAACTAAAGAATATATAATTGGCAGTAAAATAATGCCTATGTCTGTGACAGACCGCTGCGGTGCTGAGAATAAACTCTTTCAAGGTAATGAACTTCGTAATATTTTTTAACCAGAAAACATATTAAGTTTGAAAGACAAGGTATAACGCTTCAATTCGGACAGCGATACATATCGCTGTAAATAGTGATACACTTTGAAGTTGAGACCTTGGCTCAGCTTTTTCTCACTGTCCGAAAGTTCGTGGTCGAAAAGATAAATAATGTCAAGGTTGTCTGTGAGATTAACAATAGATTCGGAAATGTCCAAGCCTGTTTTCATTTGCTCTCGTTTGTGGTGGTGAGTACAGACTTAAGCCTCTTCTGGATTTTAGCTGTTTTCACACGTAATGCCTGACTCTCAAAACTCTCGGATGTTGGGAATAAAGATATTAAGTAAACGACTTATAAAAAATTCGAAAGTTCCGGTGCTTCAGTTCAACAAAATTTCTACAGCACTCTTATTTTTGACAGATACTATAAACTGAAACATTTCCGACAAAACATTTAATTGAAGAAGTTCCCCATAACAATTCAATGCATACTGTAAAGAAGAATTGCCTTTTAAATTACCTCCATTCTATTCCACCTCCGCAGCGTTTGGTACACCTCACCCACGTCGACCAGTCAGACCAATTTGGGAGAAAGCCCATCGCTAGACTCTCCTCATCTAAGATTGTTGCTTGATTACTTTTGTCAACGTCGTTGGTTTCAGAGCAAACCTACACAACAACAATGAGAATCTAGAATTTAATTGTTGTTATTTATTGCAGTTCTACACACAGACGTTACAAAATAGAAATTCTAAACCTTACAGCAGCCCCGACCGTTTTCAAAATCATTAAGATTTAAGTGTGTGTTATAAAGATTCCAAGACATCCCCGATGATCCCGAAAACGGTGAAGCAGCCTGCAGAGTTTTAAATTTTTCCGTTGTGAACCTTTCAAAATTGCGCTTTAGTCCCTGCTACGAAATATTTTGATGCAAATTTTATTTTTTCGTTGTGTTTATTTTTCAAAAAATATTTTATTTTTCGTTATTTTTCCTTGCTACGAAGTATTTTCCGTTGCGAATCTTTCAAAATTGCGTTCTAGTCCCTGCTATGAAATATTTTGCAACAAAATATTTCATGGCAGGGACTAGAACGCAATTTTGAAAGGTTCACAACGGAAAAATTTAAAACTCTGCAGGCTGCTTCACCGTTTTCGGGATCATCAGGGATGTCTTGGTATCTCTATAACACACACTTAAATCTTAATGATTTTGAAAACGGTCGGGGCTGCTGTAAGGTTTAGAATTTCTATTTTGTAACGTCTGTGTGTAGAACTGCAATAAATAACAACCGTTACTTCGATAGCACTTTATTGAAAATCAGAGCTGAATTCTATTCAAGTCTGCTTTTGAAAGCAGTCTTGAAACAGAGAATATCGTAAATGGCAAACTATATTTCGAAATTCTCTAAGGAACACTATCTAGTTCAGTGCTTCTCAGTTGTTATAGACTCAGAGCCAATTTTTAAACTCCAAGGTTGCAAGGAGCCGCATGAAACCAACGCAAGTTAAAAAGGAGTAATCAAAATCAAACTGACATTGAATAGGTAATCCGCTTCTACGGACGAAACTCACGGATTTTAAGATAAAAAGAATACACAAAATATTCATCCTCACATTTCTAATTCACTATTTTAAAGGTCAAGATAAGGATTTCTGTTAGA
Source organism: Trididemnum nubilum (assembly GCA_963965965.1). Classification (NCBI taxonomy): domain Eukaryota; kingdom Metazoa; phylum Chordata; class Ascidiacea; order Aplousobranchia; family Didemnidae; genus Trididemnum; species Trididemnum nubilum. Next base: position 24,863,360 of record OZ014489.1, on the reverse strand, counting down.
GCGTGGGTTCGGATTGCATTTAGGAGAGGAAGAATTTGAGTTGGGCTAGATTTGAGTCAAATTTAATAAAAAAATTTTAAATATTTCGATCCACGGCCAGGGGATTCGGTACGGTACGGAATGATTTTCCGTACTACGTACTTCCAAAAAAATATCGTACCGTAATTCCATACCTCACCAAAATACCGTACGTAACAGTACGGTACGGAATTTTTTGTACCGTAATACCGTACCTTTCCGTACTGACTAATTTACTGACAATTTGTTCCTACGCAATAGCAAACGAGAGGTTTTACAATAAGATAATTTTCCCGCCAAAAATTGGTGTAGTCATCCAACTAGTTACGGTACTTATTATTAACATTAAATGATAAAAGTAAATGATATCAGCTCGATGACGATAATATACATAATGTCGCTTTATCCTCAGCGACTCACAGCAGCAAGCGTTTTGTTGTTATCTACTTCATCTCAATTATCGCGTTTCCATATCCTACTAATGGCTAAACTTTTCGCCGCTTTTGTGACATCGCTTCAAGAAACAAACTAATAAAAGTTTTATCTTATAAATGTCATAAAACTTAGCCCTTAGGCCTCGTCTCCACCGAGAATTTCCCAAATCTTCCAATATGCGGAATTTCCACAGCGAAAATTAACGGAAACTTTCATAGAATTTTGATAATTCTTCCATAATTTTTTCAGTGAAGACATAAATCTTTCATTCCAGAAGAAAATGCATAAGATTTGCGTCAAAAATATGCGACGAATTTTTCGGAGTATTTCTGAAAAGTGCGTAGGAAAATTTCGGAATTTCCGCTGGCAATTTTATGTTTCCACTGAGAATATTCCGAATCGCGACAATTTTTGCGAAAATTGGGAAAAATTATGCTGGAAGAAATATCAAAACTTTTAGATATGTCAAACTTTCAGAAAGAAATTGATCTCTAGGACCTAACGTTTGTTTGATCACACCATGAAAAAGAATAACTTGATGAATTTTTTTGTAGTTATTGGTGTTTGGTGCCAGAGGTGAGAAACCTTCGGCGCATCAAAAATGCAAAATTTGGAAAAGCTGTCGAGCGAAGTAGAGAAGTACCCTTGTCTTTACGACAAGGGTTTGCCTACATACGAAGAGATGATTTCAAAAAATATGCTTGGGCACGAATTGATGTTTGGGCTAGCCCTGATTAGGCTTATTTGCAAAACAGTTTTTAATACCTTTTAACCAAATTTGCTAAACTATACTTTTTATTTTGCTGGGCTTACATTCTGCTTTACTACCGTTGTTTTTGAGACTTTTGTCAAAAAAACTATAGTCTTTGTTCGACCTTGCGAGTATATTAGCACATTTTTACAAATATTGTATGCTTCACTGAGAATTTTCTTGTATCTTCTGCTTTGCAGAAATTTCGAAGCGAAAATCATCGAAATTTGTGTTGGAATATTTTGGTGGAGCATACGCGCTCCACCGAGAACTCCGTGAGAATTTTGGCAAATTGGAAGATTGGGGAAATTCTCGGTGGAGACAAGGTCGTATGTTCCACCAAAATATTAAAACAGAAATTTCGATAATTTTCGCTACGAAATTTCTGCAAAGCGGAAGATACAAAAAATTCGCGGTGGAGCATAGATTATTAGTCAAAATGTGCTTATATACTCGCTAAATCAAACAAAGATTAGTATTCTTGACAAAAGTCTCAAAAATAACTGCAGCAAAGCATACTGTCAGACAAGCAAAATAAAAACTATTGTTTAGCAAACTTGGGTGAAACTGTTTTGCAACTGGCCTAATCAAGGCTTGCCCAATCACCAATCGTGTCCAAGCATATTTTTTGGAATCATCGCTTCGTATGTAGGCAAACTCTTGTCGTAAAGACAAGGTTACGTCTTTATTTCATACGACAGCTTTTCCAAATCTTGCAATTTTTATGCGTCAAAAGTTTCTCACCTCTGGCACCAAATACCAATCGCAACAAAAGACATTTTCAAGTCATTCTTTTCCATGGCGGAATCAAACAATAGTTACGATATAAACATCCATTTCTTTCTGCAAGTTTGACCTAGGGTAACATCCACAAGGAATATTTCTTCACAATGTAGTGGAAGAAAACTAAGAAAAATTATGCTGGAAGAAATATCAAAAGGTTTTGATATTTCTTCCAGCATAATTTTCCCTAATTTTCGCAAAAATTGTCGCGATTCAGAATATTTTCAGTGGAGACATAAAAATGTCAGCGGAAATTTCGAAATTTTCCAAAGCCCATTTTAGAAATATACCGGAAAATTCGTTGCATTTTTTGACGCAAATCTTACGCATTTTCTTCCGGAACGGAAGATTTATGTCTCCACCGAGAAAATTATCGGAATTTCTCGAGGAAATTCCTGGTGGAGACAGGGCCTTAGTGGGGCATAGAATCCCGGAAAATAAGCACAAATTGTGAAATAATTAGGTTAAAGCTCGATCAAAAACAGTAGAAAACTTATTTTCCACAAAACAATTCAAAACAGCTATGATGTAGGAGATATAACCAATTCATTATTCGAAACTCCACCCTATGCAAAACACCGATAATTAACAAATGAACGAATTAAAAAGTATTGTCCGTTTTTAATATAGTTCAAAAATACGGCAAGCAAAAGGTTTGCGGGTTGCATCGTTGAAACATTGTTGCCTCAATCAGAGATGGGCAGTATCGAGATACATGTATCGGCGATACTTTTGTATCGATATCGGTATCGCTTTAGCTACTTTTCAAAGTATCGTGAATCGGTATCGCTTAACTCATATTTTACGTATCGCCGATACATGTATCGCCGATACAAACTTTACAGTGACGTAATAAAGGTTGAAAGTTGGTCGCCATAAAACCTTATGTTGCAATTTCAAAATCAAATCAAAGAAACTAATTTCAGCACGTGGTAATTAGAGGTGCTGAACTTTTTAGATTTTAGGAAAAAAAGCTGCTTTTAGAATTGGAAGTCAAAAGAAGGTTCGGGCAGATAAAAGGAGTAAAACTTATGAGAATGCAACAGTTTTGAGGGTGAATGCTAAAGCTTCTTTTTTAAGCAATATTTGTGGCCAAAATAGAAAAATACAAAGATATAGCTTAGGTGAAGGTGAGGTAGGGGTAGTAGGGCTGCATATTTCCAATTCGTTCCACATTTCAGTGCATAAGGCTATTTTAACCTCAGTTTAGCGCTATGTCACAATACAAAAACTGCTCTTACTAATAAAATTTGTCGTTAATAGTGTAATACAAGGTTCCGAGAATGTTTTCACCTACTCTGCTTTGAATATTAAGCCTATTTCCTTCAATAAATAGCCTACTCTCAGCCACTGCTCTCACGCCTGCAAAGGGTGAGAGTAGGCTATTCATTGAATGTCATAGGCCTAATATTCAAAGCAGAGTAGGTGAAAACATTCTCGGAACCTTGTATTACACTATTAACGACAAATTTTATTAGTAAGAGCAGTTTTTGTATTGTGACATAGCGCTAAACTGAGGTTAAAATAGCCTTATGCAGTATGCACTGAACTGTGGAACAAATTGGAAATATGCAGTAGGGCTAGGTTGCTTTACTTACATCGAAAAAAGTAACAAAACGGATAGAACATTATTTGTAGTTAAGATTTAATAGGTAGGAAAAAATAAGAAAGGTACGGTAAGTAGATTCTATTTGACAAGGCAACTTGGTTGTGAGATGGCTTCATGACAAATAATAATAATAGACTAAGGCTAATATAATAGTAATAAGCAGAATATAATAGGCGATGAAGCAGTGTGGTAAACGGCCGACCAGTTCAGGTCCGGATTTGAAAGAAGCCTTAATCAGGCCCGAAAGTTAAGTTGATCTAAAACACTCAAACGTGTAGGTTTGTTTCTTATACGTTAAGTGCTTTATAAGTTAAGTTATAAATTTGGTCTATGACATTTATTATAACTTGATTAATTTTTTCGCATGCTTGCTTTAAGTAGTCGCCGGTCTGGCGACTCTTCCCTAGGCTTTCGCGCTGGTAACCGATACTGGATAGGCCAGAAAGAACGCAAACGATTACCGGTAAGTATATTCGTAAGGCCCGAAATTTTTCGCGAGCTTCGGCTCGAACCTGACTTAAACAGCCCGGCCCGATTTATAACTCAGCACTGAAGTGTTTCGTATTTGTCTACCTCAACATGGAGAACTTTTAGTATGTAAACTTTTCCATCAGCGAAATAGTGCTTCATATGTTGATTGTCAATATTCAATAATAATCTAGCAAACTTCAGAAAATATCGTGATCGTTGTGGCAAAGTCAATAGATTAGAATATTTTGCAGAAGTTTTATAAGTGATATAATAATGGATGGCAATGCTTGTTGTAGTTCTAGTTCCGATGAACCAGTAGTTATTATTACTGAACCTGACGAAAGCGTGGCTCATTACAGCCTATCAAGCGAAACAATTGAAAATTTTAAAAGTGTGAAGAGCACGAATTGGTCAAAGTCGCATTTCATCTCTAGTGAGAAGTTTTTTAAATTATCGAGTTGCGACAAGAACCACAAGCTTACATTTTTATGTGCTCTGTGTCCTTCGAAACCGGGAGTTCATATAAATGCTGATCCTTCATCATCTGGTAATTTGAGAGTTCACATATCGAGAAGACATAAAGATGCTTTGAGTGAATTCGACTCGATGAGAAAAAATCGACCCAAAAAAAGATGTTGTGAAGTACCGGTAATTTCGTCAAGCGAAAGTGGATCACAGCTGGTGAAGAAGTCAATGATACAAACTACAATCTTTTCTAAAACACCAAAGGGCAACGAAAGTGCGAATAAACAAAAAGAGTTTGAAAAGGCATTGATCGAGTTAGTGGTTGATGCCATGCTTCCTCTATCAATTGTTGAAAACGCAAAATTCATCGGTCTGTTTTCTAAAGTATGCCCAACGCTGAGCGTCCCATCAAGGACAACTCTAAGTCGGCGGATATTTAACGTAACAAGTACAGTAAAAGAGCAACTAAAAGAGATTCTGCATGCACAGGATTATTTATGCACGACGGCAGACATATAGTCCAATAAGCATAGAAGCTATATGGGCGTTTCGGTACATTGGATCAATGCTAAAACATTGCAGCGGGAAAGTGGCGTTCTTGGCTGTTATCGGTTTATCGGCAGCCACACTTTTGATAGAGTTGGAGAAATGCTGGACACTATCCAGAGGGATTTCGGTATTAAAGAAAGAAAAGTGGTTGCAACCGTTACAGACAATGCCTCAAACTTTGTCAAAGCTTTCAAAGAGTTTGGTATAAGAGATGCAGAAGTAAGTCATTCAAACTAAATTACTTCTATATTAAACACAAAATGGTAAAAAAGCTTCTTGACTGAAATCAGGGGCGTCGGAAGCTAGTCATGAATCATGATCAAAGGAAGAGGGGGGAGCGATTGAGAGACCCTAATGTATTACTGTACAAAGCAGACAGCAGTCATTGGGGGAGCGACGGCCCTGATCGAAAGACACGATTGTCATTCGACCGGCGACTTGGCCGAGTAGTTAGAACGCCCGCCTTCTAGCCGGGAGACTGGGGTTCGATTCCCGGTCGGGTCAAACCAATGATTTGAAAAATGTATTTACAGCTACCCTGTTTGACGCTCAGTATTAAAGGGATAGTATGAAAAACAAGCCGGCAAACTCACTTGTTGAGCCCTTGGGAAAAGCACTCAGCATGATTTCCTATCTGTGACTGTGGTAGATAGGTGGCTGGCAACTCCTAAGCGAGCTCGTAAAGCGCTTTTCTGTCGCTTTCTCGCAAAGGAGGATAAAAATATGACTAAATAAAAGATAAATAAATAAAATAGATCATTGGGCGTTTGTCGCAAGTCTTACATTTGGCAGAGTGTGATATGTGAATGTTCTTTTTTGTTGCTTAACAAACGTATTCAGTTTATTCGTCCATGTGCAATTTCTATATTTTTGCATTGTTATGATTGCGACGACTCACGTGACCCTGTTTGCAATCCCAGTATTAGCTCAACTCTCTGTCAGCATTTTTTAATTTTTTTTTTTCAGGAAAATGATGATGGAGCTTGCTTCCAGCACGGCGATGAAAGCGTACACTCATTAGAAGCAAATGCCGGTAGTTTCACAGAGCATGAGTTTCAAAACGAAAGTTTCCAAAACGCTGAATTTGAAGACACAATTACTTTAGCAACACATTTGCGATGTTGCTCCCATACACTGAGTTTGGTCGCAACAACTGACAGCAAAAATGCAGGCGATAAGTCTAGTTACGGAAAGTTACGCCACAGCTTATTTGGAAAATGTTCGGCTCTTTGGAATTCGGCCGGACGTCCTAAATCATCAGAGAAGATCGAAGCAGTTTTGGGTCGCCAACTAAAACTTCCCTGCGTCACTCGCTGGAACTCGCTATTTGACAGTCTTGGTGTTCTAATTGAGCATAAAGATAAACTTGATCAGTTAATGACGACTTTGCATTTGCCTTCATTCAGGGAAACCGAATTCGAGTTTATGGAAGAGTATGTCCTGGTTTTGCAGCCCATTGCCACTGCTCTGGATAGATTGCAAGCTGATAAAGCTTGTTATTACGGTTGCACTATTCCCACTCTTCTGGCTGTAGAAAAAAAACTGAAGCAATTGAATTCCAATACTCTACGTCACTGTCAGCCTCTCTTAAACGCAATTCTTCAGTGGTTTCAACGACGTTTTTGTAAGTTTTTGATGCTTCATCCACCAACAGAGGTAGAATGCAAATATGCGGTAATAGCGGCGGCGTGCAATCCGCAATTTAAGCTGAGATGGTTAACTATCAATCCACAGCTCAACACTTCGTTGATGAAAAAAATGGTTCAAGAAATGCTGCTTACGGCTATGAAAAATTGTAACTGCTCGTCTGTTTGTGAAAGCGACGATGCTAAGCGATCTCCTCACAGTTCCGATGAATTTTTTGGTTATGAAGAGGCACCCAATGATAATGTGTCTTCTGATGACGGCTCAAAAGATGAAATGGAATTATTGCATTATCTTGGCGATAATCGAACCTCCATCTCTTCACTTGAGGATTATCCAAGAATTCGACGAGTGTTTATGAAATATAACACTCCGCTTCCCTCGTCAGCTCCTGTAGAAAGACTATTCAGCTTTGCCGGACATATTTTCGCTCCAAAGCGGGGAAAGATGTCTGATAAGATGTTTGAAGGACTCATTTTTTTGAAGGGCAACTCTTCCTATATGAACCTGTAGATCTCGATAAGATGTTTGAAAGACTCATTTTTTGAAGGATAACTCTTTTCATATAATTTTTCAGTCCTCTTGCTGAGATGAAGAATTTGGCTGATTCTGTTGTGCACTTTTAAGTGCATAAGTAATTAAATAGAAAATTTTTACAATTACGTTTGTGCTCTGCAGTGACGTATTTCGTAGTATAGACGTATTACAGCTCGTAGCCTACGATTAGCTGGTTTTACTAAGACTTGCTGTAACCAACGGGCAGGTTACATGTCACTACTAGTCAGTTCGGGAGTGGGTTCGAATACCACTTGTAATCGAATTTTTCTGATTTTGCTTAATCGTCCAACACGACATCGCAAGAGTTGTTTGGATTCTAGTAATATTACAGATGACGTACCAATAGGACTGCAGTTGCAATTATTTTATTTATCACTAAATTATTTTTTAAAACTTCAGAAATATTTGGTTCTGTTTTGATGATTTAAAATTATGGTTTATTAATCATGCGTTGGATATTCTCCATAAAAAAATGCATTAGAAAATCTGAAAATCTAATCCCTATACTCAACCTAATTCTGAAACGTACGGTAGACAGAGAAATATCTTGAATAATATATTAACAAAATCTAGTTTAACATGTAGCTCAAACACAATAAAACGCCCTGATGAAAATGTTTTAAGTCGCATCTTTTGGCTACGCCTCCAATCTTCCATCAATGCTATCGCCTATCATTTTGTCAACTTTTGATTAGTGGTAGAATCTGTATAGTGGCGTAACAGCTAGCCACGCCTACCCCTCATATAGCTTTGTTGTTCACAATTGGAATACTGTATCGGGAAAAAAATAAGCTTCTGACAAAAAAGTAAAGGTTACTGAGAAAAAAATCGCTACTGCATTATGATGTCAAACTTCGCAAATAAAACTCGTTACAAAAATGTATCGAGATACATGTATCGGCGATACTGTATCGCGTATCGGTATCGCTAAAGTGGTGTTTCAAAGTATCGCGTATCGGTATCGCTTTAGCCCAATTTCAATGTAGCGCGTATCGGTATCGCTTAACGCAAATTTAGAGTATCGTGCCCATCACTGGCCTCAATTATGTCGTTTTTTAGTCTAAGCCTCAAGTCACTTAGAATGTACCTTAATCAAGTCTTGAAATACTTCTTAACAAGAAAACCAAGAAGTACTAAACAGCTGATAGTACTCCCGCTAGCGCCACCGCTGAACTGAGAACCAAACTTCCAAAATCGTTGACTAAAATCTTTAACCGGCAATGAAAATCACATTCCCAAAAGCATTCTCCAAGTAAATTCAGACAGCAAAGATGACCAATCGGGATAACCAAATCCCAAAAATAAAACTCTGCCCTATCCAGTTTCCCACTGCGACTGAAATGTTATTTAACATAGCATCTGCATTTAAAAATAGTGCAACTACAAACTCCACAAAAATATCATACTCTCACTGGGTTCTTCGATGTACAATAATCAATAATTAGCAATAACTTTCCAGTCTACATATTATATTCTACCAATGCTGTATTATTATCAGATAGTTCTTAATTCAGCATGCCATCTGCTTACATTAACGTCTACCAGATCAATGGCACTACTGTAATAAATATTTTTGCTTCCTCTTCAAAACACAATTATTGTTAGTTTGTTAGGTCACAAAACTTTCGTTGAAATTCTTAAGTTTACGTTAAGATCGCAATTCAAAACATGGTTGTTACGTCATAAAATGATGCAAAGTTTACCTCAAAAAACTCCGGTGTGGTCAAACTTGTACAGAAATTGGTAACGCATTAAGCATATTCAATGCAATTATTTCTGCAAACTCAAAACCAAACTTTTTGTCTTGAAAACTTCGCGAACGGAAAAAGTACGGTACGGAAAAAATAATACCGCATTTTCGTACCGTACCGTAGTTTACCAGAAAATACCCTACGTAATTCCGTACCGTACTTTTTTCCAATATTCAACCCTACCGTACCGTAATTCCGTACCGTACCGTACTCAAGTCCCTGTCCACGGCCTGTGGATGTAAACACTGCCAAGCAAAAATGACGTCAAAAAAGTAGCTGATAAGAGTCAATTGCTGAGAAAGACCAAATTATCATATTTACGGTGGTTTCCAATTTTAAGGATATCGAGCACAAAGATACTCCCAAAGGTAATTCAACAAACAAATAGAAAAAGGTGACAAAACTGTAGCTCCTCAATTACATGCAATTCCACTCAACCAGCAGGCCCCCAACCAAACAGACGCGTAACCAGGATTTTGCTGGTGTGAACCAAAATATCGATAACCCACACATTATCTAAAACTGTCCTAACAACTTAGATAATCAACAATTCAAAAATAATAACCTGGATCTTAGACAAAAAGACCTATAAGAGAGCAATCAAAGCAAAAATTAAAATGCAGAAAAAATGACAAAGATCATCATCAGATGAAATTACAGAAGCAAAATGAGGCAACTAGATGAAATTATAAAGCTCATCATCAGCACACAACCGTGAGAACAATGTCCATAAACCAGCAATGATTGGTAGATTGGGGTGTGGTGATTGTGTTGGATTGCACGATATTCAGAAGCTAGATTTCTGCCAGGCTTATAACCTTTAAAAAAATAGTAAATCGTTGAAAATTGGACGAAATTTTTTGCACTAGTACCGCAGCATTGGTTTTACTTTTAATAAAGAACATGTCAGTTAATTTTTGATAACCAGGCGCATTTGTGTAAAACTATTTGGATTTAAATATAATGTTTTCAAAAGTTTAATAAGGACCGCAGAAGTGGCAAGTAAGAGCCGCTTTTAAAAACCACTGATCTAGGTTAACAGTATCAATTTTACATAAAAAAACATTAACAATAATACACCTCTAAAATCATTAAAATATTGCCCCCAACAGGCTGTTTCGCCGTTAGACTACTCAAGGGGGTGGCGGCAAATCTAACAAGTAAACTTTAAGTAGAGTCAGGGCGATAAAAAAATCAGTAGAAGTTAACCAACCCGTGAATTCCCTCGTATTCCAGAACGCGGATGGGCCGGCGCCTCCGCTCCACAACAAGTTGTTACGTCGCTTCAGCTGTAGAGGGTATCGAACCTGACCTTGTCTGTCTTTGTCGAGCCGGGTATCGTTGCTCTTTGTATTGCTGCTAACACGTGACGTTTCACCTCACAATTACCAGCCAGTTCGCTCTTTGCCTTTTGCAACTGCTGATTTGCATACTTCTCTACTCGGCATTTTTGCTTACTTCCTGCTAACATTTCTTAATCTGTACTCATTCTTTTTTGGACTATGGTCTAGTATACTGCTAGCTTCAGTGCTCCTTTCCAACTGGAACAATTTTTTAACTTCTTGGATTTCTTGCAATTGGCTGAATAATTATTTTGAAACCGCTCATCGCTCCCCACCGCTTGCTCGCTAGCTCTCTCGTTCGACCGCATGAAATTGACGTCGACTCTGGCAATCTCCGAATCATTACAACGTTGTTTCGTTTTTTTTTTTTTGTATCTGTTACGCAATCGAAATCATCTTTAATCGACGATTGTATGAGCGCGTTTCAAATTAATGTGAGGTGTTTGCACAGCCAGTTCTTATTTTAATTCAGACCTTTATACATTAAAGTTTCAAAATAATTTTCTTCTTGAAGGAGACCCATCATTGAACTCTGGCAAGATTACGGAATTCGCAACTTACAAGACAATTATCCCTTTCTGTGCCTTTTTGGGTGATAATCTTGATTTTTCATAATGCTGAATGAAACTAATACTGTACCGAACAAGAAAGTACTATCGAACTGCTAATTTCTACTTTGAAAGAGCAGTATTGCAGAGCCGAACGTATGATGTTTCTTAGAGACTCTGGTAATCATGCCGATGAGATCAAACAGCTGTGTGCCGATACTGAAGTTAATTTTTCTAAATTAATGAATTTGATAAAAACGATCGGCGCAGACCAATGCCGTATAGACGAGATCAGTAAATCAAACATCGAATTTGACACACGTAGCAAAGATTGGATGACAAAGAGAGCTATTTCTGCTACTAGTTTATTTCTATCTAGTGGTAGATCACTTACTTCTAATTCGTCTTCCAGGTCTAACAAAAGCACATCTAGTGCGAAGAGACAAGAAGCCTTTGTCAAACTTAAATTGGCAAAGGTTGAAGCCAAACAAGCTATGGAACGTGCGGAGGAGGAACTAAAACGTGTGGAAGAGGATTTAAAGCGCTCTGAGCGTGAAGCCAAGAGAAAGGTAGAGCTGGCTAAGGCTGAATTGGAAGCTTGGGAGGCTTCTTCCGCTTCTTCCATTGATGAAAGGTATGATAATTTTGATAATTTGTATGCTGAACCTCTCGGCAGTCAAGCAACACCTTCTGTGAAAGCTAATAACACCCAAACGGCAAACGATTCTTTAAATAAATCTGTCAACACCTACAACCCCATTACTAAAGAAAAACTTGCTAAACAGTCTCGTACTGCCAACACTTCTAAACCTTCGTTTGGTCGCAACATCGAAACTGATTTATCCAACATGAGTACTCGGCCTTCCCAAGAACTGTTCACCACCGCGGCCTCTTCCAAACTTAATACCCAGCTTCCACAAGCTTCATGGTCTAGTGCTTGCGGCCCTTCTAATATTGGCGCGCAATTTTCGCAAATCATGGCATCGAATACGGCGGGCCCAAGTAACTTAAAAACGCAAGTACCACCATCACAGTGTACAACCTTCAATCCCGTTGGCTTAGCAAATGCAACAGCGCAAACCAAGTCGCTCTCGCCTTCAGGAGTCAAGTTTCGTGACGAGCCTGTCGTAAATTATAGTGGTAAAAGTGATGTAATGCTTAACCCGGCATCTCGTAACTACAATACCAAAAATGTTGCTGGACCTTTTACGACTCCATACATTGACAATCAAGATAAAACTATCTACGACTTAAATTTTGCTCAGTCTCGTGATCTACGTGAAAGTAATTTTCCCTACGTTAGTTCTTATGAAATCGCGACGTCAACGGCTAACATTGAAAATAATTTGCACTACCAGTTTCCTAAAGTCGAAATGTAGAACAGGCTTACTTTATGCCGCAAATGAATCAAAGCTATGAGTCTAGTAAACCGCAATTGTTCCGTAACTCGTCGTCAACAGTTCAAGACCCCTACCGATCCGGCGCTTCTCATGTTAATGCAGTCGGTAGTCATATTTATCCACCAGCGGAAACGTATTTTCGGCAACCTTTTTTGGTAGAAGACTGGTTTTTCTACCTCAGCCAGAATTTCCAAAATTTGATGGGGACCCATTAAAGTTTAGAACCTTCATGAACAATTTTGAACGTCATGTCGAAACTAAAGTGGGAAGCAGCAAATTGCGGCTGTGCTATCTTATTCAGCATTGCGAACCAAAAATTCAGGATAAAATTCAGCACTTCTCCAATAATATGAAGACGGCTATTTTTCGGCAAAGTCAAAACTTCTTAAAGAGTACGGAAGGCCCTGCGTAATTGCTGATGTTTGTGAGAAACAGTTTAAAAATGCTACTCCGGTTTAATCGAACGATCCCGAAGCGTTGAAACGTTTTGTTGAATCATTAGAAAAAGCTTTGATAATCCTGGACGAAATCAATCGTTTGGGAAGTCTTAATTCTATCGACACGATGACCCTACTCGTAAATAAGCTACCTTTTGATCATAGACGTAGCTGGGTGAAAGAGTCCGTTGCGATCGAAAACCGAACGGGGCGAGTCGCCGATTTTCGTTGCCTTGTTAATTTTGTTACATCTAAATCCGATGAGCTTAATTCATTGTTTGGCTCTAGAATTCATGGAACGAAACCTAATCTTTAAACTTACAAAGGAAATGCTAAAACGCCTGGCGCCTCTGGAAACACGAAAGGCAAAGCGATTTCTTTTAACGTTCGAACTTCTAAGTCGTCTCAAGTTGAATTGAAAGATGTTGGCTTTGTTTGTTTTTTCTGCAAAAGCAAATCTCATAAACTTGCTGACTGTCAAAAATTTCAAAAGGCTTCCTTTACCGAACGTTCTAGTTTCATCAAAACCAACAAATTCTGTTTCAAATGCTTGAGTTCTAAACACCGTACGCCTAACTGTACTCGACAAAATACCTGTACCGTAAATGGTTGTACAGGCACGTTTCACCATACCCTGCTTCATCCTGTAAAGCAAACTAAGTCTAGTTCCGAGAATCCCGCGGTAAACGAGGATAACAAATCGAGTTCCGAAAGCACTGCTAATGACGAAACCACCCTAGCATGTTCTCTCCAAAGTTCTAGTGGTCATTCGGCGAGAAACCGTAACAATGTGTATCTGTGCGTAGTGCCGGTAGACGTGAAGTATAAAAATTTATCAGTACGAACTTATGCCTTTCTGGACCAAGGGTCCTCTCGCTCTTTTTGCGACAAAAAGCTTTTTGATGTTTTGGGCGCTAGCGGAACTGAAGACGAATTAATGCTGCAGGCCTTAGCTGATTCTAAAACCCATAAAGGTTTCACTGCATCCTTCACTATCTCTGCCTTGAAAGGTGATGAGGAGTATGCTTTGTCCGATATATTTTGTATTCCTAGTATCCCCGTGACTCCTAAAGTGATTCCTGCAAAAACGGATTTGGATAAATTAACTTATCTCAGGGATATTGAATTTCCCCAAGTAAAAAATGCTACCGTAACTTAACTAATTGGAGCTGACTGCCCTGAGATGTTTTGTGTGAGTGAGATGCGCAAAGGTGCTTGTGGACAAACTGTCGCAATTAAAACTCCTCTTGGTTGGTCCCTTCTTGGCCCTTCCCTTTCATTAGGAGTATCTAAAAATTGCCAAGTTAACTTTGTAAAAGCAACTGATACCTCTCATCGCGATATAAGTTGTTTATGGGAAAACGACTTTAGCTGTGGTACATCGGTCTTAGATGTACCGTCTTCCAAAGAAGACCACATCGTTTACGAATCGATGCAAAAATCTGTGACAATCGTCGATGGTCATTATCAACTCCCATTACCATGGAGAGATCATGTTTGTTATCCAGGTGATAGCTTGCCAATGGCTCAACGAAGACTTCTTTCCTTACAGAAGCGTCTACTACGCGATAAGAAACTACATTACCAATACACAGAGGTAATAGAAACGTACATTAAAAATGATTACGCCAGAGCAATTCCTAACGAAGAGTTGGACGTCAACTCGATCACTTGGACTCTACCTCACTTTCCTGTGTACCACCCCAAAAGGGATAAAGTACGTATTGTGTTTGATTGTGCTGCTAAGTTCAAGGGATTCTCATCAAATGACATGCTAATGCAAGGGCCAGGCTTAGTTTGCAATCTAGTTGGGGTGCTTCTTCGGTTTCGAAGAGAACGAATTGCTCTCACTGCTGACGTCGAGTGTATGTTCCACCAGATTAGAGTTTCTTCCCAAGACAGTCACGCTTTAAGATTTCTCTGGTGGCCTGGAGGCGACTTGGCTGAGAAACCAACACTGCATCAAATCCAAGTTCACTTATTTGGCGCTACCTCATCTCCTAGCTCTGCGGCTTTTTGTCTTCGCCAAGTGGCGATTGATCTTGGCAACCAATTTGACCCTGAACTATCTTACATTGTTCGACGAAACTTTTACGTTGACGATTGTTTGTGTTCTACATCGTTAACTCATCATGCTTAGTTCATCGTAGAACAACTTACGAAACTTTTGAAAAAAGGCGGTTTTCCCTTAACGAAATGGCATACTAATTGTCGTGAAGTTATGGATATAATTCCAGTTAAGGAAAGATCTACCAAAACGTAACACGAAGTTACTGATGACAATTGTGCTAATGAGCGTGTACTAGGCGTTCTCTGGAATGTGCTTAAAGATTCCTTTGGCTTTCGCGTCACTTTTTCCGAAAAGCCAGGAACTAGGAGAGGAATCTTATCTACTCTAGGCTCTCTCTATGACCCTTAGGGTTTTGTGGCTCCTGTTACCTTACGCCCTAAGATTTTGCTTCAAAACTTGTGCAGAGCAGGTGTTACCTGGGATGAAAAGCTGACCTCGAAGCAAGCAACTGAGTGGCAGACATGGCTTCACAGCTTGACTGATTTAAATGATATACAGCTGTCTAGATGTTTTGAAACGCCAGATTTTGGCACTGTTTCTTTGATTGAACTACATCACTTTGCAGATTCTTCATCCGACGCTTATGGTGCTTGCAGCTATCTTCGTTTAACTGATGATCGTGGTAACATCAATAAAATTGTAGTTTTTTAATTGGAAAAATGTAGATTGGTTCCATTAAAAACCATGTCCATTCCTAAACTTGAACTGACTGCAGCAGTTCTTGCAGTGCGCTTGGATATTATGCTGCTTAAGGAGCTCGATTTTGACAGCTGCGTTTCTACCTTCTGGTGCGATTCTACTGCAGTTTTGCAGATAATTAGAAATTCTACAAAACGCTTTCTCGTATTCATAGCAAATCGCCTCTCCGTGATCGAAACACACTCCAGCCCTGAAAATTGGCGCCATTATCCTTCCCGACTAAACCCAGCTGACTTGGCTTCTAGGGGGTGTTCTGCTAAGACGTTACTTAAATCTCATTATTGGTTTTCAGGCCCAGAATTTTTGTGGAAAACTGAAGAGCACTGGCCCCACGGTCCCATTCCTTTATCCCCGCTACCGCTGTGCGATGTCAGACCACCTAACAGAACTACTGTATTTTTGCTCACTTCAAAACGAAGCCCTGATATTATAGATCGTCTTATTTCACAGCATTTGTTTTTTAGAAAGCTGAAGAAAACCGTGGCGTGGATACTGAGGCTTAAAAGTTGTTTACTTGTGAAAGTGAGAACTAAATCCAACCCTCTTCAATTTGATACTCCTGACTTGACTGTGCAAGAACTGCATCGTGCAGAAAACAAACCAGTTAAATTTATTCAAAGAAAACATTTTTCCAAACTGTTTGTTCTTCCCTCTGCAAATGAAAAAGAAGTCTAGAAATAAACTGCCTCGCTTTCTCTTAAAACTTAATCCTATTCTTGTAGATTGCATCCTACGTGTTGGTGGAAGATCGCGGAATGCTCCGGCCGACTTCGATTCAAAACATCCTATCATATTACCAAGTGACTCTCCTTTTACCGAACTCATAGTTAAGGAGCATCATCTCAAGGTTGGTCATTCTGGTGTAGGACACACTTGGTCGTCATTAAGGCAAACCTTTTGGATCATAACAGGGAGTTCCACGGTTCGCCGTGTTCTGGGTAATTGCATGTTTTGTAGGAAAAGGAACGCTCCTGTTAGCTCTCAACTCATGGCGGACCCCCACCGAGAAAGACTTCAGGTAGACAAACCACCATTTTTGCACGTGGGTAGGGATTATTTTGGACCGTTACTCATAG
Source organism: Trididemnum nubilum (assembly GCA_963965965.1). Lineage (NCBI taxonomy): Eukaryota > Metazoa > Chordata > Ascidiacea > Aplousobranchia > Didemnidae > Trididemnum > Trididemnum nubilum. Next base: position 24,846,752 of record OZ014489.1, on the reverse strand, counting down.
CCCAAGGAAGAAGTGAAGTAAAGCGGTACGGTTGCATATTTGCTTGCCTAACCGTTCGTGCTGTGCACTTGGAAATATCTCATAGTCTCACCACTGATTCTTCTATTAATGCTTTACGCAGGTTCATCGCTCGGCGAGGTGCTCCGAATCATATTTACTCTGATAACGGGACCAACTTCGTCGGAGCTACCAAAATATTTTGCGACTCCCTTCGGGAGTGGAATCAGCATCAAATTAACGACTATCTGCGCCAACAGAAGATTCGTTGGACGTTCAATCCTCCCACAGCCAGCCACATGGGAGAATCGTGGGAGAGAATGATCAGATCGGTGAGAAGAATCTTGTCTTCGTTATTAACCAGTCAATCGATATCTGAAGAAGTTCTCCAAACTGCAATGACAAAAGTGGAGTGGATAATCAACTCAAGACCACTCGTACCAATAACTTTGGACCCCAAAAACGAAGAACCCCTCACACCCAACCATCTCTTATTGCTGAAGGCTAACCCGAATGTGCCACCTGGTTTGTTCGATAACAAAGATTGCTGTTGGACTCGTGAGTTCCTGTTCAATTTAAACCACCGACAAAAGTGGTTTCAACAACAACGCAAAGCACAAAAGGACGACATAGTTCTCTTAGTTGACGACACTTTACCCTGTTCTCGATGGTCACTAGGTCACATTTTGGAAGTTTTTCTAGACAAAAACGGATTTGTACGAACTGTGCTCGTAAATTCACGAACCACTCTATTCAAGCGATCAATTAAAAAACTGTGCTTGATTTTGAGGAAGGAAGAATGAAGACAATAGGCCTTTAGAACTTTATGTGCTTCGCATTTTTTTGTGTTGGTGTTTCGCCCCTATTTGAGTGGAATTAGAGAACTCGGGAGGTTACTATCTTCATTGGCTTCCCTCCTTTTTTGGTTTTGATTTCTGTTTTCACGCGACTCCATTTCTTTCTTGAAAATGTGTTTGTGGACCACATTTTGTGGGGGAAAATGATACGTCGCTTCAGCTGTAGAGGGTATCGAACCTGGCCTTGTCTGTCTTTGTCGAGCCGGGTATCGTTGCTCTTTGTATTGCTGCTAACACGTGACGTTTCACCTCACAATTACCAGCCAGTTCGCTCTTTGCCTTTTGCAACTGCTGATTTGCATACTTCTCTACTCGGCATTTTTGCTTACTTCCTGCTAACATTTCTTAATCTGTACTCATTCTTTTTTGGACTATGGTCTTGTATACTGCTAGCTTCAGTGCTCCTTTCCAACTGGAACAATTTTTTAACTTCTTGGATTTCTTGCAATTGGCTGAATAATTATTTTGAAACCGCTCATCGCTCCCCACCGCTTGCTCGCTAGCTCTCTCGTTCGACCGCATGAAATTGACGTCGACTCTGGCAATCTCCGAATCATTACAACGTTGTTTCGATTTTTTTGTATCTGCTACACAATCGAAATCATCTTTAATCGACGATTGTATGAGCGCGTTTCAAATTAATGTGAGGTGTTTGCACAGCCAGTTCTTATTTTAATTCAGACCTTACAAAGCAAACGCGCCGATTACTGCCAGGCAGCTACCAGCGGGGTAGCGCACTGGAATAGAGGGACAAATATCAAACTATAAGGTATTCCAGAAGAGGATACGCTCAGTATAATGAGGCTGGCTACACCTTAACCAATAACCATTTCATAAATTCAAAACTATCACGTGCTACTATATGACATCAGACGATTAGAGCTCAATGCTACACTTATACTACAATTTGTCAGATAATTATCAGGCACGGGTAGAAGATAGTACAGATGGAAGTCGCTAGCACAAAACTTCAACCGTCAACTAAGTATGACGCAATAGTAAGGACAGTAACAAGTGCACAGGTATAGCAAAACAGCAGATCATTGGTTCGAATTCCAGGGACAATATGGAGCGTACAGCTGAAATATAAACAACGCAAATACTACATAATATTGTTATTGTAGTAGCCGAGAAATTTTAAAATATAAACCGGTAATCAGGCTTATGACAATACATCGATTAATCGCAAAACGTCGCAAATTGTTTTAGCTTTTAAGTTTCTGAGTTTCTGTTTATCGCGGTGGCGACACTTCGACACAAGTTCCGTTCTTTTGTTCTGAAGGTTTCTTTGGTCTGCCATCAGAATGAATACCTTTTCATCTTGGCAAAGGAGGCACCTTTTAGCCCCACTCACGTATGGCATTGTATGTTTTACGATGGATCATGAGATTGATGGTGTTTTATTGTTGTCCTTGCATTTCCACACCGCCTGCGAGAGTTCGGTTGCATTGCGTTTCCGATGATCTCGAAACGAGTGGGTGTGATTATAGTACCTTGCCTAAAAAGTGGTGGAACAATTTTTATAGTAAACTTTCTCGCTAACACCAGTAGACAAGACAGCCAGCCTTGTATACCACGGAGCTCACGCAACATTTTCCTTTAGGCGGGCTATTAGCTTTATTTCTGCAGTTACAATAGTTAGGAGATGGTGAGGGATTTTTGACTTCGTTGTAGTTTCTTAAAATACTTTTGTTATGCCGGTTGATTATACATCCAACATTGGGGAGCAGGAATAACTTACTTTTATGTTTTTCGGTTGAAACACCTGTGGAGTTGACTCTGAGGTGAGAAGTGCTTATCAATCAAATTTAGAAATTTTTGCCAACATTTGTGCATACTTGCTCAGAGTATGTTGCGCTTCCTGCTTCGCTTCTTGCTTTTCTTCTCTGGTGATTGATATGCTAGCGGGTTATCAAAATGGCTAGTTATGGGCGCATCTTGATACAAAGGCACGTCTTTTTGAAATTCTTCACCACTTTAGGCGTTATGGCTGATTCGGCTTGCACTATTGTTTGGAGATGCTTTTTGATGTTCGTTGAATGATTAGATAGCGAATCAATGTAAATTTGATCATCGTTTGGTTTCCTGTATCGCCAATATTTTCTGCTGTTGAGATTACACGAGGTCTACAGGCAAAATCATAACGGTTATCTAAAGTAAGGCCAATAGCATAAGACTAGATTAACGTTGACTCCTTTCCTTTTGACCCATCCAATCTAGAAGTATTGTACTTTAAACACGACGTCGGTGCCTCTATGTTAAAAATTTTTAAATTTTAACAATTTTTATTCGCAATCCTGATCCTGTCGTTGATAAGCTTTAGCGTCTTAACATAATTATCGATGAGAGGACACTAAGAATCAAACCCAGACCAAAAAAGTACCAGACGATGATTTTGTGGATAAATTTCATAGATGGGAGAAACAATCTGAACTAACTAACACAAAATCAGTCAATTCATTTAAAATCAATATATTAAAAACTAAAATGCTTTAACGTCTTAAAGACGCCTTCCCAGTTCTATTCTAAAGCAATGATTAGGCTACTGCACTGGGTCGTTTCGCTGCGCACCAATCAGTTTGATCTTGTCAGCAGAATAGATCAGAGCTGGAAAAAAGAGTAAACTGTACGATAGCCTTGGTAACAAGCGTCTAGAAACAAGCGAAAGTACGGCTAATATGAAGTTATTCAAGTAGTCTAGTAGGCCATTGTTTTCAACTTACATGGAAAAGTTTATTCTAGAGTCACAAAGCACCGTGCGCAAATACACAAGACCTACTCAAGTATTGGTAGTCTAATTATCAGGTATGAGTTTGTACTGTGCAGCCTAGTAATAAAAATCTTTTTGGTAGACCAGGCTATGATTTAGACTGAAATGTATCTGCCAGCTTGATTTTTCCTGAAATCGCTAGGTTATTGAACAGTCTACTGTACCAGCTCGCATCTGTTCTGCTGATAAAACCAAACTGATTAGTGCGGAGCGAAACGATTTATTCAGTAGCCTAATCGTTGCTCTAGGTTAGATCTGGGAAAGCGTTGCTAAGACGCTAATGTTTATCAACGACAAGGTGCCAATAAAAATTATTAAACTTTATAACATTGGAAAAAAAATGTTATTATGTATTTTTTTTTTTTTAGACATTAGAACCGGCCAGTTGGTCGAGCGGTAACGCGTTCGTCTCTGGAGCGGGAGGTCTGAGGTTCAAATCTCGGGTCGGTCAAATCAGACACAGTGTTGTTGCCAACGGCTCGCCACCGCCGCGACATTTCTTCAAAAGGAGCTGTGTTGCCCGGGCGCTATGATGCGGAGATGGGCCCCGCCAACTCGTTACACGCTTCGGCGTATTACAGCCAGTATAATGAAAGATTTGATTTGATTGATTTGATATAACATTAGAGGCACTGACGTCGCGTCTGAAGTAGAATATCTCTGCAACGGATCGGTCAAAAAGGATGGAGTCAACGCTAATCTAGTCTAATGCGATTTCCCTAACTTCAGACCCCATTGATTTTGCCTGTAGTCCTCGTTTAAGGTTAATGTCAAGAAAATCCGTTTATACTAAATTTGTTTAAACCGTAACTTTGAGTTGATTTTTTGGAGTACTTTGACAATTCCTTTCCAAAGACTATCGACTTGGGGTTCTGAAGTGGATGGGAAGACTGCAAGTCCGTCATCTCTGTAGAGCCCTACGGAGTCCTTGCCAGTTATTTCTGTTAGCTGGCTAAGAAGATATAAGCAAACTAGCTCACAGACGTAGGCCCCATCGTGTGAACCCATAGAAACATCAAAGTCGTCGCCATTTTTCTTAGTCCATATCTCGTTGTTGAAAAACAAGTTTGACTTCCTTTGTGTTATTGATGGATAGAAATCCACAATATCAAATTATACGAATTTGCATCCAGCTTTATTTTTTTAACCTTTGAACCACTTTATGACGAAGCTGGTGTTCCTCTATTGCGGTAATTTGGTTTTGTAATAAGTGTTTTTTGTAGCGAACCAAACAAAGAGCTCGATGCCGCTAGGTCAGGGCCTGTTTACAATAGTAAAACACCTTTAAAATCATTAAAACAATGCCCTTAACAGGATGTTTCGCCTTTAGGCTCCTCAAGGGGGTGGTGGCAAATCTAAAAAGTAAACTTGAAGTAAAGTCTGAAAAGTAAACTTTATATAAAAACAATCTAAACAGTAAACTATACGTACTTCTTAGATTTGCCTCCTCACCCCCTCTGAGGAGCCTAAAGGAGAAACAGCCTGTTGGGGGCATTATTTTAATGATTTCAGAGGTGTTTTATCGTTGTAAATAGGCTCTGATTTAGCGTCATCGAGCACTTCGTTTGGCTCGCAACAAAAACACTTATTTCGTAGAATAAAAATGCAGACTAAAGAAAAACAAAGCCGATTGCTTTTGGAGGATCATAAGTTGAATACAATACTACAAACGGCCTTACATAAAAGGTTACAAGTCAAGTAGAAGGGTCAGTAAGTTTTATAATACAACTTCGACGTTGAGATAGCAAAATAATGTAAGATTAATTTTCTGAGCTCCTCGCAGAAATATTTTTTGCGTGCTAATCTTAGACTTTAAACTATTAAGCAAAAGTCGTATAAACCAGGGACGTGGAAGTGGAAGCAGAAGCTGGAAGCGGTAACAGAGTACCGCTTTCGCTTCCACTTTGGCTATTCACATCGAAAGTCAAAAACTTAAATGTAGTGCAATTTTTTGTAAAATGTACGACAAATAGTAAATGTATTATCGATTATCATTTGCAAAGAAACATCTTTAAAGGCTTGTGATTCACTTAGATCCGGGACAACCCCACCCCTATCAACTCAAAGATGATCCATGTAGCTAACTAACTCATTTTTAAAGTTCTAAGTGTTCCAAATTCTTTATTTTAGTCCTAAAATTTAAAGACTTTCTCAAAAATATTTTAAAATGGAGCTTTGCTCATTTTTCAAAAATCTGGGGCCATACTCGTATAACACAGTATATTTACCTAGATAAACAAAGTTTCCTGTTCCAGCATTTTAATTTCTTTCTCTACAGCAACATATTCTTAAAAACAAAAACACAACAAAGTTTAAAATTGTATGATTTTTAAACATGACGTTAAAAATGCTTGTCTAAGCATAACGTTTCCTACAAGAATTATTCTAATGTGGCACTGTGTATAATCGCATAATTCTTGCAACGTTTTTTTATTTTGCTGTCCTAAAAATTCACGTTGCTAGCAAAAATTTGGAGCAAACCATACATGCACAAACAAGTTATTAAAGAAACAAAAAAATTCTACAAGTGTGGTAGTTTCACCCCAGGGCTACGAAATTATAGCCAAGCAAAGATTTGCGTTTAACAGCGCAGATGCAATTGAAATAAGCTACTTTCCAAGCGCTTGGAAATCCGTCTCCAGACCCAAAATAATCGCTCATTATTTTACGACCATGTGATTAAACTTTTTGCTTTAGCGCCGCTCCAAATCCAAACTTCTGACCACGTCCATACGCATATCCTTGCGATGACAAACCACGAAATATAGTTATATAATTTGGTTCTATATAATATTTTTGAGATAATGATAACAATGCTGTTTTAGCTTGACTTATCTGGAAAAAATTTTTGCAAAAATTTTAATATCAAAAAATTTTAAACAAGCTTTACGTTATCAAGTGGTGAAAGCGGAAGCGCTAAGGGTGCAAGCGGAAGCGATTCAAAAATTGCCGCTTCCACATCCCTGGTATAAACAGTTAATGTCCAGCCACATAACTTTACGAAAGACTTAAAGACTCCCGTCTCCTGTCTAAGACAACTCGGCAAGTAAAAATCGAATTACTTATTCCAAAGCGGGTTCGCCCTACTCAGGGGCGTATTTAGGGGGGGGCCCATTGGGCCACGGCCCCCCCCTTTGGGTCCCTAGGATTGCAAAATTGCATTGTAAAGTGAGCAAAATTGAGGCATGGCCCCCCCCTTTGTAAGTTGGGCATCAGGCTTTTGGCTGCAAATTTGACTGAGTTCGGGTGAAAAACGGGACGGATCTTGAGTAAAGACCTTTTTTTTTTTTTGCTCTTCACCTAAATTTGGCCGAAAAATGGGACGAAATTTAAGTGAAGACCTTTTTTTTTTGTGCTCTTCACCTAAATTTGGCCGAAAAATGAGACTAAATTTGAGTGGAACAACTTCTGATTCAGATCTTTGTTCTTCCCAAATTTTCTGAAATTTTTGGCCCCCCCCTTTTCAAAATCCTGCGTACGCTACTGGCCCTACTATTAATGTGTTCTTTACTGTGTGAAATTATTAGAATCTAAAAGCAAAACAATGACTAAACTCATAGGCTATTTACCGTGTTACAAGGCTCAATATCAATCGATGGAGCTGTGCTGCAGTGGGTATTCGGTATGCAGGTGTAACTTCTTCTTCTAGTTCTAATACCGAAGCAATTCGCCGAACAAACTGACCACTCCCCCCAACTTGCCCACAGGTTGTACAGACTTGTGCCTAAGCAAAAATAGTTTAAGAATCTGTAAAGCGCATCTCTACATTCAAAAGAGAAACAGCAAAAAAAGAAAAATTCGAGCTATTAATTGTCGCCGGAAAAAATCAACATCAAAAACTCTGGAAATAAACCATCAAGTCAAATTCATTAAAAATACCGGTAAGTCAAAAAATAAATCTACCACTCCATGCCTAACACCATATGTTTTATCACGATAACACACCTACAAAAAAACGTGGTAAAGCCGCAGGGTAAATAATTTACCTAGCTAGCCTAACTCTGAACTGGTGAGAGATAATATTGCTCGAAAAAGCAGCTGCCTTACACTTCATTTTTATGATAGGACTATTATAAAACTGGGTAGCTCATTTCTTTTTTTACTAGTTTTTCAAGAATAACCCTAACAAATGTTAGGCTAAAAAAACCGTCAAACGTGACTTCTGAACATAACAAATAATTTAAGGTTACGTACATGTATGATCGTTGCAAGGTTCGATTGAATAAGCGCTTCCAAAACAACCTCTAGAACCAGGCTTGCCAAATACGCAATCTCTTCGTCTGTCACAAAATTTATTTTTGGAAATTTTATTATAGTATTTGATCTTTCTTAACTGCAACTTAAACAATGCGTCTTATAGTAAAAGAAAAATTCGAGCTTTGGAGTACGCGCAAAACCAAGATTTACGCGCGAAAATTTACGCGCGGAAAATTTACGCGAAAATTTACGAAAATTTACGCGCGAAACCAAGACTTCGGAGTACGCGCGAAACCAAGATTTTCCAGGGGCTGAACCTAAATCTAATAGTGTCATTTACGAAAGTAATTACCCACAGAACATATTCTCGTGAGTAATTACCCACAGAACATATTTACGTGAGTGATTACCCACAGTTGCAAGGAACGAGTAAAACTGAACCATCTGAAGTTAGCGAGTCGGGAGAGGTTACTATCTATCACATGCAAGGATTGGAGGCATACAGTACCCAGAAGCTGGGCAATTTTTGTAATTTATTAAAACAAAAACCAAATTATGACCGTTTGATTAACTCTATACGATTTTAAGTGATTTATAAAAAAAATGAGATATGAAGACTTTAACTTCATTAGCTTCTTAGTCACTAATTAAGTTCTATAAAGCATGCTTTCCAATCAACTTGACTAAGGGGACAGGGCTGTAGTCGAGATCGACTCGTTCGAGACCAAGACCAAGACCGCGAAAATTTTCCGAGACCAAGACCGGTCTCGATCTCAATTTTTGGCTTCGAGACCGAGACCGGCAAAGTTCGAGACCAAGACCGAGACCGAGACCGAAAAAATGACGTCATCAATAGCTTTTTCGATTTTTTGAAAAAAAGTTTTTGGAGCTCATATTTGGTCATAAGTTGGTTTTATGATTATATAAATTGATTCAGATGACAAAGTGCTTTAGTCCAAGTGACGATTACTTCATCAAAACATATCATTTTATGTAGATTTTCACCAACAAAAGAGATCCTTCAACTAAACTTAATACCTCTTATTCAAAGCTCGAAGCCTGGTCACCTTTATTTTTGTCAGGAATTACGGGTCAATAAAACTGACGCAAACTTAATGAAATAAAAGTACAAAAAAATTGTAAAAAGCTATTTGTATATTTGAAGTACCGTATTAAAGGTATAGCTACAAAAACGCAGCCAGGAGTTTCAATTAGGAGATGGGGGATTTCTAAGCGCGTAACTACGATTATGCTAAGAGAAGGCTTAAACAAAACAATACGAGTTTTACCCGAAAAATATTTTGTTGCAGGGTTGCAAACTCGATCGATTTTTATAAGAGTTCAAGTTTGAGTTTGGTCTATTTTAGAAAGCCCAACTTCGAGTTCAAAAATTTAAATTTTTTTGAGTTTAAGTTCGATAAAATTATCAATGGCTCTACGCTATGAATATTTCATTATTTGCCCCTACGAAATTAATGAAACAATAAATGATAATTCAAGGACTATCATATGTTGTTTAATATTCTGTTAAAGTAAAATATAGGTTTTTGAATTCATCAAATACGATAAACAACGTACTTTTCTGTCACAAATAGACCGCACTAATTTGCTTAAAAGCTATTTTCACTAAGACTTCACACTTTTGCGTTGTGCTAGCCTATTAAATACAAAATTTTGTATGAAGCTTTCATTTCGAAAATTGTGTAACCAAAATTAATTTTGTTGCAATAATTAACCGCCGCGACATTTATATCGTGAATCTTTTCTAACTATCTTTCATAAAACTTTCATATATCGTGAATCTTTTTAATCTCAAACTCATTTCTTATAATTGCACATTTTTTTGAAAAAAATTAAACTCGCAGATTTATTCCGCTGAGCTGCAAATACTATCCAAATTTCGTGCTTTTTTTACAAACTGTAGAGTAGACCATTAGTTCTCAACCTATTTTCAAAGCGACTTAAGTTTATTGAAAAAATCAATGGTGTAAAATTTTGTGGCGCATGTATATTCTGATGCATAGTTTAAATTAAAAGCTATGTAGAAAAAAAACTTTACATGATGACAGAACTGTGTTGAAAATCATACAAAGAAGTTTTTACTGAAATATTTATGAATATTTGCTATTTAGCTTTCAATATCCTTACCAATAACGTCCTTACGTAGTCTGACGTACATGACCTTTGATTTCTTGTCTCTCCAAGCACAAAGCTTCTTCACTGCGTGAATTCTATGCTAGTTGGTCGAGCGGTAACGCGTTCGTCTCTGGAGCGGGAGGTCTGAGATTCAAATCTCGGGCCGGTCAAATCGAGCACAGTGTTGCCAACGGCTCGCCACCGCTGCAATATTTCTCCGAAAAGAGCTGTGTTGCCACGGCGCAATGACGCGGAAATATGCCCTTGTTACACGCTTCGGCGTATTACAGCAAGCATAATGAAAGATTTAATTTGAAAATATATTGTTTACTACTTCTAAGCGTTTTATACCTAAGCGATCTTGAGAAACTCAAAATTTCACTGCTGGAGTTTTTTGTTACAAAAATGCAACTAGGGTTGACTACTATATGCGTTTATTTTATTACTGTATTGCTTTCTGCTAGTTTCACTCTTTGTAGATGTTTACAAAAAAAAAATACCCTAAAAAATTTTTAGTCGACCCATAGGTTGAGAATCATGGAAGTAGATAACTGTTAACGCAATAATAGAAAAGTTTTCGCTATATAAGAGACAAATTTCTTATTACTTAATCAACTGAAGATAAAACGTTGCGTCGCTTTTCCACCTTAATCGTTTCTTTTTTATACTCCTAGCTGTTTTTCTAGGTCGCCTAAGCATAAACAGTGAAAAACATGCACTGTTGGGAAAATAGCAATCTCACTTTACAAAGCTTGATCAACCAAAATATTTCAAAGGATTTTTTAATCGTTAAATTTCGTTTTGCGAACTCGGACAGTTTTATTTGAGTTCAAGTTTGAGGTCAGCAAAAGCGAGTTCGGCAAAAATACCGAGTTTTTTCGAGTTCAAGTTCGAGTCCGCAGCACTGTATTGTCGTCGCGCTGAGCAAATTGTTGTAACTTAATCGTATCTCATCCAGAGGTTTGCCTCAGTCGCTGGACAATTTTTGTTATTTTTCGTAAAAAATAACCGTTTGAATCATTTTTCGCACGTTTTTAGAACTGCTTAATTGCTAAAACAACTAAGAATTTAATTGCTAAGATTCGGAAGCCGTTTGAAAGAATTAAATTGCTCAACCACTTTAGCCCCTCTTCTTTACCTGTACAGGTCAAGTTCATGACACGTTTTAATGCTTGCATTAATGAATCAAGTTTTGTAAGTAATATGACTAAACAGAGGAGAGCTGCAGCCCACTTTGCCCTCCTGTTTGCGTCACTTGCCATTTTACATTTAGCTTAGGCATATACATCATGAACAAACAAAATTTGCCAATTTTAAAGTAGTGGGTTTGTTTGCTGTTGACAAAGAGACAAAATATATACTATAGGTTAGCATATCACTGTTGTCGACAATCGACCAGTAGCGTAGCCAGCGGGGGGGTGGGGGAAGCTCGAACCCCCCATTGGCCTGAAAAATATGCAAAATAGCACGTTTTTAGTGCTTTTGAGGCCGATTTTTGCTCCAAAAATAAAAATAGCCCCCCCCCCAAAAAGATTCTGGAGCCAAAGTTGTGAAGAACTTGCCGTTGTTTGGACCAGAATAGTGGATTTTTTTGGTTCTGGAGCTCACTCAAAATCGGTGAAGACCTTTCTTTTCTTTTTTTTTTAGATCACCTAATTTCGGCCAGAAAAACCCTTTGAATTTCGGTGAAGACACTTGTTTTCTTTTTTTTTCGGAGATCACCTAATTTGACAAAAAAACCATCTCAATCTAATTTAAGACTAATGAAAATTTGGGTCAAGTTCGTTTTCGGTTGTATAAAACTTCCAAAAAGCCCTCCCTTCCCCCCCCCCTTCTTGCGAAATCCTGCGGCGACGCGACTGCAATCGACAATAAAGTAATATGTACACAATGTATTCACTCTTTTTTGATAAGAACCAGTAAGTTTTGAATTGTGACTGGTTGTTTTTAATTTTTTGCCGATTTTCAGCCTCATTTGTTTTTTGATTTGTTCTTAAATTTGAGAGCATCGACGTCAATTTTAGCTACTATGTTTGTAAAACAGTTTAATTCCCATATTGTCTACTTCGAATTGAGGTTTTTTGCTTCTCTAGCAGCGTCGTAAAATTGCAAAAGCGAAAAGGCGAACTTTTTTCAACAATTGCCTAAAGGACTGCCAAAAAATTTCTCACTTATTTGTGCAGCACTCTACAATCTCAAAATTGTAGCATTTGCGTACAACTGTACATACTTTGACACAAAAACTTCTATCACATGGGGATTAAAAAAGTCGCAAAAACATCTGCAGTGCTCGAATTGGGCAAGAACTCTTCAGTTTTGCTTGGACTCTAGTTTCGTTCCTCGTCATCAAAACTGCTATGTGTGTGAATGACGTCTTTTCTCAAGTAAAAACGCGACAATCTTAATCTCCAGGTGCAAAACCTCTTCGTCCAACCGATAATGTAACCGCTACGTTAGCTTCTTACAAAACTACATTTTACTTACAAAATTTACACAATCTCGCTATTGTTTTTTCTAAGAAAAATATTTTTTCTATAGAAATTATTTTTTCTAAGAAAAAATACAAAATTAACTTTTTTTTACTTACAAAAATTACACGGTCTCGAGACCAATTTTTGAGCTACGAGACCAAGACCACAACAATTCGAGACCAAGACCAAGACCGGTACAAAACAGCCGAGACCAAGACCGAGACCACAAAAAATTGGTCTCGAGACCGAGACCGGTCTCGAGACCTACAGCCCTGTAAGGGTAGAATGTACAGCTGCTATAAGCCTATAAAGTTACGCACCTGGTACTGAGGGGGTTCTATTCTGTATGTCTGAAAGCTTGCACAGCTCAAGAAGCAAACGCTTGACTAAAATAAACTAAGTTTGACACATATACGCTCTTCTTGACACCAAACTAGACTCAATTTTTCTGTTTACACAACTCCTCAATCACTGCTTCACTACTTCTTCAATGCAGCTTAAAAGTGAAATAACGAGCGTACAAATAAAAGCAAATCATTGACGGGCACCTGTTGGGCATTTCGGAGTTCAGGCGTTTGCGCAGTTATGCATAGAGGTTAGATTTAAGTAAGTACATTTTTTTTGGCCTCAGCCACATACGATAAAAAAAATCAACAAATTAAGCGTATAAGCAACACGATCAAAGAATAAACAATCAAATATATAAATTGATAGACAATAAAACAAAATTGGTCTTTGTCACTTGATGAGTTCCTTGAGCAAGCACGAAACGCGTCGTGACGACTCAAATTCATTTACTGTCATTAAATCATTAGCTATTTTTTGAAACGAAGTTCCAGATGCTCTTGTCCTGAACCCCCTTAACTAAATTTGATCTACGTTCACCAAAACAGTGATTTGAGCACTCTCGGTTTAGGAATCTCTTGACTATGACCCTTATCTTGGCCTCTCTCAAAACTTAAATAAAAAAACATAAATTTATTTGCACGAAGAATATTTAAATAGATAAAATTATGGTTAAATCTAATTTTATTTCACATGCATTTATGAGTTTCGAGATATCCCTTCTGCTGTCTGTTGGAATCCGACAACTGAAGATGGCCTGCTGGGGTCGAAAACGATTGTGTCGTTCAAAAAATAAAAGGTAGATTTTTACTATTACCGAGGCTGATTTCTCAGCTTTTTTTGGAATTAATCACATGATGATACGACATCCTAACTACCGCTTCATTTTCATCACTGGTTTTACTTGGTTCTTAAAGTTCAGGTAAATTCAGGTTTTTAAAACATTCTTTAAAACAGACGTTTCTGCAAATAATTTTTGACCATAATATTTTTAACAAAATATTGGTAGCTGTTCTAGCGGCTATCAGCTTCTTTGTAATAATGGCACGATCTGTCAGCCAATAAGGACTATGATTTGGAATCTTGATGTGAATTCACGTCAAGTTTTACGAATACTTAACAATGCCGAAAACAATCATGCAAAATAAACCTCCAATGAACTCCGCCGTCACAGGGGTTAGTGCAATCAGACCACATTGACCATCCACCCCAGTTAAATGGCTTTTTAGTAAGTTTTGTAGCACTGATGTTAACTTTAGGATCTTCGCACTCCTGTAACACATTTTCTCCATTAAGGAAATGACCTTATAGTGTAACAATAACCAGCGCTAATATATGAATCTCCAGACCACTTGACATTCCAACCAAAAAAATGCCTCATTTAATTAAAAAACATAAAGTTGCAAGCTAGATTAGTCTCGGGTTTTCAGAAAAACGACCACAGATAGGATACGAATCCGTCATTCAAATAAAACAACCTCAGACCTTGTCATGGGTAAAATAGTCCCAGGGTTTAGGGACGTTGCAGCATCTAGTTACAGGGAAATTTAGTAAAATGCGTTGTACATTTTTTATTGTTTTGTTTTTTTATTAGAGGTTTGTACCTCATTGCAACGGATAACATCAACATAAGGCAAGCTTCTACATGAGCTTGGCGATCCACAGTGGAATAACCTCTTGCGCCATCTAGTACCCTGACACCAAGAAGAACATTCAGTCCAATCCGTCCAAGAAGTCCAGAAATTCTTCGAAGCCGAATCACCTATTAAATCAAAATTTTATCAAAGATAATTCGTGCAAGGGCACTGAATTTAAGCTGCATCTACGACTTGCTTCCGTGAAACGCTGTATTTTTGGCCTTTTTATACAGTAGTTATTTTTCATTATCGAGAAAAATTCCAACAATGCATTCAATGAAAGCTTGCACGCAATCAAAATAAATCAAATGTCGCATGACTCTTTTGTTAGATTAATGTGGTTTCCTTAGTACAAATCTAACACGCTACTGCAAAGTTGGAATATAGAGTAAAATGGTATAAAAAAATAATGCAAAATTGAATTGAAACGCATAAGTTGCTAAAATAACCAAAGTACTTTTAAAAAGTCGTACTTTGCTATCACCAAATCGGGAATCAGACTTTTGGCAATAACAGTCGTCTTTTTCGATTTCAAAGAGCATCGCGTAATACTTAAAATTGCAAAATTAAGTCAAATTTGGAAAAAAATGCAACAGTCCTCTCATCCATAACCTGTACTGTCATAGCAACAAAAAAGAAGTTTTTAGATAAATGATTTTAAACGTAGTTTGAGGAATTTACTATCCATTTTTTTCACAGACTCGGTGCATAAAATATATTTGGTGATATGACGGTGTTGAATGCCAATTTTTCTTTAAGTGACCATTTGACCAACGCAAAACTTACAGGGAATTACACTGCACAAATCGGCGTCACGTGTAGGACCAAGGCAACCGTCGCTAGAATAACCAAGACATTTTCTTGTCCTAAATATCACAAAACAGTGAAATTTACAGTCACACCTGGTACACATACACATGTAGTACTAGTACAAATGATTTTTGTACCTAAATCAGAGTTGTAAATGGGCCGAATAGTTTAGGCCCGAACCTGGCCCGAATCCGAAAATACAAGCTCGAACCCGGCCAGAGCCCGAAAATTAATTTGAACCCCAAATCATGCCCAAAAAAAAACGAAACTTAAGTTAGGTCTGAAAAATTTTGCAATGTTGCCAAGTTATTTTGATTACATTTTTGAGCACCTAAGACAAAAACCACGACTCAGGCCCAAATTAAGCCAAAAATTTTTGTCAACTTTAGGCTTGAACCCGACCCGAAAAGCCCGGCCCGACTTACAACTCTGACCTAAATTGTGCATTACTGTACTGAGCAGAGGAAATGAAGTTTACTACAATACTACATACTTGAACAGTTCAAGCAATGCCAGACACGGTAACACACCAACTACTGTACTTATTCGAAGATACGTCGAACCCAAATCCCCAAAATACGAACAAAACTCGAAATAGGCATGTGAAGATTATACTGAAGATTACACAGCTTAGTAAAATCGTTCTACGCTAGCAGAGTACCCGTATACTGTTTTCAGGATGCTCGTTACAACTCTACAGGCAAACACTTACTAAGCTGGCAAATGAAAACCGCTAAGATAACAGATATTTCATTTGCCCTACCTATATCTTTTTCCTGCTTTGCACGTCATAGTACATGATCCCCAAGAAGACCAATCAGACCATGAAACATCGGCTCTTTCTGGAAAACCTTCGACACGTTTCTTCATTCGCTGCATTGGTATATTTGTATAATTGCAAGCCTAGATGAAGGCATGAATGACAAAGAAACATGACCAATAAGTCATTTGAATTCTAACACAAAGCATGTAATTTTTAAGTGGTAAGTGATAAAACAGAATCATTTATATAGTCCTAGCTAGATGAGGCGTCGCAAAAGACCCGTCGGGCGCTTAGTTTGCAACTACAACAAATTACTTTCATAGTGCTCCACAGAATTTTCTTACATATCCAATTTCTGGTTTCCTGTTTAAAAAGTAGCTAGATTGTGAAAACGTGGTATTTGAAAACCTGGCTAAGAAAAATATTTTCAGTCACGTTAGCTGCGTGAATCCTAAAAGTGGGTTTACAAAGTATATGTTTTTCGTACGCTTTTGGACGTTTTTTCTTCTCCATGAAAAAGTATGTTCTTTTTCGTCCACATTTGTGTATGTCCATATTCGTACTAACCAGTATGTCACATACTGTGCAAAAATTTTCCGAAAAACAATTTTGTAAAGGAGTACAGCCCTATTTTGAAATATAGCTCTCATCTCTTATAAACATTAATTTTGAACAAAATTTTATCAATATGTAACAATCTACTTAATGCGGGTGTGGACTTAAAAAAATGCGAACGAAAAAGCCCTTACTTTTTCATGGACAAGCAAAACACGTAAAAAAGCGGACACTGTGTAGTTTTACCTTAAAACTGATTAGTATTTTATAGGTATATTCTACTCTAGTAGTAATTTTGACTTAATTCAAAAACTAAGCTAAAAACTTGAATAACACCATCCACATGTCCATTTACTACAAATGCAAGCTAGATTGCGGTGATTACATCGGAGATGGTAACAGCATCGCATCGAAAATCGCATTGCACCCTTTTTTTTCTCCAAAAATATAGCATCAAAATACGCAAAAGAATCTGCGATATTCGTTATTTTTTTCTGTTGGTTTCTTCTCTTTAGTCATAGGTTACATTTAGGGCAGAAGTTTGAGAATGTTTTGACATTTGTAGCGTCATAGTCACAGTACGCAATTAAACAAAAGTCTTGAGTTGGCTGAGCTTCAGTTTACATTATATTAGGCCACAAAACTTTTAACCACAAAATCAATCAAAAAATTGATAATCTCAAAATAGCTGCGATTTTATCGCATCGAAAAACTTTTAAATTATCGCAAAAAAATTGCATCCATTGTTCTACTCCGCATAGCATAGTAGTTGTCTTGCGTAACAAACATTGCAAAAAGTCATCGATGCAATTGCCATCCCTGGATTAATCAATAGCCACTGACCACAGTCCTTTGTGGGCCAAGTACGATCTTTCTGCACATGTGGGCACAGGGCAGGCTAAACAAAAAAGTACAGTATTATCACTTCGCCAAACAACGAATTATGCCGCAAAAAACTCTACCATTTAAAAAAGCTTTATCTACCTGCACACTGCACTTTTCTGCTTGAACATCCACATTTTTACCACTATATCTTTTAATGCACAACCTATCCTCTTGAGAGATTGAAGCATTGGTTTTCATACACAGTCTACTTCGACTGATCGTTCCACTGCCGCAAGAGACCGAACATAACGACCATTTTGACCATAAACCCCAGTTTCCTAATTCTTTGTCTGAAAAGACCAAAACAAATTTCGTACAAATTGTTGTCTAGGTGCTGCTTGACGTGAAAATCTTAAACGGTCTCTTCACAGTCTCGCGTCGAGATTGCTAGTGGTATGTTACACTTTTGCGTTTTGTTATGTTTTTTTTTTTTTTGTCTCAACAAATAAACTTGGAAGCATATACGTATTTGTGGGGCTTGAAATTAGACGGAACATAATAACTTTGTTTAGTTTCACCATCCACCCACACGCAGACGCAAGCTAAGTTTCTAGCTAGCTGTATTTTCTGCTACAGTAGAGTATATGAGATTGTACCACTAATAAACAAGTAAAATCTACTACAAAAATGAGACACAAATCATTGTAGCTTTTTGATTCTGGACCGATATAAATTCTCAAGGTGAATTTGGTATTTTGAAGGCTTTACGATTATTTGTAACTATCCAGAGCAGAATCAACTTTGCTGACTTTTTTTAATTTTTGATTTTTTTTGTTTATTTTTTCATTGCAGAAAAAACTTGAAATGAGCCGGACAGCATAAATGCTAACAGAAGTCTTTATCAATTGAAAAATCTTTTTTAATTGCAATTTGGTTATATGAACCATGCATGAAGCAATCAAACATTATAGTTCACCAACTCTCTCTAACTTTTAAACCCAAAAATAGGCCA
Source organism: Trididemnum nubilum (assembly GCA_963965965.1). NCBI lineage: Eukaryota > Metazoa > Chordata > Ascidiacea > Aplousobranchia > Didemnidae > Trididemnum > Trididemnum nubilum. The sequence goes on along the minus strand of OZ014489.1, from coordinate 24,828,377 downwards.
AAAGTATTGCCTACCTTATACTGATATCTTGATTATGCACATTTTGCTAGCATGAAACTACTGTTTACAAACGTTCTCGTACGTATACAATTGTTTATAATGCAAGTAAACATTTTATGATGTTCAGATATGATGAACAACTGTACCACACGCAAAGCGCGTACGGCAAAAACTTGTTCAGGGATGTTAAAAAAGAAGCGAGCGTTCATATTTACTCTGTCGTTAATGTTTTACAGAAGCATACGGTATGTATGATTTAGCCGCTGTGTCGTTTCCAGAATCCCTTCGTCAAAACGACCGTACTAATCCCATGAGCAATATGTTCTAACGGTAAAAGAATTTCAAAATTAGATTCAAAGCTTAAAACAACAGAAGTAGTTATTCTAGACAAAACTTTGCTAAGTACAGAGTGCAGTAAGCCGAGCGCTACAATAACGTTTAGCAAGAAATTTCAAAACTTCGCTTCAATTTCTAGTAAATAGACAGTCTTAAGCAACAAGTGCGCATCTCTAGAAGGAGAGGCTATGAAAGCTTAAGCAAACTCTGCATAAGCTATATACTACCACAAAATTTTTTCCAACTGAGATAGCTTTCATTACTGGCTCGGTATGAAAACCGAGAGCTAAAGTTGCGCAGTTTAAATGTTTTTTTTCTTCTTCGCCCAGTTAAAAAGTTTTAGATATTTTTAAATTACCGTACCGTAATTAAACTAATAACCGCCAAATCGTTAAGCCAAATTTTCCCAGCATTGTTAAAGTCGCTAAACGACTAGGTGTTATACGGGTCTAACCTACGGGTCTCTTGGCTACGCGAAGCAGGACATCTTGACGTGAGACAACTCACCGCAGGATGGGAATCGTACCGCTTGATATACCCTCATGCTAATGAATCAAAACTTTCGCGCAACGCCATTTTTTCTCTCGCTCATTGCCATATGGTCAAATTCACGGGGTTTAGTTACGATTCATACAACCTTTCCAAACAGCCTCACCGTGATTGCATAAAATCAAATAACGCTACAGTAAAAAAAGCAATTCAACGTCACGAGAGAAGCTGGAAGGCTTGCCACAACAAACCCACATACGTACCTACTAGGGTGGGCCTTAAATGTATAGAAAAAAATAAACAGTAAAAAATACTACGGAAACCAACGTAAATATGTTCCTTTCCAGCTAAAACCATCGTGTGTAAAAAATTTCCAAGATAGAAAAACATTTAGAGGTTGCACATGAGCACTAAAGTCTTTCACAATTAGTCACATATGTTAGAATCTGGGAGCAGAGTATTGCTGTTTCGAGGCAAAAGTATCGTGGTGTCACCGTGCAACCCCACTCAATGTTGCACAGTAAGTACATACAGTTTACTTTTTTGATCTAACAAGAATCAAGCCATGCCTATGCTATATTTTGTTACAATTTGCACGGGAAATTTCAGCTAATATTTATCATGCACTACCAGCCAATAGCGTTGTTATTTCTATATAAGCGCCACCCAACACTTACAGTGTTATTGGCGACTTGGATTCCTGTACTAACTATCTGGTCGTCATAGTACCAGGTAGATCACCCATCAGTTAGATTTCTCCGTTAGAAACTTTTCATCCAGGTTTATTCTTCCACGGGCTCTCCTTGGTTAAAAAACCTAAGTCACTAGTTTCTCTGAAACTTACCAAAGCTGACCAGAATATTTTTTTAATGCCATTGTCCCAATTTTCTTGTTCAAGATAATCTTACCGTGTTCTAAAAAGTCCACGACCATTTTTTTGTGCAGATTTTAGAAATGACTAGATCAGGAGAGAGCGAAGTAATCTTAAATCTAAGCTCTATCTGATCACTATGGAGTACGGAGGCCCCTATGCTTATGTGTCCCATAAAAGTTATAAAAAAAACTCTAGCGAGCAAATCTAATACAGTATTATGATGATGATATGCAAAATATAAACGTATATCTTGTTCAAGTTTTGCTTCATGCTCCCAGGATTCTTCTCGTGTTGTTGCTTCAAATGTCACAGCATCCGTTGATCAGCCAGTGCTTGGTATCAAGATCCAAAAAAGTAGTTTCTCTATTACATGGCATGGTTTGAACTTGGGACAGGTTCGTATGATGTGGCTTGCAAGTTGAGTCGCTCGACATTTATGCATTGCATTGCACTAGTTGCTAAACCCTATTGGAACATGTTAGAGCCAAAATGACCAAGGCCGGTGAGAAAAAGATTTAATCTCCATAAAGCAAGTCTAGGGAGGTTAGGGCTCATCAAGTCCCCAGAAGGAGATGGGATTGCATGTCGCATTAGATATCCCACCTGACCATTGTTGTTTCCATTTTTTTAGAAACCATTGTCTACTTAGACAGCGCCAGGCCCTCAGAGTCTGCTAGTAGATCTTGCACAGCTTTGGTGAAAGGTTTTCTAGATTTTTAACCCCTGGGAGTTTCCTCGATATAGTTCGCTGAAGAAGATGTGTGTTTAGTCTCTATGACTTAATGCTAGTAGCACCTGCACTATCTGTTAGATAGTTTCTGATGACTACTGTTAGTAGTCGATGACTTGAATTTACATCCTCGAAAACTCTTTCTTTTGTTACTTGTGGCACTGATTTCCGACTACGACTTCTTTTAAGAAGGTGCTTCTACTGGTACAGAACATCAAATTTTTCTTATCATTTGTTTTTGTGATCAAAGAGAATGCGAGCGAGTTTTTCTAACCCCTTAGTTGAGGTCTCTCCAATGCTCATACTTCTTTTCTGGAAAGCTAAGTGCCAAGTGCATCACTTTCTAGCTTTGGTGGTTTAATATCATTTCAGAATCCTAACAGATGCTTTAATTTTTTGACTTTAAAATTGTTAAGTTTGGTACAATAAACTTAGCTAATTTGGCAATTTTTGTTAAAAACAAAGAGCCAAAAATTAATTTTGATAAGTTCGAACTAACTTAGTTCATCATCAGCATGGTAATCTAAATTTTGGTTTTTAAATTTCTTTACTGTACTTTATTTTACTACACTGATGATAAACTGAATTAGTTTGAAACGGCCAGAACGAAGATTAATTTTTGAGGCTGTTTGTTAACTAAAAACTGTATTTCAACAAATTAAGGAATTTGAAAAGCCTAATTGCTCAATCAATTTGCCAATCAAAGCCTAATTGCTCAATCAAAGCCTGTAGTGTACAATCAATTGTACAGTATGCAGGGTTTGACAATTATTTAAGAAGTTAACACTTGTCAGCAACATGAACTATTCTATATTATTAGCACAACATAAAGGCAAACAACGGCCCACTAACAATAAGACCATAGTGCAAAAAAACAGAAATTTCACTGCCCGTGTGCAACTTATAAACTTTGATTTTTCTGCGAGATATTTTGCATATGCAGTATTTTACAAAAAACGAACAAATTTAACTCGGTTCCCGTACAGTTTTTCAAAGCTCGAAATAACAGGGCTACCACTCAGAAAATACCTATTATATTTAAGATTTTATTAGAGGGCAAAAAAATTATGATCTTTTATGAAAATATACATTGGTTTTCTATGAAATTTGATGACAATTTTTATGAAATTTAACGAAATTTTATGACACTCATTGTTAGTCAAAAGAAAAATACAGAGACGAACAAAATTGACAATTATATAACTACAAAACAATAAACCGACATGTATTGCTTATTATTTCATTGGATATTGAGCCTATATTGAGAATATAGTGATTGCTCCAGACATGACCCACATACAGACAGAATGGCCACAGCGGAAGACTACCTCTCTGGTCTACCCCTGCCGATCTCTGTTTCTGAACTGATGGTTCCGTCCAGACAAATTTTGGACCCGGTGGCGCAGGAGTCTTATTCTGGGCGACATCTGCAAGGACTCAACACCACTTTCCTTCCCCAACAGTCCAATTGCATCCATCTTCACCGCAGAGATCACAGCCCTCGGGCATGCCCTTGGGTGATGCCTCTAACATCACCCCACTTGACCATTCATGTCCCTGGATGTCTTTACAAACTCCCAGTCCTCCCTCACACTCCTGAACTCTGCCTCTAACCTCCTTGCTCAATGCTGTGAGGACAATCTGGTCCGATATCACTGCCTATCTGATTTGGCCCAACTGTCCTTCCATTGAATCCCTGGCCACAGCAATATATGTCCCAATGAAATCGCGGACCTACTAGCCAAGACCGGCGACGGCATCCCCTCCTCCTCCCTGCCCCTGGGTTCGCTTATCAGCACGTACCCGTAACTATCATTACTCCTCATGGAAGCAAATCACAAGGTTAATAGGGTAGCCTGATTGCAACGAAACAATCACAAGAACAAGCAGGTCTAGTTTTGATGTCAAATAAAACTTTCAGGCTCGGTAGAGGTAGTACGGAACAGTAAATAACAAATGGCATTTCTTATTAGCATTATGGCAATCCGAATTAACGTCACAGATGTTTTGGTCATACTTGCTGTAGGCTAAACTAAAGGACCTCGTTTGCTTACCACATCATTGTTACAACTACGACATGTTCAAGTCAACAGTATTGTTCTCAACAACAGAAACTAAAAAGGATTAGAAAAATACTTTCATAGGCTGTAGCATACGTGCTGTTCAAAACTGGCACTTAATATCAGCTCATATTCTGAGAAACACGAAATAAAAACACACTGACTTTGCATATGGGTATATATACTGCAAATGGATAGGCTATATTTTTGATATCCTTTTGACTAGTCTACTACTTTCCAGAATTGTGAATGAATAACTTTGCTTGAAATTAAATTTTCACTATACTTTAGACACTGGTATTATTGTCTGTTCTAAACAACAGTAACTAAAAAAGTTTAGAAAAGTATCTACAGTAGGCTGTAGCATACGTTCTGCTCAAAACTGGCACTTAATATGAGCTCATATTCTGAGAAACACGAAATAAAAACACACTAACTTCAAGTAGGTAAGTGGGGTCAGTGATTGGCATGGGCTGGGCATGGTATGGAATGGAAGACGATTTTTCCATATTCCATACTGGCAATTTTCTTCCATTCCATTTCCATTCCACACCACGAATCTTCCATTCCATAAAATTTTCTTCCATATTCCATTCCATACTTCCATACCAAAGAAATTTTAAACTGGAAGCAATGCAACGTATATTTTGTTGCTTTGCACCTTTGCAATGTTGTAAGCAACCGCTCGTGAAGGTGCGCCAACAATACTAAGATGCAACGACCGGTATCTGGTATGCATATTGCTCATGGTTTAATGCATAGGCGTAGCCAGGGTTTTGGATTGAAGGCAGGGTTAAACCGTAAATCACATGCAATGATGCCATCAGAAGTTTTTGAAGAGGGACTTTTTATGGGACAAAGAATGAAACATCAAAAGCTGGGCGTCTGATTTGGCTTGTAACCTGGATTTGCTATAGAGGGACTAGAACCGCAAGTTAAAAATTTGTCTATCCTATCAAAATTGGGAGACGTGGTAAGCAAATTAGTGCAACTCAAACACGTCGCAGAGGGGCATGGAGGCGGAGCCCCCAGCCGCTGGGCGATTTTTTGTAAGTTTTTGGAAAAAATGGTTATTTTAATGCGATTCGGATCACATTTCTCACGTTTTCAGAGCCATTTGAAAGAACAAAATTTTTGATTTTTGAAAGCCAATTGAAAAAATCTCTCCCTTTACTTCAGGTCAAGTCCAAAACACGTTTAAAATCTTGCATTTTGGGGTTAAATTTTGTGACTTGGCCCAAGGCAAGGAAATCAAGGTACATTGCTTTCCGCTATATTGTTAGCATTAAATAATGTACTCGAAGGTTTGCCTTCGAAAATTTTTGTTTTGTCGTGAAAATAACCAGTTTTAGGAGTATATGTTGACAAGATGGAGGTGGATTGTTATTTAAAGGTGGTACATTAGACGCCATAAATAGTCACTAATCATGTTATTGTAATATAAAAGTCAGCTGGGGGCCTAAAACATATTTTTGCATAAACAAGTTAGATGAGTGCCTGAGATTGCACCTTTTAAAACAAAAATACTAAATTTCTCCCGGCTTGTACATTTAAATTGGTTGGTAAAAATTTTAATAGAGGGCATGGGCCCCCTGGTCGTCAATATTAATATTAAGTTATTGCTAACTGCCGTTGAACGCATGTACTGTTGCACTCCAAAAATGCTAAAAAAAACTGAATAAATAGGCTTTGTGTCATCATTTTTATCATTGGTAGCATTTCAATTGGAAGGGAGGCAGAAGGCCCGGTCCTTCTGGCTATGCCTATGGTTTAATGATTACCGTACAAGTTTGGCCTCACATCAACTAGAACATTTACCGTAATAGAAATATCAAGCTTTAACACCAAAAAGAATTACTATAAGCTTAAAAATAAAAAAATATAAATAAAATTAAGCTGAAACGGGGATGAAATAGCAAATACGGTTTTTGTGACGATGTATGAATTTACGACTGGGCAAATTGTCAGCCTCAAAATAAAAAAAACAACAAGTCAAATCTATGAAGGTCGTCAACTGTAACATCAATGCTGCAATTAAATTGCCATGTACTTACAATGATGCAATACGTACACTGTTTGCGCAATGTACCCAACCAAAGTACCGCGATTTGTCGACAAAATATGCGTAGATATTGAAGTTGAATACTTCTGTGACAATATTATTTATCACTACCCGACATCGATACGTATTTTTCGGTAAATACAATCTACGAAATCTAGTATGGAATTGGTATGGAAGTATGGAATATTGTCTTCCATTCCATTCTTGAAATCTTCCATTCCATTCCATTATGGCATCATCCATATTCCATACCAAAATTTCCGTTCTATTCCATTCCATACCATGCCCTGAGCATGGGATATGGATGGAGGACTATTCGTTTTTGCAATTTCTTGTTTTTTTCCAACACCTCGCCAAAGCATCATCACATTTTCTTTTCCTCTCAAGTCCAATATTAATCTTCGATTACGCAGATTGGATCTTCTTCCTTTCAATATTTTTACTGGTCGAACATAGAAGTTTCTGCAACTGCTCATTTCCTTCACGTACCATAACATATCTGCTATCCGAAGATTACTTCGAAGTCTTTCAATCTCTGCTGCAACTTCTGCAAGCTTTTGTTTTTATTGCTTTCATTGACTTCTTGTGACTTGACTCATTTTTTGCTCTTTCTCTATCTCCACAATCAACTTCCGCAGCTCCATATCTGCAAAATATTTGACTGGTGCACTTTTGATGGAATTGATTAGTTCGATTGCGCATGAAAATTTTAGAACTCCGCCAGCTCTAATTAACTCATCCTAACAAAGTCGAAGCGAAATAATGGGTTTTTCTTTCATTACGAATCCATGGCTTTACAAAAGCTGCTTATTGTTCGAAAATCCTCGTTCGAGATAAGCATTTCCATAGCTAAGGGACAATATCGCCTGAACTAGTGCACACACCTTTGGATATTTAAGGTTGCCATGCTCATTTGTCAAAGATTCCATTTTGGACCAAAAATTGTCAATCCGCTTGCATAATGTGGAATGCTTGCATGCAGGTTGTAATCCACAATCATTGAGAACCAGCAGCCAGTAGCTTTGCCGCGTTGTACTGCAATCTGATGTGCCACTATCAACCTGCCTCAAGAGGTTTTTGAACCGTTCATCTTGTAATGGTTCCGTTTGGAATCTCATTCATTGGGTTCGGATATTATCGCACATCTCTTCAGACGTGATGGGTGACTGGATGTGAAAGACTTCATTGAGTTTGTTGGTTAACACAAACATCAAGCACAGAGACAAATTACTAATGGCATTTCTGGCACCAAAGTCGTTTCTTTTGCAAATGTGAAGATACTGAGCATGCTTTATGACTAGTACGCGAAAAGGTAAGCGATTCAAAACACGAGTCGCTACGTACAAATAAAAATTCAATTAAAATTAGTCCAGCTAGCAATTTTGAGCTGGTTTGTCTGTTTCTTAAGTACACTATTCGCTTTTGCTCCAATGTCAACGAACTGCAAAGCTTTCCCGTTTTCTTTGAAATGATTATCAACCAAAAGATTTTCGGGATCCATACCAGTCAGGAACTTTTTACGAATAACCTTTTGTTGCATATTCGAAACAAGTTAGCACATGGAAAAATAAAGCAAGTGTATTCTTGGTTCATCTGATTGAAACTGAAGAAAATCTTCAAACTCTGTCGTAGAGTAAGCACAAAAGCTGATATATGCTTCAGTAAAAGGATCCTGCAATGCTGCTCATATCCTTTGATAACGATCCGTATTTGCCACTGTATATTTAAAATTACTTTCCTTGGATAAAAACTTCACGAAATATTCCTTCAAATTTTTCCATTGTTGCAGAATTATTACAGCAACATAGTTCATAGTGAGTCATTACGTCTCAGTCCGTAGCATAGCATATCGTGCGGCCACTTCTGTAACTTCTTCTACGAAAGCATAGTCTTCTCTGCGTGCACTGGACTGGTTTAAGAAAAAATTAATATCATGGAAAAATTCATTCAAATGAAATCCAAGCCTCTTAATCCCTTTTCTAAACAACAATGGGTAACCCGGTATAAAGTTGGATTGCGCGGTGACGGTAGTTAGAACCAAGAAACTCAAGTCCTTTCAACCATTTGTGTCAGTGGCCACTGTTGTAAAACTCGAACTCGCAGAACTGTTGTTGTTTTCACCAAACTCGAAAAAGCTACCATAACCTTTTCAGCAAACAAGGAATCATAACTTTTAGATAAAATTTGAGTTCATCCTACTTTTTTCCAGTGCCATATTCAAAGGTGGGCACTTGCGCCGCAATAATTGCGGGGCAACTATTATACTTGCGATAGAGCTTGCGCCGCAATTGTTTTTCAACGGTTGCGCAGACACTTGCGCCGCCAGTATTTTAGCAATTTTGCACGCAATCGCGCAAGTGCAATTCAAATACAGTAGATTAGGAATGATTGTTTTTCAATCAAATGTGATTAAAGTTAAGATAAAACATTTACGAGGAGCATGGGCGTAGCCAGGATTCTTGATTGAAGGGGAGAGCCAAACTGCAAATCACACGCATTAACGTTAACAAAATTTTTTGGAAAAAAGGGACTTTTTATGGGACGAAGAAATCGCAAAATGGAGAATCAGACGTCGGGGCTTGGGTTGGCATGTAACGTGGATTTTGCTGAAGGGAAAGGACTTAAACCAAAAGTTAAAAATTTTTCAAAATTTTCGAAGTTGGGAGACGTGGTTAGCACACTTGTTTAACCCAAACATACCACAGACTAGGGTATGAGGGCCGGCCGCTGGGCGATTTTTTGTAATTTTTTGGGGGGATAAAATAACTATTTAAATACCATTTGGATCATATTTTGCACGTTTTTAGAAATTACTACATTTTTAAGATTTGAAAGCCAATTGAAAAAACCAAACTGGTGAGTGTTTTCTTTACTTACAGATCTAGTCCAAAGCAGGTCGAAAATCTTAAAGTTGGGGGTTAAATTTTGTAAGTGACTTGGGCCAGGTGGAGGAAGCAAGATACACTGCCTCCTACAATATTTTTAGCAGTAAATAATCACTCGAGTATTTGCTATGAAGATTTTTGTTTTGTCATGAAAATAACCGCGTTTAGAAGTACATGTTCGACTACAGGGCCCAGACCCCCTCAACTCAACTTGAATAATTTGCTCAATGAGCATTTTGCCTACCAAACTTTTTTTGTCGCAAGTATTTCGTCGCATAAAAACTGGCGAGATGGATTGTGATTTGAAATTGGTGCAACAGATGGTTTCTATAAGTAGTCATGTTATTGCATTAAGTTCACAAAATGCTTCGATGAGGGCCTGAGGTTGCAACTTTTAGGACAAAACCCTTAAATTTCTCCAGGGTTATACACTTCAACTGGAAGACAAAAATTTGATTTGAAGGGGGCCAGGCCACCTGGTCGTCAATAATCAAATTAGTCCGCTGTACTCGTACATTGTTGTATACGCGGAAATGCTAAAAGAAACTGAAAAAACATAAGGCTTTGTTGTTATTATTTTTATCATTGGTGGCATTTTAATTGGAGGGAGTGGGCTTTTGCCCCAACCCCCTTCTTTGGCTATGCCTATGACGAGGAAGTAAGTTCACGAAAACCCCCTCATGGTAAATTTCATCGCCTATTGCTTGCAAAACTTTTATTGGATTTACAGCAGGGGTCTTCTTTCGCTGAACGTTTTTCTCCAAAATATTTTTTCCGATTTTTTAAAAGAAAAATTCCAAATGAGTAATTTAAAAATAGTTGTAAAATCAAATTTTAAACAGAAAAATTATTTTTGTCATTGTTTTTCTAGAAATACGCTACTTGTTTCTAAAAAACCTTAAACTTGCTTCACGCATTAAACCCGTTACTCGCAACAGTCCGACTTTTTTACCACAATTCAAAAACAAGAAACAACAAAAACTATTAATTACAACTTTCTTGCTAGTCCAGGAAAATTTGAAAGATATTGCAAACAGGAGTGACAGCATCGGTATAGCCACAGTATACTGTGGTATAGCTCTTAGAAGTAAATCTTGGATGGTTCACTTTCTTTAAACAAAAAACAGGACAACTTTTTTAGCGCGCTCTATGCGTTAGAGAGTCATGCTAATTGCTTCAGAAGCACAAAATACGTATCGAAGCTTGCAAAGGATTTTCTTGATGAGCCGCAAGAAAAAAACAGTACCGTAACTCCGAAGTTGTTCCCTTACCACCACATGATGACTTAATTAGTGGAATTTTTTACCACCCCAGTTCCTTTAAGTGCGGGTGTTGAGAGTATTTTTTCGTCAGGTGTAAAGACGTTTTTCGCCCAAAGAGGTTAAGCGATGCGCATTTTCAAATCCTTGTGTTCTTTTAAGAAAATCGATAATCTTTAGTTTACTAATTTCGTAGCGTGCATAATTTGTTTTGAATATTGGTTTTGTACTGTAGCCTAGCGCAGTTTCAGCAGTGAGTCAATTACAATTATACTTTTCAAAAAGTCACTCTCGCGCTTGCGGCGCATTTATTTTTTTGCGCTTGCGAAAATGCTTGCGGCGCAAGATTTTCAGAGTAGTTGCACGTGCGCTAGCGGCGCATTTATTTTTTTGCGCTTGCGGAAATGCTTGCGGCGCAAGATTTTCAGAGTAGTTGCACGTGCGCTAGCGGCGCAACTTTTATGACTTGCGCTGCCCACCTCTGACCATATCGAGTACTGCACCAACCATGGTAGTTTACTTTTTGTAAAAAGTATGGGTATTTTCTTAAAATCTTACTTAAAATCAAAGTGAAGTTATAGAAAATGCTACAACAGACTTAAAAGTAAAGGGCAATGACACAAGAAGTTGCCAAAAAATGTAATGGAGAGTGTTGGTTAACCAAGTTAAATTACTAAGCTGTAGTCTTTATACAATAAAACACAAGGCAAACAAAAATAAATTTAGTTCATTGTAAATAAACGCAGAACGCAACTAAAAATAATAATTTTATGACAGCATTGCATTTTATGACTTTTTTATGATTTTTTGAGATTTTTGAATTTTTTCATGAAATTTTATGACAAGTGGCAGCCATGAAACACGCACCACCCTAATACCTACAGATAGAGTATAAAACCCCGGATTCGCGCTGTGAACTTTTCGAGAGGCATGAGATCTTTTTCGAAAGAAAAAATGAAAATTTATTACCAAATATTGCTTAACTTGTGGCTGAGAGCTTGACTTCTTGTCCTCCATGCTCAGATTTTGCCGGTAATTTGCAACAGGTGTCCAAAAAAACTTCTCTACTATGCAACTTCAAACAGTGCTTTGTAGATTGTAAAGTACAATCATTTTCTTCGTCCAACGCCTTGACTATGACTATACATTTGCCCAAACGTCGATATTTCAATGAGCCAAAAAACACAATCATTGAAAAACAAATTTACCACCAGTTATCTAACTGAAATAAAACTCATCCAGTTTCAAATATTCCGCTGTATTATCTAGATTTATGGTAACCATGTCTGAAAATTGTGATAAGCGTGTTGAGGAAATTGAAGAACATGAGTTGGCTACAAAACTTAAGCAAATTTGTAATGAAAATGGAAAAGAACAAGATTGCAAGGAATCTGCACGAATTCTCCATCAACTTGGTAGAGTGTACCAAAAGCGTGCTCCTGACAAGTTTTCCCTGATTAGAAGTGCTGCACTGTACAATGCTGCTATTGCCAGAGCCCCTGATAACATGAAAGAAATCCTACAAGATTTGAAGCAACTTTGCAAGCAAATTCTGTTGCAGGCTGATGCTGAACATAGAGATGCAGATCTCGTTAATGAGTCACAGAATATTAAGGTTGCAATACAGGATATGAGAAGCAGAGACAATGAAAAACTCAATCTCATCGAGAAAATCCCAGATGACATTGAAACTACCAAGTTAACCCAACTGGAAAATGACAAAATTTCATCTGTAAAAAAGTTGCAAGATGAAATTACGGATAACTATAAAACAATCATGGCAAACGTAGCCAAGTACTGCGAAGGGGTGATGGGTAGGCCTCCTTGCAATTTTGCTCTGGCTGGAATGGGCTCTTTGGCTAGAAAGGAAATCACACCATATTCTGACTTCGAAAATATCATCTTGCTAAAAGATTCAGTCAAAACCAGAACGGATTATAGAAGCATTTTGAGTTACTTTAAATGGTTTTCTGTGCTCTTTCATGTAATTTTGATCAATCTACAGGAAACAATTATACCAAGTGTAGCAATAGCTTCACTTAACAACAAGCGTTCAAAGCTTGGGGATTGGTTTTTCGATGGAGTTACGACAAGGGGAATTTCGTTTGATGGCATGATGCCACATGCTTGCAAATTCCCTCTTGGAAGTCAACAACTAAGCAAAAACAAACAATTTGAACTGATCAAACCTGTAAGCGAAATGCTCAAATACTTAAGTAGTGAGGGAAGTCTCAACACTGGATATCATTTGAGCGATATTCTGACGAAAACTTGCTTTGTTTACAAGAACAAGAAAGTCTTCGCTGCGTTTGAAAGAGAAGTTTTTAACTTTCTTCAAAAGAGTTCTGAAGCAGATAGGCTGAAAGAAGTCACATCACAAGTGGTTGACGACCTTGCAAAGTTCGCAACCAGACCTGTATTTTCATTGGCCGAACGAAACAATCCCATAAATATCAAACATGTAGTTTATCGGAGCATTTCATTGTTCATAAGTGCTTTAGGCCGAGCATTCAACATCCATGCTTCGTCCTGCTTCGATATTGTAACTGGACTTGCAGAAAAAAGACACATTAATAAGAAAATGACACAAAAGTTAATGTATGCCACAGCAATGGCATGCGAAATCAGACTAAAATGGTACATGCAAAATAAACGTCAAAGCGATGATATGGATTCAATTCAAACTTTACTGGATATTGTTGGAAAAACAAGCATAACCAGTTTTTTCCAAATTGTGTATTCGCTACAATGCGATATTTCAAAACGCTGGCAACTGAAAAAAGTTCATTTTTATTCCCACCCTCTTTTGTTAAACTTGGGCTTAGCTTGTAGTTTTAATGATGTGGAGGAAGTGATTAAGTTTATTCAAAAAAATGATGAATTCCAAAAGCTTTTAGGTCGTTTTCACGACTTTAACGATTGTTTGTCTCAATTGGAAAAGCACAAAAAAAAAGTAACAAAACAGGAAGTAAAAACTTTTTACATATTAAATGACAAAATTGGTTTTGCTGCCAAAATTATTCAGCATTTAGCTGTGAATTTATTGAAAAAAAGTCACTTTGATGATGCAATTTTCTGTTTTAATAAATCAACAGAAATGTTTCAAGAACATGGTCAAACAAATGTGGACAATGAGATTTGCTTTAATCAGTTCCATACTGCTGAATGTTACTGCGGCATGTTAAAATTCGCTGAAGCACTTCCTTACTTTGACAAATCCATCTACACTAAACAGCCTTTGATCACATTAGCTTGGAAACTATATGAACATGGGCGTTGCTTTCTGCGTTTAAACAGGTTAGAAAAAGCGCTCGAAAATTTTAAGGCATCGTTGAAAATTAAACAACAACTGTCAGTTGACCTGGAGCGCGATATACATGTAGGTTTGATATTGCGAGAAACTGGAATATGTTTGAAGTCTTATCCATATAAAGCAAAAATTTACTTTGAACAAGCATTAGCAATTTTTCAACAATCGTCATCCAAATCGGACAAACTCAATTTGGCCCAAACACTACTTGAATTTGGGGATTTGCTGCAATCAACAAATGATGCCGACAACGCTACAGCTCTCATCGACAAATCACTTCAGTTATTCAATGAAACATCTGCTGACCCCGAACAAGATCCAAATGTGATGCAATGTAAAGTTGAACTTGGCAGAAGGCTACTTGAATTGAAGAAACCGGAAAAAGCAAAAGAAGTTTTTGAAAATGCTTTAAAATTGTTTAAACATATCTCACTTGACGCTGATTCAGATATAAGAGTAGCTCAAGCAGCATACATGAAATTCCAAGCTTTATACGATATGAATAAATTTGAAGACGGACTTTCACAGGTGGAAATTGCATTGGAAATCTTTCAGCGGTCATCTGACAATAGCGAAACTGATTCAGAAGTTTACAAAACTTTACTTGCCAAAGGAAAATGCTTAATTGAAATGAAGAGGTTCGAAGAAGCAACATGGATTTTTGTAGAAGCAGCGAAAGTTTATCAACATATCTCTGTTTTGAAGCACATCAATTTTGACGAGACCTCGTCCCATCTTCTAGAACATATAAGTGTCTGTTTAATGAACACCAACAATTTTAAAGACGCATTTATTTTTCTTCATGAAGCTCAGCAAATACAACTACAAAGAACCCATGATACTTCTTCGGAAAGAGCTACATTCTTGGCTGAAGCTGAAACGAAAATGATGTACTGTCTAGCAAAAATAGCTAAAGAAAGTTTTAAAGAAACAGCAAAGTACCGGCTCAAAAACGATGCACTACCCAATGGAGACACCTTATATACACTCTTTAAGGCTCATAAAGAAACAACAATAGTGTCACAGGTAATTCAGCGCAGAGTTACTAAGCAAGAAGTAAAATATTGCTTGGATGACATAAAGAAAATTAGTGTTTAAACACTAAGAGCTTTAGTCTTCAGTTACAATGTGCTGTATTTTATACATTTCGTTTTTCTTTTTCAAGTGATATATCAGTCACAGTTTTCTCACTGCTTTTTTCGAAAATAAAAAGCCAATAAAAATAAAGCAATAACCAAAGCAAAAAAAAAAACACTTTAAAGAATAGAACTTGTAAAAAAGCGAGTAAAATTATACCAAAAACAACCATAATCATGTAATCTGTTCTGATTTGGATGATGTCGTTTATTGTTTCACAAGCAAAATCCGAAATGGAAAACAGTGTATCGGTACAAAAGTGGAGCATAATCTTACCCAGTCAAGAATGGCTCAATTGCATAATTTTCATGTTGTGACGTGTACTGTGCTGTGTTAGTTGGCCGGTGGTGTAAATTTATAAGGCTTTATAAAACGCATTAATTTTACAGCTCCGCAATCATGCAATTTTATTACTGTATGTACAGCTTCTTAACTTTTGTTGTTACTAAATGGCCTCATGCCTGTAGGTTACATATTAAATTTTAAATAAACAAGTTTCAGAATAATTCTGATACGATTTGTATTTTTCTATTGAGATCATGTTTTCATTCTAGAGTCTACTATTAGCGCAGAGCATATTCCTAGTCTTTTAATATATGTCTCACAATTTTTTTAATCGCGGTACGGCCTGCTGTTTCGGGGTTTGTCCTTTTGTCATCATCATATAAAAAGATACGGGATGGCAGAAAGACAGTCTTAAAACCTGCCAAAAAATTATCACTTCTGGTAACTTTCGTACACAGCGAAAATGCGTTACCAGACCAAATCGCAGATCTGATCAAGAAATTATATATGAGTGTTTTTCTCATGTTTCCCAATTGCTGTACGGCCTGCCGTTTGTCCGTTTGGCAGCAGCGAAAAGAGAGCTATGTATTTTTACATATTCAAGCATCAACAGATGCATAATTTGTAAAAAAGAAATTGTCGTTTAGCAATTATTGCAAAACTTCTCCGAGGCTATAGCTTCATGGCGTATCTAAGAATATGTGCTTCATTTCTAGACAAAACTTAAACATCTAAATAAAAGAAATACATTCTGGTACTTGAATATATCCACGGCGCAGCCAGAAACAAAAAAAGGGGGGAAGACAAAAATCAAACGAAGTAGTCAATGCAATGTAACGTGTGCGGATCGTTCAATAGTCTCTGAATTAAACATCAAGTACCAACGTAAATTTACTATTTTGGTTTTAATTGGTTCGTCAAAAAAAACTTGTTCAGCAACCATATTTTAAGTTTTACAGTTGTTGAAAAGTCGTTTTGATTTAGAAAAGGCTCAAAATAACAATTTGAATCCACCAAGTAAATAACGTCATACATGAACAATAACCTCCACGTAGTTTTACACCATCAATAAGGGTGTGCTTTTGTATTTCTCACTAGTCAGCTATTCGCTTCTTAGCTGTCAACTGCTATAGATGTAAAAAAAGAAATCTTACTAGCTCGACTTTTACCAGTGAAGATCACATAATGAAAGTTGTATTAAGTTACATCTAACAACAGCTAATTAAATGATGATCTAATTATTTTCGAAAGAAGCAAAAAAAAAGGTTGATTTGCAGCAATCAATTGTAGGATAACCAAACGTTATGTTAGACAAGAACGTTTTAACTGTATCGTGCTCTACAACTATGTACATTCCCCGACGACGTCCTTGGCCTCGAGGACACATTTTGAAGTCCTTGGCCTCAAAGCTCACGCCCTTGTCCTCGAATCCTACAAGTTCTCGAAAATTCCCTTTCCTTGGCTCGAGAACAGCATTATTTTTCGATTGGTTAAAAAAAATTACCAAATAAAAAAGCCAATCTAAACTTCTAACAATAGTGTCACCATTCGTTTCCTTTCCATAGTTAAAAAATAATATAATGTGATATCAAAAATGCCAGGTCATACTCAAACTTATTTTAAACGGCATTGTGTGAAAGCTCTTATTGGAGAATGAGGGGGCAAAAAGCATTGTAAAAAATTGTTGCTTTTATTTCTGCTAACACTACTGGTGCGGGCGGTACAAACTGCAAAGCACTAAAGCCATCCAGAACCATAACAAAAAACCCGGGGTTGAAACACAAACAACTTTGAGTTGCTAATGCAAAAGCATGACCGCGCCTATTCTGTGTGAATTGAGGAGAAAGTATACGTGTGATAACGAAATGTAATTCAGTTCTACCAAAAAGGCATATTGATATACACTGCTGTAAATATGCTAGCATACTTTGATATAACTAACATAACGTATCCTGAGAACGACAATTTGTTCTGAAAGCATGCAAGCGCAAACAATTTATTTCGAGATAAGAAAGAACAACTCGAACCACTGGCAAGCGGTCTGGAGGGGAGGCAAAACCACATCAACTGAACAATTTCTGAGTTGGAAATCGCCGCTAGGTATCGCAAGTAAACTATTGGATCACAAAAAACGATGCATGAAAAAATATTAAGAAATTAAGTGTGAAGTTAAATATGGCTACAGTATAATAATTGTTCGAACGCCTGGAGAAATGCTCGTTGGTCGTTGGAATGGATAATTTTTTTACACGACGACCTTATAAAATGAAAAGGCGAAGCTCCCGCGAAAAATTTGGGCATTTTTAGAAAAAAATAATGGTTTATTTTTCCGGTTCTACGATTTTGGAAAGTGGACCCTTTGAAAGGGGGTTCAGAGCAAATGTTTCCTATGCCATTCCTCCGTAATTAAACCCTACCGAGATCCTTATGTTATTTGTTGTTAATTTACCTTATGTTAAATTTAACAAAGTGTTCTTTGGCGGCCGAAACGTTCGCGATTCTTCATTGATCGGCATAAGATGTGAGAAAAACATCACATACACTGAAATGTAAAGAAAAGATTGCCATAGATTTATAGATTTGAGAAATAGCGGAAAAACCAAAGCTTTTGTAACTTAACATTTATGGTATTTTTTTCTCAAATTGCATGAAAATCTAAGTGTGTAATCTTTTTTAAAGTCACAAAAACTGCTATTTTTTTTAGACAAAAAATCACTAAATTTATTCAACATGGGACATGTGGACTTTGCTCTTGTCCCAAAATCCCGTTTCTTTTTGTTTTAATGCCAAAACCTTGAGCTTACAAAAATACCCGGCACGATTACTCAGTTCATTTTTAAAACATAAATTTACGGTATTTTGTAATACTGTTAGACAACAATGTATCAAAAATTTGATGAAAGGATATCGTTTAACCAAAAAATACAGTTTGAGTTGAGGAAACTATACTAAAAGAGTGAGGATTCCTAATCAGAGAACGTTTGCAGCGGGGTCCTAAGGGGCTGTTTATAAAAGACGTCCGCACAAAATTGCAAAAAATTGACCCCCTCCCCCCATGTCCGCAATGACTAAACCCCCCCCTCCCCCTTGTCCATGCGGACACAAAAATGCGTTAATTAGACACTGACACACACAAAGTTTTAATACAAAGTTTGCACGATTTAATTATATACTAAGTTTTAATACAAAGTTTAATTATTAAAATAAGTTTAATTACAAAGTTTAATTATATACTAAGTTTTAATACAAAGTTTACACAGAGCAAGCACAGCGCAAGGTGACGTAAAACGTACAGTCATGTGATTTGTTTTGTTTGCGCTTCGCGCCCTTAAATCACATGACTGTACGTTTTATGCGTGGTTCACACTGGCCCGGAAAACCGAAAACGGAATAAAACAATCTGCGATTTTCCGTCGCGGAAAAAGTTGAAATATGGACGTCCGCATTCCAGAAACCCCCCCTCCCCCCTTGTCCGCAAATCTATTACCCCCCCCTCCCCCCCTGAGTGCGGACGTCTTTTATGAACAGCCCCTAACGGCTAACTGATAAAATTAACGCATTAAAATTGACAAATTCTACGTTTATAATTTAGCTATATTCCCTTTCACGAGTTATGGCCTTGTTTCATTACCCAGATACCGCTACGGTACGTAATGAACATCAGCTGCCAAGGTGTAAAATTTTTAAATGCCATGCATTATTACTTCTAAAAACAACTGTTTTCAA
This sequence comes from Trididemnum nubilum, assembly GCA_963965965.1. Taxonomy (NCBI): domain Eukaryota; kingdom Metazoa; phylum Chordata; class Ascidiacea; order Aplousobranchia; family Didemnidae; genus Trididemnum; species Trididemnum nubilum. Next base: position 24,809,224 of record OZ014489.1, on the reverse strand, counting down.
ATTATCATCACAAACTTAACGAAATGCAAGATCTTAAAAATTTTTGCGTTTGAAAATTATGAAAAATCTGCCGACCATAATTTAGAAAATTATGTCCTTGGCCTCGAACGCTGTGTCCTCGACTCCACCTCTGAACTATACAGGTCATTTATTGTTGCTACACTAACTTTTAAACCGCATGTAATTACAATACGTAATCTGTTTATCGCAATTAATCACAATAAGTAACTTGAATTTCGCACAACCTACAGTTCTAATTAATAAAACTAGGCAAGGAATTCAATTTCTCGTATATCACTGCTACAAAGCTTATTACCCGTAGGCCTATAATGTACACGCAATTTCTATGGCGCAGAAACACATACCCTACGATTTATACAGAATCTGCTTCTGACTGTTAGTTCATTCATGACGTCATTTGAGGGCTAGCCATGTTTTGCATATTGCACTCCTCAAACCTTTACAACTCCGCCAATCTGGCATAAATTGTCGCGAATTTTTCAAAACTTCTTAGTTTACTCGTACACAATGTAGTAATAATCAGAAAATTTGTGTTGCATTTTTCTTGTCGCTTGATCTTTCAAGTAGCTTGCTGTATTCTTATTGTGACTTTGATGTTTTACTACTGCTTTTGCCAGCGTTAGGGTTACGCAGGATAGACAAGTAGTTACAGAAATTTCCGCTCCACGGACAGAATGAAGCATCAATGAGGTGCGATAATTCTTAAAATTGTTATTGTTAAACTATCAAGACAACATGAAACATTTCTGTAGTAGATACAAAAACCCAAAAATTGTAAAAAATAGGGTCTAAAATCGATTTTTTTAAAATAACTCAAAAACTATACAGAATGGAGCTTCGGGTTGTCAATAACACTCTTATAAAATAATGTGGCCATAGCGATTCTTTCAAGCCCAAAATCAACTGTCTAGGAAGATCAGAAGCTGAGATATAAACATTTTTAGTTTTCAAGCTACCATATCGGGTTTGCGAGGGGTAAAAATTTTCAACTGAATATTGCCACCCCTAGACAAACTTAAAGTTTCATAAAATTTTACAAGAGGGTTTTTTTAATCAAACTTCACCACCTAAAAAAGGTAGAGTGATTAGGAGAAGGTCGGGGGAACACCCACACTCTACTGTTTAGTGCTTTACGATGTTAAGTTATGTATGACGTGACACTTTAACGCAAAACTAGTTTGTGAGGTCAAATGTACATTGTACAATTAAACTATTATAAAGTCAATGTTTGAATTGTGGTTAATGTTTTACAGCATCGAAATTGTATCTTCTTTGTTTCCAAAACTTTTTCAAAAAACTAATAAATATATCATTTAAATGTGCAGTACAAATCATATCGTCAAAATAGTCTCAAAAATAAAAACCAACACTTGAGTTATGTTACTAAGTGCAACATGCCGCTCTTTTAGACAGTTAAGTGCAGTAAGCCGTGCAGAGATGGAGATTCTTGTTTCAACAATCTTGTGACAGTCAGCAATCTTGATTCCTGTTTTAATAAATCAACAGAAATGTTTCAACAACAACATGGTTACATAAGTGAGGTCAATGAGATTTGCTTTAATTAGTTCTATATTGCTGACTGTCACTGTAGTATGTCGAAACACGCTGAAGCACTTCCTTACTTTGAAAGTCCATCCACACAAAACAGTCTTTGATTACATTAGCTTGGAAACTATATGCGTTGGGCATTGTCTTCTGCTTTTAAACGGGAGAGGAAAAACGTAAGAAAATTTCAAGGCATTGTTGAAAATTAAACATTTGACTATCAGTTGGCATGGAGCGCGATATACACGTGGGTTTGATTTTGCGAGAAATTGGAAAATGCTTAAATACTTCTCCAAATGAAGCAAAAATTTATTTTGAACAAGCATTAGCAACTTTTCAACAATCGTCATCCAAATCAGACGAGGTCAATTTGGCCCATACACAACTGGCATTCGGGTATTCGCTGCAGTTAATAGGGGATCACACCAACTCTAAACTTCTTGTCCAAAAATCACTTCAATTATTCTACGAAACTTCTGCTAACCCCGAGCAAGATCCAGTTGTGATGCAATATCAACTTAGATTTGGCTTTAGGCTACTTGAATTGCAGAAACCGGAAGAAGCTAAAGAAGCATTCGAAAATGCTTTGAAATAGTTTGAAGATATCTCTCTTGACCTTGATTCAGATAGAAGAGTAGCTGATGCAACATACCTGAAATCCCTAGCTTTATATAAAATAAAAAAAACAAAGAGGGACTTCAACAGACGAAAATTGCATTGGCAATCTTTCAGCGGTCATCTGACGATAACAAATCTGATCCAGATGTTTATAAAACTTTATTAGCTAAAGGAAAATGCTTGATTGGCATGAAAAAGTTTGAAGAAGCAACACCACTTTTTATTGAAGCATTGAAAGTTTATCAACGAGTCTCTCCTTTGAAACAATTCAATTCTGCCCAATATTTGTCGGTGCTTTTAAAACACATCAGTGACTGGTTAATAAACACCAAGAATTCTGAAGAAGCACTTATTTTTCTTCATAAAGCACAGCAACTGGACCTCTCAAGAACTCATAATATCATTACGGAATAAGCTGCGTCCTAGTCTAAAACTGACTATAATATGGTGTCTTGCAACATTAGCCAAAGAAAACTTAAAAGAAGAATCCATGCATGAGCTCTGCAAGTTGAATACTGAAGCTTCATGCAACGCAGATACTTTATACAGACTTTTTAAGGTTGATAAACAAACAGGAACAGTGTCTCAAGTAATGCAGCACACAGTTACGAAGCAAAAAGTACAAAATTGCTTAAATGACATTATGTCTTCAAACTCTCAAAGAAATTTAAAAATATGTTTTAATGTAGTTTGCAAGTTTTTGTCAGGTTGGGCCAAGCCACCACTAGGGGTAGACTGTTTGGTCCCAGTTGGAAATAAACGTAAGATTTCATTACCAAGGACACAACGACCTATTGCCAGGCAGTTCGGAATTCCGACCAAGAGCATTAAGCAACCTTTCCATCTCAAACACGACGCTCGACCAACTGAGCTAAAGACTTGCAAACAGAACCAAAACCGGTAGCTCTGTGTTCGTGTGGTGGAACAGGCACAGAGGGCTCAAGGGCATTAATTAAGGAACGAACGTGTTTTGTTGGTAGTTTATATACAGGGTGTCCATAAAGTCCGTGTGCACTTTAGAAAATTTATAACTTTATTTGTGCTTGTGATAGAAAGGATCTGTAAACAGGATTTGAAAGTGTCATGTACCTAGTTTTAGTATAACTATTGAATAATTCTTCATTACAGAATTTATAACAATTTTTGTATAAGTAAAATTTATAAGTAAAACTATTTTCTTTTGTTTTTCACAATTAATTTGAATCCCATGGCTTCAATTGAGGAAAAAGTAAACTGCGTCCTTTGGTTGGCTGAACTGAAATCTACTGTTGCTGTACAAAGAAAGTTTAGAATTGAATACAATAAAGAACCGCCTCATAGGAACACCATTGCTAAATGGATGAAAAAATTTAAAGAGACAGGCTCTGTTCATGATAAACCACGGTCTGGTTTTTCGTGAATTACCACGGTTTTTCGTGAATTGCAAAATCGTATTACTCTTTCTATTTCTAATGATGAAGGACATGTGGAAACTTAAATAAAATTTCAACAAAACATTACAAAATATCGATTTACTTCTTTCAAATCCTTTTTACAGATTATTTCTATTGTACACAAAAATAAAGTTATAAATTTTTTAAAGTGCACACGGACTTTATGGACACCCTGTATATATTTTTTTATTTAAATGATAGAGCAATCACAGTTTTTACATGTCAAGTTTTGCAACTGTACTTTTTTCAAAAAGAATTAAAACAAAATAAAGTAACAACCAAAAACAAAAACAGTGCTAAAAATAAAATAATACGTAACAATAACGAGTAAAATTTACAAAAAAGAAAGCAAAATTATGTAACGTGTTCTGGTTTGACTGTTAAAACAGTGGTTATTATGATAGTTGCCATAGTTATATCTGGTCACTATTTGTATATTTCTGAAAGTAATCAAGAGCAGGAACATAACCAAACAAGTTTCAGAATTATTCAGATACGATCTGTATTTTTTGCTCGTGGTATTGTGTTTATTCTAAGTTTGATTACCAGGTCATTAAACACTCCGCCTAGAAATTGTAATGCATTCGAGATTACCAGATATTGATTACCAGATATTGATTAGTAAATGTTCAAAAACTGGCGTGTCGATTTTTTAGCCCACCAATAAATCTTTTTAGACGAGTTTTTAGGAAGTACCTTTATAGAAGACATACCTTTAGTTTTGGTTGCTAGCTGTTTGACTAAAGTGATTTTGCAAGATGCTAAAATGTGGAACAGCAGTCATTCGAGGGTTAATTAGCCTATCTAGCTAGCTGATATTCCTCGAACAAACAGCAGCTGTACTAGGCTGCTATTTTTGACAAGGCTATCGTGTCGGACATGCGATGTAACTTACGGGATTGTTTATATTTTTTAAATCTTTTTGTCATGCTTGAACAGTTGTAATTGGTGGTGTTGTACTCGGTCAGAAGATTTAGATGCCAGAACCTATTCTACAATTTCTTATTTGTATTTAGGCATTAATAACATATTTCAGATGTATAGTTTGCAAAAACTTTAAATATCACTAGTTATATTAGAGCTATAGCTACAGTAAAAACAACTTGAATTTTTGGTTTGCTATCTCAAATGGAAAAGCTGTGTAGTAATAACTTCATAAGCAAACATCAGGTTTAAACGGAAAACTTTCTGCAATAACAGCAAAATAACTTTTATTGTTTTTTTTTTAATATTCCATGATCAGTAAACAACGATAAAAGTTATTTGTAGTTATTGCGGAAATTTTTCCGTTTAAAACAAACGTTTGCTTATGAAGTTATCATTACTGCATAAACGAGTTTGAAAATGTTTGTTTTTAAAAGCAAATATGTTTGCTTCTTGAAGGATTTGAACACAAGAATCTTATTGTCAATGAACTGAGTTAATTTAATTGAGCATAGAGCTGGACAGCGCTGTTTCGAGCTTTTAGCTCTCATCGGCAGCCCTCAGCTATAAGATGTTGCAGTTTTAATTGAGGACGTCAAGATGTTGCAGTTTTAATTGAGCATATTATTTTGACGCATCCATTTACTCATGACCTATTACGTAAAATTTCTGTATGTGCTCCATTTATTGTAACGACCAACGCTTGCGTCGCGTGTTCTTTGTTTTCACGCGGCCATTATTGAACTAACGAGTGCCAAGTTTCAGACTTTTGCCTTTAACTCGAGAACAGTTAGGTCTAGCTACATGAAATTTAGACAGCAGTTCGAGAACAATAAGTTCTATGTTTGTACCAAATCTCGAGACAATAACCGGGCAAAATATACTTCATATGCATGGACACATGTCTTAAGATAATACCCTTTCATCCCTACCAAACCACTTTTGGTCGCAATGAGATTTTTTCTTCATACTGTTTCCTCTTTTTTATTTCCAGTTTTTTCTTCCAAATCTTGTACGCTCTTCTTCTACCACTCACAAACTATCCTAAGCTAATTTTTGTGTAAAATTGTTGAGCTGCAAACGAAATTTTGTCACCCGAAATTTTGGGAGCCCAATCCTCCAGAAATTCCCAAAATTGGGGCACCAAAAAATCAATTTTTTGAACGACTCAAGCTAGGGCGTTATTTTTTTTTATATCAGTAGATATTTAAGAGACAAATATTTTGATATAGCTTAAGGTACGACCTCTTCGAGAACTCCCATATGGACCCCCAAAAATAATTCTTCTTATTTAATATGCATCGGTTGTTCAAGCGCTTGCTTCTCAGCAAGCTCTCATCTAGTTTGTGATAACGAAAGTGTAAAAAGAAGCATCTTTAGATACTAGAATAAATTTAAATAATAAATCGATGCGATAAACCATAATATTTACGTGAAAAAGCACATAAAGCTAAAAGTAAATCAAATTCAGTAAAGGGGGTTCAGGACAAGAGCACTTGGGACATTGTTTCACAAAATGAATAATGATTTAATGACAATATGACAGTAAATGGATTTAAAAACTTTAAAGCTAAAAGTAGTAATCGCTGTTTACTATAAGCTTAAAAAACAATATCAAGAAAAGTTTGGTAGTTGCAAAAAAAAGTTAAAACTAACCAAATACATGTTACTCGCTCTTACTATATAATGTTAAAATCTTACATAAAAAAATTAATACATTACAAATACAAAAAATTTAAGAAACAGCTCTAGACCCCTATTACCAATGTTGCGCAAAAAAATACCCGGCTACTATGCGGCCTCAGCTTAACGTCCACGGCATCAATAACGAGCAGACAGTGTAATTGTAATCATATTTTATTGATTTCATTTAATCCTGCCCAATATAAGTGCTAATATATTGTAAATCATAGACAGCTATAATTATGATTTCTGATTTCATGCAAGTAAATCGTCACTTGAAAGCAAAATCAGAGTTAATGCAATCGTATTAGATTGGAGTCTACTTCAAGCGCCACATAGGCTTAATACACCGGTGACCACGTGGACTTCAAGACGATATACACAGCAGCCTCCGGTAAAAACATAAATACTTTAAACTACCCATTTAACCCAAAACCAGTTGCTTACCGTTAATACTACAAAAGCTTTCCTGGCATTTTCTAAACTCGACCACTCCCGGTAAACCAATCGGGCATTTCGATCTGCGAACAGTAGCATTTGATTTATCAGAGCAGCGTCTGTATCTCTGCTGAAGCCCACCAACACAATTTTGAGGGCAATCACTCCACTCTCCCCATTTTGTCCACATTCCCACTGCTGTAACGGGAAACCACATTAGTTTAGCTGCTGAACATACAATTTTTGCTGATGAACAGTAAAGTATGTAATCGTATTGTTTAGCAGGTCGGCAGCGTGGCCGAGAGGGCAAAAACGTTGTTTTTCTCGACCCTGATTGCGTGATCTGGGTTCAACCCACACCCTAGTCACGTTGTAGCGTCATTGGATAAGACGATTTACTCTGCTTGGTGGCTTCGACCAAGCAGTAAATTCAGTGGAAAAGAATTCGACGAAACCACAAAAAGATTGGATCATAGGAAATTCTTAATTAAGTGCGGATTCCTTTTAGCACGAAGTAGTCAAATGTTCATTGCAATGAAAAGTGTGCGGATCATCCAATAGCCAGCGTATGCCGCTGTTCTGCAACTGGAAGATAAATATGCACTATAACAACAATCTTCCTAAAGAACCCATGTCGTTGCGCTGTTTTCGTAATTGTACTTCTAAAGTTGTCTAATAATGAGACTTGGTTCGATTCTGGGCAAAATCTATATCATTGACCTATCAGCGAGCTGCTGAAACATACAAGAATCTGGGTGTGTCAACCACAGATTTATTTTCTGAAATTAGTGGAATGCTTAACCCTCTGAAAAAAACTGACAAAACTCAAAATCTGCTAACAAAGTTTAAAGTAATAAACTCCAAGTAAGAAGCATAGCTAATGTTTGTCGTCAACCTACTACGTGTCACGTTGCATGGCGCTAAGTGGCAGTTCTTTTCTTCATATTCGGCTTTGCTTCCACAGCATGATTCTCTGCACAAAAATATAATCTGCATTTGGAAAACCTGCTCATGCGGATACGTTGAAAATCTGCTCTAAGGATACGTTGAAAAGATACTTAATCTTACGCATAATTTTTGAGAGCTGACACTCAACTTGACAAAATCACTGCCGCTGCTACTATCTCATTCTGATTTCTTAGTTAGCTACCAGTCAGTCTATTTGTTACTACGCTTGCCTCCGACAAAAAGTCTGCTGCCAAATTGGACACTGCTGCAAAGTTTCTTTTTCAGAAGAAGCTGTTAAGCATAAATGGTTCCCGTCCGACCTAATTACAGACAAGGATTGAATCTAAACACTATACTTGTTAAAAGTTCTGATGAATTTGAATCGTGGGTTTGCTGGGATATTGGAATATTTGAACTTAAATTTCCGATTTAAAATAAATTTTCTAACCGCAGATTTGTGTTGTTTTAGTTGTTGTTTGAAGTTGCGATTAGGTAACCCTGAATGCCAATGACAACCCTGAATGCGAATAACAACCCTATTATAGAGCACAAAGTTCATCCAAGACAATTAGCTACAAAACAAGTTTGGATATCTATGAATTGAATTTTGGATTTGATTTTTTGAAAGCAATAAATTTTCAAGTTTCAAAAAAGTTTTAAATTTAAGCGCTATATATGCGTTGCGCACTTTGGGGTAACACAAATAAGAATAAACTTATGATTTACCTTACTATTCTTCCCGTCCCACAAGTCACTGAACAATGTGACCATGTTCCCCATATCCCCTGTTTACATGGGATACTTTCACATAATCGACTTTCAAAATGGCTGCCTTTGCACCGTCCATAATATACTTCATTTCCTTTTTCATTAACACATCTACGGACCCTAACCGATTGTCCAGAGCCACAAGATGATGAACATACTGACCATTTGGACCATTTTGACCAAATATCTCCACTCTGGAAAGCTACAAAGAAAAATACAACATGCAACAAAATCCCGCTGTACGCTAGAACTAAATGCGGGAGCCTGGCCATAATCATCAGTCTTGTTACTCTACAGTAAATCCTGTTGCATCCCAACAAAATTTTTCATAACATTACTTTAATGATGAATTGACGTTCTTGACGTTAGTGGCCAAAGTTTTAATGTTTAAAGGCGTTGAATCATCCAGCCAATTACGGTGGTTTACAATAGCTAAAATCAAACTAAAATTTTTGATATTTTTTGTTTTAATTTTGAGGCTGCGGTTGCAAAGATATTCAACTAATACAAAAAGATATTCCCCAAAAAAAGTTTTTGAAAACTCTAAGTTTTGTTTTTCCCACCAAAACCACAGTAGGCCAAATAGTTCAGAGAACCGCGGTTTAGGAGAGAAGAGCAAAACTCAGAGTTTCCAAAAACTCTTCTCGGGGGATATCTTTTTGCATTTGTTGAATATCTCAGCAACCGCAGCCCAAAATTAAAACAAAAAATATCAAAAATTATAGTTCAATTTTAGTTATTGTAAACCACCGGAATTGGCTGGATGCTTCACCACCTTTAACTGTCTGCGTGCTTTAAGACTTATAGGTTCTGTGTGGCGATCACCTTGAGATCAAATTCGCAGCCCCTCACAGTCTTCTTTTACAAATCAAGGGACTGCTTTTTGAGATATCTCATATTGCTTTGCTTGTGTTTTTTTTTTTGTTTTTTTAATTGCAATTGTCTTGAATTGTAAATAAATCATTCATCCACTTAGCCACAAGAACAGCAAATGCTCAAAACAAGCAAAGCAAAAAGTTCTGTGGCGTTTGGGATAGCTCTTCCTTAGGATTACTCGCTAGTAATATATAATTGACTAGAAAACATGCAAACAATTGAAGACAATTTTCCCATAAGTCCGTTGACACTTGAACGTCAAAATTCAAAATTTCAGAAGTTAAAACACATTTAGTAGTTCAAAATAATCCCTTGTTTGACTCTTTCATCCTCCGTAACACTCTTCCAAACGTAGAGTATGAACAGCAACAAAATCATTGATGAAGTCTTTAAATCCTCGTTGAGAATGGAACCCAGCTTAAAAGTCAAACGTTTAAACCAATAAGCTATCATCGCTTTCAATTTTATAGCAAAATTTAACAAGTTGTTTCTTTTTAGAGCTTAAGACATAGCAACACTTACGGTGAGCAGCAAATTGACAACGGAACTTTTAGCTTCTAACACAAAGAGTTACTACTCACTCACCTGTGCAATCAAGACAAGGGCCTTGTGCCCTTGTTGGTGTTCTTTTCTTGCAGTAAATCTCCTTGATTTTAGCCACATCTAATTTGCTCAACCAACTGCGTTGTGCAGTTATTGTTTCGCGAGAAAGTTGACTTATCAATGTTGGAAACTGGTTGGAAGAAAAGTCAAGGCCGTCAAAATGGGTTATCGAGTTCTTGTCGTATGGAAAATCGCGGTGTTTGGGATTCGCACGACCCCGCTGTTGGAAGTTGTGCAAAAATCCTGAAAGTATGTGGTGTTTTAGAGAGCAACAACGCAAGCACCTTTTATTCAAAGGAAGAGTTTAGTACAGAAAAAAAATCGAGTACGATTTTTCTGGTTGAAAATGTCTTAAGTTACACAAAAAAATTTAGAGGAACAAAGTTTATGATTTTTGAATGTCAGTTTTCGGTATTTGTAGCAGTTAAGTAAATTTTAAAAACAGGTTGACCCTTTCCTGACATTTCTCTTGATTTTCATTGCTTTTCTTCGTTTTTCCTTTCCGCCACCCTTTCTTTTCATTTTTCCAAAAACCCAATTTAGTCTGCAAAGGATTTATTGAAACTGCATTGCGGCAATAGCTTACCTTGCTTGACGTTCTGTTGCAGCACTTGGACATAATCGTTTCTGTCATATCTACTGTGTTCGTGCCAGAATCCCAAAACATGCATAAACTGATGTAAAATTGAACCGTTGGTAACACAACTGTCAGCAATATTCACTTCTTGCCTACCTCCCAGGCGGCCAATATATGAACTAAAATACAGTTTGCGCTAAATAAGAAAATGTCTTTGTCTTGCTCCTAATCAAATTTAGTAACTTATTTTTTATAAATTTCAAGATACCAAAAATTGCAATAAATTTAACGATTCTTACCAGCAAAGCTTTCTTGTATTTGTGAATTCTACGAAGCTCGGTTCATCACTTCGAGGATAAAAATCAACGCAAGTCTGGAATGATAAACTTTCAAACATTCCTAACAAGGCATTTGATGTTGTTTCTTCATTATCTAAGCAAGATACCAATAACGAAAGCAATTAAGGTTAAATTATTTCTCTATGATGACATATCGGAAAAGTTATGCAATAATTTGTCAAACCAAAACTTCAATTTGATTAGTTTACCAATAAAAGCTCGACTTCTATTGTGATCAACAACCGACGTGTCAGAATACTTCCACAGACTAAATGGCTGTTACCATACCAACCCTGCAGCCGCAAGTAGCTCGAGGAAATCATGCACAACATAACATGACATAATTTATTGCGCTACTAGATTTGTGAATAAATGATTTTCGTAAAATAACTAACACATTTGAGTGTAGCGACAAGGTGGATGCGAAGGGATTGGAAAATCACCTGGTCGAGCATCCACCTTGTTAGTCACACTGCAGTATAAATAGACAGCGCAATAAGGTAAAAAAACTCAGAAAAAAAACGCAAATGAAAAACAACGAAATAAGAAAATCAAGCACAAAAACAACAACAACAATGAGCAGTGATTAACTTGTGCGAGCAAGGAGCTAAATTTGCATACTGTAGTTACAGGAATAGCGATACTCAAAAGCTTAAATTGTATAAAAATTTTTTGTAACCTTTTTTTAAGTTTTTGAAACGAATATTCTTTTATTAAAATTAAATTGAGTTCTAAATTTTAGCACCTGGGTACTTAATTTAATAGATCTTTGGGTTTTGAAAAATGAAATTGTTAATCGATTATTGCTAGAGGCTTGTGTCCTTACCGAATGTACAAGTAAAATAGTGCAAAAACCTTGCGGGCAACTTCGACTTATCGTGTTGGAAAACAAATTTAGATGCTTCGTAATTTAATAGTGAAACCAATGGTAATATATTTCGTTTTTGATAGAGCGGAATTGCGTTATCATTCCATTTTCCCCAGTCACAATTCTAATAGCTTTGTTTTGCAATTTACTTAATTTCGTTAAATAGGACGAAAAAGTCTTACCCCACACAAGAATTCCATAAATAAGATTAGAGAGTACTAAAGCATAATAAAGGTTTAGCTTTGCTTTTCAGGTACTAAATATTTTAGTTTGTATAATATGCCAACTGCACTAGCGATTTCGGTTTCCAAAGATTTAAACTGCTTTCGAAAGTTCAGGTTGTAGTCAAAAATCACTCCCAGACATTTAGCTTGATCAACTGATCGAATAGTGCCAGCTTTTCTGTTGATACATAATTCATATTGAGCAGCATTTTGTTTTGGATTTATAATTAATATATTGGATTAAGAAGTACTTAAAGTCAATTTGTTTCCTATCATCCAATCACACACTGTATTAATTTCAGATTCCAGATTTTTGTCCAAATGTTTTAAAGTAGGAGCATTTAGCAGAGTTGGATAGCGCTTTTTTGAGCAGGATACTGTTAAGGATTCGTTCTTATTCTACGTCTGCTTTCATTGAATTCGTAACGCGTAACTTAATTGGTCCAAAGTATAGTCCTTTATTGCCAGTGGTCAGCGGTTTCTACAAAAACAAGCGTTAAGTAACTTAAAAAACAAGAAATAATTTACGAAAAAATTAAAGTGGAAAAGGCGTATAATAGTATAGCAAAACAAAAAAGACAATAACGCTGCAACAAATACAAAATAATAACCTTGCACATAACTCATTATCTCATCAACATAATTTATAACCAGATTTTACACAAATATCGTACATTTCACTTACCGATGAATTTTTAACGTAGACGTAGCACGTAAATTGTAACTGATAATTAGCTTGTAATCCAACGTAGATCTGAAAGCTGAGACCTTGCAAAATTTTGACACAAGCTCTAACGGGGGGGCGTAAAAGAAAATATTTGGGGTCGAGCAAGTCGGTTATATAATATCCAGGATCAATGGCGGATCTAGAAAATTTTGGTGGGGGGGGATAACAAAAATTTTAAGCACAAAACCTCAAAAATTCGGATGCCTTCACCGAAATTGAGAGTAATTTTTCGGCCGAAATCGGAAATTCAAACGTTTTTTCCGTCCAAAATCAGCTGGTCTCCAAAAAAAAAGGTCTTCACCGAAATTGGGAGTGATTTTTCGGCCGAAATCGGAAATTCAAACGTTTTTTCCGTCCAAAATCAGCTGGTCTCCAAAAAAAAAAGGTCTTCACCGAAATTGAAACTGATTTTTCGGCCGAAATCGTTAGGTTTAGGCTGGTGGGGGGGGATGCACCCCGAAATGGAGTCTGATTTTTCGAAATGGAGGCTGATTTTTCGGCCGAAATCGTTAGTTTTAGGCTGGTGGGGGGTATGCATCCCCCCCTCCCTAAATCCGCCACTGTCCAGGATTTAACAACGTGCTCTTGGGCGGCTACTCAATACTAACAATTTAGAATGTCCTTTAAACATGCTACAAAGGTAGCGATAACTTAACTTCAATTCAAGATTTCCCCTTCTACCGACTACTCCCTCTTGTAATAAAAAAGCAAAAAAGCCTCTTTTTTGACTTTGACGTTTATTTTATTTTGCACTTCGATAATCACTTCAGACAAATACAAACATTTGTTTAAAATGAAATGTAGCAGGAAGCTGCGAAGGACCTCTCGGTCATCGAGTCGAGCAGCCACCTTATTATTTTAAATCAATTACTGAGATTTGCTGTTTTGAATTAGTAGAGTTAAAATTCATTAACTTTAAAAAATTTTATCAACCACTATAATATATTGTGATCAATAACTCCTTTTTGGTGCTTGAAAAATTCATTTATATCTTGAGAGTAAATGCTTTTTGTACTTCGTCTTGAATCGATTAAAGGGTAATTGTTTTAGGTCTTGTGGTATCGAGTTCCATATCTTGACTCCCTGATATTTAAAACTTTTTTGTAATTTTTGAGATTTGTATCTGGGCAGGTAAAGGTTTAATTCGGATGATGCTAAACGAGTGCTTCGTGTGTGTATCGCTTTGACCGGGGCAAAGAATGTGGAAAGACTCGTGGGTAATTTCTTACGCGTGTGCTTATGCATTAGCTTAGCAACTTCGTATAGATAAAAATCATTCAGCTTTAGAATTTGTAACTTTAAATAGGTAGGTGTAACATGATCGCGCCATTGGGCTCCAGAAATTAGTTTAACAGCTTTATTTTGTAGGGTTGCTAATCTTTTTAAGTGTTTGTCAAAAGCATTTCCCCAAACCGTGATTCCGTAGAGCAAATGAGGGTGAATCATCGAATGGTATAAGATACGTAGTGCTGATTTAGGTAAAATATGACGAAGTTTGCATAGGACTCCTAGTGATCTAGATATTTTTGTAGCAAGCGCATTAATGTGTTCTTCGAAGTTCAATTTATTATCAATTGTAATACCAAGATATTTTACTGTGTCATTGATCTTTATCACTGAGTCATTAAAATATATTGAAATATTTGATACGCGATGATTCTTTTTGGGTGGTATTATTAAGCAGTGAGATTTTTGGGGGTTTACTGTTATTTTGTTGGCTGTAGTCCATTTATGTACAGTAGTTAGTTCTAAATTCATTTTTTCGCTCAACATAGCAGGGGTAACCGCATTGATGTTTAAGCAAGTATCGTCGGCAAATAATCTTGGGTTTAAATTTAGAGCATGAGGGATATCATTAATATAGATTAGAAATAAGAGAGGACCTAGATTACTTCCCTGTGGCACACCGAATCTGTTTATTAAAGTATCAGATGACGAGTTGTGGTGAGAAACAAATTGAGAGCGATCTGACAAAAACGATTTTAGGAGTTTGTTTGCGACTCCACGAATTCCGCAGTGCTCTAGTTTATAAGGACGTATTGAATGCGAGACGGTATCAAATGCTTTTTTGAAGTCCAATAATATTAGGCCGGTGTATTCATGGTTATTTATATGTTCATAGGCTGTCGTCAATACATCTAGTATGGCATGAGAGGTTGACTTACCAGCTTGAAATCCGTATTGTGTTTTAGCAAGGATCGAGTGTTTATCAAAAAAAGAAGACAATCGTTTGTGAATTAATTTTTCGATTATTTTACAAAAACAAGTTAAGATAGAAATTGGTCGATAATTAGTCAAATTATTGGGTTTTCCGGTTTTGTACAATGGAATAATTTTGGCTTTTTTACAATTCTGCGGGAAAATTTCTAGTCTAAAAGCATTGTCTATAAAGTAACACAAAACTGGAGATAGAATATCTGATGCAATACGTAAATAATACGATGATATGTTGTCATGCCCCACTGATTTGCGTAAATTCAAAGAGTTCATTAAATTTTTCACTTCATTTACCCGTGGCGGTTCCATAAATATTGACGATTTTACTTTATTGCGAAGATATAGTTTGTACGTTTCAGGATTGTCAGATTTAAATTTGTCCGCTAGATTTTCCCCAATGTTAGAAAAGTATTTGTTAAATTCTTCCAAAATTGATTGTTTTTCAGATATTTCCTTTTCGTTTACGCGAATTGAAGTAGGCAAATTTGATGATTTCGGAGATTTTCCGGGCAGTATCGTCCGAAGCAGCTCCCATGTTTTTCGCGAATTACTTTTGTTTTTTTCAAGTTCGTCTGCGTAATAATTTTTTTTCGCAGTTGCTTTAAGTTTTGTTACTTTGTTAGAAAAGATTTTGTATTCCTGCTTCATGGCTTCATTGCCATTTATATAATGTGATTTGTGCATCCGTCTTTTAGTGCGAATTTTTGCATATACATCTTTTGTAATCCATGGCTTGATTTTTAGTTTTTTTTGTTTACGGGATAGTTGTTTCAAAGGTGCATGCTTATCAATAACTTTTTGTATTAAAGAAGTAAAAGCGTCAAAATTTTTGTCAAAATTTGCTTCAGTTAATTCGTTTACGTTCGATAAAAAAATAGTAATGGCGCTATTCAGTTCATCACAGTACAATTCTGCATCAAAATTAGATTTGTCTCTAATGACGTAATTCGTTTCTTGAGTTGGAGCTGAGTTGTATCCAATTACCTTGCAGAATGTCAAGTAATGATCTGAAAGGCTTTTGTCGCAGCGGATTACGCCTGGTTGTATAACGTGCGCTGCATCGTTGGTTATAATATGATCAATAGTTGTTGAAGTTTTATCTGTTACACGCGTCGGTTTAGTAATTATTGGGACCGATCCACAACTCGTCAAATGATCGATGTATATTGTTGCCGCAGGTGTCCTTTTGTTAGCAGAAATATCGATATTCATATCCCCGAGAACGTAAAAAGTACATTTGCGATTATTTATTTTGTGTATAGAGTTGCTTAAGGCTTACGAAAATGTTTCAATGCTATTGCTAGAAGGATTAGGATGACGATAAATGGCGCCTATAGTGAGTTTTTTTGATGGTTTTTCTTTTTGGGTCAAGTTTATCCATAGATCTTCGCAGTCCTTTATATGCATTTCAAGTTCACGATCTAGTTCAAAGTCAAATTTAGATGATATGTAAATAGCAACCCCGCCTGCCTTTGTAGTAGAATCAGCATGAACAAATTTGAAATTAGGTATTGAAATGTTAATCAAAGGTTCGCCTTTTAACCGGGTTTCGGATACACACACGATGTCAGGGGAAAAAGAAAGGTCAGTTAAAAATTCTTCAAACGTGTCAAAATTTTGAAAGTTATTAATGGACCGTAAATTCATATGCAGTAAGGATAATGTCTTTTCACTGCTTTCAGTTGAATTTCTATCAGAAGGGTCGAGATTTGGAATATCAAAATAGTTGCACTCAGTAATGTTTTGCAATAGCGAATTATACGTCAAATCACTAAGATCACAAGATTCATCAGTTTCATGGTTGGCTGGTCGACTTGCGCCGAGAAATTCCTGCAGCTTCCAATTTTGAATCGGCGCTGCAAACGTGGAAGTAATTGCAAAATTTGCATACTACTATAGGTCGTCAGCGAAGTAAACAAACTGTTGGCTACAATAAGCGCACTAAGTTAACACTGCAATCTAGTTGCATCACGTGCTCGTAAGTAAAAAAACAAAACAATACAGTATAGTAATCGAATAAACTTTGATCTTGATTCATATTAAACCTCTGCAGGATGTGTGAATATCTGCGCTAAAGCAAAGTTACTTGTCCGATGGTTTTTATGTGAAACAAATAAAATTTTATTGTTTACTTCATTATAATTACCCGACTATGCTCATAATTGTTTTTGGTTTTATAAGTTTACAGGGTTCAGTAGTTTTGCAGTTTCATTTTATAACTCTAATTCGCTAAAATTTGATCAATAAATTTCAACAGTAATCAGCCAGCGTTTAATGACTTAGTTTAAAGCTAAAGTACCAAACTTAATCCGAACGGCAAGAAACCATGGTCAAATAATGTAATGAAAAATAAATTTAACCTTTTATCGAGCAGTATAATCTTAAACAGATCTCGCCTAAACCTTCGAAGCCTTGAAATACGGTTGTGTTACAAAGCTATGTGTTACCACCTAAAGATTGCACTACTACAATACGAGCAATTAGTTTACAGTATAAAAAGCTGTGAGGAATACTTTTTAATATTGTTAATGCACAATTTTCAAATTTTCACATGGTCTCAAGATTGTTTTGAATTATCAAACTTTTCATCAATCTCAATAAGATCAACTTGTTTATCGTCAATGAATAGCTGTAATGTGTGTAGACACCGCACAGCACTAAAAAATGTGTGTAGACATCGCAAAGTCTCAGCTTTGCGGTGTCTACACACATTTTTTAGTGCTGACAAAGTGTGTAGACAAGTGTGTAGTGTGTAGACACCTCCGCAAAGTGTGTAGACACCGCACAGCACTAAAAAATGTGTGTAGACACCGCAAAGTCTCAGCTTGCAAACTCCAAAATTTGCATACAACGCAGAGATTTAAAAACGATTGATCAAAAATTTGTTACGTCATTAAAGAACAAACAAAAAGTGCTTACAACACAACCGGATTTGCCAAGTTTCAACGTCTGCGAATTTTACATTTTGCTTTTGGCCCTTTTGAATCAAGAGATAAAGTAGACAATGAGCCATGGCGTTGAATGTAAAACAACAAATCAAAAAACAAGGGTTCGAAACTTCACAAAGAAAAAAGAAAACAGAACGGCGCTACAATACTCTCGTCAGCAGCCCTAAAACACGTCCAGAGCAACCTCTTAAAACCGAAAAAAACTATTGGCTGGATGAGCAGAGGACGCTTTACATCAGCAACTTAGATTAAGAAATGACTTACATCTATTTTCTGTATTTCGGTTGGCATAGATTTCTACGTTGTTCATTTGTTCTAGAATCTACAGAGTGAAGATGTTGCACATATAACAACTATGTTCAGTGTCTAAGTTGCAAAATCAGACCAAATTATAATTTTTTTATGTAACCAAATCACAATATGAATCATCAAATCTATTAAACCACACGTTGTTAGTAAAGTTCACAGTCTTACTACTTACATACACTTCGAGAAAAGACGTAGGGAATTCTGATTCGGTTGCTCACAATATACTCTTTCCAAAGGTTAAAGTGCTTCGAAATAGACTGAATTGGAACAAATAAGGAAGTATCTTCTTCATTTGCATAATCCTGCAGCAGAATAAACGAAACTAACATGCAAGTATAACTACTATGTCACACATTCTTTGCTTCTTAAAGAAGGTGAAGGATCAAGCTGGGATTATGTGCCAAAGATAAAGAAACATCTACAACATGCAGAGTCTTATAGGCACAATCAAACCTTTGATAACAGCCTAAGACATATTGTTTCGGAATCGACATTCGTCTTTTATTCCTCGTCAGTACAGCTAAGACTACAGGTATGAACATGAGCGTAGAAAGGCAAGGAATCACAAATTAACCAGATCATGACACAATTTTTTTTTCCTGAAATATAAAGTAACCACAATATTACAAGAGATAATTCTGATAGTTCAATTCAAAATAATTTCCAATAGCTTATTACAGTATTAATTTTCTCAGTACATTGTTCTTAATGAAACTACAACATTTTTTTACTAAATTTCAGCTTTCTACGATCTATCGTTTTTGAGATATTTCATTTCAAAGTTAGGAGATCTCACCAACAGTGCTGTTATTTAAGATCTAATTTCCTAGGAATTCGTTACACTACGAGTATTTAAACTATAAAAGTATTTCTGTAGAAACACTAACTCATACTGAAGAAACCTTGCATTCAGGAGCTTTCAAACTAACGTAAAAGATAACTTAAACAATAAACATCCGTTTGAAATAAAATATCTCAGAAACAATGAGTCGTACGCTTGTGAAATTTGGTGAGGTTATGTTTCAGATTATTCTTAATCTTTTGCACATAATTCAGCTGGATGCTTCACCCCCTTCAATTCCACCAACTTATCTAGAAAAGCCATATTTATATTGATTGAAAATGACGTAAGTCCAAGTCAAAACGTCTCGTAATTAAATAGAATGTTTCATATTATTATCCTGGCTGTTTTTTTGTTTTGTTTTTTTCTTATTTTTTAAAGTCTTTTTTACATCGTCCCGTTTTTCTCCTCCGTATAAAATGATTAATCGTTAACTTCAGAAATGACGTGGTTACAAACTGCCACTACTTGAAATGCATCATTGCTACCGGAAATAAAAACATTTAGTTCTATGCTCTAAAAGAACTTTATTGATAGTTCAAGAAAAGTTTGGGGATAGAATTGCTACAAGTTTACCTAACACTGTTCTGCAATTTACAGTAAAGCGAGCTCAGTCGTACACAATTCAACAACCTAATTAAACTGAGCCAAAAAATAACACAAAAAGCAAAAGCAGAAATAAGGCAAGACTGAAACTATAATTTACTGCATGAAGAAATCAATCATGTATTAATGAAAAGAATGCAACTCGTCATTCACACCCATTATAGAACAGCAACTAAACCACTTCTAATTGATTTATAACACTACCACGCAGGCAAAAAAGCAAAACTAGAAAAATCTAAGCGTGCCAGGAGTCGCAGTTAAGGAGCCCCTATAGAAGTAAGAGAAATCTCTTTTGTTTTCAATCTGTTCCAACTTGAATATACTGCACGCCAAACTACTTCTTTGGCAATACGTATAGACAAACTTTTTTTAAATTTCATTTTTTGGTTTACACCCTTTTTCAACTTGATTTTACCCTTAAAGTTTGCGGGTAACCTTTTTTTTTAAGTATTCACTTGTTTTTACTCCCAAACTTTTCGAAATTACCTGTGGTGCATAAATTTTTTTTGCAGGAGACCGCCCTTTCAGCAATCAGCGGGTGAACCTTTTGAGTGATCCAGACTCAATTGCCCCTAAAGCCCACTAATTACCGTCTTGAATTAGAGATCGAAGCATTAGCACTCTGTTATTTCCAAAAAAATCATACTGGGTTCAATGCGTTCAAAATTAATTTTTGAGATAATTTTGTCCTATTTTGAAAATGGCAGCAAAAATTTCGAGAATCACTAACTAACTCAAAAAATACTCTTCACAAACTTACAGTCAATATAGTAGGGAGGGTGATAGGATTGAACATCACATCGCTTTCAAAAATTCCAGTAAGTGCACAAACGCAAGAAATTGGACACCCAAAATCATCCGATACAAAACCCACTGGACATTTATCACTGCAATGTGTCACTAGGAAACTGCATGAGACACCAGATTGGTATTCTAAACAGTTTGATGATTACTCACAATGATAGCATTTATTAGTAGTTTATAATACAATATCAAATTATACGAGGTGTGTTTGAAAAGTAACGGGACTGTGCACGCTGCACAAACAACTTTTATTGGAGAAAAAAAGCATTGCTTTCCATGATGTTACAATGTCTTATGGTTTCGAAAGCCAAATTTCACCATTCTGTGACAACTACATTTTTTTTGCACGTTTTTTTATCACGTCACTTTCTTTGTGACCGTTTTGTCAAAATTTGATAAAATTGAGAATTTTTTTTTTTTTTTCTATGGTGCGAAGGATGAGCGTCGAACAACAAATCAACCTGAAATTTCTTGTCCGTCTTGAAAAAACTCCACTTGAAGCACTAAAGTCGCTTCAAGAAGTCTATGGTGATGACACGACGTGAGAGGGAAGAGAAGAGGTGGAAGATGATTACATGAGTGGGAGGCCATCCACAAGCAGAACAAACAAAAATGTTGAGCGTTTGAGACAAAAGGTGCGGAGCGATCGCCGTCTTACTGTTAGAATGATAGCAGATGAGCTGGGTATGAATAATGAGAGGGTATGGAGAATCATTATGGGCGATCTGGGAATGAGGAAGATTGTGCAAAAATGGTACCAAGTTTGCTGAATGAAGGACAAAAGGAGCGACGTGTGCAAGTGTGTCAAGACATTTTGGAGCAACTCGAAACTGAACCCAACGTGCTGAAAAGAGTTGTTACTGGTGATGAGTCATGGATCTTCGAGTACGATCCACTCACCAAACGGCAGAGCCTTGAATGAAAGAGCGCATTGTCACCAACAGGGCATGGCATGAAATGGAATGGAAAATGGAATGGAACGGAAATTTCGGTATGGAATATGGAAGATGCCAGAATGAAATGGAATGGAAGATTTCAAGAATGGAATGGAAGACAATCTTCCATACTTCCATACCAATTCCATACCAGATTTCGTGCATTGTATTTGCAGAAAAATGCAAACTGATGTCGGGTAGTGATAAAATATTGTCACAGAAGTATTCAACTTCAATATCTGCGCATGTTAGTTGTCGACAAATCGCGGTACTTTGGTTGTGTACATTGCGCAAACAGTGTACGTATTGCATCATTGTAAGTACATTGCAATTTAATTGCAGCATTGATGTTACAGTTGATGACCTTGATAGATTTGACTTGTTGAGTTTTTTTTGTTTTTTTTTGTTTTTGAGGCTGACAATTTGCCCAGTCGTAAATTTTGTTTTCTTACGTCACGATAACTCGTATTTGCTATTTCATCCCCGTTTCGCTTAATTTTATTTATATTTTTAGTTTATAACCTTATAGTAATTCTTTTTGGTGTTAAAGCTTGTTATTTCTATTACGGTAAATGTTCTTGTTGATGTGAGGGCAAACTTGTACGGTAATCATTAAACCATAGGCAAAGCCAGAAGGACCGGGCCCTCTGCCTCCCCTCCCCCCCAATTTGGAGTGCAACAGTACATGCGTACAACGGCATTAGCAATAACTTAATATTGATATTGACGATCAGGGGGCCCATGCCCTCTCAATTTAAATTTTTACCAACCAATTTAAATGTACAAGCCGGGAGAAATTCAGCGCTTTTGTTCTAAAACGTGCAATCTCAGGCACTCATCAAACTTGTTTATGCAATATACGTTTTAGGCCCCCAGCTACCTTTTCTATTACAATAACATGATTAGCGACCATTTTTGGCATCTAATGTAACTAATTTAAATTACCACTCTTAAATAACAATCCACCTCCATCTCGTTACTTTTCACGCGACAAAAGGCTTATGAAAAAATCTATAGTTAGGGGAAATGCTTATTGAACAAATTATTGAATTTGAATCGAGGGTGCCTGGGCCCCTGGTCGTACATATATTCCAAAAACTGGTTATTTTCATGACAAAACAAAAATCTTCAAAAGCAAATCTTCGTGTGCATTATTTAATGCTAAAAATGTGGCACAAAGCATTGTGCCTTGATTTTCCTGACTTGGGCCAAGTCACAAAATTTAACCCCAAATGCAAGATTTTACACGTGTTTTGGACTTGACCTGAAGAGAGGGATTTTTTCAATTGGGTTTCAAACACCAAAAATTTTGTTCCTTCAAATGGCTCTGAAAACGTGCGAAATATAATTCGAATCGCATTAAAAAGCCATTTTTTTCCAAAAAATCGCACAGCGGCTGGGAACTCTGTGACATGTTTGAGTTGCACTAATTTGCTCCCCACGTTTCCCAATTTTGATATAGGATAGACAAATTTTTAACTTGCGGTTTTAGTCCTTCCTCTGTAGCAAATCCAGGTTACGAGCAAAATCAGACGCCCAGCGTTTGATCTTTATTCTTAGTCCAACAAAAGGCCCTTTTTTCAAGGACTTCTGATGACGTCATTGCATGATTTGCGGTTTAGCCCTCCTCCCAATTCAAAATCCAGGCTACGCCTATGCATTAAACCATGTGCAATATGCGTACCAGATACCAGTCGTTGCATCTTAGTATTGTTGGCGCACCTCCACGAGCGGTTGCTTACAACATTGCAAAGGTGCAAAGCAGCAAAATATACGTTGAATTACTTCCAGTCTAAAATTTCTTTGGTATGGAAGTATGGAATGGAATATGGAAGAAAATTTTAGCATGGAATGGAATATGGAAGAAAATTTTAGTATGGAATGGAAGATTTTTGGTATGGAATGGAAATGGAATGGAAGAAAATTGCCAGTATGGAATATGAAAAAATCGTCTTCCATTCCATTCCATACCATGCCCTGGTCACCAAGACCCAAAAAGGCGAGGGTGCTCAAGTCCAAAACCAAGGTGATGCTGATCACTTTTTTTGATGTCCATGGAATTGTCCACGCAGAATTCTTGCCACAAGGCCAAACTATTAATCAGCACGTCTACAAAAACATCTTGCGACGTCTGATGCGCTCAGTGAGGGAGAAAAAAAGAGAACTGTGGAAAACGAGGTCATGGCTGCTTCATCATGACAAAGCTCCAGCTCAAAATGCCTTGGGAATTCGGGAGTTTCTTGCCAAAAATAACATTGCAATACTGAAGCAACCATCCTACTCTCCAGATCTGGCCCCTGGTGACTTCTTTTTGCTTCCCAAACTCAAGTCATCAAAGAAACTCGTTTTCAAGATTTAGAAACCATTAAAACAGCCGTGACGAGAGAACTCCGAGCGATCCCGGAGGAATCTTTCCAGGAGAGCGTGGAAGCATGGCAGAGGAGATTGGAAAAGTGATTCAACCCCAAGAAGATTACTTTGAAGGCGACATGTTGTAAAATTTAGTTGCCAAATAAAATAAAACATTTATAGACCCAGTCCCATTACTTTTCAAACTCACCTCGTTGAGCAAAAAAACAGTAGGTTGCATATCAACATTTGTAAATTTTTAGCGTTTGTCTTTTACATGCAATAGCTTTCAAATGAAATGATAAGTAATAAAACAAGATTGCGATGCTATAAATTATATACCGAAAAAAAATGAGATGGTATTAGATTGTACATTACAACGAATGCAAACTTTATTAGTTCTTATTAATTGAGAGTTAAACGTATAGATTCAAGCATTTTTGACAAGCCAAAGTTCGAAAAAATGTGAAGTTTAAAAGTTTATATTTAGCTTTAGATGCACAACTTACATATAAAATTGTTTTAGAATATCCGTTTCGTCTGGAAATTATATTACGAAATTTACTATACACAGGGTGTCCAAAAATAATGTATACACTGTTTAAATGACTGTTTAAACACCAACATTTATTGTTTTAAAGAAAAGTTTCTTAATTCAAATTACTGTCAACGAAATTTTATCCTATTTTATAAGTTTGTATTTCTCCTCTTTGTGTTAAAGAGGCGTTAATTGTATTTTACTTAAGCTGTTTCATCAATGCATTTTATATAGCAGGGGTACAAATGCTCCTCCCCGTACCTGACTCATACACCAGATGTCACAAAAGTATCAAATTTGGCATACAAGTTGTTCATAAAATTTTTTGAGGAAAAATTATGTTTAATTGATGACGTCATTATATTGACGTCATCAATTTTTTTTGTTTCATCTCAGGCAAATGTTTGTTCAAATTACAGATTTCGGTTGGTGTGTGTTGTTTTCGGTATTGATTACATGGCAGTTTTATTTGATTTGATTAAAAGCAATAGAGCCTTATTTTATTAAAATAGTAAAATTTCCAAAAGTTTTGAACTTTCTAGAGCTTTCTAGAACAAACATTTGCCTGAGATGAAAAAAAAAATTGATGACGTCAATATAATGACGTCATCAATTAAACATAATTTTTTCTTCAAATAATTTTATGAACAACTTGCATGCCAAATTTGATGCTTTTGTGACATCTGGTTCAAAACTTTTTGGAATCAATTAAATTATCAATTAAACCCGAATTTTTCCTCAAAAAATTTTATGAACAACCCGCTGCCAAATTTGATGCTTTTGTGACTTACGGTGTATGAGTTAGGTACATTGAGAAGCATTTGTACCCCTGCTGTGTAAAATGCATTGGTTAAACAGCTTAAGTAAAATAAAATTAACGCCTCTTAAATGCAAAAAGGAGAAACACAAACTTATAAGACTAAATCTTGTGGACAGTAATTTGAATTCAGAAACTTTTCTTTAAAACATTAAATGTTGGTGCTGTGATCGTTTAAACAGTGTATACATTAGTTTGGGACACCCTGTAAATGTATATGGATTTTTTTTTTAATTTTACTCCTGAAAAAAATGTTTTTCAACTTCAAGTTCTGCAAAATATTTTAAATTTAGTGAAGGTTTCAATCCCAGAATATTTCAAGAACAATCCAAAAACAAGACATGATAAACTTGTGTATTTGCCACCTAACAGTGATAATAGAACTTACTTTCACACTCCAACAATTGATACTCAGTAGGCCCGTTATTAAAGTTGCAGGGAGAATTATGAAACAAAAATACTAGAAAAACAGTAATCAAAGATTAATTTATTCATAAGAAACCACTGATTTATGGAAAAAAATATGCGAAACCACTATGTAAAGTACAAAACAATACAACCTTATTTAAAATAGAAAAATTTTTAAACGTCTCGAACTTAGCAATGTCCATCATCAGTAAAAATAAATTCTAGAAAGTTCAAAACTTTTGGAAATTTTACTATTTTAATAAAATAAGGCTCTATTGTTTTTAATCAAATCAAATAAAACTGCCATGTAATCAGTACCGAAAAATACACACACCAACCGAAATCTGTAATTTGAACAAACATTTGCCTGAGATGAAAAAAAAAAAAAAATTATGGATGAAAAATGAGACTAATACTCTCCAAACCAATAACCATGTCACGCCATAGCAATTACCAAATCAAATCTTTTATTATGCTTGTTGTATTGGGATGAATTGTGTAAGGAGTTGGCTAGACCCATCTCCCAAGTCATTGCACCCAGGCAATGCAGCTTCTTTCAAAGAAATGTAGCAGCGGTGGTGAGACGTTGGCTACATTGTGTGCAATTTGACCTGCCACAGATTTGAACCTCAGACCTCCTGTTCCAAAGATGAACGCGTCACAGGTTGACCAACTGCGCGGTATCATAGCAATTACCAAAATATCTAAAAAAATTAGCGATTGGTCAGTTTTGGATGCAGCAAAATATCTAGTTAAGACAAAATCTGGAACACTTTTCTTTTCCAGTTGCCATCGTTGCACATTCTAAGTGTTACCCATCACTATGCCAAAACTTTCTCCAACTACTAATAACAATCTTCAACTCTGAACTATCAAATCCCACTTGAAATAATATAACTTGCAAAACGATTAAACAAAATCAAAACTTTTGCTGTAAACAAAAACCATTCAACTAGAGAATGCTATAACAGCTACAAGGACGTAATGTTGTTTATTTAGTTAATACAAATGGTATTCCATTAGTAAGTTTTTGCATACAGCAAAACTTTTAATTTTTCCAAGTTTTTCTAATGTAAAATTGATGCAAGTAGGATAGCAGTATAGCAATAGCACCACTACAAACTTTTTGAATAAACAGCTAAATATAAAATATAAAAAAATGTCTACTTCTATAAACCAATAATAAAATTCGCTCAAAGTAAAACTTACATTTGAACAGTCCAATCGTTGCACCTACAACTATCAAACATGCTAATCCAGCAAAGACACTATTAACTAGTTTTTGTATCCTTCTTGAAGAGTTATTAGACTTTGAAATTCTGGGTATGGAATCTGCAACATTAGTTATAGCATTATATGCAATTTAACAGCACTTGAAACTTAAAAAATATACATGAGCCCGTCACAGCTACTTCAATATGCAACAACAAATCAAACTCAATTTACAAAGTTAGCATAAAGTATTTCCCTGATTGTAAACTTTAAAAGTTTCCAAAGTGCATTAGCAATCATTTTTGGTATGCCAATTACACATACAGTATGCTCAAGTTTTAATTAATGTAAAATTTTTAGATTTTTTGAAAATTTGAGAGGTGAAGGATGTCAAGTTTCGCTTTTCTATGAATGGTAACATAAACAGGATGCAATAAAATTAATAATCATTGGGTTATTGGAAAAACGTTTTTCGAGAAATATTCCATCACAGCAAATACGCACCTGGAAATGTTATGTTGCACCCTAGTTAAAAAGTTTAAATCACGCAGAGTCTTCCAACAAAGTGGACCCTTCGACACTTGGGATTGCGAGTCTGATAGTTTTTGTACGCGACCTCCTCTAACTGATGAATGAAAAGAAATGATCTGACAAGACGGCCGCTAGGGTGCATCAATACCCCTTTAATTTTTTCAAAGTAAATGTTTTAGGGGGCTACATGATAAAAGTGTTTCGTTCAATGAGAAAACCATTCCGTCAAAAAATTATCAATTTAGATTAATCTCTATGCAACCACTTTGGGATCAAAAAATCAAAAATTTCAACAATTGAATAAAACTTCATAAAAATTAAGTTACAAGTTGATGAGTGACTCTTTAAACAAATCTCACTGTATTAAAAGCATTAAAATGATAGCAACATCATAAAATGCGTAGTTATCAATCTGCATTCTTCCTAAAACCATAAAAATGCTAAAAATTTGGGACAGTTTTTGTTGAAATCCGATATATGTTCTGGTTTACAAAGCGCAATATTTTGACTAGAAAATTTAGCTTACGGTTTAGGCAAATTTGCACAAACGTCATCACGTAGTTAACACTGAATGTAATGTTTGCAAAGAACAGCACAAAGTAGTCAGTATTATACTACAGCATATTGTATAGGTCAACCAAATGTTTTTTATGCAGCTGGTCTATTTTTGCTTCTTCAAATTTGGCGTTTTCTTTCTATCGCATTCTACTACTTGTAGAATGTTCTGAAAGTGATCTTCCGTCTATGCCGTACCAGAAACGTCTGTGTAACGTCGCTTATGTTTTCTTGTTTATACTTGGTTTCGAACACTCGCTCTACTGCATTTAGCTTTTCGTGTATATTTGGCTGCTAAGGATTTCCAATGATGTAATGCTACACAACGCACGTGATGTCAGCGATTAAGCGTTTTACCGCGCCTTTTCTACTGTATGCAAATTATCTATTGCGCAACTTTTTGAAACTGTTTTCTTGAATTTTCGCGCTATAACTCCTTTGTTCTGGGTCAGTCAAATTTGGTTGCATTCGAGGAAGGACGTTAAATTTTTACACTCAGAATTACCAAGAATCTTTAAATTTGAAATTATTAAGTATCAGATTGTTTCAGAAAATTAGCAAGCTTTGGAGTTTCAGAATTGCAGTCCTTCCTCGAGGTCTTAAACTTGTCCTGGGTGGGTCCCATCTTATTTATATTTTGGACTTTTGTCCCCTGAGCTGTTGCTCTTTATACTTGGACCTTTTGTCCCCAGAGCTGTTGCTCAAGTTTGATAATTATTTACTGGACTATTGTCCTCTCTTATCAAGTGTTTCCGTACCGTTTCCCGGGGGCCCACTTCAGAGACTGCGTTCTTTAAAGACTTCGATTGGAGTTAAAGCTTACTGTCTGCCTGAAGACGAAACCATCGGTGAGTGTTTTTATTGCAATTATTCTAATCAGTATTCTCAGTCTGATTCTTAAATCGTAATTATACCGTAGTTGTTACTTTCTGTTTGGATATTTGGCGTACTGTATGTGTTCAAATTGTGGGAGTTATTTGGTGCTGCGCAGTAATATTTACGTTCGTTTTTGATTCCGAAATTGCTAATTGGCGTACTTTCTACAGAAACTGTTGACAATATAAGAAGATAAGTTAACGCGTGTAGAGGCGTCAGACACGGCAGACAGAAGAGATTTCGCGTCGTCTACAGTCTGCATTTAGCTTCACTCCTCTCTCTACACAGTCATTATTTATTAACAACATTAATGGCATCAATCTTTATTTTCGAGGCACAATAAGAACATAGTGACTTCCATTGAACCACTTTTTTTATATTGGTCTGTCGACCAAACTGCAGAATATGATCATTATTGGATTCATCGTTGGATCTTTTGAAGATTTTGGTAGCCTTGAAAAAGGTTGCTCTTAAAAGGAGATTCAAACGGTTATCATCTCGCCTGTGTCAAGGATCAACGCGATAATAAATTGGAGTTGAAAATTGGGGCCTTTTATAGTTTTTCGAGATGTCAAAATTTACACCTAAAAAGATAAAATAATATTACGTGAATAATTTTGATTGGATGATTGTCAAACTTCGTGTGTATGCCACCTAATGATTAATTGTTGTAAAATTTGAAGAGAGTAGACGAATTCTTTCTGCCAGCACAAAATTGGTTACTGTGTTTTAATAAAAGTAGCTTCTAGCGCTGTTAAGTGAAATTGATTTCTTGCCTTTGCCAAAATTGTAAATTGTGGATCATGATAGTGGGCAACGCAGTCAGGATTATGAAGTAAGTGAAGTCCAATGGCCGAATCACATTCCAATTGATTTAGAGGAGTCTTGGCTTTGCAGTTTTGTCGAGACAGAACTTTTGTTGACTTTTCTTTTTTTGAATTGATTTGGGAATGTGTTGAGTGATTTTTTCCTGTAATCTTAAGGATATGCGACCCACGTACTAACAATCACAGCTTGTTGACAATCACCGACAATCACACGACAATCACACCGACAATCACAGCTTGATATTCGACCAAGCTTTGTTGTGTGATTGGCACAGCATCTTTGTGAATTGAGGGCAGAATCTAGCATTTGGAAAATAATGCGGGGTTTAACAGCTGAAAAACAATTTTGAAAATCTTAAGGATGTGCGACTCATGAACCGACAATCATAGCGACAATTTTGAAGTTCCAAAATTCTCATGAACCATCAATTTTGAAGTTCCAAATCCCTGGTTATTATACCCTCCGCACGGACTGGACATTCGATAGACAAGGCCCTGTTTCCTCCGGTACTCATAACATCGGTGGTGGTGTCCTCATTCTCATCCACTCTGACCTGGCTTTCTCTCCTGTTTCTGTCTCCTCTCTGTCTTCCCAGGACCCCTACTCAGACTACACCTGTGTTAAAGTCCTTCTCTCCAACCACTCTCCTCTTCAATTTCTTAACCTCTACTCCCCTCCCATCAGAAACACTCTTTATGACTCTCGCACCAGGACCTTCTATCCTGACATCCTTCCAAACTCCCCTGACACTTTTATCCTCGGAGACTTCAATGCTCACCACCCAACATGGGACAGACTCATTCCCCCTAACCCACTCGGAAATGACCTGTTTCGCTGGATCACTTCCTCCGGTCTGGAAATTCTGAACAACCCCACCTCTCCCATGCTCCTTCACCATTCCACTGGGAGCCGTTCTTCCCCTGATATCTCGTTAGCTCCTGAGTCTCTTGCTCCCCACTGTGAGTGGCGCACTCTCCCTGGCCTTGGCTCGGACCATCTCCCCATTGAAATCGTCCTGCCCCTCTCTCCAGTTCGTCACCCAAACACTCGTCCCCCCAAATTCAACTACAAAAAGGCCAGTTGGGATATTTACCAATCTTATATTGCTGAGCACCTTCCCTCTCTTGATTTTGATGCACTCAACATCCACCAGACTGCCCACTCTTTTTCCCTCTTCTTAGTTGAAGCTGCCAAGGCCTCTATCCCCTTTGGCCGCCTTGGTCGTTCCCCAAAGCCTGGTGATCCTACGAAGCGGAATCTGTAGTGCGGGAACGACGGAGGGCTTGCTCTGTGGCACACCGATCTGAGTCGCACCACCTCAGATACATAGACGCTTCTCGTAGGGCGTCCTCAGTCATTTCCAGAGCCAAATCTGCAACCTGGCAAGCCACCTGTTCTAATCCTCGTGCTGTTTTCAGGCTGCTCAATGCCATCTCGGGCAAAAAGAACACCTCCTAAGACCCTTCTTTTCCTGATTGCACTTCCCCTCTTGACACTGCCAACCACTATGCCTCTTATCTTCGCTCACGTCTATCTCAAGCAACACCCCGTTCCTCACGCAGAGCTGAACGGACAGTTCATGAATGAACTCCGGAAAGCTAGCTGTGAGGATGCTTCTTCCCTCCATAATTCTTTCTGCTCCCCCTTCTCCTTGACTGAACTCTCCACTGCCATCTGCAATCTCTCCTCTTCCACTGCGTCTGGCCCTGACCAGATTGCCTACCCTTTACTAAAGCACCTGCCTGAACCAGCACAGCTCCTCCTTCTTTCTCTTTTTAACAGGTCCTGGCACTCTCACACCTTTCCCTCTTGTTGGAAACCTACCACTATCATTCCCATTCATAAACCTGGAAAACCCACTTCCTCTCCGTCCTCTTTCCGCCCCATTTCCCTCACCTCCTGCATCTCCAAGCTTTTCGAGCACTTGATTCTTTCTCGCCTAACTTTTCACCTTGAATCTAATCATCTCCTCTCCACTTGCCAGGCCGGCTTTCGTCCTGGTAGGTCACCCCTTGACCGAATTCTAACTCTGTCTCCTTTTTCTCTACAGATCCCCATCAAGCTACTTTCCAACCCCGACTGAACCTCTTGGACTTCCCTCTTTTGTTCAATCCCACCCCTAAATTCCTTGGAGTAACCTTTGATCGGATTCTATCCTTTGGGGCCCATGTCCAATCCCTGCGTTCCAAATTCTATCCACGCCACAAAGCCCTTCGCTCAATTGCCACTGCCTCTTGGGGTCCCACAAAAGAATCTTTCTCCCTACTCTACAAAGCCTTTGTCCATCCGGTGCTCACATATGCTTCTCCTGGATGGTTCCCATTCCTCTGCAACACTGCAACCAATCACCTGGAAGTTCTACACAGAGCTGCATGCAGGGTCATTACTGGTTGCCTCTCTTCCACCCCCTCCTCACTACTCCTTCTCGAGGCCAAACTCCCCCCTCTAAAGCTAACTCTAGAGCATCAGACCCTCTACTCCTTTGAACGTGCTCTGCGCCTTCCCCCCGACTTCTCCAGCCTTTATGCCCTGGCAATTAGAAACGTTCCTTGTCGACTAAAGAAGAAACCCTCCTGGAGATCATTCTGTTCTTCAGCCACACAACCACTCCCATCCCCACGCGAGTCTCTGATCATGTTCCCCCCTTTTCCCCCATGGTACACAACCCACTTCACTGTTTTCCCCTTCATTCCCGACTGCACAGGCAACAGTACAGCCCGACTCCAAATTGCTTCAAGCAGACTATCCTCCCTCCCCCCGTCTGATATCCAAGTATTGACTGACGGATCTGTCCCCTCCCTTTTTGGTCCCGGTGGCACTGGAGTGTATGCAACATGCTCCAAATGCAACACATCCAATTCCTTATCCTTTTCCTCCGGTCCAATTGCCTCCAGCTTCACAGCTGAAACCTCTGCCCTCAAGCAAGGTCTTGCTTGGTGTACTAGCCATTTGATGTCCTGCAAATTCCAATCAGTTCTTTTCCTATCCGACTCTCAATCAGCCCTCTCTATCCTTTCTTCAGCCCCCTCTTATCTCCTGCCTGAGTCCCTCTGGAATGTTTGGTCCCTTACCTCCTCCCTCTCCAACAATACCACTTTGAGCTTCCAATGGGTCCCCAGACACGCAGGTCTCCCCGGAAATCAAAAAGCGGATTTACTTGCCAAAACTGGTGCCTCTTTGCCCACTGATGCGATCCCAAGCCCTCTCCCCCCAGTTATTGCCAAAGTCCGTTATTCCCAATACCACAATTGGAGACGTCACATCTCACACTCCCATCTGAAATTCCAAGTCCCCGAAGTCTCTTCGGAGGAACTTCTTCTTTCTTGCTCCATCTGCAGTGAGCTCTCTCGTCTTCGCTGCCATGGTCACAGTCTTCTTTTATCTTCATATCTTCACAGGATCAGTCGGAAGGAGAATTCTGATTGTAATGCCTGTGGACACCGTCTTCAGGACCTCAATCATCTCCTCCTCGACTGTCCTGCTTCTGAACCCCTTCGCAAATCTATCTTTAGCTCCTCTCTCTCTATTCTTGATCTATGGTCCAGACCTTGGGGTGTGGCCCGACTGTTGGGTCTCCACGGAGTTCCTCCACGCCCCCATCCCTCGGAAGGGGTCGGGTAGTACCACCACCACCACCACAATCATAGCAGTACACGTATTGGTATACGACCAAGCTTTGTTGTGTGACGGGCACAACATCTTTCTGAATTGAGAGCAGAATCTTGAGCATTTGGAAAATAACAGCTGAAAAAAAATGTTCAGCTGTTAAACTTTGCGTTATTTTCCAAATACGCAAGATTCTGCCCTCAATTTACAAAGATGCTGTGCCAATCACACAACAAAGCTTGGTCGTATACCAATACGTGTGCCACTGTGATAGTCGGTACGTAGGTCGCATATCCTTAAGATTACAGGAAAAAATCACTCAACACATTCCCAAATCAATTCAAAAAAAGAAAAGTCAACAAAAGTTCTGTCTCGACAAAACTGCAAAGCCAAGACTCCTCTAAATCAATTGGAATGTGATTCGGCCATTGGACTTCACTTACTTCATAATCCTGACTGCGCTGCCCACTATCATGATCCACAATTTACAATTTTGGCAAAGGCAAGAAATCAATTTCACTTAACAGCGCTAGAAGCTACTTTTATTAAAACACAGTAACCAATTTTGTGCTGGCAGAAAGAATTCGTCTACTCTCTTCAAATTTTACAACAATTAATCATTAGGTGGCATACACGCGAAGTTTGACAATCATCCAATCAAAATTATTCACGTAATATTATTTTATCTTTTTAGGTGTAAATTTTGACATCTCGAAAAACTACAAAAGGCCCCAATTTTCAACTCCAATTTATTATCGCGTTGATCCTTGACACAGGCGAGATGAAAACGTTCGAATCTCCTTTTAAAACAGCCTTTTTCAAGGCTACCAAAATCTTCAAAAGATCCAACGATGAATCCGATAAATGATCAAAGCAAAAGCAGTCTTAAAATTTTGTACCACTAAACAGCTGTTTAAAAATGCAGAATAAGAAAATCACCTCATTCTTAGCACTTCTGAAACAGTCTTTTGTACCGGAATGGACCAAAAAGTGATTTAAAGCATCTTTTGAAACATACATTTAGGGGGGTTAAAGGGGGTGAAGCACCCAGCTGGGATTATGCGCAAAAAATAAACAATAATCTAAAACATATCTTCACCAAATTTCGCCAGTTTACGTCTTAGTGCTTTTGAGATATTTGATTTCAAGGTAAGGAGATCTCCCCAACAGTGTTGCCAGTAAAACTTTCATTTTTCTTAAAATAATGTTTATTGTAATCTTTCACATTGGTTTGAAAGCTCCTGAATGCCAGACTTCTGCATGAATTAGTGTTACAACAGAAATACTTCTAAAATTTAAATAATTCAAAAAGTAATGCACTCAAAAGTATTGCTCGTACAGGATTTTACCAATCTTGTTTATATTTGGCACAAAACAGGACACATCTTTTTGCGATTGTTATATTTTTTTTTTTTTCAAATTTTTAAAGCTTAAACTAGATTTAAAAATGGCTGCCCCTCTTGAAGCTCATCAGAAGCAAAGAGCTGTAATCGAATTCCTTGTTGCAGAGGGAGAAACCTCTCTGAAAATTCACAACCGGTTGAAAAATGTCTACTAAGATAATATCATAGACTATAGAAATGTAAAAAGATGGGTACAGCGATTTAAAAAAGTACTGAAGACAGGGGCGTCGCCAGCTTCACGAGATCGGCGGGGCAAAATTTAAATCGGGGAAAAAAAGCTGAAAATTAGCGTTGAACTTGACCCAAATTTTCATTATTCCTGAACTGAATTAAGGCGAATTTTCAGTGAAAATCAGGTGATCTCCAAAAAAAAAAGGTTTTCGCTGAAATCCGCAGGCTTTTTCTGACCAAAATCACAAATTTAAACGTTTTTCTGGCCAAAAACTGGTGATTTCCAAAAAAAAAAAAAGGTTTTCGCCGAAATTCGAAGGCTTTTTCTAACCAGAATCACAAACTTAAACGGTTTTTCCGGCCAAGAACAGCAACTTTTTCCTCTAAAAAAAATACCGTGGGGGCCAAGAAATCAATTGGGGGGGCAATGCCCCCCTGCTCCCCGCTGGCGATGCGTCTGACTGAAGACCATGAAGAGGTGGGTAAAGCCAGCACAGCCGATAGGCTACGTAGAGTGGTCGCCCATCAATCTCTGTCAATCCTGACAGCAAAACTTGTGCTGATGAGTTGATAAGAACTGACAGGTGCATTACTGTCGAGGACTGGCATCCAAGCTTGATGTAAGCACAGACAGGGCCCATTCAATCGTGGCGTCCCTTGGGTATTCATAAGTGTGTGCCCGCTGGGTACCCAGACAGCAGACGGAGGGCCACAAGACTGAAAGAGTTCGCTGCTGCACTCAGCTTCTGGAACTCCACCACGGAGACCCTACGTTTCTGGAAAGAATCATTACTGTACATGAAACACGGGTATAGCATTTTGAACCTGAATCTAAAAGGGGATCAATGAAATGGCATCACTCAAATTCACCAAGGACCAAAAAGTTCAAGGCCCAAAAGTCTGCTGGCAAAATTATGGCCACTGTTTTTTGGGATTCTCGAGGTGTAATCCTTGTGAATATTTTGCCGAAAGGGCAAACCATTAACTTTGAGGTAGACATTGAGACTCTTAGGAAGCTCAAAGCAAAAATTCGACGTGTTTGGCCCAACTTGGACATGGCAAATGTGCTACTCCAGCATGACAATGCACGTCCTCACACAAGCATCAAGACCATGGAGACCATCAGTTCATTTGGATGGACTGTGATACCACATCGGCCATATTCTCCAGATTTGGCACCATCAGACTACCCCCCCTTTGGTCCAATGAAAGAAGGACTTCGGGGCAACCGATATGGCAATGACAATGAAGTGAAAACTGCTGTCTTGAATTGGCTTAGACATTAACCGGCTGAGTTCTACAACACTGGTATACATGTCCTCGTTCATAGATGGACTGTAGCTCTTGAAAGAGGTGGAGACTATGTAGAGAAGTGAAAATGTAATCCTCACACTTGTACCTTTCTTTTGATGTATAACACATGTTGCTACTATAATTTGTTTGCACATAATGAAATTGAGTGCATTACTTTTTGAATATCCCTCGTATATCCCAATTCCTAGAAACTTATTTTTCAACTGGCCACACTGTCAGGGAGATCTCCTCAACTTTGAAATGAAAACCCGCGTTTTTGGCACTTCTAAGACTATCTTTTACAGTGGAATTGACCTAAAAATGATTTAAAGTATATTTTGAAACGTTTATTTAGGGGGACTGATTTGTCAAAAATAAAACTCACAAATCAGAATTAAAAACTGAAAAATGGCCAAAAATAGATAATTAAATTTGATCGCTCATTGAAAAATGCTTGTAGGTTTTATCATAAGATATATAAGCTCCAAAATAGGTGGGGGGGGGCTATTTTGTACTATTCAATTACCAATCACTTCTCTCAAACTTCCTTCCATTAGCCCCCCTAATTATATCTTTCTCTGCAAAATATAAGCAAAATAGACTACTCCTTTAGAGTTGTATTGAACTACTGGTAAAGGATTATGTGATTTACCAGCTTGTAAATAAGAGAATTGAAATTCTAATCATTTGCTACCTCCCACATAGCCCATTTGTGCATCTAGTATAATCATGTTTTGCAGTGGTAATTTCTCTGCCACGTTTTAATAGCACTAATTTTTATCAAAATAGGCCTACAATTAAGTTATTTTTTACAAAAAAGATACAAAATCTTAGAGCGCAGTGGGCTGCGCTTCCAGACCCTCAAAACTACCCCCCAACCATTGCAGATTTCTTGCTACAAGCCTGATGCAGAGCATCCAATGTGTTTAGCGTTAAATAGTGTTGCGCCATGATTTCAAAAATTGTTGAAGCGAAATGGCAATAAATGTTGTGTAATAAAATGTCTGTTTTTTTATGGTTTTGTAACTATTTATTTGATCACAACTGTTCATGCAGATACGGTTTTTACACGAATTTGGGTCGCAGTAGAAAATGATTGAGAAACACTGGCTTAGATGGTTTGGGCATGTAAACAGAATGCCTCAAGAAAAACTCCACAAACAAGCTTTACTTGCCAAAGCAAATGGGAGATGACCAATTGGACGACATAGAACAAGGCTGCCAGCTCATGGCCTGTGAGGTTGTTTTATGTGACCAGCAATCACACAAGTGGCTCATCCACAGAAGCTGCAGCACTTCCAAACATTGTGGATCCAATATGAATACTAGTTTCAAAAAACCAAACGTTTTAATTTTATCAAGAAATTTCCTTATTAATTTTAAGTTTTAACCATTTGAACTGCGGCTTTCTTTGAAAGTACGACCTACAAAATATCATTGTCACATCACTATAATAAAACAATGCTCAATCGGCCAAGTTTGCTTGAAGGAGGCAGCTGCAGAATGAGGTTACAAACTGGAAAAAGTCAAGTAGATACAAACTTTAGCCTGCAGGTGTTGCTGAGGTAAGAGGGTTGTTTAGGTTGTTAGTTCCACAAGAACATTAGTAGTTCTGACAAACAGAGACTTTGGTAGACGATGAAGACTTTTTTAAGCAGTGTTCTATACTTCTATGTATATTCAGAAGCTACATAGCAGACTTGAAACATAAAGTTTTTTTCACGACTATGAGGTAGCACTTACCTCACATAAAAATTTTTAGAAGGCATTCACAGTTATGTACGCCTGATGATAACAAACAAGTTTGAAATATGCATATAGCGTACTATTGTGATAAATTGCTAATGTGATGTCATATACGGTGTCAATGTTTAGTGATGCTAGCGCAATGCGGTTGAGCTAAGTGAAGTGCCAGTGTGATACTGGTCGAGAATCCTCTTTCTGGTGACCTTGTTGTCAGACTTGGATCAGAGTAATCTGAAAAGAGGGTATGATGGCAAGTGTAGAAATTGCCCTCATGTGTGGTTTGAAGGCTCGGGTGGGATGCCAGGATAGGCTATTTGTGAATTCAGATGCTGATGAAACACTAGCCTAATGAGAAAGCAGATATGTGAGGTAAGTACTACCTCATAGTCGTGAAAAGAAAAAAATTTCTATGCATATGTTAGACTTTGGTACTGTTAGATACTGTAACCTAGCTGTGTACAAGCAAAAGAATGTTTACATAAATGCATGTAGTGGTGTAAGCAGGATTTTAGCATGGAAGGGGGTGCACAAAACGTGCTGTTTCCATTCAAGTTGTTCCTGAAATTTACAATGCAGGGGAGCTTGCAAAGGTGTTTGAGCTCATAAGTCTCACAAATTTGCTGGTCAATATAGGTGAAGAGCAAAAAAAGGTTTTCCAGCACTTCAAGCAAATAATTTCGAGCAATTTCAGAATATTTTGCAAGATTGATCTCCTCAATCCTCATGGACTCTTTCTTTTGGCTTAACTCCGATTTTGAACAAGAGGGATTCTAACCCCCACATGGCTGCGGCCCTGAACACATGTATGACCTCTGCAGAGACTCATTTTCTCCAGCCACAAGCATAAACTTGAAAGGGTTTTTTTAAATGCCTGTTTGTGAAGTTTAAAAACTACTACTAAATTATATGCTGGTAGTAGTTTCTCAGACTTGTCGTGGGTAACTGTTCGTGTAATTACATTTTAGTACTGATAACCTAAATGCAGAATTAAAAAAATTGATTTAGCAAAAATGAGCAAACCTGTAAGCCAAAAACATAAATATGACGTCAATACATCAAGTGGCTCACTACACTGATTGATTTTTATCGAAATTATCAAAATAAACTTTTATTGAAATTATCAAAAATTACTTGGTGTTTAACTTACCGATACGTAAAAATGCATGTGGGCCACAATAACTTTTCTCTTGTAAAAAGTGGCCTGTAGCAGTTAAAAGGTTGGGCAGGCCTGACCTAAAATTAGATGGTCCAGTTACATTGCGGATCTTGGATGAAATGGCTTGGGACTTCACCCAAGCAAAATGATGGATGTGATGGAAGATGGTGAAGTGTGGTGGCTTAACCCCAAGCTGTTGTCCCAACAACCCTCACGGAAAATTGAGCAATGAAGAAAGAAGAACTCTTTCACACACCTACTTTTTTGTAGTTTGTGATTGAAGAAAAATTTTGATATAACTCATTTACATTCCTAGTACTGACAACTAGCCAGGTTCATAATCAAAAATCTGCAATAGGAGAGCTGTGTTAGGGGGCAAAGCCTTCAGCCACCAACGGCCATTGGGGGTATGGGGGCAAAGCCCCATCACCCACAGATACTGCAATTTTTTTGCAATAATAACAATTTTAGGCCTAGTTTGGTAAAGATTAATGCTTTTAAAATGAGGCATAGAACCTAGCACTGCAAAAACATCATAAAACTGGTTGCATAAATGGACTACAAGTATGTGGGTGATGGCTTATGGTAAAACTTCAATCCTACCTTTATTTCCAGCCAGTAAACCATAAAATCCTATCATTTGAAAAAGGCTGAGCTTCTTTGCATGCTGCTATCCTAGACCTAATCCCAACCCTAAACCTAACTGTAACCCTAGCTCTAACCCTAATGTTAATCCTAAACCCAAACTCAAAATCTTAACCCAGATCCTAATGATAATAATTCAAAAAATAAAAGAGTATTTAAGCAATTGAGCATCCACTCTAGCTCTTTTATTCTCTATAAGCAAAGCTCATTTGTATGCTAAGAGTGCAGATAGGCACTTCCTTTGAAAAAACTCAAGAGCATTAATCCAAATCGTCTGTATTTTGTAATGCTAGATAAAGATAATTCGGGAAGAGGGGCTAATGAAATGAGATTTGAAAGAGGTAATTGGTAATTAACTGAATGACATACTGAATATACCCCCTATAATTTTTTTAGAAAGCCTACATTTAGTATTTTGCACCAAGCGATTGAGATGTTTATTTTCAGCCATTTTAGTTGGTTACTACTGATTTTATTTTTTACCAATATTAATCCTTCACCTAAATAACGTTAGTTTCAAAAGAGGCTTTTCATTACTTTAGACTCCAAATTACTTCAAAGAAAACCCTCAGAAGTAGGCCTATAGTGTGAAAAATGTCATATTTTTCTCATTGTGCACCTTGGTCAACAGGGCCAATGGGTGCCAATAGCCTAATACGTAACTGCTACTAGAGTATCGCATGGCAAAAAATCTGTCTTTTAACAATACAATAAAGCTTCTTATAGGACCTTCACAATGCAAATTATTTCAACAATGGCTTTGTACAATCACAACATACCAACTATTATGAAAATAAATTTCATATTCTGTCCTGATAAATAACGAGAAAACTTTCAAAATATTTGCCAGGACTTATCAACAAAATTCAAGGACTTTCCAGGACAGCAAAAAATTCAAGACTTTTCCTGGAAGTGGAAACCCCTTTTATTAAGCAACGATGCTAATTGTGTGCTCAGTAATTGATTTAAAATTTTAAGATGGCTGCTTGATTCGATGACCGAGAGGCTCTTTGCAGTTTTCTGCTACATTTCATTTTTCACAAATGCTTATGTTTGTCTGAATTATTTTGAAGCGCAAAAATAAACTTCTATCTATCTACTATACCAGAACCTAGCACAAATGATTGATCACAAGATGCATTGTGATTATTGCATTGCCAAAGGGTTTGGATAAACACTCAGATAAAAAATGCGCTAAATAGCACAAAAAAGGCAAACAACTGGTACCATTTGCATCATTGCTTTGTGGAAAATTTGGCCAAAATTTCATCACTAATGTTGCTCTGATAGAATTCTTTTGACTTTGTACAAGGTGATTTCATAGGAAAAGGAACATTTTTGCCATATAGCCATGACAAATTTTTGTTGGGGGTATTGATGCACTCTAATGGTGGGTCCATGACAACTAACTGTGACCCAACTGACCGCGAACAATGCTGATTGGCTGAAAATGCCCGAACCCTCACTTAGTGACGAAATCACGGCGACAAAATCTGTGACGAAATCACTGTAAAATCGTTGCTCTGCGGTCAGTTTGTTCGCGGTCAGTTTGTCGCGGTCATTTGACTTGACTGC
The DNA here is from genome assembly GCA_963965965.1 of Trididemnum nubilum. Classification (NCBI taxonomy): domain Eukaryota; kingdom Metazoa; phylum Chordata; class Ascidiacea; order Aplousobranchia; family Didemnidae; genus Trididemnum; species Trididemnum nubilum. The sequence continues at coordinate 24,768,264 of OZ014489.1, read as the reverse complement.
CTAATGGCTGCCTTGTTTTTAGATTATTACAATTACTTTCCTTTTAATTTTTTCATTGGGTTTATGTCAATGACAAAAAGTGTGCCTCACTAGAGCACTCTTGTTTGTGATGTACCAGTAAGCACACCAATAGCAAGGATCACTGAAGCAGTTGAATTTGTAATGTTGCTGAAGCTTTAAACACGCAGAGTAAAATTGAATAGTTTGATGTGCTCCAACCAAAAATAATATTGATTGAATTTTGCTATCACTAGATATTCATGTTGAGATTTATTGAACTTTTTTCTTCTTTTTTTTTTGCATGTAAACAAAATTTTTGTTGTTGCATAGCAGTAGTAAATTGAAAATGATTGTTGTACTGTATGCAGTCTTGTAGTACGAGTAATAAAATTTTGTAATCACGGAAGGACTTTATTTGTGCTCACCCTATGCAACAGCCACTTATGCAAGAGGATTAACGATTCTGGTTAGCCTATTCAAAATATCTGCAGACTAATTTCCTTACTTTTAGTTTTGAGTACAGGAATGGAACAGCTAGGAACTGTTCTGTCTTCTTCAGAAAAACACATATCTTGTACCGATAGTAGAACATTAAAAAGTTTCAACTGGTTTCTGATTAGCTTTCTACACTGCTACAGGGTATAGTAAGGTGGAACTTCCTACATAACATAAGAACCAATCGCATGTACAGAAACAAATTTGTAATCTGAAAGAATCTAGGCTATCCAAGCTCATAGAATCTTGGCAATCAAAATCAGAAATGCAATCACGATAACCTGATTTAACACATATAACAGAAAACCTATAGTCTAAAAAAATCTATTCTAAGCCTTAAGCCCAGCCTACTTAAAGAAATGGTTTAAACACTTAAAAAATGGCTGAGAGTCAGTGGAGACAAAACTCGCTCAGGGAGAAGCACAAGCAGAAATGAGGAGGTGGAGGATGAAGTCTGTGAAGTTTTTTTTTTATTCCTTGTGGCATTGTGCATCATGAATATGCACCAGAAAGGCAAACAATTAACAAAGACTACTGCCTGGGGGTCTTGCGTCAGTTTTGTGCAGCAGCAAGACCCATGAAGAGCAAAAAATTTTCAGCTAAACCATGACAATGCTCCTCCTGATTTTGCTCATGTCATCCAATATTTTCTAACAAATAAAAGCATGCTGCTAGTTTGACAGACTCCATACTTTCAGGATTGGCACCATAAAATTTTTTGCTTTTTCCAAAATTGAAAACAATTCCTAACGAAAAGCTGTTTCAGTCATAAGACGACATCACGCAAAAATTGTCCGCACAACTTAAGCCTGTTGGCGGCATTCCAAAGGTGCAATTTCAGAGGACTTTCCAGAAGTGGCAGAAGCACTGGGAAAACTGTGTTGAATATTTCAACAGAGATTAAGTAACATTGGTGAAATTTATTTTGTTGGGTGCTTTAAGCAAAAAAGCCAGAATCTTTTTGAACAGAACTCATACTGCAATATCGGCTATGATGCCCAATGGTTGCCCAGGCCAAGATCACTTGAAATACCGGTAATTCTGGATTAGCCTAACAAGATCAGATCAACTGTAATCTACGTAGCTTCTAGTTTTTAACATAGTCTAAACCAACAGGAGATATAACGGCATATAAATTAATTTTTCCGGTATTGAAGTATACCATATCGGCAACAAGCCTAGGCCTTCCAGCAGTGTAAAAATCTTTAGATATAGCCTAATCCATGCTACACTACGTACACATAGATTCTAAAAACCTGCAGGAAATCGTTTCCTTTTGATTGTTATTCCAGCCTTTTCATCTTTTAAGGTAGCGTTTTAGCAAACACCAAACCAATTAAGAAAAATAACTGACGAAGAAGGCCGAGTGTTCACTTTTGCAACAGGGCAAAACTGACTGGAGGCATAACTGGCGAGTTACTAAATTGTTCCTCAGTACTTTAATCAATAAATTTAAAAACTGGCTAGCCTGATCAATTTCAAACTGATTCTTCTTGAGTCGCTGCATTCATTAGTCTACAGAATCACATAAGCCTAAATGGTACCTGTGTAGATTAGGCTAACTCAAGAAAAATGTGCGGACTGCAAAATTGCGTACGTAGTTTATGGTAACTATATCCTTGGTCAAGGCCAAGTCAATATATTTACCAAATTAAAGCAATTTTTTCGCCGACAATTTTCCTATCAGCTTACGAAACTAGGCTACAGTACTGCTTTCTGGCTTTCTGCTCCACGTCACCCGCATGCTTGCTTGTTGACCGCCTGACATGAAAATCCAAAATAGCAAGCAGCTCGCGAACACGCCCATTTTTGATCATGTGACCTGAACATGGTTGTAAAATCATTATTTATTTTTATTTATTTATTTGCAAAATAAATACAGTAAATAAAAATATAAAATAAATAAAAACTATTAGTAAAACATTCATTCCAAAATCAGTATTTATTTATTTATTTCTCACTGTGCACACGTAGCATGCTAAATAGTATTTTTTTTATCAGTTCTATTTCCACCGTAGTACTTTAAAAAAACGCTTAGTTTTTCACTATTACCTCCATTTTAGCATTTTTTTAACCAAGTGCGCCAAGGGCAGTGTTGCAGATTCGGAGTCGTTAGTCGGAGTCAGGCCTACGAGAGGGGGGTACATCAACCCGGGCCCGGGCCTAGGGGGGCTCGAACTCAAGGAGCCCAGAAGAGTTTAGGTACCCGCTTTAAGTACCCGCGTTAGGTCTGGTCTTCACCTACACTTGGGAAAGAAATTGGACTAAATTTCAGTGAAGAACTTTGCTGCCCAAAGAGATTTGGGGGCCCAGCATTGACCTTCGTACCCCCTGGAAAAATTTCTCTCTGGGGCCCTGATCGGAGTTGGGGGAGTCGAAGGTTTTAGCAGGAAGTCGGAGTCGAAAAAAGGATTTTTCCGGAGTCTGGAGGCGGAGTCGAAAAATATATGCTCAACTCCCGACTCCCAGTGTCGCACAAAAATCTGATTAAAATGTTAGCTACATCCTGTGTTGACGTAACTGTGGTCAAGTTGCATGTAGCAGTAGCACGCAGTAGTCTGGCTACAGCATTATACGCTTATATTTATATCTTCACATTTTTGAATGGGTTTGTATTCTCTGTATTTAGTGTGTTGTCGTACTTTGCTAATCTGACAAAAATTCGGGCGGAGCCCCGGAAGTTTTAGCTTTTTCGATGTTTTTCTACGGTAAAATGCAGCATTTGGTAATGTTGTAACCAGGAATGTGGAGCTGGAAGCGGTGGAAGCGGCAAATTTTTGTGAAAGCGGAAGCTGGAAGCGGTAAAAGGGTATCGCTCACGTTTCCACTTTGCCAATCATACCGAACGTCAAAAATCTGATTGTGGTGCAATTTTTTGTAAAATATATGACAAAAAGTAGATGTTTTATCAACCATCATTTGCAAAGAAACATTTTTAAAGGCTTGTGGTTCACTTAACTCTGGGGCAGCCCCCACCCCTATCAACTCAAATGTGAGCCACGTAGCTAACCAACTCATTTTTCAAATTACAAGTGTTCAAAAAATGTCAATTTTAGTCTCAAAAATATTTTTAAACAGGGCTTTAACCATTTTTAAAAATCAGGGGCCATACTTGTAAAATACGGTTACGGAAAACAGCAGTGTCATCGCCACGGGGAACCAAGGGGGCCGTGCCCACTAACGACTGCTTGTACCCCCCCCCCCCCCCCCCTATTTCGGTTTACTTTTTTTGAGAGCACACTCAAGATTTTTTAGGTCGTAGACTGTTGCGCAACCAGAGGAAAGGGGCGAAAGAGCCTTCATCTCCCTTTAGCCTAGTCAATTAGAAAATATAGCCCCAATGAACAAGCGTTTAAACGTGTTTTGGACTTAACCTTCCGTACTTATTAGGAGGTTGAAGGGGCTAGGCAATTTAATTTTTTCAATAGCTTCTGAATTTTTGCAATTTACTAGAATCATTCATATGTCTACAAAGACGTGAGAAATGTGATTGAAATGGTGTTGAAATCGCTATTTTTGCGGCAAAATCACAAAAATCACGGAGCGGTTGGGGGCTTCGCCCCCAGGCCCCCCTGTGATATATTTGAGTTGCATCGGCTTGTTCAGCTTGGGGCATAAATTAGACAATTTTGTGGAAAAAAATTACTTTTGGTTCAAGCCCTTGCTTCTTAGCATAATCCTGGTTCCGCTTCTGGTCGACTTCACTTCTGCAGACAGATTTTTCAAGCGATTATTTGGCTTACGAAACAAACGCTGCCGGCGTTATACGTCTCTTTTTTCAAACATGAATGCAAAATTTTCAAAAGAGTGCATAATTTGTAGCCGTAAAATATTAGTTTTTATGTGCCAAAGTTCACTCTATTTTAGTGCCCCGCCCCCACTTTCGGTTAGTGCTCCCTCCTTTAGTTTGCTCTGGTTACGGCACTGGAACCCAGTAGGCTATATTAGCCAACATAATCAAAGTTTCCAGTTTCAGTATTTTAATTTCTTTCATTGCGATAACATCTTCTTGAAACACATACAGAGGAGAGCATCACAACGTATTTCAACCAAAGTTTAATATTGACTTTTAAACATAGGCTAATGTTATAATATTTGTCTTAATCATTATTCTTGTAATTTTTTTTTTTTAATTCTTTCCCTGTCCTAAAAATACACGTTGCTAGCAAAAATTTAGAGCAAACCTACTACGCAATCAAGTTATTAAAAAAAATTCTGTAAGTGTGGAAGTTTCGTCCCACGCTACCTAATTATAGCCAAGTAACAGCGCAGATGCAATTGAAGTAAGCTATTACCCTGATCGCTTGGAAATCCGTCTCCAGACCCCAAATAATCGCTCATTATTTTAAAATTCTGGGTAAACGTTCAAAGAAATTCACATCAGCTGAAACACAACGACCATGTGATTTGACTTTTTGCTTCAGGGCCACTCTAAATTCAAATTCCTGACTATGCCCGCGTGCAGATCCTTGCAATGACAAACCACTGAATGCAATCATCAGAGGTGGAGTCGAGGACACAAGGCTCGAGGCCAAGGACACAAAAAATATCCGAGGCCAAGGCCAAGGACAGCCTTTCCGAGGACAGACACTCTCGAGGCCAAGGACAGGAATGATCGAGGCCAAGGACCAAGGACACAAAGCGCAAGTGCTCTCCAAAAAAAAAAAAGGTCTTCACGAAAATTTTTTAGGCGATCTCAAAAAAAAATTTTTTTTTTTTCAAGCGATCTCCACAAAAAAACGTTTTCCAAAAAAATTTTCAACCGCTTCACAAAATTTTAACAATTCAAAAAATACTGCTGTCCTCGAGCCGAGGACAGGCCAATTTTCGAGGACTTGAGGCCTCGAGGCCAAGGCCAAGGACTTCAAAATGTGTCCTCGAGGACGTCCTCGAGGCCAAGGACGTCCTCGAGGACTCCATCTCTGGCAATCATAACAATGCTGTTTTATCTTGACTTATCTGGAAAAAAGTTTTGCCAAAAAATTTTAAGCAAAAATTACGTCATCAAGTGATGAAAGCGGAAGCGGTGGAAGCGGAAGCGCTAAGGGTGGAAGCAGAAGCGATTCAAAATTTGCTGCTTTTACATTCCTGTTGTAACAACAAAAATTTGCCAGCCAATAGGGTGACAAAAAAGTGCAACTGTATAAATATCGAAATTCAACGGGAAATATATGAGACTATATATCAAAATATTTATCAGCAAAATTTATGGGAGTCGGAGTTGAAATCTTACCATTTTAAAGAGTCAGGAGTCAGAGTTGATAGGAAATAAAGCCCTGGAGTCAAAGTCGGAGTCGAACTGAAAAAATGGCGGAGAGCCAGAGTCGGAATCAGAGCCGAACTGATTTTGCTTCCACTCTACAACCCTGGCCAAGGGCCGACTGTGGTGTACCCAATCTTTGCTGTCTGTGACTGGTGTGCTACTTTTTCATATTGCTGAACTGAATTTGTACTGTATAGCGTCTTTGATCTGCTACTTTGTGTTTGGCTTTTGTCAATACTCGCAACGTTAGCTAACTAACGAAATTTAATGAGTTAACGGTAACACGAAAATTGCTAGAATGAATACAGAGCGAGACGCGAGTATCACAAGACAGTGCAACCATTGAAGCATAACGCGTCTCGCACGAGACATCAAAACGGCATCTTTAACTGGTGGTTCAATCTTACACACACAATGGTGATAACAAAGCGGTTTCCCACACTTTGCATGGATGAAACCCCCTGATGAAACCAGGAATGTTGAAACATGAAACAGCAAATGGCTCCGTTATTATTCTTATTATTTGGGCACATTTGAAAAAAAATTGGTAGCCAGCATTTTTTTCGGTACAGTCTAGTACACCAATAGAATGCAGTCAGAGTTGACACGATTGAGTGATTTTCCAATTTTAATTTTGTGTGTTGGTTTGAAAGTTTTCGGAAAACATAACAAAGGCATTTTGTAACTAGATGGGAGTTTGCCAGCAAACCCAGTGAACGACCGACGCGTAGCTAATGCTGTGATGCTCAAAAGTACTTTTTGTCTACCGTAAAATCAGCAGTTATTCAAAAATATCTGATTATGGAACCTCCAGAAAAGTAGTGTCAAAACATTTGTCAATTAAATATCTCCTGATCTCAAAAAACACTGGCACCCTAACTTGCGTCGTTCAAAAAATTGATTTTTTGGGGGTCCATTTGGAGGGTGGCACCCCCAAACTATGTCAAAATATTTGTAGGCCTATGTTAAATATCTGCTGATATCAGAGGTGGAGTCCTCCAGGACACATTTTGAAGTCCTTGGCCTTGGCCTCGAAGCCTCAAGTCCTCGAAAATTGTCCTGTCCTCGGCTCGAGGACAGCACTATTTTTTAAACAATTGAAATTTTGTTAAAAAGCGCCAGAAACCTCGCGGAAAATTTGCGAGCACCTTTTTTGTTTTCCTCACTTGGAGCATAGGCGTAGCCATGGGGAGGATGGCAGGGGGATCGCCCCCTTCCCAATTGAAATTTCACCAATGACAAAAATGTGACAAAAAAGCCTACTGTTTCTTCAGTTTCAGTTTCTTTTTAGCATTTTTTGTTTACAACAGTATAACTAACAACAATATTGAAGGCCAGGGGCGCCGGGTCCCCCTCAATTCTACTTTTGCCAGCCAATTTAAACGTACAACCCGAAGAAAATGGAGAGTTTTTGTCCTAAAAGTTGCTATCTCAGGCCCACATCAGGCCTTTTTGTGAACTTAATGCATTAATCAGAGCCGGATTTACCATAATATGACGCAGTACCAGCAGTAGCGTAGCCATGGGGGAGGCGGGGGTTATAGCCCCCCCTCCATCGGCCTGTCAACCAAAATGCAGAATAAGTAAAATACCCCGTTTTTAGCCCTTTTGAGACTGTTTTTTGCGCTGAAATTGACTAAAAAGTGATTTAAAGTAACATTGGAAACATATATTTAGGGGGGGGGCTAATTGTCAAAAATTAAAGTCACAAATTAATGAAAACTTTGAAAAAATGCCCGAAAATAAGCAATCAAACTTGATTGCTAATGTAAAAACGCCAAACATAGGTTTTATCAACAAATATATCATAAACTCAAGAATAAGAGGAGGGGGCTATTCAGTGTTAGTTAATTACCAGTCACTCCTCTCAAATATCTTTCCATTAGCCCTTCCCCCAAATATTTTTTTTATAAAATATAGACGAAATAGATTACACCGAGTGAGTTTTATTAAATAATAGGATTTTATGATTTACCAGCAAGTAAACAAGAGAACTGCAATGTTATCATTAGCCACTCCTCATATAGCCTATTAATGCAACCAGTTGAATTACGTTGCGCTGCCAATTTCTATGCCACGTTTTCAAAGCAATATTTTTTATCAAAATAGCTGTAAAATTAAGTTCATTTCGCAAAAAAATGCAAAATTTTCGAGCGCTGGAGGCTCCGCCCCCAGACCCCCAAAACAGCCCCCCATTGTGAATTTCTGGCTACGCGCCTAAGCTAAAATCTAGGGGCCCCGAGCTAAAATCGTAAGACTTTTTTTTGTCTTCTCCTATATTTGGCAGAAAGATGTTGCGAAAATTTCCGAAGTGCCATGAGTCTAGCGCGAAGTAAATCCTGCCCGGCAATAACATGGTTAGTAGACGTAACCATCTTTTGTACTATTTTTCAATTACAATTCAGTAATTCACCTCCAACCTCACCGTTTTTTATGCACAAAATACTTTTAAAAAAATTAGCCATGGAAAATGCTGATTGAACGAATCATTGAACTTCAATTGAGGGGGCTGGCCGAACATGTACTACTTTAACTGGTTATTTTTATGACAAAACTAAATCTCTAAGAAAAATCTTCCAAGGATTATTATTTACTGCTAAAATGCTGCAAGAGACAATGCACCTTGCTTTCCCCTACCTGGACCAGATCACTTACAATTAAATTTAACTCCAAAACGCAAGATGTTAAACGTGTTTTGGACTTAAATTGCAAGTAGAAGAAGTATTAAACAATTTAATTTTTTCAATTGACTTTCAAATGGCAAAAATCTAGTGCTTTTAAATGGCTCTGAATACTTGCGAAATGTGATTCAATAGCATTAAAATAGCTTTTTTTTCCGAAAAATTACAAAAAATCGCCCAACGATTGGGGGCTTCGCCCCCAGACCCCCAAAGCCTCCGGCGGATGGGGGCCCCCGCCCCCAGACCCCCGTCTGTGATACCTTTGAGGTACACCAGCTTTCTCAACACGCTGCCAAAGTTAAATATTTGCGTTTTTCAACTATTAGTTTAAGCCCTCTCCCTTTGCAAAATCTGAGTTATGTGCCAACAGGCAACGATTTCAGATCTTCCATCCTACGATATCTTTGTCAAACAAAAACTTCCTCTTTGGAAAAAATTTGATGACGTCATTGCATGTGATTTGTGGTTTAAGCCTCCCCCAATCAAAAATTGTCGGTACGCGAATGAATTGAAGATCGCCTGAAAAAAATTTTTGAAGACTTTTTTTCGGAGAACACTTGCTCATGTGTCTTTGGTCCCTGGCCTTGGCCTCGAGAGGTTCTGCCCTCGAAAAAGGCTGTCCTTGGCCTTGGCCTCGGATTTTTTTTGTGTCCTTAGCCTTGGCCTTGAGCCTTGCGTTTTCGATTCCACCTCTGGCTGATATTATAAAACATTGGCACTCTAAGTTAAGCTGTTCAAAAAATTGATTTTTGGGGTCCATTTGGGGGGGTTTCCCGGGGGGGGTGGCACCCCCAAACTGTGTCAAAATGTTTGTCTGTAAAATACTGCTGATATCATTAAACATTGGCACTCTAGTTTATTGTTCAAAAAATTGATTTTTAAGGGGTTTATTTGGGGGATCCCCAGGGGGTTGGCACTCCCAAACTACGTCAAAATGTTTGTCTCTTAAAAATCTGCTGATATCGCAAAACATTGGCACTCTAAATTGCGCTGTTCAAAAAATTGATTTTTAAGGGGGGTCCATTTGGAGGGGTCCTCGGGGGTAGTGGCACCCCCAAACTATGTCAAAATGCTTCTCTGTAAAATATCAGCTGATATCAAAACAAACTGGCACCCTAGCTTGAACCGTTCAAAAATTGATTTTTGGGGTCTACTTGGGGGGTTTCCCGGGGGGTGGCACCCCCAAACTATGTCAAAAACTTCGTCCGTTAAATATCTACTGATAGCAAAAAAAAGTAGCACTCTAACTTGAGCCGTTCAAAAAATTGATTTTTTGGGGCCCCATTTTGGGGGGTTCCCGGTGGAGTTGTTCCAAAATATTTTGGGAGAAATAATTGCGTTTGCAGCTCAACAACTTTACACAAAAATTAGATTTCCATGTTTTGTGGTTTAGGAGAAGAGCGTACAAAAATTAGGAAGAAAAAAAGGAAAAAAAAAGAAATGAACCTCATTGCGGCCAAAAGTGGGTTGGTTGGGATGAAAGAGTATCTTGAGACATACAACCCTATGAAATATTTTTTGCCGTACTTAAGCCGTTTTTGACTGAGACCGCTTTTTATGCCAAAGTTGCAGGCCGGTTTTCGGGTTCTAAAACCAAAGTCACGTGACCTATTGCCTCGAAATTGTGTACAAACATACAACTCATTAATCTCAAACTGTTATCCAAAGTTCATGTAGCTAGATCCAACCGTTCTCGAGTTATAAGCAAAAGTCAGAAATTTCGCACTCGTTAGTTGGAAAATGGCCGAGTAAAAACAAAGGAACACGCGACGCGAGTGTCGGTCGTTCCAATAAACAATACGCAACTGAGGTGGAGTCGAGGATACAAGGCTCGAGGCCAAGGCCAAGGACGCAAAAAAAATCCGAGGCCAAGGACAGCCTTTCCGAGGACAGAACCTCTCGAGGCCAAGGACAGGAATGCTCGAGGCCAAGGCCAAGGACCATTGACATGAGCGCAAGTGTTCTAGAAAAAAAAAAAGTCTTCACAAAAATTTTTCAGGCGATTTCCAAAAAAAAAAAAAAAGGTCTTCACAAAAATTTTTCAAACGATCTCCACAAAAAAGCGTTTTCCAAAAATTTTTTCAAGCGTTCCACAAATTTTAACAATTCAAGAAATAGTGCTGTCCTCAAGCCGAGGACAGGCCAATTTTCGAGGACTTGAGGCCTCGAGGCCAAGGCCAAGGACTTCAAAATGTGTCCTCGAGGACGTCCTCGAGGCCAAGGACGTCCTCGAGGACTCCACCTCTGATATGCAACAACAAAGGAGTTTTTTGAAGCATTTTTCATGAAATTACTCAAGCGTGTCGTTTCTGACTGCGTTATTTTTGGTGTTGATTGATTGATTGATTGATTGGTGCATCTTTATCCTCCTATCACGAGAAAGCGACGGTGCGCTATATTTTGGACGAATCCGCACCCGCTTAGGAGTTGACCATTTTCCAAGCTTTCCTGTTGACGTTTTGACTTCTTCCCACGTAAATTTGCTGCTTGTTCGAAGCCACCAAGCAGAGATAATTATCGTAAAGCGTCTTATCCAAGGACGCAACAACGTGACCAGGGTGCGGGTTGAACTCATGATCCTGCGATCAGAGTCGTCGTAAAAACGACGCCTCTACCCATTCGGCCACGCTGCTGCCACGCTGCTGTTCTAGACTTTTCCAATTTTTCTTGTTTTTTTGTTGGAAGTATTCAATTCAATTTATTAAGACAGCGAAAAGACTATTCAGTCATCAAAGTCAACCGTCACGAGTTCATATTTACAAACCATTTTTACCAAACAAAAGCAAATAAGCAAGCTAAGTACAGCAAGAAACAAATCACTAGGAAATTTACAGCAAAAAATGACAAGGTTATGTTCAAAGTCATATCCCTGACAGGTACCTCCCACCCCCCAATCCGAAATGATAACTACTGATAGGTATCAATTAAGATTCTTTTAAATTCTTTTTTGAATCTGTAAAAGTTCATCTCTTTCACTTGCAGTGGTATTTGATTCCAGATTTTTGGTCCAATATACTGTAAATTAAACATTTTTGGGCTTGTTTTGTTGCAACTCTTGTTATGAAATAATTTCATTTGTGTTTTGTTCTGGTGTTATATGAGTGTAATTCATCTAGCATGGTGTATTTGTGTATTTCTGCATTATAAGTGTTGAATGATTTGTTGTAGACACGGTGCATTAATTTAGCTACTTCAAGTTCATTCATTCATTCATTCATTCTTTTTTTATTCTTGACCACCACAACAATAGCAAATGCATGGTAACACAATAATAACACGTAGAGTCAGGAAAAGGAAGTAGCGACACAACGTCAGACGTTAAGACATGCAGAGGATACTGAACACAAAAAAGCGATTTTTATTTGCATGGTTGCTACACCTGTCACACCAGCTCAAAGTACATTGTAAGCCTAATCAATCACAAACATCAACATACACGCAGGCACACAAGATGGAAGTAAAACTAACGACTGGAGTAGTTGTTCGAATGATTGATAAAAAGAAAAGAGAGGGACAGTGACCAGTGCAAGGCCAGGCACAGTAACGTAGGTGGTCAACGGGTGGCGCAACCGGCCCAAAACTATGTTTAGCTCAGCGGAGCATGGTGAGGAAAGAAAAACCACCCTGAAAATGAAACCTCACCGGGTCCAGAAACCCTTTCAAGTAGCAGCTGGTCATAGCATCAAGACAATAACAATTTTGCAATCGATACATATGCATCAAAACAATTATACACAACATATAGCAATATGAGTCACACCATCCACATTGCGTCTAAATAATTAGCTGGTACAAAGTACTAAACTTGTGATCTCTCCGATATCTTAGTCAGAACGAAGGTATACCCACGAGAGGAACTAAATTTGTGTCTATGCAATGTTGATAATGTGTATCTCACACCAGTTAAGGTAGAGTCCGGTGATACTCAACTTAAACGGCAATGGCTTTAGTCACCTTGCTGTGCGATGTACTGGGGAATTCACCGGCAAGCAGTTAATTGCCTATTTATCATGAAAGCAGTTTTTAAGTTTTAGTAAAATTATTACCAAGTCATCAGGTTTTGTACTAAGTTTTAGCACCCCAGGACTCTACCAAGGCGTTCAAGCAGTAGTCAGAAATAAATAGTAACGTAATAACAAAAAAAAAAAAAAAAAAAAAAAGACACAGCCAAAAAAAAAAAAAAAAAAGAGAAAGTAAGCTACAACAAACGACAGATAACGAAAACAAGTAAGGACAATAGCTGCTATTTTTACAAGCGGAGCAATAAGATTATGGTAAGAAATGGATTAAAGGCAATCTTTTCATAAGGTATAATTAAACATGCCCAAGCAAAATGTTATGTATGTGATGGTATACTGATTTGATGTCAAATAGATCTGAACCAAGAATTGATTAACATAATATCTTGACCTCGAGATCAATAACCAGCATAAAAGAATTGTCCGTATTTAAAGTTCAAGTCGGTAATTTACTACACCACTTCAGTTTTTGTTGCCTTGCCCAGTCGAACGTACACCTTGCGTAGCCACCATCATCCAATCCTGCTTACTGCTGGGGTTGTAGACTTGAAGAAAAACCTGAAAAAAAGAGAACAAAGCAGGAAAAGGAAAACCAAAATAAATAAATTGAGGAAGGAAAAAATGCAGATTTTCGAGGACATAGAAATGGGATTTTAAGATTAATGACGACAACATAATATAATCTTTTAGCATACTTCGACCAGTTTATTCCGATCCAAAAACTTTCCGAGTTTTCTAGAACTTTTATTATAACCACCAAGCAGAGTTACTTTTCGGGACTAATCCTGTCCAAAGTGTAACAAGATTAGCAAAACAGCACTATAGTATTACACATAAAACGCAAACAATGCCCTAGAAATCAGACTTGTATTAAGTCTTTACATAAAATGTTTCGCATTTTTAAATTAAATGATGCTATCGTGAGATCCTGGGACTTGAAAAAAGTGGGAACTTTACTCCAGAGGGATGGGCCACGGTGAGAGATAGATTGTTGGCACACATTGATTGAACAGAACTTTGGAATTATTTTAGAATTGTTTCTGGTATTATATTGCGAATGATTAGTGACAAAGATTTTGCTGAATACTGAAGGATTTTTATTTTTGTTCTGCTTAAACATAAATACGGCAATGTCTTTAAATAAAAGTTGATCAATTGTTAGTATTTCATATTTTTGCCTAATGTCTGTGATGTCACTGTTACGGTTTCGACCACATGCTAACCTAATAAATTTGTCACACAATTTCTGTAACTTGTTTGTAATTGTTGTGTTACCATAGTACCAACTAGAGATGCAGTACTGCAAGTGACTGCCCATCAATGAATGATATAAGGTGATTAGTGTTCCTTGATTCAAAAAAGGTTTTACTCTTCTCGCAGCTGCCAAGCCAGATCTCAGTTTGTTGAGCACATGTTTAGCATGAACTGACCAAGTTAGATGCTCATCAATATGAACACCAAGAAATTTTAAAGAGCTAACTTGTTCAATATCAAGTTTTCTTAATGAGATGGATTGATCAGAAGGTAGAGTTTTTGATTTAGTTGACCTAAACAACATACATTTTGTTTTGGATGCATTGATTGATAATTTATTAGCAATCATCCACTGATCAATGTTCTGGAGAACAGAGGTGGAGTCGAGGACACAAGGCTCGAGGCCAAGGCCAAGGCCAAGGACACAAAAAAAATCCGAGGCCAAGGCCAAGGACAGCCTTTCCGAGGACAGACACTCTCGAGGCCAAGGACAGGAATGCAAAAGGCCAAGGCCAAGGACCAAGGACACAAAGCGCAAGTGCTCTCCAAAAAAAAAAAAAAAAAGGTCTTCACAAAAATTTTTCAGGCGATCTCCAAAAAAAAAAAAAAAGGTCTTCACAAAAAATTTTCAAGCGATCTCCACGAAAAAACGCCTTCCAAACAATTTTTCAACCGCTCCACAAAATTTTAACTTTCCAAAAAATAGTGCTGTCCTCGAGCCGAGGACAGGCCAATTTTCGAGGACTTGAGGCCTCGAGGCCAAGGACTTGACCTTCGAGGCCAAGGCCAAGGACTTCAAAATGTGTCCTCGAGGACGTCCTCGAGGCCAAGGACGTCCTCGAGGACTCCACCTCTGATCATGAAGTTTTAATAACTGTAGTCTTGAAAATAGTGGTAATGTGTGGGTTCTGGGATTGCTATGGGTGATAATTCGAACTGCTCTCTTTTGTAGCAAAAATAATGGTCTCATGGCTGAAGCAGAAGCACTACCCCAAGAGCTAATGCAATAATTTAAGTGTGAGTGCATTGTACTGTAATACACCATTATTAATGTTTTATAATCCACATATTTTCTTAAGTGATAAAGAGCCCAGCAAGCACTGGCTAATTTTGAGCAAACTTTTTGGATTTGTGCTTTCCAATTTAGTGAGCTGTCTATGAGTATTCCTAAATACTTGACGCAACTGCTTTGCCGTATGTTGTTTTCATCAATTTTTAATGAATAATTAGGGTTTGCTTTTTTATTAGTTATAATTACATACTCAGTTTTTTTGTAGTTAATTGATAATTGATTTAACTTCATCCAGTTACTGATGTGCTTTAATTCATCATTTGCCACTTTTTCAAGATCATTGCTATTATGATGAGATACAGTGAGATTTGTGTCATCTGCAAAAAGTCTGACTTTAAGTTTAGTGGACAGAGGCAAGTCATTTACATAAATGATAAACAGAAGAGGGCCTAATGTCGAACCTTGCGGAACACCGCAAGTTATATTGTTAGTGTCGGAAGGTATGTTATTAACCATAGTGTATTGTGATCTATTTGTTAAGTAGCTCTGTTAATTTGTTAAGTAATCACTTGCCCGACTGCAATACCTTCACTAGCCTACTTGGATGTGAAAAACTGTAGCTTCAATAAGGTTGACGATTTTAAGCCAGCTAGGAAAACGTAAATATTAATATAGGCTAATTCTAGAAGCACCTTGACTAGTATCAGGAGCGCTTTCACTGGGTGTACCTGTACCTTGTACGGGTAGGCTACTTTCAGTAGGCTAGAAGTTTGGTATGTTGGCGGTCGGACGTGACTAAATTTTATGATAGCGCTGCTTGCTTGCAACTTTTAAACTTATCAAAATGGCAGATATCGAACTTAAATTAGACCAAATCTTAAGCAATCAAAAAGAAATTAAGAAAAGAGTCAGCAATCTGGCAGATAGGCTTGAAATCGCATAAGCCATACTGTAGGCTAGCAATAAATGAGAACAGGCTATCGAAAGTAGAAAAAAACCAGGAAAATCTACAGACTCACGTGGCCAAATTAGAATTGAAAATTAAAGAAATGCAGCAAGAGAATTTGAAGCAAAAAGAAGATTTTAAATTTGATCTATTGAACAGAGAGCTTTGCTCAAAACGCTTTAACTTCTTATTAATCTATGGTTTACCGAAAGACAAAATGTTCAGGTGGGAAACTAGATATAGAACTCTGCTATGTTTTACCGGTTTGTTGAAGATGGGCTAAAGATTAAACCAGAAAATCTTCATGTGGAAGACATACAATACATACAGTAGACTCCCACAAACGGTTAGCAGTGATCTCGTCACGCGGTGATTTCGTCACAGTGATTTCGCCACAAAGTGAGGGTTAGGGAAAGACAGCTCTGGGGATAGTAGAATAGTTCAATGACTGCTGTTCTTAGTTAATGCTTTAATTTAAGCTGTCAGCTTTATTTCGGAATCTCTGCGACTTGTGTATGAGCGTGCACTCTCTTGTTCCTCTCATGCTGTCATGCGAGCACTCATTATAAGGTTAGATCTCTGGAATAGCTTAGATCGGAGAGAAGGAGAGAATGCACGCAGGCTCATACACGAATTGCAGAGCTGCCAAAAATAAAGCGACGGCTTATACGTTATATTTTAACGACACCCGTCAATTCCGTCTTTTCTGGGTTCAAAATGGCGTCTGTCACGTAATCATTTGTGATGTTATCACTGTAACGAAATCACTTTGCGATGAAATCACTAGCAACCCCACAAACCCTGGTCTTGGTAATGATGATCTAAGGCATGACCGTCCAATACTTAACCGTATAAAACTAGGTGACTAGCTGCTTTTCCAAAAGGCTATTTATGAATGGTTTAAAAATCTGAAAGCCTTCAATAAGAATATCCGTGAAGAAAATCCTAGCGCTTCTTACGTTTTTGTATCAGAGCATCTACCGAAAAAGCTGCTTCAAATGCAAAAAAAATTGCTTCATAGATTGAAAGAAGCGAAGGCCCAAAAGAAGAGTAGGCTACTCAATGGAGAATTGAAAATGCTCAATGCTGTCTATATCATTTATATGTCGACAATAAGAAAGTGGTTGAATAATACAATGTGCTATTCTTTGGTACCGATACCAAATGTTGGCTATCCATTAGCCTACCTACCATTATCTTTAAAAATACTATACTACAATATTAATTTAAAAATTAATTTCGTAGTAGGCTGCCGAACAGATAGGCTTCTTTGATGACATATTTAAAATGTTTTCACTACGGTTGGCTATAATATTGTTTGTTGCTTGTTTCGAAACTGATTTAGAACAGTATAGGTAAGTGGTAGGCTACCTACCAGCTTGGACCAATGGACTAGCTGTCAAAGTAAAATGTTAATCATTAAGTTAAAAATAGCTAGATTCAGAGCTGGCACAGTAGGCCTACTTAAAATTATTTGTACATTTTGTGAGTTCAGTTTTGCAATTGAATTGTGTGAAAGATGATGTGATGTGATTGTTGTGAGAAACGATAGGCTACAGAGCTTGCTTGACAAGCCTAGTTGACCTAAGAAATACCATAAATCTGTAAATTATGACGTTGTAACTACCTTTATGACGTTAATAATTGCAAGACTTTGGTTAATATTGGTACCGCTTTTGCTCTCTAGACTATTCGCTACTTCTTATTTATTTCAGATTTATTGGTATCGAGAGAGATTCTCATTTTTTTTTGGGCTAGGATGGGTATTGTAGCCTGCTGGGGGACTTGTTTGATAGGGGTGTTAAAGAAATATTATTTAATTAAGCTAATTGGAACGACCGATGCTCGCGTCGCGTGTTCCTCTGTTTTTACTCCGCCATTTTTCAACTAATGAGTGCGAAATTTCTGACTTTTGCTTGTAACTCAAGAACGGTTGGATCTAGCTACATGAAATGTTGACAGCAGTTTGAGATTAATGAGTTGTATGTTTGTACACAATTTCGAGGCAATAGATCACGTGACTTTGGTTTTAGAACCCGAAAACAGCCCCACAACTTTGGCATAAAAAGCGGTCTCAGTCAAAAACGGCTTAAGTACGGCAAAAAATATTTCATAGGGTTGTATGTCTCAAGATACTCTTTCATCCCAACCAACCCACTTTTGGTCGCGATGTGGTTCATTTCTTTTTTTTTCCTTTTTTTCTTCCTAATTTTTGTACGCTCTTCTTCTCCTAAACCACAAAACATGGAAATCTAATTTTTGTGTAAAGTTGTTGAGCTGCAAACGCAATTATTTCTCCTGAAATTTTTTGGAACAACTCCACCGGGAACCCCCCAAAATGGGGCCCCAAAAAATCAATTTTTTGAATGGCTCAAGCTAGGGTGCTACTTTTTTTTGCTATCAGTAGATATTTAACAGACAAATATTTTGACATAGTTTGGGGGTGCCACCCCCCGGGAAACCCCTCTAAATGAAACCCCCAAAAATCAATTTTTTGAATGGCTCAAGGTAGAGTTCTACATTTTTTTGATATCAGTAGATATTTAACGGACAAATATTTTGACATAGTTTGGGGGTGCCACTCCCCCGGGGAACCCCTCCAAATGGAACCCCCAAAAATCAATTTTTTGAATGGCCCAAGCTAGAGTTCTACTTTTTTTGATATCAGTAGATATTTAACAGACAAACATTTTGACATAGTTTGGGGGTGCCACCCCCCCAAATGGACCCCCAAAAATCAATTTTTTGAACTGCTTAACTTAGAGTCAGAGGTGGAGTCGAGGACACAAGGCTCGAGGCCAAGGCCAAGGACACAAAAAAAATCCGAGGCCAAGGCCAAGGACAGCATTTCCGAGGACAGACACTCTCGAGGCCAAGGACAGGAATGCTCGAGGCCAAGGCCAAAGACCAAGGACACAAAGCGCAAGTGCTCTCCAAAAAAAAAAAAAAAAAGGTCTTCACAAAAATTTTTAAGCGATCTCCACTAAAAAGCGTTTTCCAAACAATTTTTCAACCGCTCCACAAAATTTTAACATTCCAAAAAATAGTGCTGTCCTCGAGCCGAGGACAGGCCAATTTTCGAGGACTTGAGGCCTCGAGGCCAAGGACTTGACCTTCGAGGCCAAGGCCAAGGACTTCAAAATGTGTCCTCGAGGATGTCCTCGAGGCCAAGGACGTCCTCGAGGACTCCACCTCTGCTTAGAGTGTTCGTGTTTAATGATATCAGCAGATATTTAACAGACAAATATTTTGACATAGTTTGGGGATGCCACCCCCTCGGGGACCCCGCTAAATGGAACCCCCAAAAATCAATTTTTTTAACGGCTCAAGGTAGAGTTCTACTTTTTTTTGATATTAGCAGATCTTTAACAGACAAACATTTTGACATAGTTTGGGGGTGCCACCCCCCTGGGACCCCCCAAATGGATCCCCCAAAATTCAATTTTTTGAATGGCTTAACTCATAGTGCCAGTGTTTTATGATGTTAGCAGATATTTAACAAACAAATATTTTGACATAGTTTGGGGGTGCCACCCCCCTAGGGACCCCAAAAAATGATTTTTTTGAATAGCTCAACTTGGGTGCCAGTCTGTTTTGATATCAGCAGATATTTAACAAACAAATATTTTGACATAGTTGGGGGTGCCACCCCCTTAAGAACCCCCCAAATATACCCCCAAAAATCAATTTTTGAACAGCTCAAGCTAGGGTGCCAGTGTTTTATGATATCAGGAGATATTTAACTGACAAATATTTTGACTCCACTTTTCTGGAGGTTCCATAATCAGATATTTTTGAATAATTGCTGATTTTACGGTAGACAAAAAATACCTTTGAGCGTCACAGCATTAGCTATGCATCGGTCGTTCACTGGGTTTGCTGGCAAACTCCCATCTAGTTATTGAGAGTTTTTGGCCTAGTATTTGAACCGACTATGACTACTGAATATTTTCTTGGTGCTAATGGTTTTCGTTTAATTTGCTCTGTTCACCATCCTGCATAAAATAATTTAACTTTTTGGGGAGAGGGGAAGATAGCTTTCTGGCTGTTTCAAGGCTAAATGTGTGAATTAATTTTTGAAGTCTGTTGTCCACAGTTCCATATGGTTTATTAGACTGGCATTCTTAATAATAATGTGCACAAAGCATCTTTTATTTGTTGCATATTGGATACGTGTGTCTCGGTTCATAATCGGCATGGACTTTTTATGGCATTTCCTATGTGCTAACACTAACAGGGCAATTAAGAGTATATTGATACTTATGGTTGATGGAGGGAAATAAGGGGGACAGTCCCAATTAAAAAATAACTTTTTGGGTGTATAGCTATGTACCTAAATAAGTAAAGTGAGACGTTATGCTCTTGAATACTATTGCGTCGTCGGCTTGTTTAATACATTTTAAGGTATTGAATTTTGACTCACTTTAAAAACTTGTCTCATGTGAACAAATTTGTTAAAACAAGATAATAATGATTCCTGGGAATCAAAGTTTTTAGCTAATGGCTTTTAAATTAACGATATAATTTATACCGTTTGTTGATATCAGTTTTGTTTCTCGCCTTTGAGTTACACGTAATTTCAGCACAGTTGCGTCACTTTGTGTTCTTATGAAATAATTACTTGCTGTCAAACTGCCAAATTTTGCTTTTTGTATTTTGTGTTGCTTGCTTGCGGTGCTGTATCTAGTTGATTTAGTTTGGAGACTAACGTGAATGTTGCATCACATAGTCGAGCAGCCGCCCAAACCATTTCTAACGCTAGCAGTCAAAATCTAGGCCAAATTGCTAAAACAAATATAACTGAAATTGTTTGCAAAACCATGACATCCAACATTAAACCAACTGCAGAGTATGATTTAATCGATGAGAAACCAGTGGTTACACCTAATAATTACGTTTTATTACATATAAACATCAGTTTATTACATGCTCATTTAGATGAACTTAAAGTACTACTTCTTGCCATAGAAATTATGCCAGCATTGATATTTATATGTAAAACTCATATTCGCAACAAGCCATTGCTTAATGTTAACATAGACGGTTACTTATTTGTGCACAAACGTTCCCCTATGCAAGCAGGAGGTGTTGGAATACATGTAAGAAGTGATATAAGGGTAAAATGTAATGATTATTTTGATTTGAACTTGGAAGGTTGTGAAGATTTGTGGATGGACGTGGAATTGAATTGCTCTAAAAATAATTATTTGTTTGGGGTAATTTACAGGCACCCGAATAGTAAAGTCAATAATTTCTTACAGGAATTAAATACAAAATTGTCTCTGATCACACAAAAAACTAAAAAATGCATTATTATGGGAGATATAAAGGTTAATTTAATTGAAAAAAGTACACCAACTGTCGATTACTTATTAATGTTACAAAGCAGTTCCTTTTTTTCTGTTCTTAGCAAACCAACACATATAACCCCCACTTCTAAAACCTTGATTGACCACATACTTACAAATGATGTAAATTTGACTGTGAAACCCTGTATAATTATTCATAAAATAGCTGATCATTTGCTAATCACTTGCATGATATCAGATGAACAATCTAATAACATTGGATTACAGGTAAAAAAGATAATATACAAACAACATTTTCTAAGGAGTTACACAACTTTATTACTCAAATAATCCCTTCGTTACAATACATTAACAATGAAAATTATAATGAAAAATTTGATGAATTGATTAATATGGTCCAAAAAGTAATTAATCACCACGCTCCGTTAGTTAAATTGTCCAGAAAACAATTACGATTATATAATAATCACCACGCTCCACTAGTTAAATTGTCCAGAAAACAATTACGATTATATAATAAACCTTGGATTACTAGAGGCATCTTAGTTTCTATAAAAAATAAACAAAGACTATATCAAAGTCATTTTTTGAATGGTACTCTAGATACTATAGGTTATTTCAAACAACATGCTCACAAGCTGAAGCAAGTTAAACAAATGTCAAAGGCCATACATTATAAAAATAATTTTGATGAACTTAAACACAACCCATAAGAAATCTGGAAAACTGTAAATTCTGTATTGCATCAAAAAAGGAATAACGACTCCACAACTCATATTTCACTAAACTTAAATGATGTGCTGACAGATGATTCAAAAACAGTGGCCAATAATTTAAATACCAGTACTTATTTTTCAGAAATCGGACAAAAATTATCTGACTCGATTAAATCAAATAATAAAGAGGATTTTAGAAAATATCTAAAAAACAAAACTTCCAACTCTATTTGATTGACTACCCCCAGCGCATTTGAAATTTCTAACACAATAATGTCGTTGAACTCTGCAAAAGCTAGTAGACATGATAATATTTCTACATATTTTTTTAAGAAAAAGCGAGTCTGTTCTGGCATCTATCTTGAAATTTTATTTTGCTAAAAGGGTTTGAATATGGTAATTTTCCCAGTTCGTTGAAAATCGCAAAAGTTAGTCCATTATTTAAATCTGGGAGTGAATACGAAGCTCAAAATTATAGGCCTATTTCTCTTTTATCAAGCTTATCAAAAGTTCTTGAAAAATTGATTAAAGCAGTGATGCAAATCTTCCACTTTTCGGCAAAATTTGCCAATTTTTCGACCAAATGGGTCATTTTTGTGAATCGTCCAGAACCAATGAGAAAAATTTAGGGGTGTTGGGGGGGGGGAGTTGGGCAACTGTCAATGCGCTTTCTTTATTTAAGGGATAAACAAGCTTTGTTTTTGCAATAACAGAGTTACAATTATAAAAACGTTATTTTTTTGAAGTTGCTGGGCTACTTCATTGAAAATTTACAGCTTAAGAGAAAAAGCGCTAAACAGCAGCGCAAGAAAAAAAAGGAATTGTAGATTAAGAGAAAAAAGCAAAACGTTTATTTTGCGGTGGTTTTCTTACATTTAATCAAAGCGATTGTATAACGTGGCAAAAAAGCACAGTGGTTTTTGCAGCAAGAAAAGTTTAACTCTTTCCGTGATTTTTTGCTTTGAAGAATAAAGGTGCGGATGTTGTCTAAAACCCACTTTGCAGCTGAAGCCGAGCGCGGCGAAAATTGTTCTTTTTTCTTCCCTACTTGTGACGCAGTGCATTTGACTTATTTTGATGAGCTGTCACGAAAAAAAATCGCCACGCTTTGCTCAGGTGCAAAATGAGCTTCATATTTTGTGATCTTTTTCCATTACAAAAAAAAAAACAATACAATATATAAATAAAATTTCAGATTTAGGTTCTTCATTCATTTCCAGTGTTTTGATCTTTAAAACTTTGTAGCTAATCTAAATGCGGTATTGATTCTTCATGCCAAATTACTGAATCTAGCGTTGTTTGTAAATACTCCTCTGCCCCTCCTTCCCCAGAGCTAGGCCCAGAACGAAGTCTTGATTGGTCCTCAGCTAATATTAACGAAATAAATTGCCAAATTCTTAATGGAGTTCAATTTTCTCAACTTGTGTCGTCAAATAGTGGACCCTCTGAAGCTTTTTCTCCGTTGATGTAAGGAAAAGGTTTTTTAGTTAGGCAGTTACTAATTTGTCCTAAAATGGATACTTGCCTAAAATTTTGTTGAAGCATAGTGGTTTTGAACCTAAGTCGATTTCTATCCATTGTTTGAGCTTGATTGTATGTGTATCTCCCACAGACGATGCATTGTTTAATTGAAATAGTCATTGGCAGCTTTGGTAAACCAGCAAGGCGTGCAGTTTTGCCCGTTTTACGTATTGGGTGTTTTATATCTTATTTGTTGCCTATCTGCTATTTGATACATTCATTCCATGCAATGATGCCCTGAATGATGAATTTTGTTCCTAAGATTTTGTTACATATTTATTAATTTGAAACTAGGATGGAATAGATGTAAAGAATTGATGCCGTCTTTGGTTGTCACGGGGCCTAAAGGTCAATATTAAATTTCTCCGTTATGCGACCTTTGTTTATTGCACGATTTTGACTCGATATTTTTAGATATGTTTGATCCTTCAGTAATATAAAGTGGCATTTATGTCTGTCAAAAATTGTCTGGTTTTGGTGTACAGTATACACGTTCTCTCGGTCGCGTCGCAAATTACAGTTGTGGTTGAGGTAGCTGAAAGCTTGCTATGGTACACTTGCTTTTTGAAGATCAAATTGTTGCAAAGTTTCCGCAAATCCTCTTGCAGGTTTAGGCTTGTAAATTGCTTTCATAATTGATACCCTATTTTACAGGAAGTTGTTTGGATTTTGCAACTTATTTGCCATAGCATGGTAATGTGTATTAAAGTACATGCACACATTGGCACATACTTGTTCATCACAATTGGAGTTAAGCAAGTTTATAATCTGTAGGTTCTTGCGTTCTTCCTAAAGAACTCGTCTGTTGCGGCACTTCGATTTGAGAAACGTAGATAAAAATTTGTTTCTCTAAACTCAATTGTTATCTTGGCTAAATTTGTATTTAGTTTGATTGTTTTTGAATAAATGTGTACAGCATGCCTGTATTATTTTGTGGACTTAAGTTTAGCTACTTATTTTGATCTATATCGCATTTATTTCTGGGACGTCACTTGCGGCTTATTCGTACTTCAGCGGTAGTTTCATCATGAACTTTTTTTGGAGTCGCATAGCGATGGCAAACCATGCTGGAATTGTTTGTGACTTCATTGTGAATTAATTTCTCACAAATAATTCGCCACGATGGTGCAATCAATTTGAATGCTCTGTGGCTTCACTGATTCTTGGATGCAAATCTAAAGCAAGTTTGAGTCACAGTAACTTTGCAGCCAATTTCGCAAATGACAATACTGCACAACATTTAAACAATTGCATACCGCATAGCGCTTTCATGTATTGATGACAATTGTTCCTGATTGCTATAGTAGATATGCAGTCTTTAAGTTAATAAAATTGTTTTAAGTTAAAAAAAAAAGTTGCCCTACTATTAAGATTTTGCAATTATCTGTATGCTATATTGCTTTATATTTGAGGCCTACTATTAAGATTTTATGCAATGCTGGGGCATTTACGCTTTCCGGCATTTACGCAGTAGATCCAAAATTAGGAGGAACACTGCTTATGCCGTGTACTGTACTGTGTCAGGGGCAATTTGACGCAAAAGAGTTAGCAGCATGGTTTACTATTTGTACAGTGATGTTGCAACAGAAAATATTGTCTCTTGATACCTATCTACAAAACTCCAATTTATTAAAATTATGAGTTGGCTTAGCGCACAGAATGTGCTCAGCTGAACAAAGATTTCGGTGATGCCACTCGTTCTCGATAATTTTTGTTTTGATTATTGCAGTTATTGGTTAGGTTTTTTAGATTTTATTGCAAAATGTTTTTGAGAACCATGCCTTTTCCTTGAAATTAAATGACATCTACAAACTTGATTAGCCGAATTAAATGTTTTGTATTTTGCGGACTATCAAGTGCACCAAAAAAACTTTTTTATGGTAAAATTTGATATTTATAAGTGCTGCTTAAACTCAAGCGTGCCATATGTGTAGAAAAAACAATGAAGTGACTTAAAGTACAGGGTGTCCATAAAGTCCGTGTGCACTTTAAAAAAATTATAACTTTAATTGTATTTGCAATAGAAATAATTTGTAAAAAGGATTTGAAAGAAGAAAATCAATATTTTTTAAGGTTTTATTGAAATTTTATTTAAGTTTCCACATGTCCTCCATCATTTCCAATACAAAGAGTAACACGATTTTGCAGTTCACTAAAAACATTTCCCAACTGATTTATAGTAATGCCTGAAATCACATTAGTTATTTTAGCTGTCAAATAACTAGGTTTGGTTGCATACACAATTGTTTTCACATGTCCCCATAAAAAAAACCCTTATGGAGTCAAATCTGGCGAACGTGGAGGCTAACAAAATGGTCCTCTCCTTCCAGTCCATCTGTTTGGAAATTCTTGATTTAGAAACTGTCTAACACGCAGAATTTGCTTATCTAAGAATTGTTACAAATTTTGTAGTGAAGAATTATTCAATAGCTGTACTTAAAACTAGATACATAAAACTTTCTAAACATTTTTACAGATTATTTCTATCACAAATAAAAATAAAGTTATAAATTTTTTAAAGTGCACACGGACTTTATGGACACCCTGTATATAGTTTTCTCCCTTTTTTACATGTTTTACAGCAATATAACCCTCAGTAAATTGTATGCATTTTATATTCCGGTGCGCCTCATGTATGGAAAAAAGTCAAATCAAAAAAATTTTTGGTGTGCGCTTTATAACCTGGTGCTCCTTATAGTCTGGAAAATTCGGTATGTTCAGACAGTCTATCAACTTCATCTGTCATCATAAAAACTTTTCCAATCTTTCTTATTCTATGACTATGATTGCTTTATGAAGATGAGCAATATTTGCCATTATCTTACTTTTTTGCTGTATTAGGCCTACTTAGACGAAAACAAAGCTTAATGTGCATAACCTTGCATCAAAATCAAATAAAGCACATAAGAACCCACAGATGTTCCAATCTGTATTAAGATGAAATCAATAGTTTGGTTACAGAACTCAGTTGGATTTGTTCAAAACACCTGAAACATTACAAAAAATATGTATCACAAAACTACTCTTTTACATAAACTTACTAATTCAGTATTATGGCACTACTTTTGACTTTTCAAAGTTCTAATTCTGTAAAATATAAAACACCCTTAAACATTCTTGTTATTGAACAGCTTTTTTGTTCTTTGCTATTATGTTGCTACTTTATATACTACTTTACAAAATCAAAAGGTGATTTCAAGACATGATGAGTAATTGAGAATGTCTTACCCTGTTATTGTAATCGCTGTGTTGATTATACCTCTAAGACTCTGAATACTGGCCAATACCTTTTTTCTTGCTTTTCATTTACAGTATTTAAAACTATTGTTGATTTCTCTTTTTTTCTAGTAATTTTTCCTTTTTATCTTTTTCCCCTAACTTCAAAACCTGACATAAGATGCATGCAAAAGGGCACAGGACATAAGGCGCAAAGACATAAGAGCGCAGAGACGTAAATCTGCAATCTGCGTTAAACATTTTTGTGCTTACATGCCTTTGGCGTAGTAGAGTGAGAAAATAAAAGATATGATTTGATTTTGCTTCACGGTGGGACAAAAGACTAATTGTAATTGTTTGCCTAACTGATTAAGCACAACCATTGAATGACTGCATTTGAAAACAGTTAAATAATGGCATTTGAAAACAACCACTGACTAGTTACGTAAAGCAAATAAACTTATTAAAAATTTACATTTCTTTTTAAATGTTTGTTCAAGATGCACGGCTACCTAAAAACAGTGTAAGGGTAGTACTTTGTGTGATAATTGAGAACTAAAGGCAGAAAGCAAATTCAAAAAACTTCTTTCAAAACTTAATGTTCAAAAATTAAATAAAACACTAATTAATCAAGTTTGTTTCTTTGATTACATTATTATTTCCAAAGCATGAAAATGTTACTGCAGATTGCAGATTTACATCTCTGCGCCCTTAAGTCCTTGTGTTCTTATGTCCTGCACCTTTCTGTCATAGATTGCCCAAACTTTCTGTCTATTTTTAATGATCATTGACATTGAGAACTACCTTGACTAGATAACTTTAGGTTTTTGTAGTGTTTCGTGGCTTAATAGCTAATAGCAATGTTTTCACTAAGCCAGTTTTTGTTTGTGAATTTCTTAAGTGACTTTTTTATATTGTATAATCAATAAAATTTTACATTCCATGAGATATAAAACTGTAGTACCACAAGCACTATTGCTTATGTGCACTAGGGTGTTGCAGGTGCCCCGAGGTGTTCAAAAACAGCTCACCTTTTTTGGGGGGGGGGGTGATTTTGTGTAAAAACCCTTCAAAAAATCTTTTCAGTCAACACTGATAAGGTTTACCTCTAGCAGGGCACCATGGGCATTTGTGATTCTAAAAATGCCCGCACGTCTAAAAGTTTTGAAGAAACAATTAGTATATAAAGCATTCAATTTTAAATAAATACTTTATTTCAGTTTGGCCCATTGTAAAATACAAGCAATAAGTAAAATAAAAATGCAATTAAAACAAGAAAATGTTTTAAAATACTCTTCTCATCTTCATCTACACCTTATTTTGTCCTATTCGGACAATATATTAGTATTAATGATGTTTTAGTCATTACACTCCATATTTATCTATTTTAGTTTTCAACTTGTTGAAATAGAAAAATCCTTTCCAATATCGGTGTATATTGATTACTCAATTGATTATAAACATAGAAAGAGAATTTCTAGCCAAGAACTAGGTCAAAAAATTTCAAGCATCTTACCACCTTAAGCTCAAATACGATAAATTCAAAGTTTACATGATTAAGAAGTAAAAATTGTTAAAAGCACTCTCGCTACTATTATACTCAACTATTCAGCTCCAAAATACCCTCGTAATCAACGAATTTAAGCTGGTCTTAGCAGCTAGTTGGCTTGAGATAGTACTGTAGCTGCTCTGCCGTTAAAGTTTAAGTTCATTTATTTTTGCCACAAAATTCACGTAATGTACACAAACAATTAAAGTAAGGAATTAATTTGGCAAGGGAGACTGTGAGTTGACCTCCCGGTCTTCAAAGTCTGCAGCTATCTCAATTACCAGTTGAACTGTCGTAAATTAATGAAAAAACATATCATTGTCATGAAGCATGTAACAAATTCCACCCAAATTGCAATACAAATGATTGTATACTGTGTATTAAAGTTTATGTAATTTGTACTATTACATGTTTGAACCTCTCTAAAAAATCACTTTGAAGCTCTCCAAAAAATCACTTATGTTGCAATAATTTAGTTTTATTGAGATTAAGCAAAACGAAATGCAATAAACCAGTCATAGTGGAATTAGAAGAACTTGAAAAATTTTAAGAACTTTGTTTTGACAGATTTTAATCACCTTGGCACAACACATTTTTTGACCCCCCTCATCTTACTTTCGGTGGCCTTGTATCCTTCCAACCTCTTTCTGGAATGTCTGGTCACATGCTTTCTCACTCGTCAATAGTGCCATTTTTAAATTTCAATGGGTTCCTGGTTATGCTGGTGTACTGGAAATAATGAGTATGCTGATTCCCTTGTTAAAGCTTGAGCCTTCCTGCCCAGTCCCACTGCAATGGTTCCTTATTCTCTTACCCCTGCCATCACTAAAAGCCAGTATAGTCAAACCTCGGTTATCGAACGCTTCGGTTCTCGACCAAATCGGTTTTCGAACAATAAATTCGAGATTTTTGCGTTTCAGACTTTGAACAAAAATTCGGATCACGACCAAATCGAAAGAAGCCGAGCAAACACAAATGCGCCATGATGCTGCATATGTCGGCTTTTTTCACACGATTTTTGATGTAACTGAGCTGTTGTATTTTTTTTTGCTGCTTGATTAGTAATTTCTGCAAATTTTTTCAAAATTTTTCGTATTGTACTGCATCTTAAAGGCGGTGAATCATCCAGCCAATTCCAGTGGTTTACAATAGCTAAAATTGAACCATAATTTTTGATATTTTTTGTTTTAATTTTGGGACTGCGGTTGCAAAGATATTCAACAAATACAAAAAGATGTCCCCCCCAAAAAAGTTTTTGGAAACTCTGAGTTTTGTTCTTCCTGCCAAAACCACAGCAGGCCTAATGGTTTAGAGAACTGTGGTAGGCCTAATAGTTTAGAGATAGTTTATTTCTAAATAGTTTAGGCCTAATTAGGCCTAAGTATCTCTCAACTATTAGGCCTAATAGTTTAGAGATAGTTAGGCCTAATAGTTTAATTAGATTACAGTAGGCCTAATAGTTTAGAGAACTGTGGTTTTGGCGGGAAGAACAAAACTCAGAGTTTCCAAAAACTTTTTTCGGGGGGACATCTTTTTGTATTTGTTGAATATCTTTGCAAACGCACCCCCAAAATCAAAACAAAAAATATCAAAAATTATAGTTCAATTTTAGCTATTGTAAACCACCGAAACTGGCTGAATGATTCACCGCCTTTAACCTTTAGTGTTTTTGATGTTTTAAAAATAAAACATAAGAAATGCTTACTTTTTGTTTTTTTTCATCATCTTAGATAGGAAATCTTTATTAAAATAAAGTACAATCTACTTCAACCCATTTTTATTTGTGGTACTACAGTACACAGTACAGTTTATGGTGTAAAATAGTAAACAAATACTTTACAAAAGTTGTTTTCTAGAGTTGGAACGGATTAAAATAATTTGCATTAATTTTAATGGGAAAAATTGTTCAGATTTCGAACAAATCACTTTTTGAACAGCCTTGTGGAACAGATGATGTTCAAAAATGACTGTACATTACACCCAGTACCGCAAGTAAAAATGTCACATTTCCCACTTCCATCTTAATTGTCAAATTTCTCCAGGTTCTCTAGTGGAATTGGTCCTCCCACGCCCTTTACGCTATGAGCTTTACTGCTTTTGCTGCCATGGTTACAGTCTCTTTCTATTATCATACCTATAAAGGATAGTCACAAGAACTCATCCTGCAGCACCTCTTGACAACATGTACAGGATTTCCATAATCTCCTTCTTGACTGTCCTGCCCTCAGAGCTTTCAAGCAAATCTATCTTTAGCTATAGTCTACACTTTCTATTTTCGATATTTGGTTAAGAAGTTGAGGTGTGGCCTAACTATTGGGACTCTGCAAAGTTCCTCCATTCCCCCATCCACCATCTCTTAAGAAAGAGTTCATAGCACCACCACTTTTGTGACCCACCCTTAAGAACCACTTGGTTAGAGGCAGTTATAAAGTTACAGAACAAAGAATTGTTTGTTACCTTAATATGACTACAAAACGTTTAGGCAGTAAATGCGAGTTTTTGCTACCGATTTCCTAATTGTCCAAAATAGTGTAATAATTACTAAAGTTCACCATGTTTTTAAAAAGAAGTTTGACACATGAATCAAGTTCTGACACTGCGAAAGGAATAGCTTACTTTGGTTATGTCCTCAGTTACCCTGGAAAAATTGCAATAAAAAAAGCCAATGTATACTAGCTTACAAGATATTACTGTAAAATTTGGCTATAATTTCAGATTTAGTTAGAATATCGGTGGCGTTCGAACCAATATATACCTAACACATTCAAATAATAACTGTTCCTTAATTCACTAAAAACTGTATCTATTGTTTTGATTGTTAAAAGATCTTGCATATGTGTTAATGCATCACAGATCACACCCTAAAGTCAATTTTAGGCGTCAAAAATGGCCAAAACCTGATTTTCCCTTATAAAATTTAGGGCGAAAGATGTATTGTCAACTTTTAGGGATCCATACAGCATCCTTATGACTCTCATTCCTTGTAGTTTAGAGCCTGACATGTTCTGACCAAGTTGCAACCAAACGCACATGTAATTTGGACTGTTTACTTATGTTTTTTTGAAAACGGTTGGACGTGGTTGATATGCTATATGATCATATTGTCCTGCTAGAAGTAAATTTGATCCAAATGATCTGAAATTTGAACTGTAGTGTTTTTCCACAAAATCACCCCAGGAGAAAAAAAGTGTGTGATTGGACAAGTTGAATTTTTTAGGGAGCGCCTGCAGCACCCTAATGTGCACTGCAAAACATTACTAAGGCTGGTACTGGCACATGTAGCTGAATGAAATTACAATATTTCCAAAGGTTTTAGCCGCACTTATGACAAATCAAACAAAATAACTAACACACTATTCCAAAAGTTTTGTTTGGAATTACCTTGAAATCCAAAAACACATGTTCAAAAATGCTGAAGGCATCTTCGCTTTCTACAAAGGTCTACGTCAGTGTCCCTGAAATGACCAACCGAAAATTGGCCATCATGGTAGGACTAACGTTTCTTTGGTACCTTTCTTCAAAGAGTTTATTGTCCTGGTGGAGTCTTTCTTCATGCTCATCGCTGACGTCACCATTATTTTCAGGAAAAAATTCCTAATGAAAATGCAAAAAATGCATTTTTATGACATTCAAGCATCTATTTCTTTGTAGGATTGCACCATTTGGTTAACATTTTCGTTGTAGTTGGTTGCTTAGTGCTTTCCTAGGAAGTTTCAGACCACCAACGCAAAGGCATTCCAAGCATCAAGTTCATTGGGACTTAATTTCGTTTTTAAAGTTTTCATCCTTCAGCAGTTTTCTAATTTCTGGTTCTATGAATTTACCTTGCTATATCTTTGCTTCTGTCTTGCAAGAGAATAATTTGCCTATATTATGTTTGATGCCTTCACGTTAATGATCCATGGGTTTAACAAAGTTTTTAACCAACCCAAGCTTTATGTAAAGAGGAGAAGGAAAAACTTTTGCGGCTTTAACCAGAGGAGCATGCTACACATACACAGAAGATTTTTGGTTTCCATTGTGGAGCAAGACAAAAACCTTCAGTTCTCATTGCAAACAGCAAGAAGACCAATGAAACCTATCAAAGAATGAAGCAACTTTTAACCTATATGCAATATGCAAGTCATAAATGGCCTATCTGCGGAGGCCTTAAAATCATTGGAATATTGCTTGGTTCGCAGTGGATTACCCTTAATATATGTGCTTTTTATGCTTGTCGAGCTGATAGACAACACTACAGCACTGTGGAATAACCTACTCGTGAGAATTTCAATTTAGAAAAGTTCAATGGGTAGCAAGCTCCTCTGGTTGAAGCAGCAAAAGTTTTTTAAGTCCCAATGAACTTGATGCTTGGAATGCCTTTGCGTTGGTGGTCTGAAACTTCCTAGGAAAGCACTAAGCAACCAACTACAACGAAAATGTTAACCAAATGGTGCAATCCTACAAAGAAATAGATGCTTGAATGTCATAAAAATGCATTTTTGCATTTTCATTGGGAATTTTTTCCTGAAAATAATGGTGACGTCAGCGATGAGCATGAAGAAAGACTCCACCAGGACAATAAACTCTTTGAAGAAAGGTACCAAAGAAACGTTAGTCCTACCATGATGGCCAATTTTCGGTTGGTCATTTCAGGGAGACACTGACGAAGACCTTTGTAGAAAGCGAAGATGCCTTCAGCATTTTTGAACATGTGTTTTTGGATTTTAAGGTAATTCCAAACAAAACTTTTGGATTAGTGTGTTAGTTACTTTGTTTGATTTGTCATAAGTGCGGCCAAAACCTTTGGAAATATTGTAATTTCATTCAGCTACATGTTATTGTAATTTCACTCACATATTGTAATAACAGCCTTAGTAATGTTTTGCAGTAAACATAAGCAATAGTGCTTGTGGTACTACAGTTTTATATCTAGTGGAATGTAAAATTTTATTGATTATACAATTTAAAAAAGTTACTTTGTACGGCATAATATCATTTAAGCGATGATAAATTTGGTAGCAAACAAGTTTTCATTAATCAAACGTGTATTTGTTAAATTGACAAAATGCCATAGACACTAGACAGTATCCAGAATCTTATAGGCACAATCAAACCTTTGATTAACAGCCTAAGACTTATTGCTTCAGAATCGACACAATAAATTGACAAAATGCTGTTTTTCAACATATACTTTTTGTGCATATGTTCAAAAATGCAAGTTACTCAAAATTCTAACGTGATAAAGCAAAACGGACTTCAGATTCGCAATCGGCAGCCCAAGGTACATGCAAAACAGTTAGTGAACACTTAGTAACTAACAGGTCATATTTTTTGTGACGCTGTGCAATTTGTGGCAAAATAGTAAACATAGCTTTAAAAAGTCGAAAATTTTGTGAAAATATGAAATTTAGTATACTTTATTACCTACCTAATCGTGCATAGGAAATTTAAGGCACATACACACGTTTTTTTTGGCTGTGAGCATAATCGTATCAAGAAAATTTGGACACTCGTCGATTAGCCAAAAAGTTAGAGGAAACACTAGCTGATAGTAATATCAGATATGGCATTGCTTACAGTTTGTGGATTTTTAAGTAATTGTCTTTTACCATTGAGCAAAGAAATTCATGTCATGTTATGTTACCTTGTGCCAGATCAAAAAAACTAGCCCTGGATAGCATCATTTTACTAGTATATACAATACCTATTGAAAAAGTTGTATAGTACTGAAGTGGTCCAGTAGTACGATGCTGGCTGTGACAACTTATGGGCGTTTACTTGTAAGAATAATTGCAAATTCTATAAGCCAAGGAGAATTTGAATATGTTCCAATTTCATATCCTTTTTCAAGAAGAGCAATTCAAAGTTATTCATATTCTACTCCAGGTATCAATACATACTCTAGTTTATATGATTTTTGTGTTACCTAATGAAATATTTTTGTGTTCTTGATCGTTGTGTGATTTAAAATTATGGAATTAAGTCTAAAATTTGGATTTATTGGAGTGTTAGGTACAGTATCAATAAACGGGGCTTCCATTGCTTTTAGTTTCTTACATAAAGTGCACTTAACAAAAGCCTAAAAACTCTTAATTCAATCATAGAGAGAAAAAGAGTATAACCAGATCACCGGCGCAGCCAGAAATAAAAAAAAAGGGGAGAAGACTAGTTTTTTGTTCTGATTAAAGCATATGCAAATCGGAAAGTTTTCATTTGGGCAAATTGTAACAAATTACAAGGTTTAGCGATAAGAGGCTGGAGTCCCGCTGTCGTTCATGCAGCAGACGCATTAAAAAATTAAAAAAATAAAAGTAGCTTCACCTAGTTTTACAATTTTATTTTTTTATAGATGCAACAGCGAACGCAAAAAACGCGTTTTCTTAATGTAGGCCATGCGAGAAAGTCACAGATTGCCGTTATTATTAGGGCAAGCTGGCATAATAATATTTCAATTTTCAAATATACTGTCGGATATTGTAACGAATTAAGAACAAATGAGATGTACAATTCGCGAAAAACATAGAAACAACCCCCACCTACACCCAAAAATGATTGGTTTTTGAAAAAAATAAGTGCTCCCTATTATTATTTATGTTAATTGACACCACATACAATGTTTTGTTAATTGATTACTGTAGATACTGTTATTATTATCGGTAGTAGGAAATAAGGATCTAAGCAAGAATAATGCGATAGCGATCGACCATTCCTTACGTGCGGTTAATTGTCTCAAACAAATAATGCGAATCTGAACGCGGCGTTCGCGGAAAATAGTCATAACGAAGTGCAATGAGGTTATTCATGGTTTATTTGTACAGCACGCCCGCGAACGAAATTTAGTTCGCACCGAAAACTGTGTAAAATGCTTCCATAGCGAATTTTTAGGCCCGGCCTACACTGAGCGTAAAATCGCGAACATACGGGTCTGTCGTTAGTTTGCTTAAAACAATTGACTGCTTGTACGTTGGTAAGGCGATACGCTGGGCACACCATATTTCGGTTTAAAATAAACTAAAGACAAATTTTTGCGTTTACGATTTTACGCACAGTGTAGATTGGGAATAGGCGGACGGCATCATGCTCAACTTTTTGCTCACAATCAGCGTACTCAGTTTAGACTTCGACACAGTTTGAACAACGTCGGCGGACTTGCTGCTCGTATAGACAATGAGAACACTGTTACAAAGCAACACACTTATACGGTGTAATATGCGGACATAGAATAGAATCGAAAAACATTTCCAAAAAATAAATTAGCTCACTATTTACTGTAATAAACATTTGACATTGTGCAGTTTGAAGTTGTAAGATTAATTCCAACCAGCCAATCCCCTGTTCACACAACCCCTGCTAAAAACAAAATTAAAGGATCAAACTGACATTGTAGCTACGCTTTCGCTAAACTACAAAAACTTTTTGAGCACGGTTGTATTGATTCCGCCGTTTTTTAGGCAAACGGTTTTTTTAGGGCTAGGCAGTTGGTCTAAATGAACGCCTACATAAGGCGGTTAATCCAATTACGTCTGATATCTTTCTTTGTGTAAAAGCAAAAAAAAAACGAAAAACACCCAAAATACATGCAGTCAAATGACATGCGTATATTGTACGCATAAATACGCGTGGTCGGTAAAACGGACCCAATACAGTATTATAAAAAATCAATTTCGATGTTAAAAATAGATGGAAAGTCATTTGCTTTGAAGAGATTTGCCTTTTTTTCTTCAGTAATTAGTTTTTTTTTCATCCGCATGTTTTCAATTAAAATTTACTCGAAATTTATTGGGATTGAAATACGATTTGACGAAGGTGATATTTAATTCGTGATACACATCAGATCTTAGCCGCCCCAAATTCTCACCGGTATCTCATTCTACGTGTATAAAATGATAAGATTTGCAACAAAATGAATAGCGTTTTTTCGTGCAAAATTGCACTGCTTTTTGCCCCGCAAAAGCAATGCGGTATGCTGACGAGACATTATCATTCAAAGAGAGCGCGATACGGGCTACGCAATGATCGAACATTTTCAATAAATATCAACACTGACTATACAAGCATTCTGACTCCGGGTGTTGTTTCTACCCAGTGTGGCAAAAAGGCAGCTTGGCTAAATTCTTGTTTCAATGAAATCAAGTTTTTATGCGCGATTGTTATAATAATGTGACGTAATAGATAAGTTTTTCAGTCATATTCACCAAAATTGATTTTTTGATTGTAACTCATTTTGATTGCTAAATAAATAATGAAATACTGACCATTTTCATTGTTACGTTAACTATGATTCAATTTTCTTTTTTGCTGCAAACGTTTTTTTTAACCCGAATATCTCGAAAACAATACAAGCTAGACGGCTGAAATTTTTTAGAGATAGAGAAACTAACGACCGTGGAAAAAATTTTCATAAAATGCACTGGCCGTTTGATCGAGGGGTAATACGTTCGTCTTTGGAGCGGGAGGTCTGAGGTACGAATCTCAAGCCAGTCAAATCGGACACAGTGTTGCCAACAGCTTGCCATCGCTGTTATGTTTCTTCAAAAGGAGCTGTGTTGCTTAGGCGCAATGACGTGGAGATGGGCCCCGCCAACTCGTTACACGCTTTGGCGTATTGCAGCAAGTATAATGAGAGATTTGATTTGATTTTGCAAAAGTTTTGACGTCGCTTATTTGCAACTCAGGGTAGAAATACAATTAGTTTGAGCGTTTTAAATTAGTTTTTTTTAAACCTTATCTTTTTTTAAACAATTTCTGTAAAATTGTGCACTTTCAAAAGGGGGGGGGGGACTGGTCCCCCTAATCCCCCCTGGCTGCGCCGGTGAACCTGATCATTACATGAGGTGCACCAGTGTTCCTGCAAAGCCGATTTTGTCAGTGAGTCTGTGGTTTGTTGAATCAAGGGCAATTAGAAATTATGATAAACATCGCTTTAGACAAGTTGATGAATTGGTAGACATATTACTTTTGGTATTTTTGATTGGTGCAAAAATATGGCACATTAACATATTTTCACAGCTTTGGGTGCAATTGCTTTGCAAAAATTTGGGCACCCGTTGCTTAGCCGAAAAGTGAGAGGGAACCCTGAGGCGCACATGTTTGAGAAATTTTACATAGTTTAGGTGTGCTTCATGATTCGACAAATATGGTATGAAACCCAAACGTTGGTTCACAGAATTTACATAACTTTTTATGTGAAAACTTAACACTAGAACAGTGGAAACTTTGTTATACTTGTTAGAAATGTTTTGCACTAGCTATAATTAGCATGTAACCTAAATCATGTCAACTTAATTTCAAATGTTAACAGACTTTTAGGCCACCCTATTATGATGATAAAATATCTATAGTTTTCTTGTTGAGTTTCATGAAATTTATGAAAGGTTTAATAATAATTGGCAAGTGCATCAATTTTTTCTGGATTGGTAGGCCTACTGTATGCACTGTTGATTATCTGCATTAATGTAAGAACCATAAATACGTCCATGTTGTCATTACCGGTAATTCAAAAAATAGAGATAACTATTGATTAGACAATTGCTATATTGTGTAAAGTATAATTAGATTGTGAATGCGGTCTGCCAAGATTACTCAACTTCTTATAAATGTTCCAGCAGTGATTTGTCTGGTTTTTTTTTTTTTATTAAGTACATCTTGAACACAGAGCTGCCTAAGAGGCATGCTTGTTAACTAACCTCTCAGTCAACTGGATATTCCAGTGATCACCATTAATCTGAAGCTATTAAAAACAAATCGAAAGCTATTTTTTTTATATTGATTGTTGATACGAAATGCTACCAAAACTGCTATATTATTGTTATCAATCACCTTGCCACTACGCTAAATATTTGAATGGTTGATTTGTTTTAGTGACTGCTGCTTGTCCATGTCGACTTGTTTCTGCTATATCTGGATTTTCAAAATTTGACTCTCCTTCAAGAAGAACATCTCGTGTACCTCCAACAGCTGTTTCTATCCTGGATAAGAGATTATTTGGTGACGACGCTTGTTTTGTGTCATCATATAAAGCTGCAGATGTCCTTGGTAATAATTTCCTCACAAGCATTTTGTTGGTTTCTACAGTTCTCTGCAATTCATTTTTGCTTGCAGCTGAGTTTATTTTCTGGTTTAGACTTTTCGATCAATGGACCGAATTTGTAAAGATTTTTTCGATCATTATTTAAAACTTCTTGCCATTCTCGTGATTGCAAGTATAGTTCTTAGAATTTTTACAAAAATGTTCAGAATTTTTTTGATCATTGTAACTAAACTGGCTGAATTTTTGTTGATCATTCACTAAAAATTTAGCGTAATGATCGAAAAAAACTGGGTTTACAGATTACCTTTTGTACCCGTAAAATGCAGAAGTACTACGTGACTTTGGTTACTTAACATTGTAAATTACGTTGCTAGCCAAAAATTTGTGATGGCACTGCTGGCTTTTGATCTGGATTTCGGATGTTTTGGCATCATCGATTTTTACAAAGATTGTTTTGACACTACTGATTCGATGTTTGGACATTTGTTCCTAACTGCTGAGACGTTTTGATGCCAAATAATCAAATCACATTTTTGATTTGCAGCATTCTCCAATAGAATTAAAAACAAACGAGGCTGAAAATTTTAAAATAACCAGCCTCGACTCAAGTTTTACTGGTTCTTATAGAAAAAGTGTACTTTAAATGGTAGGTGTTGCTGATGGCGTTGGAGGTTGGAGGCAGTTTGGAATTGATCCTTCTTTATTTTCAAAAAAGTTAATGGAAACTTGTGAGATGCTGGTAAAAACTGGCCGTTTTGTTCCCAACAGACCAGGAGAGCTTTTAGCTTCTGGTTATAAAGAATTATTAGAAGATAAAGTTCCTTTAGCAGGTAAAGTATTGTGAAAAGCTATATACATAATATGACATCCGTAAATATTGTTTATTTGTAACATTTTATCGTTATTCATACTGCATTTGTGTACTTCAAAATGCTTATGTTTAAAGGTTAATGTAAAAAAAATTGAAAAACTAGTCTATGATCTTGGATATTGATGACTTGTAACAATAGTAATTAAGTTATATCTTTGTTTGTACCAAGTTTCCTTTTGACAGCAAAGGGTCTTTGTTTTTAAAGTTAGTTACCATCTACCCATCTGTTTACCGCACTATCCCTTTTAATGCCGAACATCTAGCAGGAGGCTGTGAAGAACAATTTTCATAGTCTTTGAATTGATCTGATGAGAAAAGAACTCTAGTCTACTATTTTATTGGCGGACGATAAGCTGACTTATTTATTCTGTATTTGTTGTACCTCGCCTCCGCTTCACATCACAGCATTATAACGTTTTTTTTTTATCCAAGAGCAATGATTAATTGCATTTGTTGATACTGAATCATCTTACTCTTACACATCTCCAATGCTGTACCTGCCTTAAAGCAGGAGCACTGTATCAGGCAATAGTTACCTGTCCACTAAATCATTTTCATTGCTTTACCACAGGTAGCAGCACAGCTTGTATTGTCGCTGTTGACCGAAATAAGCAATCGCTACACACAGCAAATTTGGGTGACTCTGGTTTTCTGGTAGTGAGACGAGGCAATATCGTACATCGGTCCACAGAGCAACAACACGCTTTCAACACACCGTTCCAGTTAGCAATTCCGCCACCAGATAACCCTGAGATGGGTTTGAATGATGCGTGAGTGTTAAATTTGTTTATAAATTTCAATATGTTAATGAGTGGAAATATAGGGTTTGAGTACTTTCATCGTAAGATAAATTCTATTCTGAATTAGATCAACTATCTTTTCGAGGAAAAGCTTTAAGAATTTATCAATTTAAGAGCATAATGCAGTTAGGCATTTAATCTGATGTCAGAAATTGAAATTTCACCTCTGGTTAGTTTTGCATTGCTTCGTATTGTTGCAAACTACAGAATGATCATTTCGCTAGAAAGTAGAAATTATGAAAATGTTAACTATGATTGGTTTCCGCTTTGATTGCTTTTCTTTTCCTTCCAATTTCATCACATTCAAATCATTTTTTGTGCAGAGGTTATTATTACCATTTTGGTACCAAGTTAAAATTTTTTGAAATGCTTTCGAGCTCGCTTGTTAGTTTAGTTGATTTAGTACTGTTTAGGTTGCGACAAAATGAGCCCCATTCTTGCCAGGAAGAAAATTGCATAATGCATAAACTACAGTAGTTATGCAAATTAGGCTTGTATTTCTATATATGAACTAAGTCGAAAGTTCTTGTTTCATTTGTTTGCTTTTTTTTTTTTCAAACTGACTGTGCAGTAGCATCTCAGATTTATGTTACCTCTTTTTCGCGTAAGCTTATTGTATTAAATTGCTGATTTTTGACTAATTAATTAATAATTTAAGAGCTGAAGATGCCGACACTTCGACGTTCGGTCTCGAATTAGGAGATATCATATTAACTGCTTCTGATGGCCTATTTGATAATTTACCCGAAAGTGCAATTTTGGAAGAATTAGCTTCACTAAAAGTAAGCGCAGTATTCGGATTAATTTTGTGATTAACTTTGTGCTTGTTGGAGGAAATAATCTTAGAGTTCTTGCTAGTTGCCCTTTTTTCGCTTTGTTGCTTTACTCTTTCCTGATGATGGCAGTGAAAGTAACTTGTTTTACTCGAGCGAAAGCATCTGTCCATTTAAATCCAACTTAATATTCTGTAGCGGTGAATGCCATATGGTGGTCGAGTGGATAAAACATCTACTACTGAAATTATCAACTTGGGTTCGACTCCTGGTCGAGACAAACCAAAGAGTATCAAAATTAATATCACAGTTTCCCTGCTTGCCTTTCAGCCGTAAAAACGAGATATTGTGAAGCCTTGACCAACGTGTGTGATAAACAGATGGGCAATTGGCAGCTTGACTCGAAGACCGAAAGGCCTTTCGTCTCCTGGCGAAGACAACTTGGTGAATAAAAATGTAATTACAATATTTCTACAAAAATCTTTCCGCATGTGGACTTGACTCTAATGTAGTTCATAACTTACATAAACTTATAGTAAAGGAAGTGTTTTATTGCGAACCAGATGAAGAGCTCGATGATGTCGGGTCAGAACAAGTCAAAATTAAAATCAGTGAAAAAACCTCTGAAATAATGTTATCGACATGCTGTTTCGCCGAAGGGTCTTTAGGGTTCTGGGAAGGGGTGGCAGTAAATCTTATGCGATTAAAATAGATGCTAATTAGATTTGCTATCAACCCCTTGAAGCGCCAAACGGCGAAACAGTCTGTTGGTGACATTATTTTATAGGTGTTTTTACTGATTTTAATTTAGAATTTACAGAATAGAATATATCTCGCAGGACTGTAAAGAAGACTCAATAGAACAAACGGCATGGAGTATAGCGGAGCACGCATTAGACTTAGCATTTGATCCTGATTACATGTCACCATTTGCTTTACAAGCGAGAAAAAATGGTTATGTTACTGTTAAAGGTATGTCAATGGTTACAATACATATATGCATGAAAAATCGAGTTCGAAACAACGAGCAATTGATCAAATGGTTCGCGCTTGCGTCTATTGCAGCAGCTTCAAGGTCGGATTTTGTTTGGCTGGTTAATGCCAATGTTGATTCTATGGCACGGACTGTTTGTAAAGTGTAGCTTCTTGCTGTAGATTGCTTGATCAACATTAAATTATGCCATTGGGTGTACCGTTGAGGTTGACTTTGACTTCACTGAAAAATTAGACATCCCAATCAAACTTAAACGAGAACTAAAGGCAAAATCAATTGGGTATTCAAAGTTAGGCAAATCGCATAAGACTAGATTGGCGTTGACTACACCCTTTTTGACCCAGCCGTTCCAGAGATATTCTACTTATAACACGACGTCGGGACCTCTAATGTTATTTATTTTAATAATTTTTATTAGCAATCCTGACGTTGCTAGCCTTCGACGCCTTTCCAGTTCAAACCTAAAGCAACGCCGCTATTAGGCTTCTACATTAACTCGTTTTGCTGCGCAATAGTCAGTTCGATCTTGGCAGCAGAATAGATCCGAGCTGGAAAAAAGAGTAAACTGCACGATAGCCTTGGTAATAAACGTGTAAGATCAAGCAAATCTAAGGCTAGTAGTGTTATTAGAGTAGTAGGTCATTGTTTGCAATATAAATGAAAAAGTCCATTCTAGGGTCACAAAATACTGAAAGCAAATACGAGTACTGTAAGCGAATACAAAATCCTGTAAGCAAATACAAATAAAAATACTCGTACAATAGCCT
This sequence comes from Trididemnum nubilum, assembly GCA_963965965.1. Lineage (NCBI taxonomy): Eukaryota > Metazoa > Chordata > Ascidiacea > Aplousobranchia > Didemnidae > Trididemnum > Trididemnum nubilum. The sequence goes on along the minus strand of OZ014489.1, from coordinate 24,726,066 downwards.
ACTCCGATACTGGTAGTCTTATTAACAGGTATGAGCAGAGCTGGGCACCCGCTACTTGAAAAGTAGCGCCGCTACCGCTGTTTGGCAAAAAAAGCAGCGGCGCTGCCGCTTATCGCTACTTAAATAAAAAAAAGTAGCGCCGCTGCCGCTACTTGCATGCAAAATAGCGGTCTCTGCCGCTACTTTAAAAAAATAAATAGTAGTAAAAAGAACGATAGTATTCAAATACGGTACCTAATGGTTTTACGAAATTTCAACTTTATTTACGAAAGTTAATCATTCAAGCTTCTAAAATATCGGTACATGTTACAATTGGCATTAGCAGTTGGCATTACAAATGAAAGACAAGTAAGCAAATCACAATTCAATTGGTTGTCAGCATACTCCTTTCAAATAAACAAGCATTTCAAAATGCTGGTTGGTCAAACCAGCGCTTTGGAAATTTTTTAGGAAGTTACCCTTGGAAGTTACACTACGAAGTTAAATTCGTTATCACATTTTCAACACAAACAAAGGCATTAAGAAATAGCTTAAATCACTATCGACTCAAATAAACTAAGGTTTTAACATTAAAGCACGATGGCATACAGTATTCAGCTTCTGTGCAATTCTGTCTCGAGCCTTATAGCTTTGAAGTAGTCGATCTATTTATCACACGCTCGGCCCTTAACCACTAAAACAATCCCTCGTGTAGAGATCCGACAATTTATCAATCAACCGCGTTACGAAACATATCTTGGAGTTTTGTAGAAATGGTAGGTAATTCACGCCCCTGCGATGATTTCGTCCAACTTTGGTAGAAAAATATATCGAGCGTTTAAGAACTGGTGTTTGCGAACTCAAAGGAGATACGTAGTAATGACATATTCTATAGCTCTGGCAACATGCTATACGCGTCGCCGCTATGTAGAATAGACACATGTTAAGCAAATGATGCACAGTGCGATTCACGTTACATTAGGTATTTTTTCTACGAGTATAACTCCATAAGTAAGTTGTCTTTCAAGCTTATTTATTGCCTGGTTCAATTTATTCTCAGCACACTATAAATTTAATTCTCAGTTTTACTTTTCTCTGTTGTAGCTAAATTTATTTTACTATGCGTTGATGTTACTACTCAGACCGGTGCTACGGAGAGGCATTTCGGAGACGTGTCTCCCAAATCATTGCTTGTTTCCCCTAAGCAAGAAATGTGTTTTCCCCAAGTGAGATTTGTGCCTCAAAAATAAGTAACGGGTCGGTGCTACGGGGGCCAAATCACTGCTCCCCCAAGCAAGAGTAAACTTTTGTACTAGTACAATTTATCGAACTGTAATTAACGCATTTTCGTTAAAAAGATACTGCTCGAAATCGGTTTTATTGAAATCAGTTTTATCAGTTCAATTTGACCCGCTACCAGACCACATTATTCGTTGAATTTTGGTTTAGAAAAAAAATAGGACCACGTACGATAAAAACTCGCCTATGCATATACGAGCAACGACAAAACGTCACAAAGTTAGCATTGTTTGTTTTACTAAACTAAAATATCGTGGTAACTAGACTAGAGTGAATAAAAGCGGAGAGTAAAGACTCCAAACGGTAACATATCAAAATGCGAATCGAAAAAAGTCTTGGAAGAAGTATATTTGCAGTAGCGGCAGATTGTTTGCTTAAAGTAGGGCGCTAAAGCGCCACCGCTTTTTCGGCTGAAAAAACAGCGGCGCTGCTGCTTGTCGCTGATGATGAAAAAAAGCAGCGGCGCTACCGAAAAAGTAGCGGCGCTAGTTGCGCCGTTGGTGAACAGCGCCGCTGAACCCATCACTGGGTATGAGTTTGTATTTTGTAGCCTAGTAATGAAAATCTTAATGTTAGGCTAGGCTATGATTTGAACTGAAATGTATCTCACAGTTTGATTTTTACTGATATTATTAGGCTAGCAAACAGTACTCTTACCAGCTTGGATCTGTTGTGCTGACAAGATCAAACTGATTATTGCGCAGTGAAAGGTCTCAATGTAGTTGTCTGATAGCGGCGTTGCTTTAGATTAAAACGATGCTAACGTCATGGTTGCCAATGAAATTTTTCAAAATCAGTAACGTTAGAGGCCCCGACGTCGTGTTTGAAGTAGAATATCTCTGGAACGTCTTGTTCAAAAAGGATGGAGTCAACGCCAGTCTGGTCCATTACGATTCACTTAACTTTTAAATACTCCCATTGATTTTGCGTTTAGGCCTCGTTTCAAGAGATACTGCTCGAAATCGATTTTGTTAAAGAAATGAGAACTACTTGAGGTAATAAAAAGGTGCCCCAAACCCTTTTTCACAATTCCCTTTATTCGCGAAAATACGTTTTAATCCGTTTAACTCCGTACCATAGGCAACTCTGCATGGCCAAATTTTGTGACATCACAAAAAACGTATTGTAGATTAGTAGCAGTAGCCGTAATCAGTAGCAGTAGCCAAAATTTCAGATTTGGTAAAAGACTACTCAAATACTCACTGCTACCAGTTGGTAATCGCGTTTCGTAGTCTTCAAATTTTGGAAAAATTATGCCTTTTATGATGTCTCAAAATTGCGAAATGCAGGGTTGCCAATGGTACGGAGTCAAATCGCATTTTCGCGAATAAAGGGAATTTTGGAAAAAGGTTAAGGGCTCCACCTTATTACCTCAAGTAGTTGTCATTTCTTCAATAAAACCGATTTTGAGCAGTATATCTTTAATTAGCGATTATTTTCATTTCGGTTTTAAGCGATCAAGCAATTTCTCTTTTTAAGTTTCTTTTGATCTTAATTTGACGTATCATAGTTCAGTGTTGAATGTTGATGCGGACACGTTGGCATTCTTGACTAATAAAATCTTTACATAAACTGAACACTTTTTTGGTGTCCCTGTACTTGAAATGCAAAGCTCGATTTAATTAATATTTTGCGTAAAACATGAGCGTACGAGCGTATTTTTGGTTTATTTTGAGCACGAATTTGGTACGCTCTGCGTACCGTAAAATTTAAATGAAATACAGGATAAGGTCGTAGTCGTACTCTTGCGTCGATTGTTGACTCGCCTAATCTCGCTTACATAATTAGATGCTTTTTAGCGCAGAACGAACGTCCGGTCAAATTACCAACTTTTGAAATACCTTTTTGTGATTTTGAAAATTTCGGGGTCATTTTTTATACAGAAGATTGCGGGCACAGCTTTAGGATTTATATGCAAAAGCAACTTTTAGTTCATTCTAAATATTTAGATCAATGGCGATAAATCAAAGATCGAAAGATAAACCTAGTTTTATTGGTTACACAATTCCGGTTTAGCAACTGTTCAAGTTAATCAGTTTACTTGTTTTTTAGGTGGGAAGCCAGACGATATCACTATTCTACTGTCAATGGTTGCTCGCTCCGGTGAATGAAAGCTGTAATCGCCCTTAAGCTCCCCAAGTCCACTGAGTTTTTCATTTAAGTTTTGCACTTGTTTCAAGTTCGTTACGTCCTAAGTTCGTGGAATTGCTGATTTCATCTGGATGATAAACTTTTTGAAGTCTTTATGAATTTTTTTGAATGTTCTTCTGAGGCTACTTCGAATCGAAACAATATTTCAATTCACAGTGATTGCCTATTAAAAGTTAATTTTCTTCACAAGCCCTTGCCAGCTGACGTTTTGGAATTAACCACAAATTTTTCCAATAAAATTGCATTGTAATGTAGGTCTAGGTAAACAAACCAAAGTCATCGAATGCTTTTATTGTTTCAAAATATTTAGGCTGCTAAATTATTACTAAAGCCTTTTAATTTGGCAAATATTTCAAATTATTCTAAGCTTATTTGTAATTTTACGGCCGGGTGGTACTTTAAAGCGGTGATGTTATTCCAGATACTTCACTCAATGCTGATGGGTTAGTGCTTAGCTGCTATTGTGGAAACTTCGTTTTAGAACGTTTCTGATGCACTGTTGTGTCAAGATTGCATTCGGCTACTTATTTACTTTTATCTTCCCATCCCAAGACCTCACTTTGTTGGCTTTTCAAATTTTTAGCAAGAGCAGTGGTATTTGTTACGTGAATGCAGAAAAATATTGGTTCGACGTTGTTGAATAAATACCACTTCAAAATAATATTCGTCAATAAAATGATAATTTCTTTTGGTTGACATACTGTTACGCTTAGTAGATAGTACATGCACTACAATTGTTCCACAAAGTATCCCGGATTTAGCATACAAATTATTTTTGAAAATTTTGATACTAAAGCATAATCAAATGCTTTAAAACCTTACATTTTATGAAATGCTAAATTGTTTAGTCAGCGCTGAATTTGTGTTCAATTGCTTTAATTAAACTGTTTAATTAAAATCCACTAACATGTTACTGTTACAGGTGTGTACTTCTCAAGTCCATACATTTTGCTTTTTAAAAGGTTGCTGTCTACAGTAAGGCAACTTACGAACCGAACCACTTGAAAGATATGTAATGCTCATTCTTGTGCAAATGTTTTAGTATTTTTTTTCCTATTTATTTTCACAATTTGTTTTTGATACTATTCCCTATCACCGAATTCAATTTTTGATGTTTGTTAGCTGTGTGCTCTCACGCCATATTGTTAAGCGTTTGCTTTATTCAACAATACTTAATAAATATTAATAAACCGTTACCGGTAACTCAGCTTTGTAAATGCAATTGCAGTCATCGTTATTTGCAATTCAGTCAGCTATGTGGATAGCCAGAAATAGGGCGAAATTTGCTTAGCATGAATAATTGCGAAAAATTAGTCGGAGACAACGTCGAGAAAATTTACTGTTTTCGGATTACTGCTTGCTTCGGGCATTATATTTAAAAAGGTAGGGATGCTTTAAAAAGGGCAAGAAATGGTTGGGATGTTCTACCTGATGTAAGGAGGTGGGTGAATAATCGAACAGCAGCTGGACTAAGAAGGAAGATGTTTTAACAGTGCACATCTATTGATAAAAATTATGTAGGGGCACAGCATTGCGAAATTTTGTTCGATTTAACGCTGAATCTAGACGCAAACCATTCATCAGACGTGGCAGTCGACTAGAGTGGACCATGCCTAGCTTGGTTCAATCGGCTCAATTAGTTTCAACCTACGATTCGTTATAGGGTAAAATTTGGTTTCCCTTCTCCATTTATTGCGCATCACGACGTTTTCAGCCAGCCCATCTACTCCGTGTTTTACATGCCACTTTCGACAGCATTTTGGTTTTCCAAAACAGAAAAGATTGTTAACGTACGGTATTCACGTTTTTGGTTTGATGTTTAAAATTTTGGAAACTTTTGAAACCAAATAAAAACACAAAATTACAGCCAGAATAGTGAACAATAAATTTGAAACTCGTTTACAGTGTCTTTACATTAAGGCTTCAGTTGAAGTTTATCTGCGACTTTTAAAAGAAATATTTGCACTATCTTTCACACTTCAAAACTAAAGTTACACTTTGCCATCCATTTTATGAGTGTGGGCTTTAGCTTAATTTCAACAAAGTATTTGCAAGATACGGGTTACAAGACGTTAAAGTTTTTGCCCGGGAGACTGTTGAGTGTTGATAGTCCTAAAAAATCACAAAACTTTAACGTTCTTTGATAAAAATTTATTGGTAAGCTCCTGAACTTGCAAATTAGCAATAGTGATAAGTAGATCAAAATGAACAGACTGTTAAATAAAATCTTAAAATTTCAATACTTTGTAGAAGCCACAGAGGCCACCTAATGTCTGCAAACCAATGCACTTAAAATGCAATAAAAAAGTATTACTAATTGAATGCTGAAAACCTGGTTTAGACGCACGTTCTCAGTTTCAAGCTTTCGCGTTTTTAAAAGTGACATGACGTCATTAGACCCAGGAGTTAGGTGCCTTCGACTTTACTTTGAGCTAATTACGCCTTTTTTGCACAACACTTTTTGACTAGCAAGCTGTTATCACATGCCTTTCCAAAATCGCTTATTCTCTGCAAAAATAAATTAGTCGAAGGCAACAAACTCCTGGGTCTAATGACGTCATGTCACTTTTTAAAAACGCGAAAGCTTGAAACTGAGATCGTGCATCTAAACCAGGTTTTCAGCATAGATGGGCACAAGTCCGTTAATCGTTAATCCGTTAATAACGAAGCTAACTTTTCATTAACTCGTTAATCCGTTAAAAAGTTTCTTCGTGTTAACGGACTAAATTAACTTCCGTTAAGTGTTACTAACGAACTAAAGTAACTTCCGTTAAGTTCTGTTGACTTCCGTTAAGGTTTTTATCCTTAATATATCTTGCAGCTTCATTGTGCATTTGAACTTGCTTTTATCTTGAAATTAGATCAGACTGTAAAATGTAACTTTCAAAACACAAAAAGACCACCATAGCATTAAATATTTCCTTAAAATCGACTCAACGGCGTCAATACGTGTTCTAGAAGCGAGTGAATAAAAAGAAATGTAAATTACACGCAAAATATTAACGGATTAACGGACTTTATTAACTTCCGTTAATTAAAGCTAAAAATAACGGATTAACGTTAACGGAGGTGTGAAGTTTGTTAACGGACTAGTGGTTAACGAAGCTAACGTTTTGCATTAACTTGCCCATCTATGGTTTTCAGCATTCGATTAGTAATACCTTTTTATTGCATTTTAAGTGCATTGGTTTGCAGACATTAGGTGGCCTTTAAAACAAAATAGGACCCAAAATTTATATTATTCAACTTCGTGGCCTGATGCACTTTCGTCATTGTACAATGTAAATAGCGTTCTAAACAAGTACTCGCAAGGTGGTACTGTGCCTTTCGGGGGAATAACTAGTATGTTATAACTCAAAAACTAATGGTTAGAAGTACACGCAGCATATATGCAACGGCTCTAGTATCATATTTAGTCTTCAAATCCAGGGTGAAATGAACAATCATGCTCATTACAGTACATCAGCGCTTCTCAAACTTTTCAAGACCTCGTACCACTTGGGCATCCTGTATTGTCCATACGTACCACTATAACTACTGCTTGCATATCACTAATAATTTTTGATCGCAAGTAACATCCCTACGTTCATCGTGTAAAATAAACCAAAAACATTCAAACGACACATATTTATAAACAACGCAGTTTATCAACAAATTCATAAACATATATTTATGTGCGATATGTTAACTGGAGAACAGTAAATTCAGATTTTGGTGGAAAAATTGAAGTGACACGTATACCATATGGAAAACCTTCGCGTATCACAGGTTGTGAACCTTGGTTCTGTTCTATATCAATGAAACTTTGCGGCTAGTCTGTAAGTGTTCACAGGGCCTGCGAGAGGGGGATTCAGGGGGTACATCGTACCCGGGCCCGGAAAAGTTTAGATTTCCGCGTTGAATTTTGGTATCGCACCATAACATGGTAATCAAACTTGCCTACAGAAAAAATATCAGTCAGCCCATTCAGTACTGGTAATTGGTAACTATTTTTGCTACACATCCATTAGGGTATACAACAGTGGCCGATTTGATCAAAAAAGAGGAAAATGTATCAAAAACCATACAGTTGCACCAAAATTAACGTTTTGTTACATTTCTCTGACTTGAGAGCCCTAATTCTACGGTATAACAATGTACGAGGGCGGCCCACATTTTCAAAGATCCAAAAGCATTTCAACCTCAGAGAGCGGAGTCAAAGTTGACATACTATACTACTATCATTGAGTAACTCACTCCATCTGTATGAGTTAATAGGTATTTGGGTTTGTGAAGTATATGATTGCAGATGACTTCTTAAAACTTTTATCAGTAAAATATTTGGATTTGCAGTATTAAAGTCATTATATTGTATACAGTAACATTGTGTCAATGTCATCATCCCCCACTTCACATACTTTGTTTCATGTATATCACGTTTTCTGCTTGTCAATTTAAGCAAGTTTGGTGCTAGGATGTTGATCAAATGCTGTATTCTATCCTCCAGAAACATAAAAAGTGCTAAAATTTCCAGGGTTCCGCCCCGAACCCCGCTGCTAATAACCCCGCAACCCCCTTGCTAAATTTAAACCAATTTTATGTCTAGTTGTGTTTTCCATAGGTCCTAACTGTATGCGAATATCGTTATCCCCTCACCTTTACATGAAAATCTACACCCATCGAACAAAAAATGATTTAACGACATGGGTCCCAATAAGGCTTGGGGAGCCCAATAAGATTTGGGGGCTCGATATTGACCTTCGTACCCCCTGGAAAATTTTCTCTCTGCGGCCCTGGGTGTTCATAGCTAGCTAATAAGCAACAGTGCAGTTTTTTAATTTGGTATTGCATGCAGGATAAAGGAAAAAATACTTTAAAAAACATGCCCCATACCGCGAAATGGGGTTACTTTGAACACTTTTACATATTTTGCTTTTTCTTGTTTTACATTCTAGATTATATATTAAAATTGATCAATATCAGCTTCAATCTTTTATTTTACCTTTTTGTGAATCAAAAAAATTGTTTAAGTTATCCTGCATCTGCAACTTGAAGACAAACATTTGAAAAGAACTATTTCAAAAAGTGCATTTTTTGAAGGTAGGTATACTTTTGTTGACAGCTAAAAAAATGTGAGCAGTAAAACCAATTACGTTTAGTAAATTATAGCTCTACTACCCCTTGTTCAAAATATGTCAATGAAGTTTGGTGGTGGCATTTATATTTATGTAAAAACAAGTTTAATTTAAACTGACCCCCCTGGAGAAAAATTGGGGGTTACTTTAAACTAGTTCAAAGTAACCCCCCATTCAACAGTTTTCTGTAAAGAGTCATTTTTCCAAATAAAGACATGTTTGTTGTATGATACCGACTTGTGTCACTTTAATTAGTCCATGATTTACTAATATTTTGCAAATTATTTCAGAAAAAACATCGCAGTGATCGAAACTATGCCAAGGGTTCATACCAAAAGACCTGGATCGCGAACTTACAAATCTTACACCCAAGAAAGTTTAAATGAAGCGGTCAAAGATATTCGTGCCAAAAAAATTTCTCTTCGAAAAGCTAGCGCAAAATATAAAATTCCAGTAGGAACTCTAAGCCATCGACTTAATGAAAAACATGGTCAGCGCCCTGGACACCTTTCGGTCTTCAGCCAAGAAGAAGAAGAAGTGTTTGTTTCCCACATCAAAGTCGTTGCAGAATGGGGATTTCCATTTGATGATATGGATATGAGGATGCTTGCCTACAATTACCTCATAGCTCAGGGACGCATTGTCAAGCAATTTAAGAATAATTTTCCATCAAAAGAATGGTCAATGTCATTTATGAAGCGACACAAATCGCAGCTAGTTTCTCGATTGTGCCAAAACATCAAAAGAACCAGGGCAAGTTTGAGTGCAGATGAAGTAGCCTCATATTTTGAGCATTTGAAGACATCCCTTACTGATGGAAATGACTTCATCCCCCCCGACAGAATCTTCAATTATGACGAGACAAATTTGTCCGATGATCCGGGAGTCAAAAAATGCATCTTCAAAAGAGGTATTAAGCACCCCGAAAGAATAAAAAACAGCTCCAAAACCGCTATATCAGTCATGTATTGTGGCTCCGCTGTGGGGCAAATATTGCCTTGCTATGTCGTCTATAAGGCCGAAAACTTGCGGTCGACGTGGACCGAAGGAGGACCAAAAAACACCCGATTCAACCGAAGCAAAAGTGGATGGTTTGATGCGTGCTGCTTCACTGACTGGTTTGAATCGGTGTTTGTTCCACATGCCAAACGCCTTCCAGGAAGAAAGGCAATTATAGGTGATAACCTAAGCAGCCACTTTACTGACAAGGTCATGAAACTTGCCGCAGAACACAACATTGCATTCTTGTGCTTACCTCCGGCTTCCACACACATGCTCCAACCACTTGATGTGGCATTTTACAGCCCTCTTAAAAAAAAGCTGGAGAAAAATCTTAAATGACTGGAGGAGTGGTGGCAAGAAAAATTCAAAGATCTTAACCAAGGAAGCGTTTCCTGCTTTACTAGCTAAGCTACATAATACAATATTTCCAGAAGGCACCTCCTATTCCAAAAACCTGGAGAGTGGTTTTGCGAAGTGTGGAATTCATCCGTTTAATCCTAAAAGTGTCTTGGATCAGCTGCCGGACTACGCAGAAGTTCACGAAGCAAGTGAACACATGCATGCCAGTGTTTCGGAAGTAGTTGTGGGAATGCTAAGGGCAATTAGAGGAGTTGACGAACCAAGGATGAAGAAGAGACGAAAAAAGTTGAACATCACACCAGGCAAAAGCGTTAGTGCTGAGGACATCACTGATGTTAGCAATTCACCAAAGGTTGCCATTACCCGTGCAGAAAAAGATGTTGCAGATGAAGCGATGAACTTGCAGGATGAAGAAGAAGCGTCTACCGGTACTGAAAGCGTTGAGTCTGCTGAGAATTCTGCTACTGGTACTGGTTTCGATAATCCGGATAACTTAATGGCAAAAGGAGAAAACATTTCTGTTGGAGACTTTGTTACGGTTAAATATGAAGGGCAAAAATTTCCTGGCAAAGTGATCTCGATCGAAAAAGATGGGCCACTTGTATCTGCGCTGACAAAATGCAAAAAAAAATGGTTGGAGGTGGCCACAAAAAAAGGACTTTTTCGCTTACAACTGGGAAGATGTAGAAAAAATGAAAGAAAAAGAAATTCCACTCAACAACAGGGGGTTCTACCGGTTTCCTGATCTTGAAGAAGAATGGGGAAAATAGTAAACCAGTGCCATTAACACAGTCCACTGTAATAGCTGACCACCCTGACCTGCAATGATTTTGATCTACTGATTCATTTGGTTTTCGTTTTACATACCGGTACTTTTGTGTTTGAATCTATCTTTTTCGTCTGAAAACACTGACATTAATATATTTTTTTATTTTACCGGTACTGTCACACTTCCATTTACTGTATTGTATCTTTTTATGGGCATTCGTTTCATATAAACTTTTTAAAAACTCATTCTGGTGTTCAATGTTGTACTGCAGCCAAATAAACCTGAACAATTATTTAAAAAACGTTGGTGTTCAAAGTAACCCCGAAAGCGGGGTTACTTTGAACAGCAAGGTTTTAAAAAAAAACACAGGAAAATATGATTTCTAATTTGTCATATGCATGCAATATGATTAGTTGCGTCTTCCCCCAAACATACCGCAATTTTGTTAAGATTAGATAAGAGATGAGAAAGCTAGGACATTTTGAAGTTCAAAACTGTTCAAAGTAACCCCATTTCACGGTATATACATTGTTTTATGAAAACTGAATACTAACAAGAACAGATCATTATCTGTGGTGACTTAAAACGATGATAAGAACGAATAAAATATTTTAAGCAATTGGATACACTGAAGCTAAACACATACTATAGCATCGCTAATCATCCACCAGAATGGTGACCACTTAAAACAAGAAATGCAAAAAAGCTGTTTTCCCGCAGAAACTTGCAGCTAATAAATTCCTTTGGGATGACAACTTTTCACAATGCTTGTTTTAAGTAGTCACCATTTGGTGGCTCATTTTTAGGTTTCAACGCTGGTAGACTGAATGGGCAGGAAAACTTGTAAACGATCAAACATTACAACACCGGCACGCAAACATCAAAAACACAAATAAATTTTTGGTATTAATATATAGGAGATGAATAGCCAAAAATGTACAAATGCTTGAATAGCCCATTAAAGTACCGGTACGGTGTGGTATTGTATTGTATTGTGTTAAATACAACACATGACACTTGTAACTAATACTATAAACCACAAAACCATGTAGTATTTGTGGTGTGTACTGTGTAACACATCAAATACTTCCTCGTGTTTCTTGTAAAAGCAGCAGCAGAAAACATTGTACTGGTAGCACATTATCTCAGCAGAGTTCTCAGAGAAATATAAAAGAAAAACTTCATGGCAAAAATAAATGTATACAGGTTTTCAGCGGTTATACAGCAAAATAATATGTTCAAATATTGTGTGACATGCGTTGAGATTTCTGTCAAAGTTTTTACCTTTCTAATGATGATCTACGTAGTACAGGGGTTCTTAACCGAGGGTAAATTTATCTCCTGGGGGTAAATTTTACTTACAGAGGGGGTAAATTTGCTGAATTAAAAACTGAAGCAAACTTCAATTTTTAGTACAAAAAAGTGATAGTGTTGCATTGGATTGCCTTGCACCATATTTTCGTTGCCCAAAATGAGGACAGTTCTGAAAACTAATAGCAAGCCAACCAAATCTGCAGAAATTTGTAGAAAACCTGCAGAAAACTATGGGTCATCATAGAATTTGGTGGTTTCCCGAATTGGAGGCCTTTTTGGGGGGGATCACTGCAAGAATCATGGAAATTTGTAGACCGCCAAGAAAATGGGGGTAAATTAAACTTTTTTGGCAAGGAGTAAATGAGACGAAAAAGACTGTAAATTTGGCAAGGAGTAAACGAGACGAAAACGGTTAATAACCTCTGATCTAGTAAAACATGTCACATACCCTCCTATTCAATGAATTTACTAATTTGAACTGAATCATTTTCCTGGCAAAAATACAGCTGATATTTACAAAACACATCTGCAAATGGTCAAAATTATTATGAAATCGACATATTAGCTACTATTGCGATTTTACTTCAGGGTTAAAATGTCTTAAATTCTCTCAACACAAAAGCCACCAACAGCATTTTAAAGTTTTCCAAAGTATATACTACCACAACTCATAATTCTATCAAGCACATTTTTTTAAACTTGTAGTTTTTTAGGTTGAACGTCATGAACTGCTCTATCTAGTTCATGCAAAGCACCATACATTTTGAAGATCCATTAATAATTAATTTATTAGTGGTCAAGCGGATAGAGCATCTGCAACTAAAAAGGTAGAACAGTAGACATGAGTTTGGCTCCCAGTCCAGTCAAAGCAAAAATTGGTATCCACAGCTTCCTTGCTTGATATTGAGCATTAATTGTAATTATATATATTCCACTCACCAAGTTGCATTGGCAAGGAGACAGAGAAAGGATCTTTCGATCTTGAGTCATGCTGCCACCTGTCTACCACACATGGTGAAGACTTCATGCTGTCCCTTTTAATTGCTTAACGTAAGGCAGGGAAGAGGTGAATACCAATTTTTCTAGTATTTGGTTTGACCTAACCAGGAATCGAACCTGTGTGTACCATTTCAGTAGCAAATGCTCTATCTGGTATCCACTCAACCACTGATCGATTAAATATCGTGTAAAGCCTCCTCTGTGGTATACTGGATACAGGTGGGCAAGTAGCAGCTTGACTCGGAAGATAAAAGGTTCCTTCACTATTTTCTGGGCAATGCAAGTGAACAAAGCTGTAATTACTGTACATTGGTACCTTGCAATGATACCATTGTTCTTCATTAGCAGCTGCTCAACTCTTTATTATTCATTTTTAGTTTCTTTTATAGTGCCTCAGAAGAGATGATTTAGTTGAATGAACAACCAATACGCATATGCTGGTGCATATAGAGACAACTGATATTTATTGTTAAATTTCATTACTGTATATTCTTGTGCTGAATGCTTGGGACAGAAAAAACAAATACTGGTACCAGGGTAATGACATTTTTTAAATTCGAGTTTACATTTTTACTGTAATATCACAATACCATGTTGAAATGCACAATAATTGTGGAAAGGTACATCAAAATAAAGTCTTAACAATCAAATATTTCAAAATTTTCTACACAACGAAGAAAAGACTTAATTGGAGGTAGGCATAGCACTAGCTATCCAAAGAGCAACAGGCATATAATTACACTACAGTTCATAAAAATCAAAGGCACTCTCATCACAGTTCTGACTGAGCGAACAAAATTCAACAACTGTGTTTTGATTCCAGGTTCTTCACCAAAACCTCCAGTACCATGCTGTGCACCCCAGCCAATTTTAGCTAAGAATCGTTCCTCATGAAGAATAGCTGCAGCATTAACAAACAGTATGGCAGCTTCAATAAGAGCATACAAAGAAAATCCCATTTTTTGCAAAAGCTGGACCAGTTTAAAATATCGTAAAAACTATTTGATTATTCAGATTGGCAAAGCTTCAATGGTGTACTTTGTATTGCAATGGTATGTCCAATTATTTACATATATCAGATTCAAACTTTGATGTAGCAAACTACTGAATGCAGTAGAAACAATCTGTTGTAATTTGTAGTCGTAAACTATATCTCAGATCTATCATATCAAATAAAACATAATAGTATCAACAAAAGTACCAATGGCTTCTTACACGGTGTAAGTTGCTATGCATGTACCAAGATGAATATAATTATTAGTACCATAAGCTCTTTGTTCAGAATTACAGTTTACTCTAAATAAATGCGAAACAACCTTAAAAGGGTATAAAACCATAACCATAATATCACTGAATACTTTGGATAAACAACTTCCAAAATTGATCCTTGGTCACATTGTTGCGTCCTTGGATGAGATGCTTTACGATGATTATCTCTGCTTGGTGGCTTCAAACAAGCAGCAAATTCAGTAGACAACAATTCAAAGTAATCCACAGGAACACTGGAAACTCCTAAGCAGGTGCAGATTCCTCCAACCACGAAGTAGTCATTGTAATAAAAAGTGCGTGGATCGTCCAATAGTTAGTGTCTCAGCGCTGTCCGGTGACAGGAGGATAAACATGCGCTACAACAACAACAATTTTTCAAAACAGAGAACGAGTTTTAGGAATTTTATAGAAATCCTTTAAAAGAATAAACCTCAAAACTAATGTCTAGAAAGGCTGTCCAATGTTTGAACTCTGATCTGGTTAGCTGATGTAAAGTAGCCTAGAGGGGGTGTAGTTAAGAACAAGTCGTCAGCTTTATTTCGGAATCTCTGTGACTCGTGTATGAGCAAGCGCGCTCTTGCTCCTCTCATGCGTGCAAGCATTAGGGTTAGGGCTAGATCTGGAAAATAGCTTAGATCGGAGAGAACGCACGCGCGCTCATACACGAATTGCAAAGCTGCCGAAAATAAAGCGACGGCTCATACTAAACGACACCCGCCTGGCGCCTATAGGCTCAATCATTTTATAGTACATCTGGTAATGTGAGCCTTTTTAAGGAAATGCTCTAAACAGCCGCTGCCAACCATGCAGCCTAACCCTGCTATGAGTATGTATGATTGAAACAACTTAGCAGGTTGTACTAAATGTTGCAAGTGATCTTGTCACAAAGTGTTTTGCTACTAAGTGAGGATTAGGGTAAGGCAACTCTGAGGATAGCAGAAAACTTCAATCACTGACCTTCTTGTTTCTCAAGTCATTTGAGTCAATGCTTTAATTCGAACAATCATAATATAACAGGCTAGTAGTATGATGCTTGCCAGACATGCTTAGCCTAGGCCCATCACAGTATCACGGTAACAAGATCACTAGCAACCATTCTAAGTAGGCACAGTATGTCAATGCCAGCTCTAACCCTAAATATATGCCTGTTAGTACCTATCTATAACAATGCTTTCACCTACTAACTTAACAAAGATTTGTCCAGAAAAAAATCAAAATCAGTAATCATCATTTCCACATAATTTCAGCTTAATTCAGATAGTGAAGAACAGGGGTCAGTAACCTTTTGACCTAGTGGGCCACATCCAGTCCTAACAAGATTACAGAGGACCAAAAAACAAAGGTCTTTGCCAGAAATTCATGCCTACTTTCGGCAGAATTAATGGCGAAGACCAAAAAAAAGTCTTTGCCAGAAATTCAGCACTATTTATTTATCGAAAAAGAAAAAAGTTACGAGCCAAGTAAAACGTCTAGGCGGACCGTAGGTTGCCAACCCTTCGTGAAAAATACATAGGCTATAATCTGCATATTTTTTACAATATTTTATACTTTTGCAATTATAACAAATGGAGCAGCTCAAAAAATACTGTAAAAATTACTGTAATATATCAGAAGTGACTTGATCAGATGGTGCACTGCACGGAACATTCGTGCTGCCTTTTTCTTAAATAAACAACAATTTCGGTTAAGTCACTTGTTCTCAAAAACCTTTATTTTGATTATTAGCCTACAGTTACATAGTAGGTTAGGGTTGGGGTAAAGTTTTCTTTTGTTTTTTTTACAGGTGTGTGTGCACACGGAATGTGCGCTAAGCCTTTTTCAAATTTATTTAATTAGGCTAGAGATCCAGAGCAAACTGCTAAGATTTAAAAATTTAGTAATGGTTAACCACTACGCCAGAAATTTCTTTAGGGTAAAAGCAGAAAACTAAGAATGCCTTTTCACAGTTTAAGTTCATAAATCTGCAGTCAATATTGCATTACATGTCAGGTATAAACATACATTCAGCACCAAAAAATTTTTCATGTAATGCATACTTTTCAAAAATCTAAATAAACAATAGCCTACTGGTAGGCTACAGGCATAGGTGGGCACTAGTCCATTAATCGTTAATCCGTTACTAACGAAGCTAACTTTTTCATTAACTCGTTAATCCATTAAAAAGTTATTTTACGTTAACGGACTAAATTAACTTCTGCTAAGATTTTTTTCATCAATGTCTTGCACCATTCATTCACCTTATAGGTACAAACAAGTTTGCACTGGTACCACTTGTTGCGCATCAGTATGAGTTTTTTTAGAAGAAAGCTCTTTTTTTGGCAAATAATAAGCTGTAGTGTCATAGGTCTATTAATTATCGCAGTGCGCAATTTCCAAAGATTTCCCAATCGCAACTTCCCTCTTTTTCATTGTTTACATGAATTGGATCGACAAATGTAGCCAAGCTGATGAGTGTGCCACGATTGGAAATTGCAAAATTAGTCGTCAGCTATTCGCTGATGATTTGGTTCTGCTTTCTTCCACAGAATCTGGCCTCCAGCGCACATTAAATAGCTTTGCAGATGCATGCAACACCGCCGAAATGAAAATAAGCACGACCAAAACTGAGGTACTTAATCTTTCAAGAAAGTCTGATCAGTGCGTATTGCAAGTGAATGGAGCGACACTGAAGCAGGTACAGAAGTTCAAGTATCTTGGGGTTGCATTTACGAGTGACGGAAGGCAAGACCAAGAACTTGATACCCGAATACGCAAGGCTAGTGCAGTAATGCAAGCTTTGCACTACTCCGTTGTCATGAAACGAGAATTGTTGAAAAAGGCAAAGCTCTCAGTTTTCAAAGCAGTTTTTGTCCCCATTCTTACTTATGGTCATGAATCTTGGATAACGATCGAAAGAATGCGATCACAAGTGCAAGCGTCTGAAATGAGGTTTTTACGAAGAATCGAAGGAGTTACACTGTTTAACCAGGTGCGTGGCTCTGAGATTTGAAAATCTCTTAACATCGAGCCATTACTTCTCTGAATTGAAAGCAGGGTTGCCAGATTTTTCATACCAATATATACCAAATATTTTAAAAATATATACCAAACCGAAAAAAAATATACCAAATTGCCTAAATTTGAAAAAACCAAGCATTGAATTTAGGAAGGCTTTATTGCACCGAAAATTTTTATCTATCGCAGTTTTTTATTAATTCTGACTCAAATCTAACACAAACTCAAATGCTTACTCTAAAACTATTTCCAAATCGAACCCTAACCCAAACCCTAATCTTAACCCCTACGAAAGCAAATGAAAAAAGGGTGGATGAATATTTCTCATTCTCGTTTTATTCTCTTTAAGTTGAAAATTTTCGGTGAAATAGTCACTACCTTGAATTAAACACAAGCATTACCGCTACATGAACAGAAACAACACAACCATTACAACAAATAAAATTGAATACAAACATTAACAATTTGTAGAGATTCAATTCAGGTAGCCTGGTAGCCTATGTATGCAACTCATGTTTTGGTATCAAAATCTTTGCAGCCTTTGTTCTTAACTAGCCTACCAAAGTTTCATTCGGCGCTTTCATACATTTCCGAAACAGGCCCAGCACCACGGGGGAGGGGCATTCTGGGGCTGTGCAACCCAAGCGGGAATTGTGCCCAAAAAAAATAAACCGGCTTGATGCTACTGAAGTGCAATTAGAGGCCTGACACTCTTAAAATGCTGATTACCTTACCACCCTGAATTAGTAAGCAAGAACTGTTTTTTTGTAGATTTTGCAACGAAAACCATTTGTTTTTGTGGTTTTACCCCAGAATTTATGAAAGTTTGCGTAGTTTTTGCGTTGATGACCTTTTTTTTGTTGGAAGTGACTTGGCGAATGGAACACTCGCAGTACTTTTTTTTCCTCGCGAATGGAGCAGGCGCTATGAATAGCTACTGCAGGGAATTGCTATCCCCTCAGACTGGCATCGCTGCCCTAACCCTAACTGTAATGAAAGGTTTTGAAGCAAAAAAAGGTTGATAACCATATATTCTCCCCATATCCGTATACTCCGCTTTACGCATATATATCCGTATACTCCCCATATCCGTAGTCATCCACTTTACGCTTTCGCGCCTCCGGCGGGAGTCAAACCCGGGTGAGCCAGTTTGCAGTTAGGTGCTCTAACCACTACGTCACGCAGCTTGTACCAACTGAGCGATAAAATGTTGTATTTAAACTAAATGTATGAAAAAGGCAATGTCTCCATTCGCGAGGAAAAAAAATACCGCGAATGTTCCATTCGCCAAGTCACTTCGTTTTTTGTTTGTGTTTTGGTCTTCATCCCAGATTTCCTCGAATTTGGCGATGAACAGCTTTTTTTTATCCATACTTTCGAATTCAAAGACATTAAGTTTTTGTGCCCCCCAAAATTTGTTTATGATCCCCCAGTCACGCTATTCTGGCGCAGGGCCTGATCCAAACTGAATCTATGTAGCAGTTCCTTTGTAACAACGAAATCTTTGCAGCATCTGTTTTTAACTACAGTAGCCCACCAAAGTTGTGCGAATTGTTTTTAACTACAATGGTACCAAAGCCATTTTTCCACTTTGGCATACCACTTACCAGTAACGTAGGTTAGTTCAATTACCGGTTACGTGAAATCTAAAGGTTAAGTATTTCAAGTAAATTAACTTTAAGCTATTACAAGATTTTTTATGTCAATCTATCTATTTATTTATGTCAATTTTATTTTACGTCAAAGAGTTAATGTCTTTGCAAATTAAGTAATCTGTATTCATCACTTATAAACTACCGTACCATACTATCACTAATCAGCAAAGACTGTGAAAGGCAAAGTTCAACAGGCCTTTTTCTTATTAGACCTAAGTAACATAGCACCCTAGAATAATCAAATTTTTGCAGCCCACTAACTCACCGATCAGACTAAACCCTTTCTGCATATACTGTAGGTTAATTAAAAACCTAGCCTACTCATTTCTATTGTCAGGTCTGCTCATGCACCGTAAGACCATCTCCGTCTCTGCTAAGTCCTGGCACAGAGCAGGCCATAACTCCATGGCCGGAAAGGTTTGGCCGCTACGCTTAACTACACAGCATAACTACCGGTAAGTCGAACCTTCCATCAACGCTGTTGCCACAGTACTGCTGCCACTTATCTTGTATTTGCTAATCCTTGAAACTGTGGTTTATATTTTTGGCTTAATTAACACAATTCCGACAGTTTGTTCGTAAAAAACCGAAAAACAAGTCAAACTAAAATTCTACAACTTTGTTACCAATACTTGGTAGCCTCATTAAACTGAGACTGCAGTATCCTTTAGCCTACCGTAAACAACTTGCGAGCGCGATGTTGTGTAGGCCTACCGTATATGCTTGCACGGAATGTTGCTTGTTGCTTCACTTGTTGGAACCAAAGTCCGTATAACTCCGTACAAGTTATGCGATTCATTCATTACAGTGGAGACAAAAGTGGTTCCAAAATTTGCCGTTTTTCCTATCTTTTATCAGAGGTGGAGTCCTCGAGGACGTCCTTGGCCTCGAGGACACATTTTGAAGTCCTTGGCCTTGGCCTCGAGGCCTCAAGTCCTCGAAAATTGTCCTGTCCTCGGCTCGAGGACAGCAGTATTTTTTTAATTGTTAAAATTTTGTGGAGCGCTTGAAAAATTTTTGTAAAGACCTTTTTTTTTGGAGAGCACTTGCGCTTGTGTCCTTGGTCCTTGGCCTTGGCCTCGAGCATTCCTGTCCTTGGCCTCGAGAGTGTCTGTTCTCGGAAAAACTGTCCTTGGCCTTGGCCTCGGATTTTTTTGTGTCCTTGGCCTTAGCCTCGAGCCTTGTGTCCTCGACTCCACCTCTGTCTTTTATGATGGAAAACGGTCAAAAATTGTTACAAAAAATGGCATAACTTTGCTCACACATGATATTTTTTCAAAACTTAAATTGCATTATGAACTTGACGCAATTCTGCATAATATTAACGTAATTTGAATTTTATGGCCAAAACATTAATATCTTTATTTTGAAATTATTTCAGTAAGTAGTGCAAAATTTTGCCGATTTTTGTTTTTAACGCTGAAGTATGCTATTCAAATAGTTGGTTTTTTGCTCATATATCTAGCAAAAATATTCCATTAATTTTAGTAATACTTTCTTAGAAAATTGATAGCGGCATGCTTTTTGAGTTTGATGTAAGAGTCTTTAGCCTCAACCCTCAAGTTGGTTCCATTTTTTTTTGAGGGGGGGAATAAGCTATGCAAAATTGCAAACGCTCAACTTAAATTTTACTCGTTTTCTTTTTCCGACACTTTTTTAATCTGCTTTAAAAAAATACATAAAAAAAAAAGTTATTAAAGAGCTAACACCGAAATCGGTGCCTAAAAGCAAAAAATATGTTGGCCTACCGGTAATTTTGTAATTGCATTAACGGCATAATTTTTGATTCAAGAACTAACAAAATCGATTTGTGGTGTATTTTTTTTCAAGAGAACACAGGGCTCATTTTAGCTCATGTCAGCCTTATTGCGCTTATCTTTAGAATGGGAGGTTTTTGCGTTAGTTTCATTCCGGAGGCGGTTAAATAAACTTATTACGCATACTCGGCACAGCGGTGTTGCAATGGCTCACCGTAACTAACTTATACGGGTGTCAGGGGCATATTTAGGGGGGGCATTGGGCCATGGCCTCCCCTTTGGGTTTCCAGGATAGTATAATTAGCATAGAATAGTATGCAAAATTGCGGCATGCCCCCCCCTCTGTAAGTTGGGCAGAAACTTTGATCACACAAGAGTATGTTTTACGCGTTTGTTTTAGGCCTGCACCCAATTTTGGGTAAATAGTGGGACTAAATTTGAGTGAAGATTTTTTTTTGCTCTTCACCTAATTTTAGGCAAAAAGTCGGAAAATTTCCGAAGTTCCTGGCCCCCCCCTCTTTTCAAAATTCTGCGTACGCAACTGACGGATGTTTTAATGTATCGAATACAATAAAGTAATCGATGCCGAGAAAGAAATCATTTCCAAGTTTTTGTGTTTACTTAGCACAATTTAAGGCATACGCACAGTCCCAGTAAGTTTTTAATTTCATTTTGTATTTTCAGACCACCTATTGCTGTAAATTTGAAAACTTTCAAAATTCATTTGACTTACTGTATTGTGTCCAAGTGTTTAACGAGTTTGTAGGACCTATGTTTGCGTTGATGCGCCTGCGGGAAACATAATTCCTTTCTACGAGTTAATAGATTAAATTTGATCGGCCCGAGATTTGAACCTTGTCCTGTGACGTATCCTTTCTGAGACGAAAGCGTTACCGCTCGATAATTTAATTGATATATTGTGCTATTTCCGGGTCCCAAAAAAATTCAATCTTCAAACTCATTAGTACCCGCTAAAACCTCTGCGCAGCGAGTCAGAGACCTGGCTTTGAATTGAAGAACAAATTTTTCCGTAAACCCGCTTAAGCAATGTGTGCGGCGTGTTAGTTTATTTAGTAAATAAAAATAAACTATGGTCTATTAGAGCGTGGATTCTGCAAAAGGTTTCATTATACTCTCGGTTTTAGGCTGAAGCGTGTAACGAGTTTGCGGGGCCCATTTCTGCGTCATTATGCCCGGGCAACACAACTCCTTTCAAAGAAATGTCGCAGCGGTTGCGGGCCGTTGGCAACACTGTGTCCGATTTGAACAGCCAACGCTCAAGAGACGAAAGCATTACCGTTCGACCAACAAGCTAGTATACCGATAGTTCGATTTTATGCCTATAGTCAAATCAAAGCTTCTTCGCCACTCGATCCAGCAAGTCAGCGAAACAAAACAATTCGGAGCATCGGCTTTTTGTGACAGGCAGCAAATAGACTCGAAAACATCAATTACGCTTCTCACATGTAGAGTACACTTTTTTACAAGCAAAAGCAATGCATATGGTTAATAAAAATACTTTTCATCGTGTTTATTTATTTATTACAAAACTATAATATCAAAATAAATGCATCACAAAGCAATTTATTCAAAAGCCTCCATTCACAAACGCAGGCGCGTAGCCAGAAAACTGAAATCGGGGGGGGGGGGCCTGTTTAGGGGATCAGGGGGCGGAGCCCGCAGCGCTCGAAAATTTTGCATTTTTTTTTGGTAAAAATAACTTAATTTAGGTCTATTTGGATAAAAATTAATGCTATTAAAAAAAAACGTGGCATAAAAAGTAGCAGTGCAAAAGCATGAGTATACTAGTAGCGTAAATGGGTTATGCGAGAGGAATAGCTATTGCTAAATTTTCAGTTCTCGTATTTACAACCTGGTAAATCATTAAATCTCAAACCGGTAGTTCAACACAACTCTCAAGGAGTAATCTATTTTGTCTATATTTTACAGAGAAAGATATAATTAGGGAGGTTAATTGAAGGAAGTTTGAGAGCAGTGAAATGTAATTAACTAATACTGAATAGCCCCCCCCCCCCCCCCTATACCTGACCTTACATGGTTTTTGATGAAACCTATCGTGAGCATTTTTCAATAAGCGATCAATCTTGATTACAATTTTAGACCATGTTTTAAAGTTTTTTCTGATTTATAAGTTTTATTTTTTACAAATTACCCCTCCTAAATAAATGATTGAAAATATGCTTAAAATTACTTTTAAGTATATTCCAGTGCAAAAGACAGTCTCAGAAGTAAAAAAAAAAACGTGCTATTTTCTTTATTCTGCATTTTGGTCGGTAGGGTATCGTCTTCCCCCTTTCCCCCACCCCCTTGGCCACGCTACTTCACAAACGCTTGAAATGCATTATGTTGATTTCGTAAGTAGCCTATTACTGTTAGTCAAGATCAATGAAATAGCTCTATATCTAGTTTTTCAGAGTTTTCCTAAAGATAATAGGACAACACAGTATTTGATATTCTGCTTCTTTGTACAGTAACTTCTTGTGCGTGGGATTGATTTGAACTAATGAGTTCCATAACTGATACTGTACTTTTGAGGCCTGCTTGTATATAAGAAACATCTGATAAGTTAAGTTTTGTTGAGAGCAAAACTTCCATACAATTCTTTGTTGACATCAATTTCAATATATTCTCCTGCAAAAAAAGTATACAAAATAAAAATCATTTCAGCAATACCGGTGGCGTAACCGGGCGCTAAAAAAGCTTCAGCCTCCCATCCCTTAACCCAAATACGCAGGGGCGTAGCACAAAATTTGCAATAGGAGGAAGGGGCTGTTTTAGAGGTCTGAAACAAACTAAACGGTTTTTACTTGGAATTGTAACAATCTTGTGCCCGAAATTAGGTGAAGACCCCCCAAAAAAAGTCTTTGACCGGGCTGGAATCAATTTTTGTGACTGAATTCTCTTCAAATCCAGAGTCAAAGTAGTCGCATTCTCATTGTCAATGCCAATGTGGGGGGTATTTTTGCTTTCAGTGCGAAAATTGGTCTGAAAAATACCAAAAACGTAGTACTTTGCATATTCTGCATGCTAATAGGGGGGGGGGCTGTCGCCCTCCCTGCCTACGCTACAGCAAATATGCATGCTTTTAAATTAATGTAACAATAACCAAGACATAAGGGAGGCTGAAGCGGTTAATAATTTAATTCTCTCAGAGTCATAGGGCTTCCAAGTCTTAGCAATTAGTTTTTTTGAAATTGCTCTACAAACTGTGAACGTGGGAAATGTCATCCAAATGGATTTAATGGTATTTTTTTTAAATCACAAAAATCTCCCGGCTGGAGTTTCTACCCCCAAACCCCCATAGCCTTTGATAGCTGGGGTTCTCCCCTAAACCGCCATCGTTAAAATGCA
Organism: Trididemnum nubilum; assembly: GCA_963965965.1. Taxonomy (NCBI): domain Eukaryota; kingdom Metazoa; phylum Chordata; class Ascidiacea; order Aplousobranchia; family Didemnidae; genus Trididemnum; species Trididemnum nubilum. The sequence continues at coordinate 24,702,032 of OZ014489.1, read as the reverse complement.
ATCATATTTGAGCTTTGGGTTCAAGCCCCCTTTCCTAAGCAAAATTCTGGTTACGCTGCAATGGTACAACTGCAATAATTAACTGTACATTGCAAGTTCATTAGAAACATAAACATTACCACGTAATGAAAATTGGTTGAAATAATGACAAAATTGTTATCCAATTATAAAGTAATATATAACTTGTGTGTTTGTAGATTTTTACCATAGGTCATTAAAAAACATTAAGTCATAATAACCAAAAGTCATTCATTCAAAGTCTTAACCTTTAGCAGACTACCAAACTCCACGCAAAATTTGGAGCTCACATAATCTCTGCCTTAGAAGTTAGTTAGGGGGACATTACTGTCCTCCCCTGCAGTTACTGCATTGGTTAAATAATTCCAGATCAACAATAGGCCAAAAGACCTTATCTTCTACTGAAACTGTTTGTATTTAATAAAAAAATGACAATAAAACACGGCAAGACAATTCACTACTAATTCACAGTCCTTGATGGAAAAGCTTAAAAGCCTGTATGTTTTTGTTTCAGTATATCACTACATTAACGCAGGATATTTTAACCTTGCAAATGATTGCTGCTGTGATATCATGCAATATGAAATTTCAAAATAAAATTATTAATACTAAACAACACTAGATACAGTTACTTCATTTAAAAGGCAAATTTAACTTACTTTGTGATGCCAAAAGGCTTTTATTGGCATATTGATCAATTTTTCAGTAACTTTTTTGCTGAAGTTTTTAAGGTGAAAGTGATGGTGAATTAGTGCCCTTGAAAGAATAACACAGTAGGCTTACTAACTGATTACTACTACAAGAGTGAGCTACTCCACTCTGAAAGTGATTAATCTAGAACTATCTGCAAAACATTACAAAGATTGGCTGATAATTTAATTTAATTCTATTTATTTAGGCATGCAAAAAGACTAAGTACAGTCATCAAGGTCTACTTCTAACTGTCAACACAAGAAAAAAACACAAAATAACTTAATAATTAACTCTTAACAAATAAAACAATGCACTCCAAAATAAAAGTGAATACCAGCAAGTATGTGGAGGTATGGTCAAAATTGTAATGATTCAATGTGGTTCAGCATATTGAGATAACAAATCAATTTTTTGTTTTTTCTTCAAATTGAAGAAAGCATTTTTTAATATGTTTTGGAACTTCCTGAGAACAATTTCTAGAAAATAAAAATATTCACAACCAAATAAATTTTTTTGTGTTATGCCTTAGCAGTTAACTTCTGACTATCTATCTGCCATAACAAAACCACAACCAAAAAGAGAAAAGTAACCCATAATGTGAAAATTCAACAATATATCTCTGTGAACTATTTAAATTACTTCTGCCTAGTTCATTTCAGGAATAATTCAAAAATATGTGTAGTGCAATGTGCACTTTGTGCAGTTACTGGTAGCGTACTTAACAAGATCGGCTCCTGGCGTAATGTGATCTATTCTACAAGCCTATGCATAGTGCATCAAGTCTCCAACAATCAACAGAAACTTAATCTTCTGATTAATTTGTCAAAATCTGGATTTAAGTTATACAGACATTGGCAAGTTGCTGTTGTGAGGTTATACCGATAAGCTATGGTACCTAATATAGGCTAGGCTAGCTAGACCAGCAAAACATTAGACGGTACAGTATATTAGGAATCTCCAGCATTTTGACTGTTGGAAATTCAAAAGCACTTTAACAATAACCCCATTTACTGTTTTTTTAACAGCTGGTTCAGCGGCTAAATATTCATACTATTGAAAACATGATGACCACTGGCAACCTGTCTTCATGCAAGCCTGTGACGTGAAGCTGTTAACAGTGCAAATTTTTATTTACTTTGAAAGAAAGGCATGCATAATGCATTAACTCAATTAGCTAATCTATAAAAGACTAAACAAACACTGTTGAGCACTTTTTGAAACAACTTATTGTATTAGACCTACTGCCAAAGTCGATTATAGGCTATGGTACTTTCTGCAAGGCTTAACAAGGCTCTTTGGATTGTCATTTTGCCACCTCACATTCTTCAATTTTGACAATAAAACACCAAAATTCATAAAAAACTGTCAATTTGGATTAAAGGTTCCCTTTTAGGCAATTAATTTTTAGTTTAAAGGTGCGTTTAGACTGGACGCGAAGCAACGCGAAGCGAAGGTTGGCAACCTTCGCGAGTGGTCGATTACGTCTCTCGCGAAGGTTGCCAACCTTCGCAAGTGGTTGCTAATCTTCGCGACTGGTCGCTTCATAGGCTAATTTTAATAACTTAAGGTGCGTTTAGACTGGACGTGAAGCAACGCGAAGCGAAGGTTGGCGACCTTCGCGAGGGACGCGAGTCTTCGCGAGTCTTCGTGTAGTTTATTATTGAAGCGCTATTATAGTAATCACAGGTTCTGTTTCGTCATAGCGCGCTGGAATTACCGGTAAAACGAAGATTGAGTTTATATTATGTTATCACGCAATAACCGTGAAGAAGAGTCTAGAGGTCTAGAGTAATAGCTCAGATAACAAAACAATCTTGAGAAAAAAATTTGTAAAGTTTAAATGAAAAACGAAGTACAGTAGATCGAATTTGGAAATAAAAAGACTAGTCATTTCTTCAAAAACGTAGTAGTACTTGGCCTATTTACTAGCTATCAATGATTTGTTTAGATCCTTCCACTGAAAACTTGCCATAATCTATTTTGACCATGACAGTTCTGGGTTTTAATGCTGAAACGCAAAAAGCTGAAAGCAGATGTCAAAAGTTCTCTATAGGTGTTTACTCAGTTAACAAATCCTTAAACGCTTTCACCATCAATGTCTCATTATGGTAGTGGTAGATCTACCGGTATCTTGTAGAGTGTAGACCAATAGGCTAGTCTACAGGTTCATTTAAATCATTAACTATGTTGTTTTTTTGATGTGATTTTTCTTTTTCAGGCAAGCATGTTATGATACCTGTAGTAAGCTTAAACAGTTGTTTGTATGTGTTATTTAGGGCTGTTTATGAAGACTCCCAATGTTCACGCTATGAGTGAAACTGAAAGCTGGATTTGTCATCAGTTATGTAGTGGATTTTTTGCTTATTGTGCAATGGATTGCTGTGTTGATTTGCTGGAGAAAGCAAAAAAACATTGCAGTTTTTGCATGATTTGACACTATCATCGAAGGACAAGAATTTAGCACAGTGATACCTGATACCAGCAGTTGCTTTGAGGAAAAGTCAGCCTCTAAAACTAAGTTTGGTGTTTTATTCGCTAGCGTAGCGCTTATCGATGTTTAGTGCGAAGTTAAATGCTATCGAGAGCAATTTATTAGTTTGCATTTTCTTGCGGTACCAGTAGGCTACGTTGCGACGGTTGCGTTTACCTCAAGGAGCTTCGCTTTAAACCACCGTTTGTAAGATACAGACAAATTTATAGCAGTAAGGTCAAGCCCCCTCTAAGCATGTTTTTGGTTATACCCCTGATAAAAAAAAACATTTAGATTTTTTCATTTGAAAATTGTCACTCAAGCATCTGAATAAAAGTGTTGTTAGTTCTCACATTTTTATGTAACTGACGCTTCTTTCCCCAGTCCAATTATTTTTATTATAAATGCTGTATCAAGTTTTTTGTTTAGTTTAGAGAATGGATCAATAGTAATGAACTTGCTTGGCGGGTACTTCTCTACCAATAACAGTAACCTCAGCAAAAAAACAGAACTCGCTTTCTACTGGTTAGATATATATTGGCTTTCTAGTTCATCTAAATGCACTGACTGCAATTGCAATGATTGAACTTCAGACTTAAAATTGTTTACTTTGTCACTTTATTCACCATGTAAAGCAGTAAAAATTTTAAGAGACAGTAAAAATGTTTTGAAATTCACAAACAACTAAATTCAGATATTACACAAAGACACAGTAAATGAATATTTAACGCACTTGACATTTCTATTTTCATCAATTAGGACTGGAGTGAAAAATCACTACCAGACTACAATATTCATAATTATAAAACTTGGGGTAGTCCAAAACCATTGCTTCCAGTTCAACTTGATCACGGTCACAAACCTTCAGCAACAAGAAGACTTTTAAGAGGACATTCAGAAGAAAAAATTCCATGTTTGTAGCTATTCAAAGAAGTGACTACTAATTAGGCCAATCCAAAAGTTCATAGGAATTTTTCGATTTTTTGTATCTATCTAGCTCTTGTATGTAGCTTGAAACCAATTCTAAATACAGTTTTATTCACCAAGTTGGCTTGGTCAAAAAGGCAGTGAAAAAACTTTTGCGAGTTTTCCAGTATTCAAGGAATTGTTCAATTGTAGTTACTTTTAAAACAACAAGCCAACAAACAATGGGTAAAAACACTATCAACACACTCAAAACTAGCCTGTTGGTGGGTTATTTTATATTCTGAAAAAAAAACATCATGTTAGTTTAAGTTTACTTTAAGACAAAAAAGCAAAAGCTGCTCAGCCAAAAGAACTACTGGACTGGTCTTCTGCTATGCTGCACAGAATAAAAAGTTTTGTTTTAAAAGCTAGATGTCGTGGGGCTAGGCCTACTGCTTTGCTGCATTCATTATAATGAAGCTCTGAGATCCAGCATAGCTATGAAAAATCACTCTAGGATTTACAACCTTAGCTGTCTAGATCCAAATTAACTTGGCTAGCCTAGGGCTATCGCGAATCTAACTTTGCCAACAACCTACTGTAGGCCTACTCTTTGGACTGAAAATTGGCGCTAAACCATACCAATTACGATTTATATTATTTTCTAGCAAACTGCGATCGTAAAAATCAAATCAGTGAATTAGTTGGTTATCTTACTACAGCCTGCAAGCAAGCGCTGTTGCGCAACTGCTCGCGAAGGTTGCGAGCGGTCGCAACCTTTCGCGAGCTGTTGATGACGTCAAATTTAGGTTGCTTCGCGTCGCTTCGCGTTGCTTCGCATCCAGTCTAAACCCACCTTAAGGTGAAAAAACGTAAAAACCTATGTCAGATTTGCGCCCTTCAGCTACGCCTCTTATCGGTTTGCAACAATAAAACTTGACCTAAAATGAAAATATGAGAAGCATGTGGTATAATTTACTAATAAAATCAACAAACAACACTCTCAAACTTCATTTTTCCAAGCATTTCACTCAAACGCTACCTTGTACCTGCAGACTCAATAACGCGATTTTGGACCCACTTTGAGCTCCATGATTTCGCGCCAAATCCCGTCCGCATGACTTGTGTTATTTAAGGACTTTGGTTGGAACGACCGACGCTCGGGTCGCGTGTTCCTCTGTTTTTACTCGGCCATTTTCCAACTAACGAGTGCGAAATTTCTGACTTTTGCTTATAACTCGAAAACAGTTGGGTCTAGCTACATGAAATTTGGACAGCAGTTTGAGATTAATGAGTTGTATGTTTGTACACAATTTCGAGGCAATAGATCACGTGACTTCGGTTTTAGAACCCGAAAACCGCCCCGCAAGATTGGCGTAAAAAGCGGTCTCAGTCAAAAACGGCTTAAGTATGGCAAAAAATATTTCATAGAGTTATATGTCTCAAGATACCCTTTCATCCCAACCAACCCACTTTTGGCCACAATGAGGATTATTTCTTTTTTTTTTCCTTGTTTTTCCTTTTTTTTTCCTTTTTTTCTTCCTAATTTTTGTACGCTCTTCTTCTCCTAAACCACAACACATCGAAATCTAATTTTTGTGTAAAGTTGTTAAGCTGCAAACGCAATGTTTTCTCCCAAAATGTTTTGGGGCAACTCCACCAGGAACCCCCCCAAAAGGATGTCCCAAAAAAACCTTTTTTTGAACGGCTTGAGCTAGGGTGCTAGTTCTTTTTGATATCAGCAGATATTTAACAGACAAATATTTTGACATAGTTTGGGGGTGCCACCCCCCCCAGGAACCCCCCAAAAATCAATTTTTTGAACAGCTTAACTTATAGTGCCAGTTTTTTGTGATATCGGTAGATATTTACCAGACAAATATTTTGACAAAGTTTGGGGGTGCCCCCCCCCCGGGGCCTCCCAAATGGACCCACTAAAAATTGATTTTTTGAATGGCTCAAGCTAGAGTTCTACTTTTTTATGATATCAGTAGATATTTAACTGACAAGTATTTTGACATAGTTTTGGGGTGCCACCCCCCCGGGACCCCCCAAATGGACCCCCAAAAATCAATTTTTTGAACGGCTCAAGGTAGAGTTCTACTTTTTTTTGATATCAGTAGATATTTACCAGAAAAATATTTTGACATAGTTTGGGGGTGCCACCCCCCCAGGGACTCCCCTAAATGGACCCCCAAATATCCATTTTTTGAATAGCTCAACTTGGGTGCCAGTCTGTTTTGATATCAGCAGATATTTAACAAACAAATATTTTGACATAGTTTGGGGGTCCACCCCCCCAAATGGACCCCCCCAAAAATCAATTTTTGAACGGCTCAAGCTAGGGTGCCAGTGTTTTATGATATCAGGAGATATTTAACTGACAAATATTTTGACTCCATTTTTCTGGAGGTTCCATGATCAGATATTTTTGAATAATTGTTGATTTTACGGTAGACAAAAAGTACTTTTGAGAGTCACAGCATTAGCTATGCGTCGGTCGTTCACTGGGTTTGCTGGCAAACTCCCATCTAGTTATAACGTAATAGTACATTCCCGTATATGACTCGATCACTTCGACTGATGTGAAATTTTTAAGCAAGCAAGCAAAAGCAACTTGATATCATTTATGATCAATGGCTTGCTATCTAAAATTGTTTGAAATTATCAAATTTGTTCAACGGCTTGTGACATCATAATAGAGTCACGACTACTTCGAGCGATATTTTCATGTCCAATTTCGTTATTAAAATAGCTGTTTATCAATAGAGAATCAATTAGTATAAATTTATGTAAACTGTAAATGCATCATGACGTCACAACAGCATCTCGACCTTTTTCCAATCTATATAAAACCTTCAACTGCTATGAACCCTTAGATAGGGTATAGTTAAATGCATAGGTGGGCACAAGTCCGTTGATCGTTAATCCATTAATAACGAAGCTAACTTTTTCATTAACTCGTTAATCCGTTAAAAGTTTTTGCATGTTAACGGACTAAATTAACTTCCGTTAAGTTCTGTTAACGGACTAAAGTAATTTCTGTTAAGTTCTGTTAACTTCCGTTAAAGTTTTTATCGTTAATATCTTGCACCATTCATTCATCGGACCGGTACAAACCAGTTTGCAGTGATAACACTTGTTGCGCATTAGCACGAGTTTTATAGAAGAGAGCGAAGAAAAGAGCTCTTTTTCGAGGCAAATAATAACCTGCAGCCACATAGGTCTATTAATTATCGTTGCTCACAATTTCCAAAGATTTTCTGATCGCAGCTTCGTTGTGCATTTGAACTTATTTTCATCTTGAAATTAGATTAGACTGTAACATGTAACTTCCAAAACACAAAAAGACCACCATAGCAATAAATACTCCCTTACAATCGGCTCAACAACGTCAATACGTGTTCTGGAAGCGAGTGAATAAAAAGAAATGTAAATTACACGTAAAATGTTAACGGATTAACGGACTTTATTAACTTCCGTTAATCAAAGCTGAAAATAACGGATTAACGTTAACGGAGGTGTGAAGTTTGTTAACGGACTAGTGGTTAACGAGGCTAACGTTTTGCATTAACCTGCCCACCTATGGTTAAATGTCGATAACTGATATAAGTAACACTAGGAATAAGCAATGTCCATACCTGTCAACCTTTGAAAATGCCAATTCGGGAGATTTCTTTCCAGCAAATTCAATAGCTGGGAAGTTTCGCCCCCCAGACCTCCCTTCTGTTTCTACTGCTTGAATAATTATTGTTATTTTTTAATGTTGGTACACATTACCAAAATTTTGACATTACCATTTCAGGTTCCAGCAGTTCTAACTACTTAAGACAGGCTAATTAAATCAAGCAGTCTTTTTATTTTGGATACGGTACCAGGTAACCGGTAAAATCAGTACTGTTTCATACACTTCACTGACACACGGCAGAAAAAGTCATGCACTCATGCTACATTCAGCGCAGCAGATGCTCTCCAAAAAGTACTGAATGATAAAAGTGAAATATCATTTAACCACGTCTAACTTTAACCTGACCCACAACCCCTCAAGAACAATTTTTCGCCCCCCGGCTTATGCAAAATCAGTTGTACATGTATAGTGGTATATTATTTAGCGCCCCCTTATGATCAATCTCGCCCCCTCCGTCACCCTTACCTTAAGCATTTGCTTCTACCTGCAGGCCTGACTTTAACTCTTGTGGGTTTGGTTACCTATGTATGTGGCTTTTTTGGCAGCATTCAACTTTACTTTGGAAGATTTAAAGCCAGCTGCACTACTGTCACAATATAATTTGCAACTTAAAAGCGCGCACACAGTGTCATTGTGCAAACTGGTTCTGTTTTCGGTTACAATCTTCCGCACCATGGAAAAGATTCTTTCGCTGTATGTGTTTGAGCATGGTTTGAGTTAGCTAAACGGCAAGTTGTTCTTCACCACGAATCAGAGGTGGCCGGATCCACAAAGTTAAAGATCTGGAACAGTTCGGGATCTAACAAGAAGAGATCCGGATCCACTTCGGATCTGTCAGTATACAAGTACACTTTGATCTTAATAACGAAAACCAAAAGTAGACAAACAAAGCTCTTCACTCAAAATTGGGGCGTTTTTTCTGCTAAAATTCAGGTGAAGACAAAAAAAAAATTGAGGTAAAGATAACAAGGTCTTTGCAGTATATAGTGCTGATTTTGTCCCCAAATTATTCTGGGCAGCAGAGCCAAATTCAAATCCGGATCCGAAAAAAACACAAATATCCGAGTCCGCTCAAGATCTGTTGCCACCTCTGCCACAAACATTGCAAATTTTGTTAGCGCATAAATAAGTCTATCGCTTTCTTCTGGTGTTTTTACAATAAAGCTGTTTATCCTTTATTTCTTTTTTCGGCTGCAATGCTCTTTTTATGATTTTCGGAGATGACCTGTTTCGTTACGTCATTCTTTCCTCCTCGAGCTACCAGCTACGCTAATGTCTTTATTGCAAGAATTACATTCAGGGTATTCATCCCCTTTATGGCTTTTGCGTATGAAACGATAATTTTTCTCCCAAGTTTGCTTGCACTTACAGCTATACATCTTTTTTTCAATTTTACTTGCCTCTTCTTCAGGCGTGTAGCCAGGATTTGGAAAAGGGGGGGGCTATTTTGAAAGAGTGAGAAGTGTGCAAACGACCTTGACCCAAATTTTCATTGCTCTTGAATGAGTTTCACACGGTTTGTCTGAAAATTGAGACGAAATTTCTCGGAAAGCTCGGAAATTCAAAGGTTTTTTCCGTCCAAAATCAGGTGGTCTCCAAAAAAAAAAGGTCTTCGCCAAAATTGAGGCTGATTTTTTGGCCGAAATCCAAAATTTAAAGGTTTTTTGCGCCCAAAATCAGGTGGTCTCCAAAAAAAAAGAAAAATAAAAGGTCTTCGCCGAAATTGAGGCTGATTTTTTCGGCCCAAATCGGAAATCCAAACGTTTGAGGGGGGGCTGTTTTCCAATGGGGGGGGACTATTTTCAATTTTTCACAAAAATCAGCCTCAAAACCACCAAAATGGTGCGATTTTGCATACTTCACAAGCCAATGGGGGGGCTCGAGCCCCCCCCCGCCCCCCCTGGCTACGCTACTGCTCTTCTCGCAACTCTCGCTGACCATCTACCTTGCGCTTATCAGCACTAATACTTTCTCCGATGGACACCATTAAAAGAGCTCAGCTCTTCATAGTTGCAATGACCTGCAATGACCGGAACCGGTGACTGCGATTTGTGCATGCTATTGTTATTTGCGACATCATGAATTCTTAACAATTGGAATTGATGTTACCCGTTACGTGAAAGCAAGATCACACAGTTAATTTTTATAATGAACACTCTTGAAAAATATAAAATCAGTCGAAGCAGGGGTTGATGTTTATTCTTTCCCTTGTACAAAAAAAAGATTCGCGAACAAAATTGGTTAATTTTTTTAAAAAACTGATTAATTTTTAAATTCAAAAAATCTTGAGCTAAATCCTAATATCGGGAGATTTTTGTTAACATCGGGTGATCGGGAGAAATCCTGGAAATCGGAAGTCTCCCGACCAAATCGGGAGAGTTGACAGGTATGAATGTCGTTAACGTCATTACGACGTCATAGTACTGCCCCGACTTTTTCGAACCAATTTAGCACCTGAAGGTTTGTCACTTAATTTCCTAATTGCAAGCACTAAACTGCTGTTCAACAGCAAGCAATAATATAAATTTTGGAAAAATGCTAATTCATTATCACATCACAACAGCATCTCGTCCACTTTGGTTGGTGCAAAACTTTGGCATGCAACAATCGAATACCTTGACATGATTTATGATGAATAATTGTTCTAATATCCCTTGAAACCAGAAATTTGTTAAACAACATTATGACATCACAATAGCGTCCTGACTACTTCCAATCAATTTCGCACTTTCAGTTTTGTTAGTTGATATATCATCAATGTCAGCACTAGAAAATCAATCAACAATGATTCAATTACTAAGAATTTACTTAAACCGTAAATGCATTATGATGTCACAAAAATGTCTCGGGGGAGGGAGGTAGACGCCACTTCAACTTGACACATGAAACTTTCAATTGTAACAAAAACATTGATGAAATTTATGATTGATAACGTTGTTAGTTCGTCAATATAAGCATTTTTGTCACTTCATTATGATGTCATAATACAGTCACGACTACTTCGAACCGATTTACCATTTTCAAGTTTGTTGTTTTATTTATTCAATACGAGCATTAAAAAGTTGTTTAGGAGCAAGCATTAGTACAAAATAAAGAAAACCTGTGATTACATTGTGACATCACAACAGCGTCTCGATCATGTCGACTTAATATAGGCTATACTGGCAATTAACATCTCACTATGTTTTATGATCTTTAATTGCTCCAAATTTGCTTGAAAATAGCAAATTTGTTGAAAACATTGTGACGTCAAAATGGAGTCATGACTGTATCGAGCTGATTTACTACTTTCAAGTTTTTATAATCAATACTATAAAAACGTTCAGCAGAGCATATGAATTAATCTACGTTTAGGGAAACTACTACAAATATCCTATGACGTCACGAAAAGCATCTCGAGTGGGAGCGGCAACGGTGACTAGACTTGAAATCTTGAAGTCTTAAAGGCGGTGAATCATCCAGTCATTTCCAGTGGTTTACAATAGCTAAAATTGAACTATATTTTTTGATATTTTTTGTTTTAATTTTAGGACTGCGGTCGCAAAGACATTCAACAAATACAAAAAGATGTCCCCCCAAAAAAAGTGTTTGGAAACTCTGAGTTTTGATCTTCCCGCCAAAACCACAGTAGGCCTAATGGTTTAGAGAACTGCGTGGTAGGCTTAATAGTTTAGATAGTTTAGAGATAGTTAGGCCTAATAGTTTAATAAGATTACAGTAGGCCTAATAGCTTAGTGAACTGTGGTTTTGGCGGGAACATCAAAACTCAGAGTTTCCAAAAACTTTTTTCGGGGGGACATCTTTTTGTATTTGTTGAATATCTTTGCAAACGCAGCCCCAAAATCAAAACAAAAAATATCAAAAATTATAGTTCAATTTTGGCTATTGTAAACCACCGGAATTGGCTGGATGATTCACCGCCTTTAACAAAGATATTGATGGAAAGTATAATAGAAAATTGCATTAAAATCGTTTGAAATAAACGTATTTGTCATTTGATTATAACGTCATAGTGTTGTCGCGACTGCTACTTCAAACTCAGTTATCATTTTCAGGTTTGTTGTTTTTTCTATTCAATACTAGCACTAAAAAGCAGTTTAAAAACAAGCATTATTATGAAATAAAGAAACTCCTTATGAATTAGACGTCACAATAACGTCTCGATCACTTCGATTCGATGCAAAACTTTCAGTTGCAACGAAATGACTTGCATCAGTCTACGTTCGATAATGGCACTGAAATCGCTTAAAATTTGCAAGTTTGTCAGGTTATTATGATGTCATATTGGAATCCCGACAACATCAGGCATGTTTCTCGCCGATACACCACTTTCAGGTTTGTAGTTTATTTTTTCAAAATCGACGAAGCATAGTCACTAAATACAATTTAGTGACTATGATGGGAGTGAAACTACTGTACGTTCTCTATACTGTGACCAGAGCAGTAAAGATTGCCTTACAATCAGCTCAACAGCGTCAATAGTCAATACGTGTTCTAGAAGCGAGTGATTAAAAAGAAATGTAAATTACACGCAAAATATTAACAAATTAACGGACTGTATTAACTTCCATTAATTAAAGCTAAAAATAAAGGATTAACGTTAACGGAGGTGCGGGGCCGCAACTAAGAGGGGCCAGGGAGAGCGGTGCCCCCAAACAAAAATTTCGCCTACCCAAACTGCTCAGCACTCAGCATGCCCGCCCCAAACTCCCCTTACCTTTGCATCATTTTCAAGATGGTGGCTTTTTTTTATTGGAGATCAACAGAGAACTTGGAAAAAATTTGACCGAGTTTGCAGGATGACCTTTTTTTTTTAAGATTAACAGAAAACTAGAAGAAAACTAGACCAATTTGGCGCAATGACTTTTTTTTTGAGATCAACCAACCCAAAAATTTTGGCCCCCCAAAAAGAAATTTTGGCTCCCTTAGAATAGCGTTTTAGTTGCGGCACTGTGGAGGTGTGAAGTTTGTTAACAGAGTAGTGGTTAACGAAGCTAACATTTTGCATTAACTTGCCGACCTATGGCTACAGGTCATTGAACGAGGAGAGACGTATAGACCTAAAGGATATCGTAATTACTAGTGTATGCCTGATTTTGGAAGATTCACTCAGAAGTACAGTACACCAGGGCCCGTATTAAGATTTCTTCTCGGTTAGCTTCTCAAATTGAAAAGCGTTGAGTCATTCCGCTTAGTCAATTCGAGCTATTATGAAGTTCATTTACAGAGGTGGAGTCGAGGACACAAGGCTCTAGGCCAAGGCCAAGGACACAAAAAAAATCCGAGGCCAAGGCCAAAGCCAAGGACAGCCTTTCCGAGGACAGACACTCTCGAGGCCAAGGACAGGAATGCTCGAGGCCAAGGCCAAGGACCAAGGACACAAGCGCAAGTGCTCTCTAAATAAAAAAAAAAGGTCTCCACAAAAATTTTTCAGGCGATTTCAAAAAAAAAAAGGTCTTCACAAAAATTTTTCAAGCGCTCCACAAAATTTTAACAATTCAAAAAATACTGCTGTCCTCGAGCCGAGGACAGGCCAATTTTTGAGGACTTGAGGCCTCGAGGCCAAGGCCAAGGACTTGACCTTCGAGGCCAAGGACTTCAAAATGTGTCCTCGAGGACGTCCTTGAGGCCAAGGACGTCCTCGAGGACTCCACCTCTGTTCATTTAGCGATAAAACTCGCTCGAAAAACGTCACAACTTTCCGACTTAATTGTGCTCGGTAAGTGTCTCGAGATGCTAAAAGCAAGGCAAAAGAATGGCAGCGCTTTAATTTTGGTCCAAAATGGCAGCGTATTTCGCTTTTGCGCAACAACGAAAATTGCAAAGGTTGCAAATTTCGTTTTACGATGATTTTAAATTTCGTTTTAAGCCGTGCTAAATATTTCGGAAAGCGGCAAAAAATAGTCCACAAGCAGTGGTCTAAAAAGTACTCGAAAAGTGTAATCAAGTAAAAGTGTTGTTACTTGAACGAAAAAGTACTTGAAGTAAAGAACAAAGCATTGACCAAAAAAGTACTTGAATAAAAGTAAAAAGCAATGGTTTTAAAAGGACCAAAGTGCAAGTATTTTTGAAAGTAATTAAGCAAAATAAGCAAATTATTCAATCGATAAACTGTTCTATGACGACTACCTTTACATCACAGCCACATAGTGCTTGGTCTTTTAACCCCTCACTTTCTCAAGAAGTCATGAATTACTAATTGATACAAGTTTTTGTTTTTATATTCAAATCAAAAAAAAACTTTGAGATTTGAAAATCATGTCGCGCAGAATTTACTTGGAATCATTTCAAAAATTTTTGCATACTTAAATTAATTGAACAATTGCCGGAAGAAAACACCATCGTTCTGACCAATTTGTGCTTCAAATTTAAAACTACAATACTTTGTACTCTTCTGAAGCAAAATTCTACTTAAGTGGCGTTTTGCTTTACTCTAAAACTAAGAAAGTAGAACGTACCGTATCCAAAAATATAATTACTTAAGCAACGTAATTTACTTTAAAAGTGGAGCTACTTTCGTTACTTTATACCTCTGTCCAAAAGCATGTCAAATCAATGACCTCGTGGTTTGCGGTTAGCATCTAATGTTGCAAAATTGTCGCCGCCGAGACTTGTCCCACTAAAAATCCATTAAAATTGTTAATATTTCAAATTTCCCCCTAAAAATTCGAAGCATTCCTTAAAAATCTAATGTATTTCCACGTTTTTCCGCTAGAAGTTACAGGCATCTTTGAAAAATGTGACGCAAGCTACGCATTTTTACATTAATTGCTCGTGTCTGAAGCGCCGCAGCGTTTATATTAGCTCGCTCGAGTATTGTTGCACCGAGACAAAATCATAATAGCATTTTGCTTTTCGAGCAATTTCGCTCGAAAACAGCTCGCTAATTCAAGTCGAAAAGTCTCGTTATCTCTAAACTTCGTAATACGGGCCCAGAACAGAAAAATACATTGGCTTCCAAGATACTGGTATTCATTGGACTTTGACGCCACGCTAAACAAAGTGTAGGGAATTCGCCAAATTGAAGTGATAAAATTTTGCGTCAACTTTTGCTTATTTTGCTCGCTGTGACCAAGAATATAGGCCACTTACAGAAATTACATTTCTGATGCTAGGCTACTTGACCTCTCACAACAAAGTTTTTTACTGGTACTCTTTTAGGATTGCAAATTTTGGGTACCGGTTTGCTTCCACCGTGCAAGCTATTATTTACGTCGTTAAAGCACTTTTACGCCACGTCAAGCGCACTATAGCATTTTCTGAATCAAATTGGCGCAAGATTTGAAATAGTGTTTTGCTAATTCCTGATCCTGCTGAGTTTTCTTTCCATTTTGTGTACTAGGCCTGTCGACTAGACCAGATGACAGCAGTCGTTGAGTTGGTGTGAGCTTTAATGCAGTTTTGAAAATTACAAGCTAATGGTGGACATTTCTAAGGGGAAAGTCCACAATGGTACATAAGAGCAAAATTTCAACCTTTTTCAGTGCAGCATGTCTGTCAGTCTGTGAGTCATATTGTAGCAGACTGTCATTGCAGTGCTTACGCTGCACAGTGCATTGACAAACTTAGTACTGTCAGGTGTCATTTAAGTTTCTGTTTCTTTTGTTAGCCTACCAGCCTAGTACAGTAACAGCTAACGTTAATTGTTGTTAATGTTACTGTAGCCTAAATCAATAAATAACTTAATAAGCAGCCTCTCTCTGCCCACTTAAAGAATCAGAGTAATTTTTTTCAAAGAGATTACCGATATGTAATCATGTACCGGTAAGATTAGGCACTAATGCTTTTCATTCTGCTTTTATATATGCCTATAGGCTACCGGTGTATCGACTTATCGACATTTTTAGGCACTAAAAATTTAGTAGACACATTTTTAGACACATTTTAGATTTTTTGATACATTTTACATTTTTAGACACATTTTTTAGACACATTTTAGATTAATTAGACACATTTTTAGACCTAAAGGCCTATCGACATTTTTAGCACCCACGAGACATTTGTAGCACCCACGAACCCAGTAGCGTAGCCAGGGAGGGAGAAGGTGCTATAGCCCCCCTCCCATTGGCATGTCGACCAAAATGCAGAATTGGAAAAACACTACGTTTTTAGCACTCTGAGACTGTTTTATGCACTGGAGTGGACTAAATAGTGATTTAAAAAGCATCTTTTGAAACGTATATTCAGGTGGTGCTAATTTGTCAAAAATAAAACTGACAAATAAATGAAAACTTTGAAAAATGGTAAGAAATAAGCAATCAAATTTGATCGCAAGTGTAAAAATGCTGAACAGAGATGTCATCAACAAATATATCAATCAATCAATCACTGATTTATATACCGCTTTAGCACGGGCGGCTTCAGAAAGTTACCACACATGCTGCCTAAGCGATTTAGCAGGTAAAAAGGAAAGTATCAAAACATATTACAATATAAACTTTCTACGATATTGGAGCCGCAAGGTGTATCGCGCACAGATGGAAAAAGGCCAGATGGAATGACAATTTTTCCATGGAGAATAGGAAAGTGCATGGTGTGGGACTTTACGTGTAGCGACACCTTTGCCCCAAGTCATTTTGAGGTCTCTTCTAATCACTTTGGAAAAGTGGCAGAACGGATAGAGCAAGCCAAACTGACAAAGTATGAGCAGCTGGAACGTGATTTTGAGATTGTGCCTATTTGTGTGGAAACAATGGGCCCATGGGGTCCAAGTGGTTTAAAATTTGTTCGTCAGGTTGGCAGAAGGATTTCAGAGGAGTCTGGCGAACCCAGGTCTACTGTTTTCTTGATGCAAGCAATTGGAATGGCAATACAACGAGGAAATGCTGCCAGTGTTTTGGGAACTGTGTGCAAGGGACAACATCTGGAAGAGATGTACTATTTGTAATGTTGCAGTCTCCTTTTTCGTTTGTGTGCTTAGGGATTCTCTATTTTAGTTTTGGTTAGGTTTTTTTTTTGTGTTTTTTTACAGATATCTGCATAAAGTTATCCTTGATTTATTTGCATAGACTATTCACTGTGTGTGTATGTGTATTTTAAATGTGATGACTTATAACTACTTTAATATATAATAACAAATTTTGTGGAATTGTTTTTGAGGTTAGGTTTGGATTTTTGCGTGTACACTTAATATAGGTAATTCATTTGTTATAGATTTGGTTTTAATTTGTTTGTTATTCATTAGCTCTTAAATGATTCAGCTTGCAAGATAAATATTTTGCGGGTTTTGTTATGATGTAAATATGTATGTCTCAGCATAAGGTGTAATGTAAATGCTTATCTGGATCAGTTATGCTTATCTTGTAACTATTATTTTTATCTGTGATGTGAATGCTTAGTTAAGCCTTGATTTGTACAGTATTTTTCAATCGAATTGTTACCAGTATTGTTTTACGCCACTAGGTAATGTGTAGAGTTTTTATGTAGCTATATCTTAAACTAACAATATTATTTTATGTTTCATATTCTTGGTACCGTGTTTTATGTAAAATTTGACACTTAAAAATTTTTCTGGTTTTACTGTATGTTGGATTATTTACTATCTGTATATATGGATTCTTAATTTTTGTGACATTGATGACCATACTGGATGGCTGACAATCTTTGAATGGAATATTGGTAACTTAACTTATTTATACATTTACGATAAATTTTATGTTTACCATCTTTTAAAATCTTGAACTTGGGGTTCAATTTTGTAAGAAAAAAAAATATAAACTTGCAAAGGCAATATGTGAAAGTGTGTAACATGCAAAAAAGAAATATAATAACACTGAACAACTTTAATTACCAAAAAGTGTGTAATATTTCAAATTAGGAAAAGGCTTGGCGCACGTTCCGTGCGCGCAGGCATTTTGTAATAAAGACTAAACAAACTAACCCTAAGCCCTAACTCTAACCCAAACCCTAATCCTAGCCCTAACCCAAACCCTAACCTAAACCCTAACCCAAACCTATAACTGTAATAATCAAAATAAAAATCTCTGAAAACGAGTGACGTCACTGGAATCTCTGTTTATTTAACCGCGCACGTTCCGCGCGCCAAGTCACTTCGTTCAAATTATCAAACTGTGTGATATGCAATTCTAAAGTAATGTGCCTTAAGAGAAGATTTGAAGCTGGCCAGGGTTAAAATAGATCTAATTGAAGATGGCAGGTCATTCCACACAGTGGGAGCACAGTATTTAAAAGCATTGGTCATTTTGTTGTATTTTGGAGGAGATGGGGGTTCAAGATGATTGATGCGATTAGTAGTGCGCAAGCCACAATAAGGCTGAGAAACCACAATTAAGTCCTTCAAATAACTTGATGCATTACCATGCAAACATTTAAATACTGTGAGCGAAATTTTGTACAATATACGATAGTGAACAGGCAAAACATGTAATTCTTTTGCAAGATTAGTGATTGAAACACCATCTTTCCAAGAAGATCTGTGAACATTGCACACAAAACGAATGCAGTCATATAAAACAACTTGAAGTCTTGACAACAACTTGGCAGATACACCATAATATAAAATATTACAGTTATCCAGACAGGAAAAGACATATACTGTCATCAGTTGCAATTTACGTTCTTTGCTTAACATACTACCAATTCTGTATAAGTTGTTCAGTCTGTGGTAGCAAGTTTTAACAATCTGATTAATTTGTGATGTTTAGTTCAAAGAATCATCAAACACAAAACCAAGATTCTTGACATGTTTTACAGCGGAGAAATTTAGACTAGCATTTTGATCGAAGGGTAACGAAAAATTATGAAACACTTTTGGCAATAGATTTGGATAGATGCTCACTTCCATCACTTCAGTTCTATCCACATTGAGCTTCAGAAAGTGGTTACTCATCCAGTTATTAACATCAGACAAGCAATTCTGAAGCTGTAATAGCTGACTTTGAGCGTAGCACTGATGGTGGGGGTGAACATTAAAGAGTAGTTGTGAGTCATCTGCATAAGAGTAGAATTGAATATTACGAGCATGCACAACATCCTCTAGCCCCTTAGTAAACAATATAAAAAGAAGCGGGTCCAGTATTGATCCTTGAGGCACACCAATGCACAGGTCGTACACTGATGATTTACTATCAACAGCAACTACTGAAAAAGTTCAAGAAATTAGATATGAATAAAACCACTTCAGTATAATACATTATCACAAAGTCCATAATCATTTTTTAAAACAAACAGCAGTTGATGATGATTAAGCGTATCAAAAGCAGCACTCAAGTCAAGTAGTACAAGGAGCGAAGTTTGTAATGAAGTATGGTCAAGATCAGTGCAGCAACCACAAAGTAGGTCATTGTGAATTCGTGTCAGCGCTGTCTCACAGCTATGCCCAATTCAATATGCGGATTGAAACTTACCAAGCAAATCATGGAAATTCAAGTATGATACCAACTGATAGTGAACACATTTTTCAATCAATTTTGGTATGAAGCTAAGGTTACTGACAGGACGAAAACTCTTATATGTATTTGCATTTAGGTTCAACTTTTTCAAAACAGGAGTGATTATAGATTGCTTCAGGGATGGAGGTACATAGGACTCTCTTAGTGAAGAATTAACAATGAAATGTAATATAGGGAGTAAACTGTTTAAGACTTTTTTTAGTAGCCATGTAGGAATTATATCTAGTGAACATGACTTACTATGCATACTCATAACAGTAGACTGAATCTCCTCAATAGGGACATGTTCAAAAAATTCTAGTTTCACAGTTTGCTCACCAACATTAGCAAAGTCAACCAAATCAATACTTTGATTATTCGAAAATTGGTCATAAATTCTATGAATTTTATCATCAAAAAACCTTGCAAACTTTTCTGCCAAGTTTTCATCAGAGTTAGCTACGGGATATTTACTCTCCACCTCATTCCCCAACAGATATTTCACTAAACCATAAACTTGTTTCACATTACCACCAGCATCTTCCATCTTAGTTTAAAAATAATTTTTTTGAACACGCACAATAGTTGCAGCGTAAGATTTAGATGCATTTCTGAAAGCAAGCCTAGCAGCAGAAGACTTTGTTTTTTTGTACCTTCGCTCAGCTTGTCTTTTCTTTCTTCTCGCTTGTTGGCAATCGGAATTCCACGATTTTGGTTTTTCAAATTTTTCCTTAACCATCTTCGTTCTAATGGGAGCATGTCTGTCTAGTAGAGAGGTCAGAATATTTTCATACAAACTTAAAGCATTATCAAGATCAACAAATTTTTGACAATCACCCAGATCTGAATCATGAATATCTGAGACAAAATTATCAAGATCAAAAGAAGAATACTCTCTAAAAGATACAGTTTTTAATGAACAAGGTTTGGCAGGATATGTGACGGAGATCTTGAACTCAGTCAAAAAATGATCTGAAGTTGTTCCAGTTTCTTCAACAACATCAACATCCGAAATAAGCGAAATATTAGAATTGTTTGAAAGAACTGCATCCAACGTACTACCTGCAGAATGAGTAGGCATGCCAACATGCTGATGAAAACCATGCAACATACACAGGTGTTTAAAGCGCATAGTATTAATTTCATTTTCATTTTCCAAATGAAGATTGAAGTCACCACAGATAATAGGAGTGAGATGTGAATCATTTTTGCTTAGGAAAACCAGGTATTTCTCAAACTCAACAAAGAAGTCCTCGACTGAAGATTTGGTCAACTGAACATTACCTGATCGGTTTATGCAACAATTACGAGTTTTCTATTTGGTCCAAGTCACCGCTTCAATAATTTCAAATGATTGATGTTTAATTCTACATTGCTCAACTTCAACCCTAAGTTCTGGTTTGTAAAGAATTTCAACACCCCCTCCACGAGTAGAGCGCGGTACATGCAACAAAACATAAACAAGTTCACCAATTTCAGTGACAACTGGTTTATCTGCTCCATCTAACCATGTTTCAGAAATACAAGCTAGGTCTATTTCATGATCACTCAACAAGGATACTACTTCTGAACACTTGTTTTTCAATGATCTAACTTTGAAACATCCCATTTTCAAAATTTTGGGTTGTTCTAAGTCACTATGACATAAGGAAGGGGAGAGTTTTTTGAATCCATTCCCACTGTTCGATTAGCAATGGCCTTAGCCTCCTGTTGGAGTATGGGACATTTGTTGCTAGTTGTGAAGTGTCCTTTTGCTTTTGAACAAATTGCAGGACTGTTACTGCGGGCACAGTTTGAGCACTTGTAATTGTCAACCTCTACATCTTTTTTGAAAGAGCAATCTTTCGAAAGGTGATTTTCAGAACAATAACGACAAATTGATCCACTTTGATCTTTCAACGAGCAAAATCGAGAATTTTGTTTGTGGCCAAATGCTTGACAAGTGTGACATTGAGTCACATGGATTCTGTCCAGTACCTTGCAAGAGGATAATTCGATAAACAACCTGTCACCAGTACTTTGGATTGATTTTCGAATAGATGCATCGATTTTAGCTACCACGAAACTTTCATTTCTACTCTTATCATAATTTGTGAACAGAATATCAAATTGCTTGCCTTGGGTTTCAACTAAAGTGCAAACAGCTTCATTTTTCCTGATGATGTCTTCTTTTAGCTGCTGTAGACCTTCAGTTGTATTAGGGTAATCATCTTCCGTCAAGCCACAAATTTTAATGTTTGGAGAGAGGAGTTTTGGAGTGTTGTCCTTGCTTTCGACCTTAAAAATAGATTTTAGGTTGTCCGCTGCATTGTCACGACTCTTTTGATCAGGAAACGACAGGTATCCGCATCCCTGTTTTGTTAGTTTGGCTTGATTGACTGGAATATTAGGAATTTGTTTGGGTAGTTTTTTCTTTACAACTTCTGACCATGCTTGTTCACTGTAAGCTCCATTACTCTCATCCGATTTTAAGAGAAGCACATGTTTGGTTGATTTATGGGAATTCATAGTCAAGGCATTTGACTGAAAGTTATTCTGGCCTTTTGTGCTGGTGCTGGGTTCAGTTGTCATAATCAATGTTTCCTTATTCGATATACCAAGTTTTTGAATGTCATTGCCCTGAGATAAAAACTGTATCATTTGCTCTTTTATTTCTTTGACATCCTTGACCAAATCAGCACACTTTTGCTTAGATTCATTTTTGCATGAAAGACATTTTACATCAAATCCTGAATTGAACTTGTAGAGAATTTTGAGTCATTATCAGAGACATTGGGGAAAACACATTTTGCATGAAGCCAAGCTGGGCACAGTTCACAACCGTAGGCTTTGTAGCCTGAGCATTCCACCTCTGCATCGCAGACACCACATAGACTCATATACAACAACAATATTCTTATTCAAATATATTTATACGATATTCTTGTTCAAATAGAATAAGAATTCTTATTCAAATAGAATCGTATCGTACCATAAACTAAGGAATAGGGGCGGAGGCTATTCGGTATTAGTTAATAACCAATCATTTCTCTCAAATCTCTTTTCATTAGCCCCCCCCCCCCCATGCAATTTTTTTCTTTATAAACTGTTTACGAAATAGATTACTCCGTGTTAGTTTTATTGAACTATTTTATTCTATTTCATAATTTATCAGCATCTAAACAACATAACTAACATTTTACCATTAGCCACCTCCCAAATAGCCCATTTATGCCACCAGTTTAATCATGTTTGCACTGCCAATTTCTAAGCCACGTTCTAAAAACATTATTTTTTAATCAAATTAGCCCTAAAATGAAGTTATTTTTGCAAAAAAATGCAAAATTTTCGAGCGCTGGGGGCTCTGCTTCCAGACCCCCGTGCCTCTGGTAGCTAGGGGCTTTGCCCCCAAACCCCCAGCCTTCGGCGGCTCAGGGCTCCGCCCCAGACCCCCAAAACAGCCCCCCATTGTGAATTTCTGACTACGCGGCTGCACGAACCAACTACCAGAGCCTGGAATGGATCAATGCTCCTCTTAAAATCCAATAATCGATTCAACTGGTTTGTTATGCATGATTTATTGATGTTTTATGCA
The DNA here is from genome assembly GCA_963965965.1 of Trididemnum nubilum. Taxonomy (NCBI): domain Eukaryota; kingdom Metazoa; phylum Chordata; class Ascidiacea; order Aplousobranchia; family Didemnidae; genus Trididemnum; species Trididemnum nubilum. The sequence goes on along the minus strand of OZ014489.1, from coordinate 24,679,293 downwards.
GAGGTGTAAAGTAACAAAAGAAGCTCAACTTAAGTAGGCTACCCTACTAAAGTAGAATTTGTTGGTAGTGAGCACTTTCAAAAATATTATTTTTTGGTATTTTTACTTGCTTTCTTTTAGCGTGATTGTTACTTTTAGCGTGATTTTACTTACCTTTTATTTTTGCTTACTTTTAGCTTATGTGAATTTTGCTTTTTGCTTACGTGATTTTTGCTTTTAGCTTGCGTGATTTTACTTTTAGCTTACGAGTTTACGTGATTTTTGCTTACTTTTAGCATGATTTTACTTATAGCATTCTATTTGAATAAGATGTGTAGGAAAGTTTCAATTATAATATTTTGTTCGTATTGTATTCTTCAGTTGAGTTAGTGCTACAAACATTCTTCAATTTCTGTGGTTTTTCATCCAACTTGCTTAATGGGAAAAGCAGGCAGTAAGCAGTTAAGCAAGGATGAGCTTAGTAAACTACAACGATCCACTCACTTTGAAATCAGTGAAATTCAACGATGGCGTCAAGATTTTCTCAAAGATTGTCCCAGTGGGCACCTGAAAAAGCAAGACTTTCAAAATGTCTACCAGAAGTTTTTTCCTGCCGGAGATCCAAAGAAGTTTGCAACATTCGTTTTCAATGTTTTCGATTCTGATAGAGATGGCTATATTACATTCAAAGAATTTTTGATTGCTTTGTCAATCACTTCAAGAGGAAATTTGGACGAAAAGTTAGATTGGGCTTTTACTCTCTATGACTTGGACCATGACGGTGAAATAACAAAGAAAGAAATGTTGAATATTGTAAAAGCTATATATGATATGGTGGGAAGCAACACGAACCTACTCGATGACGAAAATACCCCAGAAAAGCGGGTTGAAAAAATTTTCAATCAAATGGATCGGAATCACGATGGAAAACTATCAAAGCAAGAGTTTCAAGAGGGAGCGAAAAGCGATCCTTATATCGTCAAAGCCCTCTCTTTCAGCTTTGGAGGTGGAAAAAAAAACTGAATTCTTCATAATTTACACGACCAAAGACTTTGTCTACCTGTACTTTTTTAATACGTTAGTGTTTTAAAAATTATATTTTGGGTTATTGCTTGTTTGTTATTTCTGTTATAGTTTTGTTTTTACATTTTGCGCAGTTAAAAGCAGGGAGTAATTTCACTCTCGGCTAAAAAAAATATTTTTCATGTCTTAAGTGACAGCTCGTCATCAAATGATTTTTGACTATCACTGCGGCAAAATCGAAAAATTTTTTACGAAAAATATTTTTAACTGAAATTTTCTCGTATTGTGGTATTTGCTGTGAATTGCGCAGTAGGTTTGGATCTCAAGGCCATTTTTTAAATAAGCGATAAATATACTCTATACTTTCTGGCCAATATTGTATTGAAGCAAAATATATGTGGGTTGCTAATGATTTTAGAATGAATGGCATGAGATAACTTGAATGGCATGAGATGGTGCATTCATCTATCACAGATTCTGCAATATGTCATCTCTCATTTTGATGTGCCTTTGAATTATAAGTAATTTTGCAGAAACTGACTAAGGTTGATATATACTGGTATTGGAAATTGTACCAGTACCTGCTAATGACATATTGGCAAACAATACAAAACAAAGCAAAGAGGTTTTTTTTTTCAGTCCAATTGCCCTCTTTAAATTCTATAAAACATAAATAAGCATTATGAACTTTATTGATTTTATTTTCTATCCAATCTGTAGTTACAGTATTTTTTTTTTATAGTATGCTTAGAGTTAGAACAATTCTAATGTTGCCTTGCATTTTCTTTACATGTTGACTGTGAGTTTTGTGTATACACTGTACAAAATGTACATATCTTTGCTACACTTTGTTTTAATTTTGCATAAAATTTTTTATCACAGAAAGTAGCAGACTGAGAAAATCTAGAAGCTGCATTTTTAACCTTAACTTGGTGAGGTGGCAGTAGACTTAAATGACCTTTCGATCCTTCGCTGTCTCCTCACCAAGTGTCTAAATATCGCTTTGACTCTGCAAGTTTGTGTGTTGGTTTTAAAGGAATTGCATATTTCGATGCTTTGGTGATAGACCTAGAGGAAGTTGCAGTTTTTTCTTGTGATATAACGTCACTTGGTAAATAAATATATATGATGATGATGGTGTCATGTAGCCTAGACTATGTTCTTTAGGCTTATCTGCCTATTGGGGTGTTGGGAGCTGCATTGCCACCTAAACTACTGTACTGTTGTAGAAGCTCATGGGACTGTACATGCAAAGTCACTGAAGTTGGAAAATTTTAACATTCATGAATTACATTGTGCAGTTTGACTGTACGACTAGGTTACTGAGTGCGTGAAAGTGCACAGGCCTACTGGTATAGTACCGGCATGCTGGCATGTGGTACCGGTCAGTATTAGGCTATGCAGTACAGAGTGCTGTAGGCCTAGCCGCCTAGGCCTATATACATATCTGGTGCAAAATGCAATTAGCATTGCTCTCATCGCTTTGTTATCAAGCGCTTTTTGAAACCCTGATATGAACTCTAAAATTAGACTGATAGAAACTAGCGTAGGCTGTAAAGTTAGTTAAATCAAGTTGCAAGTTTCAATTTCAAGTTTAAACAGCTTTGGTGTTTTTTTGCTGCAAAGTATCAAATTTAGTTAACTAGGCTATAGGTTAGTTTAATTGGGAAATAATTCAGGTAATACTGCTATGGATGGCAGATGGGGTGATATCATTAGCCTTTTAGCTGAGGATATTATGCAGTTATTGAACTGTTAGCAGTACTGTACACTTTATTCAGCTATTCTGTACACCTACAACCTCAGATTTTGCTGGTACTCAACAGTTGGTGAGTTGCAGTATCAGTATGTCTACGCAACAACTGTTTGATGCTGTTAAAAATCATGAACTAAGGTTGGTAAGTTATCATTTATGGTATGACATTTCAGATTTTGTATGAAATTTTGATTACGTATAATTATGGCTGAAGTACACTGGTAGTAATCTTTTATTGCAGAGCATACAAATAACCTTCTGTACATCTCCAATTCAGTAATCATTTATAAAGACAATTTAGCATAAAAAGGAGCGAAAGATCAAAATAAAAATGTCGCTTAATTTAGCGACACAGTCGTCAAGTCTGCTTTTTCTCGTTGCATGCTAGCATGCAAATAAGGGCATTGCTGTTTTAGAGCTAAACCTAACCCCAACTTAATCTTAGCTCTATCCCTAAAGTTAATGCTAACCCAAACTGTAATGTTAATTTAAAGAACAAAAAATAGTAAATCTAAAATGAGCACCTACGCTTTGCTCTCTTATTATCTTTTGTTTGCATGCAAGCGTGCAAATAAGCACTGCCTACAGTTATATCATTCAAATATTACATAACCTGGAAGTTGACAAGGTGGCTGGTTAATCATAATAAAATACAATCACGAACTGGTAAGCTCTAGGCTGGCATGAGCAATGTTCCCTCTAATTTTTTGTAATCTGCGTGCGCACTTTTTTAAAATTGTCTAATATTTATGCAACTATATGTCTGTGTGCAGTAAATTTATCCATGTGCGCAGTCTTTGAAAGCTGTACGTGCACACACGCGCACAGATTAGTGGGAACCCAAGGCTTAAGTAATGCTGATAGATGGTGGATACCGTATGCTGACTATAACATCGTCCGGCAACCTAGTCTGTAAGCAAGATTTGGCCTTTGAAGCTTGATCATATAGCTTGAGACATCTCGTTAATTATTGATTTTGAAAAAGCACAACCTGCTGTGCATTAGTTGTTGAAGACTTGAGAAAATATGCAAGTCAATAAAAATGCCCAAGCGGTTGTTTAGAGTAGAATCTTATCAGCACCTTTACTACCGCGTACCTACCTCACTACTGCATTTGATTTAATTGTATTAGATGACAGTGCAATGCCAGGAGCTGACTTGCAACCAGAAAAATCAAGGAGGTTTCCATGTTTAATTTTTAAGTCACCTAAAAGTTGTCATGATGTCCATGACATCTAGCATCAGGACTTTCAGGCTGAGTTTTTTATACCTGGTTGGTCACATCAGAGTTGCACCGCATCGCAACTACTCTAAGATTATTGCAGCGCAAGCGTTTTCGCAGTCCCCTAAAAATAATTGTACCACAAGCAGGTGCCTAGCCTGGAAATTGCATGAGGGGGAGGGCTGTTTCGGAGGTGCAACACCAAACTAAAACAGTTTTCACTTGGAATTAAACCGGTTTTGTGCTCGCAATTTGTTGGTGACCAAGGAAAAAAAATAAAAGGTCTTCGTCCAGAATTGGGTCATTTTTTTGCTCAAACTTAATTGAAAACCAAAAAAAAACAGGTCTTCGCCCAGAATTAAACTGATTTTATGTCCAGAATTAGGTGAAGACCAAAAAAAAAAACAAAAAAAAAAGGTCTTCATCCTTGCTGGGATCGCTTTCTGCGACCAAATTCTCTTCCAAGTCTGCGGTCAAAGCAGACAAATTCACATTTCCATTGCCGATGGGGGGGGGGCTATTTTCGCTTTTATTGCAAAAATCGTGCCAAAAACTGCTAAAGAAGTGGTATTTTGCATAATCTGCATGCCAATTAGGGGGCTTAGCCCCCCCTCTTAGGCTACACTACTGGCCGCAAGTGTGTCGATTTAAAAAGTATAATTTTGATTGACTCACTGCTCAAAGTACACTATTGGCTCCGATACGAAACCTATATTCAAAACAAATTATGGACGCTACCAAATAGTAAACAAAAAGAGTACTGATTTCCTTTCAAAAGTACAAGCCTTATTAAAATGTTCATATCTTCGAAGCTTTTCGTCTGACTATTGTCAAGAAGAATCGTCAAAATGGAGAGCGCAGAAAAATGTGTGGCTATTTATAGGAAAAAGCCGAGCCGTGATTGGCTGGAAAAGGACCAATGCGAAAGCGTCATTAGTGTACAATCTTTAAGCTGTATTAGAATTCTTTTTGTCGACAGAGGGTGGGGTTAGAAGTTTTGATGAAAGTGGCTTCAAGAGCAGATAGATGAAAAGGTGAGCGGCCTTGGGCAAGAATAGAAAATCTGCTGTCATCATAATGTTGAGCGCAGGTAGGATTTTGTAAAAGATGAAGTCCAATGGCTGAATCAGAAGCAAGAGACTGGGTATTAGTCTGGGTGGAAGATTTGCACTGACGAGCAGGACTGACTATTCTTCTTGACAAGTGTCAGATGAAAAGCTTTGAACATTTTAATCAAGGCAATTCTCAAGTTCTGTATTACCTACCAACTCTTTAAAAATACAAGCATTTGAAAAATGCTTAACCCCGCTCACTTCGGGTGAAGAACTATGAAACATGACGCTTAACACTCGCACTCAATTGGGGTTTTAAATTCCAACAATAAAGTCTTCTTGTGGTGGCAAGCAAACGACTTTGGAGTCACTGTTTTTTCAAATGGCTCTTCAAGGAAATTGATTACCGTGAAATGGGGTTACTTTGACCATATTTACAACTTTGCAGTTCTACAGTTCAGCTCCAAGCAAAGATATTAAACTGATATTGGTTTTAAAAGATCTAAAACCATTTGTACAAGAAGTTTACAGCTCATAAAAAATAAAAAATTTGTGTGTGCGTTTTTTTTTGAAACCTTAGTGGCCCAAGTAACCACTGCTGAGGGTTACTTGGTCCATTATAAGAATTTTTGATGTTAACTCCAAATTAGAACATAAAGTGGTTACTTGTGCCTCGTAGGAGTTAAAAAAAAAAGCATTTGGCCCCACTGAAAGCAATAGAATGTATTACTTTTTAAAAATAAGTAATATTATGACTTTTTTGCTTGTTAAATCATATATCCAGGCGCGTAGCCAGAAATTCACAATGGGGGGGGCTGTTTTGGGGGTCTGGGGGCGGAGCCCCCAGCGCTTGAAAATTTTGCATTTTTTTTGCAAAAATAACTTCATTTTAGGGCTATTTTGATTAAATAATAACGCTTTTAAAACGTGGCTTAGAAATTGGCAGTGCAAACAAGATTGAATGGGTGGCATAAATGGGCTATTTGGGAGGTGGCTAATGGTAAAATGTTAGTTCTCTTGTTTAGATGCTGGTAAATTATAAAATTGAATAGTTCAATAAAACTCACCTGGAGTAATCTATTTCGTATACAGTTTATAGAGAAAAATAATTGGGGGGGGGGGCTAATGAAAAGAGATTTGAGAGAAATGATTGGTAATTAACAAATACTGAATAGCCCCCCCCCCCCCTATTCCTTAGTTTATAGTATATTTGTTGATGATATCTATGTTCAGCATTTTTACACTTGCGATCAAATTTGATTGCTTATTTCTTACCATTTTTCAAAGTTTTCATTTATTTGTTGGTTTTATTTTTGACAAATTAGCCTCCCCACCTGAACATGTGTTTCAAAAGATGCTTTAAATCACTATTTAGTCCATTCCAGAGCATAAAACAGTCTCAAAAGTGCTAAAAATGTATTGTTTTTCCAATTCTGCATTTTGGTCGACATGTCAATGGGGGCGGGGGCTATAGCCCCCCTGGCTACGCTACTGGCTAAAAACGTGGTATTTGCCTTATTCTGCATTTTGGTCGGCAATCTATTAGCCCCCCCCCTAAATAAACGTTTCAAACTATGCTTTAAATCATGTTTTAGTCCAATCCAGTGCAAAAGAGAGTCTTAGAAGTGCTAAAACGTGGTATTTTCCTTATTCTGCATTTTGGTCGGCAGGCCAATGGTGGGGGCTATAGCCCCCCCACCCCCCCTGGCTACGCTACTGCATATATCTGATTTTTAACTTAAGCTGTTCAGCGAGTTTAGTGAGAATTATGTTAAAAACAATAAATTACAACACAAACTTCTATTTTAACAAATATATCAAAAGCAAGCAGTAATAGGAAGTATGATCACTTGCCTCCACACATCATTTTAGTAATGGTACCGGTACACCATTTTATTAGGCCACTTGACTCAAACACCTTATTTGAGTGTGGAAATGTTTGCACTTCCAGGCAAATGTAAGAATCAATTTAATAAACAATGAGCTAAAAAAACTTGAGAATGAATGTAAGAACAACCGCTGAAAAAACACAGTATTGAAACTAAAAATGAAAACTTGAAGCACAACAATGCCATAGTTTTGATACTGGTGGATCCTGTACAAAATCCCGAACAAACAAAATCCCTAATGGAAAAAACCCAAATGGACAAAATCCCGAATCAAACAAAATCCCGAATGGACAAAATCCTGAATTGGACAAAATCCCGAATAGGACAAAATCCCAAATTGGACAAAATCCTGAATGGACAAAATCCTGAATGGAAAAAAAACCCAAATGGACAAAATCTCGGACATGACAAAATCCCGAATTGGAAAAAATCCTGAATGGACAAAATCCCGAATGGAAAAAACCCGAATGGACTAAATCCGGGATCGGACAAAATCCTGAATAGACAAAATCCTGAATTGGACAAAATCCCAAATTGGACAAAATCCCGAATGGACAAAATCCCAAATTAGACTAAATCCCGAACGGACAAAATCTTGAATCGGACAAAATCCAGAAAAACAAAATCCCAAATTGGACAAAATCCAGAATGGACAAAATCGAGAATTGGACAAAATCTCAAATGGACAAAATCCCGAATTGGACAAAATCCTGAACGGACAAAATCTTGAATCGGACAAAATCCAGAAAAATAAAATCCCAAATCGGACAAAATCCAGAAAAATAAAATCCCAAATTGGACAAAATCCAGAATGGACAAAATCTCAAATTACACAAAATTTTGAATGGACAAAATTCCGAATTAGACTAAATCCCGAATTGGACAAAATCCCGAATTGGACAAAATTCCTAATGGACAAAATCGAGAATTGGATAAAATCTCAAATGGACAAAATCCCGAATTGGACAAAATTCCGAATGGACAAAATTCTGAATTGGACAAAATCCCGAATGGACAAAATCTTGAATTGGACAAGATCCATAATGGACAAAATCCCAAATTGGACAAAATCCAGAAAAACAAAATCCCGAGTTGGACAAAAGCGCAAATGGACAAAATCCCGAATTGAACAAAATCCCAAATGGACAAAATTTCGAATAGACAAAATTCCGAATGGACAAAATCCAGAATGGACAAAATACCGAATGGACAAAATCCCAAATGGACAAAATCCAGAATGGACAAAATCCAGAATAGACAAAATCCAGAATGGACAAAATTTCGAATGGACAAAATTCCGAATGGACAAAATCCCGAATGGACAAAATCCCGAATGGACAAAATCTCGAATTGGACAAAATCTCGAATTGGACAAAATCCTGAATGGAAAAATCTCGAATTGGACAAAATCTCGAATTGGACAAAATCTCGAATGGACAAAATCCAGAATTTAACAACTTCAAAGATAGAGAAAGTTTGGATTAATTGTGTATTCACTGCTGGCTTATAAGCTCTAACACATATAAATAATTAATTTGTGGACAAAACTACATGTCTTTCATTCGCTTTTGTCGTGGCAACCTGGAAAAACAGCACATGTACAAAAATAGAGTGATCAAGTCAAAAAACTTTGCGGTTTTGTCAAGTTAATTAGGTGCGAAGCAGTTTTTTCCTGTAGCAAAATCCTCACACTTTTCACGTTTGACATCAACTCTTTCAGTTTGCAGGAAAAGAAACGAGGCAGTGTTTAAAATAAATTAGCGAGTTTGGTTCTTGACAAAAAAGTAAGTAGTTAAGAGATAAAGAGGAAGTTAGTCAGCAAATTAATTATTTATATTTATTAGTGCTTATAAGCTGTGTTCCCTCCAACTTTATGGCTAGTTGGCGAGTGCCCAAATTTTCTTAAAACAATTCTGCCCAAAGCTCTAAAAAGACTTATATTTGCCCCAAATTTTGTACCAATCCAGTATTAAAGTATACCAAATGTCATATTTCCTCAAACTTGTCGAATTTTCTAAAGCTTTGTTTACTATATTGCCAAAAATTATTTGCCCCTGCTCCAACAAATTGCCGATTTGCTGAAAAAAATCGGCTTAGTGGCAACACTGCTTATAAGCCAGCAGTGAATACACTATTAACCCTGACTTTCTCTATCTTTGAAGTTGGTTAAATTCCGGATTTTGCCCGTTCGGGATTTTGTCCTTTCGGGATTTTGTCTAATTTGGTATTTTGTACAATTCTGGATTTTGTCCATTCGGGATTTTGTCCATTTTGGGATTTTGTCCATTTGGGATTTTGTCCAATTCGGGATTTTGTCCAATTCTGGATTTTGTCCATTCGGGATTTTGTCCATTTTGGATTCTGTCCTTTTGGGATTTTGCCCATTCAGGATTTTGTCTATTCGAGATTTTGTCCAATTTGGGATTTTGTCCGTTCGAGATTTTATCCAATGCGGGATTTTGTCCAATTCGGGATTTTGTCCAACTCAGGATTTTGTCCATTTGGGATTTTGTCTAATTCGGGATTTTGTCCATTTTGGATTTTGTCCTTTTGGGATTTTGCCCATTTGGTATTTTGTCCATTCGGGATTTTGTCCGTTCGAGATTTTATCCAATGCGGGATTTTGTCGAATTCGGAATTTTGTCCATTTGGGATTTTGTCCACATCGGGATTTTATCCATTTGGGATTTTGTCCATTCTGGATTTTGTCCAATTCGGGATATTGTTCATTCGGGATTTTGTCCAATTCGGGATTTTGTCCAATTTGGGATTTTGTCCAATTCAGGATTTTATCCAGTTCGAGATTTTGTCCATTGTGGGATTTTGTCCATTAGGAATTTTTGTCCGTAAACGAATACCGGTAATAAAAATCAATTTTTGTAATTGAGAACGCTGCTGCAGAAGGACAGCAACAACAAGTTTAAATGAGGCTATGCATGGTAATTTAGCTGTTCCTCATGATGTTACGGAAATTTGAAACCACCCCCGTTTGTCATTGTTGGCTGCATTAGCAATTTCAGTATATTTTCAAAGTCACAAATATCCTTATTTTTATTAATGTAGGTTACAAGTGACACAAGTTTTGGTTTGAAAATCAGCTAAAATCTTATCTAAGTGTAACACTTCTACCATCTAATACTGGTACCACTTGTTAACACACCTGAGAACAGTTACCTACAGTGTACCAGTGAAAGGCCAGATAAAAACTACCGGTATATACTGCATATAAACATCACCCCAACTTAATAATCCATGCATATAAAACCTGCAAACCTAACAAACATGCATATGAACATTCTATGAGCAACCACCCAAAGGTATCATAAAAAGGGTGGGTGGTCTAAGTTGCCTGGGTGGTCCAAGTAACCACATTTTAGCAAAAAATATGACCACAATGAATTTTTTTTGGCTTAAAACTAGGATAATTTTAATGCTTATTGACCTCACCGTAAATGCTAGACTATCAAATAACATGTTGACACAGCATCAAATATCACCCTTAAATATGGCCACTAGTAGGCCACCCATTTTGACTTTCAAAAAATATCAGCATTTTTTATTCCTTATTTTGCAGTGCTATTACCCACTTTTGCTTGTTGCTAGGTGGACACTGGACGGCTATGTTTTTTTTATAATTTTTTTCAAAAAAATTTTTTTTGCTTCAAATAACAGTTTTTTTTCAAAAACCAATGTTTTTTAGCGTTTTTGTTCAAAAATATAGTTTTATTTTCGAAACCTTTTTTAATCAAGTAAAAGTTTTTTTCCAAAAAACAGGTTTTTCAAACAAAAAATGTTTTATTTTGTCATATCTTCAAAGTTTTTCATCTGACACTTGTCAAGAAAAATCGTCAGAATAGAGAGCGCAAGAAAAGGAGTGGCTATAGAAAAAAGCCAAATAATGATTGGCGGGAAAATATCAATGAGAGAGCATCATGTGTGTTCAATCTTTAAGCTGTTCATCAATTCTTTGTGTCGGTAGAGGGTGAGGTTATAAGGTGATTGCTGAGCCCATCTATCGTCAACTTCTGAGCTCTGGCTTAAGACCTTGATTGTAGTTAAATTTTTGTAACTCCCTAGAGTTCCTCACTGACCTCAACCAATAATGAGGTAAAACGACAGGTTGGAGGGCTACCGTTGACAACAGCACTGTGTATAGTATTGTGAGAGCTCTTTTAGATATGTCTTTCGTCTATATATGTTTTTATTTTCATTGAAGGGAATGCTGTGAGCGTGATAAATTTAAACTATAGCACTTGTATGAAACATTTTACATGAAAAATTGTCGAAAATGGTTGTAAAGTCTGCAATCACTTCTACTTCAACTCACACAGCAAAAATGATTCAAAAGTAAAACAATAATTTGAAGCAGCATACAATCCTGTTCAACTTCAAGAGTTCTTGATGCAATTTTGAAGAAGTTAACTGCAAGAATTTAACATTGTTTTTGCTACAATATAGGTGTATTTACAACAAGGTGTTACGATTAAACTAAAAAATATCCATTTAGATATTGTTTTTACTATATTTACAGCAAGGTGTAACAATCATACATAGGAATCTTTCCTGAGATGAATCCTTAGCTCCTGAAAAACATTGTATTGTATTGTTTGGTAGAGGTAGACTCAAAATAACCATGAAACGTCTCGCAGCTTGCTGTGTGTGACAATATTACTCAAGCAACTCGTGCCCATGCGCCGCAAAATTTGAGACCGCGGGCTGGAGGTTGCATGCGTCCGATTTGAGGTGAGAAAAGTTAGCCAACATGTAGTGAAAAACATTTTTAAATATTTGAAAAAAATACAATAAGAAATCAGATTTTTTGTAAAACTTTTTCTGCTCTCTTTTCATCTATCTGCTTTTGAAGTCACTTTTATCAAAACTTCTAACACTGCTCTATGGCGACAAAAAGAATTCAAGTACAGCTTAAAGATTGTACACAAATGATGCTTTCTCATCGATCCTTTTCCTGCCAATTACTGCTTGGCTTTTTCCGTGCTCTCTATTCTGATGATTTTTCTTGACAAGTGCCAAATGAAAAGCGTAAAAGATATTAACATTTTAATCAAAGTAAAACTTTTGTGTTTAAAAACCTTTTTTTGTTTTTGAAACAGTTTTTATTTGAAAAAAATATGTTTTTGAAGGTTTTAAAAAAAAAATTAAAAAAATTGTTTTTTGTAAAAAAAAATTTTTTTTGAGAAAAACTGTTTTAGAGAAAAAATTGTTCAGAAATTTTTTTCACCTCTGGCTCCTTAAAGTCGTAGACTGTAAAATACTTGCGCCACAAGCATTTTAAAATAGTTGTGGTACTAGCATTTAAGAATAGTTGCGACCAGGGTTGCAGAGTCAAAGCAAAATCAGTTTGACTCTGACTCGCAGCAATTTTTTCAGTTCGACTCTGACTCCAGGGCTTTATTTCTGTTTGACTCTTACTTCCGACTCTTTAAAATGGTAAAAATTGGACTTCGACTCCCATAAATTTTGCTGACGTAAATTTTGATATATAGTCTTACATAGGCGTCAATGTTTTGTTGATTAATTCAAAGTTTGGTTAAACTTAATAATTCTATTTCAGTCCAGAATTTTTTCCCCAAATTCAGGTGAAGACCACAAAAAAAAAGAAGGTGTTCGCCACATTCTGGTTCTATCTCAGTTCGGAATTTTGGATTACTTGTTGCCAAGTGGGTATTACTTGCCAGAAAACGAAGGAGGCCAGACATATTTTGCCCCCTTCAGTGTTAGACCCGAGGGGGCACTGCCCCTCGACTTCTCCAAAATTGACGCCAATGTAGTCTTATTTATTTGTCGTTGAATTTCAATATTTACACAGTTGCACTTTTTTGTCACCTTATTGGCTTGTAAATTTTGGTGTGACAACATTAGCAAATGCTACATTACACCCTAGAAAAACATTGAAAAGGCTAAAGCTTCCATGGCTCCGCCTGATTTTTTGTCAGATTAGCATAGTACGACTGTACACTAAACACAAAAATTACAAATCTATTCAAAAATGTGAAGATGTAATGCTGTTGCAGCCAGACTACTACATACAGTTGCTACATGCAATCTCACTACAGTTACGTTAACGCTGGACGTAGCTTACATTTTAATCAGATTTTTGTGCAACACTGGGAGTCCGGATTCGAGCATACCGTATATACACGCGTATAGGTTGCAGCTTTTTTCTTATATTTAAAAAAAAAAAATATAGGTGCGACCTATCCGCTCGACATAAGTGCAAATCGCCACTAAGTTGGAACAAAATTGAAAGTTTTTTGCAATTGCAAGTACCGTATTTTCCGGCCTAATAAGCTGGTATAGACACGAAATGTAGTGGAAATGTGCTATTGCCACTGTGGTTCAATCAAATACAGGTGCATGCGCTTGTGCTCGCACATACCAATGCGAGACAGTTTCATGTGCGCACACACACATGCAACCGCTCAGCATGCGTTGGATTTTCCCGCTTCGTTGAGAAAAAATGGTTTTGCGATTTTAATTTTCGATTTCGAAGTTATTTGTTTTTAATTTATTTTAATTTTCGAAGTTTATTTTAATTTTCGCACAGATAACTTCGAAAATTTGTTTTAAGTTTTGAAGTTATCTGTGCAAAAAAGCCAGGGAAAGGGCCTTTTAAATCCCTAGAATTTCAGTGGGACTTATGTGCGAGTCAACTTTAAATTGAACTTTTTTAACACAAAACTCATAGAGCGACCTATACGGTGGCGCGACCTATAGGCGAGTATATATGGTATATTTTCTGACTCTTGACTAGGGCAAAATTTTTTTTCAACTCTGACTCCTCGTAAAAACTTTCGGCTCTCTCGACTCCCAACTCTGCAACACTAGTTGCGATGCAAGCACTATCACAAGTAAATAGTTGCGGTGCAATAATTGTGCCACAAGTGCCCACCTCTGCATCTTGTACCAGCTGGTACCAGTTCCTGGTAACATTTACTTCCAACTTGATTAGTAATTCCTGTGAAACAGCTTAGTGATTACTATTACTACCTACATGTTTCTGATTTTCCAGTCTGTGGGAAACTAAATTTGTGCAACTGTGATTTTGTTGACAAATATTTTCAAATTTTTTAGTGTTGTTGAAGAACTTCTAAAAGAGGGTGCAAACCCAAACAACTTACTCTTAAATGGGGTCACGCCACTTCATGTGGCTGGTTCCTTTGATTATGTTGCCTTGTTATTGCGCTATAAAGGAAACCCAAATGTTCGGTGAGTAATTTAAACTGAGATTTGGCTTTAAGTGACTATAAGAAAGATTTGAAAATATGGAAGTACTGGACAACTGGTATTTCATGGAGTGATTTTTTTTGTTTTCCTGTTGATTCTTTTGTGTTTTTGAAGCAAAAAAACATTGATGTAGGACAAAAGTTTGATATATAATTGGTAGGTAACACGAAATTGCATTATGCTTGAAAAATTTAGACAAAACTTACTATAGCTAATTGTGTACAAAACTTTATGGCAGTGTGTAACATATTGGCCTACTTAATTTGTTCATATGTAAAATATACTATTGTACTGTGCAGTTATTATATAATTTAGTTTCAGTGCAATTTCTAGTCTGCAAGTTTAAAACATAATTAAGAAAGTGTGAAATACTTGTTGTGTCAGTGTGATAAAAATATTTTAGTGATGCTGATGGAATAACCCCACTCCACATTGCTTCTCAGTGGGGAAAAGCAGACTGTCTTAATTTGCTGCTTCAAAATGGAGGTGATCCTTTCCTCAAAGATAAAGAGGGCCGCGATGCATTTTGGTAATTTACTGTAACTTACTTTTGCGTTTGTTTTAGTAATTATTAATTAAATTACAACTGCATGTTTTTAGAACATAAATATTTTGTGTTCAACAAAACCCTTGCAAGCTTTGAAGCTAATTTGAGTGGTTATTTCACGTGCATTTTAATGTTTCCCACATTTTGCATGGAACGTTATTATTTTCCATTAAATATCACTGGCATTTTTTAGATCTGATTGCAATAAAGTTGCACGTTTTTGTTTCAACTGTTCTATAAGATCTAAGTTGAGTACTGCTGCTACATTTGTTGCAACGTAAGAAAAAATTTTTTTGTAAACATTAAATTTGAAAATTGCCTGAAAAGTACCTGTATGCATTTTTGAAATCAAAATCCTGAATTATACTTGCAGAATAACCCTAAATTGTTAATGAGTTTGCACCCAATGTATATTTGCATCAACACCTGTACAACACGGTTCTTTTCAAAGAAATGTGGCATCAGTAGCAAGCTGTTGACAATGATATGGCCGATTTGATCAATCTAGAAATTGAATTCCAGACCTCTTGTTCCAGATGCTAATAAACTTGCTGCTGGACCAGCTGGACAATGTGCCAGATTCTGCACCAATGTCCTGCCACCTCATCCTGGTGGTGCAGTCCCCTCCCCAATAGGGATGGGTCGAAATGGCTGGACAGGTCTCCGAGGGGCTCGACCAAAAGGTCGCCCCCATTTTTTTGGACTGTTTTTTTGCTGGGCAACTCGTTGACCAGTCACAACTGGGCGACTCCTCTTCTGATTGACCGGACCCCCTTCGACGATTTCTTATCCTGGCTTTGCTCCTTATTAGTGGCAATGTCCATCCTAACCCAGGCCCCATCAGTAACCATCCTCGCCCCAGGTACCCCTGCTCCATCTGCCACCTTGATGTGGGCAGAGACTCTCTTCAGTGCTCTGCTTGCCTCAAGTGGGTGCACTTCCTCTGCTCCTCCCTTACCCGTGCTGACTTTCGCACGATCTGTGCAACTGGCACTACAGTGGGTTGTCGTTGCCCGGCGTGCTACCCCCAAAGCAAAACTGGCTTCCTGTCTCAGACCAGTCCCCTCGTTATGACATCTGGGTTCCCCCACTACCACCTGGCTTTTATCAATCACGTCCACCTTGGGGCCCCTCACATTACCCCTGCTCCATGTGCTCTCTCGCAGTAGGTAAGGACTCACTGAAGTGCTCCACCTGTTTCAAGTGGGTGCACTTCTCCTGCTCCTCCCTGACCCTGGCTGACTTTCACAAAATCTGCTCGGCTGGCTCTCCATTGGGTTGGAATTGCCCTGCTTGTCTCAATGGGGAGCTTGCCTCTCCCACCCACCAGCAAGCATTTCCCTGCCCCGTCTCTCCAGCTTTGCCCCCACCCACACTCCCCCCACCAACATGTTCAGATCTCATGGATACATCTCTGCCTCTCCCCTCACACCCTCCCCTCTTTAACACCTACCCTCCTTCTGCCTTCACCCTACTTTTCACACCACCACCACCCACAAGCACACAACCAAACCACAACTTGCTGCCACACCCTCAACGAACTCCATGCCTCCCTCACAATCTCAGAATTCTGCAATGGAATGCTGGCGGTCTTTCCCCCTCCCGTCGTGCTGAACTAATCGCCTTTCTTTCTGGCAACCAGTATGACCTCATTCTCCTCCAAGAAACCCATCTTTCGGCAACCAAGAAGTTTCAAGTCCCTGGTTA
Source organism: Trididemnum nubilum (assembly GCA_963965965.1). Taxonomy (NCBI): domain Eukaryota; kingdom Metazoa; phylum Chordata; class Ascidiacea; order Aplousobranchia; family Didemnidae; genus Trididemnum; species Trididemnum nubilum. The sequence goes on along the minus strand of OZ014489.1, from coordinate 24,662,873 downwards.
TTCTACCCTCCGCAGGGATTGGACATTCGGCAGACAAGGCCCTTATTTCTCCGGAACTCATATCATCGGTGGTGGTGTCCTCACTCTTATCCACTGACCTGGCCTTCTCTCCTGTTTTTGTCTCCTCTATTTCTTCCCAGGACCCCTACTCAGACTACACCTGTGTTAAAGTTCTTTTTTCCAACCTTTCTCCCTTACAATTTCTTATTCTCTACTCCCCTTCCTATCAGAAGCACTCCTTCTGATTCTCGCACCAGGACCTTCTATCCTGACTTTCTTCCAACTCCCCAGTCACTTTTATCCTTGGAGACTTCAATGCTCACCACCCAACCTGGCACAGACTCATTCCCCCTAACCGGCTCGGAAATGACCTGTTTTGTTCGATCACTTCCTCCGGTCTGGAAATTCTGAATGACTTCGCCTCTCCCACTCTCCTCCATCATTCCTTTGGGAGCCGTTCATCCCCGGATATTTCGTTAGCACCTGCGTCTCTCGCTTTCCACTATGAGTGGCGCACTCTCCCTGGCCTTGGCTCTGACCATCTCCCCATAGAGATTGTCTTCCCCCTCTCCCCAGTTTGTCACCCCAACACTCGTCCCCCCAAATTCAACTACAAAAAGACCCGTTGGGATGTTTACCTATCATATATTGCTGACTACCTCCCCTTTCTTGATGTTGACGCAATCAACATCCACCAGGCTGCCTGCTCCTTTTCCCTCTTCTTAGTCGAAGCTGCCAAGGCCTCTACCCTCTATCCCCTTTGGTCACCTTGGTCGTCCCCCCAAAGCCTGGTGGTCCCAGGAAGCGGAATCTGCAGTGTGGGAATGACGGAGGGCCCGCTCCAAGGCACATTGATCTGAGGCTCACTGCTTCAGATACATAAATGCTTCTCGTAGGGCGTCCTCAGTCATTTCTAGAGCCAAATCTGCAACCTGGCAAGCCACCTGTTCTAATCTGTCCTCTTGTTCTGATCCTCATGCTGTCTTCAGGCTTCTCAATGCCATCTCGGGCAAAAAGAACACCTCCCAAGACCCTTCTTTTCCCAGTTGCACTTCCCCTCTTGACCCTGCCAACCACTATGCCTCTTAACTTTGCTCACACCTATCTCAAGCAACACCCCGTACTTCGCGCAGAGGCGAAGGACAGTACATGAATGAACTCTGGAAAGCCATCTGTGAGGATGCTTCTTCCCTCCACTATTCTTTCTGCTCCCCCTTCTCCTTGGCTGAACTCTCCACTGCCATCTGCAAACTCTCCTCTTCCACTGCGTCTGGCCCTGACCAGATTGCCTATCCTTTACGAAAGCATTTGCCTGAGCCAGCACAACTCCTCCTTCTTTCTCTTTTTAACAGGTCCTGGTACTGTCACACCTTCGCCTCTTGTTGGAAACCTACCACTATCATCCCCATTCACAAACCTGGAAAACCCACTTCCTCTTCGTCTTCTTTCCACCCCATTTCTCTCACCTCTTACATCTCCAAGCTTTTTGAGCGCTTGATTCTTTCTTGCCTAACTTTTCATCTCGAATCAAATCATCTCCTCTCCACTTGCCAGACCTGCTTTCGTCCTGGTAGGTCGTCTCTCGACCAAATTCTTACTATGTTTCAATCAATCTGGGACGGCTTCCAAAAGAAAAAGCCTCCAGACCGAACCATTTTGGCATCTGTTGACTTCTCCAAGGCTTTCAACTCGGTCTGGCACTCTGCTCTGTATCACAAACTCCTCTCGCTCAAACTCCCCCCTTGTTTCGTTCTTTGGGTACGCTCTTTCCTTTCTGATCGTAGAGCTAAAGTCCAGGTTGGTGGTTCCCGCAGCCATTTCTTCCACATCAGATGAGGGGTCCCTCAGGGCTCGGTACTTCGTCCAGTCCTCTTCATCCTGTTTGTTGATGACATCACCAAGGATTTACGTTGGGGTGCCCATGCCTCCCTGTATGCTGACGATCTGGCCATCTGGTTCTCCTCCCCAGACCCGTTCAAAGCCTCTTCTGTTGTCCAATCCTCCCTTACTGTTCTAGAAACATGGTCCAACTTATGGAGACTTCCTCTCAATCCTAAGAAGTGTGAGTCCTCCTTTTTCTCTACAGATCCCCATCAAGCCACTTTCCAGCCCTGGCTGAACCTCCTGGGCTTCCCTCTCTTGTTCAATCCCACTCCTAAATTCCTTGGTGTAACTTTTAATCGGACTCTATCCTTTGGGGCCCATGTCCAATCTCTGTGTTCCAAATTCTATCCATGCCACTATGCCCTTTGCTCCATAGCTACTGCCTCCTGGGGTCCCACAAAAGAATCTCTCTCCCTACTCTACAAAGCCTTTGTGCGTCCGGTGCTCACATATGCCTCTCCTGGATGGTTCCCATTCCTTTGCAACACCGCAACCAATCCCTTGGAAGTCCTACACAGAGCTGCATGCACGGTCATTACTGGGTGCCTCCCTTCCACCCCCTCGTCACTACTCCTTCTTGAGGCCCAACTCCCTCCTCTAAAGCTAACTCTAAAACATCAGACCCTCTACTCCTTCGAACGTGCTCTGCGTCTCCCCCCAGACTTCTCCAGCCTTTATGCCCTGGCAACAAGAAACGTTCCCTGTCGACTAAAGAAGACACTTTCCTGAAGAACATTCTGTTCTTCGGTCACACAACCACTCCCATCCCCACGTGAGATTCTGATCATGTGCCCCCCTTTTCCCCCATGGACTACCACCCACTTCACTGTTTCCCCTTTCATTCCTGACTGCACAGGCAACAGTATAGCCCGACTCCAGTCTGCTTCAAGCAGACTATCCTCCCTCCCTTCTTCTGATATCCTGGTATGGACGGACGGATTTGTCCCCTCCCTTTTTGGTCCCGGTGGTGCTGGAGTGTATGTCACATGCTCCAAACGCAACACTTCCAATTCCCTGTCCTTTTCCTCCGGTCCAATTGCCTCCAGCTTCACAGCTGAAACCTTTGCCCTCAAGCAAGGTCTCGTTTGGTGTACTAGTCATTTGACGACCTGCAAATTCCAGTCAGTCCTTTTCCTAACCAACTCCCAATCATCCCTCTCAATCCTTTCATCAGCCCCCTCTTATCTCCTGCCTGAATCCCTCTGGAATGTCTGGTCCCTCACCTCCTCTCTCTCCAACAATACCACCTTGAGCTTCCAATGGGTCCCCGATCACGCAGGTCTCCCCCGTAATGAAAAAGCAGATTTACTTGCCAAAGCTGGTGTCTCCCTGCCCACTGATGCAACCCCATGCCCTCTCACCCCAGTCGTTGCCAAAGTCCGTTATTCCCAATACCACAATTGGAAACGTCACATCTCCCACTCCCATCTGAACTTCCAAGTCCCCGAAGTCTCTTAGGAGGAACTTCTCTTTTCTCGCCCTATTTGCTGTGAGCTTTCCCGTCTTTGCTGCCATGGCCACAGTCTTTTATCTTCATATCTTCACAGGATCAGTCGGAAGGAGATTTCTGCTTGTAGTGCCTGTGGACACCCTCTACAGGACCTCAATCATCTCCTCCTCGACTGTCCTGCCTCTAAACCTCTTCGTAAATCTATCTTTGGCTCCTCTCTCTCCATTTTTGATCTATGGTCCAGACCTTGGGGTGTGGCCTGACTGTTGGGTCTCTGCAGAGTTCCTCCGCGCCCCCATCCCTCGGTAGGGGTCGGGTAGTACCACCACCACCACCATGTGCCAGATTTTATTTAATGGGGTGCGATTTATGCATGTTTAAAGTTTAATAATGTAAACTGTGTTTCAGCTTTGCAAAAGATAGTGAATACTGCAAAACAATTTTAGAAGAATACTTAATTGCGCAAAATATTGATTTAAGTTTTGGTAAGCTAATGTGCTGTACATTTCAATAATATGAAAAGTGAAAGTTGTGGATTGTGGGTTAACTATTTCCATCTGGTGAAAGAGGACTTTGTTAATGGTTGCTATAATCTACTCGTGAAAATATTATGAAATACAGCAGCAATTATTGATTGCTGAAATGGTTAAGTGCTGGTTGCAAACTACCTTCAATCAATGGCTGAATGAATAAAGCGTCTGCTATTAAAACAATATACTCAGGTTCTCAAACCAAAGACTATCAAAGTTGGTATTCAGTACTTATCGCTTCCCTGCTTGACAATCAGCGCTAAAAAAAAATTGATTGGTTGTACAGTACTTGAAAATTGCTTTAATTAAAATGTTAATTCTTCGAAGCAGCTTTTCGTCTGACACTTGTTAAGAAGAATCGTCAGAGTGGAGTGCGCAGGAAAAAGAGTGGCTATTTATAGGAAAAAGTCGAGCTGCGATTGGCCAGAAAAAGACCAATGAGAGAGCGTCATTAGTGTGCAGCTGTAGACAGTGTGAAGCCTCAGCCAAGTGTGGTAGACAGATGGCAGCTTGGCTGGATTCGAAGAATTTTCAAAGGTTTTTTCTCTATTTTTGGCCAAAGCAGTTTGTGAATTATGATGCAATTGCGATATAATTTATGTATTATACAAATCTTTAGATGACGACTCTGGTTTTTCAGATTTGAAAGAATGTTCTATCGAGAAGCCACTGCAAGAACTGGACCTAAATCGCAAATATCTTTTGTGTCAGAAGTGTGGTGAAACCATTGATAATAAAAATGAAACTAAGATAAAAGTTACTAAAGAGTATTTGTCTCCTTGTGTCTCACACAAAACAGTGTCATCTAACAAGGAAAATGATCTTGGAAAGTTTACGCTAGATGCCACTTCACCTGATCACTGTTTTTTTACTTTCAAAAAGCCAGTCAAACAGACTAACACCGATGTTTCCACTTTGCATGACACACTAGTCTTTCCAACGAAAGTTGCTAATCATATCGCAAGTCAAATTTCATTTTCAATTGTGGAAAAATCAGAGGATTTCGAGAACAATTCTATCTTCGATTGCACTGAAATTCGAGATATTCCGCAAGGAGCTGAATCATGTTTCGCTATGACAAAGTCGAGCATTGTGAATATTAAAGACTTTTGTGGCAGCAAAATTGAGTCACAATCTAGCAAAACTGTTGATCCTGATTCGATTGAAACTAAACAACCCGCGTTCAACTCTAATGCTATTTCAGCTCCCAGTGTCACAGACTGTTCTTTTCATCCATCTATTTCTCACACTTTTGTAACTTTAAGTCATTCAACTCAAAATTTGACTGCGCTATCTGCCAAAGAAACACCAACAATCAGTGTTACAAAACCAGATCTCAAACCATCAAATGATGACGAGTGCCGAGATATGCTCCTTGGTACAAAATGTGCAATTAACAATCCCACTGAGAATAAAAACAAAGTACCAAATCAAATAATCTATGAAACGCTTCCGACTCAAGAAAGTATGTACACTTTCGCGGATACGACACTCCCTGTGGATTGTGATGAAGAGAAAAGTTCAGCTTGTGAGTTTAGATTTATTCAAAAACTAGATAAAAGTGAGGCTACGATATTATTTTTTCTAGATTTTCGAACATCGCTATTTTGTTTAAAAAATTTGAGTTTATGTTTTAGCTTTTTGCTTTAACTTTAATCTTTTTTTTGTTTTGTTAAAACAACTTGTAAAATGCATGTGTGGTAATTGCTGGTATGATCAATTGCAATTATAATAATAATTTTAGGTGAAGTGCCATCGTATTCTAGCGTTAAGTCACACTGTAAATCAGATTTAAATTTGTCGAACCTACACAAGAACGATAATCATGTACTACAACAAAGGTGAGGCTTACGTATTGTCATTAGGGTAGTTTCTGCTTCTCAAGAAGATGATACAACATCACGAAATTATCAATGACTTTGAATTTTCGGTTGTTATTGTCATTGACGATTTTTCAATACTTACTATGAACTTTTGAAATAGATAGTATGATTTGTCATTTTAGCTTTGTTAGTAAATTTTGCAATATTTATATTCTGTTTTGTTTTTTTTTGAAGTTGGTTTGTGGTACAGAACTTTTGTATTGCTTTAGTCAAAATATTCTTTGTATTTGAAGCTTTTTGTTTGGCACTCTTAAGAAGTATTGTCAGGATGGATAACTCAGCGTGTTTTTCCTCTCTCTCCGTTCTGATGATTCTTTTAAACGAGTATATTCCAGACGAAAAGCTTCGAAGACCATAAATGCTATGTTTTTCTAGAGCTAACCACTGCTAGTGCTATAGTGTGTATCGCGAAAAAAAACGCTCAAATATATATGTTTAATTTTAAATAATTTTCAGTTTAAATTTTTCAGTTAAGTCTTTTTAAATAATTTTCAGTTTTTGTGCAACTCAGAGCCTTGACGAATCATCCATACCAATCAAATTGTCTCTGTCAATTTCAAACACTGAAAGCAGTGACGACACCATAATATATGACTGGCAAGTGAGTGTATTTAAATTTTGCGAATTAGTGGATGTTTCGATCTGGATGTAGCTAATTGATTTTTATATTCTCGTATGTCAAATCAAATATTTCATTGTACTTGTTGTCACACGCTGAAGCTTTCATTGTACTTGTTGTCACACGCTGAAGCGTGTACCGAGTTGGCAGGGCCTATCTTCGCGTCATCAAGCCTAGGCATTTTGGCAATCCAGCTCTTTTCGAAGAAATGTCGCAGCTTCCGATTGGAACCTCAGAACCCCCGCTCCAGAGGTGAACGCGTTACCGCTGGACCAACTGGCCGCTATATCCATCCATATATGTAATTGACACAATTTTATGAAAATGAATATTAAAATTCATTGTTGTAAGGAATTATTAATACAGTGATAATATTTTATTTGTTGCGTTTAGACACATTTCGTTTTGCGGTATATATTCGGAATTTAGGATACGTTTTAGTAAGAATTGTACTGTTTGTGTTACTTTTGTGAAATAAGTGTTGGGAGGCGGCTGGCAACTTGTTTGGAGAGATGGGGATGGCCACAGGTGCTGCTAGAGTTCTTTTGATCGTAAAAAGAAAAGAGCAAGTGTCTGTGACCTTGGCAGAGAAGACGGAAAGTTACGGCATGTAGGTGGAGTGGGCCAGTTCCTCTAGAGAATCCGATAAAATTCTCAATTTAGCAAAGCTTGCGAAACACTCTGCTTCCAGATCTAGTAGAAAGAGTGTTTGGTTTCAGCAACGGTGGGGGAGGAAGCAAATTAGCAGGCAGGGATGGATTCAGCTTTGTCCAGAAAATTGGCGGACTAGTTACCTGGAAGACCAGCATGGTTACGAACAAACGTGGGAAATAAGTCTCCTCTTTGTTACGTTTTGACTTTTCATGCGTCAATCTCTACACTAAGGCGTTAAAATAGCGTTTTTTTTCATTTTACCGATGCTTTTTTTGTGAATTTTGCAACTTACTTTTGTAAGAGTTTTAGAAAAAATATGAAAAGCTGTATGTTGGAGTAGCCATCTATAGGTGGATGGTTTGTCGTAGGCTCACAGTTTATCAGTTAAAAACATAATAAAAATTACAATGATTTCAGGCTTTCACGGATCGATCTTATGAAGAAGTGGATTCTACGTTCATGGATGAGGTTAGAATACCAAGCCGCATTGAAAATATGAACGACAAGCAGCTAAGGTGCGATCCAATTCAAGTATTTTTTTAAAAGCTTTTATCAAAAAGAGTAGAAATACATAGTGTGGAGTTTAAATTGAACTGGTTCAAAAAAGTATTCTACAGCGTTGGCCTGAGCGAATATCATAGCACAGTGCAGTAGAGTGTACTTGTTACGTGTAAAAATCAAAAACACTAAAAATCTTAAACCCGTTAATCCTACCGCAATCAAGACCACCAGGGGCATTTGCCAAAAACGATACAAAGTCTTATTAAATACAGTAAAAATGCGTATCAGTAAAAAAATAGGAGGGAGGAAGCAATCAAGCTAAACGGATTGATTGTGTACTGTTACGTATGAGATTTTATGTTTAGAAATCTAGAAATTCGAAAAATTTACCAACCACAAATGAAGCATTACTTTATATTCGAACGGTGTGTCTATCTGAAAAAAACTAACAAAAAAACAAAACAAAACCAGAAACTGTATAAATACTATGAAAAATGGGCATAGGTGGGCACAAGTCCGTTAATCGTTAATCCGTTAATAACGAAGCTAACTTTTTCATTAACTCGTTAATCCGTTAAAAAGTGTTTTCATGTTAACGGACTAAATTAACTTCCGTTAAGTTCTGTTAACTTCCGTTAACGTTTTTATCGTTAATATTTTGCACCATTCATTCATAGTACTGGTACAAACTAGTTTGCACTGGCAACACTTGTAGCGTATAAGCACGAGTTTTATAGAAGAAAGCGAACAAAGGAGCTCTTTTTTTGTGGCAAATAGTAATCTGCAGCCTCATAGGTCTATTAATTGTCGCTGATCACAATTTCCAAAGATTTTCCGATCGCAGCTTCGTTAGTGCATTTGAACTTATTTTTATCTTGAAATTAGATTAGACTGTAAAATGTAACTTCCAAAACACAAAAAGACCTCCACAGCAATAAATACTCCCTTACAATCAGTTCAACAGCGTCAATACGTGTTCTAGAAGCGAGTGAATAAGAAAAAATGTAAATTTATTCGCAAAATGTTAACGAATTAACGGACTTTGTTAACTTCCGTTAATTAAAGCTGAAAATAACGGATTAACGTTAACGGAGGTGTGAAGTTTGTTAACGGACTAGTGATTAACGAAGCTAACGTTTATCTATGGGTATATCTATGATATCAATAGATATATATTGTTTGCAAACATGCTCATGAGCATTATGTGTGCTATTTGTTGGCGTTACGTATGTTTATGTTTTTTTTCGTGTTGGGTAATGTATATTGTTTAATAATAATAAAAAAAGGTACAGTAAGAATGCTCTTCTTGCTTTGGCAGAACAAAGTTTTCTCCGAAACTTGAATTCAATTCATTTATTGTGATATCATCAATGTACAAAACCCTGTGAAAATTTGGTTGCAATGAGCAAAAAAAAGTATTTTATGTTGGTTTTGAAAATGTTACATTTTATGTCGAAAGTTGCATCATGTAAGCCACCAAATTCTTGGAGTTGTGTTTCAAACGCTTGGTGTAACTCAAATTGGAAAAAGATTTTCTTAGTTTGCAATTCAAGAAAAAGCCGTAGCGCCAAAAGTTTTGATTACCCAATAAAAACAAGGTACTTTGTGTCTTAGTTCTTTAGCGGTTTTTGCCCACTTTGATTCCGTTTTCCTTATTTGGCATTATACAAAAAATATTGTCTTGTACATGTAAGATTTTAGTTGAATGGATTAATCTACAAGAAGAATAACCAAGTAACCATTACTTTTTAAAGCAGCCTTAATTAATAATTGCATGGACAGCAATTTCGTTATCAAAAGACAAAACCGTTTAAATACTGCATTTATTTAGTGTAGTGCAACTCGGTTTTCTCTCTACAACTCGTTACGCTCAGCTGCAGTAGTGCAAACCAAAGAAAATTGCTCAGTGACAGTACATTTTTAAAAGTACTAAGTGACAGTACGTACCCTTCCGCTCGCATCGCGTGAACCTCATAAAGCAGTGGTTCCCTAGCTGGGGTGCATGAACCCCCATGGGGTGCGTGGGTTCATCCCAGGGGGTTCACGTGACTTTCAGAAAATTAAAGCTGTCAGTGATAGATGATCGATGTGTGATAAAATTTGTGTTATTGAGGTGTCCGTGGTTTCTGAGTGATTGTTTGTTCTTCTTAATTTTTCATTGCAATGTTACACTATGCTTTTATGAAGCACTGATGTGCGTTTTATTGTATAATTTGGGCTCCGATCCTTTCTTAAAAACTTTAGGGTTGGTAGAGACCTCTGACATCCACAGGTGGTCCGTGGCGGTGTAAATTTATGGAACCACTGTCATAAGGTCTTTTTGTTCCATGCCGTGGTTGTAAAATATATTTCTATGTAGTGTTGTTGATCAGGTTTTTTTTTAGGACAGAATTGTTGAAGTATGGATTTGTACCAGGTCCGATACCCAACGGCAGAAATCAATACAAGAAAAAATTATTCATGTTAGAGCAAGGCCAAAAGGCCCCATCATTTTCATCAGGTTTGTATGCCGTACGGACGTAGTCATTGATAAGAACAATTCAATAATGATTATCCATCCGTCGTTACAAATATTTGTAGCGTCTTGGTTTGGATGATTATCCATCCATCATTGAAAATATTTGTAGCGACTTGGTTGGATGATTGTGTCAAATTGTAAAAGACTTGATCTAATTTTTTCACGCTTTTGCGAAGATGTACAGTTGTATATTTTTGCCCATTTCTACATTCATATTTACACTGTGAAGATAGCGCGGGAAGATAATCCGCCAATTTGTTAAAGCAGCCAGCGACCGGTGAGGCGTTGATACTGCTAGCTCACACTGGGCATAGACTTCTAAACGCACCAGGAATTGCAGGTGTACACAGATTTAGATGGTATTATGTTTAAAGCATGTCTAATAGAGCTCGACCGATATGACTTTTTCAGGCCGATACCGATATCGATATTTCGGAAATTTTTAGGCCGATACCGATATCGATAACCGATATATTAACTTATAAGCTACGAAACTTTGTCACTATTTTTCAACTAATTTGACACTAAAAGCTTCACTAATTCCCATCCAAAGAAAGACTGTTGCAAACACAAGTCACACTCCACTATTATACAAACAAAAAATACAACGATTTGGCAATCAATAGTCAAGAGCGATTGTGCTTGCTCTCAAAAATTAACAGTTTTTAAAGTAATTGTTCTAAGCCGATATTTTATCGGTGGTAAACACCGATACGATATATCGGCTTGACCCTGATATCGGCCGATATATATCGGCTGACCGATATATCGGTCAAGCTCTAATGTCTAATACTGCGAATTCAAAATTTTCAGCCCCGTATTTCATTTTACAAACTTGACCGTTTATCTTTATAGTTCTTGCAATGACTTTTCCTGTTTATAAAACTATCTTGCTGTAGGATTTGTGTTTTAGATTAATGGCTTCTTCATAGCTGGATAAGTGTTTGTTGCTTCAAGCAAAAGCTTTTGGCTTAGTGTACTCTTTAATTTTTAGTAAAATCGTTGCTAAAAATGAACGAAGGATATGGGAGTACTTCGCAGTTTCACGCAGTCTAGGATAGGCGTTATTTAGGACTCTGTTTTTCGCGGGAATTAACTTTAGTCCTCCGAGGAGAGTCGCTTCCTCAATCTGTGGTTGATGACGATGAAAAGCTAAGAAATGAATTCGATGATGCATCTCAGTGCGTGAGAGGAGGCTCTGCCAAAGATAGCTTCAATTATTTGCTATTGGATCCGAGGTAATTGAAACTAAAATCGTTTACAGAGGATGTGCTACTTTTTAATAACTTTTTCGGCTCTATGTTGTTTGCTGTTTCTTTATATTTGGGCTTCCTTTTTAGGAACAGTTCAGGAAAGTGCATTTTGCTCTCGTGTTTATGAACAATTCCAGTCTCAGCCAGAAAAAAATGTAAGATTTAAACTGCAATTTTGTGGAAAAAATGAAATTTTGAAGGATAAGTTATTCGGAGTGATTTCTGGTCCTATCGGTTTATTAAATTCAGTTTTTCATCAATGTTACTATAGCATAGCAGGCTCAAGATTTCTGTTGTTGGCGTTATTTGCGAATATTTTGAAAATCGAATCCTTAAACCATTACCAGCAAATTAAAAAAAAAACAGCAGAAGCAAAATAATGAGAAATTTTAAGAACATTCAAAAACTATTGGTTCTTGCGAAAACGAAAGAAAGAGTAGTTAGTTGAATGCCTAGGTCTACAGTTTATGCTTGCGGAGTACGCTGCGTCTTTCTTGCACCACACACAATTTAAGGGGCGAAATTTTAGCTTTTCACTATTATTTCTTAAAGTATAAGCTGTTTATATTTCAAGAGTCACTAGAAATTTACCGCAACGCTCAAACGCTCTTTCGGAAGCCGAGGCATTAAAAGTTTTCGCTGGAGCTACTTTCTATGTTGGAAAAGGCAAAAAGTCACGGCCTTACGCCCATCTTAAAGACGCCATCCGAGACAAGGTAAACACTATACGGTGTAAAATATTTTTGACAATTACAGTATTCTAAGTTTTAAGATGCACCTTGCATCACCTACCTAAGACTTTCATGAAATTAAGGCCGCTGTGCATTCATAATGTTGGCAGCGTAGCCGAGAGGGCAAAGGCGTTGTGTTTACGACGACCCTGATCGCATGATCGAGGTTCATCACCTACCCTGGTCATGTTGTTGCGTTTTTGGATAAGGTGCTTTACAATGATTATCTCTGCTTGGTGGCTTCGAACAAGCACCAAATTAAGTGGACAAAAATTTGAAGAAATTTACAGGAACATTAGATCACTGGAAACTCCTAAGCAGGTGCGGACTCCTCTAAACACGAAGTAGTTATCGAAACGAAAAGTGTTTGGACAGTTCAATAGTTAGCGTCTGACGCTGTCCGGTGACAGGAGGATAAATATGCACTGCAACACGTGGTAATGTAGATCGAATGATTGTTTTGTGATTATGACCCTACTAGGCAAAACATTAGCAGTGGTTAACCAGCAAGTGAAATCTCGTTAAATAGAAACGACTGGAACACGGTTAAGGACATGAGCAACATTAGGTTGTTTCATAATTTCACCACTTTCGAATTTTTTAACGGCTACCCTTTGTCTGGTGGGATTTTTGGACGCTGATCACTAATTTGACATTATATTTTTATTATGACGTCATCTTGGGGTTGCCCCGAGCAATGATGACGTCGTTTTTTCTATTTTGCATATCTCGTAAGCTACTTGCGGCAGAAGTATGAAATTTGAACCAAACGACGCAGAACATATAATTTCCTATTAGTCCTCCCTGCATTATTTTGTCGTATCTGCACTAGAAAAATGGTTATTCTAAAAAAAACAACAACACTTTTTTGATCATTATCGCACTTTGGCATCACTTTATTCATTAAATGACTTTCGTATCGTTACGCGTAAATTTGATCCGGAGTTGTAAACATACATCATAAAGCAGTTTTCAAAAAAAGGGAGGCCCTTCAACCCTGCCATTTGGTAAGAAAAAAATTTATTGAAAAGAAGTAGAAAATAAACGAGCCACCTCGTGATTTACACCACATGTTTGTCGTGATAGCCTACTCACAAAATATTGCAGCCTAGTACAGCTGCTGTTTCAAGAAATACCACCTCTCGTCAGGTATGCTAGCTAGATAGGCTTATCAACTGTCAACCGAGACTAGAAAAAATTGCGCCCACCAGGGACATGTGGCATGACAGACATGTGGTGTAACTCTCAGGGTGGTTAATTTTTACTTTCACGAAATTTTTCTCTTACCAAAGGGCAGTGTTGAAGGGCCTGTCTTGTTAAAAAATTGTTCAATTATATTTTCTACCAAATAGGCCCTCTTGGGGAGTTGAAATGAATAAATGGAATACTGCGTGCGTTATAATTCAGCGGTTGTGTTGGCATCATAATCTAGCTGTTCTAGCAGATATGCTGGCTTATCGATGTTGGCTTGTTGGCCACAAAATCGACATGCCAGCATATCTGCTAGATTATGATGCCAACATAACCGCTGAATTATAACGCAAGTAGTATTCCGTTTATTGGGCATATTTCAACTCCCCAAGAGAGCCTATTTAGTAGGGGGTATAATTGAACAATTTCTTAAGACAAGACAAGACAAATTTTATTTAGTCGCTCAGTAACAGTTTAATGGCGGTCAAATTTATTAGAATTGCAACAGGGAAGTTGCAAAAGGACTTCGCCGTCATCTAGCCAAGCAGACACCCTTATTATCAGGAGAACTTACTGATTTAGCCAGTACTATTGAGATTTAAATATTTTTTAGTGAATACCGTTGTTAGAGTTTGTTTAGTTAATCGCGGTTGTTTTAATGGTACGTCACCGGCCAAGCCATGTAAGCCTTCCAACGAATGGGAAGATCGAAATAGTCATTGCAAGACGTGGAAGCGAACCTTATCGCTAATGATTTAGCAGAAAATTTTTACATTGAATTTTAAATCTTTTGTAAGATAACGCCCTAATTTCTTCAGGAATTCAATGACATGGCAGGATGACAGGCCTTTCAACCCTGCCCGTTGGTAGGGGAAAAATTTCTTGACAAGAAGTAGAAAAAGAAATGAACCACCCCATGATTTACATCACATGTTCCTCATGGGCGCCAGCTGACGAGAGGTGATATTTCTTGAAACAGCAGCTGTACTAGGCTGCTATATTTTTTTGATACGCTATCATGACAGACGGTGTAACTCATTTGGTGTCTCATTTTTTTACTTTTCAATATATTTTTCCCTTACTAAATTGCAGGGTTAAAGGGCTTGTCACCTATCAGTTTTCGAGTGGATAGAGCCTCTGCTACTGAATCGGTAGACTCGGGTTCGATTCCCGGTCAAGTCAAACCAAAGACTATAAAAACTACTATTTGCAGCTTCCCTGCTAGACGTTCAGCAATTACAGGGACAGCGCGAAGCCTCCGCCTGGTGTGGTCGACAGGTGGGCAGGTGACAGCTGGGCTCGAAGACCGAAAGGTTCCTTCGCTGTCTCCTGGCCAAGGCAACTTGGTGAATAAAATGTTATTACAATTTTTTAGGAATTGCACAGTTGTAGTGTGCTATGATGCATAAAGAACAGCACTATTATGTTGGTTCTAAATTAGGGGTCAGCAACCTTTTCGTCCTCGCGGACCACATCCAGACCCAACAAGGTTCCAGCGGGCCGCCACCTTCTCTAAAACGAAGTCAACTACAAAATTAAGCATCTTTTGGCCGAAACAATGGCGAGGATAAAAAAAAAAAAGATCTCCGCCAGAACTTTAGGCATTTTTAGGCCGAATTAATGGCGAGGACCAAAAAAAATCTTCGCCAGAAAATGAGGTACATTTTGGCGGGGTTATTGGTGAATATCAATCAAAAAAAAAAGAAAAAAATGTCTACGCCATAATTTGAGGCGGGTTTAGATTTCCGATTTCCAGAAGCCACGTGAAATTCGGCCCCGCGGGCCGTAGGTGTGCCGACCCCCTATTCTAAATATTGTAAGGTGTTTTATTGATAAACAATTGCATTCGTGGCGTAGTAGCACAAGTAAACCCGGAACTAATTGACGCGTAGCGGTACAAAAATCATTTGATGAATAAAGTGATGCCAAAGTGCGATAATGATCAAAAAAGTGTTGTTGTTTTTTTCAGAATAACCATTTTTCTAGTGCAGATACGACAAAATAATGCAGGGAGGACTAATAGGAAATCATATGTTCTGCGTCGTTTGGTTCAAATTTCATACTTCTGCCGCAAGTAGCTTACGAGATATGCAAAATAGAAAAAACGACGTCATCATTGCTCGGGGCAACCCCAAGATGACGTCATAATAAAAATATAATGTCAAATTAGTGATCAACATCAAAGATCCCTTCAGACAAAGGATAGCCGTAAAAAATTCGAAAGTGGTGAAATCAAGAAACAGTCTAAGCAATATATGAGCAGCTTGCTCTTTGTCTACCTAATATAGCGGTGTTTGGCTGCCTAGTGCAGGCCTTAAACTGACGAAAACCGCTTTTGGGAGTGCAATAGAATTAGCAAGCCGAATGATGGGGAGTTTCTGATAGCATGTAGTTTCGTTTTTTAATCCTAACTTTAACTTTTGTAATAACTCTTAATTCTGGCGTTCTTCCGGTGAAGTCATAGTCACAACAAGCTTGATCTTAAAGCCTTGTTTTTATTGACGTTTCGTTGGTCATGACGACCTCATGAAGTTCCTTGCAAAGACTGTGACTTTGTTTATGTTGGCCAGACCAAACGAGACCTAAATTCCCGATTAAAAGAGAACCAAAGAGCCATTAAGCAACAAAAACCAGAAAATTCCGCCTTGTGTGAACATGTAATATTATTTGATCACGTAATTGACTGGGCCAACTCAGGAATTTTAAAAACTGAAAGTAATTTTTCTAAAAGATTAACCGCCGAATCTTGGTTTATTCTTTCTAGGCCAAAAGTAATTAATCGTTCAGATGGTGAATCTTTTCCAATTGTTTATCGTTCTTTGCTTTAGTATCCTGATATTCCTGATGCTTTGATATCATTTTAGTTTATTCTGTAGTTTTTGTGACCAAAGTTTTAACACTCTCCGCTTTTCTACAAATTTGTTTTTATTGTTGTGATGTAATAATTAACTTTTGGATTTTAAAAACTTTAAAAATCTTACAATTCATATTGATGCTACGTAACTTCAGTCGTAGTTCGTTATCGTTGCTCGTATTTTGATGATGTTGGTCGTCATGACCAACGAAACGTCAATAAAAACAACAAGGCTTTAAGATCAAGCTTGCTGTGACTATGACTTCACCGGAAGAACGCCAGAATTAGAGTTATTTTAATTATGCCCGGTGAACACCAAACCTTTAGGCCTAGTAGGCCTATACCTACGTTTTCAATTTTTAACTTTTGTGTGGTGGTTGTATTATTCTGACTTTTTTTCAGAGTTCAAAAAGCGAAAAAATTAATCACATAAATGAGATTTGGAAGTCGCATGGAATAATTTCTCTACATATATTTCAAAACATTGTCGCCTCTGAAGCTTACACCCGGGAGGCAGCGATGATAGACGCCCTAGGCCTAAACCACTTGACTAACAAAGTCCACGGAAAGTGCTATGGCTCTGCCCAGTATTGGGATGGTACCCGACTACGACAGTATGGGTCTTTTCTTATAATACGCGCAATGCAGATTCTGTATTTGGAAGGAGAAAGACAGATTCGTCCGCACCAGATCTCTTGTAAAAAAGTTAAGAACTAGATTCCAATGCTGATGAGGGACTTAATAGAAATTTGATAGCGGTTTGAATGCGATTCAAGTATTTGACGAAACGTACTTGCCACTCCCAGTTTGTTTAGCAAATGTTGCTTACTTGATTGTAATTTAGAACTGCTAGAGCAATGGGCATATAGCCCACTGCTTTTTTCCTGGGCTTTATTCAATTTTTTTTATCTCTGGCAAATATTGTTTATGCAAAATGTAGAACTGTAATCTTAATAATTCAAACAAGAAATTTGTTTATACGAACTAATGACAAAAAAAAAACTTCAATAAATCGAATGTGGTTAAATTGATTTTTTCCTGAATTTGTTCCTCCAAAAGCAGTGTTTTAGTTACGATATTGTTATTTAATCAATTCAGTGCAATTGATAAAACCTGCTAATAAACATCTGAGAGAGTCGATATTTGTTAATCTACCTAAACGACGTAATAGAAATTGTGACTAACATAAGCATAAGCAATAGGTCCGAACAAATTCAATTTTTATTTAGAAAGTTCAAAAATTAAACGAGACTTGGACTTCGCTGTGTTTTGTCTTGTTTTATCACGAGTTGTTATTGACTTTAAAAGTCTTTTACTCTCACTGCCTCTTTTTTATTCTTCGGTTTGTGTTGGTGTTTTGGTTCGTATTTGCCTGTTTGCTGTCGGTTTTTAACAGTTTTTACTTTCATGCGGAAATGAGATTTTAATCGCTTAAAGGGGGGCAGGGTTTGGCACAGTGAGGTTATACTGCTTATCAAGAAATTGAAGGTTATCATCTGGTCCCAATGCGAAAAGGGAGGTCAGTTTCACCGGAAATTTTTAAATTAATCTTAGTGATACAAAATATTCATCCGCTTATTTTTCATTTGCTTCTTGAGGGTCAAGATTTGTGTTACAGTTTGGATTAGTTTTAGAGTAAAGATTGGAGTTTGGGATAGATTTAAGTAAAAAAAAAACGGATAGAAATTTTCGGTGAAATAAAGCCTTCGGTGAGAAAAACGATCTACTTTGTTAACTACTGGTGGAAGCTGACTCCTTCCTTGATGGATCATGACGTCATTGATCCCGGAGGCTTGCGTTACAATACGTCTGTTGAACAGTGACGTTATCATCTAGCAGACGGGAAACGTGGACCTGGTTTATCTCAAAAACGAAAAAGTTACTGTTAAATATGCAGTTTTTTGTATGGAGCTTCGTTAGGTCGACTCTTTTAGAGTTTGGCTACTTTGCATTAGGTCAATTTAATGATGTCCGAAATACATTGCTTGCACACTCTAAAGGCAGCATGTTTAGTCTTTAAGAAAGTTCAATTAACACCATTAGAATTGTTGTAATACACTTTTTTATAAGAACGAGTAAATTGAGCTGAGGCTGGCTGTACTTAAATTTGCACAAATTTTCAGTCTTATTAATTTGTTCTAAAACTTTTTTTGAAGAAAAGGAGGACAGAAATTTATTTTTGATTGTTAAAAGGCGTCTTTCGTTGTAAATAATGATTACTGCTAGGCAAATCAACAATGGCAGTATTAGAAGGGCAAGATAATTTTGTTGCTTACTTGCAAAATACGTTGTTCTTGATTATTATTTTTTCATTCTGAGCCTGGTATTGTTCTTATTTGTTTTTAAATTTTGAGCAAAAATGAGCCTCGTGTTATGAAATTGTTCTTAAAAAAAATGTCAGTGTTCTAAAAAAATTGTTCTTAAAAAAAAAAAAGATATCACGCTACTGCATTTCGCAATAGTATTCTGTATTTTTTGATAATTTTGAATATTTTTGACTCCAATTTTTTAAATGAATGTTGCAAATGTTGTAATTTTTCCAATGTTGATGTGTTCTAGCGAATCCAGGAAAGCTTTGTTTGCAGCATGAAAGAAACTTATTTTATTGGATAAAAGTTATAGATTACGTAGTAACTTTTTTGCGTTAGTGTGGTTAGCCAGATGTAGAAAGTCTGCATCATACGCATGATAAACTTTGTCAATAGTCACCAGTAATACAAATGCATCGTTTTTGTGAATTGAATCTGTTTGCAATTCCTCTGCGTTACTTACTGATGGCACTAGCAGAAGGAAGACGCTACACTGATAAGTTTTTCATTACAAATTTGGTCCTATTCTTTTTCAATATTCCATGTGCAACCTCGTGAGACATTTGGCACGATAGAGCAAAAGCTGTCATAAGTGGCTGTTGAATTTAAGCTAAATTTGTTGATCAACCTCCATTATGGGATCTTGAAAGGCTCTCCAAGCAGTATTCCAAATTTTCTGATCAATTTCATTTGAACTTTTTCTGCTGCTATTAACTGCCTTAGATTGTTAATGGTGCTTTGCTCTATATTGCTTTTGTTAGTTATTACCCTTTTTTCGTTTGCAATAAACAATCAAAATTCGTTTTCTACTTTTTTTAGTAAATTGATTTTCTGAAGAACAGACGCGAGATGACGATAATTTTTTTTCAATTTTGTAGCACACTTTTCCTGATTTACAGAGATGTACAAATTAATAAATAATATCGATAGGTTAAAACTCCTAGTCTGATCGTTGTCTTCACAGTATATATCACCTGTAATACGTCAAAACAATGGTTTGACCTAGTGGCGCAGTTATGTTGGCTGTGGAGCGAAAGGGGTTGGACTCCTCCGCTAAGTGGAGTCTTCCAAAAAGTTTACCCGAATATGCGTGCTTTTAAAAGTGTTTTAGACTTGAAAAATAAGTGCCGATAGCATAAGGCAGGACTGAAGCGGCTAAGTGGTTCCTTAAAAGGGTTTCCAAGTCTTAGCGATCAGTTCTTTTAAATGGGTTTTCTAACATGCGAAATGTTATTCAAATGGCGTCAAAATGACTTCAAAAAGTCACAAAAATTTTCGGAAACTTGCTCAGACCCCGGTCTGTTACATGTAGGCTAATTATAACTTTGGTGTTTTACTATGTTTCGTTTGTGCAAAGCCCTCCCTCTTCCCACTCCTCGCAAGATTTTTGTAGCCTTATCTTGTTATTTTGTCACCTAATCTCGTCATACCCTTGTAGCCTTACATCTTCTCACTACACTGTTCATAAGTTCATCATAACTTTACGATAAATTGCAGATACAACAATATTTTCGTGTTCTGATTTTAACAGTCCAACTTAGTTATTCCGTAATTTCAAAATTGTTAAACAAAGCAGTCTGACTTTATGATGATGACAGCTTATGGATTAGGCCTGCAATTCAGGATTTTTAAGGAGGGGTAAAACTTAAACTAATTATCGTTGAAATCGCTTCATTTGGGCGAGTAAACTAGTGCAACTCAACGCTCAGACATATCACAGATGGTGTTCTGTATGCGAAGCCCCCATTCTCTTAGCACTTTTGCGTGTGTGTGCTTTTTTTAATAAATAGCCATTTAACGCAATTTTGGTTTCATTTCGCAGGTTTTTAGATCTATTTGAAAAAACTTTGGCAACCAATCGCTAAGATTGGGAAGGCAGTTGATAAAATAAATTGTTCAGCCTCCAACTCTCCTTCAGTTACAAGTCAAGTTCAAAACACATTTCAACGCTTACATTCAGGGCTGTAGTCGAGACCGACTCATCCGAGACCGCAAAATTATTCCAAGACCGAGACCGGTCTCGATCTCAATTTTGGCTTCGAGACCGGCAAAGTTCAAGACAGAGACCGAAAAAATGACGTCATCATTAGTGTTTTCGATTTTTTGAAAAAAGTTTTTGGAGCTCATATTTGCTCATAAGTTGGTTTTATGATTATATAAATTGATTCAGATGACAAAGTGCTTCAGTAAAAGTGATGATTACTTCATCAAAACATCTAAATATGTCATTTTATGTAGATTTTCACCAAAAGAGATCCTTTAACTAAACTTAATGCCTCTTACTCAAAGCCTGGTCACCTTTATTTTTGTCAGAAATTACGGGTCAATAAAACTGACGCAAACTTAATGAAATAAAATTACAAAACAAATTGTAAAAAGCTATTTGTATATTTGAAGTACCGTATTAAAGATAGAGCAACAAAAACGCAGCCAGGAGTTTCAAGTAGGAGTTGGGGGGATTTCCGAGCGCGTAACTACGATTATGCTTAGAGAAGGCTTAAACAAAACAATATAATTTTTCTCCGAAAAATATTTTGTTGCAGGGTTGCAAACTCGATCGATTTTTATTTGAGTTCAAGTTTGAGTTCGGTCTATTTTTTTAGCAAGTCCAAGTTCTAGTTCAAAAATTTAAATTTTTTTGAGTTCAGAAATATCAATGGCTCTACGCTATGAATATTTGCCACTACAAAATTAATGAAACAATAAATGATAATTCAAGGACTATCATATGTTGTTTAATATTCTGTTAAAAGTAAACTATAGGTTTTTGAATTCATCAAATACAATAATCAACGTACTTTTCTGTTACGAATAGACCGCACTATTTTGCTTATAAGTTATTTTAACAAAGACTTAACACTTTTGCGTTGTGCTAGCCTATTTAATACAAAATTTTGTATAAAGCTTTCAATTCGAAAATTGTGTAACCGAAATTAATTTTGCTGCAATAATTAATCGCCGCGACATATTTCATGTATCGTAAATCTTTTCAATTTCAAACTCATTTCTTACAATTGCACATTTTTTATCAAAAATTAAACTCGCAGATTTATTCCAATGAGCTGCAAATACTCTCCAAGTTTCGTACTTTTTCTACAAATAGTAGAGTAGACCATTGCTTCTCAACCTTTTTTCAATGCGACTTAAGTTTATTGAAAAAATCAATGGTGTAAAATTTTGTGGCCCATGTATATTCTGATGCATAGTTTAAATTAACAGCTATGTAGAAAAAAAACTTCATGATGACGGAGCTGTGTTGAAAATCGTACAAGGAAGTTTTCACTGAAATGTTTATGAATATTTGCTATATACAGTAGCTTTCAATATCCTTACCAATAACGTCCTTACGTAGTCTGACATACTTAACCTTTGATTTCTAGTCTCCACGAGCACAAAGCTTCTTCACTGCGTGAATTCTGTGCTAGTTGGTCGAGCGGTAACGCGTTCGTTTCTGGAGCGGGAAGTCTGAAATTTAAATCTCAGCCGGTCAAATCGGACACAGTGTTGCCAACGGTTCGCCACCGCTGAGATATTTCTCCGAAAAGAGCTGTGTTGCCAGGGCGCAATGACGCGGAGATAGACCCAGTAACCTTGTTACACGCTTCGGCGTATTACAGCGAGCATAATGAAAGATTTACACTGTTAAAATTTTTGGGTCCAGCTGACCCAAAAAATCCTGGTCAAAGGCCTTTGACCCAAAATTTTTGGGTCATTGTAAAATTTTGGGTCGCCGTTAATTTTGGGTCAAAAAATTTGGGTCAAAGTAAAATTTTGGGTCAAAAAATTTGGGTCAAAGAAAAATTTTGGGTCAACGTTTTTGGGTCATTGCAGAAATTTGGGTCAGCGAAAAATTTTGGGTCAAAAAATTTGGGTCAAAGTAAAATTTTGGGTCAACGTTTTTGGGTCATTGCAAAAATTTGGGTCAGCGAAAAATTTTGGGTCATTGCAAAAATTTGGGTAAGTGAAAAATTTTGGGTCAAATTTTTGGGTCATTGCAAAAATTTGGGTCAGCAAAAAATTTTGGGTCAAAATTTTTGGGTCATTGCAAAAATTTGGGTCAGCAAAAAATTTTGGGTCAAAGAAAAATTTTGGGTCATTGCGAAAATTTAGTTAAGCAAAAAGTTTTGGGTCAAAATTTTTGGTTCAGTGCAAAATTTGGGTCAAAAAAATTTGGTCAAAGAAATAATTTGAGTCAAAGTTTTTGAGTCATTGCAAAAATTTGGAACAGCAAACAAATTTGGGTCAAAGTTTTTTGGTGATTGCATAAATTTGGGTCAGTAAAAAATTGAATCAAAGAAACGCTTTAGGTCATCGCAAAAATTTGGGTCAACAAAATCTAGGGCCAAAGAAATATTTTCTAAGTATTTGGGTTAATACAAAAATTCGGTACAACAAAAAATTTAGTCAAAGCAAAAATATAAGGGTCAAAGACACATTCTAGTCAATGCAAAAACTCGGATCAGCATAAAATTAAGGATCAAAAAATTAAAATACATTACAGAATGAGAAGTGTTTCTATTGTGGAATGAGTTTCTATGTGGAATGTTTCTATGTAATAAGTGTTTTTTGACTAAGGCCTACATCTGCATCCACCCCAATAATTTGACTATGGTCTGCATGTGAATCACTTGAATTCGGGAAAAATAACTCTTGAAATTTTGGTGAAGACCTTTTTTTTTGGTTGGCACTTAATTTGCTGACGTGAAAAAAATTGTGGTCGAGGTTCATCCCCCCAACGTTGAAAATAGGGCAAAATTGGGGTAGAATCGCAAATTATTCCCCCTCCAATGTTCAACTAGGATCGGCACCCCTGCAAGTAAGAAATCTACTAAAATTCAAAAATCCACTAAGATTCAAAATTTTGTTCCAGTGAATTTCCTTTATGCCAATATCAGCAAGATTTTTATATTTAGTGCTGTTTTAAAATTGTTTTTGAGGCTATGATAAAGTTTTTGATCGTTTAAATTTGTTGACTAAGTCTATTGGGTTCAAAGAAAATTTAATATTAGAAATATTTAGAGTCAGTTGTATTTGTTAACTAAAGTTTATTGACAATCTTTAAGAAAAATATAAATCAAAAATTTAGGTTCGGTGACATTTATTAAACTGACTTATTTATTGAGGTGTTACTGTTCATCTCGCTGAGTTAAATGCGTGGAATGTAACGCAATCTGCGAAGATAATGCCTTGTGTGCTAATTATCACCCTTTATTGTTTGCAATTTTTAAAGCAAGACGTTCTAATACGTATAATCGTAGTGCTGTTCAAAACTTTTGTTGTTCATTCTAATTACTGGACGCGGTTGATAATCGCACCTCAGCAGACAGTTTGCATTCTACCACGTGAAGACCTAGATAGAAACTGCTATAAAAATAGTAAACCGACTTGCTGAGTAAACCGATTTTAGCTGCGGCAGAAGAGAGAGAAAAAGTGCTGAGCAGTTATTTTGATCAAATTTGGAAAAATTTTGATATGTTATACTAGCATAACCCTTGTTTATGTTAAGTTATTGCAGCTCCTATTTAAGAACTTTTAATAAGCTTTTATAAAAATCTAAAAAATTAAGCGTTGGTCTAGGAGAAAACAGATAAAAAAAGCTCGAGAATAGCTTCTCCACAGAAACGACTGTGAAGCCAACAAAAAGATGTGAGATCAGCGAAAGTTTGAAAGAAAAGAGAAATTGAGATTTCGTTCAATTAATGATGCCCGCTGCATTGTAAATTTGTGAGTTAATATTAATCGTAAAACAATTTTTGTCGATAATTAGTGTTGATTCTTCACAAAAATGTTTAACAGATTAGGTTCAATTGCAAACTACACTGTTTGATTTATAATTAATTGAAGTGAATTGCCAACACCTATCTGTGTTTTTTTCAACAAACATGCGGAAGTAAAAGTCTTTTGTTTCCTATGAGCATATGGCTTAATGGTAAGAAGGTATCAAATATGGTCATGCAAGCGATGTGATTGGGCAAAACATTTTTGTTCAAAATCAATATAATAGTTGTGGATGCTGGCTATGGCAATGGTAGAAACATGTCAAGGTAAGTGAATTACACTGTCTTCTTTTTCATAAGAACCAGTGAATTTTAGATTTAGGCAGTTCTTAAATTTTCACGAAGTTTTAGCTTGATTTGTTCATGAAAAGTATTGGAAATTGAAGTGACGCACCAATTACGGCGAGCTATAAGGAAGGAGATTAGATGGTTAGCTAGCTTATCGTTTTCAGAGGTGGGCATTTGCGCTGCAATTATTTTACTTGCGACAGCGCTTGCGCTGCACATATTTTGCTTGCGATAGCGCTTGCGCCGCAATTTATCTTTAAGCGCTTGCGCCGAAAGTATTTGGGTAATAACAAGCGCAATTCAAATACGAGTAAAAATGATTGTTTTTAAATCAACTGAGATTAAACTTTAGAAAAGCATTGATAAGCCTCGTCGTGCCGAATTGCTTTCGTCTATTGCTTGCAAAACTTCGATTGAATTCACAACAAGGGTCTTCTTTTGCTGTAACTTTTCTCTGAAATATTTGCCGATTTTTCAAATTTTCCAATTGAGTATTTCAAAGAATGGTATAGTAAAATAAAATTTCAAACAGAAAAATTATTGTGTTGTTTTGACGTTTGCAGGCCAGAGTTTAAAAGAACGTTTTGCGTGCTTCAAGCACGCAAAAGGATTGAAAACAAAATTGTTGTAATTGTCTTTCTAGAACTACGCTACAAGTTCCTAAAAAATCTTAAAGTTACATTGCGCAAAATGTAATGCGTTGCTAGCAACAGCAATAGTCTTTCGTCTTATACCGTAATTCAAAACAAGAAACAACAAAAACTACTATTAAAAACTTTTTGCTAGACCGGAAAGATTTAAAAGATATTGCTAACAAAAGTGACAGCATCGGTAGCTCTTAACTATTAGATGGTTTAACATTTTTAAACAAAAAACACCATAATTTTTTTAGTATGCCCCATTCGTCAGAGTGTGATGCTAATTGCTCCAGGAGCACAAATGTATCGAAGCTGGTCACCAATTTTTTTGGCGGGCCATTAGACAAAACAACGACTGCGCAGTCGTTTTTTTGCCAGCACATAACGACTTTATTAGTGGAATTTAACACCCCAATTCTCTGAAGTGTAGGAGTTAAGCGTCTTTTTTTATTGGTTAAAGAGGCTATTCGCCCAATGCGAGCGGGGTTGAGCGATGCACATTTTTCCAAATGTTAGTATTTTTGAGAGAAAATTAATAATTTTATGTTTACTGATTGGTAGCGAGATAATTTGTTTTAAATAACGTATCGTATAGGTTTCGTACCCTAACCGAGTGCAGTTTGAGCATACTGGACCAACTAAATAAGGTGGATTTACACTGTAGTCCTTTTTCGTCTGCTTTTGTCTGTTTTCATACATTTTTGCTTCTCTATGAAACATAAGTATGCGCTTTTTTCGTCCGCATTTTGTTACTCCATATCTGCACTAAGTAAACTGTATATGGTGATAAAAATTTTGTTGAAAAATTTCGTGTATGGAAAATGTAAGCGAATTTCAAAATAGAACTGTACCCCTTTACAAAAATTTTTGTTTTGAAAACTTTTATCTAAACTGTTACGTCTGGTTAGAATTTAGACATGTAAAACTGCGGACAAAAAACAACATACTTTTTCATGGAGAAGCTAAATACGTTCGAAAACAAACAAGAGCGGACAAAAACGGATACTGTGCAAATCCACCTTTTAAAATCATACTTTTCAAAACGTCACACTTGCGCGTGCTGTTGGGCTTGCGTCGTAATTATTTGTGGTGGCTGGTGGAAACGCTTGCGGCGCAACTTTTGTGCTTACGCTGCCCATCTCTGATCATTCTTCTGAGAGATGTAAGGTACCAGTATGATTTGTACGTTAGGCGGTAAAAGATTTGATTTATAGGCCAGCTCTTTCGCATTTTTTGAAGTTGTTGGAGCAGCAATAATTGCTAAAAAGTGACTACTTCACCCAGAAACTTTATGTTAAGTAGAGGAAAACGTAAATGAAGATTATTCACTCGCGTATTTTAAGGTCAAGATTTTAGTTTTAGAGCGTGGGTAATAGGTTTGAACTGGTTTTAAAATTTAGAGAATCGATTTAAATTTTCGGTAAAAGTTTCTAGTGCAGTAGTCTTCCTAATTGCTTTAATTTTACATGCACCATCGAGTCACTTCGAGTTTTGTCTGTCTGACAACATTTTCTGTGTTTCTAGCTTTAATAGGCGCAGATAATGGTTGCAATTTATATTTTTTACTGTTTTTCTGGTTGTGGTATTTTTTTTAACTATTGATTACTTCGTTACATAATTTTAGTTAACTGTAGTAATGCAATTTTGTGATTTTCAAGATATTATGTTTTTTTGGCGCATCTGAGCATAAGATGCATTATTAATACATGACCATTTTTGCTTTTATTTTTTTTTATATAAGGTGCACGAAATTAAATCATGAAAAATATATTCCTATATCCATACAAAAGACGCACCTTCATTTTCTTACGAAATGAAAAATACTTTAGGTGTTCCTTATGATACAAAAAATATGTTGCGTTGACTGAGTAATGTGATTTCAGTGTTTAGTTGAACTGTTGATATCATTGATTATACTGCTTTTCAGATTTTCGGCAATCTTGTTTTTCTCTATTTATAGCACAATCGTACGATCCCAGTTTTAAAAACCAATACTAAACTAAGTTATTCAACTTTTGTTGATTTCGTATTTTGTTTTTTTAGAAGATAATGCAATTGTGAGCTCTTGGGTTACTGCAAAAACCTACGTTTTTTTACGTACGTTGAAGTGCTCAATTGTTAAAACCATTTAAAAAATAAAACAGTACTAGATGTCTGGTTTTAAAATTTATGGTTTTCAACACAGTTTTATTTTGTTAAGTCTTTCTGTTATTGCTGTACCCTGGCATATTTAACTGATTCTCAGAAAACATCATAGTGTTGGTATGCAAATTAACAAATTGCTACAACCAAAAAATAATTTGGGTCATGGCGACCTAAAGACTTTGGGTCATGGCGAATTGTTCGGGTCGCAGCGACCCAAATTGTTTGGGTCAGGTCGACCCAAATTGTTTGGGTCGCCTCGACCCAAATTGTTTGGGTCGCGGTGACCCAAATTTTTTGGGTTGCGGCGATCCAAATTTTTTGGGTTGCGGTGACCCAAGTTTTTTGGGTCGCGGTGACCCAAATTTTTTGGGTCGCGGTGACCCAAATTGTTTGGGGCGCGGTGACCCAAATTTTTTGGGTCGCGGTGACCCAAATTTTTGGGTTGCGGTGACCCAAATTGTTTGGGTCGCGGTGACCCAAATTGTTTGGGTCGCGGTGACCCAAATTTTTTGGGTTGCGGTGACCCAAATTTTTTGGGTCGCGGTGACCCAAATTGTTTGGGTCGCGGTGACCCAAATTTTTTGGGTCGCAGCGACCCAAATTTTTTGACCCAAAAAATTTGGGTTGGGTGCGTCTGTACCCAAAATTTTTGGGTCGTCTTTGACTACATTTTTTTGGGTCGTCCTGACCCAAAAATTTTTACAGTGTAATTTGAAAATGTATCGTTTACTACTTCTAAGCGTTTTACACCTTTGTGATCTTGAGCAACTCAAAATTTCACTGCTGGAGTTTTTTGTAACAAAAATGCAACTAGGGTTGACTACTATATGCGTTTATTTTATTACTGTGTTGCTTTCTGCAAGTTTCACTATTTGTAGATGTTAAAAAAAAAAAACTACCCTAAAAATTTTTAGGTGACCCATAGGTTGAGAATCATTGGAAAAGATAACTGTTAACACAATAATAGTAAAGTTTTCGCTATATAAGAGACAAATTTCTTATCACTTAATTAACTCAAGATAAAAAGTTGCGTCGCTTTTCCACCTAATCGTTTCTTTTTTGATACTCCCAACTGTTTTTCTAGGTCGCCTAAGCATAAAAAGTGGAAAACATAAACTGTTGGAAAAAACACAATCTCAATTTACAAAGCTTGATCAACAAAAATATTTCAAACGATTTTTTAATCTTTAAATTTCGTTTTACGAACTCGGACGGTATTATTCGACTTCAAGTTCGAGTTCGCAGCACTGTCTTGTCGTCGCGCTCAGCAAACTGTTGTAACTTAATCGTATCACACCGGGAGGTTTGCCCCAGTTGCTAGACAATTTTTATGATTTTTCGTAAAAAATAACCATTTGAATCATATCTCGCACGTTTTTAGAACTACTTAATAGCTAAGATTCTTAATTGCTAAAATCGCTGAGAACTTAATTGCTAGGATTCCGAAGCCGTTTGAAAGAATTAAATTGCTCAACCACTTTAGCCCCTCTTCTTTACCTGTACAGGTCAAGTCCAAAACACGTTTAAATGCTTGCATTCATGAATCAAATTTTGTAAGTGGTATGACTAAAAAGAGGAGAGCTGCAGCCCAGTTTGCCTTCCTGTTTGCGTCACTTGCCATTTTACATTTAGCTTAGGCCTAGACAACATGAACAAATTAGGCCTAGACATCATGAACAAACAAAATTTGCAAATTTTAAAGTGGTGGGTTTGTTCGCTGTTGACAAAGAGACAAAATATATACTGTAGGTTAGTATATAACTGTTGTCGACAATCGATCAGTAGCGTAACCAGGGGGGAGGAGGGCGGGGGGACTCGAGCCTCCCTCATTGGCCTGAAAAGTATGCAAAATAGCACGTTTTTGGTGCTTTTGAGGCCGATTTTTGCTCCAAAAATAAAAACAGCCCCCCCCAAAGGGATTTGTGAGCCGAAGTTGTGAAGGACTTGCCGTTGTTTGGACCAGAGTAGTGGAGTTTTTTGGTTCTGGAGCTCACCCAAAGTCGGTGAAGACCTTTCTTTTGGAGATCACCTGATTTCGGCCAGAAAAACCCTTTGAATTTCTGATTTCGGCCGAAAAAAACCTTTAAATTTCGGTGAAGACCTTTGTTTTTGTTGGAGATCACCTACATTCGGCTGAAAAAAACCCTTGAGTTTCTGATTAAGGCCGGAAAAAACCCTTGTATTTCTGATTTCGGCAGAAAAAAAACATTGAATTTCGGTGAAGACCTTTTTTTTCTTGTTTTTTTTGGAGATCACCAGTATTCGGCCGGAAAAAACCCTTGAATTTCTGATTTCGGCCGAAAAAACCTTTCAATTTCGGTGAAGACCTTTTTCTTTTTTTTGGAGATTACCTAATTTTGACAGAAAAACCACCTCAATCTAATTTAAGACTAATGAAAATTTGGTTCAAGTTTGTTTTCGGTTGTATCAAACTTCCAAATAAGCCCCCCCTCCCCTTTGCGAAATCCTAGCTACGCGAATGCAATCGACAATAAAGTAATATGTACACAATGTGTTCACTCTTTTTTGATAAGAATCAGTAATTTTTGAATTGTGACTGGCTGTTTTTAATTTTTTGCCGATTTTCAGCCTCATTTGTTTTTTGATTTGTTCTTAAATTTGAGAGCATCGACGTCAATTTTAGCGACTATGTTTGTAAAACAGTTTAATTCCCATAGCTTTGTCTACTTCGGGTTGAGGTTTTTCGCTTCTTTAGCAGCGTCGTCAAATTGCAAAAGCGAAAAGGAGAACTTTTTTCAACAGCTGCTTAAAAGACTGCCAATAAATTTCTCACTTATTTGTGCAGCACTCCACAATCTCAAAATAGTAGCATTGTGTGCATTCTTTGACACAAAAGTTCTATCGCATGGGGATTAAAAAAGTTGCAAAAACATCTGAACATCTGCAGTGCTCGAATTGGGCAAGAACTCTATAGTTTTGCTTGGACTCTAAGTTTCATTCCTCGTCATCAAAACCGCTATGTGTGAATGACGTCTTAATCTCCAGGTGCGAAACCTCTTTGTCCTACCGATAATGTAACCGCTTCGTCAGCTTCTAACAAAACTATATTTTAC
The DNA here is from genome assembly GCA_963965965.1 of Trididemnum nubilum. NCBI lineage: Eukaryota > Metazoa > Chordata > Ascidiacea > Aplousobranchia > Didemnidae > Trididemnum > Trididemnum nubilum. Next base: position 24,632,574 of record OZ014489.1, on the reverse strand, counting down.
TTACAAAATTTACACGATCTCGCTATTTTATTTTTTCTTACAAAAATTACAAAATTAGCCAATATATTTTAAGATGCACAGAGCTGGACAGCGCTGTTTTGAGCTTTCAGCTCTCATCGGCAGCCCTCAACTTCTCTAACAAAGTTATTCCCCAGCTGGGCAAGACTCTTGGCAGAACTGGATAAACCTTAAGGGCTTGCAGAGCGGCAGAGGCTTTTTAGGGAATAAACGATTTTTCACTTGTGGTACTTAAAATAAACAAGTGAAAAAATCGCTGAACCCTTGCAGTAAGGATAGCCATAGGCTATCCCTACTACAAGGGTTCCCCTTGTGTGACCACGATAATCATAACCGTTAAGATTTCCCAGGAGTCGACCACGAAGGACGTCAAACTTGTCGGTTATTATATTTTACTTACAGAAATTACCCAGTCTCGAGACCAATTTTGAGCTACGAGACCGAGACCACAACGGTTCGAGACCAAGACCACAAAAAATTGGTCTCGAGACTTACAGCCCTGCTTACATTTTTAAGTTAAATATTCAAAGTGGCTCTGTTAAGGGGGAGTTAACCACCTTTATGGTTGTACCACTGAAAACCTAACTTTTTTTTTGTTTTTAATTGGAACAACCGACACTCGCGTCGCGTGTTCCTTTGTTTTTACCAGGGTGTCGAACCGAACCTGAACCCGAACCGTAAACCCGAATGAACCGTTTCATTTTGGTGAACCCGAACCGAACTTGAACCAGCAAAACTTTACTTTAGTGAACCTGAACCAAACCTGAACCCTCAAAATTGTGCTCAGGTGAACCCAAACCGAACCTGAACCACTAACAAAAGTAAGAATATATTTTTTCATATCCGGATGCCGCTGGCGCTGGTACACGTACAATAAGAGCAGTGGTGATCATCAACAGGATCAGCAATTTCTCCTTTTTTTCTTCTGGACGAAACGAGTAACGACAGTTAAATTTTAAGTCAATGAACCCGAACCGAACCTGAACCAGTAATATTTTACTTGAGTGAACCTGAACCAAACCTGAACCTCGAAAATGGTGCTCAAGTGAACCCAAACCAAACCTGAACCGCTAAAATATTTTGAGCTGGAGCTAAACCTGAACCCGAACCGTTATTTGAAACGGTTCGACACCTTGGTTTTTACTCGGCCATTTTCCAACTAACGAGTGCGAAATTTCTGACTTTTGCTTATAACTCGAGAACGGTTTGGTCCAGCAACATGAAATTTTGACAACAGTTTGAGATTAATGAGTTATATGTTTGTATCAAATTTCGAGGCAATAGATCACGTGACTTTGGTTATAGAACCCGAAAACCGTCCCGCAAGTTTAGCATAAAAAGCGGTCTCAGTCAAAAACGGCTAAGTAGGGCAAAAAATATTTTATAAAGTTGTATGTCTCAAGATACCCTTTCATACCAAACTACCCACTTTTGGCCGCAAGGAGGTTTTTTTCCTTTTTTTTTTTCCTTTTTTTTCTACCTGATTTTTGTACACTCTTCTTCTCCTAAACCACAAAACATCGAAATCTAATTTTTGTGTGAAGTTGTTGAGCTACAACGCAATTTTTTCTCCCTAATTTTTTTTAGGCAACTTCCCCGGAAACCCCCCAAAATGGGGCCCCAAAAAATCAATTCTTTAACGGCTCAAGCTAGAGAGCTAGTTTTTTTGATATCAGAAGAAATTTGACTGGCAAATGTTTTAACATAGTTTGGGGGGCCATCCCCCCCGGGGACCCCCCCAAATGGACCCCCCAAAAATCAATTTTTTGAATGGCTTAACTTAGAGTGCCAGTGTTTTATGATATCAGCAGATATTCAACAGACAATTATTTTGACGTACTTTGGGGGTGCCACTCCCCTGGAGATCCCCCCAAATGGACCCCCCAAAATCATTTTTGAACAGCCCAAGCTAGAGTGCCAGTATTTTGTGATATCAGCAAAGATTTGACAGACAAATATTTTGACATAGTTTGGAGGTGCCACCCCCCCGAGCACCCCCCAAATGGACCCCCCAAAAATCAATTTTTTTTTAATGGCTCAACTTAGGGTGCTAGTTTGTTTTGATATCGGTAGATATTTAACAGACAAATATTTTGACATAGTTTGGGGGTGCCACCCCCCCCCGGGGGACCCCCCAAATGGACCCCCAAAAATCAATTTTTTGAACAGCTCAAGCTAGGGTGCCTGTGTATTATGATATCAGGAGATATTTAACTGACAAATATTTTGACTCCACTTTTCTGGAGGTTCCATAATCAGATATTTTTGAATACTTGCTGATTTTATGGTACACAAAAAGTACTTTTGAGCGTCACAGCATTAGCTACGCGTCGGTCGTTCACTGGGTTTGCTGGCAAACTCCCATCTAGTTACTGTTTTCAAGTTACATGTGATCACTGATGACTCCACCGTGCAGGTCTGAAATGGGCGTCGGAAACTCAGCGGTGTTAGTGGTTGCCAGCCGCATCAGAAAGTTTGCAGAGGACACGGAGTTTTTGCTCAGTGGCGTACGCAAATATAACGTTGCCGCAACGCAAGAAGCAGATTTGCAGATTTGCAGAATGCAAAATTTCTTGCGAAGTACTAAAAGCAAATTTTTTTGCGACTTTGAGGAAATTCAACTTAAGTACGAGTAACTTATCAACTTTGATCGGCTTTTTTATCTTTGAACTTCGTCAGTTTCATATTGATGGCGTTGCAAAAAAGTGCTGGGTTCATTACTTTGGCGTTTCTATTTACCCATAAAAATAACTGTCATGGTTGTAGCGCATATTTATCCTCCTGTCACCGGACAGCGTCAGATGCTGCTAACTTATTGGACGATCCACGCGCCTTTCATTGCATTGACTGCTTCGTGATTGGAGGAATCCGCATATGCATAGGAGTTTCCGACGATCTAACGTTCCTGTGGATTTCTTCAAATTTTTGTCCGCTGAATTTGCTGCTTGTTCGAACATACCAAGCAGAGATAATCATCGTAAAGCGTCTTATCCAAAAACGCAACAGCATGACCAGGGTGCGGGTTGAACCCAGATCATTCGATCAGGGTTGTTGTAAAAACGACGCCTTTACCCATTCGGCCACGCTGCCGACTATATTATACAGTAAATAGAAAGAAGCAATTTCACTTAAATTTTATCAATTTTTGATTTTCGATTTTTAGGCCAGCTTAGCTTAGTTTTGAAATTTTGGTTTACAGTTCCACCCTGCTGATAGCTTTTGCATAAAACGAAACTCTAGTCCACGGTTTTTCAACATTGCACCGGATGTTTGCGCTATTTAACTCGTATGACTTTAGCGCCGCGCCACTAAAAGTGCAAGAACCCACCAACTTTAACGAATAGATTTTTCTTCAAGAATTACAGCTTTCTTCTTGCTTTGCGACTTGACCTCTACAAAAAAAAAGGTCTTCACTCCTTGAAGACCGCGAACTTCGAGGGACTTTTACCATCCACGCTAAAATTTACGCCTTTGAGGGGCTTTTGCGCAGCGCTGAAAATATTTTGCTCTTTCTGCGCCAATTTGGTGCAAGATTTTGTAGTGTTGTGCGCAGATTTTGTTTTGCTCAGAGGTGGCAGCAGACCAGGTCGGACCCGGTCTTTTCTGCTTTTTCGCGGAACCGGATCGGATCTGGATACAGCTTCATTAGAAGGTGCGGATCCATATCGGATCCTGACGTGACTGCTGATTACTTTCAAACTCATTGTTGATTGGTTTCTTTCAAACTCATCAACAGAGGTGGAGTCGAAGACACAAGGCTCGAGGCCAAGGCCAAGGACACAAAAAAAACCCGAGGCCAAGGCCAAGGCCAAGGACAGCCTTTCCGAGGACAAAACCTCTCGAGGCCAAGGACAGCAATGTTCGAGGCCAAGGCCAAGGACCAAGGACACAGGCGCAAGTGTACTCCAAAAAAAAAAAAAACGTCTTCAAAAATTTTTTTCAGGCGATCTCCAATTCATTGGCGTACCCAGAATTTTTGATTGGGGAGGCCTAAACCACAAATCACATGAAATGAAGTCATCAAAATTTTTCCAAAGAGGAAGTTTTTGTGGGACAAATATATTGTAGGATGGAAGATCTGAAATCGTTGGCTGTTGGCACGTAACCAGGATTTTGCGAAGGGAGAGAGCTTAAACTAATAGTTCAAAAACGCAAATATTTAACTTTATAACGTGTTGAGTAAGCTAGTGTAACTCAAAGCTATCACAAACGGGAGGTCTGAGGGCGGGGCCCCCAGTCGTCGGAGGCTTCGGGGGTCTGGGGGCGAAGCCCCCAGCCGTTGGGCGATTTTTTGTAATTTTTTGGAAAAAAAAAAAGCTATTTTAATGCCATTGAATCACATTTCGCAAGGGTTCAGAGCCATTTAAAATCACTAGATTTTTGACATTTGAAAGCCAATTGAAAAAATCAAATTGTTTAATGCTCCTTTTACTTGCAATTTAAGTCCAAACACGTTTAACGTCTTGCATTTTGGAGTTAAATTTAATTGTAAGTGATCTGGTCCTGGTAAGGGAAAGTAAGGTGCTTTGTCTCTTGCAGCATTTTAGCAGTAAATAATAATCCCTGGAAGATTTTCCTTTGAGATTTTTGTTTTGTCATGACAATAATCAGTTATAGGAGTACATGTTCGGCCCGGGAGCCCTGGCCCCTTCAACTGAAGTTTAATGATTCGTTCAATCAGCATTTTCCATGGCTAATTTTTTTAAAGAGTATTTTGTGCATAAAAACCGGCGAGGTTGGAGGTGAATTACTGAATTGTTATTGAAAAATGGTAAAATAGATGGTTACGGCAACTAACCATGTTATTGCCGGGCCGGATTTATTTCGGGCTAGGCCCCCGGGCACTTTGGAGATTTTCGCAACATCTTTCTGCCAAATATTCGTAAAGACCAAAAAAATCTTACGATTTTAGCTCGGAGCCCCTAGCTGGTACTCAAACGCGTAGCCAGAAATTCGCAATGGGGGAGGGCTGTTTTAGGGGTGTGGGGGCGGGGCCCTCTGTCGCCGGAGGCCAATGGGGGTTAGGGGGCGAAGCCCCCAGCTGCCAGAGACTGGGAGTATGGAGGCGGAGCTTCCAGCGCTCGAAAAGTTTGCATTTTTTTGCACCAAAATCATAATTTTAGAGCTAGTTTAACAGAAAATAATGCTTTTAGAACGTGGCATAGAAATTGGCAGCCCAACATGATTCAACTGGTTGCATTAATGGGCTAAATGGGAAGTGGCTAATGATAACATTGCAGTTCTCTTGTTTACTTTGTGGTAAATGATAAAATCCTATCGTTCAATAAAACTCACACGGAGTAATCTATTTCGTCTATGTTTTATAACGAAAAATAATTGGGGGAAGGGCTAATGGAAAGATATTTGAGAGGAGTGACTGGTAATTAACTAACACTGAATAGCCACCCCTACTCCAATTCCTGAGTTTATGATATGTTTGTTGATAAAACCTATGTTATGAGTTTTTACATTAGCGATCAAATTTGATTGTTTATTTTCGAACATTTGTTCAAAGTTTTTATTGATTGGTGACTTTAATTTTTGACAATTAGCCCCCCTGAATGTATGTTTCAAATGATGCTTTAAATCACTTTTCAGTCCATTCCAGCGCAAAAAAACAGTCTCAAAAGAGCTAAAAACGTGGTATTTTCCTTATTCTGCATTTTGGTTGACAGGCCAATGGGGGGCTATATTCCCCGCCTCCCCCATGGCTACGCTACTGCTGGTAGGCCTACTGCGTCATATTATGGTAAATCGGCCCTGATTAATGCATTATATTCACAAAAAGGCTATATGAGGGTCTGAGATAGCAACTTTTAGGACAAAAACTCTCCGTTTTCTTCGGGTTTTACGTTTAAATTGGCTGGCAAAAGTTGAATTGAGGGGGACCCAGAGCCCCTGGTCTTCAATATTGTTTTTAGTTATACTGTTGTAAGCGAAAAATGCTAAAAAGAAACTGAAACTGAAGAAACAATAGGCTTTTTTGTCACATTTCTGTCATTGGTGAAATTTCAATTGGGAAGGGGGCGGACCCCCAGCACCCCCTCCCCTTGGCTACGCCTATGCTCCAAGTGAGGAAAACAAAAAAGGTGCTCGCAAATTTTCTGCAATGTTTTTGGTGTTTTCCAACGAAATTTCAACTGTTCAAAAAATAGTGCTGTCCTCGAGCCGAGGACAGGGCAATTTTCGAGGACTTGAGGCTTCGAGGCCAAGGCCAAGGCCAAGGACGTCCTCGAGGACTCCACCTCTGCTCATCAAGGGCGTACGCAGGGAGGGGGCGGTTGGGGATTCAAACCCCCCCCCCCCATTGGTCTGTCAACTAAAATGCACAACAAAGAAAATATCACGTTTCTAGCACTTCTGAGCCTGTTTTTTTGCAATGACAGGGACTCCAACATGATTTATAGTAACTTTTGAAACATTTAGAGTTTCTAGGGGGTTAGCCTAATTTGTCAAAAAACTTACAAATCAGTAACAACTTCAAAAAATTGCCAAAATTAGCATATTTCACCGCTAAAAATGCTTAACATTGGCTTCATCAAAAATATGGAGATGGGGTTTCAGTATTAGTTAATTAATCAATAGGCTATTAGTTAATTATTAATCCACTCAAATCTCGTTCCATTAGCCCCCCCCTCCATCCCCAATTGTCTCACTCTATAAACTACAGAATACAAATGCTTGTGAGTTTTTTCAAATTATGATTTTATGACTTACCAGCTTGTAAATTAGAGGACTAAAATGTTACCATTAGCCACCGCCCACATAGCTCACTTACGGGCAAAGGCGTACACAGGGGGGTTTAAACCACCCTCTCTATTGATCCGAAGTATATCGTTCGAAATATCTTCTTATTGCGAACACCAAACAAGCTCCTTCTTTACTCTTACATTAATACGAAATATTCAATTATCAGAGGTGGAGTCCAGGACACAAGGCTCGAGGCCAAGGACACAAAAACATTTCGAGGCCAAGGCCAAGGACAAACCCTCTCGAGGCCAAGGCCAAGGACCAAGGACACAGACGCAAGTGTTCTCAAAAAAAAAGTTTTCAAAAATTTTTTTCAGGCGATCTCAAAAATAAAGGTCTTCAAAAATTTTTTTCAGCAAAAAACGTCTTCAAAAAATTTTTTTTGGGAGATCTCTACTAGAGGAAACCAAAAAAAAGGTCTTTGCAGATTTTCCGCAAGGTTTCTGGCGTTTTCCAACGAAATTTTAATGGTTCAAAAATAGTGTCCTCGAGCCGAGGACAGGGCTATTTTCGAGAACTTGAGGCTTCGAGGCCAAGGACTTCAAAATGTGTCCTCGAGGACGTTCTCGAGGCCAAGGACGTCCTCGAGGACTCCACCTTTGTCAATTATAGTGAATAATTTTTTTGCTATTTAAAAATTAATGCAACATTGTAAGCAGTAGGCCTACTTAAATTGTAAAGGTAATGCGGGGGGACGCGTCCCCCCATCGAGATGTAGGTGTCCCCCATCGAGATTTGAGCGCTGGATGATCAGACGAAAAATACCTAATTCTTCACCTAATTTTAACAAAAAAACACTTCAATTTCCGGCAAAGACCTTGTTTTTTGGTGTTCATTCAATTTCGGCGACGGAATTACGTAATCTTCACTAAAGTACTTTTGTAAGCCAAATGCGTTTGGTCAAGGCTGCAAAAGCGGCCCCACATGCAAAATTTTATAATTTAAGTACTGATTATACCGGTAACTGACTAAGTGTAATACTAAAAATCTGGAATGTCGTGTTATGAGTCAGAGCAACTTCCAGTTGCGTAGGCGAGGGGGTAGGGGGGGCAGGATGGTATAGCCCCACCCATTGGTCTGTCAACCAAAATGCAGAATAAGAAAAATACCACGTTTTTGGCTCTTCTGAGACTGTTTTTTGCCCTGGAATGGACTAAAACGTGATTTAAAGCATCTTTTGAAACATAAATTTAGGGGGAAGGCCGCTAATTTTTAAAAAATAAAACTCACAAATCAATAAAAACTTTGAAAAATGGCCAAAAATAAGCAGTCAAATTTAATCACTAGTGTAAAAATGCTAAACATAGGTTTCATCAACGAACATATTATAAACTTAGGAATAGGGGGGGGGGGGGGGGCTCTTAAGTATTTGTTAATTACGGTACCAATCACTTGTCTCAAAATTTTTTCCATTAGCTCTTCCCTTTCCCCCCAATTATTTTTCTCTGTAAAATATTGACGAAATAGATTGCTCCGTGTAAGTTTTCTTAAATTATAGGATTTTATAATTTACCAGCATGTAAACAAGAGAGCTAAAATTTTATCATTAGCCACCTCCCACATAGCCCATTTATGCAAGCAGTTTAATCAAGTTTGCAATACCAATTTCTATGCTACGGTTTAAAAGCATTATTTTTTCATCAAAATAGCCGTGTAATTAAGTTATTTTTGAAAAAAACGCAAAATTTTCAATTGCTGGGGCACCGCCCCCAGATCCCTGTGCCTTCAGCGGCTGGAAGCTTTGTCCCCACACCCCCCATAGCAAATTTCTGGTAACGCGCCTGGCAACGTTTCATTGCTTATAATTATATGCTTTTTCGTACGGTAGCTTTTGTTTTGAGCAATTTTTTCTTGATCGTTCAGTTGCAATTTTGTGATGTTGACTATTGATGCATGCCTAATGCCTAACTGTTTTTGTTTGAAAAGTTTTACTTACATTACACACTGTGTGACTTTGATTCAATCTTGTAACATTGCACTAAGTTATTTATTCGCCAAAGTATACATCGCGAACAAATTTTTGATACCACTTTTGAAAACCCCCCCATTGAAAAAGTCTTGCGTACGCCCCTGAAACTCATTGTTGATGTTTGTCAAAATATCCGTTAAAATGTAAGGTACTTGACGGCAGGGGTGCCGAAACCCGGGGGGGATGTAGACCATACTCAAATTATTTGGGGATACAGTCAAGTATCCCCCCATTAATTTGAGTATGGTCTACATCTGCACACCCCCAGTAATTTGACTTTGGTGTGCATCTGAGCGCAGGTCTCCACTGGAATTCGGGAAAAAAACTGTTCCATTTTTGGTGAAGACTTTTTTTTAGTCTTCACCTGAATTCGGGGAAAAAAGTGTTCCGTTTTCTTTTTTTTTGGTCTTCACTTACTTTGCTCTCCTGAAAAAAATCGTGGTCGAGGTTCATCCCCCCAAATGTTGAAAATAGGGCAAAATTGGGGTAAAATTGCAAATTATTTCCCCAATGCTCAACAAAGATCGGCACCCCTGCTTGACAGTAATAAAGCCCAGTAGGTAATAAGGCACACTGCCCAGATCTCCGAAGTAAACCGGGCTTTTTTTGTTTTTTTCTTTTAAGATAAAACATGATTAAAATAAATCCTTCCGCGAAAATTTAGATTAATCCCTGCAAAAGCGACATCGCTAGAGCGAATTAAAATTTCCAGGTCTGTTAATGACATGCAGATTGCAGATGTAGAAATAGTGCCTTACCCATGTTCAAAAATTGAGGGCTTAAGCTTGTCACTTTACAATTTTTTTGGATGAGGCAGTAAAATGTTTCTTTATATTTCAATTGAACAAATTCAGATGCTAGTGAAAAATTTAATGTAAGTTTTATGATTTGGGTAACGTAGGGTAATGGTTGACTAGGCTTAGCAGCTAATGAGGCCCAAGCAACATTTTTTAGCCATTTTGTCACACTATGATGAACAAAAATTGTTTGCTTCATTAACAGTAGAGTTGTTTGTTTATTTATTTATTTATTAAGCAAATCACATTATGGGAACAAAAACTCCGAAACCACCAAAGCTAGAAACTTGAAATTTGGACAGATGATAAATTGTCGGGTTTTTGCAGACATCGAAAAGTTCCGAGTTTGTTATGTGGACCTTATTTCCTGCAAGTACCTTACAAAGTGTAGTTGCATACTCAGTAGTGGTGAATCCGGACCAGATTTGGATCTCAAACTTTACAAGGTTTGGGATCTGGACTAGATCCGGAACTCTTGTTGGATCTGGAGCGGTTTCGGATCTTTTAAAATGTGGATCCGGCCACCTCTGGTAATGCTGTACAATTTATGCATCATGCCATGATTCTATCAGGGACTTAGTGTTAATAATAATAATAATTGAGTGCTTTATACTGCTTAACATGTACTGCACTGTGCATACATTAGTAACCAGTAACTGTTAAAAACTGTTACAGACAGTTGCTCAAAGCAGTTGAAAAAACAATTAAAAAGATACGGTAATGCATCTACAAAAATCAAATCAAAATTTCAGCAATACAAAATTCGGAAAATTGACTTTGACAATTCTCACACAGTAGGTATGGTAATGGAATCTCACAGGTGCAGATAAAAATCAAGGCAGTGGCTGCTGTTACGTTACGTAACACTTTACTCGTAGGATAATATTACCAGTAGGTAATTTGTTAAATTTTACTGTTTAGCGGTAAGATATTTTTACGTGAATTTTGCCACTTGACTCTTGCTATGTTTATTGAAGCAACAAGACTGCAAGAGCGTGCTGCATTTTAGAAGGTACTGTAGAAGACGCAAGGGTAATTATTAAATTGCCGGTACTGATAATACTTCAGGACTCGTCATAACAAACCGATAGTTTTTTAGAACGCTATCAAAAATCAACTCAAATCCAATTAAACTCAACTAAAATGTAGTTTTTAATAAAATTTTAGATGCGAATTCATCCGGTAATAAATTAAATGCAGTACGGGTACATACTAAAACACTTTTGTTCTAAAAAAACTTCTTAAGACTATCAAACTCTTTCTTGGTACAATTGGATTTGCTATCTCTCAGGGTGGCATCACTACTCGAACTCTAACTCTAGTGCAAGGTTCTGAAAGAAAGAAAAAAAAAGAGAAAGCATTGCGAATCCTCTCATCCTGAGACAATGCAGCCGTGTTCAGCATGAATCGAACCCGAACGCATGAATCAACCGACCCAGGCCCCTACTACTACACTACCATGGAGTCGTCTTAAATGCTTCAAATTGCCGTATTTAAATCATAAAAAAATTTCAAAATTTTTTTTAGGACGCTATCAAAATCATTCGAAATCTGGTTTATTTCATTAAAATCATCAATTTGAAGGGATGCGAAGTTTGAAGATAAATGACCAATCATCCTAAACCAGCCAACAAACCAAATGCAACCCAAATTCTTAATAAATTCATTCTAAAACACCTCTGTCCTAAAAAAGTACAGCATCCAAAAAAAAAGTATCGGTTTGTGTTATGACGGGTCCTTATGTGTTCCACAGTCCTGATGTGTCCTAACAAAAAGTATTTATTACCCTTGCGGCTTCTGCCTTCTACGATAGTCTTCTCGCTTCAATAAACATCGCAAGAGCTAAGTGGCGAAATTCACATAAAAATATCTTACTGCTGAAATGTTACAAATTAACGTAATATTATCCTATGAGTGAAGTGTTAAGGTACGTAACGTAACAGCAGCCACTGCCTTAAAAATAGCTTCTAGCACTGCAAAGTGAAATTGGGTTCTTACTTATTATATTATTTTTGTTGTTTTGTCTAACAGTAAGCATGATCTGTAATAAGAGATAATTTTTTACCAAGCAAGAATAAAATTATTCTAGAATTAAGTTTACAATTAAAAAAATTACTAGAATTAAGTAGTACAAATTAACAAATGAGGCTGAAAATTGGTTTAAAGTTTTAGAACAGCCAGCTTCAGATGAAAATGTACTGGTTCCTACAAAAAAGTGTATTCTCAGATTTTAATTTTATGTGCTAATGATAGTAATTTTATGTCTCTCGCAATGATGGATGCAGTATAGAGCACATTTGAAACTGTTGAAATGCCAGCGCTATGAGTATTTTGAATCTGTACCAATCTATTTAAAATGTACAGTAAAGAAGAGGTTAAACAACGTTTTTACTTCAATAACAAACCATCCATCTGTTGCTTGACCTAATACATCAGATCTGGAACATAACTTGCCGAACAACAACTTTATTCCACCAATTTTGCAAATTGCTGTTGCTCTACATTTTTTCACAACCGGACATTTTCAAATCACTGAAAGTGACTTAATAGGAATTTCACAGCCTTCAGTTTGCCTAATGATCGAGCGCGTATCCAAAGCACCAGCAAAACGAAAAACACGGTTCATTAAATTTCCTACCGCAAGCAACCTCCAAGATATCATACGACAGTTTATGGACATTGGCCTTTCACCTGGAGTGGCAGGATATGTATTGACTGCTCTCACATACCCATTTCTTCTCCAGGAGGTGAAGAAGCAGAGCTTTTTCAAAATTGAAAAGGATGTTTTTCGGTGAATTTCAAGCTGTTTGCGACCCTATCATATGTTTCACTATCATTGTTTGTCGATAACCAGGGGTGACGCAAGGTAACCGAATTTTGGTAAAAGTGCCATTTGTGCGATGTTTGAAAACAACGAAATAGAAGCAATACTTTTTGGAGATGGTGGCTATCCCTGCTGTTATTACATGATGACATTGTTTTATAACCCCAGAAACAATAAAGAAAGAAATTGTAACAAAACGTATATTACGTAAAACAATAATAAAAGTGGAAAGAACGTTTGGAATATAGAAACAACAATTTTGTTGTCTTCAAATTCTATTACAAATGTGGCTGCAAAAGTCATTGGTAGTTATTATTGCCACTGCATGGCAATTGGCAGTGCATGCTTATACAATTTTGCAGTTAGCAATGGTTACTTTTTTGAAGATGACATTCCAGAGGAAGAGCAAGACCAATCACAGCAAAGTTCTCAAAACCCCATTACTCCTGGAAATATTACAAGGCAACAAATTATTCAAGATTTTTTTAAATATTCAAAAAGCAACACTTGATTTAACGTGAAAAACACATAGTTTTTGTACCCTTAACAAAATTCAGTACCTTTGAAGCAAGTTAATACCGATTCATTTTGCATTTTTTTTCAATTTTTTCTTTGTACAATTTAATTTTCCAGTCCAGAAACTGCATTTCTTTTGCTGCATTGCCCTCATGTTCGAGATTTGCTTGTCTATGAATTTTTTTTTACCATTTTTCGGGTTATGTTTCCTTCTTTTCAGTTAATACCTGTTCCCTGTTAAACATTGTTTTTTTTTTGCCGCGTAATGACGTACTGAAATTTTTCATAATGTTTTGGGCTTCACATGCAGCTCGGTGTGCAGTTGATGAGTTTTTTTGCTTGCCAATAGCAGCAACATTTTTATTCTTCTTGTTTTCATTTTGATTGCTTGTTTTTGCTAGCTTGGCATTTGTATCTGCAATTAATACCGTAAAGCAAACCTTTGAATGTCTTTTTCTCTGATGCAGTTTTAACCAATTGTATTTTTTTGCCTAGAAAAACTTTTAAAAAGTCTGATGAGGCTTATCTTCTTGTTGAAGCAGGACATCCTGACGCGACCAACCTGAGGCGAGACAACTCACCCCGGGAATCCTGATGCTAGGGACATCCTGACACCAAAAGCTCCAAACTTACACGCTCTGCTTTTTTTCTTTTCCTCGCTACGCCATGGCTACCCTTTTTTTCTCAAAGCGATTAACGTTTGGTTATTATAACGTAAGTATAATATTTTCCGTTAATTGCAAACTTTATAGGAATCTCTGGTTTGCAGAAACAACTCAAAAGCGAGTTGTATTTTCGCGAAAAAAATCGTGATAAAATCAAAGTCAAATTAGCGAATCTTTAAAAATGCTGGCAATGAGTTTCAAACGATGACCGAATGCCGCGATTGAAAGTAATAATGTTTTGTTTTTATTAAACGACCACGTAGATATTTCATAAATAATAATATGTGTGGTTAATTTACAGAGAAAAATGCTCTAAAAGGAATTGTATGTTAAAAGAAAATATTAAAAATATAATTCAAAGTCAAGTACCGTAAATCGAAATTAATTAATGCAGCGATTGAAATTTATTATTTTTGCCTATAATTATTGGATGACCACATTGCAATTTTACACGCATTTTCATAAAAAAAAGTAATTAGTTTCTGGTTAGCAATAATTTGTCGATAGCATTTCGATTAGCAAGTTGTCATTTGTGTGATCTTACTCTTTAATGAACTGAAAATTTTAGAGCTTATCAAAATTAGCAACTTGTTGTTTAAATGCTTTGATTTTGCGAGCGGAAAAATTACGATAATTTGGCATGCTGATGTGAAACGTTTGACCGTGTTGTTTTGTCCTTTCAAAGTCATAAACTGCGATTGCAAAAACTAGCGGCTCCATTTATCGAGGTTAAAACTAAATAAACCACCCATCGGGAAATTAATTAATTGGATGATCACACACTATTGCACAGTATTTTTAATCTATTTTCATTCTTGCCCGTAATTTCAACTTTAATTTTGAACGTTGTCTATGGGCAAATTATTGCTGACCAGAAACTAATTACTTTTTTATGAAAATGCGTGTAAAATTGCAAATGTGGTCATCCAATAATTATAGGCAAAAATAATAAATTTCAATTGCTGCATTAATTCATTTCGATTTGCGGTACTTGACTTTGAATTTTTAATATTTTCTTTTAACACACAATTCCTTTTAGAGCATTTTTCTCTGTAAATTAACCACACATAATTATTATTTATAAAATATCTACGTGGTCGTTTAATAATAGCAAAACATAATTATATTACTTTCAATCGCGGCATTCGGTCATCGTTTAAAACTTATTGCCAGCATTTTTAAAGATTCGCTAATTTGACTTTGATTTTATCACGATTTTTTTCGCGAAAATACAACTCGCTTTTGAGTTGTTTCTACAAAACAGAGATTCCAATAAAGTTTTCGATTAATGGAAAATATTATGCTTACATCACAATAACCAAAAGTTAATCGTTTTGAGAAAAGAAGCGTAGCCATGGCATAGCGAGGAAAAGAAAAAAAGCAGAGCGCAAAAGTTTGGAGCTTTTGGCGTCAGGATGTCCCGAGCGTCAGGATGTCCTTAGCGTCAGGATGTCCCTGGCGTCAGGATCCCCGGGGTGAGTTCCAGGAATTCCCGGGGTCAGGATGTCCCTGGTCGCGTCAGGATGTCGCGGACCGTCTTCTTGTAGCTCTTTGCTAGTAATATTTTATGCAAAAGTAATGGATGAAAAATTCTGCCTTGTATGCAAGAACTGACCACTGAACATGTAAACCGTTATAACCTTATAAATTCTTTTTGGATAAGAGAGGTCCAATTTCAAATCTTGATCTATCCACTGTTAATGTTGTGCATAAAGTTTGCTGGTAATTTTTCGTGTTGACCGGTAACAAAAATGAATATCCTAACAGTGCATACCGTTTTGGGCTTTTGGGCTTGCAGTCAATAATGATGAAGCGATCTTGATCATTGCAGAACTAGCCCAGTACGGCATCGTCATCAAATGGATTGGTCAAGGCATTAATTTTACTGGGAACAATATATACCTAGTTAACAAGAAAACATTACAAATTTTTTTCAGTATGTGTTTGGAGCATCTACAAAGTTGATTGGAACTAGGCTTAAAGTTAAAGAAAGATAGCCTGCTAATATCTTAAGAAAGGTGGAAGCCGCTCAAAAATGTTCCAAATTTTGGCTTTAAAAATACTACTTCTAACATATTTTTTTGCATAACTATCCTATGCTGTACAATATGCTAAAAATAGGCTGCTTAGTGCTTACCTTGAACCAATTTCATGTCCAGCTGCAATTGGACTGAATGTCCTCCTCCACTTTTAATTCCTCTTCTTTGAAGAGCAGTAGTCGTCTTTAGTGCAGGTTTTTAAATTCTTTCGATAGCTTTGAAGACTTTTCACTTCTCTTGTATGAGTTTGCGTCAAACTCCGTGCACAATTTTTCCCAAGCATTGGCTTTTTGCTTCGAAGATTCGGCATCTGTCTTTTTACATTCAATAGTAGACTTGTATGTATTAATCAAATTCAAAAGCAAAAATTTTTCTTGCTCTGTATGATTCTTACCACGATTTATTTTTAATAATCAACTATCGTAGATTAAAAAAAAATCAACAACAAATTCTAAAATATTACTTTATATATGGACACAACAAACTAGACTAGTCAAAAAAATTATGCTTCAACAATAAAAGTGAAATCTTTATTATTACACAATAGTACTGTGCAGTGTTCCCAATAAGCCGATGTTTTTCAGCGAATCGGCGATTTGTTGGAGCAAGGGAAAAAATAAGTTTTGGCAATATAGTAAACGTAGCTTTAGAAAATTTGACAAATTTGTGGAAACATGACATTTGTTATACTTTAATACTGGATTGGTACAAAATTTAGGGCACATAAACGTCTTTTTAGAGCTGTGGGCACAATTGTTTAAAAAAAATTTTGGGCACTCCCCGATTAGCCATGAAGTTAGAGGGAACGCAGGTACTGTGTCGACTTGACCTCTCATAATCCTATTGGTTCAGACAGAGTTCATTCATTGCGGCAGTGTATATATCATTTCTCTTATCATTTGGGAGAAAAGAATGTGTGAGTTCGCAAAATCTGCCGCTTGAACTTTTTTCATGGTTCAAACTGCACTATTTTGAGCAACTTTTCAAATGCTCTGGTTAATTCTAATATGACATTTTGCTGAAATGTTGTTCAAATGAGCAGTGTTTTAAACAGAGCACATGCTCAACTCGAGCAGCTTGTATCTTTCGTGTATCAGATACTTTCAGTTCTAATACCATGTACATTATATACCAGCTGACTAGCATTATTATTTGTTTCAAATTTTAAATTGCTAGGCTAGAATTAAAAATGATATTTGCTGAAATGCCACAATGGATCGAGTACTTGGCTCTTTTTTCTATGGGATACATTTTACTTAAACTTGCTTTTGGGTTAGTCAGTTTCATCCGAGTCTACTTTGGTGGAGCTTGTCCAAATTTTGAAAATTATGGTTCTTGGTCTGTTGTCACTGGGAGTACAGATGGAATTGGCCTTGCATATGCTCAAGAACTTGCCAAACGTGGACAGAAAATAGTTTTGATAAGTAGAAACTCTGAGAAGTTGAACGCGACAGCTGAAAAACTAGAAAAAGATTTTAACATTGAAACCATAGCAATTGCAGCAGATTTTTCCAAATCTGACATTTATGGCGATATTCAAGATCAATTAAAAGGCTTAGATATTGGTGTACTAGTGAATAATGTTGGTACATCCTATCCTTATCCAGAATATTTTGTCGATTTGCCTGATCGTTCAAGCTTAATCGATCGATTAATTTCAATCAATGTTAACTCAGTGGTCAAGATGACAGAGATTGTGTTACCTCAAATGGTTTCAAAAAAGAAAGGAATCATTTTGAATATTTCCTCTGCATCTGCCAACCCACCTACACCCATGCTGTCGCTTTATGCTGCCACTAAGCAATTTGTTGACTGCTTTTCACAATGTCTTGCTTATGAATACCAAAAAAAGGGAATTATAATTCAATGCATTATGCCTTCGTTTGTAGCAACAAAAATGTCCAAAATTCGAAGGCCAACCTTGTTGGCACCATCGCCTCAAACTTATGTTAAATCGTCTTTGAAAACCATAGGCAGATCGTACCGCTCATATGGATATGTTTTCCATGCCATTCAGGGAGCTATATGCACATCTCTACCTCTGAGTATTTACATGCGGATAGTTACTAATGTGATGAATTCTGCTCGTAAAAGAGCATTGAAGAAATTGAGTAGCAAGAAAGAATGAAGATGAAGTGATAATATGGGTATAAACTTTGCAATCAGTAGAAAATTTTATGGCTTGCTGTTTTTTAATGTTTGATTTTTGTAGACTGAAACGGAAACGTTGCCAATGTTTACTACTGATACCTGTAATTTTTTTTGCAAATTAGGTACTTGTCACAGTTTTTAGAAATATTGGGTTTGAGTTGACGATGTCATCATAATAGCATCACAGTAGATTTTTGACAAAATGATAAATGTCATTAGCAGTTTAGATTTTTTGCATAATTTAGTTTTGATTTTAGATCTTGAAATGTTTAAGTCACAGTCTGAAGTGAATACATTAAAAAACGTCTTGTGGCTTGAATCAAATTAAATATGGGCCTGAAATGGCTAATTTTGATGAAATGGATCCAATAAACCTCAAAGTTGGGAAACTTCCTATCACTTAATGACTTCAATACTTTAAGGGTTATTTGTGAATAAATTTGCCGTGATGTCAAGTTGGGTCAAAGTACTACAAACAATTTTCTAAAAACAATGATTACACAAATTGAGAAAAGGGAATTTCTCAGCAAGTGTGAAATAGGATTAACACTCAGTTATTATTAAAAAAAAACTGTTGCAAAACTGCTACTGGTATGTCTTTTTTAGTTTTGTGGCGTAAAGGTTTGTCCAAATTTTCTTTATTCTTTTAACTTATTGTAGCAAGTTTTTGTTGATTAAGTTGTTTGTCTGTACTTAAAGATCTAGAGTTTGAAGGCCAATATTAATATGTAGAATTTTTTGTTTGCTTGTTTTAAGTTTGAATTATCGTTACATGTAAAATTCATTATATACAATGTAGTTTAAGTTTGATTGCAAATTTTTGTGAATGTGTGTAATCATAACAACATGGCATTTATATCCTACTTTGTATTAGATTTTGATTAAATTTGAAGCAGTTAAACTTATTGTGTCCTTAGAAACTTATTTATAAAACCACCTATTTTTGGCTTGTGTTATATTGGCTTGTCGAGATCTTGGGGCAAACTGCCAGGCATTTGGTTAATAATAATTATAATTATATTATATTGTTTTTGTCGTTTAGGAAGAGCTACGAGAATGGCTGGAAACATGCTATGCAAAAAGGTTGCGATAGAGTACTGTTGTGCTAACTGTTCTATTTGGTATCTCTATTTTGATATTTTTTGATATACTGGTGTGCTGGGTACCTTAGTCATGCATATTGAACAGCCAGTACTATCCTAGCAGTATGGTGCATTTTAACTAGTATATATGCTTTTGTAGCAGTATCTACAGTGGTGGCCAGCCTGACAGTAATTTTTTTTTTGCTTTACTATCAGGTGACTTTTGGCCACCCCTGTATAATAGATTTTCGTAAACTTGTAATAGTCTAGTTCGGAGCGTTATGAACTATGTAGTTATTGATCGATGCTTGTTATTATTTTTGTTGGAATTATAATTTTAATGCAATGTCACTATCTAAATCAAAAGACTGTCTCTTCAACATCCTTAGCTTGCAGTTATTAGTGTGCTGTGTGACAAATTTGTAAAGCTAGTGAAAATTTTGCAATTCTAATTACTATCGTTTTGTATTCAGCTAATTTCTTACAAAGTGAGAGTTTAGATGTAAGTTTTTACTCTGTTTGAGTATGGGCAGTTGTCTTACCGTTGGACCTAACGAAGCTCTGGTGGTATCAGGTTAGTATAATGGGAAATGCATGTTTCAAAATTACCGTATTTTGGTCCATAAGGCGCACTTAAAATACTAAAAATTTAAAAAACTGAAAGTGCACCTTATGAATGGATCAGATGATACTCTCTTTCCCTTCACCTTTTAATTGAAAGCTTTTTCGAGCTTTTTTACAGGTTTTAAAGTTGCAGTATGTATTTAGTGCACCATATATAAGGAAATAATAGAAAATTGTTGATAGTCAATCTTCTGAAACAGTGCTCAATGATATAACAGAACTAAAATCAGAGCAAAATACAACGGTTGTGCTTTTAACCTTTTAGTGTGCTTTTTTTGGTTGGAAGGAAATAGTAGCAATAAACGTCATTTATTGATACTGTGCCTTATACTTCGATTTGCCTTATAGTTCGAAAAATACAGTAGCCTCCTCAACAGCTAGCTTACTTTCCATGAATCTTGAAGAAATTTTGTCAATATTTAGTCTATTTTTGAGTTCATTAACATAAGTTTTTACTCAAGAGATTAAATTTTTAATTTTAGTGATTTTATTGTGCGACTGTTTATTGAGCCATTTTAGATTTCTTTTGTTTTTTTTATATTCCTCTTCTACCGCTTACTTTGCGTGAAACTTGATAACGTTTCGTCAATAGTTTATTTTTAAGTTCGTTGACATAAGTTTTTCCTAACGAGATTTAGTTTTTAATTTTAGTGATTTGATTGTGTAAATGTCTACTTCGCCATTTTACATTTCTTTTTATGTCAAATGATAGAGGTACACAAACCGATATAGCTACTGAATCAGAAAAAAAAATTGATGCATACATGAAATGCCAAATTTGGGGATGCTGTTGCATTGGTAATTATCTCAAGGATTGAGTTGTAGTGATGAGGGTACAGGAAACCAACTGCGATGGTTTACCTAGTTTGTCTCAATGATCTGCAATAGTTTGTGACGGAAATGCTACGAAAAATGGAATTGGGTTCTGCAGAAGACTGCAGTTATTTGCTGGTATTATTATTGTTGTTGATATTGTATTTGCATGTTATCCCCCTGTCACCAGACAGCATCAGAGGATAAATGTTGGATGATCCACATACTGTTTATTGCAATAAGTAATTCGTTTATGGAGGAATCCGCACCAGCTTAAGAGTTGGCAGAATCACAAATTGCTAACTGTGTAATGTCTAAATCAAGTTTTGAATGTGTGAATCATATTGTAAGAACACTTGCACTTAGACATTAAACTATTCATGCTTTGATTGACTTGAAACATTACTTTTCAGGGGGCTGTTTTGGCAGTGACAAAAAACGTTATGTGATTGGTGGATGGGCATGGGCTTGCTCTTATGTGACAGATGTGCAAATGTAAGTGATCACAGAATTGCTGTCACAGCGTTTGTTTAGTTTCTGTTACACTGAAAGTGCAACCTTGTCAATTATTTCACAAAATAATCTTGTAGACTTTGTACTGGTACTGATGCAGCGCTGCACCTATCCCAGCGCTTTATTTTACTAGTGCACTGATGCTTTTTTTATTCGTTTCATTTGTTACTTACTTATTGCATCTTTATTCACCAAGTTGCTTTGGCTAAAAGGCAGCAAAGAGACTATAAGTTCAGTCTTCGAGTCAAGCTTCCACCTGCTCGCCTGCCTACCATTACGGTAGAGGCTTCACTTTGTCCTTTTTATTATTGAATGTCCAACAAGGAAGTTTTAAGTTTAGTTTTAATGATTTTCGTCTCGATGCAACTGCATTGGTTTTTATGACGTAATAATTGTGCCCATAGCACAGTATTCGGCCTGATCTACGCTGGGCGTAAAATCTTAGCGTTTTTCTGTTTATCTTTAACAGAAAATCAGGTGCACTTAGCGCACCGCCTTTCCTGTGTACAAGATGACAGTTAATTAGAATAAATTAAGGATACGCTCGTATGCCTCGATTATACGCCCATTGTAGATCAAGCCCGAGACCCAGTTTTTGTAGCTTACCATGATTTTGTATTGGACTTGCTAATTTGATCTTCTGGTCTTTTCAAGTAATTTTTTTCTAGAATATCGCTAGAAGTCATGACCCTAAGTCCGAAATGCCATAAGGTCGAAACTTCCCAAGGCGTCCCGGTGTCAGTAACTGGAGTTGCTCAGGTATGAAGAAAAAATTCAATACTTAGTAATGATTGCAAACTTAGCCCGCAACTCTACGCTCACTTAGAAATGCCAACAACCCAACATAATGAATTATTCATGCTCGTTGCTTACTCTTATTAAATTGCATTCGCAGTTATAGTGAGTCCAAAGCAAGACTTTTGAACGTAGTTTACTTTTGTTTGGCTTGTGGCTGTTTGAAAGTGACGTGCTCCAATAGTGTTTTGTTGTTTCAGTTCTTATTTTTGTTTTCTGAATTGACAAATGCACGTCTGCTAGTTTTTGCTTAGTTGGGCTGCATATGCTTTTACCAATATCCAAGTTATGGTTAGTGTGTGGTTGATATCAGGATTTCAAAAAGTGCTCGATAGCGAAGAGTTGGAGCAAATATCAAGCTCTGGTTATATATTTATGCAAGTATTGTATATTTTTCAGGTTAAGGTTATGACTGGCAAAGAACTTCTTGCCACTGCTTGCGAGCAATTTCTCGGCAAATCTGTTGAAGATATAAAAAGTGTTTTGCTGCAAACATTGGAGGGTCATCTCAGAGCAATTTTAGGTATTTTATTTTGCATAAATGCTTATTTCGCAGTTTGTATTAATTGAATTTATTCTTCCAGCTCTCAAAAAATTTTGTACAATAGATAATTAATTGGTACAGACATTGACACTGTTGGCTGTTTTTGCAATAGTTTATTTAAATCAATGGCTTGTAGCAAAAATATGTCTTATCAATGTTTGACTATAAGTCTATAATTTAATTCGATTTGTTGATTACACATATCCCAATGGGAGTGATTATTTCACCAGAAAATTTTAACTTACAGAGAGTAGAATAAAAAAGAAAAATATTCATTTCGCCCATTTTTCATTCGCTTTTTCAAGGGTCAAGATTAGGGTTTGAGTTCGGATATGTGTGGTTATGGTTTGGTTTTATGTTAGAGTAAGCACTTGAGGTTGGATTAGATTTGGGTCAGAATTAATGAAAACGTAGATTGAAATTTTCAGTGAAATAAAGTCTTCCTAACATAATTAGTAAATCTGCGCTGAGTATAGTAAATCTGTGTCTGCACTCTGCACTAGTGGGAAAGTTCCGAAAGGACCAAAATCTAAAACTTATCTTGACATGAGATGAGAGAGCTATTTCTAACAGCTACATGTGCTTAAATAAGAGATTTTCTTTTTGAGTTTATAGCCGATGATGAACATAGTACAGTTTTATTTAAAACAATCTTTTTCTCGTCGTAGTTGTTCAGCTTTTCGCGTTATATTTCCGTGGCAAAACCAGAGTTGTAAACGGGCCGACTGGTGTAGGACCGAACTCGAAAATATAAATGCAAACCAGGCCCGAATCCTAAATTTAATTTGAAGCCCAAATCATGCCTGAAAAAAAACGAAAGTCAAGTTAAGTTTGAAAATTTAGCAATGTTGCCAATTTATTTTGATTATATTTTTGTACACCTAAGACAAAAAGCACGTCTCATGCCCGAATTAAGCCCGAAATTTTTGTCAACTTTAAGCCCGTACCCGACCTGGGGCGACATGACAGAACGTGCTAACGAGCTCGTAAAGGCCATTCTCGCTCGCTAAAAAGCGCTAACGAGCAAAAAATCTTCGTAGACAAACTGCCATTTCTGAGCCGTCTCGCCCAACACACGTTAAAACGGCTCGCTCGAATTTCTCTGCGAGATGTTTGTAACTTGTGTTAGTACGTAATAAATATCTCATTGTGACGTCAGATGCATTTCTAAAATAATGCGTTCGAGCGTATTGTATGTACTGCATTGTTATGGAAAAAGATACTTTAAGCTATGCGTGATTATTCTACGCAAGCAAATTCTTCAACTGATAACAATTAGTAAATGAACGACAGAATTTAATTATATTTTTGGATCAATGTAAAATAAGAACAACTTTTTCCATGCTATAATTTTTTAAATGAAGTAAAGCGCCCTTGAGGTTGTTGGTGGGTAAACTCATATGTTAACAGTAGCTTTAGGTCTTAAGGTTTCAAAAATTTTCAAAAAAGAGCAAGTCGAAGCACACTTCCTTTTTAGAACCGGTAAATCTTGAGTTTAGACTGGCTGTTTTTAATTTTTTGCCAATATTCAGTCTCATTTGTTCTTGATTTTGTAAAAATTTTGAGAGCATCGATGTCAATTTCAGCTGGCATGTTTGAAACACTGTTTAATTCCTATAGCTCTGTCTGCTTAAGACTTAAGTGAAGGCTTTTTTCTTGCTTTTGCAGCATCGTAAAATTGCAAAAGCAAAAAAGCAAGCTTTTTTCAAGTTGAACAACTGCCAAAAAAATTCTCAATTGCTTGCGCAGAGCAACTGAGCTTTATAACCTTGAATAGTTGCATTTTTGCTTGCAAACACAAGAAAATCACTGAATCGTTTTGGATCAGCACGAATTTTAGTTTCTTTGATTAGTTTGAATTTTTTTTTGGTTTGTTTTGCTGTCGAGGCTGGCAGTGTTTTTAATTTGTTCTTAAATTTTAAGCAAAAATGAGCCTCGTGTTTTAGAAAATCGTTCTTATAAAAGGAGTGTGTTACTGTTTTTGTCAACTTGCACTACTTAGTATTTCTTATCAATCGAAACAGCAAATGGTTCTGAATGCAATTCGCTTTTTTTTAGCAGTGACGATTTGAATTAATTTTCAGCAAAAATTCGCATGAATTAGAAGTTTTCAACGTTTCGCCATTAAATTTCTGAACCAAAAAGATTTCTCGCACGCTTAAAGAGTGCTTCAAGATCCTCTTTAAGTTGGCGAGGAAAATGTGACGTTTTTTTACTCGAACTGCTTTCCGCAATCGCTCGAAGAAATTTAGCGAGAAAGAATGACGTAACGGATTTCGCAAGGCTTTACATACACGTGCAAAAATGACCTCTTACGTTTAGCGAGTATATCGCTCGGTAGCGCCTCTTAAAAAAACTCGTTAATTAAAGCGAACGAGGAAATGTCTGTCATGTGCCCCCTGAAAAGCCCGGCCCAACTTACAACTCTGGGTAGAATGTCAAAACTACTATCTTTTACCTTTAGCCCTTTGAGATTTTGAAACGTTACAGCAAAAGATACAGCAACCAAAAATACCAGTTGCTTATTGTATCTTGAGAAGTTCTTCCGTTTGTTAAACCACTTCCTTCCATTCAAATACGGTTGAATTTTAATTTTCCAGGTACCCTTACTGTTGAAGATGTTTATCAAAACCGGGAAAAGTTTGCTGGTCTAGTGCGTGAAGTTGCGGCTCCAGATGTAGGTAAAATGGGGATCGAAATCTTGAGTTTCGTCATCAAAGACGTGACGGATGACGTGAATTATTTGAGTTCAATCGGCCGTGCTCAGACTGCTATTGTGAAAAAAGATGCAGCCATTGGAGTAGCTGAGGCTTACAGAGACAGCGGAATTGTGGTAGGTACAATTTTATTTTGGAACAAAAATAGGCTGAATTTACCACTATGCCATTTTTCCAGGACTGTAGCATCTTAGGCGTATTCTTTTTCTTTTTTTTATCTTTTTTATTTGGATAGATTGATTTTTGTTGAAATTGCCAAAGGTTCTGCCCTATTGAACTCTGGTACTACTTGAATAGATGCAAGTTAGTGGATTGCTTTTGTGGTAAAACATTGAATTTCTGCCTGAGGTATTGACGTGATGATGGAGTCGGAGTAGCCTTGGTTCTATAATTTTTCCAAAGGAACATTTTACGGTAGAAATCAACTCTAGATCTTCCACTTCCGAGACGAGTGCGTGGCCTGTGACCACGTAGTTGCAGTTTTCCAGCCTTTTCTGTCACAAAGACCGTGTTTCTATGTCCCACTTATGGCTTAGATTTTTGACGTGTATACGAATAACGTTTTGTTTATTTAATGAATTTTTTTTGACGTCATGAAGTTTAGTTGTAAGTGCGACTTGGAAACGCGATTATAAAGAACCCTGACGATGAACTGAAAAATCCGGAAAAGAAGTAACCCTTTCTACACCTATCACCTCTGAAACCCGACATATGGGCGTCGACAAGAAGCGAGCAGCGACACGTGGTCGGCGACGTTTTGTCGTAGCTCGTATCAACACTCAAGCGACCACTGTTGGTGGATATGCAACTATGCATAATTGCATAGCCACCTTTTGGAATCGATCGGTTTTGTTAGACAAAATGCTTAAAGAGATACTGCTCGAGATCGGTGTTATTAAAGAAATAACAACTTCTTGAGGTAACAAAGAGGTGCCCCAAACCTTTGTCCACTATAACTCTTATCCGAGAAAATAGATTTAATGCGTTTGACTCCGTGCCATTGGCAACCGTGCTTTTCAAAATTTTGTGACATTAGAAAAGGGTGGCTTTGCAAAATTTTTTGCAGAATAAGCTCGCGAAAGTCACCCTTTTCTGATGGCACAAAACTTCGAAACGCAGGGTTGCCAATGGTTAGGAGTCAAACGGTTTAAATCTATTTCCGCGGATAAGAGGAATTGTGGAGGAATGTCTGGGGCACTTCTTTATTACCACTAGTAGTTCTCATTTCTTCGATAAAACTACTCTCGAGCAGTATATCTTTGAACTTCTGGAAAAACTATCTGGTTGAAAACGTCGGTTTTTTCTAATTTATTACTCTGAAGTGCTAACTACGAGTATATTGGTGGTATTAAATGTATTTCGTAGGAAGCGAAATGTGACAAGGCATTGATGGATGTAAAATATGACGCTAATACAAAGATCGCCGATTCGAAACGTGAATTTGAAATGAACCAGGCTGCCTATCAAAGAGAAGTGAATACAAAGGTTAGCGTTTTGTTTCAATTATCGCTACAATTTTAAACAAGTACTCGGCTATCTTATTAACATAGCAACAAAATGAGACCGAAGCTCGAATTGGTAGTCGGGACATTTAGTCGCTTTGACGTTATTGCACCGAGGAGTGAGGGCGTTTACTCCGTGGAATGTTAGTTGCCAGAGTCGATTTTTTAAAAATTTTCATAATTCAAACGTAATTCAAAAACATGGCAATATTGTGGGAAAGTTAATCAAGTTGAATTATGACTGAATTGGAATATGCAGAACGAGTTCGATAGTTCACAGAGATATCACGTCTTACGATCCTACTTAAAGTTACAATTGCTCACGTTCAAGTTAAACGCATGATTTTTGATGCGTCGCTGGTGACTTCTACTAAGTGCAGTGCTAATTCGAAACGTTAACACCGGTAGGATTCTGATTTATATTTAGCCACTTTTTTTGGTCTCAAATTAATTTGGTCGTGCGAGCGTTAGACAGCTAATTGCTTTTTTAACGAGAATTAGATTAGTTTCATTGCTGGTTTTGAATCGTATTAGCGTACTTTTAGCTCTGGAGCTCTTTCAAAAGAGTTGTTTGCATTGTTGTAGTTGAACAGACGTGGCGTGATTAATTCATACATATAAGTAAATGAAAGCTCTGCATTTTTAGTAGATCAATGTCAACCTTTTCCTGTGTGTGTTTATCAAGTTGCCTTGACTAGGAGTCAGCGTGGAGTTGTGTTTAGTCTTCAAGCTAGGTTGCTACGTGTTTACGACGAATGGCGCAACCAGGGGGGGCTACGGGGGCTTCAGCCCCCTCCCCCATAGCCAAGTGCTTTAGCACATTTAAACCAAAATGTAGGCGTTTTTTAAACTGGTTTTTGAATTTGATCTGTAAGTAAGGGGGGCTGAAGGGGCTAGGCAATTTAGTTCGTTTAAATGACATTCGAATTTTTTGAAATTTGATGGCGCTAAAATGGCAATTTTTTGCCGAAAAATTGCAAAAATTGCCCAGCGACTGGGGCTTCTCCCCCAGACCCCTTTTTGTAATTCGTTTAATTTGCACCAGTTTTCTCACCATGCCACCTAAATGAGACATTTTTCAAGCTACAGTATTTTAAATTTTGGGTTCATGCCCCCGCTTCCTTCTAAGCAAAATCGTGGTTGCTCGCCTTTCTATCACACACGGTGGAGGCTTAACACTCTTTGTGTTAAACGTCTTACGGAAAAGCTTTGAAACCAGTTTAAAGTCTTTGCTATTTGTCTGACTCTAAGCCAGTTTGCAAATCGGCCATGTAAAAATGTCTTATTATTTTCTTCAATGTTCATTTAGAACGCAGAGGCGGAGCTCGCCTACAGCTTACAAGCTGCCAAGGAGAAGCAGAAAATTCGCAAGGAAGAAATTGAAATTGAAGTTGTTCAGCGACGTAGGCAAATCGACGTCGAAGAACGAGAAATCCAGCGCAAAGACAAAGAACTGGAGGCTGTGGTTAGGCGACCAACGGAGGCAGAGGCTTACAAAGTTAGAACGTTGGCCGAAGGTCAAAGGTAAATATCATATTCTGTATATTGGGAGGTGCTGATGTAATCGCGGCTTTCCCCCCACTATGCTTTTTTATCTGTGCTAGTTCATTGAGGCTTAAACGGTGATTGATTTTATTCAAAACAGGCTGTCAACTCACATCTTATTTGCAAGAATCTACTGCTTTCGGTATAATGTGGCTTGTGATTGTTGCAGTTGTTTTCTGTGCTTTGTCCAAAACAGTGTTTTTGTTGAAGAAAAAAGTCCCCAAAAAATTGTGCAAGACGAAAGTCGATTCCGAAACAGTATTGTGCCTCTGGATACTGTCTATAGCTTATCATTAGTTTCTCATTACATTGTTCTTAATAAAGTCCCAAAAGTTTTCCAGCTTTTGTCATTTTCTTTTTTTCAGCAAATTACTGCGACCATTTTTTCGTTCATGCCTGGCTGGACGGCCTGCACTAAAAATTGGGTGCACTGTAGTTAGGTTTCAAGCTGGCCAGCCAATTTTGGTTGTATGAACAGCCATTTATAACAATGTATGCTGGTAAACTATTATTGGTCTGGACTAGTTTCATCCCGTTTGAAATCATCTTGGGCTAGGTTTGTTTGTTCGTTCAATTAGTTAAACGGCCATTGACCTAAATTTCTGGTGAATAACCATTTATTTCAGTCAAAATGACCAAAAAATTGGCGCAATAACCGAAAAATTAATGTTAATAACAATTTAGCTGTGATGTTTTTGACGTTTACTGGCCTGTGGAAGGATATATATCTTGTTTAATAATATATCCTGTGGGAGGATAACTTTTTCGCATTACTTGTTTTAAGTAGTCGCCGGCACGCAAACGATTAAACCGAAAAATTAATTCCAAAATGCGTGCATTTGACCGAACGGTTTGGACAAAAAACAATAAACTCAGGATTTTGAAGTACGCTGCAAAAATTCTCGAAGAAACTAGTATTGGCGTTGAAAATTGAGAGAAGAGTTACTGTCCTACAAAACATGGTGGTTAAACTTGACAACATAAGTTGTAAATTTATGGTGACACTGTTCATGTATTTATTGTTCAGTTTCGTTCGTATTATTCTTTGATTTTTTTCTCAGGTTTGTTGCTTTTCTCTAGGTTTATTGCTTATTTTTTCAAATTTTTCATCTGTTAATGCTGGCATTGCTGCAATTACTATTTGAGTGCAATTTTTAAAACGGGCCAAAAATATTTTTTTGAAAAATAGCGTTTACAGAAAAGGCGGCATAGAAAATGGCGGTGTTAGAAAACGCCATTTATATTCAGTATTACTGAAAATGGCATTGCCAGTACAGAAATTTTAGTGTCACAAAATGGTGGAACTAGAATATGGCGCTGTTGAAATATTGGCAATAAAAGGGACTATGAGTGACTACCGGCATTGCAATTGCAGCATTTCTTCTGTTTAGACTTCAAACGGTTAGTTAGTGCGGTCGAGTTTTGCGTTAATTACACGTGATAATCAAGTATGCCACGTTCAAGTTATTGTCGCAAACCAACAATAAACATAAATATACAGCTGAAAATAATAATCAATATGCAATGGCTGCGACAGGTTGGCTTCGAAGGAACCGTTAGGCTTCGAGTCTGCAGCCACCCTATCCTTCACGTTAATGACATATACGTGATATAAGTCACTGAAATCTCGCAGCTAAAAACAGGTTGCACTTCCTAGCCGCTATTTTGCGAGGTTACGTGGTTTCGCACAAACTTTCCGTGAGGCTACAGCTGACGGCTAACACTTCCGCACGATTTCTTTATCAATTACTGTACGACTGCAGTTCAATTGGCGTAATGATAAGCCGTGTACTCGTTGTACGTGCCCTGGCATATTGCTGCCAGGAATAGGTGAATTTTATGTACCTCAAGGGTCTGGTCTTCCCAGCAAGGTCAATACGATTTACATCGGCAATCTTTGTTGTCTTCGTGTTCGTTGCTTGTGCGGTAGTGTGCATTTTACAGTTTATGTTGCCGCGTTTGCTTACATTTCTAATTTTCTTTTTTCACATCGTTCAGGAGAGCCCAAACGTTTTTCTGCTGTTCGATATCATGAAATTACTTTGCGGGCCCGGATATCAGGCGAAATCTAGTGCAGACTAATGTGCTAATTATGTGCATTGCGCAAATTAGGCCGAAAAAGAGTGATGACTTCAAAAACAGGTCGTTTGCGCATTTCCCGTGTACTCTAGGCCGTAAATTGGGTGAAGACCAAAAATGTCTTTGAGATGTTTTCTGGGTCGGTTCGTTCCGAATTGAAAACCACAACAATAAATATAATTCTTCAACCTGTTGCTGAGTAATTCGGTCCTAAAACTGTGAAGACCTCCCACAGGCCTATGAAACTTCATCGCACGTTACTTTGACACTCCTGGCGTAGTAGGTGCTTCCTGCATGCACTTTTACAGGACCAAGATCGTGGAAGCCGCCCGGGCAGACGCAGAGAAAATCAAATTGCTGGGCAACGCTGAGGCCAGTTCAATAGAAGCCATCGGCAAAGCAGAAGCTGAAAGCATGAGGCAGAAGGCATCTGCCTATAAACAGTACGGGGATGCTGCTTTGATGTCTTTGGTCTTGGATGCACTGCCAAAGGTACGTTGTATCTTCGAATAGGGTTCGATGCATCGACAATTTGTATTGTCTGGTCAGGCTCAATTTAATTTTCACTCCATTTAATGTTGGTTTTTGCATTATGATGCGAACGAAATCGGATTGTTTTCGTTCGATCGATGCAAATTTCCGGTTTAATGACCCTCTATCAATGGAGCAGAAATCAGCTACTTTTTGCTTCGTTATTGGATGCTGGTTAAGAGAAGTAGATGTAGAGCCGTTTCTTCCAAAAATTCATTTATTTTCAAAATATTTTTTCAGATTGCTGCCGAAGTAGCTGCTCCTCTATCTCGTGTTGATGAGATAGTGATGCTTGGAGGAGACAACTCCACAACCACGTCAGAAGTCACTAAACTACTTGCTGAGATGCCCCCTGCAGTTCAAGCCATCACAGGAGTTGACATTTCCCAGGTAAGCATGGAATTGAGAAAAATGCAAAAAAATTGAGGTTTTGCCCTAATGCGGGTTGCTTTTTTGCATTGGAAAAAATTTGTATTTCAAAAGGGTAGGTAATACCGTATCGTTTCACAAAGGCATTGTAGGGTTTCCTAACGCTTCCGACTACATTGCACCACGATTGATTCGAGGTAATTTGATTTCAGTTTTATTTCGAAAGTGCCAAGATAACTTTGAAAAAGACTATTTGAAAACTGCTGAAGTAAAAACGTTCTTAATTTTTTTCAAAATTCGATATTTTAGTTTTTAAATAAATCCTGACATCTACTTCAAAAAAACTGGGCGATTTCGCAAATATATGGGCAAAAATCGTTTTTTCCGCATCTAAAATAATATTGTTAGTAGTGTTTTATTCCTTCCGCTAAGGTCTAACAACTAATTTACTACCCACTCAAGCCCGGCTATTTATTCAATAAAGCGATTTTGGTTGTAATTGATAACGTTTACCATAAGCTTTAATTCAGTCATAAAATTATAGAATTTGTAATGAAACTACGTTATGCTTTATATTGGAGACCCATTCATTATTTTACTTTATGTTTAAAGAGACATGGTCTAGTGACCTGTACTACTTTCTGCATCTATTCAAAAAGGTTATCTGGCAACGCTAGAATTGATTAAATTAAGATGCACTTCAAAAATGGCGTTTAATCCATTTCCGGAAATCAAACGTTGCGCAATGCCCAGCCAACTCGAATTGGCTAATATATTCATTGTGCTTAATAAGTTCCCAGTATCCTAAATATGAAATTGCCATGAAAAAGTGTAGTGCCTTAGTTCAAACCTTGTATTCATCACGCATTAAGCTAGGTCTACATTTGACGTACAAGCGCAGGCGCGGTCGATTGGATTAGTGGTCGAGTGGATAGAGCGTCTACTACTGAAACAGTAGACTTTGGTTCGATTCCCGATCGGGTCAAGAAAAAGATTGTAAAAATCGGTAATTCACAACTTCCTTGCGTGCTGTTCTGCAATTTAAGCGACAGTGTGAACACACACCCACTGTGTGTGGTAGACAGGTGGCAGCTTGTCTCAGAACACCGAAAGGTCCCTTCGCTAGCTTCTGGCCAAGGCAACTTGGTGAATAAAATGCCATTCAATTCCGGGCGCACCCTTGGTTACTGTTATCAATTTTTGCGCTGCTATGCCTAACGCAGGCGTGCGTCAAATCGTCTTAGGTCAAACAATCCTCGTCAGAATGTCTGGCATCACGTGTAGACCAGTTAAACACCTGGTTTGAAGAGTCAGCGAGTTCTCCTAATTCTCTTTCAATTAATAATGTTTTTTTTAGGTTTTGAAGCAAGTTCCAGGTGCCAAGTAATGCGGAATTTTATCATTGAAGCGGTTTTTACTGCCACTTGGGCTGTGGCTAAAAGCTTTTTTTTTAGCGATCTTACGCTACTTTGCATTGTATCACACTTGCAGCTAGGTTTTGAATGGGGTCTTTTTAAAATTCCGTATCTTCCATCACTATACAGTAATTATTAAAATTTAACGGATTTGTTATTTTTATAGCTTGCTCGCATTTTCGGTCTTCTCTTGTACTCCTTTTTTTGTTTTTTGAAAAAATGAGCGCCAGAAAGGTTTTGCGTAGAAAAGAGTATGCGATTTGCCCTGAATTCCTGTTTCAACGATTGCTGAATTAAACGTGTACTTTTGTGTAAAAGTTCATGTCTGATACATTTATCTATTTTTAAATTTATAGTGCATTAGTGCTACCAACACTTGCCTTGTTGCTATTAAACCTGCCGCTAATTTTGTTTAGTGTTTCTCATGCGTTTTGCATTTTCTTTTGTTACTACCCCATAAAATATTGCATTGAGGTTATGAACATAAAGATATTAATACGATGAATAGTTGCACTAATTTTGTTTTTGGTTCTGATGATACTGTCCATTGTCAAATTTTTTGTTTCCATCGTGTTATGTACTGTACTTGCATAAAATGTAGTCTTTAGTTGCATGCTTTTGCTTATCATGTTGCATTTTATTTTGAATACGTACTAAGTTTTCATTTTGTTTGAAATATTGCCCGTTTTAACACTTCTAAAGAGTTATCTGCTTCAACATTTCATACTGTTACTAAATTGTTACTTCTTTAACTGTTACAAGCACTTTACACTCACTTCTCTTGTATTACAGGTGTATTGTCAATCTGAATCTAGTAATTAAAAGTAGTGAAGTGATAATTTGTATTCCACTGGTTTGCTATTTTAGTTTAAAATTTCTTACGCGAGTTTTCGAAGCTAATTTAACCCCGGAACAAGACAATCATTTTTCGATTTTGAATTTTCGAATGCTTACTTGAATAGTTTTTTTGTAATTTTTTTTTTGTATAATTGGCTTTATGTGTGCCACAGTTCCATAGTTTCACCTTTTTTTCCTGCGTCATTTTGGACTGTGAAAATATTCTGTACTTTTTTCGTTGGATACATTTCAGTCGCTTTGAATCATGGGCGTCGACAGGGAGCGCATTGGGAGCGGCGTCAACTCCCATTTTGGAAAATTACGTTAATTCCAAACTTTTCGTTAAAGTTGCAAAGTTTTTCGTAATTTGTTAGGATTTTTTTAGATTTTAAAACTTCCAGTACAACATTTCGTTCTGGCTGGAGTCGTTGGACTGTTAGTAAACTCGCTAAAATGTTTCATCCAATCAAAAAAATGTCAAATTGTGTTGAAAATCATTAAAAACAGTTACTTTTTATTGAAATTATAACAATTGTTTTTTTTGCCTGGCGTCACTAAAGCGTCATCTGGCCTTTATTAGCTATTCATCTGAAAAACTTGGTCCAGTGTAAAGATTTTTAAAGTCGTCATGCAATATTCGATATCACCCACACGTGGCGCTTGTAATTGTTATTTTTACGTAAATCACTCAAAAACTGTTCGACAGCGGTTCGAATTTCAAAATTTAGTATTGTGGTTGATATCAAGTACTGAAGAAGTACAATTTTTGTACTTCTTTGGTCTGGGTTTGATTCTCTGGAGCTCTCCATCGACTGTATACAGTACTAGTTTCATCGGAAATTTAGCTCAAATGCGTTTTTACTAGAAGTGCAAAAATTGCATAATGGCTGTAGGCTTTGCGCCCCCAGACTCCAATAATACATTAAAACTCCGTTGCATGTCTTAGGCATTAATCCAAACTTTTAAAGTAATCTTATTGCGTGACTGAATTGCTCTAAAGCCTCTTGTTAGTTTTTCATAAATGGTTGCTAAGAATTTCTGCCTATGCTCATGCTTCTAATGCCAACGAATTCGATTCATTCGGATGAAAATTGAAATTACCTGTTCACCTAGAAAATATCTTGTGTAAAGAAGATGAAACTTTATGAATCATTGAAAACGCTACGATTTATTAAAAACGTTGCAAAATTTTTGTGGAAACGTTGCGAAATATTTAAAACGTTGCAAGGCTGTTCTCTGATCTTTGTTGACATGTCGGTACTACAGTGTTTCAATTTTATTTAAGACGATATTTCTCCATCACCGAAAGTCAAACTACCAACTGTTGGTTAAACTTTGTTTAATGTACTTAAATTAGTTGCAATGTCAACACTACTACTCTCGTAATTTTCTAGCACATGTAATGTATTGTTAAAAAGCTTGGTGTAATCTTTTTCGTACTATTTGTCGCATCTGTTTTAAACAGAATTGCGGTTAAGAGTTGCATGGTATGTGATTGTTAAATTTGTACTTTCGCGTGTAGTGTTTTGTGAATACAACATATTTTTAAAACTTAGTTTTTGCATCAATATTCTTTTTATGCTAATCATAAAAGATTTGGTCATTTTCCAATCGCAGTTTGTGATGCTAATTAAAAAGTAAGTTTGTTGGACTTGGCTGTGTCTTATCGAACTGCGAAAAAATGTAAAATCAGAAAACAAGCAGGAGAAATATGTTGACAATATGAAACCACAATATTGATCTAGCTGTAATCGGTGCAGAATTAGTGGCATGTTGAGGTGCAATCTTTGATTAGAATGCAATTTCTCTTCTACGTTTTTGCCTTCAACTACGTTCGACAAATCAAAATTTTTGCTGTTGGTAAAAAATCCTCCGCTCAACTCAATCATAATAGGTTGAAGGACGTTTATAGTCAATTTAAATATTCTTGTAGTTACCTATTGGTAAGTTTTCAGCTAAGTTTTGATACGTTGCCGTTTTCGAGTGAAGATGGAAGAACAGCTAGACGCTTGATTGTTCTTTTTTTCGTCTGCTTGCCTCAATCAATTTTCACAGATAGACTGTTACAGTTCTCGTGCTGTTGAGACAACGTCAGCAATACCACCTTTGTGAAATAAATTGCATGAGCACACAATGAAGATTAAAAACGAGGTCAGTGTTGCCATCAACTATTACCAAAGTCATCAACTATTACCACTGAAAGTAAGATGAAACTGGCAAGTGACTACCTTAAAGTATGAATTTTAAAATTTTGAAACCTTTAAGTCATCGGTAGTCAAAATTTTGGAGAGGTTTCACAGAAACTTTTCGCCACATTTTCAATTGTGTTGCAACTACCACCTTGAATAAATTAAATTGCTCATGCGATTAATGCAACAATGTTTTATAGTAGAATATTCAAAAGCTTTATTGGCTGAAATTTTGCAAGTAATTGGCTTATGTTGCCCAGCTATTCTCGGTGATTAAGCCAGCAAAAACAGAAATAACTTACTGCAGACAACAACAGTTTAAGTTTAGTCGATAAGAACATTGCGAATTGCAAGCAAAATCATTACATGTTTTCCCGAGAGATGCCCCTAACAAAAGTGAACACTTAAACTCTACAATATTGAATGGGGGGACACAGCCGTAACCGGATGCATCTTGGAATGAAAACGTTTCGGAACAGAAAACACAAATATTTACGATCGCAAAAGTTAAAAAAGATCTCCACATTTAAATTGGCCGTTTTGTCCAAACTCGTGGTGCAGACCACAAAAAAAGGTCTTCGCGTCCTAATCAGCCAGGATGCTTACTTTTAGCGGAGGGACGCAAAATTTTGATGGGTGGACGTCAATTCTCGATGGGGGACGCTTCCCCTCATCCCATCCCCCCTACAATTTAAGTACTGCTTAAAGTTCCAAGTAAATGATAACTTTGATTGACTACCCACATTTATCCTCCACAAAGGAGGAAGCAACTGTAGCGCTTTTATTTCGGACGAATAATCCTCATTCGCTTAGAAGTCGACAGCATTCCAAGCTTTCCGGTTGACGCGTGATTACTTCCCACATAAATTTACTGTTTGTTCGAAGCCATCAAGAGAGAATCGTATAGCGTCTTATCCAAGAACGTAACTACTTGACCAGGGTGCGGGTTGAATCGAGATCATGCGATTAGGGTCATCGTAAAAACGACGCCTTTACCCACTCGGTTACGCTGGCAGCAAAGTTGCGATACGGAGCTTTCAAAACGCAGCCGTTTTATGTCAGAGTGAAATCGATTTAATATTTGCAGTTCATTTTTTTCCTTAATACTACAGCATGCAGTAAGCTGAACGATGATTGTCGTTTATTATAATTTGCAGTCGAGATTGAATGAAAATTTAGAATTACACCATCACGATAAATTCGTATTTTTGCCCAACGCCCATTAATAATTTGATAGTACAGCTGAAGATATTGATCATACGACCCGTTAGAAAAAGATTATTAAAATTTGCAAAAAGATTGTCGGTGACGGTAATACTGTAGGCTACTGTATAACTACAGTATTTGCGTAATTATTTAAATTAAGGAGCATAGTGAATGGACTGATTTAGATTAAGCAGGTCAAGATCGTAATAAGGATAAAATAGCATATGCTTCCATTAATTGTCTTAAAATACAGTGGAAGTTTGGTGTCGTCAAACGAACAAGCTATTCCAAGCTAAAATTTGAATTACGCGGCAACTCTTTTAGTCAATATTTTCAAAAACTGAAAAATCAGTACCCGTATGGGAAATTGTATTACAGTTGGACCAAACGAAGCTTTAGTAGTATCAGGTAAATATACATTATATACTGATAGTAAGCCGCTCAAAAAATAGTAGCAACAGTCAGGGCCTACGAGAGGGGGGTTCAGAGGGTACATCGTACCCGGGTCCAGGGGGGCCCGGGCTTAGGGGGCCCGGAAGAGTTGAGGTTGACGCGTCTAGTTTTGGACCAAATTTTTTTCTCCCTTGCCCTTCATCCATCCCTGATTTTGGGAAAAAAATAGAACCAAATTTGAGTGAAGATCTTTTTTTTTTACTCTTCACCTAATTTTGGGCAAAAAAATAGGACCAAATTTATGTAAAGACCTTTTTTGATTTATCTGCAAGTGCTTCACTTAATTTTGGGGGCCCGACGTCGATCTTTCCACCCTCTGGAAAAATTTCTCTCTGAGGCCCTGGCAACAATGACTTGACTAGTTTAACGATTACTGGGCCGTTGAGAGGGGGTATGAAGTATCCCGTCTTGAGATTTTGGGGGGATGCGAGCAAGTAAGTTCCATTTGAAACAAATATTGTGATATATTGAGGAACGCAACTCACTTGAAATTCGAGAGAAGAACAAGTCCTGTTTGAGTGAAGAGCTTATTTTTGGTCTTCATCCTACCTCCGAAGGGTGAAATAGCTGCGCGGTTGAGAAGCTCTTGTTTTTGTTTTGATTCTAGAAGCTTTGTAGTTACTGTGTAAGTTAAAAGTTGGAGACGCTTGAAACTAAGGGTTTGATTTCAATCATTTTCCACCCAAATCCAGCCATTTGGGATCCTACACCTCCCCAAAAAACACCTTCCAGAAATTTCACTTCCCCAAAAAACATTTGGCGGAAATTACATTTCCCCGGAAAATTATTTTCCAGAATTTTACACTTTCCAGAATTTATGCGTGGCCGAAAGTACATTTCCCCAAAATTTATTTCCAGAATTGACATTTGCCAGAATTTACATTTGGCCGAAATTACATTTTCCCGAAAAGTTTATTTCCACAATTTTCACTTGCCAGAATTCACACTCGGCCGAAATTTCATTATTGATAAAATTTTCATTACAAAATTTATAGGTTTAATCGTTTTCAAAAATTTACACGAAGAGGATAGGAGGGGCGAAGGTGGGCATCCCCTCACCTCTTGTAACTAAATTTGACAAACAACGTTACAATTAAAACATTTTTAGTTTTTAGCAAATAAAAGTGCTATTTTCAGAACTATTTCAATAAAGAACAAAAACGATTGCCAATATAGAACTAAGCATAACGATTTATTAGACGCGTTTCGCTTTTAACTTAAAGCGTCATCAGTAGAATGAATTTGCAAAGTAAGAAGCACGAATTTATATACAATAGCCACCCATTAATACAGGTAGCCACGGCATGGCTTAAGATTTGTCATAATTGAATAAAAGAGCGACAGGTCATAGGTTTAAACACACAAGAAAACACAGCCGAATAGCGACGTCATTTTTAAACAATTTAAAACAATTAAGCATTGAAAAGATAAGCATGTTTTAAATTGTTTAAAAATGACGTCGCTATTCGGCTGTGTTTTCTTGTGTGTTTAAACCTATGACCTGTTGCTCTTTTATTCAATTATGACAAATCTTAAGCCATACCGTGGCTACCTGTATTAATGGGTGGCTATTGTATATAAATTCGTGCTTCTTACTTTGCAAATTCATTCTACTAATGATGCTTTAAGTTAAAGCGAAACGCGTCTAATAAATCGCTATGCTTAGTTCTATATTGGCAATTGTTTTTGTTCTTGGATTAAGCAGAAACTCCGACCGTTATGCTCCAATATTTCAATAACATTTGTAATGATATTTTGATGCGTTTTCAGATTATTATTCATAATATTTCTGTGTTTTAATGGTATCTTAAAATTTACAAAAGTAGCATAAACAGTAGCGTAGCTAGGGAAGGGATGGGGGGGGCTATCGCCCCCCCATTGGCCTGTCAACCAAACTGCAGAATAAGAAAAACACCTCGTTTTTAGCTCTTTTGAGACTGTTTTTTGCGCTGGAATTGACTAAAAAGTGATTTAAAGCATCTGCTGAAACATACATTCTGTGGGGGGCTAATTGTCAAAAATTAAAGTCGCAAATCAAAAAAACTTTAAAAAATGCCCAAAAATAAACAATCAAATTTGATCGCTAGTGTAAAAACGCCAAACATAGGTTTTTTCTACAAATATGTTATAAACTCAGGAATAAGGACAGGGGGGGCTATTCAGTGTTAGTTAATTACCAATCACTTCTCTCAATAATCTTTCCATTAGCCCTTCCCCCAATTATTTTTCTTTATAAAATATAGACGAAATAGATTACTCCGTGTGAGTTTTATTGAATAATAGGATTTTATGATTTACCAGCATGTAAACAAGAGAACTGCAATGTTATCATTAGCCACTTCCCATATAGGCCATTAATGCAACCAGTTGAATCACGTTGCGCTGCCAATTTCTATGCCACGTTTTAAAAGCATTATTTTTTGTTAAAATAGGTCTAAAATTAAGTTACTGTATATTTGCAAAAAAATGCAAAATTTGCGAGCGCT
The DNA here is from genome assembly GCA_963965965.1 of Trididemnum nubilum. Lineage (NCBI taxonomy): Eukaryota > Metazoa > Chordata > Ascidiacea > Aplousobranchia > Didemnidae > Trididemnum > Trididemnum nubilum. The sequence goes on along the minus strand of OZ014489.1, from coordinate 24,593,145 downwards.
GGGGGCTACGCCCCCAGACCCCCGTGCTTCCGGCGGCTGGGGGCGCCTTCGCCCAGACCTCCAAAACAGTCCCCCCATTGCGAATTTCTAGCTACGCGCGTGAGCATAAAGAATAAAGGAAATACTTGTACCAATAATTTTGGAGAATTAAGAAAAAGTACGCTATAAGGAACTGTGATTTTGATTTGAGGTACATGATGCGCCTTGAGGGAAAAATTATTTAAAGCAAACATTAAATTATTTCACTGACACCAATGTGTAAATCGGTGAAATCGCTGTTCATTCGAAAGATTGGCAGGAATTTGGTTGCGAACAACTGCTACCTCAAAATTATCCAGTCAAAAGCACACAACAGGGAATTCTTTCTTAATGGCAGGAAATTCGAATTTTCTACCTATCAGTTCTATCCAGTTATTTCCGCAATGACAGTCTCGATAAGACCACTCTAGGTTGTGTATTATTATGCGGTCTGGTTTTGCTGGAACATGGCACGTTCATTTCAATTGTGACGTAACCTGTAGGAATCGCTTATCTCCCTGGCCTATAATAATTCCTTTGATCATCTATGAATGAAATAATGTTCCAAATTGTATGAAATGTGTGTGGCGGGAACTGACATCACAATGAGCTTTCTGTAGGAGTGGCTTTTTCTGTAGATTTGAGCGGAAAACTCTATAAAGCTTCCGGAAAACTCTGTGAAGCGCAATTTACGTCATTGCTGCTTTTTGTGTTTTTGCAAGTTTGAACGGGAAATCTTTGCCAGGAATGCAAAAGTGTTGTTTTTTTAATCGTTTGAGTGCTATCTGGCCTAAAGGCTACCAGCGTGGAAGCCTAGGGAAGAATCACCAGAACGGCGACAGAATTTTTTCGCATTGCTTGTTTTTAAGTAGTCGCCATTCTGGTGACTCTTTCCTTGGCTTCCGCGCTGGTAGCCTTTAGGCCAGAAAGCACGCAAACGATTCAATATTAAAGCTCTGGCCAGCAAACGTCAAAACATCACAACTAAATTATTAAGTGTTGTTTTGCTGGATTTGCATTTGATGTAGATTTTGACAGCTTTGTACCGACAGCTGCTGTTTCAATTTTTGCCGCGAATTACATTATTCTTCTTTATTAGAATAATTTCACAAGCGCAAGAGGCTCATTTTTGCTTAACAATTAAGAACAAACTAAGAACAATCTAGCTTCAGCAATATCAAAAAGATTAAGAACAAACGAAAAAGAATAAACTTCAAATTCACAAAGCAACTAAATTCCGTGCTGATTTAAAGCGATAAAATTTTGGTGATTTTCTAGTTATCTAGCTAAAAAAATGCTCGCATTTTGATTTTGCATTTTTACAATGCTGCAAAAGGAGCAAAAAAGTCCTTTACTTACACTTTGTTATAAGAACAATTTCATAAAAACACGACGCCCATTTTTGCTCAAAATATAAGAACAAATTAAGAACAATGCCAGCCTCAGCAGCAAAAAATTATGCTGAGAACAACAGAAAAAGTATAAATTTCAAATAAACAAAAACTAAATTCTGTACTCAATTCAAACGATAAATTTTGAGTGATTTTCAGGCATTTACAAGCAAAATTGTAACAATTCTGAGGCATGATGAGATAATATTATTCGTTGCGCAGTGCGCAAGCAACTAAATTATATTTTTGACTCTCGTTCAAATGAAAATGCTCGCTTTTTCCCTTTTCCAATTATACGATGCAGCAAAAAGAGCAAAAAAAGCGCATGCTCAAGCAGATAGAGTATTTGAAATAAAACAGTTTTACAAACATGATCACCATAATTGACATCGATGTTCTCAAAATTTAAGAACAAATGAGGCTGAAAATTGCAAAAAATTAAGAGCAGCCAGCCTCAACTCAAAATTTACTGGTTCTTGCACAAAAAAAGTGTAGCTAACTAGACATTTGGAAAAAGAGCTTTACAAACATGGTTGCTAAAATTGACATCGATGTTTTCAGAATTTAAATACAAATTGAGAACAAATGAAACCGAAAATTGGCAAAAAATTAAGAACAACCAGACTCACCTCAATGTTTACTGGTTCTTATAAAAAAAAGTGTTACCTGGGTCAAAAATAATCTTGCTTTGCCTCACTGAGCATGAAAAGATAATATTATTAACATGCTTGCATCATTTTTAATTGCTGAATTTCGTCAGGCTTAAGCTCGAAGCAATTAGCGTAGCCTACTGGCAAACATACTAAGCCAGATTATATCTCTCATTCAGTAAGCTAACTGTTATCATTACGTCTTTTGATCTCACCCAAAGGTCTGGTGTTTTGTTCAACTGTTTCTTGGAAATGAATAACATAACTACAGTATAATGTTTCAAATGAAAAATAGTTTCTTGAAAAATGAATAATTAATGAAATGTAATTTCTGGAAAATAAATTTTCGGAGAAATGCAATTTCGACCCAATGAATTCTGGAAAATGTAGATTTTGGGAAATAAGTCTTCGAAGAAATATAATTTCGCTCAAATGTAAATTCTGGCAAATGCAAATTCTGGGAAATAAGTTTTTGGGGAATTGTAATTTCAGACAAGTGTTCATTCTGGCAAGTGTGATTTCGGCCAAATCCTAATTCAGGAAAAAGAATGTTCAGGGAAATGTTTTTCTGGCTAATGATTTTCTGAAATTTGCTTTTCTGCGAGATGTCAGGACATAGCCATAAGTGTACTCGTTTACGCGTTAGCGCAAACTGTAATCTAAATTGCTTAAGCAGGGTGACAAACAGAACTCCCTATTTGTACAGATGGGTAGTTCAATACTGTAGTAAGTCGGAGATTTGTGTTGTTACGTTGCCGTAGCATAGTCTGGGGGAAGGGGGTGCTGTGTCATAGCCCCCCTTTGGTATGTGAAAAAAAAAACTGAGAACCCTATATTGTGTATATTTCACCTCTAAAATCAGCGATGCCCCCTTTTAGACGCTGACCGGCAACGTCATGTGATCAGGACGGGTAGAATCTGAAAACGGCGCAAATTGTAGCGCTGCAGGCTAAAGACGTCATATCAAGATGTGACATACAGTATAATTAAAAATATCAAGGCGTGATAGCAAGACGTGATATATAATCAAAAAATGCTTTTGTGCCAAGTGCTCTTGTTCTAAACCCTCTTAACTGAAATTAATTTAAGAATATAAATATAATGATAGCAGTTATAGCTTAAACACAATATGATTTAGAATAGCAATACTTATGTAGTAATTGCAATTTAAAACCCATGATATTTAAGCGTGATTTAGCTTATTCTATTGTTGAATTCATGAATATCTACGGTTTCGGTATGTGCAAATTTCATTCTAACTAACAGTGCATAAAAGCCAGTTTTTCTTGCAATGAAATAATTTTATCACTTTTTTTTTTATATGTTGTAGTTGCTTTCGGATAAAACTCGGCTAAGCATAACAGAAAAAATATTCAAAACCTAAAATGAAACTGATTCATATCTCGGTTGGTAAAAATAATCATGGTGATCTTTTATTTCAATATTTGCTTTTAGGCGGCTGCTTCACAAGTGATAGAAAGCGGTATGTGATTGGAGGATGGGCTTGGGCTTGCTGTTACGTGACAGATGTGCAGAGGTACATTTTTAAGTCTATCTTCTTACACGGTCCGCTGACGCCAGTGCGTTTGTTTATACACAATTGTTCTTCATATACCATTTTTGACACAGCAAATTATCATAAATTTATTGCTAAAACATATTATGAGCTGTCTGTCTGCCAGGAATTGAAATTAAAGTTATTTGAAGTCCAAAATTTTTGGTGTGGTAACCTTTTCGTGATTAATGTAATTCAGGATATCACCTCTAAAGCAGTTTAAGTTTGATTTATTTATGCTATGCAAAAGCTTCGACGTAAAACATTGGAGACAGTATTTCCGTTTTTGATTCAAAATACTGAAAATTCTTGTTCTTTTAATTTTATTTTTTTATAGAATATCGTTGGAGGTTATGACTATAAAACCAAAATGCCTGGATGTCGAAACTTCAAGAGGTGTTCCTGTAACAGTAACTGGAGTCGCGCAGGTCAAACAGAAATCTTTTTTGGTTTACAAACAGTTCACTAGCAAAATTCCATTAATTAGTTACTGCTTATTGCGTAGCATGCATGCTAAAAATTCAGCAGCTTAATATGCGATTTTTAAATACTTTCGTAAATTATCAAAACTTGCTCAAAAGGGCAAAACTATGCTTCAAAGATTTTTTTTTTGCTTTTGGTATAGACCCAATTACGAAAATGAATTTTGGGCTGCGCTAAGGTTTTGCAAAATTTATATTATTCAAATAGAATAAAACTATTCTAATATCATCAAAAACATTCTAATCTTTAAACTATTCAAACTGATTTTGGGGTTGTTTGACTAGATGACCGTAACAGTCCCTTCCCGTCTTCGGTCGAGAAAAAAATTATTAATTTTTTGTGCAATTTATTTAAACTATTTCTATGTAGTGTAAATTTTTACTTTTAACGTATATAAATCGAACTTGAACTGATAATAGTAATACTTTTTGTTTGGATAAGATTGATAATAATGCTTTAAGAGTAAACCAAAACATTTCCAGTTCAAATATGTTTCATTAAATATTGACTTTGATATTTCTGATTAAACTTAGCGCTATATTTTCTGCTCCAAAATACGTGGTATATTTTCGAAAAATTTTACGCAGCTTTGAAAAATATTGGTACGCCTGGCAAGAACGAAATCTACGAACGACCGGTTTAAGATGTTTGTTCACACATCTTAAAAACCTGTTCGATTAACCAAGAGCTTACTCTCGTAACCTCAGCGGTTTTCAGGTAAAAATTATGTCTGACAAAGACCTTCTTGCCATTGCTTGCGAGCAATTTCTTGGTAAATCTGTTGAAGATATAAAAAGCGTTTTGCTGCAAACATTGGAGGGCCATCTACGAGCAATTTTAGGTATGCTTTTATAACTTTTTTTACTTAAATAAAAATTAATCAGACGAAATGGTAAAAAGTCAAACAACGAAGCGTTTACACAATAAACAGGAGATCTAGGGATCGATTCACGGGCCGGTTACATCAAGACATAGCGTTGCCAACATCTCGCCACCGCCACACTATTCAAAAAGAGCTGCGTCAGCGTGTCATCCAGGCGCAATGACGCGTGGGCATGGGCCCCTCTAACTTGAAGCACGCTTCGGCGCAATTTGTTCATCAAGTGGAATTTAAATTTTTGTTGTAGTCTTTGAAGACTGGAATGTCAAAAAAATAAAAGCCGAAACTCCAAAAAATTTCAGTTATTTCCACCTGCATACAAAGTACAGTATAATTCAGATGTGTGAGTTTAAACTTAAGGACATGCTTGCCGGTGCATCGTAGTATTAGCTTACCAAAAATTCTGCAAAAATAGCATGACAATCAAAGAATGAAAATCTTTGAAACTGTCAGTTCTCAAACATTCTAATCTGTCACAATTTGCAACACTTGATTTGATTCGTGGTGAAAAAATTGAAGATATAGGGCGCCACCCATAATTTCGCAATTCTGCAACGCTTAAAAAGATTGGTGTGTTTTCTATTCTACAGTAGCTAGAGAATGTTTAACGTCTCATCCATCACAGTCCGGCTCAACAAATTCAATTTTTAATTAGTGAACTTACTGAAATTTTCAATAATGAAAATAATTCATGTAATTGCAGGTACCCTTACTGTTGAAGATGTTTATCAAAACCGGGAAAAGTTTGCTGGTCTAGTGCGTGAAGTTGCGGCTCCAGATGTAGGTAAAATGGGAATCGAAATCTTGAGTTTCGTCATCAAAGACGTGACGGATGACGTGAATTATTTGAGTTCAATCGGCCGTGCTCAGACCGCCATTGTGAAAAAAGATGCAGCCATTGGAGTCGCTGAGGCTTACAGAGACAGTGGGATTGTGGTATTGCTTTGTTTTAAGTCAAAATGCTTGCTACTGATGGGATAAGTTAATAGCGATTCGATCTGCATTTAAAAAAACTTTAAAACACCTTTTGCAGAGCTGTTGGTAGGGCTAAAACAGCATTTTCAGAGTTGGAGGTTGCAAAATTACACAGCAAATTATTAGATAGAAATAGCACTGTGTGATATAAGTAGTGTCAGCTTTGTACCTCTTATCCATAATTTTTTGTACAGTCTGTTGTTGGTGTTCACATTCATAGTCAGATTTATCTCATCTCATAGTCACATGCCAAACACCACAAAATTAATCATTCTTCTCTTTTATTAATTAGCACAAAAAATTAAAAATCGCGCAGCAGAACTGTTGGCAGGATTTTGTGACGAGGGGAGAGGAGCGAAAACTGCAAGTTGCAATAGAATTTCAACATAATTTAAGAAAACCAAAAAAGTTTTTCTCAAAATTTTCTTCAGATTTATACAGTTTTAAGTGATGTTTTGGTGAAGACCAAAAAAGGTCATTAGCCCATTCGGGCATCTTTTCACTGTCGCTCAGACAATTAAGTCGGTTTGCTCATTTCACAAAGGGGAAGCATTGCTAAGAGTTTTACTACTGAATTTTACTACTACTGAATGTTACTACTACTGAATTTTACTACTAAATTAAATATTGAGGTGGGCCAAGGCAAAAGGGGGCTATGGCACAATCCCCCAAATACGCCACTGCTAACGGATGTTTTGCTTACCCTCAGTCGGCCACGTATTCCGCATTATTCATCTCGTTTTCAGTTCTTTTTTGTTGTCTTTGGTTTTAAGACCGAACAAAAATAATGACTGAAATTCACTTCGTTTGCTAATACTGAAAGCAATACCAGTTTTGAAATTTAATAATGAATCAACACCTCGAACGATTCTGCAACGTGTAGTGCAACCGTCGAGGGTAGGCTCCCGGCATCTAAATCATGCGATTTCCATCAATTGTCCTTGATCTGCAATCGTTGTTGACCAAAAGTTGATGGAAAAGTGCGTCAAATATCCGTGACGACTTTTTTTTTGGTCATCCCTTATTTGCAGGCCAAAACTGTCCCTTCTTCTTTTTGCTTCTTGCGTCTGATATTCTTCCAGAGCCTATCCAGTATCCACTGTTTGTTTAGGACAGCAGCGCTGGCTATTCTTGTCACGTGTTTAATAATATTATAACGGTTTCAACGTTTATATCTTTAAATAGGAAGCGAAATGTGACAAGGCTCTGTGGGATGTCAAGTACGATGCTCTTACAAAAATCGCCTTTGCCGAGCACATTTTTGAAAAGAATGTGGCCGCAGATACCACGAAAGTTAACTCTGCAGTAAGTTGTAACTTTTCTGAAATTTTTAGGATGTTGCTGTGTTTTGCTAGGCTGGTGCAGCATTTTTGGGTAAACATGCGTCAAAATCATATCGACTGTCTCGATTGAACTATCTACAAGTGCTAATATGACATAATCACTTTTAACTCTATCGATTTGGAGCATAATGTTTGGGACATATAGAAATATTTTTGATATCAAACTATTGAAAATCAATTATTCACAAACCATATAATTTAAAATCTAAAAACAATTAACTAAAACCCCCTACAGGTTTCGTCTTTCGACTTGTCAAGAGGGTAAGGAATAAGGTATACTCTCTTGAAAAATTGAAAGACGAAACAGGCTGTAGGGGTTTGATTTATTGTAGCCGACAGGGTAAAGGCGTTGTTTTATGATCGCAAGATCTGGGTTCAACCACAACGTAGTCACGTAGTTGCGTTCTTGGTTAAGACGCTTTACGATGATTATCTCTGCTTGGTGACTTCGAACAAGCAGCAAATTTACGTGGGAACAAGTCAAACGTCAATGGAAAAGCTTGGAATACGGTCGACTCCGGAAGAGAAGTCAAACTAGTAAAAGAAGTCAATCGAGTAAAAAAACAAACGCAAAACTCAAAAAAATTGTCAACTTCTTAGCGGGTGCAGATTCGTTCACAAAATAGCTCCATCGTCACGTTTTTTGACATATAGGGTAAAGATGCATCAATCCATTAATCAAAGTTTAAATCTGGCAAAGATCATCTTGAAGATTTTCGAAATCTGTTTGATAAAAACGTCAACTTGAACGTTTTAACTTAAATAATGTACTCCACCATGTGTGGTAAACAGGTGGGCGGGTGGCAGCTTGACTTGAAGACAAAAAGGTCCCGTTGCTGCCTCCTAGCCAAGGCAACTTGTTGAATAAAATGTAATCACAATTACTTTATTATGCTACTCGTATTTTTAATGTGTGTAGGACGCAGAAGCGGAGCTCGCCTATAACTTACAAGCTGCCAAGGAGAAGCAGAAAATTCGCAAGGAAGAAATTGAAATTGAAGTTGTGCAGCGACGTAGGCAAATCGACGTGGAAGAACGTGAAATCCAGCGCAAAGACAAAGAACTGGAGGCTGTGGTTAGGCGACCAGCTGAGGCAGAAGCTTACAAGGTCAAAATGTTATCCGAAGGGAAAAGGTACTAATTTCTTGTTTTGAAATTCCGTAACCTAGGTTAGAATTTTGCTTTAAAAAGCGTGCGGTCTGGGTTTATTTCTCAGTTGGGCCTTGTCAATGACTTCAAAGTTAGCATCTTGCTTTGCTGCACTTGCTAAATAATGAACTTATTAAAACTTAATAACTGCGCACAGGCTCAATGAACAGCTCAAAAAAGAGATCCTCGGAAAAAGAAATTATTAGTTAGCGCCAGAGATACATTGGCGATAACGTATGAAGTGCAAAAATCCATCAGCTGTGGAAGGATTTTTGTTTTATCCTGGATAGGGGTGAATTTACCCACCTATAAAAAGTCATGCAGAGCACTAAATTTCGCAGCGTGTGAATTGGTTTTCAACATTTTTTAAAAACTTATTTTTGAGTTTGTGACGTCTTTTACGGTAAAAAGGGCGTTATTTTGATGATGTCATAAGCAATTACAACTTTACTTCGCACATGAATTAATGTTTGTTGGGAATGTAAATTGTAAATTAACGATAAATGCAAGAAGCAAAAGGCTGAAATCAAGGTGATAAAGGACGATGGATACGGATGCGATGACGACATCCCTAAATTGCAGTGAATTTTACGATTTGACTTAATGACTTAAGCAGACCAAAAAATTAGAGCTCATTGTTTTATACAACCAAATTCAAGTATTGAATGGTTAATTTAAGTGAAGATCAAGTCTGTTCAAAGAAAGAATCTTCTCATAATAGGCTATAGACGGTATCCAGAGTCTTACAGGCACAATTAAACCTTTGATTAACAACCTAAGACATACTGTTTGGGAATCGACATTCGTCTTTTATTCTTGTCTTTTATACGCTGATGTGCATTCGTGTAGTCCTTGCTATGCTGACGAGGAATAAAAGACGAATGTCGATTCCAAAACAGCATGTCTTAGGCTCTTAATCAAAGGTTTGATTGTGCCTATAAAAGCGTGATTATGCTAAAAAGCAGATTATGCTAAAATACGGGCGCAAGTAAAAATTGCTGTATACAGTATAATTTAATTAGTTGTGCAGTAATTATAATTTCATCTTTATTCACCAAGCTGTTTTGGTCAAGAGACAGCGAAGAGACCGTTCGGTCTTCGAGTCAATCTGCCGCCTGCTCACCTGCTTACCACACTCGGTGTAGGCCTCACACTGTCTCTTTTATTGCTGAACGTCAATCAGCGAAGCCGTAAATACTAATTTTTGTAGTCCTTGGTTTGGCACGACTGGCAATGTACCGTTTCAGTAGCAGATGCTTATCTACTCACCACAGACAAGTTGAGATCGGTTATTTTTTCCGTCTTCAAAAAAAACTGATTTTGACAGAACCAAGGTTGTGGAGGCCGCCCGGGCAGACGCTGAGAAAATGAAACTGCTGGGCAACGCTGAGGCTAGTGCAATAGCTGCCATTGGCAAAGCAGAAGCTGAAAGCATGAGGCAGAAGGCATCTGCTTATAAACAGTACGGGGATGCTGCTTTGATGTCTTTGGTTTTAAACGCCTTGCCTAAGGTAAAACTGTACTGTTATATAGTCTTGGTGCTATAGGTAGTTCTTATAATATTGTGGTTGTGTTAAGAACCAGTAAATCTTGTATTGAGGCTGGCTTTTCCAAAATTTTCATGAAGTTTAAGCCTCATTTGTTCTTAATCTATTCTAAAATTTTGTTGGAAAATATATTGATCCAAATTTATTCTTACTTGATTAAACGTTATTGATTATGTTTATTGAAATGGTCTTTAGACAAATCAACAATAGCAAAAATTAAAAAAAGTAAGTTTTTGTCCCTTTTTTTGCGAAAAAAAGAACGTGTTCGTAATTTCTTTTTCATGCCAAAACTGAGATTGTTCTCAATTGTTTTAAAATTTTGAGCAAAAAAGGCCTTCGTGTTCTAGGAAATTTGTTTTTGAAAACAAAAGTGCCTCTGAAAGCTTATACAGTAATAAATTCCAGAGGTGGAGTCCTCGAGGACACATTTTGAATTCCTTGGCCTTAAAGCCTCCAAGTCCTCAAAAATGCCCTGTCCTCGGCCGAGGACAGCACTAATGTTTGATTGGTTAAAAGTGGGCTAACGTCATGACCTTTTTTTTCTTCGTCTGAAATTTTATTGAAAATTTGCGATTTTCTGCGCGAAACCTTTTTCTCTTTTTTTTGAGAACGCCTAAAGTTTCGCGGAAAATTTGCGATATTTACGCGAAGATCTTTTTTTTCTTGAGAACAGTTGCGCGTTGTGTCCTTGGTCCTTGGCCTCGAGCATTTCTGTCCATGACCTCAAGAAGGTCAGTCCTCGAAAAGTCGGTCCTTGGCCTCGGTTTTTTTTTGTCCTTGGCCTTGGCCTCAAGCCTTATGTCCTTGACTCCACCTCTGTTAACTCACTTTATGCTGATAAGATGCTTGCACACTAATCAGGGAGGCCGGGAGGGTAATGGCATCATTTTTATAACGACTGTGATTGTATGATCTGAGTTCAACCCGCACCCTGATCACGTTGTTGCGTCCCTGGATAAGACGCTCTACGACGATTATCTCTGCTTGGCGGCTTCAAACAAGCAGCAAATTCAGTGGACTAGAATTCGAAGAAATTCACAGGAACATTTGATCACTGGAAACTCCTAAGCAGATGCGGATTCCTCCAACCACGAAGTAGTCATTGCAATGAAAAGTGCGCGGATCATCCAATATTTAGCGTCTGACGATGTCGGTGACAGTAGGATAAATATGCGCTGCAACAACAGCAATAGCGCTAGGTAAATAATAGCCCATCGATTGGACATCATTGTGAATTAAACCGAGCACACGCCGATTCGGGAAAGGCTTCAGATCATCCCATATTTTTTATCAAATTGCAGGTGGAGAGTTGAGTGCACCGAATTTAGGTAAAACGAAAAGATCGTCTAAAGCCTCTTGGATGGTTCGTTTCGTCAATTTTACAACACAAACCCTATAAGCACAGAATAGGCGAAAAAAAGTGTCGCCTACTCAGGGCCCCGCATTACTTTTATCCGCTTACATTTCAGTAGCCCAAGCTATTACGGTGTCCCACCATAATCCGACCGAGGGTCGTGCAAGCGGCCAGTGACAGACCAGCATACAATTGACAATCGAGTCATGAGAAATTTTTACAACTTTCTGTGGACTAGTTCGCCATTATCCACTGCTATAACTTTTTGTTTCTCTTGAACAAGATAATTATATGATATGTGCAAAAATAAGTTTTTCCGAAATTTGTTTCTGCTAAGTTACAAAATAAATTTCAATTGCAAATTTCAGCCAATATTTTAAAATTATTATTTTCGATCTTTTTTCTAGATTGCTGCCGAAGTAGCCGCTCCTCTTTCCCGAGTTGATAAGATAGTGATGCTAGGAGGAGACAACTCCACAACCACATCGGATGTCACTAAACTTTTTGCTGAGATGTCTCCTGCAGTTCAGTCCATCACTGAAATTGATATCTCTTAGGTACCGGCACGTCGGGATCCGTGCACGTCAGTATCATTCTCTACAAAGATGAGTTCTCTACAAGTGGTTAGCAAACTCCGTACGTCACGAAATAGCAGTTTTGTACACTTCTGGCGACGCCAAAACCGTCATAATTAAATCAAACACTTCTTTACACTGTTCTTTCATTGACAAACTCGATCGCATGACTGCTCCGTCACGCATGAGCACTACTGTCCATACAGTAAATAAAGAAAAAAACACAAAAACTAATAAAGAAAGAAAAAAGAGAAATAGTCAGCCAACTCCTAATAAATAGAACTCTGGTGTCATGTTTATCAGACTCAGTCCTACTTCGTACCTAGCCAAGAGACAGAAAAATGAACTAGAATTTGATGAAAACCATCCAGCTTAATTTTAAAACTAAAATCGATTTACACTGAAATCCATGTTACTTTCAAATTGAGCCAAATGATTTTATAAAGTGATTGTTCATTTTTTTGTTGAATATACTTTAAAATCTTCGAAACGTTACCGTCCAAGGTTCGATCGTGAGATATAACACAACTGTAATAAAGAATTACATAGCTGTAGAAGAAACAAAAACATAATACAGTATTAATAAACTGATGTTGACGATAAATCTAAAGATCAGTCTAAACTACCAGAGTAAGCGATTTTCACAGCACCTACAAGTAGTGCTCGATGCCAAAGCAGAGCTAATACAGTATCCAGGTGAAACTATTTATTTAACATGTTTATGTCTTCGAAGCAGCTTTTCGGCTGATACTTGTCAAGAAGAATAGTCAGAACGGAGAGCGCAGAAAAAGGAGCCGCTTTTTATAGGAAAAAGCCGAGCCGTGATTGGCTGGAAAAAGACCAATGAGAGAGCGTCATTTGTGTACAATTTTTATGCTGTACAGTATGCACAAATTCTTTTTGTCGGCAGAGGGCGGAGTTAGAAGTTTTGATGATCAAGTGGCTTCAAGAGTGGATAAATGGAAAGGAGAGCGGTCTTGGACAAGAATAAAGAATCTACTATCATCGTAATGTTGTACACAGGCAGGATTTAGTAAAAGATGAAGTCTAATGGCTGAATCAGAAGCAAGAGACAGGGTATTAGACTGGGTGGAAGGTTTGCACTGGCGGGCAGGAAGTATGAATTTCTGGGAAGAAGAGCAAGAGCGGTAGATTTGCGAATGTGCTGTTTAATTTTGTCGAGCAGCCATTGGAAGGTACAACCTACATACCGACTGTCACAGTAGCATGAGAATTGATAAATCATGTTGCTTTTCTGTAAAGCTGGCAGTACATCCTTGTTGGTAACGAAGACAAGCTCGTTGGGAGCGTAAGCAATGCGTGGTTCTACAGCGGTAAAGAACTGTTTAACAGCAGATTTTGTTTGCTTTTCAAACTGGGTATAGAAGCAGAACCGAACCATGGGAGACGTAGATAGACGGGGCATGTTTCGGTTGAAATTTAGGCAGAGCATGGAATTGTTTCATTTTCGTAGCCACAAATGACTTGATAACATGCTCCGGGTATCCATTAGTCTGTAGAATGAACTTGATTTTGTCTAGTTCAGATGGCAATCTAAAGTCCTAATTGCTCAACTTCAGCACCATTGTCCCCAATCGCCCCAAAAGCACTACGCTTTGAAAGCCAAACTTAGCAATCTGGCGCCCGCTTACTGTGGCACAACTATTAATGATGGCGATTTTCTCGAGAATTTTTCAGTGCTATCAAATCTCTGCGATCAAACAGCAACATCCTGATTACCAAACCAGACAAGGAGCCGGGCGTGGTTACTTTGAACAAAACCGACTACATCACAAAAATGAAGTCCATTCTTGAAGGCGAGGCCAAATTTTTAACACTCTACCCATCCAGGAAAAATGACAACTCCTCAAAGACCGAATCCAGGATACAACACCGCCAACTGCAGTTGCACAAAGACGATTTGCTACCTACCAATTTATATGAACTCATTCGACCGACTGGCTCTCAGCGGCCGCGCATATACTGCCTGCCCAAGATACACAAGAATGAGGCGCCCAAAACACACAAGAAAGATGTGCCACTCCGACCCATCTTGTCTATGACCGGTTCAGCGCAACACCAGTTGGCCAAGTCTCTCTTCTCATCTCGAACCCGTTCTCACTTCCTACTCGAGTAACTGCATACATGACTCTTTCACCTAGGCTTACATCATCAAAACTTCAAAGTTGGACCCTTCCTCCGTCTTTCTCTGCTCTTTTGACAATTCAAGTTTATTTACTAATGTCCTCTAGCAGATACTATTTAAATCTGTGCTGACGCCCTCTACAGTTCGGAACACGCTCGTGCACCGTTTCCTCGGCAAGTCTTTGTTGAACTTATGAAGATGGCTACTTCTTCTGCCGAGTTTAGCTTCGATGACATTATGCAACGCCAGATCGACGGAGTCGCCATGGAATCACCCCTTGGACCAGCCCTAGCCAATATTTTTGTCTGCAACGATGAATCTAAACTTTTCCAGACCACTTCCAAGCCGGAGATGTATTACCGCTATATGGATGACTCTTTCGTAGTATTTAGCAACGAAGAAGAGTGCGATCATTTATTGCACAGTCTCAACTCGCTCTACCCTTCTCTTCGCTTTACTTTTGAAAAAGAATCGAATCTGGCTCTCCTTTTTCTGGACGTGTTGGTTGAAAAATCTTTCAAGTTCATCACTTCCATCTACCGGAAACCCACATTCACCAGTCAATATCTACGCTGGAATTCCTGCAGTCCACAGAAACGCAACACTAACTTAATCCTGATCTTAACTCGCCGGACTCTTGCCATCTGTTCTTCGAAAGATTGCCATCTGAACTGGACAAAATCAAGTTCATTCTACAGACTAATGGATACCCGGACCACGTTATCAAGTCGTTTATGGCTACGAAGATGAAACAATTTCATGCTCTGCTTAAATTCCGACCGGAAACATGCCCCGTCTATCTACGTCTCCCATGGTTCGGTTCTACTTCTAAACCCAGTTTGAAAAGCAAACAAAATCTGCTGTCAAACAGTGCTTTACCGCTGTAGAACCACGCATTGCTTACTCTATCAACGAGCTTTTCTCCGCTACCAACAAGGATGTACTGCCAGCTTTACAGAAAAGCAACATGATTTATCAATTCTCATGCGATTGTGACAGTCGGTATGTAGGCTGTACCTCCCAATGGCTGCTCGACAAAATTAAACAACACGTTCTCAAACCTATCCGCTCTTGCTCTTCTTCCCAGAAATTTATACTTTCTGCCCGCCAGCAGGGCATGGTATGGAATAGAATGGAATGGAAATTTCGGTATGGAATATGGAAGATGCCAGAATGGAATGGAAGATTTCAAGAATGGAATGAAAGGCAATGTTCCATACTTCCATACCAATTCCACACTAGATTTCGTGCAATGTATTTACAAAGAATATATACGGATGTCTAGTAGTGATAAATAATACTGCATTGTCACAGAAGTATTCAACTTCAATATCTACGCGTATTATTTGTCGACAAATCGCGGTACTTTGGTTGTATATTATTGCGCAAACAGTGTACGTATTGCATCATACTAAGTACATTGCAATTTGCAGCATTGATGTTATATTTGGCGACTTTGACAGGTTTGACTTCTTGTTTTATTTTGAGATTGGCAATTTGCCAAGTCAATTTTTTTTTCCATCGTCACAAAAATTTGTATTTGCTATTTTATCCCCGTTTCAGCTTAATTTTATTTATATTTTTAGTACTTAAGCTTATAGTAATTCTTTTTGATGTTAAAGCTATTGTTTATTTAGTTTCAGTTTTTTTTTGGCATTTTTCGAGTGCAACAGTACACGTGTACAACAGCATTAGCAATATTATTAATCGTTTGCGTGCTATTTTTCGCATTGCTTGCTTTTAGGTAGCCGCTGTTCTGGTGACTCTTCCTTAGGCTTCCGCGCTGGTAGCCTTTAGGACAGACAGCACGCAAACGATTAATAATAAAAGCTCTGGCCGGCAAACGTCAAAACATCACAACTAAATTATTATTAGCATTAGCAATATTAGTATTGACAACCAGGGGGCCCAAGTCCCCTCAATTTAATTTTTTTCTTGAGCCAATTTAAATGTACAAACCGGGAGAAATTTAGAGTTTTTGTTTTAAAAGGTGCGACCTCTGGCCCTCATGTAACTTTTTTATGAAATAATATGTTTTAGGCCCCCAGCTAACCTTTATATTGCAATAACATGATTAGTAACCATCTATTGCATCTAATGTACCAACTTTAAATAACTTGAGACGGGCGCGTAGCCAGAAATTCGCAAAGGGGGGGGCTGATTTGGGGGTCTGGGGGGAAGCCCCCAGCCGCCGGAGGCACGGGGGTGCTTTATAATGCTTTTAAAACGTGGCTTAGAAATTGGCAGTGCAAACATGATTAAACTGGTGGCATAAATGGGCTATTTGGGAGGTGGCTAATGGTAAAATGTTAGTTCTCTTGTTTAGATGCTGGTAAATTATAAAATCGAATAGTTCAATAAAACTCTCACGGAGTAATCTATTTGGTATACAATTTATAGAGAAAAATAATTGGGGGGGGGCTAATGAAACGAGATTTGATAGAAATGATTGGTAATTAACTGCTACTGAATAGCCCCCCTTCCTATTCCTTAGTTTATAGTGTATTTGTTGATGACACTTATGTTTAGCATTTTTAAACTTGCGATCAAATTTGATTGCTTATTTCTTACCATTTTTCAAAGTTTTCATTTGTTTGTTAGTTTTATTTTTGACAAATGAGCCCCCCCTAAACCTATGTATCAAAAGATGTTTTAAATCACTATTTAGTCCACTCCAGTGCATAAAACAGTCTCAAAAGTGCTAAAAATGTAGAGTTTTTCCCAATCTGCATTTTGGTCAGCATGCCAATGGGGAGGGGGCTATATCCCCCCCCTGGCTACGCTACTGACTTGAAATCTGCCTCCACCACCTCTCAACTTCAAATGACAATCCATCCGCTTCTCGCCAGTTTTCACGCGACAAAATACTTATAAAAAACTGGCTAGAGGAAATGCTTATTAAACAAATTATTGAATTTTGAATCGAGGGTGCCTGGGCCCCTGGTCGAACATATATTTCTAAAACTCTGAAACTTTTTTTTTTTTTCATGACAAAGCAAAAATCTCCAAGGCAGATCTTCGAGTGAATTATTTAATACTCAAAATGTTGCTGAAGCTTATGTACCTTGCTTCCCCTGACCTGGGCCAAGTCGCAAAATTTAACCCTAAAATGCAAGGTTTTAAACGTGTTTTGGACTTGACCTGAAGTAAAGAGAGGGATTTGTTTAATTGGTTTTCAAATCTCAGAAATTTTATTCTTTCAAATGGCTCTGAAAACTGTGTGAAACGTGATCCGAATGGCATCAAAACAGCTGTTTTTTCCAAAAAATTACAAAAAATCGCCCAGAGGCTTGGGGTTCCGCCTCGTCTCTGATACGTTTGAGTTGCACTAATTTGGTCTCCACGTCTCCCAATTTTGATATATTTGTAAAGCTTTTAACCTGCTGTTCAAGTCCTTCCTTTTTAGCAAAATCCTGGTTATACGTACCAAATCAGACCCCCAGCTTCTGATATTTCATTCTTTGTCCCACAAAAAGTCCATCTTTTCAAAAATTTCTGATGACGTCATTGCATGTGATTTGCGGTTTGGCTCCCCCCCAATCCAAAATCTTAGCCATGCCTATGCAACAATGTGCAATGTGCATACCAGATACCGGTGGTTGTATCTTTGTATTGATACGTGCATCTTCACGAGTGGTTGCTTACAACTTTGCAAAGATACAAGATATACGTTGCATTGCTTCCAGTTTAAAAGTCCTTTGGTATGGAAATCTGGAATGGAAGAAAAATTTAGTATGGAATGGAATATGGAATGGAAGATTTTTAGTATGGAGTGGAAATGGAACGGAAGAAAATTGTCTGTATGGAATGTGCAAAAATCATCTTCCGTTCCATTCCATACTACGCCCTGCCCGCCAGTGCAAACCTTCCACCCAGTCTAATACCCTGTCTCTTGCTTCTGATTCAGCCATTAGACTTCATCTTTTACAAAATTCTGCCTGTGTACAACATTACGATGATAGTAGATTCTTTATTCTTGTCCAAGACCGCTCTCCTTTCCATTTATCCACTCTTGAAGCCACTTGATCATCAAAACTTCTAACTCCGCCCTCTGCCGACAAAAAGAATTTGTGCATACTGTACAGCATGAAGATTGTGCACAAATGACGCTCTCTCATTGGCCTTTTTCCAGCCAATCACGGCTCGGATTTTTCCTATAAAAAGCGGCTCCTTTTTCTGCGCTCTCCATTCTGACTATTCTTCTTGACAAGTATCAGCCGAAAAGCTGCTTCGAAGACATAAACATTTTAATCAAAATGATTCTCAAGTTCTGCACCACCAATCAACTCTTGAAACTATGTAACGCGAGTTAATATTGTGCGACCATTGATTTTATGCTAATATAAACATCAGGCACATTAAATCTCTGTAAAAAGCATTCAAATGCGTCATGCATCAACCGAATAAGCGCTAAAATTCTTTACCAGTGCAAATATTATTTCTCCACTTTCGAAAGGTTGTGTTTTTCAGATTTTGTTACCAATGGTTGTGTTTTCCAGAACAACAACCATGCTCCAAGCAAATGGCCAATAGAAAATTGCTTAAAAGATTTAGTCCTAATTTACGTTTTGCTGAGGTCACCATGCATTGTCATTGTGCTTGCTAGAGCAGATACAGAACATCAATAAGCATCAGCAATAATGTGGTGTAATCAAACAAACCTATATCGAATTTTAAAAGTTACTAAAACCTCAATCAAATCAAATCTTTAACATATTAGACTGAACGTGTAATGAGCGAAGCGTGTAACGAGTTTGCAGGGCTTAACTCCTCGTCATTGCGCTCGGGCAACACAGCTCCTTTCGAAAAAATGTCGCAGCGGTAGCGAGCCGATGGCAACACTGAGTTCGATTTGAAAGGTCCGAAATTCTCGTTCCAGAGACGAACGCGTTACTGCTCGTCCAACTGGCCGGTTATACTAAAACCTCAAAATTTAATATTGCTACTGGCAACTAGAAACGTGAAACATAAAAAATTTAATTAGAATTCGTCGGATCATGCATTGTCAAAAAGTAAAATCGATTTGCCCTCGAAAGGGAAAAATTCTCAAAACTAGTGAAAAGGCCGTCAAAGTGCACTTTTTGGGAAGGAATCGATTAACTTTTGCTATGTTGTTGAGTCGACGGATTTTATTTCATTGAAACGGTTTTAAAATCGTCGTGGTCTCCAATATCCACGGATAGATTTAGTTGTCGCAATTGAAGCAAATCATATACCGGTATTTGTTGGCCATCAGAGTGTAAGTTTTGATAATATGGATCCAATCAAGTTTTGAAAAAATTGCTCAAATTTTGATCTCATTACTTGTAGTTGTTAGGTCTTTTAATCAATACAGTTATCAAGTTGGAGTAATTAGGCTCAATTCGCAATCAATTTTCATAATGTGAAAGAATTGTTTTTGACGGATATCGTAGTAGATAAAGGGCTAGACTCGGAATGAAAAACGTTCCTTTTGCTGTTGATTTGGCAGAATTATATCATTTGTAATATATTTTATTAAATGAAAAGTATGTATGGTAATTTTAAAACTTGTAATCCTTTTTCCTTTTGTAGTTTTTTTGAATGTTTTGTTTAGGACTACAAATTTCAGGGGCGCTGCAAAGGATCAAGCTCCTTTTTTGGTAAAAGTTCAGAAATCTTTTTTAATTAAATACTTCACAAGTTTCTCAAGGCACTTCACTTCAAACAATAGTCTTCAATAATCGCGTGTAAATGAGAAACGACGTATAATCTGAATGCTTATTGGTGTGGTTAAGAAATTTAGCATTCGCATTGGCAAGTAATACAAGTGACAGTATTTTAAAGTTTTGCAGTTTTTGAGAAAACAATTTTGCGTTGAAAATGAAGCAAATGGTGAAGAATTTTTGAATGCTAAGAGCTTAATATCTTTTAACCTGCACGCAAATGAAAATAGGCTTCATTTTCGGGCGTTTATTATTTTGTATGCTGTCGATCATGAGTAATTTCAGAACAAGTTTATCCGCGAAAAATGCTTCTACAATTATTGAAAAAATGATCACCTCAACAGCGAAGAATCAAGGTAAGCAATAGAAATATACAGTATCGGTAGTGATAGCTAACTTCAAAAACAGCTTCAGTTTTTGCAGTCTTGCCTTTGTTCAATAAGGTTATTTGATAGGCAGTTACAATTTTGCCAAAAATTTGCCTGACGTTTCGTTTATTTTGGGAAAATTTTGAAGAAGTCATTTACCTTGTTTTCATGTCCCACTTTTGGCTGGCTTTATGACGATAAAATAAAATTATTGGTTAGAATTTTGTCTTTATGACATCATAATGATGCTGAGCTAATACTGGGGCACAGAAACGCGATAATTGTTAGGTTTTGTTGAGACTTTCAGAGTGTTTGGAGTAAAAAGCGATTGCTGATCGAATTTTGCTCTCAGGCTGGATTCATGATATAAGAACATGAAAATGTCTTAATCAAAGTAAGTGATTACGTATCCAAAGAGCGTAATGACGTTAGTTACTCCACTTTTGAATCCAAAATTTTTGAATTTGGTTGGAGCATAATTGTTACATGACATAACTTATATCATCACATCTTTGAGCCATCGCAAAATAGTCTAAGGTGTAGCTTTTATGCCGTTCGAGAGAACTCTTCAAATGAAAAGTGATAAATAAGTGATCTCTCTACTCGATGCATTCTCCGTGTAAAGTTGTCAGTAGATGAACATTTCATGCAAGTCTTCTCTAAATAGCAGAGGTGGAGTCGAGGACACAAGGCTCGAGGCCAAGGCCAAGGCCAAGGACAGCCTTTCCGAGGACAGACACTCTCGAGGCCAAGGACAGGAATGCTCGAGGCCAAGCCCAAGGACCAAGGACACAAAGCGCAAGTGCTCTCCAAAAAAAAAAAAAAAAAGGTCTTCACAAAAATTTTTCAGGCGATCTCCAAAAAAAAAAAAAAAAAAAAAAAAAAAAAGGTCTTCACAAATATTTTTCATGCGATCTCCACGAAAAAACGCTTTCCAAAGAATTTTTCAACCGCTCCACAAAATTTTAACTTTCCAAAAAATAGTGCTGTCCTCGAGCCGAGGACAGGCCAATTTTCGAGGACTTGAGGCCTCGAGGCCAAGGCCAAGGACTTGACCTTCGAGGCCAAGGCCAAGGACTTCAAAATCTGTCCTCGAGGACGTCCTCGAGGCCAAGGACGTCCTCGAGGACTCCACCTCTGCTAAATAGCCTTTTTGTTGTATAATGCATATTTTTGTTGCAGAGCCAGTAACTTACTCGGAATCTTTCTATAGCATTACCTACACGGTTACGCAGTATTATGAATGGATGTACCGCTACTACTACAATCTAACTACTATGACAACTGCGGAAGCAACAAAAGGCTTTAGTAATGATAAATCAGAAAGTCTCCAGGCTACTACTCCCTTTTCCATTCTTGAAAAATCTACCAGCGTAATATCTGATGGAACCGAACAATTATCTTCAATGGAAAAGACCACAATGGCACAAACAGTATCTTCGCCAACTAGATCTTCTGACAATAAAATGACTTCGAAATCGAAATCAAACGCCCCCTTGGCGAAGCAATTGAAGACAAAAGCAGAAAAAAAGCAGAAATCACGTTTAACTACAATAAAAACAACAGAAAAAATTGCAGAACAAACAAAACGAATCATTACCCACGGTGAACTGATAGCGTCCATTTCATCTGCGGCCCAAGCTGGAGTTTTAGGAACTTTACTCGTTTGCTTAGCAGTGTTAGGATTTCTTTGTTCCAAAGGGGTTTTGAGTTTAAATGTTTCAAGTCCAGCCACTGCTCATCCCTCATTGATGCAAATGCAAACTCCATTCTATGTACATTCAAATTCGAATCACACACGGAAAAAGGTGCAGAAACCAACTAGCAAAACGAAAAGCTCACACAAAACTACGAAAGTTCAAGAACTACAACAACGAAAGCCCCAAACCACAAAAACAAATCACACAACATCAAAGCAGCACAAACAACACAAACAATTTAGAGGCAAACACACAAACCTCAAAACTTCACGAGAACTTACTTGGAAAACAAGGACTTGTTTTGCTGTTGATGAAACTGAAACACCGAAAAAGGAAAATGTCTTGTTAAAGATTTTAAACAAAGCAACAAACAACAACACAATACAAGACTCAAAACGAGGGCAATCTTATCTTAAATCTCCATCAGTCGTTGATTTAACTGTTACTTGACATGAATCTTGTTTTACAGTTTGAAATTTTTCATGACAATTGCAAACTTTATCGTACTTCATTTGCAGTAACTTTAGAAAAGTGTTGCTTTTCCTCTATCATCCAAGCTATTAATTTTGCATCCTACCAACTTATCCACTTCCCATATCCATTTATACATTAACTGACCATCATGCACTCTTCTCGCACTGATTTTATTTTTCTGCTTTGGTTCGCTATTCCCTTCTTTTTTTTTCAGTTCATTTATTTTTATAGAGAAAAACTTAACAGCTTCAGAAAAGTGAACAAACGGAACACATATAGTAAAGGCTTGAGGACGAAAATGCCAAGCAATATACCGAATGTTATTTTTAAAATTCAGTGAAGGGGGTTTAGGACAAGAGCACTTGGGACATTGTTTCATAATATGAATAATGAATTAATTACAATATGCAGGTTTGTCCATGGGACATATTATTTTTCTGTCCCAAACCATTCCGTAGCAGTTTATGCCTGTCCCACCCCATCCCATGGGATTCCCATCAAAATACAATTCAATAAAAGTTAATAAATTTATGAAAATTTGAGTACAATGTGTACTAGATAGGGCTACACGTACTAAGAGAGATACAAAACGACAAAATTTATTGACTTTGTTAACTTTAAAGTTCAGAAGAGTTCACAATTTTTTAACATTCTGGCATTTATTATCATTCATGGCAAATGCAATGCGTGCTGTCCCATCCCATTCCACGGGACATTTCCCATGGGATTGGACAAGCCTGACAATATGACAATAAATGGATTTGAGCCGTCACGACGCGTTTCGTCCTTGCTCAAGGGACTCATTAGGCGATAAAGGCCAATTTTGTTTTATTAGCCAAAGAAAACTGTAATTACAATCCTCCCCTCTTACCGTTTGTGTAAATCTCCCAGTGCAATATTGCTACTTCAAAAGTTTTTGCCTACAACCAACCACCGGTAACCCAGTATTCACTCTCTACTGAACACCTTCAAAATTTACCTCTGTTGTTTTTTGCGTATAAATCATTTTTTACTTATATTTTTTTACATGTATGCTTCCATGTTATTTTTTACGTGTAAGGCGCGGTTTACTCTGTGGGTTAAATCGCGAGAGTATGGACGTATCCTTGTTTTGTTTTAACCAGTTGGTAGCTCGTAGGATGGTAAGCTGGTATGCAAAACGTACTGAGTTTTTGTTTCAAATGAAGTAAAAATGCTCTCGCACGCTCATGATTTTACGCTCAATGCAGACCAGGGCCTAAGTGGGCGGCGAGTTCAATGATTTTCGGGTAAGATATTTGGATAAGATTTTCGAGTAAGGTTTGAACCGCTGATTACAACGTGTTTCAGTAGTTTTAATTGGCCGCATGGCCTGCTACCATTGGTACTATTCACAACCGGTCGCTAAGTTAAGAGAATTGGTTGTTAAAAATTGCTTGCTAAGATATTCAGCGTTTTTGGTTCGAAAGAATCGGTTGCTAAGTTTACAGAATCGGTTACAGATTTGGTTTCTGGAAAATTTAATTAGCTCCACTGCCTACAAGAGTAAAAAGATATTGTCAGTACTTAAATTGTAGGCGGAACGCGGGGGGACGCGTTCCCCCATCGAGAGTTAGCGTCCCCACATCGAGATTTAGCGTCCCCCCATCGAGATTTAGGTATCCCCCATCGAGATTTGAGCGCTGGATGGTCAGACGAAAAAGACCTAATTCTTCACCTAATCTTGGCGAAAAACCACTTTAATTTCCGGCGAAGACCTTTTTTTTTTGGTATTCATTCAATTGCGGCGACGAAATTACCTAATCTTCAGTGAAGTACTTTCGCATGCCAAATGGGTTTGGTCAAGGCTGCAAAAGCGTCCCCCCATGCAAAATTTCACAATTTTAGTACTGGATATTGTGAATTACTGGTGTAAGGGGATGAAAACGCGTGCACTGTGCAATGAGTGTGCAGTTTATAAAAATTGATTTTATGATGTGCAATTACAAACCTTGATCATGTTTATTTTGCTTTCAGAATTTAGTCGCAGATACTAAATAGTAGCTCTGGTATTTTAATCAAAATAGAAACAAATTCTTCACAGATTCGAACAAATTGATTTCTCCATTAGAGAACGTTACTTGGTTTCTTTTTATCTATTTTCATTTTTATTGAAAATAATAACAATGTTTTTGTTGTTGTTTTTGAAGTAAAACTTTGTGACGACGTGATTGATTTCGCTGAACATAACAAAATAAAGCAATGAAATGCAACGGCTGGGTCGAACTAAAAACTACAAAAATTAGAAATCATAATTTCTGTAGTTAACTTCAATATTGAAAGGGACGCTATGAAGCCACTACCTCGCGTGGTAAGGTCACGGCAACTTTTGGTAAATATAGTTGAAACTACAATGTAGGATTGCTTATTCGTTGTTGTGCATGGGATGAGTCCAGGGATGTGGAAACAGAAGCGGAAGCGGGTAATTTTTTGTGGAAGCGGAAGTGCTTTGATGAAAGAGGTTGGAAGCGGAAGCGAACTCGGAAGCGAAAGTGTTAAAAAGAAGCTGGACGCGGAAGCAATTTTTTCAAAATAGGTGCTCCCGGATTTTCAAACTAGCTACAACTGTTGGGGTAAAATGTAACAATAATATTATTTCTAGATACATAACAATGTGTGCAAATTTTCCCTTTAGTCACTGCCATAATTTTTAACGTTTGTGCTGCCCTAATTATCGTAATTAATGAAGAGCCTTGAGCACACCGTCTTTGCGAGAGATCATGGATGCGATATACGTAATATACCACCAATTCTACCATGGCATC
This sequence comes from Trididemnum nubilum, assembly GCA_963965965.1. Taxonomy (NCBI): domain Eukaryota; kingdom Metazoa; phylum Chordata; class Ascidiacea; order Aplousobranchia; family Didemnidae; genus Trididemnum; species Trididemnum nubilum. Next base: position 24,568,070 of record OZ014489.1, on the reverse strand, counting down.
AGATTTTGAGGTTTTACTGTGGCCAGCAGTGGCCACGATATGGTTATGGTAGGCTCCTAGTTAATTTGCTGTGGCTGCTGCACGTGCTGGCAAGTGGCACTGCCAAATAAGCTCAGTAGTGTCACCCGTAGTTTATGAAACCTTGTACTTAGCCAGTCGCATCTGTTACAGACAGGGATGTGGAAGCGGAAGCTGAAAGCGGTGGAAGCGGTTAAATTTTTGTGGAAGCGGAAGCACTTTGATGAAAAAGATTGGAAACGGAAGCGAATTCGGAAGCAACTAATTCTATCCGGAGCTGGAAGTGGTAGCAATAAATTCCAAAAGTGAGGAAGCGGAAGCGAACTCGGAACCATAAAACTTCAAGAGGAGCTGGAAGCGGAAGCATTAAAAATTTGACTGCTTCCACATCCCTGGATGAGTCGCAAAATTTGTTGCAAAAACATTTTGAAACAATGCCGCTTATTGACTTACTAATGTTGATTTCAGTGCAGTTTGCAGATTAGACAGTGAAAATCAATTTGAATATCTAAGGGATTACTGGAACAGAATGGCGTTGTAAAAGCTTCTTGTCCAAAAACAGGTGTAAGCAGCCACCCGTGGTCACTTAACGAAAACTTTTTCAATTGTCACTCAGCTAAGTGTTTACATAAGCAGCTGTACAAATGCTTGTTTCGAACGTCGATGAAACAACAAGACTTTCTCCAACAAAAACAATAGCGATCCAAAAGTCAGCTAAAATTTTAAGACCTTTTGATTCACCACTTGAGAATGTGTAGATCACAAAATCGATGACAAAACCAGCAGTTTTAGCAAAAAAGAAGATTCGTGATGAGCAAGTTATTTCCATGGTAGCGACATAGGTAGAGAAGCACCAACGAAAACGACTTTTTATGTTTAAGAATGAAGATTTTAAAAGTTTTGATTTGGTTTTGGTCTTCGCTCTCAGTTTCAGCTGATTGTTCATTCCATTGTGAAGCATACGATTGTCCTTGCGATTGCATCAAAAACCAAGTAAGTTAAAATGCATAGCATTGAACTATAGTAAGTTTGGCATTCTGTAAAGCGCTGGAAAAAAATTAGTTGCATAGATTGCAAATAAATTTAGAAGAAAAATTTGATCAACTCATCATATTTGCTAGGCTATTTTATTTTACTGAATTTACACTTTTTTTTTTATAAGAACCAGTAAATTTTTGGTTGAGGCTAGCTGTTCTTAAATTCTACAATAGAATTAGTTCTTAATTTGTTCTTATCTTTGCTGTAGAATAAACTGACCCAAATTTCTTCTTGCTTGATTAAAAGTTGTTTTTTGTTATCGATGATGATTACTGATAGACCATTGATTGCCAAACTTTTTTGCAGGCGTACCATTTTGAGCTTTTGTGCAGTGTTTGTGTACCACCTAAGCTACATCTAAGTAGAATATTTCAAACTAAAAAATATACATCAGTATAGATTGTATAAAAAAAATTAGCATGTATCTGTATTAAAGTTAAACATTATTCCAGGAAGAATGAATATCCAAAAATGAGCAAAACACGGCAAATAGTTTTAAAACGATGGATGTAGTTGTTTTTTCTCCTGCAGCTAGTCTTTGCAACTGGAAGTTTAAACGTGGTTCATTTTTGACTTATTTCAAGAAGGTTTTAATGCAGCTAAAATATGGCTTTTACGTTGAACAAGATGAGTGTTGCGTCGTAAACGCGCGAAACCTCAACCTAAAGGCAACTAAAACGCAAAATTGCAAGTTACCCAATCTGAAAGTTTTCGAAGTAAGAAGTATAAAAATTTTTGAAGTATAAAGTACAAAAGTTTTAAAAGAGAATGTCTTCGCAAATTTATAAGTTTGCTGGAGCATAGAATGGCTGAATTATAAGTTTGCTAGAGCAATTGCTGAAATTGCTTACGTACCACCTGAAAGACTTTCGAGTACCACTAGTGGTACGCGTACTACAATTTGGGAACTACTGTGTTAGACAAATCGACAATGGCAGTTTGGAAAAGGAAAAAAAAGTCTGTTGATTACATACTGATCCGTTGAATTAGCCAGTGTTCTTAAGTATTTTTTTCATGCTGCAACTGATATTGATCTTAATTAGCTCTTAAATTTTGAGCAAAAAATGAGCCTCGTGTAGTTATAAAATTGTTCTTTAAAAAAAGTGTATTTAGTTAAATTATTTTGTGCGCTTAACTATTTTTGTCGTCCCTGTAACGCCAAATGATGTACTATCTGGCATCGCAAGCATTTAACGACCACTGCACAGTCTCAGCGACGCCGCCGACTAAGAGATATTTTGTGAGATTTGCATCAAACAGATCAAAGTTTTCGAATCGGACTATTGGGGTACAACACATTTAATCGGATTCTCAAATATATCACAAAATTGTTACATTTTTGGAAAAATTGTGATATTTGTTGCACCTATTCCCCTAAACGTCTAAATTTTTGTGCTTTTCTTATTTTGACAATATTGGCAAACACATCTTGAATCATTTTAAGAAACAAGAAAAACTAAAAACACAAATTAAATACAGTAGCAGGCTATTTCAAAACTTGGATATTAAATGTTTGTTTATTGCTGCTCATTGGCTAAATGTATCGAAATCTGAATAAGACTGAATTACTAGAGATCACCACACTTGCAAATGCGTCGGAGTATTTATATACTTTTTATTCTGAACATAATTATTTCGATCAAAATGCTTTTTTCATCAAAAATCGAAATCTTGACATGATTTTTAGATCAATTGCTGGGATCGGAATGTGACAACCGTGTTTAAGTTTCCCTCTCATTCTCTCTTTCATTCAGCTGATTTCGGAAACAATCAAATCCGATCTTTGACAAAACATTTTTTTCAACAGACAAGTTGGTGAGCTTTATTTAATTCTTTTACGCTAAGGTACTCATGATAGAGTGCATGGGGCTTGCATTACTCAATTTCGTTGGAGATACCCTGCTTATTTTTAAACGTCAAAGAGAAACTGTGATCAACCAATTGAAGTTCTTGGCCTACCCAACTTGGAATCGAACCTGAATCTTCCTATTCAGTGGAAAATGTTCCACCTGCTTTACCAACTGACTTGTTAAATCATTTTTATAGAGGACAATAGTGATTTGAACAAACAATGAGTTTTATGGAGGACAATTACAGTCAGGTGAACAATAGTCAACTGTCTACCACAAAAGTCTTCACACTGCCCCATTCAATGCTGAACCACAAATAGGGAAAGTGTGAAAACGAATTTTTATAGTCTTTGATTTGACCTGACCGGGAATCGAGTTAGTTTAGAATGCCAGAAAAGGATACAGAACTGGATGCATAAAAAAAGGTTTAATACCTAGAAAAGCTCAGACATCAAAATCTTTTTTGCAGGAAAAAACTTGAGACGCTGCAGTTATCAGCAAATCTTATTGTGGATATAGAAGAACATTGCTTTACTGGTCTGCATCATCTTACTTCGTTGTTTCTCAACAGCAATAAAATTAAAAGACTGCATAAAGACACTTTTGCTGGACTAAAGAAGCTCAAAAGATTATATTTGAACAGTAATCAGGTAATGAAAAGTAAAAATAAGTAAATAAATTTTAAAAGAATAAAAGGTTTCCATTCATTCAATTAGTAACAAAAGCAAGGAGTATTTTATTTTGTTAAAAACTGATCAAATTTGAAGTCGTGATTTTTAGTCTTACATGTGCGATTAGGAAAGAATGTACCAAATAGTACAGTGCGTTTTGTTATACAGTATGCAAAATGCAAAAAAGTTGACTGGTAGTCTTTTACTGTTGAGAATGGTAGCATTGTGTATAGTCAGTTCATCAGATTTCAAAATGAAAATTGCGTGTAATTTTTTTACGAATTTTACTGCGTTTTAGGTCATATGTCTTTTTGCGCCTATAATGTACCTACAAGACTATATCGTTGAAATAATACATTTACTTTTTTTTGCATTATTTCTTGCAATAACACCATATCGTGCTAACTAGGTACTTGGCCAACCAAGCTAAGCCATCTCTTCTCTGCAAAAAATTTAAAGCACAATAAAAATCACGCTGCATATCGATCTTCAGTTTGGACATTACAGTGAAAATGTAATTTTTTGTTTGCTTTTCAGATTCAATTCCTTCCCCGAGACATTTTTAAGCCACTTCGCAAGTCTTTGCATCTTTTGTATCTGCAAGAAAATGAAATCCGCTTTTTGGAGAAACGCACCTTTGAGGATTTTCAACAACTCCGTACTCTCGACATTAGCAGGAATAAACTCACAACGATTGATGCAAAGTTTTTGCATTCTTCTAAAAATATTTTACACCTTTTTATGGGAGAAAACTTATGGAACTGTGACGAATCATCAGTGTGCTTATCCTACGGAGTAATATTAGATGAACAGAAAAAGAACAGAACAAAATTAAACCTGCATCATGATTTAATTTGTACAACGCCGCAGAAGTACAAAGACAAAGGAATGGATTCGCTAGTGAAAGCGTACGATTGCAAAAATATAAATCATTTTAGTACAAACCCTATAATTATTCGCGATGACAAAGGAAATCATGCCCATAAACAAAAACCATCTACTCGTTTATTATTTTTACTTTTTTGTATGTGGGGCTGTTTGCGTTACATTACGCCTGTTCAATAGTTTTCTATAGACAGTTTCAGTCGAACCCAGATTTAAAGCACAGACGCACCATTATGATTTACTTTCACATGCCCACATTGCCCAGGTTTTTACGCTTATTGAAAGTTCTTTATCTTTTTCAATAACTAATGACATTAAAACTGTATTTATTTTGGACATTGTGCCCGTTGGTATAGTTGTAACGATAATTGTACTCAAAAACTTAAAAAACGAGTTCTCTAAATCCTAACAATCACAGTTCAATTGAGAGAAGCCAAAATGACTTTGCATCCGTTTGGATTCCAATATCTGCTAGTATGTGCGTTGTGTACAATGATGTTCACCAAAGCTGAGAGAAAAAAAAGCTTTTTTAAGCCATCTCAAAAGCAGTTTTTTGGGAGTCGAGATTTAATTTTACGAATTTTTGATAAAGGTAATCAAACTACTATTATCGAAGAATGCTAATCGCTGGGAGTTGCTGATTTATCCGCAATTCTTGAAGCGATTTTACAGTTGCTTGCTTTTTGAGTAATTATAACCGTATGGGTTGTTGTTGTTGTAGTAGAGTATATATTTATCCTCATCTCATCAGACAGCATAAAGCGCTAACTGTTGGAAGATCCGCATACTTTTCATTGCGATAACTACTTTGTGCTTGGAGGAATCCCCACCTGCTTAGGCGTCTTATCCTAGGACGCAACAACGTCAACAGGGTACGGGTTGAATCAAGATCATGCGATCAGGGTAGTCGCTAAAAGACGCATTTGCTCTCTCAGCCACGCTGCAGACGTTATTATTGTACAACAATGATTGAAGCATTGTTTTCAGGCTGCCTTTGGGATATTTATATTGTTGTTTTGTATTAGGAACCACATTTCATTTGCTACAGATATAAAATAATATAATTATTATTACAGCACTAAAAAAGTAACAGCAAATTAGTTTTGCAGGCTGACATCTTTACTACGTTAGAGCAATGAACTTGAGCGTAATACAATTTGAGAATAATTGATAAACTACTGAAACGTGCAATATCACCCATATTTTCAGCGTGCTAAGATAATTGCCTAGGTCATTTTTTCATCAAATTGAGTTTTTTGTTTGAATGGTGTGTAATCTATGTGGTTCAACGCTTAACCTCTTGACAATTTTTTTTTGAAATTTTAACTCAAATTACGTGCGATAATTATTTCACATGGAATATTTAAAATATAAACACTTTTTCTTAAAAAAGAAAAGTGCCGAAAGAATGACTACGGCAATTATTTCAGCCCGCTGACTATTTTCTCTCATAGCTGATTTCATGAGCAAATAACAATAAAACCAAAAAATATCAAATCAGCTGTTTTAGTGCTTAGAATTTTAATGCGTTAGAAATCGTTTTTTTCGTGGAAATCATTTTTTATTATATGCTTTTTGTCACCACTGAGTTTGCAAGTGATTAACACCCTAATTTCTGGGTTTAGGAAGTTATGACCGGGATCCTCCCTCGGCGGTAATACTGAACTACTTTTGGGGTAACAACAGAACAAGAATAACAAACATTTGATGTTTGATTTGAATTTGGTTTATGGTATTTGCCATTATGATGACAGCAATATTTAACACCGCGCTTCTATGTCCACTTATGGCAAAGCGTTATGATGCATTTGGGAGAAAACACTTTGTTTAGTAACCAAATTTTGTCCTATTTGTGTCATTTCACTTAGCCGTAAGAGGGACATGGAAATCGGGAACTAGAGACATTTTACGTAATAAGGGACATATCCATGGCGCTCTGGACATATCCCAAACAAACTTTCATCAACGTCATTGTCGTATTTCTCGGCATTGACGAATTCGTTTTTGCGGCATTTCGCCTGAGCAACACAGCTGCTGCTTTCGAAGAAATGTTTCAGCAAAAGCGAGCCATTATGAAGTGGTTTGCATCTCTGTTTCTAGTGGCAAGGAGTGGTGGCTCCGGCCCAGAACGGGTAGACCAAAATTAAAGTCTTCGACGCTATAGAGGACTAAATTTGCGGGCTAATTTAGATGAAATCCCCGAAAAGGTCTTAATCATTTCCGAACTTTAAAAAACGGACTACGTTTAAGATACGTTTGATACTAAAGAAAGATTAACTATCTCTTAGGGGGGCGTTTCTCTATTCCATCTTTTACTACGCTACCCTACTTGTTCCGACTTCATCAGTTTATAGGTATATTGCATCCCAGGCATCTTTATCAACGAGCGCTTTGCCTACTCCACCAACTGGCCAGCACAAAAAATGTAGGCGATTATAGTAATTACCAATTCACAGTGTTGGGCATTAACTCGTTAATAACGAAGTTAAGTTTTTCATTAACGATTTAAAACGTTAAAAAGTTTTTGTGAGTTAACTTATTAACTATAACTTTTGCTAAACTACTTTAATGTTTACGTTAATTCGTTAAATTTCTAGGCTACACCGTGCGTCCTAATGCCATAATAATAGAAGTAAAAAAATAAAAATGAAAAAATACTTCCACTCTGTCTATCTTTATTAAAAGAGTAAATACCATAGTAACAGAAATCAGAACGAGTAATTTTTATCTCGTGTGGAAATGGAATCATTTTATTGGGCATCAACTGCAGGTTAATACTGAATTTTTTTTTAAATCAACGAATTAACTCTTAACTTTAACTTGCGTTACTTTTTTTTTTTTTTTTCTTTAACTTGCGTTACTTTTGTTTTTGTTTCTTTTGTTACTTTGTTAACTTGCCCAACACTACCAATTCATGTTGTAGCTCAGTTCAACTAGGCAATTTAAAAGTTGATTAACGTTATTTCAGAATGTGAAATACTAATTGCCTGGATCTCCACCAAGAAGTTCCGTTTACAACTAAACTGAGGCTGTATAGTGGACAACATGTTTTACTTGATATCATGCATGATATAAACACAAACGGAAGAATCACTCAGTTTAAACAAAGCCTTTTCAACACCTAAATGCACAGCGCGTTTAACTAAAGTCTGGGGTACGCAGGATGAAATCGTAAGTTTACTTCACCAGAGTTTCCACACAAGAAAAAAATTAAAATTCTTCTAGTATTGCAGTTTCATCCTTACTTTAATCTTGCAAATAAGCATAGCAACCTTTCATGATTAAAAAATCAGCAGTGTTCATTACTTCGGCACTTAATGCAAATTAATCGTCCAGTAGTGAGCGAATAAAATTGTTTGCAAAGCACTGTATTAAATTAATTTACTTTAGGGTATACTTAGCATTGCTTTGAAAGACGGGAAAAACGTTGCTGAAATTTGGACTAGGGAAGTCGTTTAGCTCTATACTCGACGTTTTCACCTTGACACAAACTGAATAACTTTTTGAGATAAAGTTTCTATTGTACAGGAAATTTTCAACAGCATAATAAACTCGAATATGCGTGAGTAGACTTGTCTCATTCAGCCATTTCATATCTGATTTTGCAGTGTTTTGGGAAATATTTTGCTATTCACCGAAATTTAAACTTAGTACCGATATTCTTGCTCATTGACTCATAACGCCACTGGCAGTGAACTGTACCTGAATTTGAACTGCTTACTCATAAAAAATTCTGTTGAGTCATGCCTCAATTTACCGCAGGAAATGCTGTCTCGTCGTTTCATTTTGAGGAAATTAGCCGAATTTGAGCGATTTCTTAGCGTCAAACTTGCAGCTGCTGCTTTGACACGAACGTCATTGCGTCAGGTTTTTTCAAAAGGCTTGAATACTTGTTGAGTGGTTGACGTTAAAGCCATACTTAGACAAGGTTAACTGATTCCGAACATTGTGCTCGTCGGTTTTACTCATAATTTTAGAGCACTGTTAGAACAGAATGGCAGGTAAGGCAACTTTAAGTTTTTGGATCGCATGCATTTAAAGCTGTAGCTTGAGCGGCCAAAGTTAGAAAACTAGCTATTGTAGATGAACAGTCATGCAGAGTTCAAGTTAAAATCAAGATAAGACAGCAAAATTAATTGTAATTGACTAAATTATAATAATTAAACATAACTTTGGCATAATATGCATCATGTATAGTAGTAACCATAGGTGGGCAAGTTAATGCAAAACGTTAGCTTCGTCAACCACTAGTATGATAACAAACTTACACCTCCGCTAACGTTAATCCGTAATTTTCAGCTTTAATTAACGGAAGTTAATAAAGTCCGTTAATTCGTTAACATTTTGCGTGTAATTAATATTTCCTTTTATTTACTCGCTTCTATAACACGTATTGACGCTGTTGAGCAGATTGTAAGGAAATATTTATTGCTATGGTGGTCTTTTTGTGTTTTGGAAGTTACATTTTAAAGTTTAATCTAATTTCAAGATAAAAATAAGTTCAAATGCACTAACGAAGCTGCGATCGGAAATTTTCGGAAATTGCGAACAGCGATAATTAATAGACCTGAGGCTGCAGCTTATTATTTGTCACAAAAAGAACTCCTTGCTTCGCTTTCTTCTGTAAAACTCGTGCTAACACGCAACAAGTGCTACCAGGGCAAATTGGTTTGTACCGGTACGATGAATGAATGGTGCAAGATATTAACGATAAAAACCTTAACGGAAGTTAACAGAACTTAACGGAAGTTACTTTAGTCCGTTAACAGAACTTAACGGAAGTTAATTTAGTCCGTTGCCACGAAAAAACTTTTTAACGGATTAACGAGTTCAAGAAAAAGTTAGCTTCGTTATTAACGGATTAACGATTAACGGACCTGTGCCCAACTATGGTAGTAACTAGAAATCCATCATTATCGCTGTAGCTCATTGAAGCAAACGGAAGCCAAAGTGCTGCACAATAATTGAATAAATGACCACATGTTCCTATTAGTAAAATATGTTACCCTGCATTCTTCATAAAAAGTAAATAAAAAAGTTTATAAAGCAATTTTAATTTTTGGACTAATTGCGAATAAGAAAATTCCATAAATGATTTTTAGTAGCAAAATATGTATAATCAATCTTTGCTGTAGATAAAATCGATTTTGCTTTACACATTAGCTATTGTCTCTTACAAAGTAAGCTGTAGAACTTTCTACAATAATTTTCTTTGAAAACGATACAATTCCAGACCAGCTAATTTTACAACTTTTTAATGCCAATGCAAATTTTTTCTTCAAATTATAAGTTTTAGGTTTACGGGTATGTAACTAGCTGAAACATAACTTAACGCTATTAATGTGCAACATCATAAACGATTGATTGGCAACGTAAACACGGTACTGTATCTAGTGGCGTGCCCAGGGGGGAACCAAGGAAGTTGAAACACCCCTTATCAAGTTACTAAGAAAATCTAGCCCAAACATCCATAATTTTAAGCGTATTTTGTTTTTTACTGCAGTTTGACCAAATAGTAAGAGAGGCAGAAAGGGTTTAGTAATTCAACAATGTTGTCAAAAAGCTCCGGAATCTCACAAATTAATTCTTTCATATGGCTCTACACTCTACGGACTACAAACAAGTAAAATGTCATCTAAACGACGTCAAAATGGTTATTTTTTGGAAAAATTAGAAAACTCGCCCACTTGCCCCTAAATTCTCGTAGCCTCTTGTGGCTGGGGCTCCCCCCAGACTCCCATCAGTGGGATGCAAATGAATTTTCCAAGCCCTCCCTCTCCCTATTAATAAAATCCAGGTTACTGGCCTGCATGAATCCTTAAATGAAGAGGCACTATTTTACAGTAACTGTCTCTTATGCAAATCAAAGAATCTAACAAGAGTTTTGTTGAGTAACGTTATTCGTCATCGTCTACGAAATATTGTGAAGAAGCTGATTAAGCAGAAAAAGAAAAAAGACAACTGGCAGTTACTTCAGTTAGTCATGCAGAAGGCAGCTAAAAAGAGTATAGGTCAGTCAGTCTATTATATGCAATCTACCTACTACCGGTATGAGCAAGTAAGGAATAACCGGCAAGTTGGTCAAGTAACTATACTTTAACAAACTTGAAAGAAACGCCTACAGTTCAGCTCCAACTTCAGTCATTTGAACTTTGAAGTTAGGCAGTGTTGCCAGTTAAAGCCTAATTTTCAAAAGTTTTATTCTAACTTCTAGCAAAATGTTGACAGCAACAGTAATGCAAGGTATCAGCAAAAGTCAAGTATTTATTATCGTAAGGAAGTGAGGTTGTAGAATCAAAGGACATTCTATTGCAACTTATTCACACGTATAAACCTAGCGCTCTGCCTTTGTCGAACCACACCAACACCAAACTCTTATTTTGGGCTTTGTTTGGAAGTCTTTTGTCAGGCTGGGCCACCACTACTGGTAGTGCTTGGTCCCAATGAGATATAAACGTAAAAATGTCTTTTCCAAAGGCACAACGACACATTGGCAGATTGGGAATCGAACAGGAAGTCAACAACCTTCGATCCACTAATCTGACGCTTTAGTTATAGAACTACACCGCTGTCCTTTCTATTACAAGAACGAACTTAAACCCAAGTCCCTGTATTGAAATATCGATTGTATATTGTACCCAACTTTGGAAGTTAAACTGCAATTTTAACCTTCAAAATTTAAAAAGAATTCTTGTTTTAAATTTTTAGTAGCATTTAAAATTTTTCTCAGATCCTTGGGTTTAAGCTTGTAATCGCGATACAGTCCCAAGTTTTTGAAAGTTAGATGCGTGCATTTCCGTGTAAGCATATATTCCCGTTTTCGGACAACATCCTAAAAAAGCAAAATTGCAAATCCCGAATCGGGAGTTTTTCCGGGGTTTTGTCCATTAAGGGTTTTGTTGTAAACGAATACGAACATGCAATATACTCTGCGGGTAAACCGATTAACTGTTGTTGGGTAGCAAATTTTCGTTATAAACCAAGAAATACAAAAAGGATAAATTTTCATTTTATGATTAATCTAGCTGAATTACGCCGCGCTGTGTGACCAGTTTGGCTGGGCCTAACTCCAAACCATTGCGCATGGACTATACATATACAGCTCATTTCGAAGAAATGTCGCAACGGTGGCAAGCCGTCGACAACACTGTCCAATTTGACTGGCTTGGGAAATAAACAATTGTCATGCTGAAGAAATGAACGTTTGTCGCTTGGGAAATGAACGTTTCACAGGTGAACACTTTGCCGGTCGACCGGTACAATCTGGTACAAATAATTCAAAAGATACAATCTGAAATAACAAAACCTTTTCTTTGATTGAACTCTCGGTTTCAACACTTGATTTTTTTCTTATCTCTAAGTGATTTAGCCCAAGGTGATTTATTTGTCACTTGTAACCAGTTTACAAATTTACGTCAAACTTGCTTAACGTCAAGCTCTTACTTGAAAGACGTCTTTGAATACGTGAAAATGGTTAAAATGAATGGAAAAAGCAGCATAGTAAAGTAAGTACTCACCTCAACGTTTTGCAACCACAAAATCGATAATTGCTGGTTTTGTTCTCTGCGGTTCGATGTAACTACTGATTATACTCCACATGAAAGTCTTTGGTGTCGGACACCTTCGAATGCTTCAGAACAACATGAAATTCCTCTTATTTTGAGGAAATAAATCATTTTTGTCTTTAGACGTTCAAAGCAGAATCAATATGACTTCGACTCAGATGTTAGTGAAGACAAAGGTAGGTTTTTGAAAACATGCAAAACTTATGATTCATTCACTTCTTGCATATCACATATTCATGCGAGGCACTAGTTTCTAGACCATTAGAGTAAAGCTACAAAAACTGAAGGCCAATTAACTGGATTCCTACTTTTAAATTCTCTTAAACAAAATATATGATTTGATTGTTTAGACTTTTGTGAAACAATTATTTTTAAGACTTTGGCAAACGGTAGGTATGGAAAAAGGTTATAACGTAACAAACTTGCATTAAATATAATTGGAAAACGTATTTCGAACATATCGGCGCTCACTTGGTGTCAGTTCAGTGTCGAAGTCAACGGCTTGTCTCTACGACATGTAGTCTATGATTGCATAAAGCGTACATACGGGATAGCCGTACAGATAAGTTGTTGTAATTGTTGAAGTTGGAAATGGAACCGGTTTAGAGCCGAAACGTACAACGGGATTCCTAGTCCCAAAGGCAAATCCTGTACAATCCTGTACACTGCACTGGGGGCAATTGTGAAATTCATCAACTTTTTACATGTTTGCAAAGTAATTATGGTGAATTTACTCGGTATCCGTTTTTCGTCTGTTTTTCAGTATCCATTTTTTGTCAGCCGTTTTTTACGTTTTTGCTTCTTTTTGAAAAAGTATGCGCTTTTTCGTCCGGATGTTTGTCAGTCCATATCCGCACTAAGTAGGCTAAAACGGTTACATATTTATAAAGATTTTGTTCAACATTTTTGTGTGTATGAACGTTAAGAGCGATATCTCAAAATAGAGCTGAACCCGTTAACAAAAATTTTTTTTAGAAAAGTTTGGTATAGTATGTGACATGACATTCTGGTTAGTGCGGATATGGACTCATAAAAATGCGGACGAAAAAGAACATACTTTTTCGTGGAGAAGAAAAAACGGACAAAAGCGAACGAAAAACAGATATTCTGTTAATCCATCTTAACTAATACATTTTCTCCTTCTTTTCAAATATCATTCCACAAAACTTCAACTAAAAAGTTACGCTATTTTTCCAATTAATTGGCATTGTGTTCGGCGGGGTCAAATATTTTTTGCAATTTTTTTCTAGTTAAAAAAGTTGAACTAAAGAGAGAAGTTGGTTTGATATCAGGGATCAGTTTGATTGTCGGAACAATGATCGGTTCCGGAATTTTCATTTCACCGAAAGGAGTCATGAGACTGTCGGGGTCAGTTGGAACTGGTTTGTTGGTAAGGAATTAAGCTTCCTTTGATTTACGGATATACGATATATATCCATGGATCTACATATTAATATATATAACCGTGGATATACGATACATATATCTATACACTTTTTTATATATAAGCAAAGAATTTTGAGTTGAGACTGGCTGTGGTTAACTCTATTTTGCATGGGCTATTTGACCGACGTATTTTACACGAAAGGGAGGCAAAATGTCCCGTGTTTAACTTCTGAACCAAATATCACGGGAACACCAACTTTAGCAAGCGGGGTTGGCGTTCACCAAATTTTTTCAGAAAAACTGGTTTTAAGTTGATGACGTCATCAAAGTGAGTCGAAGCCAGGTTTTTGAAAAATGACGTCATATTTTCAATATCGTAGTAGGCGGTATAAATTTTGTACATAGGTTTGTTTTTCGATACTGAATCATAAAATCCCTAAATCAAAGTATTTACGTCACAAAAACGTATTGTGAGTTGTGACGTTATTTAAATTAATGATTTATCACAAAAAAAAACAAAAGATGGGCATTTTTGCTCCGTTTTCCTTTCGTGTAAAAGAGGGTTAAATTTTCACCAATTTTCTTCTGCCTCATTTTTTATTTTAACTTTATTGGAAAATAAGGTGAGACTAATGTACTCGGGCACCATAATAAGAACCGCTTTGGACTTTATTGTTCGTAGCCGTTTCTAGGATGGTCGCAACAAAAAGTTTTCTTGTTATCTTAGATTTGGCTTGGTTGTGGTGTCTTGGCAACATTTGGAGCTTTGTCTTATGCAGAAGTGGGGACAATGATCCAGAAATCTGGGGGAGAATTTCCAATTTTGCTTGAGGCTTTCGGGCAAATTCCATCTTATCTATTTGCCTGGACATCTGGAGCGGTATTGAAGCCATCAGCCCTGGCCTTGCTCTCTCTGACGTTTGCTAAATATGCTTTGGTACCAGCATATTCGGGTATGATATGTGCTATGCCTAATTGCTGAAGCCCGAATTTTGGCAATACTCGATGATAAGTTGTTTGGAGTACTTTTGAGAATAATGATTTTATTAAAGCGTAAATAGTATCATTTTGTTATGAGCTTATAGCTTAGATACGTTTGCTAGAAGCAGCACGGGTAGATATATAAAAACAACAAGAACAACAAATTAAAGGCTGAATTAGGTTAAATACAATTTTTGTCAGAAATTTTTTCTTCGGAAAACAATGCATTTTATTTGTTCAAAATTGTTTTTTCAGATAGTTGCGAAGAACTGTCAAACTTAGCTCAAAAACTAACAGCGGCAGCTGTAATCTGTATTGTTGTTTTCGTCAACTGTGCTAGTGTTAGACTCTCTACTCGTTTCTTAACGGTTTTCAGTTTCGGAAAAATCCTCAGTTTGACTATTATCATTATCGGAGGAATTGTAATGTTAGCTCAAGGTAAGCTACCAATCAAATTTGTCATTATACTTGTTATATTACGCCAAAGCGTGTAACGAGTTTGCAGGGTCCATTTCAGCGTCGTTACGCCTGCAGGTTACGCAGCTTTTTTCGATGAAATGTCGCAGCGGTGGCTAGCCTTGGGCAACACAGTGTCCGATTTGATTGCTCGAAATTTGAAACGCAGACTTCCCGCTCCACCGGCAACGTATATAGATTTCGCAATCAGAGTAGAGCAGAGCTTATGTTTGCTATATCCATCCAATGCGAGATCTAGTTAACCACTGACAGAGATGCCTGCAGGTTTGTAGACAAAAACTTCATTCCAAGTGGTGCAAAACTGTGAAAATGGCTGCCATTTAGAGTGTTGTCTTTTAAGTGGAAATAAATGATGTTGCAATGGTGTATCAATAATGTGCAGAAACAGATGTAATTAAATCAAAATGCAGCAAAATTCAAATTCGCAAAACTGTAGATCTATGAGAATCAGCAGACTCCACAATTCAAGTTCGGTCAATAGATTTAACAATAATTATTTATTTATGGTGAAAGTTGGCCATCCATTATGGTGAAAGTAGATTTCACTTATATTTGTTAACATATCAAACCAGAGTTGTAAGTTGTGCCGGGCTTTTCGGGTCGGGTTCGGGCCTAAAGTTGACAAAAATATCGGGCTTAATTCGGGCCTGAGATGTACTTTTTGTCTTAGGTGCAGAAAAAATATAATCCAAATAACTTAACAACATTGCTAAATTTTTCAGACCTAACTTCACCCTCCCTTTTTTTTTCGGGCATGATTTGGGCTTCAAATTAATTTTGAGGTTTGGGCGTATATTTTCGGGTTCGGGCCTGACGTAGTCAGCCTTTTTACTACTCTGTATCAAACGCTTCTAATATTACACTAAAGGCACAAGTCTTACACACATTTTACTATTCTGAATAGAATGATTGATTGAACGCAGTTTGTTTACTTAGTGCTAAATTGTTCACTTTGACGCTTTACATGCAGGAAACACTCAACATTTTCAAAACGCTTTCGAAGGAGAAGTACCTGGCATCCGTGAGGTGGCACTAGCGTTCTATCAAGGATTGTGGGCTTTTGATGGGTGGAATCAACTAAACTACGTCATCGAGGAGTTGAAGGTATGAAGTGTCGCTTCAAAAACTTAAAATAAGTACTAGGTTGCTTAATGCTTTTGAAGTTCGGCATTTGCCCTAGGATACTCTCTTATAAAAATCTCAGAGGACAATGGGCTTGCTTAGCAATTATTTTTCTGAGGAAACTATGAGATTTCTTTTTTGTTTGCTTGTTGAATTTCCTAATTTGAAAAACGCATCGAATTTATGGTTTCATTCAGATATTTTGTATGGTGCAAATCTAAATTCAGCATTATTACCTAAAATAGAAGATCGAATTACGTTAAAAGTATCTCTGCAATATCAAATCAAATCGATGTGTTTTTAATGGAACTATCTATACAGAACCCTTCTATTAACCTCCCTCGTGCTCTTGTATCAGCCATGCTCCTGGTTACGGGATTGTACATGCTAACAAATGTCGCTTACCTCACTACGATGTCCAGAGTTGAACTGTTGGAATCCCCAGCAGTAGCTGCGGTGAGTTTTTTGTTAGTGCATCTTTATTTGTCAAGTATACCATAGCCAGGAGTCGAACTTTTAGTCAAGCTATACAACCTGTCTAAGATTCACGATGAAGCCTTAGTGCTGTCCTTTCGTATTGCTGAACGTCGCAAGGGTGAACAAGTTCCGAAACCAGACACTACATCCTTTCATAGGTGTTTGCTTTGTTTTTTACTGCATGAGCAAGCACGATGCTTCCTCTGCCTATCTGTCTGGATAGACCGTTGCCTTATTTTTACTGTTCCCGGTGTCAGGGTTTTATTTCCATCGAACCTTCACAATGTTTCTGTTTGGGAAATAGAAGTGTGATAGATTATGCTGCACTCTTGCACTGTAACTGGTGGAGTATTTTCATATGTCTTATCTAATAGTATTGAATCATTTGTTGTTACGGATTTGACATGAAATGAGATCGTTTTTAGTACGGTGCTCTATCTTTCCGTTCTTGCAGCCTTGTAGAAATTGTCAAGCTAAAAACTTAATAGAGTGTTTGGTTTAGTGAACCGGTAGTCCGAAGGCTGCAGGTTTAAATCCTGTGGGAAAACTTTTTCGCATTGCTTGTTTTAAGAAGTTGCCGTTCTGGTGGCTCTTTCGTAGGATTCGCGCTGGTAGCCTTTGGGCTAGATAGCACGTAAACGATTAAACATTAAAATTGTGGCCCCGCAAAAGTCAAAACATCACAATTAAATTATTATTAATACCATAGAGAGTGTTTGGTGTTAATTGTTTACTGTTACCTCATAAAGTTTCACTTACATTTTTGTAGAGATTTGGATTTTACTTGATACACAGTGTATCGTTAAATATTGTTAAATCTTTCAATTCGGCATTCAGACGTTAAATCGGTAACTCTTTTTTAATTCGTTTTTCAGACGTTTGGAAATCAAATTTTGGGAGTGTTTGTTTGGATTATACCGGTTGCGGTTTGCTGGTCGGTATTCGGAACCTGCTTAGGATCGTGTTTCACCGCCGGAAGAATTTATTACGTAGCTGCCAGAGAAGGCCAGTTTGCTAAAGTACTAGCTATGCTGCATTACAAGAGAAACACGCCGGCGCCTGCTGTATTACTCAATGTAAGTTTAATCACAAACAAATTTAATCACAAGCTTTGTTGAGGTTCATGAATTAAGTGTTCATTTTTACCGATTTAAAACAAATTCAAATTCGTTGAGATATAAATTAACCGTTGATTCAGAAAAAAATGATGACTTGGTCGGTGATTTTGAAGCTGTTTTTCACAGCAAAGTTGTCGGTATCATTTTTTTCAGAATCAGCAGTTGATTTGTATCTCAATAAATTTTGAATCTGTTTTAATCGCTTGAAATGAGCACTCAGTTCATGCACCTCAAACAACGCAAAAATCAATAATGGCAAGATTGTGGCTGATTTGATTAGCACGAGAAATGAACATTCTATAACCACATTAAAACACGAAACGAAGGTGAGAATCTGGCTACAGATTACATCAGCCAGAATTAAACTCTTGAAAAATTCAAACAACCACTTACTTTTCTCGCTTAGCTCACGATGGGCTGTCAATCACTTGATAGACTATAGACTGCATGAATGTGTGTTCTACAATTGCATCTGGTTCAATCTAATCAATCCATATTATTTCAATAAAAACATTTGGCATATCCTTGTTTGGAACTGACCGGCTTTTTCCTGTGGATGGAAGCATTGCGCAGTAGAAATCCTGCGTTACAGATTCCCAACTGGACTGAAGAGTACGGTAAAGTGGCCATTTTCACACCACTAAAAAAGCGGGCACCGCGCCACTAAAGAGATGGTCACTGCTAATGGATATTCTTGATTGGCCGCTTCTGACGACCCCATTGGGTGACTACACAATTCTGCCCCGAATGAAGAACTGGCGATTGCCATAACATCGAGTGCGAAGAATCGTCTCAATAATGTCACGTGTGAAAACACCACTAAGTGGCTGCTTGAAATTATCCTAATAACCAGAAAAGATTGGAAGTCCTCAAACAAACAAAACAAAAGTTAAACCTTTGCGGTGGCAATCGTCACGTTACAGTACGTCGAAGCGTGTAATGGTTAGCCTCCGCCGCCCATTTCCACCCCTATGCCCACTGTACGTGTTAAGTTAGCAACTTCTCGAAGATTTGTCGCAATGGTGGCGAGCTGTTAACAATGATGTCCGATTTGACCAAATCGGAATTGAACTAAAGTTTTTCCTTTACAAAAGGGCATATGACAAACATTAGCTTCTTCGGGTACTTAATTTCATTGAAATTAACAGAAAGTGCATATTATACCAACTTGGTATTATCTGTTCTCAGCTGGAACAATTTGTGCCAAATTTTGATGTAATTTTCAAAAATTTTAAGGGTTTTCTAGCTCTTTTGATGGTAATTCCAAATGATTTCGATACCTTGTTGGACTACTTCAGTTTTTCAATGTGGATTTTTCATGGCTCTACGTGCGCTGCTTTATTATATTTTCGATATAAATTGCCGAATCACCCAAGACCTATCAAGGTGAGAAATTTCCCAAAAATTGCAGCGTTTGATATAGATTTGATAGTATCATGTTTAAACACTGCAACAGCGGAATAGACCACAAAACTGATAAGGTCTGCTTCAAGCGGTTTTGTTCTTTGGAATCGTTGTAAAGGGTAGTTTGTTTGACAGTTCATAAAGCCTCCGGTATTAAAATTTTGACAAATTTAATGACCAATTCTTTATAAATGTAAAAATTTAAAAAGAAAGAAAAACAAAAATTTTATAAAACTTTCTTAATTAAAAAAAAAGTGATCTCAAAGTATCAATGAGAAATTGGAGTTCCCTATCTATTGCCGTTTGGAGGTTAGGCCTGACTACAGTAGTCCTATTAGGCAAAATTAAAACAATATTTAGCGAAATAAAAAAAAGCACGAACTAGTCCTATTAGGCGAAACTAGAACAAAATTACACAAAAAAACTGTTTCAGGCAGGCTACTGAAGATTATTGTTCCGGTAGGGTTTATTGATTCGTCAACCTTAAATTTACCAAATAATTACTTTCATGCTGGTGATAGTGGACGGCGGGTTAGTTAGCCGGAGGGCAAGTAGGCCATCGCGTTTTTGTTGAAAAGTTGCAGTCCAATGATCCCGTGCTTTTGCACAACCAATTCCGTTGTTACAACCTACTACCACACAAGTCAGATAAACTTCTTCCCAGCAGAGAGAAAAGTTATTTAGGAAAAACAAATTTTTGATGATAATTTGGATTTTGAAAAATTCAGTTCAGCATCTGCTTTTGTTGCCTTTGTAAAACATTAAAAAAGTTTCCTGTCTAAGGTTGGTAAGTGCTTTAGCAATGAATTTCTATTACTTTAGTGTTCTGAACGTTAACCTACATGCTGCTGTGAGGCTATTTCCAAAATGGCTACCGACTGGGTTAAGTTGGTCACTGCCATTTGTGACCGATCATTTGTCTGGCCAATTTACTTGCCAACTTTCGGGGAAACAAATCGTCTTGTTCCAAAAGTTTTTTGTCAAAATTGGACCCACAACTTGTGAACTGACAATTTTCAGTCATTTATACGAATAGAATAATAATGAAGAACTCCTAAATTTTGTGGGAGCTACTGTAGTCACGTTACTGATGACTGTAAATTGACAAAGTTTATTTGTTTGTGTGCTTTTTTTCATCTTCTCGAGCCTAGACTAAACCTATATAAAACTAGAGAGTTGAATGCCCACCTGTTCTTTTTTTGCAATCTGTATCTGATTTAAACACTCTTTGAGCCATGCTAATGTTTGATTAGTTTTTTGCCGATTTATAACCTGACTGAGGCAAAAATTACAAAAACGCCGTAGTCCATATAGTTTAACGCTGCACGTCGTGGGAATCAAACATACTGTTTAAGCTTGTAGCCCATCACAAATTCTTCATACGCAGTTGCTGCTACAAGCCACTGTGCGTTTACTTGGCTCTACAGAACGGCTAGTGTAGAAGTATCTGCTAGTGCAATTGACGAAAAATGATATGGAAAATTTATCCTCCTGGACTGACCAACTTACTTTACCGGTGGGGCATGTTGGTCAATTTGAGTCGACATTTTTAAGCTAGCTTTGCGAGCGAAGTTGAGAAGATTTCAAAATAAGAATATTAAATGAAAACCAAAAGATTTGAGATTTAGAGGATTTACTTGATTTTTTAAATTTAGAAATTAAAAAAAAACGGCCTACTTACCCCACCTTCCCCTAATAATATTGCGTAATCATTATGAATCTAAAAGGAATTTGCTCATTCAACATTGCTGATTGCATAGTAGTTCGATTCGATATACAATAATTTTGCCCGGGTGGACTTTTTGACATCGGGTCCAATCTAATAACATTGAATTAGAACCTTTCATAGTAGACCTGAAAATGAAAGGAACCTGTTTTGCTGCGAAATCGCAACACTTAAACCATTGGTCCACCAGTTAAGGAATCCATTCAAAGACAAACTTAGAGCTATATTGTGTCACCCTAAAAACTTTAGTTAAGAAACTAGGGTTAAAAAACTCTTTCATTATTCTTTCGCGCAGGTACCAATTCTTATCCCGATTATTGTAATGATAGCAGCGTTTTGGTTGGTGCTTGGACCAATTGTTGACAAACCCGAGGTGCAATATTTATACGCGCTTTTGTTTATACTTTCTGGCTTGATTTTGTATTTCCCTTTCGTTCATTATGGATATAAAAGCAAAATAGTTGGTAAGTAATATTTTTTGCGTTATTTTGTGTTATATTACAGTTTTGAATAAAGCTTTTCGTTTTCGAGTGACAATAAAATAGTAGACTTTAACAAAAAAGCTTTCGACCAGCCTTAAATTAGAGAAATCAGGCAAAATTTGCAGTGTTTAAATAATTCACAAAAATGCTTTTCCAATGTGTTTTAGCTAGTAGTTTTTATAAGTACGTGCTTTTTTATGTATAGGTACATTTCAGAATTATTTCAGAACTGAGATATATTCAACATGTAAAGTCTTGTCTTCTATCTTTTTCAGAGTTTGGAATTTTTTACAGTTGTATAAATTACCTTAAACGGAATCCTATTGCAATAATGCTCTGATTTCATTGTATGCTTAATTAGTTACAAACGAATTTTGCGAAAGGAACGGCTAGAAGTTTCATGAAATGCTTATAAGAATCGGTCCTGGTAGATTAAAGATAAAGCAAAGTAGTGGAGTTGAACAACTACACTTAGTAATGTTTATTGTACTGTATAATTTTTAGATTCAGTGAGTCGTTTTCTTCAAAAACTGTTATTAGTCACCATCCCAGATGATGAAATTTGAGGAGTAATGGTGCGAAAAGACCAAGAGATGTGCTTCGATTCCTCCCAAAATCAACCATTTTAAAACTAAAAACTTTGCAATTACATACTGTACAATAAAAGTAATATTGCACAAATTTAATCTTTATTTAAACGCCTACTCAAAGTGCAATTAGGCATTTTATTTATTTTTGTTTTACATTTATTTTTATTTTTTTAATAATTATTACTGAATTTAAACTTTATTTACATTCTAGAAAGAGTACTGCGGATTAAAACAAAATGATCATATTTTTAGTGAGAAAAAATCTAAACTTCTGTGGTGTTTTGTTTTTTATCATATTATGTTTTGTTTTGGTCGTTTTGAAATTAGCGTCGTTTTAAAATTATCTTCATTTATATAATTTATTCCTTTTTTTCTAACTCAACGAAATTGCTGATTCGTTCGTTAATGCGAAGTAACTTAGTGGATTCTTAACATTGTTAATGAAGATTTTTTTGAGAATAACTGCTTCAGTACTTTTACTTCTTGTCTACTGGAACGGTTGGAAGTACGAACTGCACAGTAGCTGAATCTATCAAAAATGATTATCTTTGGAATAAAACGTCGATAAATGTGAGTAGAGGATAAAAAGTAATCAATCAAATATAATGCAACAGCATTCTTAAACCGTCTTTAGCACATAAGTACCAGAGTTTTCCTTTTTTCAGAGAATTTTACTGAGTACCCGTTACATACAATATATTACAGAATTTTTTGGTAAATTTTAATCCGAAAGGTTTTCATCCAAAAGTTGCAAAATTACTGTATTTTCCCTTCTCAAATCTAAAAACGATGATGCGTTAATAATATTTTATTGTAAATTCTGTTTCAATCTGCTTTGATTGTTTGGGAATATTACGTATATTTTTTTTATAAACTTTGTAATTATTTTTCTTTCAACCACATACTATGTGCTATTACCACGCAGTGCCTACGAGAGGGGGGCTCAGGGGGGTACATCGTGCCCTGGCCCGAGTCCAGGGGGCCCGGAAGAACCTACACGTTCACGCGCACCCAAGTAGTAGTATCGGCTAATAGCACGCGCAATTATGAATGTTTAGGCTAAAACTTGGTAACGACCTTTTGTTTGGTCTTCATCTAATTCCAGGCCAAAAACTAGTCTGGTTTCCGGGGAAGACCTTTTTTTATTTATTTATTATTTTTTTTGGTCTTCTCCTAATTTCCGGTGATCAGTTTTCATACTTCCAAACAAAATTTCTCCTGAGGCCCTGCTACCACGCCAAAATTTACGAATCTATTCTTTATACAATGTGGAACTTATTTAAAAATCTCCCTAGCTATTTACTGTGCTTTAAATTTAATATTTGACAATTGCACTATCTTGCAATTCATACAAGTTCTTTTTTGTATACTTTTTAATCAATGTTTGTGCTGGCGAAAATTTTTGCGATGCGTTTTATCATTACTGTAAAATAAATGATGGATTGGTGGTAAAATTAGACTTGGTGTTAGGACATTTTAAGATTGTAATTCTTTTTTGGTTTTACATCGTACTCGGAGTTGAAAAAAATTAGATGGAGTCCGTATAACTTACCTAACGAATTCGGTGGCTTGTTTAGATTATTTAGCTTGGTATCAAAACATAACCTACAACTTTAAAGCTAAATTTTATAGACTTTTTAAACATTCTTTAGAGGTTATAGCTAGCATTAGATTCCAAAACGAGACCTTGCATATTCTGAAAAAAGGTATCAACGCAACATTTATCTCGTCCAACTTCAACATAGCTCTTGAATATCAATACAAGACATGTAAGAATTTTTTATTAATGTACACAAAGTAGCAATTACAGAATACAAGGAAATGACAGAAGAACTGCGAAGGGATCGCTAGGTCTTCAAGTCAAGCAGCCAGTACTCAATTTTGGTAAGAAATTTGCCAGGTTTATCGAATGAATCTAATAACTTTTCAGTGTCAGCACCAACAACTTTTTAGTGTCAGCACCATTACATGATCTGCAATCAGCCGGTCTTTGTACCAATCAACTTCTCGAGCAGCTCTATGCAGTTGCAACTGGCGGGAAAAGCTTTACACTGCCCCTTGTAATGCCGAGCGTTGCACTCTTTTTTAACAAGAAAAATTTTATCAGAACAAGCGGCTCATTTTTGCTAAAATGTGAGAACAAATTAAGAACAATGCTAGCCTCGGCATGAAAAAATAATAAGGAGCACAAGCCAAGTTTTGAAAACAAGAATCAACTTCTGTTGAACAGTTTATTAGCTTCAAGAATACTAAAGAACGTAACGAAGTAAGAGCGGCCAGTTGGTCGAGAAGTAACACGTTCGTCTCTTGAGCGGGAGTTCTAAGGTTTAAATCTCGGGTCGGGACGCAGTGTTACCAACGGCTGGCCACCGCTGCGACATTTCTTCCTTAAAAGCTGCGTTGTCCAGGCGCAATGACGTGGAGATGGGCCCCCAAACTCGCTACACGCTTCGGCATAATACAGCGAGTACGATAAAAGCTTTGATTTTCATTTGTAAAGAAATAAGCAAGTTTAGAATGTTTTTTATATTGATATTGTTTATATGTCTAAAGACAACTTTTTAGTCTAGCGAGAATGAATTTGTCTCTTTATTTTTCAATGAAAACAAAAACAAATATAGAACAAATGAGACTGAAAGTTTGTGAAAATTTAAGAGCAGCCAGCCTTAATCTAAAATTCACTGGTTCGCGAAAAAGGGTATAAACGGTTGTATGCAAAGCTGTAAACACTAATAATTTCAAAGTGTTTGGTTGGCTTCGAACGAGCCCTAGCCTACCATTTCACTAATAGACGATTTATCCCCAAATCTTGTTCTGATTTGCCTCACGTTTGTTCGAATGTTGCGAGCAAGCAAGCGGCGTGACTTCCGTAAAAATTAACCTTAAATCACAACTTGTACGGGTTTAGATAGCGCAAGCATCAAAATGCAGTATTTGTCGATGTAAGTCGACAAGCTAGAAGAGGTACAGTATTATAGACTACTAAAGCGTATGAAGTTGGCAAGATGAATAATTATACACAGTATATATAGGCTTATATCAAACAATTACAAAAAATAATTATTTCAGATTCCTTGTTTGTTAAAGTTATTTTTTGTTAGAATGAGGCTGTTAAAATCAAATAAACATTATTTAAGTACGTGAAAAATGCTACATAGTACATAGCTGCTGCTGTAGGCATTGTATTTAATCATCCACTCAAGCAAAACGAGCACATTTTTGAGAGATTTTGTTTCATTTTTAAAGTTGAACGGATCGACTAGCAAAATTAACGTTTACTGCAGGTTCTTTATATTCTGACTTTTTAAATGATTTTAGATATTTTTGAAATTGAGCTTAGATTTGTCAACAGACTAACTAATTAAAACCTGAACTCGCGTTATGTCGCAAATCTTGTGTTGTTGTCGTCGTGCATAAACGTGTGATTGCAATAACATGTTTGTTCATCGAGTTACCTTGGCCAGGAGACAAGTGGGACCTTGTGGTCTTCGACTCAAGCTGCAACCTGCCTACTTGTTTATCACACTCGGTAGAGGCTTCACGCAGCAACTTTTTATTACTGAACGTCAAGCAGGAAAAGCTATGAATATCAATTTTATATTCTTTGGTTTGACTCGACAGAGAATCGAACCTGAGTCTATCATTTCAGCAGCAGACGCTTTATTCCAATCTGCCACTGATCGGTAAATGTTATTGTAGCCGAATACAAATGTGATCACAAAATTTTAAAATAATATTCTGCGTAATATGACCTCAGGCTTATTCTTTTCTGGTTCATTTGGTTTTATGATATTTTAATTTTTTGATGTTTGGATTTACTGTCACCCCCCTGAAGAGCCTAACGACGAAGCAGCCACTGTTGGGGGTTCTATTTTGTAGGTGTTTTTATTGGTTATAATTCTGCGTGATACTATAGGTTAGAAATGCTGTAACTGTTGCGTGCATGTGTCTTGCTAACAAAATGTAGCTCAAACAGCTAATCAAATACATCATGATTACAATGTACAATGGTACTTTTGCAAAAAATGATTTGTTTGCAAGTTCAAAATTAAAGAGCGTCAGAATTTAGCTCTAAATTTGCATCAAAACCCTGAGCTTAACCCAAACTATTCTATCCCACCTTGTTGCAACGGAGCAGCTTGCTTTGCAAGATTTAATTTATTGCAATAGGCTATCAGTCTAGTTTGCAGTTACGATCCAATTGTTTTTGCGATTCACAGCCAGATATATACGGCTAATATTTCAAAACCAATAATGGTTTTTCGACTTATTCTTTATCTTTTCCTTATTTTTCTTAAAACTTATTTAAACTAATTCGTTCGCTCGTTGCTGATTGGTTTTGATGAAAAATTTTTATCAGTTGTGATAGGAGTTAACAGAAAGTATCACGGATATGATGCATGGTTACAAATTTAACATATTTTTAAGATATCAAAGAAAACATAAAAAAAGATATTTTAGAGACTCCAGAACTAAATTACCTAGTTTTTTTTTAAATTAGGAATATGAAAGGCTATTAAGTTTTTATAATTAATGCTGATAAACAGTAGCACTCCAATGTTCATTGCATTGAAGAGTAAGGGCCTCGTTTTCGTTGGTAGAAGTTCAAATGCTTAGAAATTCATTCAACCAAGATGAGAAAAGTGAAAAAAGCTCGTAATATGATGCCAATATTTTGACATTTATTCCAGGAGCAGACCAATATGGGGTTGAAATTTGAGTTTTTACGACCTCCTGGCAAAATTCTTTACCACTCGGTCATGTATTTTGTCATTTTTGTTGCAAAATAAACCTTAAGAATGCAAAACGCTGACGCTCATAGGGTAGCAACTGCGAACTCGCGCTGCGGTATCCCACGAGAGTTAGGCTTAGAAAACAAATGATGGAGCTTGTACTCACTAATTTTAATGTTTCATGGTGTGTGATATGTCATCGTACGTTAATAGTTCACATTCAAAAATAACTTAGTTGGTGAAAACTTGTTTTGTAGATACAATACTTACTGATTTTATTATACTTGTAGTTGCTGCATGCTACAAAACTCGTATGCTACAGTATGTTTCGTAAATTAAAGCAAAAAGAAAATACTTTGAAATCAGAAAAATGCGAAACTGAAGGTGAGAATTTAACTTTAGATTTATTAAAAAAATTATTTTTTGCTAGAATCGGAGTTTACCCCCCCCCCCACAAAAAAAACAAAAAAACTTGAAATAATGAAATTTTTCCGCGGCAAATTCTTTTCAAAGTTGTAAAATATTCAGAAAATGGAATATCCGACAAGTTTGACGTTCTTCGTGGTCGACTCCTGGGAAATCATAACGACTTCCACTATATGAAGTAAAATGGAATATGTTGTGTTGTTCATAATCATATACTCTTACCTAAAGTATAAACAGTCCAGGGATACAACTTTTTGACTTTTGTTTTTCAAAACTAATTTCCTGTAGCACCATTCGATAAGCTTTTGCTTATAACTGCCTGAAATGATGTTTATTCTTCTTAGCTAACAAAAAAGATCACGCACAAATCATTTTGAGAAATTGGCCATTAGGCCCTATTATTAGGGCAAGTTTTTGTTGCATTAAAAAATTGAAAAAATTGCATTTATTGCTAACGAAATTTGCAAAAAGTTGCGTTTATGCACAAACATTTTGAACAACTGTGATTTACTCCAGCGATTTATTGACATAAAATGCCGAATATTTGCAAACATTATTTGGGGAGAAATGGCGATCTTTTGCCAACAATTTGTGTAAGCAAGCTAAAACTTCGCTCCAGAGCGCACGAAGTTGTAAACCAACTGTTGCGTCCTAGCGTTGTAAATTGAGACGCAGGTAATCCGTCACATAGCTCTTTGTAATGCAAATCAAAGACAATAAAACTGTACTGATATGGTTTTATAGCATGCTATTTAAGTCGCACTAACAATTTACCCATACTTAATAAAAATTGCAGTAAAAAGCAGAAACGAAAAAAGTTGCAATCTAAAATTCCTAAAAGCAGCTCAAAACACCGTACTACACACATTTTTAGTATTTAGGAAGCAGTCGGAAGCTGTAAAAAAAAGTTGCATAAGTTGCAAAAACTTGCCCTCCCTATTATACATAAGAGGTGATTGGGTTAATTTAATAGTACTCATTAATGATGTCACTATTACCTTTTTGAAGTTATGAACAAGGTAATGGTGACATCATAAACCACTATTATTAACTTGAGACAAGCGTTAGGGCAAGTTTTCATTCAGCGAATGACAAAGCTATGTCGTCAGTTTTCTGGCGAAGGCATTAAAATACCAAGCTCTAGTCAGCAAAGAAAATCCATAAGGCTCTTTTCAAGAAAGAAGCTGAAGTGAATCAGCGCTTCATTAGCACATTTCATCGCGAGAATTGGAGCTTACACTTTGTTGATAAACGAATATAAGGCGTTAAACATCAAGTTGTGGTTTTTAAAAATTAAATGAAAATCAAGTTGACTGAGCTTCAACTGAAGCTGCAAACAGTTCATGCCGTGCCCAATTATGGAATCTAAAAACGGTGTGAAACCGGTGAAAATTACAGTTCCTTAGAGGTGAAAATCTTTTTATCGTTTTTGTCTTTATTCTTCACCGTAAATCTGGTGAAAAAATTTTTTTTCTGAAATACATACCTTTTTCAATTGGTCTTCACATTAATTTCAAAGAAAAGCCCCCTCCCCCCCAACCACCACAAAATCCTGCTTAGGCCACCGTTTCCAAATGCTTCATAAGCACTGGAAAAGCGATCACCCATCATTATTGCCTGATAAAATTAATGCAGGGGGGATTCAATAGAGGTAACGTAGGAGTTGCAGGCATTCCGCAGAAACAAGGACAATCCCTCCCCTATTCTAGATTTATCTTTGACCAAATTACTTCATAGTCTGCTTTCTGAACATCAATACTGCTATATTTATGTGACTCTTATAGTTGCTGTTGAAAACCGGAAAAGGTTTGGGTTACCTCAAAAACTAGTCAAAAAGTTAAAAATTTGATTATTTAAAATTTTTTGTGCGTGAGGTTTTTATATCAAATCAACTTAAAAATTGGATTTTATTTAATCTTTCATAAAAGTTCATCGAATTATAATACTGGGATAGAGTGTTCCAAAAAAGTTGTATACCTAATAAACACTTTAAATTGTACAAGTTTGTAGGTCGCTTTTTTGCATAGTGAAGCATAGAAAAGAATGAGCGATATCTGCGTGAGCAAAATCGAAATTTTTAATTAGCAACTAGTCTACTTCAGCGAAATTAAAATAAAAGTCTGCAGCCAAATATTACTAGATGAGCGTTCACTTAAGGCTCCTATGCTCTTTCGAGATTATGCGTTGGTCAATGTGATTGCAATTGCAAGGACATTTGCGGTCTTTATTAAGCACCACCTACCCATAGGCCAATCAGTCAATCACTATTCTTATCAATGCTGAAAGTCATGTAAAAAAGCCCGGAATTAGAGCCGGATTTACCATATGGCAAAATGGCTCAGTGCCAGGGGCCCCGCGCTAGCTGAGAAAATCCCAAGAGTGCCAGGGGGCCAGCGAAATGTAATTCGGACTATACTTGAAATATCAATTTTTGCGGTCTTTGGACAGTTTGAATTGAACCCAAGTCTTTCGTTTTAAAAGCAGACATACTAACACTCGACAAACAAGCGCACTTGATAAAAAAAATATT
Source organism: Trididemnum nubilum (assembly GCA_963965965.1). Taxonomy (NCBI): domain Eukaryota; kingdom Metazoa; phylum Chordata; class Ascidiacea; order Aplousobranchia; family Didemnidae; genus Trididemnum; species Trididemnum nubilum. The sequence goes on along the minus strand of OZ014489.1, from coordinate 24,538,591 downwards.
TTTTTGACATTTCTTTTTTTCTCATAAATTTTTGGCATTTATTATTTATCAAATGCACTTGTTTGGCCCTGTAGTAGCGGTAAAGCAGAGAGAAAAGATATAGTATCTAGAATGCGCTTACAGTACAACTGACAATGACAAATCTTGTAAGTAACCTTTAATAAAAAAAAAAAAACTTTCAAAAGAGAAAGCAAATTCGCAACACAAACAAAAAATAAAACTCCCACGGCCAACACGTGGAAGGGGGACAAAGGGCCAAACGTCACCAAAAAGAATTTGAAAAAAAAGCAACAAATCTAGCCCGAGCAATGTACCCAAAGTGAATTAAAGATATATATATTTATTTACCTAATTTTCTACAGGTACAAAAAGTATTTTAAAAGACCCGAAAATTTAAGTGGGGAAACTAGAGCATGAGCACAATGCTGGTACAGACAATATGGGGAAAAACGTAGTGCGTGCAAGCGTGTAAGCGATTCAAAGAAAAAATACTTCAGGATCTCTGTAAAAAAATAAATACTAAACATGTCGAAAAACTAAAGTTAGAAATTATCTACTACAAACCAATGAACAGATTACATAATCTTATAAAATACAAGTTAATAAACAGCTAACTAGGAGAGTTATCTTTTCTGTCCTGCGCAAAATACAAATTGATCAACCACATTGCGCCAGAGAGAGAAGCCAACTCAAAAGCACCGCATAAGGTCTCTTGCAATTATATTTACCGTGCATGAAAACAAAAACGGCGCTTACACCAGATTTGACTCTCGATTGCTAGCATTTTATTTTGGTCTTATTTTTCAAGGACAAACAGCAGCTAACTCTGAATCCTAGCAAATTTTTTTACAGTGAACAAAATACAACTGAAGCGGGAGATTGGCCTGATTGGAGCCATTAGTTTGATTGTAACAACTATGATAGGATCGGGAATTTATATTTCACCAAAAGGAATACTGCGGCTTTCTGGGTCTGTTGGTGCTGGTTTGCTGGTAAGTTATAGGTTAGTATTCATGCCGGGTTTTGCAATTTAACACATAACTAAGGTACTGACTGCACGGCAGTTTTATTTAATTTGTTTAAAAACAATTAAAGCCTTATTTAAAATAGTAAAATTTCTAAACTTTTCGGAGTTAGCTATGTCAATCATCAGTAGCGTTTGGAAATTCTACTATTTTAAATAAGGCTTTATTTTTTTAAGCAAACGCATGACTACTTCTCTACATTTTGCGTTAAGCTGCAGTGGTCACGCGTGACTGCTCTTTTTTGCATTATAAATAAAAGTATCTATACGTGCAATCATGCGTGAAGTTAATCCTATCCTAGCAGAACTCTGATTAATTGACTCTAGCTTTGTGGTTTCAAAGCGATCTTCATGATTTTTAAATCTTTGTTTTCAGATATGGCTTGGTTGCGGCATTTTGGGAACTTTTGGGGCTTTGACTTATGCCGAAATAGGCACTATGGTCCCCAAATCAGGGGCAGAATACCCGGTTTTGTTAGAAGCATTTGGCCCAATTCCCGCTTTTTTATTTGCTTGGACCTCTTGCACGATTTTGAAACCAGCTGGCATTTCAATGCTAACGCTGACATTTGCCAAATATGCTTTAGCCTCAGCCTATAGATCTGGTAAGTTGTTTCTGAAGTACAGCATATCACTGCATGTTTTGTGGGCATTGTTCTTCTACTTTTGCTTGACCTTTCAAACGTAGAAATTTTTTGAGAGGGAATAGAAAATTAAGCAATTTTTTACATTTTTTTTGTCTCCAACATACCAGATGTGCTAACTACTTGTCCAGACTTTTCAACAAATACCGTAAACTAACAAGGTGAAGACAATAAAACGACGGGTATAATAACTCTTAAGAGATTTATGATGAGGGCCTAAGGGGTGTGCCGCATAGGTGCCTTCCTTCATGCAACCCTGGCGCCCTGAAAATAGTAATGGTTAATGCATGCACTGTGTTTTATAGCTGCCAGAACGTTAAAGGAGAACTAAAAATTAACTTTTTCAAATTTGATACCATTTCCCAACTGCTCCAGTAAGGTAGGCACGTAATAGGCAAGCTGCATTCTAAAATGTGATTTCAATGATACTACGGGATAAATTTAATAATAAATCACCATTAGAATCATTCATATAATTTTCAATATATTGTTTACGGAGCAATTTTGTACTGTCTAATTCTATCCATCGATCATGATGTTTCGAGTACCAGGCTCCGCGCACTAGAAAACTTCTGTCCGCCTTTCAGATTAATGGATATAAAGCATTGGACAATATCATAGTGCGCGAAATGTAAAATCAGCTGAATATACGAAATATTATTATATCTACATGCTTGTTTCGTTGATATAACTAAACCTCGAGATTTAGTCATATTAACATGCATTGCTTGCCGATTTACTAAATTTACATGATGTAGTTATATTCGCCTAACTGTTTGTGTTGATTTAAGAAATGCGAATCATTTAATTAAAATGGCATGCATTGCGTGTCGATTGAGTAAATCAGCCCAATATAGATATATCTGCACACTTCATGTGTTGATATATAAATAACGTGCAATATAATTAAAATCTTTTAAAAATTGTACAAAGTATGCAAAAAAATTATCGATTCTAATTTTACCATAAGCCACCACTAGCGGTTTGTAAATACTGATATCGCTAATTCTGCAAAAAAAAGCAGTAGCGATTTTACAATTTGCGCGTTACGTGCGTAATATAAACGTAGATATAGCACTCATACGTTCATTCAGGTTACCATCGTTACTAGCGCTCGACGCTTTCCAATCGCCTTTTTTCTTTTCTTTTTTTTTTTTAATACTGCTCAATTCGTACACTAGTCGGTGAATCTCTGTGGCGTAATGGGTAAGGTGCTTGATACGCAGATCTTATGCTTTCGCGTTCAATTTGCTTACTTTTTTCAACAAAATCAATGTTTATTTTTTTCTGCAAACCTTGCACGTCATTGCTTTTTTGTTTTGTGCAGAATCTTGCTTTATTTAGTTTTTGCAGCATCACCATCCTTAGAAATAGCATAATAATGCGATCGAAAATACGCTTCCGGCCATCACTGCTTTGAAGTCAATTTGAAGTCACAAAGTTAGGACATTCCTTTCGTTCAGAAGCCAAAAACAAGCTAAGAGATAGTTCAGATAGATTGGTTATGTAGCCAGCTTGGTACTGGCAGCCAACTGTAGTAAGAAATTATTTAAATTAAATGTGTTTGCAAATTCTGTCTGTCAACAGGCCTACAGTACAATATTTTTGTTACTTTAAATTGAACTAAAGCATCAAACAGCGACACGATTAGAAAATTTTCCCAAGTATACCCTTCTTTTTGATTATATTTATCACATCAGTTTGATATTTCTAAAGCGCTAGAAAAGCTGCCCGAACTAACTAACGCAAGATTCTGCACCCAAAAAAAGTAATGACAAGCAAGAATTGCGGAATAAGATAATAATGCACAGCACAAACCGAACGCGATTACAGGTTTAGAGGGATATTTGTATTTACAAACTGCAAGAGGTGGCTTATTGTAAAATTATTAGAATCGATAATTTTTTTGCATACTTTTGGACAATTTCAGGAAGATTTTAAATATATTGCACGTTATTTATATATCAAGACATGAAGTGCGCAGATATAGCTATATTGGGCAAATTTACTAATTCGACCAGCAATGCATGCCGTTTCAATTAAATTATTCGCATTTTTTAAATCAACACAATCAGTGAGGCGAATATAAATATATCACGTAGATTTATTAAATGCATGTTGATACGACTAAATTTTGAGATTTAGTTATATTAAGGAAATAAGCATGTACTGTGGATATAATTACATCATGTAAATTTCGTGTAGATGATTTCGCGTCCCATACAAAATGTCGACCTCACAAGACAGTTGGTCTGCTGTTAATACTGATCACTAATCTGCTTCAAGAAAATCAAAGTTATTTTACAGTACAAATGAATTTGAGAGGAACCAACCTGCAGCAGTGTTTTATGTATTAATTTTGATTAATAAACCCTCTCTTTGACTGTAAATTTACTTAAAAAGCAAGGCCACGTTGGTTTTACTTTTTTTTTACGTATGCAAGCTGTAGTATTTATAGTCAATTTGTACGAATGTACGTAATGTTGACTATTCACAAAGTCTGATAGCCTATTTGTCAACTTAATTGATAGAAAGTTGTGAAGAACCATCTGAGGTGGCTCAAAAACTGATTGCATCTGCGGTGATTGTTTTCATTGTGTTTCTCAATTGCGCAAGCGTCAAACTTTCAACTCGTTTTCTGACCATTTTCAGTTTTGGGAAAATTCTCAGCTTGACGTTTATTATTGTTGGTGGAATAGTAATGCTAGCTCAAGGTAAGAATATAATACGGTAGAGGCCGATGAAGCACATAATATAGACGTTAATATTAAAAAAAAAGTTTTCCTGACAGGCGATAAGCACTGACCTAACTGACGGGGGGCATTTGCACCCAGACCCCCGTCAGTTAGGCCCTCATCGAATGTCCCCCAGGTCCAACAAAAATCTGAATAAGTGCAACGAATCCCGGGTAAAGATTTTTTTTTGTACTTCACCTTAATGTTAGGAAAAATACCAAACTCCGGCAAAGACTTTTTTTATTTTCACCTTAATTTGACCGAAACAAGCAACACATTTCTGAAAAAAACTTGACCAAGAAATACTATGAGTTTCTGGTTAAGATTTTTCCTCTGGCGCAAACTTGTAAAGTCATGTCACTGGTCACTGGCGACAAGAAAAATTAAGGTCTGTATTTCAGACGCTTCTAAAGGCATCAATCATAAAGAGGCTTTTTTTCGAAAGTGTAAAAAGAGCAAAATGTGATGCAAATACTGTCACTGCAAAGCTCAGTATCATACCTTTTTTAGTGGAAAATAGGCTGTTGCATGGTTGAAACAATTTATTTCAGTGCTATTGTTAGGCGCAAATGAACTCGCTTTGTTTGGTCGATCTATGATATTTATTCTCCATTTTCGAGAAAGCATAGACGAATCCGCATCAACGTAGAAGTTTTTTTTAACATTTTTTGTTTTTTGATTGATTGTTTGACTTTTTCCCTGTTAATTTCCAGTTTTTTCCAGGAAGAACGCAAAATTTCCAGAATGCATTTCACGGAGAACCTCCTGGTGTCCGCGAGCTGGCACTCGCTTTCTATCAAGGGTTATGGGCCTTCGACGGTTGGAACGTTTTAAATTTTGTCGTTGAAGAAATGAAGGTGTAAAAATAAGACTTTTGCCTTAATTTTTCAGTTTTTTTCTGTCATAATAAGCCTATGTTAGAGTGCATAACTGTACTAATGATTTGATAAATAAAATAATTTACTTAAATCACTGAAAAAAAAAACAAAAAAAAAACAACACAGCAAGAGGTGTGCAGTAGAATTGACCAACTGTATTTTAATGATGTGATGTAAAATACTGTAGAAAAAAAAAGCTATAGATGTTCATGTAGGAGTGAAAAGCTATTTTAAAGGGACGCATTCAATTAAATATTCTTTAGTATTTTTTCACAGAATCCTTCCAAAAATATTCCTCTTGCTCTTATATTCGCCATGATCATAGTAACGAGTTTGTACATGTTGACTAACGTCGCCTATTTGACTGTGATGTCGAGAATAGAGTTATTGGCATCCCCTGCCGTTGCAGCTGTAAGTAGATTAGTGTTTTTGGTCTTTAGTAACCCATCAACGACCCAATGGAAAAGCATCTGCAGCTGAAGCTAAATCTAAGTTTGATTTCCAATCGGGTTAAATGAAAGACTTTAGTACAAATTGGCTGTAAATTTTTTGCTCATTGAAATAAATTGTGATTGGAGTCGTTTCCAATCGTAGGGGCAGGTTTGAAGTGGCAACATGGTTCGAAGATTGAAAGTGTTTTTGCTGGCTTTTGGCGAAAGCAGCTTGATAAACAAAGATGTAATTTCAATAATAACGCTTTTTTCAATAAATTAAGTCAATCTTAATGAGATTGAGATATCCTTGTTGGGTTTGTTGCATGTTTGGTTAAACGCTGCTTTGTGGAAATCTTATCGACTAATATGCATTTGGAAAAGCTTTTTTAATTTTTATCTAGAACGCAACGACAATTTCTTATTGAAGAATCGAACTCGGAGAAAAAGCGTTTGAATTAGCATTAAAATCAGTTGAGCTATATGCCGCAATTTATTCGCTTAAGTCCAGCTTTAATTGAGTTTCAAGCCCAACAACCTTTGATTTATTCTTGTACTCGTAAGCTTGTGCTGGCAGGCGTGGGATAGCCTAACATTTCTCTACTGGTCAAATCCAACTTGCTGTTGAAGTTTCAGAATATCTCTCTTAGGCTGCATTTACATGTTACGATTTTCGCGATCAAGAACTAAACTTCAGCCATGTGTAAACGAGTTTCTGCATAATGAAACCGGGTTTGGTTCTTTTATTTTCCGAATGGTTTTTACTCCTGGTTTCGCGACGTGAACTGTCAAACTTCATTGTGTAAACGCTTTGACATAAAAACTTTGATCACATGATGTGCATTGTGTGGAATTAAGGTAATCGCGAAAACAGTTGCAGTGCTAGAATTGAGCAAGAACTTTTTTGGTTTAAGCTGCGACTTTGTTTTTCAATCATTCATCGCACTTCTTTTAATTGCTTTTTAAGTTTGAAAACCTCCAAAAATGCAAGTTTCAAAACCGGGGTTGAAAACTAGTTTTCGCAACTTTTGACCGTTTGCACATGCGTAAGGTTTTTTTCCTGGCAGGGGCGCTCGCAGGGGGCAATCTTCCAAGGGGGCACTTGCCCTCCTGGAAATTAAGATCTCAGGCATTTTTTATGTTTAATTTAGCAAAACAAGTTAAATATATCTTTCTAAACTAAGAAAACAACCCTTTGTGGAGCTTTTTTAAAACTTTTTTGCCTTAGTGCAGAGGGCGGGGGCAGGAGGAACAGAATTGCCTATTTTACGAGAATTATTACAGCATTTTCTTAAAAGCGTGCGTAAGCAACACTCTAGGATTCAAGCATTAAATTGTATAATTAAATATAATTATTATCAAACGTTTCAGCAATTGTCTTTGAGCCCTTATCAGAATTTAAATACAATACAGCGTTTAGTGTTTCAAATTTACACTGTGCTTATTTAAACGCTAAAATAATGATTACTCCGTCATTAAATTAATTTTGCTCAGAAACCGAAATCAAAACCAAGTAGCGTAGCCAAAGGGGTTTTACCCACCTTGCATTGGCCTGTAGACCAAAGTGCACGATAAGAAAAATGCCACAATTTTTCCTTTCTGAGGCAGTCTTTTGCTGTGACGTGGCCTCTAAAATGGTTCAAAACTACTTTGAAACTTTTATTATTGTTTTTTTTGGGGGGAGGGCGATAGAGTATAAACTTAGTTGTCAAAAAAACAGCTTTCAAATTAATTGATAAAAACTTTAAAACAGGGCCAAAATTAGCAGTCAGAATTAATTGCTTAAACAGGGACAGAACGATTTTTAAACATGATTTGAACTTTGCTAAAAAGTAACTAAATCAAAACTTTGAAATTTTCTAAGGTTTTTGCAAAAAAAGTTATTTCTCTCCGTTTCATCGTTACTGAGTGACATCATTTCAAACACTACTGATCCATTCCACAAAACAAAAATTAACGTCACTGACTATCTGCGTCAAAGGTGTTACAGCTTAATACGAAATGCTTAACGTAGGATTAATATAAAAAAGAGTATAGTGGGGCTATTTAGCATTTAATTTATTAAATTACAACAAGTTTTGGACTTGACCTGCGAGTAACGTTGAGGTTTGAAGGAGCTGATCTATTTAATTCTTTCAAATGGCTTTCAAATTGTATTAATTTAGTTTTTTTAATGGTTTTTAAAAATTGCGAAATTTGATTTTAATAGAGTTAAAATGGCTGTTTTTTTCCAAATTATCACAAAAATTGCCCTGCAGTTAGGGTTTTACTCCCTGATCCCGGTCTGTGATATGTTTTACTTGCACCAATTTGCTTGGCACGCTGCTCAATTGAGGCATTCTTCATACAAAAAAATTTAATGTTTAGGTTAACCAAGCTCCCCCCTCGACAAAATGTTTTACTTGCACCAATTTGCTTGGCACGCTGCTCAATTGAGGCATTCTTCATACAAAAAAATTTAATGTTTAGGTTAACCAAGCTCCCCCCTCGACAAAATTCAGGTTGTATTCAATGGCGCAACCAAGAGGGGCTAAGGGAGTTTAGCCTTTTCTTCTCCTTAACTAAGTCACTTGGAAAATTTAACTCACGTAACGTGGTTTTAATTTGATCTGCAATTAAAAAGGATTGAAAGGTCTTGGCAATTTAAAAATTTCAAGTAGATTCCAAATCTCAGCAACTTTGTTCTTTCCGATGCATAGGCGTAGCCAAAGGGGGGGGGGGGGCCAAGAGGCCCGCCCCCCCCCAAATAAAATATCACCAATGATAAAAAATTATGACAAAATAGCCTAGCAATGTTTAGTTGCAATTTTTTCAGTAATTACGCATTAACAGTAATTGACAATAATACTAATGACGACGAGGGAGCCCCTAACTAACAACCAGGAGGCCACGGGGCCTTAACTGACAACCAGGAACCCCAGGACCCCAAACTGACGACCAGGGGGCCCAGGGCCCATAACCGACAACCAGAGGGCCCAGGGGCCCCAACTGATGAACAGGGTCCCCTAACTGACGATTAGAGATTTCAGGGCGATAACTAACAACCAAGGGGCCCAAGAGCCCCTAATCAACAACGAGGAGGCCCCGGGGCCCCTAACTGACAATCAGAGGGCCCCCGGGGCCCATAAATAACAACTAGGGGGCCCTAGGGCCCCTAACCGACAACCAAGCGGTTTTTGGGCCCCTAACGGACAACTAGGGGACCCCAGGGACCCTAACCTACAACCAGGGGTTCCCGGGGTCCCTAACTGATGACTAGGGGCCCCTAGAACCTTAACTAACAATCAGGGGGCCCCAGAGCTCCTAACCAATAACCAGGGGGCCCCGGAGCCCCTAACTGACGACCAGGGGACCCCAAGGCCCCTAATTTACGACCAGGGAGACCCTAACCAACAACCTGGGGGCCCCTAACTGACAACCAGGGCCCCGCGGGGCCTCTGACTGACGACCAAGAGTCTCAGGCTAGGGGGCCCCTTAATTCAAATTTTTTGCAATTTATATGCAAAGCCTGTGACAAATCTAAGAGTTTTGTCCTGAAAGTTGCAACCCCAGTTCCTCGTTTAGCGTTATTATGAACTTAAGGCTATAACACAGGCGTTAATGCAAACCCCCCATTGAAATACTACCAATGATATACATAATGAGAGCATAGCCAGTATGTTAATTGTGCTGGTCTGGAATTGCAGTTTCTTTAATTTAGGATTTACACGTACAAAAGTAAGTAATAAGAATGACGACCACGTGTCCATCTCATAATAATATAATGCAATTCTTGGAGGTTTCAAAAAACTGTCAAGTGACTTGACTCGAGTCCTCCACGTTTTGGAAAAAAAGTTATTTTAATTTTGCTTTAAATTTTTGGTTTTAAGAAAGAACTTAAGGGCGCGATATTAATTCAGAATCATAGGCGTAGCCAGGGGGTGACCAGGAGGCCCGGGCCCCCTCAATCAAAATGCCACCAATGACAAACGTTTGACGAAAAAGCCTTGTTTCTTCATTTTCAGGTTCTTTTAGCATCTTAGCGTGAAACAGTACACGCGTACAACAAAAATTAACAATAAATAATATTCACGACCAGGGGGCCCGACGCATCCCCTAAATTCAATTTTTTCCAACCAATTTAAACGTATAACCAGAGTGAAATCAAAGGCTTTTGTCCTAAAAGTTGCTACTGCAGGCCCTCATCTAAACTTTTTATGAACGTAATGCAGTAACCAGTGCCGTATTTGGCATGTGGCACAGTGCCAGGGCCCCGCGCCTGAATAGGAGGACTTTTTTTGGTCTTCACTTATATTTGGCAGAAAGATGTTGCAAAAATCCGCTAAGTGCCAGAGGCCCCGCGCAATGTAAATCCGGCCCGGGAATAACATGTTTGGTAAGCGTAACTATAATGTACCATTTTTCAATAACTATTGCATCTATTGTACCATTTTTCAATAACGATTCACCTTCACCTCGACAGTTTTTATGCACAAAATGCTTAAAAAACAGCCAGGAAAATGGCTCATTGAACAAATTATTAAATTTTAATTAAGTGAGCCTGGGCCCCCAGCGTACATGTACTCCTACAACTGGTTAACTTCATGACAAAACAAAAATCTCTACGGAAAATCTTCGAGTAAATTATTACTTAAGATTAAAATATTGCAGGAGGCAATGTGCTTAACTTTCCCTACATGGACCAAATCACTTACAATTAAGATTTTACACCATAATGCAAGATTTTAAATGTGTTTTGGACTTTAATTGCAAGTAAAAGGAGGATTGAACAATCAAAATTTTTCGATTGACTTTCAACTGTTAAAAATCTAGTTCTTTCAAATGGCTGTGAACACGTGCGAACTGTGGTCCAGTGGGATTAAAACAGCTTTTTTTCCAAAAACTTACAAAAATCGCCCAGCGGCTGGGGGCTTTGCCCCCAGACCCCCACATCCACCGGCGGCTGGGGGCTTCGCCCCCAGGCCCCCGTTTGTGATACGTTTGAGTACACTAGGTTACTCAACGCGTTTCCTAAGTTAGACATTTGCATTTTCTAATTACTAATATTCGCTCTCTACCTTTACCAAAGTTCTGGTTAAGTGCCAACAGCCTACAGCTTCAGATCTTCCATTCTACGATAACTTTGCCCCACAAAAACTTCCTCTTTTAAAAATTTTTGATGACGTCATTGCATGTAATTTGTGGTTTCGGCCCCCCTAATCTAAAATCCTGGCTACGCCGACGTTCCGATGGCCTTAAAAACGTTGGAAATGTTATCAAAAAGACGGTAAAATGGTTATTTTTTTAAGGAAGTTGCGAAAATTGCCCAGCGACTGGGGCTTTGCCCCCAGATTCCCATCCATACTACACTTAAATTGCATCAGTTTGCTCAACATACAGCCCAATTGCAACATTTTCTGAATAGGATCATTTTAACTTTTGGTTCAAGCCCTCTAGCAAAATCCTGCTTGCAGCTTTAAGGTTTTATTTGATCTAGTAGATAATGGATGCGCAGTGGCGTCGCTAAGGGGGACGGGGTTCGCCCGAGTGGCACCATTTTGGGGTGGCACCATTTTATGATATTTAACAAAAAAGAAAACAACAATATGTTTAATATCATTGAAAATGTTTAGCACACCGGAATGGACAAACAATGATTTTAAGAATCTTTTAAAACTTTTATTTAGAGGGGGGTGCGCTAATTTGTCAGCAATATAACTTACAAATTGGTAAAACATTGAAAAATGGCCAAGATTAAGCAATCAAGTTTGATCGCTTGTTGAAACATGCTTAATATAGTTTTCATTAAAAAAAGATATGAGTTCAGAAATAGGGGGTGGCTATTCAGTATTAATTAATTGCCAAACACTTCAACTCAATTATCGTTCCATTAGCCCTTTCTCTAATTATCTTTTTTGATTAAATATTTTATAAACGAAATGGATCACTCCGTGTAAGTTTCGTTGAACTCTAAGATTTTATGATTTAACAGCATGTAAACAAGAGAATTGAAATTTTACCATTAGCCACTTCCCTCATAGCTTTTGTACATTTATGCAACCAGTTTAATCATGTTTTTGCACTGCTAATTTCTATGCCACGTTTTAATCCATTAATCTTTATCAAGATATTCGCCTAAAATTAGACTATTTTTTGCAAAAAAACACAAATTTTCGAGCGCTAGGGGCGTTGCTCCCCAAACTCCAGTCTTTGGCAGATGAGGGCTTTGCCCCCAAACTCCTAAAACAGTCCACCATTGTACATTTCCGACTGCGCGCCTGAGTCTAATCGTGTTTTTGCACTGCTAATTTCTATGTCACGTTTTGAAAGAATTAATTTTTAGTAAAGTAAGCTTAAAACTAAGTTATTTTTGCAAAAAAATACCAATTTTTTAAGTGCTGGGGGCTCCATCCTCAGAACCCCCGAAACAGCCCTTTCCCGCATCACAGATTTTTGGTCACGCGCCTGGTACTAGACATGTGCTGCTCATACTTTCAAGTTTTAGACTCCTAAAATGCTAAATGAGAAGTTATTGAGCTATTCAAATAACAACCGCTCAATAATGAAGTAGTGCCGCTATCTTTAAAATATAATCTTTTGCAGTCTATTATACAGTATGAGGGGTGACACCACGAAAGTCCGCCCCGGGTGTCACCATCCGTTGCGACGTCACTGTGGATACATCGCATCCCCCACCCTGAAAAAAATTTCTGCGGGCGCCTCTGTTTCATGATCATCAAAACCGTTATATGCTAACGACGTTTTTGGTTACGTGTAAACGCGACCGAGTTGATAACCAGGAGCGAAACCTATAGTTGTCAAACCTAGGTGTAAACGTGGCCTTATACATTGAATGATGCCTAAGAAATATTCCACGTCAACTTATAGTTCAACTCAACATATTGTACTGTACGGTTTTTAATGCAGATTGTAATCAAGGTTCCGTTTCTTATTTTCAAAAATATTTTCAGACGTTTGGTGATCGAGTTTTGGGAAGCTTTGCGTGGTTGATTCCCTTAATTATTTGCTGGTCCGTGTTCGGTGCTGGTTTGGGAACTGGGTTTGCATCTGGTCGGGTTTATTTCGTAGCTGCGAGAGATGGTAAATTCACCGAGGTACTTGCCATGCTCCACTATAAAAGAAATACTCCAGTACCAGCTATGCTTGTAAATGTAAGTTTACACGAACGAACGAACGATTTATTTTGTTTTTGTACCTCACATCAATAATCAATGAAACACGCCACGTAAAATATTAAAAAAGACTACAAGGATGCTGCGAAGTAACCGGTTTAGGGTCTTCAAGTCAAGCAGTCACCCTAAAAGCGAAGGTTTCCACAATACAATAAAATACAAATCACAGAGCACTACTAACCGTACTAAGCAAAGCAGTAAGCATTAAAAAAAAAAACTACACAAGAGCAAAAGCAAAAAAACAAAACTACCGGTACTGCACAAGTTAAAAAAAAAAATTGGCGGAAACATAATATCAGAGTTATATAGGCAAAAACATGGTACAAATTCTAGGGCAAGCTATATTGACTGAAGTGTAAAAATGGTAGTACCAGAAAAAAAAAGTACACTAATTGAGCGAATTTGGAAATCTTATTGCATAAAAGTAATCTTTAATCTTTAATAAAGCGCAAGTAAACATTGTTTGTACTTTTTCTTGAAAACTTTAAATAACTATTTTTAGTTTCAGACGAAATTGAGTTCCAGGTTTAGGCAATATGGAATTCGATATAAATTGGGCAGTATTTATCGTGTAGAGAAAAAACATTCATGAGGGAAAAAGTAACGATGAGCGCTAATTACGTTTATTTAGCAATTATTTGGTGACTAAAATAGGCAAACTTTGTTCATCATGCTACCTCACAAAGCCTAATTATTTTCAAGCGGATTGTTTCTTTTTGTAACCAACTGCAGACTATGAGGAATTTATCTTTGTGCACCATGTAGGGCCTCAGAGACAAAGTTTTCAGGGAGTACAAAGACTGATACGGGCCCTACCAAACGTTATAAAGGCCTCCTTGTTGTTCTCGAGATTAATAGCTATCCTGATTATGGATAGAGATCTACATTTGAAAACGAGGAAATGATGACATTTTTACGATTTAAACTCAGCTAGGGTAGCGCTGCTGGGAGCTCTTTCATCCCGGCCCGGGGGCAGCTAGCTCTAGCCTTTTTTTAATGTTTGTGAAGGGTAAAACACAATATTCGACTGACATCACCGAACCAAAATTGACTGGCAGAAAGTTGGGTCAAGTATGCTCAAGGTGATTGTGGTTTGATTCTTGTTGTAAGCAATTTTTGGGGGAGGGGTGTTTTGAGTCAGTTGCGATACTTTTTATCTTCCGAAGTTGGAAGGCGGATAGAATTACCCGATTCTACCGCAGATAGGGACATTTTTGGAGAGATCCGAATCAAACATAGTTTCAAGTGCCTTGTTCCGGGGCCTGGACCTCTCACCTGGAGCAATCGCTTTGGGCCCAATGAAATCCACAACCGCTACGCTGTCAATTAGGAAAAGGCAAAATTTCCAGAAAATCCCTACCATTGAAGGGCCTGACTATTGCTATCCTACTGGTCTGGTGGGTGGTAGTAGAATATTCTTTAGGTTTAATAGACTACCTGTAGATGGCTATTAATACGTTAGTTTTATAGTGACTACCTTTCTAAGAAGTTTGACAGAACACATTATGCATGAACTAATAGGATCTTCCAAGCCCCCATAGGCTCAGGCTCGGGTACGATGTACCCCCTGAACCACCTCTCGTAGGATCTGAAACCATGATCCTATCGGTAACGTGGTCGAGAGGAAAAAGACGTCGTTTTTACGACGACCTTGATCGCATGTGTTGTTGCGTTTTTGGATAAGACGCTTCACGATAATTGTCTCTGCTGCTTAGTGGCTTCGAACAATCAGCAAACTCAGCGAACAAGAACTCGAATAAATCCACAGCAACATTGGATCACTGGAAACTCTAAAGCAGGTACAAATTCCTTCAAGCACAAAGTAGTTATGGCAATGAAAAGTACGTGAATCGTTAATCATAAGTTAACGCTTGACGCGGTTGATGAGAAGAGGAAAATATGCACCTGCAACAACAACAACCCTCATAAGCCAGCTTTTGTTATCACACTTAACAAAACAGAAAGAAGGCGTTTGTCTTGTTACGGTGTAACAGTCCTACTTGCACTGGGAATCAAAAAACTTAATTGTTTCAATAAAGAACTCAGGAGATATTTGTTTACACTTTGAAGGGTCTTCTTTCTTTGGCGATGGTCATTCCCAACGACTTCGACACATTATTAAACTACTTCAGTTTTGCAACTTGGACTATCCATGGTTCTGCATCTGCTGCGCTGCTTTATCTACGATACAAATTCCCAAACCGTTCCAGACCATATAAGGTAATTTTCTTTGACTTTATGTTGCAGTTCAGCTTGGGACGTTTTTTACCTACGACATCGTTCGACAACCATTTTACTGTGGCAAAAACTCATCAGCAAGACCCAGTCACAATAGCTTGAAGGACTGCTGTTTCTAATTTAAATAATGCCCTCTGGTTAGATTTGCTTAGGGTTGTACCAAAAACTTAATTTGGTAAAACTTGGAATTTTCTCAAATCTTACCAGTGGGACAGCAGCATTGAAAAAACACTTATTTCCATAGGGGCTTAGCAGTTATCACAGTGTCAGGTATGACAAAAGACTGTAAACCAAACCCAAAAGGGGAATGTACTCTATGTTAGCGTGGTTATCTTTGTACCAGATTGAAGATAAAAAATTTTGTAGTAAGTTAAATCGCCATAAGCTTTAGCAATGAATGTTTCGAGCGTCGCTCCGGGCATAAAATTTACGTTGTGTTTCCAAGTACCATGGTAAATTGTAGTTACATTTTTATTTACCAATTTGCCTTGACCAGGGTACAGTAATAAAACCTTGCGGTCTTCAAGTCAAACTGTCACTTGCCTATCTGTCTACCACACGCGGCGGAGGCTTCACACTGTCCTATTAATGCTGAACATCAAGCATGAGAGCTGTAAATATCAATTTTTATAGTCTTTGGTTTAACGCAACTGAAAATCGAGATCAAAGCTACTGTTCTAGTAGCAGGCGCTCTTTTTACTTAACCTTGATCGCTTATGAATATTTAGGTTCCGATTGTCATTCCCATTATAGTATTAGCGGCGGCCTTTTGGTTGGTATTAGCTCCAATCATTGACAAGCCAGAAATTCAGTATCTTTATGCAATTTTGTATGTTCTTTCCGGACTAATGTTTTATATTCCTTTTGTTCATTTTGGATACAAAAGCTCTAGAATTGGTATGTATTTTACTTTTTGCAAGGGAATGTGATACAAAGATGCATGCAATGAACATAGTATAAAGTTGTCAATGGGCCGTTTTTTTGGTTGGATTCGGAGGCGGAGCAAGAATTCTAGCCTTTTTTTCAAAATGTAGAATCGAACAGTTGTGGACTTTTTGGGCCTGTTTTGCGATTGAACCTAATCGTTTGGAAATTATGGAAATCATTATCATCACTATTTACCAGGGATGGCAATCGCATCCATGACTTTCTGTGATGTTTGTTATGCAAGAAAACTGCAATTTTGCAATGCGATAGAGAGTAGAACAATGGATGCGATTTTTTTGCGATAATTTAAAATTTTTCGAAGCGATAAAATCGCAGCTAATTTGCGATTATCGTTTTTTTTGTTTGTTTGTTTCTTGTTTCTTTTAATTACTTTTAAAATTAAAGCCCATTGCCTAAGTTTTAGCCCTCAGTTCACAAATTAACAAAGCTTTTATTGAGCCATATTTGCAAATTACTCTGAAACGAAAAGTTGCTGTAAAACGATACAATACCGGTACACTCTCAATAAGAACCAGTTTATATGAATGAATACGTGGCATATGTTTGTAACAAACATGCACATTCCAGACTAGGATATAGATAATAATGCGCAATATTAACAGTACAAGTTCACATGGTGATACCTTCACACTAAACTAACTAAAACTTTAAGTCCAGTTTTGTACAAACTATTCAAGTTGAGCTAAGCAAAATTTTAAGTACAAATTATCTAAGAGAAATCGGGGTTGAAAACTCGTTGAAATTTAGCCTCATTTTAGAAACAACTATACTTCTCATAAAACTCTTTTACGGAAAGCTCAAGCAGAATTTTGCGCGAAGAACGAAAGTGGCGTCAACTGCACCACCGGAAAAGCGCATTTTTTAATCGTTTATGATTTACTTCAACTGAAAAATACTCTCTTTACTCAAATACCTGAGTTACATTTTAACTGCGGCACAACTCGGGCAGGTTTGGCTAGGTCTTAACCTAAAATTCCAAACAAATTTCCAAGTCCTGAAGCTCAAGGAAGACGTTGCTCTCAAAATACTCACGGTAGTCAACATTCAACATCGGCGTGATTTTCCTACTACTAAGCTTGATTTTGTACGTTTCACTACTTAAGCAACTATATAATTATTCGACGTGCTGGAATTAATCATTTATTCCCCAGACATAATCTGTTAACTGAAGCTAAGCTAGCACAAAAGTTTGTTTTTTTAGTAATACATGTCATGATTGTTACGCAACTGATGCCAAAACGTTCTAAACTTCTGCTCAGAACTTGATTGATGACGAAACAGTTCACTTATGACAAAACTGAAAAAAAAATAATGACAAATAATCGCAAAAATCGTAGATATTTTTTTATCAAATTCTATGATGCAATAATGGATGAGGATTTTTAGCGTGTTTCGATGCGATAAATTGATGCGGTGTTTTTTGGAAGAAAGCGTTCAATGCGATGTGATTGCCATCCCTGCTATTTACAGCGATTACGCATTTTGCAAAGAGCTGTTTTGGTTTTTGCATTGAGTTTCGCGAAAGCTTCACAAAGCGTATTTTCACGAAGTACTAAAATCACTTCCAAACTGAGAAAACAATTGTAAAAATTCATGACATTAAGACTTGACTTGACTGTAGTAGATGGAAACATGACTGTCATAGTTAATCATAAACGTTTTGCTTCAATTTCTTAGTGTGCAAATAATTTTGAAGATGTTTTTCAGAGTCGATCTGTCGTTTTCTTCAAAAGTTGTTATTGGTAACGTTGCCTGATGATGACATGAAGAAATGAAAAAATCTGGAACGAAGACGAGTTGAAGACTCTATACTTTAAATCGGAAAAAGTATAAGACATTACGTCATAGGCTAAATCTGCCTAAGTTTGCAAGAAAAAAATGGCTACATAAAGAATTGAACTTATATTCACATCAAGTAAAAAAGGTCTGGTTTTGTAATGGTGGCAGTTTTTCAATACAAGGCAAGTTTTAAACCAATAAGGCACCGTTAATTTTGTGTTGATGTAAGCACAAGAACGTTTTACATGTTGAATAAAATTAGTCTGTTTTCACGCCTAAAAAGTTCTGTCCAATGCTGCATCAAGTTTATAAACTATACATACAAACAAAAAACTGTGAAAAGGTGGTCTTAGGACGGGGCCACGATATTCTTGGAAAAAATTTCGAAAGCTTAGATTAATAAATTGTGACGGGGAAGATTGTGTTGTATTGTTGTTCAATTATGTTGTTCTTGATAAATTTTATTGCATTGCTACGCATTATTTCAAAGATAAAGTAATACAAATCTAAAGCATTGTGTTGCGTTTTTCAAAAGTTTTTGTTTTTGAAATAAAATAATGATGCATCAAAATCCATCAAGTTCGAAATCATTTATGAAACTCTATTTTACAGGGGCTATTTGATAACACATTTTACACTGGAGAGGGATGTCCCCCTGTCTAACTCTTAAACCAAAGTTATGAGAACACCAAATTTGGCATGCGAGTTCGTGTTCAGCCAACATTTTTAGAAAAAAATGTTTTTAAGTTGATGACGTCATCATTGTGACGTCACGGCCGTATTTTCGAAAAATGATGTTATTTTTATGATGACGTCACTGGCGGTTCAAATTTCGCGCATATTTTTTTTTTGATACTGAATCATAAAATGCCTAAGTCAAAGTAGTTACGGCACAAAAACGTCTTATGACGTCATTTAAATTTAATATTGACCAGAAAATGCTCAGATTTTGGAAAGTGTCTTCGGAAAATCTTGAAATCGGAAAACTTCCCGCTATCTTAGCAACGTGAAATTTTCAGGAGTTATTTGTGATGAAATTTAATTCAAAGCCAAAGTTTATTCGGAGTAAAATCGTCTTTGTTTGAAAGGGGTTTATCACAAAAAAATCGAGAGTGGAGGTCAAATAAAATACCCTTTTCCCGTGTAAAATGGGTTAATTATTATTCGTTCTCAAGAAAATACCACCTACAGCAACTTAGGCAGGGACATGTTTTCGTTAAAAAAAGAAAATATAAAACCAATATCCCGTCCAGGTAGTCTAACTGACGAGACTTGGAATCAGTGAAAGCAGATCTGTCTTAGGTATGCTATTCACTACTTTGTTCATTGCGGGAGATGTCCAAGTCATTCATTCTTGGTTTCCGAGGTATTTTTCATTGGTAGGGGAGTTAGTGAAACATTTATTTCAAAAGTTTTGAAGTTGATGTTTTGCTAAAATAATCAAAAAATCATGATGCAAAAGATAAAACAGAGCAATTCGTATGTGGTTACAACCAGTTCATAAGTTATGCAAAACCAAAAAACTTAAATTGATAAGTAATTCGCAGCAAATTTCAGGTTTCGATTGATCAGAAGAATTTGATGGTATTCATTAGTCAAGTGTAAGTTATTAAATTGTTACAAACAGGTTGACAATTCAAGCTGTTTCATTGGTGCGGCACAAAATTAGATTGTCATCAGAACTATTAAGACTGATAATGGACTTTTTCGGAGTGGAATTCGATTTCTTTTTTTTCTTTGCTTTTTACTTATTTCTAAATTTTGGCCGATCGTATGTTAATGAAACCATACTTTCGTCATCGGAACATGAATTATATGGGTATTTTTTGTACAGTATTACGTTTAAAAACGGTATTCAGAATAACTTTTTACTGTTAAACAAAATTTTGGGAAACGCATTCTCACCAAATTTGAGCTTTCTACGTCTTGCTGTTCTCAAAATAGCGCAATTTTTAACAATTTTCCTCTTCTTTTATTGTTGTCATTTGTGACAAAAAATAAAATTTGGTTTAAAAGTAGCAAAAATCACAATATTCTGACCCTTTACTTTATCGTGATAACAACGTTGTCGCAAAACACTCAAGATAAGAGTTACAGTTAGTATGCAGTAAGCATAAATAACTTTTGAAACTTTGTCTTTTATTGACAACACTGGCAAAATTTTTTAAATGAAAAGGTTTCTGAAAAAAAGATAAATTTTCATGCCTTGGAAACGGAAGGCCGCGGAAGCTTAAATTTGTTGAAGACAGTACTAAGATCTTTCTATTAAGATCTCGTGCACATCTAAAGTAACATTATTGATTATTGAGAACAGCATCAATAAGGTTGCTTAAACGGATGCTCAACTACAATTTTTGGTATTATCTAGTTTAGCGTTGTACTAAATTTTTGTTTCTTTTTCGATCTACGACTCCTTTTAATTGTTAATTTCAGCCTTATCTGGTTCAGGTTTACGTTTAGCACTTCCGATGTTTTGAGTATCCCTTTCTATCTATAAAAAAAACCCTGGGTTTTACTAAAGCGAATAATTTAAATTTCTCATTAGTCTGTAGAGATCAGTGGTCACGTGGATAGGGTCTGCTACTTAAATGGTAGACTCGGGTTTGATTCCCGATCGGGTCAAACCAAAGACTAAAAAAATTGGTATTAACAGCCTCCCTGCTTGACGTTCATAGTAAAAAGAGTCAATGTTTCGCCTCCGCCATGTGTGGTAGACAGGTGGGAAGGTGGCAGCTTGACTCGAAGGTTGCAAGGTTTCTTCGCTCTCTCCTGACCAAGGCAATTTGGCAACTAACTGTAATTACAGTTACTTGTATTTCACTGTAGTCCGTCTCAGGCTATTTGCACCAGAAGAATGCATCCATCACGAAGAAACAACTATAGCAAAGAATAAGGATTGCAACGGTTCGTGGTTTTTTAAAAAATATGCCGCAGAAAGCAGCAAGCTGCATCGTGACTTCCCAAGTGTTATCCGGTTTGTCATCTGTGCAAAATCTCAATTTACATAGTTTCAATACGCAGGGCTGGATTTACATCGCGCTGGGCCCCTGGCGCTTTAGAGATTGAAGATCAAAAAATAGAAAAGCTACGTTCAAAATTCGTTGCATTTTCCTGCCAATCACAGTTGAAGACCAAAAAATGTCTTCCATCCAAGCGTGAGGCCCTTGCACTGTGTCATTTTGCCATATGGTACATCCTGCCCAGTCAGTATGATGTATTGCAGTGTACGTGGTAAAATACTATTTTAGAAAAAATGAGTGATTGTAAAGAAGAAGATTGATAGGTGGTACCGAACGTGAGAAATGGTATGGTCAGAACAGTGCCGACGCCAGAACAAATGAAGTGAGGGGGCACTAGCCAAAAATGGGGAAGCACTAAAATTTGCTTATAAAAACTGTTCTTCAGTTCTTGCACGGCTACAATTATGCGTAAGTTTAAAATAAGGCCGGCAATGTTTCTTAGCTCGTTTCGTTTGCGTCCCATAATTGCTTGAAGAATCTATCTACAGCAGTGAATGCTACTAGACGTGCAACAAGGATTTTGCTAAAAGGGTTGAGCCAAAAGTTTGTTGTTTTTTTACAAAAACTGCGTAATTTAGCCCCCAAGTTGAACAAAGTGATGCAATTCAAGCGTGTCACAAACGGCCATATTCACTAAATATATTTTAGTGACTGTGGACAGGAACCCAGCCGTTGGGTGATTTTTGCGATTTTGCAGCAAAAATGTAGCAATTTTAACGCCATTTTAATCACATTTCGCACTTTTTGAAGCCATATGAATAACTAAACTGCAAAAATTCAGAAGTTATTTCAAATAATTAAATTGCTTAGAACCTTCAGCCCCCCCCCCACCTTACTTCAGGTTAAGTCTAAAATACGTTTAAACGCTCGTATTTTGAGATTAAATTTTCTAAGTGACTTTGCTAAGTGGGCTTAAGCCCTCTCTCCTTGGTTGCGCAACTGATTGCGACCCAAAAATCTTGAGTGTTAATGTTCGTTTTTGTTTGTTGTTTTGCCTGTTTTGATAGACAGGTGGCGTGAATATGGCAGTCTCTATCTCTGTTGCAAGTATACTGTATTTTATCATTATGATTTTGTTTTTATCATGTTAACGCGAGTTTGCGTTTTTCTTGCGCTTCCTTATTGTTGTCAACGTTATGACTTGGCATTCAAAACAAAACTCAGAAAGAAAAAGAAAAAGTGTGCTCTGAAAATTAAAACAGTTGATCTTGGAAAAAAAAGGTTTTACGTATTGCTTCATGTCATAATCAGTAACGAAGTACTGAAAACGATTCTGCAGGCTTAAAAGTTTCTTCCGCGACACATCCGTAAAGGCGTGCAAATAAGACGTGCGTCAGGTTTATGTGCAGCAGTTGGTTGCCAGCAATTTTGCAAAGAATCGAGAAAACGTCCGAGGAGAAATATGTTTGAATGTGATATTCCTTTTTCCATTATTGTCTGTTGTCTTGTCGTTGCGAGATGCTCCAAAAACAGTATTTTAAGTGAACCGAAATGGGGGGCACAAGCAGCCGTTGGGGGGGGGGCACGGCTCGCGTGGCCCCCCCGTAGCGATGGCACTGGGTCAGAATATTTATTGCCTTTCGTTCGTTTCGTTTTGTCGGACACTTGTTAAGATTTCTTTTTAAAGCTTTTTGTCGGACACTTGTTAAGATTTCTTCTTGACATTTCTTCTTCACGTCAAACGAAAATCTCCGAAGAAAATGAATATTTTGATCAAAGGAATACTAAAGAAAAAATTAAAAACTAGCAATAATATTGCCCCTTCGGTCACCACACGTCCAATTGTTCAATTTTTTTTGGCCTTGTTTTTTCTTCCAGGTGTAATAGTACAGCATTTGAGTCACTAATAGGACAGTTGCACATTTTTTGGCTACTAATTTGATTTTTTCATAAAGTTTTAACGGAAGATCAACAAGAGAATGCTCTGTCCTACTGTACGTTATATCAAATGCCATTCTTATTGATGACGTCATTTTTGTCGGCAGCGTGGCCGAATGAAAAAGGCGTCGTTTTTAAGACGACCCTGATCGCATGATGTGGGTTCAACCCGCACCCTGGTCACGCTGTTGCGTTTTTGGATCAGATGCTTTACGATGAATTATCTATGCTTGGTAGCTACGAACAAGCAGCAAATTCAAGATATAAGAATTTAAAGAAATCCGCAGGAACTTTGGATCACTAGAAACTTCGAAGCAGATGCGGATTCCTCCAAGCACGAAGTAGTCAATGCAATCAAAAGTGTGCGGATTGTCCAATAGTTAGCTCTGACCATGGTCTGACGCTGTCCGGTGACAGTAGCACAAGTATGCAATACAACAACAAAAATTTAACGTTCCTGAAGATAAAAAACCTTTGTCACACCATTATACGGTGGAACTATATTGCAATACTACATGGTTGCATGCCATTATCGTAATTATACCTGTGTTTCAAAAATTGTCCGAAGTTCTTTTTGGTTTATAATCAATTAATCATGTTTGTCCTGTTTTTTGTTTTTTTAATATTTAATGCAGCTTATACTCAAAGTTGTATTATGGTTGTAACAGAGCTTAATAATTGCGTTTTATAGCTTTGAAAAGTTAATAAACAGCAATTCCACAAAAGCTGCATCGTTATTTTCCAAAATACAAATCTTGCATCAAAAAAGCCGCGGTTTAACAAACACCACACCAAAAAACGGGGTCTTTAATTAAATGGTCACGCTTGAGACAAGCTAATAATGCCGTATACAGTACAAAGCAAATGATAATGTGTTTCTTTTAGTTCCTAGTTTTCTGCATAGAAAAGTCCTTTTTTGAAAGCTAACCTGTAGTCAATGCTGTAGAGTACCTGTATTGAAGGTATTCGAGAACTCTTTATCACATACATGACTGATTGATTGTATCACAAAATCTTGTGCGAAATGATTTCAGACTGTGACGTTTAGAATTTTCTAGAAAAAGTGAATAAAAAACCGCTTGGTAACAATCATTTTACATGCAATGAAAAGCAAACATAATTTTGAAAACAAACAATTTTTGTGGTTTATACTGTAAATGGTAATAGTTTGGTTGTAACCAGCAGTACTTAAATTGTAAAATTTGGATGGAGAGACGCTTTTGCAGCCTTGACCAACTTTACAAAAAGTTTAGTAGAAATATTGTATTTCTGTCGCCGAAATTGAATGAAGACCAAAAAAAAGGTCTTCGCCGGAAATTGAAGTCATTTTTTTCCCCCAAATCAGGTGAAGACCAAAAAAAAAGGTCTTCGCCGCAATTTGCGACCATTTTCGCCAGGAAATTTGCAGGATCTTTCAGTCCTTGCTAGCTATTTTTCCTGTGATCATCCAGCGCTTAACTCTCGATGGGAGGACGCCTAAATCTCGATGGAGGGACTCTAAATCTCGATGAGAGGACGCTCACTCTCGATGGGGGGACGCGTTCCACCGCGTCCCCCCTACAATTTAAGCACTGGTTGTAACGATTTGACTCTTTCCTGTGTATATGAAAGTAAGTTGCAATGGAATGTCTTAGCCCATTAATAGAGCTCCCACTATGTTATGTAGAGATTTGGAGAACTAATTTTAGCACCGAGATAGTTTTGAGTTACGGTACTTCAAGTTTCTTTTGCAACAAAAAAAAGGTTCAATTTTTTTAGTTTTGTTTTGAAAAGATTATTCCAGTTTCGCATTATGTTTTGAAGGCAAAAAATCATCAGCTGCAGAATACGATTCGTAAAAACGGCGAGGGTATACAACAGCGAGCTTTGAACTTCTACCGCTTGTAAATCATTTATAGAATTAATCAACTGCAATATTTTTGCTGATTTTTTTGATAATTGCCGCAGCCTTGCACATATGTAGGTAGAACTTACTTACTGTATATCGTATGCATGCCGCAATATGTTTCGGGAATTCAAGCAAAAAAGAATTATTTTGCAAACAGAAAGAAGCAAGCGTAATGAAGGTAACTAAAAGTTTTTAAAGTTCTGTAAATTAGAATTTGCTAGTTTTCAGCTTAGCTCCTAAAAGTTTATAAGAAATGAGAGCATATTTATTTAATCAAATCTTTTTTTACACTCGCTCTAATACGCCGAAGTCTGCAACGAGTTTGCGGGACCCATCGCCGCATTGGTGGCCAGGGCAACACAGCTCCTTTCGAAGAAATGTTGCAGCAGTGGTGAGCAGTTGGCAAAACTATGACCGATTTGACCAACAGAGATTTGATCATCAGACCTCCAGCTCCAGAGACGAACGCGTCACTATTCAACCAAACTGAACGCATGCGCGAGCAAAGATTAAATTTTAGTCATATCTATTTCCAGTCGGGAACCAATCCCAGCCCGCTCATGTAATACTACGTGTATATTTTTCCTAAACAGGCCAGTTAGTCGAGCGGTAACGCATTCTTCTCTGGAGCGGGAGGTCATAGATTCAAATCTCGGGCCGGTCAAATTGCACACAGTGTTGCCAACGACTAGCCACCGCTGCAACATTTCTTCGAAAGGAGCTGTGTTTACCGGGCGCAATGAAGCGAAGATGGGCCCCGCCAACTCGCTACACGCTTTGGCATTATACAGCGACTATAATTTAATTCTTGATTTTATATGTTTCCTACAGCGAACAAAGTGGAACTAAAGCGGGAAGTTGGGCTGATCGGAGCAATCAGTTTGATCGTCACAGTTATGATAGGATCGGGGATTTATGTTGCTCCAAAAGGAATAATGCGGCTCTCAGGATCTGTAGGGGCTGGCTTGTTGGTAGGTTAGTAGTATACACATTATAACATTAGTATAATTTGAGTTGAAAATATAGACATAGAACGTTTTAAGTACAGTATTCAAAAATGCTAAAGCTAGTTTTTACTGATTGCGCAATCATATCAGGTATGCTAAAGATACCTCAAAAACTCGATGTTTAGTTAATGAAAAACTGGAGTTAAATTGGTGGACTCGGGCTTGATTCTAAGTCGCGTTGTCAAGCATTTAAAAAATTTGACATTTACAGCTTCTGGCCTGAAGTTAGTCTTGTGAAACACCTCCTAGGGTAGTAGGCAACAGAAGCTGGTAGATTGATTTGTGGACCACAAGATATTATCACTTCGCAAGCGCAAATGCAAGATATTTTCACTTCGAACCTAAACAAATAGAAAAACAAACAAATTTTTCTTTGCAATTATATAACTTTAATTAAGCTTGAAAGAATAACATTTTTGAGGCATAGGTAATTATCCAAGCAAAGAACCATTTGCTTGTCTTTCTCGCATTTCTGTATAACTGATTTAAGTTATAAAATTACTGAAAATTTGCGAAATCGTCCAAGCACTTAGGAGTTATGCTACAAAAAGTGTGTTGGTCATTTCAATAGTTAGGGTAAGGCTGACGCTGTCCTGTGCCAGAAGGATAAATACCCACCTGCATGTATTAGCAGTAGCTTTGTCATGAAGGGCCCACGTCAAGCTTTTGCAAGATTGCAGGTCTTTATTTTCAATTTCGTTTTCAGATTTGGCTCGGATGTGGAGTTTTGGGAACATTAGGAGCGTTGACGTACGCAGAGATTGGCACTATGATCCCTAAATCGGGGGCAGAATTCCCAATTTTGCTAGAAGCTTTTGGTTCAACCCCAGCTTTCCTATATGCTTGGACATCCTGTACAATATTGAAGCCATCCGCCCTTGCAATGCTCTCCATCACTTTTGCAAAATATGCTTTGGTTCCGTTTTATGGTGATTATTGCTGCGTATATTCCTAATAAGCTCTATCTTAGTTTTTTATTAATTGCTAATTTTTAATTAATCGTTAGTTTTAATGATTGCCATTCTATTTTCTGGAAATATCGGCTAATAAAAAACGGGAAAACTTATTTAACGTTTTTTTGGGAAAGCAGTGCTATTTCACGGGATATTTTTAAATTGCAAGGACAGTATAAAGCGAAAAAGAGGCGTATTCATCTGCGCATTTTTCATTTGATTTTTTAAACGTTAAGATTGGGGTTTGTGTTTGCGTTAGGGTTTGGGTTAGGGCTAGATTTGGAGTTAATTTTGGAGTAAGGATTTAAGTCTGTGTTAGGTTTGTTCAGAATCAACAAAAAATGTTAGTAGATATTTTTAGTAAAATAAAGCCATTCTTTTTTGGCAAATAAATTTCACTATCTTGGACTTGAATATAACATAAATACCAGTACATAAAAAATACTCTCCCATTATTGCAATACAAAAATTGTTGCAAGGAAACTGTTTAACATTAGTGACTCGTAACATAGGTTAGGTTGGCAGGGGGCCCCGGCCCTCCCCCCAATTGAAATACCACCAATGATAAAAATAATGACTGCAAATCCTATTGTTTTTCCGTTTCAAATTCTTCTAGCATTTTCGCCGAGAGCAGTACACGTGCACAACAGTAATTAACAATAATATTAATATTGACAAACAAGGGGCCCGGGCTCCCGCTATTCAAATTTTTGCAACCAATTTAAATGTATACCCCGAGAGAAATTCGGTGTTTTTGTCTGAAAAGTTGCAAGCTCAGGCCCTCATCTAACCTTTTTATGATCGTAATGCAATAACATGATTAGTAGCTATCTATTGTTGCAACTTTAAATAACAATCTACGTCTATCTTGCCAGTATTTGTGCCACAAATTACTTTAAAAAGAAGGTAGGAAATTAATGCTTATTGAACAAAATTTTTGCCTCCTGGCTTCCTGAATTTGAATTTGGGCCTTCTGGTCGTACATGTTCTCCTAAAGCTGGTTATTTTCAAGACAAAACAAAAATCTCCGAGGCAAATCTTGAAGTGAATCATTATTAGCTACTAAAAATATTGCAGAAGGCAATGTACCTAGCTTCTCGTAAATGGACCAAGTCACAAAATTTAACCCCAAAATGAAAGATTTTAAGCGTGTTTTGAACTTGACGGGTTGTAAGTAAAAGAAGACTAAACAATTTAATGTTTTCAAATGGCTTTCAAATCCTAAAAATTTAGTTCTTTCAAATGTCTCTTAAAACGTGCGAAATGTGATTCAAATGGCATTAAATGGCTATTTTTTCCAAAAAAATATAAAAAATTGCCCAGCGGCTGGGGGCTTTGCCCCCAGACCTTCGTAGGTGATACGTTCAAGTTAGACTACTTTGCTCAAGTTACATTACAAGTTACACTACAGTCTCTCAATTTCGACATTTTTGGAAAACTTTTGAACTTTTGGTTCAAGTTCTCTCCCTTTTGCAAAATCTTGTTTACGTGCCAACCCAGGCCCTATAGCTTCTAGTTTTCCACTTTACGGTACCTTTGTCCCATAAAATGTCCGTTTTTTGAAAATTTCTGATGACGTTATTCAAGGGCGTCGGCAGAAAAATTTTCAGGGGGGGGCCAATAAGAATGGAGCCAGTATTAACCACTAAAAATGGAAGAATTTTTGAAATTTGAGAGCTTTTAGAAAGAGTGTGTGAAAATCCAGGGGGGGGCCATGGCCCCCCCCTGCCCCCCCTTGCCGACGCCCATGATGTTATTGCATATGATTTGCGGTCTGCTCCCCCAATCAAAAATCCTGGCTACGCCTATGTTGGAATCCAAACGTTACTGTTTTAACTAAAAAAAATAAACTACCGGTATTGTTTGCAAAATCATCCGTTTATAACCTACAGCAGAGCTGCACAATTCGCTGCAGTACAAGAGCCATAACAACACAGACCTGACCTGATTGTCTCGGGCCGTATGCTTTTGCTGTTGTAGCTACCACCGTTACGGCGAAACATCTTGTGATTGTGGAAAAGTAAAAAAAAACAACCGCTACCTCTTTAGCTGCATGCTAAAACATCTAGTTGTTTTTTTGATACTTATCGGCACTTGGCAGGAACAAAGTATCGTTGATGTTCCATTCATCTTTTATTAAGGTTGTAACCGTTTTCTGCAATTTTTGAGAAATTGTAAATTTTTCACGGCATGATAGCAAATTATGGAAATGTAAGGCACATTGCAAGCATTGACAATATGTCAACTAGAGCTGGGCTCAAATAACGTAACATCAAAAGCGCAACGATCTTTTCAACCAGTAAAAGCGCTGCACAAAATACGCTGTTAATTTTTTTAATTTCTGAAACGCAGTGCAACTTCTGCATTGAACTTTTTGATTCAGTTGAAGCACAACGCAATTCCGCATTTGCGGAAAGGCATTTTCGTACCAAGTTAAAGAGCAACCTAACTTCCGCAATTGAAATCTCACAATACAATGCAAATACAGCATTTTTTGCGATTTTTGACAGAAAAATAGCAAATAATTTGCTGAAAAAGACCGACATTTGTCAATAGTACGATCGAAATGGAACATAATTAAGTTTAATGTATAGAATCGCGCTACTAACCGAAAAAAATTTGAAAGCGCAACCAATTTTTAAAACGGTAGTCTGCAACGCAACTTCCGCAATTGCGCAGGCTGCGAAAGTTGTGCTTTGTTCTTCTAACTGAGCTTTACCCACCTCATCTGATGTCAACAGTAAACACAAATTAAAAAAAAAAAGTTTAAAGTGAAGTGTTACACTCTTTTTTGGCAACAAGCTCGTTCCAGTTTTAACGACATACACAAAATTGATGAAGACATGACGTCACAATACAACAAATATGGATTGTTTAAGAGAGATCGTCGGCAGCGTGGCCGAGAGGGTAAAGACGTCGTTTATTTTAGACGATCCTGATTGCATAATCTGGGTTCAATCCGCACTCTGGTCACGTTGTTGCATTTCTAAATAAGACGCTCTACGACGATTATCTCTGTTTGGCGGCTTCAAACAAGCAGCAAATTCAGTGGACAAGAATTCGAAGAAATCGATCGGAACTTTGGATCACTGAAAACTCCTCAGCAGATGCGGATTCCTCCAACCTCGAAGTAGTCATTGCAATGAAAGTGTGCGGGTCGTATAATAGTCAGCGTCCGGCGCTGTCCGGTGTCAGGAAGATAAATTTGCGCTACAATGACATAAAGATTATGCTTGAGATCTCTCAGCATGCAACCATTTCGAGGGCCGCAATAAAAGGCTTTGAGGGCCGCATGCTCCTTGTGGGCCGCATAATTTGCAGGCCTGGCCAACGGCATAGAATCTCTGAAGTTGTTGAACTGCTCATATTTTTATTCGCTCGTTCTTGTAAATTGTCAAGCGTGAGATTGGTGATCTATATGTTGATGACACTCGTTTCGATTTCCGATCTGGAATAGCGTCGTGGTGTCCTTGAGAAAGCACATTACGAGCTAATTTCCCATTGGAACGAAGCAGTCTACTCGTTGTAGTGGCCCAGCCAGACGAAAGACTTGGAAACAGCAGAACCCAAAAAAAGTGTGCATGCTTTGGGTTGGAATGGTTAGACAAATAGAGCGTGCATAGTTCTGTGGCTCGTACGAACGATATTCTCGTTACTGTCTGGTTAGTTTGCATTGCTTTTGCTTTTTAGTAGTTCTCCGTCATTAATATTTTATAGAAAATTGTGAAGAACCATCCCAAGCAGCTCAAAAACTGGTTGCCGCTGTTGTGATCGCTTTCGTTGTTTTCATCAACTGCGCGAGCGTGAAACTTTCAACTCGTTTTCTGAATGTTTTTAGCTTCGGGAAAATTCTCAGCTTGATAATCATTATTATTGGAGGGATTGCGATGTTGACTCATGGTAAGATCATAATTAATCATTGAAACTGCATAGTAAACAGTATAGCTGTTATATCTTATTATTCGAAAAACAAATTTGCAAGAACTTAGTTTCACTGTATAACCATGGATGTGGAAGCGAAAAAAATGGAAGCGCGGTAAATATTGCAGCCTATTATTTGGAAAAATAGACACGAACTTTGGAAACTTGAAAAATGAACTGTTTTTGGTCCCATTTTACGTAGCTTTGGAAGCTCGAAAATGAACTGTTTTTGGTTCCATTATATCACTGTAATCATAATAGAAACTTGCACTTGCAAAGAAAAAACGTTTTTTGCTTGGGCTCTACTAGCAGTGTAAGTGTCTTGGAGTTGGACGGCAAACCAATAAGTAAAGTGGTTCCTTCTTCAAGATAATGGTAACTTAGCTTGTTTCAATTGATCCAGTCCTATATTCTAGTGCTAGAATATACAGGGTGATCGGAAAGTAACTCCCTATTCTAAAATAACTAGAATTTATTTTTGAAGCGTAATTTCTCCAATTAATGAGTATGAGAAGAAACTATATTGCATGGACTTTTATTTAAAACTTAATTAAAATTCAAAATTCAATATGCATGGACTTTTATTTAAAATTCAGTATGGGCACTATGATTCGCCACCAGCTTCCCACGTCAACCATGAACCGCAGCAACTGATTTCACAAGAAACTTTTGGCGGACGGAACTCATAGCAAAGTGAACTTTCCTTTAGCTGTGTACGTAATGTGCTGAAAAATGAGCTTAAATGTCATGCTTGGAAGCCCCGCTACTACCAAGCACTCTCTGCCGAAGACATTCTGCGACATTCGTATGGAGTTTGGAGAGATGATGTTGGCTTGGTTTAAAGATTGGCCAGATCTCTTAAAAAATATTCTCTGGAGTGCTGAAGCTGTATTCCACATAAGTGGGTTTGTAAACCGTCATAACGGCCACTACTGGGTGGGAGAAGATCCTAGCGCTACCAATAAAAAATGCAGAATCGAACCAAGATAACGGTATGGTGTGAAATGACTTCGGATAGGATTGTGGGTCCCTTCATCCTTCATGATACCATGAATGCCAAAAGATACCTCACTATGCTGAAAGACGAAGTTTGGCAAATTGTTATTGCTTGGGATAATATTAAAGATTTAATTTTCATGCAATATGGAACCCCTTCACACTTTGCTATTATTGTTTGTGAATGGTTGAATCCCCAATTTCCTGGAAGTTGACGCGGTTTATGGTTGACTCGGGAAGCCGGTGGCGAATCATAGTGCCCATACTGAATTTTAAATAAAAGTCCATGCATATTGAATTTTGAATTTTAATTAAGTTTTAAATAAAAGTCCATGCAATATAGTTTCTTCTCATACTCATTAATTGGAGAAATTACGCTTCAAAAATAAATTCTAGTTATTTTAGAATAGGGAGTTACTTTCCGATCACCCTGTAGTTATTTGCCAAAAAATTCCCATAATTGAAATTCTTTAAAGGGTATAGTACAGCATGAAGAGATGGAAGCGAGTACTTTGATTGTCGAGGCAAAAGGATTAGCAATTATTGGAGTTCAACATCTCTAGTTCCAACAAAAATCCCAGCAAACTTGAACATATCAATTCTCACAAAGCAAGATTTTTTGAAATTACAAATGATTTAGAGTAGAGTATGAGCTTTTATAGCTAGATAAGGAAAGTGTTTTATGTGGCAGAAAGTTACAATTAATACGAATTGTATCCCTTTTTATGTTACATTAGATGCATGGTATAGAGAGGTTGAAGAAACTAAATTTATTTTGCTGTTCGAGAAATTGGACTACAATTAATGGTATGTGACTACAATTATAAATGTGACTACAATTATTTTGATGCATGGTATAGATTTAAACCTGACAATCTCGAAAAGAAATTGATTTAAACTCCTTTCTTCTAGCAATCACAATTCAAAAATAAGTTCTAAGGTTTTGCTGAAACATTTGTTATAGGAAAAACGCAAAACTTCCAAAATGCGTTTGATGGAAAACCTCCAGGTGTTCGTGAGATAACACTCGCGTTCTATCAAGGTTTGTGGGCATACGATGGTTGGAACGTACTGAATTTTGTCATTGAGGAAATGAAGGTATCACACAGCTGGGACCGTTACTTTAACTTTTTCAAATACTTTATTTCCACGACTAATTTATATTTGAGCGATTTGGTATTTGCAACGCCAAGGCTAATGATTTTTGTTTTTATTTAGTATTAACAAATGTCAATTTAACCACAAAAAAGATATAAAAATGCATGAAAGAATTGCTAAGTTGATATACTGTACAGTATAACTTAAAAAAACTTTCATAACCTTACATAACGTTTTAATAGAAGAGGGTGTACTTCGAATGTTAAACGAAATCAACAGACACAGACTAAAGCCATTTACTAGATCTCTCTATTGCTGAGAATTAGTGATCAACTTGGCTTCTTGGTAAATAAAGTCTGCTGTTGAAGCAATATACTTTGCTCAAATAAATAAACATGATTCTTAAACTTTGAGCCGAGTTTGACACTTTGTTGTTGATGGTGTTTGAAAATTTTGTTTATTTTTAGGGGCACAAAAAACAAAAATATTTGAAACAACATCGAAACACTGAGTTATTAAAAAATATCGATGAGGTTTGATAAATTTGATTCATTCGACTACAAAACTAAACTCTTATATTTTTTCTACAATATTATTTTTTGCAGAATCCTGCGAGAAATATTCCTCGTTCTTTGATATCCGCCATGATCATAGTAACGAGTTTATACATGTTGACTAACGTCGCCTATTTGACCGTCATGTCGAGAATAGAGTTACTAGCATCCCCTGCCGTTGCAGCTGTAAGTCTTCCGGTTTTTTGACTGGGTCTGCTACAATGAACGTAAAATCATGAGCGTATGATCGTATCCGTAGTTTATTTCCGCCACCTGGTTGGTTCTATATACGCTGGTAAGGTAATACACCACGCGTACCAAATTTCTGTTTAAAATAAACAATAAAATTCGCTATCGATTTTACGCCACGTGTAAACCAAGCCCTAATGTTCATTTTTCAACAGTCAAAGCAACGCATCAAACTCCGACCATAGTTCAAAGAGGTTGATGAAGACAAACGGTCCAAACAACGCTGCCCAGCTCTGTAAACTTTGTCTGGCCACAGTATTACTGGTGTGATGTACCTACTTGATATTCTTTATTGCAAATGGTTTGAAAATGATTCTTCAACCTTTTGAATTTTTTGATTGTATCAACCAGTAAATTTAATGACAATGACACATTTATGTTTGACTTTTTAGGTTCTACGAGGCGGGAAGGTAATTCTCGGAAGTCTAGCTCGTGGAATAACACTTCTTCAATAAATTTTAAAAAATTAAAATTTAAAACAACACAAAAATCATTTTTGCCCAAATTTCAAAAAGTTATGAACAATGCCAGCCTGGGCAAAGGAAAAAAAAATTGAAGAGCCAAATTTAAAAACCAAAGAATCAATTACTGTTGTGCAGTATCGTATCGTAGCGAAATAACCGGGTGTTAGCAGTCATAGCCAGTGCACTGTACTGTTTTGTTCCTTCAGCTTTGACAATCCAATAAAATTTAAGAACAATTTAAGAACAAACGAGGCTGAAAATTAACGAAAATTTAAAAACAGCCAACCAACTTCAAAATTTACTAGATCTTACAAAAAAAGAGGGTAAGCCATACACCTATAAATTTTTTTCTACGGTCGAACGAGGAAGTGGATTTATTCGAAACTGTCTAACACAACATACACCAGAAATTTTTAGTTCGAGCATTCAGCTTGCACAACTAAGACACTTTATTAACTTTTTTCACGGTTATTACAAGAGCTTTGCCAAATTTATCGTTAAAAAAAGAAAAAAAAAACGGATTGTCTTTTTGTTTTCAAAGTACAAAGCGGTGGAGAAACTTCGCAGTGTTGTTTCCAGCATTTGTGTGGATAAAAAATCTCAATAACTCCGAACGGTGCGGATGAGAATAAGCAGTCTCAAACAGCGGGGCCAGACCTCCTGTTCCAGACATGAGCGCGTTACCGCTCGACCAATTTCAGAGCCGGCCAAATCGGACACAGTGTTGCCAACGGCTCGCAATCGCTGCTGCATTTCTTTGAAAGGAGCTGTGTTGCCCGGGCGCAATAACACGAAGATGGGCCCCTCAAACTCTCTACACGCTTCGGCGTAAAAAAGCGAGTATAATGGGCGTAAAAAAGCGAGTATAATGAAAGATTTGAATTGAAACAGCGGAGTCCAACTTTATAACCACCATGAACATTATTATTATTATTATTATTATTATTAATGGGCAGCGGTGCAAGCAAATCTGTTACTTTTGGGTAAGATCCACATTACGCATGGCAAAGCCTCATTTGGTCCCATTGCAACGGCCGGTGCTATGTTAGTTTTGTTACTGTTCGACCTCAACAAGCCTTTCAGCTTCATTTAAGTACGTGGCCAGTTAATTTACGTTGCATTTCGTTACTACATTGTGCACTGTGGTTGTAACCACATGAATATACTTTTGCAGACGTTCGGAGACCGAGTATTGGCAAATGTTGGATGGCTGATGCCGTTAATAATTTGCTGGTCGGTCTTTGGTGCTTGTTTGGGATCCGGATTTACATGTGGAAGAGTCCATTTTGTAGCTGCGAGAGAAGGTCAATTCACAGAAGTACTCGCTATGCTTCATTATAAAAGAAACACACCAGTTCCAGCTGTTCTACTGAATGCAAGTATAGCTAAAACAATCTGATCAGTGCTTTTTTGTCAAACCGCTGCTGATATTGCCCAATTGTTTTTAAAATAGGCATCTTTTTCCACATTTATCTCCAATTTTTTTTCATTTTGCTTTTTTCGTTGTTTTTTTATTTGGTTTGTTTTTTTCCTTTAAAAATCCGATAACTGATTTCTAAGCTTTAATTAGTGACATTCTTCTTCTTAAGTAAAAAAAGATATGAAGGAATCTTACTATTTATTATAAAGAAAGATTGCTGAAAGGTGATGATGTCATCACCAAATCCTTCGTTTTGATTAAAATAATGACTTTTTTTGATGACATCACTGGCGGCTCAAATTGAGTTTGCTTTTAACGTTAAATTGTTATGTATAGTCCAGTAATTTTGAAGAGTTGCTTCCCAATGCAAGAGAAATAAAACTCAAATGTTATCTGAAGGAGTTCCCAGAAATGTTTAGGTTTATTACTATATTTGAGGAAAATATACTCAAGTTTAAGTAAATTGCTATAAATGCAGTAACTCTGTTTTGACTTCACTGCGTTGCAAAAACTTTATAAGAGGTAAAGTCTGCTTCTTTTGGTCAAAATATAAATAATTTTGTGAACTCCTTCGCATAAATATGCTCGATAGTTTTAAATAAAATAAGGTTTTGAAAGACTGCATTTTATTTTGTGCTTATAGGGTCTTATTTGCCTGTTGATGGTCATCCCTAACGATTTCGACACATTACTAGACTACTTTAGTTTTGCAATGTGGACAATTCACGGCTCAGCATGTGCAGCACTTTTATACTTACGATACAAATTCCCCAACCGTTCCAGACCATATAAGGTAACTTGTCTTGTCTTTTCGTAGTAAAACGTCATCTTATTTATTTTTGTTCTCATATCCAACTTAATTATAACATCAAAGAAGACTTGAAGTAAGAAAGAGGGATAAAAGTGCTTTGATAGGTTCAACACCAATAACTCCGACAAAATTGCAGTATGATATGTTAGAAGTTGGATAATTATATCTTTGTTTACCAGCTTGACTCGGCCAGAAGACAGGGCAAGGGCCTTTTAGTTTTCTAGAACGAAAATATCAACTAAATACAATATGGCGATTGCTTGGAATTTTTGTATACATTAGTTGCCTATTATAGTACTAGTCATTGGTTGATGTAGTATGACCAAACAATGATAAATTTTATGTACTTTTGGTCAATTTTATGAATTAATTAATATTTCTGCAAACCAAGTTTAAGGTTTGCTATAGTAATTACTTCTGTTTAGCCATTTGAGTCCACCTAATCACTTTTTGATACAATTGGTTGATGAGGGAAGGTGAGGGGGGCTGTATAGTGGTATTGGTTTGCACATAGCATTTTAAATGGTAAATTTTTTTGATTTTTTTTTTTTGAAAACTAGTTTTCTACTGCCCTTTTTTTTTTGCATTATAACAGTAAAAGTTTCCTCAGTTGAAGCTATTTTCGTAATGGATTTGGAGAACATCACTTCTTTTGGTGAAGTTCTTTTCTTCATCATTTCCAAGAATATGCTTCAGAATAAATTCTTAAAAACATTGATAATAAAGATTAATTGTAATTTCTCTGTAGGTTCCAATCTTGATCCCTATCATAGTATTGGGGGCGGCAATTTGGCTAGTGTTGGCTCCAATCATTGACAAGCCACAAGTGCAATATTTCTATGCCTTTATGTTCATTCTTTCTGGCTTAATCTTATACATTCCTTTTGTTCATTTTGGATACAAAAGTTCTAGGATTGGTATGTATCTTACTTGAACTTAATACAACAGCAAATAGTAATAATCTAGTGCAATTTTATATTGTGCAAACTTACACATGACTTAAGACAACCTTAAACAAGACGGATCTACAACGCTTAGAATCTTGATGAAATCGCTGAGGATTTCAACCAAGGAAATGAAAGAGGCAATGCAAAACCCTGAATAGTGGCGGCTCAACCTCAAACTGGTGCCACCAGAATACCCATTCAAAAGCAGACAATGAAAAGAAAAATAGTATAACTTATAGGTACCTAAAATAAATGACCTCCGATTGGCTTTTCAGTTTTTCGGCTTGGAAACTCGTATCACGTGACCAATTTTTGCCAAAATTTGCACAAAAGTTTTTCCATATGTACTCCATCTAAGTTCTGAATTTCAAATTTCTACCTTCAGCCATTTCGAAGCTAGAACGATTTCGGACTCTGGTTGCAGAAGAGCCGTCAATTTTGCACAAAACGAAAACAAACAGACCTCCGGCGCGAAGCGTCGCCGAAGTCCCAATTAGTAATTTAATGCTTACACCTGTGACGTTGTCAGCGCTTGCTGATTTATCTTTTGTCGTTAACTTGAGCTAAAGAGCAAGTAATGGCCAATTCCAAATTAATGTTTGTGAAGACCAAGAATACATTGCGACTGTGAAATTGAGACGATTTCGACGGTACGCAAAAATTATTGATTTAATATGGAAAAGAAATTTTAGTGGTGGTCTGTTTTCAGAGTCAATCAGCCGCTTTTCCCAAAAGCTGTTATTGGTGACGTTGCCTGATGACGACATGAACTAATTAAAGAAGAATCATTTCGCACACGGCGCTTTGCTGCATACTTTGTCTTCAACAACTAAAGAAATTAAGCAGCATTGTTATTTATAAAATGCTTGAAAATGGTTGCTTACAGCATAAGAAGTTTAAAGTAACAAGACAGCGATTCTAGACTAAAGAATTTAAATTAAGGATGTGCTTAAAAATGCGTTGGTTCTGTATACATCAACGATAATGTAAATGTGCTCTCTGGCATAGAGGTGGCGAAATTTTTTTGAAGGAATTCCAAATGAGATTTTACAAAGGAGCCCACACGCCAACAACAAGAAGCCAATATGTAAATGAGTCCACTAAAAAGGTCTTAAGCTAATTTGGGAAAAACTTGGGTTGTAATAAAGATGAAGACCGAAAGAAAAAAAATCGGCCTTCTTCCTGGGCTAATTTGATCACACCTACTGGCAAAATCGATCGGAAAAAATAATGAGGACTATGCCTGGGGGCCAAATAAAATTTCATTGTGGACTGCAAACGGCCCGCGGTAGGGACTTTGTACACCGCTGCTCTAGCACATCCTATTTGATTGAGAATAGGTTCGAAAATATTATAAAATTTCAACGCTTACTTTAGTAATTAATCATTTGCGTGCTATCTGGCCTAAAGGCTACCAGCGCGGAAGCCTAAGGAAGAGTCACCAGAACGGCGACTTCTTAAAAGTAAGCAAAGCGAAGAAGTTGTCTTCCCGCAGGAAACGAACCTGCAGCCTTCGGATTCCTACGGGAAGACAACTTTTTCGCATTGCTTGCTTTTAAGAAGTTGCCGTTCTGGTGACTCTTCCTTAGGCTTCCGCGCTGGTAACCTTTAGGCCAGATAGCACGCAAACGATTAATTATAAAAGCTCTGGCTAGCAAACGTCAAAACATCACAACTAAATTATTATTAGCTTACTTTAGTTTTGAAAAATGCTTGCAACTGAAACTATTTTGTGGAACAATTTAGGCAAAGACGTGGATTTTCAATATCATATTAAAGCAATAATTTGTTATAGTTACTTACTGCTACTTATTGTTTTAATATTGCTTTAATATTTTGTGGAGGCGGAGCAATAAAGCGAAACATTTTTTATTGTGTTAAATACTTTTTTTTATTTTGCTGTGGTTTGCAAAGTAGGCAATAAAAATATCAGGTCACAGACAGAATTTTATCCAAACTTCGTGATTAAAAAGTGGCCTTCATTGACATTTTTTATTTGTTACTCCCGTTTTTGTTTGGGTGCGGAGGGAATATCCGAGGGTTAAGGCTTCCTGCAGCAATTGGTCTAAACTATTTGTGCCAAAAAAAGGGTTTGCTTACGACTTACTGCATTTTAGAATTAAGAATTTCATTCATTCTCTTATTCATTTGCTTTTTTATTCTTGATTACAACAATAACGAAGGCATAGTAACACAATAATAACACGTAAAGTCAGGAAAAGGAAGTAGCGACACCATGTCAGACGTTAAGACTTGCAGAGGATATTAAAGACAAAAACTCAAGTTTTATTTTCATGTTGCTACACCTGTCACACCAGTTGAAATATGCACAATGTAGGCCTATTCAATCACATTCATCAACAATATGCAATACACATGCAGGCACAAGAGATGTAAGTAAATGTAACGGCTGGAGTAATTGATCGAATACTTGATAAAGAGGAGAGAGAGGGTCAGTGACCAGTGCGAGGCTAGGCACGGTTACGTAGGTGGTCAATGGGTGGCACAACCGGCCCTAAACTACCTTTAGCTCAACGGAGATGGTGAGGAAAGAAAAACCAACCTGAAAATAAAACCTTACCGGGTCCGGAAACCCTTTCGAGTTGAAGGTGGTCAAAGTATCAAGATAATATAAAAATTTGCAATCAATACATATGTGTTAAAATATTTATATACAGCATACAGCAATGGTGAGTCACACCATCCACATTGCGTCTCAATCAGGCTTGGAAAAATTATAATTGTAATTGACAAAAATTGTAATTAATTACACGATTTTGCTGTAATTGTAATTGCAAATTTTCAAAAGTAGATAATTGTAATTGTAATTGAAAAATTTTCTGCCCATTTTCAACTACAACTACTCTATTATTCACTAAGATAGATGGATAATAAAATGTGTTTGAACAATATCAATTTTCATCCGGTTGCAAATCGATATCGAAATTTTCTATCGGTAGCAATCACATCTGAAGTGACAAATCGAACATCAAATTAAACCATTGTAACCAAAGCCGTAGCCAGGATTTTTGATTGGGGGGAGCCAAACCACAAATCACAGGCAATGACGTCATCAAAAAATTTCAAAAGATGAACTTTTTGTGGGGCAAAAGATATCGTAGAGGGGAAGATCTAAAGCCGTGGCCTGTTGTTGGCAATTAACCAGGATTCTGCTAAACGTAGAGGTACTGCAAACTAATGGCTAAAAAGTGCAATCGTCTAACTTGGGAGACATGTTGAGTAAGCTAATGTAACTCAAACGTATCACAGACGGGGATCTGGGGACCGACCCCCAAGCCACCAGAGGCTTTGAGAGTCTGGGGCGAAGCCCCCAGCCGCTGGGCGAATTTTTTTGGCAATTTTTTGAAATAAAGCTATTTTAATGAAATTGGATCACATTTTGCAAGTGTTCAGAGCCATTTGAAACAACTAAATTTGTAATATTTGAAAGCAAAGCCGAAAAAATTAAATTGTTCAATCCTTCTTTTTTCTTGCAATTTCAGTCCATAACACGTTGATAATCCTGCAATTTGTTGTTGAATTTTAATTGTAAGTGATTTATTTGGCCCAGATAGGGGAAGTAAGGTGCATTGCCTCGTGCAATATTTTAACAGTAAATAATAATCCACTCCAAGATTTTCGTTAGAGATTGTTTTTTTTTTATCAATTAGCCAGTTACAGGCGTACATGTACGGCTAGGGGCACAGGCCCCCTCAATCCAAATTTAATGTTTTGTTCAATGAACATTTTCCCTAGCTAATTTTCTTTTTTTTTTTTAAAGTATTTTGTGCGTAAAAACTGAGGAGGTGGAGATGAATCGTTATGGAAAAACGGTACATTAGTGGTCACGCTCGCTCACCATGTTATTCCAGGGCCGGATTTACATTGCGCGAGGCCCCTGGTACTTTGGGGATTTTTGCAACATCTTTCTGCCAAATATAGATGAAGACCAAAAAAAAGTCTTAAAATCTGAGAGCGGGGCCATGGCACTGTGTCATATGGTGAATCAGGCTCTGGTTATTGCATTACGTTCGTAAAATGGTTAGATAAGGGCCTGAGGTAACAGCTTTCAGGACAAAACTCCTTAATTTCACCCGGGTTTACGTTTTAATTGATTGGTAAAATCGAATTGATGGGGCCCAGGCTTCCTGGTCGTCAATATTATTGGTAATTACAGTTGTACGCGGCTAGTGTTGTACGCAAAGATGCTAAAAGAAACTGAAACTGAAGAAACAAGACTTTTTGTGACTTTTTTTTATTGATGGCATTTTGATTGGGGGGGCCTCGGCCCCTTGGCTCCCCTTGGCTACGCCTATGATTGTAACTTCAATGCTAATTGTGATATTAAGATTTTGTGTGCTTTTTTGCTTGTTTGCCCTTGTGTGCGTGCCAAAGCGACATTAATGGTTCAATTTTGTATGATCATGCTAAATATATGATATTATTCGTAAAAATTAAAATAGGGTTG
Organism: Trididemnum nubilum; assembly: GCA_963965965.1. Taxonomy (NCBI): domain Eukaryota; kingdom Metazoa; phylum Chordata; class Ascidiacea; order Aplousobranchia; family Didemnidae; genus Trididemnum; species Trididemnum nubilum. The sequence goes on along the minus strand of OZ014489.1, from coordinate 24,497,068 downwards.
AATAGTAGTTGTAACTTGAAGTTGTAACGTATACAATTTCAAATTTTTTACAATTTTTAATTGTGTTAAAACTTAGTTTCTTTTGCTCAAATAATTGCGGTATGACACCGTGGTTTAGCTAAAACCATGATGTTGCTGGAAACGATATGAATTCAGTAACATACTGGACAATTGCTTAGAAACGAAATTAGTACTGCAAAAATTAAACTTGAAAAAAGATTGACGGAGGAACAAGGATAGAGAGAAATGGGGCTTTAATAGGTCTGATATAAAACTACAAAACAAATCCACTGTGTTGACGTAAGCAAAACTCGAGGCTGCGTATGTAAGTGAATTGGTCGCATTGTTGAGAATCTTTTCATTGTAATTGTAATTGTAATTGAATTACAATTACTTGAACTTGAGTAATTGTAATTGTAATTGAAAATTTTAGGCTATAATTGTAATCGTAATTGTAATTAAAGCAAAAACAAGTAATTTTTCCAACCCTGGTCTCAATCAGGAGTCGGCAACCTTTCGAACTAGAGAGCCACATTCAGTCCTAACAAGGTTTTAGCGGGCCGCTGCCATTCCAGCGGGCGAAAAAAGAAAGGTCTTCACCAGAAATTCAGGCTTTTTTTGGACGAATCGATAGCGAAGACCAAAAAAAAGGTGAGAATCATTTCGGCGATTCATTGCTGCATGTCTATCATTGGAAAAAGAAAAAAGGTCGCGGGTCGGATGACAATAAAAGGTCGTGGGCCGGGTAAAATGCCTTGGCGGGCCGCATCCGGCCCGGGGACCGTAGGATTGCCGACCACTGGTTTAAATGAATAGACATAATTTTGGATCATTAATTAATATATAATTTTGGTTCCGGAGGAGGAGTTAACAGTATGTCAACTCATAAATGTTTGAGTATTTTAATGAAAATATCTAAATAAATCCTTAACGTTGCGCAAAACTCGTAAACGAATATATTTGTGCATCAATTCTTATATTCTAATCCATAAACATATGAATTGAAAAATTTTGAAAGAAAAATAAAAAATACTGGTTTTGCTTTGTTTTAGAATTATTATCTTGCTTTCCCCGAAAAGATACCAATAAATTTCCCACGAATTTTGAAGAAAAAAAAAATCTCAACTTAAATTTCAAGATCAAAGGAAAGGAGGTGCAAATAGTTATCGTTATTTTTGTTTAGGTTCATTTCAAAAGAATTAGCTAGTACTTTATTGATTGCTGGCGGTGCTTAATTTAGAGCTTTGAAGGCAGGCAGTTAATTTGATTAAGCTCAAGTAGCGAAGCTTTAAACGATTGAGTGGAATTTTAACCCTGAACACAGCCTTACGTCAACACTTTTTAAAACCTGTCCAGCAAAACAAAAAGTTTAGTATCTAAATATTTTTGTCCACGATCTGCTTTTAGTTGATAGATTTCTCGTTGGCAAAACTAGAACCTTGCATCTATTCAACGACGTAAAAAAGTTTGCAGTTTTTTGAAAAGTTTGTTAGATCTTATTGATTGCTCAATTTTCCTTCTCTTACAAAAAAGCTTTTTTTTAAATCCTTATTCTGGTTTGGAAATTTTGGCACACTAAATTTTTCCTTGTTAATTTTTTTATATTTTTACAAGTTTTTGCCCCTTTTGATGTTTTTTTGAAGTCTCCCACCAAAAATACTGCAACTGCCTTATCCAAAGTCGCAACAACATGATTAAGTAGAAGGAGTCGAACCCAAATTTTGGGAACATGGTCGTCTTTGAAAAACACGTTCGCCGTTTACCCTTTTCTGCCGCGGTTGTAAATTGATTGTCATTTGGCCATCAATGTTTCCTTATTTGTGCTGTTCAACACCAAAAACAAAAGTGTTTTTTTTCTACGTCATATTTACGTCAATTAAGTTCTTGATTGACACAGAAAAGGCAATTGGAAACAGCAATCTTATTCAACATGTAAATTGTTGCAACTTACAAGATCAGAACAAATTGTTTCAAAACAGGAAGTCAAACAGCCAATTCTAGTGTTAATATCTTTGATTCAACTAGTTATAGCATGCAATAATTTTCCAATTTGGCGTCAAGTTTCTCCAATACGCTCAATTTTGACTTTTGATTTACAGCTGCATTAGGGCGGGTTTACACATGTATCCGTTTTTCATCAGCTTTTGTACACTTTTTCCTGCATAAAAATTTATGTGGTTTCTTCGTTCGCATTTTTGTAGATCCACATCCGCACTAATCATACTGCCATAAGTAGACGAAACTTTCCGAACAAATTTTTTTTGTAAAAGGGTAGCAACTCTATTTTGAAATATCGCTTTCATCGCTCATACACAAAATTTTGGAACAAAAGTTTTTTAATGTGTAACAATTAGAGCCCGCAAAAGTCAATGAAGTTAAAAAATTTTCAGGGCTTTATTATATCGTCAAACATATACCAACATTGGTTTCGGGTGCTATGGAGCCAGTTTAGGTAGATTTGATAGGTCAAAATAAAGTCAAAATTTTGGGTTTGGTCAAAATTTGTCAAAATTGTATGTCATCAAAATTCTTTTTCAAATGTAAACAAAAGTTTTTTTATTCGTTTTCCCGGATATTTGAGAACCAATGAAATGTTATGAGCAATTTTATACATGTTTGAATGAACTTTTGCTACTCAAACTTCCGCAAATAATAGCAATATACCGCAATACAATTGCCTGGGTTAACTTCTTTATAAAAATAAATTTGTAACGCGAAACTCATTTTTTAAAAATTTAAACAAATTAAGAATGCCAGCCTCGACATGAATAAAATAACTAAGGACACTATATGTCCAAATTCAAAAATCAAAAAGTCAATGTTTATTCTACTGTATCGCATATCACAACGAATTAAGCAGATTTTTGAAATCTTAGGACTGTACAGTTTTGCTTTCACAGCTTGAGCAATCGACAAAACTTTTACACAAGGCAACTTTTTACCGAGCAAGATTGAAATTGTGTCAATGCATTTTTCAATAACAATTTAAGAGCAAATGAGGCCGAAAATTCGTGAAAATTTAAGTGCAGCAAATTTCAATCCAAAATTTACTGATTATCCAAAAAAGTGTAATTGACGCGGAAATGTGTGAAGATTCTTAGGCTTTTGTCCTGCAGCAATTAGTTACTTTAATCACAAGACTGACCGATTGATATTTCTTTCTAAATGCTGTAAATGAAAAGTGAAGAAGGTTACCCGCTTCAAACTTACGTGAATTGCGAATAACAAAACTTTCCTAATCAAAATTTGGAGCTCACTAAGGCCAAAACGGTTTAGGTCAAAATAAAGTCAAAATTTAGCCAAAATAAAGTCAAAATTAAATTGTTTTAGGTCAAAATAAAAATGGCCCTAGTATTAATCTACAGGTACTTGGTCCGTATACAAGTATATAAAAATGCGGACGAAAAAGCGCATGCTTTTTCATGGAGAAGCAAAAACGAACAAAAGCGGACAAAAAAACAAAAACAAAAACGGAAACTGAGTAAATCCGTCTTAATTTAGAATCATAACTATACCAAACATCAAAAGTGACACACAAGCAGTTAAAAATCCAAGAAAGAAGTTCTTAAATTTTGAGGAAAAATGAGCCTCCTATTCTTATACTGTAAAATTGTTCTAATAAAAAAAGGGGTAAATGGTTGTCATCACGATGTTGACTGCTCAAGTTATGCTATACGTAACGTTGCAGAGAACACTACAGAGAATAAGCGAGCAAAGCGTGGGTGCTCTTTCTCTCGTTTGCTTTTTCATATTTTGGGTATTAATGTTTGGATAAGAATTTGAGTTTGGATTAGGATTAAGGTTAGGGTTAGAGTTTGGGTTTGTCCTAAAGTTGAAATTGAAGACTAATTTAATAACCTTTTATTCTTACCAAATTTTAGACTAACCTTTTATTTTTATCTATCTTCGTTGCAGAAAATTTTAATTTAATTTGTTTTTCTGTCAAAACAAAATTATATTTAGTTGCTTTTTGATTTTTTTTTTGCTATTTAGATGCTCAATATTTAATTAATTGTAGGTAGTTCAAAGTTAAGCTTGGAATTTGGTGGCAGCTAGAGTAAATAGACATTGGTATAGTTATCTTTTAATAGCTACTTTCTATGTTACTCTGTTACATTAGCAATAATAGATAAAGTCTTTGCGTTCGTGGTCAGAAAAGCGAGCCAAAAAGAGCAAAATAACACCAATGTTAGTCCTAAGGAGATTGTTTATTCAATTGCGAATAAAATGCTTTATATTATGCGTACAAGTTGTATTGTTTATGCGGAAACTAATTCAAATTGCTTGAAAATGTTTACTAATATTGTTTGACTATTTTTTTTTTTTTTTTTTTTAGAGAAAAGAACTTGCTTTACAGGAGCAATATCGTAAAAAATACGTACTATGAATTAAAAAGAGCAGTCGCCACCAAACATTCTCTTTTAACTAATCTATGTTATTCTTAGATTTACTTTCATGAGTTGTGGCAGACAGGGCGTTAAGAGTAGATCGTGAAACAGAAAGATCTAAAGACGGAATTTCGGCGGCGGCAGACGGACTGTCTCGTTTTATCGCGAGTATTTATCAAAGCTTGTTTAACGCATCGCTGCTCAAATTTGCTTTTTTCTTTTTTACAACAAAAGAAAAAGTTTTCCTCGAAATTGTATTTTAAATCTTTAATGAAAACAAGTTTTAGCTAACAGCAAAAAACTATGAAAAGCAGTTTTTATGATATAATAATTATGACGTAATGTTACTAGCTGATGATATATATCGCATATGGTACAGCAGTTCAATTGAAGAAGAAAAATTTATTCAGGAAAAAAATATTACACTGATAGTAAATTAGCTGTTTTGCACGAAGAAAATCAAAATTTGAAAGCAACGAAATAGAAACTTTAAAGTTAAAAATTGCTTTTAGCTTCAAAATTTTTGTTCAACAAATTGATTAAAAATGATAATCCAATTAATTTTCTTTGGAATATTGGCAGGCTTGTAGTAAGGCTTACAACTAGCGTCAGTTTAGTCTCACAATAATATATTGGTAGTGAATATTTCACCGAAAATTTTCATGTTAAAGGGAATAAAACGAAATTGAGAAATATTCATCCGCACTTTTTTCATTTGCTTTTTTAGGGGTTAAGATTAGGGTTTAGGTTAGGGTTTGGGTTAGGGTTCGATTTGGGAATAGTTTTACAGTAAGCATATGAGTTTGGGTTGGATTTGAATCAGAATTACCAAAAAACTAGACAAAAATTTCCGGTGAAATAAAGCCTTCCTAATATATTTGGGTAGAGAGTAAATGAATAAGTGGATAAAAACAGTTTTTTCTCAAATATTTTTATTCTAGTATGTAAAACTACACGTTTTAAGTTATTATCAGTTTTGGTATTTAAACAGATTTCCAGCCAATAATTTAGCTTTCAGACTCATAATCTTTGTTACGAACAGTAGGTACATAAGCGTTTGAATCATATTTGACAACTTATGATAATATTCTTTTATAATATGATTTAGAATTGACCAAAAATAACCTCTTCTACTAAAATGTTACCTTGTAAATAAGAACAAAGAAACAATATCAAAAATTTGAAACAATTTTTTTTTTATCGGGGGATAATACGAGTAAATGCTTCAAAGTTTTTTTGCAATACTTGGAAAATTTAAAGTTTGAATTTTTGTATGAGCGCAACAAAAAGCTTGTCGTAACGTAGTTTTATCTTTGCATTGTATGCATAAAGCTGGATATTATTTCTGCTACTCTGATTTGTGGACAAATTTGATGTTTGCGAATCCCTAAATCAAAACTGCTCCATTTGTCAAAGAGCAACTCTTGTGATTTTTTTTTGATTTATGCGAATTGCGCTTTACTAAAAAATTAGTAAACGGTAACAAAACCAAATCTTCAAGTTTACGATGAAATGGCCATTCTAGAGAATTTAGCACTAGGCAAATCAAATGTTTCTAGTCGTCAGTTTTTGAGAAACTGGATCTTTGCCTCCTTTTTTTGTTTACCAGAAAAAACTTTAAGTTAACTCTTTGCTGTATTGACAAACAGCAGTAAGAGGTGTTGTAGAATTATAATGCAAACTCTGCATTTGCACAATTAACTTGACCTAGAGGTTTAAATTACCCTGTTGATTGCACGAAAAATGCAAATTTGTTCGACAATTTGTATAAAACAATTAAAAAATCGTTATTGATATTGTTTATTTTTCACTTTGCATATTACGTTTAAAAAATATTTGTGAGGTTAAATGTGAAAATCGTAAGAGTTTTTGAGAAAAAAGGCAATAAATTGAGAAACTTTTGTTCCTCGCTGTCAGTTTAAAGTTGATCAGAAGAAGATAAGAACTGAAATAGATAATAAATAGGTTTAGAAATGGCATTTTTTTTCATCAGAATGTTTCGGAAGGAATAAAAAATCAGCATAAAATTTTGATATCATAAAAAAATCATAAACAGTCAAATTGTTAATGGTTTTTAATACACTGTCATTTTTAAGTTCCTTAAACTAAACGAATGTGACTCAAAATATCCCAAATTTTGGTAAATATTTCATTAAAGAAGTTTCAGTTTTTGTTTAGAGTATTAAACCTAAGTCATTTTTATTATTATCCAAAAATCGTAGATTAATGATAGTTTAAGCAATAAAACGAAACTTTTTTATGACTTGAGCAGTTACTGTATTTGGGCTAAGATATTTTTGATCAGATTCAAATTACCAAGCACATAAGCTTGAGAATTATGAGTTCATTTGATGACATATTGATACACTCAACAACAAAAACACAACCATAAAAACATGAGTTTGATCTAATTCTGCTGTACTTGAAATTCATTTCCGATTCAATATTATTTAACATACTTCCTTCTTGTCCTGACAACACAAATATACTTTCCTCTTGTCCTGACAATACACTTTTTTTACCTTGAATTCTCTTCACAATTAACTAATTTTGCCGTCTTTGGTTACTTCTCATTAGACCCACTCTCGACACCCCATATTTTAGCGCTAGATCAAATCAAAATAATCTTCCATTATGCTCGCTGTACTTTACGTTGTAACGAGCTTGTAACAAACGTGTAACAAGCATGCGAGGTCAACTTCGCGTCATTGCACCCGGGCAACATGCTCTTTTCGAAGAAATGTCGCAGGGGTGGCGACTGACGAGCAATTGGCAACACTGCGTCCAATTTGACCCGCCTGAGATTTGAACCTCAATCTGCCGCTCAAGAGACAAGCGCGTTACCGCTCGACCAACTGGCCGGGTTATTTTTGCCTAATCGAGTACCTTTACTTCGATATTTCACTTTTTTCACTCCTATGAGGTTGCACTTTTTTGACTTAGTTTCCGTCATGTATTACAGTATACGTTCACGATAGCTGGTACCAGGATACTGATTGCTCTGTTTTCAACTATATTAATAAAATTACTCTGGTTCCTGCCTAATATTCTTTTGTGCCGATTTTGTTTTATACAGTTAGATGTTTAAATTGTTTGATTCGTTTGCAGGGCAGAGTTGTAAGTCGGGTTCGGGTTTGGGCCTAAAGTTGACAAAAATTTCGGGCTTAATTCGGGCCTGAAACGTACTTTTTGTCTTAGGTGCTCAAAAATATAATCAAAATAGCTTTGCAACATTGCTAAATTTTTCCGACCTAACGTAACTTTCGAATTTTTTCGGGCATAATTTGGACTTCAACATAGTCTTCGGGTTCGGGCTTATACTGTATTTTCCGGGTTCGGGCCAGGTTTGGGCCTGAACTAGTCGGCCCGTTTACAACTCTCTTGGAGGAATCGCCATTTTTTCACACGAGCGCAAGAGCAAAGTGTTTTTCTTCGTCAAATGCAAACAAGAAATGGCGTAATGCAATTTTACTTGATTTTAACGTAAATGATGTCTACAATATGATGCCTAATACCAATTAGTATTATGCTGCTCATATGCCGCACTGAGGCTCAATTCCCATTCGAGTCAAACAAAAGTCTATAAGGATTGTTATTTACGACTTTCCTATTTGACAATTAGCACAAAAGGGCTATGTGGAGATTCCACCGTTTGTGGCAAAGAAGGGGCAAATTGGCTCAAAGACTGAAATCCTCGTTGCTGTCGCTTAGCAAAGCAACAAACAAAAGCGGTAACGTTGCAATCTAACTGATGAGTGCAGAAAAAAGAAAAGAAAACAATAAAGAAAATAAATAAAAAGGAAAAGAAATACCTTCAGTATTAAAAAAATAAAGTTATCTAATGACTACGTAATTGAGTAGGCAACAATTAAAGATTCACCACCAGCCAAACCAATTCTATTATTATCATTTTGAAATTAATCGCTTGCTCAAAAAATGACTGGTCGGTAAAATATTTATTGTTTTTCTAAAATGGTATTTGTTGCAGAAAATTATTGTTCTAATTTGTTTATGAGTTCTTTAGGCATTCTATAAAAGTTGCATTACTTGAAAAAAATTGTTCAAACCAAACCCATCAAGTTCAAGAAAAGCGCTGATTTTGAAAGATCAATTCAGCAATGATTCACCATCCCGTGAAGCATGTTGGGCCTCTCAACCCATTTATTCCCCCTTTTGGTAATCATGGAAACAACCTTTCCCAACAACCTGGTCTCGATATGCCATTTTATCAGTCCCCATATGTATCACCACTTTCAGCTATCATGCCTCACCACCCTTCTTTTTTGTTCCACAAAACATCACCAATTGGAATGAGATCGGTACTAAATCATGATCTCTGCCGGGAAAAGGATGAAATTTTTCGGCCAAATGGACAGTCTGACATTGATGATCAAAAACCCGATGATCCGCAAGTCAAGCTCGATGGATCAGAACTTTGGAATGAATTTCATCAACTTGGAACGGAAATGGTGATAACAAAGACCGGAAGGTTAGTAATTTGTTAGTTTCAAGCAATTAAAAAGAATCTGCTAATTGACTTCGTTTTCTTTTCCAAAGTTTACGAAGAAGAAAAACCAAGTAGGTAGGTATCTGGAACTAAGAATGATCCTGATTATTCTTCATTCATCATGCAAACTTTCATTTTTACCGAATAATACACTATGCAAATTTTGCATAATAAATTTGTGGCAGCAATTTGTATAAAAAATTTTTGTTTGTGAATTTTGCCTTTCCAAAGTTGTGAACCGCTCATAAACTGTGCTTGTCGCACATTGGGCCTTGGTACGAGAATTCATCTAGTTGAGAAGTAAAGGTACACACTACACACATCAACACAAAGAACAACATTTCTTTCACAATAAATGCTACTTTAGTAAACGATATTATGATAGTCTCCAAGGAAAAGCGGCAATAATCTTTGGAATAAACTGAAAGTATTGCCATCGTTCAGTGATCTAGTAAACTGTCTGCTGTTGAAACGGTAAACTTGGGTTCGATTTCAAATCGAGACGAGCCACTAAAAATTGGTATTGTTTGTGACTTTCCTACAATACTTGATATTCAATGGCAAAAGAGGCACTACAAAACCTTCACCGTGTGTGGTAGACAAGTGGACAAGTGGCAAGTTGGTTCAAAGATTGAAATATCCATTTCGCTGTCTTCTGGTCTTGCTAACTTGACATCAAATCTTTTATTATAATCGCTGTATTACGCCGAACCGTGTTACGAGTTTGCGGGCCCGTCTCCGCGTCATTGCGCTCGGACAACACAGCTCTTTTCAAAAAAATGTTGCAGCGGTGGCGAGCCGTTGGCAACACTGTGTCCGATTTGACCGGCCTGAGAGTTGAACTTCTGATCTTTGACATCGGAGACGAAGGCTTTGCAGCTCGACTGTTCGAGTTTCCGGTATGTCTTGTGAACTTGAAGTAAGAAATAAAAAAAAAAAGCCAAATCAGAGTTGAGCTACTGTAAGCAATACAGCAGATAAAGATGAGTTATTAAAAACAGTGCGTGAGTGCAAAACCAGCTAGAAGGTGTGAAATTGTGAATTCTATCACGTATCGATAGCAAGAGGTTATCAGGCTATGACCTAATAAACATCCGACATTTTGTTTTATTTTAGTCTTATTAAATGTTTGATAACTGTTGTAGTACGATAAGCTAAATCTAATCCCAAACGGGAAACAATGTACTGCAAAGTGCGTTTATATTTTCAATGCGGAGTATAAAGTAATTAAATCTATCGTTATATGCTTGCACTGCAAGGAAACCACTCCACAAAAAAAGGAAAAAAAAACTACTTTATTTTTTCGTTAATCTAATATCGCTGATTTTTAGGGTTGGGAAATAATTAGGTTAAGGGTATCACGGTTAGGTTTTGTTGATTTTAAAGTCAAAATTCCTTTTTTTGACCATATTTTAGGTTAAATTTCGTCACTTAAGTTTGCTTTTAAAATTTTTCAAAAATACGCAAATAAAACCTAACATAAAGGCCCAAACAAAACACCCAAACCCAAATACAGCAACCTGTGATATTGTAATATTTATTTGGGGACAGCCTTGACTGAAAAAAAAAACAAAAACATACCAATATTCCTGTAAATCTGCGGATAAAATCAATGAGAATGACGTATTGGCGAACACTTCCAAAAAGTTTTGCCTTGTCATCTGATTATGAAGAAGTTTTAAATATCTGGCCTAAATAACTTCTCTGACCACGTTTTACTATATTGATATCACAATTAGCATAAACATATTAAGGAAGCTTTACACACAATAGGTGATCTAATTGCTTTTTTATAAAGAATTATCTTTATAATCATGGCCTTTATAATGTTTTGTTTACAATCAAAAATAATATTTTTCTTTAATTACCGGTACAGAAAAGAAAATTTGCATATTCGACCGTTGTATGTAAAAATCATAAATTAATAGGAAAGACATTTTTGTTGGTTTGTTAGATTATGGACATCTTTAACCTCAATATTTAAAGATTGCAAACAGAGGTTTAATGAAACCCGCGTAAAACCATTTGGTCGAAATGCCTCCAATTTTTATTTGAAAGCTTACTGACCAATTAAAAAAAACTAAAGTGATCTCGTTTGCTATACGAGTCTCAAGATATATTTATTGATATCAAATAGAATGAATGAATGAATTGCAAGGGACAACACAAAGCAAAGCCTTACAAACACAAAGTAAAAACAAATAAAATAAAAAAATTCCAAGAATTTTGCTTGAAACTTATGATTTTACGTTGATATACTAAAGTAGAAAAGCTTGCACAAATGCTACATCGGGTTTTCTTTTATACAAAATAGTATCAGGAAAAATGTCGACAGTTTGTTATAATATTGTATGTTTCTATATTTACGTGTATATTTTTTATATGCCTTTATACTGTGTATATTTATACGGTATTTGTACATATCATCAAATATAATTGGGACTTCGTGTAAGCGCGTAGTGCCTTCGTTTTTGTTCGCGAATTTTGGCGGATGAGGATTGATTTGCTCATAACTAGCGAGCGGTAGAACGTAGAAAGTTAAAATTTAGAATCATCATGGTAATTAATGAATGCGTCATGTGTGCATATTTAGGGGACCCTAGGTCACGTGATCGTGAATTGATACCCCCCCCAAAAAAAACTGCGATTTTTGGCTTGAAAATTTATTAATTCGCTTATAACTCAGAAACCTCTGGGCGTGCACACCTAAAATTTGTACACAATGTGGGTGATTATAAATGGTTTAAGCAAACCGAGTTTGGGGGCACCCGGTCACGTGACCAAATGTTCCAAGCCGAAAATGTGCAGAAAGTGGACGATTTAGAACCGATATATTTCGGTAATTACCAATTTTGATGGAAAATAATTTGTGGTTTTTCGAGCACACTATCAACCGCCTTGCTTTCGTTTACCCCAACTTGAATACCATTTTTCTTCTTTTTTGTCTTTTTCTTTACTTTTTTTTTCTTTTTTCTTTCTTTTCCCCGGCTATCTGCTTTTAAACCGCTGAACGCACTGTATTCAAAGTTTGAGCGATTGAACATATCAGGGAGGACTTGTGCGGGAATGAAATCGGGGGTGCCAGGTCGGGGGGATCCCCCTCAATCGAGTCCTCCAAAATTTTAAACTTTTAAACCGTGAGAGCTAGATAGATCAAAATTTCGAAATAGGTAGATATTAAAAATAAACTAAACCTTACACAAATTGGGGGTTCAACAATGGGGGTTTCTCCTCCAAACGGGCCCTCTGAAATTCAAACTTTTTAACCATTTAATCCAGGCCCATGAAATTTTTAAGGTAAGTAAGCATAAAGGAAAAATAAAATTTGGAAAAGCTTGGGGGTAACAAAATTGGGGATCCCCCAAATGAGGCCGCCAAAATTGTAACTTTTTAACCACTCAAGCTAGACACACAAAATTTTCAGGATAGGCAAGTACGAAGAAAAGATAAAATTGGACAAAATTTGGGGATTCCAGAATCGGAGGTCCCCCCAAATGAGGCCACCAAAATTCAAAACTTTTTAACCATACCCGTTAGACAAATGAAATATGTAGGGTTGATAGTTACGAAGATAAAATGATTTTTGATAAAATTTGGGGGTACCAAAAAAAGGGGATCTCTTGAAAGCGGGATTGCCAAAATTCAAACTTTTTAACCACTCAAGTTAGACAAATGAAATTTTCAGAATAGATAAATATAAGTTAAAGATAAAACATCACAAAACTTGGGGATACCACAATGAGGGTGTCCCTCTTTTTAAAAAGGACCATTAAAATTCAAAGTTTTTAACCACTCACGCTAGACGCACGAAATTTTCAGGATAGATAAATACGAAGAAAAGATAAAATTGGACAAAATTGGGGAGTTCCAAAATGAAGAGATCCTTCTGAAACAAGAGCGCTAACATTCAACTTGAACCATTTACACTAGGCTGATGAAATTGTTAGAATAGGTAAATATGAAAAAAAGATAAAATTTGGGGGTACCACAATAGAGGTCCCCCTCAAACCAAGATGCCAAAATTCAAACTTTTAATTGTTTAAGCTAGACACACCAAATTTTCAGGATAGCCAAATATCAAGGAAGGAAAAAATTAATTTGAGGTACCAAAATCGGGGGTCCCTCAATTGGATCCTTCAAAATTCAAATTTTTCAACCATTTAAGCTAAGCACACGAAACTTTCAGAATAGGTAAATATAAAAGAAAAAGAAAATCAGAATAGGTAAATAAAATATGAGTAGGTGCCACAATTGGAGAGTCCTCCTCCAATGAGTCCTTCAAAATTTTAAACCACTCCAGCCAGACAAATAAAATTTTCAAGATCGGTAAAAATTTAATATAAAAAAATTATTGAGGATTTCATACTATAGGGTCCTCCAATTATGTTGACACCTCTCCCCCATTAACTACAAAATCTAGCCGAATTAAATCAATTGGATAGGTCAATATAAATCAAAGATAGATAACAGAATTTGGTGGTTACATCGAGGAGACCATGCCAAATGGGTCCCTTAAAACTTGCCAAACTTGGTAATGCCATGTTGGACAATAAGTAGCCCGAAAGATCGTGTTAATAAAAGGGCGTATAGAAAACTGTGATGGTTTACAATGTTGTTCTTATCGAGCTGTGATAACTTGTGTGTGAAACATTAACTAGGGAAAATAAATTTTAATTCTTCTTTTTTTGCAATTTGTCAAATTACACCATTCGAGAATGAAGTCTATGAGGCAAAAACACAAACGATTTAGTAAAAAATTTAGATAAATGCCTGTTTTAAGTTTGCGAAATTTTAGCATTCTTTTTTTAGTTTATGCTGTTGAGGAAGAAGCTTTAATTTCCAAACAACCGGTATATCAATACTGTATGTTGAATTCAATGCGAAAGAGCGTTTTCAGAATCATACATGGCTGTAAGTTTCGTTGATGTAACGAAATTTGCTTGTGAGTCGCTGGAATTTTAAAGACCGCTTTATGTTATTTCAAATGGAGTGAAAAACTGTTAAGAAGTCGTAAAAAGTGATGAGATTTGACGTTGTATTGTAAACTGTTATGCGAGCTTTTTGAATGACGTTGCTCGATTATTTTTGATAACTTCGTGAGATTTAAATTTTGAACTCGAATAACTACAAAGCGATTTAAGTTAGTGAAACAAAATTTGAAGGGGCGCATTTAAATTATTGATCTGACTATAAACAATTACATTTTTTACAAATTCATTCAAAGCAATCGGAACACTATTTTAAAGCTTAATAAAGTTCACTAAAAGTCGGATAATGCCGCGAAGTCCCCAAATATCGCTTGCCATGTCACGTTCTAGTTTCAGGTACGCTAGTAAATGGTAAAGCGTGCATTGCAGATTTATTTTCAGCTTTCGAGTTTAAACCATTTTTTAGCTAAAATGATTAAAAACGATTAATTTATTTCAAGGCAAATTAATGTAAATAATATTACCAGTTATAATATGGGAGCAGGAACCAATTAAATTAATTTTCACAAATTTAAGTTTTGTTTACACCTATTTAACGCGTTATCAATAAATTGGGTGTGTAATTACATGCTATACCACGCGCATCTGACTTTAAGTTATGCTGCGTCAAGGCTTTAAACAAACCACATTTAGAAGAACGTCATATCATTTGTAATATCAAATCAAATCTTGTATTATACTCGCTGTAATACGCCCAAGCGAGTAACGAGTTACAGGGCCCATTTCCGCATCATTGCGCCCGGGCAATACGAATTACGAATACCCTTTTGAAGAAATGCTCAGCGGTGGCGAGCCGTTGGCAAGCAACACTGTGTGCGATGTTGCCGTCCAGAGATTCAAATCTCAAACCTACACTTAACCGCTTCACCAACTTAAATTTTAAACAATTCAATCAATGCACAATAGCAATTTTTCAACCTAAAATTTTGATCGAAAAACATTGGAAGGACATAAAACGGGCCAAAACAATAGAGCAATATTATTATTTTGTTTATAACGGTGGTCTAAATGTATAAAAACTTAAAAAGTGCTATTCTAATTGAATTTCATTAATTAAATTGTTATATATGATTCTATTTGAATAAGAATAAAAATGACTTAAGTTCTAATCGAAACTTCTCGTATAAAATAGAATTTTTCGTTTTATCGTAGTTCTGTTTCTTTTTCAAATAAATCTTTAAAATTATTAGTAATTTTTGTCCTTTTTTGTCGAAACATATTATCTATTCAATGAACTGAAAACAAGTTCTAACTGAGAAAAAAAAACTTGCTTTATAAATAAACGATGTAAAAGCTTGGTCAACAGCCCAATATGAAGTCATAGATTTTCCGTTATCTTTGTTTATTCGATCATTAGCAGGTTACATGTGTTGAAGGGTTTGTCAGATGGGAGGCGTTTAAGTGGGGCGCATAATGTTTAATTTGACATTTTCAAATCAAAAAGGCGCTAGATTGGCGCCAAATAACCTGTTAAAAGACGGCGACAACAATAAGTGTTCTAATTGTCTTTCTCACAAAAACAGGGTGGGGATTAGCCTTACAAATTATCAGTTTTTGTCTTTTCTGTTGACTTTGCATTATGACTACGAAATGATTACATTTGCAGAAAAATTCTTTAGTTTTTATGTTAATTTAGCTCTGAAATATGTTTGGTTAAATACCATTAAACTAATTTTTCTTTGACTAATGGTCGTTAGTTTATTTTTTAATTTACAAAATGGATAAAACAATTTTGCTTGGAGAATTAGCTTTCAAAAGTTAATGCTTTTAACACGAAAAAACTTTTAAACATGAATATTTCGTACTTTTATTTTTTCCACAAAACTTGTTTGTCATTCTCATTTAAATTTCTCAGTATCAATAACTGCTATGGATTAATATTTTCGAAACTGACATGAATTGTATCCAAAGATTTAAAGCTTTAATCTACAGTATTTCGGAAATCAAGGTTGTACTAGAATAACATATAATCAAAAAATGGTGCGACAGAATTCAGAGAATTCGGTTAACCAAGAGAGACTACACACTGCTGCCCGAGCCGTAAACTAACAATCTTGTTTTATTATTCAACTATATTTAGAACTAGATGGGAGCTTGCCAGCAAACCCAGTGAAGGACCGACGCATAGCTAATGCTGTAACGCTCAAAAGTACTTTTTGTCTACCGTAAAATCAGCAATTATGCAAAAATATCTGATTATGGAACCTCCAGAAAAGTAGAGTAAAAATATTTGTCAGTTAAATATCTACTGATATCATAAAACACTGCCACGCTAGCTTGGGCCGTTCAAAAAAATTGATTTTTGGGGGTCCATTTGGGGGGTCCCCGGGGGGGTGACACCCCCAAACTATGCCAAAATATTTGTCTGTTAAATCTCTGCTGATATCATAAAACACTGGCACTCTAAGTTAAGCAGTAGAAAAAATTAATTTTTGGGGATCCATTTGGGGGAATCCCTAGAGGGGTGGCACCCACAAACTATGTCAAAATATTTGTCTGTAAAATATCTGCTGATATCAAAACAAACTGGCACTCTAAGTTGAGCCATTTAAAAAATTGATTTTTGAGGGTCCATTTGGGGGGTCCCCGGGGGGTGGCACCCCCAAACTATGTCAAAATATTTGTCTGTTAAATATCTGCTGATATCAAAAAAACTAGCACTCTAGCTTGAGCCATTCATAAAAGTGATTTTTTGGGGCCCCATTTTAGGGGGGTTCCTGGTGGAGTTGCCCAAAAAAGTTCGGGAGAAAAATTACGTTTGCAGCTCAACAACTTTACACAAAAATTAAATTTCCATGTTTTGTGGTTTAGGAGAAGAAGAGCGTACAAAAATTAGGAAGAAAGAAAAGGAAAAAAAAGGGAAAAAAAGGAAAAAAAAAAGAAATAAACCTCATAGCAGCCAAAAGTGGGTTGGTTGGGATGAAAGGGTATCTTAAGACATACAACCACATGAAATATTTTTTGCCATACTTAAGCCGTTTTTGACTGAGACCGCTTTTTATGCCAAACTTGCGGGGCGGTTTTCGGGTTCTAAAACCAAGGTCACGCAAACCTGTTGCCTAAAACTTTGGTACATGAAACCTATTAATCTCAAATTGCTGTCAAAATTTCATGTAACTAGACCTAACCGTTCTCGAGTTACAGTATAAGCAAAAGTCTGAAACTTCGCACTCGTTAGTTGGAAAATGGCCGAGTAAAAACAAAGTAACAAGCGACGCGAGCGTCGGTCGTCCCAATTACTATCACAAAACTGGACACAAAACTTTTCGTATAGACATTTGTTTCGGTCAAATGTTTTTATGTCTTTCCTCGATAACATTGGCAGACTTTTGAAGACCCTTAAAAGCTTGGCAATTGTAATGCTAATTCACTTTTGCAGTATAACGATGTTAAAACAAAAAGTACAATTCCTGTACAGCATTAAAATTTTTGCATCAAGCCAAATCATCTACAGTAGGCATCCTTTATTATCAATAAGACAAGTGAATTGACAAGACCGCGGCACAGTGACGTTGATTTGATGTCATAAGTTGACCTAAAACAATTAAAGTCAATGACTCGTCGCTCAATCTAAGAAGCTAATTACAATATCCGTGGAATTTAGTGTAATTAAGAGATTACTTTATATCGACCTCCTATTTTTGAAATTAATACACAAAGGCATTATGTTCCATTTTACAAATCGATGCCGCTTTTTCAAAAATTTAATCGATATCATTGGTATTGGAATCGTTTATTACTTCGGATGTAAAATAACAGCGTGGTTTGACAATATTAGACTTCATATTGCAAAATGATTTTACTTGATGAAGCATTTATTATATTCGGAGAAAAGTACACAAAAATATTAAACAGAAATGCTTTGTGGAACTGCTCCTTGTACATTACGAGTATAAAGAACATAAGTAGTTAAGTACTCATACACCGCACAAAATGGTAGTTGAATCATATTTTATGAGAATGAATTATTTTCTGCTACACTATAATAAAGACGTTTCGGCACAAATTTCAGCGCCATCAGCATCAACTGTATGAGGTAAATGCTGCAGTTTTGAAATAGATGATATTATTAGTTGATTTGCAGATATCATTTGACATCTCTTGAAAATTCCTGGATGAGCAATAAATCATTTTAGCAAGTTTTGCAATTTGGAAAACATTGGCAAAATACTGAAGGGCTTTAAAAGGAGCTTTAGCATTTAGCCCTTTTAAATTTTTAGCCTTGCTCCATTATTTTTATTTGTGTACATTAAATCTAAACTTATCCCTCATTACACTCAAAAGGCTACCTCTAACTACGTTACCAAAACCATTTGTTAAATTACACGAATGAGAAGTTTTCGTTCTAGCTTAAACAAAAATGCAATTCAAAACCACGAGTATAGGTGATATTTAGATCAAAAAAATTACCGTTTTACAAACTACATTATTGCAATAAATTAAGGTATATGCAGTGACCGAGCGCAGAGCATTTATACAAAGAGTGTTTACGTAACTTGTTTTTGGTACAAAAAGTGCGATGTAACGCCAATGCATTCCGTTGTTAATGCTTCGATTTGTCATTCTCTTATCTCTCTCCATCTTGTCGCCAGTAATAATTGAGACAGCGTCACACCTTTGGTGTTTGTGTGATTTTGCACTGAGTATGCCCTTGTGCATTTTTTGTTTAACAATTATTGCTTATTTCTTCATAAACGATGCCATACTATGTTGGTGAGAAATAAAACAGATACTGCTTGAGATTGGTTTTATTTCAGAAATAAAAACTGCTTGAGGTAACAAAGAGGTGCCCAAACTTTCTTCAACTATTTCCCTTATCTGCAAAAATAGATTTAATCCGTTTGACTCCGTACCATTGGCAACCCTGCGTTTCGTTTTTCTGAAAGAAATTTTGCGAAGTCATCCTCGTACGATATCACTAAATTTCGAAACGCAGGGTTGTCAATGGCACGGAATCAAACGGATTGAATCTATTTTCGCAGGTAAGGGGAATAGTGGAACAAGTCTTCAAATAGTTCTCATTTCTTCGATAAAACCGATCTCGAGCAATATCTCTGGAAGGTATTTTAGGTTGTTGTTTTTTGTATGCAACGAAATTAACGCATTTATTAAAAGTTTTACCAAAATTTTATATCTCAAAAAATGTTTCGGCTTAAAAATCTGAATTTTTTTATAATTATCCCCGTGTTACAGCAAAGCGTTCAATGAGTTTGAGGGACCCATCCACGTATTACTACGCGTGGGCTAATGGGGATAAAAGGCTTTTTTGGAAAAAAGTTGGTTATATCAATGTTGTCTTTAATTTGACCAGCCAGGGTTTGAACCCCAGACCTCTGGTATTAAAGATGAACATGTTACGGCTCAACCAGCAGTCCAGTTTCCCTATTTGAATATACCGTCTTTCTTTTCCAGGAGAATGTTTCCATCCTTTAAAGTCAACATCACTAGCTTGAACAAGAAAGCAAAATACGTAATGCTGATGGATATCATCCCTGCTGATGAGCACCGCTACAAATTCCACAATTCCAAGTGGGTTGTGGCTGGCAAAGCCGATCCGGAGATGCCAAAGCGGATGTTTATCCACCCGGATTCTCCAGCTTCCGGAGAACATTGGATGAGCAAAAACGGAGTGTCTTTCCACAAAATCAAATTGACTAACAACGTCACAGACCCAAACGGCCATGTACGTTGGTTTTCTTTTTAGTTTGCTTGGTTGTGAAGCATATTATATGGAGGGGTAGGATGGTTATAAACTGTTAATATAAGAGAGAGGTTGGCGGGAGGACATGGGGTAAATTTAAAAAGGATGGGTGATTTTCGTTTTACATATTGCAATTTTACATGAAGAAGTTGATAAGAATATTGGACTCAGGATAGTTTCTTTGTTTAAACAAATGACTTATGGATACGAATGTTCGAATGCATCGTGTCTGTAAAACATTCCACTTAATCCGCTACCGCATATTTTCAAAAAGCAGTTTTCTGCCGCACTGGATCAGAAAAGCTTTCTTCTCCTAAAATACTTTCACTTATACGAAATCAGAGTTTTGAAAGCTCGACATTAAAATAATTTTTTGTTTTTTAGACTGTTCTTAATTCTATGCACAAATATCAACCAAGATTCCATATTGTTCGCTGTAGCGATTTGGCACATTTATACCACAGCACATACAGAACATTTATTTTTGAAGAAATGCAATTCATAGCTGTCACAGCTTACCAGAACGAAAAGGTATAAACAAACGTTTCAAAACTTCAAGTTAGATTTGCAAGTGATTATCAACTTTACTAACGATACTAAGTAGAAATTTAGGTTTGATTACAGCATTTTTCTGGTGTTTAGCCATTTTTAAGTCTATTTTGTTCCGAAATTTTGTTTGAATTAGGGCTACCTTCTTTTCGTTGCCCAAAAAGAGGACAAAACGATACTCGTCCGACCGAACCCACGGAAATTTGTAGGCACCCGAAGTGAAGAATTTTTTTTCCTTTTGGAGATCACTTCAAAACTCGCAGAAAATTGGTTTCCGGCCTGAAGACCTTTATTTTGGTCTTCAACTCACGTATTAAGTTCTAAGTAGCAAAAAAGAGAACATTTGGCTACTTTTAGGTGTCCTTGAAGGACCGTTCATTTTAAAGGGAAAAAGAGGACATATGGTAGCCTTATTTGAATAGCCTGGCACCGCCATTTTGTATGAATCTTAGAAAATAGCAAAAAATACGCGGAAGATTGCTTAACTAATCGAATCTTGCTTAACTAATCGGAAGATGCAATAAGTTGTTTTCTTCCAAATGTCTTTATAATGCATAGTTGCTTCTATCAACACAGAAACACTTGATTGTTGTGTTTATCTAGCTGTTTTTTGTTTTGAAAACACAGTATTTTCTGTATATGCATTGTCATGATAAATGATCAAAAACGATGACTATTTACAGTAGATTGTGATTTATGCGTCAGTAGATAATTACATGGCTTACTAAATGTTTTGATTTTTGTCAATAACCTTGACCTAACATTGTCCGTCAAACTTATTCTTACGAGTAGAACTTTCTTAAAAGGCGCCTGGTTTTGACATTTGGATGTAGACAACACTATGCTGTAAATTGTAATGATCCTAAAATGGAACCTTGTGGAACTCCAGTCAAAGAAATCGCTTTCTTCGACGCCATAGTCAATTTTAGTAATCGCTTTAGACCTTGTAAGCTTAATCAGACTCGCCTTTCGTCATTTAAAGTTATCGAGAAGTGTTAAAGTTTTTCCAAGTACGAGAAAAGTTAATTTCAACCAAGTTTCATCCGGTAAAATCCTATCTACGCTTAAATTAGCTTCAGCTTTACATTCGCTGACTTGGTTCTTTACATTTTAAATTAATCCTCGCTGACGCCAATGCCAATGTCTACACTTGGCTTAACTTAACCTTCTCTTTTTCTCTTGATTTTGTTTGTGGCAGAATAATAGTTACTATTCATATCTTATTTATAAAGTATGATTTTTTGCCATAGTTTATGCCATAATTTTTTAACTATTTTTTACAAGTCTTCGATTTTTTCAAATTTAGTTTAAAATATTGAGCAACAAATAATCAATGAGCTCACGAGCCTGCCGCTGAAGTTCCATTGCAGCGGCTTATCGGTCTAGATTTGTGTTGATATCTTTTCTGCTGCCTTCCTGGTTTTATTTTGTGTTGTGTTTTGCATTGCATTGCATTGTATATATTTTTGTATCGATTTGAAAATACAAGTACATCGTTTGTTCTTTCGCTTATAGATTACGCAACTGAAGATTGACCACAATCCCTTTGCAAAAGGGTTTCGGGATGCAGGAAGTGGAAAACGAGACAAAAGGTAAACTCAACGAAAATTTCCAGTTACAACATTGCTGCTATGAATGATCGTTACGGTATTTGTGCCATTGGTAATTAATGAGAACACAGTAATTTTTAATCGAACTTTGTTTAGTTTACAGTACAATCTGTAAATTTCTACTCCAATTGTAACATGTCCTTCCCGGTTACTATATTTGCTAATTTGGTTTGATTTTTCCAATCTAGGAAAAAGATGGTAATCTTTGAACTGGGATGCTTTATCTTCTTTTTTTAGGCTTGACCCTCATCATCTAATAATTTCGTTATTCTTTTGCAGAAGACAACATTATTTTGTGCAACAACAACTTCTAGGAAAATCTAACGGAAAAGTAGAAGACAATATTGATGATAGCTCTTCAAGATTAAAATGTCCAGTAAAATTAGGTTAGTTTGCTATTTGTGAAATTAGTACTACTGTACATATTTTCCATTGAATCATTTCAACATTTGCAAGAAATGATTAAAAAAACTTAGATTTAAAAAAGCCTTGGTTTTGTTTCTTTATACTCCTCTCTATGCTGTATCTTTTGCTCGCAAGAATTTTCAGAGGCTCACTACGAATTCGTAATTTTGACCTTAAAATGTTTACAGCGTAAATGATTTAATAGTGGAGTTTTAATTTTAGAGTAAATGATTTTCACAGCACCTACATATAGTGCTCGGTGCCGAAGCAGAGCTATTATTTAGGTGAAACTATTCAACATGAGCTATATTGTACTCATGTTGAATAGTTTCAATGATGAAACCAATGGTCGCACATTATTGTTGAAAAAAAAATTGCTGCGTTTTTGTGCAAATTAAAAAATTTTGGAACAGGTTTATAATGCTCCTAGCCAGTAATTCTTAACTTTTTTTTCTTGTTGGCACCCCTCTGATTATCAACCAATTCTCGTACTCTCTTCCAGAAGCGCTGCAATACATAAATGAGAACATTTCCACCAGTAAGTTCACTGGTAAACTGTATTGATGTCATACAGGAAACACAAATGATTCGGAATCCGCTTACCCCTTACAAACACATTTTCACTCCTGCTTTTGTGGGGTAGGTCTTTAGGCGATTTTTGTGATTTTTTGGGTAAAATAGCCATTTTTACACCATTTGAATCGAACTTCGCACGTTTTTGGAGCTATTTGAAAGAACTTAATTGCTGAGATTCGGAAGCCATTTGAAAGAATAAAAATGCTCAGCTCTTTTAGTCCCTGTTACCTATAAGTCATAATCTGCTCTAATCCATGTTTAAAACCTTCATGTTTTTAGGCATCAAAAGACCAAGCGATGAGACGCTGGAAAAACAAAATGGCGACGTCACTTTGACGAGTTCACCTTTGAAGCGACTTTGCTCCGAAACAGTTTCCGATCGCCTCACCTCCGAGCCACCTAAGCTTGAAAAACAATACCATGAAAAAGACTGTTTTAGTGAACAAGAAAATGAAGAATTAACTCACTGCAAAGAAAGTTTTTCTCCCTCCTCCAAAACGTCAGTTGAATCGGATTCAAAGGATTCAGATGCTTCTAAATCTCCTAAGACTTTCGAGGATTTCCACTTTTCCTGCTCTCAAAAACCAACTCCATTGCACTCAGTCGCTAGTCGATCCAATGTGAACGCGTTAAATATGCAGAAAAAAGACTTTACTCATTTACCATTGCCAAATTTTAACCCTTTTATGGCTGCTATGAAAGTAAACAAAGATCATTTTCCGTCGGAGTCTCCGTTGAAAAATCAAAACATCCATTTATCTGAAAATGTTTGCGGCAAAAACCCTTTGATTGCTTCAAATTTTTCCAATTTTAGAAACAACTTTATTTTATCTCACTTTCTAGCTAATCCCTCAAGCTTGCCAAATATCAGCCCTTATTTTTCTGGCATGCTGCCATTTCATGGGGCAAATTCTCCTTTTTTTCTTTCAAAAGATAGCATTCTGGGCCCCTCCAATCATTTCAAAGAAAGTTGTCTTCTGTCTAATCCGTTTTTGCCAAAACCATTGTTTGCAAAACCGATGAATAACTATGCAAATATCTTTTCCAAAACGCATTCTCCTATTGAAGTTGAACGGAGAAACTCCTCAAATGGAAATTTTGGACCAGAAAATAATCCACTTTGCTTCAATCCATATCCACCTCCTCCTCTTCCATCCAACCTTTACCCTTCTTTTGGTTATGGAATGGGTCTCAAAAACTACAAAGCGCAATACACTCCGCCTCAAGAGAGATCATCTACTGGATGCACAGCTAGTCCTCATTCATCGACTTCTACTCCCCCTAAAACGGAAAATGAAATGAATTTTTATTCCAACAAACAACCCAAAATGTTTCAAGAGGACGAGACAGGATCAAGCATTGTTAGCTCCGCTCCAGATGACTTGCAAAATATGAAAAATTTAGTGTCGGGCTTAAAGCAAAACACATCGCCAAAAGTAATAGACAATAAATGAAAAATGGCAAGTTTTTTATCTACACTGTAATGCAGTTGAAAAAAGTCCAATTGTTATGCAGTAAAGTTCTAAAGCTTCCTGCAACCCGCAACAGTTGCAAAACACTCGATTTGTGTATTGTTTTGTAAGTTCTCATGAAAGAGTTATTTTAGATTTGCAAATATTTTAAGTAAAATCAAAACCTACTGCAATTTTTAAACGGTTCTACAGTATGTTGCTGTTTTTTTTTTCTGTAATTTCATTGAATTATTATTTATTGTTTACAATGGGGTATAACTTTGTACATCTTTGTTTATGTTTGAATTCATTTGATGTTCTACAGCACTCCATTTTGTTTGCTTTGGTCATTCATAAATGCATTTTTGTTAATTTTGTGCAGAAAACCGTCCACTCGCATCAACGATTCACAACCGTTTGTTTCAGCAAGAAGTATAGAAGGCCAGCTTAGATAGAAAGCTCGAAATATTGCTAGGTATAGGTACTACTCTGCAATATTGCCACAGAGTTGCTTCTTTTCCCAGAGCAATACATTATCTCAATAAACTGAAATTACAAACACTTTGGAAACGTGATGTTCCTATATTAGTGCAATATTATATTTTTATTAGTTTTTACAACGAATGGCATGTTATAATGTTTTGTAGTGCTTGTCCTATGCTGTCTATTTTATTGCATTTTGCATTTCAATATACTTTCTCAGGCATATATGCTTGGTATTGATCGCTTTTAGATTAAAGTTTGAAAACGGATTTAAACTTAGTCATAAATCGATTAGCGGTCAAATGGATAAAGCGTATGCTACTGAAACGGTAGACTCGGGTTCGATTGCAGGTCGGGTCAAACCGAAGACTATAAAAATTGGTATGCACAGCTTCTCTGCTTGACGTTCAGCATTAACAGGGACAGTGTGAAACCTCAACCGTTTGTGGTAGACAGATAGGCAAGTGGTAATTTGACCCAAACACCGAAAAGGCCCCTTCGTTGCATTCTGACCAAGACAACTCGGTGAAGCGAGATGAAACTACAATTACAGTCAAAGCTTTGTCAAATTAACACAAAATAAATTTATCCTGTTTATCCAAGCTATTATCCATCACATTATATGGGAGGGGGAAAACAAAAATGGGCATGTAAGTAAGCTTTTCCGGTTTTATGTAGATGACGTCATCACAATCACATCACGGCCAATTTTTGGCGAAAAATTTGTCACTGGTGTTTTCGGGTTAGTTTTGCACATAAATTTGGTGTTTGATTATAAATCATAAAATATCTAAGTCAAAGTGATGATGTTTCGAAAGAGTCTAATGACGTCATTTCACTTAAATATGTGCCCAAATACGCTCAAATTTTGGTCCATTAGCTCCGGAAAACCTCCAAGTTGAGGCATTTTTCTTCACCTCAGATTTTTCAAATTTTCAGGGATTATTTATGAATAAATTTGATGCAAAGTTAAATTGGTTTGAAGTAAAATCCTTTTTGTGTACGAGTTTTTACACAAATTCTTGCTAATTTTTTTAAGTTGACCAGTGCAATAAATTGGGCAATCTTAAGAAAAAAACACAAACTATAAAGGATTAATTTTTGTCTTTGCTTTCCGAATCAAATAGGGGTGATATTACTACGCCTATCCCATTTGTAGAGTCATTTTCAACACCTGATACGGTCTAGCTAAACTAAGAATCCTGGGTTTTAGCAACACTATTCATCCGCTGGACAGTTTACTTACAAAAATAGATTTTTGTTTAAGTGAACTGGTGTGGAACTGCAGCATTTCCTTAGCAAATATGTCACGGAAAAGTTGTTTAAACACTATTTGCTCAAAAGATCTGATCAACAGCAGAACAAGCTTTGTTTAGGAAATTGTTCGAAATGCATTTGTAAAGATCCGTGCAATTATGAAAATAGAGTTATTTTCACCACCATCATGTTATTATTGCCAACCAAGCTGTTTAGTACACTTTTAAAGTTGGGCTAGACATTGCCAAAATAAATTTTTAAAAAGCTGCGATTCTTTCTTGATCTTGAAGTAAATCAGCATGGGTTGAACCAGTACAACAAAAGTTGAGACGTCGGGGGGTTTGCATAATAAAAAACAAAAAAAAAAAACTAAAGCATTGTAACTACAGCATTCTAACTGTATGCCTACAATGATTTTGCTTTGAGCCCATGATTTCTTTCTCTTTAAAAATTAATTAAACAATTAGTAATCGAGTGGATAGAGCGTCTGCTACTAAAACGGAAAGCCTGGGTTCGATTCCCGGTCCGGTCAAACCAAAGACTATCAAAATTGTTATTCACAGCTTTCCTTCTTGATGTTCAGCAATAAAGAAGAATGTGCAGCCACCATCGTGTGTGGTAGACAGGGCAGGTGGCAACTTGACTCGAAGACCGCAAGGTCCCTTTGCAGTATCCTGGCCAAAGCAACTTGGTGAATAAAATGTAATTACAACTGCAATTGCATACAAAGTTCCCTTATATAAGGCTTCCATTTTTAGGCCTTCGCAACTATTTAGCAGGATTACAATATGAAGCAATTTTCCCTGGCTTGATTAGTCAATGAATTGAAACGATAGACCCTAAATTGTGGGGCGACTCTTTATAGTTTTGTCAATGGCCATGTTAATGCATAGAGCTGTATATTGGTAAAAATTAAACAATGGATCGACTTGTAGATGGGTGTGTCCCCATTCTACTTCAGTTGACCTAGCTTATCGTTTTTTACGGAAATCCTAAGTGGCTTGCACATCTAACGATGCTCTAAGCTTAGTAAATAGGAGGGATAAAATAGGAGCACTTTACGGTTGAAAATAGTTTTTGATTTGCTTAAGAGTTAACTTACGTCACACACGCGACTAAAAATGCTTTCTTTCCTCTCGAGACTTTGAAAGGCCGGACTTATGGCGCCAATAGTGTCAATTGAGATTTACCTATCTGCTTAGCCAGTGACAGATTACTAGCTCGTGTTTGTCCGTTGTCTGATAATTAGTTTAAACTAAAAGCTGTTAATCATTCGATAATTGTATTTGCTTATTTAAAGATAGTAGCCAACTTCAAAGGTCGTTTTTAAAATAAACTCAAAACAAAATACTAAAAAACTGATTGAAGAACGAGTTTTAGTCCTTGACCTATTGACAGTAACCTTAGGAAGAATAGGATTTCACAAGCCTTTCAGTGAAACTGTGAAAACAACGGGCTATGCATCCGAAACTACTTTTTGTGCAAATTAATCGGGGGCGTAATCGTTTGCTGCTGGTCAGAGCGCATGTTAGAACAAAGACAATAAAAATCGATATTCACAACTTTCCTGCTTGACGTTCAGTAATTATAAGGGACAGTGCGCACTGTGCAAGTGTGCAGCCTCCACCGTGTGTGGGGACAGGTGGGCAGGTGGCAGCTTGACTCGAAGACCGAAAGGTTTTTTCACTGTCTCCTGTTTAAGGCAACTTGGTGAATAAACAGATAAATAATAAATACATTGCATTACATTATGGTTTAGGTTGGCTTACAACCCGGTTATCGTCGAGGATGTACGGTACAATTTCGGTGCACAATGATGTAACAAAGAACGCTGAGGAAAGTTTAGCAGCCATTTTCGTATGCCTCAAAGACCGGGTACACTATGATCAATCGTAAAGGCAGTCACCGGCGATGGCGCCAATCAGTCGTCTCTTACGACCCCCTGGATGGGTATTGGGTACCCTCACTAATGTTCTACCCCTGAAAAGCGAGGTTATAGTTGTGAATGTATCGGAAAAATTGCTGGCACCAGACTGATCCAGCAATTTTTCCGATACACATATCTTTTGGCCCCAGATTGATGTTTGTACTGGGTATTAATACCTTTATGAATTTAATGCTCGGTTTTTTTGCACTCTTTGACATCTCTTTCTCAAAAACTAGCAAAAAAATGGTGATGTAGACGGGAATCTTGTCCTTGGATGTTTTTTTTTTTTTTGTTAAGTTAGAAATCAAGCCTCCTTATGGCGGTGCTTTTTGACGATATTCTGCCGTAAGACTCTCACAAGAATTACGGCACATTCAACTAGGTGATTGGCGTAGTAGACCAAAAAGCTTTGCGCTTGGGTTCTACCTTTAAGAAGACTAGAACTGCGTTTTACACTGTGTAGAAAGAGTTCTAGATCATGAGTGTAAAGCTGCGGAAATTTTGTCAAATACTATCGTTGTGATGAAATGTTTTAAAAAATCAAGGCACTTACACAAAGCTTATGCTAATCCAAGGCCGAATATGCATATGCGAACAAATTGTTTCGCCTTTTCAGCCATTAACAGCTGATATTGGCGCCACAGGCAAACACAATTTGATGTTTGTGCTTTAAATGTTAGTTTTTCCATTATTATTTTTTCACCTTTCTCAAATCAAGAGCCTAAAAATATTTTGGCCCATGTGGCCGTATTTTCTTATTATTTAATCTAAATGCGGTTTTTCTCAAGTTTTAGATGCACTCTTTTTTATAAGAGCAATTTTATAAGAACAGGAGACATATTTTTGCTAAACAATTTAAGAACAAATTAAGAACTGTGCAAGCTTCAGCAGGAAAAAAAAGAACAAACGAAAAAGAATAAATTTCAAATCTAAAAGAAACTAAACCCTGTACCGACTTAAAACGACAAAATTTTAGTAATTTTCCAGTACTTGCAAGCAAAATTTCGACGATTTCGAAATAATGGAGTGCTGTTGCGTATTGCGCAGGCAACAGAGTAAATTTTGGCTGTTGTTCAAATCGAAAAAAAACTCGCTTTTTCGCTTTTGCAAGTTCGCGATGTTGCAAAAGCAGTAAAAAACGCTTTCACTCAAGCTGACAGCCCATTCGGAATTATACAGTTTTGCAAACATGGTCTCTAAACTTGACGTCGATTCTTTTGAAATTTACGAGCAAATTAAGAACAAAAGAGGCTAAAAATTGGCAAAAAAATTAAGAACAGCCAGCCTCAACTCAAAATTTACGAGTTCTTGAAAACAAAGGGGTGTGTATTTTCTTACTTAACTTGAAAAAGAAAATTTTGCATTCGTTAAAAAACTTTTTTCAATCTAAAGCCCAATTTAGTTTTCGATTCTGAAATTTTAAAATGTTTGATGAGTTTTTGTAACTTGCATATTTGAAACTTTATAAATATATATTTTAGAACAACAAAAAAAGATTTATAACAATGACGCACTATAGCGGTTAGTCTAATCAGTCTCTTCAACAAGGAGATAACAAGCTCTAATTCGAGTATGATTAGTCAAAGTTATGAAAGTGTACCGGTATTTGTAATGCCAACCAATTATGCGTCTTGTTTGTTGTTGTTATAATTGTTATAACTCCGCGGTTATTAGTAATTGATGAGTTGCTGTAATGTATACCGTTAATGATCTGATAAATGGAACAAAGTGGTTAAGGAGAATTTCTATTGCATAATATAGAAGACTAACTTATTATATACTTTCATCACAATTTTTCTGCGCATCTGCGCCACCTTGCACAACAAAGACGATGAAAAAATAAATACAAACTACCATTGAATTTGAGGACACACGTGTGTATTTTAATACAAAAAACTGGCACACCAACCCCATTAAAGGATGCTCTCCGGACGTGTTGTTAGACAGATGCAGAGAGCTTGGTTCTATTAATGAATGAATAAATAACATCATTATAAAGTAACGCTACCGCGCGTTTGAACTGGGTAAAGTGATTACATCAAAAACGTACCGAGAGTTTGTTTTTGCGTTGGCAACGCTATGGGGCAATATTCCATGGGTTGCATGCACCAACGCGGATTAACTTTGATCCGCGGATCAAAAATTTTCTATATTCTAAACAAGTGAACTTATTAGATTAATAGAACTTGAGTTTGCAAGACAGTTCAAAGACGCCATTCTTGAATTACTTTATAATTTGTACGGCCACTTGCTCATTCTCCTAAAGTTTTGCAACACAACTAAAGTGGATAAACTCATACATTTTTGTTTTTGCAAAACTTTTACATGAGAAAGTTTCTAGCAGTTTCAGTAGTAGCCATAATTCAAGAATTTGATTTTTTGTGCTATTCATAAATTTCAATCGCACTGTTAAGGTAGTCATTGTCATCATCAATGGGCTGAAGAATTTTTTCAGCAAAAACTGCTCGCCGATGTCGATCATCTGGCTTGAGAACTTGAACATTTTGCACCTTGCAAGCATGGAGCCGAAGTTGTTTTTGTAAAACTTTGTGAACTAGGCTTCGAGAAATAGAAAGTTCATTTGATGCAACACGAACTGATTTCCTTGGGCTGCGATGAAATGCTACACGCGCAGCATCAACAGTCTCTTCATCAATGCTTGGCCAACTCGACCTTTTGCGATTAAAACGCTTCCGATTTCCACATACTTTTCAAACCATCTCTTAATGCTAGGAGGGTCTAGTATAAACTAATTTCGAAATTTACTTTGTGCAGCAGTTTGTAATTTCAATTGTAATTTCAAAGAAAGACCATATTGTGCTTTTTGTTGAATGTTCAACATGTTGGCTGAAAACTTGAACCTTTATTAAAATGACTTATTTTCGCTTATTTTAACAATAAAATAACCTGCAAAACTATATGGTTGTATAATTCACTAATAAAAATTTAAAGGTTCTACCTTATGCGATTTTCGAGATATTAAATTTTTAAATGTGGTCAAGACTTTATGGACACCATGTATATAACATGATCTAAGTTTGGAAATTTCCCGGCTCTGCAACACACTTTTACACCGTTTAAAGTTATAGTTTGGCAAGAAATTATATTCCATAGTAAAATAAGTTCAATTGAAAACGGGAAGTCTTGTTTTGGCCACTTGTAAGTGAAAGGGCGTCATTTTGGCGCGACGTTTTTTTACAGGTAATGTATTTATGGTTGGACTGTGACGAAAATTCCATTAAAGTGGAATCCTATCTCGAATTAGTCGCCTCCCATTGGGTTAGCATCTAAGGATGGCGATTTTTACGAATCAAAATAGCAAATCTATAGCTAACCTAAAGTTTTAAAAGATGGCGCCACCGCTTATAGAAAAGTGCGCAGAGAATCAATACTTTTTATGCATTTCAAAAGAAACTTTTTCCACATTAAGCTTTTGTGAAATCACCTTCAAACCATTTGTTAAACATTACCATAAATTTTGTTCTATTTTCACGAATTTATTTAGCAAATCCTTCTAATGTGAAGCTTATGAAGAGGGCGCCAAATATCTTTACAACATAATGAAGAAAAAAATGCACAATTAACACAAGGCCGTAAAGACATTTTATAAACAGAAAAAAAGGAAAAAAAACGTACAAGAAAATGGATACTTAAAATATTTTTAGCCCAATTACTTCCAATAATTCAATCTTTTCAACAAATTTAACCAGAAATAAGCAAATGATAAAAAATGAAATCAAACGGTCAAAGCTTTTCAGGTACAACTAAAAAAAGTAAAAAAGAATATAAGGATGGTTTCTTGGCTAGCTCCATTTAGACCAAGAATTCATTACGTTTTATTGAAGTCATTTTTGTATTTTTAGCACATAATAACAGTAAAAAGTAATTAAAAACCAAAAAAACGAGATCATTGTTTGCAGCTAAAAATCAACGACTTTGACTATTAATTTTGTGTTAAAATAAAAGAAAAAGACCTTCACCGGAAATTTCTCTTTAGTTTTTTATTAATTCTGACCCAAATCTTACCCAAACTTTAAGCCTTATTCTAAAACTAATCCCAAACCTAATCCTAACCCAAACCCTAAATCAAACTCTAACCTTAAGCCTTGAAAAATTAAATGAAAAATGCGCGGATGCGTATTTTTCATTTTTGTTTTATTCTCTTTAAGTTGTAAACTTTTGGTGAAATAGTCACTCCTAAACTAAAATGAAATTTGAGATTCAAACTGCTGCTATAGATACTGTTCAATAATTTCAAAAAACAAAATTTTAAATCTAACTAACGACAAAATTTTAAGTAACAAAAGTAATAACCGAATAAAATTAACCTTAATGAACTCAAAATTTATAATCAAAATGTCGTTGATGTTCATTTTTGATCATGTGATGCATCATCTCACGGTACAAGCAGAAGTCTGTTAAATTTAACAAAAAAATTTACTTGGTTTTAAAAAGTCAAAAAAGTGGCTACCTAAAAATCAATTTTTTATTTGGATTAGCTAAGAAGCTGATCTATAACATCAGTAAATATTGAAAATAGAAAAAAAATTTGACTTGTGATTTGGGGTATTATTACAAAGTAACTTCTTAGTGTTTTTCGGAAGCCAGGTAAAAAAATTAATTTGTTCTATCCAACGTTGTGCGTCAGTCTTTTCTTGCATAAATTGTATTTATCTTAACTTTGTGTGCATAAGGGAGAAAATTTAAAAGAAACTTTAAATACTTTATTTTTTCGGTATAGTCTTAGTTTTAGATATTAAGAGGTACTACAAGTTTTTAAGGTAAGACAGAACTTTGCCCAAAAACTTCAAAAGAGTTTCCAACATCATTCCACACAGTACTTAAATTGTAGGGGGAACGCGTCCCCCATCGAGAGTTAGCGTCCCCCCATCGAGATTTAGCGTCCCCCCATCAAGATTTAGACGCCACCCATCGAGATTTGAGCGCTGGATGATCAGACGAAAAAAAGCCAGACAGCACGAGTAAATCCAACAAATTCAGGCCGAATGTAGTCCCAAACTGCGGTGAAGACCTTTTTTTTGGTCTTCACCTAATTTCATGAAAAAAACACTTCAATTTTCGGCGAAGACCTTTTTTTCTTTTTTTTTTGGTCTTCATTCAATTGCGGGGACGGAATTACAAAATCTCCACTGAAGTTTGGTGAAGGCTGCAAAAACGTCCCCCCATGCAAAATTTTACAATTTAAGTACTGATTCCACATGACTATTAACTTATTGTGATTAGAAACAAAACAGTTTTGAAAAGCTAAATTTGTTTCTCAAATGCGTAATTTTTATTTAAGAAACATACTTCAAAGTTGAGTGATTTGTTATCGGAAACCTGGCAAAACAACGTAAGTGAATTTTTGTTCTCTATATGATTGTGCCCTCAATAGTGATTTTTAGAATGGAAGACCACATGCAATTCCGTATTAATAGAATAAAGAGTAAGCACTGTCGTTGAAATTGACTATGATATCTTGTTCAAGCAATATAAATGAACAGTCATATCCAGCACTTAATCCGTAAAATTTTGCATGGGGTGACGCTTTCGCAGCCTTAATCAAACGAATTCGGAATGCTGCTGAAATTTAGTGGAAATTTTATTTCAAGTTCTGTTGTCTCCGAATTCGATGGAAGGCCAAAAAAAGAGGTCTTCACCGCAATTTGGTACTATATTCGGAAGGAATTTCGGATTTATTGGTGTTGACACCCACTTTTTCGTCTGATCGTCCTGACGCTTACTTTTAATGGAGAGCGATGAAATCTGGTTCGGGGGGTCGCTGAAATCTCGATGGAGGACGCTAAATATCGATGGGAGGACGCTAACTCTCGATGGGGACGAGTCCCCCCGCATCCCCCCTACAATTTAAGAATAGGTTATATCAATGCAATTATCAAAAATATGTTTGGTGCGTCAATTCATTTGCTTCTAGTGTTTCCATCTTATTTGTTCTCTGTTCAACCCGCGCCCTAGTCACGTTGTAGCGTTCTTGGATAAGACGATTTACGATGTTTGTCTTAGATTGGTGGCTTCGAACAAGCAGCAAACTTACGTAGGAACAAGTCAAACGTCAGTAGGAAGGTTTGCAATACGGTCAACACCAAAACAAAAGCTCCCCGTCTCTTCCTTTGAGTGGAAGATAAATATGAATCAATTTTTTGCAAAAATTGATTTTTTCCGGGAGATTTTTTTCGTTTTTCCTAAATAATTTTTCAACGCTGTGCACAGTGATCTGGAATAAAACGAGAACTGCGCTCTTTTCCTGCCCGAGTGTTACATGCTTTGGTCGCTGTAACAATATTGACACAAAATAAACGATTCTGATACTGCAGGAATTTCAAAAATTTCATAGATCTATCCAGTACTTAAACCCTAAAATATTGGATAGAGGAAGCGTCCACAACCATAACCGGATGCCATTAGAATGAAAACGTTTTGGGGCGGAAACACAAAAAATATTAATGCTCATAAAAGATATCAACGTCCAAATTGGCCGTTTATTTGTCCAAACTCTCGGCGGGAATCAGAAACAAGTCGGATGCTTTTTTCTGTAAGGACGCTGAATTTCGATGGGGGATGCTTATTCTTGATTTGGGGACGCTTTCCCGCGTTCCCTTACAATTTTAGTACTAGATCTATCCAATAGAACTGAAACGCCGTCGACTTAGAAATCAAATTTCCTGTTCAAAATTTCGATCATACAATGCAGGGTCATCACAAGCCAAAAGGGGTCCCTACCCCCCTGTCTACGCTACTAACCACAACTCAATCAATAGCAAATTAGCAACATTAACCCATTTTACTTAGAGAGGGTCCTTAAACACACTAAAAAAAGGAGAAAAGACATCGAAGAGAAGCTACGTCATCTCAAATGCAATTCTATGACACAAAATTATGCGATTAAGATCATAGCAGAATGAACCGTTGCGTGAATAAGCTTGATCATAGCAATTACATGAAGATTACGAACAAATATAACTCGCTCCCTATTGTTACGGTATCAAATCTCACTCCTGGACCGTGAAAAATAGCAGAAGATTGCATTTGTAGAAGGTCACTAGTTTCATAACTTCAAATTGCAATAATAATGTCCTAAATGGGCTTGTTTGTGTTAGCATTTTGCATCGATATCACGCCATTTGCGGAGACTTCATTCTACATTAAGGAGAAATTGACAGTCATCATTAATATGACATCATTTTTAAAGTTAAGCAACAACAACAAAGTCACATGTAATCAAACACTGGCACACGCTAGGTATTTATGAGATGCCTTGTGCTCAATTATTGAAAATTATGCTATTCTTATTACATTATAATATTTTGCAAAGATGATTGCGGGCCTAATAGGTCACATGATCAATTACGTCATAAATGGAATCAACCGACCTCAATCAGATAGAGAGTAAAAGTGAATGCAAATAGGGTCCAAATTACGTAAACAATCATGATGAGGGACAGGCGCATAGCCAGAAATCTACAATGGAAGTGGGGGCGTTTAGGGGTTCTGGGGCTGCCGGAGCTGGGGTTTGGGAGTAATGCCCCAAGCATTCAGAGATTTTGCAAAAATAATTTGACGTTAAGCCTATTTGGCAAAAATTAACGGTTTCAAAACGTGGCATAAAAATTAGAACTGCCTGCAAAAACATGATTAAAATGGCTGCGTAAATGGGCTGTGTGGGCGACGTCTAACTTAATTGGATAATTTCACTCCATTAATTAGAAGCCGGTAAATCATTAAATTCTATAATTTGAAAAAACTCACAAGTATCAACCTAATCGTTTGTACTTCTTATAAAAAAAAGAATTTGGGATAAGGAGCTAATGGAACGAAATTTGACAGAAGTGATCAACAATTAACTTAATTAAATATCGCCAGCAATTTTTTTATGAAGCCTGCGCTAAGGATTTTGCATCAAACAATTAAATTTGATTGCTTATTTTAAGCCATTTTCAAAGTTTTT
Organism: Trididemnum nubilum; assembly: GCA_963965965.1. Taxonomy (NCBI): domain Eukaryota; kingdom Metazoa; phylum Chordata; class Ascidiacea; order Aplousobranchia; family Didemnidae; genus Trididemnum; species Trididemnum nubilum. Next base: position 24,461,260 of record OZ014489.1, on the reverse strand, counting down.
ATTGATTTGAAAGTTTTATTTTTGAAAAATTAGCCCCCTCTAAATAAATGTTTCACAAGTGGCTTTAAGCACTTTAAGACTTCATATCACAGCAAAAGATTGCCTCAGAAGAGCGAAAAATGCAGTATTTTCTTTATTGCGCATTTTGGTCGACAGATTTTGGATTGTTACTCTCCCCCCCTTGGCTAAGCCTCCGATGAAGGACCGATCTAACATTTATGCTGCTATTGTAGGACTGTAGCGCGACCTCATTCCGCACCCATGGCACGTCTTTAATCGGCAGAGGCATGGGGCATGTGGGCTCGGAACATCAAATATCATTAGTTTAGCACTTTTACTGACTATCTTACGGTATAGGCTGGATCAATTACGACTTAATGCAAATTGCAACGTAATTCTCATATTAAGGAAAAATATAAATAGAAGCTGATTGTTTGCGTGTATTTTAGGCATTGGAATATACATCATCAAACAGAAAAATACTTTTTCAAAGGGTGATTCAAGATTATTGATAAACCCCGCAAAAGTCTGCGCATGTTCTTTTCGGTGGTATTCTATTCTACCGTTGTCCAGCCACAGGAGGTAAAGGGAACTGCAGACGGAGATACAATGGTGCAGTATAAACACCTGATGATTTTCTCCCTGCTGATATGACAGTTGTGAGGAATAAAATGTTACGCTTTTACCTATTCGGAAGAAAGCTTTGATTTTCTATCCACAATTTCATTTTGACATCGACTGGAAAATCTTGAAAAGTGTACCGTAGTTCGTTGTTCTCCAGTTCATTTGTGGCAAAACTTCAGCACTATAAAGATGAATTTACATCAAATAAAACAGATTTGTAGAAATAATCAGAATCAGATGGCGCGTGGGACATGGAATAGAAATAGGGTTACCATATTTTTCAGACAGAGAACCGGGACAGTTGTAGTTTTTGCGTGATTTTCTGGGTGATCTCCAGACAAAAAAAAAGGTCTTCACTCCAGCGACCAGAGATGGGCAGTGCAAGTCATAAAAGTTGCGCCGCAAGCGCTCGCGCAATTACTCTGAAAATCTTGCTCCGCAAGCGTTTCCACAAGCCCAAAAAAATAATTGGGATGCAAGCGCAGGTGTGACGATTTGAAATGTATACTTCTAATTGACTCACTGCTCAAACCTCATTAGGTAACGGTGTGAAACCAATGTTCAAAACAAACTAGATGGGAGTTTGCCAGCAAACCCAGTGAACGACCGACGCATAGCTAATGCTGTGACGCTCAAAAGTACTTTTTGTCTACCGTAAAATCAGCAATTATTCAAAAATATCTGATTATGGAACCTCCAGAAAAGTGGAGTCAAAATATTTGTCAGTTAAATATCTCCTGATATCATAAAACACTGGCACCCTAGTTTGAGCCGCTCAAAAATTGATTTTTGTGGGTCCATTTGGGGGGGTCCCTGGGGGGGGGGGTGGCACCCCCAAACTATGTCAAAATATTTGTCTGTTAAATATCTACTGATATCAAAAAAGTAGAACTCTAGCTTGAGCCGTTCAAAAAATTGATTTTTGGGGGGTCCATTTGGGGGGGTCCCCGGGGACGTGGCACCCCCAAACTATGTCAAAATATTTGTCTGTTAAATATCTACTGATATCAAATAAAACTAGCACCCTAGCTTGAGCCGTTCAAAAAATTGATTTTTGGGGGCCCCATTTTGGGGGGGTTCCCGGTGGAGTTGCCCCAAAATATTTCGGGAGAAAAAATTGCATTTGCAGCTCAACAACTTTACACAAAAATTAGAATTCGATGTTTTGTGGTTTAGGAGAAGAAGAGGGTAAAAAAATTAGGAAGAAAAAAAAGGAAAAAAAAGGAAAAAAAAAGAAACAAAAGGAAAAAAAAAGGAAAAAAAGGGAAAAAAAGGAAAAAAAAAGAAATAAACCTCATCGCAGCCAATAGTGGGTTGGTTGGGATGAAAGGGTATCTTGAGACATATAACCCTATGAAATATTTTTTGCCGTACTTAAGCCGTTTTTGACTGAGACCGCTTTTTACGCCAAACTTGCGGGGCGGTTTTCGAGTTCTAAAACCGAAGTCACATGACCTATTGCCTCAAAATTGTGTACAAACATACAGCTCATTAATCTCAAACTGCTGTCAAAATTTCATACAGCTAGACCCAACCGTTCTCGAGTTATAAGCAAAAGTCTGAAATTTCGCACTCGTTAGTTGGAAAGTGGCCGAGTAAAAACAGAGGAATAGGCGACGCGAGCGTCGATCGTTCCAATTATGTACGCCACCAAATAAGAAAAACAAAAAAAGTATTGATTTCCTTTAAAAAAAACAAGCATTTGAAAATCTGCATCGCTTAACCTCTTTGGGCGAAGATCATCTTTTTACCTAACGAAAAAATACTCTCAACACCCGCACTTAAAGAACCTCGGTGTTAAAAAATTCCACTAATAAAATCTGCACGTGGTGGTAAGCGAACGACTTCGGAGTCATTGTTTTTTTCTAGTGGGTCTTTAAGGAAATCCTTTACAAGCTTCGATAGATATTTTGTGCTTCTGGAGCAATTAGCATCACTCTCTGACTGTACTTAAACAGAAAAATTTTGCAAAGGGGACGCTTTTGCAGCCTTGACCAAACGCATTCGGAATTTGAATGAAATTTGATGGAAGTTATGATTCAAGTTGTACTTCTTTTCCCTAAATCGGGTGAAGACCAAAAAAAGAAAAAGAAAAAAAAGGTCTTTTCGGCAATTAGGCTCTATATTCGTTCGTAACTGGTGGGATTTATTTGTGCTAACATTCACTTTTTCGTCTGATCATCCAGCGCTGAAATCTCGATGGGGGGACACTGACTTTCGATGGGTGGTCCCTTACAATTTAAGTACTGCCCTCTGACATATGGAGCACGCTAAAAAACCATCCTGTTTTTGTTTACAGAAATTGATTTAAGTATTACTTATAAGAGCTTTACCAATGCTGTCACTTTTGTTTGCAATATCTTTCAAGGTTTCCGGACAAGCAAAACAATTGTAATCAATAGTTTTTGTTGTTTTTTGTTTTTGAATTACGGTAAAAAAGAACTGTCACAAGTAACGCGGTTAATGCCCAAAGCAAGTTTAAGATTTTTACAAAACGACTAGCGTATTTCCAAAAAGAAAATTACAAAAACAATTTTTTTTGTTTAAATTTTGATTTTACAACCATTTTTTAACTAATTCAAGAGGAATTTTTTTTTTAAATCGGCAAAAACTATTTTAGAGAGACGTTTTAGCGAAAGATGACTCCTGCTGTAAATCCAATAGAAGCATATAGGTGGGCAAGTTAATGCCAAACGTTAGCTTCGTTAACCACTAGTCAGTTAACAAACTTCACACCTCCGTTAACGTTAATCCGTTATTTGCAGCTTTAATTAACGGAAGTTAATAAAGTTCGTTAATTCGTTATTATTTTGCGTGTAATTTACATTTCTTTTTATTCACTCGCTTGTAGAACACGTATTGACGCTGTTGAGTTGATTGTAAGAAAATATTTATTGCTATGGTGGTCTTTTTGTGTTTTGGAAGTTACATTTTACAGTCTAATCCAATTCCAAGATAAAAATAAGTTCATATGCACTAACAAAGCTGAGATCGGAAAATCTTTGGAAATTGCGAACAGCGATAATTAATAGACCTATGAGGCTGCAGCTTATTATTTGCCACAAAAAAGAGCTCCTTTCTTCGCTTTCTTCTATAAAACTCGTGCTAATACGCAACAAGTGCAAATGCAAACTTAATACGCACCAGTGCAAACTGGTTTGTACCGGTACGATGAATGAATGGTGCTAGATATTAACGATAAAAGCCTTAACGGAAGTTAACAGAACTTAACGTAAGTTACTTTAGTCCGTTAACATGAAAAAACTTTTAAACGGATTAACGAGTTAATGAAAAAGTTAGCTTCGTTATTAACGGATTAACGATTTACGGACTTGTGCCCACCCATGAGTAGAAGTATTGCAAGCAGTAGACGAATGAAATTTCCCATGACGAAGCTGAACCTACCTCGTCATAGGCGTAGCCGGGGAGGGAGGCAAAACCGTCCCCCCAATTGAAATGCAACCAATGATAAAAATAAAAAAACAACAAAGCGCTATGTTTTTTTTCAGTTTCGTTAAGGATTTTTGCGTACTACAGTATACGTGTACAACAGACTAATATTAACGACCAGGTCGGTGGCCTGGGCCCCCTCAAATCAATTTTTTGCCATCCAATTTAAATGTATAACTCGTATTCATGACAAAACAAAAATTTTCCAAGGCAAATATTTGATTGATTAATTAGCTTACTGCTAAAAATATAGCAGAAGGCAATCTACTTTACTTCTTCAACCTGGGCAAAGTCACTTACTAAATTTAACTCCCAAATTCAAGATTTTAACCGTGTTCTGGACTTGATCTGTATGTAAATGGAAGACTCACCAACTTGTTTCAATTGGCTTTCAATTCTTAAAAATTTAGTCATTTTAAATGGCTCTAAAAACGTGTGAAATGTGATTCAAATGGCAATAAAATTGCTACTTTTTTCCAAAAAAAACAAAAACCAAAAAATCATCCAGCGGCGGCCCCCAGACCTCCGTCTGCGATACGTGTGGTCTAAACTAGTTTGCTCACCACGTCTCCCAACTCAGACAACTTTGGAAATCTTTTAAACTTTGGGCTCAAGACCTTTATCTTCAGCAAAAGCCCGATGCCAACCCAGGTTCCGGCTTTTGATCCTCTATTCTACGGTATCATTGTCCCGTAAAAAGTTCCTTTTTTTGAAAAATTTTGATGACTTCATAACGTGTGATTCACAGTTTGGCCTCCCCTCTCCCCAATCAAAAATCCTGGCTACGCCTATGTACCTCGTAACTGTTTTTTTGTTTACTTTAATCACATTTGATTGAAAATCAATCAATCATTCATGATAGTATTTGACTTGCGCTTACGCGATTTTGCTCAAATTTGCTAAAATACTTGCGGCGCAAGCGTCATCGCAACCGTTTTAGAATAATTGCGGCGCAAGCGCTATCGCAAGTAAAATAGTTGCGCCGCAAGTTTGCACAGCAATTATTGCGGCGCAAATGCTCACCTCTGCCAGCGACCCACGTGTTTTTGCGAATTTTCAAGTGATCTTCACAAACAAACAAAAAACCTGGACATTTCCATCAACCGGCCGGGACTGTCCCGGCTAAACCGGGACGTATGGTAAGTCTAGATAGAAAGAACTTCGTTTGGGAAAAAAAGGGGTGCTTAGTGCTTACATGTTGGTTACCCCCCCCAACTTCAACAATGAAGCCCTGCCACACGTTTATATTGTAAAGAGCCATTTTCGCACATGGCACAGCGCAGTTAAAAGTTGATGAACACAACTTTGGTTTGTCCAAATGTAAATTGACACTTGCTTCCAAAATTATATTAAATTCACAACAATAGCGTTGCTCTCGCGCGAATGTTTTAATTTTCGAGATCGTTCACGCTATTCTTTTTCTTCATCTTGCTATCATTCATTACTTATAATCCTAACCGCTGTTAAGCGCTATCGAGCTTTCTATCCTTGTTCATTTATTCTGTTCGAGGCAAACGTGGACTCTGCAATTCAACAATGCTTTTCCGAGTCTCTATCGTAAATCTCGAGAAATGCTGTGTTATTCCACAAAATTTGTAACGTTTTAAACTAACAGACCGATCAGTTGATCGAGCTAGAGGTTCAAATCGTCTCTAGAGCGGGAGGTCTAAGGTTCAAATCTCAGGCCGGTCGAATCGAACACAGTGATGCCAACGACTAGCCACCGCTGCCACAATTCTTCGAAGGGGGATGTGCTGCCGGCCGTAATGACGCGGAGATGGGCCCGGCAAACCCGCTGCACGCCTCGGCATAACACAGCGAGTATAATGAAAGAAAAATCAAAGCGACAGTTTTTCTGCATATTGAAAACTTCAAATTGCAACACTGTAATCAATAAATGCTGAAAAAACAACAGTAAGACTGCATTGAGCACTATCCATTCCATTTTATACAGAAAAAAGTTTATTTTCAATATACAGAGCTCAGACAACGAACTTTATCACAAAACAAGCGCAAAAATATTTCATTTATTTTCGAAAACAAAAACAAGACACAGACGCTTAATGCACACAAATTAGTCACAACTTCGATCAAAATACTGTAGGGATAATAACGAGAAAGCATTGACATGAAAACGAATAGATCGATTTCATGCAAAAGACTACCTAAACTAACCTTGGCGTAAAACCATAAGCGTAGCAGCGTATTTGTGTTTGTCTTAATCAAGCGCAGCTTGTACGCTGATGTAGTTACAATTGGATAAAACCATCCAAAGCAAACAAAGGACACACGCATGCTTGCCACCAAGTATAGCCTAGTCTGACAATGATCAAAGCAAAAAGGGGCGAGCCCGAGAACAATTATCACCTAAACTAGACCTCCAGTATTAGAAACACAAATTGTTCACGACAACAAGCACAACCTAATCTGGGATTAACTGAAATCAGCATATTTTTCTCACACGGTTATAGCCCGCGTATCTGTACACATAACAGTCATAATACGCACAGTAAAAATACAATACAAACACTTTAACACAGAGTTATTTAGCATATCTGATCAGACCATCTTTTTACAAACAAAGATTTTATATTCATCAGTGGGTTTCTAAAGACTTTTCTTTGTATAAGTCGTTGGTTGACTTAAAAACCTAGTTCGAACTCACCAGCAGCTAGAATTTTCTAATTTTGCAAAAAAAAAATTCGGAAATTAAAATAAGAATTGCTCGATTTCAACAAAAAACGAAAAAAAAATCAGTGGAATTTTCGCAAAAATAAATTCAACAACATGCACCAGCTTTTACATTCCACTAATTTAGTACCGAATAACGAGGTAATCCAGAGACTCGATAGTTCTGTTTTGATACTGAAAAAGTACGACTAATTTCAACATTCACTTCATTTCACTAAAAAACTGACCAATGACGAACAAGTCTGACACGCTAGCAACACAAAAATGGTTCAACTTAAGGCCACATACACAGTACACAATGGCTGGTAACCATAGGTGGGCACAAGTCCGTTAATCGTTAATAACGAAGCTAACTTTTTCTTGAACTCGTTAATCTGTTAAAAAGTTTTTTCACGTTAACCGACTAAATTAACTTCCGTTAAGTTCTGTTAACGGACTAAAGTAACTTCCGTTAAGTTCTGTTAACTTCCGTTAAGGCTTTTATCGTTAATATCTTTCACCATGCATTCATCGTACCCGTACAAGCCAATTTGCACTGGTAGCACTTGTTGCGTATAAGAACGAGTTTCATAGAAGAAAGCGAAGAAAGGAGCTCTTTTTTGTGACAAATAATCAGCTGCAGCCTCAGAGCTCTAATAATTATCGCTGTTCACAGTTTCCAAAGATTTTCCGATCGCAGCTTCGTTGCGCATTTGAATTTATTTCTAACTTGAAACTAGATTAGACTTTAAAATGTAACTTTCAAAACACAAAAAGACCATCATAGCAAAAAATTTTTCCTTACAATCAGCTCAACAGCGTCAATACTTGTTATAGAGGCGAGTGAATAAAACGAAATGTAAATTACACGCAAAATGTTAACGAATTAACGGACTTGATTAACTACCGTTAATTAAAGCTGAAAATAACGGATTAACGTTAACGGAGGTGTGAAGTTTGATAACGGACAAGTGGTTAACGAAGCTAACGTTTTGCATTAACTTGCCCACCTATGCTGGTAACCTTTCACCACAAGAAGCAATAAACAGCACAGCAATTTTTCTGTTTTCGCCAAAAACTTTTGAGTGCCATACCTAACCACAATTATTTGAACCCAATGGCCTATGACTTCTTTTGGCATTGCAGCCATTGCAAGTAAATGTCTTGCAGTAGTGGAAAAGAGCAACTTTCAACACAGTGTTATGATTTGACTAGCCTAAGAATAGACCAGTTTATTTAATATTAAAACCTCTAACCACTCTAGGGCGCCGCTCAGAGATTGTGCAATTCAGCACTAACAACAAACACCACGAGAGGAAAACTTGGTTCCATGACTCGACGAGATCGTTCGAGCAGATCCTACGCTTCCTCTTTTCGTGGTAGTTTTTTTCTTGCAGACACTTTTTTCTCATTTTAGTCCTTTTTCCAAAAAGGTACTATACTAGAAAAGAGTGCAAGATAAAATATGTACTGAAAGTTGATGCAGAATGATACAGGTTCGCTGGATACAACAACTTTGTTTTCATCACAACATGCTACAGCAGTTTTGAACGAAGCAAAAAATCTTTTGTTCGCACGTTTACAACTTACTATTTCGCAAAAATATTCTGAATATGCGGCAAAAATCACGTCTGACTAAAAAAGACAAATTATAACCGATTAACAAAGAGACTATTTCGAAGCAAAGAATATGGATAAAATCAAAGAGTTAAATTAAGAAATGTTTTGGTTTACAGCATTATAAGGTCATTTTTAGTTTCATTCAAAAATGAAACTTGCTCACAGGAATTTTCTGTTCAAATAAGATTGAAATTCTAGTTTTCTCTTTGAATAAGATTGAAAACTTTTCAAGTAAACTCAATTTCTCCTACACGCAAGATTTCTATTTGAATAAAACTGAAGAATAGCTTCATAATTAACTGAAACATAGCAACTAGCCTTGATTTGAGAGACGACTGCTTTGTGAACACAACACATGGAAATAAGATGTGGAAGAGACAACAGATGAAATGCCGTATCTAAACGAAATCAGTGTACCGGTAACGTAATTACAGTATACCTTATTCACAAAGTTGCCTTGCCAGGAGACAGCGAAGGGACTTTTGGGTCTTCGAGTCAAGCTGCCATTTGCTCACCTGTCCAGCACACACGGTGAACGCTTCACACTGTCCCTTTAATCGTTGAACGTCAAGCAGGGAAGCTGTAAACATGAACTTTTAGTTTTTAGTTTGACCCGAACGGGAATCGAGCCACAGTCTAACGTTTCTGTAACATACGCCCTATCCACTCGACCACCGGTAGAAGCAGAACTATTGGAACAGAATCTAAGGATTGACTGTATCCATTGTTAAGACTAGTGTTTAAATCGTTTCGTGTCATCAAGTTCTTTCGCGCTTCTTCCTGCACTGACTATGACAAATTAAAAAATAGCAATTGTTTGGTAAGTAATATGACATTGTTATTCGTCATGCTACGTCACAATACCTAACTATTTTCAAGCGGATCGTGCGTTTCATATTATCTATGGCAGTTACTGGCGAGCTTTTCGAGAATCCACACTACCCACTTCCTGACACATCAATACAAGCTCTTTACACCCTTTGCAACAAAAATTGAGATGCATGCTTTTTTGTCATCAAATCTTATACAAGGAATGCCTTTGGTGAAACTAAAATTACATTAACGCAGAAAAAAAATGAGCAAAATCACCGACAAAATTGAATGTGATGCTTTCTCTTTTTCGTCACCAAATTCTTCCGAGCAAACCAGTTGAATTGAAAAGTCTCTAATGTTGTATCCGTTTTTGGTATTTTTTTGTCAAAGAGTAAAATAAAATTTCAACCAATGATTGTGATAAATAGCCAATGCGTTTCAATCTAAATATGCTCTAGTTATCACATTTCACAAAAAGTCTTTGTTTTCGCACCAGTGTAATTAGATTATATATTATTTTAAATAAATTATAAGTAATAGGACAAAATAATATTCTGAATATAAACTTAAACCACATTGGTCAAAGCAAAAATACGCTAGAATACATAACAAAATAGAAAAATATCACACAAATAACGTTGTAAAAATAAGCGGTGAAATGCTGAAAGCTGACACCACTTACGGAGAAATTAAAGGGGACAAAAATTTGGATACCAGCAAAAACTTAGAGGGCCTAAAAATACATTTGGACAAGAACCCCCCAAATCATCGATGGTGTACTTCTCAATCGATTGTTCCATGGTTCCGTGAGAAACTTACATTACCTTAGTCCGTAAAATCATTGGTATAAACTGTACGAAAAGAGTATGTAATAGATTTAGAAATTGGTAATTCCAAATCAAAAAATGCCATATTGATGAAGATTGCAACAAAAAAGATTTAGAATAAATTCAAACTTTGTTTTTGTGCATTTCAAATGTAGATACGTTCTTTCCAATTTTCCATTGCGCATTTTAAATACGTATATGTACTAAACTCTTTTTGATTTTGTATAATCCTTTTTTTATTTATTTTTTTATGCTTTATTTGTTTTTGTATTTTGATTACTGAATACAAGCAACACCAAACGCCAAATTCTTACAGATTTTCAATTTGAACAGTTTCAACTGCTATTTTAATTTGGTAGCAAATTTCTCGAAAACGATAATAGGCAAATTCAATCAAATACCACCTTTGGAATCGTAAGCCCTTGGGTGTTTCGCTGTAAATAAACTATTATTGCACAAATAAGAGCCTAAACTTTCAAGCCAAAGCCGAAAAGCTAAATAAAAAAACAACAATTTTGTATACCCTGCAGTAGTTTGAGAGCGTACTATCCACTATGCAAAAAGGACCTTACAGATAATCATAAATGGATTAGAGACAAAAGTGTGTACACAAAAAAATAGTTGACATTTTTAAGTCGGTACATGGCCATCAAAGTTGCAACAAAATCTTGCGAGTCTTAAGCCTTTTGACCAACCTCCAAATCGAAAAAATAAAAACCTATCGACGAATATAGCTCATAGTTGAGAGGAGTTCTTTGTTTTATTGCACCTCGCTTACGCTTCTCCGAGCTACAATAAAAGCAATAAATTCACTCAATATGTAAACCAGCCAAAACGGCACTAACTAGTCTCCATGCAACGTTATCAATTTATGAATGATACAACGCTCTACGCAAGAATATGGGGAATTTGAATTAAAATACCACCAGTCTTGCTCGCTTCTGCTAATTCAAGTTGAATCGCTTATGAAGAAATTATCAGTTTCCACTTCCTCAGGAGTCGGCTGGTATGTGCAAAGATGGCGAATCAAAGGTGTTAAAATCAAAGGAACCGGCCATAAGCACTTCTTCGACTTCTAAAACAATGAAAACATGACAAAAATACATATTAATATGAAACAAAGAACCAAATTTTAGGTTGTTCTAAATAGGCATAGTAGCATTAGTAGGCAACACCTACGCCAACGCTAACCTGAACCTTAACCCTACTATGCCAATTTAGAACAACACTAACCCAAGCTCCAACCTACTATACCTGCTGAGAATAACCGTCAAATTTAGAGCGAACTTTTTTTATTATTAACGTTTTAACGTAATAATTCGTATCATCAACAGCAGACAAATAATGATCAAGGCAAGTCAACTTTTTACGAGCAAAAACACAAAAAGCAAAACGGCGTAAAAAACTACAACTATTTTGTCGTCATACATTCGATAAATGTAAGGAAATCGAGACTTCCTTGATTGTATGACAACAACATTTTTGTAATTTTTCGGACTATTTTAATGTCGACGTTTTGCCTTAATCATCACTTATCTGCTGAAGAGACAAGTATTGTCCTAAAGTGCTCAGTAAAAATGTTCACCCACGTTTTGGCTCTTTATGGGACTACTTAAACATTATAGTCATTATGCTTCTAAAAATAAGATTATGCTACAATGCTTGCTGGGAAATCGTTAAACTACCTCAGTCACTTGTTTCGTGGAGTTGTCGTGTTTAATTGGATATCAAAATTTGTACAGCAGCCTACGATTGATCGTTAATTTACGTTGTGTAAGCAAGCAACAATCAACAAATTACTTTGTACTTCAAGTGTTCTAAGCTCGCTTTTAACGCCTTTCCAAAACATCCCTTTTTTAAGTGCCCTCTAATTTTTTTGGCAAACTCAACGTATTTTCAAAATTTTTTTAACTTTATTTGCTGCCTCGCAAAATCCCCAGAAAAAGGTTCTCTGCTATTACAGTAAAATCAAAATTTAACCAACGAAGTGTTACGCTTCCAACACTGATCACTTTTACCCGCGACGTCTTGACGCAAAACCCTAACTTTAACGCGGCCGCGTCAAAGGGCCCGGTTACCTTGCTTTGAGCCTAAGGTTTTTCTTCTTGGTGACGAAGAAGGTGAAAATTTAGTGTCTTGCATCGCGTCCGCTATCCTTTCCATCAGTGCATCTTCGATTGGCCGACTGCCAAGACTGGGATACCGTCGCTCTTCCAGTGAGCCATTAGTCTTGATCTCCAACATACGTGTGGTTCGGTCAAAATTTCCTGCGATGAAAAACAAGTGGAACATTATCTGCAAGTTACTAGAGCACTACTACAGTCACTTTTCAGGCTCCGTTTTTGATTTTTGGTGCTAGCTTATTGCCGGGTGCCAAAACGTGTCAAATTATGAGCAAACCCTGAATGCAAAGTGTTGATACGTCGCCAAAAGGACATCGTTAATATAAACTTTCTGAGTGGCGATTCTTTCGCGTAGGGGCATTTTTTCTGGCACGACTTCAGCAATAAGCAGACGCCGGAACCAAGATCTGGGCCTGAAAATGGACATGTTAAAAAGCGACAATAGACAGAGATTCCGTCGAAAATGGCTAAATTCATCAAGAATAAGTTATTGCGAAAAGTTGTACTACCGCAGGATTCGAACTTGCAGCCTGATGGATTACTGGTTCACTGCTCTACCACTTCAGCTAAATTCGAATCCTGTGGGAGGATAACTTCTTCGCATTGCTTCTTATAAGTAGTCGCCACCAGATAATTTTTTGATGATCTGTACCCCAAGCGACTTAGCAATGAGTTACTGATGACTACAAACAGTTCGAAACAGCTCTGCAAACAATAATCAGCAGCATAAGCAGTCTTGTTACTTCACTCCCTGTGTACTGTCATGACTACGCATTCCAACCTTACACATTAAAATGGTACTCGAAATTAGTTCATTTATTGCAGCATCACTAACCAGATCCAGCTTCTATTGAGATCGCAGTGCTATCCTGGCTATCTGAATGCGGCGGTCTGGGTGCCGGAGTTGGTACCGGATCAGAACGAATGGAATGGATGCTGAAAGCATATAGTCAAGCCACTTAACTTGATATATTTCTAGCCTTCTACGGAGTGAGACCACTACCCAATAGCAGATTCAAGCAATGCGTTAAAATTAGACGTTTAAATACTACAATAAGGGACGAAAACGTAAGAAAATTTCTGACGGTGCGTAAGTGGATAGTGCCCATTGAAATAGTAAACCTAGGTTCGATTCGAAGTCGGGTCAAACGAAATGCTACAAAAAAATATTCACAGCTTCCCTGCTTGACATTCAGCAGTAAAGAGACAGTGTGAGTCCTTTACCGTGAGTGGTACAGAGAAAAGGTCGCTGGGTTTGCAAAAGACCGAAAGATCCTTCGCTATCTCTAGGCCAAGGCAACTCGGTTAATAAAGTTGTAATTACAGTCAGAGCCCATTTACGTCGGTTTTCAAATTAGTGAAGGACTAAGGGTCATTGTTGAGAACTTCAAGTTTTTTAATCTCTACCCAACAAACAACTTTGATTCAGTATAGCGATTGAATTATTGAAATTTACTTTAAAGACTTGACATCCAGCTCATCATCGTAGATATCCTCGGTACGGTAATTGTCATGAATATTACCGGAGTAGGGATCTACTTGTTGTTGATTGGATAGAAGAGCGCTAGAAAAAATACCCTAATCAGAATTTTGCTTTCCCAGCTACCAGGTAATACATTCAAAAAAAAAAAAAAAAAAAAGCAACTGAACCTACTGCAATATCAAAAAGACGTCGAAGTCTTCTCAAATGTCAATAAAAACTACGGCCAAATATTGAGTACTTAATCGATAAAACGTTAAAAGTGCTCAACTACTTTTGGGACTTCAGGAAGTAGCGAAGAAAACATGATCTTCATTTCAAATACGATCACCTAACTAAGAATAAACTTCTAAGTTTTTATAAGACGAATCTTAGATTTTCATGAATTATACAATTTTGAGTTGCAGGTGGCTGTTCTTAAATTTTCACGAATTTTCAGCCTCATTTGTTTTTATAACTTTATTGGGAAACAAAGAGACTTTGTAACCGATAATGATTACCGTTGACAAATCAACAATGGCAATGCAGAAAAGGCCGAGAAAACTCTGCTGATAACTTGCAAACATATTGTGCTAGGACAATTTTTTACTTTTTGATTATTTTTTTACGCGGACACTGGCATTGTTCTTGAATTTTGAGCATAAATGAGCCTATAGCTCTTATAAGGCAAAGTGAAATAGCATAAGTCGCAATATACTTCAATGACGTAGAAGTACGTACCTGGAAAGAGATGAAATGACATGTGTGTTACCAGTGGATAAAAATCGCTTGAAATGAAACTGTGGTCCCATCCATAATCTACGAGCCGGACCTTCGTGTGTGATCATCTCAACCTTAAAATTAAACGGAAATTAGATCTGCATACATTCAGAAGATAGAACTGTTAAGTCCAAGAGATTGAAAAGTCTCAAAACAAAACAAAAAAAGAAAAAGAAAAACGAACAGATAACTGGGAAAACTGGCATACGGTTATTTGAGTTTATTCCCGAACCAATTACCGACTTCCATCGACTTGTGGATAACTTTGCGTACGCTATTTCATTGCTTGTGTTCGCCTTTCTAAAAAATGGGTGGCAGAAATCTAGCTCTTTAACAACATGCAACCTAATACATCTATTAAGCCCTTCCAAAAACTTTTGGTGTCTCAACCAATTTTGGAGTGGCCAAGTGGACAACTCCTTAAATGGGCAGATCCTTATAAATTTGACGCCTTGGTGCCCCTCATCTACAACCAGCCAGTTGGCCGAGCGGTAACGCGTTCGTCTCTGGAGCGGGAGGTCTGAGGTTCAAATTTCGGTTTGGTCAAATCATTCACAGTGCAGCCAATGGCTTTCCACCGCTGCGACATTTCTTCGAAAGGAGCTGTGTTGCCCGGGCACATTGTCGCGGAGATGGGCCCCGTAAACTCGTTACACGCTTCGGCGTAATACAGCGAGTGTAGCGAAAGATTTGAGTTGGTGCCCTCACAAATTTTTAAATAAAATAGCGTGCGCAAATAATCCTCAGATGGCGTTAAAATGCACCTAAAATTAAAAATGGAACTCTAAGTACAGTCTAGACTCTTGAGGCTGGAGTAAATTTAGGTTCAGAGCATGGTGAGCCAAGTTCAAAGATTACACATGTTTTTGGCTTTGAGAAACAGCTATTGCGTTTTGGTTCAATTATTTGGCCCATAAAGTGAATAAAACACTATTAAACCCACTTCTACACTCTTTTTTTGGCTAAGCTTTTGATGTCAAATGGTCTGTACGCCAACGCAAACCTAGACGTTAGCGTGGAAAGCTTGTCCTAAAAAGGGAATTGGAAAACAACATCAGACGATACCACACCAAAGTACAGCTTTGATCCACAATACAGCATGGAACGCTTCACAAACTTATGCTACCCCAAATTTTAGTTAAATTAATTTTTTCTGACAAAAACGCCAAAGATTGATGGTAATATGACATTAAAGGATAAAAAAAGTGTTTGTATCAATGAAGGGGTGATACTGAAGTACCAAATTCGGCGAAAACTTTGGGTGGTATTTTCACGAAGCATTGATCAGTTTTAGCGGCTCAGTTCAAGATCATTTACTAGTTTAATACATTTGCCCGAAGATATACTTCTGTTTGTTGTAACGTTGATCGTAACCGTAAAATTAGACCAAAATCTTCAAGGAGCTCGTAATCAAAACGTAGGCAAGCAATTCTGAGCAATCAGCTAACGTGCCACGGAACAATCGAATACCTGAGACAACCACTCTTCCGATGTGGTTGGACAGATCACAGCACTTTCTTTGGAGGCTCGTGCATTCTTGCTAGGTGACGTATGACGCAGCTCGTCGTCTGACGTCACGCCATTACGTCGCATTTCAGCAGGCTCGGGGGCTTGCGTCAAATCGACCGCGTTCCAAGATGGTTGTTTTTTCGGCTTCGATCGTCTATTGTTCCGAGATGATGCCAAACCGGCTTGAGAGAGTCGAGAATTTTTATCCAAGGACCGTGGCTGCTCACATCGGACAGGCGAGCTCAAAAGTGGAAAACCGTCAATATCTGTGGAGGAAGTTTTGTTTCTTTGTTCTTGCTTTTCTTGCAGACGACATCGTGTTAAATCGTATTCGCGACGACACATATTATCAGCGGCAAGTAGAGGGTTACGAAGTGGCAAGGCAAGAGGTACGGTATTCCAAGTTATTTGTCTACAAAGAAAAAAAAAATGCAAATGTGATAATATGACAATTAATTGAGCGCTTATGTAGTGTTCAAGGATTGGTTTAAAATTGGTGAAAGAAAGGTTCTGTCATATTTATCTGCATGCACTTCCAGGGCTGAAACTTTACTGTACAACGTCTTCTTATTTCGGTACCTAACCCAAACTTAGAAATGGTTAGGTAAGGGTCCCAACAACAAGCCATTGGTGACAACTACTGTACTTAAACAAGCAAATTTGATGACAAATGCAATACTGGGTCTGGCGCCTCTACACCAAAAGTTGGTGAAGAGTTAACAAAGAAAGCAGCTTTTACACCATGCAGTATCAAATTACCCAAACAGCAGTTCTTTTACTAACAGTGGTCAAGAGGATAAAGTGTCTGTCTGCCACTGACACGGTAAACACGGATTTTATTCCCGGTCGGGTCAAACTAAAGACTACAAAAATTTGTATTCACAGCTTTCCCGCTAGACGTTCAACGTCAAAAGGGACAGTGTGAAGCCTGCATCGTGTGTGGTACACAGGTGGCAGCTTGACTCGAAGACCGAATGGTACCTTAGTTGTTTCCTGGCCAAGAAACCTCGGTGAATAAAGATTTAATTGATTCAATGCAATGAGTCAGTCTACTATCAACCACCTTTCAGCCCAAAATCCAAACTCGGAAAACAACCAACCTTTGTAGGGGCCAGCATATTCTTTCAGAAGCCACCATCGCCACCGGCGACTCCTCCGAGGATTTTGGGCCGTCCGGGTGGGGGCGAGGATCGAGATGATACTCCGTGAGATATCCCGAAGAACTAACGATGAGCAGACGTTTCGTTGCTCCTGAAAGGGTTCCGTTTAGACCTGGACAAATAAAATGAAGGTAGCAATTGAACTCATGTAGGACAATTTGCTTTTACTTGAAATGAATTTCCTAGCGTCGCAAGTTTTTGACTGATTTTTAAGTCGTTGTACATACTGTATACTACAACCGGTGAGGCTCAACATCGTCACACTGTCACTTTCACCACTTGAGTGCGCTGTATATTCTTTGCCATGAAGCATTTCATCAGTGGCGTTGCTAGGAATAGTAGCACCCGGGGCGGAATTTCGTGGTGTCACCCCTTTTCGGTCCAAAAATAGGTGAAGACCAAAAAAAAAAAGGTCATTGCCGTCAAAGTACTACGTTTTTGGTCCAGAAATATGTGAATTTCAAAACAAAAAGAAAAAAAAAGGTCTTCGCCGCTAAATTGGTTGGTTTTCAGTACATATGAGGACGGAAAAAAGATCTTCACCACAAATCAGTGGAGATATGGTTTCACTTCATAAAATGGTGTCACCCTAAAATGGTGACACCCGGGGCGGCCCCCCCCCCCCTAACGACGCCACTGCATTTCATTACCACTACTGCAAGGAGCCATTACGACGAGCATCGAGCTCGGCCCAAAGCTCATCGAAAACAACAACACTAGAAGTGAAAAGAGCGCTAAAGTGTCTTTGCACGGAGGACAAGAAGCTTAATTTCCAATTAAAATATTAAACTGGGAGTCTTTAAGCCTTTCATCCCAGCTAAGGAGGTTGGTCCAATCGAACAAATCATGAAAGAAAGGCATTTCTTTGTTCAATACAGTGCTACGCAGCGTGTGAAATGCGAAGACGAAAATATTCACGAAGTAAAAGAAAATCGGGATTATGTCTGTTTCCTGCAGAAAGCTAATTTAAATACCACAAACGTTGGTCAAGTAAGGGTATTTAAATTTCATTGAAACTGGTCTTACGTATTTAAATAATTACAAAAATACGGAAATAGTCTGTAGAAGTTGACAGTCTGTTGCGCTACGTTTCTAACGAATCTAATGATCAGAAATGACGTCATAATAAAAACAAACAAACTTCTTCTCGATGAAAAATTCAAGAGAAAAAAGAGGGAAGACAATATAATGTTACCAATATTTTTGCCAAGTATTGAATCCATGCACTGTATTTGAAGTGCCATTTTAAAACCGACGTGTTCATATAGTTAACAGAATCAAATCAAATCTTTCATTATAATCGCTGGATTACGCCGAAGCGAGTTGGCGGGGCCCATCTCCGCGTCATTGCGCCCGGGCAACACAGCTCCTTTCGAAGAAATGTCGCAGCGATGGCGAGCCGTTGGCAACACTGTGTCCGATTTGACCGGCCCGAGATTTGAACCTCAGACCTCCCGCTCCAGAGACGCACGCGTTACCGCTCGACCAACTGGCCATGTCCTTCTAGAAAAAGTGCATGTACGTATGTTGATTAAGCGTAACTACAAACACAACGAGTTTATGTTGCTGAAAAAACTGATCAAGTCATCAATCAAACTAGGTTCTGTAACCATAAATCACGATTGAAAGTATCCATTCGTTTTTGG
This sequence comes from Trididemnum nubilum, assembly GCA_963965965.1. Taxonomy (NCBI): domain Eukaryota; kingdom Metazoa; phylum Chordata; class Ascidiacea; order Aplousobranchia; family Didemnidae; genus Trididemnum; species Trididemnum nubilum. The sequence goes on along the minus strand of OZ014489.1, from coordinate 24,442,579 downwards.
ATTAGATTTTAAAGCAAGAAAAATAAAAAAACTCGAGCTATTGCATTGCTCTTGTGATCATCATTCTAAGAGACTGTTGTACTAACGATTCCATTAGAATTATATTCTTATTAAAATATGTTCTATGCAGCAATTTTCAAATATCTTCAGCTTTTTTATTTTGTTTCTATTTCAACTGAACCGTATAGTTTAGACCTGCGGAAATTTAGTTACCCTGACGCAAGTTTGGTCTAATTTTAATAAAAATCTATTTGTGGTGAGCATTGGAGAGTAAAGAACGTCAAATCTTTTTATCATTTAAAAGCAGAGTACAGTTGATCTCTGCTAATTTGAATAAAACCTAACTTTCTTTCAAGATTTTGTCCGTGGACGATTTGTCTCATAAAACCCGAAATACTGTAGCACACCATCATTTCCGATCAAAGCGAAGATACGAATTCGGATTTGCTGAATCTGAATTTGGGAAGAAACCAGGCTACTTAAACTAAATTACATTGAAAGTTGAGAAAATACAAGAATATATTCGAAATTTGGACGACTACATTTCCTGTTTAGTCTGTTCTGTGTGCAAAAATAAACGAAGACGTTAGGTGAAACGAAGGCATGTGATTGGTAAATCATAAAATTAGAAGCTTTGAAATCACGAACTTTCAGATTCGATGCCAATGGTATTAGTGTAAATATCATTTATTAAATTAATTAGCTGGGAATTTGGGTATAGCCGCGATGCAAAGATTACCTTATAGCGACGGACAACATCACCAACTTACGATCACTACGCTATAAACGGATCAGTAATGTATCTCTTGATGACCTTGTCTGAAAAGTCTCACGCAGGACTTGAATAGCCCAAGCGAAGTTCAGCTTTCGTCCAACTTCGGTGAAAATTTAAAGCAATAAAACTATTTTTTTTAACTGTTAAGATTTAAGGTTGGTAGTTGGAACTGTCCAACTCTCCTGGGAATAAGCATGGTGCAACAGAAATGCTACACCAGAAACACCTGATGGGGTGGAGAACTCGGGAGAGAAGCGTGGCCATTTTAAAACCACTCCAAAAATTGGCACCTCATCACCACACATAAGCTCACTGCTGATTGGACCAATAGGTCGCTTCTAACAACCGCCGAGTGGAAGGGCGGCTTCTGCCTCGAATGAGGCATGGGCAAAAACTGGTTGAATGCAAGATTTTGGATTAATTTTAATCCGTGAATTAGCAACACTTCAAGGGAACCTACTGGACAACTCGGCGGGAAAATTGCCATAAATATGAAGTAACTGAAAGACTTCCTTTCTAAAGCTTATTGATTCAATTTATTTATGCTGGTGTATTTCGTCAACTTTTTTATGTTGGACGCTGAGCAAGATAGCGAAGCCGATAATCCGCAGACAATCTCGACCTTCGGTAGTGCATCCCATCATTGAAATCGGAGTTAAGAAACTCTTGCAAGGACGCAATTAGTCTTTGTAACTGTAGTTTTTAACTTATTCATCAACTTGCCTTCGCCAGGAGACTGCGAAGCGATGTTTTGGTCTTAAAGAAAAACTGCTGGAGGTCGGTCCTACAGAGATACTGCTCGATAAGAGAACTACTTGAGGTAATCAAGTGGTACCCCAAACCTTGTTTCCCTTTTCTCAATATCCACAAAAATAACATTAATCCGTTTGACTCCGTTCTATTACCAACCCTGCGCTCGAATTTTCGTGACATCAAAAAACCATGACTTTTAAAAAATTTCTTGCAGAATAAGCAGCTATGATCGAACAGTTTAAATTTCTACTTAAATCGGACGCAGGCCGAAGTTCGCTCTGTTTTTAGTTTTGCATATCTTCCTGACTTTAAGTTTATTTTTTTGCATCAAAATTTGCCTGCCATTTTTCTCATCTTCAACAATAAAATGGTCTTGTTAAAAAAAACGAAAAGCTTTGTTTCTTCACTAATTTTTATTTTTGCAATATGCGAATGCGGAGAGCATAGGAAGCGTGATGTATTGCGGAGACCATACAAATTTATCACTGCCTAATGTGCATGTTTTAATTCGGTAATTTTAACGTCGCTGCGCATCTATGATTAAGGCTGGATTTGTTATGCCTAATTAACACATCTGTTTGAAATATAATACAGCTAATGTAAAACCTGGAAAAAAAGTAGGTTTCACATGAAGCGTAGTATTCCTTAAGTGTTTTCAAACGTTACATTAGTAACACCAAAGAGTTTCTCGGGATCATTCCTTAAATAACCAGCATACAAACATATAGGTTACCATTATTCCCAATATCTGCCATCGTTCCGAAAATTTTATTGAAAGAAGTATTTTTTTAAGAAATCAAACGAAAGGTGTCGGCCAAAACTGTTTTTTTTTTGCATATGATACATGTTTTGCTTTTGTTAGCATTTTCTAACATTGTCTATGCTTGAAAATGCCGAAAACTGCTTGCCATTTTTCGTAGATCTCATTTTTCGTACACTTATGCTAGGGTTATACCTTTACATAAGTCTGAGAGCAAAGGATTACTGACGAAATATCAACTGATATCAATATTGACTCGCTTCAGGAAAATTTTTGAAAAACTTATCTTAAGTCGTATGTTCTAATTCTTCGATTAACATAAAATTTTTACTCAATGGCAATATGGTTTCTTGCCAATCTCTCCACGTCTCATGCGATTCTCGATATTGTTACAAATGCCTATGACCAGATTAAAGCTAATCAATATACTTACTTTGCAATGCTTGACTATAAAAAAGCTTTTGACACTGTCTGTCACAAAATATTACTAAAATTAAGAACATTACAGTATCAGAAGTGTATCACATGATTTAATTGCCTTCTATTTATGAAACAGAAAACAATTCGTTTCTCATCAAGAATAAAAATCGGATCTGGATACTGTATATTACGGGGTACTCCAGGTTTCGAACCTAGGACCTCCAATGTTTCTGATTTATATCAATGATATGCCTAATTCCATTAATTGTGATGTTAGATCGTTTGCGAGCGACACTTGCTTATTTTTACATGCCCCGAATCCAGTGTCACTTGAATAAAAAGCAAATGAAGCATTGAAATGCATTCATTCACGGTCAACGGCAAACAAACTCACTATCAACCTATGTAACCATTAAGCTGATTTTTTATCAGCAAATCAGTATCTTTATTGGGTACACGACGACTCATTTTTGAATTTTCCATTGTTTGCTACAGAAAAATTGCCGATTTTTCGGGCGCACGCCCACCCACCATAACTTAAAAGGGGAACACTGCTATCAATCACAGCATATAATCCCTTTTAATCGTACCTCCCAAACAAACCATTTTGATCCACGAATTAGACATTAAATATAACGAGAGTAAGACTGCCATTAAAGAATGTGTTAAATATTTAGGAATAGAAATCGATTCGCATTTGAATTTTCAACAACATATCAAATTAATTGAACAAAAACTCTCCCGGTCAGTGGCAATTATGTTCAAACTAAGGCATACACTGTCGGCAAAGACGTTTACACGCTTTACGCAATTACGCTCTTGTTCATCCACAGCTCCTATATGGGATCACTGTTTGGGGATCTACCTATAATACGCATCTTAATAGTGTACAAAGACTTCAAATTAAGTCGGTAAAAACTCTAAATGCAGCCAACAATTAAATTACGCCACTCCTTCCTTCGCAAAATCCAACATATTAAAAATTTCTGAAATTTATCACATTGAAATTGCTAAGTAATGTTTCGACGTACGCATCAAAATATACCATCAACCTTTTCCAATATATTCAAAGAAATATCTTCCGCTCATTCTCGAACAAGCTGAACTTTTATTTACCTAGTTTCAAAAATACCAAATTGCAAAATAGTTTTAAATACCAAGGCGTAAAAATCTGAAACTCTCTGCCAAATCACTTAAAGCAAAAACGTCTTTTCATTCATTTAAAAAAGAAATGAAAACACATTTGTTGAATTTGTACTGATCATGGACGACAAATCGAATATTTTTCTAAGGTTAAATTCTGCTGAAGACACATTCAATCATGTTAATTTCTCCTAAAAATTAACTCGAGTTAACTCGGAAGTTGCTCTACTCGATGATCGAAAAGTCCTTTCGCAGTTTTCTATCTCTTTTTGTGTTACAAATTAGTATCCAATTTTTCTTAAAAAATGTTTAATGGTATTTACTAGCAGAGGTGTCGATTTTGGGGGGAGGGGCGACGCCCCCTCGAGTCTGACACTAAAAGGGGCAAAATATGTCTAGCTCCCTCGGTTTTTTGGCAAGTAATACCCAATTGGCAACAAGAAATCCAAAATTCCGGACTGAGATAGAACCAGAATGCCGCAGACCTTTTTTTTTGGTCTTCACATGAATTTGGGGGCAAAATTCCGCACTGAAATAGAATTATTAAGTTCATCTAAATTTCGCAAAAACATTTCGCCCCTCGAAATTAAAATCGACGCCTACGTTTACTTGTACTGTGCTTTTGCTCTTTGAGACAAACGAATTAACTTGAACTTTGAAGTAGCGAAACACAAGGCACCAATTCTGATATAAAAGACCAATAACAGTAAGTTTGCAATGAATATCAACACTATTTGGTCAATCTGAAAGACTGGATACGGCAAAAGTTCTCATGTTTAAGGAGCTTATAAGATTGAAATGTATACTATTTTGATCGTTGGAATAAGGAAAATTAATCTTGATGAGGTCGAAAGCTTTTTTGAGGTCTAGCAGCGCACTACCTAGAAACCTGATGCTGTCCAGGAAATAGGTCATCAGAGACTGTTGGCATAGTTTTCAAAAAGTGTTCGCAAGTTAGGCGCAAAGTTTAGTCACGTAGCAATTAGCTGACAGCACATCAATCACAAATGTGAACACTTACTAAATCCTTTTTAAAGTGTAAAGATATTCAGGTCTTCGCCGTTCCCTGCCAGCTCAAATTTCTGAAAGTGAGAGTCAGTAAGCTTGAATATGGCGATATTTATTGTACATAAGAGCTAAAACAGGATTCCCGCACAATTTCAAAACCAAATTCCATGATCTTTCAATAACTTTTTCCATGACTTTTCAATGACAATTGTTACACTTTATCCATGCGTACGTATAAATGATTCTTACACTTACAAACTGGTTATATCGTATTGAGACTTTGCGACACGCGCCTCCATAAAATAAATCTTTGTTTTGCTCGGCCATTTTGGTAAAAGCATTGAAATCGAATTAGCTTTGGTTATCACTCAAAAACGACTGAACCTAGAAAGTTAACTTTTGGACACAACACGAAGATAAAAAAAACCCCCATTAAGTATGCCAATTTGGGAAGTATTAGGTCTCGCGATCGCGATTCAGGAAACCAAAAACCAAGTGAAAATGGTCATTTCTGTAAAGAATATTTATTGATTCGCTAAAATTCAAAAAGCAGTAGGACATGCAAGGCTGAAGTTTGGAGCAACGTAAGTACAGATGAAGACTTTGTGCACACCAATTTTTGTGGCACGAGGTCATCATTTTAGAGGCCAAAAACTGGTAGAAAGTGCAACATTTAACCGATAATATCTTAATAAGTACCGATATTGATGAAAAAAAATTGTAGTTTTGAACATACTCTTGACCACCATTATTATGGCCATGTTCACTTACCGCGATTTGGACACTTATTCTTTTTCTCTTTTTTGTTTTTTCCAGACTGTTAACTGTTAAACCACTAAACGCAGATATCAGGAATGTCTAGTGCCCATTTGAAATCGGGGGTGCCATCTTAGGGGGTAAACTTTTGAACCGTTTAAGCAAAATGAGTAAATTTGTCACTGGATAGGTGTCGAAGAGTAAAAGCTATTAAAAATTGGAGTTGCCATGATGGTAGTCGCCAAATGAGTCCCCCAAAATTTTAAATTTTGAGCCATCTCGAGCTAGACAGATGAAATTATCAGATAAAGTAATCACCGGGACCTCCAAATGAGCTCCCACCAAAATTTAAAGGTTTTAACTGCTCGAGATAATCAAATTAAATTTTTGGGTGAGTTAATATAAAAAGATAAAACAGGATCATGTTTTCAAAACAGATTAATTTAAAACACTTTATTCCTGTTCTACCTCTCCAAAATTTTAAATGATTTTTCAACTTTTCCATGACTTTCAAATTTTTATCAACTTTCCATGACTCATCACGAAAAAATTTTTTCCAGGATTTTTAATGGTTTTCCATGACCGTGGGAACCCTGTAAAACATATCAAGTGCATTTCCTTGATATATTTTACATAAATATAAAACTGGAATGATAATTTTTTACAACCCTTCTATTTCTACTCAACTCAAACAACAGCTTAAACTAGATTGTATGAAAAACAAAAATTTCCTCCAAGTCTTTTTTTTTGCAAATACCAGCAGGAGTTGAGCAGGCCTCTTCAGAGCTCGTGGAAAAAGTCACAACAATGACAATATTTTGTACGCCTTTTATATACTGCGCAAACTCCATAATAACTTCGGCTTTTTCCAGTAGGAGTCAGTTTAACATAGGTTATGGACAGAATTCCACTCAAAAAAACCCAACTCTAAATCCACCCCAGAAAATTGATCAATTATGTTACAGCTCTGACTAATGAATTTGCATCAAACACATAACGTTATTCATTACCGTGTCAGTTTATTGCTAACTTACAGCGTACCTTTGAATGACAATAGGTAAAAGTGGATGAAGTACTCAGCAAAAGCAAATCAATATGAAACAAATTGCACAAATACATGAAGCTCAATTGGCAAATATGACGACACGATTTCATATATGACGGCATCAAATATAGCTTTTTTAAAACCTTTTTGAATCTTAAGACTGCGAGAATAATAACAGCAAAAAAACAGATTACAGATAAGGTATTGTGTTTTCATTAGCCAACGTCAGCTATAAATTAATAAACTTGATTTTAAATCTCTTCCAGTTGGAAATATTTTCTTTCGAAAGATGCAAAATCATCATTCCTTCTTAGTAGGCTTATGGCGTAATCAACTAATGGCGTAGGCGATTGATCAAGAGAAGCAATGCGAGTTAGATAATACAAAATCATCTTTCAGTGTTCCAAGTTTAACGCAATAATTTGATAGTGTCGGGGATGCCAAACCATCCTAACCAGACTTTAACAAAATTACATCAAAAAGTATTGAGAAGGTTGGAGTGAAGTGACTGTCTCATTTATTCACTTGTAATGTGCGGTGTGAAAAATTTTAATGCAGTTATGGCAATGATTCAATGTCTTCCAAGTTAAAACAAATCGCAGAAGTTTCGAAAATCACTAAATTTATCCTTAAGGCTGTTTTAATGAGTCAGTATTGAACCCCTAAAAAGCTGCACCAGCCCCTGTTTTATGTGAATGAAATCAGCCAAAAACTGATGAGTCATATTAAGAACAATTTAGCAGTTGAAGAAAATAAAAATTAAGGTGAAATAATTCATTTTGAAGTATACCACATGAATAGTATGAGATGTGTTTTCATTTACAGAGGATAAAAGTACAATGTCATAGTAAGCACAAAATTGCACTCAGTACCGCATTTGAAAATAGACAACAATAAAACAAAGCCTAAAAAAGTTTTCACTACTACGCAAATGCGGTAATCTCGTTCAAAATTTAAAACATATACGTATGCAAAGTAATACAGCAGCAAAAACGAAATAAGTCGAAAAAATTCTACAAAATAACACAACGATAGTATGATTGACTGGCTCCTTATTGTTGATTGATATTGTTGAAGCTGCTTTCTTAGCTTGTTTGGAATGGATCGACTTAATGACGTAACAACTGAGCTACCGCTTCATTTTTATCATTGTTTGTTTTTAGTTTTTGAAGTTCAGGGAGATTCAGTTTTTTAAACATCCTTCAAGGTAACTGAGACAAGTAATGACTCGTAATCAATTAATTTTTGGAGAAGTCCACAAGTACGCTAGAGCGTAAAACTAAAAAAAAAGGAATGCAATTGTCATTAACTTAACAACGTTGCGAACGCGCAGTTCTACAAGCACGACATACAACGGAAGCCATTGACAACCTAACAGTAGTTTGATGAACAAAACGTGTTAATTATGAAGCAAAGAAAGCGAAGAGCTATGCTACAAAAATAGTTCCAATCCAAAATTCTTGGTAGTTAAAATGACGATTTTGCAATGAAATTTTTTAAATACGAAAAGCACTTGAAAAATTAAATTAGCACGTCTGCTAAATGACCTTGAATAACAGAAAGGTCATTCCATAAGCTTTCAATATTTTTCCCGTAACGACGAAAAACCACACAATGACGCAATTTAAATATTCTGCTCCCAGTGACTACTGTAAACGGTCTCCCACACTTTTCGTCATAAAGAAGTTTTCTAATGACACAAGATCCTCATAACGTAAATCTAATCCAAATCACTATTTCAACCCTGATCCTAATCCAGCGAAACCCTAATCTATTCCAACTAGTGTAAAAGCCAAAAAATACCACTTGTGGAAAAATCAATGCGACGAAAAGACTGGGTAGTGGTTACCCTGCAACTATATAGTGATGTGCGTCACAGATTAGCAATCGAAAAGAAGCAGTAACCGGAGAACCCACCAACCAGAATACACTTGTGCAGGCTCGAAGAGCCACAACGACAACCCAGTAAAAATTTGTCAGCTTAACAATACGTGATACAGTATATTTATTGATTAAACTTAAGTTGCAGACGGTAGACCGTTGATCAAAATGAATTGCAAAACGATGATTGGTCGACAAATGCCAGTTGGGTGGAATCATTTTGATTGGTAGAGAAGCTGATCACGTGTGAGCGTGGAGCTCCAGCAACTCGTTTTCTTCGCTCGAGTGTCCATAGAAACGTTTCGGTTCGGCATTGAAACGTTTTTGCTCACGGCATGCAAACGTTTCTGCTCGAATAACGTTTCGAAATTACCGCTAACTTATTTGGAACCAAACACTGTGTCAAGAACACTGCGCATTAAAACGTCCGAGACCGCATCGAACACAAAACGCACGTTGCCAGTGTCCGTTGCACAGGTGAAGTGAGTGTAGATTTCTTTGGTAGATCCGTGCTTGTTTTGAACTTCAAATTGTTCCCTAATATACTCTGCAGCTTCCTCATATTCATTGGCCCCCTCATAATCTGGAAAACAAGTGGTTAAAGGTGAAGTGGTGATCTTCTCTTCGAATAAGTCCTTCTTGTTCAGGAACAGGATCATCGAGGTCTGGGAAAAAAACGGATTGTTGCAAATCGAATCGAACAGCTTCAAACTCTCTCGCATTCGGTTTGTTTCCTCGTCTTCTGCCAGCAGCTGATCGTACGCTGACAAACCAACGCAGAATATGATCGCTGTCACATCTTGAAAGCAATGAATCCACTTCTTACGCTCTGACCTTTGACCTCCGACGTCAATCAGGGTAAAAAACAGGTTTTTGTACTCAAACTTGGTCTCAATGATACCAGTGGTCTTGACACGGGTTCGAAGTACATCTTGTTCAGTGGGAATATAGGAAGGATCACAAAGTCGCTCCAATGCATCAAGATAGTAATTAGCGGAGTCGTTAAGTTGGTATTCGCGTGATCTGCTGTAGCATTCTTTGATACCACTATCATCCCACAGAACCTTCAACGACTCGCCGACATCTCCTGATAGATCTATGTCTTCCATTTGACCTGCAGCAGCGCGCAACTTTTTTCCATCTTCAGCATGATCTTCCTCCTCGAAATCGATGTTTAACGATTCCATGGCTTTCAAAATTGCTATCATGGACTGTGCAGTGTTAGCGTACACAACCGGTTTGAAGTTAATTCGCTCTTGCTCCGAAAAACCATCTTGATGCAAAATCTTCATCTGCTTGGCGATTGTACTCTTGCCGGACTCACCAGCACCAAGGAGGAGGAGTTTGACTTGTTTTCGGGCCGCTTCAGCATCTCTTTTTATATCCCTGTCAATTGCCTTCGATATATTTTCGGCGTCTATATCAACTTTAGAATTCGCACAACCCATTTTATAGACTACTTATATTCACCTATATAGTGCTATACTACCCTGTCACAAGAAAAAATCATTGCATAAAATTTCCTGTTTGCATCCGTAGTGCACATGAAAAGCTAGTTTTCCTTTTTCATCTACATTCTTTGGGTGAACCTTTACAAAAAACATGCCTAAAATCATAAGCCATAGCCTAAGGAAAAAACAAAAACGCATTAACTAAGGTAAATGGTTTTCAAATAAAAATTTTCATCAAATCAATAAGCATGCGAAAACTGGTAGTTTCAAAATTAAGTATGAGAGCAAACACATATCAATGCTGTTTTAATTGGAAGCAATGTTTCAAATCAAAACTGAACAAACTTTCGAATAAAAATCGTTTGCATAAAGAAAATGCTTAAATGCTAGTGATAAACTTTTGATCTAGCTAATGGAAGCTAGCAATACCATCTTGCATTGGTACCTTACAATAACGTAACATGATTTCTGCTTTAAGTAATAAAATTCCTGAAGTTTTTGCCACTCAAGCTTCAGCTAAAAGCACCAAAATCGTCGCATGAAAACAGTATGCTTCTTGAAACCTGGTACATATATGGGTTATGCGCCTTAGTGCTGAACGAAGCAGACAAAAATGGGTCCACGACAACTGACCGCGACAAACTGACCGCGAACCAAATGATGCCGATTGGCTGAGAAGAGCGATTATAAGCATGTTTTACTATCCCCAAAGCCATCTTGCCAAACCCTCACTTTGTGACAAAATCACTGTGACGAAATCAGTGACCAAATCACTGTGACGAAACCGTTTTTTCGCGGTCAGTTGACCTGGCTCGACAAAAATCGTCTATTAGAATAAGCGATTTTCAAAAGTGATTAAATTTTTAACCTAAATTTTTAAGCGTTTAGAAAGATTAAAAAATAGAGCAAATAATAGAAAACACTGCGAATTAAAAACAATAACATTTTTGACCTCTTTCATTCTCTTTCTGACCTAATATTTAAACAATGTAACGCACGTGGGACTTGCGAAGTCCACATTGCAATAAGACGTCCGCAATGCAATCAAATATAAACATCGTACCAGGACCATTCAACGCGCTCGTAAAGTGTACATAAAAACTTCTAGAATCAGTATTCACAAATCTTTTTTCACACTGCATTCTCACATACTCGTAAGCAGCATTGCAATCATTTCCCCCCTGATACTCGGGAAAACAAAGCGTCAAAGGCCGTTTAGAAAGCTTCTCTTCGAACAAAAACTTTTTGTTCAGCAGTAATACAACATCAGTTTGAAAAAAATGTGGATTTCGGCAAAATTCCTCAAACTGATCCAGTCTGTATAATAGATCGCTTGAACCTTCCTCCACGTGTAACCATTGGTCATAATCAGATAAATCAATGAAATACAAAACGGCGTCGACGTCTTGAAAATGGCGTAACCAGCGATTTGGTTTCGTATAGCGTAATCTAGGATCAATGAATTGAAAAGTTTGGCCTCTACCATAAACTAAACTTTCACTCACACCACCAGTAAGAGTGACCCCGGCTCGAAGAATGTCTTGAAAACTCGGAATATAAGACGGCTTACGAATTTCGTCAAAATTGCCCATGTAATATTCGAGCTTCCAAAAATACCTATTACCCTGAATTTCATATCGTCGATTAAAGCACTCTTGCACGCCATCATCTGCCCAGAGAGCATTGATAGCTTCTCCAACCTCTCCACTTAGATTTAGCAGAGAAAATTCCATTCCATCACATACTGTCTTCAACAACTTATCGTGGTCGGAAAGAGAGTCATTTGTAAATGGTATGTTAAAATGCTTCATTTGAAGCAATAGATTACGCATTGAGCCTATAATGCAAAGAAAGACGCGAGACTTGTAGCCATAACAATCTTTTTCGTCATAACCATATCCATAATAACATTGGTTTAACTGCTTGACAAAAGTTGATCTGCCCGAGCCATAATGACCCTGAACAAGAAAAGAGTAACGGTTCATCAAACGCAACGCATCTTTTCGGATGTATTCGTCTATTTCATCGGATTTTGCTTTTGCGTCTTTTCGTGCTTTGTAAGCTTGATAGGAATTGGCGCAGCCCATATACTACTAAATTTCGTAACCTATTTGTTTCTACAAATACCTGAAACGCACGAAATCTATACCAAAACCAGATTAAACAAAAAATTGAAAATATCGATTTTTTACAAAATACAAACAACACATTCATAAGAAGTATATCCAATATTAATGAGATGTTTCGGTTGAAAAAACCCACTAGATTGCCACTTTGTACAGAGTATCTCCAACAAAAGCCCCAAGAAAAAAGCATAAAACTGCGTTCACAAGTAAAAATTGTGAACAAAGCGTTCAAGCCGATTCTTTTTAAATTGTTAGAAGTCAGAATATCAACTTGTTAGCTGTGCAACGGTGTATTTATGAATGATTTATATACAGGAGTGAAGATCAAACCGAATGTTCGCTTAGTAGTCTCTTTCGCACTAAGTCGCTTTAACGCAATTAGGTATCTTGCAGTTTCAACAAAACCTAAAATTGTGTTTTACGGACATTGCAGCGAATTTTATATCAACATCTAATTGCTTAGTTTCAATTACACGCCAATCCTGCATACCAGCAGCCCTATATCTTGCATGTTACGTGGCATAAACCTTAACTAGATGTTTGCTTTTGAATAGCTACTTGAAATATTTTACAAAAAGCTGACTTACAGCCTATTGATTCAAAGTAAAAACATACACATCTGATTCAGCTAATAGCCTAGTTATATTCAAGAGCAACATGAAAATAAGTCAAGCATTAGTATTGTCTAAAGCTGTCAACAAAATCTTTGCTGTCATGGTTGATCAGCTCCTCATTCTCAGCATCAGTGAAGAAACGAAGTTTAGATTTGTGTTTGCATTTGGCAGATTGGAGAAAGCATAAGAGCCGTAAGCAGAATAGCCGTTTGTGAGGTGAAGAAGTGCCAACTCGTTGATAGGGTGAAAACAGTGTTTCCCTCAAAAATTTTCGAAAGATGCGCTACGGTGCCATGGTGAGGTGTGTTTTTACGCCAAGAACTCTTGCATGGTCAAAAATCAAAAGCGGAGTTTTTCCAACCAAGCTCTCACGCCAAAGGAAAATGGCGATGGAAATACACATCTCCAATACTATCAAAAATTATTTTGACTTGATTAGTGTCGGTTGCGCATGTACAAAAAGGATAAAAAAATCTGTCTGTAAGATCTATGTTTACGATATTTTTTTCAATTTGCTGTTCTACATACTCTAGCGCCTCATCATAGTTATTGGCTCCGTCAAATTCTGGAAAGCAGAGCGTCAAAGGACGCTTCGCGAGCTTCTCCTTAAATAGATCTTTTTTGTTGAGAATCATATCACTTCGACGAAAATAGCGGCAAAATGCTTCAAATTTGCGTTGTGAGTCCAGGAGTTTACTATATCCCTCTTCACCATACACCCACTGGTCATATTCAGACAAATCAATGAAATACAGAACGGCATCGAAATCTTCGAAATAGTGACGTAGCCAGTAACGCGTCCCACGCGGATGATACATTCTTGGATCAATAAACCTAAACTGAAGACCTTTGTACTCAATTGTCGTCTCCGTTACGCCAGTAGTTCTAGTTCCCGCATGAAGTATGTCTTGGAAACTTGGAATAAACGACTTCTGACGGATTCGGTCAAAGTCTTTCATGTAATATTCGATCTTCCAAAAACACCCATTATCTTGAATATTAAACCGTCGACTGAAGCATTCTTGAACGCCGCCATCTGCCCATAGAAAAGCAATAGCTTCTCCAACTTCTCCACTAAGATTTAACATTGAAGCGGTACCTCCATCACAGGATGTCTCAAGTAGCCTCTCATGATTCAGAGAAGAATCATCGTCAAATGGTATGTTGAACTGCTTCATTTCAAGCAAAATTCTACGCAGAGAGTTCATAATGCAATTAAAAATGGTAGACTTGTAAACGGACCGTTCATTTTCGGTAAAACCACTCCCATACAAGAACTCTATTTGCTTGAAGAAAGATGACCTGCCCGAGTCAGTATCGCCGAGGAGAAGAATAGAACATCGTCTTGAAGAATCAAACCGACTTTTTTTAAGCAAATTGTCAATTACGTTCGATTTTGACTTCGCTTCTTTTTTTACTTTCTTAGTTGAAACTTTCCTAGCATTGTCAAAATGACAAGAAGTTATACCTCCCATGCAGGGCAAAATATGATAATCCAACTACCTGCTGTAAAAATCTGATAAATGTAGTAAAGATTCAAAACTAGTGACGATAAAGAGCACACTATTTTATCTGTCAATAAACATTACTTTTTCAGAATATTTGTGTAAATCTATTTGAGTAAAAAATGTGAGAAATTTCCGATGGTTAACTAGTGAACAAAATTAGGATGCAAAATTTATTTTTTGGGTAATAAAGTTTGAAGAAGAAAAATCGTTTCGTGTGACGGGCCTATAATCTAAATATTTTCGGAACAACCGTCTCCAGCTTTTAAAATTGAATAATTTTCGCCCGATAAATAATTTCCACAAAAATTGTTTTTGAGTTTCGAAACTCTTTGATTACGGTAATAAAATTACATAGAAAAATCTTTTTAAAAATATATAGGACGACGTCGGCGCTGAATAAACACATCTGTGACATTATCAAAAATATGCTTTACTGCCTCAGTATAAAAAACGCACGAAAAGTGAAAAAAATTTCTTTGCTTAGAGTTTGCAATGTTACTTTCAAATTGCTCACGAACAAATTGTGATACTTCGTCAAAATTGTTCTTTCCTTTATACTCTGAAAAACCAAAGATTAATAAGCTGCTGAACAAGTTTTTCCCCCTAACAATTCCTTTTTGTTAAGCACTACTGTCACATTAGTGTGAAAGAAATTAGGGTTTTGGTGAAAATCTTCAAATCTAGCTAGTGTGTTTTAGATTTCACTAACGCGTTCCTCGTTATTTACGCATTGGTCATATTCAGACAAATCAACAAAATACAGAACAGCATTAATAATATAATGAAACATATCAAACCAACGGCGGGACTCAGGGTACGATATTCCGGGATTAATAAACCTAAAATGGAAGACTTTTGTATTTAATGCTCATCTCCATTACCCCAGTAGTTCCAATTCCTGAGAGTAGAATGTCTTGCAAACTAGGAATACAGGTTGCTTGTTGGATGCGGTAAAATCGTTCATGAAATTGAGCTTCCAAAAATACCCATTATCTTGTATTTCAAATCGTCGACTAAAACAGTCTTGCTCACCGCCATCAGCCAACAACGCACTGATAGCTTCGGGTAACTCTGCACTGAGACTACTGGTAAAAAGCTTTTTTCAATACATGCCGTTATCAGTGTCTTTTCATAAGTTACATTATCGTCGTTCGCTAATGTTACGCCGAGTAGCTTCCTTTCGAGCAAAATTTCTGCGCATTGAATGGAGAATGCATGAGAAGATGGTAAGCTTATAGCCGGAACGTTCTTTTTCGTTGTATCGATACCCACGTAAGATCTCTAGTTGCTTCACAAAAATGTGTACCTGCCCATACCAGCTTTTCCCAAAATACAAAAAATTAAATGTGCAAATTGTGTTGTAACAAAAATCCTTTTTGCTCATTCTGATACGCTTATCAATTTTATTTGATTTTGCTTTTACATCTCGCTGTGCTATGTAGGAGCGATAAAAGTCAATACAGCCCATTTTGTATTTTAAGGTACATACCTTAATTCTGTAAGAGCATTTCTACAACGCAAGAAATTTGATAATCAGCGATCGTTACTTTTTAGACAATGCCGATTTTTGATGGTAATGATATACTGTACTAGTATATGCTGCGAATAAAAACTACAGTTGCTATTTCCACACAGTACCTAATCCTAGACATTTTTATACGATAAACTAAACTCATCTAAGCTTAAGTGAAATTGCTCGATGTTCGTTGCTACTCAAGTACATAACTATGAAACGTTTGACAGGAAATGAGCAAACTATGGAGTACCGGCTGCAATTTGTTGGGAAAATACGCTTGACAAAGGCTATTCAATAATGGCAAAGATAAAACTGCGCTATTTTGATGAAACAAACGTGACATGACGCGTGGGCAGCATAATAATCGATATAACATTTATTGGAACAAACCGACAGGAGGTGCCAGAGAGCAAATCAAAAAATTCTTGGATCACTAAAACTTGATTGTCAAACTGCAGCCACAATTCTACAGAAACAACTCAAACAATGCGGTAAACCACGGATAATTGTGGAATATGTTCTTCGGGAGTGTCCACGACAACTGACCATCAACTAACTTTAGAATTAGGGTAGGTTGGCGGCAAGTAGGTGCGCGGTCAGAAAGCGGCGTCTGTTGACTTGGTTCGTCTTAGGGATTCATATTCAGTGAAAGGACGTTCTCCGATGCATTATTTTCTATTAAAATTAACGTTTTGCTTCTCAGTCCCGAGCATCTTCAGAACAGTAACACGTTGTGGTTTGCAAAAATAAAACAATTAGTAGCGTTGATATACTTACCACGTGCTGCATTGCAAAAATTGCAGCTGTGTTTCCACATAGCACATAATCCTTGATATTTTGATACGAAAAACTACTAAAAATTCTATTTTTTTAAAGAAATGATTTGATGAGTTGCATTTACTGAGTTAAACCGATAATTTGTTGAATTATATTTTGCCAGAAAAAGCCACGACTTTTAGAAAGACTTTCGACTCTTTATCTGGGCCAACTGAAATTTATGTTACCACTTATTCCATTATTTCAACCAAATGCTCATTATAAATTTACCACTTTATCAGCTGGAAGAAAACCACCATCCATTTTCATTGAACATCTAATAATCTGACGATTCATTTTATCCTGGTCTAGGAATAAAACCACTTGTGAAATTACAGTATAAAGAGAAACTCAGACGTGTTAAAGGGTTTGGGCATTTCAGAATTCAGATCGGGTGTGGTTGGTTTGGGTTAACCGAAACACAATAAGCTGAATCGCATTCGAACTGGAATGACTAAGCCATTACGGTACTGAACTACAGGGATAACTAGATGTGTATATGCAATTGCAATTGAGAATAGAGCTTATTGTACGCATTTTCGCAAAATTCAAATTAACTTAGACATTTAGCGTTGTTGAAATTCGCTGGGGGTAGAATTAAAGACATTTTGAAATAAAAGTCACAGGAAGCAAGCTAAGTGCACTTTCATGTGTCAACGCCATCTTGTATTCTACCAATCTTTACTAAAAGCCAAACGCAATCTGTCAGTGTACAAATAAGCTATTCTTCTCGAATCAAGTCAACTAACCGCAAACCAACTGATCGCCTACTTTAGAGTTAGGTAGCGATTAGTTGATTCGTGGTTAGTTGTTGTGGATCCATTTTTTTAATGTTGGAGGCAACGGATCAAATTTTTAAATGCTGGACATCAAACACGAATTCTCTATGATAAGACATTCGCACAATTAACTCAAAGCTATTTCGGTTTGAATAAGGCAACTAATTGAACTAGACGGCAATGGAACAACCACAAACACGAACTGAAATTTAGCTCTACTGTGCGGTTGCAATTCTGGGGCAATTCGATATAATGTTGAGCTTTTGTTTCGGTTAATTTAAAAATTAATGCAAGTTGTAAGTTTAAAACATAGCTTGTTGGCTTATGCAATATGACCAACCGGCTTATGATGCAGCACGACAAAGCATGATGAATATTTCAAACAATGATGTCAAATGCCCGTAGTTTCTGCCGAAAGCACTGAAATACGGACATGTGATCAGGATGTTTGTGCGTTATGACAGAAAAAGTAACACTGTTGAATTGAAGTAATGACGAAAATACGTGGTCATGCTGTAGAAAGATGAACCAACCATTTTATACCAGATGTGAAGTTCTTTGATGGGAGGACACTTGTAGAATAGCAATGCAAGTGCAATTCGCGGATGAAACAACCAAAAACCTGCCTCAATGTCCACTACTCCAAAGAAAACGCAAATTGTATGATTTTGCGGCTCTAACGCCACTGCTGAAAAAGTGATTTTTGGAAAGGTGGCGTCTAGAGCAATGGTGTTCATCATTCAAAGTCCGGCACGCAAACAAATTTTATTCGGCCAGCGTCGAGAATGCAAGTTTGGCCTGCAACTAAAAATTAGCGCCTGTAATCCCGAATGTTCCTTTTTCTTTTTTGTTTTTCTTCAATTATATTTCCCACCAAAAAGCAATTAAAGACTTTTTTGTGATCTTCAGCTTATTTTTCGCACCAAAAATTGCTTTGATTTTCGCGTAATACCAATGTTTGACCAAAATTCTGTTCTTTTTTTTCATTTTGATTTTCTTGGACTGGTTGGCCCGCACGCAACCTAATAGGGTCCAGTTTGGCGCTGCAACGAAAAAGTTTAACAACCCCTGATTTAGATAATCGACAATAAATGGATAACTGGGAAATTATGAATGTAAATTTAAAAACATAAAAATTGGCAAAATTTTCAACTTTCTTTACTTCCAGCTGGAAGAAAACCTCCATTTACTTTCATTGAACTTCTAATAATCTGACGATTCATTTTGCTACAAAATGAAAAGGGTAGCTTATATGAGGTAGCCACATGACCAGCTACATATTATAGAGGGAGTCACTAATTTTCCGGCATGCAATCATCACGTGTCTACGCAGAATTGTATTATAGTAGGGCATGTTGCACGAAAAAAAGGAACACACAAACAATGTAAGTAAAACTGATCACAATAATCACAAAAAAGTTACTAGCTAATGCAAACAAAACAACTGAAATAGATCGATATAGGAGTATATTAAAACAACTTTGCAAAATATTCTCTTCTACAAAAGTTGCGCTTAGATTGCGTCCAGATAAAAACTATCTCAAGCTAGAAAATCCAAAACCTCTTTCTCTACATTAGATATGAATCAAAGCTTTCGTTCTACGACCAACCGTTTCTGAAATATTTCACTATATTTCAAAGTTAAAGCTGATTTCCAAAGTAGTGTTGCCAGTAACATACTTTTCAAAAATTGTTTCCAACACAACTTTTGTAAGTATTTCGATGGCAGCAATGCAGACATTGCCGATGCTTTGTGCCACTGCTGTCATCAAAATGTACTGCTAAAAGCTTGGAAATAGTTCATTAAAATGGATGCAACTGGCAATATTGCTGGGAACTTGAAACTTTTATCTAAGTATTGATAGGACGCAAAAACTTTTTTCGGTTAAGTTCATTTTTAGATTTTTCAATCATTTTTCCAACAGGGATGTAGCACTCCCCTAACTTACACGCAAATGAGCAGTTCGTCGCGATCAAATCCTCTTCAAAATTGTTTTTAAACTCAACTAAAAACGTAACATCCGACTGCTTTCTAACCAAGGTTTAAAAATACACTTTAAGTGTTTACTACTATACATAAATACACACGTTCAATTTAATGATGAAAACAAGCATCATGAATGCCCTCTAACTCCAAAAATAAATAGGCGTGAATCTGTATGAAGGCGCAAAAATCAGTAAAAAAAAGAGCATAATTGAAGCTTAAAAATGACTTAAAACACGCTCTCGGAATACCTAAGAGCTATATTGGCAGAACTTAAAACAGTTACGCCCAGACTACACTGGGCATAAATCGTGAGCGCACGAGCACATCCTTAGTTTATTTTAACCAACCAGCAGCTACGTAAACTGATCAAGTTCTGTTCTGCGTTTCAGTTTATAAACCCAAGATACGCTCGTAGGTGCACCACTTTACTCTCAGTGTTGACCGGGATTCCTGGACTTACAACAGCTAAAGTGACTCTTGAACCATGCTTAACGCTGCTTCGCCTGATATTTTCTGATCAAGCCGATGGAGCTTTTGCTACACTCTGGTTTACTGGTCTGTCAAATCAAATTATTTAAAATTGGTATTCACGGCTTACTTACTTGGCGTTTACCATTAAAAAACAATCGCGTAAAACTTCGACCGCATGTGATAGATACACACATAAAAGTTGGACTCGAAGACCGCAAGACCCCTTCACCATGTCTTGGTAGATAAAGCAAGTCATAAAATTTCATTTATGTTGTGCCAAGCTAAACACTATGCCTTTGTCTAGCTTGACCTGAGTCACAACAGGGGACCCAATTCAAGAAAGTTCAGTTTACATATCTTTTTAGTTGACTGGAACATCACCTCGGTTCACAGATAAACTAAGAGGTATCGCTTGAGTGGAAAACATTGGTTAAGATCTTCTGCAGAGACATTGCAGCAGAAAGATACAATGGGAACCATACCAGAATTCAATAAATTATAGATCACGAAGACGAAGATTTAGTAACTCAGCTAAGCCAAGAGTTAACGCGATTACACTTCCACAAGGCTAAAACGGGATACTTTTTAGGGTTAATTGGTGAGATTTTCATTGGTTTGATAACAGCTCTAATGCCATTACCAGTCCTTTGATATGGATAAAGCATAACTTAATTCGAGTCAAACCTAAATGGGGCAGAATGATGCCGATCAAAAATATAAGCAGCAAAGAAATTGCGAAATGAAGTTAAATCCTAGCTTAAGTCGATTCTAAACTCCAGCTCATGTAAGTTCGACTTAGTGCGCAGGGCGCAACTGAGTTCGACTTTGGTTCTAGATAATGCGGCTTTTGAGCTAATTTGCTTAGGTTAACCTGAACCAAATACAGTGTCAAGAACCTTACGCATTAAAACGTCCGACACCGCATCGAACACAAAACGCACGTTGCCAGTGTCAGTTGCACAGGTGAAGTGGGTGTAGATTTCTTTAGTGTCAGGATGCTTATTTTGCCCTTCAAACTGCTCTCTGACGAATTCAGAAGCCTCCTCATACTCGTTTGCTCCCTCATATTCCGGAAAACAAATGGTAAGTGGAGATCTTACAATTTTCTCTTCGAATAAGTCCTTCTTGTTCAGGAACAGGATCATCGAGGTTTTGGAGAAGAATGGATTGTTGCAAATAGATTCGAACAGCTTCAAACTCTCTCGCATTCGGTTTGTTTCCTCGTCTTCTGCCAGTAGCTGATCGTACGCTGACAAACCGACGCAGAATATGATTGCTGTCACATCTTGAAAGCAATGAATCCACTTCTTACGTTCTGACCTTTGACCTCCAACGTCAATCAGGGTAAAATATAAGTTTTTGAATTCAAACTTGGTCTCAATGATACCAGTGGTCTTGACACGAGTTCGGAGCACATCTTGTTCAGTTGGGATGTAGGAGGACTCGCACAGTCGGTCTAAAGCATCAAGATAGTAATTAGCGGAGTCGTTGAGTTGGTACTCGCGAGCTCGTCCGTAGCACTCCTTTACTCCGCTATCTTCCCACAAGACTTTAAGAGATTCACCGACATCTCCTGATAGATCAATATCATCCATTTGGCTAGCAGCTAAGCGGAGTCTTTTACTGTCTTCGTTTCTAGAATCGTCTTGAAATGGGATGTTCAAAGATTCCATAGCTTTTAAAATTGCTATCATAGACTGGGCAGTGTTGGCGTACACTACCGGTTTGAAGTTAATTCGCTCTTGCTCCGAAAAACCATCTTGATGCAAAATCTTCATCTGCTTGGCGATTGTACTCTTCCCAGACTCACCAGCACCAAGGAGGAGGAGTTTGACTTGTTTTCGGGCTGCTTCTGCATCTTTCTTGATTTGTTTGTCGATTTGGTTTGAGGCACTCTTAGCGTCTTTGTCAATGTGTCTGGATCCACCACACCCCATTGTAAAACAGCTTGAATCAGAAGAGAGATTACACGATAAAGCTTAAATAAACCATGCAAATCTGAATAAAAGTTCAAAATCATTTATTATTATTTTTGTTTTAAATGAATGACTGCAGTATATTATTTTGAAGTTATTGAGTGTACTGTCATAATAAAGCACTGACTGACATCTTGGCTCGGAAACTTGCAATATATGCTACTACTTCATCAACAATGAAACTTTTCCGGTTGTAATCGACGTATTCCTGTTTTTGAGTATCCTGTTTTTAATTTCACTACCAATATTTTTCGTTTAAAAAGTATATTTAATGCCTGCGTTCCACGTAACTATCCATATTCGTTATGCAAAAATTAATTTTTTCATTACCGGTGGCTGAATTAGTGCAGTTCATTTAAGTTTTTCTCTCAGTTTCAAACCAATAATATTTTACGCTGTTAAGAGCTGTATGGGCATGTTTTCCGCTTAACACACGCAAACAAAATCTGTAATTTTCAAAAAAATTTTTTTGATTCCACTAATTGACATCACTTTCGCTATCGATCTATTTTATTGCAATTACTTCAACTTTCATTTTTAAATAAGGTTGAAATTAATCATTTACCACATATGCTCTTCCTTTGCAATTACTGCTTAGTACAAATATGGTTACTTTTAATATTCTATCCCTTTCTCACGTTAGTAAAAGCGTATACTGACAGAAAGTGACAGACTGATTGGAGAACACCGCCTAAATTTCGTGTACGTCACAATAAAAAATGAAAACGCGTAGTGACTTGCTCATACACACGAAAAAGAAATTATACTGCACGTGTGTGCGTGCGTGTGTATTTCCTATTGCAAGCGCACTGCCAATGCATCACTTGCAGTAGTGTCGTTGTTTCCTGTTACTGAGGAATTAAAAAACGCTATATTGCGTACACAAATGCTCAGGCTACCTCCTAATTGCCTTCAACTGCGGACAATTGAGCTGACACCCTACCGTTTTTACAGCTGGCACGCATGTAAGTTTAGAAAACTCTAACCAAAAACAGCTCCTTAAATTTTCTTTTTAAAAAGGGTTTAAATTCTTTTTTACTTATTGTTCTTGCAATAGTATTGTAATGGCCAAAACCGGTCAGGCTAAGACGCTGCTTTCAGTTGTGAAGTATTTGCCATCATATATATGCGTGTGTCTGTGTGACTATCTAATCGATTCTCTCTCTCTTTCTTGCGCTATTAGTTGTCACCAGCCTAAAATAATTGTTAACAGCTTAAGCGTATGTAAACTAAACAGAAAAGCACTATTTTGAGCACAAAATATGAAATGGCATCGCAGGCCGCTGGTTGCACGTTTTAGGTTACTTTCGAGTACGCGCAAAAAATTGGCTGAGATGCCAGTATATTACAAAGGAATTACGTTCTCATGTGACTTGAGAGGTCTTGCTGTGTGTAACCCATGACGCATACACACGTTAAAATACCTGGCATTATCAATAGATGGATCAAAAATAAACTGAAATTTGTTGGAATCTATTTCTTCATTTAATCGCTTTTATTGGGCTATATTCAGCCTATTTTACAACGTGACGTCATCTAATTTAGCAAAAAATTTACAAACTTTGGATGAGCAGCTTCACAAAAACTTAAAATTGAGGCAAGTTGAATCATAATCTTTTACTCTTTCAACTATAGCAAAATCGTGCAAAGCAAATTTGCCTCCTATCTTTGAAATATTAAAATATCAAGCAAACTTTGTTTACCACTTCTACGATGCATGAAAAAACTGCATTAATATTTTAGGATTGTAGCGCATTTAAATTTTTTTGCAATTGGCCTATAAAAAAGCGTCTGCATAATTCAACATCAGTAATTTACATCGGAATAAAATCTTAATTTCTATAAATTGCGCAATTACCGAATCCCAACAACGAATGTTTCGAAGAATCACTGCTCACTCCGGTAATGCTCTTGATACGTCATAAAGTAATAGCAAACAAGTAAACGAGAAAGAGAGAGAAATTCTAATAATTTATTAAAAATGTAACGATTTTACTAGACTGAACCAAAACTTTTGAACAATATCTATCTTTGTGAAACGCCACCGTAGAATAAAATTACATTGTAAACTAACGCCAACCTGTTTAACACCTTTGCATACAAAACGTTTCTGCCTTCCGCATTGAGGTTGCTACGCAAACAGACATTACTTCAACTGCAATCTTCGAGAAGAACTTTATCTTATTATGTTTTACTAGTAATTGTAGACTAAAGGTTAAATTAATATCAACAGCTGAACTTGACATGAATAGTTTTAATTGCCTATGGCAAATAAATAGTAAGTTTGATGACAAAATCACATAATGGGCTCTCAACTGACACCATCAGATGCCATTAAAAAACATTTTCAAGACCCTGGACTTCTAAATAAAAGAAAAATACGTTTTTTACTCCACGTTTAAAATTCAGACTGCTTTTAAGCAAGCTTTTCAACCTTTTATATTTATACGTCAATCTTGTTTCAGAGAGGAAAGAAGTTGGAACAGGTATTAAAATGTTCGTTCCAAACGCTTTAGGGCAAAGTCAAACCAAAGACTATAAAAATTGATTTTCACAGCTTCCCTGCTTGCCGTTCAGCAATAAAGGAAAACGGTATGAAGCCTCCACCGTATGGTAGACAGGTGGGTAGGGAACAGTTTGACTCGAAGACCGAAAGGTCCCTTCGCTGTATCCTGGTCAAGGCAACGTGGTGAATAAAATGTAATTAAGCACATAACGATTTATTTGATTTCAGACAAATATAATATTATACCTGCTTGAACTAACAGCAGCTTAGGCTTAAAATGTAATACAGATCAGCCTTTTGTACCGATAGCTAAAGTTCGAACGACATTTAAAAGTACCAAATTCCAACGCTGTGCAAGTACGTACGTACATCATCGTGAAACACTCGCTGGACACGATATATACTACAAAGAAACGACTAAATATTGTTGACCCACAGAAATCTGGCTAACTAACAAGCGAATCATCAATCAAATTCAAATTACGTCATTACTTCCGATGTTTTACTCTACTTGTCGTTAACGGATTGGTTATAACATGCCTGACCTCATATAGTTTTGTTCTTACTGATCCATTTACTATTTTGACTATCATACTGCAACAGGGAAGTTTGGAACAATGGAGTCATTGGCAAGTTAGTGCTGGAAAAATTCAGGCTTAAGTTAAGGCACACCAAGCCAATTTTGAAAAACTTGAGTTTTGAAAACTGCCCTTTTTTCTGATCAGCCACATTGAGTTAATAAAGGATGTGGCCGATCTGTGCAAATGTCAAGCTTGCGGATACAGATTTGGGAATAATACGAGAAGATTTTATTCGACCTTCTGAACAAAACAAAGTACTAAAAAGCTTGAGAAATTTGCGGCAACCTTTACTCATATCTCGTACTCTTCTTACAGCTTTTCTAGCTCCGGCGAGACTTGTGCTCCACTTTGTTAATGCAAAAAAACAATAAAGCGCCAGATGAAATTTGTCCTGTGTTGGCAAGCTAACGAATAGCAATCACATGCTCAGAAGATATATTTAGCTTGAATTAGTCAAAAAATAAGCAATGACTAATTGCAAAAAGCACTCGTGCATTTAGAATAGAATCACTTCAAAAACCACACGGATAGCCGTATATAAGCTGTAAAAACAATGGTTTCTAACCTACATGTACACAACTTCCTCTTTCCGAAATAGCCACAAGTCAAGTTTCCTACATTTGTGTGCTGCATAGGTAGAGAACCGAGGTTTTAAATTGTTTTACAGTATTATTCGATTTGTTTTTGACTAATCACTTTGCCTTATTATTCCGAGCCAACCACTGAAATCTAAGTAAATATATGAGTGCCAACATTGTCTGGTTAACAAAATATATAACTAATGAGGAAGATGATAGTTGCATAAAAGAGTAAAACTATGAATTAGAGATAGAAAAAGTGATACTAAATCATTTATTGGTAGCATATAACATGCAAAAAAGGGAATTCTACAACTTACGCGCTGTTGCATAAAAATAACAAATATTATCCAATGCTTATAGTAAAGTGGGATCAAAATTAATACACTTGCAAACGTGAATTTGGTAAATTAAATCACCAACTGACAAATACCAAGCCTAAAAAATTCATAAGAACTTATTACCATCTAAAAATGCAGTTTCCTCGAAATATTTATGACCTTTAATATGTTTGACACAATGCATGCTAACAAATGGCAATTACCAATTAAACGTCTATATTTAAGTTTTTTGGTACAAAAGCAAATAACGCATAAAATAGCATTTGGTTAATGGGCCTGCGCTATTTTTTCAAGCCGCAACATACTGTTTTATTCCTTGCCACACACATTAATACCATTACAGCTAATCATATCAAGCTGTTGGCAATGGCGTTGTACTTCTAAGATTTAAGAAATGTTTCTAACCTCGCCTAATTCTTTTTTCAAGGAAAAATTTAATCAATAGCCAGATGCCAATTCGGGGCAAAAAAGCAGCAATCAAAACTCAGCAGATATATACTTGAAATTTCTAGGCAAAAAATTAGTGAGGACCAGAAGATACCAGGGATAGTTGGAAAAGGATTTATGAAAGAGACTGGCTTCCTCGATTCGCTCAAACTTCAGTAATCACAATTACTGTACATCGGACTTATGCCTATTGTAAATAAACTAGCCGTGTATAGACAAATGCTATGCTAAAGAGCCAATCATAATGGGAATAACCTATATTTGAAAGCTGGGGAAAACATTGAAAAGCTAAAATTGCAACAGAAGTCGTTTCAATCCAAAAACACGAGTCATAAAGCAAATTAAAAACATGATCTGGATGCAATACTGCGCTGTGTGACATCATAAAATGAGCAACGATTTGAATCTACTTTTGTGAAACTTCCACAGTTGATATTACGTCAGAGCCTCAACCCATGACTGTGTGCACAGCAAGTCGTACTCTCACAAAACCACGGGGCATTTAGACATTAACGATCATACTCTCCTGCATTTTAACTGCAACCCAACGGTCAATTTGTACTTGGACTTCACTCCCACAAATTATCTTCCTTCTTTCATATCCTACTCGCAACTTAAATACAAACCGATTCGAAACGAATACTTTACCAACAATGGGTTGGGTTGCTACAAAAAAGGTGCCAAGTTACCAAGGCGTAAAAATCTGCTGAGCTTTTGATTTCTGCTGACAAAATAACTAGAAGAAGTAGTCAAAGCTATTCAACCGAAACAGAATACGCAATTTGTTTATGCTTTTGCAGTTTGTCCATGGCACAAGAGCAACGTTTTTCTTTGGGTAGCAATGATGCGTAAAAATAAATGCTTAAAAATAAGTTTTTCCTGCAGAGTTTTGTCAGCTTTGAACTATCTTGAATTGCTGCATCTCTTTTCTGTCAAGATTTAACAATAGCTTGGCTTGCAATTGCAACCCTCAGCAGAGGTAATAAAATACCTTAAATTGCAAAGCTTGAATCGGCTTGACGGCACAATAGGTCAATGAAAAACGTAAACTCAATCAGGCGCGAAACCACGATTTTGCAAAGGGAGAGGCTAAAGGATAATATAAAGTAATCATGCACAAAAATGTATCCAACAACCGCAACGTTGAGTAAAGAGAGACATCTCGGCCGCTGGGAGATTTTGCGATTTCATAGAATAAAAACTTCAACACAATCTATAAGAACCGCCCTTCATCCACTCCCACTTACTAATCAAGTCCAAAATATGTTCAAAAGCTTGTACAATTGGGATAAATATTTTAAATACCTTGGTTAAGGAAAAGAGGGCGAGCTTCCGCTTCCCTGATAACAACGAGCAAAAGTTAGTTTTAATGAATAAATAGGATTACAGTCTTAGAGGTACAATCAAATCTAAGATTCAGGTTTCAAAAAAGACAATACTTCGAATGTGGCTTAACACTTTGTTATACTATGCACGAGTTACGGCTTATCATTCAAAATTTGAACGTTTCCGAAATCTTGACTTTCCTAACTATTTGTATACTTTTTATCACTTTTATTGCTCTTTTAATTTGTTAAGTATTTTTAATTAACTTGCTAGGTGGGGTCTAAACACTCATGTGTTTTAGAACAAACTCAAGGGCTTTAGGGACAGCTAACTGTGGTGTTGATGTTTCAATGCGATTTTAACACTGGTTTTGCTCTGCTCTTATCGCTAAGCTGTTTAACATTCTTTTACACTTTTTCAGGCAGTTTTAAGTTTGCATCAGAGGTGGCCGGATTCGCGTACTAACAGATCCGAAACCGATTCGGATCCAACAAGAGATCCGCCAGTACGCAACTACACCTTGTACATTAACGAATGTTTTAACAAACATCAACACTGAGTTTGAAAGTAATCAGCAAAATCAGATCCGGATCCACATCTTCTAATGAAACTGGATAGGGATTTGAGAAAAAAGTAACATCCGGGTCCGATCCGGATCGATTGCCCCCTCTGGTTTGCATTTCTTACCAGATGCTACTACAACATCAAGCCGCGGAACAGTGCGAAAAAATAACAAAAAATAATAAAAATTTAAAGGTGATTTGAACAAGAGTTTAAAGTTTTAAAATTGGATCTGAAGAAAATCAAGTCAACCTTCGAAGGTAAAGGTCGGAAAATCATTCTTTAATTTTTCCTCAGGTAGGCGAGACGAAATAGATTCTCACAATACGGTCAGTTATTCAATAAACATCTTAAAAACCACTATTAAAAATTTTCGTTTATCTGCATGTAAATACACATCTGACTAACTGGGCTACATAGTACAGTACTGACTTGACAATGCTCTATTTTAAGTTAACAGACGCAAAGATGAATTTAACTAAAATAGCGAATTCACCGGAAATCAGCAGTTAAAACTAATCAAAACGTGGACTGAATACCAAAATGCAAATGCTAATAACGTCAGAAATAGCCAAACAAGGAATTACGTAACAATTTTTCTGTCATGACATCTGTTGAATTGAACAGGCTAATTGATGCTATTATACCGACAGTTACTAACTATTTATTTTACACGGATTTGTTATGCACAGCAGTTTTAGGCTATTTCCTCCTTTTTACTAGTCCACTTTTGAGGCACCATTTTTTGCTTATTTCGAATAAATAAAACGAAGAAAAAGCCGAAAAAGTGCAATACGACAATGTAAAAAAAGCTTATAGCCCGCCTTAATATCAAAATAAATAGTCTTGGACAGAGTTTAAGTGAATTTTTAAACAATTCTATTCCGAATATCGGGCTATGGTTTTAAACTATTCTCATCAGTGTTTTAAGGAATCAAGTGCAACGTGCAGTTTCAAAAAAGATAAAACTTTTAAAAGCACTTCAGTTCAATTTTTTTAATGTCAATTCAATCACGTTTTGTGGGGTGAAGGGGATCACTTCCAATTATAGCGTTGGAAGAATGCTTCTATTGAGATCCAAAACGTAGTCACTAGCCATTTGAAGCAATAGAGGATTATAGAAATAGGTTCAGGCAAGTATTCTTTCAAAACTTTTATTCCGAAGTTCAATATCCGCACATAAGGGTCTGTACACTGCTGAATGAACTCGCATCCCTGAAGAGTCCACGACAACTGACTGCGAACTATCCCTAACCCTAATTTTGACGGTCAGCTTGTGGCGGTCGGTTGACATGGTTCGTCACTAGAGACGTCCAGAAACAGACAGAGTAGGTCAAAATTAACTGGAAACAAGCTTGGAACGTTTGATTCAAAACGTAACGAAAATCTCCTGCCCACAAAGCTCTTTTAAAAGACACTGCAATTTCGCACTGAAGTTTGCTGCACACCCACTAACTTTCCCATAGCAATCCAATGCTAAAACGATAGCACTTGAATACAAAAACAGCTAAAAGCATTCGATTACGACCACCATCACATGGCTGCAGCTGTAATTGTATGCATTCTTTCTGGCTCAGACAATAGAATAATCTCTTGCACAGGGCTTCAATTAGTACTTCCGAAACCCGTATTAATGTTAGCTGAGCATGAAGAATCACCGACTATATAATAGTGCTTAAATGCTTACGTATATTAGCTTTTCCGTCTTATCATAAATGTTTAAAGTGTTTGCCGTCCCGAAGGCGTTATTTACAATGAGCATACACTTCAATGCCATGTCGTCGATATATTCTCAAAATACAATTTGTTAAATTAACGAGGACTAAAAAGCCATTCTCAACGCGAAACTGGCTAAATATAGCTTTAACGATGCAGGAAGTTCAGTTAAAAATTAAAATAATTAAAAATCCCACGAAAGTCTGTTTCCCCTTAATGGATTCGTCAGGTGGAGTAAAAACTTATTCCAACAGAATCTGAACTTACCGCATCGTTTACTGACTCTGGCCCATGTCCATGGAGCACTCTGGAAACCGCGAAGGCAGCGTACAAGTTAAATATAGCTTTAGTAATTTCAAATCTTGCGAAATTGTTCAATGTGCATATTGGTGAGGAATCTTTTCTAATGTTAAATGAAGTTATGTGGCTGCTAAATTGGCCGGTGCAAAGTTAATTTTTAATCTCGAACTTGAATGCAGCACTTTTTGGGTGGGATTCACAATCATCCGCTGTTTACAACTTTAAGTATAGGTGCCAAATGAAATTATGAAAGCTTTCAACAACCTACAAGATCTTTTGGGTTTTTGGTAAAGGCTTTGTTGCGATTCTGTTGAGGATATCTTGATAAAATGCAACAGGTAAAAGTCTTTGAAACGCCAAAATGGAAGTCTTGAAATAGAATTCCAACAGCTGCGGTAACATTATGCAGATTTGAGTGAAAGAAATTTTCTTCGTACATTCTCTGAACGCTTGAAAAATAGAGAAAAAAGGTTATTCAGCATTTCATAAGAAGGGTCTTTGAAAAGTTTTACGAAAATTTGTGCGCTTTCAATTTTTTTCACTTTGGGGTTCAGTACAGTCATAGAACCATAATGCTAAATCATTTACGACAAATTCGTTTAATTCAGTCATCAGTGTCATTTTTCCAAGTAACATCCATTATCGTCCGTGGGGCGTAGATAATTTCATCATGTAGAATTAAACTAGAAAGTCACCCAATTGCTTTTCTATAAAGCCAGCAAAAATTCAATGACCAATACGCAACATAATGCACCACGGTAGTGATCGAACAAAAGAAAACAGAAAATGCATATTTGCAATGTAATGAAAAACTAAAACAAAACTAATCCATGCGCAACTGAAATCACTTACAGCCGATACCAGGAACACTCAAAGAGCCAAAACATAAGCTATGCAAAAACTATACCTGAAAGGAAAAAGTAACCTACACAAAGCCTTTTGGTCTTCTTGACTGTACTCGAAGCTAGCGGCTATTTTACAAGGCTATGATTGGCGTGCGGAGCTATGTTGACCAGTTTTATTATAATTTGTTAACATTGGCACGACTAATCACCATTTAACAGATTATGAAACAAACAATCGTGACGCTTAACTCGCTTTGCGTGTAAAACCGCCTATGACCTGACCTGCCCTATTCTGAACCTTTTCTCTGGCGCTAACACTAGCCAAAGAAACATAGGAGACAACGCAAGGAATCACTACCTTACTGTAAAATACTACCTTGGTTACTCATGTTTCACCAGCAATTTGCTTGAGTGTAAAGGCCATTCTTCACCGAAAAAGTATAATCTCGAAAGTCTTTTTTTACCGGAAAATCTTGTCTTGCTTTATATCAACTCAAATCCTACTACTACAAGACGTATTAAAAAAAAAACAAAAAAACGGCAAGTTATATTTCACCAAAAAACTTCATTTACTATTTTGTTAATTCTACGTTAAACCAAATTAATTCTAATTCAAACCAAATACAAAGCCAAAATTTTACTCTAAAGCTAACCCAACCCCAAGACCTAAACTAAACTTTAATCTTAAACCTTGAAAACGCAAACAAAATATTCCTTATTTTCCTTTCTCGCATTGTAACAAATTTTCCGGTGAAATAGTCCCTGCATAAATTTCTAATTTTCTTCCCATCAACTGCAACCTCATGTTTCGCTGTTCTAAGTTTAATTAATTAAAAGCTTGCCACAAAAAGCAGAATAGCAGCAGCATAAACGCTGCATGTTTCACTTTTAAAGACCAGTTTGCCAGACGACGGAATGGAGCATCTCGTTTGTTTGTTTTATTAATTAGTTGACATTGGCGCCCACTGATTTTCAATCAATGAATTATAATCAAGCTAATGAACGTGATGCTCAACTTAACTCGTGGTGTAAACCAGCCTTAGCCAATTTATAAATTTCAGTTGCAACCAAGTACAATCTTTTTTTTTTTAAAACGCTAAAATTTGGACCGATTGTTCTTAATTCTCCGTATCAGTAAATGTCTCTTGGATTATCACAGACATTTTTTGTGCAAGAATAATTTGCGTTATTTACAAAAAAAACATCTCGTTTATTCACGGTCGTAAATTAAGAAATTCTCTTAGCGTAAAAGACGTTGCAGCTGTTCCAACATCGAAATTTTTAGCAGTTTTCATTTATTCAGCAAATAAGCGTGTTTCAAGTAATTTCTAGGTTTACAGCTTTTTTCAATTATTCACAATTATTAAACATTCTTGTTGACTTATTGGAAAAACAAGGATTACTGTTTTTATGCAAAAAAAAAAAAGAATGCAAATGGTTACCATTACCGTAGTTAACTAAAAGTATAGGTGGCATTCGAACCATTCACTTCTCAATCTTTCACCTTTTTTCTGCTGACAACTTAATACACACAACATCCAGGTACTGCTGTCTCTGCAAATGATAAGGCAGAAGCATCCAACGTTACCGAACTCCTCCCACTTCTTTTTTTTCTTCTAGAACTACACATGAAAAATGACAAGAAACAATTTAATTTTTTTGGCTATATCCGGACTTAAAAACTTTGACAAATTTGGCCGGTTTCTTGAACACGTTATTTAAAGGGGGCTTCTTGACTACCCAAACAAAAACAAGATGAAAACTTTTGTAGATTTGAAATGGTTCACTAGAAAGTGAAACTGTTGTTCATGTAATATCTTAAACGAAAGTATAATTTAAAATATCTTTTACAAAACGGAAAAAATGGTGTTTTGTCGTTTGTGAAGAATTTGCATGCCTCCTTTAACTTTCCTTCAATGCTTTATCATCAAAATGTTACCAGACTTTTTAATTTGGCTTCTGTAACAGGAAATGATAGTTGGACTATAAATCAAAAGCTAGCTATAATTCTTCTTCGTTTTCTTATGTCATCGAATTAATGCAATTTTGTGCTGATTATGACGACAAATACTTGAAATCTCCACATTTCGCATCATAACTAAACTAACTTCTTAACATTTTGCCAGACAATAATCTGAACTAAATTTGGACAAATTTCTTTTCCACTCCTAGCTATCAGGCAAGTGATTATGAATATTCATATCCACTCAAATGATTGTCTAACCATATACAAATAGCCGGGGGATACTAAAAGTCGTAAAGTTTTGCTCAAATATTTAAGAGAAAATGACAAATTACTAGGTTCACACTATTAATTAAGTGTCGCTATTTTTGAAATTAAAACTATTCTCTAGTCACTGTAGCGTATGCTTCAAGCTAAACTCTAAGTATCAATCAAAAAGCCAGTCTCAAAACTGCTTAATCAGTCATAAGATGAGGTACTGGATTAACTTTTTTATCGACATATGCATAAACAATATTTTAGCTAATCCGATGTGGAGAGAAACAAAATTTCAAGTCAAGAGTGACCCTATAAACTATTAAAATTAGCATGATTAATGTTTTTCTCAGGAATACTTCAGTTTTTCTCTGCAATACTTAAAACTTGCCAGTGATTAGAACTTTAACTTCGTCATGTATGAATTTACAATATTGCCTAATTTTGCCAATTTGTATTAACCACATCAAATAACCAATCAGGGCAACATACTTGCTGAGAACTGAACCAGAAAGATCTTGGTTGTCGGTAATTGAGTTAAAGTTTCAGTGAATGACCAAAATAGAGAAAGCCATTTTGACAAAAGTGACCAAAAATGAAAAAATTCAATTTTTTTGGAAACAAGCCCCAAAATTGCGCTTGCAATCGCAAAACAAGACCATCATTTTTTAAAAATGGTATAAAAATTCCAGATTCGGAATTTGAATCAAATTCTGGGCGAAAAATTTAATCCAGACTGCAGCGCTGACCATTCTTTAACAATCTTATCGACTCCGTTGATTTCGCATCGAATCACAGAAGAATGACTCCAACTCCAGTAAAAATTAATACTAGCTGGTTAACTCAAAATCAGCTGATCAAATAATCAAAATCAAGTCCTAAATTAATTAGTTACAGTGGGAATTCTAGGGAGATGACAACTTTTTACCTATGTGCTACAGATCATATTTGCTGTACAAAAGAAGCACT
The DNA here is from genome assembly GCA_963965965.1 of Trididemnum nubilum. Lineage (NCBI taxonomy): Eukaryota > Metazoa > Chordata > Ascidiacea > Aplousobranchia > Didemnidae > Trididemnum > Trididemnum nubilum. Next base: position 24,408,406 of record OZ014489.1, on the reverse strand, counting down.
GGCCAAGCAAAAAAATCTTACACAACACAAAATGTTTCAAATATTGCGATACGTTTTGCAACGGTACCGCAGCTGTAGTGTTGGAAGACAAACTTGGACTTGTTACGAACACTGTATTATACAGTACATGATAAATAGATATTCTAACCAGCTACAAACATAATCTACAAAGCATATTCCTACTACTACTACGCGTGTGAGTAGTTTTTAAATATCGTTCTTCAAAATAATTCACCAAGTAAAGACGGGATCAAGTAATGCGAACTGACTAAAATTTTCATCTATTTCACTTCAATTATTTCAAAAAAAATTACTCAAATACAATAAAATGGTATATTATTTTCAATGCAGATCAATCTAATTATACGCTAAGCAAGAGAATTAAAGCAACTGTACTTCAAATGTAAATTTTGTCGTAAGTATTTGAAACTACACTATGTTAAGCATTGGTAATGTATATAACTTGGTTAGAATACCGGTAAGTGCTAGTGTAATTTAACTGTTCACAACACTTTTTTGAAAATAATTGTAAAAATAATAGATGGATCTAAGCAGATGTGACAAGATATAAGAACAATGCTGGATACTTATAAGGTATTTTCTTCGAAAAAATATTGAAGAATGTTTCAAAAACTGAATCTCCTTTTTTTAAAGAACTAATTCAAAAATTAATTGAAAACAATGATAAAAATGAAGCGGTAGCTTAGCTGCCGCGCCATCAAGATAATTACACGAAACGTAAAAGATTTGACAAAAATAATTCTTAACTTAGAAAAATAATACCAATTTCGATTCATTCTAAAGCTCTGGGAAAAAACGCATTGACTTTTTTCTAGTCAAAAAAATCACATGGTCGGAAATTTTGCTTTACAAAAAAAAAACAAACGACATATTACAAGTCAGATTCAAATAAATAAGCACACGAAGTTTTTGAATTAATCATTTTGCATTAGCTTGTTTTTTACTTACGTTGTTAGTATTGTATTACTATATGCGCACAAAACTTGCTCGGTAGAGTACTTCGTTGAAGTTTTTGCACGATGAACTACGGGAATCAAAAGTTAACAATGAAGTGAAAACGCCTGCGATTCCGTGTAATGATCGTTTTTAGAAGACGCAAATTAAGTTGTTCTTTGAAAAATGCTTGCATTAGCCTTGAATAAAATAACTAATATACAATGGTATTCACTTTCATTTCTCTCTTTTCTTCTGGCAATACTTACACAAACAAAAAAGTAGAAATTACAAAATTAAAGTTAAAAGATCTGAAGAACTGCTGGTTTTCAAGAGCTATCTGTTACATCTATTCACTTAGCTGGGCACAGCTATTAACCTGAAATATCAGCGCGCAAAAATGTAAGTGTCTAGGTTGAAAGTTGCCAGCGTTACGGTGTCGAAACATGTTCAAATTGCTGAAACAAAACTTAACAACTAAATCGAACTTTAACATAAAAAGCTGAACATCGAAAAACAATACGCACATGACTTTGCTCTAAAATGCCAATAAAGCTCTTAGCTGGGTTCCAACATTCTACCATTAAGTACGGCATTTGTAGCTACGACATGTAGCGACTTTGGTACAACGCTGCGTCAATTAGTAGCATAGCCTGTAGTCAGGGGGGCGGGGGCTATAGCTCCCCATCCATTGGCCTGTCGACCAAAATGCATATAAGAAAAAAACTTTTGAGAGAGTTTTTGCACTGGACTAAAAAAATGATTTAAAGTATTTTTTGAAATATCTATGTGGGGGAGGCTAATTTGTCAAAAATATAACACACAAATCAGTAACACCATGCAAAACAGTAAAAAAAATCAGTAAAACTGTGTATAACACAAAAAATAAGCAATTGCTGGTTGAAAAATAATAAAACATAGATTTCATCAAAAAAAAAATGTGTTCAAGAATAGGGGGGGGGGGGGGGGAGGTGGCTATTCAATATTAGTCAATTACTGATCACCTTTCTCAAATCTCGTTCCTTCAACCTACCCCACCCCCAATTTATCTTTCTCTATGAATATAGACGAAGTAAATTACTCCTTGTGAGTTTTTTTGAACTATAGGATTTTATGATTTACCAGCTTGTAAATCAGAGCACTGAAATTTCACCATAGACACCTCCCACATAGCCCATTTAAGCAACCAGTTTAATCATGTTTTTGCACTGTTAATTTCTATACCAAGTTTTAAAAGCATTAATTTTTATCAAAATAGATCTAAAATTAAGTTATTTTTGTAAAAAGTTACTAAATTTTCGAGCGTTGGGGGCTCCACCCTCACACCCCCCAGCGTTCGGCAAATGGGGGGTTTGACCCCAGAATCCAAATGACCTCCGGCGGTTAGGGGCTTCGCCCCCAGACCACCGAAACAGCCCCCCATTGCAAATTTCTGGCAATGCGCCTGGGGCCTACACTCAAACCCGAAGCAAATGTCGAGCAAGAAAACAGTTACAGTGTGCTCCTTCCCTTTAAAAAGAATGAAATGCAATCCACAATCGCTGCTGAGGCGTATAACTAACAGAATTTTGAATTGAGTAAGTTTTTCTGTGTAGTAAGTTAACATACACTGTAGCAAGGGTGCTAGTCCAAAACCCTGCACCGACAAGGTGCTCCATCACAAATAGTACAGATTTAGCTAACTAACTTGTTTTTATATTCTATCAGCTGCGAACAGATTTTATATTTCGCCTTGTTGTTGGAAGAATAGACTCATCCTTAGATCCATAGGCGTCGATTTTTTGCTGATTTAGCAAATTCCGAGGGGGGCGAAAATTTTTTACGAAGTTTGAATAAACTTAATTTCAGTTGAAACGATTTTATTTTGCTGCGGTTTACGAGTACCCGTACTGCAGACTTTGTAAGTTTAGCACTGGTTATTTAATCCACATTAAGCGGCAATTTTTCGCGACATTTTTTTTAGGTCATCACTTATGTGTAAATTAATACGATCTTGAAAACGTCTGCTCAAAAATATTTCTTCAACACACTTAGTGTTAAGTAGACATTACTTGCCAAAAAACCGAGGGGGCCAGACATATTTCGCCCCGTTCAGTGTCAGACCCGAGGGGGCGGCGCCCCCCAGGCCCCCATGAAATCGACGCCAGTGCATAGATCTAACCATAAAAAATACATGATTAAACAAAGCTTGGCGTTACTAAACGACTTTCTTTTACAGTTTGCCATTGCAAAATTTTTCGGTCGTTACAAGCTATAGAGCAAATATAAGAGTGAAACTGTTATATATCATCTTTTATAGGTTACTTCTATACTTTCACAACTTTTGTAACTGATATAGCAGAAGTAACACTTACGCTTGAACGCTTCAGAATTAAATTTAAAGTTATTATTGCACAACAGAAGCATGCAAATTAACTATGTGGTAACATATTCACATTGCTGACATCTTTTTTCAGTTCTTTTTTGAAAAAAACAAAACAAAATAGATTCAAACGCACTTCAAAAAGTGGACATGCAAAAGATGTATAAAAGTGAATAGTGTGTTTATTATTCTTCTCTTCAAGCATTTTTAATAATAAAATCTAGATGAAACATATCTAATCTCAACTCAGTGCACAAAGTGATGCAACGGGAGTATAAATTTGATTAAAACTGCTTGAACGTCACTTATTAGTTGGCAACAACAGATATATGAGAGTTAAATGGAGTTTTTAGGCAGTTGCAGGTTGTTTGCGACACGATCTCTGATCTCATTAAACGGCTTAAAATGTTTACGACAAGCAAGCACTTCACACAAGACATGGATTTCGACAAAATTTTGTCCACACTTGGCGTAGGATTTGTCATTTGTCACGTTAATGACGTCATAGAACTTAATCAGAGACATCCCTATGATAAAGATTTTAATATCGCTGTTTTGCGATAGCTGTCCAACATACTGACTCAGAAAAATGAAGAGATCTTACGTTACGAAACGTAACTGGCAGACTTGGAATCATTTGCCAATATTGGCAGTAGTCCTTCTACTCCTTCCGAGGGATGGAGACGTGAAAAAAATCAACAAAAACCAGCAATCGGCCCACACCCGAAACCCTGGACCAAAAATCAAAAATGGAATGCATACATCAATGTGAAAACTAAAATTTCTAAATCTTACAATACCGGTTAATCAGATTCGCTAAAAGAATCTCAACATACTGCCACACCAAAAATACAAAGAGCTAACAATCCACTCCAAAGCGAATAACTGTTACGGATTACACGCTTCGACTAATATTAAGTCCCATCAGCTACGCTAGCTGGAACAATATTGACTGGATAACAACAACTAAGCATGCAGGCAGTCTACGCATTCTTTACATAACAGTGAAAGTCATGACAACCACAAAATCACTAACGCACTCAAGACTCCTACAGGTTAGAATGCACACCAGAAAAATTTGAAAGAATTTAGTAAACCACTAGCTTTAGTCGAAATTATTTACGAAATAGGCAGTGTCTCTAGCGTTTTATCTGAACTAAAGCCAGGCAAGCTTGCAAAGCAATTTTCTTAAGATAATGCGGTTAGCTAAAATTAGAGGAACGAGAGAGAGTCTTCATTACATTGTTTTCCCGAACGAAAATGCTAGATCCAAATCAACAATGCGATTTCAATCTTTATAGAGAGTTGTTGTGACATCGCAAAATCACACCCCATCAAAAATTTATCGGCTTCATTTTTCTGATCTGATTCGGGTAAAGAGTTGATTATGCGTTTAGTGTGGCTGAATCATAAATATTTTATCAAACCAATGACATGTACTAATAGACGCCACAATATTCAGAGCTGTAGTAGAGACATGCATGTAGAATTGTAGATTGTAATGTTTTAAAAAATTTTGAATCTATCGAACTACTGTTTTCAGTCGCCTATACTCTTGACTTAAGTTCGATGGCCAAATTAAGACACTGCTCATTTAAAACTGATTAAAAATGTCGGCAACTCGTTGCTGTGGGAAATGTCAAGTTGGCAATTTACTTACAGTGTCAAGACAGTCAAAGTCAGCAATGCTTCATGCAAAATTGTTAAGACTGGCAGGAAAAATAATAATTATAGCAAGAAATCTGAGGCCGGCACTGCGAACGGTTAACATCTGCTCTTTCTAACGACACAGCATATGTCAAACCTATAAATAACGTTGCACTTTCGAGGCAACTTTATTTACGTTGCTCAATGAATTGCGGTCAAATTAATTATTTGGCACTTTTCTTGTGCGCAAGTGGATTTCTGCAAGATCAGCTCACAAACACCTTGCTATACAAAATGCAAGTCCAAGGGCTTCCTCTTGTGCTGATTTTCAACCTCGATCAATTTGCATACGGAAATTGGTCAATACCCAATATCTACAGTACTTTGAAGAATCCTGACAAACAGTATTCACGCAAGTTAGTACTGGTATGTGTTTTTGACACACAGATTTTTGTGATGGTTTCGTACATCCGTAAATATACACTTTGGTATAGAGAATTGTTTATATGGGACACTGCACGCTTGAGAATATGTTTTTTGGAAACAGAACTAATGCAAGTTCACAAACTCTATCTCAAGTTGCTCAGCTACATCCAGTACTTCGACAGATTGCCCCATTAACCACCTTAACCCGGACTGAAAGGTATGATGTTCCAGTTAACAGGTCGGATTGATGTTAATATGACGTCATGCCGACTAAAAAGCAAACAAACTAACTTAAAATTAGGATTGGTGCAATAAAGTTTAAAATTGGCAAAAATCAGGCAACCTTATTCTTTCTAAATTCAATTGCCACAGCACTGTTCTGAACGAGAATTTGCTGACCTAAAAGCAAATAACTAATAGCTATAGTTTAAATGACCTCTTCATATTGCAATGAACCTATTTCTAGTACTTTCTACACACGCTCTAACTTAAACTAATTGCTGGGGAGCCATTGTATGTAAAGTAAGATGTCGACAATTAAAATTGCCACCAAAAATGTTCACAGATGACAAAGCTGGATCTACGGAGAAGTATAATTTCGGAGTCATTTTTCCCCCGAGTTATTTTTACCAACTCCACGCCCCACCTAATAAGTTTACATTAAGCAAACCACAATTATTATAGGGTGTTGTAGAAAAATGAAAAAGATGTCGCAAACCAAGCAAGAATTATTTGTAATTAGCAGGTATTTCATGTGGGCGATGCCAGGGCTAAATTTAGACACAAAACCACTAATAATAGGCTACATTGCACCATATTGATGAAAGGAAGTCGCAGAAGCCAGGAAACTAAGAAATGGCCAGCGTGTGTGGAGTAATTGAAATTATGTAATGTATCAACGAAAAACCCGGTTGTCCAATACCGCAACTAAACGTGACAAGCAAAGTCTGATCTAGGTAGCCACGACTGTAAAATTGCTGTATGATAGCTAATAGGCGAGGCTTGAAAATGGAAAAATGAACATTCATGCATCGTACATTGGTAATACCAGCTCGTATTTTACTGCGCTGCATTGGAACATTGGTATCATAAAGCAACGCTCTTCGCGATTCCCCAGGTGATGCAGTGAGCATTAAAATACCTTTCCAAGTAACTGAAACATCAGCAAGAAAACTAAACGGTCGAGTTGTGCCAACATTTTTTTAAACCTCACCTATGAAGCTCAGGTAATGTCTTCTCTCAGCAGTTTAATTTTCTTGCTGATGTTTTCAGTATAAGAGATATTGATCATGGCTGCGTTTAAAATAAAATTAAATAAATTGGCTGAGCATTTAACCAAAACAAACTAAAAACAATCAGTAGTTTACTTGTTTTTCAATTCAAAAAGTTTCGCTCAGGAAGTCAAGTCAAAACGTAAGGAAGAACACTGAAAAAAATTTAACTTGTTAAAATCAAACGCATGTAGTAGGCGGTTGAACGTAAGTTTTTGCATAATAAACTACAATTACAACGGTGTATATTAACGAAACGGAACAAAATTAAAGGGGCAAGGTGTAGGTAGAAACAACTAATGACACAACAATGTATTTGAAAAGCACAGTGAAAGGATAATAATCTGACTATAATTTGGCTCTAATCAACTCAAAAAATAATGAAGTATGACCGGCTATAAAGAAGCCTGCATTGTTGGGTAGATGTAAGAACTTTTGCGTTTAGTTTCGCTTTAGACCAGGCTTTGATTGAAAGTTAGATGGATTGTCACACACTTAAGCACAATTTCAAGACAACAAATATCGTGCAACAGGGTTTAAAAATTACCCTTTTAATATGACCTCTGTTTAGCCAGTTTTTTCGGTTCTTTTTTTTTTCTTTCTTTTTCAGAAATTAAAAAGAAAGCGTGTGAATAAGCTGTTTTTAACGTTGGAGGTAAATTCTGAGAAGGGATCTAGCAACGTTTACAATATTTTTGTACTAATTGGTAAGCGGTAGTTTCCAAACAATCTTAGCTCGGGTGATCGAAGCCTGGAGGTGGTTTTATTAGTGCTGCGTTGAAAATAAATTGGAGTATTATTGGGCATGGATCTTTAATGATCGAGGTCATAAAAAATAAAAGAGTTCATGATTATATTAATCTTTGGTCATTGATAACACTAATGAGATTGAAATATTTGCCTTGTCATTGCCTGCCTGGAACTCAACGTTTAAGTGTTAAAAGACGTATATCCATCATCTTGAAAACCTGGACATTCTATCGTACCTTTCTCTATTAAGAAGCCTTGAATGAAACAAGGAATGAATTCTGGGACTTAATTGCAACGCATTATAACTGGTACGATGTCTGAAAGTTTCAAAAACCTAAGACGTCGTAACTCTAACAACAAGTAATTGGCTTTTTCATTGTCCTAATTTCTTGCAAGTTTTGGATCTTTTTTTCCATCTCTTTTTTCGTTTTTTGATTTAAACTTTTATCTTTGGGTCATAGGCATAGGAGGGGCCGCACCCCTTCCGGATGGAAAGGCCACCAGTGATAAAAATGTGACAAAAAAGCCGATTGTTTCTTCAGTTTCAATTTCTTTGCCGGTTTTTCGCAAACAACAGTACACGCGTACAACAGTAATTACCAATAATATTGACGGCCAGGGGCCCGGTCTCCATCAGTTCATTTTTGCCAACCAATTTAAATGTATAGCCCGGGTGATATTAAGGGTTTTAGTCCTAAAAGTTGCTGCCTCAGGACCTCATCTAACCTTTTTATAAACGCAATGCAATAACCAGGGCCGGATTTACCATTTATGGCAGAGTGCCAGGGGCCCAGCGCTCAGACGGTAACACTTGTTTTTGGTCTTCACCTATATTTGGCGAGATGCTGCGAAAATCCCCAAAGTGCCAGTGGCCCCGGACAAAAACGTGATTAGAAGAATTAACCATCAATTGTACCATTTTTTTAACAGGATCAATCAACCTCCACCTCGCCAGTTTTTACGTGACAAAACACGTTTGAAAAATAAATAAAATAGGGGAAATGCTCATTTAACAAATTATCGGATTTTAATCGAGGGGACCTGGGCCCTCTGGCCGTACATGTACTCCTACAACTGGTTAGTTTCACGACAAAACAAAAATCTTGGAGTGGATCAATATTTACTGCTAAAATATTGCAGGAGGGAATGTATTTAACTTACTCCTACCTAGACCAAATCACTTACAAAATTTAACCCCAAAATGCAAGATTTTAAACGTGTTTTGAACTTAAGTAAAAGGGGGATTTAACAATTTAATCATAACAATTGGCTTCAAATGTTAAATCTAGTTCTTTCAGATGGCTCTGAACACGCGCGAAATGTGATCCAATGGCATTAAAATAGCTTTTTTTCCAAAAATTACTCAAGTCCGCGCAGCGGCTAGGGGCTTTGCCCCTAGACCCCCATAGCCTCTGTTTGTGTTTCGCTTGAGTTGCACTACTTCGCTCAACACGTCTTCCAAGTTAGACGCTTTCGCGTTTTAACTTTTGGTTTAAGACCTGTCCCTTTAGCAAAATCCTGGTTAACTGCCAAAACAGGCAGAAGCTTTTGATTATCCATTCTACGATTATTTTGTCCCACGAAAACTTCCTCTTTCGAAAATTTTTGATTATGTCATTGCATGAGATTTGAGGTTTGGGTCCCCCCAATCAAAAATCCTGGCTACGCCTATGCTTCGGGGTTTTGCTTTCTTTTCGAAAAGATTAAAATTGGCAAATATAATATATGACAGGGCGTAAATGCAGCTATTTAAGCAGCGATTATAATCTTAACTTCCAAACACAGGACTTTTTCGGGCAATGATCTTAAAAATTTAGATTACGATTTTGTAAGATTTTTCGGACGTGTAGAAACCAGAACAGAAGTAAGGAACAAAATGCTTGTTTAGAGCTGTCCAATTTACGCTTGGAATTATAGATGCAGTGCGTTACTTTGTTAAGGTATATTTGCAACTGATAGTGATAACCAAGCATATCACAAGAAGGAGAAATATATTAATTAAATTTGAAACCAAATATAGAAAGAGGACAAGAGCCAATGTCGGCTTGGATGGATACCAAATAGAAGATGCTAGGTCATTTTGGCTCGCAGCCATACGTCCTAAGACCTCATCTCTTCAGAAACTGCAGCAAATTGCTTTTATTTTCTCTCCTGATTGTGGGCGACAAATTACGTAAATTTCCCACAATCAAATCGCCATAATGTTTTTGACTTTCAATAAGTGACAGCATGAAACAAGCATATTATCAACGGGTCTGGCAAGCGACTGTGCACATTGCAAACACCTTTGCATAAATATTAATCTCACTGCCAAGAGCAATGAAAAACGAGCAAGCTAATGGGTATCTCTTTGGTCACTCTTCGATCTCGTCGCAAAACAACATGGAGTGAAAAAAAATACGTTTCTTTGGCTGCTCAATCTCAAACAAAAGAGAAATTCGTAAAGAGTTTCTCGACTCGGAATGACTTACAAAACGCAGAAAATGATGACGAAAGAATTTTTTTCGTGGAGCATTTAGCTAATGCTTTTTACACGGAAATAAACTCATCACCTATCAGTGGTTTATAAAGCTGCAGAGCATTCTGAATGACGTGTAAACTGCATTGCCTTTTGCAGTGACACTGTTAGAAACAGATCTACTACTATCTGCAGTGGCGTCGCTAGGGGGGGCGGTCCGCCCCGGGTGTCACCATTTGTTTTTGTTTTTTTTTGAGAGCGAAAACCCACTGATTGGTAGGCGAAGACCTTTTTTTTTTCTTTTGGTCTTCACCTATATTTTGGCCGATAAAGGGTGCCACCAGGAAATCCCGCCCCGGGTGCCACCATTCTTAGCGACGCCTCTAACTATCTGCAGTGTTAGCTGCACTTTTCACAGTATCGCACAGGTTTCGTTTAGGTTTATCAAGGTTGAGAAAAGGCTTACATTAAGGGTTTTAAGGGTAGGGTTTCAATAGAGTTACAGAATAGTAGAGCTAGCATGTCATTTACAGTATTTCATCTGCTCTGCTCACTACAAAAATTATAACAAAATCTGAATTAATGTAACTTATAATCTAACCAACTCCAGTGATGTCATTGACTGACCACTGCCATTTAGCAGTTCTGCAACATATCTGCCACGCCTAAGCCTACACTGTACGACAAATTTTGGCAGAAAATTGTATTACCGCCCGAAGCTAATCAATGTAACCACTAGTTGGAGGTTCTACACAAACACAATATTATAACAATTAGGGGCCGTATCACTGCGTAAAGAAGCCATTATCCGTGCAATAGACTAAAATTTATTCCATGATCTTTCAAAAGACCTTTATTCGATTTACCTACGCATAAGCTAAAATAAACATAACCAACTGTAACCGCAAATTATATCTAAAAATATGACGAGAAACCGAATCTTAAAATATTATCCAGGCCGCAGGCGTAGCCAATCTAGCATGAGTTTCAATAAAGGCTTGCAAATAGCAAGACATACCGAAAGCTCTGGTCATTAGAAAGCATATAATTGTTTGACTCAAAAAGATCTTAGTCTAGATTATCTCATTGTGTCAACACTAAAAACATACAAAGAAAATCTTTGAAGAACAATGTACTGAGAAATAAGGCATAAGATATAGTCAGCAAATAGTATTAAACGAGGACTACAGCAAAACAATGGGGGTATTTAAAGCTAGGCGAACCGTATTAGATTAGATTAACGTTGAGTCAATCCTTTTTGATCCAGCCATTCCAGAGATATTCTACTTCAAACACGACGTAGGGGCCTTTAATGTTATAATTTTTATTGGCAACTTTCACGTGGATAACCTTAGCGACGCCATTCCAGTTTTAGCCTGAAGCAGCGCCGCTATTAGCCTAGTGCATTGACTCGTTTCGCTGCGCATTAATCAGTTTGATCTAATCAGTACAACAGATCCGAGCTGGAAAAAAGAGCAACAGAAACAGTTTTTTTAAGCAGCTGCCGTTTCAGGAGATAGAAATTAAGTGTCAGTGAGGTGTTATTGCTAGACACAAGGCACATATTACTAGCACATCAACATCAACACACTACTAGACACAATATACAAAAAACACAGCAGGCAGCAAATGATTTGCATCACTTTATGGCAGTATTGAAAACGTTTGTCCTATTAAGTAGAAACATCACTTGATCAACTATACTGAACAGGATGTACTTCAGAAAAAGAACCACTATCACCTTTTTGCACGATTAAAAGACGTCAGATAAGAAGTACCAACATGACATATTATTACGCAGACAAAAAACTGGAGTATTTTTATCATCAAGGCCTCACCTGCTCTTGGAAGCGTATAGGCGTATCCTTTGTATCTTGCAATAAATATTTCGCGTACGTACACCAATGCACTAGGTGCAGTTGATGAACCCATAAAAATTTGGTACGATAACGGTTTTATGCCAGTTAGTACGATAACGGTAACGGTTTTATGCCAAGTGTACAGTACACCAACCCCAGAACTTGAAACATGTCAAGATTTTTAAATCATGTGACATGTGTATGTTTGCTTCAGTTAAAGTGTGATATAAACTCATATGAACAGCTGGGATAGGTAGAACAATTTATGCACTCCTTCGATATTTCAAAAGGAGGAGTCTTGTTCAGTCAAGTGTTTTATTTGTGTCGTACGATGCAATCAGCACTAAAATCGTTACACAATCACCATCGCTAATTCAGCAAATCAAGTACTCATCTTCATCTATACGTAAACAATGTGAGTGCCAAGACCACACGCCCAAAAGGGGACCGAGGGTTGTCGAGTTTCAGCGCATTTATTTCTCTCACACGGTGCAATCGTGGTGCAATAGTTATCTTAAGTCACATTGCAAGCCTTTTCTAGAGTGGACTTTGCCTAGATCAAAAACGTAAAAGTATAAACAAGTTCAGAATATTTTTCGGATCAGCTTCTCATGCAAGGTCTAGGAAAAGCGGAAATGTACGGGCACTCTTCCCACAAGTCTAGAAATGTTATATTTAGAAAGCATCTAATGTCAACGGCAAAACCTGACATTGCAGGTTCAAAACAAGACAATCTCGAAATTGAACATCAGAGCAATGCTGAGAGTCAAATGCTTTTTATGGAGCAATAAAATGAAGTTTGCAACCGGAGTAGATACGAGATACGCAACACGCAGGAATAAATGGCCCGCGACTAGTTTAAAAATGAGACAGAGGTCAAAAATATCAAAACTGGTATTTCCCGCCATTCATCCCTGCTGCAATCGTGATAGGAGTAATGCGGTTTTTAACAGCTCACACGTTCTAACACAAGTATAGAAATTAATCAAAAATTCATTGAGTGATAAGTAGGAGTACAACAAGTTTGGTGGTGGAAGTATTTTGCACGCTGTTTAATTTCTTACAAAGCTACTGTGCTTCTTGTTTATTTACAGGAAGAGACTATTTCACCGGAAATTTCTGCCCACTTCTTCATTAGTTCTGACTCAAATCTAACCCAACTCAAATCCTCACTCTAAAACTAGAGCTAGAATTCTTCGTTATTGAGAAAACAGAAATTAAGTGTCAGTGAGATGTTATTGCTATACACAAGAAGGCACATCAACCTGCAGCATTACAAGCTAGAATTCTTCGTTATTGAGCACTATTTTTGGTAATCCTGATATACCAACCACAGACTAAAATGTTAGTTTGCAATTGACTTTTTGCAATATAATCGTAGTAACCGCATTATTAATCAACCTTTAACCACTGGTAATTCATTTTAAAGCACTTTGGTGGATTACTAAAACATATTCATTATTCACAGTCTTTAACAATTTCAACAAAACAGTTGTTTCGAAGATTGAATATTGAAAAAAAGCAAAATTCTCCTAGTCTGTGCAGTGTGTACTGTACACAGCACAACAGTCAAGTTTTTCGAAAATCACAATTAAAAAAAGATATGCTACCGACTTTGAACGTTTATGGGGATTATTAGACTTACTGTAGATGAAAGAGAATAAGTATCATCTCGAAAAATCATACCATAAAAAGAAAAGTGATCTTTGTTAACTTTGTTTACTGTTTTTTGATCTATTCTTTCTATTTTCTTCAGTTGTTGTTTCATTCTTTTTTTCATTTTCTTTTAATGCAGATTTAAAATTACAGTCATACAGGAATTCAATGTCACATTTGGATATAAATTGCAGAATAAGAGGTAACATTACAGCATGCATTGAAAAGACACAATGATAACGTCATCAATAATAATCATTGTACGAAATTGAGATAATGCTGTAGAACGTGATGCGGTAACCAGCATAACGTACTAATTAACAAGGTGTGATGAATTGCAAAGGCTCATTGTGAAAGGTAGCTTTGAAATGAAAATCTACACAAAATGCAGAATGAGGAAGTATTTCCCTCAAGACAGCGTCGATTTTTGTTTCCGCATTTTAGAGCACAGCTGTACGTTCCAAATAACAGATTGCAAAAGGTAATGTGCCAACAGTGCAATATGTTAGAGACGTAATTATGTTCACAAACAGCAATCAAAAATATTCCAATCTTGGGTGGTGTTAGTCAATAATTAAAATTTAAATGACGAAAAAAAGAGCTAAATTTTGATGCTCTTTGTTTGTGTTATAACCGCTTACTAGCTTGTCTGCAAATATTTAGACAGCATTGAAATGTCTTCTTGGATAAGTCAGACTAAGCTCTTCTGTTTCGAACAGCATAAAATCTAGTTCTGTCTTTTTAGTAAAAAGTCTTTTAAGTACCACAAACAAAAAAACAATTGGATAGTCAGATGCCACAGGTGTTTCGCATTGTAATGTAGAACTGACGAGTCCTAAAATGCGAATCGGAAATACCCTACCCCGCGTGCGTCGCTCTCTTTGCGTAGCGCTTCAACAATATGATCATATTGCTGAAGAACTACGCATAGACAGCTAGGTAAACGAGGGGGGAGGGGAAAGTTTGAAGTTCTTGGTGATGCATTTTACTCCGCACGTTACGCATATCAAAAAATTCTAACTGTCAATCGGAGCAAGTGCTCAATTGGGTCAGTTACTTTGCAATTCTCCACCATGATGCGCTTCGAATTCGGTCTAAATCGTCATAGAAGCTACAGATAACTAATCAAGTAAATACATAATGTTGTATCCATGATCAGGAGCAAGACCTATTAAAATCAAATTGAACGATTGTACTATACAACATCATCAAAAAGTTTGCAGCCAAAAATTACGCGTATTTTTGTGCCAAACTACGCACACAAAACGACGATTTATAGCTAACTGATTGTTGTCCAATTGATTTTTTAAACTTTTAATGATATGTGTTTCATTAAATTTATAATTTAAAAATATTTAATTGGAATATCAAAAATATCAACCAGTCCTTTTACGGCTTTTTGTCTTCACAGCGAACACCAATGAATCATTTCTTACGCTGGAATTAGAATGACGCAAGATTTCGAAATATTTTATTTTTGATATATTTTCCGTTTATTTTTCATTCAAAATTTATTCCACCTCAAAAGAAAAACAAAAAAAACAAAATCTGCTAGCAGAAAACGCTTTAATATTTTTGAATTGAAACCGAGTTTCACAAAAAGCTTCACGGAATCAACCAATCAATGGAAAGTTGTTTGATGCTGGGGGGTTTCCGGACTTTTATGTACGTTTATCCAATGGTTGAAATCGATGGTCATATCCATAGCGTTAAGCCACAAATATTAAAATTAATTTGAACCAAATCGACAAATTTAAGGATTATTTGAATTGATAGACTTCTTTAACAGCTGAAAATCATTAACTTGAAAGTATCTACATATTCCATAAAGAATCTATGTGAAATCGTCACCATGCCACTTGTTAGAAGTTCTCTAGCATGAAATCCAAGTTTGCATATATGGTCGTAAACACAGGTCATGCTGCAAAAGCTTTCTGGAAGCATTACCCTTTAATAAAAATTGAAACTGACTTACCACTTTTTTCGTTTCGATTTGAATGCAGAAACCTTGTTGCTATGACAACGTCGGTAGGCCTTGACAACGGAGTGGCGGTGGCATCGGTGGTTGATGACGTCATAAATGTACTTTGAGGCGGAATCATTCCAGGGATGTTAGCAGTTGGCGACAAGCCAAGACGTATATGTCCCACTGCATGCAATGAAATCGGATCAGGAAATGGGGGGTGTCTGGGGCTCAAAGAAGTAGGGCGAGGGGGCATGGTTCGATGTTGAGCTGTAAAATAAGTTTTGGATAGAAAAATTAGACCACTATCATGATTAAAAACAATGCGTTTCCTTATACACGAACAAGGCTAAATTCTCCAAGGGTTTGATGAGCGATGAGAAAAATATAACCAATTGGACTGCGACACTTGGTGAAGAAAGGGTCTACAACTGTGCAGAGTGCATTTTACTTGTCTAGTTTAGCATTGACTATGTGCAATTTGTCACACAACCTGGATGTAATAGCCAAAGCAATTGACACAAACCAAGCCTAACAGTATATTACTTCATTTGATTTTTCCATCATGAGGACGGAGATAATTGAGCAAATCAGTTGCAAGTTAGAAACGACATAGCTATGCACATCAAAGCCATGTTTAAATCTACAATCAACCGTTAGAGCGCAAACCGAGCCCAAAATTAATGATAAATTATAAACTGTAACATTGTATTGTAACAAGTATTGCTATGTACAGTATTCGATAGTTTTGTAAGCCGATATGCGTTGCATAACTACTCTTCCATAGTAAAATATGCTAATTCAATCACTTTGCCACGATAGAACACCCTGAGAAAAAGAAGTGGGGCTTTGAGAACGAGGTCTTCGATTGGGGGAAGGATGCGGTTCGTAGTAGTCCATTTCGTTCAATCCTGCACTTTTGTGGAAAGTACTTGTCCGATTCACAATTCTGAAACAAAAAATTGATTGAATTGTCATTGCATTTTATTCATCAAGTTGCCTTGGCCAGTAGACAGCGAAAGGGACCTTTCGGTCTTCGAGTCAAGCCTCCACCTGCCCATCTGTTTACCACAGACTGTGGAGGCTTCACACTGCCCCTTTTTAATGCTGAACGTCAAACAAAGAAGCTGCGAATACGAATTTTTATAGTCTTTGGTTTGATCCAAACGGGAATCGAACTCGTTTCTACCGCTTCTGTAGCAGACGCTCTATCCAATCGACCACTGATTAGTTCAAGTTCCAAGATTCTAAATTTAAAGCTCTACAACTAGAACATTCTGAAACGATCAAAACTCAAACTAGAATAAATTGAGGACTATTTCAAAATCAACCACTCCTGACTCTTTTAATAATTTTGTGACTACGAATTTCGATAATAAATTTACCCACTCTGAATCTCAATTTTTAAAAAGTTTAATGACTGCATTTTTAAAATTTTTGACTCTTGAAACTTCCTTTTGTATCACCTGCAAAACCGTTTGGATTTAAATTATTGGGAATGGTATTGCTTTATCATTAACAATTTCCATATACAGCAGTGACTTTTGAAATTGCAGAAAATGCTGTTGAAAAAGTAAATTTATTACCAGAGGTGGAGTCCTCGAGGACGTCCTTGGCCTCGAGGCCTTAAATCCTCGAAAATTGCCCTGTCCTCGGCTCAAGTACAGCACTTTTTTTTGAATTGTTAAAATTTTGTACATCGCCTAAAAAAAAATTTTAGAAGGCTTTTGTACTGGAGAACGCCTGAAAAAAATTTTTGAAGACCTTTTTTTTGGAGAACACTTGCGCTTGTGTCCTTGGTCCTAGGCCTTGAGCATTCCTGTCCTTGGCCTCGAGAGGGTCTGTCCTCAAAGGGCTGCCCTTGGTCTCGGGATTTTTTTGTGTGCTTGGTCTAGGCCTCGAGCCTTGTGTCCTCGACTCCACCTCTGTTTATTACTCAAAAGAATTTCTTTATCATAAATCAGCTTGAGACTTTTACGTGTCAATGAAAAACTTCTTTCTTTCTGGTGGTTAAAATTTCATCAGTTACTAAGTATACTTACCGGACAGAAGTATGCGTTCTGATATTTGGCGTGCCTCCATAAGGCGACACAGGAAAAATATGGCAGGTTCCTCTCAATGTACTGGCGATTAACCATCTGCTATCCCAGCTGAAACGCAGTTCTTGAACCTGAAACCATTCACTTGTTACAAAGAGGAGCATGTGGGACAGTGGAAAGGTGTACCCATGCACTTGAAAGAAAAGTAACTGGGAAAGTAATCAACAACACCAGCCTTTTGTTCATTCAGCAACCTGGAAACTGGGAAGTGCTTGGCATTGTGCTACAAAGAGTGAGGCAATTCTAAGGCGTAAAAATGCTAAGAAAAACTAGGCAATGGTGCAGAAAAGCAAGATGGGGTAACTCTCAATGAGGCTAAGATATTTTTCACCAACAGCACCGTCGGTCAAGTAGCGATATTTGAACATTTATTTTGGTCATTTCCATTTTTTTCGTCGTTTTTACAATGGAAAAGCAGTTTAAGGGCTTACAATTATGTAAAATTCGTTCAAGCTTTCGATCAATTTCATCGAAATTGCAAAACATTTTTCACGCATTCAATAAAATTCTAGGTCAAATGGCCTAAAGAATAAATTTAGCAATGAAAAACAACAAGTACAAGTTACACGAAAAAAGCCACAGTAGGGTGTACACTGTACAACTATAGACCCTAACCGTTTGAGAATTCCAGAAAACTCAGTAAATAAGCATACACGGGTATTTTTTGATTTTTCTCTTTTTGACATAACCAATCACTTACTTATTTGTTTAAGGCTGCGAATCAATTATGTCAAATACTTAAGCAATCTTTCCAGAAAATCTTCAAATATAACATCTGATGTACTAATTACTTTTAAAGTATTGTCATTTTTTAAGGTTATTAAAATTTCAACAAATGCTATAGACTTAAAAGCCGTTCGCAATATAATGCCAATACTGACATCGCAAAGGTTGCGATATTTATTCTGACTGAACCCACTCTTAAAAATAGTTGCCAACAAAGCGGCATTTATTTAACTTGTGGTTTGAGAAGCAATACAACCAACAAAATTTTAATCTATAAAAGTCAAATAAATATAACGGACTATACTATTGTACTTTCAGAATTTGCATGCAATCCTATTGCGAACCCATATCTGTTTTTCTCCATTAGCCCTTAAAAAGCATCTGTAAATGCAGCTGTGCGTCAATAGACAGCTTTCGTAGTTAAAAATTTCAGGCAAAAACATTGAAAAAATTTCCGCCACTTCATTCCTAGCGCTAGGAATTCAGAATGCAAATACCGCAACGAAAAATGGAACAACTTGACTGTTTAATGCCAAGAAAACACAATTCGCTGCGATAGCTGATGTGGCGCTACTTGACACCTTTCAGCAAATGCAAAGACTCTGAAAACATGGAGAAAACCTGCGATGGTCCAAGAGTCGCATAAATCACTGCGGTTGCAAGTAAACTACGGTAAGAACTGATGAAGACGTAGCCAGAAAAAACCTTTCATTGGCAAGATGAGGAATATCTATTGTCATGAGATCCTGATAAAAAACGTCAAAAACTTCTTTAAGCCTATGTTTTCAAGTTTTAATGTGGTTTGGGTTACCAAACACACTTGCAATCCAAACAATGGCGTACATATAGTCGATCACTTCGTTTTCAAATCGCAAATTTACGCTTATTTCTAGCTTAATCAATTTGAGATAACTACAAAAACGTCTAGCGATGATTGGTGGGATGCAAATTCCCCGCTTTAATTCTTCAAATCCACCCCCTTGGCTTTACCGACCGATCAGTACTCAATTGGATAGGGCGTCAGCTACTAAAACAGTAGACTCAAATTCCCGATCGGATCAAGCTAAACACTATGAAGATTTATATTCACAGTTTCCCTGCTTGACGTGCAGCAAAAAGGCACAGGAGGAGGCCTCCACCGCGTGTGGTAGACAGGTGGCAGCTAAACTCGAAGATCGAAAAAGATCCTTTCGCAGTCTTCTGACCAAGGCAAGTTGATAAACAAAGATGTGATTACTATCATCCTTCGTACAAAATTGAGTTGACATGCATTTACCAGACTAAGAATTCACCATGCTGTAGAGCTCCATGATGTTCTGAACTGAGGGGTGGCGTTGATTTAAAAATAACAAAAAGATACCTGTGCAGGTGTCTTTCCTCTCCAAAGCGTATATAAATGATGAACGGCTGTGTGAGGGGAGCCGGCGGGGTGGGAGAAAATGGAAAAAACGTGAAAAGCATGCCCCAAGGCGTCTGCTGTGGCCAACAATGATCCCGAAGAGGACAAACGCAAGCAGGCCAATGGCTGGTCTACGTGCGCCACAAAGTGGGCAACTACCAATTCTTTATCAGGCTCATGATTGATCTCTACTGCCATCTTTTGATCAGATTCAGCTTGAACTACCTGCAAGTCAAAAAAACAATTCGAATTAAATTACCTGGTTCTCAGGTCCTCGTGTCGTATGACAATTAGGTTGTCATCTAATTATTGTTCATGTTTGAGAATATACCGTAGGCACTTGTGGACGAATCTAGTATTTTTAGCCTTCCAACGCCTTTCAAGAAACGATCCCCGACTGCATAGTATAACCAGGTGGTCTGGGAAATGGAGCTATAAGCATAATCGCAGAGAGCAGTTTCTTGCATTACAGTGAGACGCAGCATAACCCTCAAATGTTACACAATTCATCGCCCTAAAACGTAATCTTGAATCCATTTAAAACGAGGAGAACAAAATTATTGGCCAAAAAAGCGATCGGCATGTCACACGCACAGACAATCATGTTTTGAAATCAAAAACATGTGTCTCGCGATGCAGTTGCGATGAACATCACTAACGTGTCGTAGAGACAGCTCTGGTGCCACGGATTTTCAAAGCAGAATAAAAGCGCAGTATACTAAAAAGCTAACACTGTAAACATGTTGTAAAGACAAAGCTGTATTTCAATTAAAAGGGGTGAAGCTTCCAGCCAATTCCGGTATTTACAATGGTTAAAATTGAAATACAACTTTTGTGATTTTTTGTTCTCATTTTGGAGCTGTGGTTACAAAGCTATTCAACAAATACAAAAAGGCATTCCCTAAAAATGTTTAAGAGAGGGTTTTACCAAAATTGGATAGGTCATGTGATGTTACTGGAAGGGTAGATACCATTCAGTCTCTCTTTATCCCTGGAAGTTCAGGCTGAGAAAACAGATTGAGGGTTTCCAAAAACTTTTTACGGGGGTTATCTCTTTGCATTTATTGAATATCTTCGCAACAGCAGACCGAAAATAAGAACAAAACATTTCAAAAATTATATTTTGATTTTAGCTACTGTAAACAATACCGAAATTGGCTGGATGCTTCACCCCCTTTAAAATTTACAAAATTGGAAGAGACCATTTAACCGAAATTTTTCTCAACTTTTTTATTATTACCGAGACCCAAATCTAACATAAACTTATGCCTTACTTTGAAACTAACCTCAAGCCCTGTTCAAACCTTAATTCTAACTCTTAAAAAAGTACCAGAAAAATGCACAGATGAAATATCGAACCAAATCAAATCAAAACCAAATCTTTTATTATACTCGCTGTAATACGCCAAAGCGTGTAACGAGTTGGCGGGGCCCATCTCCGCGTCATTGCACCCGGGCACAAAGCTCCTTTCGAAGAAATGTCGCAACGATGGCGAGCCGTTGGTAACACTGTGTCCGATTTGACCGGCCAGAGATTTCAACCTCAGGCCTTCCACTCCAGAGACGAACGCGTTACCGCTCGACCAATTGGCCGGTGATAGATGAAATTTAATTTCTTTAATTATTTATCTTTTTTTTGTTTTATTCTCTTTCAATTTCTTTATTTATTTTCGTTTTATTCTCTTTCAACCTAAAATTTTTCGGTGAAATAGATCACTCTCCACAAAATTAAAAAGGAGGCCATGCCGTATTGTAATATATTACCCCCTTTCCATCATACAAACTAGTTTGATTGAATGTATATTAGGATGTTTCATTTTTTCATCAATTTCGAGAAAAGCTTAGTTTGGGCGATTTTATGACGGGGTTTTGGGTACAAGCAACGAATCGAGCGTTTTTTTTCGATTATGATGTCATTCACCGGTGGCACCGGCCGTTTGAAGTTTATGACGTCATATGAGGCGCCGAAATTAGCATATCTCGCGAACGGATCGGGTTAGGAACCTCATATTGGTGTCAAACGACGCAGAATAGCCGGTTTCCTATCTGCTCTTAATACATTTCATACGTCTATCTGCTACTACAAACCGATAAATCAAGAAAAACCGTTTTTTTAGCAAAATATTGGTCTTTTTATCGCAATTGGCAGCTCTGAAACTTGTTCAATTAGCTTGCCCAATAAGTTTTGTTAGCGGACAATATGTTAGTTACTGCGACATAATAAAATTATAGAACATTTCATTATTTCGGTCGCAATCAATTGCTAAATCAGTTTTCGAGTGACATATAATATGAGCTAAAGTTTCCAAAAT
Organism: Trididemnum nubilum; assembly: GCA_963965965.1. Taxonomy (NCBI): domain Eukaryota; kingdom Metazoa; phylum Chordata; class Ascidiacea; order Aplousobranchia; family Didemnidae; genus Trididemnum; species Trididemnum nubilum. The sequence goes on along the minus strand of OZ014489.1, from coordinate 24,386,524 downwards.
GCCAGTTACTAGGCACGAAGCAGCCAGTACCCAAAAATTATACGAGGATTTGAAAGGTGACCGTTTGCCGTTAGCAGCAGAAGTCTTAGGTTATTATAACTTTTTGAGGAGATCTGAATCCGAAAGCAATCCAAAATTTTTGCTGCAATTACCAAACTTTACTGACGTCAAGAATCAACTGATCAGTGATGTGATTGGGTTGTGGGAGAAAGCCAGTCTTCCAATTATTTCCACAAAAAGAGTTGAAACTAAACTAAAGGAACTCATTAAAAAGTATACCCTTGCTCTAAAAAGAGTTAGAAAGACTAAAGAAAAGGATTTATCAGGTGAAAAATGGTTATTTGAGTTGTTTGATTTGAGCAGGTGCAAATGTAAAATTAGCGATCATCCAAAGATCCATCAAACAAAAGTGCTGTGCCCTTGCCCATTCGAAGATCGTGTACCTGAAAAGGAAGCATCTTTCTTGAAGGATCAACGAGGTGAACGTAGAATGATGATTTCTGCCAGTAAAGACTTAACTCACACAAAGCAGTTTTTAAAACGGTTAGCTCATAAACCCAAGAACAGCTCGGAGGATGATGAACCTTGTACTTCCTCATCTTTGGCTACAACATTTAATATTACAGTTGATCCCGATGATGCTGATCCAACTGAAGATAAGGGCGATGCTAAAGAGTATTCGCCAGTAGATATACCGGTTGGTGAAAAAAAATCCATAAAACGAAAATCGTTGCACTTAAGGGATGAGAGTTGCGTGCGTGCAGACAAGAGCATGTTATCTGTTCGTCAACAGTCGGATGCTATTCTTTCTGTTGTAGGAAAAGATGCTGTTGCTGCTTCAGCTTCTACTGTATTTCGCAAGCGCCAGAAATTCAGATTAACTGCCCTTGAAGAGTGTGAAGCTGCCTTGAACAGAGCTGAAGCTCTACAGCTTTGCTATGATGGTCGAGTAGTCAATAAAGTTGATAGGTACGTTTTTCTAGGTCAAGGTGTAGGTTCCAATCAAACCATCAAGTCGGAGCATGTTATGGGTGTTAAATCTTTTCCAAAAAACATCGTCTGTTACTGGAGAAGCCATATTTGCAACCATTGTAGATCAAATTTGTGGCGGTTACATAAACAAGATTGTATCGGTAATGGCAGATATTACAGCTGTTAATACTGGCAAGAAGTCAGGGGTAAATGTCCGTTTAGAAAAGTACTTTCAAGAAAAGGTAGGACATGGCATTCACACACTCGAGTGTTTGTTCCATGTGAACGAGATATATTTGTCGCATGTCATTCAATCTCTTGAGGGAATTACAAAGGGTCCATCTTCGCTAGAAGGTGATGCACTTATGAATCTGATACATAATATTGGCAAGCCAAACATGAAAGATCTTCTTTCAAGACAAAGACTTGACATCCGAACCACTCAAATTGCTTCTCTTCATATAAAGTCAAAAGTGGAATGGTTTAGCCAATTAAAATCCGATCATAAAACAGATGACAAGTTTCGCAGTGACCAAATGGTGATGCTGACTCTGGCAAGCTATTTAATTATGGATGTGCCGGAAAATCTTATCAATTTTCTTGCTTATCGGCAAGAATCTATTAGTCGTTCAAGGTGGATAACAACCGCAAATGGCTATTTGCGACTTCTGCTGTTTTACTATGATAAACTAAACCGCCACCAGCAAACGACTCTGAAACGATTGGTTTCTTACATTGTTTCTGTGTATGTTCCATCTTTCATAATGATGCATTTGAAACCACAAGCTGCTGAAGGACCACAGTTAACTCTCTTTCAGAGAGATTTGTTGAATTCCTACCAAGAAATTGATAGAGAAATTGCTGATGTTGTTTTCAAGTATTTTTTGGATCATGTTGTTCATTGGCTTTCACCTAAAAACGTTTCCCTCAGTGTGTTCTCTGAAGTGCCACCATACTGCATGGAAGCTGTAAAAACTGCTTCGTTTCCAGATGTGGTCAATACTCGAGCTCTTTTGCAAGATCGGACCTCCCGTCTTCGTCATTTTTTCACTTCCGCAAGTAAAAATGCACCCTGCATCACCATGACTTCAGTTAGTCCCAATTTTTGGAAAACAATTGATAACAACAACCGTTCCACTGAACGAAGAATTGGTAAATTGAGATCAATTGTACAGAGTAAAATTAGTGACAATGCTGCAAGTGGTTTAGTCGATGTGAAGATTAGAGCATATTTATGTGCAATGGAATATTTGCAAAAATAATGCGGTTTCAAAAATCACATTGCCGTCTTTGTTTGATGTGTTATGCTTTATGTTTTAATGTTATCTACTATTAAAAATTGTTCTGTTACTAATTGTTTGTTATAAGATTTGGAAGAGGTACGCTAGTCAGCCATCATCTCTTAGGTGAATTAGAACTTCGGTAATAAAAAATGTTAAAAATACCGGTATCTTAAGCATGAAAGAGCTGGATACTTGAGCTAAATAAAATCTGGTGTAAGTAAAGAAGTCTGCAAAACAAGATCGGAAACTTAACTCAAAAACTAAGATTCTGAGCCATATACAAAAAAAACTTCTAGATCCTTACAACTAACCAAAAACTGTAGCAATTGCTGTGTAGTGTTAAAAATTTCAAATTTTTCTAAAAAACACGGTTTTTCTTGATTTATCGGTTTGTAGTAGCAGATAGACGTATGAAATGTATTAAGAGCAGATAGAAAACCGGCTATTCTGCGTCGTTTGACACCAATATGAGGTTCCTAACCCGACCCGTTCGCGAGATATGCTAATTTCGGCGCCTCATATGACGTCATAAACTTCAAACGGCCGGTGCCACCGGTGAATGACATCATAATGGAAAAAAAACGCTCGATTCGTTACTTGTACCCAAAACCCCGTCATAAAATCGCCCAAACTAAGCTTTTCTCGAAATTGATGAAAAAATGAAACATCCTAATGTATATTGTGTACTTTAACGACCTAACAAAAATTCTAAATCGTCTTACATTTCTGAGAATGTATTCAACGTCCAAAATAGTAACAAGGCCTGCTACAGCACTCTCCTCTTCTTTATCAATTGACCCAGCACTAGAAGGACGTTTTCCGGACCAGCTATGCTCGTTTTTCGTCATTGATGGCGCGGATGATGACGTCATATCGCCAGATGACGTAAAACGGCTTTTCGAGGCAAGCCAATTGACTGTATCACCGACGGTAGATATCCCTTTGCCAATTGTCTGTAAAAGTAAAATTCCTTATTTCTAGATTTAACAAAAGCCTTCAATAACTTTAATCGAATAAATGTTTATTTCACAAAAAGATTTTATTACCGAGTAAGTTAATGCAATGTAAGCGAGTAACAAATTTACGGGCCCATTTCCGCGTCATTGCGCTGAGGCAACACAGCTTCTTTCGAAGAAATGCAGCAGTGTTGGCGGGCCGTGGGCAACACTGCGTCCGATTTGACTGGACCGAGATTTAAACCTCAGACCTGCCGTTTCAGAGACAAATGCGTTATCGCTCAACCAGCTGGCCGGTACACTGATATCTTAAATGAGGACTGAAGTCAACTGCAATTGGGGTATCTAAAGTCAGGCCAATCGTATTGAATTAGATTGGCGTTGATTCCATCCTTCTTCACCCAGCTGTTCGAGATATAATTCTTCAAACACGACGTAGGAGCCACTCTAATCATGATTTTTATTGGCAACCCTGACTTTGATATCCTCGGCAACGCCATCTTAGTTTTATCCTAAGGCAACGCTGCAATCACGCTAAGCCACATCTTTTTAACCTACAGTATATATAAGTTACTATAGGCCTCTGTGGGCTAGGCTACTGCATTGAAACGTCAGGGTTGCCAATAATAATAATGTTTGTAGAGGCCCCTATGCGGTTTTTGAAGTAGAATATCTCTGAAACGTCTTTTTTGAAGTAGAATATCTCTGGAACGGCTGGGTCAAAAAGGATGAAGTCAACGCCAATCTAATACGATTGGCCTAACTTTAGATACTCCCATTGATTTTGCCTTCAGTTCTCGTTCATGAATAGCAGCCCTTTTGTGATCTACAGCATTTTTTTTAACATCAAAGAATGCACTACGAAGGATTCTAGGACAAAATTCAGATTCATACTATTCAAAGAAAAAAAAAAAAAACAGCTGGGTTTTGATAAAGTAGTGGTAGCAACATTGGTATCGTAGTTGAAAACATCATTTACCGGTAGTAACAAGCTTTTACGACTCGTTTTTATAGAAGTTACATTTTTAGCATTATTTCTTTACATATAAGAAATTGAAATGTAATACGCACCTTAGCTGCATTAAGCATCGACGTGACATAAGAAGGAGCGCCATCGCCAGTGAAACCACCAAGAGATTGCAAGCTGGTGATATGCTGAGAAAATAAATAAAAAAAATATTAAAAAGGGAGTAGATAGTGCTGAATTAGTTGATTACAATACCAGAACTGCTGTGTTTTAGGAAATGGTTATGGATGGTATCGGAAACAGATTAAATTCGAGGAAAGATAAAGCGAATAGAATCATCGTCACTTTATTGGCATATTTTTGTTTATAATTTTAAGAATAAAGATTAGGGTTTGATTGTTGTTTACCAATTAAAAGGTTAAGGTTATGGTTTCATTTATGGTTAAAAGTGATGAACTACTACAATTTTTCCGTAAAATAAAGCTTGCTTTTGGTCTAGTATTAGCAAGAGCTTGCAACAATTCGTTGAAATGTCGTTGCACTGTAAAATAGGGCACACCAAAATTCCACTTTTTTTTTCCAAACATGGACATCAGTATTGCAATCCGTGAGGATGTCCGAAAAAACGCTTCTGTGAAAAAATCAGGGAGTTTCGTCAAGTATTCGCGCTGCAACAGCACTTTTAAGTTTTAGGGGGTATTTTCTTGAAATTTGGGGGTGCCAATATCTAAAAAGTGCTATATTTTTATTTTTACGTAAAAAAATCGTTTTTACACGTGATTATATTTACGTGCCAAGGTTGACTTATCAATCTAAGCATAATTTGCCGATACTGCTGCTTAACAAGGACTTTTTTTGGGTAATTTTTCTCATTTTAGAGCAATTTTTGAACAAAATTTCAGGTATTTTTCTAAGTTTCAGCCATTTTTTGAGCATGAATGTACTGAACACGTTAATACTACACTTTGTGAGAAAGGTTTTTAGGGCAAACTTTGTTTTAGAGCCTGAACACCACGTCAAGGTGTTGCCCGTCGTTCAGGTTCCTCTGTTTTTTATCCCGGAGAGGGCCCTTTTCCTGCATGTCATAAAGGGAACGATCACGGTTGGGAATGATAAGTTCAGTGTGTTTTGGCCAAAGTGGATTTACGAAAATCTGGGTAGAGCTTTCGTGTGTCTTCTACACAGCGTAGTAGCATCCTCCTTTGTTCCTCATCATCCATCAAAACGTCCTTGAACTCCTCCATCAGTCTCACTCCTCTTTCCGCCACATCATTCACAACTTTGAGGTGAATAGTGAGAATAAGTTATGATGTTCAGTTAATAGTTTGGACTAAATGTGAATAGATTTGACCTCAATATGTTGACAGTGACACCACATATCTAGCTGTGTGACAAAAAAATAATTCTACACTTCCTTTATCTTAATTAATCTAAAAAACAATTAAGGTTATTGGATCACAATATTGAATTATGACGTTGCCATATACCACGTGTAGTGTTGCAAAGTATTTTCATTAAAGCATCAGTGCAGTTGCAAAGCATTAGTATTAAGTTTGTTTAAGCTGGGGAACAAAAAGATGGTCTCAACAAGATCTACAGATGTAGCATTTCCTCTTATTGGCAAGCCAATAGATAGGCTCTCCTGTTTGAAACTACCCACGAATTTGGAGAAGATGCAGAGAATTTTGTATCATTTTAAATGTGACAAATTAAGCAAACAGAAATCAATCAATCGGACTTGCGACGAAGTTGTTCTCTAGTGGCAAAAAGTTGCAGAGGGTTTTACTCCTGGATACACTTGCTACCTAAGTGTAAATTCTATCAAGACCAGAATCAATACGCTTTGGGAAGAATACAGGACAACGCAAGCTTGGGGAAAAAGGAGTTCTGAAGAACATTCTAAGGCTTCCAAAAATTTCAAGGAAAAGTTAGAATCTCTTTTTGATATTGTTGAGCCGGATATTAAGTTTAGACTGTGTGAAGACGATTGGAAATTTGTGCGGGATCAAAGAATGGAACGAAAGTCGACGTTTGGTTACAGGGACACCAAATTATTGGCTCGTTTGGAGCGAAAGAAGATACGCGGAGAAAACCACAAGAAACGGCAGGACCAGGCAAAAGAGGAGAAAGAAATGCTCACAATGGTTTTGGGGGGTAAAGAAAGCGATGGGTCAGTTGAGGAACAAACGGGTGAAGATTTCTGTGAGCCTCCTTCTAAGCAACGGTAGAATCCGGACCGGATTCCGCTGCACGTGCCACGGAATATTGCATCAACGTCGCAGGTGGTGATGACTGCAGACCGACATAAGATTTCGAGTAATGCTCTGAATGACATCATCGCATCAATCATCAGAGAAAGTCAAGGATGCGTAAAAGATTTTGTGCTTAGCCAAATGAGTACTTTAAGAGGACGTAAGAAGCTTCGTTCCTTGAAGTTCGAGTCAGTAAAGGAAAATTTTTTGGCCGGGTTGGATGATCATTACTTCACAATTCACTGGGACGAAAAGTTATTGAAATGCGGAAAAGCCTATACTCACAAGGAGCATCTAGCTGTTTTGGCCAGTTCTAAAAACGGGAAACTGGTGAAGTTATTGGGCATTACAGATCTTGATAGCGGAACTGGTTTAAATCAAGCGAAGGCAGTCAAAAATATGCTGGATGAATGGAGCATTGAGCAGCGATGTGTTGCAATGTGTTTCGACACAACTGCATCCAACACCGGGAAATTCGCTGGAGCATGTATTCTATTGGAAGCTCTTATAGGCCACCCATTACTGTGGACATCATGCCGTCACCATATGCCGGAAGTCATTCTGGGAGATGTCTTCAAAGTAATATTCGGTCCTTCCAGTAGCCCCAAAGTAGAATTTTTTGACATTTTGAAATCAAAATGGCCAACACTAAATTTATCTTCAATTGACCAGTCTGACCTTACCAATTTAGGACCACTGGACAGTTTCAAACTTAAAGCATAAGAGAGTCTTCAACATCTGTGCTCTGACGAAAGCACCTACTTACCCAGAGATGACTTTGATGAATTACTGAAGCTGAGTTTGTTTTACCTCGAACAGCAACGTGTTAGTAACTTTGCGTTTCGGCGCCCAGGAACACAACATCGTGCGCGGTGGATGTCGACACCAATTTATGCATTTAAGATGTATCTTCGCCTCAGTCAGCTGGATGTAGATGCTACTCTTGTCAATGGATTGAGGCGGTTCTGTAACTTTGTGTCCATCTTCTACGCTCCATATTGGTTGCAGTGCCCTTTAGCTTCGGAAGCAGCTGTGAACGACTTGGAGTTCCATCGAGCCATGATGATTGATGAACTACTCCAGCGTTGATGAAGAAGTTGCTGAAGCTGCCAGACATGCCTTTTTGAGACATAGGTGGTATTTAACAGCTGAGTTAATACTACTGGCATTGTGCTTTCAGCATTTATAAAAGCTATCAAAAACATGTATCTTTTGTCCAAAATCCAACTGCCCCTCTAATCTCGTAGAATCCTCAATTTCCCAACTTATCCTTAGACACTTGTGTCTCTGACCTTGTCAGCGAGCGATCGGTGATCATTTTCCAGCGACTGAACCTCTCCTTGCAAGACATTCGCTTTCTAACGTATTCACGGGATAAATGGTGCGATTTCGATGAGTATAAGAAATTTAAAATGCTGATTAATGACCTCAAAGTTGTGAATGATGTGGCGGAAAGAGGAGTGAGACTGATGGAGGAGTTCAAGGACGTTTTGACGGATGATGAGGAACAAAGGAGGATGCTACTACACTGTGTAGAAGACACACGAAAGCTCTACCCAGATTTTCGTAAATCCACTTTGGCCAAAACACACTGAACTTATCATTCCCAACCGTGATCGTTCCCTTTATGACATGCAGGAAAAGGGCCCTCTCCGGGATAAAAAACAGAGGAACCTGAACGACGGGCAACACCTTGACGTGGTGTTCAGGCTCTAAAACAAAGTTTGCCCTAAAAACCTTTCTCACAAAGCGTAGTATTAACGTGTTCAGTACATTTATGCTCAAAAAATGGCTGAAACTTAGAAAAATACCTGAAATTTTGTTCAAAAATTGCTCTAAAATGAGAAAAATTACCCAAAAAAAGTCCTTGTTAAGCAGCAGTATCGGCAAATTATGCTTAGATTGATAAGTCAACCTTGGCACGTAAATATAATCACGTGTAAAAACGATTTTTTTACGTAAAAATAAAAATATAGCACTTTTTAGATATTGGCACCCCCAAATTTCAAGAAAATACCCCCTAAAACTTAAAAGTGCTGTTGCAGTGCGAATACTTGACGAAACTCCCTGATTTTTTCACAGAAGCATTTTTTCGGACATCCTCACGGATTGCAATACTGATGTCCATGTTTGGAAAAAAAGTGGAATTTTGGTGTGCCCTACTGTAAAACCTGAACGTGCATGTTAGAAATCTATAAAACCTACCGATAACAAAAAAGTTGACAGAGGGTGCTTACTTACTGCTTAGACTACCTCAAATGCAAGATGAAGCGAGAACAAGAAAATTTTTTCGGTTGTAGCATGACCAAAAAATTTAATCGGACTCCAAACTTGAATTAAGAAATCAAACTTTGACGATGGATTTGGTTAAAACCAAAACATCTGGTGCGAAAATGTATGTTCAAACTTGATTTTATAAAGCTAAAGCAAAATTTCCGCGCACAACAATTTGAAAATTGGTATTCATATTGTAGCAATTTATCTCCGGTCATTGATAAAGTTATACACAATAACCGGAACATTATTGCTGCAAGGGAGTGGCATGCACTGGTTTGCAGAAAAGCGGCATAATAGTAATCGTCAGGCACGTTTTGAGATATAAATATTTCTTACACCGTATGTGGTCAATAATAGCAATAACACATTTTACACATGTTTGCGCATTATTTTTTCTGAATAAATTTATTAGTTTCGCATCAAAAACAAACAATATTATAAACGGTCGAGTTCATACTATGGTGCATGTTTTTCAGATAAAGACTTTGGTGCGCATGCAAATTTTTCTAAAACACAAATAAAATTGCACGTTTTGACGAGCAATATATGAATGAATGTTGCAAGATTGCACTTAGATAGACACTATCCAAATAAGGTAGTGCAAAGAAAAGCATTCCAAAGTTGCTTAAAAAAGTAACAAGGTTGTCATTAACGCTTTTCCTTTCGTCATAAATAATTTATAATCCATTCTGCATCAAATTGCAACGCAAGAAAAACAATAGCGTTTTGAAATAATACTGCAAGATTTGCCGTATTAAAAAGAGCTTTCAAAATCAAGTCAATTTTGAAGTCATTTTTCAGCTTTAGGTTCCTTTTGAATATTGAGAAATAGCAAAAAATACTATGTTTCAAATTAAGCGATGCAAAACAGTATAAGCATCACGACGGCAGTCTTTTTTAATAAAACTAAATACACTTTTAAGTTTTAAGTCTAGTGTTTTGGATTATTAGTATTTGTTCCCTACATGGATCCCATCAAGAAAAAAAGCAGACGGTCAATTATCACTAGATGAAATCAAAAGAAAGAGAAATCACATTTAGCCTATAACTAAAAATTACCGCTTCTGCTTTTTCAGCTCATAAAATCGAGCTCCATCAGGAAAAACTAAAAATGTTAATCACCTGTAGTTTCAGGAACAAAAGATTCTGTAACGACTCCACGATTATCTAGTGCTCTCAAAGAACTACTGCGTTCGCTTTTTAATCACCAATTCTGCTATCACCGTGGTAAAATCTTATGGCATTCCCGGGTTATATTGTTATACAATGTTGAATGTAAAACAGTGAAGTCCTTACCGTACTAGGTGAATAGACGAGCCAGCGGGTGCCGAGAGCGACAGGATTTAACTGACTTCCACCGGCACAGCAACATCCTAACAACAAAGAAAAAACGTGGTTAACCAATTATATGTCCAGTTGTCCATCTAGAGCATTTTGATCACTGCAACAGCAAAAGCAGTTACAATGGATTGGAACAATAGACTATGTCCATTTCAGGGTGAAACGTATTTCCTGTTCAATGATATTATTTTAGAATCGTAGACCTTCAGATATCTCTGACTGCTAATTATTGCTAAATTTAAAAGTAATGAGCCAGGAATCGTGTGCTGAAAAGAGATTGTGAATTTCGTTAACTGCGAAACATATTAGAAGATATCCTATCAGTGGTCAAGTGGATCGAGCGTCTGTTACTGAAACGGTAAACTCGGGTTCGATTATCGGTTGGGTCAAACCAAAGACTATAAAAATTGGCATTTACATCTTCCCTGCTTGATGTTCAGCATTAAAAGGAACAGTGTGAAGCCTTCACCTAGTTTGTTAAAAAGCGAGCCAGGTCAACTGACCGCTAAAAAACGGTTTTGTCACGGTAATTTGGTCACTGATTTCGTCACAGTGATTTTGTCACAAAGTGAGGGTTTGGGCAAGATGGCTCTGGGGATAGTAAAACATGCTTATAATCGCTCTTCTCAGCCAATCAGCGTCATTTGGTTAGCGGTCAGTTTGTTCGCGGTCAGCTTGTCGCGGTCAGTTGTCGTGGACCCTTAAAAAGGTGGCAGCTTGACTCGAAAACCGAAAGTCCCACCACTGTAAACTGACTAAAGCATCTCAGTGGTGAATAACATGTGTAATTACTAATAAAAAAACAATTACATAAAAAGATCATAAGGCATCTATCTAATACAATGGGAGTACATCTGACTAATCGTATAGTTCGAATTCAAACGTTTAAACTGTAAGACTAGCATAGCCAAAAACTTTCAAATCGTCAAAGCTACGCACTTTATTGTTTAAACTTTTGAAATTAAGTTGTATCAATGACAATGTTGTTTATATGTTCTATTATAAGCCTGTAAGGTCATTTTCATTTATATTGATGCTATTATACTTCTATGGAACATTAAATTACGTAAAGATTATAAAAATCGCAGTAGGCTTAAATTTAAATAAGAAATAATTTCATCAGTTAGATCGAAAGCAGACAGACGAGTGGGGCCAGAGGACAGAGTGTTCGCTTCGGAAGTAAAATATCTGGGTTTTTATCCGCGATCCCTGCTTACAGTGTTTTGCACGGCTAAAATGAGAATCAAACTTGTACTCTAGTTTACAAACAGTAAGCTTCAAAACTAAATCCTAAATCCAAGAATGAATCTCCGAGTTACTGCAATGGAATGGCAATCGACGTAATTTATTTTCAGAATTACTGTAAAACCGGTAAATCCTAACTCGCAGAACCAGCGTATAAAAAAGTAAGCTGTTTTAAGTGTTTTAGAGTTTCATTAGCTTATTCTGCAAAAATGCAACTGTATTTCACCTGCTAGTTACTGTAGGTGAAGGTCAGTAACTTGATGTCAGCTTAAACTCATTGGCATTGCACGTTATGTAACGATTACATTTCCAAACGGTACGCAATTTAAAGCAGTCTTTACGCTAACCTAACGTATAATGTTTAAGAAAAGCGAAGTGGCCTTAAATGTATTTGGGTTGCCGAAAAAACAGGAAAGCGAAATTTATACCAGTTATTAGAGTTTGAATTAACTTTCCTTTAAGGTCGTCATAAAATAATGGCAAAAGATTTTGCTACGTAAAATCATGGGATAATTATTCTTCTGATTTTACGCTACATCCTGTTGTTTTCTACTTACAGTACATGAGGAGGTTAATATTGATCTGGTAAGATTTATTCTAAATAGTAAAGAAGCTTTGTCGAAAAATAGTCAAGTTTTTGGCGCGTTTTTGCTATGCATTCATTACACTTTGAAGGCTACAAGGGTGCAAGATGCTTTTAGAACGACTCAGAAAATAGCCCGAAGTTTTAGGTAATTTCGTTGAACACAGTCGGGTATCAGTTGAGAACCGTTTCAGCTTACGGCTGTTCAAGCGTAGCCATTGCTAACGGCGGGTACATGTTTGCTGCAAAAGTAATTTTATGATGGGCACACAAAAAAAAACGGAAAAATTTACTTTTTTTTCAGCAAAAAATCATTTATAATAGGCAAAAATATATTATGGCCGCTTTCTAAGATCTCATATCTAAGCTTATGTAAGCTACAATATTATCGCTAACAGATCTACTATATTCATTAACTAACCTAAAATGAGAAATATCAAATTTTATGAGAGGCTAAGACAAGCCTCTCTTAAATTTTGAGAGAGGCTAATACAAGCCTCTCTCCAAATTCGAATAGGCTCACTTTTTCAGCTCGAGCATTCTCTAAGATAGTGCTACGTGAATAGAAAACTTTAATTAGAATAACGCTGGGGTGTCTTGTTAAAATTTTCCATTGCGTAAAGCTCAGTACGTAATCTTTTAAAATATTTTGCATTTTTTGACAATAAGGGGCTATTATTCAAAATTAATTTCTATACTGATTTCAAATTTAACTTTATGCAGAACAAATTGCAATGTTAGCGGTGGGTAAGCCTAGCCTGTAGATTTCGGTAATAGGTAGTCGATTTCAGTAATAGCTTTATAGCAGAGGTAAATTTTGGTTTTGAGAAGTGCTGGGTAATGGTGGTCGAAAGTTGTAAGTGAAAAATTTTGAAGTTGCAATATTGCACTGGGAGACATCTAGAAACGGTAAGGTGGCCTATTCCTACATTTTTTTGCTAAGAAAACAAAGTTGGTCTTTATCGCCTCATCAGTAGGGTGTACCAATTTTGGGTGAATGTCACCGATTTTTGATAAAGTCTTCCAAAAAGTTGCCAAATCTCTTAACTAAAGCTCACGTGAAGTTTGAGAGCCACCGGATATCGTTTGACGGTGGTTCACCTCCAATTAAGGGTTGTTGCTTACGCGCGGTGGGTTTTACCACCTTATGCTTGTATCTCCTTATCTGTTGGTGGTTCAATGTTGTGTTAAAGCTCGAAATTTGCGCAAAGGTCATGTTTATATGAGTCTGTAATACATTTGTAGGGCCTAAAAGCTTTACTTTTTGAGATATTTCAAAAAAACTAAATTTTTCACTATTTTTTTTATAATAAATCAAAAACATTAGAATCTTGAACACATACACGAAAACATCAAAATACATCAAAATGAATACTCCAATCTGCTGAAGTAAGTATATTACCTGCTTTACTAACATTCAGTAACATCAGGCAGTAAAACATTTAGCAACCAGTAATTTATTAAAATACCAATAGTCAAATTGACGGTTCAAAACAAGTTGTTCATTTGTTTCATCAACTTCTTTGAAAGGCCCTTTTTCTCACCTATTTTCTTCATCCTTGATCTCAGCTCGGTGACTACTAGGTAGAGATGGAGTTAACAGCCCGAGAGATCTCTCTGCTCACTCATTAATCACCCTAATGGTTACAACTTCTTTCTTCAGCGACAAGTATGATTCTTCAGTTGACCACTTCTGAACTCTCTTCGTTAAGAATGCCGGTTCCTTACGATGCTGCAATTCGAAAAAGATTGATGAGTCCGGTCTAACGAAATGCTTGATACGTTTTTCCCCAAAATCTTCTGTTTCAGGCATTTGCTGGCAGTCAGGACGGGTTTGGTTCTGATATTTAAGCATTGCATTTGCCATTTCCTTTTTATCCTGATCTGCTACCCTGGCGCTAAACAAAGCCAGTGTCACAAGACCTTTACTCAAGTACCAATCCAAAGATGGTCTTTTGAGTTTAACGTAGGCAGCTTCTACCATGTTAATCGTTTCTGGGTCTCTAACTTTAGTTTTTGCCTCTTCCAGCAGTTTCAGCAAATCCACATCCAACTTGGGTGCATCTGTGGCGTTTACCCAAGTTGGATGTGGATTTGCTGAAACTGCTGGAAGAGGCAAAAACTAAAGTTAGAGACCCAGAAACGATTAACATGGTAGAAGCTGCCTACGTTAAACTCAAAAGACCATCTTTGGATTGGTACTTGAGTAAAGGTCTTGTGACACTGGCTTTGTTTAGCGCCAGGGTAGCAGATCAGGATAAAAAGGAAATGGCAAATGCAATGCTTAAATATCAGAACCAAACCCGTCCTGACTGCCAGCAAATGCCTGAAACAGAAGATTTTGGGGAAAAACGTATCAAGCATTTCGTTAGACCGGACTCATCAATCTTTTTCGAATTGCAGCATCGTAAGGAACCGGCATTCTTAACGAAGAGAGTTCAGAAGTGGTCAACTGAAGAATCATACTTGTCGCTGAAGAAAGAAGTTGTAACCATTAGGGTGATTAATGAGTGAGCAGAGAGATCTCTCGGGCTGTTAACTCCATCTCTACCTAGTAGTCACCGAGCTGAGATCAAGGATGAAGAAAATAGGTGAGAAAAAGGGCCTTTCAAAGAAGTTGATGAAACAAATGAACAACTTGTTTTGAACCGTCAATTTGACTATTGGTATTTTAATAAATTACTGGTTGCTAAATGTTTTACTGCCTGATGTTACTGAATGTTAGTAAAGCAGGTAATATACTTACTTCAGCAGATTGGAGTATTCATTTTGATGTATTTTGATGTTTTCGTGTATGTGTTCAAGATTCTAATGTTTTTGATTTATTATAAAAAAAATAGTGAAAAATTTAGTTTTTTTGAAATATCTCAAAAAGTAAAGCTTTTAGGCCCTACAAATGTATTACAGACTCATATAAACATGACCTTTGCGCAAATTTCGAGCTTTAACACAACATTGAACCACCAACAGATAAGGAGATACAAGCATAAGGTGGTAAAACCCACCGCGCGTAAGCAACAACCCTTAATTGGAGGTGAACCACCGTCAAACGATATCCGGTGGCTCTCAAACTTCACGTGAGCTTTAGTTAAGAGATTTGGCAACTTTTTGGAAGACTTTATCAAAAATCGGTGACATTCACCCAAAATTGGTACACCCTACTGATGAGTCCCTTGAACAAGGACAAAACGTGTCGCAACGGATTATTTACTGTCATATTGTCATTAAATCATTATTCATTTCATGAAACAATGTCCCTTGTCCTGAACTCCTTTGACTACACTCGATTGAATTTAAGATGAGAAATATGTGTGCTCCTTTTTGTTTTGAAAATAACGACTAGACAAAACGCAAACAACAAATTTCATCAACTAGCAACAGAGTGCTATTAAGAGTATAATAATATCTCGTCGAGAGAAATTGAATTAAAGCCTATTTTAACGCTGTGAAAAAGCAATACAAGCCATTGAGTGGCAATCAAATACCTACCATTAATGACAAATAAACATTGCAAGGTCAACATGTCAAAAGCATGAATTGAATCCTTCAATGCAACGACAAAAAGAGAGGCAGGTCCAGCTTGCAAGCTCACTATATCGCTGGGGAACTGAAGCCTACACACCTGCTCCCCATTGCGTAAAGAAATGATGGAAACACTGGCGAAGATTTGCTTGCTGCAAAAAAATGGGTAGAAACATGTTGAAACAAATGGATCCCGCAAGCAATTTCGCAAATTCGAACAATCGGTTGCAATAATGCACAGTAACTCAGAAAAAAGGCAGGATACAAGTTGGGCGAATCTTGATGTGAAATTCAAGGGTTAATTTCTTTTAGTGGCAGTGATATAAAAAGTAGTGGTACCGAAACAAAATGGCACTGTTGAGTGTTGAATTAAATCTCATATAAAACTGTAACTACAAAAAACTATTTCAATAGCGCAAAAAGCTGAAAAAAATATGTTTTCACACTTTTTGCTAAGGCTTATTTTTTCGATCAGTGACCTAAATTTTACGTGAATACCGAAAAAATTTCGGCCATTATAGTCAAACTGACTGAAAAAATTAAAGCATTTATATTTTTGCATTTGAGCTCAGAAATTGTGCTATCAATTATGAAAATAACCTGAAACATTTTCGAAATCACTAAAAATATTTTTCAAATTCGGACATGTTACTGAAAATTTGGGTAAAAAAGTGAACTCACAACTATGGTTCAAAAAAGGCATATATCAAAAAGCAGCCTCTATTTCCATGCAGAAAGCATGATTGTCTCACGAGATCTGTTCAAATTAAATCAGAGCAAAATGTGTCAGATGATTTAGATCAAAGCAAACCTGTCTGTGGCTAAGCATATCGCCAGCAATGGTCTTTTTGCTTGGAGTTCATCAACTCTCACTGAAAATAAGAAAGTTCAATGCTGCACAGAATCAAATAGTGGTTTTACTGATTGTATAATGACATCAATACTGGGAGCTGAGTGGTTCGGAGAGGCACAACAAGAGGGATAAAACACGTGTGAATCCTCACTTGCCACTATATTACGAAATTTTGTTAGTAGTTATACTTTGCCATGATATGAAACAACTAATTTTGCTAAAAATATGTGAAAATGGTTTAAGCGATTTTTTTTCTCTCTTCAGTCTTCACTTGGACTATGAAATACGCTTTGCATTTTTGAATGATAAAAAATTAAGCGTGGCGAAAATCTCGTGTCAGAATTAAATTCGTACTTTTTGCGACCTGAGGAAGATCACTGCGCAATGCATCATGAGGGTTACGAAATTCTAAGCTTTAGAACCAAACTTTACGTCTTACAACTCTTTCTGAACGCTGCACAATATCATTCCAAGAGTCGTGGGAAGTCACTATGTAAACATCGTTGCCAATGTAATAAATTTTGCAATATCGTAACCTTCATAAGACGTTGAATAAATTGGCCCCTAGGCCAGTCACGAAAGAAATCATAAAGCACTGGTGACGATTAACAAAAAATCACCTCAATGACATTATTGCAATCGTTATAAAATGTTCTTTGCACTCCACATGCAAATAGTGAAACATCTGGAAAATTTATTGCACCAATGATGAGCACAGCAGCTAGGCAATTAACCTCAAAAAGACAGCTGGCAAATCCAGTTTTATCTTCGTATAACAAAGATACCGTAATCAGCTGGCGGCCCATTGTTCCTTTGTAGTAATTGCCTAGTCAAACAGTCCTGCCCATTCCCAAAATTTTAAAAATATTTTGAAAATTGCAATAACAATGTCAGCGATTGAAGTTTCCAGTACCCTCCAATCTTTGCAGAGTGAATAGTACTGCGAAAACAAAAGCGCTTTTGCAATATCATAGAAGTGTTTCTAGAGAGAATTCATTCAGAAGAAAACTCAAAAAGCTTTGCCAAACTTGGAAGTTAAAATTTTACGCAAATCGGTCAAGTTCCAAACTTTTTCACTTAGCTTTATCAAAAAAATATTTTTTTATACAAATTTGAACTTGAACAAAACTCAGTACGTCTTCGTCAAACTCGAAGTATCAAACACCAAAAAAAAAAAAAGATCTACAACTCCAGCAGGGATTTGCAAAAAATGACCCAACTTAAATTACATTTTTGCAGTCGTATAATTATTTAGATCAACATAGTTCATCCCGAGCTCTTACTGAAGTTTCTTTTTAAGCCAAAGCTCAACTTCAAATTCGAAAAGGCCGTACCATGCACAACATCAATAACAAAAAATCCACCACACTAACAATGGAGAATGACCATATAACAACTCACTAGAAGGTGGAGGAGGAGGTAACAAACAAGATGTTTTAACCGGTCCATCCCGCAGAGAAAACATCTCTTGCGCGTCTCCATTAACCTGTTAAAAGTAAAAGATTACGAGCTCTAAGGAAAAAACTCAGTTGCCCACACAAATCAGCATAGACGTTTAGCATGAAAGAGACATTGTTCACTACAGCGTCCATCACGAGTGACAGGGTAGGCGATGCCAGCTCATCTAGAGCAGCAAAACCTCTTTTAGCTGTCGGCAGCAAAGAAAAATACGTAACTGAAAATGATAGTTGTAACAATACAACTCTTAGTCTTACTATTTGTGCAGTTTCACAGCCTTTACTTGCTATAACAACTAGGATGATTACTGCTTATTGCTTGTATTGTTTCAAAATAATTACGTATTCCCTTTCTCTCTGAACAAAATTTTTTTTTGGAAAAACAGTACATCCTAAGTGGAGTTGACTAATCAAGGGGCTTATTATCCATTTTTCACTCTGTTCAACATCAACAGGACAAATCTATATTCTACTGATACGAAATACGACACTTTTTTCTCATATAAAATATAAAGTTTTTTCAAAGGCGCTTTCAAAATAAATCCGACGAAATAAAGCGCTGGAAACCACACTCAATTTTCAACTTTTAATCATTTCAAAACTCAGTAGATTCAGTTTACTTCAAATAATGTTTCGTGAAGAAATATGTGGGTCAAGTGCACAACAGAGCAAACACTTTCATTGCTGCCATTAATAGATAGTAGTTATGAGCAGCATCTAAGGTGATATCACAGGGTTCGAAAAATTTTTTTTTGATTGTGTAAGATGTTGGGGCCGTTTTGTTAAAAAACAGTCGTTAATTCATAAGCCTATGAGGATAATGATGGAAAACGCTAAGATTTGAAATGACATAAAACATTTTGCAACGTCATAAATATGTCATTAAATCTCACAGTAAACAAATGAGATGCAATAACCGATCAATGCACACAAAGCAATTAAAAATATAAAAAACTAAAAAACAGCATACAATGCAAAGAAAAGAGTACGACATAAACAGAAAATAAATAAATGATATTTTCAAGAAAAAAAAATGGCATAAATTAAGAACTTTATAATTGGGGCTGTTCACTATCCAATGACCAACCCTCCATGTTAATCAAATAAAACTTCGGTAGTCCAATCTTGAAAAAAACAATTTTGCAAACCAGAAGTATACTCCATTATACAATATACATATAAGCCCATGCACCAAGTCTGGCCAGCTAATTATAAGACGAAATGCTGTGTGTTTTCGACCCAACGATAGTTAAGCAAAAATTCTAATATCATAAAAATGTAATTTCATACTGTACTTCTTCGAAAAACCAATGAATCGTACTTCAGTACCCTTACAAGAAGTTTAACATCTTAAAATAGTAAATGAGATCGAAAAAAGCAGCAGAGAAACCCAAGTGTTATCATAACTGTGTAGCTATTTGACTCGCATTCCTATCAACAAACAAAAAACTACTGGTATGTTGTGCACATAATAGTTGACGTAGCCGTACGTTGTACAAATCTTTGGTAAATAGTCCGCAGAAGTAAAAGAATTCTTTCATTCATACGTAGTTACGGACGAGCCGAGCGCTATGCAACTGTCTAAACACACCAACTCGGAGCACCTTTTTAGGGGTTATGTTTGCAAGCACTTTTGTCTGGATGGGCCACCACAATAAGTAACATACTTGGCTCTAACAGAATATAAACGCTCTCCAAACTGAGCTATTGCAGCCACAACTGGAAGAATAAAACGCACTCCATTCGAAAGGAGAAAAATTTTGGTCTGTGTGAGAAGTCATTTACTTTGACAAACAAAGGATTTCAACTCCAACAACTATATATTTAAAAGATCATTATACATATAATAGTTATTGACATTTGCTTTCAGTTAGTTATTACTAAATATCCAAACATCAGAAATCATGATCAAAATAATACCAAAGATCATTTGGGTAAAACATGATAATCAAGTGACAAAATTTTGGTGTATTGGAAATGCTCTATGATACACCACATATTTAGAAACACTTCTACTATTGATGTTTCTTCAAATTGCCTCTTTAAAACAAGCGTGATCAGCGACCAAAAGCTGCATTAAATGAAGATTCTTACCGATAAATACCACATCTGAACGCCGTTCATATATCCGAGAATAAGAAACAGAGATGAATTATCCTGCTCCAAACTCTCATAACCATAAGCTTCAGCATAGGTGAAGAACCGCGCCCACACAATAGCTTCCTTTTCATCAGTTGGAACAGAGTTAGAATAAGCCTGAAAAGTATGTATGTAGCATTTAGAAATAGCTCCGATTTTTTTAACAGCGCAGAACACTGAAATTCACCAACCCAACAGTGGTCAAGCGGATAGAACTTCTGTTATTGAAACGATCAACTTGGGTTCAATTTCTGGTCAATTCAAGCCAAAGACTGTAAAAATTGATATTCACAGTTTCCTACTTCACATTACCCAAACAATGAGGTAGGGGAAGCTTCCACCATGTGTGGTAGACAGTTGGGCAAGTAGCAGCTTGATATCCAGGCAGAAAAGTCCATCTGCTGTCTCCTAGTTCAGCCAATGATAAATGACGACAAAATCATAAGATTTATAAAGTAACCTAATTACCATTAAGTAGCCAAGCATCTTTTCCAAAGCCATTACAACATAAAAAAAGTAAATAGCAACAAGATATACACACAAAAAGATAAAAAGTGGAAATCTTTTCATGAGGAAGAGTTAGTAAAAATTTACTTCAGTTTTGAAACAAAGCAAAAACACTTGTCCTTTACGTAGTCGGTATGCAAACCAAATTAAATTTAAATATTCAGCATTTAAACTGGTGTTTTTACTAAATGTATCCAAAGCTACTAACACAATGCAAAAAACTTTTAGTCAAACACAATTATCACCAGCAAAAGAAGGCAGAAAACATAAATCAATAGATTTTTAGATCCCATATTAAACTAGCTGGAAATTATGATATACTGCCATACAAAAACTATTGTCCTTGACCATGTACCCAAATGATTCACACTTCAATATTCATACGAGTGCACAAAAACAAACAGCAGACTTTTAAGTGGCTTTTTTTTCAACAACGAGGTGCAGTTTCAACAAATGGCTTTTATCACTTTTATGTTCATACATAAGATGCACCAAAGCTAAGGAGCGCTAAACAAAATAAAACTTTTAAGGCTTTCAGCAACTCTAATACAGCCCTGAATAACTCTAAATTAAATCACAAAGGCAAAGAGAGTGCAACCTGATGTAAACATAAGCCTATGTAACCATTAGACCAATTTTCATCAGCAAATTAGCATTTTTGTTGGGTACATGCCAACTCATTTTTGGATTTTCCATTATTTACTGTTAGAAAATCGCCTAATTTTTGGGCGCAGGCCGACTCACCAAAACCTAAGAGGGAACACTGACATAAGCTGCACATGACAATAAGGTTTATATGTTAGATTTTTTTTAATTTTAAGTATTTCAGGTGCACCTTAAATTCAAAAAATACTGTGTCTAAATTTAGTGCTTTACTTGCCTGATGAAGACCTTTGACAAAGCTCATCACACTTTCCATATATGACTTGCTACTGCAAATATGAAAAATGGTTAAGGTTACATTATTAGGCATGAGAACCAAGCATAAGATATATATTTGATATAATTTGCAAATAAAAAGTCTAATTCATAATTTTATGATTATCCTTAATTTTCAAATCAAGATTTGTTGGTATTAAAGTTATATTGACAATCTTGTAGCCTGTGGTTGATATAAAGGTTTCAAAAAGAGCTAAATAAAAAAAGAGTTTTGAAATCCAAATATTAGGGAAGATTTTATTCACACCATATGGTAGAGTTAATAATCTAGTGCATTGTTTTAATTGAACTTATATTACCATTCACAAAGTGATTTTGTGACCAACAGCACTCTTTTTATAGAAAGGTAGAATATCTGGCAACTGTCACTGTACTACTGCAATATGAAATCATTGGTTGAAAAAGGGCAATCATAAAAATATTCTACCCTCCCCAGAACTGTTTTGCGCTAACCTTTACTTTGTGGCGAAATCACTGTATTAAAATCACACGATCCCTGGCAGACTGGCAATGGTATAATACAATGCAGCATATACAGGGTGTTTTAAAATGAGATCCTCCCTCTCTACAGCATAAACTAAAATACAAAAATGCTCAAGTCATACTGCTATAGAGCATGCATTTAAGCCATTTATTCAAGCTTTTCACCAAATCAGAGATACTTCATGGAACCTTCACTTGCCTGCCCCATAGCCAGCATTCTTTAGAGGTGTAACCTCAGCAAACCACAAAAACGGTAATGAGTCGAATTTTTCCTAGTATATTCACTACAAATCGTATGTTGATGAGAATAATTTGGTAAACCAAGGCAGTTTTCTGTAAGCCCTTCAAAATAACCTTTAAAGATGACTACACAGTACAGAAGCTTTTATCAAGATTTAGGTCAGAAGTGAGAAGCGCTAATAATGCACCACCATTTCAGGCTTTAACCAGGTTTGCCAATCTACCTAATTTTTCCTAAATCATTAGCTATGTGGGTTTACCTAATTAGATTACTTGACATATAAAAAAAAAAGAATCAAGTTGAAAAATAGCTCAGGAAAAACTTACATTATTGAACTTCAAACCAGACTATTAAACAAAATCTAATTAATTTATATGTAAGCTGTAGAGGGGGGCTCTAATTTTGAAACATCCTGCATATGCATATATATATGACTTTTTTATATCTACTTTAAACAAGCACTCAGATTGGATTTTTTTTGCTCGATTTTCACTCAAAAACATTTGGCAAATCTGAAGAATAACTTCACCAAATTTGAGCTTTCTACAACCTTATGTTCTAGATATATAACAGATTAGATTTCCCTTAGAAAGGCATTTTTTCCTTAAAAATTTGGTCAGGGTTGCCAGTTAGAAACAAAATTTAAAAAATTTACTGCATGTTCCTGATTCTCGATGGTTTGCGGCAGAGTTATTGCAAAACAAAGTAAAAGTTTACAACTGTAAAATTAGCTGCTTTCCAATAAATGTGAGCCATCTTTCCAAAATGAATCTTCTGTCACAATAGTAACAAAATCGCAACACTGAAGTATGAGGAAATCAGCTAATTTTGCATTGCAACATCTTGAAAACAGTAAGACACGGAAAGCTCAAATTTGGTGGGAATGCATTTTAGACCTTTTCCAACATATGATCAAGAGTGAAAAACTTGACTTGAATGCCTTTTCAACTTACTTTGCAGGCTCTGGTGAGACTGTTCTACCACCGTTGCTGTCATATCGTCGTCTAATTGACAATTTATCGACATTTACGGCAGAAGCAGACATGGTATAAATCAGACCAACTCTACAGCGGAAGAAAAAATTACCAAAACAAATTTTATCAATACATTATCAAACAATTCACATACATTTAACAACAAATTTTTAATCTGAGAAAAACAAAACATACTTGTGCAAACTGTAACAACTGTAGACATTATAGTACTGTTTCAACTAATGATAATGACATATTGTAGTTTCTGTAATTGCATGTTTATTTCAGATTTACCAAGTTGCTTAGGCCAGGAGACACTGAAGGGACCTTTTTGGTTGTCGAGCCAAGCTGCCAGCTGCCCTCCTCTCTACGACACACAGTGAAAGCTTCACAACTGTCCTTTTTTTTATTACTAAACTCAAAGCATAAGCAGTAAACAACAATTTTGATGGTCTTTAATTTGACCCGACTGGGAATCAAACTCGAGTCAACTATTTCCACAACAGATCCTCTATCCACTTGACCACTATCGGTTAATGACTTTCATAATTCAGTAATTATGAGCTTCATAATTACAACATAGAATAACAATCATTACTTTTATAATCACCAAAATGATATTGCCATGATACTGTAGGTCTATTCAAAACAAAATAAAAAAAATGCTTTGCAATTTTGTTTTAACAATAAAAACTAACATTGGAAATTCAAAAAATTCGGTATTTATTCTAATTGAAATTACTATAAAATGTATTTAAAAGGTTTAAAATCACTAATCAGTCTCGATATATAGCTAAGTACTCCCAGGAACAGCATATCTGATATAAAACTAAACTTCTCTTATAAAACTAGCAACTAGCCTAAACTAGTAAAACAAAAAGCTACCGTCAACCGGGGCGACTTTGAACGCTGGAGTGACTTTGAACACTTCACTAAAACAAACTTTGTTTTCAGTTAAATACTTTTCAAGACCAAGAGCAGTCTCTTACTAGGTTAGTGTTTGAACTTTAATAGATTTTTTTTCTTTTTTGCCGGACTAGCACCAGGTCACGTGACAATAACGTCATCATTTCAAAAAAACAATTCTCAAAAACAGGGCGATTCATTACACCATTACTATTGACATGTAGATCCCCGAGTCAGGACAATTAGCAATAGACGATTGCAGGCTCGAACACATGACAATGTGATCGGCAGTGTACCGCCCTCACCACTCGGCCACGCATTTTGTTTTTTTTTTCATTTTTGAGGCGGAGTGCCAATTTAAAAAAAAAGGGAACCGGAGTGTGACTTCAATTAATCTTCTAAGCCGTAGTGATAGTTGGCAGTAGAATGAGCAATTATTTTTGCTCTCTGGGAATGGAATATCAAAATATGTGATTAGGCTACGCTTATCCAGGTTATTGAGCAATATGACAATTGGTTTGAATTTTTTGTTGAAGCGTATTTTTGTATTGGAGTATTTCAGAGCGGAGTGTTGTTGTAAAATTTTGGAGCCGGATTAGAGCCAGAGTCGGTGAAAAAATTTTGGAGTGGATTCAGAGTGGAAAAATTAGCCACTCCACAACGCTCTAATTCAAAGACATTCCAGGCGAAGGCAACTTTGCGCTTATAAGTGAAGGTTTAAGTGCATGTTGGTAGGTAGTTCAAAGTCGCCCCAGAGAGCGGGGCAACTTTGAACGCTTTTTGAGGTAGAATATATGGCTTATGAGAGCGAAATATTTTTTTAGTTATGACAGTTCCAGTTGCTGAGGCCATAAGTGTTACGTTCAGCCTATAAGCACTTTTCTTGCTTAAACCTGGCGGAAGTGACAAGTAAAAATGATTCAAAAACGTTCAAACTATTACAGCCAGCATTTAAAAGCTTAATCAAATCAAATCTTTCATGATTTTCATTAGTTTAAATCATTGCTGTACTACATCGAAGCATGTGGCGAGTTTGCACTGTGCGGGGCTCATCTCTGTGTCATTGGTTACCAGTGATCTCGTCACATGGTGATTTCGTCACAGTGATTTCGCCACAAAGTGAGGGTTAGGGCAAGACAGCTCTGGGGATAGTAGAATAGTTTAATGACTGCTGTTCTTAGTCAATTCCTAAATTTCAATACAATGGTAGTATAACACGGTTAGCAGATAGGCCTATTCTGTCTTTTCTTGTGCTCAAAATGCCGTCTGTCACGTAATCATTTGTGACGAAATCACTGTGACGAAATCACTTTGTGACGAAATCACTGGCAACCGTGTCATTGAGCCTGGGCAACACAGCTTCATTTGAAGAAATGTCGCAGCAGTAATGAGCCATTGGCAACACTGTCCTATTAGACTGGTCCGAGAATTGAACTACAAACAACCCACTCTGGAGATGAACACGTTACCACTCGACCAAAATTTGTTTTTACATTTAGAATGCAGTAAGCCTGTAAGAATGCAGTAGCCTACCTGGGGTGTCGTTACGCATAAGGCGTCAGCTTTATTTTGGAATCTCTGCTACTTGCGTATGAGTGTGCGAGCACTCTTGCTCCTCTCAGTCTCATGCATGCACTCATTAGGGTTAGGGCTAGATCTGGGGAATAGCTTAGATTGGAGAGAAGGAGAGAACACATGTGCGCTCATACACGAATTGCAGAGCTGCCGAAAATAAAAACGTTGGCTCATACTTAATGACATCCGTCTACCTGCCGACTCAGTAGCCTTCTTGATACACAGACTCTGGACTGGTTGCTTGACATCTGATACATACTGCATAGGCCTAGGCCTGTTGATAACTACCGGTATGTACTAGGCAGCTAGGCTACCTCTGACTTAAACTGGTCAGTTTGCTTTCTCTTGTCAGTTGTCAAGATTATAGGCCAGACTGTCAAGTGGTATTTTGGCTAATCTACAATATCAAACTTAAAAATTTATTTTAACAAGAGAATACCGGTAGGTACTGGTACGTACTACCCTACTGATAGAAAACACGTAATTTTGTCTTTAAGCAAAATGCCACTCTAACTTTCAGACTTTAAACTTAACCCAAACTTTAATCGCCACCCTAACTTTGATATTAATCTAAACTTTCACGGAATTCTGCGTCAAAAATTTTCTGTTTTCGACACTGTACAGTCCACTGACAGGTACAGTACCGTAAGCAGTAGGGTAGCTCTAGCTACAAAGCTAGGCAACAAGTTGTTCTAAATACTAGCCTATGCTTAGGCTATTTAAAATAACTGCCAGGCTACTAGCCGTACAGTACCGTATCCTACTACGCAAGCTGCTAACTAGTACGGTAATTTAGTTACCAGTAGTTTCTAATCAATTGTTTTATTTAGCCTAGGCTATTCGTAGCCTACATTTTTGGTTTTCCGCAATTCGACAAATAAAATTGTGTCTGTAGTTTATGTATGCCTAGATAAGCTGGTTGGAAACAATTGTGGTTAGTTACTATGCTTGCGTTGCCTCTTCTTTGACCCTTTGGCCTACCTGTAGTTCAACAATCCATCAGCTGACACTCAAAACAAAAGAAAACTAGTCAGCCGTATCCGCATAAACAGAATGATGCGGAGTAAATCACAAAAGTACGGCAAAACAAAACAAAGCCACTGTACTGGGCTGTGACAAAGCCAAAGTGAACCAAAAGCAACTGATATTCATCGACAATTTGCGCATACGGAACTTTAAAATTGTGCTTAAATATATTATTCTAAGAAAAAACAGTAAAATATAAAGACATGGACCATAGGCGTAGCCAGGATTTTTGATTGGGGGGGGGCCCAAACCACAAATCACATGCAATGACGTCATCGGAAACTTCGAAAGAGAAATTTTTTGCTGGGGCAAAAATATTGTAGAATGGAAAATCAGAAGCCGTGGCCTGGTGTTGGCATGTAACTATGAACTCGTTCAAGGAGAGGGCTTAAACCAATAGTTAAAATGCGAAAATGTCTAAATTGGGAGACGTATTGAGTAAAGAAGTGTACTGTAATTCAAACGTATCACAAACGGGGCTTCGCCCCCAGTCACCGGATGCTATGGGGGTCAGGGGGCTTCGCCCCCAGCCGCTGGGCAATTTTCGTAATTTTTTGGAAAAAAAACTTATTTTAATATCTTTGGATCACATTTGGACGTATTTAGAGCCATTTGAATTACTGCATTTTTAACATTTGAAAGCCAATTGAAAAAATTAAGTCGTTTAGTCCAACTTTTGCTTGCAATTTAAGTCCAAAACATGGTTAAAATTTTGCGTTTTGGGGTTAAATTTTGTAAGTGATTTGGCCCAGGAAGAAGAAAAGTACATGGCCTCCTGCAATATTTCAGCAGTAAATAACAATCCAGAGGAATATTTTCTTTAGAGGTGTTACGAACGATAAAGTCTTTCTAACCCGGTCTTGCGATATGTGTCAGTTTGCCGAATCGTTTCTCGTTAAAGCTTATTTGTTAAATTTGAATATCTGCCAAAACTTGCCAATCCGAACCGTTTTGTATTTTCTGCACGGCGACGATGCGGAGTATTATAGCCAACTTCAGTAACGTGTAGGAGAGCTATGCCAAACTCTCCCAATCCCTTTCTCCTTCTGACAACTGAGCACTTGAATCTGATTTTTAATGGAATTTATAATTATATTGAATAAAGAAAAATACAGAAAAAATAAAGTAGTCTCAAAATACGATGGAAGGGCCAATTCAGGGCCTTTCTTTCAATCTACAAGACTGTCCCCTCACAGTCAATAGTCACATCCATAAACAAAGATGGAGAGGAAGAGAAGGGAAGGGAAGGGATCGCAAAACGCAATTTACCCAAGTTAAGCAGCATTTAACACATATCACCAAAAACTGATACTGTTCACTTCACTCATTTTTGTCACTACCGGTACTCCATTCTCAGGCTCCAAGCAGGTTTAAATAGTTTCAAGTAGTAAAAAACACGTGGCATCGCCTATTGTCTAGCATCAAAGGCCAGAAATTAACAAACAAAGGCTGTCACTGCTAGTCTACAGCTGCCAGTCTACACAAATAATGCACAAAAAGAACACAACGATTCTAAATACAGTCTAATTGGCCTTTGAAGGTCTTTGAAGATGCGCTTTTGAAGATGAGCTAATTCGCAGCTTATTTTTAACAAAGGACAATAATTACTCATTAATTTAAAGGCGGTGAATCATCCAGCCAATTCCGGTAGTTTACAACAGCTAAAATTGAACTTTAATTTTTGATATTTTTTGTTTTAATTTCGGGACTGCAGTTGCAAAGATATTCAACAAATGCAAAAAGATGTCCCCCCGAAAAAAGTATTTGGAAACTCTGAGTTTTGTTCTTCCCGCCAAAATCACAGTAGTCCTAATGGTTTAGAGAACTGTGGTAGGCCTAATAGTTTAGAGATAGTTTGTTTCTAAATAGTTTAGGCCTAATTAGGCCTAACTATCTCTAAACTATTTGGCCTAATAGTTTAAAGATAGTTAGGCCTAATAGTTTAATAAGATTACAGTAGGCCTAGTAGTTTAGACTCAGAGAACTGTGGTTTTGGCGGGAAGATCAAAACGCAGAGTTTCCAAAAACTTTTTTCTGGGGGACATCTTTTTGTATTTGTTGAATGTGTTTGCAAACGCAGCCCCAAAATCAAAACAAAAAATATCAAAAATTATAGTTCAATTTTAGCTATTGTAAACCACCGGAATTGGCTGGATGATTCACCGCCTTTAACTTAAACACCGATTAGACAATGACAAATGATCTTTTCGATTTAAGTCACAAGATTGCAAAATCCAATAATTTATTAGACACAAATGCACAAGCAAAGATTTAAATTGGGTCTTCAGTCATTAGTTGAAAGCAGGCAGATTATTTTTAATGATTTTAAAGGCGGTGAATCATCCAGCCAATTACGGTGGTTTACAATAGCTAAAATTGAACTATAATTTTTGATATTTTTTGTTTTAATTTTGGGACTGCGGTTGCAAAGATATTCAACAAATACAAAAAGATGTCCCCCCGAAAAAAATTTGGATACTTTGAGTTTTGATCTTCCCGCCAAAACCACAGTAGGCCTAATAGTTTAGAGATAGTTTATTTCTAAATAGTTTAGGCCTAACTATCTCTAAACTATTAGGCCTAATAGTTTAGAGATAGTTAGGCCTAATAGTTTAATAAGATTACAGCGATTACAGTAGCCTAATATAGAGAACTGTGGTTTTGGCGGGAAGAACAAAACTCAGAGTTTCCAAAAACTTTTTTCGGGGGATATCTTTTTGTATTTGTTGAATATCTTTGCAAACGCAGCCCCAAAATCAAAACAAAAAATATCAAAAAATATAGTTCAATTTTAGCTATTGTAAACCATCGGAATTGGCTAGATGATTCACCGCCTTTAACAAGAGGTTATTGTTTTGTCACGAAATTAAGCAGTTATAGGAGTACATATACGGCCAGGGGGCCCAGGCCCTCTCAATTCAATAATTTGTTCAATGAGCATTCCCCTTACTGTAGCTAGTTTTTTTCAAAAGTATTTTGTTGCATAAAAACTGGCGAAGTGGAGGTGAATTATTACGTAATGAAAACTGTACAATAGATAGTTACGCCTACAAACTATGTTATTGCCCGGGCCGGATTTACATTGCGTTGAACCCCTGGCACTGCAATATTTTCCTTCCAAATACAGATGGAGACCAAAAAAAGTCTTATCTGAGCGCGGGGCCCCTGGCACTGCGCCATATGTTAAATCCGTCCCTGGTTATATTGCATTAGGTTTATGAACAAGTTAAATGAGGGCCTCAATTAGCAACTTTTAGGTTGGCAAACATTAAATTGAAGAAGACTAGGTCCCCTGGAAGAATATTATTGTTGGGGGCCCATTTAAATAGGGGGCCATTTAAATATTACTGTAGGGGGTCTATTTAAATTGGTTAGCAAAGAATAAATTGAGGGGGCGTGGGCCCCCTGGATCAATATTATTTTGGGGGGGCCATTTAGATATTATTGTAGGGGGCCCATTTAAATTGGTTGGCAAAAATTAAATTGAGGGAGCCCATTTAAATTCAGCGTTTTGTTCAATCAGCATTTTCCATGGCTAATTTTTTTAAAAAGTGTTTTTTACGTAAAAACTGGCGAAGTGGAGGTGAATTAATGAATTGTTATAGACCGGTTTAGTGATGACATCACAATGCCCATTGTCTGGTTCTTACTGCAGATCGTAGTAAAATTCGCCCATTTAAATCAATGGTAAAATTATTACATACACGCAACTTCAAACAACCACTGTAGGTTAATGGGTGGCGTTTTTTGTTTGATTTTACTTTTATTTGAAGGGCCAAAGCTTCGTAATTCCATTTCAGGTTATTTCCGGGGTTAAAAGTCTTTATAAATGCGTATTAAACTCATTTTTAAAAGGGCACTTTTGCACCGTAAAATAGCGTTTTAACGCTTATTTAATGACCTGTGATAGTTCTGAGCAGAGTTGCGATGGGCATATAGGACAAAAGAGTAAAATAATATTGTGCTTCGCACCAGGATGCGATCATACAAGCGAAAAGAGTAGTTGCAAATTCTACCGATTTCCTAAGAATAGCAATTTGGCTTCAAAATGGGAATCACGCAGCAGGTAAGCTTGTTTTATAATCAAAACTAATCACTATATGAAGTCACGTTTTTCGATATAAGATTAGGAGAATTTCAAGCAATATTATTTATGTTCACTTTTTTTGTTCTTCTGCAGGAACAATGGTCTAAAGCACTGTTGCTAACTAACAGCCAGGTTCTTCGATGGAGGAGGAGTTGGGCAAGTTGACCCTAACCCTGACGAAAAGGAAAACTGTTAAGTTTTCTAATTTTATTTATTGGGCACACTTTTTGCAGGTTTTTCGACTAGTCTCAATTTCTGCCAAAAGCCCTGCTCAAAGGACGTGCATGGAGCGCCAGGAGTCCAGATTCAAAACTGGAGCGCCTCGCTACCCTAGTAATGATCTTTTTTGTTTAAGTTTTAGACCCTTTTTTGGCAAAGACACTTTTGCTTTAACAAGTGGTTTTTAAAAAACTTTAAATACTTTCTCAGTGACGACCTGTAACCATTATATCTGAAGTACGACCTAGGTATTCTACAGTAGAGGTAGATCCCTGCCGGTAGTATTTTCATTTTTGAGAATAGGCCAACTAGGTTGGGTTGTTCGTGGAGTGCCCGCTAAAACATCAATCCGGCCCAGTGGTGCACCCAGAATTTTCAAAGAGGGGAAGAGAAAATGTTTCAAAAAAGGAATATTTTCGCTGCCGAATTTTTGGCCTTTTTTACTGAAAATAAGGGTTTCCACTCTATTTTCAGACAAAAATTAGCTCACTTCGTTCTCGTTTGCTAATATATTGTCAAATAAATCGATCTAATGGCTTTTTTGGCGTCGCATTCACCCCGCTTTCAAAAATTTTGGATACGTTTGTTTAAAAAAGGTGACTTTTATTGACATCTTGGGCCAAAATTTCACAATATTTTTTTCGGTTTACTTAGGCATCTTTTGGTTTTACTTTGGCATTTTGGGCTGCCTCGTGGCGCAATGTCATTTAAGGAAGAAATAATTATTATAATAGCAGTTTTTTGTCTAAAAAGCCCTTTTCTCTACTAAATATCGTAAGTGACATTACTATGGGACTGGATGTAGGTGGATTTAGCTCTCCTAGACATTACCCCTGCAGGCCCTGCCGCGCTTATTGTATACGCCTGTATTTGCGACTTTAATTTTGCATTCACAAAATAATACAAAATCATTTACTTTGCTTTTACCTTTCTACACTATGAGCTGTTAATTTAGAGCTGTAGCCTTCATTCATTTCTAAAATTGTTGCTGACCTTTTTTTGGTCTTAGATTGTTCTTGACTTCACATTTCGCTATGTTTATGATTGTTTTGCAATTGATTTTCTGTACAGTATATCCCGTGAAGTTGTCCAGAAACGCTATTCTGTGTCATATAAGTACTCTTTTTAAAATGAATTTAATACGCTTTTATAAAGACTTTTAACCCCGGAAATAACCTGAAAAGGAATTACGAAGCTTTGGCCCTTCAAATAAAAGTAAAATCAAACAAAAAACGCCGCCCACTAACCTACAGTGGTTGTTTGAAGTTGCGTGTATGTAATAATTTTACCATTGATTTAAATGGGCGAATTTTACTACGATCTGCAGTAAGAACCAGACAATGGGCATTGTGACGCGCCACTAAAACGACCTATTGAAAAATAGTACAATAGAAAAATAGAAAAAAAAGTTCTTTACCGCACATCCCCTCCGTGTAATTCAAGGATTGTTTTTTGTTTATGATATAGGCATAGCAAGCAAGGTCTGCAGCAGAGGTGGAGTCGAGGACACAAGGCTCGAGGCCAAGGCCAAGGTCAAGGACACAAAAAAAATCCGAGGCCAAGGCCAAGGACAGCCTTTCCGAGGACAGACACTCTTGAGGCCAAGGACAGGAATGCTCGAGGCCAAGGCCAAGGCCAAGGACCAAGGACACAAGCGCAAGTGCTCTCCGAAAAAAAAAAGGTCTCCACAAAAATTTTTCAGGCGATCTCAAAAAAAACAAAAAAAAAGGTCTTCACAAAAATTTTTCAAGCGATCTCCACGAAAACACGTTTTCCAAAAAAATTTTTCAAGCGCTCCACAAAATTTTAACAATTCAAAAAATACTGCTGTCCTCGAGCCGAGGACAGGCCAATTTTCGAGGACTTGAGGCCTCGAGGCCAAGGCCAAGGACTTGACCTTCGAGGCCAAGGACTTCAAAATCTGTTCTCGAGGACTCCACCTCTGGTCTGCGGGCATAGCAGGCAAGGTTGGCATAATAGACTAGACACAGTAAGCTGATTAGGCTGAGCAGACTTAGTAGGCTTAGTGAGCATAGTAGTAGGCCAGGCGCCAGTGTAGCACGCTGGGGGGCATAAACAACTTTTGGAGGGGTGCAAAGTAATTTTCCCCTCAAAGTCAGGATTAAAGACCAAAAAAAGAGAAAAAGTTCTTTACCGCAAATCCCCTCTGTGACTCAGGGTCGGTTATACTTTTGTTTGGGGCACAATTCTCGCCAAGGGGGCTCGTCTTTTTCCTGAGAGGGTCACGACAGGGTCGTTTGGTGTGGAACTCGGTTCTTCCTCCCAAATTCGGGATTAAAGACCAAAAAAAAAAAAAAAACAGAAGAAAGGCCTTTGTCGCAAAATCTTAGTCTACTGCATGGCGTTCATTCGATTTGACCTGCTTTTTTTTTGTTCTAGAAAGAAACTTTACTCACTTTTGGAGGGAACAAGCAGTGATTTGGAGGGCACAGCCTCGAAGTGCCAGCCCATGGTACTGGACCTGTTGCTTTCTTTTGGGGCACAATCCTCGCTTGGGGGGGCACATTTCTTGTTTGGGGGCACAAGCAATGATTTGGCGGGCACGGCCCCAAAATGACCCCCGTGGCGCTGGACCTGCTCAGTAGGCTTAGTAACAATAGTAGACATTGTAAGCATTGTAGGCTTGGTAGGCATGGTAGACGTAGTAGGCTTAGTAGATATGGTAAGCAAGTACTGTACAGTAGGCATAGTCGGCAAGGTAGGCATTGCATAGCAAAGAATAATAAAGCCCTTACTCTATACTATCCCTATTAGACCAACCGGTGGTTCATTACGTTTACATTGCTTTTACTATAAAGTAAGCTATGTCTGTTGAACAATAAATTTTGCAATTGGCTGCTGGAAGTGGTACCAGAAGCTCATTACAAACAGATTGACAAATTTTTGTCTAATAATGCCACGTAGCAGTGAGCAAAAAATAGCAGTCTTTATAGAGAATAATAATTTAGAATTGGCGAATTGCTGTGTGATATCGTATTGAAAGCACTTTTTGCAAAGTGGTTTGAAAGCCAGGTCAAAAAACTCCGATGGTATGGAATTCAGAAAACGTTTATGGTTACTGCATTTATTGGTCACTGGTCTAAAATATTGCTCTCCCTATTTTTGTGGCATGTGTTCAACGCCAATCTGCAAAGAATGCGTCAAATTAGAGTTGAACTGCAGTATGTATGAAAGCTTTATACAAACTAGTGGATATAAGCTTTGGCTTATAACTGCAAAAAATTGCGCGAATTTTTATCGAATTTTTTTGTTACTTATTTGGAGAGTGTAATAGCCAAAATAAACAAAAGTCAAAAAATCTCAACCTGCTATGTTAAGTATGTTTTACTTATTTTAGAAAAAAAAAACAAAGCAAAAACGGTCATTTGACCCCTTTGGGTCTTTTAGGGTTAATCAAATTTCGCACTTTTTGAAGCCATATGAATAACTAAATTGCTAAAATTCAGAAGTCATTTTAAAGAATTAAATAGCTTAGCCTCTTCAGCCCCCCCCCTTTACTTTAGGTCAAGTCTAAATCACGTTTAAATGCTCGTTTTTTTTAGGTTAAATTTTCAAAGAGGCTTGGCAAAGGGGCTTAAGCCCCTTTACTCAGGATGCAACTTCAAAATCTTAAATCTGCTCTAAAAATCAAAACAGCTGGTTATTGAAAAAAAATTTTTTTTCACGTATTGTTTCATGTCATAATCACCAACGAAGCACAGGTAACGATTCTATAGGCTTACATGTCTCTTTCGCGACATATCCTTTGACCCTCGAAACAGCCTCCACTCATTGCAGATTTTGGCTACGCGCCCGACTCTAATCATGTTTTTGCACTGCTAATTTCTATGCCACCAGAATTCCCCCAGATGCCACGTTTGAAAAGCATTAATTTTTATTAAAATAAGCCTAAAATTAAGTTATTTTTACAAAAAAATAAATTGTAATAAGTGCTGGGGGCTCTGCCCCCAGATCCCTTAACATTAGCCCTGTAACAACCCCCTAACATTAGCCCTCTAACATCCGACCCCTAACATTAGAATCTGCTCCAGACCCCCAAACATAGCCCCTACACCACCGCAGATTTTTGGTACGCACCTGATACTAAAAGTGTGCTGCTCATATTTCCAAGTTTTAGAATCTTACAATGAGAAGTTATTGAGCTAGCCAAATAACAACCGTTATCTTCAGTAATGAAGTAGCATCGGTATCTTTAAAATCTAACCTTTTGCAGTCTACTATACATTATGAAGGGTGACACCACGAAATTTCGCCCCGGGTGTCAACATTCTTAGCTACGCCAGTGCTCCTCCCCAAGCCACTGGGCGATTTTGTGTAATTTTTTTTTTTGATAAAATAGCTTTTTAATGTCATTTGATCACATTTCGTACGTATTCACAGCTATTTCAAAGAACTAGATTTTTAACATTTGAAAGCCAATTGAAAAAAATTAAAATGTTCAATCCTCTTTTTACTTACAATTTAAGTCCAAAAAACAATTAAAATCTTGCATTTTAGGGTTAAATTTTTTAAGTGATTTGGCCCATTTAGGGGGAGTAAGATACATTGCCTCCCGCTGCAATATTTAGCAGTAAGCAATAATCAACTCAAAGATTTTCCTTAGAGGTTTTTGTTTTGTCATAAAAATAACCAGTCGTAGGAGTACATGTACAGCCAGGTAGCCCAGGTTCTAATTCAAATTCAATAATTTGTTCAATGAGCATTTCCTCTTGCTAATTTTTTTTTTCAAAAGTTTTGTTTCGCGTAAAAACTGGGGAGGTGAATTGTTAATGAAAAATGGTACAATAGATGACTACGCCTACTAACCATGTTATTCCCATGTTATTGCCCAGACCAGATTTACATTGCGCGCGGCTATTGAAACTTTGGCGATTTTTGCAATATCTTCCGGCCAAATATAGGTGAAGACCAAAAAAAGTGTTACCATCTGAGCGCAGGGCCCTGAGCTCTATTCCGTATGGTAAATCCGGCCCTGGTTACTGCATTACGTTTATAAACAGGGTAAATGAGGATCTAGGGTAGCAACTTTTAGGAAAAAAACTTGATTTCACACAGGTTATACATTTAAATTGTTTGGTAAAAATTGAAATGAGGGGGCCCAGGCTGGTCCTTAATATCCATTATAATACCCAACTGGTCATTATACCCAACTGGTCATTAATATCATTGCTAATAAATTATTGTTACGCGCAAAAAATGTTACAAAAAACTAAAAATGAAGAAACAATAAGTTTTTTTGTCATATTTTTATCATCGGTGGCATTTCAATTGGGGGAGCTCGGGCTCTCTGAGCCCGTGGCCACGCCTTTAGGCTGACTGTTCTTAAATTTTCTTAAATTTTTAGCTTTTGTTCTTAATTTTTTTAAAATTTTATTGGAAAATAAAGTGACATAAGTTTATTTTTGCCTGGTTAGAAGTTGTCTGTTTCATAGATCAAGACTCTTACACAAAGCAATAATGGCAATACGAAAAATGTCAAGAATATTTTATGCTGAGTATTTACAAATCCCCTGTACTAGCCACTGTTCTTAAACATTTATTTCACGTAGAAGTGGCTTTGTGCTTAATCTGTTCTTGAATTTTGAGCAAAAACAAAATCTCGAGTTTGATTGAAATTGTTCTTATAAAAAAAGTGCAATCATCAAAAAGTATGTTTGATTTGATTGTTATTAAAATAAGTTTTTACAAAAGAAAAAAAACTTTTTGTTTTTTTCTTTGAAATATTTTGTATGAATTCTTTGTTCTGCTTGACGAAGAAAACTCCATACAGTTTGCTCAAAAATATCTGCAATTTCCATTTCATTCGAACTTGAACATTCCAGGTATTTTGTAGCGTTGATTTCATGCGCAAGCTTTTTGCCCATTTCAGCTGAGATAAGTTGCTGCTCTCCACCTTCAGCCAAATCATTTAACATTTGAGAAACTTTTCGCATATAGGTATTATTTCCAACAAATAGAATTGGAATATCAGGACAATACTGAGCAGTTTTTGGAATCCATTGTTCAATAAAGGCGTAAGAATCGGGGTCAGCTATCGAAAATACAGCAACGAAAGCTTCGTAACACGTGAAATCTTGCTGGACAAGTTGCATATCTTCATCACTTTTCACCAATCGTTGTAAATCGTGAATTTTTAGATAGTACCCTTCTTCGAATAACTCGATGAATGTTGAATATCTATCAAAGGGATCAGGAAGTCCATGCCCATTTAAACTTTCATCCAATACGTTCAAACGCTCTCGAGTCACAAAACGCTTGATCATTGTTCTTTTTCCGCTATTGGCACATGCCATTACAAGACCAATCTCTTTTTCTACGTGGACGTTTTTTCGAGAAAAATTTTTTGCAGCGTCTTCAAAGATATTTTTTACCTTTTCTCCACTCTTGCTATCCATGCAGAAACTTTCAAAGTATTTTACATCAGCATATGGCTCATTCAATGCAAGTGTTTCGCCTAATTTTGCCGTGACGGGGTGCAAATCTTGCTCGGCTAATTTTTTAACTACTTCTGGTTCGTTTCTTAAGCTAGTTTTAGTTCCAACAACTATGATTGAACTTCCTGAGCAATAATTTCTCATTTCTGGAGTCCATTGCTCCAAAACGCGTTTGAAAGAAAACGGATCAGTCACCGAGAACAAAGCGATGCAGACGTTCGTGTCAGAGTAGTATGACCTTCTTAGTGAATGATATGAGTCGATGTTTACACCTGATACATCCAATACGGTCAGTTCATATATTTTACTGCCAAGAACAACTATAGTTAAAAATTTTTCAATAAAAGTGGGTGTGTAAATTTCATAAGGCTTGCCTTCCTTGTACATGTGAGTAAAAATAGTTTTTCCAGCGTCTTCATCTCCCATCACAAGTATTTTTAATGGTATGCTATTTATATCGCTTTTTTTACCGGGCATAGTGCTTCGATTTTCAAAGAACCCAAAAAATTGAAAATATATTTACTGTTCCCAAAGCTTTTTTCTAAATATAGGCTAAAAAACAGCAACTCAAAAATGATTCATAGCAAAAATTTTTATCTATGACCAATTCAGTATATCCGGAATGTAAACAATGGCATATGACATAATATAAAATACCACATTATGCTCCACAAGAAAAATGCAAGGTGTTCATAAAGTCCTGATACAAGTTCAAAATTTTTTTATGAAGTCAATTCTTACAGTATCTTAACCAGGCTGGTTTTATTTTAAACAGTACTGCTTAAAGTTTTTATTTAAAATAAAATTTTGTGTTTCAGATAATGTTTTTATGTGTTTCAAGAATGCGTTAAATAAACCCTTATTAAATGGTTACTCCTCGAGAAAAGGCACAATGTGTATCCTGGTTCATTGAAACAAAATTGGACGTACAGACTCAGAGAAGGTACAGGACGAAGAACGGAAAAAATCCACCATCACGTTCTTCAATTCGTCGATGGCATAAAAAAATTATAGAGACAGGGTCAGTGTTGGATGCAGTGAGAAGTTCTTTATCCTGCAAAATTCGCTGCTGCATGTTATCTGCAAACACTTTTCGTTTAGGCTTGTCATTTGGCTAAAATTTCTTTAACATTTGCACTTTGTAACCATACAATCGTAACCTTTTGTGTAGAACCTTGTGCATTGTTGTAGATGTAGTCCGGTAGAAATAGCTTTTACCCTGAAAAAATTTATAATAAGCTGAAATTCGGCACGATGGCTCAGGACCATGTCCTGAGCCACCAAAAAAAAAATCCCCATGTTTTGGACGTGGGACTTCCCCCTTTTTCGGCCTTTAAAGTCTGTCGTCTAGTGTCAAAGAGCTTTTACTATTCAACAGCCAATCCAAAAGTTGTAAAAGTGCCAAGTTTTGAGTAATAGTTGGTTTTCAAGTGCAGGTTGAAAAAAAATTTACTTTGAAATTGATGACATCATTGTTGGTGACGTCATTGCCAAAGTTTTTGAAAAAAATGACGTATTGATGGCTCGAATAGCAAATGAGAGTTAGGTTTTTGGTTCCAAATAAAAAATTGCTTAAATCAAAGTGATGACGTGACAAGCGTTTTTGATGACATCATTTGTCAAGAGTTTTGATCGTATATCTGAAAAAGAGTGTTTGACCAAACGAAACATTGCTACCTATTTTTTTAATTAGCTTTAAACTTGGCAGAATTATAATGTGAATTCAATCAGTCGATTGAAGGTCATAAACTGTGTTGTCAGTAAAACTCTGGGGTAGCAATCAAGCAGATAAAATTTAGACCTCCCCATAGGCAGTGGTGGCAATAACGAATTAGTTTTTTAGTAGTTTTTACTATAATGACACTACTTTTTAAGAAAGTAACTTTTGTGGTAATTTTATAATTTTTTAGAGGTGTTAAAATTACCAATTACAAATTAGGCTACTTTGTAAATATTACCATCCAGTAGAAACGCTTGCCTGGCTGCTTAGTTTATAAAACTGGCCAATCAAAATGTTGTTTCTGTTGAGAATGACACAGGGTCGTACCATGGGCCGTATGTCTTTGCGTGCTAGAATGGTTTATACTTGCAGTGCTAGTTTCGCCTAAGACAATCGATCATTGATAGAGCTTATAGGGACAGAGTTGTTAGTCGGGCCGGGTTTGGGCCTAAACTTGACAAAAATTTCGGGATTTATTCGGGTTTGAGTCGTGCTTTTTGTCTTAGGTGCACAAAAATATGATTAAAATAGCTTGGCAACATTGCTAAATTTTTCAGACCTTACTTAACTTTTGTTTTTTTCGGGCATAATTGGGCATTAAATTAGTTTTCGGGTTCGAGCTTATATTTTTGGGTTCGGGCCTGAACTAGTCTGCCCGTTTACAACTCTGCATAGGGACGCAACAAAAGCGCTATAGCATTAGAAAATATACTGTCAAGTTTTTTAATTCCGCTGCTTTCAAGGAAAAGACTTCGGTGGCGGTATTTTGTTGTTTGTTTGCTTAAATATAAACCTGCTCAGGCTTTATTTAGAAAAGTTTTGTTTTGTATCTTTGATTAGCCAACATCGATCTGAATAATCTATGGTTAACATTATTATCTACCTTCGCGTAGTATCAAATTTTGATGCGGTGCAAAAACCGAAGATAGGAATAAGCAATGCCCTATTCTTTCATACGCCAATGGGTAAAATTTTTGTTACAGCTACTACATCAATAGAAAAAAAGGACAGTATTTGGTCCAAAACAGTTAATATTTTTAAACATTTTGTGCGAAATAAATTTTAGGGCAAAAGCTGAAAACTACGGAGTCTTTCCAAAGATTGTCAAAGAAAAAAATAAACGCATAATAAACGAAGATAAATTTGCAAAAAGCGAATAAAATCACAAACGTTCTCTTTATAAACTTTTATAATATTATTAGTAGCGGTAACTAAAAAGAGGTGATACCAGTAGGCGAGACCAAATTTATACTGCGCCGGACCCTTTACCACATTTTCAGCCAACAAAACTTGTTGACCAAAAAAAAAAAGTTTTCCACGGCTGAGGAGTCGCGTTTTCCGTCGAAACTAAAGCTAATACAATCTTTAAAGTCTTCGCCGCCCAGGGGTCGCAATATTGCTTCAGGCACAGTGACATCATCGTCTCTTTATTAGTAAACCAGATATAAACGCGCGGAGAAAAAGAGAAGAGCATTGAAGAAAAAAGTTTGCTCTTGTTGCGAATTTCTTTGCCGTCACGCGTACTCAACTAAATTGATTGGACATATTCATCAAACGAGTGAACCGTGAAGAAAAAAGTCACGCTGATTGAGCGAAACGGCATATTCTAGAACAAATGAACCGTGAAGAAAAAAGACAAGCTGTTAGTTTCCAGTTTACCAATATGGTACCATTTTGCC
The DNA here is from genome assembly GCA_963965965.1 of Trididemnum nubilum. Taxonomy (NCBI): domain Eukaryota; kingdom Metazoa; phylum Chordata; class Ascidiacea; order Aplousobranchia; family Didemnidae; genus Trididemnum; species Trididemnum nubilum. The sequence continues at coordinate 24,345,866 of OZ014489.1, read as the reverse complement.
ACGTGGTAAACTCGGCTCCGCCGGTAAGTACTATGAAGATAATAGATTGAGAAAATACTACCGGAATGTGATAAATTAAAAATCTTTCATTATACTCGCTGTATTATGCCAAAGCGTGTAACGAGTTGGCGGAGCTCATTTCCAATTGTGCCATTTCAACTAGCCATTGTTCCCGGACAGCACAGCTTCCTTTCAAGAAATGTCGCAGCGGTGGCGTGCCGTTGGCAACACTGTGCCTGATTTGAACGGCCCGAGATTAGAACCTTAGACGTTAGACCTCCCGCTCCAGAGACAAACGCGTAACCGCTCGACCTACAAATAGATCAATCACATAGTACTTTTTAATTTTTTTTTTATCTTGATAGCACTTTTATGTGAGAATTGCCTTAAGCGTGTTATTTAGATTATTAGCGTATATTTAGCGACTTATCTGAAACTATTTATCAAAACCTGAGGAAGTGCAATAAATTTGGAGTTAATTACAGCATTAAATATTTATTGCTCGATTTTGCTTCTTGAATCATAACGTAAGCGTGATCTGGCTTCAGCGCACTAGGAGTCACAATAGCCGGCTTGTTATGATATGACCTTGACCGCAGAAACAAAAGACCCGAATTTCGGAACCCGCTTAGTTTTAAAACAATTCTGTACTCACTCAGACCATGGGATCGACGCTCAGACGTAATACAGTGATTAAAATAATGTTAGCGAGCACTGAGCCGTATCAAAGAGGTAGCATAATGAAAGCTATAAGTTCATAATCATACTTGGATCCCGTACGAAATCTAGTTTTTTTTTATTTAGCGCCATTAGAAATAGTGAAGTAGAGTAGATTTTTGTCACTTTGGCAAAATTTTTCATTTAAAGTAATTTGTAACGACAATTACTGACTACTTTTTCCGAGGAGTAACGAATACGGTAATTTTATTACTTTAATACAGTAATTTTTGGTGACGTAGTGTCATTACTTTTATACAGTAATTTGCCCACCACTGCCAATAAGGGATTAAAATAAAATAATGCATTTTGCAGTTTAATCAAGTAAGCCCGTAAATGTTTATCGAAAGCTCCCACGCGCAGTTAAAGTTAATCTGCAATTTCAGTAAGAAGCAAGCTTGAGGAACGATAAAAAAAATCATTAAGACGGCGAATTGTCAAATATTAGCGTGGTTATTATAAATTCAGATAATAATATTGTCAGACATTGCAATAATATCGCAAATACGCAAAATAATATCTGACAATAATATTGTCGGACATTATTTTGCGTTAGATAATATAGTATTGTCAGACTTTGCATAGCAGTAGAAATTTTGTTCGTATCAGACATATCATCCTGCTCGGCACATATTCGTATCAATTTACATATAATTACACTAGTTATTATTTTTTAGAATCATTGCATATAGGAGGATAAGGCAATACCTCGGCCAAGGACTTGAAGATGCATTAGAAACTCGAATGATGATGATGCTGATATTCTCAAAGTGTTGCAATGTTTCGTTTGGTCAAACACTCTTTTAGAAGAACGATCTCTTTAGAAGAATTTTCCAGAATAAATTAAGAAATTTTTCAATGCTTAAAGAGATACAGCTCGAGATCAGTTTTATTGAACGAATGATTACTACTTTAGGTGATAAAGAAATTCCCCAAACTTTGTTCCACTATTCCCTTATCTGAAAGATAGTTTTAATGCGTTTGACTCCATTCCATTGGCAACCATGCTTTTGAAATTGTGGGATAAAGTTAGAATGAATATTTTTAACCATTCCAGTCTCATCACGTGACCAATTCAATTTTGATAAAACTCTCCTTTTTTGTCAAAATTTGAGTCTATTTGATCCCCAACTCTACTTTATTCCTCTAAACCCTATATAAATGAAATAAGATGGGTATCACCAAAATTGAATTGGTCACCTGATGAGACTGGAATGGTTGAAAATAATCATACTATCCCTTACATAAAACTTCGTGATAAAAGAATGACTGCAGTTTTTTTTTTTTTTTTGTAGAAATAAGCAACGCGATATTCAATTTAATTGTTGAGAAATAGAAAAAGTTAGGCTAGTGTAGTGCAGTTATATCAGTATAGAAAAGTAACACTGTAAATTTTGTGCGCAACTAGTTCCTTTTTCGAAATGGTAATTGAAATTGAGATGCTATTTTTTTTATTAAACGAGGACTGAGCCAACTATTGATTTTTGGTAATTCACGATTCAACATAGTTTGCAAACAATTTACATTTTTTTAAGACAATGTCAAAAAACACTGTCATCTGGACACAATGCTTTGAAGCAGGAACAATTAGATAAGTCATGGACATAAATGAGGAAAAGAATTAGGCTTAATACACTGCCTTGGGCACTCCAATGTTCATATCCAAAAGCGATGATGAATAGCCGTTTCCATTTCGATTTGTGAGGTAAAATCTAACGATATCTTTGGAAACTCCTCTTATTCCATATTGCTCCTATTTGAAAGCCCGGTAGTAGTATTTTGTTATGACAAGTGTCAAACGATTTAGCTAAGTCCGGACAGATTGCGCAGATACTATTATTATTATCCAAGTCGTTTATGATTTGTTAATGTAGATGTGCAATTGCAAGAGTAGTTGAATGATTTTTCGAAATCGAAACTGCGTCGGAATAAAAACATTGTAGGCCTACTTATTCCAAAAGTTTAGCAGTCTCCGCTAGATTATGGTATTTAGGGAGGGTAGTTTTTTGTTTCAGTTTTGGAAACATCTTTATGCAACGGTGTGACTCGCGCTATTTTTAGTTTATCAAAGATGTCGAAACTCTTTGACTTAATCAAATTTTTTAGCCTCTTCACCTCCCCCCCAACACTCTTTGGTCAAGATCCAAACACGTTTAAAGGCACGCAAAAATATACTTCGCTCACAGGACATCTTTGGTATTACCAGTTGTAGCACAGGCAGAATTTTCCGAAAAGGGGGAGGGAGACGAAGGCGAAAAAAGGTGTTTTGCTTGAAAGGTTCGTATTGTGTATCGAAAACTATAGTTGTAGATCAAAAAAGATTTACTGGCTGTAGTTAGATTTTCACGAATTTTCCGGCTAATTTTTTCCTAAATTTTATTGAAGACAAATTTGTTCTGACTCGGTTAAAAGCTGTCTTTTACTATTCATTGATCATGATTATTGAAATAGTCTTCAGATAAATCAACAATTGGCTATAAATAAGTTATATCGGTAGTTTCCGAAACACAAAGGAGGGTGTGTAACTGAGTTTTTGTGGTTATTTATACAGATGTAGGGGAATGTCATGGCTCAAGTTTACGGCCCTAAAATACGCAACTGATCATTTTAGTAGAGCATTTAAAATAGTAGAGCATTTAAATCATTGGCACGATCGACGTTTGGGTCGCTTGCTCCTTTATTTTTACTTGGCTTTTTTCAAATTAACGAGTGTGAGACTTCACACTTTTGCTTATAACTCGAGAACGGTTTGATCTATCTACATGAAATTTTGACAGCAGTTTGAGATGTAATGAGTTACATGTTGTACCAAATTTCGAGGCAATTAGTCTCGTGACTTCGGTTTCAGGACCCGAAAACCGCCCCGAAAGTTTAGCGTAAAAAGCGGTCTCATTTAAAAACGGCTTAAGTACGGCAAAAATATTTCACTTGGTTATAAGTCTTAACATACCCTTTCATCGCTACCAACCCACTTTTGGGCGCAATGAAGTTTTTTTTTCTTTTTTTTTCTTTCTAAATCTTTGTGATCTTCTTCTCCTAAACCAAAAAGCATCAAAATTTAATTTTTGTGCAAAGTTGTTGAGCTGCAAACTCAATTTTGTCTCTCGAATTTTTTTTGGGTCACTTTTCTGGGAACTCCCCCCAAAACGCGCACCCAAAAATCAATTTTTTATGCAGCTCAAGCTAGGGTGCCAGTTTTTTTTGATATCAGTAGATACTTAACACAAATATTTTGACATAGTTCAGGGATACCACCCCCTCCCCCGAGGACCCCCTCAAAATCACTTTCTGAACGGCTTAACTTAGGATGCTGGTGTTTTTTTACATCAACAGGTACTTGGCAGAGAACCATTTTGACATAGTTTGCGGGTACCACCGCCCGGGAACCACCAAAATAAACTTCCTCAAAAGCAAAATTTTTGAACGGTTTAAGAGGCGCTATTTTCTTCATATCAGTAGATATTTCAAAGACAAATATCTCGACGTAGTTTGCTGACCGTGACTTTTACGTGCCGAGACTACTAGGTACTGAGACTTTTAGACGCCAGAGCTAAAAAAATTTTTGAAAAAAAATTTTTTTTCAAAAAAATTAAAAAAAAATTCTTTTTGAAAAAAAAATTTTTTTTCGAACGTTCGTTTTTCAAATACAAATTTTTTCATACAAACCTTTTTACCCAAAAAAAGTTTTTCAAACAAAAAGTTTTACAAATAAAATTGGTTTTTTCCTTTTTGTATTTCTTTCATTAAACAAAAACTTGCTTTGCACTACAGTTAGCAAAGTTTTCTTTCATAAGCCGGACGTATGCAATTTCCAGCCCGCGGTCTCAAATTCTGAGGCGCACTGCACGAGTTGCTTGTGTAAATGTGTAATCTTATCACACGCAGCAAACTGTGTGACATTTCATATGGTTATTTTTAGTCTACAGTGCATATACCAAACAATATCGTACAAAGGTTTTCAGAAGCTAAGGATTCATCTCCTGGCAGATTTCTATAAATAATTGTTACACCTTGTTATAAATATAGTAAAAACAATGTTTAAAAGAATATTTTTTAAGTTTAATCGTTACATCTTATTGTAAATAACTTGCAGTAAAAACAATATTAAATTCTTGCTAAAAAACTTTTGAAGTTGTACAGGATTGTAAGCTGCTTCAAATTATTCTTTTACTTTCGGATTATTTTTGTAGTGTGAGTTAAATAAGAAGTGGCTGTAAACTCGACAACCATTTTCGACAATTTTTAATTTTAATTTTTGCATACAAGTGCTTTATAGTACAAATTTATCACGCTCACTGCATTTTCTGCAAAAGAAAAAATTTGGTATCGTTTTAGTCATGACGATTATTCAGCACCCCAGAATTCAATTTGTAAGCTGTCAAAGACAACCGCAACAAACAAATGCAAGTGAAACGAACATTTAAGTTATGTTTTGGTTCGGCTTTTCCCTAATAAATTCTGGTTACGCTGACGAGATCGGCCAGAAAACGGAGTTTGCGTTTGGCAAATACTCATTTGTGCTTCAAAATCGATCGTTTTTGCTAGTTTTTTGTGCAGGACAGATCAGTTCAAATTCTATCCCGAGGAACAGCACGAGGACGAGGATAATTTGTTCACACCCAAACAGCAACTTTTTTCCGCTCATCATCAAGTACTTGCTTAAGATCATTTATTAAACCGTTCAAATTATCAAGTTTCAAGTCCCCTCGAGTTGCCGAACCCGCGTTATCTTACTCCTTCGCTAACACCCTTTTTGGCTATGTCAGCCAAATGTTTCAAAAAGAGACAAATTAATGCAAATTTACTTGCAAGAATGAAAGAAAAATAAGCGTCTGATTAAAAAGAGCAAACCAACAAAAACCTAGCAAGAATAACACGGGGAAAAAGCAAAAATGCCATTATAGTCAGATTGAAGATGCATGCTAAATCTCCTTACTGCGATTTCATTCAAACGAAGTGAACTAATTGATGAAACACGGTAATGACAGGAGTGAAGGCTCAGATGTGAAGATGTGCTCTTTCAAGGATGCAATTACTAGCATGAAAAAAATCGAACAAGGACAATAAAAGGTAACAAAGATAACACGAAAGACTTATCAACTGTGAAAGAGACGAAGAGCTCCATCAATAATGCACACAGTGCTTTAAATTTAATTGCATCAGATAAAAAACAATATAAACATTTTAAAAGGATTCTCCATTTTTACTATGTAGTTAAATACATCGACGCACCCAAGGGGGTGTTTTGGGGATCGAAACCCCTACCTTTTGGAACTCAAAAAACAACATAATTTTTTTGATACAACGCCGTTTGTAACACTTTGCTGTATCTACTTTTCTCTACTGTACAAAATCGCTTAAGTTGTTGTTAATCATTGAAGAAGTGAAGATGTTGTTTTAAGATTGTAATTTGAGCCTTGATTGTATTTACCAAGCAATTGAAATTTTTGCATTTGTCTCATCTACACTATTGCTGACAAAAACAAATTGTGTAACTATGTGCTTTTAATATATCCATGAATATTAAATAATGGATATATTATACGCGATCTTAAACTTCTGAGCAGAACAGAGCTTGAAACTAAAAAGAGACAAACGGCCATCTAATGAAAAAAACTACTAAGCCAAATGCACTTTTGTAAAAAGTGCATTTGGCTTAGTAGTTTTTTTCGTAAAAAAAACTACTAAGCCAAATGCACTTTTGCAAAAAAAGCAAACAAATCCACTGTTTGAAGACGAAAACCTCAACAAAATTACATTCAACCATCAAGATTTCTATTCTGCAACCGCATTCAGGAATTTAAAAACAGCTTTTAATGGCGTTGGAGCTATCATTTCCAAATAATTTTTTAAAATATTTGTGCATTAACTTCATAGCAATTTAGATGATTTTTTGCAGCATCATTTGTCATAATAACAACCCATTGTCTATTTCAATGTAATAAACCTCCATATATACCACAGCATTTTAATTTTTCTTCATTCCAGCGTAGATTCATGAAGAGAGTTGGACAAAACCGTTCAATCTAAAACAGCCTTTTTCAAGGCTACACATTTCTCTATATAGTGGAAATGATAGTTCCGACGCTATTACAAGCTGTTTTGAAATTCAGTAACACTAACAAGCTTTTTGAATTTAAAAATGCATTCACTCAAAAAGATTTAAGCCAAATACGCAATCTTTCAGCATTTACACATATTTTGGACTTGATTAGTAAGTGTGCGGCGGCTGATTGGACTGAACAAAATTAATTCTTTCAAACTCTTCCAAATCTTAGTATTTAGCTGTTTATATGCTCTAAAAACGAGCAAAAATATCATCCAAATGGCGTTATAATGGCTATTTTTTTTGAAAAATTTGCAAGAATTGCCTAGCGGCTGGGGGCTTTGCGTCCAGGCCACCATAGTGGTTGCTAGTTCTTTTGCACACAATTTTCACAACCACCAACTTTTGAAATCGATAGTACAGGGTTTCTGAATAAACAAATGTTGTAACAAAATGCAACTACTACCGCGAAACCCAGCTTGACTATACCGTGCATTTTCAATAATGATAAAATAAATTAGCTCCAATTGATTTTTGAAAACTTGAACCCCTCCTCCTTTAAAAATTTGGGTGCGCCCCTGGTTTATAGTGTTAATTTCAAGTTCCGATAAATTTAGAAGTACTTGGAATACACAGCACAATACCGGCAAGTAGTTTGTGATAAACTTTGATGATGGTTTAATCAGTATTCATTCTACGAAGTCGATTTACAGTACGATCAAACAAATTCGATATTACTTTCGCAATTGCTAATCTATGAAACTGAGGGTTGATAAAAATCAAGATTTTTCCAAAACTCTACAATTTCACACTGAGTTTTTTTCGCTTTCATGCATAAACATATGGTATAAGCACTGCTCGCTTGCTTCTGCGTATTGTACCGGTACCAGTAATCAGATGTTTGATTTTTTTTTATGTTTCTTGTGACGAAAGATAAATAAAAAAGCGACATAAAATCATAAAATCAAATTAAAAATCAAGTGAAAGCACACTGCAGAACTAAAAAGATCAATACACACGACGAAATAAGTGCGAAAACCGCAGAGAAAAAGATGAAAATCGCAAGATCAAAAAGCCTTACCCTGGACTGGGCCCGAAGTGCGACCTGCGACTGGTTTCGAGGTTTTTATGTTTCTTTCGATGCAAGCAATTTCTTCACCAACATTAGCGTTGCTAAGAATGGTGGCACCCGGGATGGAATTTCGTGGTGGCACCTGTCGTGACTAATTATACAATCATACTGTAATATTAGCTTTATTTAACTTAATAACACATGCCCTAAATAAATACATAAATAAAATGAGTCACTGCAAAAGGCTCCACTATAAACTTAAATGTAAACTGCCAACAGCTCAACTAAAGTGTTTCAATCATCACGCTACAGCACAATGTCTGTAGACATTCAACAGAGACAGCGATTCGTACAGTACAAATCACGCGTGACGCAGTATATGCAAATCATTAGCAGAAGCGCACACTATCAGCATTTTATGACACTAGTTCGAATACGACATTCACCCCTTCCAAAGAATTGTGCACACATCAAAATTTCCAAAATCAAGTATGATAAGCAAGTCGGTCGGGAGCTTTTCTTTGGCGAGTTGAACGCCAATTCAACGGGGTCTGCAAATCAGGTTCTGGCCCATTACACGTTTCAGGCCCCGTAGTAGTGGTAGCACGTCTATCCCCAGCCAATTCAGGTTGGACATGAACAGGAAGTGGAGAAGGGTCCCCCGGGTCCCCATTGCTAGGTGTTGTTGCAGTGGGAGCAACATCTCGGGCTGAAATGGTAACTTCACGTCCTTCTGGATATCTCACGACCGCATGGTTTTGATTGGCATGGAGCAATTCCACCTCATCCACTATGGGATCATATTTGTCACGTACATGCTTGCGTACATACACAGGCCCAGGTTCTGACATCCACGAAGGAGCAGTAGTGCCAAACATGGAACGGCGTGTAAACTTAAAAAATCGATCATGGGGAACTTCATTTGTGGCCGTGCACAACAATGACCTTAAAGCATGTAAAGATTCTGGAATTACCATTTCCCACTGAGAAGTTTTCAAGCCTCTCGTACGAAGTGCGAGCTTGATGGTATTCCAAATTATGCCGTCAAAACGTTCGCATTGAGAATTGCCACGAGGGTTGTACACGGAAGAAAATGTGCTCGCTATTCCCCTTTCATCAAGAAACAGCTTAATTTCTTTAGACACAAAGCATTTAGCGTTATCACTATGCACAATGGCAGGAAAACCAAATAAGCTAAATAACGAGTTTAAGCATGAAATTACAGTGCGCGAGCTGACATCACTGCAAGAAAATACAAACGGAAACCTTGAAAATTCATCAACAACAGTTAAAAGGTAATGATTTTTGGTGGTCGAGGGCAGAGGACCTTTAAAGTCCATACTTAGTCGTTCGAAAGGCTGAGAACTTTTAATGAGATTTGCCGGCGGGGGTTTGTAAAATCTGGGTTTGATCTCACAACATATCGAACATGCCTCAGTCATTCGTTTCTCATCATCCAACGAGTAGGGCAAATTGCGAAGTCTTACGTAATGATACATCCTGGTTATTCCAGGATGGCACAGATCGGCGTGAATTCGATACAAAGCATTAACAGTAGTACTAGAACAATACGCACGTGAAAGAGCATCTGGCACAACATTAAATTTCCCTTCACGGTAAACAATATCATAGCAGTATTGACTTAACTCGATTTTCCAACGCATAATTTTGTCGTTTTTAATTTTGTTGCGTCGGTACTGTTAAACATGAACGATACGGAATTTTGATCCGTGATTATTGTAAACTTGCGTGGCAACAAAAAATGTGACCATTTTCGAATCGACTCAACGATGGCCGCAGCCTCCTTTTCTACGCTAGCATAACGTTTTTCATTTGGCGCAAGAGTTCGTGACCAAAAGGCAACAGGTCGGCCGTCTTGTTGAAGTACAGCAGATAATGCAACATCCGAAGCGTCTGTTTCTAGTGTAAACGGAACAGTTTCATCGACAGCTTTGAGGGCAGAGTTTGCTAGTTCATTTTGTAACTGATGGAAACAGTCCACTGCATTTTCGCTCAGCGGAAATGCCACTGTGTCTACAAGCGGTTTTATGCGATCAGAATAACGCGGCAACCAGCGTGCATAATACGCAAACAAGCCTATTGTACGGCGTAGCTCCTTTTTGGCTGTCGGCACTGGCATGTTTAGCAAACTTTTAACACGCTCAGGGTTTGGACGCAGAGTCCCGTTGCAGATCTGATAGCCGAGCAATGAAATGCAATCAGAAGAGTAAACACACTTGTTCTTATTAGACGTAAGGTTGTGCTTCGTTGCCACATCGAGAAAACGTTGTAGATTTGCATCATGCTCCTCTCTTGTTTTACCACAAACGGTGATATTATCCAAGTAAGCGAATGTGGCTTCACAGGAGTTTCTTGCGATAATATCGTCAATTATGCGCTGAAACCACGGAACAGCGTTGGTTAAACCAAACGACAAACGCTTACTCTGGTATAGTTTACCATTTGCCTCGAAAGCCGTGTACGGACGGTCTTCTGCAGGAATTTCCACTTGATGATACGCGCTCTTTAAATCCAACGTACTGAAGTGAGAATACTGTGCAATCTTGTTGACCATACTCTGCATGTTCGGCAATGGATAGCCGTCCAATAGCGTATATTTATTGATAGTTTCGCTATAATCAATACACATTCTTTTTCGATGATTTTCTCCAGTAGTAACAAGAACTTGAGCTCTCCATGGCGATGTACTCGGCTCTATAATTCCGTAACGCAGATCGTTTTTAATAGTTTCAGCAATAAATTTTTCATTGGCCATTGAATGCTTGCGTGATTTGGTAATGATCGGTCTGCATTCATTAGTCAAGTGATCAAACGAACGTGGCACAACATCGGTTTTAATGCAATCTAATGCACTAATTCTTAACGCAGGTTTCGGACCTCCGAAACTGATTTGCACATGATTATGCAACTTCAAAAAGTCTTGCCCCAAAATGACATCGGTTATCAAGTTGTCAAGCACGAGGAGCTTCATATCAGGATAACTGCGATTTTGCATGCAGATGGTAACAAGACAGAACCCATCACTCTGAGAGCAATTCCCGGTCACAGCTAATCCAATTTCATTTCGTTCAGTACATAGCGTAAAATCGTGTTGGGATGCAAAAGTTCTATTGATGTGACTTAAGGTCGATCCAGTATCGATTAGTGCGTTGGCTTGAATGCCATTCATAGTTATTGGAACATTAACTTTGTGTGGAGCACCATTTTCTGCATTCAATGCTGCAACATCTGAAACGGTAGTGTAGTTCAGTTGCTTAGTGCGAGAACGACATTGCTTTGCAAAATGACCGTAATTTCCACATTTGTAACACTTACTTCTTTTAGCCGGGCATTGAGATCGCGCATGAATATCGTTACCACAGTAACCACATGTCTTTTTCGGTTGTTGAATTGAACATGATTTACCAATTTCATTAGGGTTTTCCTCCAACTCGTCACTAGTCGATTCCACCCTTTTCTTCTGAATTGCTGAAACTCTATTGGTGATGCTATTAGAATCAAATTTTCCAGGGGCAATTGGAAGAGCATTGTATCTTTCAGAGCTCTTATGAGCAATATCTAAAGAGCGGGCTTGGTCAAAAATAGCTTGTAGAGTCAAGGAATCTTGTTGCGTATTTTCTAACAAGCGAGATCTGATATCGTTCGAAATAAGACCAGAAATGAAAGCATCTCTGATAGCTTCGTTACGACAAATATCGGCAGCTACGGCTCTATAATCGCAGTCTTTTGAAAGTTGTTTCAGTCTCTGCAAATAGTCATCTAGTGACTGTTCCGGCTGTTGTCTGCATGTCATTAGCAAATGCCTGGCAAAAATTACATTGCAAGGCTTAACATAAAGTCTTTCCAAAGTCTCGACAGCAGCCTGATATGTCTGACATTCGCTCACAAAGTCGTAAACATCTTTGTCAATATGAGCGATTAAGCACCTCAACTTATCGGCCTCAGAAACCGCGGGCTCCGTCGGGAAAGACTCGAGAAAGTTCGTAAATGTGCGAAACCAGTGCTTCCACTCTTTACAAGCTTGACTTGAATTCGGATCTGCACTGAGCAGACTCGGCTTTATGAACTTGCTCTCCATGAATATTAAGTTAAATAAATTGTCGTGACTAATTATACAATCATACTGTAATATTAGCTTTATTTAACTTAATAACACATGCCCTAAATAAATACATAAATAAAATGAGTCACTGCAAAAGGCTCCACTATAAACTTAAATGTAAACTGCCAACAGCTCAACTAAAGTGTTTCAATCATCACGCTACAGCACAATGTCTGTAGACATTCAACAGAGACAGCGATTCGTACAGTACAAATCACGCGTGACGCAGGATATGCAAATCATTAGCAGAAGCGCACACTATCAGCATTTTATGACACTAGTTCGAATACGACAGCACCCTTTTTTGGTCCAAAAATAGGTGAAGACAAAAAAAGGTCTTTGCTGCAAAGTGAGTGAGTTTTTGGTCCAAAAGTATGTGAAGACCAAAAAAAAAAGTTTTCGCCGCAAAATCAGTTCGATCGTAATGAAGATAGAGACCAAGCAAGTGAAAAAAGAAAGGTATTCACCACAAATCGGTGGAGTTATTGTTTCACATCATGATATGGTGTCACCCCAAAATGGTGACACCCGGGGCGGAAACATTGGAATTGGCATTTTCATGGGCAATGCAAAATTTTTTTGATTTTGAAAGTTTTGGCACCCCGTAAACAGTGCTGCCGTTCTTTAGAGAAATAACAGGGTAGGCTTTAAAAGTTTTGTTCCATTTTTCTGCTAAAACAAAAGGTTTTCGAAAAAATGTTGTTCCTTTCTTTTGTCATTTTCTGTAAAATAAAAAAAAAGTCTTCGGCAAAATTTTTTTCTGTTTTTAAGCCAATTTCGGGAAATCCAAAAAAGCCTTCGCCAAAATTTCTAAGCCGTATCCTATCTTTTCAAGACGAAGGTGGACGAGAATTAACAAAAAGTTGGGCCATTTGGGGGTTAAAACTATTGGAAGCCTACCATGACTAAGAAATTTGGTAAGCCGAGCTTATCCTCGACGGCAGCACTGGAGTATATACGTTTTAATCGTAAGTTGAGTGGCAAACAGCACAATTGTACAACCAAGTTGGTCACCAGCCGTACAATTGTACCCCCTCCCTAATTTGAATATCTATAAAAGAAAATTAAAAATCAAATATTTTTTGAGTTATGGCTTATAAAACAGCCTTTGGAATAAAAAATAAAGTTTTGCATAAAAAACTACTTTAGCGTGTCCGAAGAGGTTATAAGTAAATTTTTTATAACAGCACAAGATTTGTTTTTGCTTAAAATTTAAAAACAGATTAAAAATAATGCTAACCTTATCACGAAAAATTGACAATTATACGTAATTCAGAACACGGATCAAATTTTGAAAACAAAAAATCAGTTTCTGTTATTGCATGTAACAGAATCCAAAATAAACTTAATGTTCTGCATAATACATTTGTTTTTTATAAGGACACAACGCTCATTTTTGTGAAAAATTTTACAACAAATCAAGATTAATGTCAGTATCAGTAGCCAAAATTATTGAGAATAAGCAAAAAATAAATAAATTTCGAAATAAAAAGAAACGATTATTATTATGTGCTGATTCAAAACATTGCAATGTTAAGTGATTTTCCACCACTTAATTGCAAGGATTGCTACCATTTGGAGATCATAGAGTGTTTGCTATTGCGCACTGTCACGAAATAATAATTTTGAATGCCTGAGATATGATTATTTGCTGTATTTAACGTGTACGTGACCGATTTACTACTTTTGCCGCTTTGTGTGATTTAGAATATTTGAGATATTCTAGATTTTTCCTTTCTGGTACATTCCGCTATTTTCTGCAGTTATCGATGTTAGGGTTGTTTATGACTTTAATTGCTATATTTAGACTTGAAGTTGTGACGTCATAATTAGGTCGAAATTTGTTTATCGTAAGCTCATGTATTTTTTTCTACTGTGACGTATCAAGGATTTTTCTGGGATATTCGATAGCTTTTGTCATAATATAAATAGGCGGGTCGTTTTTGATTCTATTCTTCTAATATTCTGAAAGTGGATGATTTAGGCAGTTGTGCCAAGTGTGTGTATCTGTGGTTGGCTTGTGTAGCCGTAGAGTTTGGCGATCTGAATTGGGCGATCGCGAGAGTGTGTAAGGTGCGACCTGAACCTGATCGGTCGCGGTTAAGTCTTTTACGATCTGAACCTGGTCGATCATTAGAAGTGTTAGTGGAACGATTCTGCTCAGTGAAAGTGGTTTTGTGTTTTCAATCTTAAATAGAAGTTTTAATTTAAGATTGGTGTGCTGCTTTCTGAGATTCAAGAAGCTAAAGGAACTACCAACTGCCATTTTTCGATTCGTCAATTAACATCGCAGTCGTTCTCTAGTTTCAGCCGACGTGGACAATTCTAGAGATTAAAGGTTGTACTCCAGCCAAGCATCAACGATCGCGACACGCACTGCGCTGGCTCCTGAGAAGATCATTTGGCAGTCTTTTACACTTTTTCGCTTTTATAAATTTAAGATGCTGCAGGAGTAGCTTTCTGTAAGCGTTCTTTTAAGCACAGTTGACTAAAATTATTCCAAGGATAAATCTATCGACCTTTTTCTTAGACCTAATTTAATTTTGAGTCTTTTTTTAGGCTTTTTTCGGGTTTCGGCTTACAGTTTCGGGTTCGGGCTTAAAAATCTATGCAGATTTGATTGGTATATTATTTTGTAAAAACGTTATTGCGTGGTTAGTTTCATATTGCTGTTGTTGTCGTTGTTTTTGAGATCTGACAAAAGTTTATGCAATTTAAGGTCTTGGAATACACGCAAATCTTTTTGTCTTTGGATCAAATACGGCTCGTAGTGTTTGTACTAGTAACTGAGCCGAGAACCGGTAATTTCTTCTGAATTTTGAAATAGAACAGGTTTCTACTATACTACTATTATGGGTTCCTATTTTATTATAGCTTCATTGCTTGAGTTTTCCTAGCCGGGTCCGAGACAAAGCCTCAAGGTTTCACAATCTGCAGCATTTTCTTTACTAAAATAATGCCAACAAACGTTTAGCAAAGCAGCCATTAACTCGTGAGAAAGACCAAGCGAGCGTGTAAATCTCTCTCATAATATACCAAAATTTTTGACTGTTTTTGCGTTACCGAAGATGCCAATTTGGGCTACTAAAGATAAAACATAACAAAAAATATCAAGTCAAAAACTTTTAAACCTAATTCAATTACATATTGATCCAAAAACGGACCAAGAAGCAAACAAATTCATTATTTTGGATCTGGAAAGCAAGGTAGATTTTAAAGAGGGCATTGACCCCTTATAATAAATTGCTGTCGTTTGCAATTGAGTAAAAACAATTTATTTTGGGGGTGAATTACTTGTACATTGAGAAACGTTCGCAAAATTTTTGACAAAAGTAACGGTTTTTCAAAACCTAGCCTATTTCAGAAAAATTTGTAACTGCCTGGCATATGCAAGCTGTTTCATATCATTCAGCATGAAAAATGCTTTGGGATTAAGGAGAGATAACAAATGTTTGACCTGAAACTAATTCTTCAACCAATTATTTCGATGAAAAACGAGGCTAAAGGATATCAGGAAAAAGGCGATGTCTTCTACTACTCACCCTCAAAATCAACTTGATCAAATTCAAAAGTTTCGTTACATGACTTTGCGAACACGAAAATGATCAGCAGTTAGCACATTATTACCCAAGCTTTTTTTAGTTCTTATTCCATTGATACAAATTTACAATGAAAACATGCATTAAGAGGTGATAGTAATACTTATATAGACCTTCATATTTCAAACTGTTTTTGGTTGAAAACAATAAAAATAATGTAAAAACTGTTAGAAAAAACAAAGGAAATTCGAAAATCAACCCAAACATTTTGGTTATTAAACTTTTTCGGGATTAAACCTCAAAAGGTTATATGGTTTGCTTGTCAAGGTTACACATATTGTAGGTTACAGTACAAAATCAACATTGTATTTTTCTTTACCTTGATTATAATCAAAATTTTGAACGATTGATGATCGCTGACAGGGTGCAACTTGTATTTGCGCTGTCACTTAGCTCTTGATTGATCTCTTTTAACAATTAACTGATTTATTTTTAGATTATAGGCCCACACAAAAGCGAATGATTTTTCTGGAATTCCCAAGTTTTCAGCCGCATTTCCCTTTTTCAAAGTTTATTTGTTAAGTAAACTTCCAAATGCCTGCGATATATTAGCTTCATTTAGTATTGTTTGGAATAAAAATATTTTGAAAGCATGAGCACAAACGATTACCATAAAATTCATGTTTTTCTTACTCCCATAATTGATATAAAATATGAAAACAGTTTTTTGCAAAGTTTATTAAGACCCGAGTCATTCAGATATAAGACGCGAGCCGCTCTCCAAATAAATGAGATAACTTCTTTGAAGATACAGTAGTTATGCCGGACTTTATGTGCATTGTACAAGTTTATGTCAGTTTGTACATTCAAAGTTGTAGTACGGCCCGATTTTTACGGGTCGGGTTGGGACTGAAGGTTTGACAAAGTTTTGGGCTTAATTCGGGTCCGATACGTGTTTTGAGTTTGAGTTGCTTTAAAAACAGGAAATCAAAATCACTTTGCTACGTTCAACGAAGACTTCATTTATACGGATTAATACGATTATTAGTAAACAATTAAGTTGTTATTATTGTATTACTATTTATCAACATTCAATAAGTGGTTTTATTTAATCACAGTAGCCTAAATTTTTGCAAGACAAGACTCAATTAACCTTTTTCAGTTCTTTTTTAGCGACTATTCATTTTTGAGACCAAACTATCGTACACTTTCAAGCTTTTTCGGGTCTGATTTAGGCTCCAAAACATTTTTCGGGGTTAGGCTTATATTTTGGGTTTCCGACAACATTAGTCTGCCCGTTTACAACTCTGCACAGATTTGATTAGTATATTTTCTAAAAAAAAACGAATGCATATTCAGTTTTTCAAAAATGAAATAATTTAACTTTGGTGGTTCTACTACCCTAACTAAATTTTTTGAGACCAACTGGAGTGTTCCACGCAATGAAAGCAAAATAAACTGTTGAGCTTGAAAAACAACTACAACAGCAGCAACATGAAAGTCGGGGAAAGAAACGAATGTTTGTAAACCAAGAGTAGCTGCATCAAGCGACACAATTGCAGGAATTCAAATGAAATTGGAAAGCGCTAAACCGATTGAGTTAGATTTAAAAGAAGAAGATGAACTTGCCCAGGAGTTGAAAGCTTCGTGCGATGAAGATGGAAAAGAGATAGACGCACATTATTCTGCTCAACTGCTGTATAGGCTAGGCCAAGTGTATCATAAACGAACTCCTGATAAGTTTAGTTTGATTAGAAGTGCAGCTCTCTACAATGCTGCCCTTGTTCGAAACCCACCTAACAAGAAAGCTGTGGAGAAAGATCTCCAGAATCTTTGCTCGCACATTCTATCCTTGGCTGACGCGAAAATTAAAGATGCTCAGTTGATTGAGCGAGCTAAAACTGTAAAACAGGCGATATTGCAAATGAGAAAAAGAGTAGCAGAAAGACTACAAGAAGTTAAATCTGTACCAGAAGATGCAAATGATGATCTCCTTATATCTTTGGAGATTCACAAAATCGCGTTTTTTCAGGAACTGCAAAATCAGATAACTGACGATTACCTGCAGATCATGGCAAACTTAGCTCGATTTTGTGAAGGCGTTATGGGAGAAGCACCATGTAAGTTTGCTCTCACTGGAATGGGCTCGATCGCTAGGCGTGAAATAACACCATATTCAGATTTTGAAAATATAATCTTATTAGAAAATGCAATACTGGGAGATGAATGTTATGAAGAGAAGCTGAACTATTTTCGTTGGTTCTCAATAATTTTTCACATTGTTTTAATCAACATTCAGGAAACCATTGTTCCCAGTGTTGCAATCAGCGTTTTAAGTGGCTGGTTTTTTGATGCTATCACTCCACGCGGCATCTCCTTTGATGGAATGATGCCACATGCATGCAAGTTTCCACTTGGAAGACCACCAACAAAGCAGAAATCATGGACCACAGAGCTGATTCAGCCTGTAGATCAGATGCTTCAGTATCTAAAATCTAAAGAAAGCAAGAAAAATGGATATCATTTGGGTGACATTTTAACCAAAACTTGCTTTGTTTACAAAGACAGAAATATATTTGCTAAGTTTCAGGAAAGAGCATTTAAGATAATAGAAAATGATCCTGAAAATGGCGTAGAAGTAAAAGAGCAATTAATTCAGGATCTAGACTCTTTTGCAACCAGAGCACGACTTTCTGACTTAAAACCAAACGAACAGTTCAATATAAAGCAAATTGTTTATCGAAGCACCACATTGTTTGTATCAGCTTTGGGAAGGATTAACAATATTCGTGCTTCATCATCCCTCGATATTGTGACTGAACTTCGTGCAAGAAATCTTATTACCGACTACGCAAAGCACAAACTCTCATATTCAATTGCTTTGGCTTGTGAAATAAGGTTACGTTGGTATATGAAATGCAACAAGCAGAGTGATAACATTGGATCGGGTCAAGATTTGGTCAAACTTGTTGGAAAGAAAAGTGTATTAAACTACTTTCAGATAGCCTATGCCTTGCAGTGTGACATTTCAAAGCGGCTGAACTTAAAAGGAGTTCATTTTTATTCATCTCCAGTCTTCCTTAATTTTTTGAATCTTGGTTATTGTTTCGCAGATCAACAATTGGTCTATCAGTTGGTTTGCCGTCAACAACAACAAGCAAGCCCGTCAAAACGATTACTTGACTTTGATGAATGCTTGAAAACTTTGGAGCATCAACCTAACGAACACTTGGAACTAAACTTATCAAGACTCGCACATCGTCAAAACTGGAAATATTTAAGCAAATTGGGTGATCACCTTCTTCGCATAGGTTGTTTTGATGACGCTGTTGATTGCTTTCAGAAATCTATAGAACTGATTCAGCAAAACGAAGTGACTAAGAAAGGGGCAAAACAAAAAAAAGCAAACCTGCATAAATTGCTTGTTGCAATCAACCATCGAAAAATTGGAGTATCACATACTTATCTTTGCAAGTTTAAAGCTGCTGAAAGTCATTTAAAAAAATCAATTAAGTTCATGCAGAAAAATTGTTCTGAAGAAGATAACAACCGTGAATTAGCCATCACATTGAAAGAGTACGGTTTATGCTTGACAAGATCAGATAGGTTTCAAAAAGCCAAAGAATTTCTGAACAAATCGTTGCAGATGTTAGAACAAAATTCGTGTGATATTGATCATGATTACGATGTTTCGGAAACACTTCATGAACTGGGTTGCTGCTTGGCGCAACTGAACAAAATGGAGGAAGCTACGGTTTGTTTCCAAAAAGAAATTCAGATTAAAACACAATTATCAACTGATGTTGAGATGGATCGTGAAATAAGCGTGACTCTGCATGAATTAGGCTGTTGCTTTTTAAAAAAGAATAGATATCAAGAAGCAAAAAGTTGCTTGCAAAAATCGATGCATATTAAAGAACTAAATTCACCAAATGTTGAGACTGACCTTGGGATTGCTATCACATTGCATGCGTTTGCTTGCTGTTTGACAAGCATTCATGATTACGTTGAAGGAAGGAGGTGTTTGGAGAGGTCCTTGGTAATAATCGAAAAAATCTCATCTGATGTGCATTCAGATTTTGGTGTCGCAATCACACTTCATCAACTAGGCTGTTGCTTGATGAAAATGTGCAAATACGACGAAGCAATAAGTTGTTTAAAGCGGTCATTGCGAATAAAAAAACGCATATCAGCTGATGTTGGCTCTGACAGGAATATTTCTGACACATTATACGAGCTAGGTAAATGTTTAGAAGAAATGGACGATTTTGACGAAGCAAAGGATTGTTTGGTGACGTCACTGATAATTGATATTCGACTAAGCTTATCACCGAATCTTGATTTTGACCATAACATTGTTAACACTCTTCTTCAAATCGAAACATGTCCAACCAAAGGAGAGACAATAGCATCGCTACAAGACAAAGCTATAAAAGCCATTACTCCATTTTATATTTAGTTAACGTTTGTAGCCTCTGGTCAAAAGGACGCGTCCCAGTGCGGTTGACTTCACAGTTGCCCCACCTCTGAGCTAACGAAACGTAGCATTTTATCTTGTTGATTCAATTGATGTTTATATGCAGTTAGTGTAGCTCATAACGCTACTCACCCGCCCTTTTATGTTGATTACTCTGCTCGGCTTTCGTAAGCGGCTTCAAGGGTGTTGAAGAAAGATTACTTGCACGTCATTACGTTGAGGTCACCACTGTAACGTTTGGTCAAAAAGGCGCGTCCCAATGCGATTGACCGGGTTGTTGCACAACCTACGAGGTGATAAAACCAGGCTTTTTTTGTTGATTTAATTCATTTTTTATTTATGGTTAGTATAGCCACGTAGCTGACAACGCTACACGTTCCAATTAGCACTAACCCTAGAAAAGCTATCAATGTTTAGTGAATTAATAGCGAAGCGGAACCGCTTGCTCTACAAAGTTGTTAAGTTATTTAAACCATTTGCTTAACTCGTTTTTTTCAATGATATGCACTTTGCATAAAATTTTTAGCATACCATTGTACCGGTACTCGTTTCGTTTGTTGTCTTAGCGGCATGTACCGATAGTCTACTTTGTGGTTAGGTGGTACATCATTATTTGCTCCGTAAATAAAACAAATTCGTAGTATTGCAATTATTCGTTTCATACAGTAGTTCCGATTCAATAGATTTTACTTTACATACAGGCTATTTGACCAACGCATTTTGACAGGGGAAGGACAAAAAACACCCCTCCATTTTAACTCCTAAACTGAAGGTGGTGGAAACACCAAATTTGGCGTGTGGGTGTTTGTTCTTCAAAAAAATCTGATTTTGAGTTGATGACGCATTATGGTGACGTCACTGCCAATTTTGGCGAAAATAAATATTTTTGTAATGGCGTTATAGGGTGATCATAAGCGTCAATGGCGTCATAGGTCACATTCCGTCATAGGCATCATCGTCATAGGCGTCATACACTGCAAAATCAAAAAACAAATTTTGCACACAGGTTTGTTTTTAGAATCTGAATCATAATATGCTTATGATATAATGTATGCTTGTGTCGCAAAAACATCCTGTGAAGTCATTTAAGTTAAATATGGCCAAAAAATGACCACAATTTTTTGAAGTGAATTCAACAAACCTCAAAATTGAGAACCCATCCTTCACCTACTTCAAATTTTAGCGGTTATTTGTGAATATAGTAACTTAGAAGTAAGTTTGACGAAAAAATCCTATTTTTGAAGTAATAGCATATGTATAGCAGGAATATTTGCTGAAGTCTAATTGCTGGTTATTTTTAGCATTATCATCATTTTTATAGTCAGTTAAATAGCAAATTATCAGGTAGAGTCTGTGTATAACTGTCACACTATAGAGGCCAATGATGTCAAAAGATTGTCTTCATTCATTACAATATTGTAATAAAGAGCTTGCATACTATGCTATATTGCTGTTGGTTGTTGCTTATGCGACCCTTGTTCTCGTGATTGATCCAGTATTGCAAAGTGTTAGGCAATTTAATGTTAAATTTTGTGAAACATTTTCAGCTCAAAATAAGGTTTACAAATGCGCTAAAAATTATTTTTATAGTTATCCCCAATTTGAATCGAATATATTTAAAAATTACATGTAAAATTTTCAATGTTGGTTGACAGTAATATCACAATTTAAAGAAGTGTTTCTTAATCGGGTGAATGGTTCACTCCAGAGTGGATAAGGGTGAACTGTCAGAAATGGATGATAGCTTGCGAGGATTCACAAGTGATCAAACAGAAGCGATGCAATACCGTAAAACCATAGTGCTCATTGTTACACGAAGGGTTTAAGCGCATTATTGTATGAGTAATTAAATCATTCGCTAAATATTAGTTCATTCATGCGGGACAAATGTGGCATTTCATTTTCGCATCCCTCTAATACTGTTTGCACTTAATTCTTAGCACACGCGAAGAAATAAATAATATAATCAAAGTCAGTGCTTCTCAACCGGAAATACCGTATACCCCAGGGTATATCAAATTAAAATCAAGGTATACAACCGAGAAAGGGTATACGAAGGGTATACCGCTTCGATTTGAGCTCCTTCTTTAACTCAATTAAATATGATTGCAAAAAAATTCATTCTACGTATTTTTTATCATAAATTCAATGGCAAATTAAATTGACAATTATATTGCGCAGTGTCTAAGTACAACAATTAGGTAACTGTGTTTTGTACTTTTGTAGCTTTAAATCTCTGGACTTGAGAAATTGCAGATTTGCAGTGGTAAAACTTAACTTGGGTTGTTCTTACCTGAGTCATTTTGTGCTGTTGTATGTAGTCGAGATAGTTTTATCATATCATGGGACAAGGGTGAAAGAAATCTGGAGATGGATGCTAGGGGTAAGCAAAACCAAAAAAATTTAGGAAGCACTGATTTACTAAAGCTAATGACGTCATTTTTGACAAAATTATTGACGTCATTTTTGTCCAAATTAAAAAAAACTCTTATGTGTGTATTTAATTCAACTAATGCAATAATACTGCGCTCTTTACAAATCAGTCCTTACAAAGAAGAGATAACTTGAAAGTTTTTCTGCTCTTGTATTTATAACGCTTTGCATACGAATTTCGTAATAAATACGGGAAAAAAATAAGGTGATCCAAGATTTGTATCTCATTCCAGATGGCCCAAGTTTTAATCTTTGAGCAAGAGATGAAATGATTTCAGGCCCGCTCTGCTTTGACCTCATTAGCCACTTGATGCAGTACCAGAGATTACAATTGGCATAGAGTCGTAAGCGTACAAGATATCTTTTAAGCATTTTGACAAACTTAGCGCTGGTAAAATGGTACGCTGGTAAGTCGGTACACCAAAATTCGGTTAATATAAAGGATAAGCTGTTACGCTCACAATTTTACGCCAAGTGTACCCTAGCCCAAGGGTTTCCAACCGTTTTCTTGCTGTGAACCACTTATGGATTTATTCTGTAGCTGCGTACCACCTACCTTTAAATAGCGTTTGACCATAATTAATGGCATAAACAAAGAACTGCGCTTAAAGGTTAACAGACATAATAACATCCAAGTATAAGAAAGTGAACGAATATGCAATAAAAATATATATAAAAAACAATAAAGGTACAAATAGACATAAACAGGCGCGTAGCCAAAAATATGTAATTGGGGACTGACCCCCCAGCTCTCGAAAAAAAAATTTTTTTTGGCAAAATTAACTTGATTTTAGGCCTATTTTAATAAAACTTAATGTTATTAAGACGTGGCATAGAAATTAGCAGTGCACAAACATGATTGTACTAGTTGCATAGTGGCATGAATGGGCTATGTGGGAGATAGCTATTGCTAGAGTTCCAGTTCTCTTACTTACAAGCTGGTAAATTATAAAATCCTACAACGGTAGTTCAATAATACTTTCAAGGAGTAATGTATTTCGTCTATATTTTATAAAGAAAGGTATAATAAGGGGGGCTAAGTGATTGATAATTACTTCCCCACCCATATCTCTGAGCTTTTTTTTATTTCTTATTTTTTATTTTTGATGAAACCTATGTTCAGCATTCTTCAATGAGCAATCAAATTTGAGTACGAACTTTTGGCCATTTTTCAAACTTTTTTTTTTAATTTATGTGTTTTATTTTTGACGAAATTAGCCCTCCCTCCCTAAATAAACGTTTTAAAATACGCTTAAAATCTTTTTTTGAGTCTATTCCAGAGCAAAAGACAGTTTCAAAAGTGCTAAAAACGTGGTATTTTCCTTATTCTGTGTTTTGGTCGGCATGCCAATGGGGAGAGGGCTACAGACCCCATGGCTACGCTACTGGACATAAAAAAGCAAAATATATAATTTATCTAGCAATAAACTGCAAGTCAATACGATGGTTGCGCTTGGTTTTCTTTCGTCAATCAATTCAATATCACGCTTATAGCGATTTTTGCTACTCACGTTGTTATGGAGCTTACATATTATATGTAATGTGTTACAGTTCAGAAGAAAAAGAATTTGAGTGTGAATTCAGTGAAAACAAATGTTTTTTGCATCTACGGAAAACATTTGGCGTATCTCTTGAAAAGCTTCCGCGTACCACCAATGGTAGGTGTACCACGGGTTGGGAACCCATGCAGGCGCGTAGCCGAAAATTCGCAATGGGGGGGCTGTTTTGGGGGTCTGAGGGCGAAGCCCCCAGCTGCCGAATGCTGGGGGTCTGGGGCGGAGCCCCCGGCGCTCAAGAATTTTGCATTTTTTTGCAAAAATAACTAATTTTAGAGCTATTTTAACAAAAAATACTGCTTTTAAAACGTGGCATAGAAATTGGCAGCGCAACATGATTCAACTGGTTGCATTAATGGGCTATGTGGGAAGTGGCTAATGATAACATTGCAGTTCACTTGTTTACATGCTGGTAAATCATAAAATCCTATTAATCAATAAAACTCTCACGGAGTAATTTATTTTGTCTATACTTTATAAAAAAATAATTTGGGGGGGGCTAATGGAAAGATATTTCAGAGAAGTGATTGGTAATTAACTAACACGGAATAGCCCCCCCCCCTTATTCCTGAGTTTATAATACATTTGTTGATAAAACCTACGTTTGGCGTTTTCACAGTAGCAATCAAGTTTGAGTGTTTATTTTTCGGCAGTTTTTACAGTTTTCATAAATTTGTGACTTTAATTTTTGACAAATTAGCCCCCGCCCCTGAATATATGTTTAAAAGATGATTTAAATCACTGTTTAGTCAATTCCAGCGCACAAAACAGTCTCAGAAGAGCTAAAAACGTGGTATTTTTCTTATTCTGCATTTTGATTGACAGGCCAATGGGGGGTCTATAGCCCCCCCCGCCCACCCCCTGGCTACGCTACTGAACCCATGCCCGAGTCTTTACAGTAACTGTAAAGAATTGTAGGCTACTATAAAACTGTGTGTGTAGATTATGTTGTAACCAGTACTTAAATTGTAAAATTTTGCATGGGGGGACGCTTTTGCAGCCTTAAGCAAACGCATTGGGAATGCGAAAGCACTTCAGTGGAATTTATGTAATTCCGTCCCTGACATCAAGTGAAGACCAAAAAAAGAGGGTCTTCGCCGGAAAATTAAGAGTTTTTGTCTCCGAAATCAAGCGAAGACCAAAAAAAAAGGTCTTTACCGCAATTTGGGACTATATAGGAGTATTCTGCTAGAATTTGTTGGATTTACTCGTGCTGACAGACCCTTTCTCGTCTGATCATCAGGCGCTCAAATCTCGATGGAAGGACGCCAAATCTCGATGGGGGGGACGCCAAATCTCAATGGGGAGACGCTAACTCTCGATGGGGGGACGCGTCTCCCCTACAATTTAAGTACTGGTTGTAACTGATGATTCAAACTTTACAGCAATTTGTGGTTGTAATTGTCGACATCGAATGGGAATTGTCTTTCTTTTAATTTGTGTTTGATTTACGTATAGTGCAGCATCAAACCGCAGATTTTTTTCCGACGATTATCTACGAAAATTTAAGACCAGCTGTTCTCGAACTTGATTGTTGTGCTGCAAAAGTATCTTGTTTGCATTTAGAAGAGCTAATTTTTGCAACCGATGTGCTTTATTGCTTGAATCGATATTATAGGTGTGATCGCTTATTGTAGGAAATGGATTTAAGTTTTAACTTTTTTGCTGGCGATGTGTTTTTGCATTGAAAGGTTAAGATGTCTCTAATCTAATTCGATTGCTTGCTTTTTACTTGTCGTTACATACAGTCATACACGACTTAATATCTTATGTACGGTACTATTCGCCAGTGGTCGGCAACCATCGGTGTCTGGGGACCGGTGCCGGTCCGTGAAGAGTTCGTAACCGGTCCGTTTATCTTTCCATGTTAAATACTTTGAAATGTATTTGTAACGTTAAATGCAATCGACTTTGGACGGTTTGTGAAAAAGAGATTTGATTACACAAGTTTTAACATCGTGTGATGAAACAATGCAATTTACAGAAATTAAGTACAATAATTTAGCTTCGTTACAACAATGATGCAAGTATTAAAGTGCGGATTTATATCAACTGGAAACTCTAAAGCAACTTGTCCGCTCCGTCTAATATGCAACTGCAAGTTTATTTTTTAAGGACGGTCCGCAAAAAATGTTCACTTTTTAACCAGACCGCACTATAGAAAAGGTTGCCATAGGCAGCTATACGCTAACTTTGCTTCACCAAGGATACCCCTGCTCTTTTGTTGCTGAGATCATTTTCTTGTGCCAGATAAACTTGCAAAAATCCAAGATATTGCCTAGGTTTGTCAATATACTCAATAAAAAAATCAACTACAGAGTCAGCAACAAAAAACAAAGTTTTTTAAGGCATAAATAAGACATCATGAACTAAGACAACACAAAGATTTAAACATCTTATTGATTTAGAATAATAATTAAATTCCTCCCCAACGTCATTAATTTTATTAAAAAATTTTTTTTCTTCAAAATCAAAACTTTGCAAAACGTCGTACAACATTTTCCTTCTGCTCTGCTAATTTTCAATGCGTTTATAATGGTCTGGTAAAAACGAGCTATTTCCTACTTACACCACAAGCACCATATACATCAAAAATTTCCTTGCAAAATTTTCTGGAGTGCCCCAAGGACGAACACCAGGATCAAATCAGTACAATATATCAGCTTAAACAAAGCACGCGTATACCTTAACCAAAAACCAATCACGATTATTCAAGCGTGGTAAAGACTATTTGTCAGTCATTAAACGTATATTATGATGAGCAGAAATAGACCTACTAACAACTGACCAGAAAAATATTGCACAAATAGCCATAAAATCAGAAAGCCCCAGTATTCAAGATTTCAGGAATATAAATGTGAAATTACGAAACGAAAAAATGGAAGATGTAGCGGACTCGCATGGATTTCAGAAGAATCTAAGGCGGAAGCAAAAAAACCTCCGGCGCTTATAATATCTCCGACTATATTACAAAGCCTATTGATTTTAGTTTTATTGCAATGAACCCAGTGGCGGCTCGTGCATATTTGAAACGGAAGGGCTGCAAATGTTTTTTTTTCGTCATATTGTACAGAGCTTGTTTGCGTCTTTCGTACGAATCTACAACATAAAACTCTTTTTAGTAGGCCATGGCCAACCTGTCAAGTTTTCGCTTTATATCAAGTTATTTTTGCGTTTGCTACAGTGGTTCGTTACGGTAACATGATTGTAGCGCTCCTTTACGAATAAGTATGAAATTGTTGATGGGGAGATCCAAAGAATCCAACCCAGACCACAGAAGGACAAAATGACGATTTAGTGGTGACAGTTCATTTAATAAATAATGATGAAACATGGAGTGCATTCCCAGAATCAGTCAATAGTGCTTAAAAAGTACCAAAAGTTATTCAAAATTCCACAAAATGATAAAACCGATCCCTGACGATGGTCCTTTAAAGCCGGGCTTACGCCCGAACCCAAAAGCGTAAGACCGAACCCGAAAAGTGATTTGAAGCCAAAAACAGGCCCGAAACAGCCAGAAAGTTACTTAAGTTTCGTCTAAAACACAATTACCCAAACCCCGGAGCCGTAGGTTTTCGGTATGAACTAGCAGACAAATAATGCGAGAAAACAAATCAAACCTCTTTCGTTTCGATTGGCCGTCATTTAAAATCCCGATAAAAATTGCATTAAAATGCGATAAAAACCTTTTTTGTTTTGGTTTTCATCTAAATTTCGGCCAATTTTTCATCCACTGATTGTGCGGTCAGCTCAAAGTCATTGTAACCCGTTCCTCAAAAAGTTTGGGCGTCCTTGGTTTGAAAATTTGTATACGTGATTGCCCCTATGCGGATAAAATACGAGGTTTGTTCAAAAAGTTCGTAGACTGAAGTCATAACACAAAATGTACTTTCTACAGCAGTTACAGGTCTGGGTCTCCTTCAAAGTACTATCCTTCCCAACGCACACACTTATCCCAGTAGTGTTTCCACATGCGGAAGCAGTCTAAGTGCGCTTCTTTTTTAATGCCCTTATGAACTCCATCGTCGAATTTGCCTTAATCTCTGGAATGGTCTCAAATCTTCTTCCTTTCAAAGGTCTTTTGAGCATGGGGAACAAAAAGAAATCACATGGAGCAAGGTCAGGTGAGTAAGGGGGGTGGGGAAGAACAGTGATGGAATGTTTGGCCAAAAACTCACGAGTTCTGAGGGCTAAATGGGCTGGAGCGTTGTCATGAGGGAAAAACCAGTCACTACTCCTCCACAATTCTGGCCTTTTCCGTCGGATGGTATCCCTCAGACGTTTCAAAACTTCAATGTAGTAGGTCTGGTTCACTGTGGAGCCTTCAGGAAGGTACTCGTGGAGGACAACTCCACTAGCATAAAAAAAAACTGTGAGCAGCACCTTGATTTTGGATCGAACTTTTTTGGGTCTGGGGGATGTTTTGCTCGTCCACTGTGAAGATTGGATCTTTGTTTCCACATCATAACCATAAACCCATGACTCATCACATGTTATGATCTTTGACAAGAATTTTTTATCATTTTCTGAGTGATCAAGCAAATCCTGACAGACTTGAACACGACGAGCTTGTTGATCACTTGTCATCAGACGTGGCACAAATTTGGCAGCAACGCGACGCATCTTTAATTCTTTCGTCAAAATGTGGTGACAAGAGCCTACGGAGATCCCACATTCTTCAGCAAGCTCTCTTACAGTCAGACGTCGATTCGCTCGCACCAGAGTGTTGATTTCATCAATGTGTGGGTCATCAGTTGATGTGGAAGGACGTCCAGAACGCTCATCATCTTCAACAGACAGCCGAACATTCTTGAAACGTTTATGCCACCTGAAACATGTCGCTCGCTTCATGGCAACATCACCGTAAGCCGTGTTAAGCATGGCAAACGTTTCCGTAGTAGATTTTCCCAGCTTGACACAAAATTTCACAGCAAATCGTTGCTCTTTCAAGTTATTCATTTTGAAAAAAATTTGTAAAACTTAAAATCCGACGAACTAAAAAACTACCCTTAACTTAACTGAACATAACCAGCACTAAAATAAAGATATCTGCGATCAGAAAATGGCGTCATATTCAGCTGATCTCTGTGAACCTAGCGACACGAAGCGAATGCACCCAGTGGCGGATCCAGAAAATTTTGGTGGGGGGATGATAAAAATTTTAAGCCGAAAGCCTCAAAAATTCCGATGTGTTGTAACCAGACGCGCAGCCCGAAATTCGCAATGGAGCGGCTGTTTTATGGGTCTGGGGGCGGAGCCCCCAGCGCTTAAAAATTTTGCATTTTTTTGCAAAAATAACTTAATTTTAGAGCTAGTTTGATAAAATACTGCTTTTAAAATGCGGCATAGAAATTGGCAGTGCAAACATGATTCAACTGGTTGCATAAATGGCCTATGTGAGAGATGGTTATTGATAAAATTTTAGTTCTCTTACTTGGATGCTGGTAAATCATAAGCATAAAATCTTATAGTTCAATAAAACTCACACAGAGTAATTTGTTTCATTTATATTTTATAGAGAAAAATAATTGGAGAGGGACTAATGGAAAGAGAATTGAGACAAGTGGTTGGTAATCAACCAATACTGAATAGCCTTTCCACCCCATTTCTGAGTTTAGGCCTATAACATATTTGTTGATGAAACCCGTGTTCAAGTTTTTTACACTAACGATCAAATTTTATTGCTTATTTTTGGTCATTTTTAAAGTTTATTTTGATTTGTGAGTTTTATTTTTGACAAATTAGCCCCCCTTAAGCATGTTTCAAAAAAATGCTCTAAATCACTTTTTGGTCTATTTCAGTGTGAAAAACAGTCTCAGATGTGCTAAAAACGTGATATTTTTTATTTTGCATTTTGATTGACAAGCCAATGGAGGGGCTTCCTAGCCCTCCCCCCCCCCGTCCATCTGGCTACACTACTACTTAGGATTAATGTTCTTGGCCTCGCTTAATGCTCACTTTTTATAAGTCTAATATGTCACTTAAGAAATGATTTGCATTGTGTAGGTTTTGTCGCCGAAAAGTGCAAGTTGTAAATTTTGCTAATTTGGTACTTTCAAATCAATCGGACCCGTAAAAGACTAATTTCTATTTTTTTTGTAAAAACTTCGCTGTAAAAATTACATTTTTCGGTCCTCCCCTGACAGGGCTTTAGAAATTATATCACAGTCACACGGCCTATCAAAAATTCACTGATTGCTTTTTTTCAAATAAGTTTGATATTCATATGCACGTTATGTTTACGCTGGTGGGGGATGTATCCCCCCATCCGCCCCCATAGCTCCGCCACTGGTTGTGCTCCTATGCCTTTATCGCTGAAAAGTTCAAGTTGTGAGTTTTGCTGATTTGGCGCCTTCAAATCAATCGGACCTGTAAAAAACTAATTTCTGTTTTGTAAAAACTTCGCTGCACAAATACCATTTTCTTGCACCCGTCCCCCTCCCCTTGGCTTTTGAAATTATATCACACTCACACGGGCTAACGACTATTCACTGATTGCTTTTTTAAAATAAGTTAAGTATTATTCATATGCACGTTATGTTTAGGCTGGTGGGGGGGGATGCACCCCTCCCTAAATCCGCCACTGAATGCACCTGGAACAAATGAGAGCTGCGCAGTTCAAACAGTCTACGAACTTTTTGAACAGACCTCGTAAAGTTACTTATTGCTGATCAATTGTGACGCTTTAACAATTGTGTCGTAATAATCGTATTGATGCTTAAACGAAGTCGTCATTCTATGTTGCAAAGTTATTTCAATTATGTTTCATAGAACCTAAAAGTCTAAAACACAAGGCAAGTACGAATATCGAGCCCGATGTCGATTTTAGCCCAAATCCGACTCAAAAATCCCGACCCGACTTACGATTATGTTGTAGTGACGTAGTGTAATTACACTTATTTTTTATAAGAACAGTTCTATACGAACCCGAGGTTCATTTTTGCTCAAAATTTAAATACAAAGTAGGATCAATGCCATCCTTAACACTAAAAAGTAAAAACAAAACTAAAAAGAAGAAATTTTAAATCTGAAAAAAAATTAAAATTTTGTGCCGATTCAAAACGATAAAATTTTAGTGATTTTCCAGTTTGCAAGCAAAATTGCGACGATTCCGAAATTATAGAGTGCTGATTGCGCATTGTGAAGGCATTTGAGAAAAGTTTTGGTTATTGTTCAAATCGCACTTTTGCAATTTTACGATAAAATTTACTGGTTCTTGTAAAAAAAAGTGTACTTGAAAATAAAGCCCTATAGACACTACCCAGAGTCTTAGAAGCACAATCAAACCTATGATTACCAGCCTAAGACATACTGTTTCGGAATCGACATTCACCTTTTGTTCCTCGTCAGTATTGTTAGGACTACAGATATCAACATGAGCGTAGAAAGGCAAACAATCACAAATTAACCGAATTATAACGGAATACAAGAAGTTTACAATGTTTTATTAATCATAGGTTTGATTGTGCTTCTAAGACTCTGGATACTGTTTATAGCGTGTCGTTAATTTCAAGTGCATTGTTCTTAAAATAAAAAGTTCATTCGATTCTTTTTTATTGTGAATAATGGTCGATGACCCGTTCGTTGAAGCCATCAATGCTTTTTGATCATTTCTTTCTTCACGGAAAGCCTTGACGACTTATAAAGAAGGGCTACCATTTGCACTGTTGCAACAACCCTTGCCGCAAACAATGCTCTATTCGATTTCGTTTGTTGAAGAAAAAAGGTTTTTTGGGACTGCAGGGACTGAGTCCAGTCGGCTGTGTAGCTCGCGATAGCGATAGAAAAAGAAAAAATGTCTCGATTGAGTTGACGTCACGGAGATCCGTGGATTAAGCTGGCGAGCTGTGACTGCAACTTTTGCAGTTTCCAGTCAGTGCAAAGGTGTATTTAATGCGTGATACAAAAATTGTTTCCTTAGTATTACGAAAGCAAAGCATTCAATTGGCTCATCAAACGAGGCAACCGTATAAACTTTTCAATAAAAATTGAATATAAAAGTAAAAATATTTTCAATTTTTTGTTGCAATGCCAATGACAGAAAGCACAAAACTATTTGGGGGGGGGGGGCTGCAGCCCCGCAGTCTCCATAGACGAGCCGCCCCTGAATGAACCTACCATTGAGATAACTAAAACAGTCAGGGGTACTACGGCTGTTTGTTTAAATCGTTTTTAAAGAGGCATTGAAATTAAAACATGTAATCTCAACATCATAGGTTTCTAAACAATAAGTACAGAAATCCCTTCTCAACATAGGGCTGATATAGAATAGCGTTAGCTAAATGTGATCGATGATACTCTAAAATGTCAGCTAACATGGTTCGATATACTGCAGCATCATTTATTAAAAACTAAAGGCTAACAGCTGCATCTACGCAGCTAAAAGTTTTGTAAGTTTAATAACGAGGCCGAATGGGTAAAGGCGTCGTTTTACGACGACTCTGATCGCAGGATCATGAGTTCAACCCGCACCCTGGTCACGTTGTTGCGTCCTTGGATGAGACGCTTTACGATAATTATCTCTGCTTGGTGGCTTCGAACAAGCAGCAAATTTACGTGGGAAGAAGTCAAAACGTCAACAGAAAAGCTTTAAAAATGGTCAACTCCTAAGCGGGTGCGGATTCGTCCAAAGCATAGCGCACCGTCGCTTTCTCGTGATAGGAGGATAAATGCACCAATCAATCATCAATCAACGAAACATTTTGAAAATCAAAGTAAATAATTTTTAAAATATTCAATATATAAAGTAACAATTTGCATTAAGTTCCGTTAGTTTGAACTTAAAGAAAAAGCAAAAATAAGTGCTTTTGACCCTTTTAGAAAGCAGCTAATGGTACGCAACAACATTCAAGCACATAGATCAGCAGAAATCTCTCTAACGTGTAAGCATTTCATTATTTAAAGTCACATTTGCACAATTAGATCAAAGTTTCTTGGAAACGAATAAATAACAAATCCTTGTTCACTCCTTTTATTTTAGTACGCTCAGAATTGGCTTAAATCTCGTGCACGGAAAAAACGTCCTCATGCTTTCAAACATCGGCATCCTCAGGAAAGGATACCAACAGCAGTTTTTGCATAAAAACGTTGAAGTAACCTGCAAAGACAAAAAAGTGTTGATGGATACCGGAACTTTGCATTCAAGATATCCATCCCCCCAGTTAAGATACCCGGGTATATACTCGTAAATAGGAAACTTGGGTTCAAATTCTTTTATGTTACCAGCTTTTGCTTAGTTCAATTGTAGAGGGGGGGCGTATCCTCCTTGAGAATTAGCACCCCTTTGTAGAAAGAAAGCGTCCAGGTAGATTTTTTCCTATGGCTGGACTTTACCTAAAGTTTGAACGGAACAACGCCTGATTCGATCGTGAAGATCTATTTTTGGTGATCACCTATTACGAGCTGAATATCATTCCGATTTTCCGTCCAGAAACGTTTTCATTACCGGATACGTCCAGACAAGACTGCGAAAGCGTATCCCATCCAGTATTTTACAGTTTAAGCACTGAATTATACTTATGTTGTAGGACTACAGATGTTTTCAACACCGTTGGGTATACGAATAACATGACTAGATAACCTGAAGAAACGCTTATCAAACTTCAAAATATTATAAAGCCAGATCAAGCTTTTCTTAAACGATCAATGGTCGAGCGGATAGCGTTTCTAGCGTTTCTGGGTTCGGCAGTTAGTTTTCGCGTTACCAACACGTTCAAAACATTATAGTTTTCACGTAAGCTCTGAAATTAAACCTTACAACACTGTACTTACGAATGATTTTGCTTTTCATTTTCAGATGTACAAATGGTATGTAAAAAACAGTCCAAATAAAATAGTAGACACAGCAAGAAGGTATTGGATTTGTGGATCGTCGATGATGGGAAACAATACCAAGCATAAAGAAAACAAAGCAAATATAATAGCGACCACTAGCGGAATCTGAAATTAACACCAACTTCGCGAAAAATATATTGTTTTAAATCACTTGTAATTGTTGATGTTGCATGCCCTTCTGTCACAGGCTAACATATTGTAAAACGCTACCTAATGGATGATCAGCACACTTTTCTTTGCAATAAACTAAGTACTTCCAGTGATTTAATGTTCCTGTAGATTTCTTAGGATTCTTGTCTACTGAACTTGTGCCTTGTCCGAAGCCACCAAGCATAGATAATCATCGTAAAAAAGCTCCTTATCCAAGAACGCAACAACGTGACCACTAACCATGTTGCGGGTTGAAGCAAGATCAAGCGATCAAGGCCGTCGTAAAACAACGCCTTTGCCCTCTTGGCCACGCAGTCGACAAACAAAACGAGTCTTAAAATCATGTTAAAACTTATAATAACCTTGAAGCTGTTGAAAATTCACCTTAATAGTTTATTCTTGCTGTCAACGAACACAAAAAGCATAAACAAAAATGCTCACAAAAAAAAGTGCCAGAAGCGTCGAAAACCACCACTAACTTGTTATTGTTAGGAAACTGCTTAAATTCCACGGTTCCAAATTATAGCAAAATAATGTCGGTTGATGCATTTTAGAATAAATACATTGTCAGTTATCAGCGTTGAATACCGAAATACACACTAAGAACGGTGATTGAAGGCTTTTTGACACTTAAGAGTCACCAGATAAAACTGGCTATCAGATACGGAACTGTTGGTAAATCCGTATCTCAAGACTGGTTTAGGAGTCAAGTCCCAGCCCTCTTCCTCTAAAGGCAAAGACGTGGATCATTAGACCAACTTGCCAAGCAAAAGGTTTGTAGGTTCTATGAACACACATAACAAACAAGTACGAACGTGAACTGGTCTGTGCATTTGAGGTCTTTTACATCGAAACCAGAGCAGAGCGAGACAGGTAGCTAGGTAGAAACGCCAGGTAGCAAAGCTGTAGTATTGAATGAGGAAATCAAAGTTGTTAGGGATAACCATTAGAAGTGCAATAACACCCTGAAAAATAACTGGCAAAATTAAGCATGGGCTTTTCAACTTTGGTAGAAGGCTTCAAATTGATTTTACGCCTGTTTTTGCTTTCTGTTGATTTTAACTGATTCACGGTTTCCAAAAACTGAACAGAGATTAAATATTGCTCTTAGCACGGGATGTCAAACCGCTCATTGCGGTTATATTTTTGCTCGACTTCTCCGTCCTAATTTTGTCAAAACGTACAATCAAATCTTCAATACTCGCTGTGTATAAAGTTAACAGCACCAATCTCCGTATAAGAATGCGCTCTGGCAACGCATTACGCAACCTCTTGCAAAATCTCGAAGCAGCCGCAAGCCATTACAACTTTTTATGGGTCCGATTAGGCCGGCCAAGAATTGAACCCAAACAAACCTTCCACTTCAAAGCTTGACAAATCCAACCAACCGGCCGGTTGTTGATTTAGTTCACTTATGCAAAAGTATCCAATTTCAACAAATGACTTCAAAAATTATACGTAACGTCGCAATTTTTAAAAACTAATCAAACATAACATTGCATTAAGACTCGAAAAAGTTACATTTAAAATAACAGCAGGGGCGGGAGTATAACGTTTTACATGGACCATTGCAAGAACAAGGTTAAAGTGGCCTTCCCTTGCCGTTACGTAAGAGATTCGACCAGCAATGAAACAAGAACCTGTACAGGTGCCGAACACATAACATGCCACTGCAATTGGTATTGCCCAAACCAATGGCCCAAGTACCACTTTCCCAAAACTCCGCAAAATAACCAAGGGTAAACCCAACGGTAGTTAAGTTACTCAATTTCTGCTGGTGCTTAATAACACATATTACAAGTGATGCGGATTCAACTCTTGCGTCTAAAGCTAATACCGGGGTCCTAATCCCGAGGGAGCGTAAGGATTTTCACTGTCTTGCTGTCCTTAAATATTCAAGTTCCAATCCAAATAGATTATTATTTTTCATGATTATTCTACTCAAAACCGATCGGGTCTCAGATGAAATAAATCAACCGTAAAAGAAAAGTAACAGTAGCAGCAGCAATAACAGTAGCCATAGCCGAAGCAAAACTGTAGCAAAACAGTAAATTAACTTTTGTTGACTCCGATCTCTAACTCAATAAACGCAAAAATTAAAAATGGCCTACAAGCAGATACGCTGAGAAAAAATTAACAATGACCAACCAAAAAATGTTGCTAGGTGTGGTGAGTATAGTCACGTGATTAAACTCTACGCAAATTTACGCAAGTTAAGAGCAAAAAGCGCTCAAAAACTTGTTGCAGAAGTGCAAATTTTGCGGAATTGCAGCAATTCAAAAACTGCGCAAAACCGGTTGCTATAGGCCAATTATCATGCTGGAACAACAATTAATATAGAAACTTTTAAAAGCAAAATAATTTCCAGCAGATTTGTTTTGAAAGCATTTTGAAAAGAAAGTTGTTGTTACTACATAAAGTGAAACTTATGAAGCGCCGTTTGTGTACCCGAATTTGTGCAAAGTTTTTTTGCATATTTAATTAATATGCATATTTATTTTTGCATATAATTAAATAGTCATTTTAATTAAATATGCAAAAATAAATATACAAAAAAAACTAGTGCAAAAATAAATATGCAAAAATTTTTTGTGCGGACTTTTTTTGACTATTTATTTTGCAATAAGAAAAAACTGCGCAGAATATACCGTTGCAAAACTAAATAGTCAAAAAAACTGCGCGCAAAATAAACTGTTGCAAAAATAAATCGTCGAAAAAACTGCGCACAAAATAAAGCGTTGCAAAAATGCGCTGCAGACATTTTTGTATATTTGTTAGTGGAGCGTGGCAAAGCGTTCTCGGCTGCTCTTTGACGCGCTATCGGCTGTTCTTTAATACGCTCTATGAGCAGCCGAGAGCGCTTTGCCACGCTCCACAAATGTCTGCAGCGCATTTTTGCAACGCTTTATTTTGTGCGCAGTTTTTTTGACGATTTATTTTTGCAACGGTATATTCTGCGCAGTTTTATTTATTGCAAAATAAATAGTCAAAAAAAATCCGCACAAAAAATTTTTGCATATTTATTTTTGCACTAGTTTTTTTTGTATATTTATTTTTGCATATTTAATTAAAATGACTATTTAATTAAATATGCAAAAAAACTTTGCACAAATTCGGTACACAAACGGCGCTCCATAGAAACTAGTTGTAGGCGCAAGGTTTTGCTTTGGCGATCACTAGTTGTAGGTGTGATTAGCTTTGGCGATCACTTTTTAGGAAAACACCTGTAAGTAATTCTCTGGATTAGAATGTAGGTTGTGTGATGAAAAAGAACACGAAGTCGAAGAGAAATGTAAGTAAACAAACTAGTTAAATAAATAATTGAGGTGCAACATATGCAGTCGTAGACATATAAAAGTATGGCCTAACATTTTCAGGAATTCAGAAAAAAAAAACAGTAAAAAAACTGAGCTTACCGCAGTGACAGCAGGATAGAGAAGCAGCTCTCCATACGTCATTATTGTCAAGTACGCGACATTAGTGGCAACATACAACGACGTAGGAATCGCCATTGATGCAACGATAGCTCGTGGAAGAGTTCGATGAGGATTCCACAAAAACACAAAAAAACTTATTCGACTGATTCAAAGTGCATCATGAAAACTGCGTACTTTTTACTTTTTTAAGTACAGTTTCATTAGAACACGAGGCTCATTGTCGCTCAAAATTTAAGAACAAAGCCAGCTTCAACGTGAAAAACTAATTAAGAATACGAATTAGTTCAGTGCTTTTGTTAGTAATCATTGTCTATAAGAAAAGACAACTTCTACCCAAGCTTTCAAACAAGAAAAAAATTCTGCGACCTTATTTTCCAGCAAAGTTAAGAACGGTCACGTTGTTGCGTCCTTGGATAAAACGTTTTGCGATGATTATTTCTGCTTGGTGGCTTCGAGCACGCAGCAAATTCTGTGAACAAGAATTCGAAGAAATCCTCTGGAACATTGGATCACTGGAAACTCCTCAGCAGGTGCGAATTCCTCCAACCACGACTTAGTCATTGCAACGAAAAGTGCGCGGATCGTCCAATATTTAGCGTCTGACGCTGTCCAGTGACAGGAGGATAAATATGCTTGACAGCAACAACAAAACGAGGCTGAAAATTCGTTAGAATTTAAGAAGAACCAGCCTCAAAACAAAATTAACTCATTCTCATACAAAAAAACTGTAAATATCACAGGTTTTGCACTGTACACTGCAGTAACTTATCTGTTTAGGGCTACATCCAGTACTTAAACTGTTGGGGGGACGCGTCCCCCATCGAGAGTTAGCGTCCCCCAATCGAGAGTTGAGCGCTGGATGACCAAAGGAAAAATAGGCAGCCAGGACTAAAAGATCCTACAAATTTCCTGCCGAAAATGGTCGCAAATTGCGGCGAAGACCTTTTTTTTTTCCTTTTTTTTAGTCTTCACCTGATTTCGAGGAAAAATGACTTCAATTTCCGGCGAAGACATTTTTTTTGCTTTTGGTCTTCATTCAATTTCGGCGACGGAAATACAAGATTTCCAGTAAACTTTTAGTAAAGTTGGCCAAGGCTGCAAAAGCGTCCCCCCATGCAAAATTTTACAATTTAAGTAGTGGCTACATCTATATATTCTCATATACTATTCAAACTAACAAAAGCAGCGAAGAAATAGTGTAGTGTATACTGTATAACATGAGAGCGTTACTTCTGCAATAGGCCTACGTAATAAACTTATATTAGCAATCGTGTACCAAAAAGATCCTAATGCTAACGAAATGGACATAATTGCAGGAACATATTTTGAAATAAGAAATTGCTTGTCTTAAAAAGTATTTTTATCAAATGTAAAAAGTTAAATTATTTCCGAAGTGAAGTAGAACTAATTAAAAAACTAATCTAATACTACGATATCACGTCTAACAATCCTTCTTCATTTGACAACACTTTAAATTTGATAACATTTGATAATAAGATTCTCCACGTTTTTAATAGATAATCTTTTTAATCCTGAGTGACGCAGGTAAGACTTAGTCCCATTGCGGGCACAATCCCGTGTTTCGAAGTCAACTGACTTCATTATCAATGCCAAGAGAAGTCGACACAGTGCAAAGAATTGTACGATTCCTGAATTAGGCTAATTAAACTGGTATTTTTGAATTAGAACACCCAAGTTGCCGGTATAGGCTAAAGTTCTCTCAACTTCTATTGATGTATAAAATAACCAATAAAACTTAAATTTGAAAATTTCCACGCAACCAATTTTGAAACAAATTTGTAATTAGCACTATGCAGTAAACAAGATAAGATTATGACGGTGATTAGCAAATGCCAACTTTCAGTATTTTGCGTAGTAATTTCTCAGCAGTCTCCAATACGAGTAATTTAATTGGTAGCAGCCTATAGAAAATATTGAACGTTAAATTGCTTTTCAAGGGAGAAACAAATTTTACTGTCAAAAGCATTTATAATTAAATCTCATCAAAAAATCTTAAGAATGATTTTCGAAGCAAAGTGTCAGAGTCGTTGTATTTTGCAAATAGAGTTGGGCAATATTTTGTCTTTAATTAAAAACTTAAATTTGATTTTAAAGCATTGATTTAACAAATTTTTTAATTCAAATTTAGCGATTTCAAAATTTACCTTTAAATTTTTTGAGATACAAATATTTCAAAAATAGTATTCAAATTTACTTACAAACTTTATTTAAATTTAGACGCAATGAATCAAAAATTTCAAAACGGTGGGAATTTTATTGATTAGTGCTCTGAGCAAAGAAGATATTCGAGAGTTAAGATATAACTGATCATTAATTTTTTAATCTTCTGAACTGAGTCTGTTTTAAAAAAAAAGGAAGCATCAGAAAAGCAGAATTGAAATCAGTGGATGGTTTTGCAACTCGACTACAATATATAGAAGCAATAGAGATAAGATTTTAAGGTTTATCAAAGAAAATTGGGAATGACTATTTTACCGGAAGGTTTTGAATAAAAGAGAATAAAACGAAAATCATGAATATTCGTCCGCGCATTTTTCATTTACTGTTTAAGGGTCTACTTTTTTAAGGGTTAAGATAAGGGTTTGGATTAGTTTTAAAGTAAGAATTTGAGTTTGGGTTACATTTGAGTCCGAATTATTACGTAGATCAAAACTTCCCGGAAAATAGTTTCCTTCAAGTTGCAGATAGTGTAGCTTCAGAACAAAAGCAAAATAAAAAAGGGTGTAGTAAACCAAAAATCGCTTGAAGATCTTTTTTGCTCTAACGAAGCAATTGAACTTGATCTAATAAAGTGATAAAGAA
The DNA here is from genome assembly GCA_963965965.1 of Trididemnum nubilum. Classification (NCBI taxonomy): domain Eukaryota; kingdom Metazoa; phylum Chordata; class Ascidiacea; order Aplousobranchia; family Didemnidae; genus Trididemnum; species Trididemnum nubilum. The sequence continues at coordinate 24,305,659 of OZ014489.1, read as the reverse complement.
ACAGAAAAAAATGAAAAGTCAATCAAAACAATAAAGCAAAAAAAAGAGATAGGTGTTTACTTTGAAAAAAGATTTGAAAATGTGAGTTGTGAGCCTCGTAATTAAGATATCAATATAAAACTTACGTGACGTTATCTCCAATTAGCCTACAACAGGTTCTGAAAGTATGAAGAAAATACCTCAAGCAAGTGAAAAGATATTCTCAATGGAGTCCATCAGAGCGGTTGCTAATTTTTTGAAACACCCTGTAGTAAGCCTTATATCTGCAAACTTCTTATATCAAGAGGAAACAATTTTTTTAAAGAGATACAATTCGAGATCGGTTTTATGGAAGAAATGAGAATTACTTGACGTAATGAAGAGGTTCCTCAAACCTTGTTTCACTATTCCTCTTAAACGCGAAAATTGATTTGGTCTGTTCGACTCCGTACATTTGGGAGTTTTTTGCACTTCGAACTTTTGTGACATCAAAAAAGAACAACTTTGTAAAATTTATTGCAAAATATTGAACAGCACGTTGCTTATTCTGCAAGAAATTTTGTAAATTAGCGATTTGTTTTGTTGTAGTGCATATTTTGTTGTAGCGCATATTTATCCTCCTGTCACCGAACAGCGTCAGACGCTAAATATAGGACGATCCATGCAATTTTCATGGCAAAGACTACTTCGTGGTTGGAGGAATCCGCACCTGCTTAGAAGTTTCCAGTGATCCAATGTTCGTGTGGATTTCTTCAAATTCTTGTTCACAGAATTTGCTGCTTGTTCGAAGCCACCAAGCAGAAATACCCATGGTAAAGTGTTTTATCCAAGGACGCAACAACGTGACCAGGGTGGGGCTTGAAACCAGATCATGCGATCAGGATCAGAATAAGCATTGTGATGTTTGATTATCGAAGATCGCATCCCATATTCTGCAAAGAAATTTGGCAAAGTTATCCTTTTCTGACGTCACAAAAGTTGGAAACGCAGAATTGCCTGTGGTACCGAGTCAAACGAATTAAATTCATTTTCGCGAACAAGAGGAATAGTGGAACAAGGTTTGGGGTACCTGTTTATTACCTCAAGTTAATAGTTCTTATTTCTTTATTAAAACCGATCGCGAGCAGTATCTCTTTAACATTTTTTTATGTCGTTATCCCTGTAATCAGTTTTAATCACAATATTATTCATCAATGCTAATGCTAAGTACAGAAAAAGTTTTGTATTAGTTTTGCTGGTCAATAATGAACAGCTTAAATGGTGATGCGTCTTTTTGTCATTAACTCTCAACTACCAGAGTGCCTTATTGCCGGAAAAACAATTAAACATGCAATATACTTTTAATTTTTGAGAACCAGCAGATTTGGGACTGATGATGGCTGTTCTTAAAATTTACACGATCGTCAGCATCAGTTTTGTTCTAAAATGTAATTGGAGATTAAAATGACACAAATTCATTCTTGCTTAGTAACAGCTAAAAAGTTTTGTCGATGGTCAAAGCTGCTGTAAAGGTCAAAACAAAACAATTGTCCATTAGCCGTTATTATTGTAAAAATCTGGTTATTTCGTCATGAAACGGCACTGTATAACAGAATCGATTTTCAGATTTGGATCGTGTTCTTAATTATTTTGTTCATGCCGAGGCTGGCATTATTCTTCATTTGTTCTTCAATTTTGAGCAAAATGAGTCTCGTGTTTAGATGAAAAAGCGTAATCTGTACAGTGTATACACTAAACTTTTATATGACCAAATGGAACACATAACAATCATGCTGTAAGTTCATATTAAAACACAAAGCAGATTTCACGCTAGTTGAAAATTTAAAGAAAGTTTTCCCAATTTTTTTTAATACAATGCCGAAAAAGGTTTTAACAAACTTCAAAAATTTGCTTGACTGAGCTGAGACTAAATTTTTTGTGGGATTGTGAAAAGTTGAGTAATGTACGAATATCGCTTTGTTCATAGCCTTTACTATATATTATGCAAAACTTATTAATATGTTTCAGCAAAAATCATAAACATTATCGAAATATACAGTGGTGTAGTTCTAACAGTTTTTTTTTTTTTAAACGCAATGAAATTTCTGTTGTTACTAATCATATTACTACATTCCTTCAGTAATGGAAACAGCCAGCAATGCCGCTATGTTACAGTTCCTGTTTGTGATGACAATCCGACATCGCCACAGAATAACATCTTTTCTACAAAAGGAGATAAAGGTGATAGGGGATTTTCCGGTAAAGTTGGACCAATAGGTGAAAACGGAAGTAAAGGGAGCAGGGGGGGATTAAGGAGACAAAGGAAGTACCGTTCAAGTGGAGGAATTGCAACAACATCTCTCTCAACGGATAGACGGTATACAGGGACTAATATCATTGCGTTCCTTTACTGGTGTTGTAATTACATTTTTATTTTGGCCAAGCTGTCTTGGCCAGGAGACATTGAAGAGACATTTCGGTCGTCTTCGAGTCAAACTGCCACCTGCCCACCTGTGTAGCACACACGGTGTAGGCATCACACTGTCCCTTTTATTGCTGAACGTCAAGCTGCGAAGCTGAAATACCAATTTTATATTTTGATTCTTTTTTTTACAGTCAAAATTATTTTGCTAACTGTTGCTGTACTCTGAATTAGAGCACTGAGAAGCATGTTCTGGATTCGAATCCTGAAATTGCTCAAACATAATTTTTTTGCAAATTAAAATTATTCCATTAAAACTCAGCTTGTTTAAAATTTTAAGAATGATTCTACTGCAATCAATGATTTATGACTATTCTGAGCAATATTCTGCACAATGATATCATTTATCCTGCGGAATCAAACTCATGCTTGCTGTAAGCGCTCAATTGAGTAGATGTGTGATGTAGACCATAGGTTTTCAAAGTGCTTCGTACGGTGCCCCAGGGCTCCGCTAAAGAAACCTAGGGGCTCCACAAGCTATTCATTTTTTAATTTCATTTTAGAAATTTATTGTGAGGCTCCGTAAATAATGGTCAACCTCTACACGGGCTTCATAACACCAAAAGTTTGAAAACCCCTGATGTAGACGACATCCACGGCATCTTCTTTAGCTTGAAACATGCAAGCGATTACCAATGAATCTCAGAATTTTGTGTTTTTTTTCAGTTCAGCGTTTTTTCCAAATGCGCTTGATTAGCCAGTTTATTTCTAACTGGTTTGTTTTCCATATACAATTATTTCTATAATTATTATTATTATTTTGATATTTACGCTTCTTGATGACTTCGAGTTAAATCATTCATTTTCGTTTTTTTAACAAGTTACATCTTTTCTGCAAAACTTTGGTTTTACTTTACACAGATTCAGTTTTATTTTGCCAACTTCCAATGTAAAAATATGCACAAAATGAACATATTAGGTAACCTTTTAAAATATAAAGGGGAGAATGTGGGTGAAAAGATAAATGGATACTTTTTATTTTGCCACGAAAGTGCGCAACTTCGGCAATCAGTTTACATTCAACAACAGTAGAAAAAATATACACACTTTGCGATCAGGAGTTTGGAAGAGACTTTTCAGTCTTCGGGTCACCGAACTCCGGCTGAGACATGCAAAGGAAATGGCGGAAGTCCCGTATTGTTTTTCTCATGAAAATAAACATCTAGTTTATTAATAGATCTTATCTTGAGATTGACAATGTATATCGATGATATAAATTCCTAAAATTCATTTAGCCGTAGTTCCCAGAGGAGCGTAATAGCAAAAGAACCCTTAATAGGGTTTGATATACGAGATTGATAGCGACTTATCTAAGATAGCTCCAAACATCCAGTAGCGAAAAAATTAGCTTTATAAAAATGTTTTTAAGGTTTAATTCTAGGTGTAATTCAGTGCTGATTTGAGCCGCAATCATTTTTTTAGCGATGCAAACAAGTTTGAACCAGCTACTTCTTCCACCTAACTGTGCAGCTTCATCGCACGTCAGCTACCAATTACTGCGATCTGGTGAATACGTCTACTGTGACGGTGGATGGATGGTTTGTGTTTGCTTTGCATTCGTTCAGTTACTGTGACGGCGTATGTATTAATCAACGGTCGAGAACCTAAGGCCTTTTTTGGTCTTCATCTAAACATGGGCAACATTATCACGTAGTTATATAAACGCCCGGCCGTCGCGGAAGCTTGACGAGTTAGGCTTGGGCAGGGACTGTGAAAAGGCTGCTGACCCTACTCTACTGTTATTACATTTTATTCACCACGTTGCCTTGGCCAGAAGCAGGAAAGAGACCTTTCGGTATTCGAGTCAACCTGCATGATGTCAACCGTACTTCTTTTGATTCTACAAGTGTAAGAAGTCTTCTTTTGATATACAAGTGTAAGAATATAAAATTCATTTTTGTGATATTGGCCAATATTTGTCGGTATTCAACAATCTATTTGCAAGCTTGCTTTGCAATGTATACAGAACCGGAGTTTTCAGGTTTTATTGTGTTGAGATTATTTTTCTCAAGATTATATCGAGATTTTTCTTTGTGATTGCAAAATTTAACTTTTTATGTTTGTCGTCTGAACTGTTGTAAATAATCAGAAAGTTTTTCGCCATTGTAGTGTTCATCGGAAGTATTAGATTTGATACTTGAATTGAATGTGTATACAACAACAAAATAGGCCAAGGCTGTTAATGTTTTAAAATTTGTTTGCCTTTATTCAAATATTTTGAAGGGGTAGAGATTAAATAACGTTTAAGTTCCTTCCTACCCCTACATCACACACTGATACATCAGTAACAAATGAACGATGATTGTTTAACCTGAATTATCACTGTTTTGTGTGCTGTAAATAAACGCTGTTCTGTTCTGTTCTGTTCGTACAGAGTAGAGGCTTCACACTGTTCCTTTTAATACTGAACGTCAAGCAAAGCTGCGAATACAAATTTTTAGTCTTTAGCTTAACCCGACCGGTAATTGGAACCGTTTCAGTAACAGATGCCCTAGAGCAGTGGTTCCCAACCTTTTTTTAACCGTGGCCCAGTTTCATTTTGAAAATTTTCCATGGCCCTAGGCTACTCTCAAAGTATTGCTCAATTGCAATTTTCCACTATCCTGAGCCGTAGCTTTTTTTGGAAGCTTGAAACATCAGTAAACGAACTTGACCCAAATTTCATCAGTCTTGAATTAAATGGAGGTGGTTTTTCTGTCAAAATCAAGTGATCTCAAAAAAAAGGTCTTCACCAAAATTCAAACGGTTTTTCCGGCCGAAAACAGGTGAGCTAAAAAAAAAAGATCTTTGCTCCAGAAAACTCCATTTTTTATGTATTTTCAGTCAATCTCAAAAAAAACAAGTCAATTTGCCATTCACCGCAACTTTCTGCAAGCTTTCTCACAATGTCAGAAAATAAACAGCTCATCGTGCAAATACGACTATTTCAAACCAAAGTGCTCTGTGGCCCACTGCAAAATACTTCTGTGGCCTACCGGTGGGCCATGGCCCACAGGTTGAAAATCATTGCCCTAGAGTCTTAAGCAAAGCTTATCATGTTTATGACGTGTAAATCTAGATATTGCATATAAAAACAAGAAGTTCTGGCAAAAAGTGGTTAAAATTTTAAAAGTTTGTCTGGGATTCGAAACCCGAAGGCTTCCTCTTAATTTGTTTTAAGTTACCCGCATAAAACGGCACAAAAATTTCTTCCTTACGAAGTAGCAAAAAATTTAATAAAGTGAAGCAAAAGCAGTCATTTTTGCTTGTCAAACTTCTTGGCAATGTGAAAAAGAGCTAATGATGACGAAATTCTCGTAATTATGCATTCAATACACTGCACTTAACATGTTAATTTTTTTGTTTATGTAGGTATTTCAACGACGTTATGATGGAAGCGTCAATTTTCATCGGAACTGGATTGAATACAAAAACGGATTTGGAAATTTTTCTACCGAATTCTGGCTAGGTGAAAAGGATGAAACGTAGATTTCCTGAACCTGCTCTCTAAAAACTTATACTAATTACCCTAACCAGGGTTTTTCATGCATACTCAGCATGCAGTGTGTGTGGTTAGTGTTTCCACCAATTTAGACCTACTGTTACACATTTTTAGGATGTCACATAAATCCATAAGTACTAATGACTTGAAATGACGGTTCTTTTTTTCATATCATGAAATAGTCGAAAAAGACTATAGAACTACGCGCAATTGAATTTCTTTGACACGAGATCTCGCAACGCCACATGTGCAGTTTAGACCGATTTAAATTTACAAACAGATTTGTAAGAATACACCCAGTAAAGGATCTTACATAAACCGGAATAGTCACAACTGCGGATAACAACAAAAGTGCGGCCTTTTAAAGAAAGATTTACCAGATTTGGCAGAATCATAATAAAGAGCAAGCACCGCAACTTCCTCAGCAATGTGGCATTTATTTTTGCGCAAATATCTTCTGAAACATCAAAAGATGTTCTTTCTTTGAAAAATGAAAATTTTTAGTGTCATGATGTCTCACTATTAAGCTGTATTACTCGATAATCGGGGTTGGGGGAACGTTGAATTGTTGAATTACTAATTGACGACTTGACGTAGCGCCAACTGATTTCTACTAAGTTATTGTATAAGCAAGCAAACGTGCCTTTCAAATCCTCTCACCGTGTAAGCATGACTTTCGAATTTAAGTTGTCTACATGTCCTCTAAAAGATTGCGTGGGGTTTGGTTGACTGCGGACAGCTATGTTTTTTTCTCTTTGATCGAATTACGTCAACCGGTTGTTATAGGTCTTGATGAACTTCATCAAGCGACAAATGGTAGAGGATGCCGTCTTCGAGTGGATTTGTGGGACTTTGATGACGATCATGCTTTCGCGGAGTACAGGTGAGTGCTCTAGAACTTATTTAGTATTTGGAGCAAGGTTACCACGCATATTGAATACGTGTTAAATACCCTTACGAATTGCTAATGGAAAAAAACATCCAGCCAAACCGTTCAAAAACTTGTTATTTTGCGTTTACTTAGATTGGTAACCAGAGGTGGAGTCCTCGAGGACGTCTTTGGCCTCGAGGACACATTTTTAAGTCTTTGGCCTTGGCCTCGAAGCCTCCAGCCCTTGGCCTTGGCCTCGAAGCCTTAGGTCCTCGAAAATTGCCCTGTCCTCGGCTTGAGGACAGCACTATTTTTTTAACCGTTGAAATTTTGTTGTAAAACACCAGAAGCCTCGCGGAAAATTTGCGACCACCGTTTTTGTTTTTCTTAATTGGAGCATTGGCGTTGCCAGGGGAGGCAGGGGGCCCGGGCCCCTCCTCAATCGAAATTTCGCCAATGAAAAAAATGTGACAAAAAGTCTATTGTTTCTTCAGTTTCTTTTTAGCATTTTTCGCTTACAACAGTAACTAACAGCAACATTGAAAACCAGGGGCCCGGGCCCCCCTCAGTTCAATTTTTGCCAACCAATTAAATGTATAACTCAGCTAAAGTTAAGGGTTTTTCTCTTAAAATTTGCTACTTAGGCCCTCATGTAACCTTTTTATAAACGTAATGCAACAACCAGAGCCGAATTTATTCTATGGCACAGTGCCAGGGCCTCCCACTCAGATGGTGAGACTTTTTCTTTTATCTTCACCTATATTTGGCAGGAAGAACTTGCGAAAATCCCCAAAGTGCCAGGGGCCCTGCGGATGTAACTCCGGCCCGGCAATAACATTGTTAGTAGACGTAACCTTCTGTTGTACCATTTTTCAATAACAATTCAATAATTCACCTCCACCTCGCCAGTTTTTACGCACAAAATACTTTTAAAAAAATTAGCCACGGAAAATGCTGATTGAGCAAACCATTGAACTTCTATTGAGGGGGGGCCTGAGCCCCCTGGCCGAACAAATACTCCTATAACTGGTTATTTTCATGACAAAACAAAAATCTCAAAGGAAAATCTTCGAGTGGATTATTATTTACTGTTAAAATGTAACAAGAAACAATGCACCTTACTTCCCCCTACCTGGACCAAATCACTTACAATTAAAATTTAACACAAAAATGCAAGATGTTAAACATATTTTGGACTTAAATTGCAAGAGAAAGGAGCATCAAACAATTTCATCTGTTGAATTGGCTTTCAAATTTTAAAAATTTAGTGCTTTCAAATGGCTCTGAGCACGTGCGAAAAGGGATTCAATGGGATTAAAATAGCTGTTTTTTCCAAAAAACTTACAAAAAATTGCCCAACGGCTGGGGGCTTCGCCCCCAGACCCCCGAAGCCTCTGGCGGCTGGGGGCTCCGCCCCCAGACCCCCGTCTGTGCTACGTTTGAGATACACTAGCTTTCTCAACACGTCTCCAAAGTTAGATATTTGCACTTTTCAACTATTATATAAGCCCTCTCCCTTTGCAAAATCCTGGTCAAGTGCCAACCGCCAACGATTTCAAATCTTCCATCCTAAGATATATTTGTCCCACAAACAGTTTCTCTTTTGAAAATTTTTGATGACGTGATTGCATCTGATTTGTGGTTTGGGGCCCCCAACCAATCAAAAATTCTGGCCAAGCCTATAAATTGGAGATTGCCTGAAAAACTTTTTTGAAGATTTTTTTTATTTGAGAACACTTGCGGCTGTGTCCTTGGTCCTTGGCCTTGAGCATTCCTGTCCTTGGCCTCGAGCGGGTCTGTCCTCGAAAAGGCTGTCCTTGGCCTCGGGATTTTTTTGTGTTCTTGGCCTCGAGCCTTGTGTCCTCGACTCCATCTCTGTTGGTAACTAACAAGCAAAATTTTTAACTACAACGCAAACAGTCTGGAATTGGTGAAGATTAGGATTTTTAAAAGTGCTTATCGTAAGCAATTAACCTATAGTAGAATAAAAAGACGATGTGCATATACGTATTAAGATAACGATAGGCACATCGTTCTGCAAGCGAAGAGAAAATCATTGATTTAGAAGCAATGACTCCCCTAACACTTACTTCTTCACTACAGATCAGCTTATTTTTAGCGACTTCTATCTTGAAAGCGAAGTGGACAATTACCGGCTTCACGTAGGAGGATACAACGGTACTGCAGGTGATTGCTTCCACCATTCCGGCAATGTATTAGATGAAATGCAATTTACAACACGCGATCAGGATAATGACAGGTAATCAGCATAAATGGTGCGAGTGTTTCAGTGGTATTCTGCATTCACCCTACAGAAGCACTAAAGAAATGTTCGCATATTATTTAGTGTGGTCATCATAAACAAACGACTCAAGAGTTGAAACGTGACAAATAGTTGTGTAGCTTTTTTTAAAGGCAAATACTGGAACGCAAAATCTTTGCCTATGCGCCAGGAGTAATAACAAAGGCTGTGAACGATTTTTGCAAAATAATATTGTATAGGCAATATATTTTTAGAAGTGGTGGCGTGTGCGCAATGTCAAGCGTTCATGGAAACGCTGGCGGCTGGTGGTTCAATCAGTGTGCACATTGCCAGCTCAACGCTGAATGGGGAAGAGCAACCGGTAGCAACTGGCAGAACATCATATGGTGGGCTTGGAAAGGCCGTGACATCAAGATTAAATCGACAGCAATGAAATTGAGATGTGATTAGTACCAATATAAATCGTCCATATTTATGTACCTATAAGCGAGTTTTTCTGTGCTATAAGCATGAAATGGTGTTGAATTGGTAAATAAGTTTCGATTCCTTCGAATTTTGTCTCTTATGTTTGATTAGTTTTTGATTTTGGGGAGGGAAGATTGGAGGGCAGAAATCTACGTTTAATCGGCTTAATATGACAGTGAAAATTATACGCAAGCGCATGTATTCCAAGTAGCTGTTGTGGATTGAACTCGAAACAATTTTGTCTAATTTTGGAGCCATTCGGCTAAAAAACAAATAGCACTCTTCACTGCGTACATCGAAGCAGCTACCTCTTTGGAAGGAAAGGTTCCAAAGTTAGCGGTTTGCTACGTGAAAAGACAGCCTCGAAAAAGTTTTCTTAAGCAAGATTACAAATGGAAATGGATAAAGTGCAGAAAGATGGTTTAATTATTTACTGTATGACCTAGATTGGAATTGCGGAGTACTCCATCCAAGTAAGATAAAGTTGTAGTGGTGGAAGACCGTTATGCTGGCAACTCAAGTTTGAGTTTTTCCTCGCTCAATCCTCATGACAGAGAAAGTGTAACGAACTCCAAAAAAAACAAAAAATAAACTAAGCTCGCCTGGGGTAATTCTTAGAGGAAGCGTGCTGCCATAGATCGAATTCTTCCTTATTCACAAACAAAAATCAAACGAATGGATAACTGTACCACGCACAGCACGGTTTCAAAATAAATTTGAAAACCGGCTAGCTAAAGAAAATTAACTAATAAAGCCCAGCTGGCTTAACTAAAGATGAACGTTAACAAAATGTACCATTCAACACAAGTAACGTCATTTGAAACACGTCTGACCATCACGTCATGAAAAGAAGAATGATTTGAAGAACGCTTGCCATCACAGTCAAGAATCACAAAGCTTGCCTTCTTCATGGGTCGCGCATAACGAAGAAACAAGCTTAATTATATGCAAATTCAAACACGAACAAATTCCACCGATTTGTAACAAGTTTCGAGCTAAATTACAACAGTTGCAAGAATGCCTAGTAGACCACGCTCTTCGTGTGAAGGCAAACAAATCAAAAATTCGAAAATGCAATATAGCAAATCAGGATTATGCTATAACGTAACAGTAAGTGAGATGCTTGGGAGCGATCACATTGCCGGGCCTCTCGGGGAAGTTTGTACCCCATTTCGATTTATCCCGCATTCGAGAAAGGGACCACAACATCACGTTTCAGAGGCAATAGGATGTTGGTGTAGCCCCTCCAGACCCAAAACCAAACCCATCCCGCAAAAGGTGCTGACGCTTGGGTAATGGGAAGAATCACCACAACAAAGATAAAAACCAAAAAAATTATAATCTTACTTCCACCTCCTCCACAACATAATTAAGTTGATTTCATCCGTTCACCGCCCGTAATCCCAGGTAAAACTCAAGGGTGATCTCTCTCAACCCTGGAGGCTCTGATGCAGCAAAAACCTTTTCAAAATTTTTTGTATACCGTAAACGAATCAAAACGGCGCAAAATAAAAGGTGGCTGGTTATCTTTTGCGTGTGCTTGGCATCACAAAATCTGCCAAAAAGTATCACAAATCAGTTTTAGAGGTGACTGACAGTTGTTATTGCAATTGCAGCGCATATTTATTTTCCTGTCACCAAACGACGTAAGACACTAACTGTTGAAAGATCCACATACTTTCACTGCGATAACTACTTCGAGCTTGGAGGAATCCGTACCTGCTTAAGAGTTTTCAGTGATCCAATGTTCCTGTTGATTTCTTCGAATTTTTGTCCACTGAATTAGCTGCTTGTTTAAAGCCACCAAGCAGAGATATAATTAATCATCGTAAAGCTTCTTATCCATCATAGAGTACATCAATCCAATCCAAATCAGAGATAGAAACCGGTCGGGTCGAAATTCTTCAATCGGCCGGTCAAGTCGGTTGAAATACCAGTCGAATTCCTTTTTCTAGCAACTAAAAGATATCTACGCACCAACCGAAATATACAGTTATATTTTATCATAAATAAAACTTTTTATAAAAAAACAGTATTAACAAACCACCACACCTTTTGAAAACACTTAATGAATGGTTTCAAGCTGCGGCTAATATGCTGTGACCATTAAGACATGCACATCCAGGGGCATATTTAGGGGGGGGGACATTGTGCTATGCCCCCCTTTGGGCCACGGCACAAAGCAAAAAAGTGCAAATGATACGTTAAAATCGCGTAATCAGGTAAAGCATGCATGCGGAAGAGGCTTACGCTGCCTGGCATTTTAGCATCATTTTAATCAGCTTGAAAGTAGAAGTGGCGTAGTATTTAGGTTTTTTAGTGGCCTACATGCTAAAACCTTGCCGCTTTGAGAAGCTTTTTTTCGCTTAAATTTACCACACTATACAATGGGCAAAGAAAGACTTAGCTCTTATTTTTTTATATCTAACTAGCCATGGCTTGTTCTGAAGTAGCAGCATTTCTACAAACTTCTGTGGCACATTATATTTTGAATATATTCTAGGTAATGTCATAACAGTTTAGTATTTGCTGCTTGGCAAATTGCAAATAATCTCTCACCAGTAGCTAAAAAATTTTAATTTCTTTTTTTTGGCCTTACGCATAACATCATTAGAAAAAACGTCTATTAATTTAGCAATTAGAAATTATCATTAGAAAAATCATCATCATTAGAAAATCATCATTAGAAAAAACGTCTATTAATTGTGCCCTCCAGTTCTTTTTATGCCTATTTTGTGCACGTTTTGAGCTGTTCAAAACAGGTTTTTTAAACCGAAGTTTAACCCAAAAAGGTCGTAAAATTGAGTTATTTTTGCAAAAAATACAGAAACTTTTTTGCGTTTTTTTTTCTGAGACCCCATCCAGAGTCACAAATTTTAGCACCTCACCCATGGTCTCACCCTTTTGAAAATTTTTCATTAGATGCATAGAGCAGTGAAACAAAAGTTTTCTTTAAAAAAAAAACTGTCGACCGGGCCGGTCAGAAACCGGTCGACCGGTAGGTGGCGTAGATTTTGAAATTTACCGGTCGGGTCGGGTCGAGAAAATCCTGACTGGTTCCTTATCTGATGCAAATACATCAGTAAAATTCGGATATCTAAATTTATTTTGTTTGAAAATTTGTCCCGCGTTAGTTGAATCTTCAATAAATGTGAATAAATCAGATATGTAGCAAATTATCCTTTAAAAAATCTCAAAGAGTTTTTCATAAAAAATCAGTATTTTTTTTACTAATGCGCTGGATTTAAAGCAAAAATACGGGTAAACCGAATTCAAGATTGTGGTTACTTAACGAAAGAATGCAGATTAAACTTTCGAATATACTTTAAATAAAGTGACGCAGATTGCTTTTGTGTTAATATTTGCAGTTAACAAAGAGTATAATTGCAAACTTCGGCTATTTTGTGTTGTAAGTTATAAACATAGATTACAGTATCGTATTAATGCTCTACAACAACAGCTGCTGCTGTTATGTTTTGCAAAAAGCAACAGATTATATTTGCTTTATCTCCCAAAGTTATTCGCTTTTTAACAAAAGCATAGTTACTTAGTTAGCCATATTTATCCCGAAATGGGATAAAAAATTGATAAAATCGTTGATGACGTTATTATGATAATTTAAACCCAATTTTTCAAAAAACGGAGATCAAAGCCGACCATTATAGAATGCTGATGATAAGAGCCATTTTTATTTTCAACTAAAAAAATTTAATTTTGACTTTATTTTAGGTAAGACTTTATTTTGACCTAAACCGTTCTGGCCTTTTTTGAGCTCCAAAGTTTGAGTAAAAAAAAAGTTTTGTTATTCGCAATTCACGTAAGTTTGAAGCAGGTAACCTTCTTCACTTTTCATTAAATGCATTTAGAAAGAAATATCAATCATTCAGCTTTGTGATTAAAGTAACTAGTTGCTGCAGAACAAAAACCTAAGAATCTGCACACATTTCCATGTCAATTATACATTTTTTAATAACCAGTAAATTTTGGATTGCAATTTACTGCACTTAAATTTTCCGGAATTTTCGGCCTCGTTTTTTCTTAAATTTGACACAATTTCAATCTTGCTAGGTAAAACAATATAGCCACAAGGTTATCGGGCACATACCGTACAAAATCAGTCGTAAATTACATACTACTATGTGTTATTTATTCAGTTAAGTCTAAAAATTATCAGAGTCTACTTTAAAACCAAAATCATAAAATATATAAAAAGACTATTACAGCATTCAAATTGAAAATTAAATAGAACGGACTCCAATATGCAGTGATATTAAAGAAAATGTAATACGGCACATAGTAAAACCTCTTTTGCAGCGCAAAGTTAATAAAACCTTGTCTTACCAAAACCACCACACCATCAGAAAAGAAAACTATACAAAAAAGTAATAAACCACAAAAAAAATATATATATTAATTATAAAATACATTACTAGGTAACCAAAACAGCAAACATAACTCCAAAACCTCAAAATGTTAAAAGACCTATATTTTTGTTAAAAATTCGGTGGAATTGGCAGTGGTGTCGCTAGCATGGGAGAGGGGTCGCCCCAAGTGTCACCATTTTGGGCTGACACCATTTGGGGTGACACCATATTATGATGTGAAACCGTAACTCCACTGATTTGTGGTGAATGCGTTTATTTTTTCCCTTTGTTTGGTCCCTATCCATTTGGACCAAAAACTCACTGATTTTGCGGCGAAGACCCTTTTTTTTGGTCTTCATATAATTTGGACCAAAAACCCACTCATTTTGCAGCGAAGACGTTTTTTTTATTTGGTCTTCACCCATTTTTAGACCAAAAAAGGGTGCCACCACAAAATCCCGCCCCGAGTGTCACCATCCTTAGCAACGCCACTGGGAATTGGTAAAGAGCACATTACAAACTCTTACCTTGGTCGGCAAATCCATAAGTAGAATAAAAATAACCATAACTACTAACTTCTAAATACATTGCTAAGATTAAAACACAAGTGTATTTCAAAATTGCTTTTAATAGCGTCGTAGCTATCGTTTCCGCTCTTTCAGAAATGGGCAGCCTTGATAAAGGCTGCTTTGGATTGAACGTTTTTGTCCAGCTTTCTTCATGAATCTACGCTGGAATGAAGAAAAACTAAAATGCAGTGATATATACAGAGGTTGACTATACATTGAAATGACAATGGGTTGCTATTATGACGTAAGATGCTGCAAAAATCACCTAAAAAATCACCAAAGATATAGAAAATTTTTGTCGTATTTTGATTGGTCAAAATGGGTCATTCTGACGATTTGATAGGTGGAAAAATATTGTTTTGTTTTAGTCGGAAATGTGCACCAGAAATTAATGTGAAACTTGGAGTGAATAAACGAATTCTTTTTGACGGCAAAGAATAGGTTGTAAGGAATTGATATAGGTTGCTTCCAGAACTGATAAATGGAACGAAGATCTTGCTGTAGCCAAAATGGAAATATGTGCATCGTTGTAATGTTTGGCACATTTTTCATTCTCCAGTAAATGCTGTCCGATTGCAGAATTACTGTAGACTGTAGGAGTGTTAGTGATTTTGCTTTCTCGATTAGACAGATTTTTCGTTGGTCTTTTGTCGCTTTTTATGCATCTCGGAATGTGTTGATTAATTCTGTCTTGCAATCTGTGGGAAGTTCGACCCATGTACCGACAGTCACAGCGGCACACGTATTGATATATGACCCTACTTTGTTGAAGGGAGGGTAGAACATTTTTGTGAATTGCAGGCCAAATTTTTCTCGTTGTAAAAATAATGCGAGGTTCAACAGCTTGGTAACATCGTTTGATAGCATTCTTGGTTTGCTTTTCAAAATTCAAAGAAATTTTGCAAATCCAAGGGAGCTTTAAGTAAACTGGACACTTTTGCGGTCCTTCTTTTGGTTTATGGTTGAAAAGCGCAATTATCTTAGACATGGTGATTTAAATAAAACTCTCTGGATATTCATTATTCCGTTGAATGGATCTGATGTTTTTTAGTTCATGCTGCAGTTTACTTTTTGAACAAATCATCAATGCTCGATGCACAAGTGTTTCAATCAAGTTGGCTTTACGTTTTGTAGGTCCAATCAAGTTGGTTTTACGTTTTGTAGTCAGTTTTTTGCCGTCAAAAAGCATTTCTTTATTCACTCCAAATTTCACATTAATTTCTGGTGCACATTTCCGACTAAAACAAAACAATTTTTTTTCCACCAATCAAATCGTCAGATTGACCCATTTTGACCAATCAAAATACGACAAAAATTTCTATGTTTTTGGTGATTTTTCAGGTGATTTTTGCAGCATCTTACGTCATAATAGCAACCCATTGTCATTTCAATGTAGTCAACCTGTATATATACCACTGCGTTTTAGTTTTTCTTCATTCCAGCGTAAATTCCAGGGACGTGCGGTCAGGGGAGGCAGGTGAGGCCGTGCCTCACCTGTAGAATTGTGCAAAAACAAAAGAAAATAAAGCATATAATTAAAATAAAATGGTTTCATACAAATCAAAATATTTATCAAAAGCTTTATTAATTTTTGTCATATTTACTTTTTTTGTGCAGCCTATTCACTGCTTTTATGTTATGTCTTTCGCATTAAAACGCCCAAACTATTCGGTGTATTATTGCTATCACTACGACGTCCATTGAGCATCGCTTCAAATATGCAAAGTGAGGCATTGTCAATTGTGCCTCACTTCAGCTAAGCAAATTTTAATAAACAAACTAAAAGTAAGCCTTTTTTCTCAAACATATTGCGGACAACGCATAATGCTTTTAAATCTGATTTTGCGGCGCGCCTCACCTGTGACGTCATAGAATGAGAAAAAGTTTAAGCAGTTTTTTTGTAGTCTTTCGTTCATTGCGAAATTGAACAAGTTATTTTTCTGGCCGAATAAAAACAATTTAATACGAGAAGATGAACTAAAATGGAAGAAAATTTAGTCTCAAAGCTGAGAGACTTTCTAAACTAAGTTTTTTATCTGAACTTGAAGTTATAGAAATTGCTAAATTTATGTACTCTTAGTATCACTCCAGGTAACCTGAAAATTTCGACTATTATTTCAAATATGCTAGCAAACTTTATGATTATAAAACGAGATCGATTACTGCAGACAATTATTATTTGGAACGAGCTGAAATTCGAAACGGGCAACGATCTTGCTCGTGCATTGGAGTAAAAATATGGAATAATATTTCACCAACTTTTGAAGAATTACCAAAATACTCATTTAGCAAACAAATAAAATTGTCCATGCTAAGTAATTACTGAAGTACTTACAGTCTTGATAAACTCGAGATAAGCTTTAGTGTGCTCTTTTCTTATGCTAACTGCTATTTTTAGTTGAATTCTTACTTTTGTTTCTTGTTTGTTTTAAAAATGGTTAAAAAAAGCTACCCCCTCAAAAAAACTTATAACAGTTACAATAATAAATTAGTTATAAGGGCAGCTTGACTCGATGACCAGAAACAGGTCTTTCGCTGTCCTGTTTGCTTGATAGTAAGTGATTCAAACTACAGTACTGGTAAACTTTGCAATTGCCTATTAATTTCTACGCCTTCATCAACAATTACTTCTGTTAAGTGTTACAGTAAATTAGCCCACATTTATTTTCTTTATTGGCATTAATAATCATTCTATTTGTGCGCGTGAATATATTTTTTCATTGGTATTAAGTTTCTGGAAATTGAACTGAAGTGAACAAATAATCTGAATTGAATTGAATATAGCTAAAAGAAAACCAATTTCAAAGATTTGCTCGAGACATCATTACGAAAGAACCCCTCAATTCAAAAAGAGTAGAACCGTACTCAAGAAAGAGTGGTTGCGCTATAAAAATCTTCATTTGTGCTTTCATGTTTTTAGCAAATAATAATGTTGGGACTGAAATCGGGTTTTTGTGACTAAGAGAATCTGCCAAGAAGACTTAGCAAGCACGAAAACTTCAATTATGTCCACATTCAAAGCCAAATAATAGGCTAGGCTACCATCATAGATTTTCGAAACTTCAAGAATTGATTTGGCTTTAAGTGAACAGTAAAAATTAAACGAATAATTAATTATCGAAAAATTTGGTTTTTGTTTAATGGTTACAGTGCCGCCGGGGACCAAAAGTGGGCCCGGGGCCTGCTCAAATATGACGGATTTCCGGTCAGTTTGCTCCGAAAAATGATGTGATCTCCAAAAAAAAACAAAAAAGGTTTTTACCGAAATTCTAACAGTTTTTCCGGTCGAAATTAGGTGTTCTCCGAAAAAAAAAAAGGTCTTCAGGCTTCACATGCTGATTTCTCAGTGTCATTTCGATGAGCCCCCTCTCGAGCTCATGGGCCCGCTGAACCCGACGGCCTTCCTGAAGCCCATGGGCCCCCTAAAGTCCATGGGCCCCGGGGTCATTCTTTCCCCTGCCCCCTTCTCGGCGGCCCTGAATAGCTATAAATATAATTCTTTGCTTGTCATTTATTGTCTTAAATAATTTTTTTGCGAACATGAGTGTGAAAAAAAATTGTGCCTCACCAACCAAAAGCCTCACCGCACGTCACTGGTAGATTCATAAAGAGAGCTGGACGAAAACGTTCAATCCAAAACAGCCTTTTTCAAGGCTGCCCATTTCTGAAAGAGCGGAAACGATAGCTCCGACGCTATTAAAAGCTATTTTGAAATACACTTGAGTTTTAATCTTGCCAAATATTGGCGTTATTATAAAATTTGCTGGGTAAAAAGTTGAGTGGTGTAAAAGTTTTGTCGATTGCTAAAGCTGTAAAAGCAAAACTGTCCAGTCCTAAAATTTCAAAAATCTGCTTAGTTCGTTGTGATATACAGTACTGTAAAATAAAAACTGAGTTTTTGATTTTTGAATTTGGACATAAACGTTCTTAGTTATATTATTCACGCCGAGGCTGGCATTTTTAATTTGTTTTTAATTTAAAAAAGGAGTTTCGCGTTATTATAAAATCATTTTTAGAAAGAAGTTGACCCAGGCGATTTTATTGCGGCATATTGCATTTACTTGCAGAAGTTTGAGTGGCAAAACTTCATTCAAACAAGTATAAAACTGCTTATGACGTTTCATTCGTTCTCAAATATCCAGAAAAGTGACGAAAAAACCTTTTGCTTGCTTTTGAAAGAAGTTTTTATCACATACAATTTTGACAAATTTCGACCTAACTCAAAATTTTGGCTTTATTTTGACCTATAAAATCTATCTAAACTGGCTCCAGAGCACCCGAAACCAATGTTGGTATACGTTTGATGATATCCAAAAGCCCTGAAAAAATTTTGACTTTATTGATATTTGCGGGCTCTGCTGATGATGGAACAACTACAGGTTTAGATGTTAAGGTGCGGTATATTGCTAGACATACACTGTGGTATAGTGCTCGACAGCAAATATCAACAACTGCTGAAATTGTTTTGTTAATTTATATGACTTCTGTCCTACGTAAAATTTCTCGCACACTTTAATGCAAAACAAACCCTTTACGAAGAAATCAGATTTCTAATGTTTCACTAACCTTGTCTTATTACTGCTCAAAACTGATCACACTACCGAAATTCTCCGTTCTTTTGAAATACCTTCAAATCTCAAACTAACAAATTAGCGCTGGTAAGGTAGTACGCTGGTTAAGTCTGCACACCAAATTTTTGCTTAAAACAAAGTTAAAGCTGGTATGCTCACAGTTTTACGCCAAGTGTACCACCGCCTTTACAGTTGTAAAGAATTGTAGGCTACAGTAAAACTGTGTGTGTAAGACTGTAGATAATGCACTAAGTGGTCATTCAAAATTTGTTTCCAACTTTATATTACTGTAAGGTCAGGGGCGTATTAAGGGTGGGGGGGCCATTGCCCTCACTTTGGGTTACCAGAATTGTATAATTAGCATAGAGAAGTGTGCAAAATTGTGACATGGCCCCCTCTTTGTAACTTGGGCAAAAGGTTTGAGCACAGACACGGTGGGCGAAAACCTTTTTTGGCCAAAAACCGAACTAAATTTGAGTGAAAACCTTTTTTTTTTGGTCTTCACCTAATTTTGGACAGAAAAACGTAATTGGTTTTGGGCTGGGAAATTTTCATTCTGGTCATCATTAATCTCAAATTTTCTAGCCCCTCCTTTCGAAAACCCTGCGTGCGATACTGTGTAAGGTATGTAGTAATTGTAGACATCAAATGGGAATTGTCTTTCGTTTAATTTGTGGTTGGTCTACGTGTAGTGTACAGTATCAAATCGCGAAGATTTTCGTGCGACGATTATCTGAGAAAATTTAGACAAGGCAGTAATGTTGGTAACTGTTCTTTAACCTGATTGTTGAGCTGCAAAAGTATCTTGTTTGTATTTAGAACTGCTATTATTTTTTTGCAACCGTCAAGCTTTGTTGCATTGTATCGATATTATTGTAGTAATCGCTTATTGCAGAAAAATATGGATTTAAGTTTTATTTGTTGATGATGTGTTTTTAGTTAACTGTATTGAAAGGTTAGAATGCTTACAACCTCATTCTACCGCTTATTTTTTACTTTTACTTGTCGTAACATACCGTCATACACGACTTAATATTTTATGTACGGTATATTCGCCAGTGGTCGACAACCATCGGTGTCTGATGGGGACCGGTGCCGGTCCGTGAAGAGTTCGTTACCGGGCCGTATAATTCTTTTCAGATTAAATACTTTGAAATGTATTTGAAACGTTAAATGCAATCGAGTTTGGACGTTTTGTGAAAAAGAGATTTGATTACTCAAGTTTTAACATCGTGTGATGAAACAATGCAATTTGCAGAAATTAACCACAATAATTCAGCTTCGTTACAACAATGATGCAAGGATTAAAGTGTGGATTTATATTAACTGGAAACTCTGAAGCAACTTGTCCGCTCCGTTTAATATGGAACTGGAAGTTTATTTTTCAAGGACGGTCCGCAAAACATGTTCAGTTTTTAACCAAACCGCAGTATAGAAAAGGTTGCCGTAGGCTGCTATACGCTAACTTTCTTTCACCAAGGATAACCCCTACTCTTCTGTTGCTGATATCATTTTCTTGTGCCAGATAAACTTGCAAAAATCCAAGATATTGCTAGGAACGGTATGTCAATATATTCCATAAAAAAATCAACTGCAGAATCAGCAACAAAATACAAAATCTTTTAAGGCGTAAATGAGACACCATAAACTATGACAACACAAAGATTCAAAAATCTTAGTAATTTCAAATAATGATTAAATTCTTACCCAACGTCATTAATTTTATTGAAATTATTCAAAATTAAAACTTTGCAAAAGTCGTACAACATTTCCTTCAGCTCCGCTAATTTTCAACGCGTTTTTAATGATTTGGTAAAAATGAGCTATTTCCTACGAACACCACAAGCATCATATACATCAGAAATTTTCAGGCAAAAATTTCTGTAGCGCCCCGAAGACAAACGCCAGGATCAAGTCAGTGTAATAAATCAGCTGGAACAAAGCACGCGTATACCTTACCCAAAAACCAATCACGATTATTCAAGCGTGGCAAAGACTATTTCTCAGTCATTAAACGTATGGTAGGATCTGCAGAAATAGACCTACTAACAACTGACCAGAAAAATATTCCAGGAATAGCCACAAAATCAGGAAGCCACCGTATTCAAGATTTCAGGAAGACATATACGGAAACAACGTAACGAAAAAATGAAAGATGTAGCGGACTCGCTTGAATTTCTACAGAATCTAAGGCGGAAGCAAAAACACATCCAGCGCTGTAAACATCCCCGACTGTATTTCAAAAGCCTATTACTGTACAGTTTTATGGTAAGGAACGTGCCCCTTATTACCGGTATCTCAACTATTGAGATAATTAAAACAGGGGTATAACGGCTGTTTGTTTAAATGTTTTTTAAAGTAAATTTGAAATCAAGATGTGTAATCTCAACATTAGGGATTTCTAAACAACAAGTCAAGAAATCTTTGCTCAACATAGGGCTGATATACAGTCAACCCTCGATTTAACGGACCTCGATTTAACGGACTTCGGATTTAACGGACTTCGGATTTTACCGTTCCGTAAGCATAGACTGCTGTACATGTAATTGTTACAAGCGAAAATCAATAGCCGACGAAACGAGAAATCGTGCTACGTTGTCGCAGAGACATAATGATTCCCCGTTTACTTGCATTGTGACATCACAAGACGTATCAGTCAGCTTGTTGAGGTGCACACAATTGTAACAGAGTGAGGAACACTGCGTTTTCGTTTAACGGACTTTTTCCAACAACGGACTGTCGTTGGTCCGCATTTGTCCGTTAAACCGAGGTTTGACTGTAGTGTTAATTGAATCTGATCGATGATAATCAAAAAGGTCAATAAACATGGTTCGATATACTGCAGCATCATCCATTAAAAACGAGAGGCTAACAGCTACACTTAGGCTGCTGAAAATTTTTTTAAGTTGAATAACGAATTTGATTTGATAAAATAATTTTTTGCCAAGATTGTTTGAAGTGAGTTCTATGTTCCGTAGTAAAATCACTTGAAGATATTCGATCGACTTATTCAAAATATTCAACATACGAGTAAAAATACATCTCGTATAAAGTAACAATTTGCATTAAGTACGTTACTTTGGACTTAAAAGAAGCAAAAACAAGTTTACTGAACACTTTCATACAGCATCTATTGGTATGCAACACCATTACAGCAAATAGAACAGTAGAAATTCCCCTAACGTGCAAGCACTTCATCATTTAATGTCACATTTTCACAATTATATCAAAGTTTCTTGGAAACCAATAAAGAAAAAATCTTTGTTCACTCCTTTTATTTTAGTGCGCCCAAAATTGGCTTAAAATCTCGTTCAGGAAGAAACATCTGACTGCTTTCAAACATCGGCATCCTCAGGAAAGGATACCAACAGAAGCTTTTGCATAAAAACATTCAAGTTACCTGCGAAGACACAAAAATGTTGATGAATACCGGAACTTTCCACTCAAAATATCCCTCCCCCTCCAGTTAAGATATACCCCGGGTACATTCTCGTAAACGGTAAACATAGGTCCGAATTCTCTTCTGTTACCATCTTTTGCTTATACCAGTACTTAAATTGTAGAGGGGAAGCGTATCCTTTTCGAGAATTAACATCCCTTCACAGAAAGAAAGCGTCCAAGTCGATTTTTTCTATGGCAGGACTTTATCAAAAGTTTGGGCGAACCAAGTCTGATTAGACCGCGAAGATCTTTTCTATTTGGTCATCATCACCTAGCATGAGCGTGAATATCATTTTGATTTTTCGTCCAGAAACGTTTTCATTGCCGGATACGTCCAGACAAGACAGCGGAAGAGTATCCCATCCAGCATTTTACAGTTTAAGCGCTGATTTATACGTATATTGTAGGACTACAGCAGTTTTCAACACCGTTGAGTATACCACTAATATGCCTAGACAAGCTGAAACAACGTTTGGCACACTTCAAAATATCATAGAGCCAGATCAAGCTTTTCTTAAACGATCAATGGTCGAGTAGATAGCGTGTCTACCACTAAAGCAATAGACTGGGTTCGATTGCCGGTTGGATCAAATAAAAAGCTACCAAAATTTTTATTTACTGCTTACCTGCTTAACGTTCAACATTACAAGGGACATGTCAAGCCTCCACCGTGTGTGGTAAACAGGTGGGCACTGATAAGGTGGCAGCTTGACTCGAAGACTGAAAAGTCTCTTCGCTGTCTCCTAGCCAAAGCAAGTTGGTAAATAGAGATGCAATTACGATAATATGGGGCTACAATTAAATAGGCTGTCAGTGTTCGCGTTAGTAACATGTTCAAAACCGTATAGTTTTCACTTAAGCTTTGAAATTAAACCTTACAACACTATACTTACAAATGATTTTGCTCTTCATTTTTAGATGTACAAATGGTACGTAAAAAACAAGTCCAAATAAAATAGTAGACACAGCGAGAAGGTACTGGATTTGTGGATCGTCGATGATAGGAAACAATACCAAGCACAAAGAAAACAAAGCAAAAATAATAGCGACCACTAGCGGAATCTGAAATTAACACCAACTTTGTCAAAAACTGTTTCAAATCACTCGTAATTGTTGCTGCTGCTTACCCTCCTGTCACAGAACAACATCAAACGCTAGCTAATGGATGATCCGCACACTTTTCCTTGCAATAAACTAAGTACACGAACGAATTCGAACTAGCTTTTAAGGATTCCAGAGATGTGATGTTCCTGTGTATGTCTTAGGATTCTTGTCCACTGAATTTGCTGCTTTTTCGAAGCCACCAAGAATAGATCATTATCGTAAAAAAGCTAGTTATCCAAAAACGCAACAATGTGACCACTACCAGGTTGCGGCTTGAAGCAAGATCAAGCAATCAAGGTCGTCGTAAAACAACGCCTTTGCCCTCTCGGCTGCGCAGCCGACAAATGAAAAGAGTCTTAACTTATAATAATCTTAAAACTGGTAAAAACTCATTTTAATAGTTTATTCTTGCTATCAACGAACACAAAAAGCAAAGAGACAAAAATGCTCATTAAGAATGCTGCTAGAAGCGTCAAAAACCACCATCAACTTGTTTTTGGGAAACTGCCTAAATTCCACGGTTTCAAATTATAACGAAATAATGTCGGTTGATGCATTTTAGAACAAATACATCGTCAGTGATGAGCATTGAATACCGAAAATACACACTAAGAACAGTGATTGAAGGCTTTTTGACACTTAATAGTCAACAGAGAAAATTGGCTATCAGACACGGAACGGTTGGCAACTCCGTATGTCAAGACTACTTTGGGAGTAAAGTCCCAGCCTTCTTCCTCTCGAGGCAAAGACATGGATCATTAGACCAACTCGCCCAGCAAAAGGCTTGTATGTTCTATGAACACACATAACAAGCAAGTACGAACCTTAACTGGTCTGTGCATTTGAGGTCTTTTATATCGAAACCATAGCAGAGCGAGACAAGTAGCTAGGTAGAAACCCCACGTAGCAAAGCTGTAGTATTGAATGAGGGAATCAAAGTTGTTAGGGATGACCATTACAAGTGCAATAACACCCTGAAACATAAATGCCAAAACTAAGCTTGGATTCTACACCTTTGATGGAATGCTACGAAGAGGTTTTACGCCTGTTTTTGCTTTCTGTTGATTCTAACTCATTCACGGTTTCCAAAATGTTGCTATCAGCGCGAGATGTCAAACACTTCATTGCGGTTATATTTTTATTCAACTTTTCCGTCTTGATTTTGTCAAACCAACGAATCAAATTTTCAATATACTCGCTGTGTATAAAATTAACAGCAACAATCTCCGTAAGAATGCGCTCTGGCAACGCGGTACGCAACCTCTTGCGAAATTTCAAAGCAGCCGCAAGCCATTACAACTTTATATGGGTCCGATTAGACCGTCCCGGAATTGAATCCAAACAAACCTCCCACTTCAACGCCACCCACCCAACAAAATGTCCGGTTGTTCATATAGTTCATCGATGTAAAAGTATTCTGCACCCATTTTTAAGCCCCCAATTTTAACAAATAAAATTTAAAACTTTAAACTTTAAAAGCTTAAAACCATACCTAACTTCGCAATATTTAAAAACTAATCAAACATAACATTGCATTAAGACTTGAAATACTTACATTTAAAATAACAGCTGGGGCGGGAGTATAACGTTTTACATGGACCATTGCAAGAACAAGGTTAAAGTGGCCTTCCCTTGCCGCTACGTAAGAGATTCGACCAGCCGTGAAACAAGAACCTATGCAGGTGCCAAACACAGAACATGCGACTGCAATTGGTATTGCCCAAACCAATGGCCCAAGAACTACTTCCCCAAAACTCTGTAAAATAACCAAGGGTAGGGTATTGCAGCCGCCCCATAAACTTAAAAATTTTATCGTGGCAACTTCTACCTTGGCTCAAGTTGGAGGCTATGCACAAAAACCTTTTGGTCAAGTTTCGTAAAAATTTGTCAACGTTTAGGGGTCGCACAGTGACATCAAAATTTTGGCAATTTCAAAAAAAAAAGTTTTTTTTGTTTTGAATGTTTTTGGACTACAAGTCGAACCTGTAATCACTTTAGATCATTTCTACTGTTTTTGCAGTTGTTGTTTAGTACATAGCCAACAAGAGAACTTCTTAAACCAAAGTTATCAAAAGTTCCATTAAAGACCTACTGCCACAAGCATAATTAATACCAAATTATTGCATAGTTTTCTTATTAATAATTAATTTCATATCTGGCTCTCTAATTTTTAACCGATAAGCGCTCATGATTGTTTTGCCCAATGTCAGTCTTTTTTTATTATTCTAGACAGCTATGTTAACAAAAAGCGTGTTAAAGATAAGCTGTCATAATTTCCGATTCTTTTCTTTGACAGCCAAAGTTTTTCCTCCATTTTCGATACTGGTTTTTCTATCAAACACCATGCTATGCAAGAATGTTTTTTCTACATTTTTCAATCATGTGACGGCGTTCGTTTAATGACTAAAATTTCATTGATGTGTTCAATTTTTTTCAAAGTTGAGGAATCTGGGAAGTATGGCAAAGATCTTTTTGCGTACTTGGTCGATCTCGAAAAAGTATACTATAATGGCCTTTCTAACTTTGGAGGGTTCTGCCAGGAGAATAGCGTTGATGGTCAGTTGTTACATGCCATAAAGGCATTTTATGGTGCTGACTGGAGTTTCGTGGTTGAGTAAATGGCAAACAATCAAGCTTTCCATATAGGCGTTGAATTCCGCAAAGGGTGCATTATGTTGCTTCTCTTCTTTACTGTTTACATGAATTGGATCGACAAATACAACCAAGCTGATGAGTTTGCAACAATAGGAAATTGAAAAATTAGCTGCCTGCTTTGTGCTGATAATTTGATTCTGCTTCTGCAAAATCTTGCCTTCAGCGGGCATTAAATAGGTTTGCAGCTGTTTAGACACTACAGGAATAAAAATAAGCACGGTCAAAACTGATGTATTTCATGTTTCAAGAAACACTAATCAGTGCTTGTTGCAACTGCATGGAGTGACACAGAAACAAGTATACAAATTCAAGTATCTTGGGGTTGCATTCACGAGTGACCGAAGGCAAGATGAAGAACTGGATATCCGAATTGGCAAGGCAATAAAGAGAGCTTTGCACTATTCAGTTGTTGTGAGACGAGAATTGTCAAAAAAAAGCAAAGTTCTTAATATTCGAAACAGTCTTTGTCCTTTCTCATCTACTATATGATCATGAAAATTTGGTAATGACTGAAAGAGTGCGATCGCAAGTGCAAGCGTCCAAAATGAGGTTTCTCAAAAAAATCAAAGGAGCTACATTACTGACAAGGTGCACATCTCTTATTCGAAAATCTCTAGAGCCGCTACTTCTCCAAATTGAAAGATCTCAGCTTAGGTGGTTTGGCCATGTAAGCAGAATGCCTCAGGAAAGACTCCCCAAACAAGCTTTACTTACCAAAGCAAGTGGGAGAAGACCAGTTGAACGATCTAGAACTAGATGGGCCAATTACATTGAGAATCTTGTGTGGAATTGCTTGGGACTTCACCCAAGCGAATTGTCAGCAGCACGGCCGAGCGGAACTGAGCGCTGATTATTGCGTAAGCAAAACCGCGACCCGTGTTCGGTTGAGGCTGCAGGCCGCCTGCTTCGACACATACGCGGATGACTGGAGACTCGAAGAGCGCGAGCTCACTTCCCAGTCACCCTCATCTCTCCGTTCTTATTCAGTTCGCTGAGTTGTAAATCCTCAGTTGATTTTATTTCATTTTATTTATGGGAGTGATGGAAGACCGTGAAGTGCGGTAGTTTAATCTCGAGCAACTGCCCTCGCAACCCTCACGGAAAAGAGGGCAATAAAGAGAGATTTTTTCTTGAAGTTTTCAATGGTTTTGTTTGGTTTTCTACTCTTTGTTCTGCTCAAGTTGCATTTGTACAAATTTTTCATTTCATCTACCAGCTTCTATTCTTCCTCAACTATTTTTAATGGACGAATTCCAGCTTTGTGATGGGAAAACATGTGCTTTTGATGGTATTGCCATCAGGTCTAGAAATAGTTCCTGGTAGCCAACTGCAAGAATTTACAAATTTAAAAATGTGCTTTTGATGGTACTGCCATCAGGTCTAGAAATAGTTCCTGGTAGCCAACTGCAAGAATTTACAAATTTAAAAATGTGCTTTTGATGGTATTGCTATCAGGTCTAGAAATAGTTCCTGGTAGCCAACTGCAAGAATTTACAAATTTAGTAATAGTATATTGCAAGTAGATTTACTAATGTTTATGTTTTAAAGAGCTTGTACTAAGTAGATTGTACTAAACTCCGTATCTTACGCAGTAAAACATAACAAATATGGTTTTGGTAAGCTGCTGCTGTCGCTATAGTTAAGTTAGGACAGCAGTTTAATAGATTTTAATAACTAGGACTATAGCATAGTCTGCACCGTCATTCTTCATGAAAGCAACATTGTAGGCTATGTTTCACCCAGTTTTACATAGCCAACCAAAATAGATACTGTAGGTCTACCTCAAGTAAAGTTTCTGTTGTAGTTTCCCAGCACAGAAACGTGATCAATTTCGACCTCTACTAATTCTGAAAGAAACGAAAAAAAAACATAAATATAAACAATTTTAGAAGTAGTAGTGAAGTTTTTTTTAATGTATAAGACCAAAAGTAAATGTTTACTTTTGCAATGACTTATTAGTAACAATGATTTCACATAGCACCATCTAGCGGCAAAAAATCAAATAAATACCAAATCTTAAATAAAAAAGGTCTCTGCGCGACCCCTAAACCTTAATTTTTTTTTCTCAAACTTTGTACTCTTGATTTTCTTCGGCAACCTCCTATTTTGAAGAAGGTAGAAAAAAATCCGAAGAGGTTGGGGCAACTGCAACACCCTAACCAAGGGTAAAACCATCGGAGAAGTTACATTACTCAATTTTTACTGGTGCTTGATGACACATATTGCAATTAATATAGAAACTTTGCAAAACAAAATAAACTTCAGCAGATTTGTTTTGAAAGAGTTGAAAAGAATGCTGTTGTTTCTAAACTAAGTGAACCCAATTGTAGGAGCAAGGTTTTAAAATATTCTCAGTAATATCGCACACCGGACAAAACTTTCTCTATAAGCTTCGGCGATCACTTTGTAGTAAAACAAAAAACACCACAACATAATTATTTGGATAAGAATGCAGTTTGTGTGATGAAAGATAACACAATGTCGAACAGAAATTAAAGTATACAAAAAGTAAAAAATCTAAAGCAGAACATACGTAGTCGTAGACACGAAAAGTATAGCCTAACATTTTCAGGAATTCAGAAACATACATAGTAAAAACAATGAACTTACAGCAGCGACAGCAGGAGAAAGGAGCAGCTCTCCAAATGTCATTGTTGTCAAGTACGCGACATTAGTGGCAACATACAGCGACGTAACAATGGCCATTGATGCAACGATAGCTCGTGGAAGAGTTCGGTAAGGATTCTGCAGAAAAATAATAAAAATAAAATTATTTAACTGATTACTAAGAGTATCAAGTAAAACTATCTACTTTTTGTACGAAGAACAATTTAATAAGAACACGAGGCTCATTTTTGCTCCAAGTTTAAAAACAATGCAAACTTTAGCATGAAAAACTAATTAAGAAAACAGGCTAGTTCAGTGCCTTTGGAAGTAATCATTGTCTATAACGAAAGACAACTTCTACCCGAGCAATCAAACGAGAAAAATTTTCTGTCACTTTATTCTCCAGTAAAGTTAAGAACAAACGAGGCGGAAAATTCGTTAGAATCTATGAACAGCCAGCCTCAACACAAAATTAACTGATTCTTATAAAAAAACAACACTGGAAATATCACAAGTTTTGCACTGCACACTGCAGTAACTTATCTGTTTAGGGCTACAACTATATTTTGCCATATACTATTCAAACCAACAAAAGCAACGT
This sequence comes from Trididemnum nubilum, assembly GCA_963965965.1. Taxonomy (NCBI): domain Eukaryota; kingdom Metazoa; phylum Chordata; class Ascidiacea; order Aplousobranchia; family Didemnidae; genus Trididemnum; species Trididemnum nubilum. The sequence continues at coordinate 24,276,227 of OZ014489.1, read as the reverse complement.
AGAAATGGTGTAGAGTATACCGTATAACATGAGAGCATTACTTCTGCAATACGTTATAAACTTTTTTTTGCACTACTGTGAGGTAGCACTTCCTCATCTTATCTGCTTTCCAATTAGGCTAGTGTTTCATGAGCATCTGAATTCACACACATAGCCTATCCTGGCAGCCCACCCGAACCTTCAAACCACACACGAGGGCAATATCTGCACTTGCCATCGTACCCTCTTCTCAGATAACTCTGACCAAAGTCTGACAACAAGGTCACCAGAAAGAGGATTCTCGACCAGTATCACACTGGCACTCCACTTAGCTTAACCGCATTGCGCTAGCATCACTAAGCATGGACACCATATATGACGTCACATTAGCAATTCACCACATTAGTACGCTATATGCATATTTCAAACTTGCTTGTTATCGTCAGGCGTACATAACTGTGTAAATGCCTACTACAAATTTTGAACCCCAAAAGCCAAAATTAATAACCTACTTGCCAGTAAAGCAAATTGCTATATACAACGCCAGTCAACGCCCATACGAATAAATTTTCGTTTACTCGTATGTGCTTTGAAAATTCAAAGCACATACGCTAAGTGGAGTGCCAGTGTGATACTGGTCGAGAATCCTCTTTCTGGTGACCTTGTTGTTAGACTTTGATCAGAGTAATCTGAGAAGAGGGTACGATGGCAAGTGCAGATATTGCCCTCGTGTGTGGTTTGAAGGTTCGGGTGGGCTGCCAGGATTGGCTAAGTGTGTGAATTCAGATGCTCATGAAACACTAGCCTAATGGGATAGCAGATAAGGTGAGCAAGTGCTACCTCACAGTAGTGAAAAAAAGTTTAAGTTTTAAATCTGCTATGTAACTTCTAAACTTTTATTTGCAATCGTCTACCAAAAGATCTCAATGCTAACGAAATGGACTTAATTGTAGCAACACATTTCCAAATAAGAAGTTACATGTCTTAATAAGTATTTTTATCAAATGAAAAAAGTTAAATTATTTCCGAAGTGAAATAGGCAGAACTAATTTAACAACTAATCTAATACAGACATCAGGTCTTACAATCCTAGTTCATTTGATAACACCTTAATGCTGTCTACGGGGCACAATCCCGTGTTTCGATTTTCGAAGTCAACTGACTTTATTATTAGAGTGAAGAAGAGTGGACACAGTGCAAAGAATTGTACGATTCCGGAATTAGGCTAACTAAACATCATAGGCGTAGCCAGGGTGGGGGGGGGCCCAGGGGGCCCGGCCCCCCCCCCCCCCCCAATCAAAATACCACGGACGACAAAAAGTTATGACAACACAGCCTAGCGATGTTTAGTTGCAGTTTTTTTTCAGTAATTACGCACATAACAGTAATTAACAATAATATTAATGACAACAAGTGAGTCCTGGGGCCACCAACTAACAACCAGGGGGGCCTTACTAACAATTAGGGGGCCCCAGGGCCCCTAACTAACAACCAAGGAACCCTTAACGAACAACCGGGGGCCCCTTAACTGACAACCAGGGGGCCCCAGACTCCTAACCGACAACCAGGGGGCCCTAGGGCCCCTAACCAACAACCAGGGGGCCCCGGAGTGCCTAACTGATGACCAGGGGGCCCCGGGGCCCCTAATTAACAACCAAAGGCCCCTAGCCAACAACCAGGGGGACCCAGGGCCCCTAATTAACAACCAAGGGGCCCCTAAACAACAACCATGGGGCCCCGGAGTCCCTAACTGATGACCAGGGGGCCCGGGGCCCCTAACTCACAACCAGGGAGCCCCAGGGCCTCTAACTAACAACCAGGGGGCCCCTAATCAACAATCAGGGGGCCAGGGGCCCCCTAACCGACAATGAGGAGCCCCGGGGCCCTCCTAACTGATGACCAGGGGCCCTTAACCAACAACCAGGGGGTCCTGGAGTCCCTAACTGACGACCAGGGGGCCCCTAATTCACGACCAGGGAGCCACAGGGCTTCTAATTAACAACCAGGGGGCCTGGGCTCCTAACGGACAAGCAAGGGGCTATGGGGCCTCTAACTGGCAACCAGGGAGCCCAAGGGCCCCTGACTGACGACCAAGGTTCCCGTGCCAGGGGTTCCTTAATGCAAATTTTTAACAATTTATATGCAAAACCTGTGAGAAATCTAAGAGCTTTGACCTAAAAGTTGCCACCCCAGGCCCTCGTTTAACGTTATTATGAACTTAATTATTTACTGCTGAAGTATTGCAGGAGGCAATGTTCGTTACTTCCCCCTATAGACCAAATCACTTACAATTAAAATTTTACACCATAATGCAAGATTCTAAGCGTGTTTTGGGATTTAATTGCAAAAAGAGGATTGAACAACTAAATTTTTTCGATTGGCTTTGAAATGTTAAAAATCTAGTTCTTTGAAATGGCTCTGAACTCGTGCAAAATGTGATCCAATGGGATTTAAATAGCTTTTTTTCCAAAAACTTACAAAAATCGCCCAGCGGCTGGAGGCTTTGCCCCCTGACCCCCATAGCCACCGGCGGCTGGAGGCTCTACCCCCAGATCCCCGTCTGTGATACGTTTGAATACACTAGCTTACTCAACACGTCTTCCAAGTTAGACTTTTACACTTTTTAACAATTAGTTTTCGCCCTCTCTCTTTACCAAAATCCTGGCTAAGTGCCATCAGGCTACGGCTTCAGATCTTCCATTCTACGATATCTTTGCCCCACAAAAAGTTACTTTTTCGAAAATTTCTGATGACGTCATTGGATGTAATTTGTGGTTGGGGCCCCCCCAAATCAAAAATCCTGGCTACGCCTATGCTAAACATACTGGTAATTTGAATTACAATATTCAAGTTAACCGGTATAGGCTGAAGTTCTCTTTAACAGAGGGTGAGTCGAGGACACAAGGCTCGAGGCCAAGGCCAAGGACACGAAAAAATCCGAGGATAAGGCCAAGGACAGCCTTTCCGAGGACTGACCCTCTCCAGGCCAAGGACAGGAATGCTCGAGGCCAAGGACCAAGGACACAGCTGCAAGTGTTCTCCAAAAAAATAAAAATAATGGTCTTCAAACAAGTTTTTCAGGCGATCTCCAATTTATAGGTGTCGCTAGAATTTTTGATTTGGGGGGTGCCCGAACCACAAATCACATGCAATGACGTTATCAAAAATTTTCAAAACAGGAACTTCTTTTTGGAATAAAGATATCGTAGGACGGAAGATCTGAAATCGATGCCTACTGGCACTTAACCAATTTTACAAAGAGAGAGAGCTTAAACTAGCAGTTGAAAAGTGCAAATACCTGACTTTGGAGACGTGTTCAGAAAGCTTGTGTAACGCAAACGTTTCACAGATGGGGGTTTGGGGGCCAAGCCCCCAGCCGCTGGACCATTTTTTGTAATTTTTTGGAAAAAAAAGCTATTTTAATGCCATTGAATTACGTCTCGCACGTATTAAGCGCCATTTAAAAGCATTAGATTTTTGAAATTTGAAAGCCAATTGAAAAAATTAAATTGTTTAATGCTCCTTTGACTTGCAATTTAAGTCCAAAACACGTTTAACACTTCGGCGTAATAAGTGGTGTTACGCGCTATTAAGTCATTCTACGGCAGACCGGAGATTTGTGTTCGGGTAAATGGCAAGCAATCAAAGCCGTTCCATGTGGGCGTTGGACTACGGCAAGGGTGCGTTTTGTCACCTCTCCTTTTCATTGTTTACATGAATTGGATCGACAAATGCAGCCAAGCTGATGAGTGTGCCACGATTGGAAAATGCAAAATTAGTCGTGTGCTATTTCGCTGATGATTTGGTTCTGCTTTCTTCCACAGAATCTGGCCTCTAGCGCGCATTAAATAGCTTTGCAGATGCATGCAACACCGCCGGAATGAAAATAAGCACGGCCAAAACTGAGGTACTTCATCTTTCAAGAAACCCTGCTCAGTGCGTATCACAAGTGAACGGAGCGACACTGAAGCAGGTACAGAAGTTCAGGTATCTTGGGGTTGCATTTACGAGTGACGGAAGACAAGACGAAGAACTCGATACCCCACTAGGCAAGGCTAGTGCAGTAATGCAAGCTTTGCACTACTCGGTTGTCATGAAACGATAATTGTCGAAAAAGGCAAAGCTCTCAATTTTCAAAGCAGTTTTTGTCCCCATTCTCACTTATGATCATGAATCTTGGGTAATGACCGAAAGAATGCGATCACAAGTGCAAGCGTCCGAAATGAGGTTTTTACGAAGAATCGGAGGAGTTACACTGTTTAACAAGGTGCGTAGCTCTGAGATTCGAAAATCTCTTAACATCGAGCCGTTACTTCTCCGAATTGAAAGATCTCAGCTTAGATGGTTTGGCCATGTAAGCAGAATGCCTCAGGAAAAACTCCCCAAACAAGCTTTACTTGCCAAAGCGAATGGGAGAAGACCAGTCAGACGACCTAGAACTAGATGGACCGATTACATTGAGGATCTTGGATGGAATCGCTTGGGACTTCGCCCAAGCGAAATGATAGAGGTGATGGAAGACCGTGAGGTGTTGCGGCTTAATCTTGAGCTACTGCCCCCGCAACCCTCACGGAAAAGCGGGCAATGAAAAAAGAAGAAGAACACGTTTAACATCTTGCATTTTTGAATTAAATTTTAATTGTAAGTGATTTGGTCCAGGTAGGGGGAAATAAGGTGCTTTGTATCTGACTACATTTTAACAGTAAATAATAATCCTCTCAAAGATTTTCCTTGGAGATTTTTGTTTTGCCATGAAAATAACCAGTTATAGAACTATAGTATATGTTCGGCCAGGGGACCCAGGCCCCAAAATTGAAGTCAATGATTTGTTTAGTTTGCATTTTCCATGGCTAATTTTTTCAAAGTATTTCGTGCGTAAAAACTGGGGAGTTGGAGGTGAATTAATGAATTGTAATTGAAAAACGGTACAAGGATGGTTACGCCTACTAACCATGTTATTGCTGGGCCGGATTTACATTGCGCTGGACCCCTGGCACTTTGGGGATTTTTGCAACATTTTTCTGCCAGATATAGTGGAAGACCAAAGAAAGTCTTACGATTTGAGCGCGGGGCCACTAGCTGGTGTTGAGCCATATTATGGTAAATCCGGCCCTGGTTAATGCATTACGTTCTTAAAAAGGCTATATGAGGGTCTGAGATAGCAATATTTAGGACAAAAACTCTCCATTTCTTTCGAGTTATACGTTTAAATTGGCTGGCAAAAATTGAATTGAAGGGGGGCCCGGGGCCCCTGGTCTTCCATATTGTTGTTAGTCACTGTAGCAAGCGAAAAATGCTAAAAAGAAACTGAAACTTAAGAAACAGTAGGTTTTTTGGCACATTTTTGTCATTGGTGAAATTTCAGTTGGGGGGGTGGGTTTCCTGGTCTCCCCTCTTGGCTACGCCTATGCTCCAATTGAGGAAAACAAAAAAGGTGTTCGCAAATTTTCAGCGAGGTTTCTGGCGTTTTCCAACAAAGTTTCAACGGTTCAAAAAACAGTGCTGTCCTCGAGCCGAGGACAGGGCAATTTTCGAGGACTTGAGGCCAAGGCCAAGGACTTGACCTTCGAGGCCAAGGCCAAGGACTTCAAAATGTGTCCTCGAGGCCAAGGACGTCCTCGCGGACTCTACCTCTGCTCTTTAACGTCTATTACAGTATAAAGTACACTGGAAATTTTAAATTTGAAAATTTCCACGCAGCAAATTTTGAAGCAAATTTGTAATTAGCACTATGCAGCAAAGAATATAAGATTATGACGGTGATCATGTATCGGAGATTGATTATTTATCGGAGAGATAAGTTATGGTACTTTTGTACCAGCTATTATTGTTTAGACGCAATGTGGATGGTGTGACTCACAATTGCTGTATGTTTTATATAATTATATTAATGTATATACATTAATTACAAAATTGTTCTTATCTTGATACCATAACCTGCTGCCACTTGAAAGGGTTTCCGGACCCGGAGAGGTTTCATTTTCAGGGTGTTTTTTTCCTCACCATGCTCCGTTGAACTTAAAATAGTTTTGAGCCGGTTGAACCTCCATTGATCACCAATGTAACCGTACGTGGCCTCGCACTGGTCACTGTCCCCTCTCTTTCCTCCTTATCAATAATTCGAACAAGTACTCCAGCTGTTAGATTTACTTACATCTTGTGTGCCAGCATGCGTATTGTTGATGAGTATGATTGATTAGGCCTACATTGTGCGTATTTCAACTGGTGTGACAGGGGTAGCAACTACGAAGTCCATGCAAATAAAAATCGCTTTTTTATCCTCAATATCCTCTGCATGTCTTAACATCTGACGTTGTGTCGCTACTTCCTTTTCCTGACTCTACGTGTTATTATTGTGTTACAGTGCACTCGTTATTGTTGTGGTACAGTGAAGAATAAAAAAAATGAATGATTAGCAACTGTCAGCTTTCAGCATTTTGCGTAGCAATTTCTCAGCTGTCTCCAATACGCGTAATTTGATTGATTGCAGCATCGCAAATAATGAAAGTTAAAGTTGCTTTTCGAGGGCGAAAAAATTTCACTGTTAAAAGTAATTATAATTAAATCTCATCAAAAAATTTTAAGAATGATTTTGCTGCAAAATGTCAGTCGTGGTATTTGCAAATAGACTTAATCGATTTTTTTTCTTTATTTAAGATTTGGAATCGGTTCTAAATTCATTGATTAACAATTTTTAAAATGTACATTTATCGGTTTCAAAATTCGCCTACAAATTTTTTTAAGATAAGCAAATATTACAAAACTAGTATTCAAATTTAAGTAACAAATTTTGTTTAAATTTAGACCATATAAATCGAAAATTTCAAAACGGTGGGAATTTAATTGATTAGTGCTCTGAACAAAGAAGATAATTGAGAGTCATGTAACTGATTGTCAATCTTAATTTTTTTTGTGATTCTGTTTGAATAAAAAAAAAAAAAAAACATGGAATCATCAGAATAGTAAAATTAAAACGAGTGAAGTTTTCAGCTCAACAACGAATAGCGGCAATAGAAATTAGATTTTAAGATTTATCAAAGAAAATTCAAAGTGAATATTTCACCGGAAATTTTTAAGTCAAAGAGAATAAAACGAAAATGGGAAACATTAATTCACGCATTTTTTTTTACTTTTTTAAGGCTTACGATTAGGGTTTGGGGTTTATTTTAGAGTAAGGATTTGAGTTTGGGTTATATTCGGGTCAGAATTAATAAGTAGATCAAAACTTTTGGTGAAATTGTCCCTTTCATTGTAGCTTCAGTAAAGAAGCAAAACAAAAGGGAAATAAACCAAAGATCACTTTTGAAGACCTTTTTTTGCTTAAACGAACCACTTCGATTTGATCCAATAAAATGATAAACCGACAGAATAAAAATGAAAAGTCAATGAAAATATAAAAGCTAAAGAGAGAAGCGCATACTTTGAAAAAAGATTCAAAATGGTGAGTTGTGAGCCTCATAACTGAGACATCAGTTAAGACCTTATGTGACGTTTTTTCCATTTAGTTTACAACAAGATCTGAAAGCTTGAAGAAAAAACCTCGAGCCAAGTAAAAAGATAATCTCAATCAAAGCGGTTACCTATGTGTTGATGCACCCTGTAGTACACCTTAAATCTGCAAACTTCTTTTATGAAGTGAAAACTTCATTTCTTTGAAGAGATACTGTTCGAGATTGATTTTATTGAAGAAATGAGAACTATTTGAGGTAACAAAGAGGTGTCCCAAACTTTGTTCCACTATTCCTCTTAACCGCGAAATTAAATTCAATCTGTTTAACTCCGTATCATTGGCAACCGTGCAATTCAAATTTTGTGACATCAGAAAAGAATGACTCTACACAGTTTCTTGCAGAAATTGCACATCGCTTTGCTTATTCTGCAAGGAATTTTGCTATTGGCAATTCCTTGCAGAATAAGTAACGCGATGTTTGATTATTATCCCACAATTTGAGTTGTGCAAAAAAAGCGTAACTTTAAATCTTGATTTGTGTAAAAAAGTGTAACCTGTAAAACCAAAGTTTCATAGAACTAATTGCAGCACATGACAATCATACCGTAAGTTCATATTAAAACACAAAATAGATTTCATAGTAGGTGAAAACTTAAAGGAAGCTTTCTCAAATTTTTTTAAACCACAATGCCGAAAACGGTTTAAAAAAAAACTAAAAAAATCCTTGACTGCGCTAAAACTAAAGTTTTGGTGGGATTGCATAGAGTTAATTGATGTCTGACAATAGCTTTGTTCATAGCCTACCTTTTAACCATTTGAACTTAATGAACAGAGTGTCCATAAAGTCCGTGTGCACCAGAGCTGTAATGTCTCGAGACATGTCTCGGTCTCGAGACACTATTTTTCAAAGTCTCGGTCTCGTCTCGGTCTCGAAGGTCTAAAGTCTCGGTCTCGTCTCAGTCTCGGCACCTCGAAGTCTCGGAAAATGGGCAAGTCTCGGCCATATTTCCAATCCGAGCGTAAAAACCCACAATAATTTTAAGTTTTTAACTAAAAAAAAATCCCTTCCTGCTTAAACCAAGGGTTCTTAAAGTTATACCTTAATAGCCCATGGGAATTGAATATATCGAAAAAAAAATTTTTTTTACAGAGTTAATGTATTGTAAAACCCTAAAAGGGGGTATTTTGATGCACAATAATATGGACTAGGGGTAGAGAGCGTCTGAGATATAAAGCATTTCGCTACCACTGGTTTAGACAAATGTTATTATCAATAAATTTCGTATTTTTTATTCTTATACTAGTGGTACAACTGCAAGTTTTGTGCGTTTTGATTAGACGGCGGCTGCTTTTCTTGTACCGGTTTTAATCTTTGGCTTATTCTGTGTCCGGAAGAATACCGAGATTATCACTATGACTTTGTGAAAAAGAAATCAAGCAGTGAGATAGGCTGCGCCGAGTGCATTCGCAATCTACAAAAAGAAGTAACACGAAATATTTCGCATTCTAAACAAGACCTTAAAAGCGGTTTGAATTTTGCTATAGTTGCTATCAAAATCCTTTTCATCACAAACAAATCAAATCGGAATTTTCAAATCAACAAACATAAACTGAACTTGGAGAAATGATAGGAAGTAAGCTTGCGGTCTTCAAAGAATTAAGCTTTTCTAAACAAAAATCACATTTCTCTGAAAGAACCATCGGGACAACATTTGTGCAAAAAGACCACAGCAGTAATAGTACAACTCCTATAGTATCACACCTTGGGGCGATAAAGGTGTGGGTTACAACAATTAATGTGACAACATTTGTCTAGTGAATATTACAGCGGAACAGTTAGGACAGAAATATTATTCTAAGTTCTACATAAATATTCTTACTTCCATTTTGTAACTTGCACATTTAGTTAACAAAATTTTTTGATGATCATGATAGTATTAAACAGAGGTGGGCAAGTTAATGCAAAACGTTAGCTTCGTTAACCACTAGTCCGTTAACAAACTTCACACCTCTGCTAACGTTAATCCGTTATTTTCAGCTTTAATTAACGGAAGTTAATAAAGTTCGTTAATATTTTTCGTGTAATTTAGATTTCTTTTTATTCACTCGCTTCTAGAACAAGTATTAACGCTGTTGAGCTGATTGTAAGGAAATATTTATTGCTATGGTGGTGTTTTTGTGTTTTGTAAGTTACATTTTACAGTTTAATCTAATTTTGAGATAAAATCAAGTTCAAATGCACTCACGAAGCTGCGATCGGAAAATCTTTGGAAATTGCTATTAACGATAATTAATAGACTTATGAAGCTGCAGCTTATAATTGCCACAAAAAAAGCTCCTTTCTTTCCTTTCTTCCAAAAAACTCGTGCTAATACGCAATAAGTGTTACCAATGCAAACTAATTTGTACCGGTACGATGAATGAATGGTGCAAGATATTAACGATAAAAACCTTAACGGAAGTTAACAGAACTTAACGGAAGTTAATTTAGTCCGTCAACATGACAAAACTTTTTAACGGATTAACGCGTTAATGAAAAAGTTAGCTTCGTTATTAACGGATTAACGGACTTGCGCCCACCTATGGTATTAAATCTTAACAACCATAAGCGACACCAAAAAGCTTTCTAATTAAAAACAAACGTATATCTTTTAAGTAGTATAAGTTTTTGGATTAGCTTGTTCCAAATATAATAACGAAATGCCTAGAAATCTATATTGCAATGTGTTGGGAAGTTCACCGAATGTCCAAAATTTAGTGTCAAAAGTATTTGCAAAATATTGCAAACGTTTGGTTTCAAAAGTCTCGTGTATCGTCTCGGTCTCGGAACGTTCAAGTCTCGGTCTCGTCTCGAGTTTTTGCTCAAAGTCTTGGTCTCGTCTCGGTCTCGCAACGTCAATGTCTCGTCTCGGTCTCGAAGATTTTGGCCGTGACTCCAGCTCTGGTGTGCACTTAAAAAAAATTATAACTTTAATTGTATTTGCAATAAAAATAATTTGTAAAAAGAATTTGAAAGAAGAAAATGGATATTTTTTAAGGTTTTGTTGAAATAATATTTGTTTCCACATGTCCTCCATCATTAGCAATACAAAGAGTAATACGATTTTGCAGGTCACGAAAATCATTTGCCAACTAATTTATAGTAATGCCCGAAATCACATTTGTTATTTTAGCTTTCAAATAACTAGGTTTGGTTGCATACACAATTGTTTTCACATGTCCCCATAAAAAAACCTAATGGAGTCAAATTTGGTGAACGAAAAGGCCAATAAAATGGTCCTCCCCCTCCGATCCATCTGTTAGGAAATTCCTGACTTACAAACTGTCTAACACGCAGAATTTACTTATCTAAAAATTGTTACAAATTTTGTTGTGAAAAATTACTTAATAGCTATACTTAAAAACTAGATACATAAAACTTTCTAAACATTTTACAGTTTATTTCTATCACAAATAAAAATAAAGTTATAAATTTTTAAAGTGCACACGTACTTTATGGACACCCTGTCTATTAAGCAATACTTGCTTATGCGTTTCAGCAAAAATCAGAAATACCACCGAAAAACACCGTTGGTAGTTTTTAATGTTTCTTTGAACGAAATGAAAATTCTGTTGTTACTAGTCGTATTACTACATTCCCCCAGTAAGGGGCACTGCCAGCAATGCCGCTATGTTACAGTTCCTGTTTGTGATGACAATCCGACATCACCACCCAGTAACAATATCTTTTCTGCAAAAGGAGATAAAGGCGATAGAGGATTTTCTGGTAAAATTGGACCAATAGGTAAAAACGGAAGTAAAGGGGGCAAAGGGGAAAAGGGAGACAAAGGAAGTACCGTTCAAGTAGAGGAATTGCAACAAAATCTCTCTCAACGGATAGACGGTAAATAGGAGTTAATATTGTTGCATTCCCTTATTAGCAATGTTATTCATTAGCAATATTATTACATCTTCATTTAACCACGTTGTCTTGGTTAGGAGACAGCGAAGGGACCTTTCGGTCTTCGAATCAAGCTGTCACTTGCCCCTCTGTCTACAAGCACGGCAGAGGCATCACACTGACCCTTTTATTGCTGAACGTCAAGCAGGGAAGGTGTGAGTACCAATTTTATAATTCTTTAGGTTCTTTTTTTTACACTCAAAAATTAGTTTGTGTACTGTTGCGGGATTCTGAACTAAGGTACTGAGTGAATAGCATGCCCCGAGTTTGAATACTAAATTGGTCACACATAAATTTTGGGCAAATAAAAATTATTCCAGTTGAATACAGCTTGTTTAAAATTTTCCGAATGATTCTACTGCAATCAATAACTTAAGACTACTCTTTGCAATACTCTACACAATGACATGTTTTATCCTGCGGAATCAAACTTATGCTTGCAGTAAGCGCTCGATTGACTCGATGTATGAAGGAGACCACATCCGCTTCATCGTCTTTAGCTCGAGACACGCAGCGATTACGACTGAATCTCAATATGTTGTGCTTTCTTTTAGTTTAGCGTTTTCTCCAAATGCGCTTGATTAACAACAAAAAATCAGAAAGTTTTCCATAATACAATTATTTTTATGATTATTACTTTTGATAATATTTATGCTTCTTAACAATTACGAGTTGAATCTATCATTTCGCGGTTTTCAACAAGTTAAACCTTTTCTGCAAAACTTTGGTTTTACTTTACACAGATTCACCTTTAGTTTGCCAACTTTCAATGCAAAAGTTTGAAGAAAAAGAACATAGGTAACCTTTAAAGTATGAAAGGGAGAATGCGGGTAAACAGATAGATAATTTCTTTTTTTTTTGCCACGAAAGTGCGCAACTTTGACAATTTGTTTAAATTCAACAACAGGTGAAAAATATACACACTGCGACCAGGAATCTTGAAGGGACTTTTTAGTCTTCGGGTCAACAAACTCAGGCTGAGACACGTAAAAGGAAATACTGGAAGTTCCGTGATTATTTCTTCTTGAAAATAAATATTTAGTTTATCAATAGACCTAACCTTTAAATTGATAATGTATATCCATCATATAAACTACTTAGATTTATTTATCCATAGATCCCATGACGATCCTAACAGCACAAGGACCCGCGGGTATACGGTTTGATATTACGAGATTTATAACGATTTACCTACGATAGCTCCAAACCTCCAGTGGCGAATAAATAAGCTTTACAAAAACGTCTTTAAGATTTAATTCTGGAAGTAATTCGCGGTGTTGATTTGAGCAACAATCATATTTTCATATTTTTAGCAATGCAAACAAGTTTGAACCAGCTACTTCTTCCACCTAATTGTGCAGCTTCATCGCGTGTCGGCTACCAAATTCTGCGATCTGGTGAATACGTCTACTGTGACGGTGGATGGATGGTTTGTATTAGCTTGTACTTATTCAACTACTGTAATCTCGCTTGTGTCAATCAACGTGTACCCATTTTAACAAAGTGTACCCATATATTTACAATTCATTGCATTTTTTTCATCAACTTTAGTTAAATACGGCACTTCGACGATTTAGCGGCGTCGCCTCTGTGGTATAGTGTTTAAGGCGCGCCTGTCGCAAGTCTCATGTTCGATTCGTGCGGCAATCTTTTATTCTTTTTTTTCAGAACCTTGCATTAGAGTTAAGGTTCGAGTAGCGATACCAACCTGAGAAATAGCGAATCGAAGCACAAAAAATGGGTAAACTTTGCAAATTTGAGGTCGGGAACTTTAAGGCCAGCCAAAGAAAATCCATCCGGCCCGCGATCTTTTCGCAAAGTGTGGGCTTGAAGCTGAAAGTAGGGCTCTTAACAATCAAAAACCTTTTGTTTGGTCTTTATCTAAATTCGGGTAACAATTATCACATAACTATATAAACGCCCGGTCGCAGGAAAACCTTGCTAAGTTAGATTTTGGCAGGTTTTGCGAAAAGGTTGCCGACCCCTACTCTTTGGTAATAACATTTTATTCGCGAAGTTTTCTTGGCCAGGAGACAAGAAAGAGACCTTTCGGTCTTCGAGTCAACTTGCCTCCAGCCTACCATCCAGGTAAAGGCTCAACAATGTTCCTTTTAATGCTGAACGTCAAACAAAGCTGTGAATGCAAATTCTTATAGCCCCGAAAGGTAATCGGATTCACAATTTATTGTTTCAATAGCAGATGCTCTAAAGTCTAGAAAAAGCTATCATGTTTATGACGCGTAAATCTAGATATTGCATATAAAGGCAAACAGGTCTGATGGAAAGTGGTTAAAACTTGAAAGACTTGTGTGAAGTTCGAAACCATAAGGCTTCCTCTATATTCCTTTCAAGTTGCCCTCAAAAAACGGAAAAGTCTCTTTCCAACGAAGTAGAAAAAAGTTTAATGAATTGAAGCAAAAGCAGTCATTTTTGCTTGTCATGCTTCTTGGCAATGTGGAAAAAACTAATCATGACAAAATTCCCGTAATTATGCGTTCAATACGTTGCACTTAACATGTTGATTTTTTCGTTTATGTAGGTATTTCAACGACGTTATGATGGAAGCGTCAATTTTCATCGGAACTGGATTGAATACAAAAACGGATTTGGAAATTTTTCTACCGAATTCTGGCTAGGTAGGAAGGTTCAAACGCAGATTTCCTAAACCTGCTCTCTAAAAACTTATACTAATTACGCTAACCAGGGACTTTCATGCATACTCAGCAGGCAGTGTGTGTGGCATGAAAGTCTCTCAGCATGCAGTGTGTGTTTCTTCCAATTTAGACCTACTGTTACACTTTTTTAAGATGGCTCATCAATCCATGCCAATAACTTGAAATGACTCTCCTCTTTTTTTTATAGCACGAAACAGTTGAAAAAGATTATAGAACTACACACAATTAAATTTCTTTGACACGAGATCTCGCAACGCCACAAGCGCAATTTAGACCGATTTAAATTAACTGACAAATTTGCAAGATTACGACCAATAAAGGAATCTTACATCAACCGGATAAATCACAACTGCGGACAACAACAAAAGTACGGCCTTTTAAAGAAAGGTTTTCCAGATTTGGAAGAATCATAATAAAGAGCAAGCACCGCAACTTCCTCAGCAATGTATTATTTATTTTTGCGCAAATATCTACTAAAACATCCAAAGATGTTCTTTCTTTGAAAAATGAAAATTTTTAGTGTCATGATATATCACTATTAAGCTGTATTACTCGATAATCGCGGTTGGGGAAAAAATTAAATTGTTGAATTCCAAGTAGACGACTTGACGTAGCGCAAACTGATTTATACTAAATTACTGTACAAAAAACAAAGTGACTCTCAAATCCACTAGCTGTGTAAGCAAGACGTTAGAATTTAGGTTGTCCACATGTCCTCTAAAAGATTGCGTGGGGTTCGGTTGACGGCGGAGAGGCTTTATTTTCACTTTTGATCGTCTTATAGCAACCGGTGTTTTAGGTCTTGATAAACTTCATCAAGCGACAAATGGCAGAGGGTGCCGTCTCCGAGTGGATTTATGGGACTTTGATGACGATCATGCTTTCGCTGAGTACAGGTGAGTGCTATACAATTCATTAACACTTGAAGCACGTTCAGTGCCGTCGCTCCGGGAGGGGGCGTGCCCCCTAACGGCTATTTGTGCTCCCATTTCGGTATACTCAAGATACTTTTTTGGAATATGACGTAGCCTCAAAAAACAGTCAATGATGCAAAAAGGAATATAACGTTCAAACATAATTCTCGTCTGACGTTTTCTCGATTGTTTGCGAAATTGCTGGCAATCAACTGCTGTAACATGATTTTGATGTAATAATCCGTCTTATTTTTTTTAACATGGAGCACACTACTGCATACAGTGCAGAGGTTTTCATTTTTGCCAATTCGATATTTATTGAGTATTTCTCAAACCATGAGTCGCAACGCAAATTTAGGTCGCTAAGCGTTTACAATGTGTCGCGGAATCGAGATGTAGGTCTACAGAATCGTTTGCTGGTAAGTGATCATGACATGAAACAAAATAAATTATACGTGAACAGTGGCGCAACCAGGGGGTCCGGATGGACTAATTAATCCCCAAATACCAGCGTTTAAGAATGTTTTGGACTTGATCTGTAAGTAAGGGAGCTGAAGAGGATGGGATTGAATTCTTTTAAATGATTTTCGAATTTCAGCAATTTAGTGCTCTCAAATAGCTCTGAAAACGTTTGAAATGTAATCTAAATGGTGCTGAAGAGGCTAATCTTGCAAAAAGAATTATAAAAATCACCAAGCGGCTGGGGGCTACGCCCTCAGGCTCCCATTTAAGATACGCTGAAGTTACACCAGTTTGCTCAGCACGTCACCTATCTGAGATATTTTTGAATAAAAATATTTTAACTTTTGGTTTAAGCCCCCCTTTTGGTAAAATCCAAGTTTTTCTAGTTAAAAGCCACCTATCTGAGATTTTTTTTGAATAACAATATTTTAAGTTTTAGTTCAAGCCCTCCCCCTCTCCTTTTGGTAAAATCCAGCTTTTTCTTGTTAAAAGACCAGCAGTTTTTGTTTGTTAGAGCTCACTCAAGATTGTTTAGGACGCAGTCACTACTGCATAAAGATTTTTCTAGCAAATATGGGGCGCAGCAAAAAGAGCTAAGAATTGTTGCCGACCTAATAGATCTCTTTTTTTGACATGAAAACAGAATGTCTAAAAGTGCACTTAGTAGCTTGTACTCGTTCAAGATCAGTTGTAATGTGCAAAAATTTAAGTCTATTTTAGTGCCCCCTCACTTTCGGCTAGTGCCCCCCCACTTCATTTGCTCTGGTGACGGCACAGAGGACGACTACCACTAATATTAAATACGCATTAAATGTCCTTACGATTTGCTAATGGCAAAAAATTTAAACCATCTAGCCAAACCGTTCAAAACTTGCTATTTTGTGTTTACTTGGCGCCACCTATTGGTTGGTAACAAACAAGCAAAAATTTTAAACTACAACGCAAATGGTCTGGAATTTGTGAGGATTAAGAGATTAGGATTTTCAAAAGTGCATATCATAAGCAATTAACCTATAGTAGAATAAAAAGATGATGTGCATATATCAAGATAATGATACGCACATCGTTTCGCTAACGAAAAGAAAATCATTGATTGAGAAGCAATGACTCCACTAACGCTTACTTCTTCACTACAGATCAGCTTATTTTTAGCGACTTCTATGTTGAAAGCGAAGTGGACAATTACCGGCTTCATGTAGGAGGATACAACGGTACTGCAGGTGATTGCTTCCACCACTCCGGCAATGAATTAGATGAAATGCAATTTACAACACACGATCGAGATAATGACAGGTAATCAGCATAAATGGTGCGAGTGTCTCAGTGGTATTCTGCATTCACCCAACAGAAGCACTGGGCAAATGTTCGCATATTATTTACTTAGTATAATCATCACAAACTTATTACTCAAGAGCTAAAACGTGATAAATAACTATCTAACTTTTTCTTAAGGGCAAATGCTGGAACGCAAAATGCTTGCCTTTGGGCCAGCAGCAGTAACAGAGGCTGTGAACGATTTTTGCAAAATTATACTGTATATCGTATGCAATGCATTTTTAGAAGAGGTAGCGGCGTGTGCGCAATGTCAGACAATCACGGAAATGCTGGCGGCTGGTGGTTCAATCACTGTGCACATTGCCAGCTCAACGCTGAATGGGGAAGAGCAACCGGTAACAACTGGCAGAACATCATATGGTGGGCTTGGAAAGGCCGTGACATCAAGATTAAATCGACAGTAATGAAATTGAGATGTGACTAGTACTAATACAAATCGTTCATATTTAAGTGCCTATAAGCGAGTTTTTCTGTGCTATAAGCATGATATGGTGTTTAATTGGTAAAGAAGTTTCGATTCCTTCGAATTTAGTCTCTTTAATTGATTTAGTTTTTGATTTTGGAGAGGGGAGATTGGATGGCAGAAATCTGTGTTTAATATCACAGTGAAAAATATACCGGTACGCGAACAGCAGATGTATTCCAGTTACCTGTTGTGGACTGAACTTGTGCAATTTCGTCTAATTTTGGAGCCATTTGGCTGATAAAACAAATGCGGCACTTGACTTCGTACGTCGGAGCGACTTGTTTTCAAAACGATAGGACTCAACTTAAATGGTTTGGCTACGTACAAAGAATGCCTAGAGAAAGGATTTTCAAACACGATACAGTACTAGCAAAATTATAATGAAAATGGCTGGTGTGCAGAAAGATGGTTTAATTACTTACGGTATGATCTAGATTGGAATTGCGTAGTACTTCATCTAAGCAAGATAAAGTTGTAGTAGTGAAAGACCTTTGTGCGGCAACTCAATTTTGGGTTGTTCCTCCCCCAATCCTCGTGACGAACCTCTCGGGGAGTTTGCGTCCCTTTTCGATTCATTCCACATTCGAGAAAGGAACAACAACATCACTTTAAGGCAGTGGAACGTTAGTGTAGCCCTGTTACACCCCGAAACCAAACCCATCCCTCAAAAGGTGTTACCCTTGGGAAGCACCACCAAAACGAAGATAAAACCAAAAAAGATAAACTTACTTCCACCTCCTCCACAATATAATTAAGTTGATTCCATCCGTCCACCGCCCATAATCCCTGATAAAATGCAAGAGTGATCTCTCGCAACCCTGGAGGCTGCGGAGTAGCAAACGCGTTTTCAAAATTTTCTGTATACCCTAAACAAATCATAATGGCGAAAATTAGAAGGCGGATAATTATCTTTTACGTGTGCATAGCATCACGAAAGTCAGCCAAAAATATCGAAAAATTAGTTTTAGTGATGACTGACAGTTGTGGTTGTAATTGTGGTGCATATTTATCCAATTGTCTGCCTGTCACCAGACAGCGTCAGACGCTAACTAGTAACAATTGAATGATGCACCAACTCTTCATTGCGATAACTACTTCGTGCTTGGGGTAATACCCACCTGCTTATAAGTTTCAGTGATCCAATGCAGGAAGAATTCTTTGAATTCTTGTCCGCTTAATTTGCTGCTTGTTTAAAGCTACTCAGCAGAGATAATTAATCATCATAAAGAGTCTTATCTATCGTTAAGTATATCAATCCAATGCAAACACATCAGTAAAACTCAGTTACAGAAGTGGAGTCCTCGAGGACACATGTTCAAGTCCTTGGCCTCGAACCCTCAAGTCCTCGAAAATTGCTCTGTCCTCGGCTCGAGGACAGCACTATTTTTTGTACCATTGAAAACGCCAGAAACCTCGCGGAAAATTCGCGAAGACCTTTTTTGTTTTCTGCCATGAGAGATCGCCTGAAGATGTTTTTATTATTTTTATTAATGGGCAACGGTACAAGCGAATCTGCTACCGTTAGGTAAAGACCATCTACACATTGCGTAGGCCTTATTTGGCCTATTGCAACTGTAGCTGCTATGCTATTGTTGTTTTGTTTGGTTACTAGTCGAACTTAAAAAGCCTTCAAGCTTCCTGAAGTATGGGGCCAGTTTATTTACGTTACAATTCGTTACCACATTGTGAACAGTGGTTTTGGTAATTCCATAATATTTAACACGAATTTCGGTAGAGCTTGCAGTTGCCTACATGATGATTTGGTGTTTCATTCTCCAGGCTATATTTTGGACACTTAGAAAACTCAGCACTACCTCTATTTTTCTTACGTCGCTGTAGATTGCAATGCCGAGTTAAAACTTGCTCTACTCTATTTAACTGAGGCCTCTTAAGGTTAAGGAGACATATTGTTAGTCGTGAAGACGTCCAACCTACAGACTCCTTCATCCTCGAGCAGTCCTTCCGTTCATTCAACATAGATTTCCATCTATCTGTGGACCAGTCCTTAACCGTACTAACACACCTGGCATACGGGACTGTAATAAAAAGTTCATGACCATGCATTTTTGATTTAGATCCTGATTTGGCTAGATAGTCTGCCACTTCGTAACCATGCACCCCTGCATGTCCAGAAATCCAGGCAATACTGACGTGGTTTTGATTACCCAACTGATTTAGGTTTCTAATGCAGTTGAACACTGTAATTGATCTTACAGTGCACTTTTTTAGTGCTTTGAGAGCTGTTTGACTATCACCCAGCGCAACAATAGTTTGATTGGGCATTTTTTCCAAAAGCAGGTTTTTCGCCACTTCTGAAATAGCTAAGACTTCTGCCTGGAACACAGTACTGTAAATTCCAAGGTGTAAAAATGCTTGTTTTGGGTTGTTTGGGTATTCTGCATAAAAGCCCGCACCTACTCTCCCACCTAGTTTCAAGCCATCGCAGGCCCGGCGCGAGGATAGCGTGGTTGGGTGGGGGGGCAGAAATAAATTTTGGGGGGCCACGAGAAGTTAGTTATGTGAATTCGAGAGGGGCACAAGGGCACGAGAAATTTATTCCAGAGTGGATCAAACGAACAAGGTGAAGACCAAAAAAAAAATCTTCAGTTCAAAATTTCCACAAATTCTGGTTATCGTCTTACAATTCTTGCGATGTTCCACGAGTTTTTAAATGAAGACCAAAAAAAAGAAAGGTTTTCGTTCCAAAAGTTTTATGTAAAACCGGTGTGAGTCCACAAAAATCACGAAAATACGGGCGGTAAACACCAATTTGGGAGTCTTAGGCCTCGATTTGCACTCCAGTAGCCCCGAGTCTGTTAATTTCTTCGGGGCACATTCTTCGCTTGGGGAGGCACAATTTTCGCTTGGGGGGGCACAAGCAGTCATTTGGGGGGGCAAGGCCCCGGAATACCCCCCCCCGTAGCGCCGGGCCTGAGCCATCGGTGTAAACCTTGACAGTGTTCTGATTTAGAGCGCTTTCAGATCTGATATCATTCGTTTTGTCCAGTATTTAACATTCAAAATTTCTCTCGAATACCTTAGTTTTCTTTATTCGGTCAGCTGACATTTGCAGCATAGATAAGAATTTTCTAGCCTCATTGCAAACATCACCATGGCATTTCGTTTTTCCAAAGGAACCAACTCGGTTGACTTGCCAGAGTCCACTGACAGTGATTCTGTATGACCCTCGCACTGCCTTAGCCGGTAAGAATTCCTCAATGGGAGTTATGTTGAGCAATATTTCCAAAGCACCAGTAGGGGTGCCAAGAAAAGCTGATGAAATCATCAGGCAAGCAAGTCTCTGCACCATTTTGAGTTTCCTCACTAGATACTTTTTGTTGAGACCGCCAGCCCAGGACACAAACGCATACGACATGATTGGACGTATCATAGCTGTGTATATCTATTTTAACAAAGATGGTTTTGTTCTCCACGTTTTTCCCACAATTTGTCTACATTGCATTAATGATGTAGTAGCTTTGCGGTTAATTCGGGTAATATGTGTTTTCCCAGTTAGCTTGCTGTCCAGAGTAACACCTAACAGTCTTACTTCCTTGGAAAGTTCAAGTTTTGAACCATTCATTGACAAGGAACCTAAATTTGGATTCCGTTTGAGAGTGAACTGTACAACTTCGGTTTTCTTGCTGCTAAACTGTAGCTCTTGTTCCGAAGCCCAGTTTGCAGTAGCATTTATTGCTTTCTAGGCCATACCTCTGATCCAAAGCGTATCAGCACCAGTGACCAACACCCAACACTGCAAGATCATCGGCATAGGCTTGAACATAAAAGCCCCTGCTACGTAACTCTAGCACTAGAAAAAATTATTTTGAAAACCGTTTTTTTTGAGATCGCTTGAAACAAATTTTATTTTTTGAGAACAATTGCGCCTGTGTCCTTGGTCCTTGGCTTTGGCCTCGAGCATTCCTGTTCTTGGCCTCGAGAGGGTCTGTCCTCGGAAAGGCTGTCCTTAGCCTTGGCTTCGAGCCTTGTGTTCTCGACTCCACCTCTGCTCAGTTATCTAAAGCAGTAGCGTACGCAGGATTTTGAAAAGGGGGGGGCAGGAACTTCAGAAAATTTGAGAAGAACAAAGATCTGAATCAGAAAATGTTCAGTCCGATTTTTTGCCCAAAATTAGGAGAAGAGCAAAAACAAAAAACAAAAAAAAGGTCTTCACTCAAATTTAGCCGATTTTTAGCCCAAAATTAAGTGAAGAGCAAAAAAAATAAAGGTCTTCACTCAAATTTAGTTCGATTTTTCGCCCAATATTAGGTGAAGAGCAAAAAAAAAAGATCTTCACTCAAATTTAGTCCGATTTTTCGCCCAAAATTAGGTGAAGAGCAAAAACAAAAACAAAAAAAAAATGGCCCAATGCCTCCCCCCTAAATACGCCCCTGATCTAGAGTTAATTTGTTCGAGAATTTGTGTCGCGTTAGAGGAACATTCGAAGAATGGGACAACATTTGATTGTAGCAAAATATCCTTCAAAATTCTCAAAGCGTTTTTCATAAAAAATCAGTCTTTTTCCCACAAATGTGCTACATTTAAAGCGAAAATCCAGGTAAACCGAGTGCAATTAGATGGAAGTTTGCCAGCAAACCCAGTGAACGACCGACGCGTAGCTAATTCTGTGACGCTCAAAAGTACTTTTTGCCTACCGTAAAATCAGCAATTATTCAAAAATATCTGATTATGGAACCTCCAGAAAAGTAGAGTCAAAATATTTGTCAGTTAAATACCTCCTGATATCATTAAAAACACTGGCACTCTAGCTTGGGCCATTCAAAAAATTGATCTTTGGGGGTGCATTTGGGGGGGTTTCCGAGGGGGTGGCACCCCCAAACTACGCCAAAATATTTGTCTGTTAAATATCTGCTGATATCATAAAACACTGGCACCCTAAGTTGAACCGTAAAAAAATTGATTTTTGAGGGGTCCATTTGGAGGGGTCTTTGGTGGGGGCACCCCCAAACTATGCCAAAATATTTGTCCGTTAAATATCTGCTGATATCAAAACAGACTGGCACCCTAAGTTGAGCCGTAGAAAAAATTGATTTTTGAGGGGTCCATTTGGGGGGGTCCTCAGAGGAGGTGGCACCCCCAAACTATGTCAAAATATTTGTCTGTTAAATATCTACTAATATCAAAAAAGTAGCACTCTAGCTTGAGCCGTTCAAAAAATTGATTTTTTGGGGTCCCATTTTGGGGGGTTCCCGGTGGAAATGCCCCAAAAAATTTCGGGAGAAAAAAATTGCGTTTGCAGCTCAACAACTTTACACAAAAATTAGATTTCGATGTGTTGTGGTTTAGGAGAAGAAGAGCGTACAAGAATTAGGAAGAAAAAAAAAGGGAAAAAAGAAATAAACTTCATCGCGGCCAAAAGTGGGTTGGTTGGGATGAAAGGGCATCTTAAGACATACAACCTTACAAAATATTTTTTGCCCTACTTAAGCCGTTTTTGACTGAGACCGCTTTTTACGCCAAACTTACGGAGCGGTTTTCGGGTTCCAAAACCAAAGTCACGTGACCCATTGCCTCGAAATTGTGTACAAACATATACTGTAACTCATTAATCTCAAACTGCTGTCAAAATTTCTTGTAGCTAGACCAAACCGTTCTCGAGTTATAAGCAAAAGTTTGAAATTTCGCACTCGTTAGTTGGAAAATGGCCGAGTAAAAACAAAAAAACACGCGACGCGAGCGTCGGTCGTTCCAATACTGATTTTAGTTACTTAACGAAAGAATACAGATTACACTTCGGTATACTTTAAATCAAGTGACGCAGACTACTTATGTGTTAATATTTGCTGTCAACTAGAGGTATATTTGCAAACTTTCGGCTATTTCGTCATGTAAAATTATACACAAAGATTACAGTAACACAGTTTCGTATTAATGCTATATTACAACAGCTGCTGCTGTTATGTTTTGCTAAAAGCAAAACATTGTTTGCTTTATTTCCCAAAGTTACTCGCTTTTCAACAAAAGGGCAGTTACGTAGTTAGCCATATTTATCCCGAAATGGGATAAATTTGAGCCTATGTGACGTCACCAAAAAGACGTAAACTTTTCAAAAATTAAAAAAAATCGTTGATGACGTTATTATGATAATTTAAACCCAGTTTTTCAAAAAACAGAGATGAAAGCCGACCATTATAGAATGCTGATGATCCAACGACTACAGGTTTAGAAATAAGATGCGTTATATTGCTTGACATACACTGAGGTATAATGCTTGACAGCAAACATCAAAAACTGTTGAAATTGTTTTAGTAATTTCTTGATTTTTTTTCTAGCGCAAAATTTCGTGCGCACTTTTCACCTGCAAATCAGATCACTTAATCCTTCACACACCTTACCTTACTACAGCTCAAAACTGGTTGTACTGAAATTCTCTGTTATTTTGAACTACCTTCAAATCTTAACTCTTATGCTTCTCAAAACACAATAGGAATTTCTTCAGACTGCACTTCGTGAATAAACACGTTCTAGAATCCAGAGCTAAACCAGAACACTAATTATGAATCAGAGTTGTATACGGGCCGACTAGTTAGGCCCGAACCCGAAAACTAATTTGATGCCCAAATCATGCCCGAAAAAACCTGAAACTTAAGTTAAGTTTGAAAAATTTAGCAATGTTGCCAAGTTATTTCAATTATATTTTTGTGCATCTAAGACAAAAAGTACGTCTCAGGTCCTAATTAAGCCCGAAATTTTTGTGAACTTTAGGCCCAAACCCGACCCAAAAAGTCCGGCCAGACTTACAACTCTGTTCTGAAAAGAAAAACTGTCCCGATCATGCTGCGTAAAATTAATAAATATTGATGTAGATTTTATACCACATTATTTACAAAAGTTCGCCCAAGATCCTATTAAAAAATCACCATATACAAGCCGTATTTGTATTTTCAGTTAACATTTTTTCAAAAGTACTTGAGAGCGGGGGCATAAGTGTATTGCAATATCCTTAACTGTTTAAAAAACCTTGTCTTACTGCCATGGCCGTAGGAGCTCAAAATGATTTGGGGGGGCAGCAAACTTTTGCCCGAAAAATGACTTGATGCATTGCGTTTCTCTGTCAAAATTGAGACGGTTTTTTCTGCCCAAATTGAGGTGTTCTCCACAAAAACAAAAACAAAAAAGGTCTTTCCTGAAATTTGAACGGTTTTTCTGTCCAAATGAAGGTGTTCTCCAAAAAAAAAAAAAAAAAAAAAAAAAAAAAAAAGGTCTTCACCGAAACTGGGACGCTATTTTGGCAATGGAGTGCCCAAATATCCAGACCATTTGCCCAAATTTTCGACGATTTTTGTCGTTTTGAACCGAATGGGGGGGCGACCGCCCCCCCTGCCCCCCCGCCTCCTACGGCTATGCTTACTGCTTTATCGAATATGCTCAATCGCTCACCGTACTCCTTCCTTTTTTGTCTAGACTCTAGATCATTGCACTTTGCCTCAACCGTGTAATGAGTTATGTTATTTTCTACGTTCGAAAACTTTGTCTGTCTCAAAGACGAACGAGTAAAACTATGTTAACATAAAAAAACAAAGCTCCATCTATCAATTGGATGCTGTAAATAGACAAGCAAGCAGCAAAGCTCTGTTGAAAAAAGTTGGCGCTGATGATTAAAAGGACGCTTCCTATCATCAAAACTGGGACCACGGAAGCTAAAGATTCCCGTAGAATAAAAGTAAAACCATGCGTACATGAATGCGCCATATATTGTAATTTGTGCACAGCTGGAAATTTACACTTTAAGTTGAAGATGACAAATTTCTGCCTTAACCGATTTCGAAAACCAATCTTGGAAGTGAAGTACGGTTTCTTCCAACGTTTTCAAGTATCATTGCACGTTGTAAAGGTTTACTACCAGCGTAGCACTTTAACTGCACAGTATTGAAAACTATTTTTGTTGCAGTGTCCACTTACCTTGAGCTAAACGCACAATACCGCCAATGACAATAATAATAAGACTCAAGACTTTTCCAACGCCAAAAACGGTAACGATTCGAGTAGTAAGTTTGACGCTGGCACAGTTGACGAAAACAACTAATACAATCACAACAGCAGCAACGAGTTTCGTACCCAACTCTGGAACTCCGTCACAGTTACCTAAAACAAATAAAATAAATAGATTTCGTATACCAGTAGCTCGCTAACGTCGAAAACAAAGATGTTTTAAACTATTGAAGCAACTATATTAAGATGAAAAAAATGTTGTTAAAAATCATTTTTTGAGTTATTGTGACCATGAAGCAGCAAAGAGGTCAATTTTGGTTCTTCATATCAAGTTGCACGTGCTATCATTTGCAATCAAAACTTTACAGTCAACTCCGTCTCTTTCAACACTGCGTATGGTGTCATTGCGAGAAGACACGCTACGCTTATTTCCCATTGGAGCCAAGCCGTTGTAGTGGCCCAGCCTGACAAAAGACTTGCAAACAGAACCCAAACACGGGAGCTTAGCGTTGGTGTAGCTAGACAGGCGCCGAGTGCCTGGCTCAAACGCAAGAACGTCAAGCAAGAAAACAGTGATTGCCAAAAATAAATATGGTTTGACACGACTGGGAATCGAAATAAAGTCAACCGATTTGTGGAAGACGCTCTTATTATCAAACCAATTCATAGGGTCGCATGCACCAATTTGGGTTAATTTTAATCCTCGAATTAACTAAACTTCAGAGAAAAATTTGGACAAATGGTCGGGCATTTTGCTACAATTATAAAGCATAGGTGAGCACAAATTCGTTAATCCGCTAATAATGAAGCTAACTTTTTCATTAACTCGTTGATTCGTTAAAAAAAATTTTTTATGCTAATGGACTAAATTAACTTCAGAATTGCCTTGATTAAAATGTTAATATCTTCGAAGCTTTTCGTCTGACATTTGTCAAAAAGAATCGTCAGAACGGATAGCGCAGGAAAAGGAGCGGCTATTTATAGGAAAAAACCGAGCCGTGATTGGTTGAAAAAAGACCAATGACAGAACGTCATTAGTGCACAATCTTTAAGCTATGGTACACGAATTCTTTTTCGTCGGCAGAGGGCGGTGTTAGAAGTTATGATAAAGGTGGTTTTCTGAGCAGATAGATGAAAAGGAGAGCGGCCTTGGGCAAGAATAGGGAATCTACTGTCATTATAATGTTGAGCACAGATAGGATTTTGTAAAAAATGAAGTCCAATGGCTGAATTAGAAGCAAGAGACTGGGTATTAGTCTTGGTGGAAGATTTGCACCGACGGGCAGAAAGTAAGCGTCTCTGGGAAGAAGAACAAGAACGGATAGATTTGGGGACATGCTGTTTAATTCTGTCCTACTTCCCAAAGACTGTCCTACAGTCTTTGGAAAGTACGGCCTACATACCGATTGTCACAGTGGCATGAGAATTGATAAACCACGTTGCTTTTCTGTAAAGCAGGCAGTACATATTTGTTGGTAGCGGAGAGAAGCTCGTTGGTAGAGTGAACAACACACGGTTCCAGAGCGAAAAAGAAATGTTTGACAAGAGATTTTACTTGCTTTTCAAACCGGGTAGAAACAGAACCGAGCCATGGGAGACGTAGATAGATGGGGCATCTTTCGGGTCCAAATTTAGTCAGAGCGTGAAATAGCTTCATCTTCTTAGCCATAAACGACTTGATAACGTGCTTAGGGAATCCATTAGTCTGTAAAATGAACTTGATTCTGTCGAGTTAAGATGGCAATCTTTCAGGAGAACAGATGGCAAGAGCCCGGTGAGTTAAGGTCAGAATTAAGTTGGTTTTGCGTTTCTGTGAACTGAAGGAATTCCAGCGTAGATATTGACCGGTGAATGTGGATTTCCGGTAGATGGAGGTGATGAATTTGGAAGGAGATTTTTCAACCAACACATTCAGAAATGGGAAAACCAGGTTAGATTCTTTTTCAGCTTCTCTCCGCTACCAACGAGCTTCTCTCCGCTACCAACAAATATGTACTGCCTGCTTTACAGAAAAGCAACGTGATTTATCAATTCTCATGCCACTGTGACAATCGGTATGTAGGCCGTACTTTCCAAAGACTGTAGGACAGTCTTTGGGAAGTAGGACAGAATTAAACAGCATGTCCCCAAATCTATCCGTTCTTGTTCTTCTTCCCAGAGACGCTTACTTTCTGCCCGTCGGTGCAAATCTTCCACCAAGACTAATACCCAGTCTCTTGCTTCTAATTCAGCCATTGGACTTCATTTTTTACAAAATCCTATCTGTGCTCAACATTATAATGACAGTAGATTCCCTATTCTTGCCCAAGGCCGCTCTCCTTTTCATCTATCTGCTCAGAAAACCACCTTTATCATAACTTCTAACCCCGCCCTCTGCCGACGAAAAAGAATTCGTGTACCATAGCTTAAAGATTGTGCACTAATGACGTTCTGTCATTGGTCTTTTTTCAACCAATCACGGCTCGGTTTTTTCCTATAAATAGCCGCTCCTTTTCCTGCGCTATCCGTTCTGACGATTCTTTTTGACAAGTGTCAGACGAAAAGCTTCGAAGATATTAACATTTTAATCAAGGCAATTCTCAAGTTCTGTACCACCAATCAACTTTTTAAATTAACTTTCTGATTCCTGTGATGTTGTGATCGTCGATAGTACTTGTCAATCGACGTTGTTTTCTCTTTTTCATTTGAATTGCTATAGTTCTCCGCCCGGAGATGTGGTATCTCTGGTACCCTTGTGTTTCCCTTGGTGGTTTTACGTAAATTAATTTCCGTTAAGTCTTGTTAATTTACGTTAAGGTTTTCATCGTCAATTTCATGCACCGTCGTCAATTTCATCGTACTGGTACAAACCAGTTTGCGCTGGTAGCACTTGTGGCGTATTAGCACGAGTTTTTTTAGAAAGAACGAAGAAAGGAGCTCTTTTTTGTGGCATATAACAAGCTGCAGCCTCATAAGTCCTTTAATTATCGCTGTTCGCAATTTCCTAAGATTTTCCGATCGCAGCTTCGTTAGTGCAATTGAACGTATTTTTATCTTGAAATTATATTAGACTGCAAATGTAACTTCCAAAACACAAAAAGACCACCATAGCAATAAATGTTTCTTTACAATCAGCTCAACAGCGTCAATACGTGTTCTAAAAGCGAGTGAATAAAAGGAAATATAAATTACACGCAAAAAAACGCGCTTTTTCGTATCCACTGTATTTTGTTGCCGATAAAGATTGTTTAAAGTGAGTTTTGAAGATTGTTTGAAGTGAGTTTTTAGAAGAAGAAGCACCATTTCGCTTTCTAGAAGAGAGTGAATAAAAAGAAATGTAAATTACGCTCCAAATGTTTACGAATTAACGAACTTCATTAACTTCCGTTACTTAAAGCTGAAAATAAAGAATTACCTTTAACGGAGGTATGAAGTTTGTTAACGAACTAGTGGTTAACGAAGCTAACATTTTGCATTAACTTGCCCTCCTACGTATGTTATAAAGTAATTCAAGGATTATTTTACTGAACTTGTGAATTCAATTTACTTTATTCTAATAAGTTTAATGGTATAGAAAACTAAAAACTGATAATCCGCGGAACGAAGTTAATCCACGTTAGTTCATACGACCCTTTGGTAACATAGTACATGCGCTCAAGTAAACAAACTATAATTGTAATTACATTTTATTCACCAAGTTACCTTGGCCAGGAGACAGCGAAGGGACCTTTCGGTCTTCGAGTCAAGCTGCCACCTGCCCACCTGTCTGCTACACGCTGCGGAGGCTTCACACTGTCCCTTTAATTGCTGAACGTCAAGCAGGAAAGCCGTGAATACCAATTTTTATAGTTTTTGGTTTGACCCGACCGGAAATCGAACCCCAGTCTACCGCTTCAGTAGCAGATGCTTTATCCACTCGACCACGGATCGGTTTAATTCACAACAATGCAAAACAATTAGGGGAGCTCAAAAATCAGTTGTGCCAATGCATTGTAATTAAACGTGTAAAGTCAGCTATGTACGGAGAAAATAACCTGACAACGCATTAATCGGATTAGAAAAGCAAACATTAACCACTGAAAGCATGCGAATAATGCTTGTCGAACAATAATATTTTGTTGCCGAGCTGCTGCTAATTACTTTTAAAACTAGCTGAAAGATAACTATATTAAAGCAAAATTAAGACCATAATTCTGCAAATAAAACAAAGAATAATGGACTATTGGAAAAGCACGTTTTGTTTAGATATTTTACAAGGATATCCAAAATGTTTTTTGTGTTATATAGGGATTATGACATTATTCGTTTAAAATTTCCGGTCAAATGTACGAATTTATACTTGTATTTTTCGGTCGTTTAAAAATGTATTTTCGAAATTCAAATATGTATTTGCGAAATTGCAAGGGCAATTTTTAGAACTTGTATATGCAGAACTTTTTTGATCTTTTGAACCATTGTGACCGAAACGGACGGTATATTTTTCGGCTAATCTCCAAAAATTTAAGTCAATGACTAGGGGGCAAACAGAGGACTAAGGGGGGTTTTATCCCCCTTATCCAATACAATTTATCCCAAAACAGAAGCGTTTCAGAACAGCAAAAAGCCTGTCAATAACTTAGGACTTTTCAATTCTTGCAAATAATTTTAAAATTTTCGATTTTTGCAATTTAGTTATTTCAAATGGCTTTAAAAAATGAGCAAATGCGTGAAAATAGCGTTAAAAAGTAACAAAAATCGCGGAGCGACTAAGGGCTTCGCCACTGTTGTTCGCCACGCCAAGATTTGTGTTACGTCAATTTCAATGGCAGCTTATAATCGTATGTCTGTTATGTTGTGAATTGAACAGTTCAAAGAGAATTTAAATTGAGCTAACTTAAAAATGAAAAGGACCAGTTTGTTACTAAAATTAATGCCATGAGCATGTAATACGCCCTGCCAACTGATTGTAATAACTTCTCCTTATTGAAATACTTGTCTAAAATTCAGCAATATAAGCTGCAATAATGGAAGTTTCGAGTGACGAATTCTTTTTCTTTAACAAAACAGTTTCAAATTGAAAAGCGTATTCCTTAACTGTGAGTAAGGTAGCCAGTTTGGGAAAAGCGTACTGCTATTGATCTTTGAAATTTTGAGAGAGGCTAAGACAAGAGTCATGGTCAAGAGATTCTCAAACCTTGATGAGTACCTTGAACAAAGGCGTTGCGACGGTTCAATTGCATTTATTATCATTAAACCATTATTCATTTTGTGAAACAATGTCCCAAGTGCTCTTTTCCTGAACCTTTTTACCTGAATTTGTAATTGACCTTTCATTTTCAGCTAAGATCTTCTGTAAGAAAATTTGAAAAATCAGTTCTAGTGCCAAAAATATACGACAACCAAAAAGATAACGGAACGATTTGTGAGGTTGCATCATTCAAAATCTGCTTCGGTCTTTCTGAGACTTTCAACTTTTGACTCCAGCTTTAAAGCAGCAAAAATGCGCTCGTATATTCTAAACTTACCGTATGCAGGAGTTAGTGCATATTTTGCAAAAGTAATCGATAACAAGGCCAGAGATGAAGGCTTTAAAATCACAGTGGCAGTCCAGGCAAATAAGTATGCTGGTATTGGTCCGAACGCTTCGAGCAAAATCGGATATTCTCCGCCAGATTTGGGAATCATTGTGCCCAACTCAGCATAACACAAAGCACCAAGAGTACTAAATAGACCACAGGCAAGCCAAATCTAAAAACATATCGAAATCCAATAAATTCAGGTGAAATGCTAATTTTTTGGCAATGACTAACTTACGCACCATATTTCACATTACAGGTCAAACGGTAGCCTTAATTTATTTATATTACAAAAAATGACTTCGACTGCTTCGACCAATTTTTCTACCGGAAGTTATGAAACACTTTTAATAAACCAATTTCTTAAATGGAAGTCAAAAAATAAATGTACCACGCTACCCTGTAGACTTATTTACCACATGACCACGTGCGCTGCTCGTTTTGTAAGCAGGCAGTCTTGACAGACATGTGGTGTAACTCAAGGGGTAGCTATATTTTTGAATTTATCTTTTACCGAATGGGTACGGTTAAAGCTTCCTAATCTTGAGAAACCAATTTCTTTAACAAATTTCTTTAAGTTTGTTGGGTTTTGATTAGAATCGGTATTATCTGCTAGGTATATTTTTAATTACGAAAATTCGACTTTTTTCAGAAGTATCAATGATATAAGTCTACTGTATGAAGAAGTCACAATCATGACCGCATAATAGCCTCAAGAGCGCACACAACTTAATTGCACACAAAAAGCCATGAGTTTCAACTTTATGGCATTCCATAAAAAGTTTTCTATTTTTTAAAAATAAAGCCAAGGCTTAGATTTTTTCAATCAAAAATGTAACTTTTTCAATGTGATCCAATTCGAACTCAATTAATTTGAACAAAAACATTCTACCTAAGCGTCTTAAAATCGAAAACAAACGTAAAAGCTTTACAAGCCACAGATCAAAGTTCTGGTAAACACTGCGGTAAACGCTGGTGAACTCAGCGGAAAACAAAAACTTGAAATGCCGTCAGTATTAAAAACAAAACTAAAACTTGTTAATTACTTACGATTAGGCCAAGTCCGACGGAGCCTGCATTTGAAAACACACCTTTTGGAGAAATAAAAATACCGGATCCGATAATCGTACCGACAATCAAACTCACAGCACCAATAAATCCAACTTGACGCTTCAGTTTCACTTTTGCTTTATCTAGCAAAATTTTAAACGTAATTATGCAAAATTAGTAACAACAAAGGTGGGTGCACCACGGGACTGCAACTGCCTCTCAATCAAATGAGCCAAACTGCTCCGAAGTGGACCGACAAAGCGATCTTCGTGAAATTCGTCCACGCTCCCATTGGTTCAGATAAAACCACTAAAGCCCCAAAAGGCAACAAGAGTCGGTCTTCGAAGTTAAGAATTACATAACAACACCATCACGAAAAATAGTGAAAATTAAATTTTTTGCGTTAAGACACAAAACACTGATATTGAAAAACGCAAAACGCATACGTTGAAGCATACGTTAACACGTTGAAGCATACGTTGAACAAATTTTTACATATATTTTTACATATATTTTACAAAACGCATACGTTGAAGCATACGCATACGTTGAACAAATTTTTTGCGTTAACACGCAAAACGCATACGTTGAAGCGCATATGAAAGACTTGCAGTTCCTTGGCAAGTGTGTACACGACTTTTCGGCCGCAACCGTTTCGGCGCAGACCTTTTCTGCGCCAATATTCTGTAATTTTTACCAACACTAACCCAAAGCCCTAACTCTAAACAAGTGAACTGTCAAAGAGCACCAAATTGGCGCCAAAACAGTCTGTGCAGAAAACGTCCGGCAACGAAATAGGTGGCGCCGAAAAGACGAGATCCCTTGGCAAGTCGCGTTGAAACTTATTTAAAAAATTCAAATGCTTCTATTCTTTTTGGATTATTCTTCTGGTCAACATACAGTACCCATCTTACTTGCGCATCTTTTGGCAGCCAGTTGATGCAGCCAACGGCTGGCCACCGCTGCCAGATTTCTTCGAAAGGAGCTGTGTAGCCCGCTGGCGCAATAACGCGGAGATGGGCCCCGCAAACTCGTTACATGCTTCAGCGTTATACAGTGAGTACAATAAAAGATTTGATTTTGATGTTTTGGCAGCATTTTGATCCCTTTTTAAAACACAAAAGCGCATCAATAAAGTCGATAACAGCCAAAGAAAGATACACACAATGAATTAGTTAAACTGCTACTTACCAGAACTGCCACTACAGCTGCTACTCGTTTCGCTGTTCTTTTCTTTGGTTTCATTAGATTTAGTATTTTCCATATTTTATGTTCCTTGGATTAACTTTTCTATCCAGAGTTTAACAGTTGAACAATAGACAACATTGAACTGCGGACACTCGTGAACTAAAATGACCAAAACAAAGCAACGCTGCCAAGCATATGTTAGCGAATTACAAAATTGCAGAAATCCAATCTGATATCTTGTCTATAATAACCTGCAATAACGAAAAAACAAACGAGAACGTATCATACAAAAGTGGAATAATCAACATAAGGCGCATAATCGCGCATTCCAATTACTTGAAAAATGAGGATAACTTTTTTCAAGGGTAGACTATTTTTTATTTACGGGCTCAGGCTGTATTTACGGATTACGCGTATTCCGCGCCCAAGTAAATCAGCATATTTTTACAAGGTAAGCTAAATGCGAAAAAACGCACATTCCCTAAATTCAAAATAATGCTCTTGTTCTAAAAGGGCTACATTAGTTGTAACTGTATTAGCTCCGCAGGTATCAAAAATTATTTTTCATTCAAACATGATTACTTAATTAGGCGTAGAATGAAGGATTTTAGGTTTGAAATTACTCCAGTTTAAACTTGAAAACAGCCAAGATGGAATATTAAGGCTCGCTTATTACGAGCAGGCTTATAGGCCATAGAATCAGAGGCAATCTAAAACTGTCAATAATGTGAGCGCTCAGATATGGAGCATAGAAAAATCGCAACCTCAAATTTATCGGTTCAAATAGCAGCATTTAAAACTGCTCTCTTGCAAACTGAATTTTCTAGAATACAACGTGAAGGTGTATTCGATTCTGTAAGCTTTTTTAAGGTACCTTTTCATTTTTTTGAGATAAAAAAAACAAAAAAACAGAATGGTCAATTGGTAGCTAAAATTCCATAATGCTATTCAAGCGCTTAATTTGGGAAACAATTTTGAGAATGCGCAGGTCAAAAACACGCTTTTCCGTATCGATTTGGACAATTTACTTTGAAACTAAGGTCGTTATCACGTATGAATCTTCATGTGTCTGTTGAAATTCCCAGCTACTGCAAACGATCTTCCACATATTGGACAACTGTAAGGTTGCTCTCCAGTGTGAACTCTCTTGTGTCTACTCAAACATGCAGAAGTTCGAAACGATTTGGGACAGACTGTGCAACTATAAGGACGCTCTCCAGTGTGGATCCTAATATGTTTTTTTAAAGTATCAGCTAGTTTGAATGATTTATCACAAAACGAACAACTAAAAGGACGTTCCTCGGAATGGGTTTTCAAATGAAGCTTTAAATAATTAACTTGCAAAAATGTCTTATCACAAATGGTACACTTATAAGGTCGTACTTCAGTGTGAATTTGAGCATGCATTTTTAAGCATCCAGAACTTTTGAATGATTTGTTACAAGTTGGACAAACATAAGGTCGTTCGTTTGAGTGAACAATCTTCAAATGTCTTTTCAAACCTCCAATATCTGAGAGTGACTTTCCACACAAACTGCAAATGTGTTGTTGCTTTCCAGTGTGAACCAACATGTGTTTCTTCAAATTCCAAGCCTCTGAATAGGATTTGTCGCAAAATGAACAACTATGTGATCGTTCTCCAGTGTGGATTTTGATATGTCTTTGCAGATGCGTAGAATATAAAAATCGTTTTTCACAAAACTTGCAACTGAAATTTCGTTCGCCTAAATGAGTCTTCAAGTGTCTTTTAAGGTCTGCATTTTCAAAAAACGATTTTTCACAAACCGTGCACGAAAAACTTCGCGATCGCTTATTTGCATGAATCCTCCTCATGTGTCGTTTTAAACTGTTGGCAATCGAGAATGACTTGTTGCAAACTGCACACACACATGGATCTACTGTAGTATGAATCTGTAAATGTATCTTCAAATATGAGTTGGAAGAAAAAGATTTATCGCAAATTTTGCATGTATAAGAATGTTTCATAGCTTCAATTCTCATTTGAACTCCGAAACTTCTTGATAGTTCAAAATTCACTTTAACAAATATCCAAATAGTATGCTAAATTTTTTTGAAGCCTATTTCACTTGTCACTAAAAAGCAGAGCAAATAAAAATTATTACCACAGCAATCGAGATCGTTTGAAGTACGAGATGTTAAAAGGTGTTTAAAAAGATAATCCATTTCTTCGATGAAATTTTTGGCCCATTTCAGGATTATAAAAGTCGATAAATGCGTACAACTGGAAATAATTTTTTTTATCCGCTATACAGTGAGAATTATTGAACAAGCAGCTTATGATTAAACGGTAAAACAATGTCGACTTCCGCAATGTTTTTTTTTTTTGCTTATAGTATATGCATTTGGTACAAAAACTTTTTGAAATCGTAGCAAAAAAGAAAACTAAAACATATAAAAACTTCATGTTTGCTCCACTACGCCGCAAAGTATGTACAGTAGAAGTCGCCTAATTCGTCACCTCAAGGGGATTAGAAAAAAGTAACGAATTAGGCGAAATGACGAATTATGCGAACAGGTAAAAACTTCATTACAGCTTGTCTACTTGGCCCTTATTTTGCTGTTAACGCAGTTTGTTATGTATATTGTTGAATATAATGCACGTTTGTTGCTAAATATAAAGCGATATAAGCTTACGTAATTAGATCTTTTATTTGACATTGATTTTCTGTAACTTCGCTCCGACAATAATCCTGAAATCAAACGCAGAAAGCGTAACTATACAGTCAACTCTGAATCTTAGCTGTTCAAACTGTAGTTGCACTTTTTTTTACACGTAATCTCTATAATTACTGTACTCCGTTTAAACTCTTCTAGACTCTCAGCTGATTGTAAATGTTCTGTAGTTAAAACGCGCCTCGCATTTCGTCCGTTTGTGTAGCTGCAGCTAGATTTACCTGTAGACTAGTAATCCAATCAGGACTCTTTGTTTGTTTGAAATTTCGCACGTGTTAAACTAACTACTGAGACTGCGTGAATCAATCCATCATGCAGTTACAAACAAAGCTGTGAAGATCGCTTGAATATTGAATCCAATCTGCAAATGACGAATAAGCCGAACAAAAAGTTTCTCGAGGATACAAAAATGTTAAAAATTAAGCGAACTGACAAATTAGACGATGGCGAATCAGAAAAACTGAAATGCATGTAAAAGATACCAATTTTGTCGGGACTAACGAAAATGTGGTGAACTAAGCGAACTGACGAATGAAACGATGATGAATTCTACTGCAACAAGTTAGCAGCAGCAATTCTGCAAAAAAATCTTTTTCATTATACTTGAATGCAGTAGACACTTATTGCAATTTCCAGGATAAGGGTTTTCCAAGGACGGATTACGTTTTATTTCCAGGCTTCAGGACGCTTTTATCGATCGCGCTTATGCAGCACGTAAATATGCACGTTATTTTTACGGAGCAAACATAAAAACACGCATATTGCAAACTGAAACAACAAACGCATTCTACACCGGCTAAAGATAATTGAGTCAATTTGCGCCATATCGAGCTATATCGGTTCTATGCTTTTAACATTGTAATGGATAGCATTTTGGCAACCTGAACACATGCCTCGAGTGAATTGTTGAGCTTTCGAACAACTACATAACAGGGAAAGTGGTCGAAGTAATGCATAATTAGGCTTACCTATCATGAGTAAAGTTCAGAATAACGTATTAATGCGACAACACTATTAACGAAAAAGTGCCCAATCCCCGTGCTTCACCGGGGCAGAATAGTGAAGCCGCCCACCCAGCGAACCGTAAGAGGCGGTTATTGGGTACTCGGCATGGTCGACTATCGGTGCTGAGCTGCTTGACTTTTGGGTCTTGCAGAACTGGCCTCCCGCTAGCAGCGCCTTCTGGGAACCATGCCTGTTGGGATTTCTTTCTTCTTGCATTTCTTGTGCCAGAAGACTTTCTCAATTGGCTAGAGTAACTTGATGCGAGTCGACTCTTACTATTGCTATTAGTAGTAATGAGAAGCTTTTTTTTCGATGTTGTTTCAACCCCTTTTGTGCATCTGGCTGCACTCTTTAAGACCCACCAACGGTGGTCGCCGTCGAGTAGTGGGGGTGCCCTGCTTTGTGCAGGGATCGAAATGGCCACCAACCTCCGGGATTATCCTATGCCAGTAGCACTTCTGTGTTAAGGATGATTCTCTTGTGTCCTCTTTGGACATAGGAGGCTGCCATCCCTCGGAAGCAGCCCGGTAAAACAACAACAACAACAACAAAAAGTGCCAAATCAAGATATTCGTCAATAAACTGAATAGCAATTGAAATATCATTGATAACAATCAAACACTTTTTTCAGCACAAAAAACGGAAAACATTCAAAACAGCCAGCTCATAAATACGTCGATGAATTTTCCGAAATGAACCCACTTGTATGCTTGTGAGGCGATAAACCAGGCGTACCGAAATTTCGTTCGAAATATATTAAAAATAACTTGTACGCTCACGTTTTCACGCACAGCATAAACCAAAAAAAATATTTTCACGTTTTCACGCACAGCGTATAACAAAAACATATTTTCGATTCTGTCGACTTTTTATTAGCTCTTGCAATCAAACATCGAATGGTCAATCTGTAACTACAAATTCCATACAGGCAACTACAATCAAGTGCGAACTAGGGAATGATTAGAAAATGGTGCAAATTTTTATTTCGTACTTTCGCATTAACTTAGATTATCTGTTTTGAAATGAAGGTCGTTATTACGAGTGAACCTTCATATGTCTGTTGAAATTCCCAGTTACTGCAAACGATTTTCCACATATTGGACAACTGTAAGGACGCTCTCCAGTGTGCATTCTCATGTGTCTATTCAAACATGAAGAAGTTCGAAATGATTTGTGACAGACTGTGCAACTATAAGGACGCTCTCCAGTGTGGACCCTAATATGTTTTTTTAAAGTATCAGCTAGTTTGAATGATTTATCACAAAACGAACAACTAAAAGAACGTTCCCTAAAGTGGGTTTTCAAATGATACTTTAAATATCTAAGAAGCGAAAATGTCTTATCACAAATGGTACACTTATAAGGTCGTACATCAGAGTGAATCTGAAGATGTAATTTTAACCATCCAGAACTTTTGAATGATTTGTTACACGTTGGACAAACATAAGGTCGTTCGTTGGAGTGAACAACCTTCAAATGTCTTTTCAAACCTCCCACATCTGAAAGCGATTTTCCACACAAACTGCAAATGTGTTGTTGCTTTCCAGTATGAACCAACATGTGTTTCTTTAAATTGTAAGCTTCTATAAACGATCTATCACAAAATGAGCAACTGTGCGGTCGTTCTCCAGTGTGGATTTTAACATGCCTTTTTAGATTAGTAGAACATGAAAATGACTTTTCGCAAAATGTGCAAATAAAAGGTCGTTGTTCGCCTGAATGAGTCTTCAAGTGTCTTTTAAGAACTGCATTTTCAAAAAACGATTTTTCACAAACCATGCACGAAAAACTTCGTGATCGCTTGCCTGCATGAATCCTCTTCATGTGCTGTTTCAAAGTAACTGGAACCGAAAGCGATTTGTTGCAAATTGTACATACATATGGTTCAACTGCAGTATGAATCTTCAAGTGCATCTTCAAATACGAGTTGGTACAAAAGGATTTATTGCAAAAATTGCATGTGTGAGACTGTTTCATAGCTTCAACTTTCATTTAAGCTCCGAAATTTTTTAACAGTTCAGAAATCACACTTACATATTTCCAAATAATATACAAAATTTGTAGCCTGTGTTATTAGCCACACTGAAACGCAGAGCAAATAAAAATTATTCCCACAAAAAAATCCAGTTTGTTTGAAGGAGATACCAGTATTAAACGGTGTTTAAAATGGGATAAATCTGTTTCTTCAATGAAACTTATGGTCTTGATCAAATCTCTACAACAAGGGCGTCCAACCCGCGGCCCGCGGGCCAGAAGTGGCCCGCCAAAGGTTTTGAAATGGCCCACCAAAGGTTTTTACGTTGGTTGGTTGATTGATGCTTCCGCGCTGACGTTATGAGTTGCAGAAAAATACCACAAAATCCTTTTTTTAAAACACCGATCAAATCTGAGCGAAGACCTTTTTTTTTGGGTCTTGACCTACTTTTTGGCAGATAAAACGATAAACTATAAATTTTGGCTCGCCAAATTTTGGAACAGCAAATTTGGCCCGCGGCTGAAAAAGGTTGGACGCCCCTGCTCTACAAGTACTTTCTGGACAAATTGACAACAGGCAAAACCTCTGGCCTGAATCTCCGTCACGATTATTTAACTGTAGTACTGACTTTACGCAGCGCAATGCGCTTAATTAATACGAATAGAAATAGCTAAAGTTGACTTTGAAGTATAGGCTAATCTTCGGTGTTCAGCTGTCTTACCACAACTATTTTAGACCGAGGGCATTTTAAAGCAATTCAAAGTTTGATCGATAAAAATGCACTTACCAAAGCGAAAGATTTTAAAATTAAAAATTATGGTAATTTCTATAGCCTATACTGCAGCATAGCTAAAATAGCAAGATTATTCTCGCCACGTTAGACGGTAAGACAACAGTAACATCTAACCTATAAATTACAAATGACTTAACAATAGGGAATTATGAAGTCATGAAATTATTTTCTACCATAGGTGGGCAAGTTAATGCAAAACGTTAGCTTCGTTAACCACCAGTCCGTTAACAAACTTCATACTTCCGTTAACGTTAATCTGTTGTTTTCAGCTTTAATTAACAGAAGTTGATAAAGCCCGTTAGAGGTGAATTTACACAGAATCCGTTTTTCGTCCGTTTTTGCTTCTTATTGAAAAACTGTGCGCTTTTTCATCCGCATTTTTATTAGTCCATATCCGCACTAACCAGACAGCCAGATACTGGATAAAAGTCTTCCGAAAAAAAATTTTTGTAAAGGGGTACAGCTGTATTTTGAAATATTGCTTATATCGTTCATACTCAAAATTTGGGTACAAAACTTTTATCTATTTAAAACAGTCAACTTAGAGCGGATACGGACCTTTAGAAATGCGGATGAAAAAGCGCATACTTTTTCAAGGAGAAGCAAAAACGTAAAAAAACGGAAGAAAACGGACGAAAAATGGATACTGTGTAAATTCACCTTAATTCGTTAATATTTTGCGTGAAATTTACATTTCTTTTTATTCACTCGCTTCTAGAACAAGTATTGACGCTGTTGAGCTGATTGTAAAGAAATATTTATTGCTATGGTGGTCTTTTTGTGTTTTGGAAGTTACACTTCACAGTTTAATCTAATTTCACGATAAAAATAAGTTCAAATGCACTAACGAAGCTGCGATCGGAAAATCTTAGGAAATTGCGAACAGCGATAATTAATAAACCTATGAGGCTGCAGCTTGTTATTTGCCACAAAAAAGAGCTCCTTTCTTCTCTTTCTTCTGTAAAACCCGAGCTAGTACGCAACAAGTGACACCAGCGCAAACTGGTTTGTACCGGTACGATAAATGATTGGAGCAAGAAATTAACGATAAAAACCTTAACGGAAGTTAACAGATCTTAAC
Source organism: Trididemnum nubilum (assembly GCA_963965965.1). Classification (NCBI taxonomy): domain Eukaryota; kingdom Metazoa; phylum Chordata; class Ascidiacea; order Aplousobranchia; family Didemnidae; genus Trididemnum; species Trididemnum nubilum. The sequence goes on along the minus strand of OZ014489.1, from coordinate 24,235,733 downwards.
GGAAGTTAATTTAGTCCGTTAACATGAAAAAACTTTTTAACGTATTAACGAGTAAATGAAAAAATGTGATCTTTATTATTAACGGATTAACGGACTTGTGCCCAACTATGCTTTCTACGCTAGTAAGTGTACCTTCGTAGGGCAAAGCAAGTTTCCAATTAAAATTCTTTTTGGATGACGAACTTGGTCATCCAACCTAAAAAGTACAATGTGTTGAGTTCAGAAAAAACTCAGATTTCTAACAGACTGATTTTTACTCACGCGTACAACGAGAAAGCAGGATACATTTCCGCATGCTGCAAGTTCAACATCGGCTGCTGTTATACTGCCCGCACAATTTTTTCGAAGAGAAGTAGTGAGTTTTTATGGCTATGCTGTACGCGTTATTATTCAATTCAATTCAATTGACATTTATTTTTGTTTAGAAAGATATTCTGCAAAATAAATAAGCATACGAAGTCAAGCAGCAAAACGAATCAAAAAAATTAATTGCAGAATAATCATTTCTGATGAGAGGTTGCGAAAAGACCATTGGCCGTTTCCTAGGAAAAGCTCGAGGCTCTTTACAGAAAAGGTGAGGTCTTCGAGTCTGCAACCTCTCATCTTCAGTATAAAATATTGATAGCACACAAACAAGATCCACTCAGTATATACTAATGAAAAATAGTGCAGCAAATTTAGAAGAAATGCCAATAAATAAACAAGTATAAAAATACACGCCGCTCTATACAAACGTAGACAAAAATTTAATCACACAGCTATGACAATAATCTGTCCGAAGACAGAAAGAGTTCGCCGAGGACAACTGTGTCTGTGTAAAACCAATATCACAAATTATTCAGCCAGGAAAACCATCTAATCAAGGTAAGTCAGAATGCTTTCTTAAGTAAGAAGAAACTATAGCAACTCATTTTCCAATGTGAAATTTTTTACTCTTTTTAAAAAGATAAAATAACTTTTTCTATGCAACCCTTTAATTTCTAAAGGTAATTCATTCCACATTTTATAACCATTATATTGAATCGAACATTCTGAAGTTGACTTTTTATGTTGGAATGCAGCAGCCCAGTTGTTATCACAAGCAAACCTGGTAGGATATATTAATTTTCAAACAAACGTAAATTTCTCCATGCTTCCTACCAGAGGTGGAGTCGAGGACCTAACGTTCGAGGCCAAGACCAAAGACTCAAAACAAAAATCGGATGCCAAGGCCAAAAACCTACTTTTCGAGGATAGACCTTCTCGATGCCAACAACAGGAATGGTCTAGGCCAAGAGCCAAAGGACACAATTTTTCTAAATTATGGTCGGCAAATTTCCCACAATTCTTAAGCGCACAAGTGTTTAAGATATTGCATTTCGTAAAGTGATTGATGATATTTCGAATAGAGTAGTTTCAAAAAACAATGAATGTTAGTTTGAAGTTTTACGCGTTAGCAGCAGTGTTGGTTACGTTCCATAGCGATATCGTGGCAATAAAATCAGGCCTCAACCAGGAGCGTAGCCAGATATCTGTAATGGGGAGGGGAGGCTGTTATGGGGTTCTGGAGGCGGAGCCTCCAGGGCTTGAAAATTTTGTATTTTTTTGGCAAACGTAACTTGATTTTAGGCCTATTTTGATAAAAATTAATGCTATTAAAACATGGCATAGAAATTAGCGGTGCAAAAACATGATTATACAAGTTGCATAAATGGCCTACGAGGGAGGTAGCTATTGCTAGTATTTCAGTTTTCTTACTTACAAGCAGGTAAATCATAAAATCCTATAGCGGTAGTTTAATAAAACTCTGAAGGAGCAATCTATTTCGTCTATATTTCATTGAGAAAGATATGATTAGGGGGCTAATGGAAGAAAGTTTGAGAGAAGTGATTGGCAATTAACTATAATCAGAACTTAAATTGTTGGGGGGACGCGCCCCCCAATCGAGAGTTAGCGTCACCCCGTCGAGATTTAGGCGTCCTTCCACCGAGAGTTGAGCGCTGGAAGACCAGAGAAAAAATAGTCAGCCAGGACTAAAAGATCCTACAAATTTCCTGCCGAAAATGGTCGCAAATTGCGGCGAAGACCTTTTTTTTTGGTCTTCACCTGATTTCGGGAAAAAATGACTTCAATTTCCGGCGAAGACCTTTTTCTTGTTTTTGGTCTTCATTCAATTTCGGCGACGGAAATACATCATTTCCACTAAACTTTTTGTAAATTTGGTCAAGGCTGCAAAAGCGTACCCCCATGCAAAATTTTACAATTTAAGTACTGACTATAATACTGAATAGCCCCCCCCCCCCCTATTCCTTACCTAATATATATATATTTTTTTTCTTTTTGATGAAACTTAAGTTAAGCATTTTTCAATGAGTGATCAATTTAATGATCAATATTTGATCCTTTTTCAAAGTGCTTTCTGATTTATTAGTTTTATTTTTGACAAATTAGCCCCCACCCCACCCCCTTCCCCGCCCCCGCCCCTAAACAAGCGCTTCAAAATAAACATTTTTAGAGTTCATTTCTGTGCAAAAGACACTTTCAGAAGTGCTAAAACGTGGTATTTTCTTCTCTAAGCATTTTGCTCGGAAGGCCAAAGCCTCCTCCCCCCGCTACCCCTGGCTACGTTATACAGGCCGTAACTCGTGAACGGGAATAACTACATTCTAAACATGGAAATGGTCTTACTACTACTACTATTTTACGATACTGCAAAAGCAGCAAGAATAGCGTTTACTCCAGCTGACAAACAATTGGAAATTAAACAGTTTTACAAACATGGTCGCTAAAATTGAGATCGGTATCTCAAAATTTAACAAATTAAAAACAAATAAGCCTGAAAATTGACAAAAAATTCAGAACAGCCAGCCTTAACTCAAAATATTGATTTTAAGGTCCTTTTATACGATTTATAAAACCAACTAAATCGTTTAGGTTGCCTAACGGTTTTACTGTTTACTATATTAAAAATAAATAAATAAATTTTGAGTTACAGGGCTGGCTGCTCTTAATTTGTTGCAAATTTTAAGCCTCAGTTGTTTTTAAATTTTAAAAGCATTAATGTCAATTTTAGTGACCATGTTTGCATTGCTGTTTCATTTTCAATGCTCCGTGTGCATACCTGTCAACTCTCCCGATTTCGTCGGGAGACTTGCTGTTTCGGATGTTGCTGTTTCATTCTCCCGATTTCGTCGGGAGACTCCCGATTTCGAGGATTTCTCCCGATCACCCGATCTCAACAAAAAATCTCCCGATATCACGATTTAGCTCAAGATTTTTTAAGTTTAAAAATGAATCAGTTTTTTGAAAAATTATTCAATTTCGTTTGCGAATACTTGTTTTTTCTGAAAGGGAAAGATTGGAGTTCAACCCCTGCTTCGACTGATTTAATATTTTTCAAGAGTTTTGATTCGAAAATTAATGTGTGATCTTGCTTTCACGTAACGGGTAACATCAATTCGAATTGTTAAGAATTTACAGATACAGTAACAATGGCATGCACAAATTGCAGTCTCTGGTACCGGTCATTGCAACTGAGAAGAGCTGAGCTCTTTTAATGGCGACTGTCGGAGAAATTGTTAGTACTAATAAGCGCAAAGGAAATGGTCAGCGAGAGTTGCAAGAAGAGGCGGGTAAAAGTGAAAAAAGAAATATAGCTTTATACACGTTTTGTGGCTTTATGGGGCGGAAGAAAATAGCCGGTGAACAAATTTTGAGCAATCTTGCTGCATTACTGAAATCGCTCCTGTGCATATCTCACTCAAACGCATCTAGCGAAAAAACCTTTTTCATGGTGCTGAAGATTATAACTGAAAGCAGAACCAGTTTGCACAACGGCACTGTGTGCGCACTTTTAAGTTGCAAATTAAATTGTGACCGCATAGCAGCTGGCTTTAAACCTTTCAAAGTGCGGTTGAATGCTGCCAAATAAGCCACACACAAATATAATTAAGCCCACAAGAGTTAAAATCAGGCCCGCAAGTACTGTAGAAAGCAAATGTTTAAGGTGAGGGTGGGGAGGCGAAAGCTAGTTAAGAGGGGGTGGCAAAAGCTAGCTAATTAATATACCACTATACACGTACAACTGATTTTGTCTAGGCCGGGGGCAAAAATTTTTTCTGGGTGCATAGGCGTAACCATGGGGGAGGCCCACGGGGCCCGCCCCCCCCCCCATTTTGAATGCTACCAATGACAAAAATGTCACAAAAAAGACTATTGTTTATTCAGTTTTAGTTTCTTGTAGCACCTTCGCGTACTACAGTACGCGCGTACAGCTGTAATTAACAATAATATTGATCTAGGGGGCCCGGGCCCCCTCAATTTAATTTTTACCAACCAATTTAAACGCATAACCCGAGTGAAAATAAGGGTTTTTATCCTAAAAGTTGCTAACTGAGGCCTAAAAAGGTTGCTAATCTAACCTTTTTATGAACGTACTGCAATAACCAGGGACGGATTTAACATATGGAACAGTGCAAGGGGCCCTGCGCTCAGATAAGGCTTTTTTTGGTCTTCATCTGCATTTGGCAGGAAGATATTGCGAAAATCGCGAAGTACCAGTGGCCCAACTCAAGGTAAATCCGGCCCGGGCAACAACATGGTTTGTAGGCGTAACTATTTATTGTACATTTTTCAATAATGATTCACCTCCACCTTGCCAGTTTTTATGCAAGAAAATACTTTTGAAAAAAATTAGCTACAGTAAGGGAAATGCTCATTGAACAAAATTTTGAACTGAGAGGGCCTGAGCTCCCTGGCCGTATATGTACTTCTATAACTGGTTGTTTTCATGACAAAACAAAAATTTCCAAGGAAAATAATCGACTGGATTGTTATTTACTGCTAAAATACTGCGGGAGGCAATGTACTTTACTTCCCTCTATCTGGGCCAAATCACTTACAAAATTTAACCCCAAAACGCAAGATTTAAACGTGTTTTGGAATTAAATTGCAAGCAAAAGGAGGACTGAACAACTTAATTTTTTCAATTGGCTTTCAAATATTAAAAATCCAGTACTTTCAATTGGCTCTGAATACGTGCGAAATGTGATCCAATGGTATTAAACTAGCTTTTTTTCCAAAAAATTACGGAAAATTGCCCGGCGGCTGGATACGGAGCTCCCAGACCCCCGTATGTGACACGTTTCAATTACAGTACACTTCTTTACTCAAACACGTCTCCCAATTTAAACATTTTTGCATTTTAACTATTGGTTTAAGCCCTCTCCTTGAACGAATACCTAGTTACGTGCCAACGCCAGGCCACAGCTTCTGATCTTCCATTCTATGATATCTTTGCCCCCACAAAAAATTCGTCTTTCGAACTTTCTGATGACGTCATTGCATGTGATTTGTGGTTCGCCCCCCCCCCCCAATCAAAAATCCTGGCTACGCCTACGTCTGGGGGGTTGCGGGTCTGGTTAAAGTAGACGTATGGTGGAATGATATTTCACTTTTATCGTTCAGTATTTTTTGGAAAGCTTCTGCTGCGCTGAATGTAGCATGACTTTTTACGCCGTGTGTCAGAGAGGTGTATGAAACAGTACTGATGTTAGCGGTTACCAGGTAACGTATACAAAATAAAAAGACTGCTTAGTTTAATTAGTGTGTCTTTTGTAGCTAGAGCTGCTAGAACCTGAAATGGGAATGTCAAAATTTTGTTGTGTGTACCAACATTAAAAGATAACAATAATAATTCAAGTAGTAGAAGCAGGAGGAAGGTCTGAGGGGAGAAACTTTCCAGCTATTGAATTTGCGGGTTAGAAATCTCCCGATTTGGCATTTTTAAATGTTGACAGGTATGCGTGTGCTTGAGCAAACGCGTTTTCGCAGCATCGTATAATCGAAAACCAAAAAAAAGAGGGCAATTGCCCGCTGTAGCCCCTTCTTCCGAATGGATCCTCAGAGTTCAGGTGCAACGAATTAATGGGGAAAAGCAAACATAAAAGCGGAAAGTCTTCACTTAAACTCGACGGAAAAAAAGCAACGGATTTTCGGTGAAGATTTGTGTTTATTTATTTTTTCACCTAAAATTGACAGAAAAATGGAGAAAATTTTCGGGTCACGTTTGCCAGGCCCTTTAGTGAAGCTTGCTTCCCTGTTTCAAACCAACATATAGTTAGCAACTGAGTAAAAAGTTTTAGTTTCGTTATGTCGTTTGTTCTTAATTATTTTTTGCTGTAGAAGCTGGTTTTTATTTGTTCCTAAATTTTGAGCAAAAATGAACCTCGTATTCTAGCAGAATTTTATTATAAATAGCGAGAATACCGCAATTATAAGATTTTAAGTTCAAAGTGAACAAAAACGGCAAACCCTAAGTTATCACATCTAAATTTTTTTGATTTTAAGGCTACAATCTGTCTTAAAAATTTTACAATTGTAACTAAGGCTTTGCTGTTTTTAATCAAAATAATGTACAATCAGCTCCATTGGTAAGCTATTCTTTCGCTACTCCATTTTTAAGCCAAGTTGTTAATCACTCAAAACGTTCACAAAACACCCATCGCTGCCACCGATCTTGTTTGTACACACACTGTACTGAACTTACGACTGGATTGTGCTGCATTGCAGAACCACGAGGTTCTCGTTGCGTTACGTTACAAAAAAGCGCTGCTTCGCGTAGATACAATGGAAGGTAATCAGACGATAGGTAGCTACTGTACAGAACATGTGATCAATCTTTTGACGTCACGCACGTAGGTTCATATATACGTCGCTACGTGTTTTCAAGGTCCACGCTTGCGTTAGAAGTGCAGAAGGCACAAACAAAAAGTCGGGAAGGTGTGGAACAGGAACCATCGTCTTTTACTTGAATTTCGGTGCCGTATTGTATGCCTCTACCTCTGCTCTGCTACAGAAACAAAAAAAGAGGCACGCAGGGGCGTATTTAGCAGAGGTGGAGTCCTCGAGGACACATTTTGAAGTCCTTGGCCTTGGCCTCAAAGGTCAAGTCCTTGGCCTTGGCCTTGGCCTCGAGGCCTCAAGTCCTCGAAAATTGGCCTGTCCTCGGCTCGAGGACAGCACTATTTTTTGAATTGTTAAAATTTTGCGGAGCGCTTGAAAAATTTTTTGGAAAACGTTTTTTTGTGGAGATCGCCTGAAAAATTTTTGTAAAGACTTTTTTTTTTTTTTTTTGGAGATCGCCTGAAAAATTTTTGTGAAGACCTTTTTTTTTTTTGGAGATCGCCTGAAAAATTTTTGTGAAGACCTTTTTTTTTTTTTTTTGGAGAGCACTTGCGCTTGTGTCCTTGGTCCTTGGCCTTGGCCTCGAGCATTCCTGTCCTTGGCCTCGAGAGTGTCTGTCCTCGGAAAGGCTGTCCTTGGCCTTGGCCTCGGATTTTTTTTGTGTCCTTGGCCTTGGCCTCGAGCCTTGTGTCCTCGACTCCACCTCTGGTATTTAGGGGGGACCATTGGGCCATGCCCTCCCTTTGGGTCGCCAGGATAGTATAATTCAGAGATGAAACCGGTCAGGATTTTTTCGACCCGACCCGACCAGTAAATTTTAAAATCATCGCCGGTTGACCGGCCCGGTCGACCGGTTTTTTTATTGAAGGTTTTTGTTCACTGTTCAATGTATCTAATGAAAAATTTTCAAACGAGGGGGGGCATTGGTGAGGTGTTAAAGTTTGTGACTTTGGACGAGGGTCTTAGAAAAAAAACGCAAAAAGAGTTTTTTTTTTGCAAAAATGACTCAATTTTAAGACCTATTTTATTTAAGTTTCGGTTTGAAAGAACTGGTTTGAGCAGCGCAAAACGTGCACAAAATAAGCATAAAAACCGCTGGAGGGCACAAGCTAAATTATTAGACCTTCTTTCAAATGATATTATGCGAAGGCTAAACAATGAAATTACAATTTTTTAGCTTTTGTGACAGATTATTTGCAATTTGCCGAGCAGCAAACGCTAAAACTTTTTTTCGGCAGTGCTGCTTTTGCAGTTGCAAAAAGAAATATGAGAAAAAAATAACAGCAGAAGATAGGTAACAGTAAAAACATACGAACATCACAATACTTGTACTATTATACCCAAAAACATTAAAATGATGGAGCAATAACATTATATGATATTGAAAAATTATGTCACTAAGAGCGTGAAAAAAAGGAATGCTGAAAAAATATGTCACTAGCAGCGTGAAAAAATTAATAATATTCATAACAACTAGGCTGCTTCACTAACAGTTTGAGAAAGTATGAAAAGGATGTATTGCAAAACATTATGTAGGCCTACTGGAAAAGGTTTTTAGCTCCAGGGAGATTTTTATACGGACGGAACAATTAATATACATCTCTGTGCAGCTAAAAACCTTTTCGAGTAGGCCTACATAATGTTTTGCAATACATCTTTTTCATACTTTCTCAAACTGTTAGTGAAGCAGCATAGTTGTTATGAATATTATTAATTTTTTTCACGCTGCGAGTGACATAATTTTTCAGTATTCCGTTATTCACGCTGTTAGTGACATAATTTTCAATTTTATCTAATGTTATTGTCAGTAGCGTAGCCAGGGGGGGCTATAGCCCCCCCCCCATTGGCCTGTCAACCAAAATGCAGAATCAGGAAAATACCTCGTTTTTAGCTCTTCTGAGACTGGTTTTTGCGCTGGAATGGACTAAAAAGTGATTTAAAGTATCTTTTTAAACATATATTCAGGAGGGAGCTACTTTGTCAAAAGTTAAAGTCACAAATTAATGAAAACTTTGAAAAATGCCCAAAAATAAACAATTAAATTTCATTGCTTCTGTAAAAACGCAAAGCATAAACTTTATCAACAAATATATCATAAACTCAGGAATAAGTAGAGGGGGGGGAGAGGCTATTCAGTGTAAGTTAATGACCAATCACTTCTCTCAAATATCTTTCCATTAGCACCCCCCCCCCTCCCGGTTATGTTTCTTTATAAAATATAGACGAAATAGATTACTCCGTGTGAGTTTTAGTAAATAATAAAATTTTATGATTTACCAGCATGTAAACAAGAGAACTACAATGTTATCATTAGCCATCTCCCACATAGGCCATTAACGCAACCAGTTGAATCATGTTGTGCTGCCAATTTCTATGCCGCGTTTTAAAAGCAATATTTTTTATTACAATAGCCCTAAAATTAAGTTATTTTTACAAAAAAGGCAAAATTTTCGAGCGCTGGGGGCTCCGCCCCCAGACCCCCGTACCTCCGGCGGATGGGGGCTTTGCTCCTAAAACCCCAACCTCTGGCGGCTGGGAGTATCGCCCCCAGACCCCCATTGGCCTCTGGCGGCTGAGGGCTCCCTCCCCCAGACCCCAAACTATCCCCTTCCATTGCAAATTTCTGGCTACGTACCTGGTTATATATTGCTCCATCATTTTAATGTTTTGGGGTATAATAGTACAAGTATCACAATATATTGTGATGTTCGTATGTTTTTACTGTTACCTATCTTCTGCTGTTATTTTTTTACTCATTTATCTTTTTGTAACTGCAAAGGCAGCTACTGCAAGTTGTTCTGAAGAAGCTTCCCGGTTTGGGAAGCGAAACGTCAAACCAATAAATAAACTCATCGGTCGTACGAAGTGGTTATGAATAACTATCCCGATAAACGCAACGTGTCCGCTATTTTCATCGAAAACACTAAACTGTTATGACATTGGCTAGAAAACATTTGAAATGTGATGTACCCCAGCAGTTTACTGAAATGCTGCTACTTCAGAGCAAGCCATGGCTAGTTAGATATAAAAAAAAAAGAGCTATGTTTTTCTTGCCCAGAAGAATGAGAAATTTAAGTTGATAAAAGCTTTTCAAAGCGGCAAGATTTTAGCAACTACTAAAAAATCTGAAATCTGCGCCATTTCTACTCTGAAGCTAATTAAAGTGATGCTAACATGCCAGGTAGCAAAAGCCTCTTCCACATGCATGCTTTATTAGAATCTGATTACGCGATTTTAACGCATATTTTGCACTTTTTTGCTTTATGCCGTGACCAAAAGTGAGGGGCCATGGCACAATACTTTCACCCTAAATACGTCCCTGGATGTGCATGTCTTAATGGTCACAGCATATTAGATACAGCTTGAAACCATTCAACTAGTGTTTTCGAAAGGTGGGGTTTGTTAATACTGATTTTTCATAAAATTTTTTTATTTTGATAATATATATAAATATATTTTGGTTGGTGCTTAGATGTCTTTTAGTTCCAAAAAAGGATAATTTGAGCGGTTTTTCAACCGGCTTGACCGGCCGGTTGAAGAAACTCGACCCGACCGGCAACCCAACCGGCCGGTCAACCTGACCGGTGCCGGTTGACCCGACCGGTTTCCATCTCTGGTATAATTAGCTTAGAATAATATGCAAAATTGTGGCATGCCCCACCCCCCCTTTGTAACTTGGGCAGATGGTTTGAGCGCACAAACGGTGGGCGAAGACCTTTGCTTTTGGTCTTCACCTAATTTCGGGCCAAAAAACCGGACTAAATTTGAGTGAAGACTTTTTTTTTTGGTCTTCACCTAATTTTCGGCCAAAAACCGGACTAAATTTGAGTGAGGAACTTTTTTTTTGTTCTCCACCTAATTTTGGGCAGGTAAACGAACTGATTCTGGTTGGAGAAAATTTTCATTCTGGTATTCGGTATTCTCAAATTTTCTGAATTTCCTGGTACCCCCTTTCGAAAATCCTGCGTACGCTACTGGAGGCACATACAGAGTCATAAATGAGGTACCAGAGGAGGGAGTACTAATTATAATTATGGAAATCAACTTGAAAAATAAATTAATCAACTTGGATGGAATGGATGGACATCAACTTGATAAAGATACCAAGAATTCATTAATAAAACTTTTCTAAATGCACAAAATGTACAGCTGAAATATCGGAGCCTGTTACTGTGTCCGACAACCTTTGGCTACCTACAATGGCGTCGCTAGGAGAGCGGGCGGCCCGCCCCGGATGTCACCATTTTGGGGTGACACCATTTTATGATGTCAAACCATAATATCAAAATTTTCACATTTTCACCGAAAACTTCACTAATCTGCGATGACGACCTTTTTTTTGGTCTCCATCCGCATTTGGACATAATTTTTAACTAAGTCGGTCACGGCTGCGGAAGCGTCACACGATGAAGGGTGACACCACAAAATCCCGCTACGGGTGTCACCACGAAATCCCGCCCCGAGTGCCACCATCCTTAGCAGCATCACTAGCTACCTACCGCATCGTTACAGCGATCTTCGTCTAAATGCGGTAGGTAAAATATTTCAAAACGGTTTACATAAAGCGTTTTTTCAAATTTTTTTTAGGTTGATTATGAAAGCATGCAAGAAAAACGAGTATACACACGTAATGATCACCTTTTAGCCTCATTTTACACGGGGTAGTTGACCAACGCATTTTCACGACGGGGACAAAATGTCGCCTTTCTATCTCCTAAAGCAAAAGTCATGGGAACACCGATTTGGACGTGCAGGCTGGTGTTTACCAAAAGTTTTTAGAAAAATTGTTTTTGAGTTGATGACGTCACAGGCGGTTCAAATTTTGCGTATCCTATAGGTTTGTTTTTGATACTAAATCATAGAGTGCCAAAGTCAAGTGAGTTACGTCACAAAAACGGCTAATGACGTCCTTTAAATTAAGTATTAGCCAAAAATTGCTTAGATTTTGGAAAGTGACTTCGGAAAATCTCAAAAATCGGGAAATTTTACATTACCTTAGCAATCTCAAAATTTCAGGAGTTATTTATAATGGATTTTGACTCATAGTCAAGTTGATTTAAAATAAAAATTTTTTCTGTTGGGATTTATCACAAAAAAACGAAATAGCGGGGGCAAAAATGTCCCCCCCTCACTTGGACAAAGTAATGAAAACCATCCATGGTACTGGTATAAATTGCCTTTCAGACAAGAGGATGGTTGCTTGACTCGATGACCACAAGGTCCTTCATAACTTCCCTGTCGCCTTCTTAAACGAATGCTGATTATAATTTCTTCTTCGTGCTATTACTGAGCGATGAAATAAATTTGTCTTGTCTTGTGTAAAATAAAGCTAAAAGTCGATGCTGAAATGTTAAAAAGGGCATTCAAGTCAAGTTTTTCACTCTATAGACCAAAATGTTGGGATAAGCCTAAAATGCATTCTCACCAAATTTGAAGTTTCTACCCTAGGCCTTCCCGTTTTCAAAATATTGCTGTTCAGAATCAGCCGTTTTCCACTTACTTTAGTTTTGCTATTTTATCAGTATTTTGACAGAAGATTAACTTCGGGAAAGCCGGCTTACATTTATTGAAGAGCAGCTAATTTTACAGTTCTAAACCTGTACTTTGTTTTACAATAACTTTGCCGCAAAGTATTTATGGAGAATCAAGAACATACAGTCAATGTTTGAAATTTTGTTTCCGATTGGCAACCCTGGCAAAATTTCTAAGAGGAAAAAGCCTTTCCAAGGGGAAATCTTACCTGTGATATCTCAGGAACGTGAGGTAGTAGAAATCTCAAATTTGATGAAGTTGGTCTTCAGATCTGTCAAAATTTTTTGAGAAAAAATCGAGCAAAAAATTTCCGACCTGAATGCCCTTTTGAAGAGGCATTCCAGACAAGTATTTCACTGTTGACCAAAATGTTAGGAAAACCCTAAGATGCGTTTTCACCATATTTGAACTTTCTACGTCTTGCCTTTTCAAGATATAGCAAATCAAAGTTAAAAAGTTTCCTCTCACTTCAGTGTTGTCATTTTGCCAGTATTACAACAGAAAATTAACTTTTGTAAAATTGGATTGAATTTACGTGAAAAGCAGCTAATTAGCAATTCTAACCCTTCCGTAAACAGTTTTTGAGAGTTATGGACATCAGTTACTTTTTGAATTATTGTTTGTAGTTGGCAACCTTGGCAAAATTTCTAAAGGGAAATTTAAATTGTTACATCTTTGAAACGGAAGGTTGTAGAAAGCTCAAATTTGGTAAAGTAAGTCAGAGTTAGTCTTCGAATCTGTCAAAATTGTTTGAGACAAAACCAGCCAAAATTTTTTTCGACTTGAATGCCCTTGTAAGCCAGAACATATTTGCACATAAACTATTTAAAAGGGGAAACTTGATTCATTCTTAACCAATCAAAAGCTGCTTTTGGTAAACCTTCAAAAAATTTCTGTGGTGATCCTTTGTTCTGTGTGATCGATACAGTAATTGCTTCGACTTTTTACATGCGAAGCCTTTCATGTGGAGGATGCATACAATACCTTATAAGCCCAAGCGCCCGCAGTGCATAATTACGTGTACATTTTAGGGTAATTTAATTTTTTTGTTTGGTTATCACTAACAAGCTCCATAGCTTTAGTTCTGAGTTCGATTGCCACTGCCGCTACAAATTCTGCGTGTAAATACTCTTTAGTATTGCAGCATCGACTTGCGTTTGTTGGTTTTACTTGGTGTTGTTTTTTAGTAAAAAATTTTCTGTTTTCAATGATACTGCAACTTGATTTTTTTTTATCATTTTATCTTTTTTTTGACTACATGTTTCAGCTCTAACTTGTAGTTGCACTAATGCCCTATCTAGCGTATACTTTTTGTAAAGCTTGTCTTCGCTTAATGTCGCTCTTAATTAATGTAATGATAGAGATTTTTTGTTAGATTTGCCTCAATGTATATCAGGGGTCGGCCACCTACGGCCCGCGGGCCAGATCCGGCCTGCTGAGGAAAATCATCCGGCCCTCGGCCTTATTGCACATTTAGAAAATTTTCTGGCAAATGAAATTAGTTGAGTTGCTGAGCAGATGTAGTTACGAGTTAAAAGCAACATATTACGTCTTGATGTTTTTAAAAATATTTTGATTAAATAACAATCAATCCGAAAAGGATTAGGTAACAATGTTTTGCAGCATTTAGACCTGATCTATACTAAGCGTAAAATTGTGAGCATATTAGTCTGTCTTTGGTTTATTTCAGACAAAATTCCGAATGGCCTTAGCGGCGTGGAAGCTGACAGTTGCTTCAACCTACCCCCTTAGCGAAGCCACTGACAAAATTTAACCCCAAATGCAAGTATTTAAACATGCTTCGATCTCGACCTGCTAGTAAAAGGGACTGAAGGGGCTAGGCAATTAAATTCTATATCCAACTCGCTTTCAAATTTTAGCCGTTTAGTTGTTCCAAATGGCTGTAAAAATGTGGAAAAAGTGATCCAAAAGGTGTTAAAATGGCTATAGTTTCTCGAAAAGTTACAAAAATTGCTTAGAAACTGGGGGCTTCGTCTCCAGACCCCTATAACCTCCGTCTATGATACGCTGAAGTTGAGACAGTTTGCTCAACGCCCCAAATTTAAAGATTTTTCGAGCAAAAAAGTTCCCTTCCCCCTCCTTCTTATCAAAATCCGGGTTGCGGCATGGTAATTTTATGAATCTAAGCATAGTGTCAAGTAGTGACCTAAGGTTTTTAGCCTTATCATTTTCCAAACAATATTTTTGAAACAGAATCTACTACGTATTTTTATAATTTATGGTCTTTGCGGCTTTGGTCCGCACCCTAAACAATGTTGTGCGCGAGCATATTTGTCTTTCTTTATAAAAACAAATTTGACCATAGGTATGTTAGCTTTATCAAAACCAGCAACAGAGTCACTCAAATCGTATTCAGATAAATTACTTCGAATTTTCATAGTACTAAAATGCCCAAAATCACACTTTTGAGGACCAAGTTGATAGTTGAAATTTATTTCGGCCCGCCAAGACCTTGGTTAATTTGTTTTTGGCCCACGACTACAAAAAGGTTGTCGACCCCAGATGTATATGATATGCAAACTTGCATAATGTAATGAGCCAGACTTGTACTCAGAAATCTGCCCTGGGGAGCTGATTTGGGGATCTGGAGGCGATTTGGGGATCTTCATGTCTCAAATCAAGTACTTTGTTTAAACTTAAAGGTGTATCAGCTGTAAAGTGTTAGATTTGTACAACAAGAGTCGGATTTCTTTTGCATTGTCTTTTGTGTACCCCCATTTGCTGTTAATGTACAGTATACTTTAGTTTAACTTTCTGTTATATTTTAAAAAATTACCTTCTTTGCTAAAAACGTTGTCTACTCACTTACAGCAATTATTTAAGTAGAAAGACATAATATACCGACATTGAAACATTACGGAGTTTGACATTAGTCTGTTGATATTGGGCCTTTGACATTTTTGAAAGCCGCTGACAGAAGTGGTAAAAATGCTTCAATATAAATGAGCTGTGGTCAGTTTGAACATGCATCATTAACAAAGCTTCTAAACAATTGTTTTATTATGAATATAGATATGGCTAAGTCAACAAGACTAAATAAACTAACTTGTCATGTTTTACACTTTCAATTGACTTGACTGTCATTTAACTGTCCAATTTGACTTAATGGTTCAGTTCAATGCCTGTACAACAACATTAAATTAGAGGTAGAATTTTTTTCCTGTATCAACATACTTAGAATACTGGCTTTACCGACCTAAACTTTTTACTTATCGGTACGATATTTTGTATTTGTAGCATGATTGAAATGGTTAAAGTATCCTTTTTGACGACCCTGGGGCGGCATTATCCGTTTTGTAAGAACTTCAACGTCGTAAGTTTTGCTTGTTTTGAGGTAATTTAAGATATATTGACACTTGTGATAGCGTGATCTAAGCTGTAACATCTTAATTGTACGATTGTACAGTTTTTCTTCTGACGGTTCACGCAAGAACCAAGATTAACTAAAAATAAAAAAAAATTATATAAACAAATAACTTTAAAATAATTTTTTTGAAATGCAACTTGAGTTCGTTTTAAGTAGCTTTACTATCCAATTTTTTTTTTGTGACCGGAGGATAAAAATGCTACAATTTTTCAACCATTTTTTTAATAAAATTGCTGGTGTTTAAGTTGACAAAGCCCAAAGTAATACTGAGCAGCTCTAAAAATATGCCAAGAAAGGCCACAGCGGTGCAGCTGCTGAGCAGCATTTATTGCTAAAAAAAGGTGGAAAAGTTAGTTGAAACCGCTAAAAACATTTCTTAACTTTTTCCAATTTTGATTTTTTTTGGGCTGCTAGTGGTCTTTTTAAACTTAACAAATTATTGCAAGTTTGTTAAAAAACTAAAGCCTAAATTAGAATTAAAGTTTACATAAGACAAACGTAATCTTCAAAGAGGTGCTGAACCATTAAATGCTTGAAATGCGTTGTTTTTTAAGTAACAACAACATGATGAAACACTTATTTGAAAGACTCTTCACAAAAACAAAATGGCTTATCTAAAACTTTTTTCAGATTATTATTTACGCATGTTTAAGAACAGCCATTTTCGTTGACAGTTTTTTAGCTTGGCTATGTTTAATCTTTTTATTGAAAAATCAAAATTTGCCTCATTTGTTTGTTTTTACAGTATCATTAAAAATTGCAATACTATTTGAGCTTAGTTAATGTTTAGTTAAGTCATAAAAATGTTAGTTTTCCAATTTTTGAGATTAACTGTTCAGCTGAATTTGGCCTTACATATACTGTACAGTAAGTAGTATCTAAAATGTTTCAACCCAATGACACAACCAAACGTAACTCGCGTTTGCAAAAACGGACTTCAAAAGTAAAAGTGACTCTATAGCGCCATCCTTAGCAGTTAAAATTCAAAGTTTATAGTTCAGTTATAAATTAAATCATATTTGTATTTATTTTAAATTGAATTAAAATTCAATCAAATAAAATATTATTACAATTCTATCGCCTAACTGACAAGCATGCTATTAAAAAAAACTTTAGTTTATTTGAATTTATTGATTGATCAACTTTAAATTTTTCATTGGAATTCTTTTTTATGCAGGTAAATTTATAGCTGAGTAATCATTACACGTTATATGTATCTTAGAGTAATTTTCTCTTTCAACGAATTTATGTTACCAGTAAAACATTGCGAAAAGACCGTGAAATTTCATTGTTATTCGTCTTGTCATATCACAATCCATAAGTATTCTTAGGTGGATTATCGCTGCCGCATTCTATCTCTTTTTCGTAAATTTAATTTCGTGTTGGCCTATAAGGCGAGTATTAACACATGGAATACGTTTATATTACTTAAAATGCACAAGTATTTCTCATTTATAAAACATGAATTCCTAACAACCTATCAGTTTTTTCGAAGTACTCTTTCGTACTCTAACAGAAAACTTACCAGTTTTTGCTTCGCTGGACAAGGCCAATAAGATATTTTTGAGAAACTATTGAGTTTGTCCAAATTAGCCGCTCAAAAAAATTTAACACAAAAATCAAAAATGGAAGAAGAAAAGGATGAATAAAGGGAACAATGAAGAACAGGGTAAACGCAGTTCATCAAGATTCCTATCTCTTTGTGAGACTTCTAATAAATCGCAATAATACTGTTAGTAACAAAACAAACACAACATTGAAATACAAGTTTTAAAGGAAGTTATTAAATCACTAATACTGTCAATATCAACAAAAACAGCAAAATGTTTTCCATTACTGATTAAGTAATTGTGTTATTGCACTGGAAGTTCGGTAAAACACTTCAGTTTTGCTAAAGCGGAGAGTTCTTGGGTTGGCTCCTTGGTAACACTAGTCGAACTATCTGATTGGTCGCACTTCATTACTCCTAGACTTGGAAATTTTGGATCATCGATATAATGACTAGTACTACTTGGTAGTGTTTTTTTTACTTCTTTAAACGATTTTTCTTGCTTCTTTGTTTTATTATAATCTATTCCAGAATTTAACTTTATGTCAGGGTAGTGGTTTAAATTTCTAGGAAAAGAAGTAAAATTCTTGCTCGAAGAAGTATTCTGGCTTACTGACAAATGAATTTGAGCGTTATTGTTTACTTTTTGTAACTTCGGATGATTTTGAAACAGAATATTTGAATGTGCTTTACTTTTATAAGTCATTTTGTCACTCATGATATTCTCAATAGAAAAATTTAATGTTTTGCAACTACTACTTGTCTTTTCAAATAAGTTGTCAGAAGAGTTTTCATTACTAGATGTTTCATTATCTTCAGCAGCTGTAGTTTCGTCGTGATCACCAATATTGGAGCGAGAACAACTGGATCCAGGGGTTTTTGAAAAGCAAATATTCTCGACGTTATCATCCAAACTTTGATTAGATGTTGAAGCAGAAATTGGTAGTTTTCCATTGCTAGCAAATGCAGGAGCGGAAAAATGTGGCGGAAGATTGCTGATTGGAGGAAAGCGGAGTAAATTTCTAATCGGATGTCGGATCGGATAAAAATTAGAATGCACCGACGAAATGGCATTTCGGAAGTTGTTCAATGCATTTTGATAGCAGAGAACAGTTGCAGCATTAGTGGGATAAGCGACGTCCAAGGCGGGGTAACTAAAAGGAAGAGTTGCTGGAAAAGAGAATAAATCTCCTCTTAGTGGTGCGATGGAGCACGGAGTTAAACGGTGACCGGTAGGAGCTTTAAACGGCGATGTAAAATGATTTCGAAATGGATTTGAATGATATGGGTTGACCATGTTAGATGGAAAAGTGTTGGTTGGTTTTAAAGATGAGTCGGAGTGAGAGTGAAAAATTGATCCATTCCTAAGTCGCTTTCCATTATTAGTTCGTGACTTTTCGCTGACTTTAAACCTTTGTCTCCGACGGAGTAAGCTACCATTATCAAACATTTCTCCACAAGTTGGATGCAGCATCCACAGACTACCTTTTCCAGGTTGGTCTTCTCCTCTGGGGACCTTGACAAAGCAGTCATTAAAGGAAAGATTATGACGTAATGAATTTTGCCATCGTTGAGTATTTTTGCGGTAAAACGGAAAATTCTTTTTTATAAACTCATAAATTTCAGATAAGCTCATCATTTTGTTTGGAGAAGAATTTATAGCCATTGATGTAAGAGCTATATAGGAATAGGGTGGCTTCTGGTCACCATAGGTTTCCCGAGTGGGGCGAGGCATGTTGAGGAAAATTTGGTTCTCTTTTGTCGTCAAGCATGAGCAAAAAATTGGATATCATTTAATAATGCTAAGGTAACTATTGCACACCATAGAAATAAGATTCGTACCTACAAAAACATGCAAATCACAAAAAAATAACAGAAGCATATTATCAAATAATAGGCTACTCAATTTAGATAAAATTTTACAGTAAATCAACGATTTGCAAACTTCCTCCAGTTATTTTTTGAGATTTTTGAGTACTCTGCACTTGTCTGTCTGCACGGACGTTTATTCTCGAGACGTTATAATGTGCGGCCGTTTATTTGTTGGGGACATTTAGTCGTACGACGTTAAAGCACGGAAACGCTAAGGACCCCAAACCAGTTTTTTAGTTTTTATCTTTTTATGTTTTTTTTGTACTGTAAGGTTTTAACTTTTTGTAAGAAAATGCGTGTATTTAACTAAAATTTTATAAGAAAATGCGTATATTTAACTAAAATTCTAACTTTAACTGCTTTTGATATAATATTAATTTAAGTTTAACATCCGCTATATGGAAACAGAATCATAAAGATGCAGCAAGCTTGCATGCTACCAAAGTTAGTTGCTTTCATAAACGAAAAAAATCAAAATCAAAATACAATAGTTATACGGTGCAGTTCATTGCAGATGATAATGAGACAATGTACAAGTATCGTTTTTGAATCAACACTTAGTAAACTAATTTGATAAAAGTTTAATTGAGAAAAGCTTAGTAATCGAGTCACTCAGCAGATGCCTTTTCAATTTTCTCTGCGGCAATTAAAATAATTAAAGTTTTGTATTTAAATAGATACACCACAGCAGTAACAGATATCACTGTGATGTACAATAGAATAGCAATTTCTCACTTTCACTTAAAACTTTCAAAATCCTTTTAACAGGTGCAGACTTTCGAAATTAATTTGTTTTAGTATGACATCATTTTCTAAACTAATTTGTCAGCTAACCAGATCAAATAAACGACACATAATTGCCACTTAGCACGTTTTGATTCAAACAATCTGGTAAGAAGTTGTTTCGAAAATATTTTGAAAATATGTTTACGATAATATGACTCCCAAAACACACACAGTTTTGGAAACATCATGATAATTACAGGATTTATTTTTTTTTGTATTCGAAACAAACCGCCAAAACCACTAACGTTTCTACTAGGGTTTTGAACCGATGCCCCATTGTTTTATGTTACAGAATGTTAAAAATTTTCTTATAAAGTAAATGGATGGAAGATTGCTGCGAAAGTCATCACTAAAATAAAATTCGAAAAGAGACAGTAAAGGTTTTGGTTTTATCCAGTTACTTAATGCCGCTTTGCCTCGTGCTAAACGACTGCTGGTTTATACATTTATTGCTCTTTTTGAAAATTGTTCTTTTGTTTGCTTTAAAATTATTTTTGGTTGAAACGTAAAAATGTCCCTCAATGAGCATTTGATAGTAGGGAAGTCAATGTTGATTTATCGAAAACTTTGCCAGAAAAACTGAAGCAATTTGAAACTTGAACTAACTTGAATAAATTAAACCTCTTTTGCTCGAACTACAGTTTAAAAGAGCTACAAGTCTTTTACCCTCTGTAAAGTATAGATATTACAGCGCCAGAAGAATGACCAGTAATCACAATTGTTTGCTTTAATTCCCAAAAATACGTATTTGAAAATCTTTTAAACGTAATTTTTCTATGCAAGCTTGAAAGTTTTTAGATTTCATTCAATGCTTCATTTTTTTTTCACAAGAATATGTAGTTTTTCGTTAATATAGATTTTGACTGTTTTATTAGAGAGAACAATTTATAAATTTTCAAAATATGAAAACGTATTAGTAATAAAAAGATTATTGAAGTCCCCATTAACAGCAGTTTTAACATTTAACAATTTTAATAGTTTTCCATTAAACAGTTTTAACAGCAATTGATGAATAAAATCAACATTTCTTAATTTGTTTACTGTAATGATATTTAAAATTTAGAGATACACTAATGCCTGATTAAAATATATATGATGTCACGAAAAGGTGTGTGCCTAAGAACGAGCACAGTTAAAAGCCGAGATACAACATAAAACTCAACCACAGAGAATATTACACCATTACTTTGTTACTACCTTAATGTTTCAACATGTTACTTGAAAATATCCAGCAAAAACGGAAGCAATTGGGGGCAACGCTCAAAAATTTTGATTTTTTTTGCAAAAACAACTTGATTTTAGGCCTATTTTGATAAAAATTAAGGCTATTAAAACACGGCATAGAAATTAGCAATGCAAAAACATGAGTATACTAGTTGCATAAATGAGGAATGAGGGAGGTAGCTATTCCTAGAGTTTCAGTTCTCTTATTTATAAACTGGTAAATCATAAAGTCCTACAGCGGTAATTTAATAAAACTCAAGAGGAGAATCTATTTTATCAATAGTTCATAGAGAAAGATATGATTAGGGGAGTTAATGGAAGGAAGTTTGAAGGAAGTGATTGGTAATTAACTAATAGTGAATATCCCCCTCCTATTCCTGAGCTTATATATATTTTTTGATGAAGCATTTTTTAGCTAAGCATTTTTCAATAAGCGATCAAATTTGAATATGGCAATTTTTCAAAGTTTTTTTCTCATTTATGAGATTTGTTTTTGACAAATTAGCCTCTCCCCCTAAATAAACGTTTCAAAATATGCTTTAAATAATTTTCTAGTCTACTGCAATGCAAAAGACAGTCTCAGAAGTGCTAAAAACGAAATATTTTCCTCCCCTTCCCCTGGCAATGCTACTGATTTTGATGCGCGCAAGTCAACACTTATACAGTCCTTCATCACACTATTAAATTCAAGAACACCGTACACAAAATAGCAACGAATATGAACAGTTATTCAGCTTAAATTATTACAGTTTGCTTCAAAAATACTCTAAACAGACTTTTACTTGTTCCACAAGGAGAGTTAAAAAGTCGCCTTCCCTGCAGTGATTAAGCAAAGTAGTAGAAAAATCATCAACCAACTGGTCAGAGTTAGCTTCCACATTGCAGATAGCCCATATCTGAGTTATTGTTTCAGAGCTTGGCCTGTGAAGGTTTGCATTTACACGCAAAATGAAAAGCAGCACAACCACGTACTGGTGAAGAACGTATCGCAGGAAAATATTGATACTAAAATAAATTCAGCAAAATATTAGGATAAAAAAACAAAGTTTCAATATCCACAATTGAAAAACCAAACTACTGCAATACAATGTAGGTAAGAAACTTGAAACATTTAATAGCGACTTATTATGGACATAGTTTCGCCAATTTTTTTTTTCGGTGTACCGCTTCATCATTCTTTTGGTATAAGAGCAACATGTTCTGGACAGATCTGCAAAGCAGTCAACAATATTTCTTCTTACTATGATTTGATCAGAGTCAGTAAAACATTCTGGTTTTAACATCAATTTCCACTGAAGGAATTTAAATAAGTTACTACATGCAACTTTCGTGCAAGTCTTTAATTATATCAATCTGATCTCTCTTTTTCAACAACGTTCTCAAAGGGTCAGTGTCATCTTTCTTAATGTTAATCTTTAAAAAATGTTTGATACTATTCATCAAAATTTGAAACATAATAGGAAGAAGACCAGGTATGATTTCACACAGCTCAAGTTTAACATTAAATGTAGCACCCAAAGTAGATTTTAAAACTTTGTATCAAAGCGTCTTAATATCTACATGATTATGTTGATTTATCCTAATCATGCCACCATGAAAAAGACAGCGTAAAAAGAGCACATTTATCAACGGAGTCATTATTCGATAATTGAGCCCCCACTGCTTGCTAGAGTGCTTGAGAATTGTTACCCATTTATTAAGGAGGCGGTTATGCACAACTTTACTGTGATGTTTAAATGTAAGATCACTGTCAGTGTGGACACCCAGCACACAAATTACATTCTCTGCAATTCCTCTTACCAATTTACAAACTCCACTGTCAATGTGGACACCTTACACATAAGTTACATCCAATGCTCCTCTGACCAATTTGGAAAGTCTCTGGTATTAACCCTCGTTCTTTTTTTGCAGATGAGAATACCATATATTCGGTTTTGTTGGTGCTGCACTTGATGATCATTTTCTACTTGCTGAACCAATTATCCAAATTCGAGCAAACTAATTGTAAAGTGTTAACGCTGCTTGATGCATTCTCACTTAATATCAAAATTGTAGCATAACCAGCAAATTTTAAAGCGTAAAAAAAAACAACAGACAAACAAGAACATTTTTTTGTATAATAGTGTTGATAAAATCAGTGGTGGGATACCCGTAGAATTATGTACCGATAACAAAAAAACTTCTTTTTTTAAAGTCTTAGTCGCATCAATTAAAAGCAAAAACGAACAAAAGTACATAGCACACAACTTACATACTTATTTAAATAATTACACAAAAATTCTCAAACCTTTTAGGGTTAACAGAAACCCTTCTTCAGAATCTTAAATTATGTGGCATTACTCGTATAAACACAGACTGTATAGTAGAAAATCACAAAAACATCAATCAAAATTTTATCTTTTAGTTTGCTTACTACCCTTTGGCCTTAGTGTGGATTGAGATTTTGTTGATGCTGTTTTTCGTGATATTCCGCTACATTCTGTATTTATAGTATTATAGCACGTAATATTTTATGTCCTGACTTCCTGATGAAGGGTTTGTATTAACCCGAAAGTGGTGAAGCATTTTTTAAGAAAATATATGTCAATATTGCATAAAAGTATGTTTGTTTTTGCTTCTGTCAAAAAATTTCCTGCAAGCAATAGCTTAGAACATTTTTTCTATTGTAATGTTTTAAAATTTTTGCAAACTTTTGTATAAAAATTGCAGTTCCAAACTACAGTAATGTAAAACTATCTCCACAAAGCTTGGTCAAACTCACTGAATCTTCCGAAAACTTTAAAAATTTTTCAAAGTATTACTGCGATACCAACAAACCCTTCACTTCTTGATCTCTCATTGGAAATAAACAAAGTCTTCTTCTATGCTTCGTTTAAATTCTGACACTCTACGCAGGGCTCGTCAAGTTTGATACTTTTAAGTACAGCCACGCTTTTTCTGTTTGTGAGTCTATTTTTTCTCTTTCAGAGCTCGACAAAAAGCCACCTCGAAACTATTTAGCGCTAATATTTGCAGGTTGGATAACTGCTGGCATTTTAATCGTGATTTACAATCAAAACATTCCCTGCAGAAACCTTTAAGACTGAAGCAAGGTTTACGAATACACTACGAAGAACAATTGTTGTGATTTCAATCAGCTGATCAAACTTGTCTCCTGGAATCAAACGTCTTTCTCAAGTTCTCAACAATGATGCCCAACTGCAGCAGTTTTTACTGCGAGATGTTTTTGCTTAGACAAAGGCAATGCAATGCAAAAAATGGCGAAATACGTTGGATTGGAATATTATATAAAAATTTACTAATTTACTATGGGGGAAGGGTGCTTTAAAATAAAACGATTCAAAATCGTTTCAAAACTCAAGCTCAAATAAAACTTAATAATGAAAAAAAATGTATATATATATATTCTAAAGCTGGTATCGATGTTTTTTAGTATCGACATTATTTGAAAAAAAGGCAACCTATGTTGCCCTCGCCTATTTTTCTAAAGTAAATGCCCTGTAGCACTAGTTTACTTGTTAAAATGAGACTAATTTTCTGCAAACGTGTTTGATGAAAAGCTCTCACGGCATCACCCACTGCAACTAAAACGAAATTTCCACGTTTTTCTATATTATCAAGTTCGAATTTTTATCAAGTTTGAAATTTTCCCTTTCTTACAGCTAAAGCTGTTTGCAGTCAGACAAAAAAAAGTCGCTGCTTTTAGGTCATAAATAGTGGGTTGTTTTACCGCCTGTAGTTAGACAAAGCTTTTATTTCTAGATATGTTTTCTATTATTTATTCATAGAGACAGAGTTGAAAGTCGGGCCGAGCTTTTTGGGTCCGGTTCGGATTCGGGCCGGGGTCGGGCCTAAAGTTGATTAAAATTTTGGGCCTGAGACTTACTTTTTGTTTTAGGGCATAAAAATATATTCAAAATAAGTTGGCAACATTGCTAAATTTTTCAGACTTAACTTAACTTTCGTTTTTTTTCGGGCATGATTTGGGCATGAAATTAATTTTCGGGTTCGGGCTTATATTTTCGGGTTCGGCCCGGTTTTGGGACTGAACTATTTGGCCCGTTTACAACTCTGCATAGAGGGTCTTAATTATTGTGAAACAATTTTTATTGACTCAACAGTGAATATCCATTAAGCGAAAATGCACTAAGTTATTAACAATAAGATATAACCAGGAGTCGCCAACCTTTCACGCTCGCTGGCCGAAACCAAACTCAGTAATGTCCGGCAGGATGGCGTAAATTTAGTCGAGTGATATTTTGTTATTTAAATCAAGATGAAGACCAAAAAAACTCTTCAGTCGTTTACAAGTAGAAGTCCACGAAGAGGTCGCGTGTCAGATGGATTTGCTTGGCGCCTCTTTGCTTATCCAGAATCTTAGAGGCACAATCGAACTATGAGTAACAGCCTAAAAATACTGTTTCGGAATCAACTTTAGTCTTACATACCGCTCGTCAGAATAGCTATAGGAAGAATTACTGAATGAACATGCAATTTATTGAGTTTCAAAACTCCGTTAAGGTCAGATGCGTAGCCAGAAATTCACAATGGGGGGATAATTTGGGGATCTGGGGGCAAAGCCCCCAGCCGCTGGAGGCACGGGGGTCTGGGGCAGAGCCCCCAGCGCTCGAAAATTTTGCATTTTTTTTTGCAAAAATAATTTAATTTTAGGGCTATTTTAATAAAAAATAATGTAATGGAGTTGTTTTCGAAAAATAATGTTTTTGAAACGTAGCATAAAAATTGGCAGCGTAACATGATTCAACTGGTTGCATTAATGGGTTATGTGGGAGTTGGGCTAATGATACCATTGTAGTTCTCTTGTTTACATGCTGGTAAATCACAAAATTCTGTTATTCAATAAAACTTACACGGAGTAATCTATTTCGTTTATATTTTATAAAGAAAAATAATTGGGGGGGCTAATGGAAAGATATTTGAGAGAAGTGATGGGTAATTAACTAAAAATGAATAGCCCCCCCTTTATTTCTGCGTTTATAATACATTTGTTGATAAAACCTATGTTTGGCATTTTTACATTAGCGATCAAATTTGATTGCTTATTTTTGGGCATTTTTCAAATTTTTCATTGATTTGTGACTTTTATTTTTGATAAATTAGCCCTCGCCCCTGAATATATGTTTCAAAAGATGCTTGAAATCACTTTTTAGTCCATTCCAGCGCAAAAAGCAGTCTCAGAAGAGCAAAAATCGTGGTATTTTTGTTATTCTATATTTTGGTTGACAGTCCGATGAGGGGGGGCTATAGCCGCCCCCCCGCCCCTCCTTTGCTACGCTACTGATTAAGGTTTATGTTCTCAGTTAAAAATGCTTTCTTGTAAATGCAGTCTTTGTCACATTTTCTGACAGCCAGTTTTATAAAAATACTGATTTGCAATGTTTAGACACATTGTCTTTTTTGTCCAGTATTTCTGACAAAATGAATGCTCAAGTTAAACGCAAATGAAAAGCTGAAAACACAAAACGAAAAATTTAACCCTATACCAAAAAATGACCAGCACCTGCAACTATAGTTAACCTGGAAACAAAGTGGACATAACGCCTGTGAGCAACCAGGCGAAGTTTTATCAAATTTTACACGGAAAGGTGACATTTTTGCCATCCTATGTCGGTTGCTTCGTAACAAATCCTTCAACAAAAAAATTTTATTTCAAATCAACTTGACTTTGAGTCAAGACATGCGTCATAAATGTCAGACTTAGAATCATGCATCACAAATAACTCCTGAAAATTGGAAGCGGCTAAGGCAACGCAAAGTTTCCCAATTTTGAGTTTTACCAAAGTCACTTTCTAAAATTTGAGCATTTTTTGGCCAAAATTTAACTAAAGTGACGCCATAAGACGTTTTTGTGACGTAACCAACTTGACTTTGGCATTCTATAATTTAGTATTAAAAAAAAAAACTGTGTACAAAATTTGAATCGCTTTTGACGTCATCGCAAAACGATATAATTTTTAACTCTATTTTAGACTAGGGAAGGGAGGGCATTTTTGCTCCCCCCTTTCCTTTTTTTGTGATGAATCCCTTCAAAACAAAAGATTTTCCAAATCAACTTGAATTTGAATCAAAATGCACTGCAAATAAATCCTGAAAATTTGAAGCTGCTAAGGTTATGGAAAGTTTCCCAATTTTTGAGGTTTTACGAAGTCACTTTTCCAAATCTGAGCGTTTTTATGGCCCATAGACCTATTTAACTTGAATGATGTCATTAGACGTTTTTTTTTATGTAACCATCTTGACTTGGGCATTTTATAATTCAGTATCAAAAAATAAACCCATGCATAAAATTTAAACCGCCAGTGACGTCATAGTAAAAATGGCGTCATTTTTCGAAAATATGACCGCGATGTCACAACGATGACGTCATCATTTCCAAAACCAAGTTTTCTAAAAAGTTTTGGTTAACACCAATCCGCATCATGCCGAATTCGATTTTGTTGTGATGGTGTTCTTTTAGTGAACACCAGACTTTTGGTTTAGAAGTTACAAGGGGGAGAATTTCTGCCTCCCTCCGTATAAAGTGCGTTGGCCAAATACCCCGTGTAAAATAGAGTTAAGGAACTTTAAGCACTTCCTCAGCCAAATCACTTTGAGAATTTGTTCCAAACATGCATGCATCGTTTAAACGTGTTTTAAACTTCACCAGTTTAAAACACGTTTAAGGGAGGAGCTGGGCAATTTTCATAAGCGTAGCCAGTGGGGGGTAAGAGGGTTCGGGCCCTTGATTGCATTGCCTACAATGACAAAAATTTGACAAAAAGGCTATTTTTTCAGTTTCAGTTTCTTTTAGCATTTTTTGCGTACAGTACACACGTACAACAGTAATTAGCGATAATATTGAGACTCGGGGACCCGGGTCCCTCAATTCAACTTTTGCCTAGTAATTTAAATGCATAGCCCAAGCGAAATTGAGGATTTTTACCCTAAAAGTTGCTACCTCAGGCCCTTATCTAACCTTCTAATGGGTGTAATGCAATAACCAGGGCAGGATTTACTATATGGCACAGTGCCAGGGGCCCCGCACAATGTAAATCCGGCGCGGAAAATAACATGGTTAGTAGGCCTATGGGCCATTAAAACACATCTGTTGTACCATTTTTAAATTTACAATTCACCTCCATCTCGCCAGTTTTTACTCGACAAAATACTTAAAAAAAAACAATTTGCTAGGGGATTGCTCATTGAACTAATCATTAAATTTGAATTGAGAGGGCCTGGGCCGCCTGGCCGTACATGTACTCCTATCACAGATTATTTTCATGACAAAACAAAAATCTTTAAGAAAAATTTTCGAGTGATTTATTATTCACTGCTAAAATATTGCACGAGGCAATCAATCTCCTTACTTCCTCCTACCTGCGCCAACTCACTTACAAAATTTAACTCCAAATTCAAGATATTACACGTGTTTTGGACTTAAATTGTAAGTAAAAGCAGAATTGAACAATTTAATTTTTTTTTAATTGGCTTTGAAATAATAACAATCTGGTTCGTTCAAATGGCTCTGAACACGTGTGAAATGCGATCCAATGACATTAAATACTTTTTTTTCCAAAAAATTACAAACAATTTCCGAGCGTCTATAATGCGTTTCAGTTGCACTAATTTACTCAAGACGTCTCCCAATTTAGACATTTATACTTTTCAACTTTTGGTTTAAGCCCCTATACCCCTTTAGCAAAGTCCTGGTTAAGTGCCAAACCAAGCAGCTGCTTCTGATCTGCTATTCTACGATAACGTTGTCCCACAAAAAGTTCCTCTTTCGAAAATTTCGGATGACGTCATTGCATGTGATTTGTGGTTTGAGCCTCCCAATCAAAAATTCTGGCTACGTCTACGGCAATTTAATTCTTTAACTGGTCTCTTAATCTTAGCAATTAAGTTCTTTCAAACGGCTCTAAAAGGTGCAAAATTTGATTCGAATAGCGTAAAAATGCACATGGCTATTTTTTCCAAAAAATCACCCCTGTCTATAATACGATTGAGTTGCATCAGTTTGCCTAGCATGCTGCTCAATTGAAACATTTTTCAAGCAAAAGGATTTTAGATTTTGATTTAAGCCCCCCCCCCCCCCCCCCCCTACTCCTCACTTAACAAAATCCTGGTTGGGCGTCCAGACAAGTTTTAACCTGGACGCGTTAAACTGGTAAGGAAGCAGGAAATATGTTATGAAGTTGGTAAAAAAACGAATTACACGGTTACTGCACTTAAAATTTAACCAAATGTACACTAGCAAGCCTAAACACAAAAAATAAAATTAAATGGCAGGTGTTTTAATTGGGATTGGAAATAACCAACAAAAACAATCTTTGTATTAAAATATTGGCATTTGAAATTAGTGGCTAAAACACGCTGTACTTAGGGAATTAGTTTGCTGTCAAACCTGCATTTTGTGAGTTTTTTGCTTTTGTTTGGCATCAAAATTTATTTTCGTTGATAGGTGTTATTTAGTCACAAAAAGGTCTCAATTATCGATCTTATTTTCAGACTTAATTGCCAGCAAATTCATTTCTATTCAATGTTTTTTTCAACACAAGAAAAGCAATCAACTGTAATAATTAAAAAAATGCACTTCATTTCGAAGTTTTGTTTATCCGATTTTAATTAAAATCAATGACAACCAATTTTTATACAGCCAACAGTTACTATTTATGCAATTTTATAATGATATGTATTTTTTACAAAATTGATTGATCATATTTAGTGTATGAATAAATTTTTTGCAGATTGATTCCGCATTCAAATATTGGGGAAGGCTGTTAAAGATTGAGAGGACACATTTTCGGTCATACTACATTTTGAAATAAAAATATTTCAACTATTTACGAAAAGCTGTACATTTTAGTTAAGACACGTTTTGGTCAAGAAATGATACCAATAAACACAAATTTTTTTAGGAAATTTACTTCTTCCATCAAATAATGCAACATAATAACTTATTTTCGTTTTTTAATGTTTTTATGTGTCAGAAACATGTCATCAAAAAATACAAAATATCATATTTATGGAAAGCATAGCTAGTAGCGAGTTAAATAAATATTCGGATAGAGAGGTTTCCTAAGACATTGTTGTACAAAAATTTAAACCTTATCAAGAGAGAAGAAATAAGATTCGTATTTACAACAGATCAAAATTTAATTAAATATTTGTGGACTGCACTTGCAACTCGTGTTTTTAATCAAATTAATCGCCATTGTTTTTTCGTCTCAAATTCGAATATTTGGCGACTAACGGTCGGAAGAGACATCATAATCCATTGAGAAATATAACAGCAACAAATTAACCCAAATTGGAATCAATACCATTCACTTACTATAGGTTTTGCTTAAACTTTTTCTTGCCTTGTCTAATCAAACGAGAAATCTTGAACGAGTCTTCGAGAGAATCGCATTACAAATAAAATGGCGGAAAATTTAATTCCCTTAACCAAAATGCACGTTACTCTACATCTGAAACGTTTCGTGAACATACAGGTATAGTAGTTTAGTTACATTATTTCTGTTGCTTTGCGATACCTTTTTATCGTTAATTACGTTTGGCTCAAGAATATTTTGGGAGGAGGGTTAAATTTATAAAGGGTTTCAATTGACCTCCTTGGCTAGTGGCTTGTTATCGAACATTCCAAAAATCTTCTTCAAAGCATAAAAAATAGCAACGTTTTTTACAATTTACAAAACAGGTTTATTCAACTTTTTAATTGTACTATCTATATATCCTTTTAATTTACAATAACAAGTGGAAAATAATTATAGCATCAACTTTGAAAGACATACATCTATTTGCCTTTTGCAGTCCAGTTCAAGTCTGCGCTGCAGTACTGGACGTAAAATCGTGAGCATGTGAACGCATTCTTATTTATTTTAACCAACTATAGTTTGCACGCTGGTAAGTCAGCAAACTGGACGGAACGAATTTCTGTTTAGAACGAACTAAAGATACTTAAGATTGTACTTTCACGATTCTACGCACAGCGTAAACGACCAGGCCTAAACCGTAAACGACCAGGCCTAAACCGTAAACGAGGACTGAAGGTTAAATTAATGGGGTATCTAAAGTTAGGTAAATCGTATTAAATTAGATTGGCGTTGACTCTATCCTTCTTGACCTAATCTTTCCAGAGATATTCTACTTCAAACACGACGTAGGAGTGGAAGCCTCTCTAATCATGATTTATATTGGCAACTCTGAGTTTGATAACATCGGCGACGCCATCTTAGTTCAATTCTAAGGCAACGCCGCAATTAGCCTAAGCGACAAAGGCCTTTCAACGTATGTATAGGTTAATATAGGCCTCTGTGGGCTAGACTATACTGCATTGAAAAGTCAGGGTTGCCAATAAAAATTATAATCATGGAGGCCCCTATACCGTGTTTGAAGTACAATTTCTTTGGAATGGCTGGTCAGGAAAGGATAGAGTCAACTCCAATCTAATTCAACAGGATTGGCCTGACTTAGATATACTCATTGATTTTGCGTTTAGTCCTTATCTAAGCATGGATATTGCGAATTGTTTGTTTTCAATTCTTTCAATTCTTACTTGAAATTTTTTGCACGGTTAGAAATTATTAGCTTTGCTAAAATTTAGTTTCTCAAAATTGATATCGATCAATATAATCGGCGAGAAATGAAATTTTATCGCTCTTTGAGTGAATAATCTCCAATTACTTTAATCACTCCTATGACACCGTTTCACAAAATCTGATAGCTAGTGTCAATATGCTATTAAAGCATTCTTTGGCCCTATGTTGGAGACAATTGAACAGTAAGAGTGCGAATGTAATCATGTTTGTAAGTCTTATCCCTTAAGTATGCGGAGAAAACATGTCAATATTTTCCAAATCAAACCTGGAAAGGTCACGGAGTTTGAGACGCGGAGTGGACGAAAATCGATAAGGATAAGCGAATGTGTGACATCAAAAGCGTGTTGGGTGCTAAAATTTTCAGGTAATTTGTGAGATTAGATGCTCTTAAAACCTTATTTTATTGCCCTTGACTAAGCTGGACTTCGAGGGATTAATTTCTCGTTTATTCCTTAAAATATTGACAATTACAAACAGCAAACGCTCAAATAATGTAGAAAACAGTGTTTGACCTCTGGCTAATTACCTAATACTTTTTCCGCACAGCATTAGAAAACATTAATCTTAGATTTGAAGTGTCTCTGAACATGTTTTAAAATTTTTTCAATCTTAAAATTCTTTATTTTTAGTTTTGATAGTCAGTCAGAGGATCGTTCCAACAGTATTGATAAAAATTCCATCTTAATTTTTCATATCAATCACGGTTATCATGTTAACTTTTAGCGAGAAAATTTTTGTGATGCGAGCCACTACAAATGATACAAGCACTGGTTAAAATAATTGGACAAATCGGATGCTCGGTCCCATATCCCAGTAAACGTCCTTGCAAAATTTCTAACAATAGATGAAAAAAAATCTTTCATATAGCCTAAGGCAGCCGATTAAGCATTTTGGGTAAATAACCCTAAAAACCTGTGGAAGTCTTGGTGTTCGACTTCAACCATTGTCAAAGCTAAAGCAGTTCAGTAGTAAAAAGAACATGAAGCGTTTCTAATCTCCGAAAAATTGGCTGAATTCTTTTTTTGGGTATACTGTAAAACTGTCATTTTTTTACTTCCTCTTGTTAGTCTAAATTCTAGTTATTTACATGTTATATACTATGCTGTAAAATATGGAAGTAATAGTTTCAAAATAATCAGTTAAACCAGGTGCTTCACAGAGATTGTTTACAAACAAAAACGATGCGTTGTAATGAAGTAAACAAAATTGTATTTGTTTTTAAATATTTCTGTTGCAGTGTGAATGAATTGACCACAGTCGTAACATCTGGTACTGCATTTTACGTTTTTTTATTTCTATTTGAAAGAGTTCTAAGGTTTGGGGTTTAATTTTACCTTCCTTTGCCACCCCTGCAACGTGCTGATGTTTTCGGGTTGCGTCTTAGTGTTAAGCATAAATTATGGTCGTCTAGACTAAAAAAAACAAAGGTTACACAACTTTTAGCAATAACTAGTGGGTCAACTACAAAAAATTAGTCCTGAGGTTGATAATCAGAGTCTTCAAACCAAAGACTTTGAAACTACTGTAGTATTTACAGATTGGAGTTGTGGCATCGGACAGCGCGATAACCAAACGATTCTTTTGCAGTGGCCAAAGCGAAATAATTCTGCTACGTTTTTAAAACTTTGTGCCATTTTCAAAACACATTTTAGTGGAGCAACTTTCAAAAGATGTTGACATAATATTGCAGGTACCAGGTGTTAACTGTTTAAATATTTTCATGCTCTGTCGTTTGTTTAAATTATCGTTGTTTAAATTTGATAAACTTTAAACAATATCTGGCATCCAATAAGCTATGATAGGTTTCTAATTTCTCGTGCTTTTTTAATAGTAGCATTTCGGCAAAATATGTCACACATCGTCGCAAAATTGTCTGCATTTCAACTGCTTTCTTGATTTTTTTGGTCGTCGAATATCCAAATTATTCAGTGAATTTTAATTAGCCATGCTTCTGATTTGCTACTGCTAATGGCCCCCTTGTGTCACTCAGATTGATTGGAGGTTAATTGCCACACTTTCTGGCCCGTTTCGACAATTTTATAAGGTTTTAATTAGTCCTATACAAATTTACATCTACGTGCCGTGATGGCACCTCGTTAAAATTTTATTAGTTTCGCAACAAAGCAATTATTTTATGAGATTTTGATTACTAGATCAAATGTTTAACTGTTTTTCACTGTACAAGCTTGATGTCCTTCGTGGTCGACTCCTGGGAAATCGGAACAACTTCAACTGGCAGTTAGGAGGCTAGATCAACCACCAACCCTGCAGCCGCAAGCAGCTCGAGTCATTATGCACAGAGCTGGACAGCGCTGTGTCGAGCTTTTAACTGTTTTTCGCTTTCAAGCATCAGTGAATCCATACTTGTTCGAGTGGATAAAGCACTCGACCTATCGTGGATTCAATTTCCTGTCGGTCGATTACCGGTCAGTCAAATCAAAAAGTAAAATATGGTTATTCACAGCTTCCCTGCTTGACGTTCAGCAATAAAAAGGGACAGTGTGAAGCCTCCACCGTGTTTGGTAGACGGATGGCAGCTGCTTTACTCGAAGACCGAAAGCTCCCTTAACTGTCTCTCACCTAAAACAAAATTGTAGCAGTTCCTGCTCCAGCGAATGAAGTTGTGGAAGCTAGCAGCGAAATATCCACAAGCAAGAAATAATTGGAACCGATAGATTCTTAACTCAAAACACCATGTTTGTTCTAAGGTTGTTCAACCGAGTCGGTAACCGCAATCGAAGCGCATTCCCCTTGACCCGGCGCAAAATGGTGAATACAAACGCGTTTACAATTGCACAACGTTGATGATTTGGAAGTAGTTGATTGGCTGCAAACTTTTCAATGACAATTTGCGCACAAAAGCTAGCCACGTTTTGCATATGCAGTAAAATACACTTAACAAAAGGGGTTGATATGGAGGGCCGAATTACGGGGGGCATCGGAAATTTTACCTAGAGCCCTTCAAAAAAGGGATATAAACCACTAAAGATGTTCAGCACTTTTTCTGAAAAAAATAGGTCAACAAAGGGGAAGATAAAGATCTTTACACTCTCTTTTTTATAAGAACTAGCAGTGCCACAACTACAGTAGAAGGTTGTTCTACTGAGGGCAAAATTTCTTTCTAGGGGGCCAAAATTTTTTGTCTGGTCTGCTTTTCTCCGAGTTCTCTGTTGATCCCCCAAAAAAAAACAAAAAAAAAAACGGGTCATCGCGCCTATTTGGTTCACTTTCTTCCGAGTTCTTTGTTGGTTTCCAAAAAAAAAAACACCATCTTGAAACTGTGGCAAGAGAAAGGGGAGTTTGGTTGGGCATGCTGGGCAGTTTGCGGGGGAAAAGGGGCAAAATTTTTGTTTAGGGGCGCCGCCCCCTTTTGCCCCCCGTAGTTGCGGCCAGGGATGTGGAAGCAGTCAAATTTTTAATGCTTTCGCTTCCAGCTCCTCTTGAAGTTTTATGCTTCCGAGTTCGCTTCCGCACCTTTGAAATTTCTTACTTCCGCTTCCAGCTCCGGATAGAATCAGTCGCCTCCGAGTTCACTTCCGATTCCAGTCTCTTTCATCAAAGTGCTTCCGCTTCCACAAAAATTTAACCGCTTCCGCTTCCACATTCCTGCTCAGTATGAAACCGGTAATTGTTTTTCGTGTAAAAAAACAAGCAAGTTTACTTCGTTAGCTATTTTATTTGACTTGTGTTGTCGACAGGGTATGGCATGGAATGGAAGACGATTTTTCCGTATTCCATACAGGCAATTTTCTTCCATTCCATATTACAAATCCTCCATTCCATATTCCATTCCATTCTAAAATTTTCTTCCATATTCCATTCCATACTTCCTAACCAAAGAAATTTTAGACTGGAAGCAATGCAACGTATATTTTGCGGCTTTGCATCTTGGCAATGTTGTAAGCAACCACTCGTGAAGGTGCGTCACCAATACTAAGATGCAACAACCTGTATCTGGTATGCATATTGCACATGGTTTAATGCATAGACGTAGCCAGGATTTTGGATTGGGGGAGGGCTACACCGTAAAGCACATGCAATGACTTCATCAGAAATTTTCGAAAAAAGAAACTTTTTATGGGACTAAGAATGAAAGATGAAATGCTGGAGATTTGATTTAGCATGTAACCAGAATTTGATAAAGGAAAAAGACTAAAATCGAAAGTCAAAAAGTTTCACTAACACATCAAAATTGGGAGACGTGGAGAGCAAATTAGTGCAACTCAAACGTGTCACAGACGGGACCTGGGGGTGGAGCCACCAGCCGCCGGAGGCTATGGGACTCTGGGGGCGAAGCACCCAGCCGCTGAGCGATTTTTTGAAGTTTTTGGAAAAAAATGGCTATTTTAATGCCATTTGGATCACAATTCGCACGTTTTCTGAGCCATTTGAAAGAACAAAATTTTTGAGATTTGAAAGCCAATTGAACAAATCCCTCCCTTTGCTTCAGATCAAGTCCAAACCACATTTAAAATGTTGCATTTTGGGGTTAAATTTTGTGACCAAGCCTGGTCAGTCGAATCAAGGTTCATTGCTTTCTGCGACATTTTTAGCATTGAATCATTTACTCGAAGATTTGCCTTTGAAGATTTTTGTTTTGTCATGAAAATAACCAGCTTAAGGAAATGTACGACCAGGAACCCAAGCACCCTCGATTCAACTTCAATAATTTGTTCAATAAGCGTTTCCCCTAGCTAAGTTTTTTTCAAAAGCATTTTGTCGCATGAAAACTGTCGAGTTGGAGATGGATTGTAATTTAAAGTTGGTAGATGGTGAAGGTGGATTTTAAAGTTATTTCAAGTTAATACATGAGATGCAATAAATGGTTTCTATTCATGTTATTGCAATGTAAGTTAGCTGGGGCCTAAAACATACTATTGCATAAAAAAGTTAGATGAGGGCCTGAGTTTGTACCATTTAGAACAAAAAAAACTGAATTTCTCCCGGCTTGGACATTTGAATTGGTTGGCGAAAATTTAAATTGAGAAGGCCCTGGCCTCTGGTCGTCAATATTAAGTTACTGCTGATTGCTGCTGCACGCATGTACTGTTGCGCCCAAAAAATGCAAAAAAGGTTAATAAATAGGCTTTGTGTCATCATTTTTATCATTGGTAGCATTTCAATTGGGGGGGGCAGAGGGCCTGGGCTCCTTGGTCACGCCTATGGTTGAATGATTACCGTACAAGTTTGCTCTCATATCAACTATAAAATTTGTGATAACCATCTGCGAAAGAACATTTACCGTAATAGATATATCAAGCTTTAAAACCAATAAGAATTACTGTAAGCTGAAAAACTAAAAATATAAATAAAATTAAGCTGAAACGGGAATGAAATAGCAAATACGAATTTTGTTGACGATGTAAGAAAACAAAATTTAGGACTGGGCAAATTGTCAATCTCAAAAAAAACAAGTCAAACCTGTCAAAGTCGTATACTATAACATCAATGCTGCAAATCGCAAAGTACTTACAATGATGCAATACGTACACTGTTGGCGCAGTATGAACAACCAAAGTACCACGATTTGTCGGCAAATAATACGCGTAGATATTGAAGTTGAATACTTTTGTGACAATATTATTTATCACTACCCGACATCGGTAAATATTTTTCAGTAAATACTGTGCTTAAAATCTAGTATGGAATCGGTATGTGAGTATGGAAGATTGTCTTCCATTCCATTCTTGAAATCTTCTATTCTGACACCTTCCATATTCCACACCGAAATTTCCGTTCTATTCCATTCCAATCCATATCATGCCCTGGTAGTCGATTCTTCTTCTTCTTATTGTTACATTTACAACGGTTGTAGCCAGTTTGAAAATCCAGAAGCGCCTGATTTTGTAAAAATTGCTTCCCCTTCCAGCTCCTTTTCAACACTTTCGCTTCCGAGTTCGCTTCCGCTTCCAATCTGTTTCATCAAAGTGCTTCCGCTTCCACAAAAAATTAACCGCTTCCGCTTCCACATCTCTGGTTGCGGATCTGAGAACCAGTACGTTTTAAGTTGAGGCTAGCGATAATTCTTTTTTTCCAATTTTCAGCAGCATTAATTAATTTGTTCTTAAATTTTAAGAGCATCGATTTCAAGTTCAGTAACCTTGTTTTCAAAACTTTATGCTCTGCCTGCTTGTGTAAAGGCTATTTCGCTAATCTTGTAACATCGCAACATTGCAAAAGCGAAAAAGCGTGCTTTTTGACTTAAACAAAGCCAAAAATTCTTTGCGGTGCTTGCGCAGGGCCCATCAGCAATCTAGAATCGTTTCAATTTCACTTGTAAATGCTGGAAAAATCACTAAAATTTTACCGTTTTGAATCAGTGCAGAATTTAGCTTTTTTTTGAAATTTATTCTTTTTTCGTTTGTTCTTCATGTTTTTTCTGCTGAGGTGGGCATGTTCTTAAATTTTGAGCAAAAATGAGCCTCGTGTTCTTATAAAAAGAAGTGTAATAGCTCTATGCAGTATTTCAGTTTCAGTCATCGTAGTTCTTATTAATTTATGGCAGATCTAACTTTCTAACCATTTGAAAGATAAGAAACTGTCAAATTTTTTAAAACTTTTACACGTGATCTTTTTTAATTATTTGCTTTTTTTGTTTACGTCCTGTAGAAAACAAAATTATTTAACGGGCTGCAAAAAATATAATTACGTCACAAGCAATCTCCTTCAAGTGGTAAGTAAAATTGACTTATAAACCAAATTCGAACTCTTGGGGATAGAATTGTAAGTCGGGCCGGGCTTTTCGGCTCGAGCTTAAAGTTGACAAAAATTTCGGGCTTAATTCGGGCCTGTCACATACTTATTGTCTAAGATGAACAAAAATATAATCAAAATAACTTGGCAACATTGCAAAATTTTTCAGACCTAACTTAACTTTCGGGTTTTTTCAGGCATGATTTGGGCTTAATATTAGTTTCGGGTTCGGGCCTGAACTAGTCGGCCGTTTACAACTCTGCTTGGGCATATCAACCAAAAACTTCTCGAAACGTCGTTGAACCAAGGCAGTCTTGCAGTGCATGGTAGGCGTTAGATTCCTACACCATCATAGGTCAGTATTGCTTCCAGCAATCATTTTTTGTTTCCAAGAACCAGTAAATTTTGAGTTGAGGTTGGCTGTTTATAAATTTTCGGTCTCATTTGGACTAAAATTTTACTTCGGAATAAAGTGACACAAATTCATTCTTGCTTGGTTACAGCTCTGCATAGCGTAAAAGTTTTGTCGATTGGCAAAGCTGGAAGAATAAAAATAGTGCTGCAGTCCACTGGCCATATTGGCAAAATCTGGTTATTTTGTTATGATACGGCACTGTTTGAGAAATTAATTTTTGAATTTGGCCCGTTATTTGTGTTGTTCTTGCTCTCAAATTTGAGCGAGGGAGGGTGTTCAACTTTACTCAAAAAATTTGTCCCTTGCTCTGGTAAAAAAAGTCAACGTTTTGAACGCTAAAAAATTTAAAATTCTATTTTGTCAGAAAATCTTTTCAAATGTCAGTTGAGTCAAAAAGTGTTAAAATAGCTTAGTGAATCTTTTTATGGTATGTGTGTAAATCAAAAAGGGCATCGAGTTCAGCTTTTTACAGCGTCTATTAGCTCGTACAAATAATTGTTTTCCTTTATCGTCATCAATTATGACGTCATTGGCACAGGTGTGCCACGCTGGCTCATGATTTATTGGTTTTTGCTTACAACAATAATTCACTTTTACAAGCACATTTTTTCGCGCGTTAAATGGCAAAGACTTAATCGTCGAGTGAAAAAGCAGCACTTTTACAGGTGTAATAGTGATTAATAGTTTGTTACACGTTGTGTTTGGACAATGGACAGTTGGCATATTTTCGCTCGAAAATTTGCTTGGAATTCGATTTATTTTAAGTACACATTTCCATTTAAGAAGTTTATTGCATATATGCATCAATTTGTACATAAGGGACAAATTCTAAACGTGTTTTTTTGAATATCATAAGCTAAAAATATCTTGGGCTGTTAATCAAAGGTTTGATTGTGCCTCTAAGACTCTGGATACTTCTATAACTTATTAATTTCTCAGTACATTGTTCTCAATAAAAGTATTTTAACACCAAATCACGAAAGCAAAAATAAATAAAAAATTAACTCTTACGACAAGTTGGGAAGATGTTAGCCTGTTCGAGTGAGGTATTTCCATGGGTGGGCAAGTTAATGCAAAACGTTACCTTCGTTAACCACTAGCCCGTTAACAAACTTCAAACCTCCGTTAACGTTAATCTGTTATTTACAGCTTTAATTAACCGAAGTTAAAAAGTCCGTTAATTCGTTAACATTTTGCGTGTAATTTACATTTCCTTTTCACTCGCTTCTAGAACAAGTATTGACGCTGTTGAGCTGATTGTAAGGAAATATTTATCGGTGAGGTGGTCCTTTTGTGTTTCGGAAGTTACATTTTACAGTCTAATCTAATTTCAAGATAAAAATAAGTTCAAATGCACTAACGATGCGTCGAAGCTGCGATCGGAAAATCTTTGGAAATTGCTATTAACGATAATTAATAGACCTACGAAGCTGCAGCTTACTATTTGCCACAAAAAAAGCTCCTTTCTTCGCTCTCTTCTATAAAACTCGTGCTAATACGCAACAAGTGTTACCAGTGCAAACTAATTTGTACCAGTACGATGAATGAATGGTGCAAGATATTAACGATGAAAACCTTAACGGAAGTCAACAAAACTTAACGGAAGTTAATTTAGTCCGTTATCATGAAAAACACTTTTTAACGGATTAACGAGTTAATGAAAAAGTTAGCTTCGTTATTAACAGATTAACGGACTTGTGCACACTTATGGGTATTTATTTCCCTTCTAACGAGCAGGCGCGTAGCCAGAAATTCGCAATGGGGGGGCTGTTTTGGGGGTCTGGGGGCGGAGCCCCAAGCCGCCGGCGGCCAATGGGGGTCTGGGGGGAA
The DNA here is from genome assembly GCA_963965965.1 of Trididemnum nubilum. NCBI lineage: Eukaryota > Metazoa > Chordata > Ascidiacea > Aplousobranchia > Didemnidae > Trididemnum > Trididemnum nubilum. The sequence goes on along the minus strand of OZ014489.1, from coordinate 24,195,180 downwards.
GCCCCCAGCCGCCGGAGGCACGGGGGCGGAACCCCCAGCGCTCGAAAATTTTGCGTTTTTTTGCACAATAACTTCATTTTAGGGCTATTTTGATAAAAAAGTAATGCTTTTAAAAACGTGGCTTAGAAATTGGCAGTGCAAACGTGATTAAACTGGTTGCATAAATGGGCTATTTGGGGGGTGGCTAATGGTAAAATGTTAGTCCTCTTGTTTCGATGCTGGTAAATTATAAAATCGAATAGTTCAATAAAACTCACACGGAGTAATCTATTTCGTATACATACAGTTTATAGAGAAAAATAATTGGGGGGAGGGGGCTAATGAAAAGAGATTTGAGAGAAATGATCGGAAATTAACTAATACTGAATAGCCCCCCCCTCTATTCCTCAGTTTATAGTATGTTTGTTGATGACATCCATGTTTAGCATTTTTACACTTGTGATCAAATTTGATTGCTTATTTCTTACCATTTTTCGAAGTTTTCATTTATTTGTTAGTTTTATTTTTGACAAATTAGCCCCCCTGAGCATATGTTTCAAAAGATGTTTTAAATCACTATTTAGTCCACTCCAGAGCATAAAACAGTCTCAAAAGTGTTAAAACGTGTTTTTTTTTACCATTCTGCGTTTTGGTCGACATGCCAATGGGGGGGGCTATAGCCCCCTCCTAGCTACGCTACTGCTAACGAGCCATTTAAAGTTCAAAGAAACCTGACAAACAGATTTTTGCTGCAAAATACATTTTAATTCCGAGACACAAAATTCACAGTCACAATATATAATCATATTTAGAGCTTTGTAATTATTCTACAATAGAAATAGCGAAAAGTGTTTAAAACGAGAATTCAGTCAATTTGGAATTGAAGAAAAAACTTTAAAAAAATACCATAGGAGTGTAAGACAATTCACAAAACACTGTAATTTAAAACACATAATAGCAGCATATAACCACTCAGAGGCGCTAAAAAGCGAAACACTGTCAGTTACAGTGTCATGTCAAAATGCTAGTTTTTTACAATACACGGTTATTGAAAAGAAATCTTTAAAAATTGATAGCACAAAACTGTTTTCTTAGCTTGCATACGCAATAAATTTAGCAGTCCTGTTTGCAAATGTCTCAAATTTATAAAGCTACCAAAATATGCAATGTTGGATTGGACGATTTATTTAGTTACCAAGGACGGCAAACAGACGTTTAAAATTTGAAAGCAACAAAGTTAATGAACGGCAAGTTAGACCACCACTAAATATTAGCGGATTTGGCGACCAAAAGTTCAGGGCATATTACCAACTAGTCAGTTTTCGCTAAAATTAGATGAAACCCACAAGTCTTAAACCAGTAGGATAAAATGTGCGGTCTTTTTTTCGATACCGGCCTACAATCGGCCCGTTTCAGTAAGCGCAAACGGCCCAAAACTTGCAGGTTTATTAATAATTTTTTGATAAATGGTCCGACGTACCAACAAGAATTAAACTTTTGGCTTAGTGATTCGTTTTTTCGACCGCTGATTCTTCGACTCCCTTTTACTAGTTGAGGGGCTGTTAGGGGATGAAGATTGTTGAGGGGCTTTTTTGAGAACTAGTCCCGACTCAAAGGGGCGTGGGGCCGTCGTAACTACGTCATCGCCGTTCACGTCATGGACACGGCCCGTAACAGGCGAAATACGACCCCCAACGTAAGTACCCATATAGCGAGGTTCCGCATCACGAACACCCGTGTCTGCACTAGATTCTTCCATCGTTACAGTTGATTGATCACTGGTGACGTCAGATATGTCGCTCATTATCATTGGCTGCTGGTAATCGATTGACGCTTCTATATCGTCCAGCTCGTATCTCCAAAATGAAAGGTCCATTAGACCCGCTGATTTTCTTTGCTCTTCAAGCATTGTCCGAAAAGAGGAGTTGTTCTCGTTTTCGTTTGCGGATGGATACACTCCGTACGCTTCATCAAGGTTCCAAATCTCATCATCCGGAGTCAACTCCGCATCGGAGTTGGCCGGACATCTAGGACTCCGCTGTTGCCTCTCGTCATCACTTTCTCTGGATGTCGAATTAAGCTGGTTTCTAAAAAGTGATTGTCGCAAATAAGCACAACCTTTCAAGATGACAGGCCCGCAACTCTGTCATTGATAAGGGAAATTTTTTGGTTGTTATATGGGCCGACTCTGGTGCTTGCCGCAAGTTGCTAAACTGTGGCGCAGCAGTCATTCGACGGTTAATAAGTCTACCTAGCTAGCCTAGCTGACCAGAGGTAATATTCCTTGAAACAAAGACATGTGGTGTAACTCATGGGGTAGTTCTTATTTTTTGACTGTTTTTTTAACAGCTTTAATCTGTCGGACCATTCAGATTCTTTTTTTTATATTTTGGGCTTGTTTTTTTTTGCAAAAAGAACCAAAGCAAAGCAAAAATGCGAAGCGATTCGAACATTTTTCTTTTGCCCAATATTGCTTTTTTCATTTGCATTTTATGACCTGCTTGCGCGGAGCGCAGCGATTGGCCAAGACAAATGGCTTGATTATCCAATCAGATCGCTACTCCAAGGTAGCTTTATTGTAAATTGATTCACTTCAGTTTGGTTGAACACAATGAACAGCATTTAACAGGGTGAGTCACGGGAAATGGATGTTTTTAGAATGCCCCTTGCTTTTTTAGAGTAAGTGGTTAGGGGGTGATGAAGGTAGCCTTTAAACCTGCTTAAGATGCCATTTAGTTGGTCGCCATTTATTTACTTTTTACGTTAATTTTTGTACGTTAGTCATTAATTTTAAATTGCTTTTCTTGTTAATTTTGCTTTTAGCTTTAAGTTGCTTTCCCCCACGCTACCGTGGAGTCTTAAGCACCGTATATTTGCTTATGACACCTACGTGAAAAATGGTGAATCACGCGTGTGTGGGGGAGGGGGTGATGTGTGTGGAGATTTCTGAAACCACGCGTTTATGCTGCGAAACCCCGTACACTTGGAAAATTGAAGACTGCAATACGTGAAAATATCCAAGAATTAGGTGAAGAAAGTTTAGTGAAAGTGGAAGCTAACTGTAGAAACCGACTTCAAATTTTTGCTTATGAAAATGGCCATCATTTGTCAGACAAAGTTTTTCACTCACAAGTATTCCATAATGGCATAGTTTAGTGAATGTTTTGTGTACACTATTGAATTTTTGTTTAAATATTCGCAGAGTTTTGTCTTCCTTAAAAATATCCGTTTCCCGTGACTCACCCTGTACTTCGAAGTTTATTGGTTTGTGTGGTCAACGAGCACTACTTTTAGTAAGAACAGCACACAAGCTACTTTTGTCAGAAAGTTAAGGATTTGGTACTAAAAGTACACCCCAACCAAATAAAGTACATAAGAGTTTAGGTTTAGACTATATCAAATTAGATAGTAGTAACATTTACGTTCAGTCACTGAAACTGCGCTAATAGATTAACCCAAGACATTGCATGATGAAGAAAAAATAGACCCAAACGATTGATGGAGATGACTGCTCACCCTTTTTATAGGAAGCAGTGAATTTGGATTGTGGCCGGCTGTTCTTAAGTTTTCAGTTAAACTTATTTTTAATTTATTCTTACAAATGCTATATCAAATTAGATAGTAGTAACATTTACGTTCAGTCACTGAAACTGCGCTAATAGATTAACCCAAGACATTGCATGATGAAGAAAAAATAGACCCAAACGATTGATGGAGATGACTGCTCACCCTTTTTATAGGAAGCAGTGAATTTGGATTGTGGCCGGCTGTTCTTAAGTTTTCAGTTAAAATTATTTTTAATTTATTCTTACAAATGCGTTTTTCTAAATTGACAACAGAAGAGTGCAATTTTTGTCGATTGTCAAAATTGCAAGAACAAAACAGCAGAGTCCACTGATTTTTAACGCTAAAAGCTGGTTATTATGTTACGATAAGAAACTGAATTTACATAAATTGCTTTTTTTTAAATTTTCGCCTGTGTTCTTTGTTTTAGCACGTCGAAGCCGAAATTGTTTTGAGCAAAAATGATCCCCACGCTTTTATATAATGGTTCCTAAAAAAAATAGAGTTGTGCTAAGTAATAATACACTCTTAATAGCCAAATCAAAGATAAAAATGAACGAAATAACTTACAAAATTTCTTCTTCATCATCAGTATCATAAAGGGGAAAGTCCCTAGTCATATCAATATCGCTCAAGTGTAGAAGAACCTCGCAGAATTTGGAGCCCATATCTTCCAGTTCTCTGTTTTAAGAATCAATTTAATTTCAAGAACAGCTTGCATTTAAAGCAGTTTCAAATCGCCAACGTAGAAAATAAAAACCAACATTGAAGCTAATTTGAATTCAAATACAATACAAAGCAACATTCTGAAAATCCATTCTAACTTGGAAGTGTTTGTTTCATCGTGGCATTTGAAAAACGGAAACCATTTATACAAAAATATGTTATTTAGTGTTCAGTTCGAGTTGTTTTACCATCTGAAGTTAGAATTATAGAACTAACACAATTTCCAGGAGAAAGTGGCTTCATTGCAGAATCGAGAGCGAAAAGCAGTTCAGCGGATTTTAAATTTCCCAATCCTATGAGTTCTTCTTGCTTTATCAAAGCAGATCATTTCTACCATGTTTACGAACGAAATAGCTAACTATCATTAGACAACAACATTCCACCTTGTGTTAATTTGCCTTCCCCGAAGAGGCCCCTGGTCGCAACCACAGTATGTGCTCTCCATGGTGTAACTGCGTGCCACTCCAAATTCCTTCCACACCACAACTCGAGCTGTGGAGAGCTTCGTTTTTTCGACCACAAAACTACAATTTTTAAACGAAAACGGAGCAGCAAAACGGTCCAGCAACTTGGGCAATGTCTGAAAAATTCAAATTTAGCTCAGGATTTTGATCAACTGCGCAAGAACTGTGGAACACACTGTCATAATTTGATTCAACATAAAATAAGTGCTTTAAATTAAAAGAAAAACTACTTATAAAGCTTTCGACATAATAAGGCATTCACAGTGTTGCCGCAAAAACTGTAAAGTTTCTAGTCTATTGCCCGAGACTGTTTAAGGCTATTTTTACAAAACTTAAAATACAATTTTCACTATTACTCTTTCATTCACCTACTTTTTTGTACTTATTAAACAAAATTTGATGTGAAGCTTTTGCATTACTACTTACTGACTATTAGCAGTAAAAGAGCATTGCAATGCAATAGATTCTACTACTGTCCATTAAGTTTCGGTAAAGCACGGGGAAACCGTCCAGATATTTTCCATGACTTATCAATAAAATTCAAGGATTTTCCGGGACAGTTTAAAAAATCCAGAACTTTTTCAGGATGTGGCAACCATGCATTCAGGTACGAAGTTTTCTAATCTACCAAATTTTAGCTTTCTACAGCCTTCAATTCTCCAGGTATGACAGTTCAAACTTTCCTCTTATAAATTTTGCCAGTGCTACCAATCAAAAACTAAATTTCGAAAACATATTGCATATTCCCAACTCCAAACCACTGTTTCGCAGCAGCGTTGTTGTGAAAACAAAATGAAATTCATTTTACACCAATTCCTAAACCTAAAGTCATGGAAACACCAAACATGTGAATTATTTGGTTTTAAGCTGATGATGTCATAGGCCGTTCAAATTTTACACATAAGTTTGTTTTTTGATACCAAATTAAGAATGCTTAAGTCAAAACACTTGCATCACAAAAATGTCTTATGACGTCGTTTAGGTAAAATATGGGCCAAAAAATGCTGATTTCGAAAAGTGAATTCGGCAAACCACAAAATTGAGTTACATCCCGTTTCCTTATCAACTTCAGTTTTTCAAAAGTTACTTGTGAACAAATTTGATTTAAAGTCAAGTTGATTTCTTTTCTGAATGAACTTATCACGAAAAAAGAAGAGACATTCCCCTACGCGTAAAATAGGGTTAAGATATTGTGCAGAGCATGATATAATTTTACTGTTTTTAAAACACTGAGATCTGGATAGAAAAAAAAACAGCTTATTAAGTTTTAACGATTTGTGACTGCGATGTTTAAGGTCTACTCTTAGTTGGAGCTTTAAAACTTGCTCTCACCTTGTGACCTTGATCAAGCGGACCATCGGCAACTGTGTTAGTTTCTCCAGCATCAATCGTATCCTTACGGGAGCAGCCATATATAAACACATTCATTCTGCGTGAGTGTCCGTGATAATCGCAATAGACAAGAGGCGCTGAAATTAGAGGTAATTTTAGAAATTAGAGGTAATTTTAGAAATTATCGTTAAAATCATCTACAATATATTGGGCCATTTTGGCATGCATACGAGCTCCTTTCTATCACGTTCTGCCCATTTCGTAAAATGATGATGGGGAAGTTGAGGGAAAAAAACTAACTGCAAAATATCACAGTCTTCTATAATCTTTGAAGCGACAGCGAAAAATCGGAGCTACTCAGAAAATGACCATTTTCCAAGCTTTTCGGTTGACATTTAATTTCCTTCCAAGCCCAAGTGAATCAAATGTCAACCGGAAAGCTTGTTCCAAGCCACCAAGCAGAGATATTCATCGTAAGGCGTCTTATCCAAGGGCGCAACAACGTGACCAGATGCTGGTTGAACCCAGATCACGCGATCAGGTCGTCATGAAAACGAAGCCTTAACAAGACAGGACAAATTTATTTCATCGCTCAGTACTAGCACGAAGACGAAATTATATTTCGCAATCGTTAAAGAAGGCGACAGGGAAGTTACAAAGTACCTTACGGTCATCGAGTCAAGCAACCACCCTAACCTTTTCGGCCGTCGTGAAAACGAGGCTTTAACCTTCTTAAATGAGACCAAACACAAATCTAACACGGATAAAACTGTCGTAACCGCTGGCAGAATGACGCTTTTTATGACAAGCGCAGCTAGATATTCTGCCACAGTGATGCAATGAATTACTGTCAATCTGAAAAAGATTACAATTTTTTTTTTGTTTTTAAAACACACATCAAACCCCCACCTTTCTTGATGGAATAAAGATACTGAAGAAGTCCCTTGGTGTGATAAATGGTTGGGAAAAGGTTCGGTTGTGGGCTCACCCATGTTCGATTTAAATCTTCACCGGTGAGAGAGCAGCGGTGGCTGAAAAAGAAGTCATCATATAAGATCTAAAATGCATTGAAATCGGAAACAACCGCAAATGATTGAAAAAGTCGCAAACAATAAAAGCAACAAAACAGATCCTATTATCGATTAATTTAGATCTGCAACAAGATTACTTGTCATGAGCTCTTGAGATATGTTTACTGTTTATATTTGCATTTTGAATTTAGTTGTCTGATAGCCAAACATTGCCAATCACATCTTCAATGTTGTCACCAGAAATATATATCAAGTTTACTGGCTCATCTGGTGCGGCAGAAAAATTTTCTGCCCCACCACTTGAGCTAATTGTTTTCTTGCGTAGGGCAAAAAAATATTGTATTTGGACACATCAAAATAGTATATAGTTCAAAACAAAGTTAATTTTATCCAGACAGCACCATAAAGAAATTAAAAACTTGTTATTTTCTAGGCGACGAACTGAGAACTATCGATTAAATAAAAAGCACAATCAAACTTTGAAACTTTTATGTAATGCTCTGATATATCAAATTTGATTTGAAAATAACTATGACATGTTGCAATTTGTTCGTTTTTGTAAATTTGTTGGGAAAAAAATCCAATACTATAGAGCTCTAAGATTTGCCTTGGCCACGTGCTAAAAAACTTTCAGTAAAGGGGTAGTAAGTAAATAGAATGCAAGGGCCGAAAAGAATGTATATCTAGAGCTTATTAACTAAAAAAACCGTTAGTTTGTTCATTACCAAATTCTAATCAACGAACTAACTGTTTTCTTTTAGTAATGCTATGACTTAAAAGCATATTGATTGTCACAAACTTACTTTAATGCTAAATTTTATATCGACTTGCGCTGCAAAATTTTACTTTTTATGGTTAAGATTTAGACGTTATGATTTCAACAAATAAGCAAAAAAATTATGCTACAAACGTCATAAAGTTTAGCAACAAATGGAACACGAAAATGCAAGAAAATATAGGAGAGCCATCGATAAAACCTCTTCTTTTTTTAACTTACTGCCCATTAATAACTCCATCAGGATTTAGCATTGGGACAATTTTAAAAATATATTTGTTTCTTAGTTCATCCGCTATCGGCGCAAGAGGGTTGACGGCGTCATTTATTTTGGATGTTGGAGGAGTGAGGAGAAGCTTCAAACTTCCACGCATAGTCCAAGATGCATTTGCCTCCCCAGGGTGGACTCTGGCTGTCAGAAAAATGTAAGGGCGGGACTCTGTAAAAATTAATAGATTGTATTCTAGTTTACATGAACGAAACATATTTGATTTGGTTAAAAATAGCACGAGCACAGCCGAAGTTTAATTCTGATCACTTACGACGCTTTTCGATTTTAATACTGGAAAAAAGAAGTGACCGTTTCACCGAAAATGAGGAATTTTTATCCACGCATTTTTCTTTTGCTTTGTTAGGGGTTAAGATTAGGGTTCGAGTTTGGGGTTAGTTAAATGCGAGGATTTGAGATTGCGTTAACTTAGGTCAGAATTATAAAAAGTAGATGAAAATTTCCGGTTCTTTCATGGAAAAAATAGTCAAAAAAATCTTAATGGATATTAAAATCTAAGCTGAAAAAGTTTTCTTACAGCAACTACTCTGTTATATAATTGATTATGTTGTAAGTTTTTTCAAATTTTTTCGTAGTTAAATTTGTTAAAGCCACCAATCAGAAATTAATGCCGCAAATCGCAGACTCGACGCAGCAGTTTACGCACAAGAATAACATAATATTAAAAACAAGCAATCTATTAGCAATACAAAACGACCAAATGCAAAAAAGCAAGCAACAAAACTCACTTAATTCTTCAATGGCTTCTGCCTCCGAACAAGCGCCAGCAAAATCTGGCGGGGCTGTTATAGTGAGCACAGGCACGGGATTACCAGCTAAAGTGTAGCAGAAAGTTTGCTTGCGCACGTACATAGTGGTAGGGTCAATTTTCTCCAACAATTGTTGTAAGTCTAGCTGTAATAAAAGTGAATTTTATGTAGCAAAAACTTTATCTACTACGTAATAAGTTTTACAGAAAAAAGTCAATTAGTTGAGAGAATCTTGATTGAAGCAAAATAAGCAATCGCAATGCATCTAATAGAATTACAATCTCACGTCCGTGATGTCCAACTGGTTATGCCAACCAGCAGTCCAAAGCACTTAAATGCTACTGATTTCCAACCCCCTACCCCGGTAACTAAAAATCTTGAGCGAACTATGTGATTTTAATTATTGGCGAGAGCGTTTCTGCTTCAAGCCCCCAAAAGAACTTAAATTGTATTCACGATTCTTTCGCAAATTTTGGTCGCAACAGTGATCTGTCCTAAATGCATGCCAAAAGACATCAACCCTCCTCCGCTACTGGTTTCAACATCCATTTTACCGTACTGGTTCAACCATCATAACGCATCTTCCATTAAAAAAGACTTGAGTTTGATTTTCAGTTAGGAGCGCATAAAATCTGTGTCCACTGCAGTTTGCTAAATTGCAATTGCCATCGCAGAAAAAAAGCCATCTATTAGGTAATTACAATTTAAAAATCGCACACCAGAACTGGATTATCTCAAAATAGGATATTATGCAAATTCGGTACTTATTACGCATTTTTTCATAATTGAACATTAAAATGCATTGTGCCTCTTTGTTTTAGGCAAGTTAAACTTTTTCCGGGCAAGTAAGCATTTGCTATTATTTGCCCGACGAGCAAGTTGTTGAAAAAGTTAATAGCGACCCCTGATAAACAACACGTGAAGTGAACACTGGAAATAATGATGTCATTGCGACAAGCAGATGAAAATATGGGCAAAGGTACCTGCAATTTTGTGTAAGTGTACGGATAATGGTACGCGAAATAACAGGTGTCCTCATCATGCCGAAACGTCACAGTAAAGGTCAACGTAAAATAAGTCGACTTTTTGCTCCCTCCAGCGGAAGAGAGATTTCGAAGGAAATGATTTCGGTAGTAGCAAGTATCGTTTCCTATGCGGACCCACTGAGGTCGACCCAGCTTGGCTTCGGTCATGGAGTACATTACAGGTTGCATACCTAAAAAATATTAGTAAAATAAACTTCAACGTCTTGCAAAGATTAAAGATTGATAAGTATAAACAAAAACGCTTGTACTTGAAATGCTTTGAACGTTTTTGAGCCTAGTCATTTTGATCTAACACAACGTTAATGCATGCTTTTTGGCTTTAGTGTTACACATTGCATGTCACTTCATCTTGATTTTAACGCAGCTAATTTCCCATAACGAAGTTTCGAGAATGAGTGTTGCCAAGATTACAGTATATGTACTCGCTTAACCACTAATCCCCACTGAAATTCGTTGGAACGACTGAGCACTTCAAAAATTTCGACAAACGGCAATACATGATAACACTGTGTGATACAACTGCACTTTTCACAAGGAACCATCCGATATCTAAAAGTAGTCAAGACCCTGTCATCAGCTGACACTGATGATTTGCTCAGACTTGACTCCCGCAGGAAAGGATGTGAAGCTTCAATAGACCCTTATTATTGTTTACCGAGATTGAAAATACTTGAAAAACAATTTAATGATTTTTGTCGACTTGCCTTCGTTGATTACACTTCCCTTCTTTTCACAGTTGATAATGTTGAACCGGTAAGGTTTATCAGTTTTCATCTGGGATACTTCAAAGTAAAACCATTGAAAATGATGATTGCTGTTACAGTCAGGATTCAGTATCAAATCGTATTCATACTCACGAACCTACAAAAATCGCAATGAGCGGAAAAATCGCACAATCCGAAATTTGCGCAAGCCATAAAGTGCTTTGTATTTTATTCTTTAACTAAGAGTGGTCTGTAAAGTAAAAAGCCCAAACAAAGTTGTTGTTTTGCTTATTCAGCCTCCTGTCACAGGACAGAGACAGACGCCAACTATTGGACTATACGTACCCTTTTCATCGCGGTGACTACTTCTTGCTTGGAGAATCCGCACTTGCTTAGGAGTTTCCTGTGATCCAACGTCCTGTGCATTTCTTCGAATTTTTGTCCGCTGATTTGCTGCTTGTTCGAAACCACCAAGCAGAGACAATCATTGTAAAGCGTCTATCCAAGGACGCAACAACGTGACCACGGAGCGGGTTAAACCCAGATTATGCAATCAGGGTCATTGTAAAAACGACATCTTTGCCTTCTCGGTCACGCTGCCGACTAAAGTTAACCTACGTGAAGCAGGAAAAAATGCTAAGCTTTCGAAAAAACTTTCACGTCGCACACAGATTCAAAACTCATGCGAAAAGGACAAGCCGCATTATCCAAATAGCCGGTTTAAGCTGAAATATGCTGCAATTGCTTACACTGACAGCCTACCGTCCGACGCAATAACGCAACGCTTTCTATTTGCGTGAAAAAGAAAAACCGAAGCCTCGCATTACTTGCGACATAGAATTGCCAAAAATGAAAACCTCGCGCTTTTTCCGTTTTGGCAAGGCTACCACCTTCTTTATGAATAAGTCTCGAGACTATTATCACTGAATAAACCAGATACTCCTCGAGATTGCATTTATTGAAATTGAGAACTACTTAAGGTAATAAAGAAGTGTCACAAATCTTGTTCTACTATTCCCCTTATTCGTTAAAATAGATTTAATCCGTTTGACTCCGTACCATAGGTAACTCGACGTTTCGCAATTTCGAGACATCAAAAAAGGATGACTTATGCAAAATCATCCTTTTCTGATGTCACGAAAGTTCGAAACTCATGGTTGCCAATGGTATGGAGTCAAACGCATTAAATCTATTTTGGTGGATAAGAGGAATAGTGCAACAAGGCTTGGGGCACCTCTTTATTACCTCTAGTAGTTGTCATTCTTCAATAAAACTGATCTCGAGCAGTATCTTTTAAAATTTTTAATCTTTTTAGTTCTTAATTTGTTCTTATTTTTATTGAACTTGGACCATTTTTCTTTAATGGGAGTTTGATGCTTTTAAAAACTACAGAGAATCATTTCGATCAAAGATGTCATACTAACTTGAAAAGCTGCTCGGAGATTTCCGCTTTCAAAATGGGAGTTAAATTGAAGAGTTTGAAATTGAGGTGTGTCTCCACTGGATGCAGTAGAACATGCTGATCTTCTTTCAGCTATGGAACTCAAAGATGAAAGACTGCCGCGACCTGATTTTGCTTTTTCTAAGTACACTCCTGGCCAGGTATCGTCTGAGACAGATGCTGAACTCGAATCGGGGTCTTGAGATGGAAGTTTAACCACCAGCCCACTTTTTGGCCGCCTTATTAAGCTCGGTGATTCGCTACTAGTTTGGCCGGAATTCGGGCGTCGATTTCCGGCCAACACCGCGTCGTTCATCGGAAGATCGGACGGAGGTTGTATGTCGGCTTGAAACAATTGGCCATTCTCGGCAAAATTGATTTGCATTCTGCCCAGCGTTCTGTCATCATTCGTATACACCAGTTTATTAACGATATCTTCAGGAAGCAAAATGCGAGCTAAATCCTCAAGAAGTTTGGCACGAATTAATCTAAAAAAATGCTGAAAATAGGATTCAAAACGAAGCATAACAGCGCAAGCACTTCCTAAGCTAACAAGAGTAAAAAGACGTTATTGCACATTTACAATAATTACTTTCATAAACTATTATACAAAATAATACGAAAAACAAAATCTAAAAAATATCACTAGGCATCAATAAAGCTTTCGACACTGTCAATCAAAAAAAAAATCTACTAACCACTTACACAACCTTATCAATTCCATACACCATTGTCATATGAAAAAAGGAATCTATCGTTCAATCAGCGTTCTGGCGGACAAAGTGTTTGCTACTGAAACAGCTGTTTCAAGTTCGATTCCTGGTCAAGGCAAACCAAACGACTAAAAATTAAAATTTTCTGATTTTTTGCTTGGGAGTTTAAGATTCAAAGGAAGAGTGCTAAGTCACTACCATATGTGATACATGACGTTGCTTCAATTTTTCATAAAAAATTCCGCCAGCATTTAAAAAACAACTTCCAACTCACTTTTGCAAATTTTTTTTATTGACTTGTTTCTCAGATGTGTCAGGGGCCACACTGCCCCAAGCATCCGCTTCAGACAACTGGTTAATCAATTCTTTCACGGATTTGACGTTCGAAGCGACTTTCTGAATCGCTTCAGCAGCCTCCATTCTCACATTCGCCATTTCTGGAATCCAAACCACAAAATTTCACAATGATGATAAAAACAAACGTAATCAGTGCTTACTCGTTGGTTAAGCGGTTGAAAGGTTTACCTAGATCGTATGGGCTGATGGTGCAACTAGACTCCTTCCAGAGGGGTCGGAGAAGGAAGAAATTTCGCTGAGATTGAACAATCAAGATACACTTCAAGGTCAGGACCAGTGGTCAAAGATTGAGTCAAATAGCTTTGTGAGAGCTGGGGCAGAGCACTCGAGGATAATATGATTAAAATCCTGAAGGGAATATCCACCAGAGCTACAGAAAGAGTATTTCTTAAGGCGGGGCCAGCATGAGAGCGAAAATTCTTAGGGCGAAAATGCTTCGCTGTAACGCGAATAACTCTTTTAAAAACTCTATTAAGCATATACTGTAGCTTCGACCTGTATGAATAAAAATTAGTTGCATGCAGTACTGAAAAGTGGACACAAACAAATAAAATTTGTCAAGGAAAAAATCAAGAAACGAGCAAAAAGAAACTGTTAAAAATGTAATAAAGTTATTTTTCAAACTACCTGCTCTAGTTGATCCAGAAAAATTAGTGTGTTCCAACTCCGACGCTACCATACAGGAAGGTGGAAAGAAGAAATCAGAATCATCAGATAGACGACCTAAGTAATTCACGAGAAATCAAAGCATGACAGAATTGCTCTGCTGATACTACTGGTTTTAACGCGAGCAGTGATTCAACTGATAAAGCAAATATTCCAGCGAAGAAGAGTCGATGAGCGTTTTCTCCAATAGCATATCGGAATGAATGTATAAAAGATACAGCTTTAACTTTATAAATTCTGTACGATAGTTAACAGGTTGTCTTTACCAGAACAAAGAAATTTAGCAGCTTCAAGTTAAATTGCCACCTATCCACCTGGTTACCAAAGACGGTGGAAGCTTCTAATTCACACGGCCATTTTCAACACTGCCGTGCTCCTTATACTAAGCTTACGTTTTATTATTTGCCATGTTGAAGTGGCAAAGAAAAATGTTTCAAGATGATTCAAAGCTAAATTATCTCGCATTATGTCACCTAAGCCTTTAATTTTGGTCAACTTTTTGCAAACCAATTTATACCTGTGTCCGTAGAAAGCCGTTTATCCGAAGAAACCAAAGAATCTCTGGTGTACGATAAGCGTGAAAAACTTCCGAAATCTTTCTGAAAAACAAATTAGTTTGACAGTTGGTGAGTTTTTTAAGAATTAGAAAGGCATTTTAAAACTTTAAATAAAAAATCAAGTGTCATTATATTTGCTGTTAGTTACGCCTTAGTGTGTAACGAGTTAGCGGGGTCGATCTCCAAGTTTCCCGTCCGGAACAGTGGCGTCGCTAAGGGGGGGCAGCCCGCCCCGGGTGTCACCATTTTGGGGTGACACCATTTTATAATACCAAACAAGAAAGCAAACCAGAATATCGTTAATATCACTGGAAACGCTTAGCACACCGGAATGGACAAAAGAATGATTTTCAGCTGCTTTTGAAACATTTATTTAGAGGAGAGGGGCGCTAATTTGCCGAAAACGTAAATTACAAATTAGTGAAAACATTGAAAAATGCCAAAACTCAGCAATCAATTTTGATTGCTTGTTGAAACATACTGAATATAGGTTTTATCAAAAAAAGACATAAGCTCAAGAAAAGGGGGTAGTTATTTAATATCAGTTGATTACCAATCCCTTCGACTTAAATATCGTTTCATTAGCCTTTCCCCCCTTTCCCAAATTATTTTTCTCTGTTAAGTAGAGACGAAATTGATCACTCCTTGCGAGTTTCATTGAACTATAAGATTTCATGATTTAACAGCTTATAAACAAGAGAACTGAAATTTTACCATTAGCCACCTCCCAGATAACCATCGCTCATTTTTGCAGCCCAGTTCAATCGTATTTTTACACTGCTAATTTTTATGCCACGTTTTAAAAGGATTAATTTTTGTCAAAATATAGACCTAAAATTCAGTTATTATCGCCCAAATAAAATAACAAAATTTTTGAGCGCTAGCGGCTCCGCCCCCAGACCCCCGTGCCTATGACGGCTGGAGGCGTTGTTCTCCAACCTCCAGTCTTCGGCAAATAGAGGATGTTCCACAAATCCCCGAAACAATCCCCCCCCCCCATTGTACATTTCTGGCTGCGCGTCTGAATCTCATCATGTTTTTGCACTTCTAATTTCTATGTCATGTTTTGAAAGCATTAACTTTTATCAAAATAAGCTTAAAATTAAGTTATTTTTGCAAAACAATATAAATTTTTTGAGTGCTGGGGGCCCCACCCCCACACCCCCGAAACGCCCCTTTCTCCATTGCAGATTTTTGGTTACATGTCTGTTACGAGACATATGCTGCTCATGCTTCCAAGTTTTAGAATCTTACAATGATGTTTTTGAGCTAGTCAAATAACAACCGCTATCTACAGTAATGAAGTAGTACCGCTATCTTTCAAATATAACCTTTTGCAGATTACTATACATTATGAAGGGTGACACCACGAAATTCCGCCCAGGGTGTCACCATCCATAGCGACGCCACTGGTCCGGAATAAGCGTCACAAAGCTTCATACAAAAAGATAGTGCAAGGATGACGAACGGTCGGAAAAACCGGAGTTGTAAACGGTCCTCGGTCCGACTATTTCAAACTGTAATCCGAAAATATAAGCCACCCCGAACCCAGAGAAAATGATCAAGCACAACATAGGACCATAAAAGCCGAAAGTTAAGTCTAAAAATGTAGTATTAAATCATGGCGAAATGCTCCTTTCTTTTAAATAACTTTAGTCTACTGTGACTTAATAAAACTACGCCTTGACTAATTGTGATGCAATACTAATAATTTTTTAAGCATAGCCAACTCAACAACTATGCAGTCTTCATTCACAGCAACAGCAAAGTCATTTTGATCATATACTTTATAGCGCGTACCAGACCCAAAATTTTGTCAATCTTGCCCGAACCAGACACCAAAAACGCCAGGCCCGACTCTGGGTAACACTGAGTTAGATTTGACCAGCCCAAAAATGAAAAACCTACTGTACCAGAGTCAAGCACAAAAACTACTTCACCAACTAGGCAGTTTTTACCGGAAACAAAAAAACAGAAAAAATTCACTCACATTAGCTGAGGTACTTCCAGTTCCATTTCGTCCTACGTTATCCGGGAAGCTGCTAGCAGATCGTCGGACGTCATAACTGCTAAATTTGTTGTTACCAGGTTGATTCGGTTCGATTAGGCCAACATCAGACAAACTGTGCAAGGGATTTCTAGACTTGGGAAAGGCGGATAAAGCATCAATTTCCTCGCCAGTGTGAGGCCTTGTTCTAGCTCGCTGCAACCAACCTCCTTTAGACACCTGTAATTTAAAAACTGATTCGTGGCCTCGTGGATAAAGCGTCGGATTAGAAACGCTAGACTAGGGTTTGATTCCCGCTCGGGTCAAGCCAAAGACTACTTAAATGGATATTCATGGCTTCTATGATTGATTTTAAACAATAAAAAGGGACAGTGTAAAGTCTTCATCGTGTGTGGTAGACTTGGTGTAGACTATGTGTCACTGTAACTACAATTTCATCGATTCCGTTATTTTATCAGGTCCGCTTTTCTGTTACCGTGTTAAGATTTTGTTTCCTTTTTTTTTTGGAAACAAATCAAAAAGTGTACAATGTACATGTTCTCGATTTAAGGTAAGAAGCATGTAGGTTCTCGAAAGAGCATGCAGGTTCTCGATTTAAGGTGAAAAAAATACAGAAGGACTGAAATTTCACTAATAATTCAACAAAAAATTATTCATTATATCTTTGGCCGGTTCAAAGTTGTGCAATATTATCGATTGGTTAGAAACCAAGCCAAAAATCGGTGCTGAAATTTTTTGTCACATCGCAGTTTACAAGGTAAATAAATTAGTTATAGCGAAAATGTGACAAGCAGAGTAAGACAACTTTTCTCGACAAGTTAACCAAAATATCTAGATTCTAGCACTCCAAGTATTACAAACGCTACGAGAAATTAAAAATTAAACATGCACGAAGATAACACCTGGCAAAAAAAGTTTAATGCTCACTTGAAAATCGGACAGCTCGGGAAAAAATTCTTCGTACATTTTCAACTCCTCGTTGGTGCGTGCCGCCGGTTTGGGTCGGAAATCTCGGGCCAAGCTATCGCTCGTAGCTGACACCTACAATAAATGTAAACAGTCAGTTTGGAAACGCGGCTGTAAACTGGCTAACCAGGTTTTGGTGCGACCGGTTTTGCGCACGACGTTTCGACACAGCCGGGTAAGGGTTTTATGTCGAAAGGTCTTACAGTTACAAATGAACAGCGTCAAAACGTCTCGAGCCATACCAGTTGCGCCAAAACGTTGCCATTGAACCAGTCGCGTAAAAATGTCGCGGATTCTTATTTGTCACATTCTCCAACAATTTTGAAAGTACAGTAGAATTCGCCTAGATCAACTTTGGCTCTATCGATAATCGGAACGACCGACGCTCGCGTCGCGTGTTCCTCTGTTTTTACTCGGCCATTTTCCAACTAACGAGTGCGAAATTCCAGGCTTTTGCTTATAACTCGAGAACGGTTGGGTCTAGCAGCATGAAATTTTGACAGCAGTTTGAGATTAATGAGTTGTATGTTTGTAGCAAATTTCGAGGCAATAGGTCACGTGACTTCGGTTTTAGAACCAGAAAACCGCCCGCAAGTTTGGCGTAAAAAGCGGTTTCAGTCAAAAACGGCTTAAGTACGGCAAAAAATATTTCATAGGGTTGGTTATATGTCTCAAGATACCCTTTCATCCCAACCAACCCACTTTTGGCCGCGATGAGGTTTTTTTTTTTCCTTTTTTTTCTTCCGAATTTTTGTACGCTCTTCTTCTCCTAAACCACAACACATCGAAATCTAATTTTTGTGTAAAGTTGTTGAGCTGCAAATGCAATTTTTTCTCCCGAAATGTTTTGGGGCAACTCCACCGGGAACCCTCCCAAAATGGGGCCCCAAAAAACCCATTTTTTGAACGGCTCAAGCTAGGGTGCTAGTTCTTTTTGATATCAGTAGATATTTAACAGACAAATATTTTGACATAGTTTGGGGGTGCCACCCCCCCGGGAACCCCCAAAAATCAATTTTTTGAACGGGTTAACTTAGAGTGCCAGTGTTTTATGATATCAGCAGATATTTAACAGATAAATATTTTGACATAGTTTGGGGGTGCCACCCTCCGGGGACCCCCCAAAAATCAATTTTTTGAATAGCTCAACTTGGGTGCCAGTCTGTTTTGATATCAGCAGATATTTAACAATCAAATATTTTGACATAGTTTGGGGGTGCCACGCCTCCGGGGACCCCCCAAATGGATCCCTAAAAATCAGTTTTTGAACGGCTCAAGCTAGGGTGCCAGTGTTTTATGATATCAGGAGATATTTAACTGACAAATATTTTGACTCTACTTTTCTGGAGGTTCCATAATCAGATATTTTTGAATAATTGCTGATTTTACAGTAGACAAAAAGTACTTCTGAGCGTCACAGCATTAGCTATGCGTCGGTCGTTCACTGGGTTTGCTGGCAAACTCCCATCTAGTTTTTTATTGGTTCAGGCGAAATTTCAATATTTTACGTGCATTTGAGTTCGGCATATCGACTTTGCCTATATCGTTGGTTTGTCTATATCGACACTTTTTTGTCCCCCAGAGGATTTTACTCACATATAGCGACATTTATAGCTCTTCTTTTCACTTCTAAACGTTTTAATTTCCTCTTCTGATTTTAAGTACAGTAGCTTACTGTGTAAATGAACCGTGACAAAAAGGATGTCCGCAGTTGAAAATACCGGGCGCGCACTGTGAGGTTGTTGGCTTGTTGAGCTTTTATTACAAAGAAAAAATACTGTTCAAAGTAAGCCGGTATTTTTCCGTATTAAACGCAGTCTTCGAGCATGTTGCGTGTAGTTACAACTGCCATTATCTTTGCGATCTTGTTAGCGTGCTCTTAGCCAAGTGAACGCAAAAACACAGTATTAAGCAGCTACGTTGATTAGAGTGCACATTTAAACTCTTGCTAGGCCCTTACACAGAGCTGAAATCTAATCTAGAAGCAAATTATATTGATTCGGTAAAATCGATATTGACACTTTGTTTTTATCCTCCTGAGGTGTCCAAATAAACAAATTCTACTGTAGTTCACTAATCAAAGGTATTGGAATTATATCTAGTCGCAAACCAAAGCATCTGAATTTGAGAAATAACGGCGGACACTTTGGTCCCCCATGGACAAGATGGCCGCTGACAAACATTTTCAACAGCCGTTTATAGAAATGTAATGAAAGGACAACAATATGGCGACACATAGTTGTTTTGTCTATTCATTGCGATATTACAACTCACCGATGTGCCGGATTCTCTTCTTTTGGTTAATGTTTCGCCTAAATCGTCCGACTCGTCATTCGTCACGTTGCTATCGTTCAAGTCTTCATCGCTATCGACTAAAATTAAAACCAAAAATAAAAGTCACAAGTACAAACATTATGAGCAAGTTGGCAGCGTATAGACAAGAGCACAAGAACCTTTTGCTAAATTTCCAATTTTTGGCATTTGGATCAAAAATCAACACAAATTATACAAAACTAAATTGTCAAATAGAAGCAAGCATCACGCAAAAAGCATCTTTAGAGCCAGCACAAGCATTTCAATAAAAATTTGTACTATAAAATTAATAAAAATGCATGCAATGAGCATACTTTAAAGTGTTTACCGTAAATTCTTACGCAAAAACTAGCAATTGCTGTTAACTTAGGTGGAAAAACTTTTTATGAAAAAGAAAATTCGCATTCATCAAATTTGATAGAATGCTTACCTCAGCGAATAAAGATTGGAGTAATGCCACCTAGTATTAGTAAATTTGACCATTGAAGGTAGCCCCATAACTCTCAGCCACAAACTTGCATTTTAAATAGCTTAATGGATTTAATGACAAGGCGAATGCTGCCAAATTAAATTTTAATCCACAGCTATGATCACATTATATTTGGACAACAGCAGCTATTTTAAGAAGCAAAGCATTGAAATAAACATGAATTAATCGACCAAATATAGCAGATCCATCAACAAATTGCATATCAAATGACTGAAAGTTTGTTTTTTTGCCACGAATATGCGGAAACTAATTACTGCGAATTACCGCAAATGCATTCATTAGTAGTTTGAAGAATGACTGCACTCATAAATGACTAAAGTGGTTTTGACCAATCACGCATATTCATGCGCGGAGATGTGGATTTCATTTAATCGCAGACGTTGAGCATTTCTTTTCTTTTCTGCATTTATATCGAAAAAATACCATGCGTAAATACGCATGGTCGGAAAAACCGGACAAAAATATTGAAAATCGGTAAATCTCTACTAAGTAGGCCCAGTGTTGAAATTAAGGCAGGGCGTTTCAAGTTAAAGATTGACGAAATTTCAGGCCTTATACGTACCTTATGTTTTGAGCTTGATACTTTCTTAATCAAAATAACTTTGCAATGTCACATATAGACTTCAATAAAATATAAATAGGATTATTAGTGATGAATTATTGCCAGAAGTTTTATTTTGTCACAGCAGACTAATTAAGTTATTTAAACGAAAAAAGTAATTAATCATAAACATTTTTTAGATCCAACTTAATTTTTAGGCTTTTTAGGGCCTGCTTTGGACTTCCAAATAATTTTTCGGGATCGAGCTAGAACTAGTCGTCCCGTTTAAACCTCTGATTAAGCCTACTATCAATTATCACATTCTTACGGAGAAGATTGCTCGATGATTCAGTTGAATTCGATCGAGGTCTTATTCCGGGGAGCGGAAAGCCGAATGAACATCGAGTGTTGGTGATCGGTAACTTCATCTTCAGCTGGCATCGACGAATGATTATTATTGCAACGCTGAAGAATGACTCTACGGATTTATTACTTGGATCCACTAAAAAACATGAACACATTAACCTGAAACGGTAAACTTGGGTTTGATTCCCAGTCGGGTCAAACCAAATATTAGAAAAATTGGTATTCACAGCTTCCCTACTTGACGTTCAGCAATGAAAGAGACAGTGTGAACCTCCACCGTGTGTGGTAGACAGGTGGCAGCTTGACTCGAAGACCGAAAAGTCACTTCGCTTTCTCCTAGGGATCCTAGCTAAGGCAACGTGGTAAAGAAAGATGTGATCACAATTATTGTTTCTTTTAAAGATGGACTTGAGTAATTATAATGCATCTTTATTTATCACGTTGCGTTGCCAGAAGACAGTAAAGAGATCTTTCGGCTTTCATGCCAAACTATCATTTGACCATCTCTCCACCAAACACGGTGGACTCGGCGGAGGCTTCACTCACATTGCTGTCCCTTTCTATGGTGAACGTCCAGCAGGAAAGCTGTAAATATCAATTTTTATCGTCTTTGGTTTCACACGACCATCAATCAAATCAGAGTCTGCCGTTTCAGCAGCAGACACTAGATTACTGATCTTTTTTTGTAGTGTGCAATCACCAAACAGCTTTCCCACTGTGACAGTTGAATGCAAACAAATATGCATCCTTTGATCCATAGCTAAATTCGACGCTTTTTGTATATATCAGCAGGTTTAATCAATCATGCATTAAAAAAACCTACGTCGGACAAAGCACCTAAGGGTCTTTGTTTGATGAATATGGAAAGAGTAAGATAATTCAAGCCGACCAGTTGGTCGAGCGGTAACGCGTTTGTCCCTGGAGCGGGAGGTTGAAGGTTCAAACCTCGGGCCGGTCAGATGAGACACAGTGATGCCAACGGCTCGCCACCACTGCGATGCCCGCAGGCGCAATGACGCGGAGATCACTCAGAAACTCGTCACACACTTCGGCGTACTACAGCGAGTATAATGAAAGATTTAAGATAGTTTTCAAGGTAATTCTGCCAATTATGCCAAAGACAAGCTAATACACAAAGTTTACTAAATCAAATTAATGCAAAAGCAATGCTTAATTTAATAGGCCATAGGGCATTAGTACTAGCTTCCAATCTAACTAAATCTTGTTGTAAATTGCAATTACATTTTATTTAACAAGTTGCCTAGGCCAGAAGACTGCAAAAGGACCTTTCCATCTTCGAGTCAAGCTGCCACCAGCCCACCTGTCTACCACACACGGTGGGAACTTCACTATCCTTTTTCTGCTAAACGTCAAGAAGGGAAGCTGTGAATAGCAATTTTTATAATCTGTGCTTTTACCTGTCGGGAATCGAACTAGAGTAGACGTTTCAATAGCAGACGCTCTATCCAATCGACCACTGATAACTAATTGCATGGAAAAATCTTTTCGGGTCATTACCACAAAATCCTAATCAATTCTAAAATGGCTAAAGAACCAGTTTCTATGATATTAAAAAACTAAAATCAAATATTTTGTTATTCTCGCTGTATTACGCCGAAACTGTAACGAATTGGCCGGGCCCATTTCCGCGTCATTGTGCCTGCCGGGAACACAACTCCTTTTAAAAAATGTCGCAACGGCAGCGAACCATTGGCAACAATGTGTGCGATTTGACCAGCCCGAGATTTGAACCTCATACTTCCCGCTCCAGAGACAAACACGTTACCGCTCGACAAAAAAATTGCAGTAAAATTTAAAAGATTTCATTTATAAAATTGCCTTAAAAGCGTGCTAGTTTACCTCCTAAATAATCTTTGCATGTCTTGTATAAAACCAACAGTCCATTACTGTCAGTAAATGCTTTTCGACCGATTTCTGAAAAAAAAAAATTGCTCATAAGTTAAACGGTTAGCTAGCTCATCACGAATATAAACATCCGATCCACGTACAAAAATCACACTGTTTTAATGCCAAAGCAAAATATGACCAACTTCAAGCAACACACTCGCAAAAAAGTTGTTTTATGTGTAAACTGCTCTGGCACTACTAGAAAACGTTAATCGCTATTACACGTCGCTAAAAGGGTATGTTATGTTGAACCATTATTATGTGTTCGGCAAATTTTATTTGCTTTAGTTTCAAGTCGTTTTTACGAAATCGGCAATAGAATTCTTTAACAAGATGGGGAAAAGATTAAATATTCCAGTAAACATTGCATAAAATGGCAGCAACACAAACAACTAATAGCTTAGAACTGTATCTGCGTAACCATAACCAAAGATTTTCAACAAATAATCATAGATACACGACTTTGTTATCCATTGTTTAACAAAGTAAATCGTCGATTTCGGCACCAAAAAACAAAACATTAAAAAGAACGCTAGTTATGACAATTATTTGCAAACGTTGGAATTTAATTGCACTTGTTTTTCATTTCGAACTTTAGAACACTTGAATTTATTCAATGATGAAGGGTTTGACGATAACACCAAAAGTGAGCTAAATGGAAAATCTAAAGCAGAATAATTCAAATTGAAAAAGATTACTAATCTACTGTATTTTGAACACTTGAATTTATAAAATGACTGATTTGTCGCTGCGCTGTCAGATACACAAAATGTGAAATCAAGCATTAGACTGGAAATTTAAAAACTGTTGTTTTTTTCTAGTTTTTATTTTAATATTGGGTTTTGCTAGAGTCAAGGCATGCTTTACAACTCAATCGCATAACGCCATTAAGCTTTTTTTTGGGCACTTAACAATTTAAATTCCGAATGCCCTTTCAGACAAATGTCCAGAACGCTTTGAACAAGAATCAAACGGGGTTTCTTAATCGGCAACATTCAAAGTCAGATCACTTAACCACTACGCCAAGGCAAGTAAAAACCAAATTTATTAACAAAAACTTACTTAAAGACACAAGGTTTTTCATCACATTAAGAAGAGATTTTCGAATTGCGCAGTGTCGGTGATACTTGAAATCGTGCTTGTGGTAATTCTGATGTGTTTTAAGCAGATGTGGCATTATTCCTAACTTGAGAGCACGGCCGGCATTCGCCTCTGTACAAAACAATACACAATAGGAATTACACGATAAGTACTATTAAGAACAGCAGGGTAAATAAAATGCCTAGCTTTCAAGGACACGCTTTAGGTATCGGCTTACAAATTTATAACACACCAAAAACTTACTCGAATAGCGAACTAGAAGATTTAGGGTTGCATAAGCGTTTCTGAAAACAAACAAACGATTAACTTCTAAGACAAGGTGAGTTAAAAAATATACATACGCATTGCAGTTACAATATCCTAAATCCAAGTAATATTTAAAAACAGAAAAATTGAAATAAATACCTAAATCAATACAGTTTCGAGGATGAGCTCGAGTTATTAATGGCAGATCTCTAATCAAAGCAACGTTACTGCAATGTTTTTCGTGAGTGATTAGTTCATTGTTTATCAATTCAAGCTTACTTTATACGGGGGTAAAAATGCTCCTTTATCTAACTCCTAAAAAAAATTTATGGAAACACCAAATTTGGCATGCGGATTGGTGTTTACCAATTTGCTTTAGAAAAATGGGTTTTGAGTTGATGACACCATCATAGTGACGTCACGGTCATATTTTTAAAAAATGACGTCATTTTTAGATGACCTCATTTGCGGTTCAAATTTTGCACACATAAGTTTGTTTTTTGTTTAAAATGCTTAAGTCAAAGTAGTTACGTCACAAAAACATCTTATGATATGGGCCAAAAATGCTCAATATTTGGAAAGTGACTTCGGTAAAGTTCAAAATTGGAAAACTTCCTGTTACCTTAGCTACTTCAAATTTTCAGGTTTTTACTGTAAAAATATTTGACTTAAAGTCAAGTTGATTCTAAATAAAAGTATTTTTTCTGAACGAATTTATCACAAAAAGAAATGAGAGGCCCCTCCCCCGTGTAAAATAGGTTTAACTATCCTTACAAAATGATAAATTTGGTTGAAGAACTGAAAACGGGCAAAATTTGCTGTAAAGCGTTTTCCGAATTTCGAAACATCTTAATTGAAAAAGCAACTCAATAACAGAAGTTTCTTTTACGGCAAGCAGTCAGTCAGTGCTCACATAATCGTAGTGTAAATCTTGATGAAAAATTTTTTTAATTTACAACTGTAAAAACAGTAATTACTTAAAACTGAAGATAAGTTGCTGAAGCGTAGGGCGGCAACATTAAGCAGTAGGAAGCGGCAAATGCTTTGTTGTATGAAGTAACGGACGTTACAAGGTTGAGCATAAGCCAATTGACGTCAAGTGTAGCTTGCCTAATGATGCGTGGTTTACTTCTAGGTTTACAAACGTTTCCGCCAAATTTTGCTTTTACTTTCATTTCGCTGAAAAAAAAAGGCTGCTTGCACATGTTTATAGTTTAGCTTGAGCGATTTCCGACTATGATTGCTTTAAAAGCAATTTTCGCTTTGCTTTCACTCTAAACAAAGGGTTGTTTATATTTTGCATGCATATAACAGTATTGAATTTTGTCCAAGCCCGATATTTTAAACCATACTGCACAACAACGAATGACTTAAATTCACACAAACTCTTGTTTATGCTCAGTGCGACGAGGCAATTTGATTTCAACTTAAGTTTGCACTTAACATAAAATTTTTTCAACAAATTTTTAGTTTTTGCTGATTAAAAATCGCAAGAAAGATTTTTGGTCGAGCATACAAACTGTGAAACATGTGGAAACGAGTTTCAGAAAGATAACTTTTCCAGACAACCTGGACTGCATAAAATAAACGAAAAATAGTGGAGGCAACCAATCAACAGAGCCGAGTTCGATTCCAAGTCGAGCATGAAGTTGACAAAATGCCTGAATTACCTAAATAACGCGGTAGGTTTGATTCATACTCATTTAAATGAGACTTCGCGCGCGTCCGTAGGACTTTTGGTTAACTCGGGCCATCTTAGATAAATAAGCATCAAAGTTTATTTGATTTGGTTATAACCAAAAACGAGTTAACGTAGAAAGTTTGATTTTTTGACACAACATGAGGGTAAATAAAAGCGTTATGCATATATCATGCCAAATTTGGGGTCATAAATCACGTGACCTAGCACAACTATCACAGTTTTGCCAATGTTCGACATGAGCGAAACTTATGGATAATAAAACTTGAAGTTATTTCTTTACGATTTTGAGAGTTTAAGTCAAAATGGAGAAACTCAACTTTGAAAGTCAGGATCCAATCAGATTTAGATCTTTTAGCACTTAACTTTTTCACTCAACACAAAGTTGAACTCAAGTTTACACTAAAGTCAAACCTGACCTTACATTCGCGTTTGTAATAAGAGCAATTATGCTCAGTTTACACAAATAACTACTAACTGCAGCGACAAAAGCTTTAAGGTTTAAAGTTCACCGCTTCTTGCTATCAAAAATGACGACTATCCGGCAACACTGATCATAGGGCCAGCGCATGATACTCCTGGCGCCGTCCGCACCTAAAAGTCGTAGACAAACTTTTCGGTCCAAGAGAGCGCTGCCGTTTACTAAAAGTAGTTTCAAGGCATTAGAGGTTACAATACTCACTTCAAAGGAACAATTTGTTTTTTCGAAAGGGACACCACGATGCGATACATCACGTGAACAGCACCTGCTCTTCCAAGAAGAGCTGCATTAGTAGAAGCTAGAAAAAAATTTAATGTTTAAATGTTCAAACGTCAAAACAACACCATTAAATTATTATCAAACTTTTTAAAGTTAAATGTTAAAAAAGACAAGAGTATATTGTTAAAAAAGATACAAGTAGAAACTCTTAAACTACACAGAATAGCAGGCAGAACTCCAAGCAATCAATTTTAATGAAAAAACAAGCTTCTACTTACAAGTTAAAGCAAGTTTGAGCACGTTTAACGAAACTGGCAAAAGCCTGGATTGACTTGAATGAGT
Source organism: Trididemnum nubilum (assembly GCA_963965965.1). Classification (NCBI taxonomy): domain Eukaryota; kingdom Metazoa; phylum Chordata; class Ascidiacea; order Aplousobranchia; family Didemnidae; genus Trididemnum; species Trididemnum nubilum. The sequence continues at coordinate 24,168,107 of OZ014489.1, read as the reverse complement.
AAATGAAGAACGGACAGTGTTTAAAATGACGGGTAAAGAACCAGTTAAACGAGCTCGCAAAGCAAAACGACGATCTAAAAAATTGACTCATTACGAAATTCTAATAACATTTTGCACCCAAAACATGGCCTTTGGAGAATCTGGGTTTATATCCTAAACTGAACTTGTCACATTGCTCAGTTTTGAAGAGAATGACGTGCTTTACGAGAACTACCTGTGCTTGGTGGCTTTAGAGAAGCAGCTAATTCAACCATCATAAAATCGAATATCTACCAAAAACTTGTAAAAACGGTCAACTTAAGCGGGTGTCGCCCAAAATCAGTGCCATTGCCTCATTCTCCTGTATTAGAAAGGTTCCTTTAAAAACCTAACTATATGAACTAAAACTACGGTCGGACATTAAACTTCAATTAAAGTTACAAAAAGACTTACATACTTGAAGCCTTCTTATACGACCAGCTAATCAGCATAAAAAATCAATTATACAACAGCTACCTTTAGGGCCAAGTTTGGCCAACAAATGCATAATTGCGCTGAGCAATCTCCAATCAAAATCAGCGCCATTGTAGGCTACAACGTGGAGCAAAACCCTTGTTACATCGTGTGATAAAAGTCGCTTGGTCGCTACGCTGCCAGAGCGAGAAATTTCAGTCAAAGTCCCAATCAAAGCAACACAAGTAGCTTGATCATTGCAACTCTGAAACAAAGGTAAAATGTAAATCATGTGAAACGTGATACGACAAAACACGCCAACTGACCGCCGCTAACTGACCGCCAACATTAGGGTTAGGGTTAATTGGCAGTCACTTGGTTCGCGGTCAGTTGTAGTGGACCCGTAATATGATGAGTCAATTGACCAAGCAAAAAAGACGAAAATCGATATTTCTAAAAGGGCACTCAAGTCAAGTTTTTTACTGTGGACCAAAATGGTGGGATAAGCCAAAAACGCATTCACACCAACGCTTAACTTTCTACGTCTTCCAATTTTTAAGATATTACAGTTCAAAATTAGCTATTTTTCTCTTACTTAAGGGTTTCAGTGTTGCCATTCGGTTAGTATTGTGACAGAAAATTAACTTTTGAAATGCTGCCTCACATTTATTTGAAAAGCGACTAATTTACAATTCCGACCTACACTAAACAATAACTCTGCTGCAAAACACTTATTGAAAATTAGACATGCAGTAACCTCTTTGAAATTTTGTTTCTAATTGGCAATAACTCTGCTGCAAAACACTTATTGAAAATTAGGACATGCAGTAACCTCTTTGAAATTTTGTTTCTAATTGGCAACAATGGCAAAATTTCTAAGTAGAAAAGGCTTTTTTAAAGGGAAATCTAACTTGTTATATTTCAGAAACAGAACATCATCGAAAGATCAAATTTGATAAAGTTAGTCTTTAGCTCCGTCAAAATTTATGGAGAGAAAACCAAGCAAAAAATCTCTGACTTGAATGCCTTTTTAATTGCAAAATAGCACAGATGAAACCAGAACAGTGGACACTAAGCATGTATGCAGAAAAGCTAAAAGTGCAATATCGTCAGAACACTACGATAATTGCCCAAGTCAGTTTTTGGCATTTCGAGAATACTTAAAAATATTCTTTGCTTTGTTTGAAAATAAAATGTTTAAATTCCAATTGTTGCGCATGAAATAACTACCACATTATATAAGTTCAAAAATTTGACAAAGGTGATGCTTGAACCAGAAAGACAATGCAATTCATACTAAAAACTTAAGTTGGTAAAAAAGGACTTATTGCAATTAACTTAGCAGGCTAACGATACTATGTTCAAAAACTGTTTGATAACTACATAAGAATAAGAATGGACATTCCTAAACGAGACGAGTAGTAGTAATTAAAAACAATATCAATCAAACTTTAAGAATAGCATAGACTCTTGATTTACTACTTTAAATAGTACTAGCATGCACTCCAAAAACTATTTTATTGCCGTAAGCCTTGACTATATCAGTACCGGTAATGGAACAACCCAAAAATGAAATATTGATATGAATAAAATTGGCAGAGCTGATTAGAAATCTATTTTGAGCATTTCATTAGTTACACGGTCAAGCAAAGATTCAAGAAGAAAATTTTCATCATTTAACACTCAACCAATCAGTATCTTCACTATTTTTAACAAATCGTAAGGGGTAATGGTCAACATATCAGTTAAAAGCCTTAAAAATTCAGAAGCTTATGTCTCATACCACAGCTGCATTGAGGCATAATATTTGCAATATCGTGACGTCACTGAGGTAAATTGAGATTAAAAATATTGCATTTATAACAGGATATGCAAGTCCATACCTTAAACATGTAATAGCATCTTTGTTCACCAAGTTGTCTTGACCAGGAAATTGAAGAGTCAAGCTGCCACCTGTCTACCACACCCAGTGGAGGCTTCATACTGTACCTTTTATGCTGGACGACAAGCAGGGAAACTATGAATATCAATTTTTACCATTTCAATGGTGGATGCTGTAACCAATTAACCAATGATTAAAGTTTTTTAAGTTTGCTTAGGATTAGGTATCATACTAGGCATATAGAAGTAGGTAACTTAGTTCACGCTAAAGATATATTTACCATTACCTCGAGAGTTAGAAGTAAGATATCAAGGCCTGCTTTACTTGAAACATCTTTCTTGGCTGATTCTGTCAAAACACTTATTGATAAACAAGCAGTAGCTGATTAAATTTGCTGTGTAGAACTAGAGTTGTTTAAGCAGTTCACACACACTTGGCTACAGAGTAGGAAGCCTGGGGTTTAAATCTCAATCAGCTACATTGGACACAGCATTGCCAATGACTCAGCCAGGGTTGCCACAGAAACTGCAAAATTAAATTCCAAGATTGTTTTACGTCCTTTCCCAAAACCGTTTAAGGATGATATTACAGAAATTAAAATTCAATTTTCAGTATTACTCTTTCTTGCACATACCAGCTCTGACGTACTTTTTATTAAAGGCGGTGAATCATCCAGCCAATTTCGGTGGTTTACAATCGCTAAAATTGAACTATAATTTTTGATATTTTTTGTTTTGATTTTGGGACTGCGTTTGCAAAGATATTCAAAAAATACAAAAAGATGTCCCCACAAAAAAGTTTTTGGAAACTCTGAATTTTGATCTTCCCGCCAAAACCACAGTTCTCTAAACTATTAGGCCTACTGTAATCTTATTAAACTATTAGGCCGAACTAACTCTAAGCTATTAGGCCTAATAGTTTAGAGATAGTTAGGCCTAATTAGGCCTAAACTATTTAGAAATAAACTATCCCCAAACTATTAGGCCTACCACAGTTCTCTAAACCATTAGGCCTACTGTGGTTTTGGCGGTAAGAACAAAACTCAGAGTTTTTAAAAACTTTTTTCAGGGGGACATCTTTTAGTATTTGTTGAATATCTTTGCAACTGCAGTCCCAAAATCAAAACAAAAAATATCAAAAATTATAGTTCAATTTTAGCTATTGTAAACCACTAGAATTGGCTGGATGATTCACCGCCTTTAAGCAAACAATTTGATGTAAAGCATTTGCATTATTAGTTACTGACCACAAGCAGTAAAAACATATCGCACTGCAATAAATTACTGACCAGTAAGTCCTGGTGAAGCGTGTGAAAACCTCCCAGATATTTTCCAGGACTTGGGACTATTACGATCAGTAAAAAAACATCCCAAACTTTTACAGAATGTGGCAACCCTGCTCAGCATTGTGCTGCAATAACATGAGGATGAAACCTGTCAGCGCAAGGCAAGCTTTAGAACAAAATAGCGAGTATGAACTCTTGTTCAACATTCAAAATATTCTAACATTGACTAAAAAATAAACCAAGCTTGCTAATCCCTAAATGTTTTCAAGTTACAGGTAAGCATATTTTCAGCATCTTGTTTCTCTAGCTACTCACAAATGATCACAATTTATTGGTCTTGATACAACATATTTTACAAATGTATGCAGACGTTACTGCGAAAACTGTCTGCAGAGCAAAATATTAAACAGAAAGGATAATAGAAAGTTTTTTGAACATCAGTAGTTAAGTGAAAGTAAAATACCATGCAACTAATTATTAGTGGAATAATTAAACGAATGCAAGCATTAGCAATTCAAAAAGTTGATTTAAGTATGAAAATAACAAATCCAGCCATTATTTTATCATAGAAAAACCCATAATATGAATACTTTCCAATCCAACTGAACTGACAGCCACAAACTGACCGCAAACCAACTGATCGCTAACATTAAAGAAGGTTGGCAGTCAGATGGTTCAAGGTCAGCTTGTTTGCTAGAGCAGTTGGTTTGCAGCAATCAGTTGTCGTGGAAACATATTTTCTTGGTTCTAGTCTTCTCAATGTTGAGGGCAGTTTTAATTTGCTTTTATTTAGATGCATGTAAAAAAAATTAAGACGTAAAAAGACGATAATATGAAAGTGCACCTTTATTAGATCAAAGTAGTCTTTTTCAAAACTTTTAAATAAAACTTTTGTGCAATAGTTTGTTTTAAATAAAACCATTGTTATGTGCATTGTGCTATACCTGAGTGTACAACCCATAGACTTGTCATTCTGCATCAAAAACATAACCAATAGTCCTTGAATCAACTTGATAGTAAAATGACCTTAATTCTTCACAATTTAATAGCAAATTAAAACATAAAAACCATAAAAATGATACTGTAACACTTAGCCAAACTTACTATGTTATGCAAAACAAAAAGCATAGTTGATGTTTAGCAAAGCAAGAGAGAGTGGAAATTCTACAGTTATTTAATGGTTTGGACAATATTCTACAGCAGAAAAAATGGCTTCCATTTTTGCTGATAAAAAAGTAAAATCTAAATTTTTCTGTTATTCATAATGCCACTTGAGTACAAATGCTAACATAATGTTAATTGAAACAACAAACATTGTAAAATATGGATATGTAAACACAAAAGACCATCCAGATTTTTGACCTCACCTTATCAGAAAAATATTAAATTGGAATACCAATAAATATTCAAACAAAATCGTAAACTCCACCACAGGGGTGAGTTTATGCTCTTTTGTACAAGTTATTTGCTACTGGTTGCAAGTTTTTACATTGTAATTGACATTAGATTGCGATAGTTTCAAATGTAATTCTACTAATAGTGACATAATAATGGTGAGCCAACTACCAAGAAATTAAATCATTTATTGCAGCATAATGATCACTGATAGTAACAAATAGCAAGTATCGCATACAAAAGAACATGGAATTAAAATCATCCCCTCAGAGGAGTAAGTAGACTGAATACTTTCTTTACTGATAAAGCAAATAATAGCTTTGGCAAAACTCACCTTGGTCACTGACAAGCTGCAGTAACTTGTGACATAAATATCTTATTTGGTCTCTGTCTGGAGTACTTGATCCACTAAGTCTTTCTAATGTGGCAAGAACACTTTTAACTTTTGACCTGAAATGTAAAAAAAACTTGTTCAATTGCAGCCTGCATGTATAATTGACAAATTCATAATATACAATTGACAAAATAGACAACAAACTCATTTTGAGAACATTACAGAAACTGCTGGTAAGACAAAAATTTTGCAAAGAAACAACTTTTGAAGCATTTAAAAAATATAATTAGCTAAGTTACTTTAGAAGAATATTCTATCAGCTAGCAGACTAAGACATACAAAATTACACCTTAAGCTAATAAGGTGGAAGTACTATAACATCACAAATAGTAAATTCAATAGCCATATTATAGCACCAGCATTTAGTACATCATTGGAAGACTAATCTTGGCATGCTAATTGTCAATTAACTCAACTACCATGAAGAAAAACAATAAAGAACAAACCTCACTATACAAAAAACATATTTTGATACTGGCAATACATTGTTGTAGTAAGAGATAGTAGATGTTAAATATATAAAAACTTGTCCTAAAATATCTTGACCTACAACATCGCATCCTAGTAAACCACTCAAAACAATTAAAGCACTGCATATAGAAACGTACAAAAAGTTCCACAACATACCGGTATCAAAGAAACAAAGCACATAAGCTATCAGCAATTGCAAGAACATCTTTCTAATGCTATCATTACTTCATTTTAATGCTACATATCCTTTAGCACATTCAGCAATATTCAATTACAATAATTCATGCATGAATTGTATTTTTAAAAGCAAAAAAAATCTTATTTAAATTTTGCATTTATTTTTGGTTTTACACTTCCATCTCATTTAGTTTGTTTTTTCAGCAAATTACAAACAAACTCCAAACTTAAGGAAAAATAGGGAAAAATTTGAACTTTTTTGTTTTTTAAGCTTAACAAAGTCTATTGAAATTGCCAAAATTGACAATTTTAACATTACTGTAATCTTTCATAAGGCATCTGTTCAAGTTTGATTCGCATGATATGAGCAATTGTGCACCGTACTATAAACTTTTAGCATTGTAATTCAAATTTTACACTGCATAAATAATTTTTCCAAGTTTTTTGTATTGTAAGTCTGCTTAGGTGATGGCCTAATGTCAATGAGCTGCATAATTTTTAAATCAAATAATTAATAAAATTTATTTTCAAACACAAAAATCACAAATAAGAGTGACTGTCCGATCCTCTGACAAAAGAGCACTTAAAAGTTGCACACAGTTGAAGTTCCAAAAGACTTGTATACATCAAAAAAAAAAAAACAAATAAAGCATGCAAAATCGTCTAAAACAGAACTCACTAATTTAAACCAGTTATGATTCAATGCCTTCACCATCTCTTGTCTACTACTACCAAAAAAAATCATATTTTGATATATTACAACAGAGGAATTCACTTACTGTAATTAATCACCGCCTAGTTTTTCAGATATTTGTTAGTCTCGATCATTCATGTTTTTTCTGAGCATTGTAGTTTGCTTAATTTATTAATACCTAATTTGTTGAATTTGCTTAATTTGACACCTTTCTAAATCTTTATGAAAAATTTTGTTTGTATATATAATTCAATTTTCACATTTCAGTCACTGCATTGGTCCACTTCTGACTTCTTTTTTTAAAGCAAACACTATTTTTTTTAACACTTGACAGAAACAACTTGTACCAGATAAGTAATTAAAATGCAATCTCATCTTAACTGTACAAGCAGACAAAATACACAAATAGAAAAATGAGGTGTGCTTTCTATAACCAAACAATTCATCATTTGTTTGAATGCACATTAAAATTAAAATGATTGAATTAATGATAATTAAAAACAATTTTTGCAACTTAGATGAACTCGAAATCAAAGAGTCATTAACCAAAACATTTTCTTAACAGCACTTTTTCCATAGGTGTTGTCCATGATGAAATCCAGTTTTGACCTAAGAGACTTTGGGTTAAGTGATCTGTGTCAACAAGCTCAATTTTTGCCAATTTGACAGTTCAGATTTATATCAGATAGAGGCCTACCTAATTTGTTTGATTCGTCATACATTTTTAAAATCCTCTTAAGATATTACTGTAGGTGAGTTTTATCGTATTGGACTGTTAGAAAAATGGAAGAGGCTTGGCACATGTTTAGTGCATGAAGACACACTATAATGAAGCCTAAACCCAAACCCTAACCTGCAATCTATAAATGTAACAAAAAAAAATTTTTTTTGAGGATGAGTGACATCATCAAAATCTTTGTTTATTTAAGAAAAATGCTGCGTGCACATTTTGTGCGCCAAGTCACTTTGTAGAAAAATAACGACAAACTCAAGCTGAACCATGTACAGAAACAACTATTTGTTTTGTCATCAAACGTTGACTTAAGTACATTGACACCAAACATTGACTTAATTTTTGTACTGTAAGACACATTGGAATATTGAAATAATCTGCAGTATCAATAACAAATACCGTAAATGGTGTTTAATGCGTTATATGCATAAGATCTGAGCTGAACTAAATTGAAAACAACTGAAGAGAAATTTTCAGTAGGCCGATTTTAAATGCGCCTTATGGTCTACAAAATATTGTAAGTTTTCAGTAAATTTGATTGAAGAAATTAGACGTTTCAATCACAAACACTAAAACAAAGCGTTTTATATATTTTTGCATGCAATTGCAAGAACTAACAGCTAAACTTGTGCTTGCCACCATGAAGACAAAGCAAAAAAACAATTTAACAAAAACAGCCATAGAGTGCAGTTCAGCTGCCTAAACCTAGCCATCAAATACCCAACTAACCTTGTTTCAATGCGATTTTTAGAGGACTTTCCAGATGACATAACGATCAAGCCAACTGATTTTGAGACTGACAGACTGGTCACCCCAGTCAAAACATCTGACAAAAGTGAAGTTTCCTCAGTCCTTTACAGTAGATGACAAAAGTGACTCTGGACTAGTGTAAGGTACACCATAAAACACACCTTGAGTCTGAAGTGGGCTAGCCTACAAGTTCCACTAGCCTATACCAATACTGAGTACCAGTATACAGGTATATACCATTTCCAAATATTGAAGCAACCTTATGATACAGTATCATTTATTAAATTTTTGGAATGTAAGGGTTGTATGCACCAAAATGGATAGACTATGAATATGATCTGCGAACAAAGCTACTGCACCAATTTCTATCTTCTACATGTTACCAGTGATCTAGTTACACAGTGATCTCGTCACAGTGATTTCACCACAAAGTGAGGGTTAGGGCAAGACCAGTGTTCCCTATTAGCGCAAAAAAATGCAAAAAGTGGCAAATATTTTGCAGCATTTTCGCACAAATTTTTCACAAGTGTGAAATGGTGTTTAATTTTGGCATTTTTGATTTTGAGAAGTAGACATAGTGCGGTCCACAAAATTTTTGTTTGCAAACTGCACCGCACCACTCAATTCTATCCGCATACTGCACTGCACCGCAAAAAGTTTGTGAACTTGTTACACCGCACTGCAAATCTGTTATACTGTAGTCAGACAGTACAGGAATAGGTTGGTGTGTTGGGTTGGGTGACCGATAATGACATTAACTACGTACCGGTATAATCACATACCGGTAAGAGAGATTTTTAAACTAAGAATCCGAAATTTCCTACTCTGGTACTTTCAGCTTTAAGACTCAAGCAGTCAACAAAATTTTGTCATGCTCTCAGTAGCAGTTAATGTTTCAATTATAAACTTTAATTTTCATTGTAATGGATCCTTCAATTTTTAGACATAGCTACCGGTACCGTACTAGCCTAGAATCTGTGATACAGTAATATGCAACAAACTCAACCAAAGCTTCGACTTTACTACACGCCAAACCTGCAAACAGCTAAAGTACCGGTAGGCCTTCTGCACCAGACTACTAGTCCCCAAGTCAGCAGTAGGCTACCGGTATTTCATTAGGTTTACCGGTATCACATACGGTACCCTATGATACCAGTATCAGGCTACAGTATTTGGCTAAACTCAACTCACAAATAGCCTAGTAAGTACCGGTACCTGCTTACAGATTGACTAGGCTATTAATAATATCGTCTTATCCGTTAGTGTCGGGTGTTATGCAGTACGCAATAGCCTAAGGTATTACCACTGGTACCAATACCTACCGAAATAACAACTACCAGTAGGCAGCACCAGTGCCCATTCGATTTAACCCAGCTTACCCAGTGGTACAGGCTGCATGATACCAGTACCATTAGATATGCACGATTGGCCTACGATTTGAAGGATAAACCTAGGCTACCGGTAAACCATGTTACCTTACAGACCTAGGCTGGCTACATTGAGACTAAATTTAACAACTGCTAAGAGTGGATGATATCTAACCTGACCTTAAGTGGTCTCATCCTCCACGCTGAAACCGCACTGCACTGCAAAACTAACGCTGCGCGGTTGTCTAGCCGCGTACGGTGCGCGGCTACCATCTTTATTGAGAAATAGAGATGGTAACAACGCAGCGTTCGCGGCTGCGCGCTGTTGTTGGTGCACCACGCCACGCAGCGTGGCAAATAAAATCTGCATTACGTCACAGCGTCAGCGCAGCGTGCTACAATTTTTTACATTATTTTTACGATTATTGCTAATGAATTATTTCTTTATATCCAACAATGGTTAGTCATGATGCAACTATAATATGAATTGAAGACAATCACAATATCATGTTTTGACAATACATACACCCTTGAGCAAATTAATTGAAACAAACATCAAAAACACCAAAAATTTAGTTTTTTAAAAGTATTTTATTCAATGAATGTTTCAGTTCACATATTAGTACATAATATGACCACCGCGATTATTAAGAAGCATTTTGATGCGTTTGGGCATTGAGTCGACCAATTTTGAACAGTCTTTTATGATTAGGGGGTCCTTGTACCACACTTGAATTAGAGCCTGAATAAGCTTTTCCTTCGAGTGCAGTCTATTGTACGAAGTCTTTGCTTGCAGATAGACCATAAATTTTCGATTGGATTGAAATCAAGAGAGTTTCCCGGCCACTCAGCACTTTAATGTGGTGTTTATTCATAAATTTTTTGACTTGTTTCGATGTGTGACATGGGGCTAAATCTTGCTGAAACACACCAGATCTATCTGGAAACAATCGGTTCATCTCTGGAATGACTCTTCGTTGAACCACTTCAATATAGGCTATTGCTGTGAGCGCATCATACCTTCAACTGGGTGCAAGCTACCAATGCCATAAAAACTGAAACATCCCCAAAACATCTTTTTTTGAGGATGTTTTACGCGCTGGTTAATGTGGGCATTGCGAATCTTTTGGTTTTGTGATCTTCGAACATGCTGACTTCTTTGACCCTGGACAAGCAGGTGAGTTTCATCGCTGAAAATCACGCGCCTACAGTCTTGACGTTTGTCCAGTTTTTGTATTTGAGTCCCCATTTGTAGCGTTTTGTCTTCATTGGTGTTGTAAGGAGCTGCTTTTTAACAGGGCGGTATGCTTTTCTCTCAACCTCCAGGACGCGCCTATAAACTGTTGAGGAGCTTACTTCGATTTCTTTTTTCCCCCAAAGTAGTTTTTATGGTGTCACTTGTCTTTCTTGGATCTTTCACACTCTCCCGTATTAGATAGGCGTAATCTCTAGGGGTAGTTTTCCTCTTGCGACCACATTTGCCTTGACGTTTTGGGGTAACAGACCCTGTTTCTTTCTTCATTTTCATAATACGACTTATTGTTGATATACTAACACCAACAATCTTTGACATCTCCCGATAGGTCTTTTCTGTGTTTTCACGAAAAGTTAAGATACTAGCACGCTTTCTAGGGCTGACATCCATCTTTTAAAACAACTATATGACGTCAAACTTGTCGGTTATGATTTCCGTGGTCACACAAGGGGAACCCTTGTAGTAGGGATAGCCTATGGCAGTCCTTACTACAAGGGTTCAGCGATTTTTTCACTTGTTTTTTTAAGTACCACAAGGGAAAAATCGTTTATTCCCTACAAAGCCTCTGCCGCTGTGCAAGCCCTTAAGGTTTGTCCAGTTCGGCCAAGAGTCTTGTCCAGCTGGGGAATAACTTTGTTAGAGAAGCTGAGGGCTGCCGATGAGAGCTAAAAGCTCGAAACAGCGCAGTCCAGCTCTGTGCATCTTCTAACTTCTAGTTACAAATTCTATTTAAACAAAAAGTTTTAAAACAATGATTGTGAACACATTAAAGACGTCATAATAGGATTTATTAAGTCACTAAAATTTTATTTTAATAAAAAACAATCTAATACTGTAAACATTTTCTCCGAAAAAGTCAACATTCGTAATCAATTTACGCTTATTTCAGCTAAGAAATGAGGATATATAAAAGTTTGGATGTTTGTTTCAATTAATTTGCACAAGGGTGTATGGTTAGGCTACTAATTCGGTTCAAGTTTATTTTTTCAGAATTTAGAGCATCCTAAAATACGCTATTTTGGCTACGACAAACTTAGTTTTGATTGGCTGAACATGTTTCTGACACCAACAAAAAAATTTTAGTTTTGGTAGGCTAGATTAGGAAAAGTTCAGAGTTTAGGAAGTTTGGTGAAAAAATGAAACAAAGGCAGACAAAAAAAATGTAGATAAAGCAGGTTTGTGGAAAACAAGCAATAGCTGAGCAGCGGCACATAGCCTATCCAGTATCCACATACTCACCCTGTATGCAGTAGGCCTATGGTGTTAATCATAAGTGGGCACAAGTCCGTTAATCCGTTAATAACGAAGCTAACTTTTTCATTTACTCGTTAATCCGTTAAAAAGTTTTTTTCATGTTAACGGACTAAATTAACTTTTGTTAAATGCTGTTAACGGACTAAAGTAACTTCCGTTAAGTTCTGTTAACTTCCGTTAAGGTTTTTATCGTTAATATCTTGCGCCATTGATTCATCGGACTGGTACAAACCAATTTGCACTGGTAACACTTGTTGCATATTAGCACGAGTTTTATAGCAAAAGCGAAGAAAGGAGCTCTTTTTCGTGGCAAATAATAACCTGCAGCTTCATAGGTCTATTAATTATCGCTGTTCACAATTTCCAAAGATTTTTCGATCGCAGCTTCGTTGTCATTTGAACTTCTTTTTATCTTGAAATTAGATTAGACTGTAAAATGTAACTTCCAAAACACAAAAAGACCACCACAACATTAAATATTTCCTTACAATCAATTCAACAGCATCAATACGTGTTCTAAAAGCGAGTGAATAAAACGAAATGTAAATTACACGCAGAATGCTAACGGATTAACGGACTTTATTAACTTCCGTTAATTAAAGCTGAAAATAACGGATTAACGTTACCGGAGGTGTGAAGTTTGTTAACGTACTAGCGGTTAACGAAGCTAACGTTTTGCATTAACTTGCCCACCCATGGTATTGGTACAACGCTTGCATTTCAGAGTCACATAGTTAGTTCAGTGTAGCCAGAGGTGGGGTCGAGGACACAAAGCTCGAGGCCAAGGTCACAAAAAAATTTCGAGGCCAAGGACAGATCCTCTCGAGGCCAAGGACACAGACGCAAGTGTTCTCAAAAAAAAAAGGTCTTCAAAAATTTTTTTCAGGCGACCTCAAAAAAAAGAGGTGTTCAAAAATTTTTTTCAGGCGAAAAAGGTCTTCAAAAAATTTTTTTTCAGGCGAAAAAGGTCTTCAAAAATTTTTTTTTCAGGCGATCTGTAATTCAAGAAACCAAAAAAAAGGTCTTTGCAGATTTTCCGCAAGGTTTCTGGCGTTTTCCAACGAAATTTCAACGGTTCAAAAATACTGTAGTACTGTCCGCGAGGGCAATTTTCGAGGACTTGAGGCTTCGAGGCCAAGGACTTCAAAATGTGTCCTTGAGGACGTCCTCGAGGATTCTACCTCGGAGTGTAGCGTATAGTATTCGTCAACAGGTCATAGCATAAAGCATTAGGCTTTCGGTCCTAGGTGTCTGAAGCCTGTCTGGCCATAGTGGAATCTGTAATTTTGTTCCGCCAAAGATTTCCACCAGCTTAAATAACGATTTCCGCCAGTTTAATAACGATTTCCGCCAGCTGGAATAACGATTTGCGCCAGTTGAAATAGTGGAATCACGATTTCCGCAACTACGCCAAAAAGCAATGTTAATCATGTTGTTGGACTTTCCCAGTTCCACGATTTAAGAATTTTCACGCTTGGCTTGTTTAAAAAGATCTGCGCTACACTTTTAATAAAACATTTTTGTAAAAATATGACTTTCATTTTAGCTTAAAATTTAAAAACAAATGAAGAACAACGCCCCGCCAGGCATGCAGCCAGAAGTCTGCAATAGGAGGGCTCTTTTGGGAATCTGGGGACAAAGCCCCCAACCGCTGGAGGCCATTGGAGGTCTGGGGGAGGGAGTCCCCAGCGCTACAAAAATTTGAATTTTTTTTTGCAAAATTGCTTGATTTTGGGACTATTTTGATTAAAATTAATGCTATCAAAACATGCTATAGAAATTTAGCAATGTAAAAAAATAATCAAACTGGTTGCGTAAATGGGCTATGTGGGAGGAGGCTAATGGTATAGCGTCCGTTCTTTTAATTAGAAGCTGGTAAATCAAAAAATCCTATCGTTCAATAAAACTTACAAAGCAGTTATCTATTTGACTATTTCGTCTATAAGTCATAGAAAGATAATTGATACTTTCACTCATTTCCGCTTTTGGTTATAAAACAGCGAATATTTTAGCCGAAGATGGATTTATAATAATACTGTATGCTAGTGAGCATTGTGCTGCACTGGCTAATATATATTTTTAAGCTGTAAAATATACACATTTGAATTTTCTCGTCTCACCACTGATGATCCTTTTCATTTACTGTAGTTTTAATTATTCTTTGCAACCTGTTATTCTGTGAGCAACACTCAGTGGCGTACGCAGGATTTTTCAATGCGGGGGGTTTTCAAAAGTGACGTCAAAAATTTTTTCGCGATCTATACTTTGGCGAATAAATAACTTAGTGCAATGTAACAAAATGGAATCAAAGTCACACACTGCGTAATGCAAATAAAATTTTTCAACCAAAAAACAATTGAGCATTAAAGGCGATGAATCATCCAGCCAAGTCCGGTGGTTTACAATAGCTAAAATTGAACTATAATTTTTGATATTTTTTGTTTTGATTTTGGGGCTGCGTTTGCAAAGTTATTCAACAAATACAAAAAGGTGTCCCCCCGAAAAAAGTTTTTGGAAACTCTGAGTTTTGATGTTTCCGCCAAAACCACAGTTCTCTAAACTATTAGGCCTACTGTAATCTTATTAAACTATTAGGCCTAACTATCTTTAAACTATTAGGCCTAATAGTTTAGCGACAATTAGGCCTAATTAGGCCAAAGCTATTTATAAATAAACTATCTCTAAACTATTACCCCATAAACATTGCCATGTGTAATAAACGAGTAAAACACGTGTTCACCAACCCCAGTTAGACGTGTAAAACCCGTGTACAAAACACGGGTTTTTCACGACGTTTTGCACCAACGTCACCCGTGTTTTACACGTGTTTTGGTACGTGTTTGCTACGTAACCCTAACACGTGTTGACTACGTGTTTTTAACACGTAAAAAATACGTGAATTGGACACGTGTTTTAAACATTGCCATGTGTAATAAACGAGTAAAACACGTGTTCACCAACCCGTTAGACGTGTAAAACCCGTGTACAAAACACGGGTTTTTCACGACGTTTTGCACCAACGTCACCCGTGTTTGCTACGTAACCCTAACACGTGTTGACTACGTGTTTTTAACCCGTAAAAAATACGTGAATTGGACACGTGTTTATTATCAATTCTTGACTCGTGTTCGACTCGAGTTTTTACGCGATTGCGACACGTGTTTTAACAACGGTTTTCGACATGTGTTTGACTAACAGTTTTTACGTGATTTCGATACGAATTTATCATCGGTTCTTTATACGATCCTTTAAAACTTCTGATAGATACGCGAAACACAAGTCTTGACCAGAATGTTGCACGATAAACTGTTCGTAAAGCTACTATAAATTTTTGTCACAAAAAGCTACTAATTCAGCGTGTTTTGTTAAAACTTACTGGCGCCTTCTAAAGCGATCAGTGATTTTGTGTTTCCAGCTTGCTATCACTAAGTATAAACACTTCGAAGTATTCTACTGAATAATATAATTTCATATACAACATGCTCAACAGCTGAGTTTATCAAACATTTATTTACAAACCCAAATAAAAATCATAAAAAACACTAGTTCATACAACAGGTGGCCTAGGCCTTTGCAGTCTCTTGGTTGCAGATTTTACATATTCTTGTATCACTTTTTAGACAAGGGGATTTATAACTTTCGAATCCGCTGTACGTACAGCAGCTGCAAAGCAAAATAAAACATATGAAAACAGGTAGCAAAATTAGAAATATATTAATCGAAATTGGCAAGAATTAGTAGACTCTGACTCCCGACTATTCCGAAAAAATTTGTTGTTTTTAGAGAAAGCAGATAAAATCATTGGGATTTCTACAAACGACCATTAACGTCAGCGTTGCAAACTTGAATCGACCATGTACATTACATCCGAGCTACGGTTTAGCCAAACGTTATATCAAAACAATGCTCTGAGCACAGACAAAAAACGAGCTTGCTATTTTATTTCTTCAGAAAAAACGCGAAAATTGTCTGCTTGATGCTGACATACTCCGCGAAATGTTCACATGATTTTACATTAGCTGGTTGTCAATGGAGTGGATATTTTAATTCGCTGCGGAGAGAAATTTCTTTTGTTTGTTGTTGCGTGTATTGCTAATATTTGCAAACATATTTTGAAGTTCTAAACGTAAAAAAGTGAGCTTAGGGAAAAGTTTAATTTCCCGCTAAAATTTATTTCATCAGTTAGCACCAGTAAGCTATTAAAGGATGAATTATCTGATAAACTTCAATGTTTAGGAACCATGAAATTACAACTAGCGATAGCTGCGTAATAATACAAAAAATGACGAAGGCTAATAACAAACGAGCCAAGTCAACTGACCGCGAACCAGTGGTTTCGTTACAGTGATTTGGTCACTCATTTCGTCGCAGTGATTTCGTCACAAAGTGAGGGTTTGGGCAAGATGGCTCTGGCGATAGTAAAAATATATTTAGGATCGCCCTTCTCAGCCAATCGGCGTTGCTCGTGGTCAGTTTGTTTGCGGTCAGTTTGCTCGCGGTCAGTTGTCGTGGACCCAATAACAAACGAACTGGCTGCATTTATGTTGCCTACTGCAAGCAGCAGCAATAGTAGGTATTGGAAGCTAATAGCACTTTTACATTACGCTTACTCATTCTTTCCACACAGAGACTCAAAAATAAATTTTGCATTAAAATATTAGTAATGCAACAGTATTTATTAACCATACAGTAGGTTCAGTTTCACTCCAAACATTTTGTATTGTTAAAACTGTACAACTATTTTTTGCCTCTGTTGCATCATAACAAGCTCTCAAGCAATCAGGTTTCATTCCCACGGTCCAGCTTGTTTTATCACACTCTCACAAATTATCAAAATTGGCGAAAGGCAGCGATATGTAACCATCTTTACTTCGCACACATTTTGTTTTAAAGTATATACTGTGATAAATACCCGTAAAAAATCCACCAACATGATTAACAAGGCGATGACATTCTGTGTCGTATGTCTTAGGCTGTTTATCATAGTTTTGATTGTGCCCTTAGACTCAAGGATACTGGCTATAGCTTATCATTAAATTCTCAGTGCATAGTCCTCCATGAACTAACTGTACAAACATATTAAAAAAAAAAAAACAGTGGAAGCTTTCGAAAAACATGCACGCCGTGAAAGTGAAAGCTGATTGGCGGAGAGGTTACGCCATGTTATGACGCTGCAAAACTACTGAAGAGTTTTTTTTTCACAAGGGAATAAACCTAATGTATAGCGAAAACATACTGTGGTAATACAACACAACAAACAACCTGAAACGGCGTAATTATTTCTCTCCTCAGGACTTGAAATATCCACTTCATTAAAAATCAACCAACGTAAAAATTATTTGAAAATTCCTCAGGTACGCCATAGAGCAGACAATTCACGGGTTTTCTTTTAAAAGTTAATACGCTATTTCTTGATATAAAATTTAGCTAGACCGGATCTCGGCTTTAAGGGAAATTAGACATCTCTCAAACAGATTGTTTAAAAGGAATGGAGTTAACGCAAGAAAAGACTATCTATACATTACACTTATTTTAGAAATCCGATTGATTTTGCCTGCTATCCTCCTTTTTACAACTTATGGCTCGAATTTCGACTTCTGACTTTAAAACTAGGCAAAGAATTCCATTCTAATTCCCAATTGAGTAATGGAAAAATTTATAATATTCTACAAAAAACGTCCAATTCCTAATCCTGCTTATGCTAAAGCGAATTATACCCTTAAAATATGAAGCCGGAAACTGACTTTATATGGTCTACGGGCCAAGTGATTATCGTGCCGAATAAAATGGTTATTTATTTCAACACGGATAAGTTTATACCAGGAACAATATAAGGAGTTAACCTTTTAAGAAACCCAAACAACTATAACAACTTACCATTCAAAATTTCTTCAATGTTGCTGCTCTTCAGGCCATGCTTTGAGCCACGCTAGCCCAACCAGTTAAATTTTTCCATTAACACATCCGTGAATATGCATGAAAGCATTTCGCGGATGCTCTTTTCAGGATCCTTGGAGAAGTAGCGTTGTAAATATGTTACCTAAATAAAAAACGGTCCACTTATTTATATTTAATCTTACTGATAGTTGACGCTCGAACGCAACAAAAATTAACCGGCATACACAGAATCACAGGCTTATACTACCAAACTAGCGAGAATCCGTAGCATTTCAAGTAATTCTTTTATAGCTTAATGTCGAAGTCGACTTGCACTTCTTATAAAGCACCATCTACACTATGCGCAAGGTTTTTGTGTGTTTAACGTGCATACGAACGAGAGCGAATCAAATCACAGTGTCAAGACTGAACCACATTTTCGCCAACCACACGCCCATATTCGGCATTTTTCCGTATAAATTCTACGCAAAGCCAAAGTGCAGCTAATCGCTGCAGAGCGAAAAAAATTTTAAACCTAGTCTCGCTCAAGCGACCGCGCCTGGTCGAACGTAGAGCAACTTCAAGTAACACAATACAACTAAAAAGTGAGCATGCGCTAACTAAAAATTGAAGCAGAGTGTAGACAAGGCTAAAAAACGGCAAAAAAGTCACATTTTTGTTATTTTTATACAACATTGCAAGAACAAAATATATCTTACCAGCTTTTTTTGAGACTCAACACATTCTAGCTGCGTGGATTCCAACTTTTCAAAGACCCTCATTTCGCCCACCGGAAGCGAAAATTCTTCCGGACATCCAATTACCAGAACGGATGCAATCGCAACTGCAGGGCATTGCCCAATCTTGGACAAAATAGCATCCAATTTTTGATGAACGGAATTAATTTCTTGTTTCAATTCTATCCGAGTAATTCGAGTTCGACGAGCTAAAATATTGCAAAATAATAAGGTTTTGTAAAACTCCAAACTTTTTTCTAACATTTTAAATGTTTAGATTTACGTCTACCGCAATTATGGTTCAAATTTTACTATTTTGGTAACTTAATACTTTGCACAAGTCCTTTTTTAGTTTTTACCTCCGCTAACATGCTAGACTAAATTTACAATAAGGGTACCAAAACTCAGCAAATTTGCATGAAGATAACCGTACATAACAGTTTTTTTATAAGTCTGGTACTTAAAAAACATAATGAGCAGAATTTGACTCGCTCAATATTCGCAGTACGGTAAGTTATTTCTAGCAAGTATTTTATGCTCAATCGAAAAAAATTAATATACGAATGTTGTTTTTTTTGCATTATTTCTGGTTCTTTTTGAAAAATTCTTAAATTAAAAGTACACTGCATATGTTACTCTTAATCACTCCAATATGCTATTGCACGTAGCCACAAGCCTTGTTTAAATAGCCCAAAATTATCGTCTTTCTCCGCGTTTAATTTTATTTTAGATATCTCACAAAGATATTACAACGATAAAAAAATTGATCATTTTGGAAATCGCGAATTAACATATTAAAAAATATACAAAACATACAGTAAAAAAAGAAATTATGGCAGCGGTATGCAGCTTCGCCGAGCATGAAGTCGCGCAAAGCTTAACAGTACCATATTATTGAGTAGTGAGCGCCTTAATCGTTAGGGCTACATCCAAAATTCCACAGAAAACAGTATCGTACCTTCCCTGCATAACGAAACCAGTTTTTCATCATGATCATCTTGGTTAGAAGAAGAACTAAAGCAATTTCGTTCGCTTTTTCCTTCAGCTTCCGCCAGTGCAGGTACTTCATCAATTTGAAAATTTTCTGAAACAATCAGAAGCTGATTTCAGTCAAACGGATCTATACAAAAAGTCGACCGCGTGGCCAAGAGTGGAAAGGCTACGGTTTTTTAAACCCCCACCCTGGTCACGTTGTTGCCACATTGGATAGAACGTTTTACGATGATTATCTCTGGTTTAGAACAATCAGCAAATTTAGTGGGCAAGATATCGAAGAAATCCACAGGAGCATTGGACCATCGAAAATCCCTTATGCAAGTGCGGATTTCTCCGAGCACCTAAATTACTGCTTATCGCAACGAACAATGTGCGGATTGTGCAGGACAATAAACATGCAGCAACTACAAATATCAACGAAAAGGAGCAAAATCTACCTGTTTGCTCATTATTGATGATAAAATAGTAAGCATTTTTAAGATCTGGAAGATAGGGCTGATAGCTCTTTCCATGCCTTATCGATCAAAATAATGAATTTCCGAAAACAAGACAGCCTTGCACAACCCAAAGGGACTTACAACTTAAGAGATCTCTCCATTAAATTTATCTGCAATGTGATTCCCAACCTCAAGAGTTTTTACAGTTTCCAGTATAGCAGGAATTTGCGGTACTTTTGGAGTACCAAGTGGCGTGAGTCTTGGGAGGTCAACTTTCAAATATTAGAACTAGAAGAACCTTGCTCCTCATCAGACTCCACCAGTCTTCTCGGTTTTTTAGCAACAAAAACAACCGTACTTTTAGCCAATTACTACAAACAGCAATTCACATGATACGCCATAGGCTATGCAAATGGATGTAAAATAAATTTCATATTTTAGTCAATAGCACGTTTCCTCATTTTATGAATAGCAATTTTTTCATTATTCTTAAAAATTGCTGACTTTTCAAAAATTTGTATGACACCGCATTACCGCTACCATTTTTTTCTGCTACAATAGCTGGTTGTTATTGCGATTAACTTCGCACTAAACCGAATTTTTTTCAGTAGTTTCTGGATGATATTTTAGCTATCTAATTCTCTCTTGGCATACCAAAAGATTGAAGAATCTCGAAGTGTCGTCAATACTTCAGTTTGTACATGCTTTTGAACAATTAATCATCTCGACAAATTTACCATTGTTGACAAAAAGAAGAAAGGATGCCTTCTCATTTGAATCAACAATTGAAAATTAACTGAACCCTTTTTGATCAAATGTATTGCTAAATCTTCCAACGAAAAACATTTGCTTAATTGAAGAAACAGCAAATTAAGCATACGAGCTTTTGATGCACCACAAAAAGAAATACCTTTAAAAGCAACCATCTCATAAAAATGCATATGTTTGCAACACTAAACTTTTTTTGCCTCCACTAATGAAACAGCCATAAATAGTGTATGCAGTAAAAACCTGGCAGCATAACCAATATGAAAATTGGTAAAAGTGGTTATTACTGATATGTAATGTATTCCCAAAACGCAACGTGGGATACAAAATGCTTCCAGAAATTTTAGCGTGCAAGTTTAATACTGCCATTTATCTCAACAGAATCGCTTAGTTCCTTAATTTTCTAAGTCGTCAAGCTAACTAATTTTTTTAAAAACAATTATTGAGTTTCTTGAGTGACCACAAAGCAGTTTTGGAATAACTTATTTAAAAGATTTTGTAAACCAAGGATAGCCAACTTAAGGCCGACAAACCCTTAGAAGCAGCCCGGAATATTGGTAGTAGGCTTTCATTTTGACCAAAATATCAAGTACCGTAGTTTCCTGGCGCGTTATAACTATAAACAGTCCAGTTGAAAACCAACATGGACATTAAATTATCAAGAGCAATCATTAAGTGGCACCAAGTTTGGAAACACAAGGCAATTTCACAAAAAGATTCTTTTTGCTCAAACGTACGAAGCAACGTTATTGTGAGCATAAAAATACAACTAAACACATGCAATTCGCCAACATACTTGTTATGGCGTTTTGATGCAGATCGTTTCACTATCATATCGTCATCTGAAACACATGTTGTGTTTACATCCGTTTTGTCTTCAGCTTCACGTAATTTTATCATCTCCTTAGCCAAGTCACCTTGAAAAAAAAATTAGTTAAAAGCAACAAGGGAAGACTACACAGAAGATAAACCATTTGACACAATACATAAGTAAAGTTTTAAAATGAAGCTACCAGAAAGAGCAATTGTACAATGAATAGATATATATGTTTTGCGGTCCGTGACATCCTGACGCGAGACAACTCACCCCCAGAATCCTGACGCCAGGGACATCCTGACGCTCGGGACATCCTTACGCCAAAAACTCGAAACTTTCGCGCTCCACTTTTTTTCTTTCTTTTCTCCTTTCCGCGCTACGAATTTTTTCTCAAAACGATTAACGTTCGGTTATTGTGACGTAAGTATAATAAATTCCGTTAATTGCAAACTTTATAAAAATCTCTATTTTGCAGAAACAACTCAAAAGCGAGTTGTATTTTCGCTAAAATAACCATGATACAATCGAAAGCCAAGTTAGCAAATCTGTAAAAATGCTGGCGATAAGTTTCAAACGATAACCGAATGCCGCGATTGAAAATAATATACTTTGCTATTATTAAACGACCACGTAGATAATTCATAATAATCTATGAGTTAATTTATAGAGAAAAATGCTGTAATTTATAGAGAAAAAAGCTGACAGGCGGCATTATCTTTACTTTTTGTGGTAAACAAAATCATAATTATCTGTAATCGTTTTACAGTTTTGCTACAATTTAAAGTGGTTTAAAGTTTTGCGAGAATTTAAAGTTCAACCTTTTTATTATTACATAGCAATCACCTTGTATTAAGCAAGTTTCAGATATATTGTGTTTCTCAAATTGCCTCAAATATATTGTGTTTCTGATTAAAAAAGTAAAGTATGACACATAAACGGAAAAGATTTAAGCTAATCGAAATTAGCGCCTTGTTAATGATCGAATTTTTCGATTAGCAACTTGTTATTGTTCGATTTTGCGAGCGAAGAAATTGCAATTTGGTATGCTGATACGAAGCGTGTGAACGTGTTGTTTCGTCCTTTCAAGTCATTCAAAGTAAAAAATGTATGACACATAAACGGAAAAGATTTAAGCTAATCGAAATTAGCGCCTTGTTAATGATCGAATTTTTCGATTAGCAACTTGTTATCTTCGATTTTGCGAGCGAAGAAATTGCAATTTGGTATGCTGATACGAAGCGTGTGAACGTGTTGTTTCGTCCTTTCAAGTCATTCAAAGTAAAAAATGCGATTGCAAAAACTAACAGCCCATTAATTGAGGTTAAAACTAAATAAACCACCCGTTGGGATATTGATTAATTGGATGATTACAAATTATTGTATTTTTAATCTATTTCATTCTTGGCCGTCATTTCAACTCTTAATTTTGAACGTTGTGTGTAGGCAAACTATTGCAAATATAAAACTAACAATTTTTTTATGAAAATGCTCGTTAATGTGGTTATCCAATAATAATAGGCAAAAATAACAAATTTTAATCGCTGCATTAATTGATTTCGATTTGCAGTACTTGACTTCGAACTATATTTTTAATATTTTCGTTAACATACAATTTGTTTTAGCGCATTTTTCTCTATAAATTAACTCATAGATTATTATGAATTATCTACGTGGTCGTTTAATAATAGCAAAGTATATTATTTTCAATCGCGGCATTCGGTTATCGTTTGAAACTTATCGCCAGCATTTTTACAGATTTGCTAACTTGGCTTTCGATTGTATCATGGTTATTTTAGCGAAAATACAACTCGCTTTTGAGTTGTTTCTGAAAAATAGAGATTCCTATAAAGTTTGCAATTAACGGAATTTATTATACTTACGTCACAATAACCGAACGTTAATCGTTTTGAGAAAAAATTCGTAGCGCGGAAAGGAGAAAAAAAAGAAAAAAAGCGAAGCGCGAAAGTTTCGAGTTTTTGGCGTAAGGATGTCCCAAGCGTCAGAATGTCCCTGGCGTCAGGATTCTGGGGGTGAGTTGTCTCGCGTCAGGATGTCCTGCTTCGAAGACAACTGACCGCAAACAAACTGACCGCGTACAACGCCGATTGGCTGAAAAGGGCGATCCTAAATATATTTTTACTATCCCCAGAGCCATCTTGCCCAAACCCTCACGTTGTGACAAAATCACTGCGTCGAAATCAGTGACGAAACCAATGCAACGAAATCGTCGCTTCGCGGCCAGTTGGTCGCGGTCAGTTGACTTGGCTCGGCATGCACAAACACGGAAAATAATTATTAGCTACTGTTAACTACAAATGTTACTGGAAGTTAGCGTATTTAACACAATTTACATCAATTGCTTAACAAAAAAACTTTATTGAAAGAAATAGAAAATAAGTCACAAAAATTTAAATGAGGTGAAGCACAGCTAAAAGTAAGACCAAAATCCAAAAGTTAAAAAAGCTTTCAAAACATAACCTTATTGGTTTTCAGTTTTCGACAACTTATAGTTCAGAGATATTATTTTATTTGGAAAATAAAAACATTTTGCTTAAAGAGTCGCCAGTCAAAAATCTAATTTTTCGCTATTTGAGGTTTTGCCTAGTTTTTGTGAGCATTTCTTTTCCACTGCTGACCTACTGCTAAAGGCTTGCATTCCTTGCAACCATATGCTTGCAAAATATTTATTACTTTACAATACCGTATAGATAATTTTGGAAAACTAAATTGCAAGTAGCGACATTGCAAAGAATATGCAATTTTGTTCTGAACTTTGAAATTCATTATCTGAAAAACGATAGAGGTAAAAAACTGAATTCGTGGAACAACATGTTTTAGATACTTCTTTAGCTTATCTTTCTAGCATAATCTTAACTAGATAGTTCAATCTAAAATAACCCTAAATGTATTCGTAAAAATCACTTGAAGTCATAACCTTAAAGTCTTAAACAATATCAAACATGATAATCGATGCATTTTCTGTCTTGAGATAATCCATAAGATATTAAATACCAATATTGTAAAACTGCTCTTACTTGTTTCATTTATCACTTGAACTGTGTATGTTTTCCACTGCGAAGATGATTTATGATATCGAACGCAGATCTTTCTTGCTCTATGACTAGCAACATTAGGCCAGTAGCACTTTGTAATGTCCTTATCATTAAATAATCAATTTTTCGGGACTAGTTCCACTTCATTTAGGCATGGAAAAGATTCCACAACAAAGACTTTTTTAAAACCTAATTTACTAACATCGTGCGTATCGTCATTCATTGCAACTAGATTACAGATACTCCAACTTCAAAAACTCCTGCAAAACTGAAGTACAGCAATAAGAAATGTCAATCACACACCCTAAATGTCTAAAACATTTTGAATTTTGAAAAATACGGTTGTTCAAACACTGGAAAAAGTTTAGTTATTTGCACAATTGTAGTTACAAGTTACATGAGGACTAGAAGCAAATCACTGGCAATCGTATTCGATTTGCATCGACTCCATCCTACTTAACGCAGCTATTACGTAGATATTCTCTTTAAACACAATGTAAGGGCCTCTCTGATTTTATTTTTTAGCGGCAACCCGGACAACTAGCTGCAGTGTTGCTTTATGATAGAACTGGGATGACATCACCAATGTCATTAACATCAAAGTTGCAAATAAAAGTTAAAATCATGGTGGCCCACACCTTGCGTTGATGTAGAATAATTCTAGAACAGCTAGGTTTAAAAGAGGATTGCAGGCAAAATTAATGGAGATATCAAAAGTTAGGACAATCGCATTAGATTAGATTGGTGTTGACCCCAATCTTTTTAGACTCAGCCGTTTCAGAGATATTGTACTTCAAACGCGACCTAACATCTCCTGTTTCTTGATAATCTTATTGGCAACACCGACGTTAATAAACCATTAAATTCCAAATTTTGATTTTTTGACTATTTTTCATGTAAATTTTTTCACTCTGCCTACTGAACACATAATAGATGAAAAAAATCTCAAAAATTGTATATCTTTGTTTGTTTATTGAAAAGTATGTTGGTACCTTATTAGAGTCTATAGTAGGCACAGATGGCATTATATTAGCTTAACCAATTAAGAAATTCAAATAGTCAAAATACAACTAAATTTACATAAACTACAATGACGTATGCAATAGTTTTGATAAGGGGGCAGTCAAGAGGAATCATATTAATGTTGACTTCATAATTTAATTTTTGACGTCACAGTAAAATGCGTAATTTTTTTAAAACGTTTTCCATCACCATCAATCATGGAGAAAGTATACATTTTTGGATAGCTGGATTTTTAGCCTCAGTCTATGGCTTAAGATAATGAGAATTTGCCTCAATTTTTGTGAGCCAAGTCAACTGACCGCGACAAACTGACTGCAAACAAACTGACCGCGAAGCAATGATTTTGTTACATGATTTTGACTCTGATTTCGTCGCAGTGATTTTGTCACAAAGTGAGGGTTTGGGCAAGATGGCTCTGGGGATAGTAAAAATATATCTAGGATCGCCCTTCTCCACCAATCGATGTTCTTTGCGGTCAGTTTGTTTGCGGTCAGTTGTCATGGACCCAATCTTTGGTCTTTTGAGAAAACTTGAAATATTTTTAGATTGTAAGTCATTATTTCTTTTCCTAAAGCTATATGCTCTTGTACTGAAGGTGAAAGACACCAATTTAGTTTTAGTTTGTAATCATAAAAACGAAAATTGGAAAGCAATATACATGTTGTCAAGCAGTACAGAGTACAGTTTATCAATGTTCTTACGCATAAAGTCAAATTAAGAAAGTTCAAGTCACATCATAATGCATCAAATAAACAAAACCTGACACAGAAGCTACACATTCAAATAAACATTAGATTTGACGCTAAAACCAGTAACTATGTTCCTACAAAATTAAGTATGCAAAGAATTTTTTTTACTTTACAAAGAATTTTGCAATGTATAAGTAAGCCTATGCGAATGATAACAAATTATTCGATTGTAAATGGTCACCTACAACAGTTAAGAATATTTGCCTCTTTGCAAATCTACCAAAAAAACAATCGAATAAGTAAGTGAAGTCCAAAAAATCATCAGCAACTGATGCTACACCTTTCATCAACAGACATCTAGAAATATCCATAGGTGGGCAAGTTAATGCAAAACGTTAGCTTCGTTAACCACTAGTCCATTAACAAACTTCACACCTCTGTAAACGTTAATCCGTAATTTTCAGCTTTAATTAACGGAAGTTAATACAGTCCGTTAATATTTTGCCTGTAATTTACATTTCTTTTCATTCACTCGTTTGTAGAATATGCATTGACGCTGTTAAGCTGATTGTAAAGAAATATTTAATACTATGGTGGTCTTTCGGTGTTAGAACGTTACATTTTACAGTCCAATCTAATTTCAAGATAAAAATAAGTTCAAATGCACCAACGAAGCTGCAATTGAAAAATTTTTGGAAATTGCAAACAGCGATATAATTAATTCAGAATTGACCTATGAGGCTCCAGCTTATTATTTGCCACAAACAATAGCTCCCTTCTTAGCTTTTTCTATAAAACTTGTGCTAATACGCAACAAGCGTCACCAGTGCAAACTGGCTTGTACCGGTACGATGAATGAATGATGCAAGATATTAACAATAAAACCTTAATGGAAGTTAACATGAAAAAACTTTTCAACGAATTAACAAGTTAAAGAAAAAGTTAGTTTCATTATTCACGGATTAACGATTAATGGACTAGTGCCCACCTATGGAAATATCTGATAGTGGAAATTGAACTCTATTGCTATAGGCAATAATTCCAAAAATGGTTTCAAATATTTTACATCAATAACTGATAATGATACATTTAGAAGAAGTATTCCATTACCTTATAAGTTTTTGCGGAATTTTAAGCATATAGCCTATCCTTTTATGACGTATATCATGACATGTTTGATTAACCCCATCCTATATACGACGGATGCCATCGAAGTCATCCCACGAACAAGTCGACCCACCTAACCCTAACCCCAAGGTAGCATTAATCCTAACTCAACCCTAACCCCAAGGTAGCGTTAATTCTAACTCTAACTTAAGATGATTGCCCTAACTCTAAACGGTGCTAACCCTAACCCCAATCTTAACTAAACCCCTTGAGCAAGGCGCTAACTTTAATTTCGGATATAAGCTCACTACGGCGGTATTTTGGGTCGACTTCGGTGGTTACCACCCTAATGCGGTACAGCAATATCACCATATCAGATATTTACTTTCGCCAAACCAATTTTTGCCATTTAATCATTACTTAAGTATCTACAACGGTTAGCCTACTCCTGATTCTACACGACTAAACTAGTAGGTTTTTAACATAAATTTAACTATAATAATTACTTACCTATCTTTTTGAGAATTGCAACTACTGTAGGCCTAATCATTTTTCTATCTTCTGTAAGTATAACTGTATCTAAAACTGAAACTGAGCAAAATTTCACTCTAACACGTGGCAAGCAGTACATTCAGCTGTCACGTGGCAAGCGGTAACAGAGTAATTCAGCTATCTAATCTCCATTGTTATGTAAACAAGTACCGGTATAGCACGTCGAAGAGTTGAATCATTAGATAATACAATTTTAAACTAATTTTGCCACGATGCTTTCAGATTTGCCTGTAGAATACACCAGAAAAACGCGTGTTGATATGTTGTAACCTCGGTATTTATCGTTGTGGTCCAGTTTTAATTTGAAAATTCGGTGTTCTAGACTTTACCTGATTATGGCGGCGAAAACGTTAACGTTGATCGGGTAAGGTTAGAATGAATATTATCAACCCTTCCAGTCACATCACGTGATTAGCTTATCTCCTTTTTTTCTTTTTTGCAAAAGTTTTGGTTGTTTATAAACTTCGATAATTTCGCAATCCGTGTCACAAAGCGCATACGAGACTGAAGGAATGATTGAGCAAGTGTTGTGGAGATTGGGTTGTGCAAAGTCAATAGGTACATAACTTAGGCTTGCATTTGCAACACAGGTAGTTATTAACCCGAAAACAGTGAGAAATAGATATTATTTATTATTAAAAATCCTGTTTAGGAGTATAATTTAATGCAAGTTGTTACTGAGGTAGCTAATTACTGTAGTTAGAAGGCTAGGCTATAGTTTAGTTTGTAATACTGTACTAAATACTATTATTACTAATAGTAAAGCAGATAATAAAGCTATGCCACTACTTCTACTTTTTACAGTAAGTTGCACAGTACGAAAAAGCTTAGTTAGGCAGGGGTCAGTATTACTACTATGGTAAGTTCGGGAGCCCTACTTACAGCTTAACACCTACTGGTATTTAATTCAATCAAAAGTGTAGCCTACAGGTAAAGTCTAATGTTGCAGATCTAGGTATATTAATGAGGGTTTTCTGATCAGTGTCAAGGGAATTAAAATGCCACTGCAAGAACAACTGCGTCTTTGTTACCTGAATTTTAAAAGTTGAAAGTAGGCTAGATAGAGAAAGAGAGTTTTTTTGAACTAAAAAAAACACAAATTAGAATTTAGGTCATAAAGGAGTCGCAAAAGACCAAAAAGCAAGCGTAGCTCACCGGTTGTCGAGTTTGCGACTCCTCTACATCCAAGTCCAAGGTGACAAAATTTACTGTAATTCAAATGTCATTTCTATTTAATCATAAGGAAAAGGAGACTTTACAAAAAACCCTAACAATTTCCAAGAAATAACTTTTCAGACGGTTCAAAGTATAAATAAATAATGCAACACAGTAAAGCTTACAACCTGACAACAGTTCAATGTAGTTAAATCCAACAAAAAAAACTTGTCGAAGAAAATAATTGGTTGAATTGAAATGCTTTATTTACTTTTGCTATAAAAAATGTTCTTTGAGCTGTTTAGACATCAGTCTATGACTGGTATTCCCAGCCTTATTTTCCAATTTACTTGGTAGGGCGTTCCATATTTTTGCACCTGTTATTCAGATTGACTGGTTTGTTTTGACATGATAAGATCTTGGTACGAAATAATCAATGGAGCTAGAATTAGCTAATCTGCAATTATCTTACTGTACAACAGGCTTGCTCTGCTCGAAGCTGTACAAGGGCCATAATGTCATTGACCTACTTGTCGCTGACCATACGTTTTTGCTGGGTCTACGACAACTGACCGCAACAAACTGACCACGAATCAACTGACCACAAGCAAACTGACAGCGAACAACGCCGATTGGCTGAAAAGAGCAATCCTAAATATATTTTTACTATCCCCAGAGCCATCCTGCCCAAACCCTTACTTTGTGACGAAATCACTGCGACAAAATCAGTGACGAAACCACTGTAACAAAATCGTCGCTTCGCGGTCAGTTTATTTGTGGTCAGTTTGTCGCGGTCAGTTGACTTGGCTTGTTTTTGCTGGTGCAGCTATCAACGTTACACCAAAATGTCTTATCATCATGGAAAGTAAAAAATAAACATTTCCTCTTTACTTGCATGCTAAAACATCTAACTGCTGTCTCTGATTCTTAATGGCAGGAAAAACATCAATGCTGTTCTCTTCATTGTCATCTTTTATCAGTTACAGTACTAGGGTTGTAACTATTATCGGTTATTTTTAGGAATAGTGACTTTTTCACAGCAGGGACAAATCATAGCAAATTGTACCAATGTGAGGTAGGCTACATACTTTGCAAGCATTGGCTATATCGCAATATCTCAACAATAAACACAAGTCAACAATAAACAATGGCTATATCGCAATATGTCAACAATAAACACAAATCTCAAAAATAAGGTTTAATGTGAAATGTTACCACTTTTGTTGGCAACAAGCTCATTCCAGTTTTACACATGTACATATCTGATACAATTGCATTTGACACCACGTCACAATACAACAAATATGGATTGTTTGAAAGATGCTTAAGATCAAATGAAACCACTTCGAGGGCCATATTTTGTGCAGGTGTGCTGTACAACATTGCAATTCAGATTGGTAGTGTCTAGCGCACTGGTCTGGTTTCCAACATGAAAATTTATTGCACCGGCTGCACTGGTTGTTACGTTCTATTATTATTTTTTTCATTAATTCAGCTTAAATATGGCACTTTGACGCATTCAATGCGTCGCCCCATTGGTGTAGTGGTAAAGGCGTGTGTCTGCAAATATTGAGTTTGAGTTCGATTCCTACTGAACGCGCCCGGCAAGTCTTGTGATTAGCAGATTTGCGCTGCATTCTTTTATTCTTCTCCTTCAGAACCTTGCATTAGAGTTAAGGGTTCAGGCAGCGATGCCAGCCTGAGAGATAGTAAATCCACGTGCAAGAAGAAACAATAAATGCCACCAGTGCAGCAGCTTTTTCGTGTTGGAAACCGTACCGGTGCTCTAGACACTGCCTTTTACATTTACAGCTTTGAGTTCCATGTTTCAAGAAATTAGATTGATCTGAAGGATTAAATATATTCCTAAGATTCACAAAGCAATGAAATATGCATTTGTAAAGTACAAACGCGAAATTAAATTGTAGCTACTAAATAATGTAAATCATTATGTGAAGTACAGTATGTCACAGTTAACACCCCAGCTCAAATTTGTCTAGAAAATGCTATCATATATATATAATTCACATAATATACAAAAGACAGTAGAACAGAGCATCAAACTTTTTATCTGTTGATTTCATTCATCTTTTGTGTAGTGGTGCATTTGTAGATTTAAGGCCTGGCTACTGTTTTACAGTCACACCAGTTTTGTTCTTGTAAGCCCAGAAACAACGGAAACAAGTCCTACTAAAAGATGCATAATCACAAGTACTGAAATAATCATGCAGACTCCTAAGAATTTTAAACCTAACCCAAACTCGAATCTTAATCCAAGTTGCAAATTGTGATCCTTTCGATCTTAGTAGTTTTGTATGCAGTATGTTTATATGAGAACCCTAATCCTTGTCCTGTTAAGATCATTTCTAAGATGTGTCAGGTTTTTTCAATTGCAAAAATTCACAAAACCAAAGTAGTAAACTTAAATTAAAGTTTAGAAGGAACACTACACACAAATACTGTATGTCAAAATTATCAAAATGAAGATACTTGAATGAATGGGCATAATAATCAAGCTACTTTAAATATAGCATCATATGCAAGCACATTTCACTCAAACTTTTTTTTGTCATTTTACAATGTTGTTTGGGTTCAATTAGACTGAATGAAAGAATTATTCAACTCACAGTCAAATAGTTAGCTATTGGTGATGATGGATAGCAACTATGATGAAAGTAAACACTTAATTCATATCTTTTGTGCAATTGTATCTTCTGCAATTGTTATTGAATGTAATGCAGTGTCCTTATGATTTCATTGGTTGTAAAATTCATCAAACAGCATGTCCTAGAAAGAATATTACGAGGTGGAATTATTTCGTTTTGCAGATCTAGTTAATATTGTAGTTTTACTGATTAACTTCTAGACATTTTGTAAGGGTAATCATTGGAATACATGTCAAACTTTGTTACCTATTATAGTTTTGACATTATCTGTGTTTATTTGTATAACTGAAGATAGAAAATATGATGCCGTAGGCCCAAAGCAATGTGTTGATGACTATGATTTGACCAGAAACGATGAAGTTTTTGAACAGAGTATTGCAAGTGAGCAGACTGTGTTATTGAACTTAGCTGCTTATTAGGTTTCGAGCCCACTTCAACCTGACAAGCCTTGGTTGTGCAAAATCGGCCGTTTGCTTGGCCTCTTCATGTTTGTGTTGTAGTATCCACAATACGCTTATCACTGCAAAACTACACAATAAGAGTGATAGACTTGTCATAACTCTACTGTTAAATTTTGTAGAGGTGGTGCCAATGATTTGTAAATAGCTGCTGTGCTGTTCCTTACAAAACTCATTGATTATATTCATCATTTAAATGGAGTGAAAAAAGTCCATTCAGTTTGAAAACCTGTATCCATTGTATGCTGTACTGGTAAGTTTCTAAAAAGATTGTAGTTTTGCAACCTGCAAGGACGCTACAGTAAATTTATTTTTCAAATAATGATTTAAAGATTTCTTGTTTTTTCACATGGTTATTTGTCTTTCTAGATATTGCAACCCAAACAATCTATAATACAGTATTGCTGTCTTCAAGGGAGATGAAAGATGTTGAAGAGACAATTTCACCAGAAACTATCTTGATGGTTTGCCAAAATCCTGAATTGGTAAGTTTACAAACATATTTTCAAATTATGATCTCTGAACTTTCCATTAAGAGCGCCTGTATTTAGCCAAATACCTAAATTTATTGACTTCGCCGTGCATTCCACGCAAAGAGGTCCACAAATCAGTGTATTAGGATCAATCAAAAGTCTATGTGGAACTTGCTGCAATCTCGTGACATGTGATATTCATGGGTGTCAGGAAGGGGGGCAGAGGGGGTCATGGTTCCCCTGGATTTTCAGACACTTTCTCTTGAACCTCCCAAATTTCAAAAACTCTTCCATTTTTAGTAGTTAATTCTGCCTCTATTTTTATTGCCCCCCCTGAAATTTTTTCTGCTGACGCCTATAGTGATATTGTTTCATTGAAAAGATTGTTTCATTGATTTAAAGAAGGTAATCCTAGTCAAGTCTACTCTGGCAATGGACATTTTTTATTCTTAGTCCGGTTGCTTATGGGGAAAAAAGGTTCAAATCGTGCATTCCATATTACATCTGCATTCCATATTACATAGAAGCAATTTTATTGTTGTTTTGGGAGATCAAACCGTATATACTGAAAAAATTGCTTTGATTAAAATGTTCATGTATTCGAAGCTTTTCGTCTCACAGTCTTCAAAGTCTCGAAGACATGAACGTTTTAATTAAAGCAATTCTCAAGTTTTGTACCACTAATCAACTTTACTAAAAAAATCTCAAGAATATCGTGAGTTTTTTAATTTGGCCACTAGGTGACACCAGCGCATATTTTTAAGTCCCCCAAACCCATGGGAAGAGAATTTGCGATGTCGCTGTGTCACATTTTTTTAGTATGTTTTGATCTCCCAAAATCAACAAAATTGCTTCTAATATGGAATGCACAATTTTTGTCTTATGCGACCAGATTATCAGAGATACAGAGTATGGGTCTGCAGATTGCAAAATAATCGTATATTTCGTTTAGGAAAGAAAGATGGATGAAAGAAGTGATAAATTAGACAAACTAACAAATTATCGTAAGTTTTAAACTTCCAGAACGACGAAGAAAGCTTAAGCCATTGTCATTTTAGGCAATACAAAAGAAAACCATCGTCATGTGCTCTGTGAAGTGTAGTGGAACGGATTGGTCATTTGATTTTAAGGGTTTGCTACGGTACGTTACGGTGTGATGTTCTGTAATCCGTACCTCTAAAAATATACCGTACCGTAATTCCGTACTTCATTTAATTACCGTACGTAAATGTACAGTACGGAAAAAATTTCCGTGTCTATTTCGTACCACTGGTTTGCCAAGTTTACAAAATCTGTTGCACAAATTAAGGTATCGAAAAGTTGCAAAAATGTTGCTGATTTGTGGAGCAGACAAGCAGTGAAAATCATTTTGATTGCGATAGGGTAAAAAAAATGCCGCATACATATACGGATCAATCAATGATCGCGTGGATGGAACGTTTTCTACTGAAATGGTGGATTCGAGTTCGATTCCTATGGGGTCAAACCAAAGACTTAAAAGTATGCTATTTGCAGGTTTCCGCTTGACGTGCGGCACTAAATATGGGACAATGCGAAGCCTCCACCATGTGCGGTATAGACAGGTGGCAGCTTGAGTCAGAGATAAAAAGGTCCCTTCACTGTCTTCTGGCCAAGGCAACTTGGTGGATAAAGATGTAATTACATCTATACGTTCTGCTGCTGTCTGAAAATGTTTACTGTGTGTTTTCCATGACAAGTTCACTGCAATTGTAAGAAGACATTAACAGACTAAACAAGCTCTAGGGTAGGTACTGAAAAAATAATACTTTATTTCCGTAACGTAACGTACTTCTCTGAGAAATACCGTTCGTAATTCTGTACCTTACTTTTTCGAAAAATCGAAGCGTATTTCCGTACAGTACCGCAGTAACCCCTGTTTTGACAGCTCTGTTTGGGGGGGTGACCCCCATTTTGATACCCCCAAATTTTGTCAAATTCTATCTTTTCTTTATATTTACTCACTGTTAAAAGTTTCATGTGTCCAGCTTAAAAGGCTAAAAAGTTTAAATTTTGGGGGTCCCGTTTGGGAGAGGGAAACCCCTTTTGTGGCATCTCCGATTTTTTTTAGGTTTAGTTTATTTTCAATATTTACCCATTCTTAAAAATTTGATCCATCTAGCTGTAACGGTTTAAAAGTTCAAGATTTTAGAGGACCCAATTGAGGAGGATCCTCCAACCTGGCACCCCAATTTCCGTTGCACAAAAGTCCACCCAGATATCTTCAATTGATCTAACTTTCATTACAGTGCGTTTTGCGGTTTAAAAGTAGATAGCGGAAAAAGAAAAAAAAAAAGATACAAAACAAGAAAAATGGTATTCAAATTGGGGTAAATGAACATCACCAAAAGAAAGGTGATTGATAGCGCGCAGAAAAATTACAAGCTATTTTTCATCAATATCGGTAATTACCGAGATATATCGGTTCAAATTTGTCAACTTTTTGCCCATTTTCGGCCTGTAAAATCTTGATCACGTGACCGGGCGCCCCCAAACTTGATTTAAATAAAGCATTCATCAGCACCCACCTTGTGTTCAAATTGTAGCTTTGCACGTTTTTGAGTTATAGGCGAATTAATAAATTTTCAAACGAAAAATCGCTGTTTTTTTAATGTTTTTCGTGTCTTAATTTACAATCACGTGACTTAGGATCCCTGAAATTGGCAACATAACACTTTCATTAATTCTTTTGTTGAGTCCAAATTTCAACTTTTTAGGATTTACCGTTTTTCTAGTTATAAGCAAATCAATCTCATCTGGCAAAACTCGCCAACAAAAACAAAGGTGCTACGTGCTCATGCGAAGTCCCAATTACCGAGCAAATGGCTCACTTAACTTTTATGTGAGAATTAACTGCAAAGAATTTTTACCAACGTAATACCGTTGATTAAGAACCGGTTCGAATTATCCGGTTTAAAGTTCAATTTGGATTCCGGATAGTTTGGAATTGGGATCCTTCTGGACTCGGTATTCTGAAATGCCCATCCCTATTCCCAGTTGGGTCAAACCAAAAACCATTAAAGTTGGTATTGACAGCTTCCCTCCTTGACGTTCAGCGATTGAACTGGCAGTGTGGAGCATCCAGTGTGTGTGGTCGACAGGTCCTTTCGAAGAAATGTTGCAGGGGTGACGTGTGTCCGATTTTACCGGCCCGAGATTTGAACCTCAGAACTCCCGCTACAGAGATGAACGCGTTACCGCTCGGCCAAGTGGTTGGTTGAGCGAAATTAGACGTAAGAAAAAGATGAACTTTACCTTCGTTGGTATTGTCATCAGGCACATGCCATTATGTGATGTCACGCTGGTTGGGCACTGGAGCAGGGCCTGTCTATCGAAGGTTGGACGATTGACGGGTCCACGATAACTGACAGCCAACGAACTCTAATGTTGGCGTTACTTGACTAGGTTCGCGATTGACAACTTTGTCAATTTTTTCTTGCAGAAGAGACAGTGAAGTGATGTGGAAACATCTTCGTGTCCTGCAGTCATCGACGAATGAATATACTTTACGCATTTATGAAAAAGTGCAGTAATTTTTAAGGTAATAAACGTGAAAACGAATGTGACTTAAAAATACTAATGCATGAGCCAAAAATAAATCAGTGTTGTTGTTTTGTTCTATGGTAAGGATTGTCTTTTTTCTGGAGCCCGATAGGTCAGTCAGCCAGATCAACGGGTTGTGACGATATTGTGCATCCAACTTTAGCAGTGGGCCGTAATTAAAAACCATTTTAGGTGTAACAAAGCAGTAAACTACCATTCACGTCCAAGTTCTGTTCAGTTATCGAAAGGCTGCGATATACGGAATGTTTTCTTGTAATGTCAGGAAGACCGCTTTTACTCCACTGCACTTTGCTGTTTTTCACGTCTGCACAAATTTTAGTCGTTTATTTCGAACCCGGTTTTATTCTGGTAGTGGTACAGAAAAGATTATCATGCATTGCCTTTTAGAATCACATAGTCCGTGGGACAGCAACATAAATCTTAAACAGTTAACTAATGATTATGACCTATGAAATGACGCTGTCTGTTGGTAGTTGCAACCCTCTTGCACTTTAGGGTGCCATCACAGCCAGCATTGTAGAGTAAGAGTTAAAGGTGTTTACAGGGAGCTAATTTTTTATTTAATTGAATAGAGTGTTCGGTTGATCTTTTACTCGGAACGTTTGAAGTAAAATTTTTACTGTTAAAAGTTTATTTTGAAACTAATACTTTTTTTTTGTTGTTGAAGATGTCTTCAATCAGATCATAAAAGGAAAGGAAGAAACTTTGCATAGCGAACAACATTTCGTATCCTGGTCTTCATGTGAAGAATGAAACTTCGATATATTACCTCGAAGTACTGCTTTCTGGGATCGAAGCGTTATGTTGGTTTAGATTGAGCAAAGCCATCAGTGCCTAGTGTCTGCAGGATTAAGAGATCTGCACCGCTGCAGCAATAAAGATCATGGCTGAGTTAGTGGAAAACATAAATTTACAACAAAACATGTTTTAAAATTGTGTTTGGCCCAAAACATCTTGAAAGAAACGAAGGGCAGGCATCGGACTGGCCGTTTCCAGTTAATATACCATGGTACATTAACCTGCATCATCAATCTTTTTTACAATTTCGCCATTTTCCCGTTATCATACCTTGTATATTGAGTGGAAAACTAGGTACACGTGTCAGTTTCTTACTAGATTGCGACGGAAACATTGTTTAGCTTATATTAAACTATAACAGTGCTGCTTTACTCGTCACTACTCTCGGTAGAAATCATTGTTGATATTGGAATTAATTATAATGTAACATATAGGCTAACAGTGTTCCGTTTTTGTTTTTTTTTTTCTAAATACTGCTTAATCAACGGCGAGAAATGTGCGCTAGTTCTCTTGCAATGTTGCGCCAAATGATTAAGCTGCAGTAAGTGAGTAAAATTATTAAAATGTGATTATTTCACCGGAAAATTTAACTCAAAAACAAATCAAATAGAACACGCAAATATGCATGCTAGTCTTAATTTATTCTTTTTAGTGGCGTAGTACAAAATGGGAATAAATAAAAAAAAGTTGATTCAGTTTTCCGGTGGAATAAAATGTGCTTGTCATTTTTAATAAAATAAATTGAATACTTTAGGCTTAAGTATTTCGATCTCAAAGATAGCTGATTTTAACGCATTGTTTTGCTTTTATCGTATCCAAAACAGTCATCTGTAATACTTTTATTTCTTGCCTCGTTGATGGGGTGTGCTCGCGACTTCATCATCGTGCCGGAGTTTAATTGTTTTCAAAGCGGCCTTGTTAATATAATTTTTGTGAGAGGTGTAGCTCCCACGGTATGAGAACGTTAGTCCACCCCTTCATGCCCAAGCTATCTAATCTGCCTCAGCCGTGTTCCCTTGGCTTAATGCTACAGAAGATGAACTTTTGTGTTGAATTTAATGTTTTACAATTTACATGTGACTGTATTTTTGCCTGTTCTAGCCCTTGCCGTTTTCGCGCTCAAAATGTCACTTTCTGCCCGAATTTCTAATGCGACGGCTTTTTAGTTTTAATGTGGCAGTTCAGTTTAACGTTCATACGAGACCACGTGAACCAATTCGAGCGATATTTTTACTGCAGCAGTGCTCGCTAAAGTCTCTCCCTCATGGTTATATAACGCTGTAGTTTTCTTGTTACAAAACATGAGCCAGAGCAGATATTTTATAATTATTTTGGGTCCTGTATAATTGGAGCTAAGCAGAATCAGTATCTACTGTTGCTTAAGTTTCCAAATTTGAGGGACTATACTGTTTTTAAATGTATGAGAGGCTATATTACTGATAATAATAACTTTTCTAATTCATAAATTACTTCAAGAGTGATCTTGGTTTTTGTTCATCGATGTCGAAAAAAGAGTTTGGGAAGTGTGCATAGTCAGCCGGATTAGTGACTAAGTGTGTGCCATCCGCCAGGGGAATTGCCAAAATTTAATGAAATACTTGCTTTTTCACCTATTTTTTGTTATAATTTTGTTGTTCTGAGTGGAAGTTGGTTGACGGTAAATTGGTCATTGTTTTGGTTAACAGTGCCACGTATCAGAGTTACAAGTCCCTTGATGGTCTGCATAATGCTCTGTGCTGGGTTTATCCACTGAGCAGTTTTTCTGTATGAAATGCAGAGTGATCCGTCTCAAATTATGTTTTAGCTGGGGACGGTGTTGCTAACTTTTTACAATGGCATAATTTCATTTCTGCTAAACCCAAAAAACTGTAACAAGATTGATTTTTTAATACATGTAATACTTTTTTTATTATTTCCTTTTTTATATTTTGAAACAAGTATTTTTTTTTCATGGAAAAGTTGCCGTTGACAACATCGTTTATTTTGCTTGTGTTAGTTTGTATTTTTTGTTTATCGCCAAGCATAACTTTACGCCTGTTACTGTTTAAGTATTGCTATTATATGCAGTTGACGTAGATGACCGCATTTTCTTTCGCTGCTTCCTACCGGCGTATATCTGACGTGTAGTAAATAAAATAAACTTGATTATTGTATATAGACCTAAAGATTTGTATTTTATGTTTGACTACACTCTTTTTTTTACTTGAACACGATGTTCATTTTTTCTCGAAATGTAAGAACAATGCCAGCCTTAGCAGTAAAAAATATTAGGAACAAATTTTTAATCTAAAAAAATCCTGCTCGAATTCAAA
This sequence comes from Trididemnum nubilum, assembly GCA_963965965.1. Lineage (NCBI taxonomy): Eukaryota > Metazoa > Chordata > Ascidiacea > Aplousobranchia > Didemnidae > Trididemnum > Trididemnum nubilum. The sequence continues at coordinate 24,128,518 of OZ014489.1, read as the reverse complement.
ACGATGAAATTTTACGTGATTTTTCCGGTATTTGCGAAGTAGCAACGATTCAGTAATAGAGCACTATTGCGCAGGCAACGGAGGAAACGTTAGGTTGTCGTTTAATTTGGAAAAAAACTCGCTTTTTCACTCTTGTAATTTATGATGCTACAAAAGCAGCACAAAATGCCTTTACTGAAGCAGAGCATTGAAAATTAAAGTCTTTAAACATGGTCGCTAAAATTGACTTTGATACTCTCACAATGTACCAACAAATGAGGCTCAAAATTGCAAAAAATCAAAAACAGCCACCCTTAACTCAAAATAAATTTATTTGTTCTTATAAAAAAGAGAGTGTATTACCATAAAGAGCGAGCTCCTGGCGAAAGTGTGCTTTGCATGCGAGGGTTGTGAACGTGGGCCTGCTTTCGCTTGTGCGTTGTTGACCTCGCGAGTATAATGCGATTACGAGCTATGCTATGCATCATTCAACACCATAGTTAGATATATAAACAACCAACACATACACAACATAAAGATTGAATTTATTTTTTGTTCATGCTGTCTTAGGGTTTTCGAAATACAGTATGTAAGTACTTAAGATAGCATCATTTGTATCAGCAATTTTGGAAATACAAAAATTTAATGTGCAATTGCCATCATATTTTATTCACCAAGCTATACCTTGGCCAGGAAACAGCGAAAATATCTTTCGGTCTACGAATCAAGCTGCCATCTGTCTACCACACGCAGTGGAAGCGTCACACCGTCACTGTAATCGCTAAACGTCAAGCAGGGAAGCTGTGAATAACAACCAAAATAACAACTACTTCTTTTGACCCGACCGCGAATCGAAACCGCGTCTATCGTATTAAGAGTAGACGCTCCAACCACTGATTGGTTGATGAATTTTATTTTTTAAATCTATTTCATTCGATGTTTAGTTAGGAATACATATGTAACTAAAGCAGTTTCGTCACTGAAGTATCTAAAACACGGCGTGTCACTGGACCACACGCAACTGAACAATAAGCGATCAGGTTAACAGAATATTCGTGGAATAATGAAGTAACACTAGACTCCCATCAGTTTATCCCCTACATTGATTCTCTGCCGTCACGAATGCATCTTCCAAGACGTTTCTGGGTCCGGGTAATCGTCTACGCACTGGTTTTGGGCGTTTACGTTCTGCTCCACACAATTGTCGCAAAGGAGCATGGCTACACTGCAACTGCGACGCTGAGAAAAAAAACAGGGGTTACTGCGGTACTGTACGGAAATACGCTTCGATTTTTCGAAAAAGTAAGGTACAGAATTACGAACGGTATTTCTCAGAGAAGTACGTTACGTTACGGAAATAAAGTATTATTTTTTCAGTACCTACCCTAGAGCTTGTTTAGTCTGTTAATGTCTTCTTACAATCGCAGTGAACTTGTCATGGAAAACACACAGTAAACATTTTCAGACAGCAGCAGAACGTATAGATGTAATTACATCTTTATCCACCAAGTTGCCTTGGCCAGAAGACAGTGAAGGGACCTTTTTATCTCTGACTCAAGCTGCCACCTGTCTATACCGCACATGGTGGAGGCTTCGCATTGTCCCATATTTAGTGCCGCACGTCAAGCGGAAACCTGCAAATAGCATACTTTTAAGTCTTTGGTTTGACCCCATAGGAATCGAACTCGAATCCACCATTTCAGTAGAAAACGTTCCATCCACGCGATCATTGATTGATCCGTATATGTATGCGGCATTTTTTTTACACCTATCGCAATCAAAATGATTTTCACTGCTTGTCTGCTCCACAAATCAGCAACATTTTTGCAACTTTTCGATACCTTAATTTGTGCAACAGATTTTGTAAACTTGGCAAACCAGTGGTACGAAATAGACACGGAAATTTTTTCCGTACTGTACATTTACGTACGGTAATTAAATGAAGTACGGAATTACGGTACGGTATATTTTTAGAGGTACGGATTACAGAACATCACACCGTAACGTACCGTAGCAAACCCTTGAAATCAAATGACCAATCCGTTCCACTACACTTCACAGAGCACATGACGATGGTTTTCTTTTATATTGCCTAAAATGACAATGGCTTAAGCTTTCTTCGTCGTTCTGGAAGTTTAAAACTTACGATAATTTGTTAGTTTGTCTAATTTATCACTTCTTTCATCCATCTTTCTTTCCTAAACGAAATATACGATTATTTTGCAATCTGCAGACCCATACTCTGTATCTCTGATAATCTGGTCGCATAAGACAAAAATTGTGCATTCCATATTAGAAGCAATTTTGTTGATTTTGGGAGATCAAAACATACTAAAAAAATGTGACACAGCGACATCGCAAATTCTCTTCCCATGGGTTTGGGGGACTTAAAAATATGCGCTGGTGTCACCTAGTGGCCAAATTAAAAAACTCACGATATTCTTGAGATTTTTTTAGTAAAGTTGATTAGTGGTACAAAACTTGAGAATTGCTTTAATTAAAACGTTCATGTCTTCGAGACTTTGAAGACTGTGAGACGAAAAGCTTCGAATACATGAACATTTTAATCAAAGCAATTTTTTCAGTATATACGGTTTGATCTCCCAAAACAACAATAAAATTGCTTCTATGTAATATGGAATGCAGATGTAATATGGAATGCACGATTTGAACCTTTTTTCCCCATAAGCAACCGGACTAAAGGTGCGTTTAGACTGGACGCGAAGCAACCAAAATTTGACGTCATCGACAGCTCGCAACCTTCGCGAGCAGTTGCGCAACATCGCTTGCTTGCAGGCTGTAGATAACCTACTAAATCACTGATTAGATTTTTACGATCGCAGTTTGCTAGAAAATCACGTAAATAGTATATTGGTATGGTTTAGCGCCTATTTATCAGTCCAAAGAGCAGGTTGTTGGCAAAGGTCGATTCGCGATAGCCGTAGGCTAGCCAAGTTAATTTGGATCTAGACAGCTAAGGCTGTAAATCCTAGAGTGATTTTTCATAGCTATGCTTGATCTCAGAGCTTCATTATAATGAATACAACAAAGCAGTAGGCCTAGTCCCACGACATCTAGCTTTTAAAACAAAACTTTTTATTCTGTGCAGCATAGCAGAAGCTATTGTATCAGTCCAGTGGTTCTTTTGGCTGAACAGCTTTTGCTTTTTTGTCTTAAAGTAAACTTAAACTAACATGGTGTTGTTGTTTTTTTCAGAGTATAAAACAACCCACCAACAGGCTAGTTTTGAATGTGTTGATAGTGTTTTTACCCATTGTTTGTTAGCTTGTTGTTTTAAAAGTAACCACAATTGAACAATTCCTTTGAATACTGGAAAACTCGCAAAAGTTTTTTCACTGTCTCCTTGACCAAGCCAACTTGGTGAATGAAACTGTATTTAGAATTGGTTTCAAGCTACACTGCTACATACAACAGCTGGATAGATACAAAAAATCAAAAAATTTCTATGAACTTTTGGATTGGCCTAATTAGTAGTTACTTTTTTGAATAGCTACAAACATGGAATTTTTTCTTCTGAATGTCCTCTTAAAAGTCTTCTTGTTTCTGAAGGTTTGTAACCGTGATCAAGATGAACTGGAAGCATTGGTTTTGGACTACTCCAAGTTTTATAATCTTGAATATTGTAGTCTGGTAGTGATTTTAACTGCAGTCCTATGTGATGAAAATAGAAGTGTCAAGTGTGTTAAATATTCATTTACTGTGTCTTTGTGTAATATCTGAATTTAGTTGTTTGTGGATTTCAAAACATTTTTACTGTCTCTTAAAATTTTTACTGCTTTACATGGTGAATGAAGTGACAAAGTAAACAATTTTAAGTCTGAAGTTTAATCATTGGAATTACAGTCAGTGTATTTAGATGAATTAGAAAGCCAATATATAGCCTATCTAACCAGCAGAAAGTGAGTTCTATTTTTTTGCTGAGGTTACAATGATTGGTAGAGAAGCACCCGCCTAGCAAGTTCATTAATATTGTTCCATTCTCATTAGTCACCACTAAACAAAAAACTTGATAAAGCATTTATAATTAAAATAATTGGACTGGGGGAAGAAAGCGTCAGTTACATAAAAATGTGAGAACTAACAACACTTTTATTCAGATGCTTGAGTAACAATTTTCACATAAAAAAATCTAAATGTTTTTTTTATCAGGGGCATAACCAAAACTTGCTAAGAGGGGGCTTGACCTTGCAGCTATAAGTTTGTATCTTAAAAACGGTGGTTTGGAGCGAAGCCCTTTGAGGTAAACGCGACCGTCGCAACGTAGCCTACTGGTACCGCAAGAAAATGCAAACTAATAAAATGCTCTCAAAAGCATTTAACTTCGCACTAAACATCGATAAGCGCTCCGCTAGCGAGTAAAAAACCAAACTTAGTTTTAGAGGCTGACTTCCTCAAAGCAACTGCTGGTATTACTGTGCTAGATTCTTGTCCTTCGATGATAGTGTCAAATCGTGCAAAAACTGCAATGTTTTTTTGCTTTCTCCAGCAAATCAACACAGCAATCTATTGCACAATAAGCAAAAAATCCACTACATAACTGATGACATATCCAGCTTTCAGTTTCACTCATAGCATTAACATTGGGAGTCTTCATAAACAGCACAAAATAACAAATACAAACTTACTACAGGTATCATAACATGATTGCCTGAAAAAGAAAAATCACATCAAAAAAACAACATAGTTTATGCTTTAAATGTACCTGTGGACTAGCCTATTGGTCTACACTCTACAAAATAGATCTACCAGTTCCATGATGAGACATGGATGGTGAAAGTGTTTAAGGATTTGTTAACTGAGTTAACACCGAAAGAGAACTTTTGACATCTGCTTTCAGCTTTTTATGTTTCTGCATTAAAACCCAGAACTGTCATCGTCAAAACAGATTATGGCAAGTTTTCAGGGGAAGCATCTAAATAAATCATTGATAGCTAGTAAATAGGCTAAGTACTATGGTACTATTACGTTTTTGAAAAAATGATTAGTCTTTTCATTTCCAAATTCGATCTACTGTACTTCGTTTTTCACTTATACTTTACAAACTTTTTTCTCAAGATTGTTTTGTTACCTGAGCTATTAGTCTAGACTCTTCTTCACGATTATTGCGTGATAATATAATACAAACTCAATCTTCGTTTTACCCGTAATTTCAGCGTGCTATGACGAAACAGAACCTGTGATTACTATAATAGCGCTTCAATAATGAAGTACACAAAGCTTTCTGCTCATTGAATACATTTTAAAAGTAAGTTATTAAAATTAGCCTATGAAGCGACCAGTCGCGAAGATTAGCAACCGCTCGCGAAGGTTGGCAACCTTCGCGAGTGACGTAATCGACCACTCGCGAAGGTTGGCGAAGGTCGCCAACCTTCGCTTCGCGTTGCTTCGCGTCCAGTCTAAACGCACCTTAAGAATAAAAAATGTCCATTGCCAGAGTAGACTTGACCAGGCTTATATACCATAAATCAAGCTTTTTTCAACACAACTTTATTACAACAATCTTTACAAAGAAATCACTCATGTCATGAGATTGCAACAAGTTCCAGATAGACTTTTGAATGATCCTCATACACTGAATTGGGTACTCCTTGCATGGAATGCATAGCAAAGCCAGAAAAGTTGGGCTTTTAGTTAAATACAGGTGCTTTTTATGGAAGGTTCAGAGATCATAATTTGAAAAGGTATTTGAAAACTTACCAAGTCAGGATTTTGGCAAACCATCAAGGTATTTTCTGGTAAAATTGTCTCTACAACGCCTTTCGTCTCTCTTCAAGATAGCAATGCCATACTATACGTTGTTTGGGTTGCAATATCTAAAAAGATAAATAGCCATGTGAAAAAAACAGAAATTTTCATTACATTATTCGAAAAATAAATTTCCTGTAGTATCCTTGCAGGTCGCAAAACTACAATCTATGGACATACAGTATCAAGCTTTTCAGAAACTTACTAGAACAGCACACAATGGGCACAGGCTTGTAAACTGAATGGACGTATCTCACTCCATTTAAACGATAAACAAAATCAATGAGTTTTGCAAGGAAAAGCACAGCAGGTAGTCACAAATCGTTGATACACCACCTCTGTAAAATTTTAACAGTGAACTTTCAACATGCTCATTGCTCTTATTGTGTAGTTTTGCAGTGATGAGCGTGTTGTGGATACTAACAACACAAACATGAAAAGGCTAAGTCAACAACCGATTTTGAACAACCAAGGCTTGTCTGGTTGATGTCAGCTCAAAACCTTTTAAGTAGCTTAGTTCAATAAAACAGTACACTCACTTGCAATACTCTGTTCATAAACTTCATCGTTTCTGGTCAAATCATAGTCATCAGCTCTTTGCTTTGACATCATATTTTCTTTCATTGGTTATACAAATAAACACAGATAATATCAAAACTACAATACGTAACAAAGTTTGACATGTATTCTGCATGCAGTAGAATGCAGCATGCATGCAGCATGCAGCATGCAGCATGCTGCATGCAGCATGCATGTAGTGCACAGTAGGTCCAGCTTACTATTACATCCAATGATTTTTCTTGCAAAACATCTAGCAGCTATTCAATAAAACTATAATATTAACTAGATCTGCAAAATGAAATAATTCAACCACATAATATTCTTTCTGGAACATGTAGTTTGATGAATTTTGCAACCATTGCAATCATAAGTAGGCTGCATAACATTAAATTAACAATTACAGTAGATACAATAGCACAAAAGATATAAATTAAGTGTTTACTTTCACCATAATTGCTAGTATCCATCATCACCAATAGCTAACTATCTGACTGTGAGTTGAACAATCCTCTCATTCAGTCTAACTAAACCCAAACAAAATCGTGAAATGACAAAAAAGTCTTGCATATGATGCCATATTTAAAGGAGATTCATTATCAATTTAAATGCCTGTTCATAATAGTATCTTCATTTTAATAATTTTGCAATATAGTGTTTGTATGTAGTGTTCCTTCTAAATTTTAATTTTAAGTCTACTTATTTGTTACTGTCACATTTTTGGAACTATCTAAAACTTTTCCCCAATGCTCAAAAAATAAACAGGATGAGTATTAGGGTTATCATACAAATATACCGTATACAAGACCACAAAGATCGAAAGGATCACAATTTGAAGTATCAAGATTCAAGTTTGAGTTAGGTTTGAAATTCCTGCAGTCCTTGTAATTATTTGAGTAAATGTGATCCTGTATGTTTTAGTAGGACTTGTTCGCACTGTTTCTGGGCTTAAAACAACAAAATTGATGTGACTGTAAAAGAGTAGCCAAGATCTTGAATTGACCAATATACCACAACACAAAAATAAATGACATATAAACAGATAGAAGATTTGATGCACTGTTCTACTGTTTTTTATGTATATATCATATTCTAGGCAAATTTGAGCTGGGGTATTAACGGTGATATACTTCAGGTAGCCTAATGATTTACATTAGACGTTAGTTAGTGGCTCCAATTAATTTTATGTTTGTGCTTTACAAATGCATATTGCATAGCTTAGTAAGTCTTAGGAAAATATTTTTTCCTTTAGACCATTCTAACGTCTTGGAGCATGGACCTCAAAGCTGTAAATCTGACGAGTGAAATGCAATGTTATTCAGTAAGAAAATTACAGATCAGCTAACTTCAGACTTATCTAACCTACTTTTAACTTTTAAAATTCGGGGTAACAAAGACTCAGTTGTTCTTGCAATCATGGGCGTCGGCAAGGGGGGGGGAGGGGGGCCATGGCCCCCCCCTGGATTTTCACACACTCTTTCTAAAAGCTCCGAAATTTCAAAAATTCTTCCATTTTTAGTGGTTAATACTGGCTCCATTCTTATTGGCCCCCCCTGAAAATTTTTCTGCCGACGCCCTTGCTTGCAATGGCATTTTTATCCTGTAGTCACTGATCAGACAGCGTTAAACAATAAACCCTCACTTAGTAAATCTAGACCTGCAACATCAGACATGATTTGAAGGCTACACTTTTGATTGCGTTAAGGTTAAGTACCGGTACCATACTTAGTACCTGGTTAAAAATTGAAGTAGCAAAGTAGGCCTTGTGGAAACTAGGTAGGCCCATTGCCCCCTGCCCAACTACAAACAAGGCTACTTCGTATTGTAGCAAGCAGGAGTTGGCATATTTTTATATCTGCAGTAGCCTACAGCATATCTGCTAATGCTATTACTACACTATACAGTATTTAAACTAGGCTATACAGTGCAGCTCACTAATTAGCTACCTTAGTTACAACTTGCATTAAATTACACTCCTAAACAGGCTTTTTGATAATAAATAATATCTATTTCTCACTGTTTTCGGGTTAATATCTATCAGTGTTGCAAATGCAAGCCTAAGTTATGTACCTATTGACTTTGCACTACCCAATCTCCACAACACTTGCTCAATCATTCCTTCAGTCTCGTATGTGCTTTGTGACACGGATTGCGAAATTATCGAAGTTTATAAACAACCAAAACTTTTGCAAAAAAGAAAAAAAGGAGATAGGCTAATCACGTGATGTGACTGGAAGGGTTGATAATATTCATTCTAACCTTACCCACGTTGATCGGCCTCAGTGTTGCCAATAAAAATTGTCAAAAAACGGGGGATGGGACGGCTGAGTCCAAAAGAATGAGATCAATGTCAATCCTAATGCGATTATCCTAATTGTTGTTTGAAAACACAGACACGCAGTTTGTGCGACGGTTTTCGTGCCAATGTTTACACAAAAAACACGAGAATATAAAAAAAATTTATTTATTGCTATTTTGTCTGAAAATGTTTTTTTCATAGATTCCCAGGAGCAACCTAAGAGTAAAATTGCATAAGTTTGATGTTAGAAAAACTTTTTCGAGCCAAAAAAAGTTTGTGAAACTGGTGTCAATTAAAACGTAAAAAACACGTAAAATACACGTGTATCAATGGCACAAATAAATACCATACAATAAAAAATAGCAATCTTGAATATGGCAGATACAAATTACGTGTGAGAGGTCCAAACGTTGTTTGAAATACTGGCATGCAGTTTGTGCGACGGCTTCCGTGCCAATGTACACATAAAAAACACGAGAAAAACCCGAGTTTCATTTATTGCTTATTTGTTCGAAAATGTTTTTATAGATTCCAAGCGCCAACCTAACTGTAAAATTGCATAAGTTTAATGTTGGAACAACGTTTTTCTGTCTAAAAAAGTTCGTGAAAATGGTGTCAATTGAAACGTAAAAAACACGAGAAAAATCCGAGTTTCATTTATTGCTATTTGTTCGAAAATGTTTTTATAGATTCCAAGCGCCAACCTAACTGTAAAATTGCATAAGTTCAATGTTGGAACAACGTTTTTCTGTCTAAAAAAGTTCGTGAAACTGGTGTCAATTGAAACGTAAAAAACACGAGAAAAACCCGAGTTTCATTTATTGCTTATTTGTTCGAAAATATTTTTATAGATTCCAAGCGCCAACCTAACTGTAAAATTGCATAAGTTCAATGTTGGAACAACGTTTTTCTGTCCGCAAAAGTTCGTGAAACTGGTGTCAATTGAAACGTAAAAAACACGAGAAAAACCCGAGTTTCATTTATTGCTTTTGTGTATAAAATTTTTTTTATAGATTCTAAGGGCCAACCTAAGAGTAAAATTGCATAAGTTCAATGTTAAAACAACGTTTTTCTGTCCGCAAAAGTTCGTGAAACTGGTGTCAATTGAAACGTAAAAAACACGCAAAATACACGTGTAACTTGAATTTAACGGTAAAAAATTTTTTTCAGAAATTTCGCTTAAAAGTTTAGTAAAAAGAAATGGGAAAACAAAATTGTTCGAAAAATGCACTAAAAAAACAATTGAACAACTTTACATGCAACTGGTGTAAAATACGTGTAAAATTGGTGTTTGAAGCACGGACACGAGTTACCCGACAATTCTCCCACTTTGACACGTGTTTTACACGACCCCATGTTTATGGGGTAGGCCTACCACAGTTCTCTAAACCATTAGGCCTACTGTGGTTTTGGCGGGAAGATCAAAACTCAGAGTTTTTAAAAACTTTTTTCAGGGGGACATCTTTTTGTACTTGTTGAATATCTTAGCAACCGCAGTCCCAAAATTAAAACAAAAAATATAGTTCAATTTTAGCTATTGTAAACCACTGGAATTGGCTGGATGATTCACCGCCTTCAAGCTTACATCTACAGTTAACATCATAAAGTTTGCAACTGTAGGATGAAGAAAAAATTGTTCAAAACAAAAGCTCCCCACCCCCGTATAATTATAAACATTGCAAAGTGTGGCAGGCGCGTAGCTAGAAATTCGCAATTGGGGGGGGGGATGGGGGCAAAGCCCCCAGCCGCCTGAGGCACGGGGGTCTGGGGGCGGAGCCCCCAGCGCTTGAAAAATTTGCATTTTTTTTTCAAAAATAACTTAATTTTAGGGCTTTATTGATAAAAAATAATGCTTTTAAAACGTGGCATAGAAATTGGCAGTGCAAACCTGATTAAACTGTTTGCATAAATGGGCTATGTGGAAGGTGGCTAATGGTAAAATTTTAGCTTTCTTGCTTACATGCTGGTAAATCATAAAATCTTATAAAGAAAACTCCCACGGAGTAATCTATTTCGTCTGTATTTTACAGAGAAACATAATTGGGAAGGGACTAATGAAAAAAATTTTGAGGCAAGTGAATGGTAATTAAGTAATGCTGAACAGCCCCCCCCCCCTCTTCCTAAGTTTATAATATGTTTGTTGATGAAACCTATGTTTAGCATTTCTACAACAGCAATCAAATTTAATTGCTTGTTTTTGGCCATTTTCAGAGTTTTTATTGATTTGTGGGTTTTATTTTTGACAAATTAGCCCCCCCCTAAATTTATGCCTCAAAAAATGTTTTAAATCACTTTTTAGCCCATTCCAGTGCAAAAACCAGTCTCAGAAGTGCAAAAAACGTGTTATTTTCTTTATTATGCATTTTGGTCGACAAGCCAATGCGGGATCTATAACCCCCACCTACGCTACTGAACTTTGACTCGTAACACGACATTCCACATTTTCAGTATTACACTTAGTCGCTTACAATGTTGCATTAAATAACAAAAAGATAGGCTATTTACTATAATTAAATATTTCGCATTAATATGAGAAAAGAAAGAGCTTGTTTGTTTTGGGCAATAAGACGTTATTTCGAATGATACACGTCGAATCAATAGGGAGGATGGTTTTAACCCCCATCCCCTTTTGTACGCCTTTGCGCATAAGTGAGCTATGTGGGCGGTGGCTAATGGTAACATTTCAGTCCTCTAATTTACAAGCCGGTAAGTCATAAAATCTTAATTTGAAAAAACTCACAAGCATTTATATTCTGTAGTTTATAGAGTGAGACAGTTGGGGATGGGGTGGGGGTGGGGGCGAATGGAACGAGATTTGAGTGGATTAATAATTAACTGATACTGAAATCCCATCTCCATATTTTTGATGAAGAAAATGTTAAGCATTTTTAGCGGTGAAATATGCTAATTTTGGCAATTGTTTAAAGTTGTTACTAAACTATAAGTTATACCTTTGACAAATTAACCTCCCCTAAGAAACTCTAAATGCTTCAAAAGTTGCTTTAAATCATGTTGAAGTCCATGTCATTGCAAAAAAAAAACAGGATCAGAAGTGCTAAAAACGTGATATTTTCTTTATTGTGCATTTTAGTCGACAGACCGATGGGGGGGCTTGAACCCCCAAACCCCCCCTGCGTACGCCCTTGGCAACACTAAACGAAAAGCTTCTCGCTTACTGATACGTCATTACAAAAGAACATTAATAAAAACTTTTCAAAATATAGCCCCTCAGAAAAAGTGTAAACTGAATCTATGTTTTATAAGGCAAAAAAGCAATGCAATCAAATTCTTCCGCTGAAATTATGAATTTTTTTGGTGAGAGAGATTTTTTTGGTTGAAATCGCTGCGCCATATTAATAAGACTGTCTATACTTGAAGGACCATGATGTGATCATACGTAGCGGTTCACAATCAGTCTAGAGCTGCTGACCCAAGAACTCTCAAAAAAAGTGGGCAATGAAGAAAGAAACTCTCTTTTACCGCTTGTACCCTCTACATTGCTTTTTCAGATAAATATCTATCAAACTTTCTGTTTTAACTAATTTGACTTTGAAACTTCAACAAGAATAAAATGTCATGATAATGTTTCATAACACCTTACAGTTTTACATAAGGAAGGCTTTATTTCACCGGAAATTTTGATCTAGTTTTTTATTAATTCTGACTCAAATCTAACACAAACTCAAATGCTTACTCTAAAACTATTCCCAAATCGAACCCTAACCCAAACCCTAACCTAAACCCTAATCTTAATCCCTAAAAAAGCAAATGAAAAAAGCGCGGATGAATATTTCTCATTCTCGTTTTATTCTCTTTAAGTTGAAAATTTTCGGTGAAATAGTCACTACCTTTACATAATTGTCTTAAATTCAAGCTCAGCGCTCTTTAACTGCGTCATAAATTTAACTTAACTATAAACGCAATAAGGCTAACGCGCTAACCAATTACTCAGGCAATCAGTGCCTCAACGGGTAGGCTGCCTAGAAGGCAGTAATAAAGAAAACAACCCAGCGCGATGTCTAAGGCAGTGAAGATATACTTAGCAATCTGAAAACTGCCAATAAAAGCCAGAGCTTGCTCTCGGCCTCAACAATGTCATGCACACGCCATTCCTTGTCTGAAGTTTGATTTTTAGAATGAAGTGGGATTATCATCTAACATTGCTATTGTGCGTTTTTGTGCTTGTAATGTTGATGCTTGATCGTTTATTGACTTTTGAGCAACAAAATGACTTTTCTGTTCTGTTTCGAGGCCGACAGATTTTTGTAGCCTACTGCTAATACCGCAAATTAACGGTGTCATTCCAGTGGCATCACAGTTCAAGGAGCAATTAAAAATAACTCTAATTTTTTGGGGAAAACGTTCTGGCAATATCAACGCTTGACAAACTAATGTAAAATCGTAACATGTTTTATTTTCGATACTTATTGATTGATTGATTGATTGGTGCATCTTTATCCTCCTATCACGAGAAAGCGACGGTGCGCTATATTTTGGACGAATCCGCACCCGCTTAGGAGTTGACCATTTTCCAAGTTTTCCTGTTGACGTTTTGACTTCTTCCCACGTAAATTTGCTGCTTGTTCGAAGCCACCAAGCAGAGATAATTATCGTAAAGCGTCTTATCCAAGGACGCAACAACGTGACCAGGGTGCGGGTTGAACTCATGATCCTGCGATCAGAGTCTTATTAATACAGAAAACACAAAAAGCGCCACATGAATGAACGCTTGAAAAATTAAAGTCATATAAATTTGAACTGCACTCAAATCAAATCAATCAGACAATCAAATCGTTTATAATACTCGCTGTATTGCGCCGAAGCGTATAACGAGTTGGCGGGGTTCATCTTTGCATCATTGCACCCGGACAACAAAGCTCATTTCGAAGAAACGTCGCAGCGGTGGCGATAAGTTAGCAACACTTAAACAATTCCGATTTGACCTGTCCTAGATTTGAACCTCAGACATCCCGTTCCTCGAGACAAATGCGTTACCGCTCGAACAATTTTAATTTGGAATCCCTTTTTAATATATCTTTCAGCAGCAATATAATATTCTTTTGTTTTGAAATAAAAAATTTCATTTTTTAAATTTTTGTGTAAATAGGTCTATGGCAAACGTGTTAAAGTAGCAGCAGGTACCTTATAACCACAACATTTCAAAGCAGCACTTATAGAAATAATGTTGCATTCTGCCCAGGTAGGTTTAGTGTTACAAACTTAAAAGGCTGCAATATAGCAAAGTAGTGTAAATATGACTTTAAACCTCTTTGCTTTAGAGTAGGCCTGTAGTATGGAATCGAACGGAAAGCAGAAATACACCATCTTCGCCAAAATCATCACTCAATTTAATTCTTACGTCAAGATCGCCGATATGAGATCAATTCAATGAATATTAAGTGCAATTTTTGCAAGTCAATCATACCGGCTGCGCAGTTTTCTTAAATTTCAGTTTGTTTTTCAATAAATCAACCAAAAAAGGTGATAAAAAATGATTAATGATGGATAAGACTACACAGAGCAAGAATAAAGGCTACAGTGCAACCGTGATTGTAATTATACTAAGGCCTACAGATCTTTATTTATCGGTATCAATTATACGTTGCTTGGCCAGCTTAAAACAGAAAGACCTTTCGGTCTTAACTTCAAGAATCCCAGCAGTTTTCACCCTTTTGGTTTTCCATCACATAATTGTAATTATACTAAGGCCTACAGATCTTTATTTATCGGTATCAATTATACGTTGCTTGGCCAGCTTGAAACAGAAAGACCTTTCGGTCTTAACTTCAAGAATTCCAGCAGTTTTCACCCTTTAGGTTTTCAATCACATGCTACGAAAGTCTATTGCACTTCACGCTGTCTATTGCAATACTAAACATCAAACGGGAAAGATATCATAAATATCTTTCCTGTGTGTACATAACAAGAACATAACAATTTGTACATAACAAGAACATCATAGATAGATAAATCAAGATAGATAAATTAACGAAGAAATACAAAAAGTCAAATATTCTTAGCAAAATAAGCTTATAAAATTAACTTATTTTGCTCTAATACATAACAGCCTCTATGGTCTACTTTTGTAAGTTAGGACCGTTATGACTAAACAGTACACTAGTATGCCTATATATTGTCCTTCACGCGTTCGTTGGTTATTTCTTAATTTTTATTGGCATAAAGCAAGGATAAGGCCCGTTCTTCAAAGGGCGTAAAATAGTGTGCATACGAACGTAATTCCAGTATTATAAGTTTTGTTTCTAACAACTCATACAGTTTGTACGCCTGTAAGTCGGCACCCCGTGGATATTGAATTTTTCTTCAAAATTTACTCCCTTAAAGAGTTATTTGCAGTTTTGAACAAGTCAAGCTAGAACCTATCCTCCAGTTTGCCACAAATGGTGGATAAGATTGCATTGAATAGAGTAAAGTAAAATAGAGTAAAGTTGGAGAAGTAATCTGTTACGGCAGTGACGCCAAAGTTAAAAATCAGTTGATGATTTCCACCACTTGGCGGAAATACGCAATAGTGTCCCAAATTGAAAGTTTTGTCGTGGTCTCTTGCCAAAAAGCGGTTGTTGAAAACAAACTTAAAATTAGCAGCGTCGGGGTGCATGTCGCGTACTGTGCTTATAAATACAAGTTATTGTTGGATAGCTCACTTCTGTTGAGTGGTTAATATGCTTGATAACTAGTTAATTTTGCATGTTCATTCTCTTCAACTTTACCGTAAATTTCGCATCTTAATTTATGAATGTTCGCGTAATGAATTCTTTCGTCCTGTTTTGCACACTTGATGACTTAGCTCTTGCAATATTATTTTTTCAATCATCTTATAATGCTTTGTATGTAGTTTATAAACTATTGGTGAATGGTTAATAAGCAAACGTATTATTTGCCAAGTTGTCAATGACATCAATTTTGATGTTTTGTTTGGTAGCGCTGATCTATTTTATCATGAATTTTCGACTCTACGTACTGTAGCCTACTACTTAGCAGTTGACGTGACAATCGAACAAAGCGTGGGATTGACAAGATAAATTAGTTATGAAGATAAAGTTGGAAAAGTAGTCTGTTACAGCAGTGACGCCAAAGTTAAAATCAGTTGACGATTTCGACGTCTTGGCGGAAATTAAGTTTTTTTTTCCGCCAAAGATCTTTGGCGGAAACCCTTCCGATTCCAGTAGGGCTGTCTGGTATGTGGTAGAGTAAGAAGACTAGGCTACGCAAAGTTACAATGACAGAATAGCCTATCGTGGTAGTAGCGGATGATTAGAGGGTTCCAGGTTCACGGATAAATTATTAAGTAAGCTACTGGTAGTTTACCCAATCTTGAATACCCATACATTGGCTTACATTGGAAGGCAGCAAAGTTGTTCTTATCAAGTTGGACAATTAAATATGAGTGTACTGTAGTAGCTTGTGACAGCATGCGGAGCACGTGATATACCAGTATTTGGGCTCTTGGTTTAGGATTAGTACAGTCTGACAGTAGTTTCATGAACCATCAGATAGACAGGCAGATTGGTTTTGATTGCCAAAACAGTAAACACGGTTCAGAAAAACCGATAGAAGACACACACAAGGTAGATAAAATCAGTATAATTAGAGCGATTGACCTCAAATCATGTGTTTCTTTGTTTTTACTTGGCCATTTTCAAAGTTAACAAGTGCGAAGTTTCATACTTTTACTGATTACTCGAGAACAGTTAGGTCTAGGTGTATGAAGTTTTAGCAGCAGTTTGTGATTTATAAGTTTGTGCCAAATTTCGAGGCAATGAGTCACATGGCTTTGGTTTTAAGACCCGAAAACCACCTCAAAAGTTTGGTGTAAAAAGCGGTCTTATTGAAAAACCGCTTAAATACGGCAAAAAAAGATACCCTTTCATCCCTAACAACCTACTTTTGGCCACGATGAGTTTTTTTTCTTTTTTTTTTGCTGACTAAATCTTGTGCGCTCTTCTTCTCTTTAGTTAAACCACAACACATCAAAATCTAATTTTTGAGTAAAGTTGTTTAGCTCTAAATGTAATTTTGTCTCCCAAAATTTTTTGGGGCTACTCCTCCAGAAACCCCCCAATATGGGGCCCCTAAAATTAATTTTTTTATTGCTCAAGCTAGAATGATAGTTTTTTTTTATATCAGTAGAAATTTAAGCGACAAATGTTTTGACATACTTTGGGGCTACCACACACCGCCCACAGGGGCCCCATAACGGATCCCCCAAACATCAATTTTTGATTGACTCAAGCTAAAGCATTAGTTTTTTTATCAGCAGAGGTTTTAGAAAACTAATAGTTTGACATGGTTTGAGAGGGCCACCCCTTTGAAAACCATCCAAAATGTTGGTGGATATTTAAAAGTGTAGATAACTTGCGGTGTGGTGCAGCGTGAACTAAAATGTGTTTGTATGTGGTGGGGTGCAGCATGCAGACAAGGTTTGCGGACACAGCGCAGCTTGCAGATGCATTTTTTGTTATCCGCTCCATCTCTATTGAGAAGCGCAAAAACGGCATTGAATTCCGGCGTTTCTTTGTGGGACGCAATGTCTAGTGTGGCGCGATGACCATTTTTTTTGGCCAACGACCAGCAAAACGAAGCGGGTCGTGGTGCAATGCCCTTTCTTTTTTGGAGATCACCTTGCAAGTTGCACAAAATGACTGGGTCTGTGGCACGATAACCTTTTTTCTTGGAGGGGGGTGGGTAAAATTCATTGGTGGGCAAGTTAATGCAAAACGTTAGCTTCGTTAACCACTTGTCCGTTAACAAACTTCACAGCTCCGTTAACCTTAATTCGTTATTTTCAGCTTTAATTAACGGAAGTAAATAAAGTTCGTTAATTCGTTAATATTTTGCGTGTAATTTACATTTCTTTTTATCACTCGCTTCTAGTACACGTAGTGATGCTGTTGAGCTGACTGTAAGGAAATATTTATTGCTATGGTGGCCTTTTCGTGTTTTGAAAGTTACGTTTTACAGTCTAACTAAATTCAAGATAAAAATAAGTTCAAATGCATTAACGAAGCTGCGATCTTAAAATCTTTGGAAATTGTGAACAGCGATAATTGATAGACCTATGAGGCTGCAGCTCATTATTTGCCACAAAAAAGAGCTCCTTTCTTCGCTCTCTTCTATAAAACTCATGCTAATACGCAACTGTACCGGTTCGATGAATAAATGGTGCAAGATATTAACAATAAAAAGTTTAACGAAAGTTAACAGAACTTAACGGAAGTTAATTTAGTCCGTTAACAGAACTCAATGAAAGTTAGTTTAGTCCGTTAACATGAAAAAACTTTTTGACGGATTAACGAGTTAATGAAAAAGGGTCATTCCATGTCAAGCATCCTACAGTCCCCAGCTCGACCCCTTTCGAATTTGCTCAAACTTTGTCAAAATGTTTTATAACATGATTGAGGCATACCTTGAAAATTTTAGCTCAATATCTTGAGTAGTTTTAACATTATGGGTCTTTGAAGTTTTTCGAATCCCATCGAAATGTGACAATCTGGCTTTTCGTGGCGTTTTTGAGGATGCATACTACAAAATCTAAAGACACTAGAAAGCTAATTTTTGGTATGTTTGTACAACTTTCGGTAAAGTTCACATATCAATTGCAAGGAAAAAATTATTTCTTAGTACAGGGGAGCAATGACTACTCAAAGTTGCCTCATTTTCGTTCGAAAACCAATTTTCGGTCATTTTTATCTGCTTATAACTTTTAAACTAAAAAGAGAAACAATACCATATTTGATATAAATGATCCTTGTCTTCTATACTACAACTTGGCTAAGTTTGATGAAGAACATTGCATTAATATGGTAGATATGGCACATCAAAAAATGGCCCAAATTCAAAAATAGCAAAATGGCGCCATCTTCTGGTGTCAAAATACCCCGGTGGACAGTTGTTTACAAAAAAGATTTTTTTACCACTGATAGAACATTTCTTCAAGAACTTATATAGCAAGTTTCAACTTTGTGACTCAACTATAAAAGGTTGGTATTAAGCTGCATTTGAACCTCACATTTTTTTCTAAAAATGCCTTGATTCAAGATCAAGTAACATCTGGTAGCTAAAGTTTGCTGCCTAAAGTTTATTTGAAAGTAAGAATGAGGCAATGCAAGGTTCTATCTATAAACAAGTAATAAGCTATGAACATTACCTTACTTACTAAACATTGTGCTGCCTATCTAATTACCTACTTAGAACAACAGTACTCATATTTTTATGCAATCACATGATATTTAATTGCCAAATCTTCACAAATTTGGTGGAAAAGCAAAAGCAATACTAAAGTTTATTGGAATTGTTAGTTTTGATTCTTACATCATAAACACTCAACTTTTGGATGATATTCTGGAATATAATTGTTGTAGCTATTTATGACATCAGTCTTATTCATGTTGTTGGGACAGCTTTTCACTTGATATGCGAATGAATTCAAGGGCCACATTAAATCTAGGAATGAATTCAAGTAAAGGTTGAGCACAGAGCTGAGTCTAAACGCCAAGAAGATAGCCATTAAGTGCAGTTTCCAGATGCTGCCAGTAGAACATCGTGGTTAGAAGGTCTGCCTCTGAATCATTAGACCCTGGGTTCCAATCTTTGTTGAGTAAAACCAAAGACTTTAAAATTAGTATTCATAGCTTCCCAGCTTGAAGTTCAGCATTACAAAGGGACAGTGTAGTTTTCCACCAAAGTGGTAGACAGGTGGCAGCTTGACTAGAAGACCGCAAAGTCACTTCATGGTCTCCAAAGCTACTTGGCTGAGCCGAGTCAAAAAATCTTAATCCTGTTGCAGTTTGGTGCATTTTGTTGTACAGTTATGCAGTTTTTCTTCAAGAGAGTGAATAGGCAAGCAAATTCTGCTTAAGGTTGAATCATAGTTTCTGTTGTATATCAATCAAACAGGGTAATATTAACATTAGCAGATTATGTAATCATTGGCTGTCAATAGAATTTTGTAAACTCAATTCATAATGGGTGATTGTACTAACTCAGAAGTTAGTAGTGACGCTGTATGTACAATTGGCCTTCAACTAAATGAAGAATGTCATAAAAAAGTGTATTGCAAAACAGTTGGAGTAATATCAGCAAGTAGCATCAGCACAGAATAAAGAAAGTTGCTAGAATGGCGAACTGGTTTATCTATTGATGATGACAACAAAATTTGCTGTCATCATGAGAAAATGTACTTGGCCAGATATGAAAGTTTGCAGAAGTACTGCTGTGATCCCAAGAATATCCACAAACGAAAAATTACAAGTAAGTGGTTTGTGTTAACTAACCAGTGCTAGGCAATAACGTAACTAGTAATTTTGCTTATTCAGTTTTTGCACTACTCATTTAACAGCAACATATTTTTCAATTTAGTTATTTTTACAAACTAATTTATTTTTTAAGACTTTCGATTCCTGGGCAAGTACTGTATTATAACAAAACAAGCATTATTGCAACAGCAGTTAAGACTTAGAAGAAACTTTCACAAACTGAAGATGACAGTTGCCACAGCTTTGGGTCTGTGTAAAAACTAAACATCTTCTGAACCAACATAATTTTATGAAGTTTTAAGCTAGACATATAAGAGTAATTAACATAAAAACTTTTGTTTTAACAGAATCTCTTCGAGCTGTTAATGAAGAAACTGCAAAAGTTTATGACTTAAAACCTGGCCAAAAGCTTTGTCCCACAAGTGATCGAGAGCTCAAACTTCATCTTTATGAATCCTCAACTGATGAAGATGATCTTTTTGAGCCATTGAATTCTACCCATGATTGTTTAAATTCAAGTATGGCAATGCTAGGATGTTCTCCTGTGAAGCTTTCTGCAGGTGCAAGAGACAGAGCTGGATATGGAAAGAGAAAGATGAGGGCTATTGAAGGAGCTGCCAAGATTAAAGTGGCAAAGTTGCTAAATTTGACAACAAGTGAATTGGAAATGTCAAGTACAAGTGGGCAATCCGGCAACAATTATGATAACGATTTCAAGGAAATGATTTCATCTTTAAAATCCAAAAGCGACATTTCCACAAAGCAAGAGAAAATTAAACTGCTTACCCTCATTCCATCAAGTTGGACGATTAAAGAAACAATGAAGAAATTTGAGGTATCAGAAAGATTGGTTAAAAGAGCTCGTGAGTTAAAAAGGAGTAAAGGGATTCTTGCAGAGCCAAACCAAAAGAGAGAAAAGCCACTTGATGCTGAGGTTGCTCAAAAAGTAATCAACTTCTACCAATCAGATTAATTCTCAAGAATGTGCCCCGGAAAAAAAGAATACATCTCTGTTCGCGTGGATGGGATAAAAACCCAACAGCAAAAACGTCTTCTTTTAACCAATCTAAAAGAACTACACATTGAATATCTAAAAGCAACAGGAGATAAAATTGGCTTTTCAAAATTTTGCGAATTGCGTCCCAAGTGGTGTGTAACAGTCAATAGCAAGGGCATGCATTCTGTATGTGTATGTGAGCAGCACCAAAATGCAAAGTTACTGGTAGCAGCTCTTGCAGGACCTTTCAATTATAAAGATCTTTTGGCAGAATTGGTTTGTGACACAACAAGGAGAAACTGTATGTTGCAATATTGCAGCGATTGTCCTGGAAGACAGCAATTACGAAACATGCTGCAAAAGTTACTTGAAGGAAATGATATTGAGTGCGAAGATCAAGTTAAATACAAACAGTGGCTACATACCGATGGAACAAAGCTTGTTGATTTACATCTTCCTAATAATGAGTATATGGATCTGCTTTTGGAAAAATTTGATCTTTTACGACATCACCATTTCATAGCCAAATCACAATCAGAATTTCTCCAAATTACCAAGGATACACTCGCTGATGATGCAGTCATAATTTTGCTAGATTTTGCCGAAAATTACAGCTTCTTAGTACAAGATGCTGTTCAGGGTTATCACTGGGATAACAGTCAGGCCACTCTTCATCCGTTCTGTGTGTATTTCAAAGAAGCAGGAGACCTTAAATGTTTCAACATGTGTGTTATTTCAGATTGCATGAGGCATGATACCAATACTGTCCATGCTTTTTCCACAAAAGCCTTGCATTTGATCAAACATGATCTGCCTCTAATCAACAAAGTTACTTATTTCAGTGACGGAGCTGCCAGCCAGTATAAAAATTTCAAAAATTTCATCAATTTGTGCCATCATGAATTGGATCACGGCATAAAAGCAGAGTGGCATTTCTTTGCAAGCAGCCATGGCAAATCACCTTGTGATGAAATAGGAGGCACCACTAAGCGTTAGGTTGCAAGAGCAAGCCTTCAAGCGACTGAAACATACCAAATTTTATCACCAAAACAAATGTTTGAATGGGCTAATACCAATATCTCTGGAATTAAATTTTTTTATATCAGTGATGAAGATGTTTCAAATCACATAATTTCATATCAATTGGAAAGCAGATACTCGCAATGTAAAACGATTTCTGGGACACGATCTCACCATTGTTTCATACCAATGTCTGAGTCATCATTAATAATGAAACGAATTTCAAAAGATGAGAATGGATCAAAAGTTTTTTTGAAGGAAAAGGAAGCAGCAGTTTGGTCACAACTACAAACAAATGATTTCCTACAACCTGGTCAGTATGTGGCTTGTTGGTATGATTAGCAATGGTATGTCGGAGCTATAACACAACGTTCAGAAATACACAAAGATGTCTATGTGAAGTTCATGGAAAGAAATAAGCAAACGTTATCTTGGCCTCAAGATCTCAAAAATGAATGTTGGATCCCGTTTCAAGATATCATCTGCCTTGTTGCAGCCCCACAACTTCAAAGGCACAGTGAACGTCAATACAAGCTTACAGCACAGGAATATCAGCAAATAGTGGCTTTGCACAACTCTTAAACGTGCACATATTTTTGAATGTAGATAGCGTTGATCGATTGATTGCTTTACTTTTATCCTGTCATGGGAGAAAGTGGTAACACTTATGTTTTGAACGACAAATCTAATTCGACATCCGAAAACTGGTTCATACTCTTTGCTGAAAAATTGCAAAATTTTCAACCAGCTGGTCTCTTAATTAATTGCCCCTCTCAAAAATCTTGGGTTGGCTTTGACACTGTCCTTTTCTTAAATGCTTTTGCGAGAGTGTTGAATCATACCATATGCTTTTTTACATCGCATAACACATTTCGTTATTGTTTGCAACTTATATGTTTATGTCTAATGCTTTAAGACATGTTCAAAATCTAGACAAAGTGCTATTTTTGTATTTTATGAGGCATAAATTCACCCCAATGCCAACCCTTTATAGTTGAGTCACAAAGTTGAAACTTGCTGTATAAGTTCTTGAAGAAATGTTCTATCAGTGGTAAAAAAATCTTTTTTGTAAACAACTGTCCACCGGGGTATTTTGACACCAGAAGATGGCGCCATTTTGCTATTTTTGAATTTGGGCCATTTTTTGATGTGCCATATCTACCATATTAATGCAATGTTCTTCATCAAACTTAGCCAAGTTGTAGTATAGAAGACAAGGATCATTTATATCAA
Source organism: Trididemnum nubilum (assembly GCA_963965965.1). NCBI lineage: Eukaryota > Metazoa > Chordata > Ascidiacea > Aplousobranchia > Didemnidae > Trididemnum > Trididemnum nubilum. The sequence continues at coordinate 24,105,393 of OZ014489.1, read as the reverse complement.
ATATGGTATTGTTTCTCTTTTTAGTTTAAAAGTTATAAGCAGATAAAAATGACCGAAAATTGGTTTTCGGATGAAAATGAGGCAACTTTGAGTAGTCATTGCTCCCCTGTACTAAGAAATAATTTTTTCCTTGCAATTGATATGTGAACTTTACCGAAAGTTGTACAAACATACCAAAAATTAGCTTTCTAGTGTCTTTAGATTTTGTAGTATGCATCCTCAAAAACGCCACGAAAAGCCAGATCGTCACATGGCGAGGGGGTTCGAAAAACCTCAAAGACCCATAATGTTAAAACTACTCAAGATATTGAGCTAAAATTTTCAAGGTATGCCTCAATCATGTTATAAAACATTTTGACAAAGTTTGAGCAAATTTGAAAGGGTCGAGCTGGGCACTTTCAAAAATTTAGGACGCTTGACATGGAATGACCCAAAAGTTAGCTTCGTTATTAATGGATTAACGATTAACGGACTTGTGCCCACCTATGGTAAAATCACTTGTGTTTTTTGAGATTGGCGTTGTGAGAAGGCGACATCACAAAGCCTGAGCTACTGCATTTTCACAAAAAACTTCATGGCACTTTCGCACATTTTCTGGCGCTTTTGCAGAAAGTAAAAAGCTAGAGCAAACGCTAGGCAAGACAGTTCTAGGGATGGTAGAATAGTTCAATGACTGCTGTTCTCGGTCAGTGCTTTAATTTTAATAATGCAATAGCACAACAAATTATTAACAACAAATTTAAATAATGCAATAGGACTAGTGCCCGACTGAAGCTGGGGGTGCCAAGCTGGGGGGTGCCAGGCTGGGGGGTGCCAGGCTGGGGGGTTCCTCCTCAAACGAGTCCTCCAAAATTTTAAAACTTTTAAACCGTTGGAGCTAGATGAATCAAATTTTTGGAATGGATAGATATTAGAAATAAACTAAACCTAAAAAAAATTGGGGGAGCAACAATGGGGGGTTCCCCCAAATAGGCCCTCCAAAATTCAAACTTTTTACCCTTTAAAGCTAGATACATGCAATTTTTAAGGTAAGTAAATCTAAAAGAAAGATAAAATTTGAAAAAATTTGGGAGTACCAAAATGGGGGTCCCCCTCAAACAGGGCCGAAAAAATTCAAACTTTTTACCACTTATGTCATACACATGAAATTTTCACAATAGGCAAATATTACAAAAACATCAAATTTGACGAAGTTTGGGGGGTATCAAAGTGGGGGGTTCCCCCTCAAACAGGGCCACCAAAATTTTGAACTTTTAAACCATTAATATGGCAGGTAAGTCTATTCTGTTCTTTTTTTTTCTGTCTTCAAAATGCGGTTGGTTAAGTAATCACTTTGTGACAAACTCACTGCGTTGAAATCACTTTGTAACGAAATCACTGGCAACCCTTCTATGCTGATGAGCTTTTGATTAGATTAAAATAAACTGAATTTGCAAGTTCAAATACTGAATACTACATTCTTAAACTGTGAATTATTAATTTTGTAGATCGGCTGAAAAATCTTTTTCTAAACTGTTTTTTTTTTGAGATCGACCGAAAAAAAATTTTTAAGACCTTTTTTCTTAGAAAAACACTTGCATTTGTGTCCTTGGTCCTTGGCCTCTGTTTTTTTTGTGTTCTTGGCCTTGGCCTCGAGCCTTGTGTCCTCGATTCCACCTCTGGTATGGAAGATTGTAACCGAAAACAGAATCAGTTTGCACAATGACACCCAACCTTTTTACATGAGGCTTTGCAATGGTGTTCATGAAAAAAATCAACACCATTTTGTCATAAAAGATATCACGGTTGTTATGAATACTTTTATAAGGTAATGCTATTTGTGATACAAGCTTCTGTGATGCAATAACCAATATTTATGACAAAATGGTGTTGAAAATTTTCATCAAAACCATTGCAAAACCTCATAGGAAAAGGTTAACTGTGTGCGCGCTAAAGTTGAAAATTAAGTTGTGACCGCAGTGCAGCTGTCTTTAAACCTTTCAAAGTAGGGTTGAATGCTGCCAAAAAAGCCACATTCAAAAATAATCAAGCCCACTAGAGTTAAAGTCATGCCCGCAAGTAGAAGCAAATGCTTAAGGTAAGGGTGGGGAGGGGGCAAAAGCTCGTTAAGAGGGGGTGGTAATTAACATACCACGATACACGTACAACTAATTTTGTGTAGGCCTGGGGGCGAAAATTTTTTCTGGGGGGATATGGGTCTGGTTAAAGTAGACGTGGTTGAATGATATTTTACTTTTGTCATTCAATATTTCTTGGAAAGCGTATGCTGCACTGAATGTAGCATGACTTTTTTTGCTGTGTGTCAGTGAAGTGCATCAAACAGTACTGATGTTACCAGTTACCTGATACTGTATCCAAAATAAAAAGACTGCTTGATTTAATTAGTCTGTGTTTTAGTAGCTAAAACTGCTAGAACCTGAAATTGTAATGTCAAAATTTTGGTAAAGTGTACCAAATTAAAAGATAAGCTAACTATAATTATTCAAGCAGTAGAAACAGGAGTGAGGTCTGGGGGGTAAAACTTTCCTGCTATTGAATTTGCTAGTAAGAAATCTTCTGATTTGGCATTTTCAAAGGTTGACAGGTATGAAAACGTATGAAAATGCGCATTGCTGATACTGCATTCCATTTCCGTACTGAAGAACGTATGAAAATGCGCATTGCTGATACTGTGTAAATTCACCTTAATACATTTGAAAATTTATATGACAACATTTAAAGAGTGTCGAGTTTCTTATGTGAGTCTTGAAGACTGAGCTTGGCGCAATTGAGATTTAACAACTTCGTGTAAAAGGAAGAGTCTAGAACACCGAAAGAAACGCAGTCAGAATCGACACGCTTGAGTGATTTCTTGATAACTGCTTGACTTAAATGTGCAAAACTTGTTCATTTGTTGCATATTGTTTATTAAAAAATGGCTTTGTTACGTTTTCGGAAAACTTCCGAACACACTCACAAAATTAAAATTGGAAAATCACCCAAGCGTGTTGATTCTGACTGCTGTTTTTTTGGTGTTCTAGACTTTACCCAACTAAAACGGGTTGAATTGTTTTTGTTATGGAAGGCTTTATTTCACCGAAAATTTTTATCTAGTTTTTTATTAATTCTGACTCAAATATAACACAAACTCAAATGCTTAGTCTAAAACTATTCCCAAATCGAACCCTAACCCAAACCCTAACCTAAACCCTAATCTTAACCCCTAAAAAGCAAATGAAAAAAGCGCGGATGAATATTTCTCATTCTCGTTTTATACTCTCTAAGTTGAAAATTTTCGGTGAAATAGTCACTACCTTTTGTTATCGGTAAGTTTAGAAAGTGGCTATTTTGCCTCTTTTGCCTCTAGAGGCAAAATAGTGTTTTTCCTCAGTTTTGGTTAGGGTTAGGGTTGGGAATTAAGGTTAGAGTTTGGGTTAAGGTACTATTTTGCCTTCAATTGGCAAAATAGCCACTGCCTTAATTTTGTGTTCATAAATTTTCATGAAATATACCTTTGTGATGCAATAGTCAGATAGTTAAGTGAGTGACAAAAAGGTGAAAATTTTCATCAACACTATTGCAAAACCTCAACGTAAAAAGATTGACTGAATCAAATTTGCAATTGCAGTATAATTCACCCCTTATCACTATCAGTTACCGATAATCGATAGCTTACTCAGTTAGCCTAGGCCTACTGTATTATTGGGCTGCCCCAGTGTGTCTGTACAAAGAAAAAATCTTTTTAACTGGCCAACGGCTTGCCACTGCTGCAACAATTCTTCAAAAGAAACTGTGTTGCATGGGCGTAATGGAAGCGTAGAGGGCTTGCCTACTTATTACACGCTTCGGCGTATTACACTTATATACGACGTAAAGAAAGATTTGATTTATCAGACATTTCCGTCAGTACGAGTAGGCTACCATCACTAGGCTGCCATGATGTACCGGTACCTATCTTATCTGTTACTGTAGGGGTAGGCCTACCCTGGCCTGTATCATAGCCAAGGATCTTGGATTAGGCTTGGCTACCAGTACTCTCAGCTTACTGGTGGCTGGTCAATAGGTATAAGGTTTTTTAAAGATTGTTTGGCTAGTCAATATGTTACCGATACCTTGTTTACAACATTACAATATTTAGGGCTGTAAAATTAGAGCAGAAAAGTGATGTCAAAACGAACTGTAAATCTCAGAGACATGTCTGCTACTTCATCTTTACCTCCATCACAGCAGGAGTCTCAGGCAAAAAAGATTATGATGGACTTGCAGCAAGAGAAGAAGAGACTTCAAATGATGCAACAAGGTACTGCTGCACCTAGTAATGTGATTAAGCCGACCCCTAAACCTTTTTTGCATCAACCACAAGCAGTAGATTCAACTCAGCAAATGCAAAGGAATGCATTGCAACAAGCAAATAACACCTCATTTGGATACTTTATAACTCAAGCGTCTTCATTTGGTAACTTAATTCTTCCTGTAATTCCAAGAGTAGGACCAAATGAGTAGGCTAAAAGCAGTGTTGCTGGAAGCATGCCTACCTGCCAGTTCAAGTATGCGGGTACTAGTATATACCACCAGACCACCTTAAATCCCAAAGATAAAATAACGATATATGCCAGTTCTGAGCCCGAATTCTACTGATTTTGTTCTAGCTACAACAGTGTGAAGAATACTGTATAATTATCCAGTTTCACTAGTCTTGCAGATGAGCAGTGGAGTACTCTGGTGTGGGCAATATTGCTAGGCTGATAGTATATTAACAGTAAGGTAAAAAAAATCTACATGCTGGTTCAAGGTGTTGTTTTGGTTGCCAGAATGCAGGTGTGTTAATGTCCCTCAGCTTGCTGCTGGCTGTGAAAAGGTTTCATTAAACAACTTACCTTGTGTACATCAGGGATATATGTACATTGTAATTTGTAATTGTAATTATATTTTTTCACCAAGTTGCCTTGGTCAGGAGACAGCTAAGGGACCTTTTGGTCTGTGAGTCTTGCTACCACCTGCCCACCTGTCTACCACACAATGGTAGACCTATAATACTTTCCAGGCTCTTGCCTTCTCTTAAAGAAAAATACAGGTGAATTGGATGGTATATTTTAATCAACAAGTATCATAGCTCTGAGCAGTATCATAGTGTACAAACAAAGGCTTTATTTATAAAACATTACAATGTTATTGAAAGCTAGGAAGACTTTTTGCTTTAAATGCTTAAACTTTTCTTTAATGATCATAAAAATAACATTGTCAGTTGTTAACTGGCTAATATTAGGCGTAATTTTTTTTTTAACCTTTAAATATTCATGGTATTCTAGTTCATTTGTTGTATTTTGATTTGATGAATATTGAATGCTTGTTTATGAATACAACCTAATGAACATAAGAGTTTGGGTTACAAGTAAAACATTTTTGGGATCACGTCTTTTCGGTGCGACCATTTCGGCGTCACGTATTTTGTTGTACGTTTTCTGCACAGATCGTTTCGGCACCAATTCGGTGCTCTTTGACAGTTCACTTATTTAGGATTATGGCTTTGGGTTAGTGTTAGTAAAAAGCACAGAATATTGGCGCAGAAAAGGGCCGCGCCAAAATGTTCGCCCCGAAAAGTCGTGGACCCAACATTTTTGCGCTATTTTTAAAAAATAAAAAGCATGAAATTGTGAGTGGAGGCTTCATTTCTTATTTTTTTTGCCAATTTTCAGCCTCATTTGTTCTTAAATTTGAGAGCATCAATGTCAATCTTAGTGACCACTGACCATGTTCATAAAACTGTTTAATTTGAATGCTCTGTCTGCTTGAGTAGGTGCTGTTTTTGCAGCATCGTAAAATTGCAAAAGCAAAAAGTGAGCCTTTTTCAATTTGAACTACAGCCAAAATTTTTTTCCGTTACCTGCACAGTGCATAACAGCACTCCATAATCTTAAAATTGTTGCAATTTTGCTGGCATATCCTACTGGAAAATCACTGAAACTTTATTGTTTTATATCAAAACAGAATTAATTTTTTTTGGATCAAGATTTTGTTTGTTTGTTTTTAATTTTGTTTATTGCTGTTGAGGCTGGAATTGTTCTTAAATTTTGAGTTAAAATGAGTGTCTTGTTCGTATAAAATTGTTCTAATTAAAAAAAGTGTGTGATAATTGTAATTATGTGTGTTTATTCACCAAGTTGCATTGTCCAACAAACACTGATACCTTTTGGTCTTCAAATCAAACTACAACATATCTATCATACACAGTGGATGCTTCTTACAAAGTCTTTTTCATTGCTAAATATGAAGCAGGGATGCTATTAAATGAATTGTTCAAGTTTTTGCTTTACTTGGTCAGGAGTCAAACCTGAAATTAGTTTTACACATAAAATTTCGGTTGTATGTCCAAATTTGAACATAATTTTTCAGTTCTTACAAAATTTATTTTGGTCGTTTTCATCATTGTAAGCATGTTTTAGCATTTGAATGCATATTTATGCTAATTTTTTGGTTATTTTGAACAAACTGGCTAGTTTTTATGATCGGTCATTCAATAAAAATTTGGGGCAATGACTAAAAAAAAACAAAACAAAACTAGAATCAATGCAAATGTAACGTAGGCCTATCAAATCCTACGTTTAGATCACTGATTGGATTACATTAGCATACCGGCTATCATCTTTTATTCATCATGCTGTGCTGTCTTGAATGGTGTTTTTTTTAGGTGTGTTGTCAGGTTGCAGTACTTATTGCATTATGTGTGGTTTGATTATTGTTAATGCTGTACTGTATTATAGTACGATTCATATTGCATTATACAGCTATATGATGTTCAAATAAGTTATCTTTTATTTGTAGTTCAAGTGTAGTTGTATTTGTATTGTATTTGAGTGGACTCTGAAGACTGCGTAGTCACTTCCACTGACTTGTAGTGTATTACAAACCACAGAAGTTTAAAATATTTTATGCAGAATATGCATTGTGCTACCATGTGATCTGCAATATAAAACCATTTCTGGCCTCGATTAGAATTTAGCAACATTATTTTGTTTTTTGCTTTTCATGTTTGTTGTAAAATTACTGATTAAATTACACTGTAAAAATCCAATTAACTACTGTTGTTGAACAATATACCGAATTAAATTCTGTATGGACCTAATCCTGGAATGAATCAATGCTGCTCCGAAAATCCAACAACAATCGATTCAACTGGTTTGTTATGTATGATTGAATGATGTGTGTTATGTGGTATTGTTTGCCCAAAATAATTTTTTGTGTTTGTCTTCGCAGCTAATATTTGCTAGGATTGTTTGTAAATACGATAAATATGTCAATGGTTTGCTTTGTTTATGCTGCTTAGAGAAATAATATCTGCAAAATGTTTCTAAATTTTTTGCTGTATGATTAACATGTTAACTAGTTGGTCTTCCCATAAGGGTATTGGATTGGTGAATCCATAAATCTATTCTGAAAACAAATAATTTTTTTATTGTTTCTTTTGTTATAGTATTTCAATGACAAACAAGGAATTGGTATTTATTTCACTGATATGTGATCTATTACTGGCCTCAAGTTATTTTTTGCCCAGAATTTTCAGTCAAATTTCAAGAGTTTTTTGATATTTTTGGTCATGTCAAAAAACTTCAGGTAATTTTGGTAATTGTCAGCTCAATTTTAAGGTTTGTATGCATATATATGCAAAATTTACTAATTCTGTCGTTGTCACTAAGATTCCTGAATTTTTTTAGTCGTTCACCAAATTTTAGATCAATAATCCCCCCAAAAAACCAGGCTAAGTCAACTTCATTGATTAGGTTTTATTGGTAATGTACAGTAACCCATCAATACCATGCTGTACTGTACTTTTTGTTAAGCATGAGCTACAAAGAGTGTATTTAATTTTTATCTAGAATATTGGTATTACACTAGAATTTTACTTTTGTTGAAAATAAATTGTGTTTTTGTTAAATTGCTATGAACAAACTATGTCTTTTGTTATCAGTATCAAAACAAAGCAGTGCAATGCAGCATTACATATCAAATAACAGCTTTCGATATTTATCAAGTATAGAAAAGATTAAAGTTGGTGATTTTATCAAAGAAAGACGTTGCTTTTCTCAGGAAGATATCAATCAATTTGCTGAAATTAGTGGGGACAAAAATCCAGTACATATTGACCCAGAATTTGTTAAAAAAGTTGGGTATTATGATGGGACAATTGTGCATGGAGCTTTGGTAAATTCATTTGTATCTTGTATACTCGGAACTAAGATGCCAGGGCCTGGTTCTATAGCTGTGTCACAAGAAATGCGTTTTCCTAAACCGTTGTATGTGAATGAAACAGTTGAAGGAATGGTTACTGTGACAGATATCAAAAAGCGATTTATTACTTGTGCAGTTAAGTGCTCAGTAGGTGATAAGGCTGTTTATGATGGTAAAGCTACAGTATGGTTTCAAAAACAACCAGATTTAAACTGAAATTGTATTTTTTTGCTGATTTGCTTTGACTCATGCAATCCAATCTATTTAATGATAATGTGATCCTAGAATATTCTGTATAAATTAACTTCTCTAAAATTCTCTAAATTTCGTAAGACAGGGTCATAGTTTTTGATCATGCAAGGTTGATTAATTCCACCATCCACCATGGTATTGATAATGATCTCAATAGTCAATAGTTTAAATTTTTGGCTGCAATTTATTGACATTGTTTTTCAGGAGTACTTTATTGCTTGGATGAATAGTATTATTATGTATATGACTAGATCCTATTGACTATTGTGCCTTGGTTTCTTAAATCATTGAAGAAAAAAAAAAAAATATATACGAAGGTCTAATCGACCTTCGACTTTTAATAACGCTTTTACCTCGACTAAAGTAGCCTCTACATTGATCTTTTAGTGCTGAACAATTGAACATAAACAGGAAACTGTAATTCATATTAAAGAGTCTAGTATCTTGCGTTGTATATCTTCCCAAAAAACTTTAGTTGGAAGTTTTTTGAAAAGTTATACAACGCAAGATGCTCAGTCTGTAATTTGGTAAATTTTTATTTGTTTGAACTTTTTGCCGTGCAAATTTTACCCACATTCGATCTAGTTCGTTTTCACTGTTTGCATGTCATTTTGTGTGTGAAAGCGTGCGTTTTAATTGTATGTGAAAAATGGTTGTGGAAAAATGTTTTATATCTAAATTATGTACAACTGCAAGTATTACTTGATCATTCAAAATCAACTTTAAAAAGTAAGTATGCTGCAAAAAGCTTGGATGAAAGGAGAAAAATATACAATGAACATATTTGTTGAAGTTACACAATGGCATCACTAAAACTAAAAACCACAAAAGCGCCTGTTTTGCCAAAAAAACAGCTCCTCAGGTGGAAGAATTAAAATACTAAAAGCTAATATATACTGTACTAGGTCCTATCTCAAAGCTGGTCTACCACTACGAGAAAAGCATCAAAATTGTCCACTACACAACTTGGCAGACAAAACTGAACTGTTACTGTACACAATTTTTGCAAAAGTGCGTGAGTGTGTGCATGAAAAATTCAAATTAATCAAAACAATCTGTATTACCTAATTTAAGGAATTTTTTAATGGATTTGGTAGTTGGTGCTGTGTGAGGACAGACAAATTTTGTTAGATGTTTACTCTTTTGAGAACTTCTGAATTTATTTTTGTGCCTGCATTTTATAATAAACTCAGATCTCGTGTTTAGTGTGGTAGCGAGGTTCGCATTCAGGATGGCGAGTTTTTCCTCCAGGCAAAGGTTGCATGGTTTGGCTTTTGGTTTACACGGAAAGAATTTAGCTGCAATGGACTGTTTAATTTGGGGGTCCTCTACGGTATCTTTGGTGCGTCATTTGGCTTTTGAGAGCTTGGTGGGAATGGTGGCGTTCTTCTTGTCACTGTGCGCAAATAACTGCCGATGATTGTAATATCAGAATTTGAAATTGTTGCCACTGCAGCCGAAATAATCTTTTTCCATATCGTTGGAAATTTTGTCGCCTGGTAGATAATAGAACGTACACTAAACTGTCGTTTAGGGGGCATTGGTACGTGTTCTTTCAGTTGCAGAGTGGCAGGGAATTACTGTTTTCGTTTTTCAGAGTGTAGTAATTTTTTTTGTGGCTCTTAATAATGGCACTTATGTTGGGCATGTAACTATAGCTTATTTTAACGTTGTTGTTGTTGATGAATTTATGGAATGGAGCCTACGATGAGTGGGAAAATGCTTGGTAAGGAGCTTCAGGAATTCTTTTCCAATTTTAGTTTCTACATGTTTACTGTATGGTGGGTTAAATCATATGATTTTTCTTTTGCGACTTTCTGCTCGGAGTACTTGTAAATCGGATCTTGCCGCCAGTGAAGTGGCCATACTTTTGCATAGCTTCCGCATAAACAGGCGCAGCGTTTTGGAAGTGGCTTTCATCGCATAAAAGTTCCAATAGTCAGTTAACCCACATCATTGGGAGCTGTTTCTTAACGGTAGGCGGTTAGATTCAGAATGATTTGTTGTTGGAAGACTTGTTCGATACCGGTATCAGGTCTAGTTTGAATGGAAATTTTTTTGATTATTTGAGTATGACTTTCAATAAGGTAGATTTCATTTTAGCTTTTGCAATAAGCTTTTCGGACAGAACTCTTCAGTTGCGATCTCTGTCTGGTTTGGTAAGTGGTGAGCAGGATGTTTTAAAGACCAAATGCCCTAACGAGAAATGCATTTTAAGTAGATTGCACAATCAATGGTAAAAAGAAATGCAATGTATATAGTGACAGCAGGCTCTGATCTTATCGAAACAGTTAAAGGGTAAATACGAACTGCTTTGGCCTGCACAAATCTGTTTTTTTCCGTGAAATATACATCGCTTGCAACAGGCTCAAGTGTAATTGACGAGCTGTGGTTAGGATTTCAAACCGCGAATTAGAATAGTTGGGTGTTGTTTAAACTCCGAACCACAGCTCGTTCTCAATTTCAATTGAGCCAGTTGGAAGCGTTTTATATTTCACGGAAAAAAACAGATTTGTGCAGGCCAAAGCAGTTCGTATTTACCCTTTAACTGTTTGGCTAAGATCAGAGCCTGCTGTCACTATATACATTGCATTTCTTTTTACCATTGATTGTGCAATCTACTTAAAATGCATTTCTCGTTAGGGCATTTGGTCTTTAAAACATCCTGCTCACCACTTACCAAACCAGACAGAGATCGCAACTGAAGAGTTCTATCCCAAAAGCTTATTCCGGAGGCTAAAATGAAATTGACTTTATTGAAAATCATATTCAAATTCTGCACCACCTTAAAATTGTTCATTTTTGATTATTGTTCACATAGATTTTTCCATTTGATGACCATACATTACCATTTCCAAATTTCAATCTGGCTTCGTGCAGTTGACTTCGTTCTGTCGACTCTCCTGAAATTTGAAAAAAACAGATCGAATTAAAGTGGAAATTGTTTTGGTCTCTACCTTAGCTCCAGGATAAATTAGTTGTTCGGTTGAGAAGTACTCTGATTCATTTTGGATCAATCCCCGCGCCTGAGATTTGTATCAACGACCCTGACTGAACACTGTATTTCTAATAGATCGCCTGATAAATTTAATAATTATATATTGATATCTAGTGAAGGTTACTGTTTAGCATTTATGTGCGTGATATTTATGTCACTAGCTTAATGTTACAATTGTTAAGTCCTGTGCATTCATTGATAAAATTGCCTGCACATGCCTTTTAAGATCGCCATAGTTTGATAGATTTTAGATCCTTTTCTAGACTTCATTATCTCCTCGTGCCTTTTAAGATCGCAATAGTTTGATAGACTTTAGATCCTTTTCTAGACTTTTATGCAACAATAACCTCTTTTTCTATTATGTTGTTGTCGACAGTCTAAATCGAAGTGGATTTTGTATACCTAAGTTTCTAAATTGTTCAGTTTTTTTTCAAGAGTATCAATCGTTGCTTAAACAAGTGATTTTGCTTTCCAAATTACTGCTAAGCCTTCGCCTATTATACCACCAGTAGATCTAGGGATGTTAACTGCTTTTTCACGTTTTGGAGATTCAATTAAAGTTAGGTCAATTTTCTTGGTTTTTGAGTTATATGTTTTTTTTGGGTTTTCTGTACAACCGCTGACATTGCTTTTTATTGATACTAAATATTGGTTTTTCAGTTTATCAATTGGCATATTTATATTGTCTCGTCCCTCTAGAGATTCATCTTTTTCAATAAATGGAATTTTCAAATTTCAACGTCTAGGCCTAATTTAAACTCTTATTATGGAAAGAATAGGTGGCTATTCAAAAATTGACACGGGGCATCAAAACTTTAAATTTATGGTGATCTGTCCCCTGTCCATTGGGGGCTGCTCGTTGTGTTGGATTCCGTGTAATTAAGGAGCTAGCTACCTGTCACGTTTTGTTTTTCATTAGTTAGTAAATAGAAAAAAAAAGATACTGTGATCATTTTCATTATTTACTGGCATTTAAATTTTTGGGCCATGAGCTCAAACTGCAAATATATCGTAATTGTTAATATATCTTTATTTACAAAGTTGTCTCGGCCAGAAAACAGAAAATGGGTGGTTTAGATTTTGAGTCGAGGTGTATTTTTTGGGGCATTTGGTTTCGAGGTTTCTCAAAATCAAATCAAATCTTTCTTTATACAGTAGAATTTGCTTATAACGGCACCTCTGGGGGATTTTTAAAACCTGCCGTTATAGCCGAATTTACGTTATAGCCAAACTGCCACAAACCGTCCTAAAACTACTTGTTTGTTCAACATAAAGGCTTATTATGACGCTAGGTTCACATTGTAATGAAAGACAAGAAATCAGGTTAAGCAAAACTCGTGCAGAAATCAAAACCTTGCACAAAATCCGATGTAGACGTGCGAGGTGTGAAATAGTTTGCGCCATAAAGTGTTTTCAACCAGGCCTTGCGTCATAAAAACGAAGTCCAGCCATCGCGCAGTCGGAAAGAAAAACAATAACGCACAGAATTAACACCCGCATTAAAGTTTGGCAGTTTGTGGCAAAGATAATGGCCTACAGTGCCGTTATAGGCAAAGAAAATTGTCTGGGGGATGGAAAAAGGGTGCCGTTACAGCCAAATTTACGTTATAGGCGATGCCGCTATAGACGAACTGAAATGTACACAAAAGATAGGAATTTTGCCGGGACCAAGAAAAATGTAACGTTATAGGCGAATTTACGTTATAGCCGAAGCCGTTATAACCGAATTCTACTGTACTCGCTGTAATACGCCGAAGCGTGTAACGAGTTTGCGGGGCCCATCTCCGCGTCATTGCGCCAGGGCAACACAGCTCCTTTCGAAGAAATGTCGCAGCGGTGGCGAGCCGTTGGCAACACTATGTACGATTTGACCGGCGCGAGATTTGAACCTCGGACCTCCCGCTCCAGAGACGAACGCGTTACCGCTCGACCAACTGGCCGGTTGTTGTCGACAGTCTAAGGTTTCGAGGTTTCTCAATGAGCTAAATTTTTAACGAATGAGCGAAAAATAATCAGTCATTCGGTCAAACTATCCGAAAAAACTAGTCAAGTTTATATCACGGTATACGTGTAGTGAATACGCATAGGCAGAAAACAGTGAAAGACCACGGGCGTCATCTATGTCAACTTCATCTACTACAGCAATACTTGCAGTAAACAATCTAGACGCAACCTTAGCTTGGCATAAAAGGAAAAAAAAAAGAAATTGCGTACCAGCCCTAAAATTGTATTTTCAGTTGCGAAAATGACTGAAAAAGTTTCAAAATGGTCGAAAAAATACTTCCAAATTAGAACATTCGACGAATGTTTTGGGCGAAAAAATAAACCCAACTTTGGGTCGAACTGCCGCTTGTCTATCACGCGCCACGAAAGCTTTACTCTGTCCCTTTTTATGCTAAATTCTAATTACAGTTTACTCATCAAGTCGCCCAGGCCAGGAGGCATTGAAAGGACTTTGTGTTTTCTAGTCTAGATAATTGGGGTGCGAAAACTGACCGCCACAAACTGACCGCCACAAACTGACCGCCAACTAACGCTAACCTTAATGTTATCGGTCAGTTCGTTTGCGGTCAGTTGACTTAGTTCGAGGTAGCTGGCACCTCCCCACTTGTCTATCACGCACGATGGAGGCTTAACATTGTCCCTTTTTATTGCATAACTTCAAGCAGGGAAGCTGTAAATACCAATTTTTATTGTCTTTGTTTGACCCGGCTGGGAATCGAACCCGGGTTAACCGTTTCTGTAGCAGACGCTATATTCATCTGATCATTTGACCACTGATTTTCAAGGATTTAACGGTCAACAAACCAGCGTACCTCCATTATGTTGGTTTGACAAATTGCAGTGTGCTCAGTTTACCGCCTCTATAAGCACTAATTGCATCAAACAAGGTACAACGTGTGATGTTAATACAATAGCAGTGTAAAATGTTTGCAATGTTCATTTCATCCCAAGTTTTACTTATTCCAGCTTAACATTTTACTACTGGGTGTGTAGTGTTGCTCAGACGTTGAAAATTGACGCTAGTGCTACTTAACGCAATGATATATTTTTCAGATGCTATTTTTGAATGAATTCTTGTGATAGGCGTAAAGCTGAAGCGAATATGGATTCACTATTTATGGCTTTAAGTTATTACAGGCGACGCAAATATGAGGAGTGTATCGAACATTGCTCAAATATTTTAGAAAAGAACCCACTTGATCAAGGTGCGTGGACGCTGAAAGCGCGAGCTCTGACTCAGCAAGTGTATATAGATGAAGTAGAGGGAGAGGACCAAGGAATTGCAGAATTGACGATGGATGACCAGGCTTTTGCCCAAGTAACAAGGCCAGGAACAAGTCTGGCAGCTGCTACAAAGAAAACAGTCTCAACTGCTGCTGTCAGACCTGTAAGTCAAGCAGGAGTACCTTTAACCGGTTATATGCGGCCAGGTACCAGATCGGGAAAAGGTGGATCACTGGAGCAAGCTCTCCGTACTCCACGGAGTATTTCTACTGCCCGCCCAGTCACTGGAGCCAGTGGTAGATTTGTGAGGCTCGGTACTGCTTCAATGCTATCAGGTTCTGACGAAGCATTTATCAACATTTCTCGCTTGAATTTTACCAAATATGCTGCAAACCCTGCTCTTGCTAAAACGCTTTTCGAGTACATTCTTTATCGCGAAAATGACGTCAGAAATGCTTTAGAGCTGGCAGCGCTTGCGACTGAAGCTGCGAAGTACAAAGATTGGTGGTGGAAAGCGCAATTAGGGAAGTGCTACCATCGCCTTGGTATGTTTAGGGAAGCTGAGCGGCAATACAAGTCCGCACTTGCAGACCAAAACCTTGTTGATACCATGTTACTTTTGGGCAAAGTTTACCAACGACTTGACCAGCCTCTGCAAGCTATTGAAGTGTACAAACAAGGTATAGAAAAGTTCCCAACGGATGTCAACCTACGGGTTGCAACTGCTAGGGTTTACGATGAGATGAACATGCCAGAAGATTCTTCAATCTGGTATAAAGAGGTACTCACTAACGACGGAGCAAACATAGAAGCCATCGCTTCTGTAGCTGCCAACTATTTTTATTCTGATCAGCCAGAAATATCTATTCGCTTGTACAGACGGTTACTACAAATGGGAATATACAATGTCGAACTGTTCAACAATCTCGCGTTGAGCTGTTTCTACGCTCAGCAGTATGACGTCACTATAAAATGCTTTGAACGGGCACTTTTACTCGCAACCGACGAGCAAGCCGCAAATGTGTATTACAACATTTCCCATTTGGCATTAGGAATGGGTGACATGGTAATGGCTTACCAGTGTCTGCGGTTGGCGGTGTCTGCTGATAATGGGCATGCAGAGGCGTACAACAATCTAGGAGTGCTGGAGTTGCGAAGAGGAGAAGTAGAACGAGCCAAAGCGCTTTTTCGAACTTCAGCTGATTTAAATCCTAACTCGTACGAGCCCAATTACAACCAAGCATCATTAAATCATTCCCTGGGAAATCTTCAGGCCAGTTATACCGCAGTATTGAAATCAGTAGGATCTTTCCCCGATCACGCTGATTCGAAGTCACTTCTTAGTTCCCTGAAACAGCATTTAAACAATCTTTAATATTTACTGCTTTGTTTTTATAGTCAGTGGTTGATATCAGGGTTTCAAAAGTGCTCGATAGCGGAGCGTTGGAGCAAATATCACAGTAAACCACTCCAGTATTAAGACATGTAGTGGTTTACTGTGATATTTGAATAAGGTTTTTGAAGATTCTATGTGAATAAGCTTTACCCCTGATGATCCCATTTATGGGTGAAACAGACTGCTGGGTTATAGGTTTTTAAATTTTAATGTTTTGTGTCTTAATACTGTAGTGATTTACTGTGCTTTGTTTTTATAAGTTAGTTGTTTAATGTTCATGCTTGTTATAGTACGATATTTATTTTTTTATGGTTAATTTCTAATAAGATCTTCTAGATTGATTTTTTGTCAAAAAAGGATGGCTATCTTGAATCAAACTGGGTTGACGAGGCTATTGGTTATTTCTCAAGTGCTGTTGAAAACTTTTGGATGTAATTAAAGCAGAAAAAAAATCATCGAAAACATTATGAAAATTTTCAAATAGTTTTTGCTTAAATCAAATGCAGAGAATTTTTTTAGATTTGCATTCTATTAACCTTGTTTATTTAAATCAACACCAAGTTTATTTAGGTTTTTAGCGCTGGCAGTCGCGTGAGATAGATTAGCTGGATTTTCAATAAGTATCGAGAGAATTTTGGGTTTTTAGTTTTTTTTGCATAATGTATGTTAGTGCTGTAGCTTCTATTTTATTTCTGTTGCTATGCTTGTTAATTTGGTTGTACTCAGTACTTAAATTGTTGGAGAGACGCGTCCCCTTATCAAGAATTGCGTCCCCAAATCGAAATTCAGCGCCCCTCCACAGAAAGAAATCGTTTGAGCTTATTAGGACGCGAAGAACTTCTGTTCTGCGCCAAGAGTTTAGACAAAAAATGGCCAATTCGAGCACGGAGACCTTTTTACCTTATATGGTCGTGAATATTTTTTCCGTCCTGAAACGTTTTCGTTCAGGTTGTGTCTGGTTACGGCTAAGGAAGCGTCCCCCCATCCAGTATTTAACAGTTTAAGTTCTGGTTATGCTGTAGAGATACGCTTTCAAAAATCTACTAGTTTCACTATCACTTATGGTGCACAGTAGTTTATTTTATTTTGTAACTTTGTATTTTTTAGTATGGATACTGTGCAAATAAATTTTTTTGGTACTAGAGCTAATATAGCTTTGCTTTTACCTGGCAAAATAAATGTGTAGTTTTGTCGTTGACAGAAAAGAATTACTACTTAAGTAAACTGGTATAAATAATAAGCTATAGACAGCATACAAAGTCTTATAGGCACAATCAACCCTTTAATTAACAGCCTAAGACATACTGTTTTAGGCTGTTAATCAAAGGGTTGATTGTGCCTATAAGACTTTGTATACAATCGACATTGGTCTTTTATTCTTCGTCAGTATAGCTAGGACTACAGGTATGAACATGAGCGTATAAAATCAAGGAATGGCAAATTAGTACCAGATCGTAACACAATTTTTTTCCCAAAAATATTAAGTAATCACAATGTTACAAGAGATAATATAATAGTTCAATTCAAAATAATTTCCAATAGCATGGCTTAGACAGCTGTTTCGCCCAATCTCTGGGCTAAATGATGGGTAAAAATTTATGTATCATAAACGTAATCGGTAAAGATTTATTCATTGATTGATAAATTGGTATACAGTAGATGCATGCTTTAAATATTTTTATTACTGATGATATTTGTCCTTTTGGCCGTGCTAGCCTTACTGGTGAGCCCTGAAATTGGGCGAAACAGCTGTCTAAAGCGTGCTATTGGAAATTATTTTGAATTGAACTATTAGAATTATCTCTTGTAACATTGTGATTACTTAAAATTAAAAAAAAATTGTGTTACGATCTGGTACTAATTTGCGATTTCTTGCCTTTTTACGCTCTTGTTCATACCTGTAGTACTAGCTCTACTGACGAGAAATAAAAGACGAATGTTGATTCCGAAACAGTATGTCTTTGGCTGTTAATCAAAGGTTTCATTGTGCCAATAAGACTCTGTATACTTTCTATAGCTTTTTATTAATTTTCTTAGTGTATTGTTCTTAAACTGGTATTGTTTCTCAAAAAAGTGTTTGGATTATATTCATTCTAAGTTTGTGAGGTTAAAGTTCTGGTCCACTTTTGATCTGCAGCAGGGTTCACGCTGTAAGCTAAATCGGACTATTGAAACAATATAAATTCTGCATTTAAATTGGTAACAGAAGTTCTTTAATCTCATAGCATTACTTTCTTATTTGAAGCTGCTCGTAGGTTAGATTATCGCTAATGGGAACTGTGGATAGTTCTGTTACTAGTACTGCAGGTTGATCCTTGCATAGACACTTGAAGGCTTAGTCGACTTTTTAGCTGTTAATTCTCTTCTAACAACCTACAGTTTCTATGTATGATAATCAACGCAGCTGGAAGTCAAAAAATTGAAAAAATCAGCACTTTTATGGCGGTATGAAAATTTTTCTGAAAATCTCAAAAACGGACGTCACTCGACATCGGCTTCGAACTCCAAAAACTCGATTGTATTGTCAAACTTGAACTCGAAAAATGATATTTCTGAACTGTAACAAAACTGAGTTCATTAAAAAAGAATTTGAAGATTAAAAAATTATCCGAAATACTTTTTGTTGATTAAAGCGGATTTTACGGAACATCCATTTTCCGCATAAGCGTAAAAAAATACGCATATGCGAATGAAAAATACACGTATAAATTTTTTACTCTTGCTGGTTTGTTTTATATTGCCCTTTACCGAACATGCGTATTTCGTCATGAGTATTTCAGCGCGCGTATTTTTTACGCTAGGCAGAGAATAGAATACGGACACGGTATGCGTATTTTTCAGTCATTTATAAAGAATTTTTTTGTGGTCTGACGTCACAAGGTTGTTTGGTGTAGTGGTTATGTTACTTGCGTATAAACTTATGATGTAGGTTCGGTTTTCACCAAAATCAAAACTTTATATTTTTACACAAGCATAATAAAGTTTTTTTGCCATCAATTTTGGGATCTATGGTTTGGAAATTTTTACAAAGTTTTTAAAACTAGGCCTACTCAGTACTTATTAATCGACGCTTTTCTGTTGGTCTTAGTTCCTTATCAAATCTTTCGTTCTCCGTGATACACCGAAGCGTGTTACGAGTTGGTGGGGCCCATTTCCGCGTCATTGCGCCTGGGCGAGACATCTACGTTAGAACAAATGTCGCAGCGGGTGGCGAGCCATGCGTATTATAGCCTGCGTATTTCAGCACCCTGTGTCTGATTTGAACCTCAGACCTCCCGCTTCGTAAGCGAACGCCTTACCGCTCGACCAACTGGACGGTCGCTCCTCGTCTTGCTAAATAAACATTTGCTGAAGTAGAGATTTTTTTATTTATGTTTGGCAATGCAAGATTACTAGCAGCCTACTATTAAGCGTATTTTTGCGAGTTAATCAAACTGAATTCTACGGAAGCAACTCAGCCGATGTTTTGATTTTTGAGATAAGGTAGTTGCTCTAACGGAATAAAATTGCGAACTAGGCATTCCTAAGTTCTAGTTGTTCAACGAACTACAAACAAATCAACCACAATTCATAGGAAAAAGCTATCATTGCGTTTGTAAATATTCTTTGCTGTTACAAACATTTAAAATACGCGATTGTGCCAGAGGTAGGGTGCGTTTCAAGTGGACTAAAGGTTACAATACGGCAAATTATTTTTACTTTTGTTATGGTTTGTGTCTTAAGATTGGACTACCTCCTAGAGCAACAGCTTTTTTGAAACTACTTCCTAAATTTTTGAAAATAAAAGGTTTTTTTAAAGATGTTTGAAATTAGGATAACTTGTAATTGTAATTACATTTTATTCACCAAGTTACCTTGGCCAGGAGACAGCGAAGGGACCTTTCGGTCTTCGAGTCAAGCTGCCACCTGTCTACCACACACACGATGAAGCATCTTTATCGAGAAAAGTACAATTTTTGGCATGTTTTAACAGTCAGTCGTGCTGTTGTGATAATCTAACCTATCACTACATTGGAACCAAACCTGAGACTACCATTTCAGTAGCTGACGCTCTTGGCATAGGCGTAGTCAGAGAGGGGCCCTGGCCCCCCGCAATCGAAATGCCGCCAACGATAAAAATGTGATAAAAAACCTTGTTTCTTCAGTTCCAGTTTCTTTTAGCATCATCGCGTACAACAGTAATTAACAATAATATTGACGATCAGGGGGCCCGGGCCCTCTCAATTCAAATTTTGCCAACCAATTTAAACCTATAACCCGAGTGAAATTAAGGATTTTTGTCCTGAAGGTTGCTACCCCAGGCCCTCATCTAATCCTTTTATGAACGTAATGGAGTAACCAGGGCCGGATTTATCATACGGCACAGTACCAGGGGCCCCGGGCTCAAATGGTAAGACTTTTTTTGGTCTTCACCTAAATATTTGGCAGGAAGATGTTGCAAAAATCCCCAAAGTGCCAGCAGGGCCTCGCGCTATGTAAATCTGGCTCATAAGTTCAAAATTTACTAGATTTAGTAAAAAATAAAAGGCCGAGGGTACGGATAAGTGCTTTCAATTATTTGACCTGTAGTAGGTTTTTATAAAGGAACCGTTCAAAGGTTCCTTTTTTACGATGACGCGTAAACTTTCTTCCTTTTTGTTTTCGTACGTTAGGTGGAGGAACAAGTCGCTTGTTTCGTATTTCCTTGAAGACCTTATCGGGGTCTTCCTCAATTTTTGCATTGCAGATGTGCAGCAATTCATTTCTCACTCAGTTTTCTTCCTAAAAATTTCAGCATAAGTTTAACACTGATCGTAATGATCTAACAATACTGGTGTAGCTGACGGGGAAGGAGAAAATGCTCTCCTGCCCCCAGATGTTGCTGATTGCCTCCTTAACATGGGAGCATCGAGGTCTTGAGACCTAATTCTTGTCGGACCTCACGCTTCACCTAATTTCGACGGAAAAAATTACGGAATTCATTTTGTTTTTATGTTTGGTTCACTGCATCTCAGTAAGTTGAAGATCTCTGGAGTAGGTCTAAGGTTAATCACGTTTTTTTTGGTTCACGTAGTTCCAATTTCAGTATCGTTACAAAAATCCCATGCAATTCTTTATATCAATTTCAAAAATTTCTGATATAAAGCCAACAAAAATTTAAAATCTGCTGCTGACGGTTTTGCGTGAACTCAGTGTTTTCACGAATTATTCAAAGTTTGAGGTTTAAAGTATGTTCCGAATTTATATGCAGATATATTTTATTTTGAGCAAATATATTTTAATTGCCGAATACCCAGCGTCCTAGTATTACACCCAGTACTTAAATTGTAGGGGGGCACATCCACCCATCGAGAGTTAGCGTCCCCCCATCGAGATTTAGCGTCCCCCATCAAGATTTCAGCGATCCTCCTAACAAGATTTTAGCGCTCTCTCCATTGGGAGTAAGCGTCTGGATTATCAGACAAAAAAGCGGCTGTCAGCACGAATAAATCCCAAATTATGGCCGATTATAGTACCAAATTGCGGTGAAGACCTTTTTTTTCGGTCTTCACTCGATTTTGAGAACAAAAACCCTTTAATTTTTGGTGAAAACCTTTTTTTTGGTCTTCAATTGAATTCGGGGACTGAATTTGAACTTGAAGCATAATTTCTACTAAATTTCTTTAGCATTCCGCAAACGTTTGGTCAAGGCTGTTGCGCAGCCGTCTTATTGAGTGGTTTGGGTGCACTCCGGATACCAACAAAGGTGATTAGCTAACAGCGAAAAGCGTTCAGATCTCGGATCTCGATTTGGCTCTTTAACTCCTGCCGGATTCTCCACCAAACGTGTAGATCAAATCGCTCTTTATTACACGGCCAGGATAAAACAAAGAGCGGGCGAGCGAGCGGTTTATGTTAAAAACAATGAGAAAATAAACATTAGCGCAGAGGCAAGCTTCACAAAAAAAAAAACATAACATAATAATTACAAAAAAGACTTTTTTAGGAAAAACAATAAAAAACATCCTACTCGAAGATATTTACGAGAAAATCCTTTTAACTATGCATATTTATTACCAAAGTTAACTAAACAATCATTAGCATTTGAATTCGGTAATTTAGATCATTTAACGTACCAAACTGTTTCGCCCAAACGATGTTAAAGTCACGGAAAGAAAAAATATCACAGTGCGGACAACAGCTAACAGTGCAACACGGTATCGTGGCGATTTCGTGGTTTGCTCTACAATTTAAAATCCAAACCTAAATTGAAGGGTAAGGGATAAGCAAATATAATTCGTTTAGAGACATTAAGTGGAAACGTAATAAATGAGAGGTGCAAACTAGCATAATTGCATTCAGGACGTGAGTTATCAAAGTTTACATAGTTTAACAATTCATATCTCAGTATCATCAAAAGTGAAAACGCAACACGAGTTTATTTAACGTGCAGAAAGGCAGCAGAGCAAGCTAAGTTTTACTATTCCCGAACAAGATCAAGGTTGTTAGCAATAAATTTTTATCGGTTAAAATTATCATGATCATAATCATAACGAAAACGTACGTACCTTGAAGATTTTCAATATCGCAGTTTTCAAATTCAACAACTTACTCAGCTAGTCGGTTTAAACAACAAAAATAATTAACCTTACGTCGACTAGACTCAACTGCTAACTGATTGATTTTAATTGAACGCATAAACATTACTAAGAGGATGTGCAACAAACGCAAAACAGAAAATTAAGTCAGTTTGGACGATTCTTCGCCGCTTAATGCAGTAGCCTTGAAAAATACTGATTTGCGTACTGCATTACGTTTAGACCTGGTGTCAACTAATTCGTGGGTTCGAATCTCTTTGCGGCAAAGTAAAAATTTACAGTAGAGGCGTGCAATATTTTACAAAGGCTGCGTTAGCGCCCTCCCATGCAAAAATTTTCAATTTAAGTATTGACTATACCCGTTTACATTGTTCCATCATTTGCATTTTGAAAACCACACAAAATGGAAAAGGAAGAAAGTAAAAAGGAACATATAATATCTCTCTTTATCTATATAAATTGAATTGAATGTTGGGAACTAGAAGTTATTAGAAGAAACCGCTGTTAGCTGTGCAACATATTCCGCATGCACAAACTTATAAATTTAATAAATCTTTTTTGAGGTAGCGAAGAAAAGAGCAGTTCGGTTTGATCCTTTGAAATAAGCAATCTGTGTCCAGGACCTATGACGAGGGGGTTCACTGAGGTACATCGTAGGTACCCGTGCCTAGAGGGCCAGCTCAGTATGATCTTAAAAGTACTTGCAACATGGGTTCTGTAAAACGTCTCAATGAGGTATTGATACTCTTAGTTTTTTATGTTGGCCTTTACCTGAGGACTAAACCTAGCCAAGTTCCGGCTAAAACCTTTTTTTGGTAATCACCTAATTTCCGGCGAAACACAGTCGTAATTAAGAGTCTTCGTACCACCTAAAAAGAACTTTCTCTGAGGCCCTGTCTATATCTGTCAATACCAACACAGAGCACTATTTTTTGGATTCTATTTGCAAATCTTTGTCATGCTGAACCACTTCAAAACAAATACTGTTTGGCCCCAGAGGGAAATAAGCGTTATATCTTCCCAAAGAGCACATCAAGTCAACAACAAATTGCCAGTTAGAAAACCGAACCGGGAACCAGCTATCTTTCAATCAGTAACCTCACGCTTTACCTCTGAATCTGTCGCTTTTGTTGATTAAAAAATCAGCTCGGTGATATAATGCTATCACGTAAAATTAAAGTAAAATCTTTATATAATTTATGTCGCCGAAGCTCACCAGAATCAGCATTGAAAAAAGTATTAATAAGACAACACTACAGTAAAATGACGTAGAGGCATAATAGGCTTTATGGACTTCATAATGTTTCGCTTGAATTGAAACTATTTTTTTTCTGAGCAGTAAAACGAGACGATGTGAAAAGTTTTGACAAAAAAAAAAAACAACAACAAAAAAACAGAGCCAAGATAAAATTAAGTGTTCCATATTTTTAATACGGGAAGTTACGGTTGAATTGAGGTCATTTTCAATCTTATTGAAATAGAATAATTTTTTTTTACAGTTTTGGTCAAAAGTTTAAAACACCGAAAAAAATGAAGTTTTAAAAATCTATCCATGAAAAAAGTAAAATGAAAAACTTTTTAGCTTCTTTCAACCTTAATTTGACTACAAAATGTGCCTTCCGACAACGTTAGTCAAATATTTAAATCGCATAAAATTTTTGCGTTTTTTGAATTTTTTAAAATTATGTACCGTATTTTGCTAAAAATTATGATAAAATTAGAAATATTAATTATAGATAGCAGCCTAACCTGCATTCGAAAAAGCTCTTTAAACTCTGAAGATCGTACGTATTGAAAAGTGGAAGATGTCTGCGTAAAAATAAGCGGTAATGTTTGTCAAAATAAAACAAACAAAACCAACAAAAAAATTAGAAAAGACCAAAAACAAACACAGCACGTAAAAATAATTGACAGCAAAAAAGAAAAAATACTACGGCAGGATGTTGGAGTGTTGGACGCTCTCCCTGGCGCTGGTTGGAGTGCCGTCACAGCGTAAAGGGAGGGGGATATATTAATGAAGCGTCATACTCCAACTTAGCCACAAGTTGAAGTTGAGTCGAATCGATCGGTTATTAACTTAAGGTGGAGGTTAGCTCGTAGATTGTTCAACCGAGCCGTCATCAGCATCGTGACGATTTTTTAGGGCCCTGATGTTACAATACTTTCAATAATTCTTAAAACGAACTGTAACATCAGGGTCCAAAGGAATCACCCCAATGCTGCAGTCGACCGATAAAAAAACCTATCGAGCAACTCTCCGGGATGACTTATTAACGAATTGATTCGATTAAACTGTCACTTGTGGCTACGTTGGAGCTGACGCTACAGAACTAAGATCCAAGTTATAAGTTTAGCAACTTTGTCAAGCAGAACTGTGTCGGCTTTCAGCAAGTCTGATTGAGTTGGAGTCATACATGAGATTGTTTCTAAATTTCCGATCAACTTCTCCAAATGCTTGGAAATCTGGCGTAATTACTTGCTTATTCAAACGTTCCGAAGCAGGGGTGCCGATCTTTGTAGAGCATTGGAGGAGATAATGTGCAATTTTACCCCAATTTTGCCCTATTTTTGATATTGGGGGGGATGAACCTCGACCACGATTTTTCCAGGGGAGCAAATTAAGTGAAGACCAAAAAAAGGTCTTCACCGAAAATGGAACACTTTTTTCCCCCAAATTTAGGTGGAGACCTGCGCTCGCTCAGATGCACACAACAGTCAAATTATTGGGGGGGATGCAGATGTAGACCATACTCAAATTATTAGGGGGATACAATCAAATTATTGGGGGGGATATATTCCCTCCATCCTCCCCGGGTTTCGGCACCCCTGTTCCGAAGTTATTACTCTGACTATTAATTTAAATTTGAAATTACTAAACTAAAATGCAATTTCGCTCGAAATTGGTATCTAAATTGCTTTTTTAATAATTGCTTGAGAAACTTTGACAACAGCAATAAACCGGACTCTCAAGATCAAGATGTTGATGACAGTCTACATAAGTAAATCCTTTTTGCCTTGCCGTATTTTGGAAAACCATCACGTAAATTGGCGTCTCAATCACGTAAATCCCTATCACGTAAATCCCTTGCTAAAGCAAAGATTCAATGTTCGAGTTTTTATTTATTACGCATCGCTTAAAACTGGATCATATTTTAATCTTAAATCTAAAACTCCTGCTGCTTTGAAATCCAAATGCAGTATATGAATTTACATGTTCACGTGATGTGAACACGACATACATTGGCATGTAAACGCACCACTTGGTGACTAGAGCCAAAGAACACTTGCAATGCAACTTCAACTCAGCCAAACTTGCCATAAGCTAAAACATTTTTTCTTGCCAAAGTTGTCAAAATTATAATTTGCATGTTAGTTCGTTTAAAGATATTAGAAACTGCCACTATAAACTATTTTTTAATTTTAGAAATCTTTGCATAAAATTTTCCAAAATGCTTCTCCTTACTCTTATAATCTCCAACTATACCGGTGTGGGCTTGGTGCTTTTGCTAGGTATCATTGGCTATGCTACGTCAAATTGGATACAGGTACAGCAACATTATTTCCAGTAAATCTTGAATATGCGTATCATTCTTGTTAACATATTTTCTTTTTGTTACGCGTATAACTCGCAGATTTTTTCTTTTTCTAACGGTAGTCTGGCAGTGATTCTACGGTATTTGATTTTCCGGGATGAACTTCAAAATTAGTTCAAATTTCATAAAACCAAAATTATACAAAACTTTTAAACCATTAGAAAAAAAGATACTACAAACATAAACTATCCATGATTGATATCGCTTCGTGTTAAAAATGATATAAATAGACAAAAAGATAGGATAATCAACATTTTGATTCTCTGGAAGATTTCCGAAGAAAAAATATTCTTTATCCTGTGCCAACAAAACTTCGTTTTGTCAGCTTTAATTTACTCGCAGTATATAAAATAAAAATTTTTGACAGTTCAGGTCATTATTGCTGTAAACCTTTGCTGTTTGTGAGAGTGTGTGAGATGTCTTCAGCTAAAATGGAAACTTTTTACCACTTTTGTAAGGAGAATAAACATTGTTTTTGTCATTTTTGATCTGCGTTGACTCGCGCCGCAGCACTATCAAGCAATTCTGAGATAAATTTGTAGCTCATTACCTGTGTAACATGGGATAAATTAACGAATATAATCTTTTCAGCAAACAAAAAATATTATACGATTGAGATATTGTTTTGTAACTTACTCATACAAAGCTTTGTATTGCCCAATTTTTTTAACACGAACCCTGCTGTTACTATGTGTACCGTAAGAGATTGGTTAGCGTTCAATAGTAGAAGTAAAAAAAAAACATGCTAATAGTATTAACTTTTTCAGGTAACACGTGGAGACTTGGTCATTTTTTCCCAAGGAATAATTCCTTCTGCCAGTGCTTCATTTTTTTCTTCCAGATCACGTAAGTCAAAATTTTTGAAGTTGTTCTTCAAAGTGTACGGCTGACGTGTTTTTTTTTTAGATTTTTAACATACATTAGAAGATAATTAGTCATCTAATTTTCTAGGGCCAGGTCTATATTAAAAAAGGAGGGCATTTGCCTTAGGCCGCCCGCGAAGGAAATCATTGCCAAAGCAATGGCGTAGCCACTGCCAAAGCAGGGGGGCCGCCCTCCCCCCCAATCTAAATGCCACCAATGATAAAAATGTGACAAAAAACCTTACCGGTATTTCTTTAGTTTCAGTTTCTTTTAACATTTTTTGCGTGCAAAAGTACACGCGTGCAACTGTAATTAACAATAATATTGACAACCAGGGGGCCCGGGCCCCCTCAATTCTATTTTTGCCAACCAATTTAAATGTATAATCTGGATGAAATTTAGGGTTTTTGTCCTAAAATTTGCTAACTCAAGCTATCATCTAACCTTTTTTTGAAAGTAATGCAATAACCAGGGCTGGATTTACCATATAGCACAGTGCCAGGGGCCCGCGCTCAGATGGTAAAACTTTGTTTAATCTTCTCCTATATTTGGCAGGAAGATGTAGCGAAAAACCCAAAGTGCCAGGGGTTCCGCGCATTATAAATCGGGCCGGGAAATAACATGGTTAGTAGGCGTAACCGGCGTAACCATCTATTGTACCAATCTTGCCAGTTTTTATGCATGAAATACTTAAAAGGAAAATAGCAAGCAAAAATGCTCATTGAACAAATTCTTGAATTTCAATTGAGGGTCCTGGGCCTCCTAACTGTACATGTACTCCTACAACTGATTAATTTCATGACAAAACAAAATCTCTAAGGAAAATCTTCGAGTGGATTGTTATTTAATGCTAAAATATTGCAGGAGGTAATGCACCTTACTTCCCCCTACTTGGACAAAATCACCTACAATTAAAACTTAACACCAAAATGCAAGATTTTAAACGCGTTTTGTACTTAAGTTGCAAGTAAAAGGAGGATTGTACAATCTAATTTTTTCAATTGGCTTTCAAATGCTAAAAATCTAGTTCTTTCAAATGGCTCTGAACACGTGCAAAATGTAATCCAATAGCATTAAAAACAGCTTTTTCCCCCAAAATTACAAAAAATGCCCTACGGGTGGGGAGTTTGCCCCAGACCCCCAAAGCCTCCGGCGGCTGGGGGCTACGCCTTCAGAGCCCCGTCTGTGATACGTTTGAGTAACACCATCTTACTCAACACGTCTCCCAAGTTAGGCATTTTACTTTTTAGCCAGCAGTTTAAGCCCTTTTCCTTCAGCAAAGTCTTAGTAAGTGCCAACAGGTCAACGCTTCTAACCTTTCATTCTACGATATGTTTGCCCTCTACAAAAACTTCCTCTTTTGAAAATTTCTGATGACGTCATTGCATGTGATTTGTGATTTGGGTCCCCCCAATCAAAAATTCTGGCTCTGCCTATGGGCCAAAGAGCATTAAATTGCAAAAAAAGAAAAAAAATATTAAAAATCATTACTTTTTTTGAACATTTTAAAAGTTTCACCAGGATTCTTCCCTGCATCTTCTTGTGGATCGAAAATAAATTTGGTGTTACAATGACCTTAAAAGTGAAAAAAAAACAAAAAAACAAGCTTAATGATGATATTAAGCTCTTCTGTAATGTGTTTTTTCGCTTATTTTCAACTTGCAAATAATTCCTGATAATACAGCATTATTATCAAAGTTTTTTATGGTAGGTGGTGACAAATTTGCAACACTTTTAGAAGCTTTAAAACAAAATTATGTCAAGGTATTCACTAGATAGATAATAGAATCTTCATATCTTTCAAACTTTCTGTCTGACATTTGCAAGAAGAACGGTCATAAAGGTGAACCCAGCCAGCTATTTAGTCGTATAGGAAAAAAGACGTTTAGTGATTGGCTGGCAAGAAGCAGCAACAAGAGCTCGTTATTTGGACTATTTTTTAGACTATACTTGAAGTCTTTTTGTCGGTAGAATACGGTGTGACAAGCAGAGCTGGGCACCCGCTACTTGAAAACTAGCGCCGCTACCGCTATTTGGCAAAAAAAGCAGCGGCGCTGCCGCTTGTCGCTACTTAAATAAAAAAGTAGCTTTGATGCCGCTACTTGCATGCAAAACAGCAGCC
This sequence comes from Trididemnum nubilum, assembly GCA_963965965.1. Taxonomy (NCBI): domain Eukaryota; kingdom Metazoa; phylum Chordata; class Ascidiacea; order Aplousobranchia; family Didemnidae; genus Trididemnum; species Trididemnum nubilum. The sequence goes on along the minus strand of OZ014489.1, from coordinate 24,076,178 downwards.
GCTACCGCTTGTCGCTGCCGCTACTTTAGAATAATATCTAGCAAAAAGAGCGATGGCGTTCAAATGAGGTACCCAATAGTGAAATTTCAACTTTATTTGCGAAAGTTACAATTCAAGCTTTTAAGCTATTCGTTCCACATTACAATCGGCATTAGCTGGCTTAAGCGGTAAACAAGTAAGCAAATCACAATTCAATTGGTTAGTGGTATGCTCCTTTCAGAAAAACAATCATATAAATCGCTGGTTGGTCAAACCAGCGCTTTAGAAACTTGTTTAAGAAGCTACCCTTGGAAGTTACGCAAGGAGGTTAAATTCCTTGTCGCATTTTCTACAGAAATAAAAGGCAATAAGAAATAAATACAATAAGAAATAGTTTAAATTACTTAAATAAGGTAAGATTTTAACGCGATGGCATGCAGTATTCAGCTTCTGTACACTTCTGTCCCGGCTCTAAAAGCTTTGAATTAGTCAATGTTTTTATCACGCGCTCGGCCCTCAACCACTAAAATAATTCCTCGTGTAGAGATAGGACGGGAAAATTTATCAATCGACCGAGTTACAAACATTTCTGGGAGTGTTGTAGAAATGGTAGGTGATTAATATCCCTGCGATGATTTCATCCAACTTTGATAAAAAAGATCGAGCGGTTAAGAACTGGTGTTTATAAACTCGAAGGAGATACATATGCAGTAATGACACATTCTATAGCGAGGGCAACCTGCTATTCGCTGCTATAGCCTATAGATACATGTTTAGTAAATGATTTACAATGCGATTCACGTTACACGTATTTTTTCGTCGAGTATAACTCCATAACTAAATTATCTTTTAAACCTATTTATTACCTGGTTCGATTTATTTGTTCAATTTTCAGCGCACTATAAATTTAATTCTTAGTATTACTGTTCACTGTTGTAGCAAAATTTATTTTGCTATGCGTTGATATATTTACTGTCCTTCTTGCAGTGCATGAACTATACTGTGGTCTGTGACCAGATAGCCAACAAATCATTTGTACTACAAAATGCCAGCATTTTGGGGGAATATCGCAAAAAACCGCTTTGCTATTTGCAATTCAGGCCCGGCGTCAGGATAACGTGACTGGGGGGGGGGGGGGGGGCATAAACAAATTGTTGGGGGAGGGCACAAAAACTTTAATACTTTGAATCCGAGAGTGTGGGCCAAAAAACAAATGTCTTCATCGCGAACTTCCTCGAAATCAGGCAAAGACCAAAAAAAGGTCTTGTCCGCCCCGGGTGTCACCATTTTGGGATGACACCATTTGTTTTTGTTTTTTTTCTTTTGAAACCGAAAACCCACTGATTGGTAGGCAAAGACCTTTTTTTTTTTCTTTTTTTTTTTGGTCGTCACATACTTTCGGACTAAAAACCAACACGTTTTGCAGTGAAGACCTTTTTTTTTTTCTTCACCTATGTTTTGGCCGATAAAGGGTGCCACCACGAAATCCCGCCCTGGGTGCCACCATTCTTAGCGACGCCTCTGTTTGTGATGTCCCAAAATTGCGAAAAGCAGGGTTGCCAATATTACAAGTCAAACGGATTAAAACGTATTTTCGCGAATAAAAGGAATTCGGAAATGTGGAAAAAGGTTTGGGGCACCTCTTTATTACCTCAAGTAGTTCTTATTTCTTCATTAAAACCGATTTCAAACAGTATCTCTTGACAACAACGAAGAACACATGCATCAAAATCAACTGTCTAGTATGTATGTGCATTTTGTACGAGTAAGAAGGGAGTGTCAGAAACCGACCGTCAACACGTAGCTTTAGTACTTACCACTTGCTTCCATAAAAAAATGATTGGTCTTGTTCTATGTGGAGTTTTAGTTGCTTGCAATTCTCTCAAAACGATGACAACTGATAAACTTTACCAAAGCATTGATTATTATTGTATGTTAATTTACGCACAGAGTTTAATTTGGCCCGCTACCAGACCACATTATTTGTTGAATTTTGTTAAAAAAAAATAAGACCTCGTACAATAGAACTCGCCTTTATTTTGTATATGTCTTATTATACAACAACAACAAAACGTAACAAAGATAACATTGTTTGTTCTTCTAAAATAATGTGGTAGCAAGAGCAGAGTGAAAAAAATTGTAACGACTCCAAACGGTAATGTGTAAAAATTTAAACCGAAAAAAGTTTTAGAAAGAGTTTATTAGCAGTAGCGGCAACGGCAGAAAATTTGCTTAAAAAACAGCGCTAAAGCGCTGCCGCTTTTTTGACTGAAAAAACAGCGGGGATGCCGCTTTTCGCTGGTGACGAAAAAAAGCAGCAGCGCAGCCGCTACCGCTACCGAAAAAGTAGCGGCGCTATAGTAGCGCCGCTGTGCCCATCACTGGTGGCAAGTTTTAACAAAAGCGGCTTTAGGAGCAGAAAGGTGGAAGGGAGAACGGCCTTGAGCAAGAATAGTCTGCCGTTTAAAGTAAGGCATTGCAATGGCGTTGATGAAAATTTTTATTGTCCTAGTTAATGACCATTGCACCATAAAAGCTTGCTTCACGAAAATCATTACTATTTTTTCATAACAACCGTGATATCTTTTATGACACAATGGTGTTAATTTTTTTCATGATCACCATTGCAAAGCCTCATGTAAAAAGATTTAGTGATCTCGATTTACGCCCAAGGCCGTTTTCCCTTCCATCATGACCTTAATTTCGCTCGTTCTTAAGACTTTGTTGCTCATTTTGACATCTTGAATGTTATTGCGACCGCATAGTTACTGCACCGTTCAGTTGGTTCGTTTTCCTAACTTGGATCTGTTCGTCTGACTGGATCGAACTGATTATATTGCGGAACAAATTTGCTCTATGAGGTATCCTAATATGCTTTGTCTTACGCTAGAACTGAAATGGCGTAGCCGATATTATTAACGTCGGATTCGCCGACTGAAATTGTCAAAATTGAGCTAAAAATCAGGAGGTCAATTATGTTGTGTTAGAAGTACAATAAATAGTATACACGAACAACGGTTAGGTCAAGAAAAATGGAGTCAACACCAAACCAATTTAACGTATTTACCCCTAAAGTTAGAAACTTGATTGATTTGGCTGTTTTCATCATTTAATTTAAACCACAACACTGTATTTATTTGCTATAAATACACTGTAAGCAAAACATTTGAAACAATTATCTCTTCTACAGCGACATCACTTGTGATCTCGCCGCACGTTGCTGTCGTTTTGGCATTATTTCCAATTGCTTTCGTGCTTGTGATAATAGCACTTATCAGATTTATCCAAGGGCATAGAAGTTTCAAGGCAAATAATACCGACCAAATGTTTTTTCGAAAAGTGACAAAACAAGGCTTAATTCTCCACATTATAGCGGGTAAGTGAAAGTGCACTGCTGGTAAAATATTTAAATTTTAACATCATTATGTAACTTTTTACCTAATGCATTTGAAACAGAATAATGGTAAACTATACGAGATAACCAAAAATTTCTAGAAAGTTTTTCAGATAGGGGCTCTTTTTTTCTTCAAAGAAGTTAATTTTTTACAAATTTCTGTTACCGAATTTCCTCGATTGCTTCTTTTCTTGCCGCATCATATAAGTGATTGTTTCGATATAGTAGAGATTATAACCAGAAAAAGAACGCTGATATTGCGTTGTAAAATAAATCATAACTTTTGATGTTGGTTTTTAAGCAAAGCAGTCTCCTTGCTGATGCTAGAAAACAGAGTATCTATTTTGAATGATACGAGTACAACCTAAAGAGTAAGGAAATACTGCTAAGCACCAAAGTAGTATAGAGAATAGCATTATTTGATTTTTCTTTTTTAGAGTTTAATGTAGTGTAAATATTAAATTGATTGATTTTATAATTTTTGTCTGGGCCAGAAATCAATAAGATTTCCCAGTTTTCTGGCCAATTCAAATAAATGTCTTTTCGCGTGTTATAACATAACTGTTAGTAGAAAAGTAGCATTGTTAGTCTCAAAATAATAATTGTAAATCTATTGCACAACAATTATTTGCAGCTATTCTTCTGCTTGCCGCCATGGCGGTATTCACTGCGTTTCAAAACCTCAGGTTTAATGCAAATGCTCTTGACACCAGTAGCACGAACAATGCCAATCGTAATATGCTTGGACCCAGATTCAACGGTCAAATTGTCTCCTTTTCAAATTCGTTCGGGTACGGTTATTCTTTTAATCTGGGATGGACGACATTCGTGTTTGAGCTCATTGTTGTTGGAATCAATATGTGGTTGTTTTGTGGCCCTCTCAGCCTTACCAATGAACAACACTCTTAAAAATAGTCTAACAGTTTTAAAAGTAAGGGTAAGTAACTTTGCAGTTTTAGAAGAATATGTAGTAAACTAATTGAAACTGTATATAGAAACATACTGAATGCACTAAGCTTTAGGCGTTTTCGAGTGTTGAGATACTAAGTTTATCGATGTCTTGTTCGATCGTATTGTGACTGCCCGCAGTTCCGATACCTCAATTTTCCATTGCAGAAAAAAGTTTTTTTTTTATGCAATATTTTAATTACGACGTACGCGACGATGAGGGTTGATGCGTGTTATGTTGCAGCAAGAGTAACGATGAGAAATAACGATGAAATGTGTTGTAACCTAGCAAGCATGACTTTTAGTACTGGAAGTTGGCACTTGAATCACACAATTTAATTACTTCCACTTAAATTGTGTGATATTGGACAATACTTTATCAATTAAAAAAACACATTAATTACTTTTTGAATTTTGAAAATAAGAAGTGGGAGCATTTTGTAGTCCGAGCTATCTGTTTATGCAATATTTGAAAAACCGAAAAAAAAGTTTTGTTTCTAACCATCCCGACTTTGATCTGAGAAAAAGTTGATTGAAATATCTCTTAAATTTGAAGATGAAGAGTTTGAGAAAGTTTCTTCATGCATTGTTCAAACCATTTTATCAAAATTTTTGCAATTTTGGGTTGTTATATGTTATTGTATATTAACTAACGTAATCAGACAACGTCATCATTTCATTACAACTCAATTATTAAGCATTGTGTGGTTTAATAATAGCTGCTAGTTGCTACTATATATTTTTTTTTGTGGAATGGTTATATCACCTACAAAATTTACTGTATTTCGAGAAAAACGCTTTTAGGGTTTACGTTTTTGGGAGTTGTCAATAGGTTAGTCTTAGAGTAAGTATTAAAATGAGAATTAAAATAAAAGTGAAATTTTGAGTTGGAAAAAATATTCGAGTTTTCCGATAATATAGCTTTTTTGTATAATTTTTTCGCGTATTTATTCAAAAAGATTTATTTCGATTGCATGTGAATGAAGCTTGCTTTTTTGTATGAATTAGTGGCGTATTTTTTGCTGTCATTTTTATGTACTGTCTAGTAGATGCTTGCGATTTAAATGCCACTGTAATTTTTTTGTTGTCCTTCAAAATGGAGTATGTAGTCATAAGGCGTCGTTTTCAGATAAATTACTTTACTTTTTTTTAATAAAAACCAGTATATTTTGGGTTAAGGCATCTGCTTTTAAATTTTCAAAAAATTTTCAGCATCATTTTGTTCTTAATTTATCCTTGATTGGTTAAAAGTTGTATTTTATGATAGGTTATATGATATAGAGTATTGGGCAACAAATTTAAATTGCAATCCATTATAAAAAGCCAGGGAAACTTACAAATGCATTGTACGAGCCTATGTCGTTAGCTTTTTTTTAATGCCGAGACTAGCATTGTTTTCAATTTGTTCTTAAATTTTAAGCAAAAATGAGATTCAGGTTTTTAAAATTGCTCTTATAAGAAAATTGCAAGTTATCATTGCAATAAAAAATGCCACATTCAATTTATTGCATTGTGAATACTAATATTAACACTGCAAAATTGATGATTCATCTGAAAAATGCTTCAAAGCTATTTCAATGCCTTATCATATGATTTGAGCAAATGCCCACCATAGACAGATTCTAGCAGCTGATTGGTTACTTTAATAACCAATCAGTAGTCGAGTGGATTTATAGCGTTTGCATCAGAAACGGTAAACTCGGATTCAATTCTCGGTCGGGTCTAACCTAAGACTATAAAAGTTGGTATTCACCGCTTCCTTGCTTGACTTTCAGCTTTAAAAGGGAGAACGTGAAGCCTCCACCGTGTGTGATAAACACGTTGGCAGGTAGCAATTTGACTCGAAGACCGAAAGGTCCCTTCGCTTTCTCCTGGCCAAGACAACTCCACAACTAAACTGTAAATACAATTACAATTTAATTGTCTTTGTGTATTATTACAACTGATTTGTATCAGATTTTGAACAATTCTATATTTGGTAATGTACTGTAACTGTGGAGAAAACAGCTTGTGTTTTAAATTTTTTTGCTATTGCTGCTGTGTGTAGGTATGGCCCTTCATCTCTGTGAAAAAAACATTTTTAAAGAAAGTATCGGTTCAAAAACATGTTTTAAGAATTTACCGGTTCAAAACAAGACTATTGTTTGAATCAAGATTAGAATGGCTAATGCTAATACGGCCAATGTCAATGGTTGGCAGCATGGCCGAAAGATAAAGGCGTTGTTTTTACGACCACTCTGATCGCATGATTTTGGTTCAACCCGCAGGTACCTGGTCACGTTGTAGCGTCCGTGGATAAAAAGCTTTAAGATGATTATCTCTGATTGGTGGCTTCGAATGAGCTGCAAATTCAGTGGAATAGAATTCGAAGAAATCCACCGGAACAGTGGATCACAGAAAAATTCTAAGCAGGTGCGGATCCTCCTATCACGAAGTAGTTTCCGCGATAAAAAGGGTACATATAGTTCAATAAATAGCGTTTGATGCTGTCCAGCGACAAGAAGATGAATATGCACCACAACAAGACCAATTTGCTATTATTACATTAAGTTGATTGTGAAGGATCTTTAATTTTATTCATGCCTGCAATACTGCAGAGTGTAGCGTTTAACGATCCTGCTGTTTAGTCTGGCCAAAATTTCTCATCCCCGTTCTGCGAATGGTAAGCAGTAGGAAAACCTCTTTCTTAATTTATTTGGCAGCAAGTTCGTTTGATTGAAGCTACGACCTACTAATATTTGTTTGCGGTCATCATTTTTTCGAACTTTGAGGCAATAACACCAATTCGCAAGGACACCAATTTTGAAGTGAAATTTTTCAGTAGGCGTGCACAAAATAACAACCTCACGATTAATTGTTTTCTATATTAGATTCAAGTTGGTGTAAATATTTCAATTTCTGAAATAAAAGTTTTCCATGTCGTTGTACGTTTTGAAACTACTAAGTATGACTTTTGAAGTAATTCGTTACTTTCAACCAAAGCTTCGTTATTAATTCTTCCAACTACTTGCAATACTGACGTAAATGTGGCGAAACTCACGAATTCCGTACTTTTTAACGAGAAATTCGTTTGTCATAGCACATCCTTATTTCAGCAATACATCTGAAAATTTCATTGGGCGACGTATCTAAAACTCAAACTCTTTTCCATGAAAACAAGGACGCAACACTTTAAACTAACCCCCTACTTCCTTAAACACTAATTGACTCAAAGCAATATTGAGAATTTAACGTTGAAGCGCCAAAATAAAAATCAAAAAATCAAAACATGCTTCAGCATCTTGATGCATTCGAAAAACGCATTTCATGTTTACGTAATTTCACGTTTACGATTAGAATTTCCGCAGAGGAAAAAAAACTCAAAATTTTTGAAAAAGTTGATTTTGTTTTAATGAGAAGAGGCGAAGCTCGAAGCGATTCCATCCAAGATCCTCAATGCCATTGATCCATCTAGTTCTAGGTCTTCGAACTGGTCAAGCTTGTTAGGGAAGTCTTTCCTGAGGCATTCAGGTTACATGGGCTAACCATCTAAAGCTGAGAACTTTCAATTCGGAGAAATAGCGGCTCGAAGTTTAGAGATTTCCGAATTTCAGAACTTCTCACCTTGTCAAATAATGCAACTCCTTCGATTCTTTGTAAAAACCTCATGTTGGCGCTGGCACTTGTTATCACACTGTTTCAGACATTGCCCAAGATTCATGACCATAAGTGATAAAACTGATAATGGAGACAAAAATTTTGAAATTGCCCCCCCCCCCATTGGCCTGTCAACCAAAATGCAGAATAAGAAAAATACCTCGTTTTTAGCTCTTTTGAGACTGTTTTTTGTGCTGGAATGGACAAAAAAGTGATTTAAAGCACCTTTTGAAACATATATTCGAGGGGGGGCTAATTTGTCAAAAATAAAAGTCACAAATTAATGAAAACTTTGAAAAAATGCCCAAAAATAAGCAATGAAATTTGATCGCTAATGTAAAAATGACGAACATATAGGTTTTATCAACAAATATGTTTTGAACTCAGGAATAAGGGGGAGCTATTTCGTATTAGTTAATTACCCATCACTTCTATCAAATATCTTTCCATTAGCCCCCCCCAATTATTTTTTTTTATAAAATGTAAACGAAATAGATTACTCCGAGTGAGTTTTATTGAATAACAGGATTTTATGATTTACCAGCATGTAAACAAGAAAACTACAATGTTATCATTAGCCACTTCCCACATAGCTCATTAATGCAACCAGATGAATCATGTTGCGCAGCCAATTTCTATGCCACGTTTAAAAAACATTATTTTTTATTAAATAGCCCTAAAATTAAGTTATTTTTGTAAAAAAATGCAAAATTTTCTAGCGCTGGAGGCTCCGCTCCCAGACCACCCATACCTTCAGCGTCTAGGTGCTTTGCCCCAGCCCCAGCCTCCGGCAGCTGGGGGCTTTGCCCCCAGACCTCCATTGGCCTCCATTGGCTTCCAGACACCCAAATTAGCCCCCCCCCATTGCGAATTTCTGGCTACGCGCCTGACCTCTTTTCCATGAAAACAAGAAATAAACGTTTCAAACTTAGCCCATCTTCCTTAACTCTAACTGACTCAAAGTAAAATTTGCGACTGAACATTGGCGCAGAGTTGTAAACGGGCCGACTAGTTCAGGCTCGAACCCGAAAACTAATTTGAAACCCAAATCACGCCCGAAAAAAACCCAAAAGTTAAGTTAGATCTGAAGAATTTAGCAATGTTGCCAACGTATTTTGATTATATTTTTGTGCACCTAAGACAAAAAGTACGTCTCAGGCCTGAATTAAGCCCGAAATTTTTGACAACTTTAGGCCCGAACCTTACCCAAAAAGCCCGGCCCGACTTACAATTCTGCATTGAAGAGCCAAAATAACAACCAAAATTAGAGCATGTTAAAGCATCTTGACGCACTCAAAAAGTGCATTTCATGGCTACGTAATTTCACGCTTAGAATTAAAGTTTTTGCAGAGGAAAAAAACCCAAAAATTTGAAAAAAGTCTTTTTGTGATTGCTGAGACGAAGATAATACGATTTTAATTACAAGGCTAAAAAATTGGTCAGTTATGATGATGAAAATTCTTTTGTAATTTTAGCTAATTTTTGATTTTGAAGAATTTTTTATTCCAATAAGTTGTCGAGTTGATACACGTCTGCTGCTGAAACGATAAACTTGGGTGCAGTTCTCAATCAAGTTTTACGAAGGACTATGATAATAATTGGTATTTACAACTACCCTGCTTGACGTTACGCAATAAGAAAGTACAGTTAGAAGCCTCCACAGTGTGTGGTAGACAGGTGGGCAAGTGGCAACTTGACTAGAAGACCAATAGGTCCCAGGGCTGTCTCCTAACCAAAGCAACATTCGTGAATAAAGCTGTAATTACAATTATTGGTTTATTTGGAAGATAATTTGAACGAAGGAAGGTTATTGCAGTTTTCAAATAAATCCCTACTTCCTTATTCTCCACTTTTCCAACAAATTTACAAAAATAGATCAGTTTATTTTATTATCTTGTTGACAATGAATAAACCACGGCCAAATCATGATCGAGTGCAGTAAAGAGAGGGGAACGTTCAAATTAAGCACAACTCTCATCAAATGAACAAGTGTGCACATTATGAAAAAATTTACTTATTTTTCTTAGTTGCGATATCGATTTAGAAACCTTGAGTGACAGCTTCTGGTGTAGACTCCACACTCTCTCATTTACGATGGTGTGAAGGGCAAGCACGGACGCTGCGATACCAATTTCAAAGTCGTTTGGGTTAATCTGAATCGCACCAACCAGATCTACACGGCACTTCAGAAGCAAGCAAATTATTTAGAAAGAGAAAGTTTATTTCGCACAAACAGACATAAAAGAATGGATTTACACTCTATCCCTTTTTCATCCGCTTTCGTCCGTTTTTGTACGTTTTTTCTTCTTCATGAAAAAGTATATTAATCTTTTTTCGTCCTCATTTCTTTACGTCCTTATCTGTACAAACCAGATATCCACATAGGCCTACTGGACAAAAACTTTCCGAAAAAAAAATTTTTGTTGAGGAGTGCAGCCTTTTTTTGTTTTGTTAAGGAGTTGTTGAAATATTGCTCTAATCGTTCATACACTACGTAATTGTCTGCTTTATGCGGATATGGACTTACAAAAATACGGTCGAACAAGCTCATACTTTTTAATGGAAAAGCAAATACGGACATAAACGGACGAAAAACGGTTATTGGGTAAATTCACCTAAAAACTACAATAACAAAAATTTTTCTGTAGTGCTGGAAGCTTATTTATCAGTGCAGAGTAACAGTGATTCAATGATTAAATTATTTATCAGCTTATTAACCTTTTACGACTGGCTTGTAATAATTACCCATTTCCATAATTTTCCATTTCTGAATGACTACATCATTCATTGGCGAGAACTTAAATCTCTTCATTGATGGATAAACAATTAAAACATAAAACAAACCCAATTTAACCAATCAGTCGTCGATTGGATTGAGCGTCTGCTGCTGAAACGGTAAACTTGGGTTCGATTTCCGGACGGGTCTAACCAAAGACTATGAAAATTGGTATTCACAGCTTCCCTGCTTGACGTTTAGCAATTACAGGGACAGTGGAAGCATAGGCGTAGCCAGGATTTTTGATTGGGGGGGGCCCAAATCCTCAAAAATTCGGCTGTCTTCACCGAAATTGAGAGTGATTTTTCAGCCGAAATCGGAAATTCGAACGCTTTTTCCGCCCAAAATCAGGTGATCTCCAAAAACAAAAAAAAAGGTCTTCACCGAAATTAAGAGTGATTTTTCAGCCGAAATCGGAAATTCGAACGATTTTTCCGCCCAAAATCAGGTGATCTCCAAAAAAAAAAATAAAATAAAATAAAAAAAAAAAAGGTCTTCACCGAAATTAAGAGTGATTTTTCAGCCGAAATCGGAAATTCGAACGATTTTTCCGCCCAAAATCAGGTGATCTCCAAAAAAATAAAAAAAAAAAAAAAGAAAAAAAAAAGGTCTTCACCGAAATTAAGAGTGATTTTTCAGCCGAAATCGGAAATTCGAACGATTTTTCCGCCCAAAATCAGGTGATCTCCAAAAACAAAAAAATAAAAAAAAAAGGTCTTCACCGAAATTAAGAGTGATTTTTCAGCCGAAATCGGAAATTCGAACGATTTTTCCGCCCAAAACCAGGTGATCTCCAAAAACAAAAAAATAAAAAAAAAAGGTCTTCACCGAAATTAAGAGTGATTTTTCAGCCGAAATCGGAAATTCGAACGATTTTTCCGCCCAAAATCAGGTGATCTCCAGAAAAAAAAAAAAGGTCTTCACCGAAATTAAGAGAGTTTTTTCGGCCGAAACCGTTAACTTTACTGTTACTTTACTGTTTAATTGCTGTTATGTGCACAATTACTGAAAAAAAAACTGCAACTAAACATCGTCAGGCTATGTTGTGATAACTTTTTGTCGTTAGTGGAGTTTTGATTGGGGGGCCCCCTGGGCCCCCCCCTGGCTACGCCTATGAGTGGAAGCCTCCGTCGCGTGTGGTAGACAGGTGGGCAGGTGGCAGCTATCTTGACTCGAAAACCGAAAGATCCCGTGCCTCTCTCCTAGCCAAGGCAACTTGATGAATAACATGTAATTACAATACAATACTTTTCTGACTTTTCAATTAGGTCTACACTGGTCATAAAATCGAAAGAGTACTTTTGTTCAATTTATCGAAGTGTAGATCGTATCGTAGATCTTGCGCAAGATCTACATCACTTGGGATAAAATCATACGAGCACAGCATATCTGTTTTCAATCAAATTTGACAACGGACGGGTCGACTTGCCAGCATACACTAGTTCAAGGTCAGCATACCCTGTTCCAGGATAGACTTTTCAAGGTCTAGACCAATACACTGCTGGTGGTAAAACCGTTGGTGTACGAGTGTGCCCTTGGTTATTTTAATCAACTGGCAGCTTGGCAAGATAGGACATACAAGCAGCTTGTACGCTGGTATGCGGTAACATGGATGTACCAAAATTTGTTGAAACTAAAATTACACTCGCGTATTCACAGTCTTCCGCACAGTGCAGGTCGAGCTTCATCAAAAGTAAAATCTGTCAAAATAAACAAATTTACAGACGCACACTTACAGTTTTATATCACTAAGTCCAGATTGAGCCTAGTTTTCAACCTCTTGACAAACTGTCACTATCAAATCAATCTTTCATTATATTTTCTGTATATTACCCCGAAGCGTGTAACGAGTTTGCAAGCCCCATTTTTGTGTCATTGCTCACTGACAACGCAGCTCCTTTCGATGAATTTTGCAGCGGTGACAAACCGTTGGCTACACTGTGTTCACTTTGACCGGTCTGAAATTTGAACCTAAGACTTCCCTCTTTAAAGAAGAAACGCGTTACCCCCGACCAACTTGTCGGTTTTAATATATTCGTACTATCGCTATCGAACTTGTTATTTCCTTCTACAATCGAATAGCTTTCGAAAGTTTGAAGATAATTGTTAACATGACATGCAAAATCAACTTTTAATCACATGAACGGAAAAAAAGTCGCTGTGTATTACTCCAAATAAATCTACAAGTAATAAATTTTCTTGGTAGGAAGTTTTTGATTCTTCAGCCGCTTTAATGAATATTATTTATGTTAGTCCTAGCATTACGTAAGTCTATACACTAACGTAGATTGAAAAACGTGCTTTTTATAAATGAAAACTAACTTACATTATGATGACTGATTTTCGTAATTATTTTAAGTCTATATTGCATGGGAATGAATTGCAAAAAGGTCGTTGTAATGACAAGGAAACAACTTGGAGTATAAGTACAAATGAGACAAAAATTGCAAGACAAAATGGAATCATTTCCAAACTCGGCTTGCGAAATAAAACTTTATATGGTCGCTGATTCAAAAACGGTGTATATAAGCATAGCAGCATGAGCTGTTTCAGGAGAAATATAAAGACCTCAAACACATAAAACTAAGCATTACGGAGTAATAGTCAAAGCAATCAACTTTCGTTTAAATGTTGAATGAAAACGTCTGCATAAAGCTTTAAATTTTGCTTTGACCGGCTTTTTGAAAAAAAACTAAAAATGCGTGACGATCAGAAATTTAAGAATAGCACATAGGCGACTTTTAATAAAAAGTGCACGTCTGAAATTTACAACGGTAGGGGAAATTGAACTCTTCTTAACCTAAAATGTCCGAGTCCAACCCCCAACGCTTCTTCACTAGATTAGAATGAAAAAAAAAATTTTTTTTCTATGCATTTTTGTTTATCAAGGCGCCTTAATTAGCCAGGAGAGAGCGAAGTTATTCAACGATCTTCGAGGCAAGCTGCCACCTCCCATCGTCCTGCCTATCGCACTCACGGTAGAGGGCTGTACAAAGTTTCAAACTGTTTTTTTAATGTTAAACATTAAATAAAAAAACTGTGAAATACTTCAGTTTTACAGTCGTTAGTTTAACCTGGTCGGGAATCGAACCTAAGTCCACCAATTCAGAAACAGACGTTCTTCTACTAAACCAAGCAACGGAAGCTTTTGCCGTAAAAGCGCTATTTGGTATTTATTACGCTACTGAAATGCGAAAATCTTAAATGTACTAGCAATTACTGCAGATGAAAATTTGCATCACGTGAAACGCGCTTCGCTTCACCTGAACAAGCTGCTCTTAACTTCAGGTACTTGAAACAGAAAAATACATTTAGAATTTCACGTAAAGTGCGTGTATATAGCAGGCTTTTTAAATGCAACTTTTCAAATCCTGAAAATTCAGAAAAAAACCTTGTTAATGTGGCATCCATAATCCATGATAGACTTTTAAAGTTGATTTAGAAAATAAGAATTTTGACAGAAAACCCTTTATTTTTCGGTTCTTGAGCAAGATGCGTAGTGTGACAGTATAGCAAGTTTTCTTGACATTCGGCAATTTGGACGTCTTTTGTGCAAAATTTCTTGGTCACATAAAGAATTTTGCCCAGAAGATGGTTGAATTGACCGGACTTTCATCGGTGCAGTTTTCAGTCTAGAAATTTATCAAGTTGATTTGTTAAAACAGCAAAAAATTTACAAAAACACCAGACAATCGCATAATAATGTAAACCTGGAGTCTGAAGTTTTATTGCTTAAGTTTACTATGCAATCAATTAAACAGCTGCTTAGTGTTGAGACAGATTTGGAGCATATTGCGTATCTGCGATGGCGTTAGATCTCAGGTCTTTCTTCACTTTGCATACAATTATAAGGGTACGATCAAAAATTTTTTTTTTAAGTTTCACAAAAAATTGTATCTACTTTTTTATTATTTTTGTCCCAAACCCCAAATCTCACCCAAATTAAAATCTCTATTCTAAAACTATTCCCAGACCTAACCCCAACCCAAGCCTTAACTCAAGCCCTAATTTTAACCCTTAAAAAATAAATTAAAAATGCGCGGATGGATATTTTTCAATTTCGTTTTATTTTTTTTAACTTCAAAATTTTTCGGTAAAATAGTCACTTCTTTATTCTTGGAACTGGTAACTCCCAAAGCAAGGTAAATTTTTAGGTGAAAAAACAAAAGATACGCTTGTACGCTTTCACCCTGAGTCGAACGTTTCTAAACCGTAATGATCATTTTTTTGATCAACAACACACTTTCACACCAAACGGTCGAAACGCCTTGTTTTTGTCGAGGTACTAAGTTTCTGTACAACAAGCAATATTTTCCCAAATCAGGCCTCTATTTACAGGAGCTTTCGACAATCAGTCGTACAATGATTCGCTCTTTAATTTTAATTTTTATGTTTTGATGCAATACGATGTACTAATGCCTTTTTTTTTGCACAAGTATCAAACCTGGAAAAAAAGCAAAACTTTTGCAATTATTTTAATTTTTGATGGTTTCCGTATTGCACGTGGAGAAACAAAAAACTCAACTTATGTACATAAAGAAAGCAACAGCAAAAAAACAAACTTATGCGTATCTTTAAGGCAAAAAAAATTTTTTTTGTCATGCAAAAAAGGGTAAAAATCAAAATAAAAGGGACCGACAATTTCCCCGAAAACTTTTGACATTGAAAAAAATAAAACGAAAATGAAGAATATTAATCCTCATATTTTTATTCACTCTAACAAGTCTAGAGTTTGAGTTGAAGTGTGGTTGAGGGTTAGGTTTGGCATAAGTTTTGGAGTAAGGATTACAGTTTGGGATAGATTTTGGTCAGAATTAATAAAAAAATAGATAAAAATTTCCGCTGAAACAGTTTTTTTAAATAACCATTAAATCTGATGTTCAAAATGTTGATGACAAAACAAGAAATTAGCTGCAACAAAAAATGGATCAAGCTAACCAAAATAGAACCCAATGATAACACGCGAGGAATAAGTTAATATTCTTTTTTTACTTTTCGTTCAGATAAATGAATTATGGTTCGTGCAAACAATGTAACGTGACTGCAGCAAGAATTTCATTTGGATTGTTGTTACAATGAGTTAATTTTAACGAATTGAACACGATCAGGTGAAATGAAGGATTGCATCACATTTAAATAATGCAAACTGTGAAAAACATCATTTTTTTGTGGATGAGAACTGAGTTCATATTTTTCCGAAATAATTTGTTGGTTGTTTTATCTTAATACAATCATTACCGCTAAGAAAATAGAGTTGTAATTAACGCTTCAAAATGGCAGGTACAGGATAACTTTTTTAAAAAGTCGAAATATTAATCCAGAATTGTTAGCATAGATTATCATGACAGACGTGTGTTGTGACCAGGGGGTTGGCATAGATAAGCAAGTTAATGTAAAACGTTAGTTTCGTTAACCACTAGTCAGTTAACAAATTTCGCACATCCGTTAACGTTAATCCGTTATTTTCAGCTTTAATTAGCGGAAGTTAATAAAGTCCTTTAATTTGTTAACATTTTGCGTGTAATTTACATTTCGTTTTATTCACTCGCTTCTAGAAAACGTATTGACGTTGTTGAGGTGATTGCAAGAAAATATTTATTTCTGTGGTGGTCTTTTTGTGTTTTGGAAGTTACATTTTACAGTCTAATCTAATTTCAAGATAAAAATAAGTTAAAACGCATTAACGAAGCTGCGATCAGAAAATCTTTGGAAATTGTGAACAGCGATAATTAATAGACCTATGAAGCTGTAGCTTGTAATTTGGTACAAAAAAAAGCTCCTTTCTTCGCTTTCTTCTATAAAACTCGAGCTAATACGCAACAAATGTTACCAGTGCAAACTGGTTTGTGCCGGTACGATGAATGAATGGTGAAAGAAACTAACGGTAAAACCTTAACGGAAGTTAACAGACCTTAACGAAAGTTAATTTAGTCCGTTATCATGAAAAAAACTTTTTAACGGATTAACGAGTTAATGAAAAAGTTAGCTTCGTTATTAACAGATTAACGATTAACGGACTTGTGCCCACCAATGGGGGTTGGTTCAAGTATTTTTGACTTCTTTTCACCAGTTTTGTAATTAACGTATAGCAATTTGGACAACTCATTGCTGTTCAGTCACTAAACGACCTTTAAAAACAGCCACGGCAAAAAAGATGGTGCCCGTATTGGCCCAGTTTACACGGTGCATAATATCGCGTGCGTAAGCAGTGGCGTCGCTAGGGTGTGGTGTGGCCTGCCCCGGGTGTCACCATTTTGGGGAGACACCATATCATGATGTGAAAACACAACTTCACCGATTTGAGATGATTGCCTTTCTTTTTTCACTTTGGTTGGTCCCCATCCTCATTTGGACCGAAAAGCCACTGATTTTGCGAAGAAGATCTTTTCTTTTTTTTTTACTTCACATACTGTTCGACCAAAAACCTACTCATTTTGCAGCGAAGGCCTCCTTTTTTTGGTCTTCACCTATTTTTGGACCAAAAAAGGGTGCCACCACAAAATTCCGCCCCGGGTTAAGCAACGCCATAGTGCATAAGAGCGTATTTTTGGTTTGTTTTTAGGAGAAATTCAATACGCCCGATGTACCGCCGCACCAGCGTATACAAGCTGCCCGTTGTTCAAAAATAAACAAAGAACACGTCCGTACGCTCACGGATTTACGCACGGTGCAAACTGGGCCTTGATCGTGTGTTTTCAGTTTCTCAAATTTCCATATTGCTTTGTAGTTCTGATTTTTGTACAGTTGGACCATAAAAAAGCATTTTTTTCCAAAAAAGTAAACCACTTGCTATTAATAAGTAGCCTTATCAGTGTAAATATTGCATGCGCAACAATTACTCTTGCTTATTGTCAACTTTTGGCAACACGTGACTAGTACAGTACATTTCAATTTTCACTTTTATTCGACAATTCTATTTCAAAATAATTATGTCAACAAATAATAAATTTGCATAATATGCTGTCATGTAGGTAACAAAAAAAAAATGTATTGGTTTACGTGACAAAACTAGTTTTTTTACAATATATTAGCTTCTTAACGTCAGTACAAGATTTTCCATTATTTGCTTTGTTTCCGCTGTTGAGCTTGGGATTTATTAAAATTATGAGGATTTAAGTTAGCTCAAAATATAATAATGCTATGCGAGATTTTTTGGAAAACCTTAATATAATAATGCTATGCAGAATTTTTTCAGAAAATCTTACTTAATAATTTTGTTTACAGTAAGCAATAATGTTGTGTGCAACTGTTTTGCTTTTTTTTGCTAAAGTTGCTGTTTGTTCTCCGTTTGCTGTTTCAGGAGGTGGATTTATTCAAATCAGCTCACGTAAATATAACAGTAAACATAACTATCATTGAGTCCAGTTTTAAGTTCAAGCTGTGTATGATTTAGATTAAACTCCAAAATTGTTGTGACCCTATTAGGGTTCACTACCCCTCCCCTCTAAAAGCATATTCTAAATCGCTTTGAAACACTATCGTGAAATAAAAAACTTGTTGATTAAAATCAAAATTGTACAGGTCTGATTTCGATAATATTTTAGAACTCTAAAGCGTTTTTGCAAGCCCCTTTCGAGCTCAATTTCGGCTTTAGATTTTCATTAAGCTGAGCTAGGACCCAAACCGTCAGCCCACTTGGTGCTGTATTTGTTAGCAATGTTTTTGTTCTTTGTTTTTGCTATTGCTTAACGAAGGCACTTTTTTGAATACCTGTGTAATCAATTCTATTGTTCTTGCATAACAAAACACAAGCCAAGCCCTTAACTCTGTCAATCGTTAAGGAAAAACTCTTGAAAAGAAGTAAAAAAAATGCATAATTTATATTAAAATATAAGGTTCATTTATTTTTTGACTTCGTAGTAAAAAAAAGTAGAAAACAATTGGAAACAAAGCAAGGTTTGACGGTGACCAAAGTATAATTACAAGGACACTCTAGGAAAAATTATTGATCTAGAATTGACTACTGGTTGACGTTTGCAGAATTGCAGCTTTTTGTTTCAGCCTCTAACAATTTGCATACGGAAGAATTTTTGGATTGGACAAACTGGACACCTTGTTCAGCAACTTGCGGCGGTGGATATCAACAAAGGAAGAGGAATTGCCAGCATCCACATGGATGTGATGAATCGACCCTTGAACATCAACAGTGCAATACTATCAATTGCGAGAATGGTAAATACTGTAATTATCAGTTTCAATCTAGATTGAAAAAGCTTAGAGCGAGAATACGCTTTCGTTCTTTCGATTGATGATATTGCCTATTGACCGTTAGTATCGTTGCATGAATGTGCGATTATTGATTTTCATAGCTGGAAATTATCAAACGTTTTCTAGAAAAAAATCTATATGCAATAGCGTTATATTGGTTTCCATATAACTCTTTAATCTCCACTATTATTGCTGGCCAATTTAATTTAAAACACGTTTAACACTTTGCATTTTTAAGTCAAGCTTTTTTCGCAGAAAAAGGAGCCTCTTTCCCCTTAGTCATTCTTTGGTCCACCACTGTCTAAAACACATCTTGTTGAACATGAAATTTTATTAATAATCATGATGACTTTTTGTTTTTTCAGCTACCGTAAAATTTAATTGGTATCTTTCTAGCACAGTTTGGAGCATAGCCTGATAGTGCAAACTTTTCAGTACTGTGAAGTAAACCTGCTTCGTCATGACGGTACACCCTAACAAAGTTAATACGATGCAGTAACAATGTTACAAAAAGTCGTATAGGAATTTGATTATTGGCTAACTACAGCTCTGACATATTACTAGCGACATTGAATTTTTATTAGAGAGCAATAGAGTACAATGGCCGAATAGAGATCAACAAAATATGTCTGCAGCGTGACCGAAAAGGCAAAGGCTTCGCTTTTACGACGATTATGATCGCATAATCTTTGGTTCAACCCGCACCCTGGTCATGTAGTTGCGTCCTTGAATAAGACGCTTTACGATGAGTATCTCTGCTTGGTGGCTTCGAACGAGTAGCATTTGATGTGGGAAGAAATCAAACGTTAAGCGTAAAATTTGGAAAATGGTCTAATCCTCAGCGGATGTGGATTAATCTAAAGAATAGCATCACCCTAGCTCTCTCGTAATTATGAAATCTTTCTGCCTAGACGATGATTTTTGTGATGGAATAGAGTGTCAGCAGTACGCGGAATGCCAAAACGGATCCTGTCAATGTATGATCGGATTCTTTAAGGACGACGACGGAGTATGCCAAAGTAAATCTTATTCAGCGTTGCTTTTGTGCTCCGACAATTTGCATGTTTTTTCAAATGTAGCTAAAAGTTTAGCGCTTTGGCTCTATTCAACTTAAGGAAATTTCACGCAAATTCTCTTTCTTTTTAGCGAAGCAATTTGCATATACGTAACTTTTGTACACTGAAGAGTAAAAGTTAATGAAACACAAATATTTCAAGTTTACTTAATTTTTGCCAGACTTTAAATTTTATTAACAAACAATACAGTTGCAAATAACGCCTGACGAAGTTTAAATGAGTCAACAAAAGTTGGCGAGAAATTTGTATAATAAAGTCCGCTCAAGTGCAATGCAACAACTTTTTCTGCTTAAAAATTATAATTACCATCGCTCCCAAACCGTAATAGCTTGGGCAAGCTGATACGATTATCAGTTTTGTTGTTAAGCTTGAACATCTCAAGCGGTACTTAAATTGATGAGGGGACGCGTCCTCCCATCGAGATTTAGCGTCCTCCATCGAGATTTAGGTGTCCCCCATCGAGATTTGAGCACTGGATGATCAGACGAAAAAAAGCCAGCCAACATGAATAAATCCTACAAATTTCGGCCGAATATAGTACCAAATTGCGGGCAAAATTGATTTCGAGGGAGAAACACTTCAACTGTCGGCGAAGACCATTTTTTTGGTCTTCACTTAATTTCGGCAAAAAAGCACTTCAATTTTTGGCAGCGAAGACCTTTTTTGGGACTTCCGCGACGCTTTGTGTCGGAAGACCTTAAGTTTTTTCCGGCTTATTTTACGAATTCGTAAAAAAAAATCAAAAACGCTATAACTTTGAAACGGCTGAAGGTAAAAACTTGAAATTTAGATCTTAGCTGGAGCACATACGAATGATTCTTAGTGCAAATTTTCGGGGCAATCGGTCATGCCATACGGGTTTCCAAGCCAAAAAATGAAATGCAAATTTTAGGTTTAAACAGCTCTAGCTCGAAAACTAATGGCACTAGGGAAATAAAACTTTCGAATTTAGAAGCGTCTGGGCATGCCCTTTCAGCTGTCAAAAATAAACCATGACGATTCCGACACTTTTTTCTTTCTTTCTTTATTTATTTGTTAAGCAAATCACATGGTGGTGACAACTACTCGAAAACCACCAAAGCTAGAAACTTGAAATTTGGACAGATTATAATTCTATACATGAACTTGTGTACCTGCAATTTTGGAGGCGCTACGTCACGTGGTTTGGGGCATATGTCCCCAAACTTGTTACAGCAAAGTTTATTAAGTGATTTTAGTCGCGTACTTGCGCGTGCTGCATCGGCCGAATGGTTAAAGGCGCCAGTTCTGAAATCCTAAGATCTGGTTCAATTCTCTGCTTGGCCATCGCTTTTATCATACTAATATTTTATTGAATCTAGAACATTAATTTTTATTTTCCATTACGACAAAATTGTTTATAATATTTTTTGTTTGACACCATATATGATCAGAGGGTATCAGGTTTTATTCTTTGTGAAGACGTCCCAAAAATCACCTTTTTACGACCTCAAGCTATTGAGCTAGTTTTTTTTTGCTACCACTAAAAATTTTAAACACAGCAATAATTTGACGCACTTTGGAGGTAGTCACCTACGTGCGCGTGCTGCCATGGCCGAATGGCTAAAGGCGCCACTGCTTAAAACCTAACCCCTGGGTTTAATTCTCTACTTGGCCATCGCTTTTATCATACTAATATTTTGTTGAATCTAGCAATTAATTTTTTTTCCATTACGACAAATCGCTTTGAATATTTTCTGTTCGACACTAGGTATGATCAGAAGGTATCAGGCTTCATTCTCTGTGAAGACGTCCCAAAAATCACCTTATTAAGACCTCAAGCTAGCACGCTAGTTTTTTTTTGCTACCACTAAAAACTTTCAAGACAAGTATATTTTGACGTACTTGGGAGGTAATCACCTACGCGCGCTTGCTGCCATGGCCGAATGGTTTAAGGCGCCAGTGCTTGAAACATAAGACCCGGGTTCAATTCTCCACTTGGCGATCGCTTTTATCAAACCAAGATTATATCGAATCTAGCATATATTAATTTTTTTTCGAATACGACCAAATTGCTTTGAATATTTTTTGTTTGACACTACGTATGATCAGAGAGTATCAGGTTTCATTCTCTGTGAAAGCGTCCCAAAAAGCACTTTCTTAACAACATAAGCAAGCGCGCTAGATTTTTTGGGTGTCAGAAGAACTTTTTAGGACAAAACTATTTTGACATAATTTGGTGGTACAAACTCCCCAAATGGACCCAAACAAAAATCAGTTCTTTTGACGGCTTAAGCTAGGGTGCTACATCTTTGATATCAAGACACAATAAAGAGACAAATATTTTGACATAGTTTTGGGGAACCACCCTCCTGGAAACCCCCCCAAGTGGCCACCCCAAACATCAATTTTTTGAACTGCTTAACATAGGGTGCCATTGTTTTTTGCTATCAGTCGATATTTAAGAGCAAAATATTTTGACGGAGTTTGGGGCTATCGCCCCTCCCCCCTTACGGAACCAAAATGGACTCCCCAAAAATTAATTTTTTGAACGACTTAATTTAAGGTGCCAGTGTTTTTGGATATCAGTGGGTATTAAAGAGGAAAATATTTTAACGTGGTTTGAGGGTACCGCCACTCCTCGAAAACCAAAATGGGCCCCCAAAAATCAATTTTTTGAATGACCTAATTTAAAGAGAGAGAGAAAGAGTTTATTTTTTGAACTAAAACACAAATCAGAATTTACGAATATAGCTAAGACAAAAAAATGTAAGAAATTACAAACGAATTGCTGCATTTAGTTCATAGAGGAGTCGCGAAAGACAATGTAGCTAGCGTAGCTTGCCGGTCACCGAGTCTGCGACTCCTCTACATTCAATTCTAACGTGACAAAATTTCATTCAAATATCATTTCCATTTAACTATAGGAAAAAGGATACTTATTACAAAAATTACTAATAACAAGATCTAGCATTTTTCAAGAAATAAATTTCACAACGGTATGAAGTATAAATAGATAATGTAAAGCAGTAAAGCTATCAACAGTTGATTCTAGTTAAAACTACCAACAAAAAAACTTATCAGAGTAAAAATTTAGAAGAATTGGAATGCTTTATTTACAACGCTTGCTCTAAAAATGCTCTTTTAGCTGTTTAGACATCAGTTTATGACTAATATTCCCGACTTTATTTTTTAATTCATTTAGGAGGTTATTCCATATTTTTGCACCTATTATTCGTATTGACTGATTTGTTTTGGCATGATAAGATCTAGGTACGAAATAATCATTGGAGCTAGAACTACGCGTGGAATACGAGTGTACAGAGGCTATTTTAGCGAATTTTTTTGTAAGTATATCAGGCAGTTTGTTAGTATTGAGTTTCATCATGAATTTAGCAATTTCTAGTCTAAATATAGCTTCAACATTCAGAAATTTTAATTTTTCATACAATGGTTTTAATTTGGTTTTTCTTTTCATTTTATCGGAAATGATTCTGACAATATGGTTTTGTTTTGCTCGCAACTTATGTAAAAAAGTTTTCGTCGTACTTCCCCAGCAAATCACCGAGTATTGCAAATAAGAATATACTCAACTATAGCACACCGAAATCAAAACGGTTTGTGAAACGTTTTTGCGCAGGTTATATAAAGCACCAGTTGCTGCTGATAATTTAGATTCAATGAAGTCAATATGTTTATGTCATTTAAGCTTATCATCCAAGTATATACCTAAGTATTTTATGCCATCAGTTTGGTTTATTTTGGAACGCTGAATATTTATTTCAAGTTTTCGCTTAGACTTCCCAAAATACAAAAACTTAGTTTTTTTTACGTTTAGTGATAATTGGTTTGCTATGAGCCACAAATTTATTTTTGAAATTTCTATATTTAGATTTGATAGTAAGGGGTTAACACACTATCATCAGCATACAGAGTAACGTTAAAGTTTGAACAAACAACTATATCATTAGTGTAAATAAGGAATAAGATCGGTCCTAGAACACTACCTTGTGGTACGCCGATGTTAATGTTTTCTAGCAAAGAAGAAACACCATTCGCATGTACATATTGCTTACAATTAGTTAAATAATTTCGAATAACTTCGTTTGCTAAACCTCTTATTCCATATTGTTCTAATTTAGAAAGAAGAATTTTGTGATTTACGGTGTTGAATGTTTTCGCTAAATCCATAAAAATAGCGCATACATTGTTGTTTTGGTCTGTTTCGTTTCTGATATATTCACAAAACTGGTAACTGCAAGAGTAGTCGAATAATTTTCTCTAAATCCAAATTGGGTTGCGGTAAACACGTTATACTTATTCCAAAACTTTAATAGACGTTTTTTTATAATTGTTTCAAAAAATTTTATTAAACGAAGTCAGTGCTGATATCGGGCGATAGATTTGCAAGTCAGATTTGGAACCTCCTTTGTGAAGTGGTGTAACACGAGCAATTTTGAGCTCGTCAAAGTACCGTCCATTTTTTAAACAATAATTTATCAATTTCGAAAGATAAGGGCTTAACACATGCTTAGCTGCTTTTATAAGCAGGGTGTCGAACCGTTTCAAATAACGGTTCGGGTTCAGGTTTAGCTCCTGCTCAAAATATTTTAGCGGTTCAGGTTTGGTTCGGGTTCACTTGAGCACCATTTTCGAGGTTCAGGTTTGGTTCAGGTTCACTCAAGTAAAATATTACTGGTTCAGGTTCGGTTCGGGTTCATTGACTTAAAATTTAACTGTCGTTAATCTTTTCGTCCAGAAGAAAAAAAGGAGAAATTGCTGATCCTGTTGATGATCACCACTGCTCTTATTGTGCGTGTACCAGCGCCAGCGGCATCCGGATATGGAAAAATTTATTCTTACTTTTGTTAGGGGTTCTGGTTCGGTTTGGGTTTACTTGAGCACAATTTTGAGGGTTCAGGTTTGGTTCAGGTTCACTGAAGTAAAATTTTGCTGGTTCAGGTTCGGTTCGGGTTCACCAAAATGAAACGGTTTATTCGGGTTTACGGTTCGGGTTCAGGTTCGGTTCGACACCCTGTTTATAAGTTTAGTTGGAATGTCATCAACGCCCGGAGATTTATGTGGATTTAAACTACTAATAATATCAGCTACCTCGTACACGTCAGTTGGCTCCAAATACAATGAATTTAATACACGTTTGCCAAAAAAAACGTTTGTTTTGAGTTTTCGCACAACTTGCATTCATACAATTTGCCATTTTATGTCCAATTCTGCAAAAATGTTGATTTAAAGCATTACAAATTTCGGTAGGTTTGCTTAAGGCTTTGTCATTTTTTTTGATACTGGTTGAAAGTGAGGATGTGTTTATCTTGTTTTTTCTAAGAATTTGGTTAATGGTTTTCCAAGTCATTGAAACTTCATTACCGTTTCCCACGAGGTTTTGGTAGTGGTTTGCTTTGGAAGATTCTTTCATACGTGTCACTTTATTTCTGAATGTTCTATAAATTTGATAGTCAGATTCCTTTTTTGATATTAGATATTTAGAATACAACTTGTTTTGACGCTTGAGCGCTTTTAGGATGTCTTTAGTAGGCTAATCCATGGCTTTTTTGCAATTTTGAATTGCTTTCTTGACACTCTAGTTTTGGGAACGATATTATCTGTAACAGTTTTACGCAGTTAATTAACTCATTAATATTTTTAAGCGTTAAGTCATCTCTAAAATGCTTTTGAAGATTTTTGTCTAAATCTTCTACAAAATTTTCTATTGTATTGGTTAGAATTTTTCTCACCATAGATCTAGCAATATCTTTTCGTTGAGTTTTTGATTTTAATTTTATGATAGCGGGATAATGATCAGAAATATCAAATTGGATTACTCCAACACTTACAAATTTCGTTATGCATAGAGTTTTCAATGTAAATATGATCCAAGATTAATTGCCGATGAGGTGAAATTCTGGTAGGCGAGACAACCATTTGTTCGCATCCTAAACAGGTAATTTCATGTGCATACTTTTTCACATTCGCGTTGGTTTCGTAACAGTTGTAATCTATGTTGAAATCGCCCATGACAACATACTTTTTATAAGCTTAACAAAGTTTCAAATTTCTTACAAAAGCAGCTTCGAAAGTTTGAAATTTTTGTTGTGGGTGCCGATAAACAGTTCCAATGAAAAATTTTGTTTTGGGGTTTGTAGTGACCTCAATCCAAACATCTTCACAAGCAGGCACATTCATGCGAAAGCTTAATAGTTCACGACACTTTAGTGAGTCAATGATATAGATACCAGCACCACCAGCTCTAGTAGACGAGTTATTATAGAAAAAATTGTAACCTGGTATATTAGTATTTTTTACGTTTATTTCATTGGTTCTGGTTTCACTAACACAAACTATATCAGGCAAATGGGGAAATTTATTTAGAAATTCTTCAAGTTTTTCAATGTTTTTGTTCAGACTCACTATGTTTACATGGCAAATAATCAAACTGGCAAGTAAGTTGTATGTTTTATCAATATCATTGACTTCATCATACGTACAACAAATTGAATAATTTCGAATGCCCCATGGGCATTTTTTTCGACTGATTACAGAGAATTTTCAAACAATTTTCAATAAACAAAAATAACACAGACATTTAGATTTTATAGGTTTCTTAAATCACTTTTATTAGTAATTAACACCGAATCGGAATTCTCATCCTTTCGTACAAAAATTGTTCCATTATGAATCCAAATAGTCTCTTGTTCTTGCAGCTTGTTTCGTCTGCCATAGTAAGCGCTTGCGTAATTGAGTCAAATTTTCGTTAATGTACAGCCTCTGCATGCCGGCTACAGGAAAATTCTTACTTGCAATGTCCTTTGCTGCTGCACGCTTACGGTAAATAAAGTTTCGAAGATCTCGATTAATAAAACGTGCAATGATACCTAGGAATGGTGGAGGTTCTTCTGATTCACTACGCCGATTCGAATTAGGTTTTTGTGGAAGTCTATGTGCTGTTGAAATATCATTTTGGTTGATGTTTACACCAAGCACTTTGTCAATTTTTACAACGATATCGACTACATTTTCATTGCTTGTTTGAGGTACGCCGTGGAATTCTAAGTTTTGTCTCCGACTATACTGGTCGATGCCATAGAGTTCAATAGCCTCTGTTTCCGCTTTTTTCTCTATTTTGGTAGAATTTGCACTAAGAGTCCGAAGTTCTTTGCTTTGTGTTGCATTTTCTTTCTTTAGCTTATCGTTTTCGACTTTTAAAATATCATATTGCGTGCAGATGAATTCTTGGCTATTGTTTAGCTGTGAAATTTCTGCCTTCAATGTTGCTATTTCATCTTCATAGCCTTTTTTAAACTTCTGCACCGCAGCCTTGCACATTTCATCAATTTGAGTTTGCAAAATTTGAGCAACCTTAAATGAACAGCTTTGCAATAATTCTTCGTCAACCTTTTTAGCAGGCATTTTGTCACCTTTTTTCTGAAGCTGTCTGAGCTTACCAAAACACGTCTTGTCAGATCGACTGTTCAAATACGAATGTGCCAGAGTTTTTTTGATATCAGTGTTTTTTGATATCAGATTTAAGGTGCCAGTGTTTTTTGATATCAGTAGATATTTAAGAGACAAATACTTTGACGTGGTTTGGGGGTACCACCCCCCTCGGGGACCCCCAAAAATCAATTTTTAATTGGCTCGAGCTGGGGCTAGTTTTTTTTTATATCAGCACATTTCTAAGACACGAATATTTTGACATCGTTTGGGGTATTACCCCGCGGACCTCCTAAAATGGACCCCCCAGAATTAATTTTTTGATTGGCTCAAACTAAGGAGCCAGTTTTTTGCAATATCAACACATACTTAACAGACAAACATTTCGACACAGTTTGGGGGTGCCAACCTCCTCCTTGGGGACCCCCGAATAGACCCCCAAAAAACAATTTATTGAAAGACCTAATTTACGGTGCCAGTGTATTTTTATATCAGTAGATGTTTGGAGGCAAATAGTTTGACATAGTTTGGGGGTACCACCCCGCAGAGGCCCCCTTCCAAATGGACCCCCAAAAACCAATTTTTTGAATGACTCAAGCTAGGGTGCCAGTGTTTTTTGCTGTCCGTAGGTATTTAAGATACAAATATTTTGACGTGCTTTGGGGATATGGATCCCCTCGGCGATCCTCCCCAAAATCAATTCTTTGAACGACTTAATTTACGGTGCTAGTGTTTTTTGATATCAGCAGTAGATATTTTGGAGAGAAATATTTTGACGAAGTTTGGGGGTGCCGCCCCCTTGGGGACCCCCCAAACAGACACCCGAAAATCAATTTTTTGGTTGGCTCAAGCTAGGGAGTTAGTTTTTTTTAAATATCACCACATATCGAAGAGACGAAAGTTTTGACATCATTTGGGAATACTCCCCCCCGGGACCCCCCCAAAATGGACCCTCCAAATATTAATTTTTTGTTTGACTCAAACTAGGGCGCCAATTTTATTTCTCGATATCAACAGATACAAAAGACAAATATTTCGACATAGTTTGAGGGTGCTACTCCCCCCCCGTGGGACCCCCCAAGGTGGACCCCCAAAAACCAAATTTTTGCTCGACCAAGTTTACGATGCCTGTGTTTTTGATATCAGTAGATATTTCAAAGGCAAATATTTTGACAGAGTTTTAGGGTACCACCCACCCCCAACCGGACCCCTTAAAAATCAATTTTTTCAACGGCTTCTGTTACAGCTCTAGTTTTTATTTGATATTATATAATACTGAAAAGACAAACACTTGGACCAGGGTCTTCGAGGGGGGGCAGGGGGGACAAGGACCCCGGGGCCCATGGATTTTAGGGGGCCCATGAGCTCGAGAGGGAGCCCATCCAAATGACATTGAGAAGTGAAAGGCCCATCAAAGTCGCATGCAAACAGCTTGATTTCGGCCGGATAAAGCAATAAAATTTCAGAGAAGACCTTTTTTTTGGAGATCACTTGATTTTGGCCCGAAAAACCGGTGAAATTTCGGAGAACACCTTTTTTTTTTGAGATCACTTGATTTTGGCCCAAAAAACCGTTGAAATTTCCGAGAAGACCTTTTTTTTGGAGATCACATCATTTTTCGGACCAATCAGCAGCATTTTCTCCGTCTATTTTGGACTTTACACAACCACAATTCCGTTCCGTCGGCTCTCGGCGCCCCCGACTTGGACATACTTTGAAAGTGCCACCCCCCGAAAATCTCCAAATGAACCTCTCAAAAATCAAGTTTTGGACAATTTAATCTAAGGCTTTGTTGTTTTTGATATTAGTAGGTATTTAAACGACAAAAAATTGACATAGTTTGGGGCACCCTCCCTCCAAACGTCACTGCGTTCAACGGCTTAAGCTAAAACTCCAGTTTTCTTGTACATAATATGGGGGTACCAGACCCCCGGATATCACCACGTAAACCACACAAAAATCAATTTGTTGAACTTAAGGTAAGGCTCCAGTTTTTTTTTTACATCAAACGATCTATAAGAGGCAAAATGTTTGACATAGTTTTGAGTACTCCCCTCCGGAACCTTCCCAAATGGACCACTCGAAATAATCTATTTTGACCGGCTTGAGCTAGGGTGATAGTTTTTTGGATATTAGTAGATATTTAAAAGACAATTTTTTACATGGTTTGTGGGTACCAAACCCCTAATGAACCTTTCCAAAAATCTCTTTTTGAAGCCAAATTTAGCAATTGATTTTAGCCAGTTGGGTTCACATGCTGAGCTGGCGAAATGATTAAAGGCGCCAGGGTTTGAAACTATCGAGAATGAACTGAGCTGTGTTCAAATACTTAGTCGAACATCGGTTTTACCCAATACACAAACGATTTAAAATCAATATTTATTTTTTTCATGAGACAAAATCAGTTTGTTTGCAGTGCATACGCTTGAGTTTTACAGAAATATTGGTAACTTCAAAGTATGAGCGGGAGAACGATGGTGAAATGGAACTGGCGGAAGTCCCGTATTATTTTCCCATGGGAAAGTAAACATCTAGTTGTTTTGATCTTCATTCAATTTTGGCGACGGAATTACGTAATCTTCACTAAAGTGCTTTCACATGCCAAATGCGTTTGATCAAGGCTGCAAAAGCGTCCCCCCCTTGCAAAATTTTGCAATTTAAGTACTGATCTCTAGTAACTGTGGACCGTTTTAAATTTGATCTACACTTGGTGTAAAACCGTAAGCGTACCAACGTATTCTATGTTTTTTTTAAACCAAAAATTTGTTGCTCTCGGCGTGCTGCCATTTGGTCTTGCTGTCCGATCAGCGCAAAGTTTGTTAAAAAAAGGCCTGTACGATTAAGTTTGTATGCCTGCACAATTATGTGCCTAATGTGAACCGAGCCAAAACAAAAACACAACTAAACTAGTAGTAGTGTTTTCAAAATAATTTTTAAATTCTTTAAGCCTTTGTGGGTAGAGTTAACAGGCAAAAAAACGAAAACAATTTGTTTTTTTTTCACAGGAACTGTTGAATCTGCTTTTACACCGTCCAACAACAATGTTGAGTTTGCTATTGTTGAATCACCAAATGGACCTACTAAGACAACGGCAAGATCAGCAAGTGAGACAATAAAATTAAAACAACTGAAAATAAAAGGTTGCTATTATTGGTCTCTTACAATACAGTAATGCAATTCAACACCTCAAGTGAGGGCCAGTCTTAGCATCCGAAATTATCCACTACACAACAGACCCCAGATCAAGGTGACTTGACTGGCAAATTATAACTAGAAGAAGCCGAATTTCTGTCACCTTTTCTTTTTTAGTTATTAAATTACCACTCCTTTGGGATAGCCGTAAAATTCGATTTTTTAAAATGTTCGAATTACTATGCATGTATAGCAGTAGCATAGTCACTAGCTATTTGGGATGGAAGCTCTAGCCTACCCCATTAAACTGACGACCAAACTGCACATTAAGGAAAATACTACGTTTTTTTGCACTTCTGATGCAGTGATATGGACTTTAAACTGGTTCAAAACTACTTCTATGACATTCATTTAGGGGGTTGGACAAACATTTGTCAAAAATAAAGTTTACAATCAGAAAAAAATACTTTGCAAAATGGCTCGAAATAAAGCAATCAAATTTGGTCGCTTAATGTAAGCTTCATAAAAAATACGGGAATATGATCTGTGCAGTTATTAATTTACCGGTAACTAAAAACAAATCACTTCAGTCAAATCTCATTCCTTTAGCTCCTGTCCCAAATTCTCTTTCTTTATAGAATACAGATGAATTAGATTAATACTTGTGAGTTTTTTTTCGAATTATAGGATTTCATGATTTACCGGCTTGTCCCAAAAGAACTGAAATTTTGCCATTATCCACTACGCAATCACCTTTTTAAGCAGCTAGTTTAATTATGTTTTTGCAATGATAATTTGAGTAATTGCTATGTCTCGTTTCAAATCAATGCTTTTTATCAAAATGGGGTGAAAATTAAATTATTTTCGCAAAAGATAAAAAATTCAAATAATTTCCATTTTATAAAGCCATTTGAAAGAGTTTAACTGCCAAGACTGGAAGGTTTTAGCCAAGCCTCTTTTACAGCCCCCTCTTCTTACTGATTATTAAACCAAAACACGTTAAAAGCTGTAGTTTTTGGGTTGAATTTTTTAAAGGTAAAGGAGACTTCAACCTCTTGTGCTACAGTAAATACTGCTAGGAACAGTTTGGCTCACTCTACAGTATCTAACACTGCTACAAATTGAATTATTTAGCTTTAACTCATGATGAGTGGAGTTATGAATTTAACCGATTCAAAAAAGTGCTCGACAGCGTAGGCCTGAGCGATTATCACTACATAACATAGTACACGTCAAAAATTAAAATTAAAAAATTTAAAACCCTACAGCCTGTTTCACCCGTGATCAGTATCATCAGGGGTATCTTATTCAAATAGAATGCTATTCAAATAGCTTTAAGTTATATATGTTCAACGAAATAATCTTTCATGAAATTTGGTCTCAGTTGAAGCTTTAATGTTGGAGTGTAGCACGAACAAAAGCAGCATGATATCCACAGCGGGTTAGCTAAAAATGAATTAAATTTCAAGTAATGGAAAATGCAAGACTTCTACCACAGTATAACAAATATCATATCTTGTGATATTTTACATTGTGCTTTTCTCAGTATTCTTTATCGCAATCGACTGCAGTCTGCGATACCTACACAGCACTAAAGCAACTGAATTAATCGTTTCTATTTCAAATTTATTGTACCTGATCTTTTTTTTTTTGTCTTGAACTGCAGCCACAGCAGTGCATATGAGTAGTCGGAAAAAGTTCGAACGAATTATTCTTGCAGTAATTATTGTCACCGTATAATTTTTAGGTGCTCCTTTTATTTGTAGTGGAATAGCTGTGCTTACCTCATTTTTATCAAGTTGGTTTTTTTTCTGTTGGACAAGTTTGATTTCTTGAGTAAGTTTAAGCTTTTTTATGTTATTTTGATTACTGCAGTTAAGAAGATAGTGATTTTTCTTTATGAATAATATAAGCAATTGGTATGAAATCTCATTTGACCAAACTTCAGTTAACTAAAAAATATAATTCTTAACAAGAAAAAAATGATGAAAATGGCCCAACGTAACGCCGATACACAGTCGCGTAGCCAGGATTTCGTAAAGGGGGAGAGGAAGGCTTTTTTTGAAGTGTGATTCAACCGTAAACGAACTTGACCCAAATTTTCATTAGGCTTGAATCAGATTGAGGAGGTTTTTCTGTGAAAATAAGGTGATCTCCGAAAAAAAAGGTCTTCATCGAAATTCGAAGTGCTTTTCTGGACGAAATCAGGTGATCTCCAAAAAAACAAAGGTCTTCACCGACTTTAGGTGAGCTATAGAACCAAAAAAACTCCACTAGTCTGGTCCAAATAACGGCAAGTCCTTCACAACTTCTGCTCCCAAATCCCGTTGGGGGGGCTATTTTAATTTTTGGAGCAAAAATCGGCCTCAAAAGCAAAAGAAAAACGTGCCATTTTGCGTGCTTCGCAGGCCAATGGGGGGGTGGGGCAGGAGACCCATAGCTACGCTACTGCCAATACATTTGCAATAGCATAGTTTATTCCTTGCAATTATAGATCAAAACTGGTTCAATTTCTTCAAATAAATCAAAGCTATATAGTTGAAAGATACGATTGTCTGTTCTCAAATAACAAATAACTTAATAAAGTCACTGAAAAGATACGGTTGTCTGTTCTCCAATAAGAAATAACTAACAACTTAATAAAGTCACTGAAAAAATACGGTTCTCTGCAACTTAATAAAGTCACCGCTAAGACTTCAAGAAGAACCTGAATCTGATACAAAGGCCTACCTTCAATGGAGGAGTCACAATGGAGTTACAATAGCATCCTTCATAGGATGATCAAGTTCTCTAAGCGCTGGGTTCAAACCATTTGTAATGCCCGTGTTCTAAAATGACTAAGAAACCAGCTCCAATCATAATGTGGGTTAACTTTTGGTGATCTAACTTTGATTTTTTGATCAAACTTTTGACGTAAGTCGCGCTCAATAGGAATAAAAGGTGCAGCATTGGTTGTAATTTTTCATTCTTTCTGCTGTAAGCGACGTACCGGTTCATTTTATATTATTGAATTTCAATATTTCAGGTGGAAGTTTTTGAAGAGATTCTGCAAGTGCCAATTTAGTATTACCATCACGATACGTGCTTCGAATGCAGAAAACCAAAAATTTGTTCAGAAGAGAGTAGCAACTTACTAAACCCGAAATTTCTTATTAATTTTGCGTGCTTTTTGTATATTTTTGGCTCCATCAAATGTGGTTCAGGTTCTAGCTTTGGTTTTAATCAGCCAAAATAGTATGAACACTGCTACCTATTCGGTGTATTTCTATAGCTGTTGTAAAAAATACAATGTTGTAAATACATTATCACTTGTTATTACGTACATCCAAATCGTTGGCGCTTATAAACGCAAGATAAATCCTAACTGTGTATGGAAGGACTAAATCGTTTTGCTTCACACTTTCACTGCGGCGGCTTTTTCTTGCCGTGCGCTAAAGCGATAACAATAGCGACTTTTTACATTCCGCTGAAAACGTCGCATTTAAACTTAGCCGATAAGGACGAGTTATCTCGTTCTTAGCGTACTACATTACAAAATATAAAAAAAGCAAAAATGAATTTATTATGACGTTAGCTTTCAAAGTACAACTCGAAATTGAAAATGTTTCTCATAACCGCAAAATTGTCATCAAATAGTAGTCAAAACAACCGTGAATTGTCTAAATGAATAGTTTATTC
Source organism: Trididemnum nubilum (assembly GCA_963965965.1). Classification (NCBI taxonomy): domain Eukaryota; kingdom Metazoa; phylum Chordata; class Ascidiacea; order Aplousobranchia; family Didemnidae; genus Trididemnum; species Trididemnum nubilum. The sequence goes on along the minus strand of OZ014489.1, from coordinate 24,041,944 downwards.
GTTTTCATAAAATGATAAATATTTGGAAAATTCAATTGTCATTTGTTTCGACGTGCAATTGGCTGTGGAAAATTTTGAAACACGGGATCACACATAGCGCCGGTTTCAAATTGCAGGTTTCGCAATAATAACAAGATTCTTTCCGTTTTCCATTTTGGTCACAAACTATGCACTTTCTTGTCGGCTTTTGCTTTGTAGCTGTGGGTGGAATATAGTCCAAATAATGCTGACCAGAATATATTATATAGTCCAAATAATGCTGACCTTTTTGGCAAGTGCTTTCTATTCTTCCTCAAAGTAACGTTTTTCTTTTTAAAAGTTCTTCTGCTAAAGGGACACTGGTATAAAAGTTGTCAACATAAAGGATACGGCCACAATCGAGAAGCTTCTCCATCAGCTTCAACACCACTGTTTCAGCATGTCCAAATCCTGAAATCGGGTCCAACTTCCAACAATAAATGAAAAAATTCCAGGCATAACCATTGGGCTCACGCAGCATATATAGTTTCACTCCATACTTTTGTCGTTTGCCAGAAATATATCGACGGAAAACTAATCTTCGTCTCCACAATACCATAGATTCATCTATAGATACTTCACGAGCAGGAGAACGTAAAGCCTGAAAACGATCAAGCAAAGCATTGCAGATGTCCTTCAGTTTGAAGAGTCGATCATCATCCAGCGCCAAATCATTATTGCAAAAATGTTAATAGCGTAAAAGCAGTTCAAACCTATCTTGTGGCATAATCTGATTGAAAAATGGAGTTGCTATTATTGGATCAGTGGACCGCTATTCCGATAATCGCGATTTTTTACCAGACCCATTATGAACAGAAGTCCAATAAATGTTTTCATTTTTTTGGTAGTTGTGTTTACCCAGCGTTTCAATCTGCTTTTATCTTTCACTGCGGACTTTGACAGCAAATCATTTGCGTGTCTGTTTGTTTCCATAACCATCAACTTCAAAATATCATCAGTAACAAATAAATTGAAAAACTCCACGGGCAGGGAATCTTTATTTAGTGCGATTGCTGGATTAACACCACTTCCTCCAGAGAAATGAACATCACGGGGAGGTGAAAACGATTCTTCAATCGATATCCATTCAGACTGACCATTATCATCAACGCTTGACGCTGTGGGAGCGTCGTCATCACTAGCGTGCATTCTACTCTTATCTTCTATGGCAGGAAAATAGCATTATTGACTGACTCAAAAGTTAGTTGCTCGTTGGTTTGCACATGCATACTTTCCTTTTCAAGATTGGAATCTTCATCCTCTGATGCAGATGTGTCACTCAGCTGAAAATCACTGTCTCTGTCATTATCGTTATCCTCCATAAGTTCCTCTCAGAAAGGTTAAGAGGATCTATTTGGTCTACCACGTCAACCAAATTATACCTTCTTTTCCTAGAAGCCATTTTACAAAATTCAAAAAAAATCTCCATAAAACAATTAACTTTTCAAAATATTATGTAGGTCAAAAACCCGACTTTGACGCAAATTTGACCTAGCAAACTCACTTTCTGACTTCACTTTCATGGTTTTAACTTTTACTGTAGGTATATTTGCTCTCTGTCTCAAGCTAATTGCGAAAACACTGAGATTGGGGAACATAAACAGCTCGATCTAAAATCAGTGGTCAAGGCCTGTTCCTGCCAACCAAGCTTATTCATTGTAACTATTATTCCAATCTTATCACTTTCGATTTCAAAGAGATTTGGAAGAAAATAGGTCAAACGTCATCGCAGACAAACGCCATTGCTTTCTTTTAGTGCCTTGTAAAAGATAGAAGCGTTTATACAGCGCTAAAAACCTCGCATAGAAACTTAACTGAACGACGAGATATCTCATCCTCAGCGCACAAAATGCAAAATGAAGGACGAGATGTCTCGTCCTTAGCAGTGAAAGTGTTAAAAGACTAACCTAATAATTATACATATATTTAGAGTCAACCATCAATGTAGCCAAGTTATTTCTATTTGATGGCTTCGAACCAACAGTAAGTTTTGACTTAGAAGCAGTCCAAATTGCGCCAAAAATCTTAGACATCGTAAATTGCAGAGAATTGGGACAACCAAAAAATTACGGCCTCTGGAAATTAATCATCGCAATATTTCTTTGTCGGGTGGCACCAACCACTGTATTATCGGATTTCTGCGGTATATGACTATGCCTAAACAACGTCATTTCATGGGAACCTTTCTACGAATTAACCGCCTGGCATAGAATAGAAAGTTTTTTCAACAATCTGTTATATATAATGCTAAAAAAATGCAAAAAATTGATGAGTCAATGAAGGCAACCCTAGCATTCTACGCCTTCTGATAGTTACGTAGGCTACAACTAACATTGGGTAGCAATATACACTGGAATATTTAGGACTGGAAGCTCTATGAAAGAAGCGTAATAAACTGGCTGTGTTACAATCGCAAGACTTGCAATTTGATGATCCGAGCGCCACACGACGACAAAAATTTTTAACACAATGTTTGTCAAGCTGATTTTCAATCAAACCAAGAGGCTATAATCAAACTATCGAACCGGTTATATATTTTTTTGCCTTTTAACTCCAAATAACCTTAATTAGTAAACTCTGCCTGCCCACGCCGTTTAAACAATACACTTTACACTGGACTAAAACGTCAATAATGTCCCTTGCTTAAATTCTAAACTAAAAGTCATGGGGCACACCAAATTTTGAATGTTGGTTGGTGTTTATTTAATCTTATTATATTATTAAAATTAGATTTGACTTGATGACGTCATCATATCGCAGACAGCATTTCAATACGACTTTACCGCAATATTATGTTAGCATCCAGCAATCATTAATATTTTTTTCGTGTCTTTCTTAAGCAATTAAAACAATACTCGCAAGTTAGTGCACGACACAAAGCAAATTTTGGGCAAACCATTGCTATGAGATGTCGGCAGCGAGCAAACCCCCCTTAACAAAAGTTACTCAAAAACGAGAGTTTCAATTTCAGTACATCTACGTCATAACAAGTAGAGCAAATAGAAAAACAATAATATTAGCGTCAAATAAATAAAAATAACAAATCAGGGGCGTCGCCAGCTTAGCGAGATCAGGGGGGCAAAGCTGAAAACCGGGGGGGGGGCAAAGTTTTGACGGTAAATATTGCAGTATTTTAAGAGTTAAGTAGATTGTTTGTGTGGCGGAGTTGTAAATTTCGTTTCGCCTTTGAGTATTACAGCTATTTGGCGTTGATTAAGTTCATAGAACCATTTTCAGCTTTATTTTACAAACTAATTACTTAGGTTGCAATGAAACGATTACTAAACCGTATATTTATTTAATGCCTATCTGACGTGCATGATTGCTTTTGTCTTTTCAATAAGAACAGCATGAGATCATATCGCTTTTTATACCACATTGTTTAAAGCAAGACACAAACTTGCAACAAAAATTTTAGGCATATTCTATGGCAATCGAGAGGGTAAACATATAGAATTAATCTAAATAATAAGAAAAGTTAAAAACTGCGCATGAAGAACTACCTTGAATGATTATTGAATAAATGCAGAAAGCAGACTGTCTCTAACATATTGAAATATTGGCGAAGCCGCTTACTCAACAATTGCTGAAAAAATAACGTAAATATTTTCATTTAACTAAACATGATTACAGCTAGCATAACGGCTAGAAACGACTGACGACAGGAAACTCCAGAAAAAATATGAGCAAAATTTAATATCGGTACCTCTATGAATACTGCAGCTAATAATATACAATTGTGCATTGCAAGCCAAACTAGAAAAATGAACAGTTTAGCATTTACACTTGAATGCCTATTCTGTTTCTGCATTGCCTATAACTTCATTAAGTCAGGAAAGTGCCGATCCAGGAGGTGGTATCCCACAAAAGAATTTCTGCTGCATCCCTCCCCATAGTTCTCATCGGTACGGAGTGTAATTTTGATGTTACAACTTGCAACGTTACTAAACGATGCATTTTATCCTTGAAAAAAGTCGAAAAAGCTAAAGATTCCGGACCCCGCTGGGGAGCTCACAGCGCCCCCCCCCCCCAGACCCTCTAGCTGGCTTTAAGGCTGTCTCACCATAACTTTTGTGTTTGAAAGTTTTTAATTGCTACCAGCACTACTTCCAAACTTTAGTAAACGTTTCTGCGGACTTCCTTGCTGGTATTGGCGAAAATGAGCGTTGAACTTGGCTCCGAAAATCTCCAGTTTGAGTATCATCCCTCCTCTCAATGTTCAAAATTATCAAAAAACAGACAAACTCCTTAAATCATCCCCCAATGGTCAATATGGATCGGCACCACTGATTACTGTATCGGTAATGCACCAGGACTGTATTACTGCTCTAAAAAAATTGTCACAAACAGCAGCACCAAACAGCCAAAACGGTACTATAGGCTACTAAAGTTTACTCAAAATCTCAGATATAAATGGCGTTACTAGTGCCGAGAACACTGCTTAGTTTGTTTTGCTACCGGTGCTAATCGATCTACTTAAATAAACTATACGGTAATGGACACTTCTTGCAAATCTGAAAGTCAGAAAATTCCCGTAGTCTAGCTAGAATCGGTCAAGGGATTCCGATTTGGGGGAGGAATGCAGTCTGTTTCTCTGTTAGCTCAAGAGTTTCTGCAGACCGATTACTCATGCTGCTGAACAAGATCCCAATCAAAATACAGTATGTTTTGAGTTACTAAGCTAAGGCCTTCCACTTCCAGACATGGGCTTGTCAACGCAACTCACTTTTGCTGAGTTTGCTTACTCGTAACCTATGTTTGCTGCATAGCCTAGAAGTGCAACTGACCGATCGAATTCTTATCTTTTTTTCCGGAGGCATTTGGCGATAGTCTATTTTCCTTTCTGTACTATTGATTGCACGGTACATTGCGGATGGTTTGTACTATGCGTATACCACTGATCACCAAGTTACAGCCTACACCAACTTACTGTACATCCACCTTTAACAGTCGCAACACCTGACTTGTAATAAGACCTCGCCTATAAGTGCTGCTGTATATGATATCATAATCTACCATGCCACGCCTACTACACAGTACACATAAACTGCTGGTAGCTATATTATTATTATACCCTACTGAATTGATTTGTTGTTGTAGTTAAACCTGACCCAAGACACGAGATTGTGCAGCGTACCGTACCCTAGATTGTAATATACATGTCAGGATACTTAGTTGCATGAAGAAAACAAAGAATCATCCAAAAAATATATTTAACTAACGTATATTAACAAATACTAAAATCGTTTTCGGCCAGTGGCCATTTTCAGCTTATTCAAATGTTCAAATACGATCAATCACATAGAATCGATGTCAGGATAGAGGATGGAACTGTTAAAATTACCTCTATTTTAACTGTGAGGGCGATGCTCACTTCTAAGAAAAAATACAGTGGGAGGGCAAAAAATAAATCGGGGGAGGGGGGGGCAAAAGTAAAAATCGGGGGGGGGGGGGGGCAATGCCCCCTATGCCCCCCCGCTGGCGACGCGCCTGTAACAAATAACAAGATCATGGTAAGTAATGTCAAGAATAGAAAAAATTTCAAAACAATTGTTCTCAATTAGTATAATTTGAAGGTAGGACTATTGAATCGAAAAGTTTTAACTAAATGAAAATAAAACCAAGATTGCATAAGTTAATGATTTTTTGCAATTTGATCCAGAGTTGTAAACTGGCCGTCAAGTATACCCCCGAACCCGAAAACATAGCCCGAACCCAAAAATAATTTCAAGCCAAAACCTGGCCCGCAAAAGCTCAAAAATTAGGTTAGACCTAAAAACTGTATACGATTATTGCTCTTATACTGTTATATAACTACTTACTGCTGATAAAATGTGACGTAAAACTAATAATTGTGTAGTAATGATCGCATGATGCTGAAACAAAGTCGTCATTCAGTGCAGCGAAGTCATTTTAATTGCACTGTAATAGCAACTAAAAGGCGTAAGCACAAGCTAAATACGTATTATCAAGCTCGAATTAAGCCCGATATTTTGCCAATCTTAAGCCCAAACCCGGCTCGAACCCGACCCGAAAAGCCCGATCCGACTTACAAGTTTGCAACGACAAACAGAAATTAAAAAATCTTCTTACCAGTCTAGTTTTGGCCAAGCTTTTTAGCAGCAAGAGGACGAAATTTTGAAAATTTGCTAAGAGCAAATGTAATGTCAGAAATACAATAGAATTATGAAGAAAATCTCTAAAGGTGGGTTTAGACTAGACGCGAAGCGAAGGTAGCAGGGCTTGCGACAGAGCTGGAGTCTCGGCCAAAATCTTCAAGACCGAGACGAGACATTGACGTTGCAAGACCGAGACGAGACCGAGACTTTGAGCAAAAACTCGAGACGAGACCGAGACTTGAACGTGCCGATACCGTGACGAGACACGAGACTTTTAAAACCAAACGTTTGCAATATTTTGCAAATATTTTTGACTCTAAATTTTGGACCTTCGGTGAACTTTGCAACACGTTGCAATATAGATTTCTAGGCATTTCGCTATTATATAAGGAACAAGCTAATTAAAAAAGTTATACTTCTAAAAAGATATACGTTTGTTTTTAATCAGAGAGCTTTTTGCCGTCGCTTATGGTTTTTAAGATTTAATGCTATCATGATCATCAAAAAATTTTGTTAACTAAATGTGCAAGTTACAAAATGGAAGTAAGAATATTTACGAAGAACGCTTGGAATGGAAATATGGCCGAGATATGCCCATTTTCCAAGACTTCGAGGTGCCGAGACCGAGACTGTAGACCTTCGAGACCGAGACTTTGAAAAATAACGTCTCGAGACACTATACAGCTCTGGCTTACGAGAGGGGAGGACAAGGACCCCGGGGCCCATGGACTTTAGGGGGCCCATGGATTTTAGAGGGCCCATTGGCTTCAGGGGGCCCATCGAAATGACACTGAGAAATCAAGATGTGGTAGACGAAAAATCTTTTCTTTTTTTTGGAGATCATATCAAAATTCGGACAAAACTGTGGCTTTTTTCCGGTCTGTTTTGAAGTTCACTAAACCGGAAATCCGTAATTATTGTGCTGGCCCCGGTCCCACGTGCGGCACTCAGCGCCCCTGGTTGGTGGGTTATTTTATATTCTGCAAAAATAAAACACCATGTTAGTTTAAGACAAACAACCAAAAGTTGCTCAGCCAAAAGAACCACTAGGCTGATATAGTAGCTTAAAGTTTTGTTTTAAAGCTAGATGTCGTAGGGCTAGGCCTACTGCTTTGGTGAATTCATTATAATGCAGTTCTGAGATCAAGCATAGCAATGAGAAATCACTCTAAAATTTACAGCCTTAGCTGTCTAGATTTGATTGATGATATTGAAATTTAGCGGGGCATGGCATTTTTAGTTTCCTTAAAGACTAACGATAGTAAAATATCGTAGTAACTCGGCCAAATTAACTTGGCTAGCTTAGGGCTATCCTGCATCTAACCATGCCAACAGCCTACTCTTTGCACTTATAATAGGCGGTAAACCATACAGATACACTTTTTAAAGTATTTCCAAGCAAACTGCAATTGTAAAAATCCAATTAGTGATTCAGTAGCAAGGATGGCAGTACGGTATGGTACGTTCAGAATTTGTGTACTACATACCTCGCACCTTCAACCTTACCGTACCTGCGTACCGTACTTCAGTTTAATTTTGAAACGTAATGTACCAACGTACCGTACCCGTACCACTACAAAAAAGGCGTACCGTACCAGCGTACCGTACTTCTTAGCAAAAATTGAGGCGTACCGTACCAACGCACCGTACGTACTGCCATCCTTGCTTTGTACTACTTGCAACTTTAACTGACTTTGAAATCACTAGCCTATAAATCAGCGATCTCAATTCACACATTTAGCGTTGGCTTCAGCTGTCTTTTGCCTCTGCATACAAAAAACCGGCGCAATGTGCAAAAAGTCTGGGATTTTTAATTCAAACAGCGTAACAACGTACCGCACCCGTACCATTACAAAAAAGGCGTACCGTACCCGTACCATCACAAAAAAGACGTACCGTACCAACGTACCGTACTTGTTAGCAAAAATTAAGGCGTACCGTACCGTACCAACGTACCGTACCGTACTGCCAGTGATGGGCACAGCGGCGATGTTCACCAGCGGGCGCTACTAGAGCCGCTATTTTTTCGGTAGCGGTAGCGGCAGCACCGCTGCTTTTCTTCGTCACCAGCGACAAGCGGCAGCGCCGCTGTTTTATTAGCCAAAAAAGCGGCAGCGCTTCAGCGCTGTTTTTTAAGCAAATTTTCTGCCGCTGCCGCTACTGCTAATAAACTCCTTCCAAGACTTTTTCAGTTCACATTTTCACTCGTTGCCGTTTGGAGTCTTTACTCTCCGCTTGTTTTCACTCTGCTCTTGTTACCTCGTTATTTCAGTTTAGTAGAACATACAAGACTTTTGTGACGTTTTGTCGTTGCTCTTATACTGGACGTATAGGCGAGTTTTATCGCACATGGTCCGATTTTTTCTCAGTCGAAGTTGAACGAATAATGTGGTCTAGTAGCGAGTCAATTTGAACTGATAAAACCGATTTTAATAAAGCCGATTTCGAGCAGTATCTCTTTAACGAAAATGCAATAATTAGAGTTCGATAAATTGCTAAAAACTTGCAGATTGCACAGACGGTTTTCCGCGATATTTCCTCAAAATGCTAGCATTTAGTACAAGTGAAGATGATTTGTTGGCTATCTGGTCACAGACCACAGTATAGATGTTGCGCTGCGAATAGAACAGCACAGTACCTGGCACAGAGCCAGAGTAGTGTGTTTGGGGGAGGGGGGCACAAAAAACTGGGGCGGGAGACGCTTACGCAGCCGAGACCAGACGAATTCGGAATGCGGCAGCGATCTGGTGAATATTTTGCTCCAAATCCTGTGTTATCCTTCTTTGGTATGGATTTTACCCTCAAATTTGGAGGTGAAGACTAAAAAAATAAAAAAAAAGGTCTTCATCTCAAAGTCTAAGGCTACTGGATTACGTTCACTAGATCTGTCTTGCTGTTTCATAGAAAAAAGCGTTTGTGGTTACCTGTTTTTGGGCAAAAGTTTGCTAGTTGTGCTACTACAAAAGTTTACTCTCGCTTGGGGAGCTCAAGCAGTGATTTGGGGGACACGGCTCGAAATGCCATCCCCCGTGCATAGGCGTAGCCAGGATTTTTCATTGGTGGGGGGGCAAACCAAAAATCACATGCAATGAAGTCATCAGAAATTTTCGAAAGAGAAACTTTTTGTGGGACAAAGATATCGTAGAATGGAAGATCAGAAGCCGTGGCCTGGTTTGGCACTTAACCGAGAGTTTTCTAAAAGGAGAGGGCTTAAACCAAAAGTAAAAAATGAAAATATCTTAATTGGGAGACTTGTGTAAGTAAACTAGTTTACTCAAACGTATCACAGACGGGGATCTGGGGACGACGCCCCCAGTCGCTGAACGATTTTTTGGATTAAAAAAAGAAGAAGCTATTTTAATGCCATTGGATCACATTTCGCACGTGTTCAGAACCATTTGAAAGAAGTAGATTATTAACATTTGAACGCCAATTGAAAAAAAATTAAATTGTTTCAATTCTCCTTTTACTTATAATTTGGTCGAAAATGCGTTTGTAATTTTGCTGTTTGGGGTTAAATTTATATACGTATTTAATAAGTAAATAATCCACTCGAAGATTTTCCTTAGAGATTTTTGTTTTGACATGAAAATAATCAGTTGTAAGAGTACATGTAAGGTCAAGAGGCCCCAGGCCCTTCAATTTAAGTTCAATAATTTGTTCAATGAGCATATCTCCAAGATAATTTTTTTTTAAACGCATTTTTTAGCACAAAAACTAGCGAGGTGGATGGAGGTGAATTGTTACTGAAAACCGTACAATAGATGGTTACCGTACGCTTAATTACCATGTTATTGCCCGGGCTGGATTTATATTTCGCAGGGCCCTGGCACTTTTAAGATTTTCGCAACATCTTCCTGCCAAACATAAGTGTAGACCAAAAATAAAGTCTTACCATCTGAGCGCAGGGCTCCTGGCACTGGGCCTGTTGTTGCATTACGTTTTCAAAAAGGTTAGATGAGAGCCCGAGGTAGCAACTTTTATGATAAAAACCCTTAATTTCAGCCGGGTTATACATTTTAATTGATTGGCAAAAATTGAATTTAGAGGGCCCGGGCCCCCTGGTCGTCAATATTATTGTTAATTACAGTTGTAGGCAAAAAATGCTAAAAGAAACTAAAACTGACGAAACAACAGTTTTTTTTGTCACATTTTTATCATAAGTAGCATTTCAATTGGAGGGGGCGGGGCCCCCTGGGCCCCCTCTGGCTACGCCTATGCCCCGTGGCGCCGGGCCCGAGTAGTTACGTCAATGCGTAGTAAAATAAATTTTGCTACAACAGTTTACAGTAAAACTAAGAATTCAATTTATAGTGCGCTGAGAATTGAACGAACAAATAGAACCTGGTAATAAATAAGCTTCAAAGACAACTTAGTTATGGTGTTATATTCGTAGAGAAAATACTCAGTGTAACATGAATCGCATTGATCATCATTTGCTTAACATGTACGTCATTACTACGTATCTCCTTCGACTTCGTAAACACCAATATCTTAAATAGAGATGTAAATGGTTTTTTTTGCCTTCGTTTTTTTTAAAAAAAACGTGTTTTTTTTTCAAAAAAAACTTGGTCCAAAAAAAACGTGTTTTTTTTGAAAAGTTTTGTTGTAAGTGGAGTTACGAATTGTGCTGTGTTATTTGATGGTTTCTGGATATTATCCATCAACTTTTTGTGCTGAGGGGGTGTCCGACTTTATGTTCTTGAAATGCGATATCTTCAGGTGTTTATTGCTCATTTGAAAAAGAATAAATCACTTCATAACCATTTTCCATACAGCTATAAGAGCATACAGTTAAGAACGTAGAGCTAAGAGCGTACAGTTAAGAGCGTTGTTCTTATGACCGCCATTGACCGAAGGTAGTGAGGTTCAAATCGCACACTCGTCGCGTTGTTTGGTCCTTCGATAAAGCAATTTACGATTACGAAAATTATCTGTGCTTGGTGGATTCTAACAAGCAGCAACACAACTCGGCAAAAGCTCAAGAACTCAACCGGACACTCGGAACAATAGCAACACACAAGCGCCTAAGCGGGGTGGTTTCGTCCAATAAATACGAGTAGCTTCTCTGTCGCTTTTCTCGTGGCAGGAGGATAAAAATCAAACAAACAAAAAGTATTTCCTAGCTCTGTAAACATCATCAGTGTACGTTATCGTTGTAGGCACTGTATCACGAATGGACAACGGTACGTCAGTTTAGGTATTTTAGGAAATTGTATGTGGTAGTCCTATTCGAGTTTCATTTATCTGGAACCACTAACTAGTAGGCCTACCGCCACCAACAACGTATGCCATATTGCCAACTGCTAGTGCTATTTTAATCATTGCTCAATCATACCAAAACGAAAAGCGCTATCACACTAAAACATGGATTGCTACAAAAAAAAAAAACGACAGAAAAAAACACATCAATAAGAATAGTAAACGAAAACATTGCCTTCGATTATGTTCTCTGAAAACAAAGATGCAATATTAAAGAAAAGCTAAAAACACTTGGTAATTACATGATCCATTTTCACTTCACAATAGAAATACTACAGTAAGTTATTATTCAGTGCAAATCTGCTACAGTAGTACGTATTGCTCACACACACCATAGTTTGTCTGATTTTGTAATTTGCCGAGATGTTTAGTTTCTGAAAGAATGCAGGACTAACAGTGCTTTCCTAAACAAGTTGACTTTTTTGAATTATTATTTGCAGACTGTTTCATTGAGCCTACTAACAATACAACTTCTAATCACGCAATTGCATATAATTTGTCAACTTGTACATGCATTTGTCATGATGGAACAGTATTACGAACTACTCTAAAACTAAAACGTCTTTCTTCTCAGTAAATAACTTGTTTGTCTTGTCCAAAGCATTTAAGCCTTTCGCTATTTGATTAGGCTCTAAAATACCAGTAGCAAGTAGCAACTATTGAAATGTTTCTTTTGCAAAGACAAATTGAACAATAAAACGTTCACTGTAAAGTGCGCAGGCTTAAGTTTGCAATAATGCTCAGATGAAATAGCCTCATTAGTTGCAATGCTGTACTGCTGTAGTGTAATGTGATATCTATTATAAGCTTAATTCTCAAATGATACTTCATAACATTACTCCGGAATTCCTGCTCAGGCCTAAAATAATTGACTCACCAACCGCTGACTCACTTCTCTTACGGCGGTACTGGAAATAATATACCACATGAAACATCAAGCTTTAGTTTCTAGAAATTTCTTTGAACTATGTAGCTAAAAAAGTTTCGAAAAGTTCTGTAACTTGCAGTAAGTTATGCTAAATCAACTTTGCAAACTAAGTCAATCATTATCAAAGTTCATTCAACGCCACTTTCATTGCTACTTTCCACTTCTATCACTGCATTAGCAACGCTAGAGCTGCGAGAAAAAGCAGAGCTTGTAGAGGCAAGATCTTCATCTGTTGCAATGCTGGTTAGTGCTCTCTTGGGAGCAGAGGCAAAATCTTCAACTGCGGAAATGCTGAGAGATCGTTTTGGAGGTTTATCTGGTGCAGTAGCATATTTGATGTTCTGAGAAATAAACACAAGCTTTCTCGCTCTGTCATTGCTAAGCTTGTTTCGCTTAGCAGTGTGAATGTTGGCGTAAGTGCTAAATGATCGCTCGACAGCAGCTGTGGTTGAAGGTAAGTTCAATATCTTCGATGCGATTTTGCACAATTCTTGATTCGCGCAAAATCCATTCCACCATGCAGTTGGACTGATGTTCGCCACATTTTGCCATAAAAAGGATTTACTGTAAAAACCCTCTTTAGCACAATAGTAAGCAACATTCTCTTGGATCTTATCTTCATTAACATTCACTTCACAAAAAGCTAAATTTTCAGCCAACTTGCATATATACTCAATGGCATCAACTCTTTCATCACCACTCAATAAGTCTCCGTGGTAGCGTGGGTCTAACAAATACGCCGCTTTGTGAACAATATGAATGCAGAAATCTCTTCGTTTCTCAAAAATATCGTCAACTTTTATTTGCTCTTCTGCCGTGAAGGGACTGGAAGAGAGCTCATCTTTCATTTTGCTTTCAACGTCATGATAGATCTTGTAAACATCGGCCAGGTTCGGCTTATCTGCTTCCAGATTGGTGATAGCAACAAACAGTGGCTTTAATAGCTGTACCATTATCTCATTGTTCTCCCAAAAAACATCATCCAAAATCACTTTTTTGATATCTCTCGACAAATTGGTGCTCTCTGACATTTCGGATACGACCAGTTTTCTCAAAACATGTTTGTTTTGTTGTACACTGTCCAAGCAAATTAACGTGGAACCCCACCTTGTCTTTGCAGGTAATTTCAAACTGATGTGAACCTTTTCCTCGTTTTGCACTTTGAGAAACATGTCAACAAGCATATGCTTAGATTTAAATTCTTTCGCAATGCTCTTAGCATTGTTAACTATTTCGGCCAAAGTCTCCAGTTTGATTAGGTCACCAAATATCAAGTTTAATCCATGTGCGGCACATCCATAACATGAAATCTCTGGATATTCTTCCTGCAAGAGACCCCATGCTTTTTTCATATTGCTTGCATTGTCGGTTACAAACCCAATGACAAGTTTACCACATTGGGCTTTTATTTCTTTAATGACTTTGCTTGCTTCTTCACAAATGTACTCTGCAGTGTGGCTCTCCAGTAGTGAATGAAATGATTTCCAAAATACTGGTTGCGGCATATTGACGATAAAGCTAATGATTGCCTCGTTTCTCCTGTTACTCCAACCATCACACATAATGGCTACGCAATCAGCACCAGCAATTTTTTCCATGGATTCAGCATCTACTCTATTGTACTCCTTATCAAGAAGAGGATTTGACAATTTGAACCTGCTTGGTACAACATACGCAGGTCTGATTGCATTGAAGAAATCCAGCCAGTGAGGATTTTCTACTATGCTGAAAGGGGTGGCACTAGCATATACCGCTCGCGAAAAAAGGGAGTCTAATTTTTCCTGCTCACCATTTGACATCGTGTCAGTAAATTTTGCCATAGAGCTTTTCCCCCGAGGAGTTGCCTTTTTCAATTTTTTCGGACCAGCAGTTTCGCTCGAAGACAAATCCAGAAGCCAATCTGTAGCATCAGATTCGGTTTCGTTACTCTTTTGCTTATCTCGCGTACGTGATGTACTTGGGGAGTTGTATTTATCTTTCACTGATGTTGGACAGCTAATACAATTTTCTATATGCGTTTTCATTCTAGATCCGTTTTTTGCTATTGTACTGGAACAAAATTTGCACTTTACTCTTGGTCCTTTCGAGTTATGGTCGTCAACATTCTCAAACAAAGTGCTGACTGGCGCTTGCTTCCGGCCAGGCATTTTGCTAGACTCGGTTCAGCAGTCACGTTCACGCTAACCATCTACTGTACAAATTACTTAACCAGACACCATGTAATATTCTAAAAAGTATTAACCTGAAAATACAAAAATTACAGGGCTGATGAAATTTCAAACCACAGATGAGCAATTTTTTACGATAACAAACTGGGATGCTACGAAAAGGAGAGTAGGCCTACTAAAGATCCTCTTTTGTGGAAGTGCGAGGATTCTGATGTATAGTGTCATGCTAAGGATGATTCTACTAAGAACGCAGGAGAATCATCCTTAAGCAATAGCACAACACCATACATTAGAATCCCCGCTCTTTCACAAAAGAGGATCTCGAGAAAAACACCAACCTCAATTACTCGAAGACTGTGCGAGCGCCTATAATAATAACATTTATTTCAGACTAAAGACAGTCCATATGAAAAATACTCACACATTACACACACACAAAAAAATATATCCGTAGATATATCCGTAGATATATCCGTACTATAGATATATCCGTACCTCCGTGCAAACAGTGAAATCAGTAGAGGTGAAACGGAGCCTAGCATTGTGCTACTGACATTGGATGATCCGAGAAGAAAGGTAGGTGACCATTTCGATCCCTATCCAAAGCAGGGCACTCCCACCACTTGACCACCATTGGTGGGTAAGTTAATGTATTAGAAAGAGTACAGCCAGATGCACAGACTGGAATGCAAACATCGTAATATAGCTTCTTATTACCACTTCATAGCAAAAGTCGATGCACATAACGTTACTAGCCTAATACTAGAGCCTGCTGGGAAATTCTTCAGGTACCGGTACATGAAATACAAGAAGGAATAATGCCAACAGGCAAAGCTACGGGAGTCGGGTAGTACTACAAAGCCTTCCGGTTCCATGTGGCGAAATTTGCTGACCGTAATGATGGTAGTTTTATGGCGCTTTCCAACTGCTGAGTCATTTAGCGCAAGGACAGAGTATTTTTTCAAGTGTTCACTGACTTAAATCAAATTAACTGGTCTTTTCACTAATTTCACACTCTGAGCTCACTTTAATTATGGGTGTTCGACAAGGAAAGCAGCTGATATTATTTTTATAGGAGGACTAAAGTAAAATTTAGCTAGGCTTCTAAAAATAGAAAAAATTCAAAAAACGTTTGGCGTTGACCGCACCTTCGTAGCCCCAGCCCTTCATGAGATATCAAGGACTTCCAAGTGACTCGACTGAAAATAAATCCAGCCTACCAGTATTCAGGGCAAACGCTCTGTTTAAACCACTAGGCCACGACGCTGGTGTGCAGTTTCAAAAATACTTTCAAAAACCGTTCTATTTACACCAGCTTCTGCAATTGATTGTTGCTGAGGTTTTTTGCTCTTACAGTTCAAACGCATTAATTAAGCTCTATGATGGTTTCGAAGAAGGCATCTTGTTCTTGCAAAAAAATAATTTATGGTGCCCGTTTAAACGCTTAGTTTACTGTACAAGTTTCAGCAGAGACTGGCGCGCGGGCGCGGCACGCATTTATACAGAGACCTTTCTCTTTTCAATCTAAATTTTTCAAGGCCGTTAATATACTTGATGTAGCGCTTCAAAAATCGTCGCTTCCAAGCGTTGCTTCAAAGAACGTCGCCCTCGCCCATTATATTATCGTTCAAAGTTTCAGTGCTATATAAGAAATCGCTCCTGCATATCTGTGCCACTCCACAACAATGACTTGAGCAATGTTTTCATGAGGCTGACGATATTTTTTCAGTAGGCCTACTGCGTTAATTTTTGTTTACATAGAATAATATCTATCTCTGCTTATTCGTCAAATGACTTTCCAGCTGTTTCTAAATCGAGTTTTCTTGTGGCTCCCAAACAAATATTTTCGACGGTGGGTTTTTGTTTGGGGAACGGCGGTTGGTAAAACGAAAGCAATGTAAAAACTATCTCCGAAAAATGTAACCCACTCTTGTGGGACGTGAAATGCAAGAAACACCCAATAGGACCAATAAAAGTCTGTCTGCCAGGCCTCTGAAAATTTTTGGTTTAATACATTTTTTGCTTTGTCTCCACTTTTTCCGGAGCAAAACAGCTCGAGCAAAGCCCACGGCACTAGGCCCCGTTTGACCTTAAATCCGCTCTTGAAGTAGGAACAGGCTATAGTTACAAGAAAGCTATAGGCCTAAAACAAATAAATAATCACGCTGGCGGATCTTTTACTACCATGCTGTTTTGTTACCTACCTGCGCTGCGTTTTCGTCACTATGTTATGCTTGCTGTTTTGTCACGTAATGTCTAATGTAACTTTGCACTAATACTTGGACCTGCGCTGCTGCGAATGACGATTATGAGTCGATGCAAAGGCGACCACATGGCATGTTGTCATGGTTACGAACTTCTTTGAAGCAGAAAAGGATTGCGCAACAAAAATGTAAGTCTAGGCCTACTGAAGCGGTGATTCAAGTGCGACCTATTTATAATTTGCAAGCTGGCAGCAAGGATGGAGTCATTCCACCAAAACTTTTTGTACGGTTTGATGCAAGTTGGCTAGCTTGATATAAAAAACAAACTTTTTTTTTATTTTGGCAAGGGGATGTATAAAAAAAACAAAAAAAAACAAAAAAAACAAAAAAAACAAGCTCAAAAAAAACAAGAGCAAAAAAAACCGTTTTTTTACATCTCTAATCTTAAACGCTCGATCTACTTTTGTGTCAAAGTTGGACGAAATCATCGCAGGGACGCGAATCACCTACCACTTCTACATAACTCCGAGAAATGTTTTGGAACGCGGTCGATTGATAAATTTTCCTTTCGGATCTCTACACGAAGAATTATTTTAGTGGTTGAGGGCCGAGAGTGCGATAAACAGATCGACTACTTCAGAGCTATAAGAGCCGGGACAGAATTGTATAGAAGCTGAATACTGTATGTCATTATGCTTTAATGACAAAACCTTAACTTATTTGAGTCAATATTTCTTATTGCCTTTTGTTTGTGTAGAAAATACGATAAGGAATTTAACTTCCTAGTGTAACTTCCAAGTGTAACTTCCTAAGTAATTTCTAAAGCGCTGGTTTAACCAATCAGCATTTTGAAATGCTAGTTTTTTTGAAAGGAGCATGCCAACAACCATAGGTGGGCAAGTTAATGCAAAACGTTAGCTTCGTTAACCCCTAGTCCGTTAACAAACTTCACACCTACATTAACGTTAATCCGTTATTTTCAGCTTTAATTAACGGAAGTTAATAAAGTCCGTTAATTCGTTAACATTTTGCGTGTAATTTACAGTTCTTTTTATTCACACGCTTCTAGAACACATATTGACGCTATTGAGCGGATAGTAAGGAATTATTTATTGCTAGGTGGTCTTTTTGTGTTTTGGAAGCTACACTTTACAGTCTAATGTAATTTCAAGATAAAAATAAGTTCACATGCACTAACGAAGTTGCGATCGAAAAATCTTTGGAAATTGCGAACAGCGATAGTTAATAGACCTATGAGGCTGCAGCTTATTATTTACCTCAAAAAAGAGCTCCTTTCTTCGCTTTTTCGATAAAACTCGAGCTAATACGCAACAAGTGTCACCAGTACGAACTGGTTTGTACCGGTACGATGATTGAATGGTGCAAGATGTTAACGATAAAAACCTTAACGGAAGTTAACAGAACTTAACGGAAGTTAATTTAGTCCGTAAACATGGTAAAACTTTTTAACGGATGAACGAGTTAATGAAAAAGTTAGCTTCGTTATTAACGGATTAACGATTAACGGACTTGTGCCCACCTATGCCGACAACTAATTGAATGGTGATTTTCTTACTTGTCTACCATTTAAGCCTGCTAATGCCCATTGTAACCTGAACCAATATCTAAAAGGCTTGAATAATTAACTTTCGTAAATAAAGTTGAAATTTCACCATTAGATGCCGTATTTGAATGCCATCGTTCTTTGTACTATTTATGTTTTTAAAGTAGCGGCAGCGGCCGCTGTTTTGCATGCAAGTAGCGGCAGCGGCGCTACTTTTTTATTTGAGTAGCGATAAGCGGCAGAGCCGCTGCTTTTTTTGCCAAATAACGGCAGCGCCGCTACTTTTCAAGTAGCGGGTGCCCAGCTCTGCGTACTGTACTGCCATCCTTGTTCAGTAGGTTATAGTGCTAGAGCCTACATGCAAGCGATGTTGCGCTACTGCTCGCGAAGATTGCGACCGGTTGCAAACTTTCGGGAGCTGTCGATGACGTCAAATTTTGGTTGCTTCGCGTCCAGTATAAACGCACCCAGGGGCGTATTTAGGGGGGGGCCATTGGACCATGGCCACCCCTTTGGATCGCCAGGATAGTATAGTTAGCATAGAATAGTATGCAAAATTGCGGCATGGCCCCCGCCTTTGCAAGTTGTGCAGAAGCTTTGATCACACAATAGGTCTGCTTTGAACGTTTGTTTTAGGCTTGCACCCGAGTTTGGGCAAAAAATCGGACCAAATTTGAGTGAAGACCTTTTTTTTTGCTCTTCACCTAATTTTGGGCAAAAAATCGGACTGATTTTGGTTGAAACAATTTACATTCAGATCTTTGTTCTTCTCAAATTTTCTGAAGTTCCTGCCCCCCCCCCCCCCTTTCTAAACTCCTGCGTACGCTATTGAACGCACCTTAAATTGCGACAAAAAGAAAACACAAATTATGTCGGTCGTTTTATGCAGCTGTGATTCGTTATAAAAACTACCACCTTATCATTACGCTTGCTCCTTTGTTCAATGATAGAACGTTGCCGTTTGTTTAAAGTTCATGTACGATATATCAGTATCTTGAATATTTTACTGTCACAATCTTAAGTCAGCTTTGACATTTTCTCAGTATGTTTTGCGACTTGTGCAGGTACGAGCTTACAAACTTGCGTATACAAAGAAAAATTTTGCAAAAGAGTTTGTTTT
Source organism: Trididemnum nubilum (assembly GCA_963965965.1). Taxonomy (NCBI): domain Eukaryota; kingdom Metazoa; phylum Chordata; class Ascidiacea; order Aplousobranchia; family Didemnidae; genus Trididemnum; species Trididemnum nubilum. Next base: position 24,022,561 of record OZ014489.1, on the reverse strand, counting down.
TATCTTTTCACGAATTTTGAGTTGCGAACTTTTTATGTAATCGTACTGAATTACAAATGGTTTGTTTAATTTTTTTTTTTTTGGTTTAAAGCTAAAAATATACTCTTTGTACTACTCGATGCTGAGCTTGGGTGAGTTAAAAAAGTCCAAATCAAACTTTTCGTTTCAATCTGCAAAACCTATCAGATATCATATGCCGCAGTCGCCAGCATACAAAAGTAAGTGCAGAGAAATTTTGGAATCGAAAACCATTAATATAAGGTTTTCTCTTGAATTAAATTAACCTACGGTATATACTTTTTTGTCGGATTTAGGGTAGATTAAAGAAAGATCTTTGCTGGATTTCAATCTATAATTTTTGCGGATCTGGTGTGAAGACCTAAAGTTTTTATTGAGGCTGACAATTCCTCGATTGAGCTTAACATTCGAACCGTTCGGGACCTGTAAACCTACAAGAACCTCCCCAAAATTGTCAGGCCTGGTTTCTCCAAATCTCCATCCCACTTTAAACGGCCTTGCCCCTCAGTGCGAGGCTATCTGAATATGGGTAAAGAATCGGTTTGTTTGTGCTTTGTTGATATATAGATTGAAGCACAGATCATAAATTCCAGACGTGTAGGTGTAGGCTACTGTTAAGGCCAGTTTTACCGATCACGCGTATTCATTAACGAATACAATATATCTTTTATAACATACGGTAAATGCAAATCCAAAGCAAAAATTAAGAAAAACACAATGCACGCTTGTAATCAAATAGCAGCGTAAAACATGTGACAAAGCGGGCAAAAAAAAAACAAGTCAAGACAAGACAAAAAGCGGGATTAAGCAGCACTTGCAAACGCTTGGTCCGAGCTAGAACACTCTGTACAGGACTGCGATAAAGCATGAAGATCACTTAAGAAAGCGAAGACTTTCTTTTAGTCTTTACCTACAGTATGAACAGAAAATGGTCTGTTGAAGCAACGCCAAAAACTCTTTTACGTTCTTCATTCATTCGTATCGATTTTACAATTAAGTCCTCCTCCAAAGAATTCTTTGGAGGGGCCCTGACCGTAATCAACAAATTTATGAGACTAATATTAATTGAAGATCCAATGACGCTAATGAATTTCTAAGTCACAATTTTCTTGGTTACTTTAGCAAGGTAAAAAGTTACTATTCCTCGTTTAATATTTTGTTATTCTAAAATTTTACTTCTGTCTCAGCAAACTGTAAAAAAGGGCATTTTCCTCTCCCCCTTTTTTTGTGATAATTTCTTTCAGAAAAAATAATTTTGCTTCACATCAACTTCATTTTGAGTCAAAATTTACTACAAATTACAAATAACTCCCAAAAATTTGAAGTTGCTCAAGAAATTACTAAAATAAGACTCGCAAATGAATTATCTTTAAAAAGAAATAGTGTCATTATCGAGCGTTTGAATCTTTAAAACTATACAGCTCAGTTAAATTTAAATATATTAAGAAAAAATTAAACTATTGATTTTATTACACTTTGCATTTGCCTTGTCCCACTTTTAACCCTATAATCAATTTGATTTGAATTGGAAATCGAACACTTAAAAGTTGCTTACTAAGCCTTTTGTTTTTGCGATTAACTCTGTTTTGAATGGGCTATTCAACTATCACATTTTACGTATGGAAAAGGGGGGAGCAAAAATGCTCTTCTATCTAACTCTTAAACCAAAAGTGATGGAAAAAACAAATTTGGCATGAGCGTAGGTGTTCACCACAGTCATTTAGAAAAACTGAATTTGAGTTGATGACATCATCACAGTGAAGTTAGAACCATGCTTTCGAAAAATGACCTCATTTTTGATGACGTCATGGGCGGTTCAAATTTTGTACGTAGGTTTTATTTTTTGAAAACGAATCATAAAATGTCCAAGTGAAGTGTTTACGTCACAAAAACGTCTTAGGCAGCAGTCATTTTAAGATAAGTATAGGCCAAAAATGCTTAGATTTCGGAAAATATTTTTGGTGATCCTCAAAACTGAGAAACTTTTTCTTGCTCAAGCAACTTCAAATTTTAAGAGGCTATTTTTGAATAAATTTTACTTCAATTTAAATTGATTTAAAGCAAAAATATATTTTCTGAAGGGATGTATCACAAAAAGACCGAAAGGGGATGGGAGCAAAAATACCTGTGTAAAATAAGATTAAGTCAAACATAAGCAATACCATTACCGAGTATTTGTAATTCAGTATCGTAAATTGTCCCAATATTATTTGTCAAAACTAAAATTTGTTACTGTGTCAACATATTGGTGCTATCATTTCTCAAACTGCGAAGTGTCCAGACCAGCAAAACTTCAACGAAGCTAAATGACGTCAAGACGTGGTGCAATTTTTAAAAGTGCACAAGGTTTTTGTCTAGCACATGACTGCAGTTCAATGAATGATTGCCTAAGCGCTGCAGATGACATCATTCATTTTTTCTTCCAGCATAACTCTCGGGTGCACCGCAGCAAGATGATCATCCAGAACTTTACTTCCTTATTGTTGTTGCGCGTTGTTTCGGTGGTCACGGCTAAAGTCGAATATCAGTGTTGCTCCGCGCTGAGTAACCTTTACAAATTTTAAAACTTTCAATCGTTATTTTATAATTATTGGAGATTCTGCATACAGTTTTCTGCGACGTTGCTATTTTTTGATTATTTCTTTTCAGCCAACCTTCATAGGTCAAGGAAGCCATTTTATGCTATTATTGTACTTGGTTATTCGCGAGGCATAGTGGCTGCTTAACTGAATTAAATCGCTAGTTTAGGTTGCTAACGTTAAAATATTTTGGGCTTGAGCTAGACTAATGAGAGTAATGCGTAATGAGCTACCGAATTTATTTTGCGACATTTTAGCTAAGACCATTCCCAGCAAACATTCATTGTTGGGCCAACGTTGGCCATCAGTTGGCAACGTTGGCGCAATGTTGGCAATCTTGCCAACATTTTGCCAACGTTTTGCCAACAGTACATAATTTTTTTCCTAATTGTTTTTCTCTCGTAGTTGCAAGATTGCCGTTATGTGTTTACACATTTTAGTTACTTCATTTCTACATAATTGCTCAAATACGTAAATTCGTTATTGCAGTTTGTTCAATGTTGGCAAGATGTTGGGCCAACATGCATTGCCAACGTTGTTTCAAAAATTGCTGGAACCGATATTTTTTAAACTTTTTGTTTCATGCTCTTTTAAGTACATTTTTGGAACTCTAGTAATTTGATTTTCTGTTATTTGAAATTAATGGCGTGAGTAATTTTTAAAGTTGGGCCACATTGGCCCAGCGTTGGGCCAATGTTTCGCCAACATTTGGGTTTACTTGACTAGAAAGTATAAAAAAGCGCAAGATGTGCAGAATACTAAATCTTGGAAAGTTAACCTATTTAGTAGAAGGTATTTAAGAATCAAAATTTTGGTCAAAGTCATTAGAAGGCTTAGTTCTTTTCCAAAAAACAAAAGCTCAGCCAAAAAAGTAAAAAGTATTTTTCTTAGTTTAAACCGCGTCAAATTTTCGATTCATTTTGTTGTTTGTGATGAATTAAAACAAAAAAAAAAACTTCATCAATAATTTGTTGAGATTAAATTAAAAGCATTATTAAGACTTTGTAAAAGTAATAGCACTCGGAGATTCCCTTCAAAATCTAAATAAAAGTAAAATCACTGAGGCGAAACGGGACCCCGGATGTTCGCAAGAAAACAGAAAAGTTTTGCAATTTTATGTACCTCGTGTTAGAGATGGCATGGGCCGCTACGAGACCCGTTAATGGGCCGTTAACTGGTCTTTTTTACCAGTCCGCTAACGGCCCATTACAGTTCTTTTTCAAAGCGCGTGACTCACAAAAAATCTGTCCATTGTCACAGTAGAGGAATCATTAGGCAATTAGGCATGGGCTGTGCATACCGATAGCCTAATTATTATTGTTATTATCTCAATAGGCTTACTGGTACTGCACAATTGAAATAATAATAGTGTAATAATTAACATTCAAGCAGAGATATTTTGGTTCTTCCCTGTTTAAAAATGCCCTAAATCTGACAATGGCATTATTTGATTAGCCTATTATCATGTAGGCCTACCCTGGTATACAGTACCGGTAGGCCCTACAATGCAGAGAGTGTGAAAAAAGAGATTGGAATTTCAGAATTTTTGTCGGAAAAAGTTTGAATTTAGTGACAGTGCAGTCTGAGTCTGGCAGTGATATCAATAAGCTTTTTGCAAAGCTAGCCTACCAGTACTGGTATGTTCCGGTATGGTACCGATAATGGCATTGGCAGACCAGCAGACTACAGAATTAATAGTAGGCCTAGCCTACTATGGTACCGGTAGGCCTAGCCTATATGTTTGCATATTATTCGCTGAGTTGCCTTGGCCAGGAGTTAAATACTGTTGCAAGCCCATAGCCAACTGAAAGTTCCCAGTATTTCCGTAATGGTACCATATGCTGGAAACGTACCGTATCTGCACAAAATACCACGCTAGTGAGTAGCCTACCGATAAGCTGATAAGCTATCACTAAAGCTGTAAAGTGGTGAGTGTTCAAACCTGTGTAGCAGTGGTGCATTATCGAACTAATAAGTTATCGTACAAAAATTTAAATTTTTAAATGTGCCATTAAACATAGGCTATACAGTTATAGCCTAAACCGTAACACATTTTTTGTCATAGTAGTAGATAGTACAGAACAGCTTGTCTTTTAAAAATTTCAGGGTAGATTGATAGGCCAATTTTTGTTCTTACAGTTATAGCCTACTAAAGTGAATAGGCTAGTCTATTGCACTACCGAACCTTTAAAAGCCCTATGCTAACAATATTGCAAACAGAAGCAAAGTAAGCTAGCTGCACATTAATTTTATTCAGTCAGTGTTTTCTCCAGACTATCAGGCTGCGTAAGCATTACGAAAATATTCAATTTTGCTTTTGTAATTGAATACCTCATCCATTTTTAGCATGTGCTTGAAGTAAAGTGCTGTTATTTTTACAATTTTACATGTTTCAAGTTTCAGGGTACTGAATAGCCTACTGTTGTTATTTTTAATGAATAATGTCAATGATGGTAATGTATATAGTACCTGTACCAACAACTTGCCTAATATTTCTGTACTTGTACGATACAATGTACATGACACTATTATTGCTTTTTAGTAAATCAATTAGCCTACTGTGCTGTAGTAACCTAATATTGTTGTACATACTGTATTGTAGTGTTGGTGACATAATTCTTTTTTGTTTTGTTATGACAGCAAGTATTTAATCTTGAGGCTTCTATTAACATTTTCCAATTTGGTAACACTTTTCCAAGTTTTAAGTTTAAAACAGTAAATTAGTCATTAAATCAAATATCATTTTGTTGGGTTAATTTTTTTTGAGTGTTGTTCCAATCCATGGTTTATTTTGAAACTGTAAGATCTGCAAAAAAGTGTAAAAATTTCACTTGTAGGAGACCATTATTGCGCATTTTTGTTGCAAAGTAATATGATGCTGTTTAATTGTGATACCGATGCTTGTGCTTTGCATAGTCAAGCAAAACTGCTTACAGTTTTCTATTTTTGCACATTAGAAGGAGTACAATTGCATCTACCAGACCTACTACTTTGTGTTGTATATTGTTGCGAAACTGTTAACGGTACAATTTTTTGTTTTTGAAGTACCGGTATGTCAAGGTGTTTTTATTTCTTCTGGAAAGTTTGCTTCTTTTAATTTTAATTTTGCTTCTTTCAATTTAATCAATTTTTTTTTGCTTCTTGATAATTTACTTGTTTACAGTTTACAGTACATTATCAAAAAATGTTTGCTTTGTACCAGTAACTTTGCAGTTTGCACCATGCTTAGTAGTATCTGCACAAGTGCTCATATTTTTGTACTGTATTTTTTATTCTTCATAGTACACCATTTTTCTTCAATTAGGATAACATCAGCAGTACTACCATTACAGGTTACAGCAATACTGTTGTGCTCAGTGTAGTATTTGTATTTTGTACAACACATACTGTAAGCATGCACTGACAACTTATTTCATATTTGTTCATTTCAGCATAGGTTGCTATTGTTGAAAAGCTAGTCTGAAACTAAGGAACCGACATTATAGGCCATAGCTTATAGAGTTTACTGTGCATTTTTGAAAAATTGATAACTGCAAGAAAGAAAGTATGATAAGATTGCAAGCATAAAATTCAATTGCTCAGGTTATTCGTTTCAGCATAGGTTGCTATTGTTGAAAAGCAAGTCTAAAACTAAGGAACTGACATTATTGGCCCTAGCTTATTAGAGTTTAGTGTGTATTTTTGAAAACTGAAACTGCAAGAAAGAAGGTATGGTAAGATTGCAAGATTAAAATTCAATTGCTCAGGTTAGTGTTTAATGTTGCAACCCTATATTCGAGTAGTATAGTAGGTCAACTTCAATGTCTTGCAGTTCCTGTCAGCAGCAATTGACGATAAAGCTAGCCATGATTTTTGTCGATCAGGCAGGGAGGCCGTATTTGGTCGCTTTTTTCTGACCGGGCTTTGGGCGGGCCGGGTTCTGGTTTTAGGCACAAGTCCCGGGTACGGGTCGGGTAGCGGGCTGAACCCTCCGGGCTGTGGGAGGTCCGGGTTGCAAATTTTGAGGCCCGTGCCATCTCGTGTCCTAGCACTTAGCAGCAGCTGTGCGTTAGTTGATTTTATTTTTGCGAAAATGCCAGTTCAGGGCCAGTGGGCAGGTAAGGATTTTACAAATGAAAACGCGAGGCAAAGTTCATGATGTGTTATTTTGCTTGTAGGATTAGTTAATATTTTAGAATAAATAAAAAAACTGAACTGAAGTGAAAGAATATAGGCCTAGGCTAGAACCAACTAAACTAGGCTAGCCGGGTTAGAGTTACTTTTTTATCGATAGCATGGATTTAGCCGGTCTCCTTTACTTTAAGCCTCCCCTGTTTATTTTCTTATCAAAATAGAGATATTAACTGCATTGACGACAAAGAATTAAGAGTAAAGGTTATTATTATTATGATTACTCCCCTAACCCCACCATACTATGGAACTAAATGTGAAACAGTTGCCATACGTTGGTGGTTTCAGAAGTAGGGAGGCTTAAAGTAAAAGAGAGCCGATTTAACCACTAGACTAGAGTTTTGTCTCACTAGACCGGCGCGATTGCTCAGTGTTAAAGCAACTGCCTCGCAGTCGGCAGACCTGGGTTCACTCCGTGGTCGAGTCATACCGGTACCTAAAGACTTTAAAAACTGGTATTCACAGCTTCCCTGCTTGACATTCAGCATTAAAGGGATAGTGTGATGCTTCCACCTTGACGTGGTAGACTGGGTGGCAGGTGCCAACGACTGGAAGACCTACAGTGTCCTATGATCATTTCTTCGTCTCCTGGCCAGCGTAACTTAAACAGCGTAAATCGTCTATACTATTGGCATTGCATTGGTGTGCTTAACTAAGTAGCCTATAGAGTGTGGTTTTTTTAGTAAGCTTGCAATAAATACGTATACATTGATAGGTAATAAATTCATAATAATGAATTTACAGAAATCTGGAGACAGAAATCACAGAAATCTGGAGACAGAGCTGGGCATCATAAAATTAAATACAATGGCTAGGCTATGTTTATGGACTTTTGAAGTTAGTTGTTGAAACTTAAAATTTAAGTACATGAGAATACACTGGTACACTTTTGGTCGGGGATATTTATCTATATCACCCATACAACTCAGAATCAGATATGATACCGGTACCGATACTGGAACTGTTTTAGCTGTTTGGTCTAACGTACGTTATGTGAAAATAAGGAAAGGTACGGTATTTCAGAAGAGAGAATCCAGTAGGATCCAAATCCTAAACGGTAAACTATCCAGAATTGTAATCGCGATATAAACCGAGTGGCAAGTAATTAGATTCATTGTAATCGGAAAATCATGCTATTAGGAAAATCACAATAATTTAGTGATTTGGCTCACCGAAAATGCGTGGTGAAGTCTGTGTACCATGTGCACTAAAGCAAGCTTCTCTAATATGCAGTATGAGTCTTTGAGTTACCGCCTGCTGCTTTAACTCGTTGAAAAGTTGAAGTTACTTCAATTAAAATAAATTACATGCGATTTAGTTCATAATTATCAACGATGGATGCGTAACGATTTTTGTGGGAATCAAACCTTCAACCATAATTTCAAGCGGTTAACTAACAGTTTATTTGTAGATTTTTTTTTGGAATTAGGAACCTTTTATTTAAGGGGTTATTCAGTACCAGTAATTAGTGCATTTATGCATCAAAGCAACTCTCGCTGGACTTTGAGGCGATCTGTAAAAAGAAAAGTTGCAGAGCATTTGGAAGATTTAAGTTGTGAAAATGAACAAGATTTCTTAAAGTGTACAACCCATCATATCGCAAAATCATCATCTCAGGCTATAAATACCAGTAGTATTCGCCAGTTGCAAATACCAACAGCATTATTAGATGATGAAGAAAACAATTTTCCGGAATCTGATGTTAGCCTTGAAAATAATACACCAATATCTGAAAGTGAGGCAGACATCTTTGAGTATGACATGCTTGATGACAATGTGTCACCAGTTTGTAGTGATTCTGAAGAAGAAGTTGATGCAAGTGCAAGTAGATCCATCCTCGAACAAATACAGATTTGGGCTATAGATTATGAAATTAAACAAGTTGCTTTACGTGATTTGTTAACTATATTAAAACCGAAATTTCCAGAACTACCTAAGGATCCTCGAACTGTTTTGAATACGCCTAAAGATATCAAAATTAAAGCCACATCCGGTGGACAATATTATCACAATGGATTGAAAAAAAACCTTGAAGTCGAATTAAGCAATCGCAAAATTCCTTCTAATGCCAAAGTTGTGCTTCAAGTGAATGTTGATGGCATGTCTTTACACAACAGCACTAAAACTCAATTTTGGCCAATTCTTGCAAAAGTTGTTTCTCCATTCAAATCTAAAGTGTTCACAATTGGTATATATTCTGGAACAAGCAAACCAACAAGTTTGGTATTTATGGAGAAGTTTATTGAAGAAATGAATTTGATTTTTTCAGAAGGTCTTCAAATAAATGGAAGACAGTATTATTTTAGTTTAGACTGTATTTGTGCAGATGCTCCTGCTAGAGCTTTCTTAAAAGGTATTATTGCCCATAATGGATATTATGGCTGTGAAAAATGTGTTACCAAAGGTGAACGCATTCGAAATACAACTTCTTTTTCTCAACTGGATGCTGAAGTAAGAACAGATGAATCTTTTTTGCAAAGAAAAAATCTGCAACATCATTTAAGAGATTCTCCACTAGAAAACATAATGGGCATGGTGTCCCAATTTCCCTATGACTATATGCATCTTGCATGTTTAGGAGTAATGCGACGAATTCTTCATCTTTGGGTTCAAGAACCACCTGCAATTGCTTTAAAAAAAAATGAAAAAGCTGCTATCTCAGGCAGATTATTGAATTTTGGGCCTTTTGTTTTGCATGAATTTTCACGAAAACCACGATCGTTAAAAGATTTGTCTCACTGGAAGGCTACGGAATTTCGACTGTTTCTATTGTATATTGGTCCATACATATTACAAGACATTCTTTCGCATGATAAATTGGATCACTTCATGCAGTTGCATGTAGCAATGTCTATATTAGTTGATCCTTTACTAAGCAGCTCTCAGGCAAGCTATGCTAATATTCTTTTGCGTAGATTTATCAAGAACTTTCCTAGGTTTTACCCAACTAGCCCGATTGTCTACAATATTCACAGTCTTGCTCATCTCACCAATGATGTGAAAAAGTTTGGATGTCTTGACAATTTTTCTTGCTTTAGCTATGAAAGTTACCTAGGAGAAATGAAAAAGTTAGTACGTGGAACAAAAAATCCTTTGAAGCAAGTGGCTCATCGTCTTCATGAGAAGAGTATCGTTGAAAACATTAAGGAAAAAGCTGAAGCGAATGAAGCAAGTGTTGGATTTCGAAATGAACACCACCGTGGTCCTTTGCCTAGTTGTTGGCAATATTTGCCCACTTTGCAGTATGAGCAAGTGCAAGATGGTTTTTATCGTTATTCTATCTTTCCGCCAGATAACTGTGTTCAATATGGAAATTCCATTGGACTTCTTCAGAATATAGTAAAGAAAAACAATGAATGCTTTTTTGTTGTAAAGAAATATAGCATATTAAAAAATGGTTTTGAATTTCCATGTCAGTCTTCTAAAATATATGTTTATGAAGTCAGTGAACTGGACAACTGTATTGATGTTATAAACAAATGTGATATTGTTAGAAAGTACATGGCAATAAAGATGTCTCATAAGACTATGGTTGTACCTTTACGACATGATTATGTGCAGTAATTAATTATTGAACTTACATTTTAATAAGTATTATCTTTCGCCGTGGTATTTTTATGTCTAGTAGTACTTGATCTAGGTATTTTGTTGAGATCCTTATTCTGTAAGGTCCTGTTACCATGAAAGATTCGTTTACTTTTTTCTTCACCGTTTGCATGGTGATACAGACTGCATAATTACTCACTTTTGGCTGTTTAGGAATGTTAATGGCTTTTATTTTCAACAACAGGTAGCAGAAAAATCCTTGTTCTTCACCCCATTATTAATGATAGTATTCTGGTGGATTTTATTCGAACATATTTTACTTAAATAAGATTTATTTGATGATTTCCTTGAGTAATTCAGTATGATACACCCGCACTATGGTAATTATTAGTTGTTTAAATAATACTAATTGTTCTCTGACACAGCTTTGCAATTTGCATCATTAAGCCCTCTCTTATTAAAGCTTGATGCTCTTGTCACTTGTTGCAATGAATGGTGACTTATATTTAATAATATGAACTGTGTTTAGGAACAGCTTCATGCTATGTTTTGTCATTGCTCTGCATTAATTCTTCTAACTATTACAATGTATTATGTTGTAAATTTTGTAAGTGAAAATAACAAAATTGAAGTGATACCCAGCAACTGGTATGATGCAGAAACGTTAATAGCAAAATGGCCAGATGTAACATCCCAAACATCCTTTCGACAACTTTTAACAGACAGAGCTTGTCCAACAAAAGAATGGTCTAACTGTGATGCTGAAATAATTTTTAAAGCAGGTAAGCTGCAGTAAGCAGTATGTTTTGGTATCTTAAGTTCATACACTACTGTTGACAACCTCAAGTCTATTATGTACACAAAACAATGAAAGCATGTTAACTGTAAAAATCATTTCAATGGACTAAAATTGTGACTGTTATTATCAAGAAGTACAAGAAACAAATAATTATTTCATTTTAAACCCTAACTCTGCCTACAAGGTATGATATTACTTATAACATAAAGTAGTTGGGAATGGTACAGAGGTCAGAAAATTGATTTGTAAATTTTTGATTTTGAAAAATATAGCAATTTTTAATATGTATCCTGGAATCACAAAACTAATTAATACATTTTTTTATTTCAGCTGATTTACATCAAGCAGAAAAATACTGCAATCGCTATGCGAAGGATTCTGATGTTTCAATGACTGAACCAGAAGGCTCACTGCCTGCAAAAAGGATAATAAAGTCAGTATTTACATTATTTGACAAAAATATACATTTTATCAAAGCTAAAGCTAGTTTAATAATAATTTCATGTGAAAACTTTCTTGGCTTTGATATTGCATACAAAATTAATTTGTTACATTTGCCTTATTAGAAATTTTCTTGTCTTGATTTTCATCTAAGTTTGTAGATGTGTGAAATTCAGCAAGAAAGCATGCTGGCTGGTTGAATTTGAAATTACTTGATTACCCAATCTATCTGTTTTTTATTTATGTTTTATGATTGGTAGTGACACTGCACTATTGGATCTTAGTTTCTTATAAAGTCTTTATTGAAAAAAAAAATCAACCAAAATAAATTAATATTGCTACTGGTATATATGTCTTTATCCCTCTAATACCATTCTACTAAACATAAAATTTTTAGATAGATATCCCAAGAGTTAAAATTTTTCAACCACTATGCAGTAATAATGTAAGAGATTCTACTTTTCCCACATTTACTTCACATAATTATACGTGACACGACACAGTTACAAATAATGAATAGTGTATATTAAATTATGTGAGTAATTGAAACTCGAGCATGAGCCCAAAGTTTTTTGATTAACCGACTTATCAGCAAAAATTAACATCATTAAAAATACTGTCTTCTTGCTATACCATACAATTAGCTCATTCAGCTTGGGACTGGCTGTGCTTCAAACCATGATTGATCCAATACAGTGGTTGAACATTAATTTGATTCTTAGAGATTTGGTTTGTTTTTATGCCGATGATGGTTTTCTAAGGGCATTCGAGCAAGAAGATTTGCAGTAATTTTTGCCTCTACAAGCTCTGAAGCTTATTGTTCAGAGTTGACGTCGGCCAATCAAACTGACACTTCAAGCATTTTGTGAGTTTACTTCAAGCAGTCCTATCATTTATTGTGATGGCTTTCAGGGAGCCGATATTGCTACACAACATTTTATTTATTTTTAATGTTTCGCAAATTATTTGTTCAAATAAAAGTGATGTATTCTTAATGATCTTGCAGGGTTCCACGCCGAATGCAGTTTAGCAGTTATGCTGCAAATAAGGAAAACATCCCTGTTGCAAGTAAGACCAGTGCTCGATCATCTCGCGGATCCAAACCTCTCAAACAGCGTAAAGTTGCTAAACCACCACTCCAGGCTTCCAACAAACGGATTTATTTCCATGATACCAGTAGTGAAGATGAAGACGAAGCTGGTGAAGATATTGTTGATGCACAATCAGCTCATCATTCAGTGCCCGCTGAACAAATTGTTTCACCATATTTCCATGAATCAGTGGAACATTCATCTAGAATTCAAGAAAGCAATCCTCAAGAATTTTTTGAAACATCCGCGAATATTGCAAGACCTACGTTAGAACCTCAGCTGCATAGTCAGTCCTCACCTTTACAAATACCAAGACCAGCAATAACTTCAACCAATGAAGCTAAACTTTGTAAGTATATAGACTACGTGTTTTATAAATTGGATGAGAATGCTCTTTACCGGTATGCTTAGCAACTGGCAATTTCGAGGCTTGTCATAATTTTCATTTACTATTGAAGGTGTAAGAGGCAGTGCTGCTAAAGGTGAAGCACTTTGTATTAGAGCTGTCTTTTTATGCGCTTCTTTTTGCTTGTAATTAGGTCGATTTTGAATTTATTTATTTCTTTTTTGTGAATTGCATTAAAAGTGTACCATGGCTGTGTGTGTTTCCAATAGATAATGCTGATGATAGCACAGTCAAGTTCTAGAATGTTGGTTCTGAAGTTTTGTCAAGTCCACATAGTTTTCCAATCTTAAGATCATAAAAACAATGTGCTCGAGTGTATTTAAGATTTTAGCATGTGGCAGTAGATTGCTAGATCAAGCGAGACAGTTAGGCATTGATTGAATTAGTTGAATTATTTAACACTTAAACTTAATAAAAGTTACTGCTTTCAGGCCAAAAAGTGCTTACGCTGTTGGAAACCATTCTCCTCGAACAGCGACGATTGAAAAAACGATTAGATGTCATTGAAAATTCGTTGGACTCTTCCCTGAAAGCATCAGGATCGATTTCAAGCGGTGGACCGTCCGACATGGACAAGTCTCTATTAGAGAGCCTAAACTTTCCTGCAAAATGTTGGAATGAACTCGTAAATATCAATGAAACACTGGCCGATAAAGAAATTTTTCAAAACATGGTAGGCTTGTGGGTCTGTATGTGGTGTAACCTGTTGCATGCACGTTGCAGGAAAACGCTTCCCATATATTTAACATATTTACTGCATCTTTTATCCACTTCACATTCGCGTTTCCCCTTTTGAAAAGGTCAGGATGGTACTGGTAATTAGCGTAGATACTTAGACTTTAGCGTTAAAGCATATATGCGCATTACTTCCCATCAGAAACTGATGTTTTTTTTTCATACTGACTTTGATTTATTATTAAAAATAAAAACAAAACAGTGACGAAATCGATTTTGAACAATTAATTAATGTTCGATATTTTAACCGTAACCGATATGTTATTTATTGTCGCAGAATTGCTTATAATTAATGTTTCTTGAACGCAATTTTTCTCAACCGCTGATAATTGTCCATATAAAAATGGGAATTTGCCTAGGTCAACCAACTGTTATGCTTTAATATAATTCTATCTATAAATCTTTGCGTATAATATTGCAAGCAAAACTTAGCCACATAGAGCGACAATGCGAACTCTTGTACTAGTATCAAATCTAAATAAGTATGGCAAAGGTTGCAACTAGTTGCGTTATCTATTTCTGTATTACGAAGGCAGTACAGCTTTTAAACAGGAATCGACACTTCAACAATAGTTTATCATCCAAGCATTATTGCATTATGGTTCGGAACCGGGAGCAGTGTTCCCCTAAGATCCAAAAACTAAAAAATTTGAGAAGTAATAGGAGAAATTTTGCAAAGTAATCAAATTAAAAATGGGCAGATTATGTTGAACCTGATGCTAAAAGTTGCACATTTTTGTCCAAACGATAGCTTATTGTTTCAAAAAACAGTTTTAAACTATTTTTTTTTTATTTAGACGTAATTTATCAAAACAGAAATAACGTTTGAGTAAATATCAAAATTTATGTTTGGTAAATTTAAAATCTTGACGGGAAGACTGAGGGGAGAAGATGTCAAAATTATGCAGTTAAAGGCACGCTAAAGCCGCGGCTCCATTCTAGCTTAATAGGTCTAAGAATAGTAGGCCTACAGTAAATTCAAAATTAAACAATAATAGCCACGCAACGACCGGGAAGCTGTGAATAGACCTTACGGGCATCTAGTTGAGATGACTTTAAAATGTAAGTTGGTTGTTGATTCATTAATTGACAGCTACGCAGTGAAACAAAAAATAGTTTTAATTATTTTTGTTGCAGAGAAGTGGATTTATGTCAATATTTTTTATGTTCGGAAAAAGAACATAAAATATTTATTTTTCCTATAGATACTTTTATAAACTTAAATCCATTATAGTGCTATTTTATTCCAATGGAAGTTCCATGATAATAAATTTAGCACATTATGTCGCAATGTCAATAGTAATATCATTGCTCAAATTCTAGCTTCTACTTGACCAGATGAATTGATTGTGGTTATTTGCAGGCTTTAAACTTGTCAAACTTGTCTCGGATTGGCTGGAAGAAAATAAGCGATTGCATCAGTCGCTTGATGCCTTCCCTCATGGTGCATGAACTTGTCCATGAGATATCCCGAACAGGAAAAGGGAAGTTCAACCATCAACCTAAATTCCGATTTGATTCGTTCGAAAACTTAAAAAAAGCGATCGTTGGTAAGTAATTGCTGATATTTTGTTGAAGATGTTGTCGAGATCTATCCTAACACTTCACGTCGTTGGTGCCATTTTAGTTGATGTCATTATGGTGATGATTTCGAGCTCTACTTCCGTTGTGGTCCCCATCATCTGAGCTAGCCAGGGGTATTTAGGCTTGGGTGGCTGCTCGACTCGATAACCGCAAGGTTCATTCGTATGTTGTGATACCAGACCACTGCCTTTTATCGTTGTTGATGTTATAAGTGACTAACATGAAATAAAACATGCTTTCGGGCTAAACTTCTCGTATTAATATAATTGGAGACATTTCCACGAGGCTACATTAAGTCGATGTTGTGCTGGCGTTTGCTACTGATAAAATACCGTAGTAAAAATAAGCAAGGCAATTTCTCTTTACGGGCTTATGCATCTGGCTGCACCTTAGGCAGAGTCCCACCAATGATGGTCGCCGCCGTGTGCGGGGAGAGCCCTGCATGATGCAGGGATCGAAATGGCCATCGCCTTTTCCCGGAGCATCCTATGCCAGTTGTATAGCGCTACTAGCTTGGGTATTTGCACTGTCTTCGTGAAATCAAAAATGGTGTTGACTGTTGAGTGTTGATGCCACGAAATTTCCATTTAGAGTAAGTGGACACCGTAGTGGTAATATATCAAGAATGTTTCTCTCATGCTCCTTTGAGATATGGGAGGCTACCATTCCTCGGAAATAGTCTGGTAGTACAACAACAACTAAAATATAGCTGTTCTATACCGATTTATGTTTAATAATCCGTGCTCTCTTCCGCACTTTGCCAACTTATAAGCACCTTCTGTTTGTAAGCGATTTTTTATCTTCCTTCAGGTGTGTTTCGTTCGACTCTTTTGCCGAAAATTTAATTGCCCGCCACTCTCCGTGAAGTTTGGGAACTGTTCGAATAGTTTGTACATTTCTCTTTAGCATCACATAAGTTACATATGTCAGAGCAAAAAGCTCGGGTACCAAATTATGTTATTTATAGTATTTGGGTTGTAAGAAACCCCAACTTTCAGTCCTAACGGGGCAGCCAGGTTTTGAAAACTAACAGAATCGATATTACAGAAGTAAAATTGTATGATATGTTTTATGTTGCAGCTGCAGTGCACAAAAATATTCCAGAGGTAACTCTGCAACAAATTAACGAGGCTCTTGGAAACTGGTTTCGAAATTGGCGAGATCGTCAAGGTGGCCGGAATAAGCGGCGTATTGATGGAGGTTTGTAGCAATGTTTCATGATGTTTTAGATAAGCATTGTTTTTCTTCGGTTTAGTTACACTCTGCGAATGGTCACTGTAAGATTGTTGTTGTGATTACCTGCCTCTTTGACGTAGGAATTGGAGCCTCCTATAACCAAATGCACATTGCACATGCGAGAATCATCCTTGGCATAGAACTCTTATGATGCTCTCAAACTTCGAAAGGGTAGCAACAACACTCTCGATTACTCAAAGATAGTGCAAATGACCAGGCACTCGCAGGCGAGGCGTTTACAAAATCATTAACCCTTAAGCATTATACCACTGTCACAGGATGATCCGGGAAAGTGATGGTCATTTTGATCCCGACATGCATGGCGGTGACCACCGTTGATAACTTGTGTAGTCCCAGCAGTAAAATGCACAAGTCACTAACGAAAAAAAGTGCGTTTATCTTGACTAGTAATGTAATAGTTAAGATTCGGAACAATATCAAATTATTGCAGCCTTATGGAGATGTCTTCTGGAAGCCTACGAATACGTTTTTATCCTTCTAACTACGCAGAATAGACGCAAGGAGAGTTCTTGCTGCGCTAAAGGCAGGATCTTTCTTATCTCGACTGCCTGCACGACTGCACGTGGGCTTGTTGAGTCTCCGCGGTATCCCTCCTCGTCCTCGTATTGGAAGGGTTCGGGTAGTATATTACCACCAATTAGAGAGTAGTTTTAGTTTTTGTAGTCAAGTTTTCTTTAACGAAACAGGTACATAATTAATTAATTATCTCGACGCTTGATATTTTTTGTTGTTGACATAAATATAATGCTTTATGTTGCTTTTTCTATAAAGTTCATTTTACTAATAAATTTACGATTTATTTTTGCAGCTCTTGTCAACACCAGCGTCAGCGTTATGATGAAGATTTAAGGCATGACGACTCCATTAGCAATAGTTAAAGTAGTGTATGTTTTTATGTACTATTTCGTGTTGTACTGTAGTTAATTTTGAATAAAGTTTTTTGTGCTACTTATAGTGTGCTTGATAGACTTTCAGTCAATTCTTGCAGCGCAGTTTGCCAATATTTGACCAATGCAGTAGCATTAATCTGCCAACGCTGGGCCAATGCAGCAACCGTTGTTGGCCCGATGCTGTTTGCCAACGTTGGGCCAACACTGCACATTGGTGCAAATCTACATTGGGCCAACGTTGGTTCCTGCATCTGGCCAACGCTGATGACTGCATCTGGCCAACGTTGGCCCAACAATGAATGTTTGCTGGGTTACGTTGTTAATGGTGCTTTTGCTCTTTGCGAAGTTCTTTCAGACTAGAATAAAGTGGAGCTGTGGATTTTCAGTGTTAGTGTTTGATTTGCAATTGGTTAGCAAGGAGCGGAAGCCCGATGCTTCCAAACTAACCTATTCTACTAAAATCCGCATAGGACGTACATTAGGGTGGTCCTTATTTCAAAAGTTTGGAAAACTAAACGGTAGGATGCATCAAACGCCCTTAGGTTGTTGAATTTTGATGTCTATTTTCTCAATTTGTTACCCTTCTTGGTAGAAGTGTGTGCGCCAAAAATCAATGAAATTGATCTTGGTCTTGAAGGGCCACCGGCCACTTTTATTTTTCAGGGCCATTTTTGAGGGGGCGCTAATTGTAAAGTTTGATTTGTTGATTTTCATCCAAACCTAGTCATTTTTGGTATCAAATTGAAGGTCTTGATGACAAGATGACAAGAATACACTTATGACAGTGTAAATAAAACCAAGTTTTTTCTAAAAAAGTATGGTAATTTGTCTACATAGAAAAGCAGCATAAAAATCCTGCTTCTTTTGGATGCGATTGGAAGGAAAACAATTAACCCTTCTTTGTTTTGCTTTTATTAAATGCTGCTAACCTAAATCTGTTATTCAACTATGTAATCACAATCTATCCTGGCAGTAGCGTAGCCAGGGGGGGGGGCTATAGCCCCCCCATTAGCATGTCGACCAAAATGCAGAATGAGAAAAACACTACGTTTTTAGCATTTTTGAGACTGTTTTATGCACTGGAGTGTACTAAATAGTGATTTAAAACATCTTTTGAAACATATATTCAGGGGGGGGGGGGCTAATTTGTCAAAAATAAAACTAACAAATAAATGAAAACTTGTGAAAAATGATCAAAAATAAGCAATCAGATTTGATCGCAAGTGTAAAAATGCTAAACATAGGTGTCATCAACAAATATAGCCTACTATAAACTAAGGAATGGGGGGGGGGGGGGGGGGGGGGGGGCTATTCAGTAATTAGTTAATTACCAATCATTTCTCTCAAATCTGTTTTTCATTAGCCCCCCGCCCCCCTCCCCCCCCCCCCGATTATTTTTCTCCATAAAACTGTATTCGAAATAGATTTACTTAATGTGAGTTTTTATTGAACTATTCGATTCTATAATTTACCAGCATCTAAAACAAGAGAAACTAACGTTTTTACCATTAGTCACCCCTCAAATAGCCCCATTTACACCACCAGGTTTAATTATGTTTGTACTACCAATTTCTAAGCCACGTCTTAAAAACAAAACGCAACAAGTTTTTTAATCAAAAATAGCCCTAAAATGAAGTTATTTTTGCAAAAAAAATGCAAAATTTTTCGAGCGCTGGGGGCTCCGCCCCCAGACCCCCCAAAACAGCCCCCACCCATTGCGAATTTTCTGGCAACGCGCCCTTTATCCTGGTGTGGTTTTACTCAGCTTAATCCTGCTGAAAAACCTCTTGCAAACAAAAGCACTGCTTATTAAGTCAATTTAGTGACTCAGTTGCTTGAAAAAACTAGACTATTTAGTATAGGCCTGTTTAATTTTACACTTCTTTGTCTTCATTTATTTTGCTGCAGCTGTTCTAGTTCTTCAAATTAAGTGTGATGTCATAAACTCCTTTCTTCGCAAGCATTTCTCTGACAATTGATACCAAAAACTGCTGTTTTGACTTAAAACAAATTGGTGGTCAACCATAAACAATTTAAACATGTAAGAGTTTAACACAATTTCATCTAATTTAGTCCAATAGACAACCCACTCAAACTTCAAAAAAGTATGGGTAAAAACATTACTTGTGAAGAACCTAAATATGTTATATCATCAATAGTTTATTACTATTATTACAGTATTTTCACTTAAAATTTGTTTAAACTTAAAAGCTGTAAGAATGGAATCCAAGAAGACTAGATCAATGAGAGCCATACATGGTCCTTGGCAATGCTGTCACAGAAGAAGATGGAGCAATGACAGGAGTGTGACTTCCGACTTGCCATTATGTTTCTTCGATGTATGATGTGGCACTACCAAAAGGAAATACGCGAAGGCAAGTAAAACACAAGCACTAAAATGGAAAATCTGCCCAGCATCGTTTCTGAGCCAGTTGAAAAAGATTCTATGCTAAAGCATAGCCTATACGTTCTGAGCCAGTTGAAAAGATTCTATGCTAAAGCATAGCCTATATCGCTCTGCTTTCAAACCATCAGTGCTCTAAGTTGATACTTGACCTTCTCAGTGACAATAACAAATTGCAAAAAATACCTGTGTCTAGTCGAAATTCTCGTAACAGTTTGGCTAAGCTGAAATCCATGAATGAACGTCTCAATAAGACTTTTGGTGCATGGAAAAAAGATGCATTGGCAATGATTAAAAATAAAGATCAATATTTTTGGAGTCAATAAAATCCGGTTGAGCATCTTCTTTTGAGGGTGTTGACCAAAAGAAAGCCGATAAAGGTCGAAAAAAAGCAAAACGTTTCCAAGAAGAAACTTCCAGGCAAGAACATCATGAAACAACCGAGGAGCAAGTGGTGAAAAGTCATGTGTAGTCTCATAACAGTGCATTGTCAGACAGCTTGGAAAAAAGTGAAAACGCGATTCCAGAGCATCAGAAAAAGCGCAGTCACCACCAGTGGTGCCGATCTTTGTTGAGCATTGGGGGGGATAATTTGCAATTTTACCCCAATTTTGCCCTATTTTCAACGATTTTGTTCAGGTGTGGAAATTTAGTGAAGACCAAAAGAAAAATGCAAACAGAACACTTTTTCTCCCCGAACTCAGGTGAAGACCAAAAAAAAAGGTCTTCCGCAAGAATGGAACACTTTTTTTCCCCAAATTTTTGCTCAGCTGTACACCCATTCAAATTATTGGGGTGGATGCAGAAGGGGACCATTCTTAAACTATTGGGGGAATACAGCCAAATTATTGGGGGGATATATCCCCCCATCCCCCCCCGGGTTTCGGCACCACTGGTCACCACGCATCAACATATTATGCTTGCACAAGTGCATTTATTCCCCATGATATTCTAAAGCGACCTTCAGTTGTGTCTGTAGCCGCTCGACTGAACATCACTCCTTTACAGCAAACTGCACTTACCAAAGCTGTAATTGAAGAGGCAGGGGATGATCCACGTCATGTGGCCAAGTCGCACTCAATTGGCAATAAGGCTCGACAATCAACAGCAAAAGTTATTTTAATCGTTTTGCGTGCATCTGGCCTAAAGGCTACCAGCTCGGAAGCCTAGGGAAGAGCCACCAGAACGGCGACTACTTAAAAGAAGCAATGCGAAAAATTGTCTTCCCACAGGAATCGAACCTGCAGCCTTTGGATTACCGGTCCACTGCTCTACCACTTGACCTAGAGAAGACGCCTCCTCGCATGCATAATTTTGGCTATTTAAACCCAGCAACTTGCTTGTTGTATGATTGTAATAATAAGTCAATTAAGATGTTTTTTGACGTTTGCAGGCCAGAGTTTTAATATTTTAATCGTTTTGCGTGCATCTGGCCTAAAGGCTACCAGCTCGGAAGCCTAGGGAAGAGCCACCAGAACGGCGACTACTTAAAAGAAGCAATGCGAAAAATTGTCTTCCCACAGGAATCGAACCTGCAGCCTTTGGATTACCGGTCCACTGCTCTACCACGTTTGGCTGCAGGTTCGATTCCTGTGGGAAGACAATTTTTCGCATTGCTTCTTTTAAGTAGTCGCCGTTCTGGTGGCTCTTCCCTAGGCTTCCGAGCTGGTAGCCTTTAGGCCAGATGCACGCAAAACGATTAAAATATTAAAACTCTGGCCTGCAAACGTCAAAAAACATCTTAATTGACTTATTATTACAATCATACAACAAGCAAAAGTTATTGCCAACAATGTTCAAAAAAATAGATTTCCAAAACAGCTGCAACACTTCATTAGGATGGCAAGCAGGTGCAAACTCTTGCGAACATGAATGTGAAAGAGTAAAGGTTGCCAGTGCTGGTTGGAAATGCTACCGATGTAAAGCTATTGGGAGTAGCATAGTATAATACTAGAAGCGATTTGTCATCAGGAGACATCATTGCTGAACATACAGTAGCCTACTTGGAATCTTTTGGAGCCATGGAATTGAAAAACTGAACATGTGACTCTGATATTGTTTTTAATTGTGATAAAAAAATGATCAATTGCTATGGATGGTAATTCAGTCTTTTATTCTTGGACTCCAAATACTAAGTACTTTGTTCTTCCTTTTAAGTTCAAGTTTTAGTAAAAATCAGAGGTGGAGTCCTCGAGGACGTCCTTGGCCTCGAGGACGTCCTCGAGGACACATTTTGAAGTCCTTGGCCTTGGCCTTGGCCTCGAAGGTCAAGTCCTTGGCCTTGGCCTTGGCCTCGAAGCCTTAGGTCCTCGAAAATTGCCCTGTCCTCGGCTCGAGGACAGCACTATTTTTGAACCGTTGAAATTTTGTTGAAAACGCCAGAAACCTCGCAGAAAATTTGTAAATACCTTTTTTTATTTTGCACAATTGGAGCGTAGGCTTAGCCAAGCGGGCCTCCCCCCCAATTGAAATTTCATCAATGACAAAAATGTGACAAAAAAGCCTATTGTTTCTTCAGTTTCAGTTTCTTTTTAGCGTTTTTCGTTTACACCAGTAGCAAACAACAATACTGAAGACCAAGGGCCCCGAGACCGCCTAAAATCAATTTTTGCCAGCCAATTTAAACGTAAACCTGGAAGAAATGGATAGTTTTCATCCTAAAAGTTGCTATCTCAGAATCACATCTAGCCTTTTTGTGAACGTAATGCATTAACCAAGGCCGGATTTACCACATTATGGCGCAGTACCAGCTAAGGGCTCTGCGCTCAAATCTTAAGACTTTTTATGGTCTTCAACTACATTTGGCTGAAAGATGTTGCGAAAATCTCCAAAGTGCCAGGGGCCCAGCGCGATGGAAATCCGGATCGGCAATAACATGGCCAGTAGCGTAGCCGGAGGGCTATATCCTCCCCATTGGCCTGTTAACCAAAAAGCAGAATAAGAAAAACACCACGTTTTTAGCTCTTCTGAGACTGTCTTTTGCGCTGGAATTGACTAAAAAGTGATTTAAGGCATTTTTTGAAACATACAGTCAGAGGGGGGGCTAATTTGTCAAAAATTAAAGTCACCAATCAATGAAAACTTTAGAAAATACCCAAAAATAAGCAATCAAATTTGATCGCTAGTGTAAAAACGCCAAACATAGGTTTTATCAACAAATATATTATAAAATCTTATATATTATATATATTACAGCAGGAATAAAGATGGGGGGTGGCTACTCAGTGTTATTTATTTGCCAATCACTTCTCTCAAATATCTTTCCATTAGCCCCCCCCCCCCGAATATTTTTCTTTGTAAAATACAGACGAAACAGATTACTTCGTGTGAGTTTTGTTTAATAATAGGATTTTATAATTTACCTGCATGTAAACAAGAGAACTGCAATGTTATCATTAGCCACTTCCCTCATAGCCCGATAATGCAACCAGTTGAATCATGTTGCGCTGGCAATTTCTATGCTACGTTTTAACAGCATTATTTTTTATTAAAATAGCTCTAAAATTAAGTTATATTTGCAAAAAATGCAAAATTTGCGAGCGCTGGGGGCTCCGCCCCCAAACCCCCGTGCCTCCGGCGGCTGGGGGCTTTGCTCCTAGACCCAAAAACAGCCCCCCCCATTGCGAATTTCTGGCTGCGCGCCTGACACATGGTTAGTAAGCGAAACTACCCATCTATTGCACTATTTTTCAATAACAATTCATAAATTCACTTCCACCTCGCCAGTTTTTACGCACAAAATACTTTTTAAAAAAATTAGCCATGGAAAATGCTGATTGAACAAATCGTTGAACTTCAGTAAAGGGAGCCTGGGCCGCCTGGCCTAACATGCACTTCTATAACTGGCTATTTTCATGACAAAACAAAAATCTCTAAGGAAAATCTTCAAGTGGGTTTTCATTTACTGCTAAAATATTGCACGAGTCAATGCACTTTACTTCCCCCTACCTGGAGCAAATCACGTACAATTAAACTTTAACTCCAAAATGCAAGATGTTAAACGTGTTTTGAACTTAAATTGCAACTAGAAGGAGGATTAAACAATTCAATTTTTTTAATTGGCTTTCAAATGTCAAAAATTTAGTGCTTTAAAATGATTCTAAACATGTGCAAAGTGTGATTCAATGGCATTAAAATAGCTTTTTTTACCAAAAAATTACAAAAAATTGCCCAACAGCTAGGGGCTTCGCCCCCAGACCTCCGTCTGCGATACGTTTTAGTTACACTGGCTTTCTCAAAACGTCTCCAAAGTTACGTATTTGCACTTTTCAACTATATTAGTTGAGGCTCTCTCCCTTTGCAAAATCCTGGTTAAGTGAAAAGCAGGCAAATTTTTGATGACGTCATTGCATGTGATTTGTGGTTTAGGCCTCCCCAATCAAAAGTTCTGGCTACGCCTTTAAATCGGAGATTGTCTGGAAAACTTTTTTGAAGACCTTTTTTTTTGGAGAACACTTGCGACTGTGTCCTTGGTCCTTGGCCTTGGCCTCGAGCATTCCTGTCCTTGGCCTCGACAGGTTCTGTCCTCGGAAAGGCTGTCCTTGGCCTTGGCCTCGGATTTTTTTTGTGTCCTTGGCCTTGGCCTTGGCCTCGAGCCTTGTGTCCTCGACTCCACCTCTGGTAAAAATGCACAATTTAAGTACTAAGTAATGTTGAAGAAGGAATTTGTAGTGTTTTACTGCCAATATGAAATTCTTTTATCGAGTCCTTCAATTTGACACCAGACATGACTCCGTTTGAATGAAATACTCGTACAATAAATTTTAAAATTTTATATTAAGCGTTTACCCTAAAATGACTACAAAAATACAAAAGTGGCCGGTGGCCCCCCAAAACCACCTCCAATTTTATTGATTTTTTGCAGGCATGCTTCTATTAAGAAGTCAAACGTTTGAAAGAATAGACATCAAAATATAACAAGTTTTCAAAAATTAAGGGGCGTTTGATGCACCCTACTATACGGGAACCGGGTTTAGTTTGTTCTTTTTCGGTAAAAAACTGTATTTGCCAAATATCTCGGAGAAAAATTAAACTTTACAGGTTGCACATGAACAGCAAAAATTTAAGATTATTCGTATGCTACAGTATATATACTGTAATTATACACTATATTTTTTTGTATGTCTTCTCCTTTAGCGGGAAGTTTTATGCCGAACAATATTATTGTGTTATATACTCAGATTTTTGTATAGTTATTAAATTTGCTAAGATATTTAGAGAATTTGCAGGGCTACAACAAGTAACAAAAAATTTGGCTTGAAAAATTTGTTTGATGGGGACAGCTGAATGTTTTACGACTCCATGAAAAACATACCAAAATTTTCTTTTGGGTCAAAAGTGAAATGTTAGAGAATAGAATCCATGAGAACAGTGGATATAAAAGTTGCAAATGGCAAGTCTAAAATAATAAACTGAGCGTAGAAAAATGCTACAGGAAGACGCAGAAAACATGCAAAAAAGAGGTTTTCAAATCTTTTGCCAGCACTATTTAATTGGATTCATTGACTAGCAGTCGAGTAGTTCTGTACAAATGTTTCTTCTGGATTGCCCATACAGAAAACGGCAAAAAAAGTAACCAAAACCATAATCAAATCTTCTTTGACAGCAAGGTGGTATTCGTGCTCATAGAAGCTTAAAGCACACTTGAAAAAATTGTTCAGCAACCGAAAATACATCCTCGAAGCATTCTCAAAGAATTTAAAAAATCATAAGAAAATGATAGCCAGTATTATTCTGATCATATTTTACTCCAAAAAAGGTTTCGATGTATAACTTGAACCACTTTCAATCTTATTTCGATTTAATCTCACATGTCGATCGCCTGCCTATCATCGCCTCTCGCATCTGCATAAAACATCTACTAAAGAATGCCAAAATTCCTAATGAGACCAGTTAATCTCAAGCAAATGTCATCGTTTAAGCAATAGAAGAATGGGGATTGACTGAGAAAGATTTTGCTACAGCAGTGTATGTTTTTTACGTGATAGTCTCAAATATTGAAAGTAAGAATCTGGTGCTTGCTTCTCCATTAAAGCAAAACTTGAGCAAAATCAAAAACTGGAAAGGGATACCAGACCCTCAAATTTTGGTGGTGATATACCTATTTTAAAGGATCGATCACTTGACTACCCCCAAACGTAGATTGAGAAGCCAGATTTCTGACACCCTTTCTTTTTAAAATTTGAAACAAGACCAAAGCCCATATTTTGCAATCGTCATCGTACGCTGTATTAGAGTTTGATCAGAGATTCTTTTAAGTTTTTATACGACACATGAGCAATAAGCATATTATAAATCTCTGTGCTGCATGATATACTGATTATTGCAAGCATAGACCAAAGCATCATTTTGAACTTCCGAAACATCAAAAATATCTTGGTCTTGCAAAAAATGTAGCGAAATCACATTAACAAGAGAATTAAGGCAACCGTAATGAAAAAAAATTCGCTAGTCGGTCCTGGTACACGTCTGTGAAATTGTGGCTAAGACTTTTTTGAACCAGAGGTGCCTGATGACATGAAGTGACGAATGTTTGCAGCTCTTTACAAAGATGAAAACTTTCCCTAGAGTGTGATTAAGAAACAACAATTGGAAAAACTGCTTTGCTGATTAAACACAATTAATAGGCTTTTTCCTAAAAATGAAAATGGATCAAGTCTATCAATTGACTTTGATTCATGGAGTGAACTATCAAGATTACTGATGACAGCTAAAAAGTTGATTCAAGAAACCCAAGTCCCGAATGCCACTTCGGAGCGTGGTGTGGCATTAGCATTTATGTAGGAATATGTCTGGCTAGTTGAAAAATGTGATGATGATCAGCTGCAATTCTCAGAGATGGACACAGCCGCGCTACTAGCGCCGCTACTTTTTTGGTAGCGGTAGCGGCAGCGCCGCTGCTTTTTCTCGTCACCAGCGAAAAGCGGCAGCGCCGCTATTTTTTCAGCCAAAAAAGCGGCAGCGCTTCAGCGCTTTTTTTTTGAGCAAATTTTCTGCGCTACTGCTAATATACTCCTTCCAAGACTTTTTTCAATTTAAATTTTTACACTTTACCGTTTGGAGTCTTTACCGATTTTTTTTTTCGCTCCGCTCTTGCTACCACATTATTTTAGTTTAGTAGAACAAACAATGCTACCTTAGTGACGTTTTGTCGTTGCAAGTTTTGTCGAACGAGGTCCTATTTTTTCTGAACCAAGATTCAACGAATAATGTGATCTGATGGAGGGCGAAATTAAACTCTGTGTGTAAATTAACATACAATAACAACCTAATCAATGCGTTGGTAAAATTTATCAATTGTCATCGTTTTGAGAGAATTGCAAGCAACTAAAACTCCACATAGAACAAGACCAGTCATTTCTTTATAAAAGCAAGTAGTAAGTACTAATGCTCCTTGACAGTCGGTTTTTGACAATCCCTTCTTATGGTCCTACAACAGGCCCAAGAGCTTTTTCTGGTACTATCGGCAAAGCACTGCAGACTTGCGACAAAAATCCAGTTGTTCGTTTTGAGCCAATTGAAGTTAGAGATGCATTACGTTCCATGTTAATGACTTGAGCACCGCCCAAAAATATCTG
This sequence comes from Trididemnum nubilum, assembly GCA_963965965.1. Taxonomy (NCBI): domain Eukaryota; kingdom Metazoa; phylum Chordata; class Ascidiacea; order Aplousobranchia; family Didemnidae; genus Trididemnum; species Trididemnum nubilum. The sequence continues at coordinate 23,995,064 of OZ014489.1, read as the reverse complement.
TTGGAGTCTGTCTTGCAGTAACTTCTGGCCAGTTTCACAATGATTTAGAGAATAAAAACCCTGGAAACATATGTCAATCTCGGTGATTGACTTTAGCTAATCGTGTTTTGAGGCTGTATGCAAGCATCTCTACACCTGAAAATTTGAAAACCTTGGCCAATTTTATTGTCAACGTTTACGTACCAACGTGGTTTGATATAAAATGTCAATCAAAATGCATAAATGGCCCAATACATTTGTGGAACATGATTAGGAGGATGCAACATCTTTCAGAAACTTTGCAAAAAGAAGTGCTGGAATCAGTGGTAAAAAGAGGCGCTTATTACGCATACCAAGAGAAGGTGCTTATTGCCATGATTAACGATAATAAGGTGACTATACGTGAAGGAGGATTTCGGCAAATTTTGAAAGCAAGGCAAGAGTTTGAAAAAACATCAAGACATCCATCAATCATTCGGCAATTCAAAGTAATAGAAATCAATATCAAGGCTGAAAACTACACTGAGCTCCTTCACTGGGAAAGTGATCATCAACGAACGGAGCCGCCAATCACAATAGCCGTTTCAAAAGAAAAGTTATTTGCGTGCATTAAACATAAAAAAGTTGGGTGAAAAATTGTTTGATTTTCCATGCCACACTCAAGCATTTGAACGGTGCATCAAACTAGTCACTGAAGCATCTCTTAAAGTGCATGGGAAAGACAGCCAAGATGGTTTTATACGGGCAACAAATGAATCACGTCGAAAAACGCCACAACTTGAGTCAAAGAAAGACTTGATTTAATGTGATCTACTGCTTTAATGGAACTGTTTTGAATCCTGCTATAAAACTGTTATGATTTTTTTGTTTTTGTTTTATAGCTTACAATCCTATGTCCAGAGCTGCCGTTGAGGGTAGGCTCGGTAGGCTAAGCCTATATCCACTTTTTCTGCCAGATAGGCCTGGGTAGCGTCCTACCCAAAATACGCGGATCGCCAGGAAAATGCACCAAAAGGCAAAAATGGAATAACTGCAATCAAAATGGGTGAATACCTTTTTTTATGGTCTTTACTTTAATTCGGCTTGAAAACCATACTTAAGATCTGAAAACTGCAACCAAATTGAGTAAAGAAAACCATTTCTTTTTTTGGTCTTCACCTTCATTTGACGGCAAGAAGTAACATTCTCTGGCCGGTTTCTGTGAAAGCCTATCTACTGGTTTTTAGTCGGGCCTATCCTCTTTTTTCATGACTCACCTGCATCATTTCTAATTGCTGAGGCCTACCCACTTTTTCGTTTAGAACGGCAGCACTGCCTGTCTGCGTAAAATTGGCTTGACAAAGTTACATACTACTAGCGGCGAGACCTAGCTTTCACCCTTTTCGTGTTTTTAACTCTTCCTTGGGCCTTGGCTACTATTTTTACAGTTAATAAAGTTATTCGGCTCTTACAAATTTACCGCTTTGCCATCTTCATGATGCTGAATTTAGTGTATATACTGATATCAAGCTCGTCATATTCTCATATGGACGAAACTTATGTGGCAATGTTTAAGCGCAATGGCATATCACTGAAAATGATTTTCTGCTTTTTTTTAATGTATTTAGTTTTAATGTACTTTTTCAACCCTATTAAATGTCATAAAATTGTTTACATATTTGTAATTAATGCAGCTCTCACACTTTGGCGAATTCGACTGCGACTCCAATGCAAATCAATTCGCAGCGCAGTCTCAGCGCATTCGCAACGCATTCGCAACGCATTCGCAGCGCAGTCTCCGCGCAGTCTCTGTAGAGTCACAGAACATGGCGAATATCCTCTGCGAATGCGGTGCGAATTGATTTCTACTAATGTAGAAGAAAAAAAATTATTCATTTTCATGATAAGAAAGCAGGTAAAATTAAAGAAAAAAACTTTATTCAGAAGATTAATTAAGCTTAATACTTCTGATGAAGATATAAATTTTAGGGAAAGCTTTAATTTAGCAGCAAACAAAAAGCACGAAGGTTGTCCGAAAAATCAAAATCTAAACGAAAAATGACTAAAACCGGTTAGTCGTCGCGACATAGCTGCGATGTATTACGGCATACCTGAGCGGTAACGCGGTATTTTTCAATGGTACCGTTGGTTCATTACCGCGATACTTAACCATTTAAAGGGGCTACTGGTTCTATATAAAAATGGAAAAATTTTATTTAAACCAATGTGAAAAATAAATGTTTTGAATAAACATTGTAATTTATGGGTAAATTTCAACATCTACGCTCGTGAAAATCCAATAAAATCTTTTAAAACTTTAAACAGCAAAATTTTGAACTAAATATAAACCAATCAATTTGTTCCTCTTTTTTCAACGTTTATTGTCGTAACTTAATTTCAAAATCACAAAAGCAATAAAGTGGTGAATAACCTTCGAATTACGGTAGCTTTATTGTTGCGTATTACTATCATTTTTACTTTTGTTCAAGTCTTTATTATTTCGTATTATTTCTGTGATTGAAGAGAATATATGCTCTGCAAATGGGCCCAGTTTTCGTTAAACAAATTGCCCTCAAAGTCAATTTTACTAAAATATGCAACTTTAATGTCGCTTGACACTGCTGTTACTTTAATGTTCATTTTGTTGCAAGCATAAAACTTAAATATATCCAGCTTTTGAGCACAAAAACTGGACTAAGGAATAGTTTTGCCGAAAATAAAATAGCCAAAGCTGTATAAAACGTTTTATTTGAGAGACGTTTTGACTGAGTCATAAATTATCAATTTGCAAATAACACGCGAAAGGATTAGATGCCCTGCAAAATGCAAGTTTAACAAAAAAGCAAAATAAATCGGAAATTAACTAACTGTTGCTCTACGGTATAAGGCATTATTGCTTTCAAAAACCAGCTCAAGCAAAACGGGTAAGCTAATAATTTTAGAACTACATTGCAACACCACTGCTTTTATCATACTACTCGGCTATTAACAGCTGTAGGCAAACTGAGTGTTGTAATTGAATTAGAACATTTTCAGCGTTATATTGAGCGCCTTTATTAAAAAACTAAAAACATGGCAAATGAATAAAGTAATAATCAGTGCACTGTCAAACTAAATTCAAAATAGCAACAACATTTTACGAACATAAAGTTTGGATTTCGAACTGCATCCGTCTAGACTGGCATTTTACGGCTCAGGCAATTCCTAGTAATAAAATAAATTAAATTAGAAGTTCAATTAAGTATAATTAAAATATAAAGCTAGCCTAGCTTGTAGTAGCCTTGTAATAATATAACGGAGTGGTGTTTTTGCATTGTGTTGCAATATGGTTACTGAAAGTAACCTTTCTACTGAAACTATAGATTTTATAATTGCACTATTACAAATCTTATCAAACGACACTCATTCATTCAATCTAAAATTATCCACATCCTGATGCCGTCAACTACAATCTACGTTTGATTGAAGACAAAGCGAAAGACAAGCCAGCACTACAAAACCCCAAGCAGTCACCCATCAGTTGAAATGAATCCCAGCAATCAGTTATCTAGCGTATCACCTGCACTATATTGTCTGTCTACTGACTGTACTGCCAAAATCAAACAGTGGCCCCCAATTTCAAACACACTATCTGATCCAAACATAGCCCCATATTAACGTAGACATAGTAGCTGACATTTACGTTGTCAACCGCACCATTTTTGAACTTTTAAAAGAAAATTTAAAAGCAAATTCCGAAATTACTAAAATTAGTAAAAGTTTCAAAATCATAAAAAATATTGACTACGACTAATAAAAACCCAAGTTTTTGTGCTATCCAACTCCGAATTATCATTTTGATAAAAAGTTTTCCAATTTAATTGATTTTAATCTAAGTTACTTCATCAATTTTCATCCATATTTTAATAGCTATGTTAGCTTCAGGCAAGAATATTTTAGTTTTGAACCCTACTTTTACCTAATAGCTAACAATCTAGGAATTATTTGTTTTACCATTACCTTTCCACCACTCATTATTTCGCAAATTAAGATTTATTACAAAACAATCAACTACGTCATTTCCGTTATACCTAATATGATTCGCAGCGCAGCGCAGTCTCCGTGTATTCGCCAGAGTCGTACTGCAGTCTCCGTGGGTTCGCAACGCAGTCTCCGTCAATTTGATGGCGAATGCACTGCGAACCCACGGAGACTGCAGTACGACTCCACGGAAACTGCGCTGAGAATTGAAAAATTTTTGAACCGGTTGAAAAATTTTTGCTCGTTTTCGACTTCACTACGAATGCGCTGAGACTCACGGCGAATGCACTGAGAATGCGCTGAGACTGCGTGGAGACTCTGAAAACTGAAAAATGTTCAATTTGCAGTGGAGTCGCAGTCAAATTCGCCAAAGGGTGAGAGCAGCATAAAAGATTACATTTCGCATTTTTTTTTCAAAAATGAAAAATATCAGTTGCCCTGTAATAATTTATAACATTATTCGATTGAGCTTAAATTTTACCAGAGGTGTTTTTAACTAAAAATGCTACTTTTCCGCACTATTAAAGTTTGCTAGGAAAAAAAATTTTTTTTTTGGCAAATTTGACCCTCCCTAATAAGCAATCTGTGTCCAGGACCTACGACGAGAGGGTTCAGGGGGGTACATCGTACCCGAGCCTAGGGGGCCACCGGCTCAGTATAATCCTAAAAGTACACGCGATATGGGTTCTGTAAAACGTCTCAATGAGGTAGTGATACACTTAGTTTTTTATGTTGGCCTTTATATTAGAACAAACCTAGCCAAGTTCCGGCAAAAACCTTTTTTTTGGTCTTCACCTAATTTCCGGCGAAACACAATCGTAATTATTAGTCTTCGTACCACCTAAAAAGAACTTTCTCTGAGGCCCTGTCTATATCTGTCAATACCAACACAGAGCACTATTTTTTGGATTCTATTTGCAAATCTTTGTCATGCTGAACCACTTCAAAAGAAATACTGCTTGGCCCCACAGGGAAATAAGCGTTATATTTTCCCAAAAAGCTCAACAAGGAATTGTCAGTTAGGCAACCGAACCGAGAACCAGCTACCTTTCAATTACTAACCTCACGCTCTACCTCTGAACCTACCGCTGTCGCTGATTGAAAAAGCAGCTCGGTGATGTAATGCCATCAAGTAAAATAAAAGTAAAATCTTTATATAGTTTATGTCGCCGAAGCTCACCAGAATTAGCATTAAAAAAACGATTAATAAGACTAACTTACAGTAAAATGGCTTACAGGTATAATAGGCTTCAAAATGTTTCGTTTGAATTAAAAGCATCTTTTTTCTGAGCAGTAGTACGGGACGGCGTGAAAAGCTTTAACAAAAAAAACAAAACAGAGCCAATACAAAATGAAGTGTTCCATATTTTTAATACGAGAAGTTTCGACTTGAATTGAGGTTATTTTCAATCATTAAAATAGAGTGATTTTTTTACGGTTTTGGTCAAAAGTTTATAACACCGAACAAAACGCAGTTTTAAAAATCTATCCATGAAAAACGTGAATTGAAAAACTTTTTTGCTTTCTTCAACCGTAATTTGACCACAAAATGTGCCTTCCCACAGCGTAAGTCAAATATCTAAATCGCAAAAGTTTTTTGCATTTTTGGAATTTTTTTAAATTATGTACAGTATTTTGCTAAAAACTATGGTAAAATTAGAAATATTAATTTTAGATAGCAGCCTAACTTGCATTCGAAAAAGCTCTTTAAACTCTAAATATCGTACGTATTGAAAAGTGGAAGATGTCTGCTTAAAAGTACACGGTAACTTTAACAAATTTGTCAAACTAAAACAAACAAAAACCAACAAAAGATCAAAAAAAAGAAGACAAAATGCATAAAAATAATTGACAGCAAAAAAGAAAAAATACTACGACAGGATGTTGGAGTGTTGGACTTTCTCCATTGCGCTGGTTGGAGACGTTGAAGTGCCGTCGCCAGCGTAAAGGGAGGGGGATAAATTAATGTAGCGTCATACTCCAACGTAGCCACAAGTTAAAGTTTAATTGCATCAATTGGTTATGAAGTCAAGCTGGAGATTAGCTCGTAGATCGTTCAACCGATTCAGTCAACCGTATTGTGACGATGTATTTGGACCCGGATGTTACAAAACTTTGAATAATTTTTAAAACAAGCTCTAACATCTGGGTCCAAAGGATTCATCCCAATGCGGTCGACCGACTTGGTTAAAAAACCTATCGAGCAGCTCTCCGGGATGACTTATTAACTAATTGATCCGATTAAACTGTCACTTGTGGCTGCGTTGGAGCAGACGCTACAGAACTAAGATCCAAATTATAAGTTTGACAACTTTGGCAAGAAGAAAAGTGTTGGGTTTTAGCACTTTTGGTTGAGTTGGAGTCATATATGAGACTGTTTCTAAATTTTCAATGAACGTGTCCAAATCAACATATTCTTTGTCACCAGGTGTGATGTAGATCTGTATTCTATTGTTTGCTGGTGTCAAGGCTAATTTCAAATATAAAAAACTTAAAAACAGCCAACGTTTCAACAGTAAACTGACTGCTTTCATCAGGGCTAAAAGGTCTAAAATGAGTTAAAAACAAATGGAAACATAGCAATCAACAAATGACGTAATCACGTGTCACAAGAATGAGCAATAACACTGTGTAAAAAAGCAGGTGAATGAACGAATTATAGGACCAAACCGGTATCTAAAATACTATGATAACAATTTCAATGAGTGAGCAAATGGAAACAAACATGAAAACTGTTGGTTCTAAAACTCACAAAGATCAATTTTTTACAAACGAAATGATGTATTAGTTTTCCAATTTAAAGTACGTAGATGGCAATGAAATAGATTTTCTATCATTCATTGTATTTGGAACATTGCTAATAAAAAATGATTCAATAAATCGGCGTTTTCTATAATCAGTTTCAAATTCTAAAATTTTGCCATTGTTCCAATCTATATCGTGGTGCAAGTTAATGGCGGGTTTGCAAAGTGCTGTGGTGTTATCTTTGATATTTGCGGGTTTTGACGGAGCGTTTCTGATATCTCTAATATGTTCTTTCTTTCTGGTTTCGAATGATCGTTTAGTTTCTACGTAAACCATATTACAGTCTTTGCATGGAATTTGGTAGATTGCGCCTTGCCGTTTATTGTATCGAATTTTGTCCTTGTGAGATGAAAGGATCTGTCCCAATTTAGTTCCTGGTTTCATGATTGTTTTCACGCCATGTGGAATCAAACTTCGTCTAATTTTTTCTGACAAGCCAGGAAAATGTGGTGAACCAGTTTGTACCGCAATTACATTAAGAGGATAAAATATCTCCAACAACGACTCATCGACTGAAAAGTTCAGACGCAAGCTCTCCTAGACTTTATGGTTTGCCGAAAATCCACAAACCAAACATTCCATTAAGACCAATAGTTTCCTTTGTAAGGGTCACCAACGAACGCATTATCAAAAGAATTGGCATCCATTTTATCGAAATTAACTGGATTAAGTGAACATCATGTGAAAAACCCTAAAGAATTTGTTAAATCAGTCACTACAATTAAAATTGAGGAAACGGAAATTTTGGTTCCGTTTGACGTGATATCTTTATTTACCAAAATACCAATAGATCTTGCTATAAAGGTAGCCCAGAAAAGACTCCATAAACTTCAGAATCTATACAAATCTGTTTGGAGGCAACTTACATAGGTTTTCGAAAAAAAAACTTTTTAAACAAATTTTCGGTACTGCCATGAGTTTTCAGTCTCAGTTGTTGTGGCTAATTTAGTCATGGAGGATGTGGAGACCAGAGCTATCGAAACCTTTGCTCACTCCCCCAGACTTTGGCTACGCTACGTTGATGACACATTTGTAATTATCGAGAAAAAATTCTTTAATATCTTCTTTGACCACATCAATAATTTGGAACCATTCATTAAATTTACAGTGGAAACCGAAAACAATTATCAATTACCTTTTTTGGATACTCTCGTTCAACGTTCTGAGAATGGCAAATTGAGTTTTTTCATTTTCCGCAAACCTACCCATACAGATTGTTACCTAAATTTTAGATCCGACCACCCTCTGCAACATAAGCAAGCTGTACTTGACACTCTCATGCATCGAGCAGTCACTTTGCCAAGCCATAAACTTGAAAAGCGGAAAGAAATAAAATACACAAAAACGCCCAAAAGAAAAACTCGTATTCTTCGCGGATTCTTTGTTCCCGAAAGAAGACCAAAGCTGAAATTACAGACTCACCTCGCAATAATAAAGGGTATGTCATAATTCCATATTTTCCTGGCTTGTCAGAAAAAATTAGACGAAGTTTGATTCCTCATGGCGTGAAAACAATCATGAAACCAGGAACTAAATTGGGACAGATCCTTTCATCTCACAAGGACAAAATTCGATACAATAAACGGCAAGGCGCAATCTACCAAATTCCATGCAAAGACTGTAATATGGTTTACGTAGAAACTAAACGATCATTCGAAACCAGAAAGAAAGAACATATTAGAGATATCAGAAACGCTCCGTCAAAACCCGCAAATATCAAAGATAACACCACAGCACTTTGCAAACCCGCCATTAACTTGCACCACGATATAGATTGGAACAATGGCAAAATTTTAGAATTTGAAACTGATTATAGAAAACGCCGATTTATTGAATCATTTTTTATTAGCAATGTTCCAAATACAATGAATGATAGAAAATCTATTTCATTGCCATCTACGTACTTTAAATTGAAAAAATAATACATCATTTCGTTTGTAAAAAATTGATCTTTGTGAGTTTTAGAACCAACAGTTTTCATGTTTGTTTCCATTTGCTCACTCATTGAAATTGTTATCACAGTATATTTCAGATACCGGTTTGGTCCTATAATTCGTTCATTCACCTGCTTTTTTACACAGTGTTATTGCTCATTTTTGTGACACGTGATTACGTCATTTGTTGATTGCTATGTTTCCATTTGTTTTTAACTCATTTTAGACCTTTTAGCCCTGATGAAAGCAGTCAGTTTACTGTTGAAACGTTGGCTGTTTTTAAGTTTTTTATATTTGAAATTAGCCTTGACACCAGCAGAACAATAAAATACAGAACTTATCCGATTGCTTGGAAGTCTGGCGTAATTACTTACTTATTCATACCTTCCAAAGTTATTACTCTGACTATTAATTTAAATTTGAAATTACTAAACTACAATGCATTTTCGCTCGAAATTGTAATCTAAATAATTGATTTTTTAATAATTGCTTGAGCAAATTTGAAAACAGCAACAAACCGGACTGTCAAGATCAAGAAGTTAATGGCTGTCTATATCAGTACATACTTTTTGCCTTGCCGTATTTTGGAAAACCATCACGTAAATTTGCGTCTTAACGACGTAAATCCCAATTGCATAAATCCCTTGCTAAAGCAAATATTCAATGTTTGAATTTTTATTTATTACGCCTCGCTTAAAACTAGATCATAATTCAATCTTTAATCCAAAACTCCTGCTGCTTTAAAATCCAAATGTAGTGTATAAATTTACGTGATGTGAACACGACATACATTGGCATGTCAACAAGCCACTTGGTGAGTAGAGCCAAAGAATACTTGCAATACAACTCCAACTCAGCCAAAATTGCCATAAGCTAATACATTTCTTCTTGCCAAAGTTGTCAAAATTATAATTTGCATGTTAGTTCCTTTAAAGATACTAGAAAATGCCAGAATAAATTATTTTTTAATTTTAGAAATCTTTGCATAAAATTTTCCGAAATGCTTCTCCTTACTCTTATAATTTCCAACTATGCCAGTGTGGGCTTGGTGCTTTTGCTAGGTATCATTGGCTATGCTACGTCAAATTGGATACTGGTACAATAACATTATTTTCAGTAAATCTTGAAAATGTGCATCGAGTATATAAATTCTTGTTAACATATTTTTTTTTACGCGTATAACTTGCAGATTTTTTTTCCAGCGCTAGTCTGGTACTGATTATTTTACCGGGCTGAACTTTAAAATTAGTTTAAATTTTATAAATCCAAAATTATACAAAAACTTTTAAATTACTACAAAAAAAGACACTACAAAAATAAATTGTCCATGATTGATATCGCTTTGTGTTGAAAATGATGTGAATAGACAAAAAAAAACAGGATAATCCAGATTTTGATTTGCTGTAAGATTTAAGGAGAAAAAAATATTCGTTTATCCTGTGCCAATAAAACTTTGTTTTGTCAGCTTTAATTTACTTGCAGTATATAAAATAAAAGTTTTTGAAACTTCAGGCCATTATTGCTGTAAACCTTTGCCATTTGTGAGAGTGTGTAAGGTGTCTTCAGATAAAATGGAAACTTTTTACTACATTTGTGAGGAGAGCGAACTTTTTTTTTTGTCATTTTTGATCTGCGTTGACTCGTACTCTAACACTATCAAGCAATATATCTGAGATGAATTTGCAGCACATTACCTGTGTAACATGGGATAAATTAGCGAATTTAATCTTTTCAGTAAACAAAAAATAGTGAACGATTGAGATATTATTTTGTAACTTGCTCATACAAAGCTTTATATAGCCCAATTTTTTAACACGAACCCTGCTGTTACTATATGTGTACAGCAAGAAATTGGTTAGCGTTTAAGTGTAGAAGTAAAAAAAAATATGCAAATAGTTTTAAGTTTTTCAGTTAACGGTTGGAGACTTGGTCATTTATTCCGAAGGAATAATTGCTTCTGCCAGTGCTTCATTTTCTTCTTCCAGATCACGTAATTCAAAAATTTTGAAGTTATTCTGCAAAATGTACGGCTGACGTGCTTTTATTTTTGACATACATTAGATAATAATTACTAATCTAATTTTCTAGCGCCAGGTCTATGGAGAGCATTTGCCTCAGGCCGCCCGAAAAAGTAAATCACTGCCAAAGCATAGGAGTAGCCAGGGGGCCCGCCCCCCCCCAATCGAAATGCCACTAAGGATAAAAAATATGTGACAAAAAAGCCTTATTTCTTAAGTTTCAGTTTCTTTCAGCATTTACACGCGTGCAAACAGTATAATTAACAATAATATTGACGAGCAGAGGGCCGGGGCTTTTACCATATGGCGCAGTGCAAGGGGCCCGCGCTCAGATGGTAAGACTTTTTTTTAGTCTTCGCCTATATTTGGCAGAAAGATGTTGCGTAAATCCCCAAAGTGTCAGGGGTTCCGCCCAATGTAAACCCGGCCCGGGAATAATATGGTTAGTAAGCGTAACCGACTATTGTACCAACCTCGCCAGTTTTTATGCATGAAATACTTAAAAGAAAAATAGCTAGCAAAAATGGTCATTGAACAAATTCTTGAATTTCAATTGAGGGTACTGGGCGTCGTGACTGTATATATGTACTCCTATAACTGATTAATTTCATGACAAACCAGAAATCTCTAAGGAAAATCTTCAAGTGGATTATTATTTACTGCTAAATTGCAGGAGGCAATGCACATTACTTCCCCCTACTTGGACAAAATCACCTACAATTAAAACTTAACACCAAAATACAAGATTTTAAACGTGCTTTGTTCTTAAATTGCAAGTAAAAGGAGGATTGTACAACCTAATTTTTTCAATTGGCATTCAAATGCTAAAAATCTAATGGCTCTGAACACGTGCGAAATGTGATCCAATAGCATCAAAACAGCTTTTTTTCCCGAAAAATTACAAAAACTTGCCCAGAGACTGGGGGGTTTTCCCCAGACCCGCAAAGTCTCCGGTGGCTGGGGGCTTCCCTAGACCTCTGTCTGAGATACGTTTGAGTTACACTATGTTACTCAAGACGTCTCCCAAGTTAGGCATTAGTGTTTTTTAGCCAGCAGTTTAAGCTTGTTTCCTTTAGCAAAGTCTTGGTAAGTGCCCACAGGCCACAGCTTCTGATCTTCCATTCTTTGATATGTTTGCCCTCTACAAAAACTTTCTCTTTTGAAAATTTCCGATGACGTCATTGCATGTGATTTGTGGTTTGGGCCCCCCAATCAAAAATCCTGCCACGCCAATGTGCCAAAGAGCCATAAACTGCGAAAAAAAAATTATTAAAAATCATTACTTTTTTTTGAACATATTAAAAGTTTTGCTAGAATTCGTCCCAGCATCTTCTCGTGGATCAAAAATAAATTTGGTGTTACAGTGAACTTTAAAGCTGAAAAAGCAATGCTTAATAATGATAGTACGCTCTTACGAAATATGTTTTTTAGCTTATTTTCAATTTTTAAATAATTCCTGATAATACAGCATTATTATCAAAGTTTTTTATGGTAGGTGGTGACAAATTTGCAACACTTTTAGAAGCTTTAAAACAAAATTATGTCAAGGTATTCACTAGATAGATAATAGAATCTTCATATCTTTCAAACTTTCTGTCTGACATTTGCAAGAAGAACGGTGATAAAGGTGAACCCAGCCAGCTATTTAGTCGTATAGGAAAAAAGACGTTTAGTGATTGGCTGTCAAGAAGCAGCAACAAGAGCTCGTTATTTGGACTATTTTTTAGATTATACTTGAAGTCTTTTTGTCGGTAGAGGACGGTGTGATAAGTTTTAACAAAAGTGGCTTTAGGAGCAGAAAGGCAGAAGGGAGAACAGCCTTGAGCAAGAATAGTTAGTTGTTTTACATAAGGCATTGCAATGGCGTTGATGAAAATTTTTGGATAGGTGGAAGGTAGAATGAAAAACGGCCTTGGCTTGGTCAAGAATTAGTCAATCTTTTTACGTTTTGCAATGACGTTGATGAAAATTTTTGTTGCGATAGATAATGACTATTGCACCGCAAAAGCTTGCTTCACGAAAATCATTACTATTTTTTCATAACAACCGTGATATTATTTATGACAAAATGGTGTTAATCTTTTTCATGAACACCATTGCAAAGCTTCATGCAAAAAGATTGAGTGATCTCTAATTACTCCCAAGGCCGTTTTCCCTTTCATCATGACCTTAATTTCGCTTGTTCTTAGACTTCGTTGCACAATTTGACATCTTGAATGTTATTGCGACCGCATAGTTACTGCACCGTTCAGTTGGTTTGTTTTCCTAACTTCGATCTGTTCGTCTGACTGGATCGAACTGGTTATACTGCGGAGCAAGTTTACTCTATGCGGTATCCTAATCAAGCTTTGTCTTACGCTAGAACTGGAATGGCGTAGCCGATATTATTAATGTCGGACTTGCGACTGAAATTGTCAAAATTGAGCTAAAAATCAGGAGGTCAGTTATGTTGTGTTAGAAGTACAATAGAATACACGAACAACGGTTAGATCAAGAAGAAAGGAGTCAACGCCAAACCAATTTAACGTATTTGTCCCTAAAGTTAGAAACTTGATTGATTTGGCTGTTTTCATCATTTAATTTAAACCACTCCACTGTATTTATTTGCTATCAATACACTATAAGCAAAACATTTGAAACAATTATCTCTTCTACAGCGACATCACTTGTGATCTTGCCGCACGTTGCTGTCGTTTTGGCATTATTTCCAATTGCTTTCGTGCTTGTGATAATAGCACTTATCAGATTTATCCAAGGGCACAGAAGTTTCAAGGCAAATAATACCGACCAAATGTTTTTTCGAAAAGTGACAAAACAAGGCTTAATTCTCCACATTATAGCGGGTAAGTGAAAGTGCACTGCTGGTAAAATATTTAAATTTGAACATCACTATGTAACTTTTTTTTACCTAATGCATTCGAAACAGAGTAATGGTAAACTATACGTAGGTAACCAAAACTTTCTAGGAAGTTTTTGGATAGGGGCTCTTTTTTTCTTCAAACGAGTTAATTTTTTATAAATTTCTGTTACCCAATTTCCTCGATTGCTTCTTTTCTTGCCGCATCATATAAGTGATTGTTTCGATATAGTAGAGATTACAACCAGAAAAAGAACGCTGATATTGCGTTGTAAAATAAATCATAACTTTTGATGTTGGTTTTTAAGCAAAGCGGCCTCCTTGCTGACGCTAGAAAACAGAGTATGTATTTTGAATAATACGAGTACAACCTTAAGAGAACGGAAATACTGCTAGGCACCAAAGTATTAGAGAATAGCATTATTTGATTTTTCTTTTTTAGAGTTTATTGTAATGTAAATATTAAATTGATTGATTTTATAATTATTGTCTGGGCCAGAAATCAATCAGATTTCCCAGTTTTCTGGCCAATTCAAATAAATGTCTTTTTTGCGTGTTATAACATAACTGTTAGTGGAAAAGTAGCATTGTGTTAGTCTCAAAATAATAATTGTAAACCTATTGCACAACAATTATTTGCAGCCTTTCTTCTGCTTACCGCCATGGCGGTATATACTGAGTTTCAAAACCTCATTTTCAATGCCTATGTCCTTGACACCAGTAGCACGAACAATGCCAATCGCAACATGTTTGGATCCAGATTCAAACGTCAAATTGCCCACTTTTCAAATTCGTTCGGGTACGGTTATTCTTTTAATCTGGGATGGACGACATTCGCGTTTGAGCTTATAGTTGTTGGAATCAATATGTGGTTGTTTTGTGGCCCTCTCGGCCTTACCAATGAACAACACTCTTAAAAATATTCTAACAGTTTTAAAAGTAAAGGTAAGTAACTTTGCAGTTTTAGAGGAATATGTAGTATAGGCCTACTAATTGAAACTGTATATTGAAACACACTGAATGCACTAAGCTTTAGCCGCTTCGAGTGTTGAGATACAAAGTTTATCGATATCTTGCTCGATCGTATTGTGACTACTCGCAGTTCCGATACCTCAATTTTCCATTGCAGAAAAAAGTTTTTTTTTTGTACAATGTTTCAATTACGACGTACGCGACGATGGGGGTTGATGCGTGTTATGTTGCAGCAAGAGTAACGATGAGAAACAATGATGAAATCTGTTGTAACCTAGCAAGTATGACTTTTAGTTACTGGAAGTTGGCGCTTGAAGAATTTAATCACTTCCACTGTTGGATGATATTAGACAATTCTTTATCAATTAAAAAAAACTCATTAATTACTTTTTTAATTTTGAAAATAAGAAGTGGGAGCATTTTGTAGTTCTTGCTATCTGTTTATGCAATATTTAAAAAACCGAAAAAAAAGTTTTGTTTCTAACCATCCCGACTTTGATCTGAGAAAAAGTTGATTGAAATATCTCTTAAATTTGAAGATGAAGAGTTTGAGGAAGTTTCTTCACGCACTTATTGTATTGTTCAAACCATTTTATCAAAATTTTTGAAATTTTGGGTTGTTATATGCTATTGTATATTAACTAACGTAATCAGACAACGTCATCATTTCATTACAACTCAGTTATTAAGCATTGTGTGGTTTAATAATAGCTGCTAGTTGCTACTATATATATTTTTTTTTGTGGAATGGTTATATCACCTACAAAATTTACTGTATTTCGAGAAAAACGCTTTTAGGGTTTACGTTTTAGGGAGTTGTCAATAGGTTAGTCTTAGGGTAAGTTTTAAAGTGAGAGTTAAAATAAAAGTGAAACTTTGAGTTGGAAAAAATATTCGAGTTTTCCGATGATAGAGCTTTTTTGTATAAATTTTTTGCGTATTTATTCAAAAAGATTTGTCTCGATTGCCTGTGCCTAAAGCTTGCTTTTTTGTATGAATTAGTGGCGTATTTTTTGCTGTAATTTTTATGTACTGCCAACTATTTGCTTGTGATTTAAATGCCACTGTAATTTTTTTGTTGTTCTTCAAAATGGAGTATGTAGTCATAAGGCGTCGTTTTCAGATAAATTACTTTACTTTTTTTTTTTTTTTTTATAAAAACCAGTATATTTTGGGTTAAGGCATCTGCTTTTAAATTTTCAAGAAATTTTCAGCATCATTTTGCTCTTAATTTATCCTTGATTGGTTGAAAGTTGTATTTTATGATAGGTTATATGATATAGAGTATTGGGCAACAAATCTAAAATGGCAATCCATTATAAAAAGTCAGGGAAACTTACAAATGCATTGTTCGAGCCTATGTTGTAACTTTTTTTTTCATGCCGAGACTAGCATTGTTTTTAATTTGTTCTTAAATTTTGAGCAAAAATGAGATTTGGGTTTTTAAAATTGTTCTTATAGGAAAATTGCAAGTTATCATCACAATAGAAAATGCCACAATCAATTTATTGCATTGCGAATACTAATATTAACACTGCAAAATTGATGATTCATCAGAAAAATGTCTCAAAGCTATTTCAATGCCTTATCATATGATTTGAGCAAATGCCCACCATAGATAGATTCTAGCAGCTGATTGTTTGCTTTAATAACCAATCAGTAGTCGAGTGGATTTATAGCGTTTGCATCAGAAACGGTAAACTCGGATTCAATTCTCGGTCGGGTCTAACCTAAGACTATAAAAGTTGGTATTCACCACTTCCTTGCTTGACTTTCAGCTTTAAAAGGGACAACGTGAAGCCTCCACCGTGTGTGATAAACACGTTGGCAGGTGGCAATTTGACTCGAAGACCGAAAGGTCCCTTCGCTTTCTCCTGGCCAAGACAACTCCACAACTAAACTGTAAATACAATTACAATTTAAGCTGTTTTTGTGTATTATTACAACTGATTTGTATCAGATTTTGAACAATTCTATATTTGGTAATGTACTGTAACTGTGGAGGAAACAACTTGTGTTTTAAAATTTTTTTGCTATTGTTGCTGTGTGCAGCTATGGCCCTTCATCTCCGTGAAAAAGAATACTTGTTTTGTTAATATACAACCATTAAATATACATATGAGTTGATTAATATACATTAAGTTAATATACATTAAGTTGATTGTGAAGGATCTTTAATTCTATAGTGGCGTTTTATCGATGTTTGCAATACTGCAGAGTGTAGCGTCTAACGATCCTGCTGTTTAGTCTGGCCAAAATTTCCCACCCCCGTTCTGCGAATGGTAAGCAGTAGGAAAACCTCTTTCTCAATTCATTTGGTAGCAAGGTTCGTTTTACGGTTTAATTGAAGCTACGACCTACTAATATTTGTTTTCGGTCATCATTTTTTCGAACTTTGAGGCAGTAACACAAATTCTCAAGAACACCAATTTTGAAGTGAAATTTTTCAGTAGGAGTAAACAAAATAACAACGTCACAATTAATTGTTTTCTATTTAGATGCAAGCTGTTGTAAATATTTCAATTTCTGAAATAAAAGTTTTCCATATCGTTGTACGTTTCGAAACTACGAAGTATGACTTTTGAAGTAATTCGTTATTTTCAACCAAAGCTTCGTTATTAATTCTTCCAACTACTTGCAATACTGACGTAAATGTGGCGAAACTCACGAATATCGTACTTTTTAACGTGAAATTTGTCTGTTAACACTAGAAACCCGGAAATTTCTCCCTACCTAGAAGGACGGTAGCGGTCATTTTTGACCGGTTGCCAGTAAATCAGTTTGTAAGCAGTTTTTTTTGTTTAAATTAATTCTCCAATATGCTTTATCATACACATTCATCTTGACGATTGTTAGGTAGCTTAAATAAAGTGTCGGTTTAACGAGGTTTCAAAAAATTAAGGCAAATTCTGGTTAAAAGAGGTATTTAGAAAATCAAAAAAACTAAAATTTTATCACAGAAATTGCCATAAATAAGAAAGCAAAGCTGTTCCTCAGTCATCAATTGCCGGGAAATGATCAGTTTTGCGTGATTTGGAATAACGAGGTTTCATTATTTGATGATAAAACAACTCAAATTAGCATATTTTTTGAATTTTATGCAGCATCATATCATTTTATTGAAACACAACAGAACACTTCTTCAATTTAATTTTTACAATTTTTGCATGTCACGAATGTCACTTATTCAAATGTGTGTTTGCCGCAACAGACTTTTACACAACTTTGCCAACTTGATACCGATTGTTCAATCAAGGATATTGAAAAACACTGCAACAGGCCATCGCCTGCTTGAACTCTTGCACGTGTGATATCTAGCCATTTGATTCAGCACATCAACGCCTACCTTAGATTTCTTGTACAGTAATACTGAACCGTTTCTGGCAGCTTCTTTTTGTGGCTCTCATCAACTTTTACGTGTTTGTGCGTAGAACTCAAGATGCAAACGATTTTCTTTTTTTTAGCCTTGTACACTGTCAAGCTGCAATTAGATGGAGAAGAAAAGATCTCAGAATCGTGCGATAGTTTGTCTTTCATCAAGGACTCCGTGTTCGGCACCTCTCGCTGTTGTTTTCTAATAGTTCCTAAGATGGTTGTTTTCTTTGTCATCAATTCTTCTGCTAACTATAGGCTAGTAAAGTAATTATCAGTGGTCACGTTGTAACCTTTTCCAAAGTACGGTAGTAATAGATTCAAGCAAACATCTCCCGGGAGATCTGTACATCTGCTTCGAGTGGGGTCTTTTCCTAAACATGGTTTTCCATTGCATAAGTATTTTGTCTACGCATCAGCCAATAGCCAAAACTTTATACCAAACTTGTCTGGCTTATTTGCCATGTACTAAATGAAGGGGCATCTAGTTTTGTAAGGAAAAAGTTGTTCGTCAATAGTCAAATCAAAGTTCGGCACGTAATACTTCTTACAGTTTTCTATAAAACTATTCCACACCTCAGAAATCAAGCAAAACTTTTCGGTTTCTCTTCCTTTGTCTTCTCTGGAAGTCATCAAACCTCAAATGTTTCATAATTTTCGCGTATCTGTCACGACTCATGGTATTACGGAAAATCGGTTGTCCCCATTCTTTGCTCCAAAGCTGTTTGATAGATGTATTTCTTCCAACCAACACACCTCAGGCAAGTTGGAGACCAATGAAACTCTCCAGTTTATCCAAGTGCAAATTGAAATAGCTATCATCAATTTTTCCGTGGTTGATTGTGTGCTTTTGAACGCACTTCAGGATATGTTCGTCAACTAACAAGTGAAAAGCACTGTAGGGCTACCGTGCACAATGCACCTGTGGCAATATGATGTTGGACCAGGACGCTCTGAAAACACATTGGCTGCACAAGCTTTTCCTACAGCTGTAGCACCTGTTATATTTTTCCAAATTTTTCCAAAGAGTTCCATTTCGTGCTCTCAACTGACCAGGAATGTCTGGAATAGCAGAGGTGTTATTATTCCTACAGAAGGGGTGTCTAATGCAGCAGTAGATGATGAAGCCAGAATGTCTTCATCGCTGTCTGTATCACTGTCAGATAGTTCACCTGCAGCAACGTAAGAGGGAATAAAATCTTCATCTTGCAGATCAGTTTCTTCCTCTTCATCACACGAATCATCAAGCTGATCTGCTCTGAGCCGTTGTAGCACATGTTGCACAGAATAGTTGTTTCCACAAGCCATAAGAGTGTTTGAAAACAAATGAGCGATAAATGAAAGCTAAACTAGCTACTAAACTCAGCTACGTACAGATATCTGTATAGACTAAGATACATTGGCTAGGAATAATGATATAGCAGTCTTGTACAGCTAAATAAACATGCTAAATATCTGAGCAGTACGTAAATTACTCACCATCTGCATTATGTACAACTGCTTTGTGCTGCTAAGATAATCCTTGCAACTATAAACTACTGAACAGCCAGTAAAATGGAACTGTCTGGAGTTAGACTGTATCAAACAGCAACAAACCTCTTCGTACTTCTCAGAAGTAAATCGTAAATCAGGTCAACTTCTGTCGCATTGTTGCTTGAGACCATTGTTACTATTTTTCTCACGCTTTCGTTCGTACTTGCGAAACAGATAAATCCCTTAGTAAAGGACCGGTCATTTTTGACCGGTTCGGGTTTCTAGGTAGGTGTACAAACTACTCCGTCTACAAAAGGAATAAACAAAAAATTCTTGCAGCTGCTAAAAGTTCATCCAAAGTCAGGAAAAGTCAAGGAGTATGAGAGTGCAAATCGCAACAGCGCGAAAAATATTAAACGTTAAACTTCAAAACCGGTCAAAAATGACCGGTCCGGGCTTCTAGTGTTAAAGCACATCCTTATTTCAGCAATACATTTGAAAATTTTAATTTTATTGGGCGACGTATCTAAAACCTAAAATCTTTTCCATGAAAAGAAGAACGCAACACTTTAAACTAACCCCAACTTCCTTAAACACTAATTGACTCAAAGCAATATTGACAATTGAACATTGAAGCGCTAAAATAAAAAAAAAAAATCAAAACATGCTTCAGCATCTTGACACATTCGAAAAACGCATTTCATGTTTACGTAATTTCACGTTTATAATTAGAATTTCCACACAGGAAAAAAAACTCAAAATTTTTGAAAAAGTTTGTTTTGTTTTAATGAGAAGGGGCGAAGCTCGAAGCGATTCCATCCATGATCTTCAATGCCATTGATCCATCTAGTTCTAGATCTTCCAACTGGTCAAGCTTGTTTGGGAAGTCTTTCCTGAGGCATTCAGGTTACATGGTTAAACCATCTACTGCTGAGATCTTTCAATTCAGAGAAATAGCGGCTTAAAGTTTAGAGATTTTTGAATTTCAGACTTCTCACCTTGTCAAATAATGCAACTCCTTCGATTCTTCGTAAAAACCTCATGTTGGCGTTCTCACTTGTGATCACACTGTTTCAGACATTACCCAAAATTCATACTATAAGTGAGAATGGAGACAAAAACTGTTTTGAAATTGAGAGCTTTGCCTTTTGTGACAATATTCGTTTCATGACAACCGAATATAGTGTCAAACTCGCATTATTGCACTAGACTTGCCAATTCGGATATATAGTTTATCGTCTTGCTTTTCGTCACTCGTGAATGCAAACCCAAGGTACTTGAACTTCGCTATCTGATTCATATACAGTACTTTATTAACCTGAAGTTTTGTACCTGCTTTGTATATTTTAATTAAGGTGAAATTCGTATCTCAAATCACATCCTTATTTTAGCAATACATTTGAATATTTTATATAGGGCGACGCATTTAAAATCAATCTCTTTTCCGTGAAAACAAGAAATAAACGCTTCAAACTTACCCCATCTTCCTTAACTCTAACTGACTCAAAGTAAATTTGCGACTGAACATTGAAGCACAGTTTTAAACGGGCCGACTAGTTCAGGCCCGATCCCGGCCCGAACCCAAAAATTTAAGTCCAAAACCAGCCACAACCCGATAACTAATTTGAAGCCCAAATCACGCCCAAAAAAACCCGAAAGTTAAGTTTGGTCTGAAAAAATTTAGCAATGTGGCCAAGTTATTTTGATTATATTTTTGTGCATCTAAGACAAAAAGTACGTCTCAGGCCCGAATTAAGCCCTAAGTTTTTGTCAACTTTAGGCCCGAACCCGGCCCAAACCCGACCCGAAAAGCCCGACCCGATTTACAACTCTGCATTGAAGCGCCAAAATAGCAACCAAAATTAAAACATGCTACAGCATCTTGACGCCCTCGAAAAGTGCATTCCATGGCTGCTTAAATTAACGCTTAGAATCAAAATTTTCGCAGAGGAAAAAACCCAAAAATTTGAAAAAAGTCTTTTTGTGATTGCTGAGACAGAGATAATACGATTTTAATTACAAACCTGAAAAATTGGTAAGTTATGATGAAAATTCTTTTGTAATTTTAGCTAATTTTTGATTTTGATGAATTTTTTATTCCAATAAGTTGTCGAGTTGATACACGTCTGCTTCTGAAACGATAAACTTGGGTGCAGTTCTCAATCAAGTTTTACGAAAAACTACAATAATAATTGGTATTTACAACTACCCTGCTTGACGTTCAGCAATAAGAAAGTACAGGTAGAAGCCTCCACAGTGTGTGGCAGACAGGTGGGCAAGTGGCAACTTGACTAGAAGACCAAAAGGTCCCTGGGCTGTCTTCTAACCAAAGCAACATTCGTGAATAAAGCTGTAATTACAATTATTGGTTTATTCGGGAGACATTTTAACGAAGGAAGGTTATTGCAGTTTTCAAATAAATCCCTACTTCCTTATTCTCCACTTTTCCAACAAGTTTACAAATTAATACTAGATTAGCTTATTTTATTATCTTGTTGACAATAGCATATAATCTCTGATTAAACCACAGCCAAATCAAGATCGAGTGTAGTAAAGAGAGGGGAAAGTTCAAATTAAGCACAACTCTCACCAAATGAACAAGTGAGCTCATTATGAAAAAATTTTCTTACTTTTCTTAGCTGCGATATCGATTTAGAAACCTTGAGTGACAGCTTCTGGTGTAAACTCCACCAGTAGCGTAACCATGGGAGTGGGGGGGATGTGGGCTATAACCCCCCCCATCGGCCTGTCAACCAAAATGCAGAATAAGAAAAATACCTTATTTTTAGCTCTTCTGAGACTGTTTTTTTGAGCTGGAATGGACTAAAAAGCGATTTAAAGCATCTTTTGAAACAGATATTCTGGGGAGGGGGGCTAACTTGTAAAAAACAAAAGTCACAAATCGATGAAAACTTTGAAAAAATGCCCAAAAATAAGCAATCAAATTTGACTACTAATGTAAAAATGCCAAACATATAGGTTTTATCAACAAATATATTATAAACTTAGGAATAAGGGGGGCTATTCAGTATTAGTTAATTACCAACCCCTTTATCAAATACCTTTCCATTAGCACCCCCCCAATTATTTTTCTTTATAAAATGTAGACGAAATAGATTACTTGGTGTGAGTTTTTTTAAATAACAGGATTTTATGATTTACCAGCATGCAAACAAAACTACAATGTTATCATTAGCCACCTTCCACATAGCCCTTTAATGCAACTAGTTGAATCATGTTGCGCAGCCAATTTCTATGCCACGTTTTAAACGGATTATTTTTTATTAAATAGCCCTAAAATTAAGTTATTTTTGAAAAAAAAAAGCAAAATTTTCGAGCGCTGGGTGCGGAGCCCTCTCCATTGCGAATTTGTGGCTACGCGCCTGGACTCCAGCACAGCACTCTCTCATTTACGATGGTGTGAACGGCAAGCACGGACCCTGCGATACCAATTTTAAAGTCGTTTGATTTAATCTAAATTGAACCAGACCTAAACGCACTTGAAAAGCAAGCAAATTATTTAGTAGAGAGAAAGTTTATTTCGCGCAAACAAGCATAAAAATATGGATTTACACTCTATCCCTTTTTCATTCGCTTTTGTCTGTTTTTGTACGTTTTTTCTTCACGAAAAAGTTTTGTAATCGCTTTTTCGTCCGCAAATTTTATACGTCCTTATCTGTACAAACCAGACATCCACATTATAGGCCTACTGGACAAAAACTTTCCAAAAAAAATTGTTTGTTAAGGGGTGCAGCCCTACTGTATTTTGAAATATTGCTCTCATCCTTCATACACTACGTAATTGTCTACTTTGTACCGATATGGACTTACAAAGATACGATCGAACAAGCACATACTCTTTAATGGAGAAGCAAAAACGGACGAGAAACGGATACTGTGTAAATTCACCTAAAAACTGCAATAACAAAAATTTTCCGAAGTGCTGGAAGCTTATTTATCAGAGCAGAGTAACGGTGAATCAATAAATAAATTATTTATCAGCTTACTTACCTTCTACGACTGGCTTGTAATAATTACCCATTTCCATAATTTTCCATTTCTAAATGACTACATCATTCACTGGCAAGAACTTATATCTCTCCATTGATGGATAAACAATTAAAACATAAAATAAACCCAATTTAACTGATCAGTCGTCGATTGGATAGAGCGGCTGCTGCTGAAACGGTAAACTTGGGTTCAATTCCGGTCGGGTCTAAGCAAAGACTATAAAAAGTGGTATTCACAGCTTCCCTGCTTGACGTACAGCAATTACAGGGACAGGGGAAGACTCCGTCGTGTGTGGTGGACACGTGGGCACTGGGCAGGTGGCAGCTACCTTGACTCGAAAACCGAAAGATCCCGTGGCTCTCTCCTAGCCAAGGCAACTTGATAAATAAGATGTAATTGCAATGCAACACTCTTCTAACATTTAAATAAGTCTACTCTGGTCATAAAAATGAAAGAATACGGGTATCTTTTGTTTAATTTATTCAAGTGTAGCTCGTATTGTAGATCTTGCGCAAAATCTACATCACTTGGGATAAAATCATGAGTGCACAGCATGCCCGTTTTTAATCAAAATTTGACGACCGACGTGTAGACTTGTCAGCATACAGTAGTTCAAGGTCAGCATACACTGTTCCAGCATACACTCTTCAAGGTCTAGTCCAATACACTGGGAGTAAAACCGTTAGCGTGCAAGTGTACCCTTAGTTATTTTAACCAACTGGCAGCAAGGCAAGATAGGACATACAAGCAGCTTGTATGCTGGTATACACGGTAAGCTTCGCATACCAAAATTTGTTGAAACTAAAAATACGCTTGTGCATTCACAATCTTAGACCCAACGCAGGCCTGGTCTCATGATAAGTAAAATCTGTAAAAATAAACAAACTATACGCACGCAAGCTTACAGTTTTATACCATCAAGTTCGGATTGAGCGTATTGTTCAACCTCTGG
The DNA here is from genome assembly GCA_963965965.1 of Trididemnum nubilum. Lineage (NCBI taxonomy): Eukaryota > Metazoa > Chordata > Ascidiacea > Aplousobranchia > Didemnidae > Trididemnum > Trididemnum nubilum. The sequence goes on along the minus strand of OZ014489.1, from coordinate 23,970,692 downwards.
ACATACTGTCCCTATCAAATCAATCTTTTATTATACTTACTGTGTATTACACCGAAGCGTGTAATGAGTTTGCTAGCCCCATTTTTGTGTCATTGCGCACTGGAAAACAGCTCCTTTTGAAGAAATTTTGCAGCGGTGGCAAACCGATGGCAACAGTGTTCGATTTGACCGGCGTGAGATTTGAACCTAAGACCTCCCGCTTCAGAGACGAACGCGTTACCGCTCGACCAAGTGACCGGTTTTGATAAATTCCTACTATCACTATCGAACTTGTTATTTCCTTTTACAGTCGAATAGCTTTCGAAAGTTTGAAAATAATTGTTAGCATGACATGCAAAATCAACTTTTAATCATATAAACGGAAAAAAAATCGCTGTGTATTACTCCAAATAAATCTACAAGCAATAAATTTCCTTGGTAGGAAGTTTTTGATTCTTCAGCCGCTTTAATGAATATTATTTATGTTAGTGCTAGCATTACGTAAGTCTATACGCTAACGTAGATTGAAAAACGTGCTTTTTATAAATGAAAACTAACTTACATTATGATGACTAATTTTTGTAATTATTTTAAGTCTATACTGCATGGGAATGAATTGCAAAAAGGATGTTTTAATGACAAGGATTGGAGTATAAATACAAATGAGACAAAAATTGTAAGACAAAGTAAAACAGCATCAAAAATGGAATCATTTCCAAACTCGGCTTGCGAAATAAAACTTTATATGGTCGCTGACTCAAAAATGGTGTATATAAGCATTGCAGCATGAGCTGTTTCAGGGAGAAATATAAAGACCTCAAACACATAAAATTAAGAATGCGGAGCAATAGTCAAAGCAATCAACTTTCGCTTAAATATTGGATAAAAAGGTCTGCATAAAGCTTTAAATTTTGCTTTGATTGGATTTTTGAAAAAAAAAAACTAAAAATGCATGACGAATAGAAATTTAAGAATAGCACATAGGCGACTTTTAATAAAAAGTGCACTTCTGAAATTTGCAACAGTAGGGGAAATCGAACTCTTCCAAACCTAAAATGTCCGAGTCCAACCCTTAACGCTTCGTCACCGGGTTAGACTGAAAAAAAAGTATTTTTTACGCATTGTTGCTTATCAAGACGCCTTGGCCAGGAGAGAGCGAAGTTATTCAACGATCTTCGAGGCAAGCTCCCACCTCCCATCATCCTGCCTATCGCACTCACGGTAGAGGGCTATACAAAGTTTCACACTGTTTTTTTAATGTTAAACATTAAACAAAAAACCGTGAAATATTACAGTTTTACAGTCGTTAGTTTAACCGTGTCGGGAATCGAACCTAAGTCCACCAATTCAGAAACAGATGTTCTTCTACCTTACCAAACAACGGAAGCTTTTCCTGCAAAAGCATTATTTGGTATTTACTACACTACCGAAATGCGAGAATCTTAAATGTACTAGCAATTACTGTAGATGAAAATTTACATCACGTGAAACGCGTTTTGCTTCACCTGAACAAGTTGCCCGTAACTGCAGGTACTTGAAACAGAAAAATTCAATTAAAAATTTTACGTAAAGCGCGTGTATAGCAGGCTTTTTAAATGCAACTTTTCAAATCCTGAAAACTCAAAAAAAAACATGTGAATGTTACCATCCATAATCCATGATAGGACCTTTAAAGTTCCTATTATAGATTATAGATGATAACAGTTAATTTAGAAAGTCAATTTAGAAAATCGAGAAAAAAAAGAAAAGAATTTTGACAGAAAACCGTTTATTTTTCGGTTCTTGAGCAAGTTGCGTGGTGCGACAGTATAGCAAGTTTTCTTGACATTCGGCAATTTGGACGTCTTTTGTGCAAAATTTCTTGGTCACATAAAGAATTTTGCCCAGAAGATGGTTGAGTTGACCGGACTTTCATCGGTGAAGATTTCAGTCTAGAAATTTATCAAGTTGATTTGTTAAAGCAGCAAAAAACTTACAAAAACAGCAGACAATCGCATAATAATGTAAACCAGGAGTCGAAAGTTTTATAGCTTGAGTTTACTGTGCAATCAAATATACAGCTGCTTAGTGTTGAAACAGATTTGGAGTATATTGCGTGTCTGCGATGGCGTTAAATCTTTGGCCTTTCTTCACTTTGCATACAATTATAAGGGTACGATCAAAATTTTTCTTTGGAAGTTTCACAAAAAATTGTATCAACTTTTTTATTATTTTTGTCCCAAACCCCAAATCTCACCCAAATTAAAATCCTTACTCTAAAACTATCCCCAGACCTAACTCCAACTCAAGCCTTAACTCAAGCTCTAATCCTAACCCTTAAAAAAATAAATTAAAAGTGCGCAGATGATTATTTTTCATTTTTGTTTTATTTTTTTTAACTTAAAGTTTTTCTGTGAAATAGTCACTTCTTTATTCTTGGAACTGGTAACTCCCAAAGCAAGGTAAATTTTTAGGCGAAAAAATAAAAGATATGCTTGTACGCTTTCACTCTGAGTCGAACGTTTCTAAACAGTAATGATCATTTTTTTGATCAACAACACACTTTCACTCCAAACGGTCGACACGTCTTGTTTTTGTCAAGGTACTAAGTTTCTGTACAACAAGCAATATTTTCCCAAATAAGGCCTCTATTTACAAAGGAGCTTTCGACGATCAGTCGTACAATGAGTCTCTTTTTAATTTTAATTTTTATGTTTCGATGCAATACGATGTACCGATGTCTTTTTTTTTGCAGCAAAAACCAACTCAGGAAAAAAAAGCAAAACTGTTGCAATTATTTTAATTTTTGATGGTTTCGGCATTTCTGGATGATTGCACGTGGAGGAACAAAAAACTCAACTTTTGTACATAAAAAAGCAACAGCAAAAAAACAAACTTATGCGTATCTTTAAGGCAAAAAAAAAAAATTTATGGCGTATAAAAAGTTAAAAATCAAAATAAAAGGGACCGACAATTTCCCCGAAAACTTTTGACATTGAAAAAAATAAAACGAAAATGAAGAATATTAATCCTCACATTTTTTATTCATTCTTTTAAAGTTCAAGATTAGGGTTTGGGTTTGAGTTAAAGTTTGGTTTAGGGTTAGGTTTGGGATAAGATTTGGAGTAAGGATTAGAGTTTGGGATAGATTTAGGTCAGAATTAAAAAAAAAGATAAAAATTACCGCTGAAATAGTTTTTTAAAATAACCATGAAATCTGATGTTCAAAATATTGATGACAAAATAAGAAATTAGCTGCAACAAAAAATAGATCAAGCTAACCAAAATAGAACCCAATGATAACACGCGAGGAATAAGTTCATACTTTTTTTTTACTATTTATTCAGATAAGTGAATTCTGGTTCAAGCAAACAATGTAACGTGACTGCAGCAAGGGTTTCATTTTGATTGTTGTCACAATGAGTTAATTTTAACGAATTGAACACGATCAGCTGAAATAAAGGATTGCATCACATTTACACAATGCAAACAGTGACAAACATCATTTTTTTGTGAATGAGAAATGATGACATATTTTAAGGCATATTTCCGAAATAATTTGTTGGTCGTTTTATCTTAACACAATCATTACCGGTATGAAAATGGCAGGTACAGGATAACTTCTTTAAACAGTCAAAAAATAAACCCAGAATTTGGGCATAGGTTATCATGACAGACGTGTGATTTGACCATGAAATGGTTCATTTGGCTTCTTTTCAGCAGTTTTGTAATTAACTTAAAGCAATTTGGACAACTCATTGTTGTTCAGTCACTAATCGAACATTAAAAACAGCAACGGCAAAAACGATGGTGCACTTAGGCCCAGTTTACACTGTGCGTAATATCGCGTGCATAAGCAGTAGCGTCGCTAGGGTGGGTGGCCAGCCCCGGGTATCACCATTTTGGGGTGACACCATATCATGATGTGAAACCATAACTCCACCGATTTGTAGTGAATGCGTTTCTTTTTTCACTATGGTTGGTCCTCATCCTCATTTGGACCAAAAACCCACCGATTTTGCAGCGACGACCTTTTTTTTTGACTTCACATACTTTTGGACCGAAAACCCAATTTTGCCGCGAAGGCCTAATTTTGCCTGTATTTCTTGGTCTTCACCTATTTTTGGACCGAAAAGGGTGCCACCACGAAATCCCGCTCCGGGTGCCACTATCCTTTGCAACGCCACTGTGCATAAGAGTGTATTTTTAGTTTATTTTTAAGAAAAATTCAATACGACCGTCATACCACCGTACCAAGCGTATTAAGCTGCCAGTTGTTCAAGAATAAACAAAGAACACGTCCGTACGCTCCCGGATTCACCCACGGTGTAAACTAGGCCTTAATCGTGCGTTTTCAGTTTCTCAACTTTCCATATTGCTTTGCCGTTCTGATTTTTGTACAGTTGGACCATGAAAAAGCATTTTTTTCCAAAAAAGTAAACCACTTACTACTAATAAGTAGCCGTATTAGTATACATATTGCATGCGCAACAATTACTCTTGCTTATTGTCAACATTTGACAACACGTGACTTGTACAGTGCATGTCAATTTTCGCTTTTATTTGGTAGTTCTATTTCAAAATAGTTATGTCAACAAATAATAAATTTGCATAGTATATTGTCATGTACGTAAGAAAAATAAAATAAAACAAAAAAAGCAGTGGTTTATATGACAAAACTAGTTTTTCACAAATATTAGCTTCGTAACATCAGTACAAGGTTTTTAGTTATTTGCTTTGTTTCCGCTGTTGAGCTTGAGATTTATCAAAAATATGAGGATTTTGGTTAGCTTAAAATATAATTATGCTACGCAGTATTTTTTCAGAAAACCTTACTTGTTAATTTTGTTTACTGTAAACAATAATGTTGTGTGCAACTATTTTGCTTTTTTTTGTTAAAGTTGCTGTTTGTTCTCCGTTTGCTGCTTCAGGAGGTGGATTTATTCAAATCAGCTCACGTAAGTATAACAGTAAACATAACTATCGTCCAGTCCAGTTCTAAGTTTAAGCTGTGTATGATTTAGATTAAACTCCAAAATTGTTGTGACCCTATTAGGATTTGCTCCCCCTCCCCTCTAAAAGCATATTCTAAATCGCATCGAAACACTATCTTTTGCGTGTGAAAATTAAAATCTGTTAATTAAAATCAAAAATGTACAGGTCTGATTTCGATAATATTTTAGAACTCTAAAGCGTTTTTGCAAGCCCCTTTCAAGCTCAATTTCGGCTTTAAATTTTATCAAGCTGAACTAGGACCCAAACCGTCAGCCCACTTGGTACTGTATTTGTTAGCAATCTTTTTGTTTTTTGTTTTTGCTATTGCTTAACGAAGGAACTTTTTCAATACCTGTGTAATCAATGTAATATAGTTCTTGCATGACAAAACACAAGCTAAGCCCTTAACTCTGTCAATTGTTCAGGGAAAATTCTTGAAAAGAAATCAAAAAATGCATGGTTTATCATAAAATATGTGGCTCGTTTATTTTTTGACTTCGTAGTAAAAAAAAGTAGAAAACAATTGCAAACAAAGCAAGAAAAATGTTTGACGGCGACCAAAGTATAATTTCAAAGACACGTAAGGAAAAATTATTAATCTACAATTGACTACTGGTTGACGTTTGCAGAATTGCAATTATTTGTTTCAGCCTCTAACAATTTGCATACGGAAGAATTTTTGGATTGGTCAAACTGGACACCCTGTTCAGTAACTTGTGGTGGTGGATATCAACAAAGGACTAGGATATGCCAGCATCCACGATTCCACGTATAGATGTGATGAATCGGTCCCTGAACATCAACAGTACAATACTATCAATTGCGAGAATGGTAAATACTGTAATTATCAGTTTCAATCAACATTGAAAAAACTTACAGCGAGAATACACTTTCGTTCTTTTGAGTGATGATATTGACTACTGACCGTTAATATCGTTGCAAGAATAAGCGATTATTGATTTTCTTAGCTTAGAAATTATCAAAAGTTTTCTAGAAAAAAATCTATATCCCATAGCGTTATATTGGTTTTCATATAACTCTTTAATCTCCACTATTATTGCTGGTCAATTTAATTTAAAACACGTTTAACACTTTGCATTTTTAAGTCAAACTTTTTTCGTAGAAAATAGAGCCTCTTTCCCCTCAGCCATCCTTTGGTCCGCCACTGTCTAAAACAAATCTTGTTGAATAGAAATTTGATTCATAATTGTAATGATTATTGTGTCACCAAATACCGTAAAATTTAATTGGTATCTTTCTAGCACAGTTTGGAGCATAGCCTGATAGTGCAAACTTTTCAGCAAGATGAAGTAAACCTGCTTTCGTCATGGCAGTACACCCAAACAAAGTTAACACGATGCAGTAACAATGATACGAAAAGTCGTATAGGAATTTGATTGTTGGCTAACTACAGCTCTGACATGCTTCTAGCATAATTGAATTTTTATTAGAGTGCAATGAGTACAATGGCCGAATAGAGATCAACAAAGTATGTCTGCAGCGTGACTGAGAGGGTAATGGCGTCGTTTTTACAACAACCATGATCGCATGGTCTTGGGTTCAACCCGCACCCTGGTCATGTAGTAGCGTCCTTGAATAAAACGCTTTACGATGATTATCTATGCTTGGTGGCTTTGAACAAGCAGCAAATTGACATGGGAAGAAATCAAACGTAAAGCGTAAAACTTGGAAAATGGTCAAATCCTCAGCGGATGAGGATTGATCAAACGGATAGCATCACCGTCGCTCTGTCGTGATTATGTAATCTTTCTGCCTTGACTACAATTTTTGTGATGGAATAGAGTGTCCGCAGTACGCGGAATGCCAAAGCGGATCCTGTCAATGTATGATTGGATTCTTAAAGGACGACGACGAAATATGCCAAAGTAAATCTTACTCAGCATTGGTTTTATGCTCCTAGAATTTGCATGGTTGTTCAAATGTAGCTAAAAGTTCAGCGCTTTGGCTTTATCCAACCCTAAGAAAATTTCACTCAAATTCTGTTTTTTTTAGCGAAACAAATTGCATATAGGTAACTTTTGTATGCTGAAAAGTAAAAAATTAATAAACCATAACTGTTTCAAGTTTATTTACTTTTTGCCTCAGATTTTGGATTTTATTAACAAACAATGCATTTGCAAATAACGCCTGACGAAGTTTAAGTGAGTCAACAAAAGCTCGTGAGAAATTTATATGATAAAGTCAGCACAAGTGCAATGCAACGACTTTTTCTTCGTAAAAATCATAATTAGCATCGCCCCAAAACCGTAATAGCTTGGGTAAGCTGTGATACGATTTCAGTTTTGTTGTTAAGCTTGGACATCCTATGTAACTGTGGACTGTTTTAGGTTTGATCTACACTTGGTGTAAAACCGTCAGCTTACCAGCGAATTCTATGCTGCTTTTTTAACCAAAAATTTGTTGCTAGCCGTCTGGTCTTACTCTCCGATCAGCGTAAAGTTTATTAAAATAAATGAAAGGTACATACCTTAGTACGCCTGTACGATTATGTGCCTAATGTGAACTGCGAGACAAAACCAAAACACAGCTAAACTTGTAATTGTGTTTTGGAAATAACTTTTAAATTCTTGAAGCTTTTTTGGGGAGAGTCTTCGCACAAAAAATGAAAACAATTTGTTTTTTTTTTACAGGAATTGTTGATTCAGCTTTAACACCGCCAAACAACAATGTTGAGTTTGCTATTAATAAATCTGCTTTAACCAGAGGTGGAAAAAGTAGTCGAAAAATCTACTTAAGTAGAAGTATTGTTACTTACTCAAAAATGCCTTTCAAGTAAAAGTAGAAGTATGGCGAAGCATTTCCACTTAAGTAAAAGTAGGAAAGTAGTCAAAATTAATTCTACTTAAGTTATGAAAGTAGAAAGTAATTTCGAATTTCACGTGTTTGTTTATTCTTCGAAGGTTTGCTGTTGTGACGCTTACGATCAGAGTTCAAGCAAAGCCATACTTACGGTAGCATATCAAAAAATCAAAGTTTTATTATTCTCTTGAAATTACACCGAAGCGTGTTACGAATACGATTTAGTAGGGACTCTGGGCTCATCTCCGCGCCTGGACAACACAGCTTGAGAAGAAATGTCGCAGCGATGGCGAGACGTTAGCAACACTGTTCGTTAACCGGCTAGGGAATTGAACCCCAGACGGGTCGCAGCAAACGCAACGCCGTTAACCGCTAATCTTTTTCGTATGAACCAGGAGTAATGCGCATGTCTAGTTTGTCTACTGTACCATGCTAATCAGGGTTCGGTATGCTTTTTTTTTTTAGTGAGACTGAGTCAACACCTGGTATTTGATGCAACGCAAAAACACACTACCCTAGCAGTGGCGGATCCAGAAAATTTTGGTGGGGGGGATTTTAAGTACAAAACCCAAAACCTCAAAAATTCGGATGTCTTCACCAAAATTGAGAGAGATTTTTCGTCCGAAATCGGAAATTCAAACGATTTTTTCGCCCAAAATCAGGTGGTCTCCAAAAAAAAAAAAAAAAAAAAAAAGGTCTTTACCAGAATTGAGAGTGATTTTTCGGCCGGATTCGTTACGTTTAGGCTGGTGGGGGGGGATGCATCCCGAAATGGAGCCGAATTATTCGAAACAGAGACTGATTTTTCGGCCAAAATCGTTACTTTTAGGCTGGTGGGGGGGGATGCATCCCCCCCATCCCCCCCCCCCTAAATCCGCCACTGTACCCTAGATGACCTGTAAATAAATCGTCGTAACTATTCAATAAGTTTCGTAGTACTGTACAGTAAAACAAACTCGATACGTACTTATTGTACACGTTGTGAGGTGGAATAATGTACACTACCTAACGGTCGAGTTCAACAATCCATTTAAACTTTTATTGGATTAAACCTGCTATGTACAATATGAAGTAAGCCAATCAGCAGGTCACCACGGATTCGTAACATCTAATTCGTACAAATCTTCAACCGGGTATACGATAAACCAATTGGTATTCGAAACGGTAATTATGGTGCTCGGTATACAGAGGGTATACGAAACGAAACTGCGATCTCCAAAAAAAAAAAAAAAAAAAAAAAATGGTCTCCACTTACATTCGGGCTAGATTCGGTCCAATTTCGCTCAAATCTAAGCATGAAAAATCGGATCTACAAAAAAAGTCTACACCGCTTACACGGGCTAGAATTTTTTGTGGAGTATACAAAGTTTTCGAAAATCGCAAAAGGTATACCACGTAAAAAAAGGTTGAAGAGCACTGATTTAAACAATGCATTACTCTGCTCGGATGGCTAATTGTATAGCTCGCATGCCTCTAGAGCGGTAAATGACAGTCACGCAAGTGACAGTAGGCTGCTAAGATAGTTTAAATACAGGCTAGTCTAAATCTTGTAATTTGTCAATGCTGGTACTACGGTAGTAGCCCAAACGCTTACTGGTATATACTGGCAGCTATAGGCCTAAGTGAAGGCTTTCAACTACCGGTATCTATCTGCAATACTTCTTTGGAAAACCTAACAAACAATAAAGTACACAATAATACTGCGCCCACCTAAAACAAAGAAATTCCAGAAAACCTTGCCAAACCTCAAAATTGCGGCTCATTACCGGTACATAGACTGTAATCACAGCGTACCAGACTTCTGTTTCGCGTCCTGTACGAACATGTTTTCGATAAGCAGAGTTGCCAGATATAATGAGACAAACAAAAAAACTTCAAATCGTGGTCATTGGTCAAATCATCATCAAAAAGGATTGGCTAGGTGTTTACTTCTACTTTACATAAAAGTCATTACTACTCAAGTAGCGTTACTTCGAGAGGATTTTACTTGAAGTAAAAGTAGAAGTATCAGAGATGAAAAATACTTAAGTAAGTCGCTCGTTACCGAAAATACTACTTAAGTAGTCTACTTAAGTAGAACTACTTCGTTACTGACCACCTCTGGCTTTAACACCAAATAGAACTACTAAGACAACGGCAAGATCAGCAAGTACGAAAATAAAACTACCAACGACTGAAAAAAAGGTTGCAATTACTGGTATTTTACAATACAGTAATGCAATTTAACACCTCAAGTGAGGGCCACTTTTAGCATCCAAATTTATCAACTACAAAACAGACCCCAGATCAGGGTGACTTGACTGGCAAATTATAATTAGAAGAAGCCGAATTTCGGTCATCTTTTCTTTTTAAGCTTTTAGATTACCGCTCCATTGGGGATATCCAAAAATTTGATTTTTTAAAATGGTCGAAACACTATATCTTTAGCAGTAGCATAGCCACTAGCTATTGGGCGGGGAGGCTCTATCCTTCCCCATTAAGCTGACGACCAAAACGCACAATAGGAAAAATACTACGTTTTTTGCACTTCTGAGGCAGTCTGTTGCAGTGATATGGACTCTAAACTGGTTTAAAACCACTTCCATAACATTTATTTTGGGGGGTACACAAACATTTGCCAAAAACAAAGCTTACTATAAAAAAAAAACTTTGCAAAATGGCTGAAAATGAAGCAATGAAATTTGGTCTCTTAATGTAAGCTTCATAAAAAATACGGGAATACGAGCTATGCAGTTACTAATTTACCGGTGGTTAATTATAAATCACTTCTGTCAAATCTCGTTCCATTAGCTTCTGTCCCCAAATTGTCTTCTTCTATAGAATGCAGACGAATTAGATTAATACCTATGAGTTTTTTCGAATTAGAAGCCTTTATGATTCACCGGCTTGTCATAAAGAGACTGAAATTTTACCATTAATTATCCACTCCTCAATCACCTATTTACGCAGCCAGTTTAATTATGTTTTTGCAATGATAATTTAAGTAATTTCTATATGCCACGTATTAAATCAATAACTTTTACCAAAATGGGCTTAAAATTACATTATTTTCGCAAAAGATAAAAAATTAAAAAATCGCAAAATCTCCATTTTTTAGAGCCGTTTGAAAGAGTTCAACTACTAAGTCTGGAAAGTTTTAGTTAAGCCTCTTTAGCCCCCTCTCCTTACCGACCATAAAACCAAAACACCTTAAAAGTTGTAGTACTTGGGTTGAATTTTTTAAAGGTAAAGGAAACTTCAACCCCTAAAGCTACAATGAATGCTGCTAAGCACAGTTTAACTCACTTTACAGTACCTAACAATGCCACGAGTTGAATTCTTTAGCTTTAACTTATATATGTTCAACAACGTAATCTTTGATGGAATTCACGACTAAAAGCAGCATAATTTACGCAGCGAGAAGCTAAAAATGAATTAAATTTTAGATATTTTGCAATGAAACGCGCGAGACTTCTACTACAATACAGCAAATATTATATCATGCATAGGCGTAGCCAGGGTTTTTGACTGGGGGAGGGGGGGGGCCAAACCACAAATTACATGCAATGACGTCATCAACAATTTTCAAAAAAGAAACTTTTTGTGGAGCAAAGGTATCGTAGAATGGAAGACCAGATGCCGTGACCTGTGTATTATCAAAATTTAAAAATGAAAATGTCTAAATTGGGAGACATGCGTGAGTGAACTAGCGTAACTCAAACGTATCGCAGACGGGAGTCGGGGGACGGAGCCCCCAGCCGCTGGGCGATTTTTTGAAAAACAATCTATTTTAAATGCCATTGGATCACATTCCGCACTTCTCAGATGCATTTAAAAGAGCTAAAATTTTAACATTTGAAAGCCAATTGAAAAAATTAAATTATTCAAACCTCCTTTTACTTACAATCTAAAAAACGTTTACAATCTTACATTTTGGATTAAATTTTGTACGTGATTTAGCCCAGGTAGGGAAAAGCAAGTTACATTGCCAGCTACAATATTTTAGCTGTAAATAATGAAATAATCTATTCGAAGATATTTTTTGGAGATTTTTGTTTGGTCATAAAAATAACCAGTTGTAGGAGTACATGTACAACTAGGGGGCCCAGGCTTACTCAATTAAATTCAACAATTTGTTTGATGAGCATTTCTCCGAGCTGATTTTTTTCAAAAGTATATTGTCGCGTAAAAACTGGCAAGGTGGAGGTGAATTGTTATTGAAAAATGGTACAATAGATAATTACGCTTCTAACCATGTTATTGACAGGTCCGGATTGACATTGCTTTGGGTCCCTGATACTTTGGATATTTTTGCAAAATCTTCTTGCATTTGTTAAATCCGACCCTGGCTATTGCATTACGTTCATAAAAAGGTTAAATGACGGCCTGAGATATCAACTTTTTGGACAAAACCCCCTAATTTCACCCGGATTACCAACATAAATTGGTTAAAAAAATTGAATTGTTGGGGCCCGGGCCCTTGGTTGTCAATATTATTTATTGTTTATTACTGTTGTGCGCGTGTATGTTGTACGCAAAAAATGCTAAAAGAAACTGAAACTGTAGAAACAATACGCGTTTTTGCCAGATTTTTATCCTTGTTGGCATTTCAATTGAAGGAAGATCCTACTCTCTGGCCAGTGGTGCCAATATTTGTTGAGCAGTGGGGGGGATAATTTGCAATTTTACCCCAATTTTCCCTATTTTCAACTTTGGGAAGGATGAAACTCGACCAAGATTTTTTTCAGGTGAGCAAATTAAGTGAAGACCAAAAAAAAGGTCTTCTCGAAAAATGGAACACTTTTATTCCCGAATTCAACTGGAGACCTGCGCTCAGATGCAAACCAGAGTCAAATTATTGGAGGGGATATATTCCCCCGGGTTTCGGCACCCCTGCCTCTGCCCTCCCTGGCTATGCCTATGATATCATGTGATATTTTATACTGTGCTTTCCTCAGTATTCTTTGACGCAATCGACTGCAGTCTGCGAAAGCTACACAGCACTAAAGCAACTGAATCAATTGTTTCTATTTCAAATTGTAGCTAATCTTTTTTTTTTTGTCTTCTAAGTGCAGCCACAGCAGTGCACATGAGTAGTCTGAAAAGTTCGAACGAATTGTTTTTGCAGTAATTATTATCACCCTATGATTTTTAGATGCTCCTTTTGTTTGTAGTGGAATAGTTGTGCTTACCTCATTTTTATCGAGTTGGATTTTTTTCTGTTGGACTACTTTGATTTCTTGAGTAAGTTTAAGTTTTTTTTATGTTGTTATGGTTACTGCAGTTAAAAAAAGGAGACAGTGATTTTTCTTTATGAATAGTGTAAGCAATTGACATAAAATCTCATGTGATCGAACTTCTGTTTACTAAAAAATATAAATCATACGACGAAGAAAAATGTTGAAAGTGGCCCAACGAAACGCCGAAACATCTGCAAAAGCATATTTTATTCCATGCAATTGAAGGTAAAAACTTGTTCAATTTGTTTAAAGAAATCAAAACTATAGATTTCAAATAGTTGAAAAGATATGTTGTTTGTTCTCAAAAAGAACTAACTAATAACTTAATAAAGTCACTGAAAAGATACGGTTGTGCCTGCAACTTAATAAAGTCATTGCTAAGACTTCATGCAGAACCTGAATCTGATACAAAGACCTACCTTGAATGGAGGAGTCACTATAGCATCCTTCATAGAATGATCAAGTTCTTTTCTATGCGCAGGGTTCAAACCATTTGTAATGCCCGTGTTCTAAAATGACTGAGAAACCAGCCCCAATCATAATGTGGGTTAACTTTTGTTGATCGTTTTAATCAACAATTCAAATTGGGGATTTTTTGATCAAACTTTGGACGTACGTCGCGCTCAAAAATTACACAATGTGTAGATTAGTTGTAATTTTTCATTCTTTCTGCTGTAACCAGCGTACCGGTTTATTTTATAGTATTAAATTTCAATATTTTCAGATGGTAATTTTTTTGAAGAAATTCTGCATGTGCCAATTTAGTATTACCGTCACAATACGTGCTTCATATGCAGAAAATCTAAAGTTTGTTCCAAAGAGATCAACAACTTACTAAGCCGGAAATTTCTTATCAATTTTGCGTGCTTTTGATATATTTTTGGTTCCATCGAATGTACTTCAGGTTCTAGCTTTGGTTTTAATAAGCCAAAGTAATATGAACAGTGTTAACTATTTACGGGTATTTCTATAACTGTTGTTAAAAATATTATGTTGTAAAAACATTGTATCACTTGTTATTACTTGCATCCAAATGGTTTGCTTTAATATATGTGTGTAAAATAAATTATAGCGGTGTATGGATGGGCTAAATCGTTTGCTTAAAAGACTAATCTAATAGCTTCACATATTATTGATTCAACTATCAATGTAGCCAATCGTAGATTGCAGAGAATTGGGACAACCAAACAATTACGGCCTTTGGACATTAATCATCGCGATATTTCTTCGTCGGGTGGCACCAACCCACTGTATTGCTGGATTTCTGCAGATTATGACTATGCCTAAACAAGGTCATTTTATGTGCTAAACCTTTCTAAAAATTAATTGGCTTCGGATAGAATAGGAAGTTTTTTCAACAATCTGTTGTATAATGCTGAGAAATGCAAAAAAACTAATGTGTCAATGAAGGCAATCTTAGCATTCTACGCCATCTGATGGTTACGTAGGCTACAACTAACATTTGGGTTGCAATATACATTGGAATCTTTAGGAATGGAAGCACTATGAAAGAAGAGTAATAAACTGGCTGTGCGCGATTTGATGATACGAGCGCCACACGACGACAAAAATTTTTAACAGAATGTTTGTCAAGCTGAAGTTGTTCAGTCAAACTAAAAGGCTATGAACAAAGGATAGTTTGCGTTTTTTGTTTCCCATCAACCTTAATTGGTAAACCCTGTTTTTACAGGCTATTTAAACAATACACTTTACACTGAACTAAAGAGTCAATAATGCCCCCTGCTTAAATTCTAAACCAGTGGCTCTCAATCTTTTCTGGCTATAGGCACCCTGTAACCACCAAAAAGTTTTGCGGCACCCGGTTGAACCTAAAAGCTTCCGATTCTAATAAAATCAATTTTAAGAGCAAATTTTGCATCAAAGCACTATGTTGAAACAGTTTTGATTAATAATAGCTAAACAGAATACTAAAAATGTCATAAAAATGATTTAATTTATTTTTAAAGTCAGTGAGAAATTTGTGCTTGATTTTTAGCGCTAATCCTTACAATGTTGGGCCGCACATTCGATAATGCTATGCGCATTTCTTCCTCCACAAGTATCCTTTTTCTTGTTTTTAGGTTTGTTAAAACGAAAAATGCGGTTTCGCATAGGTACGTTGTGGGAAATTGAAGTAAAATAATCAATGCCTTTTCTCCAATGTTAGGATATTCATTTTGAATTTTAATCCAAAATTCATCCAGAGGCATCTCCCTGTGCAACAGCTTATGTTGCCGTCGTTATGTATCTCAATAAGTTCTTCTTTTTCTTTCAGATTCAAAATACAATCGGTATACAGGGGTAAAAATGGATTTCTTACCCATTTATAGTTTTCAGTGGACACTGTTAGAAAATATTTTTTAATTTTGTCTTGCAAAGACTTGAGATGTTTACCAACCCATGAAATCATTTGTTTGTGATTCATTTTCCAAAAACGAAAAAACAAGTCAGAGTTTCCTTCCTGTATTCGTAATGACCATACTTCAATTTTTCTTGTAGAGCTCTCATATTGTCTGCGGAAAAAAAGAGATTTTCATTCTTGTTTTGCGTATTAGAATTAGCCTTATTTAAGTTGTCAAAGATGTCAACCAAATATGCTAATTTGGACTTCCAGCTGTCATCGCAAAGCGAAAATTAAAAAATTCTCGTTATCTTTCAAAACTAAAAAAGCTAACATCCCCTCTTTCAGCTCATATACTCGTGACGACACTTTTCCACGTGAAAGCCATCTTGCCTGGGTGTGTAACAGAAGATTTTCATAATTTGCTTCCATTTCTTTGCAGAGCTTTGTGAATAATCGTGAGTTAAGTGGCCTAGCTTTGATGTAGTTTACCATTTCTATAACTTCTTTCAACGCTTGTGTCAAGTCCGAGTTCAATGTTTTTCTAATAAGCACTTCACGATGAAGAAAACAGTGGGTTCGAATCCTATGGGAAGGTTCGTTGCTGCAGGTTTAAATCCTGTGGGAAGACAACTTTTTCACATTGCTTGTTTTAAGTAGTCGCCTTTTGGTGGCTTTTCCCTAGGCTTCCGCGCTGGTAGCCTTTAGGCTAGAAGAACGCAAAACGATTAAACACTGGGTTGTTATGATTACACTATTAACTTTTCATTCAAAGGATTTGTGTCACTTGCAAAAAAAGTTAATGGAGATGGAGTTAATACAGATAGAGCTCCATCCGTACACGATACAAGCGGGAGTATGAACGAGATAGTATGAAACGTCATAATGAAGCTGCATTATTGTTCAAAATTTGAAAAGAACAATATGATTTTGAACAGTAATTGACTAAACTGAAAAGTTGGTATGGCGTCAACGTCAATAAAGCAATTATTCGAAGCCATCTCAAATTTTCACCAAAGCATGAACTTGAAGGTCACTTTTCTATCAAAAAGAATTGAAGGTTATACCTTTAACTTAAAATAACATCACCGCATTCAACCTTTTTCCTAGAGAAATAAGCAATGTGCAATAGCTCGCGGCACCCCAGCGAATCGCAAATGGCAAGAGCCCGGCACCCCGGTCGAGAACCACTGTTCTAAACTGAAAGTCATGACACACAGCAAATTTTGAATGTGGGTTGGTGTTTATCTCTTTTTTTTATGTTATTAAAATTAGATTTGACTTGATGAAGACATTATATCGCAGTCAGCATTTCAGTACGGCTTTACCATAATATTAGGTAAGCTGCCAACAATCAATAATATTTTCGTGATTCCTTGAGCAATTAAAACAACACTCGCAAGTTACTGCACAACACAAAATTACTATGAGAATATGAGAAGTCGGCCGCGAGCAAAACTCTCTTAACTAAAGATACTGAAAAACGAGGAGTTCCAATTGTCGAGATTAAAGAACAAGGCAGCGAGATGCGACCTTGTCAATGAAGGCGGGGCTCGCGTTTCAGTGATTATATCTGTGGCGGCTAACGAGAAGTTGCGAGTTCGAATCTTTGGAAAATCGGAGAATAGCTCGCGCGTAGGTTGTAGCTCACAGACGCAAACACCATCCAGTCAAAAGGGATATCACGTGTTGAATTGCCAATGGAACGCACAACAGCTCCGAACTGCAAAGACATAAAGCGCACAAACCAGAAAAGACATACGTAAACTACACTCCCATAAACCCAAAGAGCAAACCCACAAGTCTCAAACACACACAAAGCAAGCTCCCAGAGCATGTAAAACTATGCTGAGCAATGCAGGGCAGAGAAGAGCAATGCAGAACAAAGCAAGATAGAGCATTAACTAAAAATATTTTGTCCTTCCCTATACGCACTAAATCTCAACTAACTTGTTTGTCCCCAAGATTTGATAAAAATACAGAACATGAGAAAAAGGAAGTTGACTGGTAAAATCACATAGTTCTAAGAAATATCGTAGCCCCAAAGTTAAAAAATTTCCAAATCGATGACTAATTCGCTCGTATCCGGCAAAGTTAAAAAACAAATGAATCACGACCTTCATAGCACGAGGGTTATACTTGTTTACGCCGCGTTTCCGTCACCAATTTCAGTACATCAACGTCACAACAAGTAGAGCAAATAGAAAAACAATAATATTAGCGTCAAATAAACAAAAATAACAAATAACAAGATCATAACAAGTAATGTCAAGAATAGGAAAATTTCAAAACAATTGTTCTCAATTAGTATAATTTGAAGGTAAGACTATTGAATCGAAAAGTTTTAACTAAATGAAAATAAAACCAAAATTTCATAAGTTTATGATTTTTTGCAATTTGATCCAGAGTTGTAAACGGGCCGACAAGGACTTGCCCGAACTCGAAAATGATTTCAAGCCAAAAGCAGGCCCGAAAAAGTCCAAAAATTAGGTTAGATCTAAAAAAATGTCTACGATTATTGCTGGTATACTGTTATGAATCTACTTATTGCTGATAAAATGTGACGTAATAATAATAATTGTGCAATAATAATTGCATGATGCTAAAACAAAGTCATCAATCAGTGTAACAAAGTTATTTTGCTTGCACTCTCACAGCAATTAAAAGGCGACAGCACAAACCAAATACATATATCAAGCCCGAATTAAGCCCGACATTTTCCAATCTTAAGTCCGAACTCGAACCCGTCCCGACTCGAAAAGCCTGATCCGACTTACAAGTTTGCAACGACAAACAGAAGATAGAAAATTCTTTTTTACCATGACTAGTTTTGACCGAGCTTTTTTGTGTTAAAAGGACGAAGTTTAAAAAATTTTGTAAGAGCAAAAGTATAATGTCATAAATAGACAAGCATTATGAGAAAATAACTAATTTGAGACAAAAACAAAACATAAGCCTTGTCGGTCATTTTATGCAGCTGTGGTTTGTTATAAAAATTACAAGCTCATCATTACGCATATGCTTTGTGCAGTGATTGAACGTTGCCATATGTTCAATATTCATCAGATCTGTTCATATTTTAACTTCTTTTGATTTTGATATGACTTCAAAGTGTTTTTAATGCAGGTTTTCATGCTGATCCCAAACCTAAAAAAACTTTTTTTGTTTGGTTGAACGGTTTCCATTTTACGTGATGATTTCCGACCTCCAGTTTTTAAAAAAATGAGCTTTTTTGCACTAGAGGGCGCTGTTTTTAACATATACTTAAAACAGTAATTCAACTAAATGCCCCTCTGCATTTTTCATCTTGAAAAAAAACTAAGCGAATTGGACTTTCGATTCAGTAGTTATGACCATTTTTGTGATATTATTTGCAAAATTCCATCCGGTGGCCAAAATGTAATTTCTTTATTTTTTAATGATGTTTTTTAAAATTTGAGTCTATTTAGTGAAAGAGACTCCAATTTTAAAGTTGAGATTTTGCTACAGTGCCACTAGAGGGAGCAATTTGCTATTTATTTCAAAATTGCGTATTGATTACAGTTATATACGCCACTTAAGTCAACGCCACTGCAAAATTTGAATAAATTTTGACACCGCTCGATTTCTTATAGCTTGTTTTTAAATATCAACCTAAATCACGTGAAAAAGCTAGCATTTAATGCAAAAATACAGCAACAACACCTACTGTTTGCAGCATTAATTTGACTTAATTTACAATGACCGCTCCAGCAATTTCACTGAAGATGAAAAGCTTCTTTGATTAACCAAAAATACAATTCAAACCAATATTTGCAGATTATTATATTAAAACAAAGCAGAGTGACCAAACTTCCGCAAATTTCAAAAGTTTCTTAACTAATTAAAAACAAAAAAATCTGATATTGTTTGAAAAGATTTGTTGCGTCAGAACAGTCCTGCGTGTTTGTTATACAACCTAACATATGCTTTGTCGTTGTAGTTAAAATTTCATTATAGTCACTGTCAAATTAAGCTGAACGCTCAGCTGCA
Organism: Trididemnum nubilum; assembly: GCA_963965965.1. NCBI lineage: Eukaryota > Metazoa > Chordata > Ascidiacea > Aplousobranchia > Didemnidae > Trididemnum > Trididemnum nubilum. The sequence continues at coordinate 23,951,348 of OZ014489.1, read as the reverse complement.
TCATTGATAGCTTCCAATCCTGAAACAATCTGGCTGATTTGTTGAAAAGAAGAATTTTCTTTCCAGCATACCACTGAACCCATACTTAAAGATATAACTGCTCGAAATCTTTTTTTTTTTTTTTGAAAAAATGAGATCTACTTGAGGTAATAAAGAGGTGCCCAAACCTTTTTTCACAATTCCCCTTATTTCCAAAAAATATTTTAATCCGTTTGACTCTGTACCATGGGCAACCCTTCATTTTGCAATTTTGTGGCATCACAAAATCTGATATTGTTTCTGTAGATCATCTGTAGATCATTAGACCATCTGTAGATCCGTACTGGTAGCCTAGGTCTACATGTTTTAGGAGTAGTAGCCAAGTTTGCAGATTTGGTTATACAGTAGGCTACTCACTGCTACCAGTTAGCAATCGCTTTTCTTAATTTTTGCAAAATTATGCCGTTTGTAATGTCACAAAACTGCAAAATGCAGGGTTACCAATGGTGCGGAGTCAAATGGATTAAATTGTGTTATCGTAAATAAAGGAAATTGTGAATAAAAGTTTGGGGCACCTATTTATTAGCTCAAGAAGTTCTCAATTCTTTTATACAACCGATTTCCAGCCGTGTCTCTTTAACGTTGGTTCGATTTCAATGAGATCAAAAACTTATATATTCATTATTCATTATTGATGAACCCATGTAGAGTACTGTCTTTATATGCTTTTGGTAGTGCTTGCTTATCTACATCTGTTTTGAGATATTTCAACAAGTAGTAGCAATGGCTTTCTTAATTTCATCACTAATTAATTTTGAAAATAGTGCAAGTGGTATGTGCTTTGGTAATTGATGCATGATACTGGTTTGCCTCTCCGGTTGCTGCAGAGGTTCTTTATTTGACACTAATGCTTTGGAAAGTTGTAAATGAGTGGTCGGTGAGAGATAAACCTCTATGTTCAGCTTGCAATCGCAAAGTCGACTTGCATATTTGATATCTGCCACCAAGGTACAGTACATACCACTAGCAGTATTTTCAAATTTAGTTGATGATGAAACCAAGAAAGTCACCGCTACTACCATGTTAAAATATCCCAAAACAGATTTCAGAATATAGGTAAGCCAGAACTACCAAAGTACAGTATATAAAGACAGCACTCTGCAAGGACTCATTAAAAATAAATTGTGGCTATTTTTTGATCAACCAGTAACTGGAATTAAACCAACGTTTTCAAGAATCAAATTCAGCAGTATGCTGGAAAGAAAATTCTTCTTTTCAACAAATCAGCCAGATTGTTTCAGGATTGGAAGCTATCAATGATGCAGCTGAGCGTTCAGCTTAATTTGACAGTGACTATAATGAAATTTTAACTACAACGACAAAGCATATGTTAGGTTGTATAACAAACACGCAGGACTGTTCTGACGCAACAAATCTTTTCAAACAATATCAGATTTTTTTGTTTTTAATTAGTTAAGAAACTTTTGAAATTTGCGGAAGTTTGGTCACTCTGCTTTGTTTTAATATAATAATCTGCAAATATTGGTTTGAATTGTATTTTTGGTTAATCAAAGAAGCTTTTCATCTTCAGTGAAATTGCTGGAGCGGTCATTGTAAATTAAGTCAAATTAATGCTGCAAACAGTAGGTGTTGTTGCTGTATTTTTGCATTAAATGCTAGCTTTTTCACGTGATTTAGGTTGATATTTAAAAACAAGCTATAAGAAATCGAGCGGTGTCAAAATTTATTCAAATTTTGCAGTGGCGTTGACTTAAGTGGCGTATATAACTGTAATCAATACGCAATTTTGAAATAAATAGCAAATTGCTCCCTCTAGTGGCACTGTAGCAAAATCTCAACTTTAAAATTGGAGTCTCTTTCACTAAATAGACTCAAATTTTAAAAAACATCATTAAAAAATAAAGAAATTACATTTTGGCCACCGGATGGAGTTTTGCAAATAATATCACAAAAATGGTCATAACTACTGAATCGAAAGTCCAATTCGCTTAGTTTTTTTTCAAGATGAAAAATGCAGAGGGGCATTTAGTTGAATTACTGTTTTAAGTATATGTTAAAAACAGCGCCCTCTAGTGCAAAAAAGCTCATTTTTTTAAAAACTGGAGGTCGGAAATCATCACGTAAAATGGAAACCGTTCAACCAAACAAAAAAAGTTTTTTTAGGTTTGGGATCAGCATGAAAACCTGCTTGAAAACACTTTGAAGCCATGTCGAAATCAAAAGAAGTTAAAATATGAAGACTCAAGAGGTCTCTAATGTTCATGTTTGATATATCAGTATCGTTTATATTTTACTGTCACAATCTTTAGTTAGCTTTGACGTCATATCAGTAAGTTTTTGCGACTCGTGCAGGTAAGACCTTACAAACTCGCGTTTACCAAGAAAAAATTTTGCAAAAAAGTTTGGTTTTATGTTTTTATGAATTTTGAGTTGCGAATTTTTTATGTATTCGTGCTGAATCACGAATTGTTTGTTTAATTATTATTTTTGGTATAAAGCAAAAAATATCCGCTTTGTACTAGTCGATGCTTAGCTTGGGTGACTTAAAAAAGTTTAAATCAAACTTTCCATTTTGATCTGCAAAGCCTATCAGATATCATATGCCACAGTCCTCAGCATACCAACATAAGCGCAGAAAAATTTTGAAATCGAGAACCATAAATGAAAGGTCTTTTCTTGAATTAAATTAACCTCCATACCTTTTTGTCGGATTTTGCGCAGATTAAAAAAAGGTCTTTGCCGGATTTCAACCTACAATTCTCGCGGATTTGGTGTGAAGGCCTAAAGTTTTTACTAAGACTAACAAATCCTCCATTGAGCTCAACATTCGAACCGTTTGGGACCTCTAAATCTACAAGAACCCACCCAAAATCATCGCCATGGCTGGTTTCTCCAAATCTCCGCCCCACTTTTAACGACCCTGCCCCTCAGTGCGAGGCTACCTGAACATGGGTAAAGAATCGGCTCGTTGGTGCTTGGTTGATGTATAGCATAATAGATTAAAGCACAGATCATGAATTCCAGAGGTGTAGGCAACTGCTGAGGCCAGTTTACCGATCACGCGTATTCAGTAACGAACACAAAATATCTTTTATAACATACGGTAAATGCAAATACAAAGCAAAAATAAAAAAACAAACCCAATGCATGCTTGTAATCAAATAGCAGCGTAAAATATGTGACAAAGCGGGCAAAAAAAAACAAGTCATAACGAGACAAAAAGCGGGATTAGCAGCAATTGCAAACGCTTGGTCCGAGCTAGAACACTATGTACAGGACTGCGATGAAGCATGAAGATCACCTAAGAAAGCGAAGACTTTTTTTTAGTCTTGACCTACAGTATGAACAGAAAATGCTCGGTAGAAGCAACGTCAAAAACTCTTTTACGCTCTTCATTCATTCGTATCGATTTTACAACTGCATCCTCCTCCAAAGAATTCTTTGGAAGGGCCCTCACCGTAAAAAACAAATTTATGAAGCAAATATTAATTGGAGATCCAATGACGCTAATAAATTTCTAAGTCACATTTTTCTTGGTTACTTTAGCAAGGTAAAAAGTTACTATTCCTCGTTTACTATTTTGTTATTCCAAAATTTTACTTCTGTCTCAGCAAACTATAAAAAAGGGCATTTTGCCCTCTCGCTTTTTTTGTGATAATTTCTTTCAGAAAAAATAATTTTGTTTCAGATCAACTTGATTTTGAGTCAAAATTTACTACAAATTACAAATAACTTCCAAAAATTTGAAGTTGCTCAGGTGATGGGAGGTTTCCCGATTTTGAGATTTTCCGAAGTCCTTTCCATAATCCGAGCATTTTTTGGCCAATACTAATTGAATGACGTCATAAAATGTTTTTGCGACGTAACAAACATAACTTTGGCATCAGTATCAAAAGCCTAAAATATTTACAAAATTTGAACCGCCTGTGACTTCAACGCAAAAATGATGTCATTTTCAAAAACTATTGATGACGTCATCAACTCAAAACCGAATTTTCTGAACAAATTTTGTTAATACCAACCCGCATGCCAAAATTAATGTTCCTATGAGTTTTGGTTTAGGAGTTAGATAGGGGCCATTTTTGCCATTTCTGTGCAAAATGAGATGGGCAAATACCTCGTTGAAAATAGGGTTAAAAGAAATCGTCACTCAGTGTTGCGGTTATTTTAATTATTCTTAAATAGAGCCAGAAGACTAAAAAAAACGAAGAAAATTCGTAAATCAAGCCGATATTTTGTCCATGTTAAGCCCGAACCCGACCCAAAAAGCCAGGCCCGACTTACATTAACTTTAGAGCTGAATAAATACACGTTATTGAAACACAGAAACAAGTTTTGTGCCGAACCCAAAAGCCCAATATTAAATATGCACTTTATTGTTCACACCATTTGGCTGACCGTTAGCGCACGCACAACTTGATGACGATCAACAATCACTTACACTTTTGACCCGTAGTTCCTTTTTTGAGTGGAGTTTTCAGTGTTGCAATAAAGTATAAAAAATGCCACATTATTTTTCTTGTACCGAAAATCTAAGGTAAAAGAGGAGAAAGTTTTTTTTTGTATTCTTCTATAAGACAGGATACTCAACTATTTAACAGATCAATGAAATACAAAAATTTGGAAATTTTGTTTTCATAGTCTTTTGAAAAAAAAAAAAAAGAACTAATATACAGTAGTATGAAAGAAAAGAAACAAGTTTTTGAGCGCTGTTACTTTCTTCAAAAAGTACACCACACCAGACGAAGCTCTTCAAAGGTTCAAAAGTTTGAAAAAGTTTGCTTAAGAAACTGAAGTTTGAGGTATATGCACATTAAAAATGAAAAATGTCCTTCTCATCGGATTTGCTTGCCAGACCTTACTGAAAAAGGTAAAAATTAGAACAGAAGTACTGATTTCTTTTCAAACACTGAACTGAAATTAATGGTCTTTTGATTGCACTACGCACAAGCGGACTCATAGAGACTGTATGACGTCATTTTTATTTCAATTCCACAAAATTATAGACATTTTGTTTTTGGTAGCTCTTGGTATACTGTACTAAAGCAATTTGACATGATTGTGAATCGACTTTTCCTTGTTGCACGTAATTTTGATATCATACCATTAAGAATTCACAATTTAGTCTAATCAAAGCAATCCCAATTTTTGTAATATCAACTAAGCACCGTTTCTACACTATTTTTTTGAGATTGGTTTGAAACGTAAAGTTTTCAGTAAATCGAAGCTGGTATGATTATTAACACCGCTAAATTTTGTTGAGTTTTATCATAGTTTTCATCAAAATATTTCATCTGAAGTTTTACTAGCACTGGTTTGACATTTGAGCCAAATCAAGCAATTTTCAGTACAACTTTGCTGACAAAGTAAATATGAACGCTTACATAGTTCCAATAAATAATTTGGCGGTCCAAAAAGGTCTCATAAACCGCCAAACTGCAAAACTGATGACGTCTTTAGGTTGCCAAGAATGCGCCTAATTTAAAAAATCTATCATATTTTGCATAATTTTTATTGGTGTTTAAAAATTTGCTCTAAAGTGTATTTTTTGAATATGAATGATATAATACCTAAATCAAATTGATGATCTTAAACCTAGGGCCGATGCAGTATTCATGACAAATTGCAAAGTCGAAGCATCTTCTCTAACAAGAATTTTCAATTTTTTATAAACTTTCAGAGGTTAGTGGTGAAAAAATTGACTCAACTTAAATTGATTTGAGAGAAAAAGCATTTTTCTGACGGAAATTTTTACCAAAATAAAAACAAGTGAGGGGACATTTTTGCTCTACTCTTTAGTTTAAAATAGGACTTAGTCTATCTTTATGTCCGAATTAGCCTTGAACCAATAGAATAAGGGGACAGAGCTGGTCGGAATATAGGTCGTTAATTGCTTGCGAGGTAGGAAGGTGGCTTTAAGGAAAAATGGTGGCCAACGAAGGGAATAACGACAATAGATAACGCAGTAGCTAATTCGGTTTTGGAGAAAAAATTAGTTTTTCAGAAATACATCATTTTATGTCAATAGCAAATTAAAAAAAAACACTTCAAAGCCATTTAGTATAATGATCAAACAATGATTTTGCCTTGCAAAAGCTTTCCAAAAACCTGTTTTGTAATGGACAAAACCAAAAAAATATTGAGGGGGTGGAAGTTTCACTCACATTGGCATATCAAGTTTCTTTGAATGAACAACAATATTGGAATTTCTTTGATTAATAATTGTATAAGAATGCTGACGATGACGCTAATTGAGCAAAATATTTACGTTCTTAGCTACGACTCACATATCACAAGTTAGGTGTTTTTATTTTTAGTTTTGCTTAAAATCATGTCAAAAAAAAATAAATAAATAAACAGTTGTGCTGGTCGGTACTTCCAGAAAATGCTCGATGATGTATATCAGAGCTTGTTAAATATATTTGGAACAGACCACACTAATAAAATTTAAAAACACTAAAACCCTCTACAGCCCGTTTCACCTTTCGGTTCCTCAGGAGGGTGAGCTACAAGAAAATAAAATGAAATGAAATGAAACTATACTGCAACCATGGAAGACCTGATCGTTAAAAGCTGTAGCTATAAAAACTGTTTACTATAAAACATTGCCGCTTTATCTCGCTAACCGTGCTGCACTTCCGCCGACATCTGTCTTCCAAACCCGTCTTACACTCTTGTCAGACGGGTTTGGAAGACAGATGTCGGCGGAAGTGCAGCACGGTTAGCGAGATAAAGCGGCAGTGTTTTATAGTAAACAGTAATTTACAGTTTTTAACGTTAAGGTCTTCCATGGTCGTAGTAAAGTTTCAGTTTCATTTCATTTTATTTTCTTGTAGCTCACCCTCCTGAAGAACCGAAAGGTGAAACAGGCTGTAGAGGGTTTTAGTGTTTTTGAATTTTATTAGTGTGGTCTGTTCCAAATATATTAAAAAAAAAAGTATATTTGAGCAAGTTTCCAAATCGAAATCCATTTTGGGTCAAAAGCTATTCTTTGTGGGTCAAATTATGAGAGCATAACAGCAAGCCATTTTTAAGTGTAAAAATGGCTCCGCTGTAAAGTACTGAGTCCTCAATTCTTGCTGCAGTAATTGAGATACCTTGAAATACGTGACTGAAGATGAAGAATATTTTTGTACTCTGCGTGATTTTTCTTTGGTTTGTATTTTTTTATGCCGCGGTAATAACTACGAAATTATCAAACTATCATTTCTATCATTAGCGGCGATTATTTAGTTGGAAAAATTCCGGTTGATGATCAAAAAATTCCTAGCTTATGGTTCGATACTCGAAGTGGCAGTAAGTCGCTATATCTTTGGAAAAGACACTTTACGTTTGTTTCCCACTGGGACACAGCAGTCTTACGTTGTGGCGACCCAGCCAGACGAAAACCTTGCAATCAGAACGCAAAAAAAGAATGCTTTGCGGTGGTTAGAAAGGCGCAGAGTGGCTGGTTCACACACATGAACGAACAATTTTTTCCTCTTCATTCGCGATAAGGCTGTTCAAAAATAAATAAATAAAAAAAAAAAACAAAAGCGTACTACGAATAATAAGGAGATTTAAACTTAACACTTCTACTGCGGTACCTCAATTACTCATTATGTAAAAAAGAAAATCAAAATGGAACAATTCCAAAATCCCATCGTCAAAAAGCTGACATTGAAAGGCTTCGATTGTTTCACCGCATGTAAAGTAATACAGTAGAAGGTCTTCTCACGAATTAGACCAACCATTTGATCGAGTGGTAAAGTGTTCGGATCTGGAGCAAGAGGTCTGAGGTTTAAATCTCCAGCCGGTTAAATCAGACGCTATGTTGCCAACAATTCGCCACCGCTGCGACGTTTCTTCGGATGGGGTTGAGTTGCCCGGGCGCAATGGCGCGGAGATAGGCCCTCTAAACTCGTGACACACTTTGGCGTAGTACAGCGGGCATAATGAAAGATTTGATTTCTCACGTATTTACTTCAAAAAAATTGACATTACTCTTGTGTTATCAGATCCTTTGCGTTGAATTTGTGAAAATCGGGGCAAAAAATTATAAACTTTGCTACATCCTATGTAAGTAAGTGATTAATGATTGTTTCACTTGCGAAACTAAAATTGTTTTTTTGCTTCGAAAATGATGAACAACAAGACTAAACAAAACATCAAAACTTAGCAAAGACTTTTCTATTGAATGGCAGGAAGACTGTGTTCACAACTGATTTTACCTATTCTAAAATAATACGCGCCACGCACGATAACAACAATAAAAGCATTTGTCAATTATGGAAGGAAGTGCGCGCTGATCGTGATACCAGGCATGGAAACATTCTTGACTTAAGCAATCTATGACTCAAAACAAAAACTGTTTGATAAAAAGTTAAAACAAACGCGATCAATAAACTAAATCAACTTGCTGGCATTGCCTTACATTCTTTACAAATTAGGAAGAGTTGCAATTGTTTGCAAGTTATTCAATTTAGTGACTTAGTTAAACGACAATAAATGTGGAGAACATGCTGTCACCATTGGAGCAAAATAAATTGCAAAAAATCTGTAGTTGTTTTACGATTTTCTCTAAAATAATTTTGCTCCCCCTTAAGCACTTCTTTTAGTTGCGGCGCTGCGCACAAATTGGAGAAAGACGCATTTCCATATTTTGTAAAATTGCCAAAAAAATTAACGTCATAGTGATCAATCATGTTGTGTCCACTTGTGCAATTGAAGAAACCCATATTTCGACTCCGCGTTTTAATAACTATACTGGTATATTTGTTTCAAATTTTATGCGTTTGGTTGTAACTGGGTGTCACAAAATGGCTTAGCGTAACCCATCCCACGCTACTTAGTCTTTTTTTAGTCTTATCCTTTTTAATCTTCACGCTCACGGAAGCGAGGTTAGCACTTTTGCTACTATCGTAATAATAAAATGTACATTTGTTTCATCGTCTTATTCTGCCAAACACTCTGACTCTTATTCGCAGAACCTAGAAAATTTAGAAGCATAACAGCTAAGACGTTAAAATGCAGCTTTGGTCGAAGGCTGACGTGTGCTTCGTCTTTGGAGCTGGAAGTCTTAGATTCAAATCTCGTGCCGATCAAATTGGATGCAATATTGCCAACTGCTCGCCACCGCTGCACAGTGTTCTGTGATAGGAGCAGTGTTGCCCGAAGGCACAATGACCCAAAGATGGTCCTCGCAAACTCGTTACACAATACGGCGTAATACAGTAAGTATAATATAAGATTTGATTTGGTTTTTAATTCTTTGATTTGAGCACAGTATCGCATAAAACATATCTCAATAATAAAGATATTAATGTTTGTTTTGCATGTTGCTTGTCCTATAGTTATGAAGTGCTACGTAGATTTTTTTTTAAAGAATCTAGTATTATAAAGCAATCAGAAAATGTTTGGTATTTTCGCAGCCTCCAGTTTTTTTGGAGGTTTTTTTTTGATGATATTTGTAACCCTTCTGCACTTCATATCTGGACAAACCAATGGAACTAATCAAAGTACAACCTTTCGATCTGCTATTTTTACGAACCAGTACAACGCTACTCAACCTCCTACTACGTCCAGGCTTTTACAAACCAATCCATATGGGTCTACTGGTAGCATTCTTCAAACAAATCCTAGTTCTAGTCAAATTTCCACTTTCCAGGTTTCATTTGGACCTCCAAAAACTAATGCAACATCTGCTCCTCCATCCTGCAAAATAGTTGACCAGTATTGCTCAAACTGCCCAACTGAAATAAGCTTTGGCTCTGTCTTTATGAAAGAATGTTCTGGGGTTCGTCAAAATCACAGCACTGTACTGGTATCTTGCCTTGAAAATGGAACTATAGCTTACAATGAAACATGCCAGCCAGACGAAGCAAACGAAGCAATTCAGGCAAATCATGCAGGTTTTGCTGTGTTCGGAATTTTGATGGCTATCGCATTAACAGGCGTAGCGTTCTTGATTTATAAGGCTAAAAAATCTCAATCTACCCAATAAATACGATTTATCAAATGCTTGTGCACTTGTTTAAACCTATAATCAAGAAAAATTTTACCCCTTTCGAAAGTGTCCGGAACCCAAAATCTTTAGGGTGAAGCAATCATTTTTGGAAATTTTCCTGCGAAAACATTTTAAAAGATGTTTTTTCTCGCATTATTCAAAATGGCATTTAGATTCGGTAGAATTGTCTCATTTATTTATTCAAGTTGCCCAGCAGACTAGAACGCTGTAAAGGGACCTTCGCGTTTTTAAATTACTGTCATCTGTCATACTTGCCCAGAAGTCAACAAGGTACAATGCCGTTCCACAACATCGTCTTTAGCGTTGGACATCGAACAGAAAGACTGTGATAAGTGCCTTATAATGTCTTTGGTTTGATCTGACTGAAAATCGAATCTAAATCTACCGTTTCAGCAATTTAAGCTCAATATACTAAAAGAGCATTCAGGTCGAACATTTTTTAGCTCCGTTTTCTCTCAAAATTTTTTGAATATAACTTCACCAAATTTGAGCTTTTTACGACTTTAGTTTCTAAGTTATGGCAATTTAGGTTTTCCTTGACATTTTTCCTTTTGAACTTTTGCCAAGGTTGCCAACTGCAAACAAAATTTCAAAAAGTTGCTGCATGTTCGTAACTCTTGATAAGTGTTTTCGGCAGGGTTACTGTCAGAACAGAAGAAAAGTTCATCATAGTATATTAGCTGCTTTTCAAGTAAATTTAAGCCAACTTCCCATAACTTAATCTTCTGCACCATACTGCCAAAATGGCAGTACTAAACTAAGAGGAAAATTGTTAACTTTGAACTACAATATTTTTGAAAACGGCAAGTCTAGAAAGTTTGAATTTTGGTAAGAATGCGTTTTAGACTTTTCTCAATATTTTGGTCAACAATGAAAAACTTGACATAAATGCCCTTTTAAGTACTTCACTAATCTAGTCTTATGTAATTATTCGATTGTTCCCGAATGATAACTACCGCTTTATTGGAAGTCAGCCTATTGATACCTATTTTTAATGCTATCGACTCAAAAATCCTTTTCATACAAATTTTTGTCATTACTAAAAATATGCTACCAACTTTGATGAATTTGCTTGGCAGCGAGTAGCTATATGAAACTTCTACAAATATAAATGAGTTCTTATGTGACTGTTTTGTCATAATCTACGCTAAAGTTTGAAACAGTACGTTTTATCAGATTTAATTCATGCACTGTATTACTGTTTTTGACGATATTTTGTATTAGAATGTTTATTCCATGTTTGGTTTTAAATTCTCAAACATAAAATCTACATAGCTTTTTATTTGATGAGAGATATGGATCGCAATAAATGCTTTTTAATAACAGGACAGTCAAATACACAATGAATATTTAGCTTCTGTGGAACCAGATTTTGCAACTTTTTTTCTTCGTAATTGGTCGCAGTTTTCTTAATTTCGCATTTTTTGAAGGTCGCATTTTGTGATGAATATTTTTTAACGGACTCAGCCTTGCTCTTGAAAAAAAGCAATTGCAAAAGAAAATTAAAAACAAAATAAATCTACGTTATACTCTCTGATATTACTCCGAAGCGCTTGGTATATACTTGGGTTGGTGGAAGTGCAAGACAATTAGATAGGCCAAACGCGTGACTCCCATTTCCACGTAGTGTCCGGGCAACACAACTCTTTTTGAATGAATATAGCAGCAGCGGCCAGTCTACGGCAACTGTGTCCGATTCAACCGTCCCAGAAAGTAAGCTCCAGACCTGCAGCTTTAGAAGCTAATGAGTCGCCACTCGACCTACTAACTAGTAAAAATCAATGCAAAAGCTGAAATTATTTTCCATATTTTTAATAAAACGCAGAGGAAACATTCAGCCGTTGCAGTTTTTCTTCATGGGAAATCGTAAACGCATCGCGAGTGCTGTTCGATTTTTGCATTTGCAGCGTAAAAATTTTTAAACCTAGTTAAGAAATGACTAAAATAAGACTTGGAAATGAATTACCTTTAAAAAGAAATAGTGTCATTATCGAGCGTTTGAATCTTTAAAACTATACAGCTCAGTTAAATTTAAATACATTAAGAAAAAATTAAACTATTGATTTTATTACACTTTGCATTTGTCTTGTCCCACTTTTAACCCTATAATCAATTTGATTTGAATTGGAAATCGAACACTTAAAAGTTGCTTACTAAGCCTTTTGTTTTTGCGATTAACTCTGTTTTGAATGGGCTATTCAACTATCGCATTTTACGTATGGAAAAGGGGGGAGCAAAAATGCTCTTTTATCTAACTCTTAAACCAAAAGTGATGGAAAAACCTAATTTGGCATGGGCGTAGGTGTTCACCACAGTCATTTAGAAAAACTGAATTTGAGATGATGACATTATTGCAGTGAAGTCAAAGCCATGTTTTCAAAAAATGAGACGTCATTGGCGGTTCAAATTTTGTACGTAGGTTTTATTTTTTGAAAATGAATCATAAAATGTCCAAGTGACGTGTTTACGTCACCAAAACGTCTTAGGCAGCATTTATTTTAAGTTAAATATAGGCCAAAAATGCTCAAATTTCGGAAAATATTTTTCGATGATCCTCAAAATCAGAAAACTTTTTCTTGCTCTAGCAACTTCAAATTTTAAGAGGCTATTTTTGAATAAATTTACTTCAATTTAAAGTAATTTAAAGCAAAAATATCTTTTCTGAAGGAATCTATCAAAAAAAGACCGAGAGGGGATGGGAGCAAAAATGCCTGTGTAAAATAAGATTAAGTCAAACATAAGCAATACCATTACCGAGTATTTGTAATTTCAGTATCGTAAATTGTCCCAATATTATTTGTCAAAACCAGAATTTGTTGTTGTGTTAACAAATTGGTGCTCTCATTTCTCAAGCTGCTGAGTGCCCAGGCCAGCAAAACTTCAACGAAGCTACATGACGTCAAGACGTGGTGTAATTTTTAAAAGTGCACAAGGTTTTTGTCCAGCACGTGACTGCAGTTCAATGAATGATCGCCTCAGCGCTGCAGATGATATCGTTCATTGTTTCTTCCTGCATAACTCTCGGTTGCACCGCAGCAAGATGATCATCCAGAACTTTACTTCAATATTGTTGTTGCGCGCAAAAATCGAATATCAGTATTGCTCCGCGCTAAGTAACCTTTACGAATTTTAAAACTTTCAATCGTTATTTTATAATTATTGGAGATTCTGCATACAGTTTTCTGCGACGTTGCTATTTTTTAATTATTTCTTTTCAGCCAACCTTCATAGGTCAAGGAAGGTATTTTATGCTATTATTGTACTTGGATATTCGCGAGGCATAGTGGCTGCTTAACTGAATTAAATCGCTAGTTTAGGTTGCTAACTTTAGAATATTTTAGGCTAGAGCTAGGCTAATGAGGGTAATGCGTAATGAGCTACCAAATTTATTTTGTGACATTTTAGGTAAAACCATTACGTTGTTAATAGTGCTTTTCCTCTTTGCGAAGTTGTTTCAGACTAGAATAAAGTAGAGCTGTGGATCTTCAGTGTTAGTGTTTGATTTGCAATTGGTTAGCAAGGAGCGGAAGCCCGTTTCCAAACTCAACCTATTCTAGTAAAATCCGCATTGGACGTACATTAGGGTGGTCCTTATTTCAAAAGTTTGGAATACTATACGGAAACCGGGTTTAATTTGTTCGTTTTTGGTAAACAACTGTATATGCCAAATATTTCGGAGAAAAATTAAACTTTACAGGTTGCACATGAACAGCAAAAATTTAAGATTATTCGTATGCTACAGTATATATAATTATACACTATATTTTTTTTATATGTCTTCTCCTTTAGTGGGAAGTTGTATGCCGAACAATATTATTGTGTTATATACTTGGATTTTTGGATAGTTATTAAATTTGTTAAGATACTTAACAAATTTGCAGGGCTACCACTAGTAACAAAAAATTTGGCTTGAAAAATTTGTTTGATGGGGACAGATGAATGTTTTATGACTTCATGAAAAACATACCAAAATTTTCTCTTGGGTCAAGAGTGAAATGTTAAAGAATAGAATCCATGAGAACAGAGGATATAAAAGTTGCAAATGGCAAGTCTAAAATAATAAACTGAGCGTAGAAAAATGCTTCAGGAAGACGCAGAAAACATGCAAAGAAGAGGTTTTCAAATCTTTTAACAGCACTATTTAATTGGATTCATTGACTAGCAGTCGAGTAGTTCTATAGAGATAGTGCTTCTGGATAGCACGTACAGACAAAAAAAGTAACCAAAACCATAGTCAAATCTTCTTTGACAGCAAGGTGGTGCTCGTGCTCATATAATCTTAAAGCACATTTGAAAAAATTGTTCAGCAACCGAAAATATATCGTCGAAGCATTCTCAAAGAATTTAAAAATCATAAGAAATGATAGTCAGTAATATTCTGAACATATTTTACTCCAAAAAAACGTTTCGATTTATAACTTGAACCACTTTCAATCTTATTTCAATTTAATTTCACATGTCGATCGCCTGCCTATCATCGCCTCTCGCATCTGCATAAAACATCTACTAAAGATTGCCAATATTCCTAATGAGACCAGTTAATCTCAAGCAAATGTCATCGTTTAAGCAATAGAAGAATAGGGATTGACTGAGAAAGGTTTTGTTACAGCAGGATATGTTTTTTACATGATAGTCTCAAATACTGAAAGTAAGAATCTGGTGCTTGCTTCTCCATTAAAGCAAAACTTGAACAAAACCAAAAATTGGAAAGGGACACCAGACCCTCAAGTTTTGGTGGTTATCTACCTGTTTTAAAGGATTGATCACTTGACTAGCCCAAACGTAGATTGAGAAGCCAGATTTCTGACACCCTTTCTTTTTAAAATTTGAAGCAAGACCAAAGCCCATATTTTGCAATCGTCATCGTACGCTGTATTAGAGTTTGATCAGAGATTCTTTTAAGTTTTTATACGACACATGAGCAATGAGCATATTATAAACCTCAGTGCTGCATGATAAACTGATTATTGCAAGCATAGACCGAAGCATCATTTTGAACTTCCGAATATCGAAAATATCTTGGTCTTGCAAAAAATGTAGCGAAATCACATTTTCAAGAGAATTAAGGCAACCGTAATGAGAAAATTCGCTAGTCGGCTCTGGTGCACGTCTGTGAAATTGTGGCCTAGACTTTTTTGAACCAGAGGTGCCTAATGACATGAAGTGACGAATGTTTGCAGCTCTCTACAAAGATGAAAACTTTCCCAAGCGTGCGATTAAGAAACAACAATTGGAAAAACTGTTTTTCTAATTAAACGCAATTAATAGGCTTTTTCCTAAAAATGAAAACGGATCAAGCATATCTATCAATTGACTTTGATTCATGGAGTGAACTATCAAGTGTACTGATGACAGCTAGAAAGTTTACTGATGACAGCTAGAAATTTTTTGCTAAGTGAGAGTATAGACAGTACACTACTAACTGGGCAACCTACAATAAGTTGGGTTGCACCATCATGTTACTGCTTTTGAACGGTTAGTACTCTGCAAACAGCAAAGCCCTTATCTTTGTGAAATTGGTATTTATGAAAAACTTTATTACCTATGTGCAACCTCTCCATGTTTTTCTATCTCCGACATTTTTTACGCACGATGGTTTTAGCCTAAAAGGAACACATTTACTTCGGTTCCCATGATATTTTTTTTGTTTATTTTTTGCTTCGTTTTTAAGGACCACCCTAACGTACATTTTTGGAGGTGGTTGAGCCTGAGATATACGTCACTTATAGTAATTGCAAAGTCCCAATTATTGAGTTTTATTGAAAGGTGAAAGTTTGAAAATTTACTTTTTCTACAAAAAATGCCTTCAGAAAATTTGCAAACACAAATTGCAAAAAAAAGAAAATTAACTTATGTCAGGGTCTTCTTTCTTCTTCTTTCTTCATTGCCCGCTTTTCCGTGAGGGTTGCGGGGGCAGTAGCTCAAGATTGAGCCGCCACACCTCACGGTCTTCCATCACCTCCATCATTTCGCTTGGGCGAAGTCCCAAGCGATTCCATCCAAGATCCTCAATGTAATCGGTTCATCTAGTTCTAGGTCGTCCGACTGGTCTTCTCACATTTGCTTTGGCATGTAAAGCTTGTTTGGGGAGTCTTTCCTGAGGCATTCTGCTTACATGGCCAAACCATCTAAGCTGTGATCTTTCAATTCGGAGAAGTAACGGCTCGATGTTAAGAGATTTTCGAATTTCAGAGCTACGCACCTTGTTAAACAGTGTAACTCCTTCGATTCTTCGTAAAAACCTCATTTCGGACGCTTGTACTTGTGATCGCATTCTTTCGGTCATTACCCAAGATTCATGACCATAAGTGAAAATGGGGACAAAAACTGCTTTGAAAATTGAGAGTTTTGCCTTTTTCGACAATTCTCGTTTCATATGTCAGGGTGTTAACCCTAACTCACACGAGGAATTTGAGTGCCCTCTTTGGGCTGTTTCGTGATAAATTCCTTCAACAGAAAGGTATTTATTTTGAATCAACTCGACTTTGAGTCAAATTTCATCACAAATAACCCAAAAAAATTTGAAGTTGTAAAGGTAACGGGAAGTTTCCGAATTTTGAAGTTTCCAAAGTCTTTTTGCGAAATGTGAACATCTTTTGGCCAAAATTTAAGGACATATACTGCTCGAAATCGGTTTTATTGAAGAAATGAGAACTACTTGATATAATAAAGAGGTACCCCAAACCTTTTCCTACAATTTCCCTTATTCGCAAAAGCAGTGGCGCCGGGGACCAAAAGTGGGCCCGGGGCGAGCTCAAATATGACGGAATTCCGGTTATGTGAAGTCCAAAATAGATGGAGAAAATGCTGCAGTTTGGTCCGAAAAATGATGTGATCTCCAAATAAAAAAGGTCTTCACCAAACATTTAGCGCTTTTTCCAGTCTAAATTAGGTGATCTCCAAAAACAAAAAAAAGATTTCTCATGCTGATTTCTCAGTGTCATTTCGATGGGACCCCTCTCGAGCTCATGGGCCCTCTGCTGGGCCCGCTGAAGCCAACGGCCTTCCTGAAGCCTATGCGCCCTTTCATGGGCCCCCTAAAGTCCATGGGCCCGGGGTCATTGTCCCCCCTGCCCCCCCTCTCTCGGCGCCCCTGCGCAAAAGTACCATTTAATCCGTTTGAATCCTTACCATTGGCAACCCTGCATTTTGCAATTCGGGAACATCGCAAAAGGCTGATCTTAAAAAAATTCTTACTGACTTTAGGCCTTTGCCTACAATAGCAGCTCTATAACAAGTTATTACTGACAAGCAATGAAACAACAGAATATACTGCATGCTGTAGGCTAATCTCGGATCTGTAAACAAGAACTAGCGCAATAATGCAGTACGTATTAGGCCTAATCTGATACCCATAACTTACCACCTGCCAACTGGTATATTAACCAAAGCATAACCAAATTAGAAAACTTGGCTACTGCTACTGGTACGTGTAAGACCTAAGCTACCATTACTAATCTACAGTAGGCCTTTTGTGATGTCAAACAATTGCAAAATGCAGGGTTGCAATGATACGCAGTAAAACGGGGTAAATCATATTTTCGCGAGTATGGGGAATTGTAGAAAAAGGTTTGGGGCACTTCCTTACTACCACAAATAGTTCTCATTTTCGCAATAAAACCGATTTTGAGCAGGATCTCTTTAATTAAAGTGACTTCATAAGACGTTTTTGTGACGTGACTGGTTTGACTTACGCAGTTTATAATTCAGTATAAACACAAACCAATGCATGAAGTTTAAACCGTCGGGACAAAGACTCAAAAACTAGACTGCATCCGGGAAATTGAGATGAACGCATGCCAACCCCAAGAAAATTGTTAGACTCTCTGAATTGGTTTGATTTTACCTTGCTTTATATCATGCGAGCTATCCAGACTTTTTTGTTTTACAATAATTTCTCTATTACGAAATAAGCTAGATTAGCTTGATAAAATCAACAGTAATTTTGATTTCACTTAAATGACAATCTACGGCAGACCAGTTTTTAAAGAAAGTTAAACCTCTACAGTATAATTGATCAAACATAGCTATATAGTTGCTTGAAAAATATCTCTCGGTGATATAATGCCACTGTAGGCAGGCGCGTCGCCAGCGGGGGGCAGGAGGGGCATTGCCCCCCCGATTTTTATTTTTGCCCCCCCGATTTTTATTTTTGCCCCCCCGATTTTTATTTTTGCCCCCCCGATTTATTGCTTGCCCTCCCACTGTATTTTTTCTTAGAAGTGAGCATCGCCCTCACAGTTAAAATAATGGTAATTTTAACTGTTTCATGCCCTATCCTGACATCGATTGTATTTGATTGATTGCATTTGAATAAGCTGAAGATGGCCACTAGCCGAAATCGATTTTAGTGAAAGTTTTTGTTGATATACGTTAGTTAAATATTTTTTTGGCTGATTCTTTGTTTCCTTCATGCAACTAAGTATCCTGACATCTATATTACAATCTAGGGTGGGTATGTAGCAAAATCTTGTGTCTTGGGTCAGGTTCAACTACCACAACAACAAATCAATTCAGTACCGCATAATAATAATACAGCTACCCCCAGTTTATGTGTACTGTGTAGTAGGCGCGGCATCGTAGATTATGATGTCATATACAACAGCACTTATAGGCGAGGCCTTATTACAAGTCAGGTGTAGTGACTGTTAAAGGTAATGTACAGTAAGTTGGTGATCAGTGTTATACGCATAGTACAAACCATCCGCAATGTACCGTGCAATCAATAGTTTCAGAAAGAAAAATAGACTATCGCCAAATACCTCCGGAAAAAAGACAAGATTTCGATCGGTCAGTTTCACTTCTAGGCTATGTAGCAAACGTAGGCTACGGGTAAGCAAACTTAGCAAAAGTGAGTTGAGTTGACAAGCCCATGTCTGGAAGTGGAAAGCCTTAGCTTAGCAACTCAAACCATAATGTATTTTGATTGGATTCTTGTTCAGCAGTATGAGTAATCGATCTGCAGAAACTCTGAGCTTACAGAGAAATGGACTGCATTCCTCCCTCAAATCGGAATCCATTAACCAATTCTTTGATAGCTAGACTACGGGAATTTTCTGACTTTCAGATTTGCAAGAAGTGTCCATTACCATATAGTTCACTTAACTAGATCGATTAGTACCGGTAGCAAAACAAACCAAGCAGTGTTCTCTGCACTAATAAACGCCATTGATATCTGAGATTTTGAGTAAACTTTAGTAGCCTATAATACCGTTTAGGCTGTTTGGTGTTGCTATTTGTGATGATTTTTTCAGAGCAGTAATACAGTACTGGTGCATTACCGATACAGTAATTACTGGTGTCGATCCATAGTTTTTGATAATATTTTGATAATACAGTAATCATTGGGAGATGATTTAAGGAAGTTGTCTGTTTTTTGATAATTTTGAACATTGGGAGGAGGGATGATACTCAAACTGGAGATTTTCGGAGCAAAGTTCAACGCTCATTTTCGCCAATACCACCAAGGAAGTCCGCAGAAACGTTTACTAAGGTTTGGAAGGAGTGCTGGTGGCAATTAAAAACTTTCAAACACAAAAGTTTTTCTGAGACAGCCTCAAAGCCAGCTAGGGGGTCAGGGGGGGCGGGGGGCGCTGTGAGCTCCCCAGCGGGGTCCGGCATCTTTAGCTTTTTTGACGTTTTTTTGAGGATAAAATGCATCGTTTAGTAACATTGCAAGTTGTAACACCAAAGCTACACACCGTATCGATGCGAACTATTGGGAGGAATGCAGCAGAAATTCTTTTGGGGGATGCCACCTCCTGGATCGGCACTTTCCTGACTTAATGAAGTTATAGGCAATACAGAAACAGAATAGGCATTTAAGTGTAAATGCTAAACTGTTCATTTTTCGACTTTGGCTTGCAATACACAATTGTATATTAGTAGCTACAGTATTCATCATAGAGGTACCGATATTAAATTTTGCTCATGATTTTTCTGGAGTTTCTTGTCGTCAGTCGTTTCTAGCCGTTATGCTAGCTGTAATCATGTTTAGTTAAATGAAAAGATTTTACGCTATTTTTTCAGCAATTATTGAGTAAGCGGCTTCGCCAATATTTCAATATGTCAGAGACAGTCTGCTTTCTGAATTTATTCGAAAATCATTCAAGGTAGTTTTTCATGCACAGTTTTTAACTTTTCTTATTATTTAGATTAATTCTATATGTTTACCCACGCGATAGCCGTAGAATATTCCTCTAAAATTTTTGTTGCAAGTTTGTGTCTTGCTTTAAACAATGTGGTATAATAACCGATATGATCCCATGCTGTTCTTAAGTAAAAGACAAAGACAATCATACACGTCAGATAGGCATGAAATAAATATATGGTTTAGTAATCGTTTCATTGCAACCTAAGTAATTCGTTTGTAAAATAAAGCTAAAAATGGTTCTATGAACTTAATCAACGCCAAATAGCTGTATTACTCAAAGGCGAAACGAAATTTACAACCCCGCCACACAAACAATCTACTTAACTCTTAAAATACTGCAATAATTTACCGTCAAAACTTTGCCCCCCGGTTTTCAGCTTTGCCCCCTCGATCTCGCTAAGCTGGCGATGACCCTGACTGTAGGTCTAAAAAGTGATTAGAGCTGAAAAAAAATTTTGAGGGGACGCAGACCTCCAAAATAAAGAATTTATAGCAGATATGCTATATTGGTTAACAGTGGAAACAAGACAGAAATTTTTGATTTTTGCTATAGTTCAAATTTTTTCTTAAAATTTTTTCACAAACTTTGTACTGTTATTAAACTAACCAATTTATGGTGTGTTGGTTACTGCATTTCGACTATACCGCTGAATCGGAGTTCGATTCCCAGTCATGCCATGCAAAAAATAATACGAAATCGTATTCAAACCTATGTTTCTTAAAGTTTAGTGATAAATGGGACAGTATAAAGCCTCCACCATATGAGACAGACAGTTTAAGAGGCGGTGCTCAACTTAAAGACTAACAACATTGCTTCGACCGTGAAATAGTGAAGATAAGTGCTTTCTGGTTAGAGCAACGTAATAACTAAAGATAAAACAAACATTGTAATATTATACTACAATCACTATTTAAATTTCAAGAAACGTCAGCAATTAAACGAGTTTGGTTTCATAAAAAGTTAAATCCATTCAAAATTACGCCAAAAAAAAAGTGAAAAGTTTTTGCCTTATTAACCAATGCAGCAGGTCTCAGGTCTCTACATGAAAATTGCGTAACTTATTACAATCCTTTTTCAACATGTAATGTCAAATTTATTCATTTTCAAATAACCTTTATATATTACAGTCATGAGCCAACAGCCTTAACAAAATTTGTCTTTCCAGCAAGGTTTTCAAAAAGTTGGAACAAAATAGGTAAAATTCATTTATTCTTGAAGATCTTGAGAGCGCTCTCTTGCGAGTTGCATTACCACATTAACTTGAAACCCTTGTCATTCGTTTTTACTTTTAATGACATCAAACTGTAGTAAACAAGATATTGCAAGCAAAAAATGAAAAAAAACTGATTTGTACTTTGTGCTATTTGTGGCCGACAAAATGCTGTAGCATATACATGCAAAAGCTGTTAATAGAGCGTTAATCTATTCAACTTGTGGATGGTATTAATACTAAATAAAGAGGAGTAACATCAGTACAGATTTAGCGAGTGCTTTAGTTGCTGAGTTAATTAATGGGTTGTAGTTAATAAGCTAACTGCCAAATTTGGTTGTGTTGCTATTTGTACTGTCTAACCCCTTCTGAGAGATGGGAGTGCGAAGAGTCTTTCGGACACCAGGCAGTCGCGCCACATCCCAAGGTCTGGCCAAGAGGTCAAAAACAAAGATAGGGTCTCGGCAACAGTTTGGGGATTGTTTATGAAGCTACCTTCACCAAAAAAAGTTTTTGCTGTGCCGCTGTTTATTATTTACGGAAGTGCGCGAATTAATTGGGACAAACCAAAAAGTGTCGTAAAATTAGAAAAATTCTCAAAAACACATCTTCAATCCAAATTATATCAACTACAACACGTTCAATAGTTGATATGTCCTCCTTTTGCCTTTATGAGCATTAAAATTCGTGTTGGCATAGAATCAACTTGGGTTAAGCAAATGCCTTTAATTTCTTTACCATGGTACCAAATTCATATTATGGCTGCTGCAAGTTTGCTTTTTGGTTGAACAGTCACATTTTTGATGACGCTTTTTGATGATAGCCCACAAGTTTTCGATGTGGTTTAGGTCTGGGGATTTGCCGGGCCAGTCTAGTAGAGTTATTTTCAACTTTAAAAAAATGTTTTTATTTTTTTTGAAGTGTGACATGGTGCATTGTCATGCTGAAAAATACCATTGCCATCTGCAGACGATTTTTGCATTGTTGGAACCAATTTTTTTCCAAAATTTCTTGGTATTGAGTTGAATCCATCATTCCTTCAATTGGACATAATCTTCCAGTACCATTAAAAGTGAAGCAACCCCAAAACATTTTTTTGGGGGAAGTTTCGGGCATAGGTGTAGCCAGGAGGGGGGCAGGGGGGCCGGGCCCCCCAATTGAAATGCTACGAATGATGAAAATGTCACAAAAAAGACCATTATTTCTTCAGTTTCAGTTTCTTTTAGCATCTTCGCGTACTACAGAACACGCGTACAACAGTAATTAACTATTAAACATTGATCCAGGGGGCCCGGGACCACTCAATTTAATTTTTACCAACCAATTAAAAAATGCCCCCTACAATAATATTTAAATGGCCCTCAATTTAAATGGGCCCCCAATAATAATATTGATCCAGGCGACCCATTTAAATGGGCCCCAACAACAATATTGATCCGGAAGGCCTGGGCTCCCTCAATTTAATTTTTCCAACCAATTTAAATGGGCCCCTACAATAATATTTAAATAGCCCCTAATTTAAATGGGTCCCCAACAGTAATATTGATCCAGGGTCCCGGGCCCCTTTAATTTAATTTTTGCTAACCAATTTAAAAATGTCCCCTACAGTAATATTTAAATGGGCCCCCCAACAACAATATTGTTTCGGAGGGCCCGGGCCCCTTCAATTTAAATTTTGCCGACCAATTTAAAAATGCCCCTTACAACAATATTTAAATGAGCCCCCTACAATAATATTGATCCATGGGGCCCGGGCCCCCTCAATTTAATTTTTCCAACCAATTAAAATGGGACCCCTACAATAATATTTAAATGGGCCCCCCCAACAGTGATATTGTTCCAGAGGGCCCACGCCACTTTAATTTAATGTTTGCCAATCAATTTAACCGTATAACCCAAGTGAAATTAAGGGTTTTTATCCTAAAAGTTGCTAACTGAGGCCCTCATCTAACCTTGTTATGAACGTAATGCAATAACCACTAACCAGGAACGGATTTAACATCCTGTATTTGGCAGGAAAATATCGCAAAAATCCCAAAGTGCCAGGGACCCAACTCAATGTAACTCCCGCCCGGGCAATAACATGGTTTGCACGCTTAACTATCTAGTGTACTTTTTTCAATAACAATTCTCCTTCACCTCGCCAGTTTTTATACAACAAAGTACTTTTGAAAACAAACTAGCTACAGTAAGGGGAATGCTCATTGAACAAATTTTTGGATTGAGAGGGTCTGGGCCTCCTGGCCGTATATATACTCCTATACCTGGTTGTTTTTATTACAAAGCAATAATCTCTAAGGGGAATATTCGAGTGGATTGTTATTTACAGCTAAAATATTGCAGGAGGCAATGCCTTTACTTCCCCCTACCTGGGCCAAATCACTTACAAAATTTTACCCCAAAATGCAAGATTTTAAACGTGTTTTGGACTTAAATTGCAAGCAAAAAGAGGACTAAACAACTTAATTTTTTCAATTGGCTTTCAAATGTTAAAAATCTAGTACTTTCAAATGGCTCTGAATACGCGCGAAATGTGATCCAATGGTATTAAAATAACTTTGTTATCCAAAAAATTACGAAAAATTGCCTAGCGGCTGGGGACTTCGCCCACAGATTCCCTTCTGTGATACGTTTGAATTACAGTACACTTCTTAACTCAACACACGCCTCCCAATTTAGACATTTTCGCATATTAACTATTGGTTTAAGCCCTCTCCCTTGAAGGAGTTCCTAGTTACGTGCCATCACCAGGCCACAGCTTCTGATTTTCCATTCTACGATATCTTTGCCCTTCACAAAAAATTTCTCTTTCGAAGTTTCTGATGACGTCATTGCATGTGATTTGCCCCCCCCCAAATCAAAAATCCTGGCTACGCCTATGTTTTTGACCCTGTTTCAGTATGTTTAATTACGGCCAAGATTTTTGGGGTTAATAGAACGAAATTTTTAAAATTAAAGAAAACAGTTTGTTTTAATGTAGAAGCAAAAAAAATGTCATAAATATCCCAATTGCTTCAAGAAGAAAACTTGAAGTGTGTCGTTTGTTATTCAGCGCTGTTTTTCGTTAGAAAAATTATCAGCACATCATTACATTTGTGCTTTTGTACAATCCTCAAACGTTGTCATGTGTTTAATGTTCATGATCGATTTCTCAGGATATTTGTTGTTGTTGCAGGGCATGTATTTTATCCTCCTGTCACCGGACAGCGTCAGACGCTAACTATCGAACAATCCGCACACTGTACGTTGCAATGACTACTTCGAGTTTGAAGGAATCCGTACCTGGTTATTAGGAGTTTCTGGTGATCCAATGTTCCTCCAGATTTCATCGAATTCTTGTCCACTGAATTTGCTGTTTATTCGAAGCCACCAAGCAGAAATAATCATGGTAAAACGTGTTATCTGAAGACGGTAACAATGAGACCAGGGTGCAAGTTGAACCCAGATCATCCAATCAGGGTCGTCTTAAAAACGACCCTTTTCCCTTTCGGCACGCTGCCGACAAACTTTTTGCTGTTACAATCTTTAGTCTGCTTTAACGTCTCAGCAAGTTTTTGCGACTGATGCGCATACGAACTTACAAACTTGTGTTAACAAAGAAAAATTGTCATTCACTTCGCAAAATTTTTTTTCACAACAGTAAGGTAGCACTTCACTAACATATTTGCTTTCCCATCAGGCTAGTGTTTCCTCAGCATCTGAATTCACACATAGCTTATCCTGGCAGCCCACCCAAACCTTCAAACCACACACTTCAATCAGTGCCGTCGCTATACGGAGGGGGGGGGGGCAAGGGGGGCCGTGCTCACCTTAACGACTGCTTGTGCCCCCCATTTTGGTTTGCTCAAAATACCCTTTTTGGGGCATGACTAAAAGGCGGAAAAGTTGGAAAGGGCAATTGGAGTTTGGGTTAATGTTAGGGCTACAAGGCTAATCAAATCTAACTCTAACCTGCCTTTTTAACACGACTTCCGCCTTTGAGGCGGAAATCGTGCTAAAAGGCCATTAGGGTTAGGGCTAGCAGAGTTGTAAGTCAGGCCGGACTTTTCGTCTCGGGTTCGGGCCTAAAGTTGACAAAGTTTTGGGCCTAATGCGGGCCTGATACGTGCTTTTTGTCTGAGGGGCACAAAAATATAATCAAAATAACTTGGCAACACTGCTAAACTCGTCAGACATAACTTAACTTTCGGGTTTTTTCGGGCATGATTTGGGCTTCAAATTAGTTATCGGGTTAGGGCCTGAACTAGTCGGCCAGTTTACAACTCTGAGCGCTAGGATTAGGGTTAGGGTTAAATTAGTGTTAGCCTTAATCTTAACCAAATCCTAACCGCCCTTTCCTACTTTACCGCCTTTTAGCACGATTTCCGCTTTTTAGTCATATCCCTCTTTAAAGCATCACGTAACGGCAAGACAACAGACAATAATGGAAAAAGAAATAATTACAGTCAAACATAATTCTGCTTTGACGTTTTCTCGATTCTTTGCAAAATTGCTGGCAACCATATAAATCTGATGCAATGTAATCCGTTTTGTTAACCTTTACGGATGTGTCGCGGAAGAGAGATGTAAGCCTGCAGAATCGTTACCTGTACTTCGTCAGTGATTGTGACATGAAACAATCCGTGTGAAAACAAGTTTTTCAAAGACCAGCTGTTTTGATTTTCAGACCACACTCAAGATTTTGAAGTCGCAGTCAGTGGCGCAACCAGGGTGAAGAAGCTTCTGCCCCCTAAGCCAATTAAGTCACTTAGAAAATTTAATCTCAAAATAAGAGGATTTTAACGTATTTTGGACTTGACCTAAAGTAAGAGGGGCTGAAGGGGTTAAGCAGTTTAATTTTTTGAAATGACTTATGAATTTTAGTAAGTTAGTAATCCATATGACTTTAAAAAGTGCGAAATGTAATTAAAATGGCGTTAAAATGTCTAGTTTTTGCTTCAAAATCACAAAAATCGCTTAGCGGCTGGGGGCTCCGCCTCCGGCCCCCATCCACAATCACTACATACGTGGTGACACTTTGCTCGTCTGTGACACGCTTGAGTTGCATCAGTTTGTATCGCACGAAGCCTAAGTCAGACAATTTTTGTGCAAAAAAAAACAAACAACTTTTGGTTCTTTCCTCACAGCAAAATCCTGGTTCCGTTTCTGGTAGCATTCACTGCTGTAGATAAATTTTTCAGACGATTATGGGCCGCAAACGAAACGAACTAAGAAACACTGTCGGCCTGACAGGTCTTTATTTTTAGACATGAGTACAGAATTTTTGAAACTGCGCATATTCGTATAGCTGTACAAGATCTGAAAATCAGTTTTTATATACAAAAGTTCAGTTTATTTCAGCGCCCCCCCACTTTCGGTTAGTGCCCCTTCACGTTGTTTGCTCTGGCGACGGCACTGACTTCAATCCAGTTTGTTTTGTCTTTTAAGGTGTATTTACGCAGGACGCAAAGCAACGCGAAGCAATCAAAACTTGACGTCATCGATAATTTGCGAGAGGTTATAAACTGGTCGCAAACTTCGCAAGCGGTTGCCTAATTTCACTTAGACAAAATTGTTGGTTTATTTTGAGCTAGTGATGAATGGTTGGCCTATTTTGAGCAAATGGAGAATCGACCGTTTGCGAAGGTTGCCAACCTTAGCTTCGCGGCCAGTATAAACGCACCTTAAATGAATTTTGAGTTGTAAACTTTTTACGTACTCGAACTGAATAAAAAATTGCTTGCTTATTTTTTTTGGGTTAAAAACTAAAAACACTTGCTTTGTATTAATGGATGCCAAGCTCAGGTCAGTTGCATTAAAAATTCAATTCACACCCTCCATTTCAATCTGCACAGCCAGTCAGATATCATTTGCTGCAGTTTTCAGTAATCAATATAAAGTATTAAGGTGAGCGTAAACTGACCTGCAGATTGCCAATTAAAGGGTGCTGTAGTCAGTGTGCTATTCAACCGGTTTGCGTGAACCGGTTCCTAAATTTAGAAAACCGGTTGTTATCAAAAATATCTTGCATAGATATCCTACGCTTTGGTTTGAACGAACCGGTTGCTTAGTTTAGAAAATCGGTTACAGATCCGGGTTTTGTAAAATTTGATTTGCACCACTGGCTGTATTGTAACCATCAACCAGTGCTAGCTGACAACCAAATTTAATCTTTCTTCTGCTGGGCCTTTGAGAAAAATTTTGGTGAAGAAGTGAAGTAAGAAAATAGTCTTCAAGCTGAGAAATTCCGGAACAAAAGACAACAAAAGTCATCTCCTGAATTAAACCTATACTTTTCTGTCGGATTTAAATTAAAGCTAAAAAGGTCTTTGCCAGATTTCAACTTATTATTCCCGCGAATTTAGAGTAAAGACCTGAAGTTTTTACTGGGGCTTCGTTTCCTAGCCAAGAGTAATGGAGTCTCAATTGAGCTCAACATTTGAGTCGTTTGGGATCTTTAAATCTACAAGACCCTTTCAAAATTTCCAGGCATGTGTTCTCCGTCTCTGCTTGGGGACTTTCCCCCCTTCTAACGGCCCTGCTCCTCAGTTCAATGCTACTTGAAAATAGGTTTAAAATCGGTTAGTTTATGCTCTGTTAATGTACAGTATAGATCAAAAATAGCCAGTGG
Source organism: Trididemnum nubilum (assembly GCA_963965965.1). Classification (NCBI taxonomy): domain Eukaryota; kingdom Metazoa; phylum Chordata; class Ascidiacea; order Aplousobranchia; family Didemnidae; genus Trididemnum; species Trididemnum nubilum. The sequence goes on along the minus strand of OZ014489.1, from coordinate 23,923,368 downwards.
CGCAACCTGGCGGGGCTGAGAGGGCTTCACCCCTCTTAAGCAAAGTCACTTAGAAATTTTAACTCAAATTGCAAGTGTTTAAACATGTTTTGGACTTGATCTGTGGAAGAGGGGTGAGAGGGGCATAAAGGGAATGGGCGATTTAATTCTTCAACCTGGTTTCAAATCCTAGCAATTCTTTTTTTTAAATAGCTCCAAAAAAGGTACAAAATTTGATACGAATGGCGCTAAAATGTCTATTTTTTCTGAAAATATCATATAGCGGCTAAGGGCTTATTCCCCATTATCCGTCTGCGATGTGGGTGAATAACACCAGTTTGCTCAGCACCCTGCCCAAATAAGATATTTTTTAAGCGAAAGAAAAATTCTTTTGAGTTCAAGCCCATATCCTAGATGCGCGCCTAAGCACAAATCGTAAATGCCAAGAGATGTAGGCTACTGCTAAGGCCCGTTTTACCAAGTACGCTTATTTACTTGCGAAATACACAGTGTTTTAATAATAATAATTGCAATATATCCCCCTTGGGAATACACCAAAAAGTGTCAATAATGCATCTGACTAAGAGACTGTAGTAACATTCAAATAGTTTTACAGATAACTTCACAGAAATAAAATTAATACGCAACAGATCGAGGTACTAAATCTACAGCAATAAGCAGAAAAATACTGGCATCAAGCAGAGGTAACATCCTCAAGGCTAAATTAAAATAATAGGCTTGTAAACGCAAATGAAAAGCAAAGATTGAAAAAAAAAACACAATGCACGCATGCAATCAAATTGCAGCATAAAATATATGACAAAGCGAGCAACAAGTGGGATCAGCAGCGATTGCGAAGAATGCGCGCGCTTCTTCCTGAATGAAGTCCGAGCTAAAACAAGGTATGCAGGACCGCGATAAAGGATGATGATGACTTAAGAAAGCAAAGACTTCTTTGGTCTTTACCAATAGTTTGTTCACAAACTAGTTAGTTGACGAAGTGTCCAAAAACACTTTTCTCTCTTTATTTATTCGTATTGATTGTGTATTCTCCTTTAAGCAAATTCCCTGCAAGGACCCTGACCGGAACAAACATTAATTGGAGATCCATTGGCGCTAATAAATTTCTAATACGTAACAACCAGCCTGGTTTTTTCAGCAAGGTATAAAAGTTACTATATCTCGGTTAATACTTTGTTGTTTAGAAATTTTTCTTCTGTTTCAAGCAAAGTATGATATTCAGTGTTGGTCTTTGGCATTCTGTACCATCTCTGGTTATAGTGAAATAACATGACTAGTTTACCTTGAGTAAGTTTGTGTCTATGTGTACCAAAAGTGGACTTTGAAGTTGTATGTTTTCTTTTGTTTGAACAAAAAATGAATATAATGATTAGTACGCAGCCCATGTAACAAAAACTTACTGTAGGTAAAATGTGACGCAATATTAAGTATAACTGCGAAGTGCGAACTAATAATCGTATTGGTGATGAAGCGAAGGCGTTATTCAGTGTGGCAGTTATATTAACTACCGAACTATTTTATAGAACCTAAAAAATTAAAACACAACGCAAGTACGTTTATCAAGCCCAAATTAAGCCCTGCCCGAAAAGCCCGCCCAACTTACAACTTTGGGGCTGGAATTAGACGTTTTCGAAACACAGAAGCAAGTTTTGTGCCGACCCCAAAAGCCCTATATTGATTATATACTTTGCAGTTCACTCCGTTTAACTGACATATAGCGCATGCACGACTTCATGACGATCAACTATCACTGACACTTTTAACCTTTGTTCGTCTATTTTAGCGTAGAATTTTCATGTTGCCATAAAGCAGGGATCGGCAACCTACGGCCCGTGGGCCGGATCCGGCCCATTACCTTTAAATCCGGCCTGCAGTCCCCTCAATTCATCTGCCTCGTTCATTTTCTTTGATTAACTTTACGTGACTACCGAAAATCGGAAATCTGAAACTACCTCAAATAATGGTGATCTTTTTTTTGTTTTTCGACCAAAAACAACTTCATAATTTGGTGGACCTTTTTTTTGTATGGAGTTCACTTCGTTTTGGAGTTTCTTACGGACCGCTGGTAGCTTGTTGGGTTTAGAAGTGGACCGAGTAGGCGAAAAAGTTGCCGGCCCCTACAATAAAGTATAAAAGATCGTAATATTTTACAGGTGCTTTATCTTTATACGTCTAAAAAGTTAAACATTTTTTTTCCTGTTAGACAGGATATATCCAATTATTCATAAGATGAATTTACAGAATGAAATTTGGAAAAACTTTTTTTTATATTATTTTTAGAAAGCTAATGTACAGTAATAATTAGACAAAGAAGAAACAAAATCTTCATGCGCTGTTGCTTTTTTAAAAAAGCAGATCACACAGGATCAAGTTTTTCAAGGTTCAAATCGTTTGAAAAGTTTACTTAAGAAACTGTAGTTCGTGGTATAATGCAAACCTAATATGTCCTTCCCAACACATTTTCGTGGCAGCCCTCTACGAAACAGGTAAAAATTGGAACAGAAGTACCAGTTGCTGTTGAATCACTGAAAAAAAAAATTATAACGTATTTTGGATTTGTTGATTGGTGGTACAGAACTTGAGAAAAACTTTGATAAAATGTTTATATCTTTGAAGCTGCTTTTCGTCTGACACTATGTCAAAAAGAATTGTCAGAATAGAGAGCGCAGGAAAAAGAGCGGCTATTTATAGAAAAGAGCCGAGCCATGATTTGCTGGAAAAAGACCAATGAGAGAGCGTCTTTTTTGCTCAAGCTTTAAGCTGTACAGGAATTCTTTTTGTCGGCAGAGGACAGTGTTTGAAGTTTTGATGAAAGTGGCTTCAAGAGCAGATAGATGGAAAGAAGAGCGGCCTTGGGCCAGAATAAAGAATCTATTGTCATCATAAAGCTGCATTTGCTCGAGCGACTTTTTTGCTACGCCATTCAAACATTTTTTACGCGTAAAAATCACTCTCGCCGAGTGGTTACTCTTACGGGGCGAGACTCACTTGCGCGGTCGCGTCTGGCAAGAACCGCCGCCCCCATGTAAGTAACGCCTGCGATTTGCGATGCCGATTATATTCTGCGCGACTCGATGCAAGAATCGTTCTTGCCCGTGATCACTTACACGAGGGCTATTTTAACGTCTCGAGAGTCTCAGGGAAAAGACGGGTTTGTGTAAACAGCATATCGTAAGCAATTTACCAGTCGCAAAGACACAGCGCAATGTACAAAAAATGCTTTGCGAGTTGCTGGCTGCGATTATCCTACATTTACTTCATAAAGCATTGCGGTCATAGTACGAAATAGTCTGTAGTGATTTTACTGTAATTAATTGTGATTTCGATATTGGTTTGAAACGCAGGAGGAACAATTTTCTGGTGGATGCTGCCACTGGTCTGCTGCAAATACGGCAATCAAGAGCTGATAAGTATGAAGCCAATTAAGTTGTTTAAGCAAATTTGGCAGCCTGGTTCGAATTTTATTCCTGTCTCATTGTTTAGGGAGTTTCGCGACTAATTTAATATAAGAGCAAAAATTTTCTTTTTTTGGGGGCAGACCAAATTTCAACATTAAATCATCATTGCTTAAATATTGATTTTCCGGGCTTAGTAGGTGTTCACAATCAGCCATTCTGGCTTCTGCGAATTTTTCGTGATAGGCAGTATACTCTTGTTTAATTTAATTTTATTGATAAGGCGAGTTATTTCGTCATTGCACCACTCTTCGCCATGATTTCGTGAATTTTTGCAACGCTGCAATAGAAACTTAATTGCATACGTGTAATGGAACATATTCTTTCATTTTTTTAGTGAATAATCCCATGCTACAGTAGAACATAGCGCCAAGGTCACATCTACCAGGGAAAATATTTTGTTTAATTTCTTTCCACGAGGAATTATAAGTGGGGCGATATTGATACTTCATTAGAGTACAACCTTTAATCTTGATAATAGTCCACGTTATGTTAATAGTTAATTGACTAAGATGTTAATTAACGAATCGAAAATGGCAGTAAACAGTTCGTCTATCTTCTTGAGCTACACAGAAAGCAGCACATCAATCTTAAATTAAGAATTTCTGTTTAAGATTGAAAACAAACCAAATTCTCTCCGAGCAAAATCGTTGCACAAAAATTGATCGCGATCGACCATTTCAGATCGCACACTACGGCTACGCAAGCCAAACACACACACACAATCTTAGCTAAACTGCCTACGAAACTAATGTCCCGAAGGCTAGAATTATTAGACTCCCCGAATTATTAGAATATTACAATCAATAAAATAGACACCAGACATACCCGCCTATTTATACTACGGCAAAATCTAACGAATATTCCGGAAAAATCGTTCTACGTCACAATAGAAAAAGTATACCAGCTTACGATAACAAATTGCAACCTAATTATGACGTCACAAACTTCAAGTCCTAATATTGCGATTAAAAAGTCGTAAACAACCAAGTAACTCGGTTTTTGAGGAAGATCGTAGAACACTCTGAAAAAGAATTATCTCGAACGTTCCAGACTAAAAACGCGACAAAACTAGTAAAGCAGTCACGACTACGTCAGAGCACAGCAATTGATCACAACTCAGGCATTCAAAATTATTATACGTGACAATAAGCATCATCTAAAAATTTCATTATCCAATTTAATCGCCAGGCAATTATATAAGTTTTGATATCAATCATATTAGCTCCATCATTTTTGGTATCATTTCATGATTTGCTTCTGCCTGCACTTTCCATTTCGAGTCCCAAACAAATCGAAAAACCGTTTTATAGACTTTGTGGATAATTTTTTGGGGACTTCTTTGATAAATTTTTTCCATCTATTTGCTCTTGAAGCCACTTTCGTCAAAACTTCAAATCCCGTCCTCTGCCGACAAAACGAATTTGTGTTCAGCTTAACGATTGTGCGCAAATGACGATCTCTGATCGGTCTTTTTCCAACCAATCATGGCTCGGCTTTTTTTTATAAATAGCCGCTCCTTTCCCAGCACTCTCCATTCTGACGCTTATTTTTGACAAGTGTCAGACGAAAAGCAGCTTTGAAGACATGAACATTTTAATCAAAGCAGTTTTCTTGATTGCACTGTGCATCAGAGTTGTAAGTCGGGCCGGGCTTTTTGGGTCGGATTCGGGCTTAACGTTGACCAAAATTTCGCGCTTAATTCGGGCCTGCTGAGACTTTCTTTTGGTCTTACGATGTACAAAAATATTATCAAAATAGCTTAGCAACATTGCTGGATTTGTCAGACCTAAATTAACTTTCGGATTGTTGGAGCATGATTTGGGCTTCAAATTAGTTTTTGAGTCCGGGCCGGGTTCGGGGCTAAACTAGTCGGCCCGTTTACAACTCTGCTGTGCATAAGTGGACTAATTGTGATTCTATGATGTCATTTTTACCTCACTTCCACAAAATTATAGAAATTTTGTTTGGTGTAGCTTTTGGTATTCTGTAGAACTTCGTAGCAATTTGATTAATTGTAACTCAACTTTTCGTTGTTGCAGAAAATTTTGACATAATGACGTCCCAATTAAATCTAATTAAAGCAATTCCAATTTTTGTAATTTCATCTAAACATCGTTCTTTATTGTTTTTTTTTTTGTGATTGGTCTGAAGCACTTAAATTAATTTTACAGGAAATCGAAGCTGGGATGATTATTAATACTGCCAAATTTTATTGAATTTTATCAAAGTTTTCATCACAATATTTTGTGCAAAGTTCTACTATAGCACCAGTTTGGCATTTAAGCAAAATCAAACAATTTTCAGTAAAACTTTGTTGATAAAGTAAATGTGAAAGCTTGCACGGCTCTAATGCGGCCTTTTTTTAAACTTTTTTTGCCCCCCCAGTAGCGTGTTTTTTAATTCCAAAAAGTGAACATCGAAGTGTTTTTGCCCGAACTTAAATTTTAGGCAAAAATCACATCAAAATACAGTGAAGGCATTTTTTCTGTGCGTGGTTCTCACCAGTGGCCCAACCACTGGGAGCTAAGGAGTTTTTAGCCCCCATCCCCTCCATTAGCAGGAATAATTAGGAAATTTAACCCAAAATACAAACGTTTAACGTCTAAGCGTGTTTTGGGCTTGACTAGGTAGTAAAAAGGACTGAGCAATTAAATTTTTTCAAATGACTTCCAAATTTTAACAATTAAGTTTGCTTTTATTTAGTTCACAATCTAGTTGTTTCAAACGGCTCTAAAAACTTACGAAATGTGACCAAATAGCATTAAAGTGGCTGTTTTTTCTGAAAAATTCAAAAATTCTCCAACGGCTAGGCTAGGGCTTTGACCTCATATCTCGTTTGTGATGCACTTGAACAAAGCCTGTCTGCTCAGCAGGCTGCAATATGAAATATTCTTTTAAACAAAATTATTTTGACGTTTAGTTCAAGCCCTTTCCCCCTCCCCCTTTTAGCAAAACCTTGGTTGCGCGCCCGGTCCTCTTCTGTATTTCCGTCAATTTTTGCATCAAAGCTAACCATAAACCGTATTCTAGTATGCACAAAAAATCTAAAAATATCACTTGAATGCGGCCTGCTCTTCAAAAAGTTTTGGTACCTTGTTTTAGTGAAAACTCGCTGATTGTTACTTTACCACTACGAAGTTACCCCCCTCCCAATAAAAATTTCAAAAAAATGGCCTGCTCTGTTGCGTAATCTAGCGGTCAAAAAATAATCATTTATCGCTAAGTTGCAAAATCGATGACGTCGTTAGGGTTTCAAAATATGTTTAATTTACAAGCATAATCACGTTAATGCTGTCTCCACGTCTAAGCGGGTAATCGTTTTAAACCCTAGCGACGCAATGCAATGCGTCGTTGTGTTGAAAATCAATCACACTTTTCATAATTTGTATAGGACAGTGGTTCTTAAACTTTTTTGAGCGCGACCCAAATCTGAGTTTTATGATTATCCCGCGACCCAAACCTTAAACGTAGAAAAAATGTTTTTTTAATGTTAGCACTATGCCAGTCTGCTATAAGACAACCAGTAACAGTACTCAGTATTTTGACACAATTAATTAAGAACAGATCATTGGTTCAATGTCATTGATGAAACTGATATTTCCCTTTCCTAATTTCTTCAATGCATGGCTCTATTTTACTTAGGGCAACGCGCAAATTGTTATCAGGACTGAGGCAATGCGAGCCCTAGTTTTAATAACTGTTAGTGCGGAAAATCCTTGTTCGCAAAGATACGTGGTCAAAAATGGGAGCAGAAAAATTATTGCTTCGTTACCTATTATTGTCTTTTCCTTTTTAACTGAGGTCCAGAACTCTCCAAGTGACTCTGTTGATAAAAGTTGTCGATGAAACTGGTCATGATGCAAGTCAATAAGCTCTTCCTGCAGCCCTGCAACACCTTCTGATAAGTTGTCAACCTTTGCCAGAAACGCATTTCTGAGCCACAGTTGAGCTTCCAAATTTATGTCGGGAAGGTAGCGATCGAACTCCGTGATTAGGTTTTCCAAATGCTCCACTAGAACGGGTTTGATGACATGAAATCTGCTACAATCAGTCTGATTCCATTCCTCCAGATACTCGTTCATGGATGGAAACGCTGCTGTTCGTCCACGCTCCAGGTTATTCTTCCAGAGTTGCAGCTTTTCTTTGACGGTAGATAGTTTCTCGGAGAGTGATGTTTTAATTTCTGCCTCGCATTGATGTGTTAAGCTCGTTCGGTGTCGTCAAGATGTCGTTTAGGTAAGTTACTTTGAGTAACAACTCTTTATCTTGAAACTGAATGGGTTGTCGATGATTTTTTTCATTGAGAAAGATCTGCACTTCTGTTTGTAGATCTATAAGACGGCGCAAGAGCTTACCGTGAGAAAGCCATCTAACATTAGAGTAAAAAAGGAGATGTTGGAATTGGGACCCGTGGTCAACACACAACTGCTCGAAAATACGAGAGGTAACAGCACTGGCTTTAATAAAGTTGACTAACCTACAACCTCCTTCATCACTGCTGGAAGATCCAGAGACAAATGCTGCGCAGCAAGGTTTTCAGGTGCAGAAGACAGTGGACAACTTGAACACTAGGATTGATTTGCCTGACTCGTTAATTTGCGCTAATTCTGCTTCGCATCAGTTCCGTTTCATGGTGCTGAAAAAAGATACCATTCTTTTTCACATGTTGCGAATGCTTCGTTTCCAACTGTGTCTTCAATTTATTTTTCCTCAGGAATTCTTTGGATAGTACTTTATAATACAGTACTCATTACGGCTTTTCATCACCACAATCTTTGTTAGAAGTGAATCCCAAGTCCAAAAATTCTTGCTTGTATGAATACTTACTCATTCTTAAATGCTGATTACAGTATAATGCTAATTTTTAACGATAATACCTGCAATTCAATGTGCTACTTTAGGAAATTGTTTTAAACTGCTCCACTACTATAAAAATAATTTCCGCTAGTTCTGCAGCAGCTGGTCTACCACTAAAACTTTTAGAAAACTACTTATGATGTAATAGTCTCATTCTGTTGAGATGAAGCAATCTAAATGTGTATGATGCAATAATTTTGAAAGACTAAATAAACGGAAAGAAAAAAACTTCTGCTAATTTTGAAAATTCTGATCTCGCAAAAAATCGTTTTGACGGATTTGAATCACGCGACCCATTTTTTAAAGGGGCATTGAAGCCTAAGGTTTAATGATTTATTGCATTTGAAACAAAATTTGTAGTTTTAAAATAATTTTTGAGCTTAACTTCAGAATTCTACGATTACTACATCAAAAGATTATTGCATTTATATTTTCCCTTATTTTGTAGAATTTCTTTCACTTTTTTTAAAATTTGTCTACGTTTGGTGTCGCTGTTACTGTTACTAGGGCTACTACACGCTTGCTGACATTAATCAGTACTTACGGTATGTAAGCCTAGCCTATTAATGATGACATTAATCATTACTTACGGTATGTAAGCCTAGCCTATTAAGAAATTATAAAAAACAGTAAAGTCTAGTGTAACCTACAGCAATTTATACAGGTTGGTTTACCCTAATGATTACAAAGAACAACTAGGCCAAAAATAGGCCTACTTTTCATTTTTTCTTCTAAGTGCACTAAATCAAATATGCTTGTGCTAAAAGATTCAAATTTAAACTACTAAGAGGAATTCCACTTTTAAAAACTCATCTAAATACCGAAGCCACAGCAGAAAACCTGCCAAAGGCACATCATCACTCCCAGACCTATAAGTTGGCAAAGTTGGTTTTGAAATCGCCTACGCAAATTTGATGTAGTGTTGCCCCTGCAAAATTTTTTTCCTTATGTCAAATCTTTTCGCTTGAAGCTATTTAACCTCATACAATGAAAAAACGGGACAAAAACGTTGCTAATCAATTATTTTTTATAAATTTGGTTTTATTCAAAATTCAAAAATTCAAATTCAAAAATTAGACTTCAATGCCCCTTTAAGTCTTCGCGACCCATGTTTGGGTCGCGACCCATACTTTAAGAACCACTGGTATAGGAGTTTTAATTTTTGTGCCTAATTGTGTTTTTGAATATGAATAATAAAATGCTTAGATCAAAATAATTAATCTTAAATATGTGCTTAATGGTACCTATATTTTGATGCATTAGTTCTGAAACCGCAAAGTTGGAACATCTTCTCTTAAAAGAACTTTCGAATTTTCGTAACTTCCAGCAGAGGTTAGTCGTGAAAAAAATTGACCCGATTCAAAGCGATTCGTTGTGAAATGCTTTTTTCTCGCAAACACCTTCACTAAAATAAAAATGACGGAGGAGAATTTTTACAATAATCTTTCGTGTAAAATAGGTTTAAATCAATTCTTTGGATTATTTCATTTAAATTTTTAAATCATTTTATTGTGTCCTTGGAAAAGATACTTTACGCACTTTACGCTTATTTCTTTTTGGGGCCCAGCAGTACCTATTGTGATGGTCCAGCATGACGAAAGACCTCCGAGCAGAGCTCAAAAAAAGGTGCTTTGTGTTGGTGGGGTTATACATAGTTCATACGTACAAACGAACGAACAGTTTCTTTTCCTTCATTCGCGATAAAACTTTTGAAAGAAGGGCACCAAAACCATATTGTATGTTAAGCACAATATAAGAAGATTCAAAACCAGCATTTCTATGGCGGTACCTCAATTAGTACAATTACTAATTAAATTATGTAAAAAATAAATCCAAAATTGGACATTTCCAAAATTTCTTCGTCAAATGCTAATATTCAAATGTTTTGATAGGTTCATCGCATGTAATGGGAGGACCTTCTTACTTTAAATAATTTATAATGCTGCCGTGTTATTGGTGCGCACAGCGAGTGAAATTTATAAAAATCAAGGTGAAAAATTGTAAACTTTACGACGTTTTCACATACTGTAATTAATGGTTATTTCACTTGCAAAACTAATTGCTTTCTTGTTGCAATGCACGATGAACAACAAGACTGAGCGAAACATCAAAACTTAGCAAAGACTTTTTTATAGAATGGCGTGAAGGCTGTATTCGCAACTTATTTTACGTAGGGATTCTAAAATGATACGCGCTACTCGCAACAACAATAAAAGCATTTGTCAATTAAGGAAGGATGAGCGCCCTGATCGTAATACCAGGCATGGAAACATTCTTAACTTAAATGGGCATTCAATCTATTTTTGAAAAACGGAAAAAAAATCTAAAAAATAAGTTTACGAACATGATCCCATTGCGATTCTTGCAACTCGTCAGGTTAAGAAAGTCTAAGGGAAAAATTTTCATGTTTTCTTCCAGGACGTCAAATTTCGACCATCTTGTTTCATGCAGATTGCGCAATAAATCAGTTTTGTAAATTTCTCCTATTTCGAATTTTTTTATTACCGGGCATCTAGGAGCACAAGTGAGTCCTAAAGGTATGGGTAAATGATTTAGTGGAACAACTGCTGTTTATATTCAAAGAGATTAGATGTTTCCTCAGAGCGGTTTGTCCGCCAAGAGCTAGTAAGGTATTCGGCTGCGAACTCGACAAATTTTTAATGGAATTTAAGTTCGAGTTCGGTCAATTTTAGCAAGTCCAAGTTCAAGTTCGAGTTCTCTAATTTAAGTTTTTGTTCAACTTCGGCAAAAATATCAAGTTTTTTGAGTTCGAGCTGACAAAAATACTAAGTCTACTTGCTCACTGCCGTTACTTATTGCAAATAAAAAGATAAAACTACTGTATTTCGTTTATGTAGCAGGTTTACAATTGTACCTCAGCCGTTGGGAAAAACACAATCTCAATTTACACCACTTGATCGACAAAAATACTTTTCGACAACTTTAAAATCTTTAAATTTCTTTTCAATAAACTCAAACTCCAACAGTTTTATTGGAGTTCAATTTCGAGTACAGAGAAATTATTTTTTGAGTTCGAGTTCAAATTCCAATTAGCAGCCATATTGTTTATTATATTGCAGATAGGCTATAGATCTTAGACTTTAAGGTTCCAATTTCTAGCAATTAAGCCAGTAAGTTTTATGCAACTATTGCATAATCAGTTCAGGCGTAAAAGTCAGAAGTTCCGTTAGTTTTTTACCTATTGCAATTTTTGTGAACTTCAATTTAAAACATTTCAGGTGTTTCAATACTTCACTACTTGAAAGTCTCCGAAAGCAAGTCAATGTTTATTTAACCTATTTTACACGGAAAGGGGGCGCTTTTTTGCCCCCTTCTTGTTTTTTTCAGGATAAATCCCTTCAGATAAGAGATTTTTATTTCAAATTAACTTGACATACGAGAAAATCGTAAACCAAATTTCATCACAAATAACTCCTAAAAATTTCAAGTTGCTAAGGTTACGCAGAGTTACCTGATTTCGAGGTTTTCCGAAGTCACTTTGTGAAATCTGAGCTCTTTTGGCCAGAATTTAACCACAGTATGTCGTCATCATAATGTCGTAAAACGTCATAAGACGTCATAAGGTTACGTAATGACAAAATGACGTCATAAAACGCTTTTGTGACGTAAATACTTTGACTTACGCATTTTATGATTCTGTATGAAAAGCCAACCTTTGTACAGCTTTTGAACCGTTGGTGACATAATTGAAAAATGATGTTATTTTTGAAACTATAGCCTTAACGTCATAATGATGACATTAATCAACTCAAAATCAATTTTTCTGAAAATTTTTGGTGAACACCAACCCACATGCCAAATTTAGTGATCCCAAGACTATTTTTTTAAAGTGAGATAGGGGCAACATTTTTTTCCTCATATCGTATACTGTAAAATGCATTGGGAAAAACACCGCGTAAAATAGGGTTGAAAAAGGCAGAGCCAAAATCGTAACCTAACATTTTTCGTATAGGTTTGATACGGTTATCAGCACGTACCTACGAAGCCACTGCCTCGCCAGAAGCCGGGTTCAGTCATTTGGAACGGTTTTGTCGCACTTTTGTTTGGTTCGATCATGGTTCGATAATGTTTGGAAAGCGTTTCTCTCTCGTCTAACAGGAAAAAGAATTGCGATTATTTCTTGGCCAAAGAGGATCAAAATTGGGTTAAAAAATTTAAAAAAATTTCCAAATTCGTTTCACTATGGTTCACAGTAAAATTTATAAAATTAAAACGTCCTAAATGCCCTTTCAAGCAATCTTTGACCCGAAAAAATTTGCATGATTAAGAAATTGAAATAAAACACTATTAATAAACTTAATCAACTTGCTGGCAATTTCTTTAATTCGTTGGATTTTAGGAAGAGTCGCAATTGTTCGCAAATCAAGTGGTTAAGTGACTTACTTAAAAAGCATTAAATGTGGAGAACATGTTGTCGCCATTGGAATAAATTAAATTGCAGCATGTCCATAATTGTTTTACGCTTTTCCCTAAAATAATTCCTCCCCCTCTTTAAGCACTTCTTTTAATTGCGGCGCTGCACACAAAATAATGCGTATTTCCAAAATTTTGTGAAACTGACGCAAAGATAACGTCATAATGATCAATCATGATGCTGTGCCCACTTTTAGACCTGAAGAAACGCAGATTTTGACTCATCTTTTCAATTCACACTGTATACCATTGTATAGTATATATATTTGTTCCAAATTTTATGCGTTTAATTGTAACTAGGCATCAAGAAATAATATAATTGGCTTAACGTAACCCATCCTACTTAATTTTTGTTTTTTTTTATCCTCTTCATTCTCCACTTTTAAAGAAGCGAGGTTAGCGGTTTTGCTACTAATTAAAATATACATTCTTTGAACAGTCTTATTTTGCCAAGCAGTCTTGTTTGTATAACCTAATCAATTTTTGAGCATAACATGTAAGACGTTAGAGGTAGCTTTGGTAAAACGGTAAAGCGTACTTCGTCTTCGAAGGTGTAGGTCTGAATTTTAAATTTTGGGCCAGTCAAATTAAGCCCGGTTTTGTCAACGGCTTGCCACCGCTGCGATATTTCTTTGAAAGGAACTGTATTGCCCGCAGGCGCAATGACGCGAAGATGGGCCTACTAAACTCGTTACACGCACTGCGTAATATAGTAAGATTTGATTTGATTCTTTGATTTTGTGCAGTGCACAATACCGCATAGAATGTATTTCAATAATAAAAATATTAATGTTTGTTTTTTATGTTGTTTGTCTTAGAGTTTTGAAGTTAGGTAAAGTATTTTTGAAAGAATCTAATATTAAGCAACTAAAGAATGTTTGGTATTTTTGCAACCTCCAATGGAATTTTTTCTTTGATAATATTTGTAACTCTTCTGCAATTCATATCTGGACCAAGCAATAAAACTAATGAAGGTACCGGTACCAACTTTCAATCTGTTACTACCTCAAACCAGAACAGTACTGCTCAAACTCAGGCCAGTAAAATAAATATTCCAGGTTTCGTTGTGTTTGGAATTTTGATGGCTGTCGGATTAATAGGCGGAGTGCTTTTGATTTATACAGCTAAAAAAACACAATCTACACAATAAAAACAATTTATCAAATGCTTGCGCGCTTGTTTAAATCTATAATCAAGGAAAAATTCACCACTTTCGGAAGTGTCTGTAGCCCAAAGCCTTGAGGGCGAAGCAATCGTTTTCGGAAATCTTTCTGTGAAAACGTTTTATAAAATGATTTCTTCTCACATTATTCAAATCTGGCGTTTAGATTCTGTAGGTTTGTCTCATTTATTTGTCCAAGTTGCCCAGCAGACTAGAACACAGTAAAGGAACCTTCTGGTCTTTGAATATAACTGTTATGCTACTTGTCCAACACGCACAACGTTGTTCCACAACATCCCCTTTAGCGTTGGACATCGAGCAGAAAGACTGTAAATCTCTTTGAGAGCGTCTTTGGTTTGATCTGACTGAAAATCGAATCTAATTCTACTCTTTCCGTAGTAGAAGCTCTATAGCTGCATGAAACTTGTACAAGTATGAATGAGTTTTTTGTTCACTGTTTTGTCAGAATGTACGCTAGATTTAAAAAATCGTATGATTTAATTAGTTCACTGTATGATTATTATTTTTGACAATAATTTGCAATAGAATGTTTACTATTCCTTGTTTGGTTTTAAATTTTCAAGTGTAAAATCTATAACACGTTTTATTGCATGTGAGATATGGATCGCAATAAATGCTTTTTTTCAATTTTATGATGGCCAAATACACAAAATGAACATTTAGATTTTGCGGAACTAGATTAAGCAACATTTTTTCTTCTTAGTTGGTCGCCTTTCTTAAAACAGGAAACAATATAATTCTTCGTTGTATTCGCTAATACTATTACTCCTAAGCACGTGTCAAGTTGTTTGTAGCTCAGGACAATTAGGTTGGCCGAAGCGCGTGACGCTCATTATTGCGCGTGATGCTCAATGCCCATTTTTACACGGTGCCGGGAAACACAGCTCCTTTTGAATAATTGCTGCAGCAGCAACGAGCCGTTAGCAGTACCCTGTCCAGTGGCGCAGTTAGGGGAAGGGGGCATCAGCCCCTTTAGACAAATTATTTAGAGATTTTACCCAAATTGCCAGCGTTTAAACATATTTTGGACTTGACCTGGAGTAAACAGAAGGGTGGGGCTTGATGGGGCTGGGCAATTTGATTTTTCTAATGACTTTCAACTATTAGCAATTTATTGTTGTTCTTTTAAATGACTCCAAAAGCGTACAAAATTTGATCCAAATTGCTATTTTTCTTTTCTGAAAAAATTAGAAAAATCACTCAACAGCTGGAAACTTTGCACTCAGACCCCACCTGTGATAAGCATGATTTACTCCAGTTTTCTCAGCACGCTAACCCGATGGAGTTATTTTTCAAACTAAAGATTTACGGATTCAAGCCCCCCCGTTAACAAAATCCTGGTTACGCACCTGATTTTGTCCGATTTAACTAGAAATTAAGCTCCAGGCTTCTAGTTTCAGAAGAAAACAAGTTATCACTTCGGTAATGATTGCACGGCAATTTTACCTAACTTGATTAAAAGCAATAAAGCAGTATTAACAATAATAAAATTTCATTCTCTATCAACAAGACGTTATTTTTACTGACGATAGACAAAGCCAAGTCCGAAACGTGTACAAATGTTACTATTTTAAATAAGGCTTTACTGTATTTAATCGAGTTATCACTCAACCTGCTTACTATATAGCTTATAAAATTTCGCACTTCAGTTTATTTTTTTGATCTGAATTACAAAATGCTTAAATTTAAGTAATTACGTCGCAAAAACGTTTTCATGTCATCATTTAAGTTAACACATGCCAAAAACAACGCAATTTAGGTAAGGTGACATCGATATATCCAAAAATTGGAAAACTTTCTCTTATTCCTGCAAATTGAAATTTTCAGGGTGTGTTTCTGAATAAATTAGACTCAAATTTAAGTTAGTTCATAATACTAATTATCATAAATGCTAGTATAATCATTCAAAGAGTGTAGATTTTTTTACGAAATGGCAGGTTTAGTGCAGTACTGCGAGCTTTGCATTATTCGGTTTTCATAAAACAAGAATTGTCGAAAAAGGCAAAGCTCTCAATTTTCAAAACAGCTGTTGTCCCCATTCTCACCTTTGGGCATGAATCTTGGGCAATGACCGAAAGCGTGCGATCAAAAGCGCAAGAGTCCGAAATGAGATTTTTACAAAAAACGAAGAAGTTACGCAATTTAACACGGTGCGTATAGCTCTGAGATTCGAAAATTCTTGACATCGAACGGTTACTTCTCCAAATTGAAACATCTCAGATTAGATGGTTTATTGGTTTGGCCATGTAAGCAGAATGTTTTAGGAAAGACTTCCCAAACAAACTTTACCTGCCAAAGCAAATTTAAAAAGATCGATTGGACGATCTAGAACTAGACGGACCAATTACCCTAAGGATCTTGAATCGAATCGTACGGGACTTCACTCAAGCGAAACGGTGGATGTGATGGAAGACCGTGAAGTGTTGGCGGCTTAATCTCAAGCTGCTTCCCCTCAATCCTCACGGAAAAGCGAGGAGTAAAGTAAAAAGAAGAAAAGATTAATTTTTTGGAACACTCTGTATATTTTGAAAAATTTAAACTATTGATTTTATTGCACTTTGCATTTGCCGTTTCCCACTTTTGAACCTATAATAACGTTCACATAAATTGCTATTTGAGTACTTAAAAGTTGTTTACTTTTTTCAATCAACTCTATTGTACTCGAGCTGTTTGATCTATGCATTTTACGCAGAAAAAAAAGGGGGAGCAAAAATGACCTCCTATCTAACTCTAAAACCAAAGATGGTCGGAAAACCTAATTTGACATGTGCCTTGGTGTCCACCACAATTTAAAAAAAAAACTGGTTTTGAGTAGATGACGTCATCACAGTGAAGTCAGAAACACATTTTCGAAAAATAAGTCATTTTGATGACGTCATAGGCGGTTCAAATTTGAATATAAGTTCTATTTTTTGAAACTGAATCATGAAATGTCTAAGTCATGTGTTTTGCGAGACAAAAGCGTCTTATAACATCAGACGATATTTAGAATAAAAATGCTTTGATTTTGGAAAGTGTTTTCGGCAAACCTCAAAATTGAGAAATTTCCCCTTGCTTTAACGACTTTAAATTTTCAGAAGTTATTTTTGAATAAATTTGACTTAAATTTAAGTTGATTTAAAGCAAAAATATTTTTTCTGAAGGAATTTTTCGCAAAAGAAACGAGAGAAGAGAGGGGCAGAAATGCCTGTGTGAAATAGAATTAAGTCATGCATAAGAATTACCGGTAATTGTAAAATTTCAGTGTCGTAGATCGCCCCAATATAACTTGTCAAAACTAAGACTTTTTATTGCGTCAATAACAATTTTTTGGTGCAACATTATGAAGCTACAGTAATATTTATTAGCGTGAGCACTTACTATCTTCTGCGTAAGTTAATGTTTTGTGTTTTGTGTCATTTGAATTAAAATAATGTAATGAAGCCGAATTATCTATACAAAATTGTATTATTATATTACTAGTCACAAAATTATGGGCTTTAACAAGCTATAACATTGCTACGTCTGCAATAAGTAAAATAGCAAAACATATTGTAAAACTCATAGTACGGTTATAATAAACAGTGTAACTCAATACTGTAACTTAATGCACAGGCAACGCCATTCCACATATACTGCAAATCTGCTGTCAGTTCAGCTGCAAAATAGCAATTACTTTTCAACAAAATGTTTTATGGAGCGCCGTTTGTGTACCCGAATTCGTGCAATGTTTTTTTGCTTATTTAATTAAATAGTCATTTTAATTAAATATACAAAAATAAACATACAAAAAAAACTAGTGCAAAAATAAATATGCAAAAACTTTTTGTGCGGACGTTTTTTGACTATTTATTTTTGCAATACGAAAAAACTGCGCAGAATATACCGTTGCAAAAGTAAATAGTCAAAAAACTGCGCGCAAAATAAACCGTTGCAAAAATAAATCGTCAAAAAAACTGCGCACAAAATAAAGCGTTGCTAAAATGCGTTGCAGTCATGTTTGTATATTTGTTAGTGGAGCATGGCAAAGCGCTCTCGGCTGCTCATAGAGCGCATTAAAGAACAGCAGATAGCGCATCAAAGAGCAGCCGAGAGCGCTTTGCCACGCTCCACTAACAAATATACAAAAATGTCTGCAGAGCATTTTTGCAACGCTTTATTTTGTGCGCAGTTTTTTTGACGATTTATTTTTGCAACGGTTTATTTTGCGCGCAGTTTTTTTGACTATTTACTTTTGCAACGGTATATTCTGCGCAGTTTTTTCTTATTGCAAAAATAAATAGTCAAAAAAAGTCCGCACAAAAAATTTTTGCATATTTATTTTTGCACTAGTTTTTTTTGTATGTTTATTTTTGTATATTTAAATAAAATGACTATTTAATTAAATATGCAAAAAACATTGCACAAATTCGGGTACACAAACGGCGCCCCATAATGTTTACGTGTAACGGGCAGAGCTGAAAATGCAATTAAGATTACAAACTAACACAAAATTGTTGCAGACGTTTTAACGTAATACAAAGCCACCAAATTAAAGCATACACTTTACCGCAAATAAGATAATTTTTTATTCTTCCTCTTTGAGATAAATATCAACGTTGTGTTTTCTTTTTTGTTTTGTTTTCGGTAAAAGCGAATTTGGATTGTTTTATAATTCAATGAAAATACTGCAATTCCTTGAAGGAAAAGTATAATATTAGTACTGCAGTTTTCAACGTATGGCAGTAATGTAGGATATGCTATGAACTAAACAAGTTTCTGACTATACCATACGTACTACTCCACAGAAATAGCCTAATCTTGTGTCTACCCTAACTACGAGGTTTCCGTAGCCGGAAGTCTTTTTATTTCAATACGTTTGTTTTTGCATTTTAACAAACTTATTTTATACCATAAAGAATTACTAATACACACATTAAAATGCTGCTGATAAAACTTTGTTTTGGAAAAGTAACCAAAGAGTAATCAGAATTGTACAATAACCAAAGTCTGCTGCTCAAAGATGAATCACAAAAGGAAATCAAATTCAAAAATGGGTGAAAAAGTTGATGCAAAGTGGGAACAAAAATAGCTATGAAACTACAGCCTTGAATTTCGAGGCTTATACATGCAATGATCTTTTGTACTGGAAGAATATATCCCACAAAAACAAAGCATTTTAAGATTTAAAAATCGATTTAAGAAAGACTATTGCAGACACTTACAGTACGGTATTAAAATTCTTTTTTTTATTCAGCTTTGCACAAGCATGAGATATAAAGCCTTAGTTAGTTTGCTGTTTGTGAGCAAGCTCGAAAGTATTCCTAGCAATTTCTAAAGTAGAGAAGAATTATTTTGAAAAAATTTGCTCGAGATCAAAAACATAAAATTTGTTTTATCTAAACGCAAATAAATTTGTTCTGAAAAATTTTAAAGTAAGCAGAATGATAATGTACAGAGCTGGACAGCGCTGTTTCGAGCTTTTAGCTCTCATTGGCAGCCCTCAGCTTCTCTAACAAAGTTATTCCCCAGCTGGACAAGACTCTTGGCCGAACTGGATAAACCTTAAGGGCTTGCACAGCGGCAGAGGCTTTGTAGATAATAAAGGATTTTTTACTTGCGGTACTTTGAAAAAAACAAGTGAAAAAATCGCTGAACCCTTGTAGTAAGGACAGCCATAGGCTATCCCTACTACAAGGGTTCCCCTTGTGAGACCACGGAAATCATAACTAACAAGTTTAACGTTCTTCGTGGTCGACTCCTGGGAAATCACAACGACTTTCACTGGCAGTTAGGTGGCCAGATCAACCACCAACCCTGCAGCTACAAAGCAGCTTGAGTCATACGATGCACAGAGCTGGACAGCGCTGTTTCGAGCTTTTAGCTCTCATCGGCAGCCCTCAGCTTCTCTAACAAAGTTATTCCCCAGCTGGACAAGCTGAGGGCTGCCGATGAGAGCTAAAAGCTCGAAACAGCGCTGTCCAGCTCTGTGCATCGTATGATTCGAGCTGCTTTGTAGCTGCAGGGTTGGTGGTTGATTTGGCCACCTAACTGCCAGTGAAAGTCGTTATGATTTCCCAGGAGTCGACCACGAAGGACGTCAAACTTGTTAGTCAGAATGATAATGTTGGAGTACTCTACCGTAATAAATTTTCGGGTTATAATGTTAGTTCATCAGATGCTCTATGCCAACTAAGGCTTATATCCAAGAGAAGTTTTAATTCACGAAGTTTTAAACTTTTATGATATAATGATAATAACAGAGCTACGGAAAAATCTATGATGTACCCGCGGTATTTAAATTTGTATTAAAATTAAAAAGTATCATCGTGACATGGTCAAAACTAGATGCCAAAGTGGCGTTACCTCTCGCCGAAAAATCCCTTCCTAGCATGTTTTCGGCTAAATATTATAAAATGGCTAGCATGTCAGTCGGTTACAAATTTATTTAAATTTTGTCCAAAAATAACCACTACTTATTGTTTTTTTTATTAACTCTCAAACAGCCGGAGCTTCCTTTTCCCAATCGATTTCTCCCCAATTGTGTTAGCTGTATACTGCATGCAAATTTTTCTTTAAACAATAACGCGTTCTTTTTTTGTTGGTATAAACCCGTGCCAAAGCAGTAAATTGCATACCTTCATTTCCGTATTGTTTATTTATACGTTATTTTGTCAATTTACCAATTTATTTCTACGCCGGAGACAAAATAGTTTACAAAAATTATTTCATGTTTATGCTGCAGCTTTCGGCCAACAATCTCATCTTGCTTGGTCGTAAGCAGCTAAAAGCATTGCAAGCGGGGCCAAGAGGTGCCTTTTAAACATATATTACTATCGGGAGGAGCAAGGGGTTAAAAAATTCTTTATTTTAATTCGACCAGCCCGGGAATTGAGTTCTAACCTAACATTACTTATGCAATCGCGTAAGCGTTTAACCAACTTGACACTAAAAGTAAAATATAAACTAATCCTCAAAATGGTCTATTCTCAGTTTTGATGCTCAAAATCGATTTACAAAAAATCGCAAAAATTTGGTATAAAATATTAAGCTTGCTTTCGAATAAAGTTATTACCAAGTTTAGTTGCACACCACGAAGTAAAGTAACCTATACTGTTTCAGTAACGTTGTACTGAAAATTTTAGAAGAAAGGGTGGTATTATTTTTGCCATTGCGCTGCATAACAAAATTACTCATTACAGAACAACAATAAAAACAACATTACAAAACAAGAAGGTAGTAATTTATTCACTGTATTACTCATTATAACATACAACTAAAATATTTCTGCAATAGTAAATGTTTTTGTGATAAACTACAAGACAGTGTTTAATTCTATTTCAGAAAAGAGGGGAAAAACTCGTTTTTTTGTGATAAATCTCTTCCGCAAAATGATTTTTACTTCAAATTAACTTAATAACAAGTCAAATTTATTCACAAACAACCCTGAAAATTTGAAGTTGCTAAGTGAAAGTAAAGCTACCCAATTTTGAGGTTTCCCCAAAATCACTTTCAGAAATCTGAACATTTTTTGGCAAATATGTTTTTCATTCTTGCTTTCGTTCTAATATATTGTATCTTTGATTCGATCTTTTTAAAATCTTTACTCTCCCTACGTTATGCAAATATTTACGAAATCCAAATAATAAAATTTTTGTATTGGCTACTCGCGTTACTCTGCCAAAGCGTGTAACAAGTTTGTGAGGCTCATGTTCACGTCATTACGCCTGCGAGCAATGCAGCTGTCTCTATCAAAGAAATGTAGCAGCGGTGGCGAGCCGGTTGCAACACTGTGCTTGATTTGACTGGCCGGAGTTTTAATCCAAAGGCCTCTCGCTCCAGAGACGAACGCGTTACCACTCGACCAACTGGCCGGTTCCAGGCATTTTGAAAAAATATTGTTTATGAATTATTTTCGGTTTTATTCTATTTAGACTTGTGTACTTCGTTTGGACTTGGTTTGAGTACCATTGTGGTCCAAGGCGCCACAGTCCAACGAACATTTAAAAAGTACTCTCATGCAAATGATAGAAAAATTGGGACTTTTTTGCACGTTACAAATCAACCAGAATGTTTTCATTTTCATTGTTTTCATATTTTCATTAATTTACACTTGATAGATATTAACTATTGATCATACAAAAATTGAATTAAAAATCACCGCAAATCAACTTATGAGAACTGACGTAGCTCTCCCATAGATATAAATGGTTCATCCAATTGCTCTGCTAGACCGAAAATGCAAATCAACTGCTAGTGTATAATTCGATAGGGATGGCTCAATACAAATTGATAAAGTGTTTTATCAACCGCATGATTAGTAACTTGTTTGCAGTGGTCTTGTTCAGCTGTTTTGCAACGATTCTCGCAAGCAGGTTGTTAAATTTAGAGAATCTGTTGTTTGCAATCATTTCTGTAGATTTTCTGCATTTGCGGACCTATCAAACTGGCTGCTGTTTTCTGTTACGTTTCACAAATCTGATTCCTTCAAAATTTCAATAGCAACACTGCTTATTTGCTTTAACAAAAACAGATTTACTTAAAAAACAGCACTAAATTCCTGTAAGTTAATAATGTTTCAAAGCCGGCTTTTTCATAAGGACATAATTTAGTTAATACGGATTATGAAAAATCAGTTTAAACAAAAATAAAACAACAGTATAACTGCTTAAATCATTCAATCTATTCGAAAGACGTTTTAGCAGAAAATTTGAGAATTATCAATTTTATTCAAAACGGGAATATTTTTAAATTTGAAAACACTTGGATAGAAAGCTATTTCGTTTTTCTTTGATTGTATCACGACTGGTAAAAGAGTGGTCTGCGAGGACCGGTTGTGGAGTTACATTCGGAGGAGGGATTCAATTTCGAAACTGAGGTGGAAGTTTTGTTGTTAATTTGCATGCAACTAGGAGGAGATGCCAGTTTTGATTTTCAGACATGCCCTTTGGTACACCGGATTGCTTCATTCTAATTGCCAATAGTAAGACATATTCTCAATCGCTAACTAATGTTACATTTTGTTGAATTTGAATTGTAGGTATTTATATCATGTATTCACGTTTGACCCTCGATTTAACGGAATTTCGATTTAACAGAGTCGTAAATTTATTTTTGTTGTTGTACAAAACCCAATTTAATGCAACTATGCAAATGAAATAGATAGATCATGGCCAATATCAAAGAATTTAAAAGTTACATTCATTCATATTTTTCCTACCAATAAGGTGAGATAGCTTTTCTTTTTACAACCGATTTGATTAAGAAACTCATAAGATACAAAAATACAAACTCTAATTAGACTTTTGTAGGTAGTGTTTGCGGTTTTAGGAAGGAGTAATAGTATTTTGCTTGATGTTGTTTTAGAAAACTATAACATTTGCTGAACCCGATACTAAACATGTAGAACGTTAGTGGGAAAAGAGAGCAGCACGGACTATTCTTTACAGAGACAGAATAAATTAATTACTTCCTATAACGATAGTTAGCTTGCTTTCGTCACTTTTGAAAATGAGTATGAACGATCAAATCAATGATGGTCGACAACTTGGTTTTGAAAACGTTTGCCTGCAATTATCTGAAACTTGATTAAAATTATGATGCTGTGCTAAATATTGTAGATGCAGTACAACCACTTATTCGTAAACTATTGATTATGTTTCCATTTTATAGTTTCATTTCTTTTCACGTAAACTAGCATTTGGTTCCAGTAGCGTAGCCAGGGGTCGGGGTGGGGGGGCATTGGCCTGAAAAGTGTCCAAAATACCACGTCTTTAGTGCCTTTGAGGCCGATTTTTGCTCCAATAACGAAAATAGCCCCCCCCCAATGGGATTGGCAATCAGAAGTTGCGAAGGACGCACTGTGATTTAAACGAGACAACTAGAGTTTTATATTGGACTTCACCTAAAGTTGGTCATAAAAACTGAAAGTTAGTCAGAAAAGACCTTTTTCTTTTTTTTTTTTGGGAGTTCATCTAATTTTGGCCGGAAAAACCGTTTCAGTTTTGATGAATATCTTTTTTTTTGGAGATCACCTCATTTTGGACGAGAATCCGGACTCAATCTGATCAAAGATCGATTAAAATCTGGGTCAAGATCGTTTGATGTTTTTTCCAGCATCCAAAACAGTCCCCCCAATGCAAATACCTGGCTACGCGACTGTTTGGTTCTTGTGAGTAGGTAGAAAATATTTTATTCTTTTCCGGACATTTTTAGGTTTTATGGCGTGTTTTCACAATATTTCCTCAAATCGAGGATTGATAGTACTGGACTGTATAATATTTATCAAATTGCAATGTAACATTACATGTGCACTATATCCTAATGGAAATTGTTTGACCTTTCGTAGTACTTTTTAGAATTCTTTTTGGTGATTTGTCATTTTTTTCATTTTTAAAAATTTTTTCCCTTTTTTAGATCAGGTTTTGGTTGTTCTATCAAATACCGGCCTGGCTACAACATAAGAAATTAATTTCGAAAATATAAAGCAAAGAGCCAAAACGTTAGCAAACATTTTTACTGGACGTTTCAAGATATTACTATTGTCTGATCATCAGGAGATAAATGATTGAGGCGACAGCAACTTGTCACGAACAAAAACAAAAAAAAAAGCAAAGCAATGACGCAGAAACGGCGAGCGTAAAATTAAAAGCAATGATTTTTTTCACTCGTTGAACAAATATAAGGGAATTGAAGCTTTGTTGGAATTTAGATCTGGATTTGTTTGTTGGATCATTAAGGTTTCTTTGATAAATAATTTCGCCAATGGTCAGATCTAGTCAAAATGATGGGGTTGTTGAAACTAACTCTGTGACTAGGGTTATCGGTCAAATGTCCAGTGACGTCTGTATCCTGTGGTGTTTTTGAAATAAAGTTGTGGTTATTGATGCGGGTAATTAGATTCCAGGACATTTGGCCAATGTAAAAACTGCCACATTTACAACTTATTTCGTTCCGCATCAATAACTGGGATCCTATTTTTAAAACACCACAAGATACAGACGTCACTCGACATTTGACCGATAACCCTAGTCACAGAGTTAATTTCAACAACCTCATCATCTTGGCTGGATCTGACCATTGGCGAAAAATATTAATCAAAGAAACCTTCTTGATCCAACAAACAAATCCAGATCTAAATTCCGACAAAGCTTGAATCCCCTTGTATTTGTTCAACACAAAGTTGTAAGTCGCGGTGGGCTTTTCGGGCCGGGCTTTTCGGGTCGGATTCGGGCCGGGTTAGGGCCCAAAGTTGACAAAGATTTCGGGCTTAATTCGGGCCTGAGACGTGTTTTTTGTCTTAGGTGCACAAAAATTTAATCAAAATAACTTGGCAACATTGTTGAATTTTTCAGACCTAATTTAACTTTCGTTTTTTTTTCAGGCATGATTTTGGCTTCAAATTAATTTTCGGGTTCGGGCCGGGTTCATATTTTCGGGTTCGGGCCGGGTCGGGCCCCAACTAGTCGGCTCGTTTACAACTCTGGTTCAAAGTGTGAAAAAAATCATTGCTTTTAATTTTACGCTCGCCGTTTCTGCGTCATTGCTTTGCCTTTTTTTCTTGTGTGTTTTTTGGGGTGACAAGTTGCTGCCGCCTTAATCATTTGTCTTAATCATTTATCAGCTGTTCGGACACGGTTCGGGCCAAAAGTTGACAAAAATTTCGGGCTTAGTTCGAATGTACTTTTTGCCTTAAGTGTAATCAAAATAACTTGGCAACATTGCTAAATTTTTCAGACTAACTTAACTTTCGGGTTTTTTCTGGCATAATTTGGGCTTAAAATTAGTTTTTGGGTACAAAACGGGTTCGGGCTTATATTTTCGGGTTCGGGCCTGAACTAGTCGGCCGTTTACAACTCTGAGTAGTTAAACATTTCAGTCATTAAGCTCCG
This sequence comes from Trididemnum nubilum, assembly GCA_963965965.1. Taxonomy (NCBI): domain Eukaryota; kingdom Metazoa; phylum Chordata; class Ascidiacea; order Aplousobranchia; family Didemnidae; genus Trididemnum; species Trididemnum nubilum. Next base: position 23,897,587 of record OZ014489.1, on the reverse strand, counting down.
AATTTCGAAAACGAAGATGAAAACAATAATGGCTAGTTTTATTATTCTTTGCAGTTTTGCATTAAATTTTTTGCCAAAACACATCCATGATCTTTATTGCTTTTGCGCAAGTTGCGTAAAACGTTCTGAAAGATAGTTTATTCGTTCTCTATGACTGCTGTATGTCCAGCTCGCTGCAAATGCTGACATGGTTTTAGCTGAATTCAAAGGAAATTATAAAAAAATACGAACAACATCATTTCGCTTAGCTAGCTTTTTCAAGGTGGCTGTAGACTACAAGGCCTAGCGGTTCTTTTGCAGTCACTTTGGCGCTACGTTACATAGGTTCGTATGCACTACGTGGAAGTCCACCAATTATTAGTTTTATGTTTTTTTTACCGTTTAACTCATTTTTATTTAGAATAAATTAAATAGAATTCGCAAGTTCAGAGAAGCAATCCTTATATTACGTTATATTTGCAGCAATTTGCCCCTCCGTTAGTCCAATGTTTTTTCTAAAATTTTATTAATCGGCTGGTTATTCACGTTGGTGCATATTATATCCCTAAGGAAGCAATTTGTTTTTTGTTTATTTGTGCTAATATTTCTGTGGTGCCAATGCACAAACTTGAGTTTAAAACTGGAAAACTTTAACTGGAGAGTAGCTGTAAACCAACATTATCGCTCAGATAAGAAGAAAAAACAAAAATGTTTCTCATAGTCTTTATTTATATCGATATTAACACAAGATCAAGTTTAAAACCACCCTAATAAAAAGTTTAAACGTTTCAAAAGAAAATTACGCACCTCATAGAGCAAAAAAATCTTACTTTTTTTGCATAGTGTTGGAGTTACCTACATTTAAATATGTTTTGTTGAATTGATTTTCCCCTTGAACAATTATTCAAAAAAATTAGCCTAGTCCAAATAAAATTAAGATTTTGATGTTGTTTCTCTTTTTAGATTAATAGAGTCTAATCAGTCCACAGAGTATAATTATACTGTACTGCAAAGGTTCAAGCAATGCGATTTTTCAAAATAATCCTTAATGTAAATTGTGCTGTCATTTGAAACCGAGATTGAAGTTTTGAAAATTTATTCAAATTTGTTGTAGCTATTCCATATTTCTCATCCCGTCACAGGGCAGCATCAGACTTGGATTACCTGCATATTTGTCATTGCAATAAGTAATTCGTGTATGGAGGAATCCACACCAGCTAAAGGAGTTTCTCGTGATCCAATGTTCCGGTTAATTTCTTCGAATCCTTGTCCACTGAACGTGCTGCTTGTTCGAAGTCAACAGATAGAGATAATTATCGAAGAACGTCTTATCCAAGAACGCAGCAACTGGACCAGGGCGCGGGTCGAACTTTATGCGATCTGAACCGTTGGAAAAATGGACGCTTTTGTCCTTTCGACCACGCTTACTAAAAACAAACTAGATAGGGGAAAGCAAAAGAAACATCGATGAGTGCGTTAAGTAAGAACAGTAAGACACAAAGCACAAAATATTATGCAATTGAGGCACAAAAATAAATAAAAGAATTGAAAAGGATAATCGTTTTTTTTTACGCAGCAGGTGCTTCTTTCATTTTGAATGGATCTACATCAAAGTTGATGATCATGATGACTTGTATTTTTGCTCTGAGGATCGCATTGATTTACTAGGTAAGGTACACAATCTTTCTTGATGGATTGGTATGATGAGTATTTTATTTAAATTATTGATCAAATTGGAAAAGTTTAAAAGAGTAGTAAACGGGCCGCGTAACCAGGACCGACGCAAAAATATAGCCAAAACCCGGCCCAAACCGAAAAATGATTTGAAGTCCAAAGAAGCCCGAAAGTTAAGTTAGGTCTAAAAGCAAATATGGTTAATCATTCTTTCTTTTTAAATAGTCTGCCGTAAAAAAATAAAACTACTCCTTGAATATTGGTCAATTGTGATAATAATAGTAATTGTCCAACAATAAACACATTGATGCTTTAACAAATAAATCTTAGTTCAGTGTTGCAAGCATTATTTTGATTATGTTTTTACACTCAAAACACGAGGTACGTATCAAACCGGTTTAAGGCCGAAATTTTGTCAATTTTAATCTCGAACGCGATCTAAATCCGAACCTAATCTGAAAAGTCCGGTCCGACTTACAACTCTGAAATATAATCTAAAGGGTTTTTTACCGCTGGGTTAATTTCCCAAAAATTATGCAGCTCGAGGTCGTTATTATTTGTTCGGTTTCCTTTAACTCTTTACACGTTTTTCCAGATAGCGTTTAACTTTAAGTATTTGTTTGTTCAAATAATTCAGCATTATGTTTAATAAACTTATTTTTTCAGTTCAAACTAGTGATGTCTATGTAGAAAACGCAATCCCTTCAACTTCCTTAACCTTGCATTGGAAAGGATCTTAATTCTTTGCTAAGCCCCACTTTTGCACAAAATGGCATTCCGGTTAATAAATTCCGATTTTAAGCAAGCTGCAAAATTAATATGCGAACCTACAAAGAGACAGCACTTTGGCTGGCCGATCAGTGACAATTGAACAACAACCCTAATCTACTAGTTAGCCCTAACCAGGGCTATCTTGGAGCGTTTATCTCATCAATGATAATTGTTACTGAAATCTTATGATATTTATCATTTAACTACTAAAAGCATCATAAGTCTTCATTTTATTTTAAATCTTCATGATTTCAAACAACCTATGATGAATTATTGAAGCAAAATATTTAACTTTAATTTGAGGTAGTTTTGCGCTTATAAACTTTCAAAATGTGATGAAGTTTTTTAGTAAGCTTTGTATTTTAATGAATTGCCGCTGCTGTATTACGGTGCTGCAAACTACTGCAAATATAATAAATATATTGCAACCAATTGCCAAAATACATTGTAATATTATAAAATTATTGCGAAACTTTTTAACAAAAATCAACAAAATTACTCTAAACCTTTAGTATGAAAGAAAATGTGGTGAGGGAATAAGCTATCAACGAAATTATCACTGACTATAATTGCCTAAAATGGTTACCGTAGGCGCTTTTGCTCTTCAACTAGTATAGTTAAACAAACAAACCAACAAGTTGAAAAGTTTATAGAACTGTGAGTTAAAAACTCAAGTAAAAAAAGAAAATATGTTAGTATTCAGCTTGTTGCGTTTACTTGAGACTATTTTTTTTTCGAAAATTGTTGGTAGTGGCTCTTCTGAAACAGTGCTCGATGATATGCAAAAGTAGTGCTCAATGATCATACAGAAGTAAAATCCGAGCAAAATACAACTTTAAAAACCACAGTAAAAAGTTAAAAGCACAACAGTCGGTTTCGTTGTAAAAAAACTCATCAGGTGCTACAGTAATCTGTGAAAGAATTATAACATCAATAACTAAAACGTTGAAATTCTCTGAATAAGCAAAACTTCATGACATCTAAAAACCTGCTCAGCTAAACACTACTACAGACTTGCTAATAGTAGTGTTGTCTGTTTGAAATGCCACACTAATTAAAAATATTGGTTACTGAATAAGGAAACTATGCCTTTGAGCTTATATTTGTTTTTATGCCTGCATTTCCCCGTAAGCTCTGATCTTTTGTTGAGCGCAGTAAGCTTGTCAGCTAAAAGAATTGCGAGTTTTTCAGTAAGGCATAAATTGCAGCATCGAGACCAGGGTTGGTAAGCAGTTTTTTTATGCACTATATATCCAACCAAAAAAAATCGAAACAACTTTTAAGCATGGATTTATTGCATACTGTACTATAGATCGTGGGCTAAGTACTTTCACCGGAATAGTGCAATTTGAAATCGTGATTACCAATGACCGATCATGAGTGCGAAATAATCAAAAGTACAATACTGTATGATAGCATGCTAAATTTATGCCACCTTTTTTATTAATTGAAATACTCTTAAGCGTAGCAGGTGATTGATTTCCTAAAGCGGGGAGACGAACATAAGTAATTTGAGGTTTTGGTCCCACTAACCAATTTTTGATTTTGATTTGCCATCAAATTTCTTTTCGGTCCCTAGGCCCAATTCAGCTTGTGAATGTATGGTCCCATGATTTATTCATGGACATTGTTCTAGCGGTTATGCGAAGATGAAATCCTTTGTAGTTTTATCTACTTGAGAGTGTCATTTTTGCACTTTGTTGCAGTTTTTGAGTGGTCTAATATTTGGCTACTTTGCCCAGCGCTCAGCGTTTTTTTTCAATTGCTGGTGATTTGTATTGCAAGAATTGCTTCGATTTTTGCTCATGGATTATTATTAGTCTTTCGGTTAAGCCATTCTTGCTGATGGGATTTGAAATTAGGCAAAACGCGAGTCCAAAACTGCTTTTGAAAAAAAAATTATCAGAGTTACTTTTTACCGACCAATTGGTTGAGAAGTAACGTGTTCGTCTGTGAAGCAGGAGGTTTGAGGTTCAAATTTCGGGCCGGTCAAATTAGTCGCAGTATTGCCAACGACTCGCCACCTTTGCAACGTTTCTTCGACTGGAGCTGTGTTGCCCGGTGCAATGATGCTGAGGTGGGCTTCGCGAACTCGTTAGACGCTTCGGCGTAATTCAGCGAGTATAATGAAAGATTTTATTTGACATTAAATTTTTTTCTGATTTGCCTTTCGAGTTCAAGTTTGCCTAGTACATAGTTAGTCAAATGTGAGACTGCTAGTTAAATTGGATTGATTGCATGTTATCAAAAAGCTAGAATTTGGCTGCCACCCTTTGTTTTCTTATTATTTTTTTTTAAGTTTACGTACTTAACACTATTTTTCAAAAACAAATGCATGTAAATTACTGTAATATTAGGCCCTTATTAGCAGTCTTACTATTACTGATTAAAAGCCTAATTTAGTGAGAGTGTCAACTGTTAAGAATTGTTACGAAAAGAAAGGAAGTTTTTGTCCTGCTAATTCTGCAGTAACGTTGGTATGCTAGTACTGTATGTAGAACAGCGTTAATTCGCAATGGGATGGCATGAGCACTGCCATCCTAAAGTTCTGTAGTATTTTGGCTATCTTTGCATTACTTTTTAAAATTTAGTCGCAGTTTCAACTGAAATTACTGTTTCAGCTAGTAAGTTTTGCAAATACAGTGGAATCTGCTTAATACATTCATGGTTACTAAATCCAATCGCTTTTTGCATCCCAATTGCTTGGAACGAAATTTTTTAACTCCTTTTCCATTGAAAATCTTCGGTTAATCAATCAATCCAGCCTCCGCTTAATAAATCTAGTTTTTAGTACGGTCGTTAGTAATCTGTTATTAAAAGATGTGTATAAACATCAATTGTGAATTATTGAAAAACAATAGTTTAATTTTCTTTGAAATAAACCGAATTTGGAATAGAAATCATGAGAATTTAAAAACATTTCGTTAAAACCAAAGCTGTTAAAAGTACTGGACGTTTTTGTTTGGATCCAGGATAGAATGAAGAAATCGAGACGAGATAAAACAAAGGCTGAAAAGTTTGAAGAAAATCGTTAAATTGAGTGCATTTTACCCCCCAGGAGATGGTTTTGATTGCATTATAGAAAATTCGGTTATTAAACCCGCTGGTTATTAAATTTGTTTGGCCCATGGTGGATGTATTAAGCGGATTGTACAGTACAAATCAAATATAAATTGTAAAAAATCAAACAGAAATTGTAAAAACATAAAATATAAGTTATATTTTCGGAAAGGATAAGCTTTTGAACAAGTCAGTTGAGATTGCTTCGTTGTTTAAGCTGACTGCATGAGCATAGAGCACCTAACATATTTTTGTAATATCGTTAGGTGGCGTTAAAGACTTTTTAAAACGATTTGAATGTTAGTAAGCGTAGAAAATTTTTTTTACAAAAATTAATCTTTTAAGTATATTTTCCAACAGAAACGTTTTTGTTGGATCTACCTAATCCACCTAACGTACAGCGGAGAATATCTTTAACATACATGTAGGTTGTAGAAGTGTGGGTAATAATTCTCACCGTTAATGCTACTGCATGTTCTGCATGCTGTTACTGTACAAAATTTTAAAATGTTTACTCTTAACTGGTGTATTTTGTATAATTTTCTATGACTGAGCCAGGGCCTCAGAGAGAATTTTTTTCAGGGGATACGAAAACAGATACCAGGCCCCCACAAGCGCTATCGGTGTCTTTGTTGTTGTCGAGATTAATCGCTATCACATTATAGATGTAGATCTCCATTTACAAGCAAGGTATTGATGACACTTGTATGATTTAAATCCAGTGAAGAGGTCTGGGGTTGCACTATAAGCACCCTCAGCGGCGTCCGGAACAAAGCCTTGAAAGCTTTAACCCTCTCGATATTTGTCAATGTTAAAATACAGCAAATCAATTGACATCACAGCACTAAAATTGGCATGCAAAAAGTGTAACACATCAAAAAAACAATGTAGATGTGGGAAAAGGATAACTTTTAGGGTCATCATTAAGTATATTCTAAACGAAGTGTTTAAATTTAGTGTGTTTTATGCATTTAAATTGGTGTTAGAACACGTTAAAGTGTACTTTTAAATGCATAAAATGCATTTAAACGCCAATTTAAATGCATAAAACGCATAAAATTTAAACACTTCGTTGAGAATGAAAGATTATTAGAGCAAAACGCAGCTTGTTAATGGCGGAGGTCTAGAATATAGATAAAAAGCTAATCAATATACTGGAATACCACTGAGCCCAATTAAATCCACAACTGCTACACTGACAGTTAGGAAAAAGCAAAAATGCCAGTGAATTCCTATCATTGAAGTCTAATAGACTACCGGTATACGGCTATTTAGACTCCAGTTGAATAGTCACTACCTTATTAAGAAGTTTTGCAGAACAAAAAACGCGTAAACTATCAGGATTTGCCGGCCCCCCAAGGCCCTCACCCGGGTACGATGTACCCTCTAAACCACCTCTCGTAGGCCCTTTACTTAGCTGATCAAAATCTAAATGACTCTAGAATACTAACGTGCCACAATTTTGCCACTCTTTTTTTTGTTTTGTTTAGCGGATATGAACGTTGCTCTAAGTACATTTTTGGCAGGACAACTAACTTCCTCTTTGGAGATACATAGCGATTCATATAAATCCTTTCAACTGCACTTTTACGAAGTCAGCGGATTAGATTTTAGTACAGAAGATTAAGTCATGCCATTACTGCAATTCTCTCAGCGTGCAGATTGCAATTTTTTGAACAATATTTCACATTATCAACTCTCAGAACTGACAAAATTTGCGAAAGTGCTATAGTGGCCATGCAAATTTTGTCAGCGGAATAGAAAACTAAAAAATAAAAGTCGTTTAGGTTTCTAAAACAGTATAGATACTCTGATATTTTGCGTATTATGTAGTTATATTGTTTATCACGTTTATCATTTCTTACAGTGTACTGGTCATAGTGACCTTACCTGACCAAAGAATTGCTAAGAGTTATAATTGCAATAGCATATTTATTTACCAAGTTGTCTTGGCCAGAAGACAGCTAAGGGGCCTTTTGGTTTTCGACCCAAGCAGCACCCGCTCACCTGTCTACCACACACGGTAGAGGCTTCACACTGCTCCTTGAATTGCTTAAGGTCAAGAAGGTAAGCTGTGAACGTTAATTTTTTATAGTCTTTGGTTTGGCTTGGTCGGGAATCGAACCCCAGTTTACCGCTTTGTGGTAGACGCTCTATCTACTCAAACCTGTGGAAGATAACTCAAATGAAACTCAAAGAAGTCGCTTTTAGTTGATATTGTTTTTGTTTTTACCTCTTTGTGGTTAAGAGCATCATTCTCTAAATTATATTGAGAGTTAAGGGTGAGTATTTCCTGTTCAAAACAAAAATGTCCACTGCTGTGAATCGTAAGAGCGTGTATGATTAACACGAACCAATTTGCAAAATTCTAGTTTTTGTTTGAAAGTTTTTAAATCGGTGCGGAGTCCGTTTTTGTTTGCCAAATCAAATATTTAGAATTTTAATAGTTTCCGTTTTTCTACGTGCTTCAACAAAGCTATTTTGAAAATGACAAAATCTGCCGAAAGCGATTTTGCTATGTAGGGAAAATCTTGTCTGCTCATTTCTCAACAAAACTTCAAAGTATTAAAACAAAATGTTTCTACGCGGAAGTTTTACTCATATTCGCCACAATGTAATAGAGTTCTTGGGTCGTGTTAAAATGCCTAACCATTAAATTAAATGACAAGCAAAATGCCTTTATTTCAAGCTTTTTGATTTTCGAAAGCAGTTTCAGTAGTGCAAAATGTACTATATAAAGTTCGACATGTTTTGTTATTTTTTTGAAATTTTTAGAACCAAATCCAAATAGTCAAAGCACGCACTTTTACATTTACGGTCATACTAAGCTCAAATTAACGTAATTAAAGAGAAACCGTTTTTCGATATGCTGTGTTCTATATAAATATTAAATACGCTTGTATAACGTCATAACTTGAATCAGCCCTATCCAAACAAAGGCATTGCATTATTTGGTGAATTAATGCTGTTGTATTTTTTCAACTCATAAGAGAGGCTTTGGACACCGATTCGATTCCATACTTTGATAGTTTGTAAAACAATCTTAAAAAAGGCAAAAAAAGAAGTTGAAGCATTTATTATTGGAGATCATTTAAGTCAATAAACTAGTTTTCAACAATCACAAATCATCTGATATAAAATGTAATATGGGTGTATTATTCTCGTATTCGAGATTTCTTTTCTCTTAAAGTGCACTCAAAAAGGCAATTTGGCATATAACAAAGGTGTAAAATACAATGAAAGCACCACAATTATGACAAAAGACTAGAGCCAAAAAAGGCAAAATTGGTTGAAATCGACGTAAGATAAAATCAATATGTCTGTAAATCAGCATAATAACTATCAATTTTTATGACATTATTTTTTCTCAGCTCTGCTTTTTCTGTTTATTTGTTTGTTTTTATCCAAGCGTTGTCACATTGTTCCGTTCTTCTGCTCATAGCAATACATCGATTTTATGATTTGTAATTGAAATTCGAAACATCTACTCGGTGTATTTTTGGACTTGGATTTTTGAACTCGTTGTGATCAACAGTAAAGCCCGAATCGGGAAAGCTGATACTGCAGTCCATCAAGCCCGATGAGAATAAAAATTCAAAGTGCTGATTAGAATAATTTCATCTCGATTTAAAGCTATCAAAGCTTGTTATAATAAAGCTCAAGAGACTACTACTTTTTTAACATTTACAAATCAATTTTCGCTAAAAAAATTGAACTGAAGTTACAAAAAAGGAAGATCTCGGTTGATGGCTGTAACGTTTCAAAACCAAATCATCAGCGACGTTTTAACCATAAAATGTAAATTCAGTAAAATAGTTTTTCAAATAGTAGCACTGTGATTATTTAAATTTGAATATTTTTATAAGAATTTTTAGATTAAAGCCGTATGATAGAGTATTGGTATTTTGACGTTAGAAAACAAAATGAGATAAAAATAATAGTTGTATACAATTTTACTCAAAGAGCTGTTCACTATATGACACAGCACGCTAAGGCAATGGAAATAAATTGCTCTCCACAAAATAGAACCAGACTACAATGATGTATTTAATCAGTCATCACATTGTTTTAGTCTTTTGAAAACTTATTTCACGTCATTCTTCAGCAATAACCTTTCCGTAAGCATTATCATTTTCATCTTTTTTAAGCTTTTCCAACAAAAAAAAAATCAAAAAAAGTTATGGTCAAATATTGTTTGGAGAAGATATAAGCTGTTGTTGAATTTGGCAAAGGATTGGCTTACCATACGTCCATTTAGGTGGGACAATCTCAATTTTTGAGGCCTTGTCTCGCTTAAATCAAAGAAAATTCTGCTTGTCAAGCTTTGTACCGGTCAATTAATTCGAAACCTTTGACTGACCAATCCCGCGGAATGTTGAGGTTTCCTGAAGTGAAGACCTGTTTTTCATCTTTACCTCAAAACGCGCGGAAATTTGTGGTTTTCCGAAGGGAAGAACTTTTTTTTTATTTGAATAATGAAAATAAAGGTTTTCTTTAGTTCGTCGTCATCATACTTCTAACACTGAGTAATTCCGGTTTTCTAAGGCTGTCCCGATTTTCTGATTCTAGAAAATGATAAGCCCATATAATAACGCTATTGTTAGAAGTCACCTAAAAACCGGTGTTCATCCGTCGAAAACATGATAATGGAACATTGAGAAGTTTTGCTGTTTATTACCTTTACCAAAAGAGTAATATACTAGCTTATTGAAATCATTCTTTCATGTAAAATCCCCTACAGCAAATTATGCCGTACAGTTAAAAATTAAATAACATTCGTAGGGTACCATGCGCCAACCTAGATTAACTCGGGATGTGAGGATAATTAGTTTTTTTTATCTTTCGCATCATTGAACTTATGACATTAAAATAAACTGAATTCGCAATTTCAAAGGTGCTATCCTGCAATTATGTAATTATTTTGACAATTTGCCCTGCCGTTTGTGCGAACATTTTTTTTCACAGAAGTTTTGTTAATCCACGGACCAAACTTAAATCACGTTGGTGAATGCGACCCTTAATATCTCACTGCCAAGGTAGTTCATCATGAACTTTTAAAATATTCTTGGTAAAGATCTTTAAAATGCAATAAGAGCTGCGAACTTAAACAAGGATGAATAAAATGACGTTGGCCAACTGAAATAGATATACTAAAAACTGAATGATATTGTCACATTCAGTCAGATTTTATTGCTCACGTGACATGAGTAGTTGGATAAATACCCCGGCGCCTTGGCCCTTTCTTTATCCCAAGAAGGTTTAGGACTTTAAAGCAGAGTTGTAAACGGGCCGACTAGTTCAGGCCCGAACCCGAAAACTAATTTGAAACCCAAATCACACCCGAAAAAAAACCCGAAAGTTAAGTTTGGTCTGAAAAATTTAGCCATCTTGCGAAGGTATTTTGATTACATTTTTATGCACATAAGAAAAAAAGTACGTCTCAGGCCCAAATTAAGCCCGAAATTTATGTCAACTTTAGGCCCGAACCCGGCCCGAACCCGAACCCGACCCGAAAAGCCTGGCCCGACTTACAACTCTGCTTTAACATACTTGTGGGTTGGTTACTCCATTTAATCCCACTAACTTCAAACATGTTGAAGAGTTAGACCTAAATTTGTTTGGGACAAGAAAGGGAAGTTTTCTTCAAAAATTGTTCAAGCCGCGCGATTAATCAAAATTGACTAAAATTGGTAATGTTATTCAGTTAATATTTTTCCTTTGCTTGAAACCTTATTTAAAGTATTCTTGTTAATTGCAAGACAAATTTTTTTAATAAAAGTAAGACTAAATTATTTCAGGAAAAAAATATGAACACCTTGACTACTAACAATTATCGGCAGTTGTTGCAATAATAAATGCTCTTACTACTAAAACGTAAGGATACGTTTTCCGACCGGTCAAATTCCACACAATCTTGTCAACAGCTGGACTCCGATGCAACATTCTATTGTAAAAGCAAATAGAAGATACAGTATAACGTAATGCTGCTAAAGCGATAACTCGGTTTCATCTCTCCGTCAGGTCAAAGTACAAACTTAAGAATTAATTTTCCAGCTTCCTTGCATTTGACTTTTATCATTAAAGGTGCGTTTACACAGGAAGCAACGCAATGGGAAGCAACTAAAATGTGACGTCATTGACAAATTGCGAATGATCGCAACCCGTCAAAAGCTTGCAGGCGGTTGCGTAACTTCACTGAGACAAAATTGTTGATGAATGGTTGGTCTGTTTTAAGCAAGCGACGTGAGCGACCGCTGACAAAAGTTGATAACCTTTGCTTCGCGTCCGGTGTGAATGTACCCAAAAAGAGACAATGAGAAGCCTTCACCTACGTCATGAAAAACTAGGGAGGCGTCAACTTGACGACAAAGATTGCAAAGTCTCTTCGTTGACCCTTGACCAAGAAGCTTGGCTAATTATCATGTATAGCTTAGTTTAGTTTTTGGCGAAATGCAACGAATTAAAACAATAAATGACACAAAGATAAATAATGGATTTCAACCTTGATGCACTTCATCACAGTTCCCATGAGAAGTCCAAGCAAGTGACTTATAAACACCTCTAAAATTAGAGGTGAAACATGGAAACTGCGACTAGAAAACAATAATTGAAAAACTGTACAGTATCAGCAACAACAAAGCAAAAATGAATCTGCATGAACAAAGCATGTAATTGCTGCTTCGTTTTTTTGTTTACGCATCATCGTCAAAACTAAAGTTGAACGGAACAATAAAAGGCAAAAAGCGGATGTTTTCTGCCAATTTTTCCTGTTTTGATCGCAATGATGAATTAGCGATCTGTGGAATACAAATATAAAGCAGTCAAACATGTAACAGTTTGACGTAACACGGATTGTGATTCAAAAAATACTACTGCCGCCTGGTACGTAAAAACTTTAATTATCTATAGTAAATCGTTGCATTACTCATGACTAGCATCGACTACTTTTAGTTGTGATTTAGAATTTCGATTAATTTATAAAGCCAAACAATAGCATAGTCACTAATCATAATTTTAGGTTATCGCAAACATATTTTAGTTCATAGACAGGATAAATCTAAATCGGTATACTGCAGTTGGAAGTTTTTAGAAACTTATGTTTGAACATTACAGGTATAGGAAGGAAAGAGCAAAAGCTTTTTGCAGTGTTTATTTTTTTAGAATTTTCAAATTGTACCTATAATTTAATCAGTCGTAAGTTGAAGCGTTTGATAAATTTTCATTTTTTGCGGCGACAATAAAGCCAGCAAAGTGTACACAATAAACTTTGCTCTATATTTTATAAGAATAATATTCAGTGCCACTGCAGAGCTTTATACTGTAGATTAGGTTAAAATTTTTTAAATTTATCTAAACTGCGACAGAATAAAGCAGAGACAATTAAAAAAATCATATCATAAAGCAATAGAGTATTAACATATTAAAAATTATTAATATTGCAGTTTTCGTACATGTAAAACAGCCATTATTTAATTAATTTTATGTACCAGAATTCAGGACCGTCTCTATACGGGGTAGGGTGGGGGCAGAAGGGCCGTGCCTCTCCTAACGGCTGCTTGTGCCCCCCAAGGTGGTTTACTCAAAATACTGTTTGTTTTTTTTAATATCACGCAATAACAAGACAACAGACAATGATGGAAAAAGACATAACTTTTAAACATAACTCTTGTTTGAAGCTTTCCAATTCTATGCAAAATCGTTGGCAACCAAGTGCTTTGCATAAATGCGAAGCAATAATCCGTTTTATTAACAAGCCTTTACGAATGTGTCGGAGGAAAGGTGTAAGTATACACAATCGTTATCGGTACTTAGTAAGTGATTCGAAACATGAAACAATACGTGAAAAAAATTTTAAGGACCAGTTGTTTTTGTTTTTTTAGAACTCACTCAAGATTTTTAGGTCGCAATCAATGGCGCAACCAGGGGTAAGAGGCTAAAGGGATTTTAGCCCCCTGTAGCCAATAACTTAGAAGATTTAACCTCAAAATACGAGCGTTTAAGCATGTTTTGAACATGACCTGAACTAGGAGGGGGGTGTGAAGAGCTAGGCAATTTAATTCTTTCAAATCACTTCTGAATTTTAGCAATTTAGTTATTCATATAGCTTCAAATACGTGTGAAATGGGACTAAAATATCGATAAAATTTTAAATCGCTTTTTTTGCCGCAAAATTACAAAAATCGCCCAGTGGCTGGAGGTTCTGCCCCCAGGTGTTCTTCTGTGACACGCCTGACCTACATCAGTTCTTCAAGACGGGACCTAAATTGGACAATTTATTTTTGTGCAAAAAAACAACAACAAAAACTTTTGGTATAGACCCCTTTGCCTCTGAGCAAAATCCTGCTTGCTCGTCTGGTCGCATTCATGGCGTCTTCAAATTAATTTTTCAAGTGATTATGGGCTGTAGACGAAACGAACTAAGAAACGCTACCGGATTTATATGTCTTTTTTTAGACATGAATACAAAATTTTTAAAATTGCGTAATTTGTAGCCGTACAATAGCAGTTTTTAGGTGCAAAACTTCAGCCTAGTTTAGTCCCCCCCCCACTTCGTTTGCTCTGTCTACGGCACCGCCAGAATTGAACAAAATTTTCATTTTATTTCAGAAAACTATTGATAAACCAGCGTCTAGCGAGTTGGTGGGGGCTAACTTTGCGTCACTGTGTCCGGGCAACACAGCTGTTTAGAGCCGTTGGCAACACTGTGCCCGATTTAATTGGTCGGAGATTCAAATCTCAGACCTCTCGATCCAGAGACGAACGCGTAACCGCTGGACCAACTTTAGCGAAAGCAAATTTTAGAAAACCCAATAGATTAACGACAAATGATTAAACATAATTTAAAATTTAGTCATTCGATAAAGTAGGCCTACAGCAAATTGCACTCACAGCATACGTAGGTAGTGGCAGTGTTTTGTTTTTACTGCATGTGATTGAAAAATTTGTGCTTTGGCTGTAAAACAGGAGATAGAAGTTGAATTTGGCAATATTAGGTCAAAAATGCAAACACGCCTTGTAACTAAATAGATTTTGAAGTGTGTTTGAATTTTTCTCTTGTTGTTTTAGCTTACCGGTTAGTTGGTCGAGCGTTACGCGTTTCTTCTTTGGAGCGGGAGCAAGAGGTTCAAATTTCGGGCCGATCTAATAGAACACAATGTTGCAAACGGCTTGCCATCGCTACAACATTTCTTTGAAAGAAACTGTGTCGCCCGGCCGCAATGACGCGGAATTTGGCCTCAAAACTTGTTACACGCTTCGGCGAATACATCAGCGAGTATAATACTGTAAAAGATTTTATTTGACTTTGTCTTGTTTCAGCTAGGATTACTTTAATAACATAGAATTTGATAAATGCTGACTAATTTGTAGTAACTATTAGCAAAAGGAAACTTTTGCTTTTAAAAAAAAATGGAAAATTCAATTTGCAAATCGTCAACGCTAACCTACAACGGCTACACATACGAATTAGGCGATGGCCGAAAAAGTTTCAGGGATTCTGCAGAAGCATGCCGAAGACGTAGTCAGGTATTGCTCAGAGAATTTAATGAAACGTTGTTGGAAAAATTTGGAGAAAACTGTCCGAATATCACTCAGAGTTTCTGGGTTGGACTTAGACGGGACCCAAGGTGTATGGACAAAAACAAGCTACCATTTAGATGGGCTCAAAATGGCACGTGTGTTAACTTCACTGAAACATTTCCGAGCTATGATTTCACAAATATCAACCTACGTTCTAACCGGTTAGTTATCAACTTAGGACAAAGAGAGATTTCATCAGTTGGAAATCGCCCAGCATGCATGGATGAAACGATTCCCGGCGGAAATTGCAACAACTATTATTATGTCTGCCAAGGTCCCTCTGAAATTCTTTCCAATTTTTCAGTCAACGACGATATCAATTCCATTGGTTCGACGAATATGTTTACAACCATTAGACCATCGATTACTTCTCCATTTTCAAGTGCTGCCCAAGGATTATCTTCAGATGAAATTACAAAGATTGGAAGCGGAGTGGCAGCCGCAGCAGCGTTTTTTCTGATAATCTTTTTGATTCACTTTTTGTGGTCACGAAAAAAGCAAAACAGAGCAAAGAGACTGCGCAACCACCCGGACCACAGTTACCCGAAGAAGTTGCAACGGCAAATTGAAGAGCACATCGATAAAGTTGCTCAGAGGTTAGTTTTTAAGAATATGATGAACTATTTTTTCGTTAATATTGCAGTAAAAACAAGATGGGCATGCAATAAGTAAACTTTCAGTCAAATGCTTTGGAGTTTGTAAAAGTTTAAATGATTCAAATAATATGCACTGTCGAACTAAATTCTAGCGTGCTATTGAAATATATATCTAAATTTTTAAAAACACACGTCAGTTGAATCATTAAACGTTATAAAGACCAAATTAAGACACCTTTACGTACAGATCACGGACTAATATTTAGAAGTCAAGGTATAGATCTTATTATAACTTAGTAACTAGGCCTATTTTAAAACTGTACCGGTATTGATATTAATAATAAGGTACAAAATTAAAAGCTTTACAAAATGTTTATTGTTTTACTGGGGGCCTGCTGGCAAGTTACTTTGGAAGGTGCAAAAATGATGCAAATGAATAAAAGAATAAATAAATTAAAAAAAAAGCCTTAAAAGTCTTTGGCCACACAATTGTTTGTTACAGTTACTCTCAATTTTAATCGTTAAAGTTTTTCAGCACAAAAATTTCTTAAAAAAAAACTTTTTGATTGGATTTGACGATGGGCAGTGAAGCATACTATACGCTTACATGCCAACCGTGACTTGGATAATTATTATTTTCTAACAGCCACATATTTTGCAAAAATTCTGCTGGTTTAGTTAAGTTATAACTACGTTTTAAAGTAACTGTTACGTGTAACGTTAGGTATAGTTACTGTTTGATATGGTAAGGTAATGTATTACAGTCACACGTTTTGCTAATAACTTTAACCACAAATTAAGTTATCTTTAAGAAGTACGTATAACTTAAAACGTTCCTTTTAAAAAGTTGGCTTGCTCATAAATTATTTGGCAAAGACTTATTTAAAAAAAAAGTCAGTGATTTAGTATCTTAAACAAAGGTTTTTTACAGGTTTTTTATCCGCCGCCATTTCATGTTTCAAAAAAAGTTTCTGTGAAACTTCCGCAATCAATTTTGATAAATTGGTTTATTTCCTACGGAAAGTATTTTCAGATATCTCTAAGGATATAACAGAAATTAAAAAATATGTAAAAGATTATTGCGAACACAGTTTCGAATGTAACACAAGCATGAAAATACATTGCTTTTTGCACTTATAAAATTATTTTATAAAAGTTTTCCAATTCGGCCTGCTGCATGGCATCAGTCCCATTTTAAAACATAGTTATAGCAAACAGCATTTTAATATACTGTAAGAGTATTAATAAAAAATCGATTTGCTATGCATGTAGCATATTATGTTTCGATACTTTCTATCATACAGTATTGTGTAGAGAGTTCCTTATGATCTTATTCTACTCTTGTAGAATTTTTTCTTGAAAGATAAAGACGTATAAATAAATGTTAATTTGTTCCTGATTTATTGGCTTTTATATTTGTAATTATATAGTTGAGTAATCAAAGTATATCTTAAAAAAACTCTTTCTAACAGAATTATTGGCTTTGTTATAAAATAATTCAAATCACATTTAGCTTGGTTAAAGACTTTGGCCATTGCCAGAATTCTTTCAAAGCATTGGTCCGCACCGCAATTTCCGCAATGCCATGGACAAAATTGCGCCGCAACTTTCGCGACTTTCCAGTTGAGGAAGTTGCGGTTTTTCTTTTACCCACCTCTACAGCAAAGCAGTGTAATGACGATAGTTCATTTAAAGTGATATCTGTGGAGTAATATTGATGTTCCTTTTGTAAATTTCAGAAACAATTACGACCACAATGAAGATCTTCCTCCTCCTGAAGTAGTCATTAATGATGACCTGCCTGATCACGATTACGTCAACACCTCGTTTCATGAAACTTCGGAGACCGCTCAGTCCCACGTGGAAAAAAGAGAAAGCTATTACGAAAATCTGTCAACCGCAAGTACAAATTCAAACGAGGAAAAGAAAAACAAAAGTACGTACGCTAATCTTTTAAACAAAGACAGTCCTGGAGGACAGGAATCGCAATTCTATGAAAATCTTCCCGAGAATTCCAAAGATAAAGATGATGCTGCTGACAGATATGCAAATTGCTCCGCTTCGGGAGGTTACCTTGAGGTCGAAGGATTTAAACCCAAAGATGAAAATGGTGTAGAAGAATACGCTGAAGTGGATTTTAATTTATACGTTAATGCGCAAGCAGAGAATATAGATGCCGAAGAAACTGTTTATCTAGAACCTACTGTTTCATCTAAAAGCCCCAAATCAAAATAAATGCCCTAAATATACTAAAGTGCTAGTGAAGAGTATTTCATTAACTTTCCAAAAAATCCTAATGTTGACTTTAGTCTATTGCTGTGAAGTTAAAAAGAGTACTGTACTTTAAACATTGCACTCTGTGAAGTTTTCAGATTGGAGATTCAGCAAAACAGCGATCAAGATAGTATACGGTAAAGATAAAGAATTTATTCAGTGGACAAAGTCTAAACTTTCTTTTGATCACACGTTTGATACAAAAACTTCTGCTTTTGTAAATTCAATAAAAAAGTGTGTAAGTGTCTTGTTCTTGTCATTGCCTATATACGTTGTAAACTAACCATAGCAATACTGAAAATGAGACGCGCTACTTAATGTTTGGTCTACAAAATAGAATGTGTAAATCTTACTCGTTGAAGCAATACTTTTAGTATTCGCGCGCCGCAATTAAAAACATGTTTTTTTTTCATTGAGTTTAATGATGATATTGGAACAATACAGCCACATACATTGAAAATGATTAGGCAAAAGATCTAACAAGGGAATTTTTATCAAAAATAAATTCAATTGATACAAACTTTGTCTGGGTTTGCCGATAATACGCTGAAATGTCAAGACAAACATACTCGTGACATTAATGAAAATTAGGTTTTTTACGTCGTTGTTACATATAAAAACTGCTGCGTTATATAATTGTTTTGGGTTTTGCTTTTGAACCATAAATGTCATTTTTTTGTCGTTTATTAGGATTTAGATTACGTATTTTGATTTTGTTGCGTAAAATGATAATTTGTGTTTCATTTTGATGAATATTGCTGTTTTAGAAAACTATTTTTTAACAATATACAGTGGTCACGAGAAATAGATTAGTTTCTTCAATATTGACAGTTTCTCTTTCGCCATTTTAATTTTAGTGAGTTGCAAGTAAGACAAATTTAGATTTCCCACTTAACGCCGCAAAATAAATTGTGTGTTATTCATGTTAATTCTACTTTTAATCTCATGCACACCGCAAATCAATTAAGCTTTAATAACAATTCTTGGCAGTGAAATGGAAATCTTGCATAAAGCCCAAATTATTACTCACCACACAACTGAAAAAAAAAAAAATGTTTTTGCGACTTTAAGCACACGTCAGTCCTATGCATTTTTCAGTTCAAAAAGGCCAAATTTTGTGCTTAAAAGAACAATAAAAAGCTGGTTTTAGCAGTAGCGTAGCCAGGCTATAGCCCCCCCCCCATTGGCCTGTCAACCAAAACCGCAGGATAAGAAAAATACCACATTTTCAGCTCTACTGAGACTGTTTTTTTTTACGTTGAAAT
Organism: Trididemnum nubilum; assembly: GCA_963965965.1. Taxonomy (NCBI): domain Eukaryota; kingdom Metazoa; phylum Chordata; class Ascidiacea; order Aplousobranchia; family Didemnidae; genus Trididemnum; species Trididemnum nubilum. The sequence goes on along the minus strand of OZ014489.1, from coordinate 23,878,389 downwards.
GGACTAAAAAGTGATTTAAAGCAACTTTTGAAACATATATTCAGGGAGGGGGGCTAATTTGTCAAAAATTAAACTCACAAATCAATTAAAACTTTAAAAAATTCCCAAAAATAAACAATCAAAATTGATCTCTAGTGTAAAAATGCCAAACAGCACATAGGTTTTATCAACAAATATATTATGAACTCAAGAATAAGGGGGAGGGGCTATTTAGTTTTAGTTAATTATTACCAATCACTTCTCTCAAATATCTTTCCTTTAGCCCCCCCCATTATTTTTCTTTATAAAATATAGACAAAATAGACTACTCCGTGTGAGTTTTATTGAATAATAGGATTTTATGATTTTCCAGCATGTAAACAAGAGAACTACAGTGTTATCATTAGCCACCTCCCACATAGCCCATTAATGCAGCCAGTTAAATTACGCTGCACTGCCAATTTCTATGCCACGTTTTAAAAGCATTATTTTTTACTAAACTAGCCCTAAAATTAAGTTATTTTTGCAAAAAAATGCAAAATTTTCGTGCGCTGAGGGCTCCGCCCCCAGACCCTCGTGCCTCCGGCGGCTGGGGGCTTTGCCCCAGACCCCTATTGCAAATTTCTGGCTACGCACCTAGGTTTTAGCATGAGTATTTCAAAATACTGTTACAGCTGATATTCGAAGTTAAAAAGCAGCTCTAGAAGTGCAAAACCAAAGTTTTACCTCCGCCCGATATTTATTGGTTGTCTGACATTTTTTGTTCAACATTGCTTGTGAAAAGTCGAATGATTTTGGTCCCTTCGGTCACCACACGTACAGTTGCACAATTTTTTTGACGTTATTTTTTTTTTCCAGGTGTAATAGTAGAGCATTTGAGTCATTAGCAGTACAATTTTACTCATAAAACCATCACGTGAGAGCAGTCCTGTCTCCAAGCGTGCAGCGTTAAAACAACAGTCAATTATTGTCAAACAAGATGGCTGACAACATGCTTGCAGCAAGTGAAAGTAAGCAAAATAAGTTTGAAAATACGTCCAAACCAAATAAGTTAATTAACAAGTAGTGCCGCGGATTGAACTCTTGCGTCTAAAGCTAGTACCGGGGTTCTAATCCAGAGAGAGCCTAAGGATTTTTACTGTCATGCTTTCTTTGAACACTTAAGTTCTAACCCAAATAGTATATATATTTTTTTTGATCATGAAACTAAAAACAATCGGGTCTCAGATAAAAGATAACCAACCAGGAAAGAAAAAGTAACAGCAGCAATAGCAATAACAGTAAATTAACTTTTGTCCACCCTGATCTCTAACTCTACGAACTCAAAACTTGTAGAAATTAAAAATGGCCGGTTAGCAGAAGCGCCAAGAAAACTATAATGACCAATTAAACAATATAGCTACAGTAGATGTGGTGAAGTATAGTCACGTGATTTTCAACTGTACGCAAATTAAGAGCGGAATGCGCTCAAAACTTGTTACAGACGTGCAAATTTTACAGATTTTCAGTAATCCGATAACTGGTTGCTCCTAGAAAGTTATCATGCTGGAACAACGCTAGGCTTGGATTTTGAATCAATAATTCTTTGAAAATATGTAGGGAGTATTTTTGTTTCATTTTTGATGTAGACTAGCCTACAGAATTTTTTGATCAAAATCATGTACCATGTCTCAATGTAGCTTGTAAAACGTAACTAAGCAAGCAAAATAGCTTTGCTTTTGCTAAAATAACTGCAATTGTTTTGCCACGTACGCTCCAAATCATTACAGAAACATTGGAATCAACATTTTCTTGGGCAATGTGAAATTTTTCTGATTTCGAAAGTTTTAGTACCCCGTAAACAGTGGTGTCGTTCTATAGTTAAATAAGAAGTTAGGCTCAACAAGTTTTTTTTTTCGTTTTTCTGCTTAAACAAAAGCTCTTTGCCGAAATTTTGTTTCATTTTTCTGTCAATTTCTAGAAAAAAAATGATCTTTGCCAAAATTTCTTTCGGTTTTTGTGCCACTTTCAGGAATACCAAAAAACTTTTCGCCAAAATTTTGCACCGTTTTCTTGTTATTTCATGCCAAAAGTGGACGAGAATTAGCAAAAAGTTAGGACATTCGAGAGCAAAACAACTAGGAGCCTACCCTGCCAAAAAAATTTGAAAAAGCAGCACTGAAAACATAATAGTATGTGCGTTTTGGCCAGTTGAGTTACAAACAGTACTATTGTACAACCAAGTCAGTCACCAGCTGTACAATTGTACGCCTCCCCTAATTTGCATATCTATAAAAGGAAATAAAAAAGCAAATATTTTTTGAGTTTAGTTGCTTAAACGACCCTTTGGATAAAAATAAATATTTTTGCATAAAGAACTACTATATCATGTTTGAAGGGGGTAGGGTAGCGTGTTCCAATTAAGTGTTTAGAATCGCAATAAAAGCGGTAAAATTGTTGGCAATATATCCATACGAGAGCAATCACAGGCGTTAGCATTTGCTATGTTAATATGATATGACAAACTAACTAATCTGCAGTACGTGCTTGTAGTATTGCGTAATGCAGTTGCAGTAAATACTACAGCATAACCAACTAGAGTTACTGTAAAGCTTTGGACTACACAAATGAACACGCACACACACTTACATAAACACACACAGGAATATATGAGGAACCTCAACATGCATTTTGTTGTAAACAATATTTGTTTTTGGAAACCGCTTTGGGTCGTTATCAGGCTTGGAAAAATTAGAACTGTAATTGATAAAATTGCAATTAATTACACATTTTGCTGTAATTGTAGTGGTAATTGAAAAAATCTCAAAAAACGATAATTGTAATTGTAATTGAAAATTTTTCTGCTTGTTTTCAATTACAATTACACCACTCTATTATTCACTAAGATAGATGATAATAATATGTGTTTGAGCAATATCAATTTTCCTCCGGTCGCCAATCAATATCAATATTTTCTACCGGTTGCAATCAATTCTGACGTCACAAAACCGCACATCAAAGTAGGTTAAGGATAATTAGAGTTAGCTTAAGAAATAGAGTTACCGGGTAATCATATTCATAACCTAAACTTAGCACCAACTCTAATCATAATCAGCGCTTAACTCTAAGACAAAAAAAAACCCAAGCATGGAATTGGCCTGCCCATGACGTCATGTGTGACAGTAACCGATGGCACCTAACCATTTGTAACCATTGGTGTAGCCAAGATTTTTGATTGGTAGTTGCCCAAACCACAAATTACATGCATTGACGTCATCAGAAATTTTTAAAATAGAAACTTTTTGTGGGGAAAAGATATCGTAGAATGGAAGATTTAAGGCCTTGCCTGTTGTTGGCAATTAACAAGGATTTTGCTAAAGGTAGATGTAAACTAATAGTTAAAACGTGCAATTGTCTAACTTGGAGACGTGTTGAGTAAACTGATGTAACTCAAACGTATCACAGACGTGGGTCTGGGGGCGGAGCCCCCAGCCGCCGCAGACTTGAGAGATTTAGAGAAGAAGCCCTCAAATGCTGGGCAATTTTTTATAATTTTTTGAAATAAAAGGCTATTTTAATGCCATTGGATCACATTTTGCACGCGTTTAGATTCATTTGAAAAAAAAACAGATTTTTAACATTTGATAGCCAATAGCGAAATTTAATTGTTTAATCCTCCTTTTATTTGCAATTTAAGTCCAAAACACTTTTAAAAACCTTACAATTTGTTGCTGAATTTTAATTGTAAGTGATTTATTTGGCCCAGATTGGGGTAGGTAAGGAACATTGCCTATTGCAATATTTTAGTCGTAAATAATAATCCACTCGAAGAAATTCCTTAGATATTTTTGTTTTCTCATGGACGCAACCAGTTATTGGAGTACATGTACGGCTAAGGGGCCCAGGAACCCCCAATTCAAATTCAACATTTTGTTCAATGAGCATTTATTTTTTCTAAACTAATTTTTTAAAAAGTATTTTGTGCGGAAAAACTGGCCAGGTGGAGATGAATTGTTGTTAGAAGATGGTACGTTAGTTGGTTACGCTTACTAACCATGTTATTTTCGGGACGGATTTACATTGCATGGGGCCTCAGGTACTTTAGGTATTTTTGCAACATTTTCCTGCCAAATATAGGAGAAGACAAAAAAGTCTTACCATCTGAGCGTGGGGTCCTGGCACTGTGTCATATGGTAAATCCGGCCCTAGTAATGTCTTACGTTCATAAAAAGGTAAATGAGAGCCTGAGGTAGCAACTTTCAGGACAAAACCCCTTAATAATTTTACCTGGGTTATACATTTCAATTGGTTGGCCAAGTGGAATTGATAGGACCCGGGCCTCCTGGTTGTCAATTTCATAAGTAATTACTGTTGTACGCGTGTACTGTTGTGCGCGAAGATGTTAAAAAAAATCGAAAATGAAGAAACAAGACTTTTTTGTCACATTTTATTTTTGGTGGCATTTTGATTGGGTGGGATTCCGAACCCCTTGGGCCCCCCTAATGGCTACGTTTATAGTCGTAACTTCAATCCTATTTGTTATATTAAGATTTTGTCTGGTGTTTTGCTTGTTTGCCCGTGTGTGTATGTCAATGCGACACTAATGGTTCTATTTTGTATGATCACGCTAAACATGTGATATTATTTGTAGTAGTTAAAATAGTGCTAAATAGTAGTTGTAACTTGATGTTGTAACGTACACAATTTCAACTTTTTTACAATTTTTAATTGTGTTAAAACTTATTTTCTTTTGTATAAATAATTGCGGTATGATACCATGATTGAGCTAAAACCATAATGTAGCTGGAATCGATATAAATTCAATAACATCCTTGACGATAGCTTACAAACAAAATTATGTATTGAAAAAATTAACGTAAAACAATGATTGGTCGAAGAAGAAAAGTAGAGAAAAATGGGGTTTTGATAGGTTTGGTATAGAAATACAAAGCAAATCCACTCTGTTGACATAAGCAAAAGTAGAGGCTTATTTTGTAAGTGAATTGGTCACAACGTTTTGAGAACCGTTTCATTGTAATTGTAATTGAAATTGTTATTGAATTACAATTACTTGAACTTAAATAATTGCAATTGTATTTGTAATTGAAAATTTTAGGTTGTAATTGTAATTGTAATTAAAGCAAAAGCAAGTAATTTTTCCAAACTTGGTCATTATTGCTTGAAAGTATGTTTAGTTCGATTTTGGACACTGTGCTGTAATTTGTTATTGATCTTACATCAAAGTGCTTTACTGTTAATAAATACAATACGGTATGAATTAATCTGCTATGCATTGTGTCAAACTAGATATGAAAACAAAAAAAATTCAAATTAGTGTGATATTGTTTCACTCTACGGAAGCTCAACTTTTGCGGCTTGCGGGAAATCTTTCTCCGGCATACACTTACAGTACTCTTCATTTTTTTTTGACAGAAATAATATATAAGCTTACAGGAACTACTAGCCCAATGTTTTTTTTTACAACCCAAAATTACACCGATGACCCAATATATTTTTTTTCTTCAGAGATGTCTTAAAGCAGAAAATTACGCCAATTACTCATTTTTTGGAGGGGCTCTGTAGCTATTTTTATGATTCAAAATGCATTGAAATTAGGCCTAAGATCTTGTTGTTTATTTTGGTCTTTACTTGCTTATTGGACTCATTTGCGCGTCGCCAGCCAATGACCATGGTGGCCTGATCTGCTGTTGGCAGCGGGCACCTTTACGAAGTCTCATTTGGAACTCCTTCACAAAATATGTAGACACCTTGGTTTATGTAAAGGAAGCAAAAGGAAAAGTTGTAACCATGATCGTCATGCTAAACTCGTTTAGTTGTTCGGAAAAACATTTGGTCAAAACAACGTGTGTTCAAACTTTTTAAAGGGCAGGCTGCATTGGCTGAAATGTACTGAGGAACGGGCCGCAACCAACGAAAGATCATCATAGATGGAGACCAAAAAATAATAAAAAAGTCTTTGCCAAAATTTGTTGTTTTTTTTTCGCGGAAATGATCATGAAGACCAAAAAAGAAAAAAAGGATCTTTGCCAGAAATTGGTGTCTTTTGTGGTGGAAATTAGGATGAAGTTAAAAAACTTCAGTTACTGTCATTACAAATTTGCTCTCAAATAACTTAATATCCTGAGTGCACTCGCGAGCCGCGCAAAATTGTTGCGCGGGCAGCACTTTAGGCACCCCTGGTCTAAAGGGACCATTTGGCGTGCTGCAGGTTAAAAAAAAGGCATGAACATTTCAATCTTTTCTACTATGACGTACCAGATTCTCAGATTTTCATAGTTTTGTGTTTATAAATCTGTGATAGTGCTGCCCACAGGTTACTCTAGCAAAAGCAATAACTACACAGCTTAGATATAGAGACAATTACTTGCTTTGGAGCACCAGTGGTATAACTAGTTGTTAAAAAAGTTTATCGTCATATTTTAATCTTTAGAATATTAATTAGCCTTACCCGAGCTATTGACCAACCCATTTTAACCAGGGGTTGGCAAAAAATGCCCACAATTTAACTTTTAAACCAAAAGCTATGGAATCTTCAAAACTGGCATGCGTATCGGTGTTCATCAAAATTTTTTAGAAAAACCAATTTTAAATTGGTGACGTCACCACTATAGTGTTGTCAGAGCCATATTTCGAAAAATGACGTCATTGTTTCAATGACGTTCTAGTTGGTTCAAGTTTTGTACATAGGATTTTTTTGATACTGATTTACCAAGTACCTAAGTCTAAGTAGTTACGTCACAAAACATTTTATAACGTCATTTAAGTTCAATATAAACCAAAAATATTCAGATTGCGGAAAGTAACTTCAGAAAACCTCAACATTGGAAAATTTATCTTATTTTAGCAACTTGAAATTTTCATTAGTCCTTCTAATTAAATCAAATCAAATCTTTCATGATACTCGCTGTAATACGCCGAACGTGTAATGAGTTTGCGGGGACCATCTCCGCGTCATTGCGCCCGGGCAACACAGCTCCTTTTGAAGAAATGTCGCAGCGGTGGCGAGCCGTTGGCAACACTGTGTCCGATTTGACCGGCCCGAGATTTGAACCTCAGACCTCCCGCTCCAGAGACAAACGCGTTACCGCTCGACCAACTGGCCGGTTTCATTGGTCCTTTTTCAATAAATTTGACTCAAGGTCAAGTCAGTTTGAAGAAAAAAGCGTTTTTTGAAGGGATTTATTGCGAAAAAACCGAGAAGGAGCATTTTTGCTTCCCGCTCACCCGTGTAAAATAGGGTTAAGGCAATTTGATATTGATTCTTTGTCAATTCGTGGAATATTGCAGCAGGATCCTGTCAAAATTGATTGTTGTAATTGCCTGAAAAGATTTTTTTCCAGCGGTAAGTTCAAGAATCCCCTTTGAGTAAGACAGACAGTTCACTGTATCTTGTTAAATTGTTTTGATTTAATTATTAGCAAGATATTTCTCACTAAGGCAATTTTATTTTCCTTGAACTTTTTTTTTTTCTTTTCAATTTTATTTTCCGTAAACTTCGACCAGCTACCGTGAACGACATTGGACAAAACAACTCAATCTTGAAAACTGACGCTGTTGCAAAAGGTTATACATGAATCAAAAATAGCTAACATGCTGCAGTGACTAAAATATTGCAGTACTGTTTTGGTACGATATAAAGCTGTAACATGTTATGTGTGTCTAGTAGTAACGCTTTGAATATGCTGATATTTTGGAAATTTTGGTAACTGACGTAATTGCTTACTTTTCATCCGCTTATTGGAACAACCGACGCTCGCGTCGCGTGTTTCTTTGTTTTTACTCGGCCATTTTCCACCTAACGAGTGCGAAATTTCAAACTTTTGCTTATAACTCGAGAACAGTTAGGTCTAGCTACAAGAAATTTTGACAGCAGTTTGAGATTTATGAGTTAAATGTTTGTACCAAATTTCGAGTCAATAGGTTACGTGACTTTGGTTTTAGAACCCGAAAACCGCCCCGCAAGTTTAGCGTAAAAAACGGTCTCAGTCAAAAATGGCTTAAGTACGGCAAAAAATATTTCACATGGCTGTATGTCTTAAGATGCCCTTTCATCCCAACCAACCCACGTTTGGCCGCGATGAGGTTCATTTCTTTTTTTTTTCCTTGTTTTTATTCCTGATTTTTGTACGCTCTTCTTCTCCTAAACCACAAAACATAGAAATCTAATTTTTGTGTAAAGTTGTTGAGCTGCAAACGCAATTTTTTCTCCCGAAATTTTTTGGGGCAACTCCACCGGGAACCCCCTCAAAATAGGGTCCCAACAATCAATTTTTTGAACGGCTCAAGCTAGAGTGCCAGTGTTTTATGATATCAGCAGATATTCAATAGAAAAATATTTTGACGTAGTTTAAGGGTGCCAACCCCCCAAATGGACCCCCAAATGGACCCCAATAATCAATTTTTTGAACGGTTCAAGCTAGAGTGCCAGTGTTTTATGAAATCAGCAGAGATCTGACAGACAAATATTTTGACATAGTTTGGGGGTGCCACCCCTCAGGGACCCCCCAAAATGGACCCCCAATAATCAATTTTTTGAATGGCTGGACCCCCAATAATCAATTTTTTGAATGGCTCAACTTAGGGTGCCAGTTTGTTTTGATATCAGTAGATATTTAACAGACAAATATTTTGACATAGTTTGGGGGTGCCACCCCTTCGTGGACCCCCCCAAATGGATTCCCAAAATCAAGTTTTTGAACAGCTCAAGCTAGAGGGCCAGTGTTTTATGATATCAGCAGATATTTAACAGACAAATATTTTGACTCTACTTTTCTGGAGGTTCCATAATCAGATATTTTTAAATAATTGCTGATTTTACGGTACACAAAAAGTATTTTTGAGCGTCACAGCATTAGCTACGGGTCGGTCGTTCACTGGGTTTGCTGGCAAACTCCCATCTAGTTGTTAAAGTAAGGTTTGTGATCGTGGTTTTACTGATCGAAAGCGAAAGAACAGAAATTATAAAAAATTGTAGGGTTTCTGTGTTGTAACAAAATACTATTTTAAGGCAAATGGATCTGATGGTTATTTTAAAGTCCCAAGAAGTGTTAATCTCAAATCGAAGAAAACGTAAAACAACAAATAGAGTCTTTTATCGTACGTAGAATTACAGTAGGTGTTTCTATCTGGATACATTTTAATGCTTCATATATGTGAAAAGTACAATTTAGGCATTTATGTACCACAGATTGCGCTGATTTTGCAGTCTCTAATTTCAGTATATTTCCATGCCCCAGTTTGTAAGTGCAAATTTGCTTTAGTAGGCATTATTAATACGGCATGAAACACTTAGAGCTTTTCGATAATGGTTTAATGATTTAACTGCAAAAAAAGTAATTTTGCTGCATCAGAATTGCATTTTTTGCACTGCAATCGAGTCACATTCGCTGGAGGGTCGCTTCGAGTGCTAAGGTTTTTAATCAAACGTTAAATTTGCAAACGTGCATTATTCAATAATCATTTTATCTCAAAACGACATGCCCTTAACTTTGCGTGTTAAGGGTTAATTTTTTGCAAAGAAGTCCAAAGTATTTGAAGTTCTTGAACCACCACATGAAGTCAGTCATGATAACTCTCATCCATCCCACCAGTTCAATATCATTGTTTGACAAATAATAGTCATTATTATGTCATTTTTTGACAACTAATAGTCATAAAATACGCTTATTATGTTACTCACTATCTAATGCGAGTAAAAAGCAAAATAGATCGTTGCAAGGCATCATGGTCTGTCAAAATATTGTCAGTGTTGTCTGTAAAACTTTGTTTTCAATACCGTAAAATTTCTGTTTCAACCTACTTAGGGTTTTGAAAAGTAGGATAATCAATATCATGCAAAAAATTTTAGTTATCTACTTTTCAAATTATTTAGATTTACCCCTGATTATTCCATTTCCGGGTGAAACAGATTGTTGGGTTTTACAAGTTTTAATTTTTAATGGTTTTAATGTTTTACTGCTGTGGTAATCTGCTGTGATACTAGCTTTAACTCTTTGTTATCGACCACTTTTTTAAACTCTGATATCAACTACAGACCACAGGATAAATGTACTGTGCACAAACTAATGCAAAAGATGTGGAAGAGAATATATAAAGACATTTTAGTGTTGGATTTCGGCAAAAATAATCCCAATATTACAACGAAATTGGTATTTTCATCAATAGTAGCTTCATTTACAACTATTGAAACAGTGAAACGTAAGAAATTCTTAGCTTTTAGAAATGCTACTTCCACTTCACGTACATGAATTGCTTTGGAAAAATCCCTTGGTGGAACATGGAGCAAAAATTGTAGCAATTGATTTGTTTGATAATTTTAGGCGAGCAAAAAAAATTAATATTTTCCCGACTTGGTCAATTAGCAGGTTGACCATCGTTAATCAAACAAATGTTTTGTACAATTTGAAGTTTTTCCGATTACAATATTCAAACTGATTTTCAGTTGTAGTAAAAATTTTTGCAAATTTTTCTTCAAAAATTGTAAATTTGTTGATATCAGATTATAATTATCATAGATTAAAAGAAAAATTTTTAACTCAAAATTTATCTACCGTTAAACCATTAAGGATTTAGTGTTTGTCTTTTTTGTCATTTAAGACCATCTAAAAATAACAGAAGACCACAGCATTACTGCAATGGCTATCAAAATTTAAAATAATTTTGAAATGAAAACGATTTAAGTGCGATCATACTGTATCTATACCGTGCGTAGAATCGTAGTCATACCAATATAAACGTAGCTGCCTTAACCAACTGGCAGCTTGTATTCTGAAAAGGCGGTAGCCCGGGCGTTTTGAATTATTACTTAAAATAACTAAAAATGAGCCCATACTCATACGATTTTATACAAAGTTTATAAACTGGAACTAAATCCTGGTAATTGTAAAACTAGAATCGAATTAAATTTTTGCATAGTAAACACATCAACAAAGTGAGAAAAATATTGCAATAACTAATCGGCTTTATAATTACACACTTCGGCACACTTTGTGCATGTTAAACAACAAGGGAAGAATGCGAATGGATCTTTCGGTCTTCAAGTCAAGCAACCGCCCAAATTGGAAGCAATATACTAATTTTTCCGAAAATACTCTACAGACTTTTCCAGTATTTCACCTACAGTATGTTATTCACCAACTTTTGCTTTTATCTGCATTTTTATTTACGCAAGAATTTTTTCCAGGCTAAGGACTTCTACCGAGTCTGAATAGAATTCTTTTTTGATCTCCAACCTGGTACAGAAAATGTTTTTGAAAAGTAAAATTATGTTTAAAATTCTAACTTTGACTGTGAAACATTGCAGAGATAACATACCTCCCTAAACAAACCTATTGTATTGATTTTTGGAATCGGAGAGACCAGTAACTCTAAATAATATCTTAAAATACCTTATTCATCTAACTATCTTTTGTATTTCATTGAGGCTGGATCGCAAAAATTTTTCAACCCAAAACTCAGTCAGTAGTTCAAAAGAGGTTGCACAATTTTTGTCTAAATGACAATTAGACTTGACAAAAATTTCAGAGGTATTCTTTTTAAAACGTTGTTACAGTAGTTTTTGCAAACCTGTTTAGCATTTTCCTGGATTCAAAGTTGTGCTTTTCTTATACCTCATACAGTACCTAAACTGTAAAATTTTGCATAGGGGGACGCTTTCGCAGCCTTGACTAAACGCTTTCGCAGCGCCATTTTGGTCCAAACATTTTTTTCGAGTTCTGTCCGATTTTTGATTGAAGACCCTCCGAAAAAAAGGCCTTCACCAAAACTTGAAGGGATTTTGTCCCCAAACTCGTTTGAAGACCAAAACAAAAGGTCTTCACTACAATTTGGCAATATCCTCGGCCGGGCTTTGAGAATTATTGTTGCTAGCAGCCATTTTTTGTCTAATGATCCAGACACTTTCACTTAGTGGAGAGCGCTGAAATTTTGTTGGGGGCACGCTGAAATCTCGATGGGGGGACGCTAAATTTCGATGGGAAGACAGTAGCTCTCGATAGGGTGACGCGTCCCCCCTACATTTTAAGTACTCCTTGCATACTAGCAGCAAGCAGTCGACTCATTGGGGTAGCCAATTACCAAACGAAAGACTTGCAAACTGATTCCACAATGGGTACGTTGTTGTGGTTAGACTCTGCGTTGGTGTGGTTAGACAGATCCAGTTAGCTTGCTTTACACGAATAAAACTGTTGATACCTTGTTTCAATATATTGTTTATCAATGCAGTCGCATAACGATCATGTAAGGAAGATAAATCGTTGAACAATATGAAATCACAAGCCAAACCTAATACAATAATTCAATTAAGTTTTTGAAAATATATTTCATGCTTTTCTGTTGAAAAAGCTTTGAATTTGTGTTTTTGTACTAGTAAAAAGTGTAAATCGCTATTGCTCCAAGTGTGTCAATCAGTGCATTTTTTATGAAACAGAGTGGTTTTACTTTAGCCTTGCAAGACAGTCTAGACATTTTGTTTTAAAACGCTAAAATTTTAATGCTTTCACATTTTGCTTGGCACAACTTTTTATTTTGATCTTGGATTGATAACTGTAAAGATTATTGTCAGCCTACCATTCACATCAAATTATACCAGTAGCGTAGCGAGACACTTCAGATAAGGCATGCAATTATGATGACGTCATCAGCTTTGATGACGTCATTATTTATCAGGCAGTAAAACAAAAAAGCAACTTACACTAATAAATGTTTAGTATTGCAACTAGGCCTCCTCTTCCCAGTACACATTAGTGCATACTGCACATTTACTATCCAAGTACATAACTTTCTTGTGTTACTATATAGACTGTGACAGATCTAGCAGTTTTATATACGCCAGTAACCTGTACCATACTGGGGCAGAAATAATTTTGAGGGAGGGCACGAGAAGTTTATTTATGTGAATTCAAAAGAAGCACCACAATTTATTCTAGTGTGGATCAAACGAACAAGGTGAAGACCACAAATTCTAAAATTCAAGTTATCGTCTTAGCGATTTTTCGCGATTTCTCACGAATTTTTAAGTGAAGATCAAAAAAAAAAAAAAAGGTGTTCGGTCCAAAAATTCCCACAAATCCTATTTTTCGTCTCAAAATTCATGCCATTTTTCACGAATTCTTAAGAGAAGACAAAAAAAATGTCTTCAATACAAAAATTTCCACAAATTCTGGCTTTCGTCTCAAAAATCTTGCGATTTTTCACAAAGTTTTAAGTCCGTCTCAAAACTTTTATGAAATCCGGTGTGAGTCCAAAAAAATTACGAAAATTCGGGCGGTAAGCACCAATTTGAGAGTCTTAGGCCTCGATTTGCACTCCAATAGCCCCGAACCTGTGACTTTCTTTGGGGCAAAGTCCTAGCTTGGGGGGTCACAATTTCGTTTGGGGGAGCACAAGCACTCATTTGGGGGGCATGGCCCCAGATTGCCCCCCGTGGCGCCGGGCCTGGCTATCACCATTACTGTGCAAGGTACACAACCTACCTGCACGATAATTTACCTGTCTAACACACACGAAGTAGCATTTTAAGGCAAAGATTACGTACTCAAGTTTAAGGTTGTCTTTCAATTGAACTGAAGAACCAATAATCCAAAATTACACAACAGCAAACATCAGTTGTCTTGCTTTCACAAAAAGAACATATTTTCATACACTCTACGCTAGCTAATAGCAACAAAGTTGCCATTAAAAATCACAAACACAGGTAAGCGAATACCGCAACACTTTTATAGCTCAACATTTAGCCTAAGTAGTGCGAACATTACCTTATCAAAAACTCACTCTGACTTACATTACTTAATGCCAATACGTACGGGCTATAACGGTTTGGTTTCGTCGCCTAGTTATTTGCTTTTTTTGTGTTGCTAAATTACATAAAATATATGGCAACACGCATGCAAAATTTGAATTTGCATGCTTTGGTGCTTAGCTTGTGGCCTGTTTTAAGCTAATTTACTGTTATAAAACTAAAATCAAAATAGAGACTATATTTTAAGAAAACAGTAAGCTAGACGTACAAAAGAGCCTTTAAAGCAAACAATGCGCCAATCAAAGTTTTCAAACCTATTTAATTTTGTTCGTAATCGTATCGAAACACAGCGATCTTCTGAGCCGTTGAATGCAATTTAAAAATTGCATGCGTGTTGCAATTGTTTTTTGTAATTTAACGATATGCTGAAAACAGGCTAAAACTGAAACCAATGATTTAAGCAAGACTATTTATTGCTACTTCGACTTGAAAGTGAATGCCTGTAAGTGTGGCAGCTTAGTTTGATTTTGTTTTAAATTTTTACATGTTCTAGTTTAAATTGTTATTTTCTTTTTTGGCTAAATGACTAGGCATGCAATGCATGCCTTGCATGCATGGAGAATACTGATTACGCCCCTGAATTATACTTACTTATGAACAAGTACTAAACTTTGGCAATTCAAAAGAGCTGTGACTGTACATGCAAATACAGTTGTTTGACATACACTAACATTCTCAGACAAAAAACTCTGATAGTAACTAGGTGCTGCCAATTTTAAAATTGTTCATTCAAAACGTTGTTCTGAATTCAAAACGTTGTTCTGCACTGCCAAACAGTCTTATTCGTAAAACCTAGAAAAATTTTGAGCATAGCAAACAAAAGTAACAAATAGCAGACAAGCAAGCAAGAGATTAGAAGCAGCTGAATATTTAAAAAATAAATCTACAGGTCTATGCTGTATAATATGAGTTTATTGAAAGGTGCATTAACAGTTAAATTAATTATCTTTCAATTGAAACATAGTAATAAATAATAACTAACAATAAAAATCATTTTATATATCTTGTTAAAATCCTATATTTACTATTTCTATTTCGCTGCTTTTGTGGTAAATTCAAAAGTATAACTTCATAAAGTTGAAGTTTTATTTAGCCAAATAATAGCATTGAACTGCAAGACTAATTATAGCAATAATCATTGAAATGACTTTAGTCTTGCTGTTTATTGCTATTATTTGTTAAAGTCAAAAAGCAGCTTAAAAGTGGAAAAAAATCAAAAATAATCAAATGAAAAGCTTTTTTCAAGCATAAAATAAATATGAATACATGATTATTACTAACCAAGAAACGAAAAATATGTAAAAATGTTGAAATAGTGTTAAGAACAAAAAAAAAAAAAAAAACGTTATACATTATTGCTATGACTGGGTATTGAGCATTTTACTAAAAAGTAAAAAGGCTTTACAAACCTAATCTTTTATTTCAGAATGAAATTGATTAAAGAGCTTATTTGAGTATACAGTAGAGCTAAATATGACTCATTCTCTGATGATAACGGCGGTCTTTAATGACGTAAGAATCAGGGAAAATTTGAAGAGAAAATAACTACAATTAAAAGCCTTCTACATTCTACCACAAACAAAATAATTTGGTGAACTTAATCAAACATAATATTTGTTAGGGATTTTCCAAATACCTGTATTACTCCATTCTGTTTTACAGAGGTAGACAAAATACTTTTGTTTTTTGCTATAAAATATTCTTGTAATAGCTTTTGCTCCATCAAGAAACTTGACCAAACTCAATTTTATTCACAAATAATTTCTAAAAAATTTGATGTTGCTGGGTTTAAAGAAAGTTTTCCATCTTTGAGGTTAGTCTGAACCAGAGTTGTAAACGGGCCGACTAGTTCAGGCCCGAACCCCGCCCGAACCCAAAAATACAAGCCCAAACTTGGCCCAAACCCAAAAACTAATTTGAAGCCCAAATCATGTTCGAAAAAACCCGAGAGTTAAGTTAGGTCTGAAAAATTTAGCAATGTTGCAAGTTAATTTTAATTTATTTTTGTGCACCTAAGACAAAAAGTACGTCTCAGTCCGAATTAAGCCCGAAATTTTTGTCAACTTTAGGTCCGAACCCGGCCCGAACCCGACCCGAAAAGCCCTGCCCGACTTACAACTCTGGTTTGAACCACTTCACCTAAATATGTGCAAATTTTTGACCAAAAATTTCAAAGAAGGTCTACCATCTCTTTGGTCAAATTGCTTCTCAGCAAAATAATTTTGCTCTTCATTACAATTTTTATGCTTAAAAAAGGTAGCTCATATACTTTATCGTTAGATGATATTAACCTTTCGAAGAAAACTGATTCTTTTACATAGGCAGTTTTTAGTTCTTATTAAATACCTATAAATATCCAACTTTGTTGCATGACATAAGAGAATTGTTGCAAGGCATAGTTGTACATTATTTTAGTCGAACATAAAATAATGTCAAAAAAGGAATTTTCAGGCCTGTAGCTTGACGATAATTTCCCGTTACTCAGTGACATTAAATTAATTTTAATGCAATAAATGAGCGAGCCCATTTCATCTACTAATCATGCTAGTTTTCACTAATTTTAGACATAATTTTTCACACCCTTTTTTCTTTGCGCTGGTGCATAGAACATTTGGCCATATGCAATATTTTAAGGATTTTGCGTTTTTTGCATGCAATTTTTACAATTCATCGATTAGGTAGCAAAACAAATGCTAAGTCGATAACGTTGCAGTAGGAAACGAAATGTCGAAAGCTAATCGAATACAGACTTTTTTGTAAATAACTATTTTGTACTCAAAAGTAAAAATACTTAGTGCGAAAGCGGTTCAATGAGGTTTAGATTGTTGGATTATTTACATTTTATTAAATACAAAAATAATTAACTTAAATGGCAAACTTTTCATTTCACTTGAAAAATGAATAAGTTTAGAGCAAAACCTTGGGTTTTGAGCAAAAAACAAAAAAATACAGTGTTGTATTAAGCAGCTGTTCAAGATGAGCGAATAGCAAGATTCCATAATGTTGGTGCTATGTTGCTTGAGAAATTGAGAAGTGGTAGATCGATCACGTACAGATTCATAAATATTAAGAAACTTTCGTATTATTGCGATTGACACTTTTAACAATAAATTATAAACATTGTTATTTGAAACAGAGGCGCGGTTACATATTTTATTTGGAAGATTCTAGGGTATTTGGGAGCAATTTAAAAAAAACTCAAAAACATTTGAAATTAAACTTGGATGCGCAACTTCTAGAAGATGGATAAAAGTTTCATACTACTGCGGTATTAGGCAGAAGCGTGTAACAAGTTTACGGTGCCCATTTTCGCGTCATTGCTCACGGGCAACATAACATATTCAAAGAAATGTTACAACGATGACGAACCATTGGCAAAACTGTGTCGTTTTTGACTGAGATTAAGATTTAAGAGCAATAACGCGTTCGTCTCTGGAGCGGGAGGTCTGACGTTAAAACCTCGGGCCGGTGAAATCGGACACAGTGTTGCCAACGGCTCGCCACCGCTGCGACATTTCCTCAACAGGAGCTGAGTTGCCCTGGTGCAATGACGCGGAGATGGTCCCCGCCAACTCGTAACACGTTTCGGCGAGTACGGCGAGTAAAATGAAAGATTTCATTGATTTGACCTATTATTTCAGAGACGACAGCGTTACCGCTACTGGTGCTAATTTGAGCTAAAATGATAACGACATACTTATATCAATTACATTTACGGTGAGCTTCATACTCGTCTCTATTTAATAAATTGTAAGTGCTTTTTTATTTACCAAGTTGCTTTGGCCTAAAAACAGCAAAGAACCTTTCGGTCTTCGAGTCAAACTGCCTCCTACCCAGTCCCACTAAAATGTCTAACGCACACCGTGGATGCTTCACAATGTACATTACAATGCTGAACGTCAAGCAGGAAAGTTGTAAACAATAATCTTTAAAGTTTTTGATTTGACTTTGATCAGACCTAGAATGAAAGCCAAGTATACGATTTTAGTAGCACACGGCCAGAAATTCTACTACTTGACTATTGTTCAGTATACAGTATTATACAGTATAGCACCTTATTCATCAAGTTTCATTACTAAGCGCAATTTTAAATCATTCAAAATTTTTGCAATGAGTAACGCAATATAAAGATTGCAAATAACTCATAAAAAAAATTCGATATTTTGCAGATTTTACTGTAATTGTGTGTAACAGATTGCAAAAATTATCAATAGATAAATGGCTTGTTCCCAAACTTGCTCATCATTTGATGGGCTCTTTAGATATGTATTTGTAGAAGATTCACAACTGAACCATCAATTAGCCAGACGCAGTTGCATAGACAGAAATGGTACTTTGGCGACTAACTTGACTCTCGAAGATTATCGGAACATTGACAGTTGCTGTACCTCGCCAAAAACATTTCGAATCGGTTTGGTGAAAAGAACTGACATTTGTCCTGATTCTGAGGCAAAATATAGCTGGTTTAGTAGTTCGTCTTGTGAGAATGGAAGTCCTCTGCAAATTTCAGGAGTTGTTCCTAATACTTGCCAGGCTGTCGCAATACAGGCTGGGAATATTCAAGCAAACAATTTTGCAGTAAACTTAAGCAACTGCTTTGAAAAACTTCCTTACATTTGTCAAATTAAAAATCCTTCAACTCTTCCAAATAAACTTTTAGAAGATGATCCTCCAAATTCTTTCTTTCGAGAATCTTCAACATCAGCTGGAACAACTGCCGGAATTGCAATTGCTTGTCTTTTGACTTTAATGATTATTTTGTTCTTGGTATTTCTTCACTTTAGAAAGCAAAATAAGAAAAACCAGGAATCTAATGGAATGATGTGTAGGAAAGAATGGTGCTTCTCCTCAACGAAAAACGATAAGAAAGCACAAAAGAACATCAATAATGCTGTTAACAGGTTAGTCTGCTTAATTCAAAGCATTAGTTGTTAATTTAAAGCATTTTTGTTAATTCAAAAACATTAGTTGTTAATTCAAAAACATTAGTTGTTAATTCAAAGCATTATTGTAGATCTTGTTATGCTTCAATGACCATTTTTAAGCGCGTCTATACCAAACTTTAAGCAATAAATATTTGCACCTTCGCAATTAATCTTTCATTTGCTTCAGAAATCAGCATTTCATTGCAAAAGTACAACTTTCGCTTTGCTTTGAGTCCAGTTACGCATCTGTAGAAATACGCACCTGCAGAATTTTTTAGATGTAAGCTAAAGTTGTAATTGCATCATTATTTACCTAGTTGGCTTGGCTAGGAGAAGCCGAAGCGACTTTTGTGGTCTTCGAGTCAAGCTCATATCCGTCCCTTGGTCTACCTTTCATGGTGAGGACTTCACACTGTTTGTTTTTGTTACTGAACGTGGAGCAGAAAAGCTGTGAAATGCGAATATCAATTTTACAATCGTTAGATTGGCTTGACCGAGAATTGAACCCATGTCAACCGTTTGAGCAGCAGTAGCAGACGCTTTAGCCTCTCGACCCCTGCATCAAAGCAAACTAACTCTTTTCGAAATTTGGACGAAAATGTTAAATTTGTAAAAAGATCTGAAAAAAAATTAGTGTTCTCGACTTATTTGATGCGATACAATATGAATTTAAATGATATAAATCCATTTTAACTCAATGTGATATTTTTGCGGCTTTTTGATTATGTTTCAATTGTACCTTCTTTTTTTCAGCAAGCACAGGGCTTGCTTGTGTTGTCGTGCTAGCTATTATTTGGTATTGTATTTAAAAGAAACTTTTTGCAAATTATGACGTATTAAGACAGTTACCTCATAGACTGCCAAAACAATGCACTTGATTCACAAATTATATTCACTATGGTAATATATTTTCAACGTCTTTTTCAAATTCTCAATGTGGCTTTCAATGACATAAACGTTTGAAAGTGAAAAAATTATTAATGCAGCACTGCGCTGACATTTCACTGACTTTAAAACAGCGGAAACTTGAAGCCATGCAGTTCATCAGATCAATGATAAATGGCAATCAGTTAATTGTTGTTAAGTCGTAATCCAAAGTGCTATTTGTCAACAGCACGTTCTTGGACCGTACATATACAAGAACAAACACACAGAAATATGCTTGTTGCCTCACACTGAGTAATGTTTGTCATTTGTAAATTTTTAATTTAAGAATACTTTTTTAAAAACGTCTATAACTAGTAAAGACAAGCGATTTGTCTCAATTGAACGCCTACAAATCATTGAAATGTTAGGTAATGATGCGGAGATGACAGTTGTAACTCTAAACATTGAAATGTTTAGAGTTACAGTCATCCCCCTGAAGACCCTAACTGCGAAATAGTCTTTTTAGGCATTATTTTGTAGGTGCTTTTATAAAATTTTAATTTTTAACTTGCTTTGACCAAACGTCACCGGGGTCTTTATCTGGTTCGTGACAAAATAATCACTTCACTTGATGTTTTATGTAGTCATCATCCTCCAGTACAACACTACGAAAATATTTCCGATGAAGGTTTTGGGAAAAATACAGATCATACAATTCGCCTCCAAAATACTGGTGTCTACGAAAATGTATCTGAGTTATCTGACGTCCACCACAATGACTCTGCAAAATTATCCAAAGAAGCTCTTCGAACTGAAGACATCAGAAGCAGCTATGAAAATATTGACTTGAACAATTCCACCTCTAGGAGTACACAAGAACGATCTTTTGCCCAACAACACAACGAAACGTATGAGTTTCACATTAAAAACCAAACAAAGCCTGAAGAACACAGCTTAGACCAGTCGAAAGCAGAAACTAGTAAAGACCGCAAAGCCAGTTCAAACCACTCAAAAGCGGAAACCAACAAGAAACGTTCCGGCACGGCAACTCGTGCTTTGTATGCTATGGTTAATAAAAAAAGCAAAAGGACCAGCGCCCCCAAAACTTCTGATCTATACACGGTGGTAGATAAATCACACAAAAAACAAAAACAATCAAACAGTGAAAAAGACTCATGAGTCAAATCTGTAAAAAAAAAGTTATTAAATACACCGCTGACCACACTCTGAGTAGTTGCTGCAAAAAGAGTGACCGTTTTTGGTACTACAGTCCAACAAGTTATGTCTGTAGATATAAGAAAACTTAGGGTTAAAATTCATGATGGCTTTAAACCTAAGAAGTTGAAATCCACGGTTATGAGATGTTTTTTTTTCTAGTTTGGATAAGATCATTTCAACATTTTAGTTTCAAGTGTTGTGATGAGAACTAAAATTTAAAAAATATGATTTTCTTTTCCGTTAACTCATGATCGCCTTCAAAAAAAAAAGATACCCATCTTAAATAAATACGACCCTTCAGAAACAGTAAATAGTTACTATTTGCACCGATAAGACCTAAGCCAAAAAATGTCCAATAGAAACCATCAAGCCCAACACGATACGCCAAATGAATACTTATTTTTCGTGCAGCAGTGGCCTTATACTAATATATTTTTTTTGCATTTTTATATCAAAATTTTTGAGTGTTTGTGTTTTATATCAAAAATTTATATCAAAAAAAAGCAACAAAAAAATGTGATACACAGCAGCCAAGGATTTTATACAACCAATCAATCGAACATTCAATCATAAAGATTAGAATCTATACTGTGGGTAAATGGAGTTTTCACTAAGCGCAATCTAATCAACTCGATTATGTTAGGTAATTGGGTTGTTTCAAAATAGCTTTATTTTTTGTGCTAGCGACCGTTTGAACTAGGAAGCTCCAGATTGGATAATCTTGTGGATGAGGCATATAGAGATAGGACCTTTGTCTGTACTACTACGTGAATGAATATGAATTTTAAAGTTTCAATGGGTTTAATTAATCTACTTCTGTTACATTGCTTATGTTGCATTGCTTCAAGGCACGTTTTTTAACATACCTTTAAAATGGAAACTGTCAAGATTTTGTACTGTAGTTTACTGCTTTTGAAATTTTTACGCTGTGTGTCAAAACTTGTTGATACCAATTCCTTTTTTTTATTTTGATACGTTTACGCGGTATTGTTTTCTTTAACTGTTGTAATTTAGCGTGTTATCTTGAAAATACTGTATTACCTTGTTTAACATTTCACATTGGTCATTTTTAATGATAATTAACAATTATGTCATTGTTGATTGCATGTGGATGTTTTTACCATATTTTTGGTAAATAAAGAACGTGAAATAATTATACGGCACAGCAGCGTTCTCACAAAGAATTAGCAAACGCTTTAAAGGTTATGTTTATGTTAGTTTATTGGCAGATTAGGCAACCGTGAGATGTGCACTGCCGAGCTTTAAAAAGAAATAAGCATTTATAGTATAGTCTTTCCCAAGAAACATGAACGCATTTTGCAATTTGGAAATCGAACTGGGATTCTAATCTTTTCGTTCAATAATCCACCTAAGCCACAAACTGAGCTACGTCACTTTATTATTGAAATCAGAAACTTAGCCCCGGTGGTGACTGGTGACTATCCGCAGTGGCGTCGCTAGGGGCTGGGGGGTGGCCCGCCCGGGGTGTCACCATTTTGGGGTGACACCATGTTGTAATACCAGTCAAACAGAAAAGAAAACAACAATATGTTTGATATCATTGGAAATGCTTAGCACTCTAAAATTAACGAAAAAATGATTTAAAGCCTCTTTTGAAAAAATTATTTAGAGGGGCGAGCGCTGATTTGTAGAAATATAACTTACAAATTAGTAAAATACTTTAAAAATTGCCTTTAAATATAAATACAAACCTTTAAATATAAGCTCAGGAATATGGGAGGGGTTGGCTATTCAAGTATTAGTTAATTACCAAGCACTTCAACTCAAATATCGTTCCATTAGCCCCCCTTCCCAATCAAATTTCTCTGCTAGATATAGACAATATGGATTACTTCTTGTGGGTTTTATTGAACCTGTAGCGTTGCTAGGGGGGAATGCAGCCTTTACCTCGTCCCCATTGGCCAGCCGGCCAGAATATTATGTTTTTAGCACTTCTGAGACAATCTTTTGTATTGGAATAGACTCAAAAAATGATTTAAAGCTGTTTTGAAACATTTATTTACGAGGAAGTGCTAATTTATCTAAAAACAAAACTCATAAATCAAAAAAAAACTTTGAAATTGGCCAAAAATTATCGAAAAATGCTGTTGTTTCTATTCATCCCTGAACATAGGTTTTACCAAAAAAAGAAATTTAAGATGAGAAATAGGGGAGAGGGGCTATTCAGTATTAATCAATTACCAATAACTTCTCTCAAACTTCCTTCCATTAGCCCCCTAATTATGTCTTTCTCTACAAAATATAGACGAAAAAGAGTACTCCTTCAGAGTTTTGTTGAACTCTAGTATAGGATTTCATGATTTGTCAGCTTGTAAATAAGAGAACTAAATTCTGGCAATAGCTACCATTCACATAGCTCATTTTTGCAACTAGTATTATCATGTTTTTACACTGCTAATTTGTATGCCACGTTTCAATAGCATTTAGTTTTATCAAAATAGACCTAAAATTAAGTTAGTTTTTGTCAAAAATATATACAATTTTTGAGCGACCCCCGAAAAAGACCCCTCATTGCAGATTTCTGGCTGCGCGCTTGAGTCTAATCATTTTTTTTGCACTGCTAATTTTTATGCCTCCAGAGTTCTCCCTGAAGCCAGATTTTAAAAGCATTAATTTTTATCAAAATAAGGCTAAAATTAAGTTATTTTTGCAAAAAAATAATTTTTTTTGAACGCTGGGGGCTCCGCACCCAGACCCTTAACGGTATCTGGCGGATAGGCGGAGCTTCCAGACCCCAGAAAGAGCCCCTCCCCACTGCAGATTTCTGGTTACTCGCCAGATATTAAACGTGTGATGTGATATTAAACGCGCATACTTCCTAGTTGTAGAATCTTACAATGCGAAGTTATTGAGCTAGCCAAATAACAACCGCTATTTACAGTAATGAAGTAGCACCGCCATCTTTAAAATATAACCTTTTGCGGCCTACTATACATTAATATACCTTACCTACTATACATTCTTTAAAATATTACCTATGAAGGGTGACACCACGAAACTTCGCCCAGGGTGTCACCATCCTTAGCGACGTCACTGACTATCCGGGGTGATATAGGTTTTATTGCGTACCATGTCACAGCAAACCCAGTTAGCCAATTTGATTGATGATAATTTCTAGCGGTTTTTGTTGTTCTTACGTCACTAATGGTCAACCATAATGATTTTATTAGTTGGGAGATGTCTGAAAGGAATTTCTTTGTTTCCTTTGTTATGCTGTTTCGGAGAATTTTTGAAAACATGCAAGCTTTACGTACACTATTTAATCAGCAAGATTGCCGACAATACATTAATTATTTTTTTGCATTAGTCAGTTGACCAGCAGGTAATTTCAACCAAACTCCAAATACAGAAGTTAGCGCTCGAAACCTCTTGATTTTAATGATTTTGCCAAGTTATTAATTTGAATATTTATTGCTTTTCTTCAGTTTTCTGATTCCAATTTGATGACGTTTGTTTTATTTTTTGTCTACTTATAAAGGTTTTTCTCCAATAACTATGACAAATTATTTTTGTTGGATGTTATTGGAGGCATAGACGGGCTGATGGACAACTTTAGTTTGACATAGGTATGCTAAACACTATTTTGTAAGCATTGGTAAAGCCACTGCATATTCTATACCAATTGAAGTTCATTACATAAAATTATACTGATCAATGGTCGAGTGGATAGAGCGTCTGCTGCTGAAGCGGTAGACTCGGGTTCAATTCCCGGTCGGGTCAAACCAAACACTACAAAAATTGGTATTCACAGCTTCAGCTTCCCTGCTTGACGTTCAGCAATTAAAGGGACAATGTGAAGCCTCCATCGTTTGTGGTAGACAGATGGGGCAGGTGGCAGCTTGACTCGAAGACCAAAAGGTCCCTTCGCTGTCTCCTGGCCAAGGCAACTTGGTGAATAAAATGTAAAAAAAAAAGTCTTGCTTGAAAAGAGTCCAATTAAATGAGCTTGCGGAGAAGTATATTTTGAAATAATATGCTTTAAATAATATACTTTGAAATAATAATATAGAGATTGAAACGTTGCGTTTCATATGATGATACAGTATTTAAAAATTATTTTAAAACTATGAGACCGGCCAATTGGTCAAGCGGTAACACATTCGTCTATGGAGCGGGAGGTCCGAGATTAAAATCTCGGGCCAGTCAATTTGAACGCGGTGTTACCAAAGGCTCGACACCGCTGCGAGACATTTCTTCAAAATTAGTTGGCTGCCAAGGTGCAATGACGCGAAGACGGGCCCCGCCAACTCGCTACAGGCTTTTGCGTAATATAGTGAGCATAATGAAAGATTGGATTTTGGTTTTTGTTAAATCGGCAGTGCTGGGCACCGCAAGTTTTTTTTAAGTCCGCAGTCCTAAATCCACAACCGAATTTCAATTTTCTTAATCCGCAACCGCAAGTCCGCAATTACACGTTTAAAAGCTTAGTCCGCAACCGCAAGTCCGCAACGTCGTAATTCTTGAAGTCCGCAATCGCAAGTCCGCAACTTCCTAATTCTTGAAGTCCGCAACCGCAAGTCCGCAACTTGGTAATATTTGAAGTCTGCACCGCAAGTCCGCTACTTTTTATGAACCGAGTAGAAGAGTTTTGCAATCAACTATGTTCCGAGTTGATCTGCTTAGAGTTGATTAGCAAAATAAGTCAAAAGTTGTGACTTGTGCCCACGCAATAAACGGAATTACTCACAATCGTTGACTGTAGTAAATGTAACACAGCATAACTTGTTATTAGGCTGCTTTTTCGGATGGCAAACTTAAGGATTGCCCAGCCCCTCTTACTTTCATTTCCAACTCAAAACAGATTTAAACGCTTGTATTTTTGGTTAAAGATTTTAAGTGACATGGCTAGAGATAGTTGTAGCCCCGAGCCCTCCTGGTTGCGCTACTGCTTATGCAGTAGATGCCTAAACTGCAAGAAAGCATTTAGCCTGTTTACATGTGCACTTTTGGGAACCAGTTCTTAGTTCTAGTGCCTGAATTTTGCTGAGTCACACACAAAAAAGGTTCTGAATTACGTCACAGAACCTTTTTTGTGTGTGACTCAGCAAAATTCAGGCACTAGAACTAAGAACTGGTTCCCAAAAGTGCACATGTAAACAGGCTAATAATGCACAACCCACTTACGAACCCTTAAAAATGCTACAATGAAGCTGGGGATTCGAAGATTCGCAGAACTTAAAAACGAAAATGGGGGGGGGCACTATAAAATAGACTGAACTTTTACACATAAAAACTGATATTTTAAGGCTACAATCATGTATTTATCTTTGAAAAAAGAGGCATATAAGCCCGGCAGCGTTTATTAGCTCGTTTTGTATGCGACCCGTATAATCGCTTGAAAAATTTGTTTTGCTAGAGTAAATGCAACTAGAAGCCCAACCAGGGTTTTGCTAAGAGAGAGGAGGCTTGAACCAAAAGTAAATGTTTTTTGCACAAAAATTGTCTAATTTAGGTCCCGTGCTAACCGAACCGTTGCCACTCAAGCGTGTTGCAGAGGGGATAGAGCCCCCAGCTGTTAGGTGATTTTTGCGATTTTGTGGCAAAAATGGCGATTTAACGCCATTTAAATCACATTTCGCACGTTTCAAAACCATATCAATAATTACAGAAAATTGCTAAAGTTCAGAAGTCATTGAAAGATTTAAATTGTCTAGCCTCTTGAGTTCCCATATACTTCAGGTCAAGTCAAATCACGTTTAAAAGCTTATTCTTTTTTTGGTTATATTTTCCAAAACACTTGGCTACAGGAAGCCGATGCTCCCTTAATCCCTTCCCCTGGTTGCGCGACTGACTGCAACCTAAATAAAATCTTGAGTGTGCTCTAAAAAAAACAGCTGGTCTTAAAAAATGTTTTCACGTATTGTTTCACGTCATGATATCTTACGAAATACCGGTAACTCTTCTATACGCATACATCCCAATTCCGCGACACATCCGTAAAGGCGTGTTTATAAGACGGATTATTGGGTCACGTTTACGTAAAGCAGTTAGTGGCCAGCAATTTTGCAAACGATGGAGAAAACTTCAAAGGGGAATTATGTTTGAACCTTATGATTCTTTTTTTCATTATTGCCAGTTGTCTTGTCGTTAGGTGATGCTCCGAAAAAGCATTCTGAGTAAACCGAAATGGGGGGGGGGCACCAGCAGTCGTTAGGGAGGGTACGACGCCTCTGGCCCCACCGTAGCGACGGCACTTGCTACCGGTACAAAAAATGATACACCAGTGGCTAGTTTTGTGAACTCACGGTAAAAAGCAACAAAGCCGTACTTTAAACAGGGCAGCAAATTCGAACTTAGGCTTGAAAAAAGTTGGTTGTTTTGCCGAACTCGAAAAAACAGCATGTCAGCAAAAAGAAAGCAATTAAGTCGAAAAGCAGACTTTGTCAGCCTGAACACAAAAAACTTGATATTTTTGCCAAACTTGTAATTGAAAAAATTAAATTGATTTCTCATGTTTGACTGGGTTAAAACATAAATATTTTACGAAAATAGAAAGGAGTTTCAATATTTGTATAAAAGTTGCGGAATTGCGGACTAAAATTACAAAAAGTCCGCAACCGCAAGTCCGCAATTTATACTGCCAAAGTCCGCAAGTCCGCATATCCGCAACTTTTTTCGTTAGTCCGCAATTGCGGATTTGCGGACTTGCGGACTAACTTGCGGACTTGCCCAGCTCTGAAATCGCATTCGGTATTATCAAAACACCATTTTTGAGTTTTGATCATAAACTAGATTTTCAGTGTTCTGCTTTTTGTTCTATTTAGTTTTGTTAAATAATTCAGTGTTTTTGACGAATATACGAGGTCTGTTCAAAAACTTCGTAGACTGTTTGAACTGCGCAGCTCTCATTTGTTCCAGGTGCATTCGCTTGGTGTTGCTAGGTTCACAGAGATCAGCTGGTTATGACGCCATTTTCTGATTGCAGATATCTTTATTTCAGTGCTGGTTATGTTCAGTTAAGTTAAGGGTAGTTTTTTAGTTCGTCGGATTTTAAGTTTTACAAATTTTTTTCAAAATGAATAACTTGAAAGAGCAACGATTTGCTGTGAAATTTTCTGTGAAGCTGGGAAAATCTACTACGGAAACCGTTTCCATGCTTAACACGGCTTACGATGATGTTGCCATGAAGCGAGCAAAATATTTCAGGTGGCATAAACGTTTCAAGAATGGTCGGCTGTCTGTTGAAGATGATGAGCGTTCTGGACGTCCTTCCACATCAACTGATGACCTACACATTGATGAAATCAACACTTTGGTGCGAGCAAATCGAAGTCTAACTGTAAGAGAGCTTGCTGAAGAATATGGGATCTCGGTAGGCTCTTGTCACCACATTTTGGCGGAAGAATTAAAGATGCATTGCGTTGCTGCAAAGTTTGTGCCACGTCTGATGACAAGTGATCAACAAGCTCATCGTGTTCAAGTCTGGCAGGATTTGCTTGATCACTCAGAAAATGACAAAGAATTCTTGTCAAAGATCAAAACAGGTGATGAGTCATGGGTTTATGGTTATGACGAGGAAACAAAGGTCCAATCTTCACAGTGGACGAGCAAAACATCCCTCAGACCAAAAAAAGCTCGCCAAGTTTGATCTAAAATCAAGGTGCTGCTCACAGTTTTTTTTTGATACTAGTGAAGTTGTCCACCACGAGTATCTTCCTGAAGTCTACACAGTGAACCAGACCTACTACATTGAAGTTTTGAAACGTTTGAGGGATGCCATCCGACGGAAAAGGCCAGAATTGTGGAGGTGTGGTGACTGGTTTTTCCATCATGAAAACGCTCCAGCCCATTTAGCCCTCAGAACTCGTGAGTTTTTGGCCAAACATTCCATCACTGTTCTTCCCCATTCCCCTGACTCACCTGATCTTGCTCCATGTGATTTCTTTTTGTTCCCCATGCTCGAAAGACCTTTGAAAGGAAGATTTGAGACCATTCCAGAGATTGAGGCAAATGCGACAAAGAAGCTCAAGGGCATTAAAAAAGAAGCCTACCTAGACTGCTTCCGCAAGTGGAAACAACGCTGGGATAAGTGTGTGCGTTGGGAAGGAGAGTACTTTGAAGGAGACCCAGACCTGTAACTGTTGTAGAAAGTACAGTTTGTGTTATGACTTTAGTCTACGAACTTTTTGAACAGACCTCGAATAGCCTATCTCTTTGGTGATGCTTTTGTAAATAATGCCGAATATTTAAAGTCCCTTTCTTTACTGAGAAAAGTAATCCTTTTGAATTTTAAAGGTATAGAATTTTTTCTCAAAAGAAGACAAAAAATTGTGTAAAATGTGCGGTTTGTTTTAATTGGGATAAATAAAGTAATGAGGAGTCAAAGCTAAATTTTGATGTATTGTTGAATGCTAATTAAAGCACTTCAAAAAATCCCACAAATTATACGAAGGTTGTAAAAAAAGCAGCATCCAGAGATTTTGACCGTCGGAGCACCGCAGTCCTATTTGGAACCAAAAAATCAAGCACGTCCAGGAACTTGCATTGAGCAAGATTACATTTATCTCAGCTTGAAAAGCTTTTAATAAGTATTTTGATTCTGTTCAACCACATCAACACAAAAATGCTCGCTCATTTCGGTTCTGTTTGCGGTTTTTTTGTTATGCAGGATCGCCATATTTGGTAGACTGCTTGGTCAAAGAGGTAAATAAGTGCAAACTGTTTTTCCCTAGAACGCAACAATGCAAAATGATTTTCGAAGTTTAGCTTCAAACAGAATTAAACTTTATTGTTGATTTGCTGCCAACTTCATTTTTTTGTAAACATTCCGTATCTTCTAAATAGCTCGTCCAAGAAGTTCCATACACAAAAAGTTGCCATTTGCTGACGACCAAATCTAATTTTACCATGGTTTGAAAGATGAGTCAGAGCTACGAGATCATCCGCTAAAAAAAAGTCCACCGTCCAATATCAATAAAATTATTGCGATTAACTAAGTAAGAAAGCAGTTAGGTGCTTGATTTTTAAAATTAAAAAAAAGCTTCTGGTTTTAGATGTTTAGGGTTGCTTTTGCAAACAATGCGTATTTTGCATGTAAATGAGCACATTCCTTGCTTGCGTTTTGCAATACATCCCTGCATGCAAAAAGCACGATGTCCAGAAAAAAGGTTTAAAGATTTTGTCGGTCTAAGTTAACGGCAGTTATTTTTTGAAACAATATTTCTGCTCGCTGTATGTGGGAAAAAGGAAAACCATTTGTCGTTTGCGAGCATTGACTAGTTTCATATTGGCAATGTGCATACAACCTACAGTACCATCTTGAGTTATGAAAAGCGAATCTTAGTTTCAACTTTGTTTTGCTATTCTTAGCACATCTGCTTCAATGGTTTAATTAAAGGGAAACTGCTCAAAATCGGTTTTATTGAAAAAAAAAAAAAAAAGAGAATTATACTTAAGATAATAAAGAGTTGCCCCTAACCTTGCTCCACTATTTCACTTATTCGCGAAAATATATTTAATGTTTTTATCTTCTTACCAACATTGGCGATCCTGCATTTCAAAATTTTGTGACATCAGAAAAGCATGACTTCGCGAAATAACATCTTTTACAATACCGAACATCGCTTTGCTTTATCGGCACAAAATTTTATAAATTGGCAATTTCTTGCAGAGTAAGCAACGCGATATTTGATTGTATTGAATATTGCATTTCTTAATCCTACGAGAAATTTTGCTAAATCATCCTTTTCTGAAGTCACAAAATTATGAAACGCAGGATTACCAGTGGTACGAAGCCAAACGAATTAAATCTATTTTTGGCATAGGTGGGCAAGTTAATGCAAAACGTTAGCTTCGTTAACCGCTAGTCCGTTGATAAACTTCACACCTCCGTTAACGTTAATCTGTTATTTTCAGCTTTAATTAACGGAAGTTAATGAAGTCCGTTAATTCGTTAACATTTTGCGTCTAATTTAGATTTCTTTTTGTTTACCGTACTCGCTTCTAGAACTCGTATTGACACTGTTGAGCTGATTGTAAGGAAATATTTATTGCTATGATGGTCTTTTTGTGTTTTGGAAGTTACAATTTACAGTCTAATCTAATTTCAAGATAAAAATAAGTTCAAATGCACAACGAAGCTGCGATCGAAAAACCTTTGGAAATTGTGAACAGCGATAATTCATAGACCTATGAGGCTAGGAGGCTGCAGGTTATTAT
Organism: Trididemnum nubilum; assembly: GCA_963965965.1. Classification (NCBI taxonomy): domain Eukaryota; kingdom Metazoa; phylum Chordata; class Ascidiacea; order Aplousobranchia; family Didemnidae; genus Trididemnum; species Trididemnum nubilum. Next base: position 23,847,423 of record OZ014489.1, on the reverse strand, counting down.
TTGCCTCAAAAAAGAGCAGCTTTCTTCTATAAAACTCGTGCTAATACGCAACAAGTGTTACCAGTGCAAACTGGTTTGTACCGGTCCGATGAATGAATGGTGCAAGATATTAACGATAAAAACCTTAACGGAAGTTAACACAACTTAACGGAAGTTACTTTAGTCCGTTAACAGAACTTAACGGAAATTAATTTAGTCCGTTAACATGAAAAAAGTTTTTAACGGATTAACGAGTTAATAAAAAAGTTAGCTTCGTTATTAACGGATTAACGATTAACGGACTTGTGCCAACCTATGATTTTTGCAGATAAGAGGAATAGTGAAACAAGATTTAGGTATCTTTTTATTACTTTTAATTCTCATTTTTTTCAATAAAACCGATCTTGAGCAGTATCTCGAAGCCTGAAATAATCTTTGCAGCACTCGCCGGGAATTGATAGGTTAGATTAAGAGTTAACAGTTCAGCGGATAGCGACGCATTTCCCCCACATTTAATCATTTTTATCCAACTTCATAAGAACAACAATACGTAAAATAATTAAGCAACACAGTTGTGGTTATTGGGCTTTTTATTAGTCATACCAAAGCTCAATACATATTGGTGAATGATGCGAGCTATGATTTCAAAGAAAACTTGAAATTGCTGCAAGAAACCGGCCAGTTAATTGGTCGATCTGGAACGCGTTCATCTCTGAACGGAAAGCTCTGAGCTTCAAATCTCGGGCCGATCAAAATGAACACTGCAGTGTTGTCAACAGCTCGCAAATGTTTGACTGCTGGTGCAACCACGCGGAAGTTGGATCGCCGGATGTGTTGCGCAGCCGTCTTATTGAGTGGTTTGGGTGCACTCCGCATGCCAACAAAAGTGATTAGTTAACAGCGAAACGCGCTCGGAACTCGGATCTCGATTTAGCTCTTTAACTCCTGCCAGATTCTCCACCAAACGTGTAGATCAAATCGTTGTTTATTATACGGCCAGGGTAAAACAAAGAACGGGTAAATAAGCGAGTGAGCGAGCGAGCGGTTTCTGTTAAAAACAATGAGAAAAATAATCACTAGCGCAGAGGCAAAACTTCATAAAGCACATAACATAATAATGACAAAAAAAAGCTTACTAATGGGAAACAATAAAAAAAACATTCTATTCGAAGATATTTAGGAGAAATCTTTATAACTATGAGAATTTATTAACCTACATTAACTAAACAATCATTAACATTTGAAGTCGGTAGTTTCAATCATTTAACGTACCAAACTGTTTCGCCCAAACGATGTTACAGTGACGGAGAGAAAAGGTATCACAATGCGGGCAACAGCTGACAGTGCAGAACTGTATCGTGACGATTTCGTGGTTCGCTCTACAATTTAAATTTCAAGCGTAAATTAAAGGGCAAGGGTTAAGCTAATATAATTTAATCAGAGACATTAAGTGAAAATGCAATACGTGAGATATGCAAACTAGCATAATTGCATTCAGGACGTGAGTTATCAAGGTTTACATAGTTTAACAAGTAATATCTCACTATTATTAAAAGTGAAAACACAACACGAGTTTATTTAACGTGCAGAAAGGCAGCAGAGCAAGCTAAGTTTTACTATTCCCAAACAAGACCAAGGTTGTTAGCAATAAATTTTTATCTGTTAAAATTATCATAATCATATAATTATAATCAAAACGTACGTACCTTGAAGATTCTCAATATTGCAGATTTCAAATTCAACTATTTACTCAGCTATTCGGTTTAAGCAACAAAAATAATTAACGTTACGTCGACTACACTCAACTGCTAACTGATTGATTTAACTTGAACGCATAAGCGTTATAGAGAGGATGTGCAACAAACGCAAAACAGAAAGTTAGGTCAGTTTGGACGATTCTTCGCCGCTTAATGCAGTAGCTGTGAGAAATGCTGATTTGCATATTACGTTCAAATCTTGTGTATACTAATTCCTGGATTCGAATCTCTTCGCGGCAATATAGAAATTTACGGTAGAGGTGGGCAATATTTTACAGAGTGATTACACGCTTCGCGGTAATTCCACAACTATATTGAAAGATTTGATTTAAACGTGCGACAAGTATTTCCTATAACATCCAAAGATGTTGTTCTATCATTTGAATTTATGACCAAAATGTGAAAAAAGTCATACTTGGCTGCATAATGGTAACCAGTAGTACGTATCAGCTAAAGAAGTGTAAAACACTGAACTATTGCAACTGCACGTTTTTTAAACAAATGCTTCTGATGAAGTCATCCTATTTAATTAGATCCGATTTATCACTGGTTATTATTTGTACCACGCATTTGCCTCCTCAAATCAAATTTGTGACCTCATACCATACCAAAAAAGGTGGGAGCAAAAGTGACCCTCATACCAAATTATAAATGTAAATTGGTGTTACTAAACTTTTTTTTTTGAAAAAATTGGTTTGAGTTTATATTGTCAACATGACGTAACAATTGATTCTTGGTAGAAATGACACTATTTTTCAAGAAATTATATGCCGCTCAAACTTTGTACACAAACATGGTTTTCCATCCGGAATTATAAAATGCTTGAATCCAAGTTGTTACAGTGCCGGTATGTTAAAAAAGTAAAAACAAAAATGCCCCAATATTGATAAACTGATCTCGGAAAATTTCATCTTCATCCAGCGACTTGTAACTTTCAGGGATTGTATGTGAATAAGTTAGATTCAAATTCAAATTGATTTTTAACAATTGAAATAACTTTCTTGAATGAAATTTTTAAAGAAAAAACCAAATGGAGTATTTTTGTGCCCCTCTCTTACTGGTGAATTAGTGTTTGCAAGAGCAGAAGTAGCACAGAATGATACATAACTAAGCATATATCAAAGCCTTTTAAAAATCCTTTCAGTTTAGATTAGAATATGTTAAGGTGGACAATAACTTTACAGCTTTTGAGAAGTTTTGATAACTAGACTCATTTTAAAAAAATAATATTTTATTTTTTCAAGCAAAAAGTGTCTTGAACATATTTTAATAAGGTGATCGTGTTTTTTGTGCAGTATGAAATCAATCAGCTGTAAAATGATGCATTTACAATTATTCACTTCAGAAAGCAAAAAGTATGCAGAACATGAAAAACGCGAACAAACACTGAAGTTTTGGTCCATGTGAATTGTTGAGGAAGTTACAGTTAGATTTTTATTCCGCAGTACTTCGCAGTACTGTAGAAAGCAAGATCATAGTAAAGAGTGCGAAAAGCGAGAGCTGCCCACCAGGATTATAGCTCCATCGTATGGGTAGTACTTAAACCAGGATCTTCAAATATTCATTCTATTTCAACCAACTTGCAAAATACTTTTTGGTGTAGCGATAATACCTGAGATTATAAAATTGCACTTTTTTCAATATTAAGCAAAAGTACGAAGTGACACTATTATTTTACGAGTGGAAATCAGAATGAATATAGTTTTTAAGATTGTCACCCAGTACTGAACTTTACCATTATTTGTTTTGGCACGAATATTTTGGAAAATAAATAAATAATTTAAAAAATAACACTGCGTAGTTTATATAATTTTTGACTTTGCTGTTTCGGGATAAAAAAGCAAATTTAAATTTGCTGAACTCTCGTCCCTCCAAAGAGGCGAAAAGTACTGTACAGTCACAGTTGCTTCATCTGATTTGAAGGAAACAAAACATTAACAGCTGCAGGGTCAGTGGCGGATCCAGAAAATTTTGGTGGGGGGGATTTGAAGCACAAAACCTCAAAAATTCGGATGTCTTCACCAAAATTGAGACTGATTTTTCGGCCGAAATCGGAAATTCAAACGTTTTTTTCGCCCAAATTCAGGTGGTCTCCAAAAAAAAAAAAAAAAAAAAGGTCTTCACCAAAATTGAGACTGATTTTTCGCCGGATTGGTTACGTTTAGGTCGTTGGGGGGGGGATGCATCCCGAAATGGAGCCGAATTATTCGAAACAGAGGCTGATTTTTTGGCCAAAATCGTTACTTTTAGGCTTGTGGGGGGGATGCATCCCCCCCCCCTAAATCCGCCACTGTGCAGGGTGCAGAAGAGTTAGTAAAATGGTGATATAGAAACAGATATTTTGAAAATTTCTGCAGAACAAATTGCTTTTAATTGCTTTCTGCATCATAGAAAATAAAAGAATTGTAGGTTTTGTAACAAATAAACTTATTAATTGTTGTCAATTTATGCTATCAACATGTCTGCCTCAAAATCATGTTTATGTTCATCAACAAGGAAAATGTTTCAGATAGTTGCTCTCGAAAACAAGAAAAATCTTACTTTTCTATGTGGGAATGATACCGAGCTTGCCTCAAACTTAGAAATTTAGGACTTCAAAGCCTTGCTATTTTGCCAGCCTCCAGTGATGGGCAAATTTGCTCAATAGGTTTGGGACTTCCTGATATCAATACCTTTATCAGAAAAAAATAAATGCAACAGTTCGCATCCCTATTTTTGGAGGAAAAGAGTAAATGGAAAACTAAAAGACTGTGTAAATGGTTCGCCTCAACATTTACCACAAAGCTTTGACGGTGACCAACCTTGCAATTTAGCGTCAGTTTTGCTCAGTTCTCCGGACCAAATTTGTAACGCAACTTGACCGCATTGCAGTTCAGAGCAATATTCTATTAGCCAAAAGTTAAAACTACCTATGCGTATAAAATTCAATCCATAGTTAAAGAATTCTCTGACAAATTTATGCAAAATATTAACAATGAATTATATTGGAATTCGTATAACTGTGCGGTTTCTTGCAACAAACGCTTTCTTTTTGATTCTCATCGAAATACGTCGAAACATCAAAAAGCGTTAGGCAGCAGATCTGAAGATCTTATCTTCCAGACTTCGCAAACGTTTTTAAGGTTTTTAAGCAGTGACACCGATTTTGTTGAAAAGGTAACCAAGGCATTTTTGTCTGCTGATATTCCTATGTACAAGCTTAACAATAGGCATATTAAAAACCTCTTTCGTGACATTGGTCACAGATTGCCATCTGAAACTACTTGTAGACGAACAGCACTGCAATTAAGCGAAGATGAATTAATGCAAATACGAAATGCTGTTCATGACAAACAGATTTTTCTTATTGTTGATGAGAGCACTGTTTCTGGATTGCAATACTTGAATATTCTAGTGGGAAGCCTTGAAACACCACACGTGAGTTACTTGTATGACTCTCAACCTCTAAAATGTACTTCTAATAGCACCATCATTGCTCAAGCAGTTGACGATGCTGTTAGAAATCTTGGAATCAACAAAAGCTTCTTCTGCCTGTTACTGTCTGATGCCGCGAAATATATCATTGTTGCTGGTATAGCATTAAAATCTCTGTATCCCAAGCTGTTTCACGAGAGGTACGTACGCCTAGCACATTTATTGCGCAATTGTGCTATGAAAATCAAATCTCACTTTGAAGATGTGGATCAGCTAATTACAAAAATCTAAGCAGTAACAATTAAAAATGAAACCAGACAGTCAAAATTATCTGCTATTGGTTACCCACCTCAGCCTGTTCCTACAAGATAGGGAAGCTGGTTAAATGCTGCCTTGTATTACGCAAAAAATTTGTCAGAAGTGAAAGCAATTGCGGAAAGTTTTGTAGGTTCTGGAATTTTGGTAACCCAAGCAAAAGGGTTAGCTTGCAAAAAAGTGGTTTAGCTGGTCAACAGCTCAAAATCAAAGACCAATATGAATGCCTAGTTAAGCTTATAAAAAAGATGGAAAGTGCGAAGTATACCATTAAAGAATCAGTGCAAGCAATCCAAAAACTTGACTTTGGTGAAGACACTTGGAACATCAAACAATACAGTAAAAAAAAAAGCAAAACAATGACATTTCTGGAATAATAAATATGGAAAGGCAAGATATTTCACCTGCTAGGTATCACATGCTTCGAAAATCTCAGCCCACATCTGCTTCTGTAGAAAAAACCTTTTCCATGTTGAAAAAACTATTGGCCAAGGACAGAAATTTTAAGGCCGAAAACGTGCGACATTACATGATTTCACGCTTTAATGCATCCACTAGGTGATTACTAGCTTGCAGAGTTAATTACTGTATGTCCCAAGACTTGATTTGTTTTGCGATAGCAATAGCCTTGTGTAGCAAGTTTTGCGGAGAAATTGTGTGTATTTTTGTTTGTTAAATATTTGCTATAATATAAAATCTCAAAAAATATCGTTTATTCAGTCTAAATTTTTTAGGTCAGTAAATTCATTTCTTTTTTTTGAATTTTTAGGTCAATTTTTTTTTGTTTTTAGATCAATAAAAACTTGCCCTATTTATTACACAACCCTAATTAGCAACAAAAAATTTGATAAAAAATTTGTGAATTTTTTCTAGATATATACAAAGCCCAAAGGGATCAATTGACCCCACAGTCACTTGGTTGTATAAAGCTTCCAAAACATACAGCAGTTCAATTCCTATTTGACGCATTTTTTGCAAATTGGTGTTGAACTCATGCCACAAACATAGTGAGAGCAATTTCCAGACCAGCGACCAATAAATATAGTAACCTTAAACGTTTTCTGAATTCTATAGCATGGGAGTTTTTTGAGTTAGCTTTCAAACCACGTTGCAAAAATTGCTTTCAATACGATATCACTCAGCAGTTCTAAATTATTATGCACTAAAGACTGCTATTTCTTACTCACTGCTGAATGTATTTTAATTGCAGTATTTTGTGATGACTTTTTTGTGGAAGCACTAATTAAGACGCTGGTTTTTTATATCAGTTAAAGTTTATCGCATGAAATGGTACATGGTTGTTTGAAAAAAATCCAGTAAAATGTGTTCGTGTAGATGCATATTTTAAAACACGATTGGAAAGTTGCGTTTCATTTGATACTTCAGCACTTCAAAATTTGAGATTATGAGTTGGTCGAACGGTAGCGCATTCATCTCTGCAGCGGAAAGTTTGACGTTCAAATTTCGGGCAGGTCAAATCGGACTCAGAGTTACCTACGGCTCACCACCGCTGCGAAATTTCTTCGAAAGGATCTGTGTTGCCCGGGGGCAATGACGGGAAGATGGGCCTCCCCAACTCGTGGCACTCTTCGGCGTAGTATAGTGAGCATAATGAAACATTCGATTTTGGTTTTTGCGCAATCGCGTTTGTTATCATCAAAATGCCATGTTTGAGTTTTAATCACAAAACAGAATTTTCGTTTTGTGGTTTTTGCTCTATTTAGTCTTTTCAAATAATTCAGTTTTTATAACTAACATATACCTTTTTGGTAATTGCTGACAAAAACTGAACAAACTGAGGAAACAGTAAAGTTTTTTTCACATTTTTAGCTTTAGTGGCACTTCAATTGGGGGTCCCGGGCTCCCTCCAGTCTATACCTATGATGTTGACTCATAGAAGCGTGGATTTAGATTACTGGTGGCTGTCCCTATTTAGTAGCACTTAACTGAGCTAAAGCGTATGCTGGGCACTGAGCTATTCTCACAAACAGCAGCTTTTGAAAGTAAACTCAATCAATTGGAGTAACTTTTAATCACAATGACCGCCAAAATAGTACCTCACTGATTACCATAAGCAGCAGATTACTTACCACAAGCAATTATTTACCCACAAAACGCCAAAAATTTTTTTACTCTTGCTGTGGAGCAGTACTGTGCTGTTTTCAAAAAATTCTTTTTTCTGAAACAAAATATTCTTTTTCAATGCCTAAGTCAACATCGACTGACATAAGTTAATCATGAAATTGCCAAAGTCTGTATCTGGACTTAGACATTTTTATTATAACCCCATTAAATGCCCTCCAGTGAGAAATTTTGAAATCTGAAAAGTTTACAAGGTGCGACTTTTCACACTGATCACTTTGGTATGAAAACCTCATTTTGCCCAAAAAGTGACTTAGACATTTATTTTATTAGGCTGACCATATCGCGCGGGACTCTTTACACTTTTGACTCTGAAGAAATGAAACCTCTGAAGGAAAAAAGTCTTAAACTTTATTGCAAGTTGCTTAACTCGCACGGCAAGTAAATTTTCGAAACCAGTCGTTCATGTCCAATCGCAAAATCAAGATTTTGCTAAGAGGGGTTTGGACTTAAAGCTAAAATTTGTTTGCATTTTAGAGAGACTAAAGCCGCCCGAGTCTGCTTGGGGCGAAGCCGCTCGGCGATTTTAAAGATTTTTCGAAAAATAGTTACCATTTTAACGCTATTTGCATGGCATTTCGCACGTTTTTAAAGCGATTTGAAAGAATTGCTAATTTTCGGAAGCACTTGAGCAGAATTAAATTACTTATCTCATTTAGCCCTTCCTCCACTCCTTATAGTTCTTGTTCAAGTTCAAAACACGTTTATTTTTTGTTCGTATGAACCAGGCCGTCTACGTCTGTCTAACTGCTTAAGAGCAGAGCACATTTTTAGCTCCTACAAATGATAGACCGCTTGGCCCCAATAGAAAACAAGCGTAAGGTATTTTTTTCAAAGAATACAACAACACATTGCTGGTTTGGGAATCACATTAGGACTCAGCAACTTTCAATCACTAACTCGACGCTCTACTTTTGAGCTATCGTTGCCGCGTTGGGTGAACCTTACTGAAGCAAGCGCGATTAAAAAAAATCTCTCATACTATCTTTCGTTAATCAAAACCATTCATGTTTGAGTTAAGTTATGCAGAGTGCCGCAGGCGCGGAAATCCCGAAGTACGGCGCACCATGCCCTGAGCCAAAGTCCCTAATGGTAAAGCAGGGACTGACAGTATGTTCGAGATAAGAGTTGCGTTGCAGCTATTTAGTGCAAACTCATTTGCAACTTGCAAAACAGCAAGTGCTAAAGTATCATCGACTCTTTGGCAGTAAACAATCTGAAATACTCGTACGTGTTCCCAATATCAACGTGCAGCGCTTTTGCATTAACTTACCAACCGATTTGTATTCTGTCCTGACCCAGATGAAAAAAAGCAAGGCCCAATACGTCAAAGCGGATAGCAAAAAACCTTTTTAGTATTTTCATTACGTGTGGTTCAAATAAAAGTAAAGAGGTATGGCACAATTCCCTCCCACTTAACGATATTAGGAATAAAATATATCTTATATAGCTGACATTTATCCTGCTTTAGATCCGTGATCTTAAGTTGGACAAAATTTAAAAGCAGCAAAAATAATGGCAAGGGTTAACAATACTTCTAAAGTATTATCCACACCATCCAAATTCTACATGCTGGTTGAAATGCTGCTAAAATACCAGGCGACAAAAGTTTTTATCACATTTTTGCTCTATTTTTTTCTACTGCAATTTCGCTGATTTTATGCTTTTTTTTTGCAATGTGACATAAATATTGTAGGCTACTGGCTAAAAGCAAAGCTTTCGTTTAAACTACGACTCCAACTCAGCTGGTAAAAAGATCCTTCAAACCAATAGGCTGCAAGTTTCTTGTGGAAAAACGCTTTTTGGCAATGATTTTTGTGGTCTTGTGATGGTACTTTCCAAGAATGCTCCTTTGTTACCTTTTAGCCAGGAATTACTGAAGCGGTTGTTAAAATTACAGCAATTGAAAAGCAAAAGTTAATGATCTGATTGTGATTCGTTTTCAGTGAATACGAAAATCTCCAAAAATTTTTTAATTTATGCGACTCAGTATGTGATGATTCTATGAGTTCTCATGTCGCTTATCTGCAAATAGACAACCCTGCCCGTGGAAGAACTGCTGCGTATGAAAATGTTCAGAACAATCTAAGCCAAATAGGAAATTCAGCAACTTCTTACTTGAAGCCGTTCAATAAATAGTTAAATGTATTTTAGTGTAAGTAGAGGCAAAGCAAGCTTGAACTTTATTGTGTTATAATGGCACACATACACATAGCTAAGACACATGACACAACGGTAGTGATTCCAAATCCAACATCGTGTGTTCGATTCTCTTAGCTGCAGCCGTTTTTCCACGACCATGAACGCAAACTAAAAAAAAAACTGTCAACCACAAATTAACTTGTACACTATTTTTCCAGTTTTCAAACTGCTCAATGGACATGGGCCAGAGCCAGTAATAACTTCTTCTTCTTCTTTCTTCATTGCCCGCTTTTCCGTGAGGGTTGCGGGGGCAGTAGCTCAAGATTGAGCCGCCACACCTCACCGTCTTCCATCACCTCCATCATTTCGCTTGGGCGAAGTCCCAAGCGATTCCACCCAAGATCCTTAATGTAATCGGTCCATCTAGTTCTAGGTCGTCCGACTGGTCTTCTCCCATTTGCTTTGGCATGTAAAGCTTGTTTGGGAGTCTTTCCTGACGCATTCTGCTTACATGGCCAAACCATCTAAGCTGAGATCTTTCAATTCGGAGAATTAACGGTTCGGTGTTAAGAGATTTTCGAATTTCAGAGCTACTCACCTTGTTAAACAGTGTAACTCCTTCGATTCTTCGTAAAAACCTCATTTCGGACACTTGCACTTGTGATCACATTCTTTCGGTCATTACCCAAGATTCATGACCATAAGTGAGAATGGGGACAAAAACTGCTTTGAAAATTGAGAGTTTTGCCTTTTTCGACAATTCTCGTTTCATGACAACCGAGTAGTGCAAAGCTCGCATTACTGCACTAGCCTTGCCTATTCGGGTATCGAGTTCTTGGTCTTGCCTTCCGTCACTCGTAAATGCAACCCCAAGATGCTTGAACTTCTTTACCTGCTTCAGTGTTGCTCCATTCACTTGCAATACGCACTGATCAGGGCTTCTTGGAAGATGAAGTACTTCAGTTTTGGCCGTGCTTATTTTCATTCCGGCGGTGTTACATGCATCTGCAAAGCTATTTAATGCGCCCTGGAGGCCAGATTCTGTGGAAGAAAGCAGAACCAAATCATCTGCGAATAGCAGACGACTAATTTTGCAATTTCCAATCGTGGCACACTCATCAGCTTGGCTGCATTTGTCGATCCAATTCATGTAAACAATGAAAAGAAGAGGTGACAAAACGCATTCTTGCCGGAGTCCAACGACCACATGGAACGGCTTTGATTACTTGCCATTTACCCGAACACAAACCTCCGGTCTGCAGTAGAATGACTTAATAGCGCGTAACAATTGACCATCAACGCCATACTCCTGCAAAACCTTCCAAAGTTTATCCCGTGGAACTCGGTCATATGCTTTTTCAAGATCGACAAAGCATGCAAAGAGATCTTTGCCATACTCCCAAGATTTCTCGAAGATTTGCTTCAGAGTGAAGATTTGGTCCGTGGTGCTGCGACCCGGACGAAAACCGCACTGACCATCTCCCAGTTTTGATTCCACTATTTCTCGGCATTTCCTTTCAAGGCATTTGGCATATACTTTCCCTGGCAAACTAAGGAGTGATATCCCTCAAAAGAAGTTCAGTTAAATGCTGAAGGTCACTACGTTTAACTCGAGGGTCAAATGACAGAATGAGCCAAGTCATTGAAGAGTTGTTTTGAGATAATCGCATTTTAAATTTTAAAATGAAGTGTAAACTCGAATGAACAGTGTAGAAATCTGTTGACGGTGTTATCAATGCTTAGTGTTAAGATGCATCTTTTGTTAAAATTTCTTGACATACGATGGTAAGAGCAGTGGCTGAGTGCTCATCATAAACTCCTCACTGTGACTTGGCTCATTCTGTCATAATTTTTTTTTGATTTAGTGGTATTCTACTTCTTAAAAAAAGTACCAAAACTGAACATAACACAAACAAAACACGACCAAAATAACGCAACCTTTATTTACATAAGTTAATGCCGAGATGCAATGAACAAAAAAGTAATAGTCATTAGTTTGGTACTGCCGCTTTATTCCACAGGTAAATTCTTGTACCAATGTTGGACTTCAATAGGTATGGCTCCAGTTTCACAAAGGTGTACAAGATCCCTCTTCTTGGCTGCTGAGATTCCCAGCTGCTTTCTGTACAGCTGTACTAGAGTTGCAGGTTTGGGTTTGCGTCCTTGTACGACTTTGGTGATAACTTTGCGATATTCTTCCAATGGGTCATAGGAATACAAAAATGAAAAAGGCTGGTCTTTCAAAAATCTCAGGCTGTGGATTTTCATCCAGTTGACTGTTTCACCAGTAGTATCTTTGTTTCTGTTTACAATTACCTGATTTTTCAATTTTTCCAAATCATAAAAACTGGAGAAATTCAGTTGGTGAATAACGTAAGGCTTATGACGACGAGCTAGTCGAATAACATTGCACCATTCTCCTACAGTGTACACACTGACAGTCTTTTTCGATTGCTCTATAGCTGCATGCATCGAGTCACATTCCATCTGCGTGTGGCCTGTTTCAAGGAAATTTAAGGTAATTTCCTCAAGTGGCAATGACTGCACACTGTGCATAAGCACACTTGCAACATACTGATTTCGATTTTGTCCACCGCAAGAATCTGAGTGAAAGGATATTCTTTTCACTGTGTCTGGCAGAGAGGAGAGGTAGTGACTGATGCAGCTGCCAATTTCTGAACTACCCCTTTTTCCATCCAACTCGCACCACAAGTAGCAGTGTCCAACTCCTGATATTGCTTCATAAATTGTAAAGTTATACACACAGATTTTGCGCTTGTAGTACATAGAACTGACATCCGAGCTAGGTAGCTGTAGAACAGATTGCAAGTCAAATGTGGCAGTCACAAAAGAAGGATCTCTGGCTGCTTCTGCTTTGTCTTCCTTCTTTTTCGTTTGTGCATCCTCCTTTCTTTTTATGTGCTGGTCGTAGTTCTTTTGCAGGTCCAACTTTCTAGTTTCATCAGCAGTTTTGAAAATCTCACACTGTAGACACTGATCCTTACGCGGACTGTGAAAGCCTATGTTGTACTCAGTGCCAAAGATTTTTCTGTATGTTTGACACTTGACAGGAATGAGTTGCTGTTCTTCACACTTTTGTTTATACAGCTCATGCATCTTGACTACATTGAGGCCTGGTTGCAAATACTTTCTATTGGTGTCAGCGCGGCAATAATGACTTTCCACGAGTGGAAAACTCTCTATGTGGTCTTTAATGAATTGAAGTCTTTCGGCTGATAGCTTGTGTTTTGGTTCATGATGTCCTCGCATATCACCAGAAATGAAGGTATTATGCTCACTTCGGCCAGCAAAAGCATGTATAACAACATTGCTAGATATACACAGTGTGGCTAAAAAAACTCCTTGCACTCCCTTTGTTTTTCTTCACCACAGGGGAAAAAGTATGCATGTGAAGCATTTCGTCGTTTTTGTGCTCTTGGCCTTCTTTGCTTGGGCTCAAAGGTTGTCACATTTGCTAGTATAAAATCTTTTTTCCTGCTGTAGTCTTCCAACTCCCAGTACTTTCGACAAAGACTGTTTCGCTCTTCTTCGTTAATTTTTTCACAGTTGTGTTTGCACTTGTGGCCTACAACAGGCTTTGGTGACCTTCTTGGTACTTCTTTACCTGTACTGTTGATGTGTTTCTCGCCTCTTCTGTACAGTTTTTTTCTTATGTTGCTCTTCCACAAAGCTGGATTTAACTTTCGCCACCGTGTACCTCTGGTGTCAGCACTACCAGCTTCAATAGTAGCTTTGTCGGCTGCATCATCTGATGTTGATGAAGATGATAAATGTTCAGCAGGTGCTTGGTATGTAGGATCTTCGCATGAGTCATCTCCTGAATCTGGATCAGATGTACGAAACCTCTTGCTATTAGGTTCATCTCCAGAAAGCTCATCACTTTGTGTAGATTGAATGATAAGGTGGTCATCAAGCTGTTTGTTGGTTTGGGGCTCATCTTCTGAAGACTCATCACTACGTGTTAGTTCATGGATGAGCTCGTCATTAACTCCCCACGTACTGGTATGCGGTCTGTCAGTCATCACCTAGAACATAAAAAATCACTAACTAACATAAACATGCTTTTTTTCGGCTCTGATAGCCCTATTTAAGCATTGAGCACTGAGGAGTGTCCATTACTAATGCAAGTTCACAGGAGCATCTGCCATATAATTTTTTTATGGTACTTGCTGTTCTATGGTTTTAGGTTGCAATACCACAGAACCACTTCTCAATACCCTACAATCCACTTTCTTTCCTTTGAATTTTTTTCACTAAAAATCATGTGATTTCTCTCGCATTAAGCAGAGTAGGCTGCGTTAGTCTACCACGGACAATAGTCAACAAAAACTAGCCTGACTAATATCGGTATTTAATTTTGGTACGGTATGGCTTTTTTATAGTTTCAGAGTGCGATGTGGCTGGACTAGGTCTCAATAACTTATGCACTTTCTTGTTATTCTTCTTCGTAAATTTATGTGATTGCTAAGTTATACTGTGTAGGCTAGCCTACTTCGAACAGTTGACAATAGAAACTGGCTTGTGGGTTTGGTATGTGCTTTCCAACAATTGCAGCGTGAAGCAATCTACAAGCTTTCAATACCTTGTGCACTTTCTCTTCACTGTCGTTAATTTACTTGACTAGCATAATTCCCATCTATTTTCAAAGAAAATTGGTTGGTAATTTCTGTCTTTAGGCTACCGGTACTAACCTAATCTAGGCTAAAAATTCATCTGCTACAAGCTTCCTGCTTTTACTCATGATTTAGCCAACGGTAATTAAAGTAAACATAAATTTGCTTTACTTATCACTCACCTTGGAAATATAAGATTTCGAAATTTTCTTGAGATCCGCAAAATCTACCACCTCCTAATCAAACAACTGCTGAAAAGAAACAGGGATTTCTAAAGAACAAGGGGATGCGAAGGCTTTTTTCACGCTTGACATTAGAAGGGTTAATAGTGTGATTATAATACAACTGCTTTTGGGCAACGATTGGATTAATGGCAATTATTGACAATAATCTGATTATTGGCAATTATCCATGTCATCTTAGTTCATTTTGTTATGTGAAAATGGTATAGATGAAGAAGCGTCAAAAGGAACTAAGTAGACTTAGCTCATTGTGTCATGCAGCCCTTTGGATCTAGTACAGATAAAGAAGTGTTACAATGAGCTATGTAGACATTAGCTCATTCTGTCATAAAGCCCTTTGGACTTAGCTCAAAATAAGTATTCAGTTCTGATAAAACTGCTAATGCTAGGACTTAGCTCTCTCTGTCAGAAAAAAGCATGTTATTTGGGAACTACAATTCTGTATCTACCTAAAAAAAGTGAAAAAACTGACTTAGCTCATTCTGTCATTTAACCCTCGAACTGAACTTCCTGCATCGTCTTGCGCTAATTTCAACTTTACTGAGGATCGTCATTGACGCAACATTCATTGCAAATGTTTTTATTTTGATTGCCGTGTTTTGCACGGCTGATTTTATTCAAATAGTCTGATGCTTGAATTTCAATATTGAAAATAAATGCTACCGCTGGCGTATGCTACAATTTCTTATTAGAATTATTATAATCCAAATGTGTAAACAGAAAAGGCAGATTTTAACCATTAGCTTACTTACTGATGTATTTCGATTTTAAGTTTATGACGTCATCGATATTTTTACATAGTATCTTATGCACTGTAAGCTAGTAGTACAGGTAATTATATGTTTATTTGCA
The DNA here is from genome assembly GCA_963965965.1 of Trididemnum nubilum. Classification (NCBI taxonomy): domain Eukaryota; kingdom Metazoa; phylum Chordata; class Ascidiacea; order Aplousobranchia; family Didemnidae; genus Trididemnum; species Trididemnum nubilum. The sequence goes on along the minus strand of OZ014489.1, from coordinate 23,831,946 downwards.
ACGGTTACAGCGAAGTACCTAAGTGGTCTTCAAGTCAGTGTTGCCACTTGCCATCTCTTTACCACACCCGGTGGAGAATTCACTCTGTGCTTTTTATTGCTGATTAACGTTAAGCACGGAAGCTGTAATACAATTTTTGATTTGACTCGACTGGGAATTAAACCCGAATCTAATCTTTTAAAGCAAGATGCGTTATTCATTCAACGACTGATTGTTTATAGCCAACTTCAATTTTTTCTGTAGTGACTTGAGAGGTAATATCTCTTGGATCGTTTGTGGAATTATTTTTGCTGATTCTGTTTTTTAGTATTCTCCTATAATCTTGCATTTTTTTTTCATACTTCTGTTATTTTAGTGTTTCAGATTTTAGATTCCAAGTTGTTATGATGAGATAGAAAGTCGCGATTTCGTCGATTGATTTATATTTATATCGTGGTTGCTAATTGCATTATATCGTAGCGGTATAGTGAGTGACGATAATTGGTCTCATGTATATTGTATTAAGTTTTTTGGTGGAAAGATTTTGCTCGGGTCGGCTTTTATTCCTTAAGATCTAAACACATAGTTGATGAATGAATGATGTTGGTGTTTTCTGAGATTTTTCAGAAACCAATGACTTCCAACTGTTATTTTTGAGTTTTCAAGAATGATTTTTGCTGCTTTCTGGCTCAGTTAACTCGGAATATTCTAGAAGATTAAAGGCTGCTGCTCTTTTGTGATCGAAAAACGTACGTCCTCTGATGTTGATGCCAAATAATGTTAATCTCGTAAATTTCAATAAATATTTCACTCAAAAAAACTTGATTTTTAATATTTTTTTCAAAGCGATAAAATTTACAATTTTTTTTGCACGCTTTATACATTCATTTATTATTGATATCTCATTTTTATGGCTTTCGCACGAAGTTCTATTGAATTGGGCTGACTTTAAATACTGTTGATAGTACTTTAAACCTAAAACTACCTAAAACCACCAATTGTGAAAACGCCAGATTTGCAAAATTTTGGTAACATAACCGTATAATGATTATATTTTTCTCTAAATTACGATTTTTTTATTGGTAGTCATTAACAAAATTTAAAATTTAGGAGCTTTGGCTGATCAGATCAGATTAAAATGTTTAAAGGTGGTACAGTATTTGGAATAAAATAAGAACTTTGAAAAACCTTTTCCCTTAACCCTATTTTACACGGATTGAGGGGTAAGCGAGCATTTTTGCTCTCCCCTCTCGGTTTCTCGTAGTAAATTCTTTCAGATAAAAAAATTTAACTTGACTTGGAGTCAAATTTATTCATCAATCACTTCTGAAAATTTAAAGTTGCTGAAAAGGTAAGTTTCACAATTTTGAGGTTTACCAAAATCTGAGTATTTTAGGTCAAAATGTATCTAAAATGATGCCATCTAACGTTTTTGTCACGTGACAAACTTGACTAAGAATTTTTATGATTCCTTATCAAAAAACAAACTTATGTACAAATTTAAAATAGTCTGTGACGTCATCGCAAAACTGACGTCAATTTTCGAAAATATAATTAATGACTCATGGCAATCATGACTCCATCAACCCAAACCACTTTTTCAAAAGAAATTGGTGAACACCAACCAGCATGCCAAATTTGGCGTTTTTATGACTTTTGGTTTAGGAGTTAGAAAAGGGGAGCATTTTTGCCCCTTCCCTGCCCGCAGGTAAAATGCCTTATTGGCAAACTGCCTGTTTAAAATAAGGTTAAGATCAGTTTGAATTTTACGCTTTTCATTAAAATACTGAGACGGATTATTCTTATAATACACTCAGAGTGAGATTCTATTTTTTATGAAAGCATAGTATTTATCTAAACCAAAAAAATTCTTCAGCCAACTCTTTTTCAAAGTACATTGAGTGCTATAGACACAGTAGTTAAATACTTATTGTTCGAAATTGAAAAAAAAATTTCGTATCATTTTTGTATAATAAAATTACTTCAAGAGCATATTTAAGCATTACTCTAAAGCCTTTTTTGGAGTATCATTTTATTTGAATAAGTTTGATAATGAAAAAATAAGTCGAATTGCCTTTCTCACAATGTCTATTACAGTTTTGGGTTTAGTTGTTGCATTAAAACTGTTTCTAACAATCAGGTTTTTGCATCATAAAACATTTGATTGTTTTAACCCATTTAGCGCGTAAAAGTTATAATTTCGTCTAAGCCAATCGCTTTCTCTGTGCGTGAAACGCAAATTGTACGTCCTCCAAAGCTAAACACAATTATAGCTAATTTATTTTTACAGCAACTGTCTGGTGTTCTACTGTAATTACGCAGCTGTTCGTTTTCGTTCTAATTACTATGACTCCATCAACTTATGGAGTCACTGTAATTATGCTCACTTAATTCAAACGACGTTACAGTAGAAAAGTGAATGTAAGACAAGTAAGCACAGGAGGAAAGCAAGCATAGGTTAGGATTGGATTTGAAGAACTATACTGTCGACAATGAGTGCACGCCAGAAAAGGTGTTGTTTCTGGTTTTTGATATCGGACAGCTTTGGCCGTTACTATGTGGAGCAAACTACACAAAGTGATTGCCACAGCAAGTTCTTGCAAACTAAATCACAAGACAAAAACAATGTTTAGTAAAAGAGGGTAAAAGAGAGCTAAGTTGTTATGGAATGAAAACATGACGCTTCAAAACATCGCTGCAGTTTGGAAGAGGCTGGTTACATCGAGGTTACTTACTACGTAGAACCTACAGACTATGACGAAGCAAAATCCAACTCAAGTATGCTTCTGCTGATTAGCCTGCATGAATAAAACTTTGAAATACAAATAAAAATCAGAAATACGACAAAATTATTTGCACGATCAAAAAACAGATAGATCCATGCATTTAGCTGCGTGAGATAAAGCATTATTGATTTTGTTTGAATTTTCAAAACATAGGTTATCATTAAGTACTACGATAAAAGTGAAAGACCTCTGCAACCTCTAAAAAAATTCTGCCAAGAACTATCACCCAACAATCTGTACTTCATCAATTTTGGGAAAAAATACTCTTTTTAGAATTAGTAAACTTTGATTAGTGCGCAAAAAAAAGACATACCCGAAAGTGTACAAAACTTTGGGTCTGGTGACGGCTGTGGCCGTGATACGTCGTGAGTATGCACTTCCAAGAGTTGTTGCAATGCAGTTGCTTGCGTGACTTTATCCACTGCACTACTATAACAGTTTAGCTAAGCGCGGAGAAACATTTTAGTATTTAATTGTTTGCGTGCTCTCTGGCCTAACGGCTACCAGCGCGGAAGCCTAGGAAAGAGGGTTAGAAGCTTAGGAAGCCTAGGAAAGAGCACGTCACAATCACCGCTGTTGTATATTAGCAAGCTACATTGATAGTTTTATTGACCACCATGAGGTATATCTGTATCAGAATACCATTGTACCGCACTTGCATTTAAACTTGCTTATAGGTACCAAAATGCCTATACCACCTCGTTATTAATCGCAAGCACCTAAGCACCTGTTTTTTTGATATATATGAAAATAATGTAAATTGTTTGATTTGACACTCTCCCTAATTAAATGCTGGTACTTACGCATTGCTGTGGAGCTTATATGCTGTAGGATATTATGCACGAAAAACATTACATGTTCCTTAACACTGGTATCTATGGTATTAAGAAATAGCTACACCGGTATTAGGGAATCTATACCGGGATTGAGAAGCTAGTGATGTTTTCCGTGAATGATAACCTGCAGCATATAAGCTACAACACAGCTCTGCCTAAGTACGTACAGGCATCTTATAGAAGAGTGAATGTACGTACAGTTTTGATATATAAACGTACAGTTTTGATATATGTAGCCTACGTACAGAATGTACTTACAGTTTTGATAAATGAAACAATTGCGTTTCATATATCAAAAAAGCAGATGCGTTTGGTTAATAGCGGGGTGGTAGTTTTCCATTTACACTTTAGAGGTGGAAGCTGCCACCAGACTTGATGTTGAAGGATGGAATTCCGAGACCGCCTATAAACATGAAGAGACGCGCTTATTACGTTGTTCTCAACCACCATAAATGTAAGTATACTCCATTTACAATAAAATGGTGGTTTTTCTTTTGATGGAAGTAACCACTTTAGCTCATAGACTGGATTTTTCCACGCAGCTTGTAGGTGGAAATAACCACCTTTCAAATAGCATGGTTTTCTCCCTGTCATGCGTGGAAAAGAGGGACCACCTTTCTAGGTGGCGCTTACTATGCTTTTAGGTGTGCAGTATACAATCAACCACATTAGAAAGCAAAATGTATGCAGATCAACAAGAATGCAAACACAGGCCGAAGTTTTGGTCTATATAATTTGTTGAGGAAGGGTCAGTTAAATTTTTATTTTTAAGTACCTTGCAGTACTGTAAAAACCAAGATCACAGTAAAGAGTACGAAAAGCAAGAGCTGCCCACCAGCATATAGGTCCATCTTACGAGTAGTACTTACACCAGAATCTTCCAATATTTAAATGATTTCAACCAACTGTCAAAATACTTTTTGGTGTATCGGTAACACTGTAAATTATACTACACTGCACCTTGTTTTCAATATTTAGATAAAATACGAGATGACACTATTACTTTACGGGTAAAAATTCACTATTCACCATTCACTTTTTTCATTTCTCGCTTCATTAGTCCCCCTTACAATTATTGTTTTTTAATGTAGACAAATTAAGACAAAACTTCGGAGTTTTTCCGACTTTCGTATTTTCATCATGGCTGTTGGCATTAGAATGGATCTTTACAATTGACATTATCGCCACCGCCCACTTGGCTTATTTACGCAGCTTGTTCAATTATGTTATGCAGAGTTATTAAATGCGGTGTTTACAAAGAATAATTTTAAACAAATTAGGCTTAAAATTGAGTTATTTTAGCAAAAAATTGCAAAAACTGTAGTCTTCTAACCTTCTTGCCTTTGCCAGTTGAGGGATTGCCTCCAGATCCCCGATATAACCACTCCATTGTAAATTTTTTTGCTACGCGCTTGTAAAATTTTTTTGTTGCGCCAGGTTATCCCAAACAGGCAATACCGAAACTATATCCCACCATATAGCTACCCAGTGGGCACAAAACGTCTAAATGATGTCTGGAACGAATTTTGGTATAAATGTTGTCTATTTTGCAAAACCCACCTAGTTAAATAGACGTCTTTACAAAAACGTCAAATATACGCAAACTCAACTGCGTGTTTAGGTCTTTGAGTTACGTTTATTCGACTTATTTCTACAGACGTCTTTTCAACTATATGCATTTTTGTAAAATAGGCAACACTTAGATAAAAAATTAAACCATCCAAATTTTGTCTTTTTCTTAAATCTAGACAATGTTTAAACGTTTATTTCACTAACTTTGTGCCCACGGGGTAATACTTCTAATATATGACCATAGACACAAAAATTAGAAGCAATCTAATAGCATACACTCACTTTAAAAAAACTTGTTAGTGTCGAGTCCAAATGCCAGGTATAATCTGAAAAAAGTGCAAAATAACAAAATTACTGAAAACTTTTTTCATATGCGCTAAAATTATACAACTATTTCTGGGCCTATCTGCCATTTTTTGAGGTATATGGCAAGTCTGCCATTTGTTACTTAAGCAAATTTTCAACTCCGGACAATGTAGCGCTGCGTAAGTGACAAATTGCCGCCATGTGTTTTTCAAGCAAATTTTACACTCCTCACAAGGTGGCGTAAGTGACTAGTTTAAATACATGAACGCTTTCAGACTACGTAAGGCTTAGTGACTAATTGACTATGGCATGGTCAAAATGGCAAAAAACACGTTTTGGTTTATTCACAATTCTAATTACGTAGTAGATAAGGAAGTAAGAGAAGCTGCATATAAGTTATTCTAATTTTAGTGCACATTCAAGATGAGGTCATCTAAATTACTGAAAATTTAGTAAAAGCTGAGGGCCAAGCGGCAAATTGATTTTATAGCTATATCGGAAGCACGGACGAATAATTTCGCGTAGACCAGTTTTTTTTCTTTGAGAATCAGTTTCATTTAGATTGAAATAATTTTTGGGCAATTGTGAATCAAGTCAAATTTAATCAAAAATAATAAAGTTACAATTATTCAGGATATTTACTTCAGAATGTATTATTTATTGCAGCAAGAATCAAGGATAGACATTAAAGTTTACAGTTTATCTTATCGGCAAAAATTAGCCTCGTTTATGGTAGCAAAATTTGCAAAAATATTACCAGATCTGGTCAATATTATCGTGTTTATTACATCAACAATTCCAGTATTTCTTGTTTTTTTAATCAAATCACAAAATGCAATAAACGCACATTTAGTACCACATCATGAGCTAAACCATGAGAAACCGAACAACTAAATATTCTAATAATTTTGGCTTAAACAAATAGTTTTTAAAAAATCTTTGAACTATTATCCAAATCAAAGTCAAAATTTTCAAGTTTTTTTTACTGTGTAAGTTACATTAGCTCTGTAAATAAACCAAAATTTACGGTGTACAAATCAGGATAAGAAAAAGACAAGCAATTAACAATATCCAGCACATTTGTTGCACAACCAAACTCATGATTAACAGCCTATTATTGTTTCGGAATTTTTTTTGAAGCAATATGTTTCAATAAGCCGTTAATGGTTTTAATTTTACTTCTATTACTCTAGATTTTTCTGCAGATTATTATTGGAACAACTGACGCTCGCGTCGCGTGCTCATTTGTTTTTACTTAGCCATTTTCAAACTAACGAGTGCGAAGTTTCTGACTTTTGCTTATAACTTGAGAACGGTTAAGTCTAACAACATGAAATTTGGCAGCAGTTTGAGATTAATGAGTTGTATGTTTGTATCAAATTTCGAGGCAATTAGTCATGTGACTTTGGTTTTAGGACCAGAAAATTGCCCCTAAAGTTTGTCGCAAAAAGCAGTCTTATTCAAAAACGGCTTAAGTGTAGTAAAAACTATTTCACTTGGTAACATGCCTCAAAATATTATTTCCTCCCAACCATCCCGCTTTCGGCCTCAATAAATTTTTTCCTTTTTTTTCGTTTTTTCTTTCTTTTTCCTTTTCTTTCTTTTTTTTTTCTTCCTAAATCGTGTGCGCTCTTCTTCTTCTAAACCACAAAAGATCAAAATCTAATTTTTGTGTTAAGTTTTTGACCTGCAATCCTCCTGCAAAGGCAATTTTTTTTGCTGAAATTTGTTTTTGTATACTCCCTCCGGGCCCCCTGAATTGGGGCCCAAAAAACTCATTCTTTTGAATGGCTCAAGCTAAGGAGCCATTTTTTTTTATATCAGTAGTTATTTAAGAGACAAATATTTGACATAGTTTGGTAGTACCACCCCCGGGGCAAACTCCCAAATGGACTCCCCAAAACTCAATTTTTTGAACTCTTTAACCTAGGGTACCAGTTTTTTTGAACTCAATAGATATTTAGGAGACAAGTGTTTTGACATGGTTTGGAATACCACCTCCCCCCCCCAGCGACCCGAATCTTCCTAAAATTAATATTTGAACAGTTTAACCTAGGGTTTCAGTATTTTCAGTAGATATTTCCCAGACAATTATTTTCACATGGTTTGGTCTACCAACCCCCGGAAACCCCCCAAAACTCAACCTTTAAACGACTTAACCAAGGGTGACAGTTTTTTATTTTATTTTTTAGTATCAGTAGGTATTTAACAGATTAATGTTTTGACTTAGCTTTTAAGTAGTAGCATCTAGCCGAAAACCTCCTAAACGGAAAGTGCAAAGTCAATTTTTTAACGGCTAAAGCTAAGGCGCTAGTTTTTTTTTTTTTAACTTAAAGATAATTGCGCCGGTCGCTCAAAGGGATGTTGCTTCTTAGCAAGCTCCCATTTAGTTATTCTTAATTTCTCAGTGCAATGTTCTTATAGCAATAGACAGGTTTAGATAGACCAAGTTGGCTGAATTGTTCATTTCCCAAACAAAGTAAATACTGCAGCTTGTTTAACAAAACTAAACTGAATCGTACTTAAAAATAGTCTAACTGGTGATATTATTTCATTATCAAAGACGAGAAAGCTTCTTACTGATGTAATTAAATGCTTTTCGATTTTAAGAAAAAAAGTTCAGTATTATCTGTATTGTAGTAGATATTGTAGAACGTCGTTAACTATCAAATTATTATCAAATCGAGAAATGTCCGGCTTATGCTATTGCCCATCTGGAAACAAATCTTGGCTGTTAGTTGCCCGTATTAATAACCGACAGCTTCAAAAAGCATGCAATAATTTTGGTAACGGTCTACTGGCAACGGAACTAGAAAGTCAAGATTACCAAGCGTTAGGAATGTGCATTCCTCCGGTAATGGAACAATACTACTCAATAGGTTTGAATCTTCTCAATGAAAATAACCGCAATGACAAATGCAACGACTCGCATCCTTATGTGTGGAATGACGGTGATGATGGAAACCACCAGCGCTGCGTGAATGGCCAACCTCTCATGTTACCAACCAGTTTCCCAAACGATACTCTTTGCCATGTAGCTTCAATAAAACCTGGTTCTTTGGATCTGATTAATAACGCAAGCTGGACGCGTTGTGATTCCTTACAATTTTTCATTTGTCAGGTAGAATCAGTTAATTCTAGTATCACTTTTTGCGAAAACGTTTCAACAACCACGATTTCAAAAACAATATCAGCACCTGCAATAATGTCAAACAACAGCACACCAATTATTGTTGGATCGATTTTGGGAGTTTCTCTCATCCTACTTTCCTTACTGCTGTTATTTATTTTTTACAAAAGGGTTAAAACGAAAAGAAACGCATCCAATAAAGAAAATCAAGAAAAAGTATATTATAAGTGAGTTCTGATTTCGCGTTTTAATGAAAAAATTAGTAACTGTGTAGATTGTACAGAATAATCTGTATTAGTACAGTGCATAATATACAGTAGTTACGCTTGACCCAATTTTATTTCAGTTGTTTTGTCAGTGCAAAGAAGTTTTTTTAAGGTTTGGAGAAAGGAGTATAACAAGAACTGATTAATTTGAGATACTTAAGTTTACTGCTTTTCATCAAACCCCATGGTGTTTTCCTCATATCGATTCTAATCTTTCAATATACTCGATGTAATACGTACTGTAGAAGAGTGTAACAAATTGGCGGAGCCCACGTTCGCGCCATTGCGCCCGGACAGCACAGCTCCTTTTGGAGAAATGTTGCAGCATTGGCAATATTGTTTACGACTTGACCGGTTCGAGATTTAAATCTCAGACTTACCTATTCATTGATAAACTCATTACCGCTCGTTAAACAGCCCGGTTTTTCTCCATTTTGGTCAATTTAAACACTTAGAAATTTATATCACCACCCAGCCTTCTTGCTTAATGACGTACAATATTAAAACAAAAAGTGTATTACTTCTGCCTTTGACATGCACGATAAACAGGCAAAAGTTTGCAACTAGAAACATTGTCTCTTGATCGGCCAAGACAGCTCAGCTTACAGTATCGATAATTTCAGATACCGTTGAAAGATTTTTGTTTAGACTATTATTACGATTCTCTTTATACCTCCTAAGAAGTGACCAAAACATGCAAATTATATTTGCAGTAACTTGGAATTTCTTTCTACCCCTTGTTGTCAAAGGGAGGTTAATTAATTTTTTCCTTGTTGCTAAAATAAGCAGTTAAAATAATACAGTATAATGTAATTTTTTTAAACGAATTTTAAAATAGAAAAAGGCATCGCTATTGCATTGAACTTCTTTTATGCAAAGATTACATAGTAAAACAGTAACTTTTGACATATTGTTAAGTATTTACGAGTTTCTGCCAATTTAGACCGCTGGAGCATGTTTTAGAGCTTTCTAATTTGATACAAAAAATATAGAAATCTTTTTTGCCACATTATACAATACTGTTTTGCAGTATAAGCTCGCTTTTCACAATTTTTTGAAAACCCGCTTGAAGAAGGAGAATATACGGTAAGTGGTAAAAAACGTTCTTTGTCTAAACTGTTTATGAATTTACAGCATCGATCCTGCTCATCAGTCTCATCAGAAGAGCAGCCCTGATGTAAGACCTCCACATGAGTCACCACCCAGTGATCCTGAAGTGTATGATTTTGCACAAGGTGAAGCACCGGATCCTAACCTTTATGCTGTGGTACACAAACATCAACGCCAAAGCCGAGCAAACTCAGACCAATTAAACGAATACCAAGAGTTAGAAGAAGTGCCTTCAAGTTCAGCTGCTGATTCAACACAATATTATGCAAAACTAAACAACAGAAAAAACTTGGCAAACGCCGTAGAGTATGATAAAATTAACTTATTCATGTAAACTCAGTTCAGTTTAATTATTTTGCTGTTTTCATAATGATTTTTCTTAGTATCATTCAGACAATACAAATCGCAAACACAGTATAAATTTATTTAGCATAGAATACTGTAGACCGCTTTCTCAGACAATTGGATTTTTACAGTATTTATATCTTCATTTCAGATTTACACGGTATACAGTATGTGAAAATAGATTAATTATGTAAAACGATTTATTTTTAATTAAATTCTTTGAACTGCAAATGAAGTGAATTCAAATAAATAGTATCTTTTTCAGTTTCTGTTTTTTATATCTTCGATTTTCTTGGTGTGATACAAAATGTCATTCCAATGAAGAAATATTGCTTTTGTTGCTGAAATATTGCTCTTTAGTAATGCGCATTAGCGAATTATGAATCAGTAAATCCTCTTCTAATGCACACAAGCGAATTACAAATTAGTAAAACCGCAGGCTTTTAATACCACGTCAAAGTAATCGATTGCGCAAAAATTAGTTTATTTTAAATCAAAATATTCAGTATAGGCTACTACATGTATTACGCTGAAGCGAGGAACCAGTTGACGAAGACCTTCTCCGCGCAAATGTGCCCCGGTAACACAGCTTCAGTATTCAAAGAAATGTCGCAGCGGTGGCGAGCCGTTGGCAACACTGTGTCGATTTGATCGCGCCAAGATTTAAACCTCAGTCCTGCCGCTCTAGGGACGAGCGCGTTACCGCTCGACCAACTGGCTAGATGACGAAAACTACTTGCATCGGTTTGAAAATAATCTTGCATCGTTTTCATCGTAAATAATAATGTATTAATAAACGTACGTAAATAACAACGTATTGTAAATAATAACCTGTTCATCGTAACATTTTGAGAAATAATCTAATGTAAATAATAACGTTTTCATTGTAACTATAATTTGTAGTTCACCATAAACATTTCTAACGTACAAGCTAAGTTCTTGTAATCTAATAGAACTTCATATTTGTGTTCTTTATTCCTAGTTTTTTTTTTCAGCTTAATTGTATTGGTCAAACATTACACAATAAAATCACTCAAATTAAAAATTTAAAACCACAACAGTGCCTGTTTTGCAGAAAAACCGCTCCTCAGTTGGATACATTCTAAAGTCGTTGAAATTTTAAATTATTGTTATTCTAATGCTAGATTAAAATTAGTTTTGTTTTTTTTAGTTTTATTTGGGATGCTCGGGATACAGCTTGAAGAATGACACACGAACACGTGAATCTTTTGGTTAAAATTTTAACTGATGTTTTAGGATCACGTATGTCTCTCGCAGCAGTCGCAAAAAATCCTGACATTAAGAGCTCTATTTTGTGTTTCGGATGTGATTATACAAGCATGCATTGTTGATTTTTGCGTAAACATTGCTTTACGTTTGTTGACTAAACATTAAGTATGGAATAATGATTATGCAAAAATGTAAACCAAAGCGAAGCACTTTATCATAAAACTTAGTGACGAATAACTTATAGTGACGCAATTCCGCTCCTATTTAAGATCCATTATAAAATTTGTGTCAAACAAAAACTGACCTTGAATTTTGTTGTGAATTGTTGTGAAAATTTTCGAAGTATTTCTGATTTAATTTGAATGAAAATTTTTATGGTGCGTTATGCTATTATCAAAAAAATTAAGAAATTTTGTATTTATCATTTATTGTTAGTAAAGGGCTTACTGTAAATTTTTATAGCTAATAATATTTTGTAGGCAACGTGGCGGATAGGCTAAAGATGTCGTTTTTACGACAACCTTGATCGCATGGTCTTGGGTTCAAATCACAGCCTGGAACTTTGGATCTCCTATAAAAGCAGGTGCGGATTCCTCCAAGCACAAAGTAGTTATCGCAATAAAAAGTGTGCGGACTGTCCAATACAGTAGTTAGCGTCTGACACTTTACGGTGACAAAAGGATACAACAAAAGTTATTTGGCATAATAAAACTGCTTGAACATGAGGCTTTGCAATTTTGTTTATAAAAATTCCTACACACCTTCTTCACATTAGCTAGGGGGGGGGCTCGAGCTCTCCCATTGGCCTGAAAAGTATGTAAAATAGCACGTTTTTTGTGCTTTTGAGGCGGATTTTTGCTCCGAAAATGAAAACAGCTCCCCCAAAGGGATTTGGGTGCATAAGTTGGGAAGGACTTGCCGTTGTTTGGACCAGAATAGTGGAGTTTCTTGGTTTGGTCGGCGAATACTTTTTTTTTTTCTTTTTTGGAGATCACCTGTTTTTGGCTAGAAAAATTCCTTGAAATTTTGTTTTCGGCCGGAAAAAGCCTTCGAGTTTCGGCGAAGACCTTTTTTTTTTTTTTGAAGATCACCCAAAAGTGACAAAAAAACCGGCTCAATCTCGTTTAAAACAAATGAAGATTTGAAACAAATTCGTTTACGGTTGTATCAAACTTCCAAAACAGCGTCTTTCTTTGCGAAATCCTGGCTACGAGCCTGTATTTTTGCGTAACAAAAATTAACTAGATGGGAGTTTGACAGCAAACCCAGTGAACGACCGACGCATAGCTAATGCTGTGACGCTCAAAAGTACTTTTTGTGTACCGTAAAATCAGCAATTATTCAAAAATATCTGATTATGGAACCTCCAGAAAAGTAGAGTCAAAATATTTGTCAGTTAAATATCTCCTGATATTATAAAACACTGGCACCCTAGATTGAGCCGTTCAAAAATTGATTTTTGGGGGTCCATTTGGAGGGTCCCTGGGGGGGGGTGGCACCCCCAAACTATGTCAAAATATTTGTCTGTTAAATATCTGCTGATATCAAAACAGACTGGCACCCAAGTTTAGCTATTCAAAAAATCGATTTTGGGGGGACCATTTGGGGGGTCCCTGGGGGGTGGCACCCCCAAACTATGTCAAAATATTTGTCTATTAAATATCTACTGATATCAAAAAAAGTAGAACTCTACCTTGAGCCGTTCAAAAAATTGATTTTTTGGGACCCCATTTTGGGGGGGTTCCCGGAGGAGTTGCCCCAAAAAATTTCGGGAGAAAAAATTGCATTTGCAGCTCAACAACTTTACACAAAAATTAGATTTCCATGTTGTGTGGTTTAGGAGAAGAAGAGCGTACAAAAATTAGGAAGAAAAAAAAGGAAAAAAAAGGAAAAAAAAAGAAATAAACCTCATCGCGACCAAAAGTGGGTTGATTGGAATGAAAGGTTATCTTGAGACATACAACCCTATGAAATATTTTTTGCCGTACTTAAGCCATTTTTGACTGAGACCGTTTTTTACGCCAAACTTGCGGGGCGGTTTTCGGGTTCTAAAACCAAAGTCACGTGACCTATTGCCTCGAAATTGTGTACAAACATACAACTCATTAATCTCAAACTGCTGTCCAAATTTCATGTAGCTAGACCCAATCGTTCTCGAGTTATAAGCAAAAGCCTGAAATTTCGCACTCGTTAGTTAGAAAATGGTTGAGTAAAAACAGAGGAACACTCTACGCGAGCGTCGGTTGTTCCAATAAATCGTGGTGAAAGAAAGTTTTATGACGCAATATTATAAATGGGTTAATGATTGGTTCTCAATTTTTTGGGCTGAAAGTTCAATTCCTTTCCACAAGTAAATTTCCTAGGCCATTAACTGTGTTAAAATTGTTATTCTTTCTTCTTTTCACAATTGCAAAGTTTTATGTTATCCGCTTTCAGTTGGTGCAAGAATCCAACATTCTTTCATCATACACTTTAGTACAGTATTACGCCACAATAATGAGGTTTACAAAAACTTATCTGGTAAACTGGTGCGCAGATGACAACTTGACTTATAGACCAAAGATCCTTTCGCTTTCTTATGTGGCCATGGCAACTTAAATAAGAATGCTTATTACCAGAGCTGGGCAAGTCCGCAAATTAGTCCGCTGGTCCGCAATTGCGGACTAGCGAAAAAAGTTGCGGACATGCGGACTGTGGCTGTATAAATTGCAGACTTGCGGTTGTGGACTATTTTTTATTTTAATCCGCAAGTTTTATGCAAATGTTAAAATGCTATTCTATTTTCATAAACTATTTATGTTTTTATATTTTTATTTTTACTTTCTATTTTCATAAATTCAATTTAATGTTTTCGAGTTCAAGTTCGGCAAAAATAGCAAGTTTTTCGAGTTCAGGCTGGTAAAAATACCAACTCTGCTTTTCGACTTAATCGCTCCCGTTTTATTGAAATGCTGTTTTTTCGAGTTCGGCAAAACAACCGACTTTTTTCGAGTTTGTTGTGCGGGTTGCGAATTTTTCGAGTTTGTATTGCGGCTGCGAATTTGCAGCCCTGGTTCAAAGTATGGCTTTGTTGTTTTTTACCGTGAGTTCACAAAATTAGTGATTGGTATATCATTTTTTGTACTGGTAGCCGCCCAGTGCTGTTGCTACGGGGGGGCAGGGACGACGTACCCCCTTAACGACTTCTTGTACCCTCTATTTCGGTTTACTCAGAATGCTTTTATGAAGGGTCACATGACGACAAGACAACAGCCAATAATGGAAAAAGAAATAATAATGTTCGAAGATAATTCTCGTTTGAAGTTTTCTCGATTCTTTGCAAAATTGCTGGCCACGAAATCTTTGCAAAAAATACGTTACCACATCACTGCAACATCGAACCAGCAAGACAAGGCAATCTGGTGTGTTGAAAAACCAATATAACCACTTAGTTGGTTGGTTAATATTCGTGTAAATTGGAATTTTTTTGTAAAACCCAATGTCAGGTATAACATGCTCAATGGACTCCAGCAATGAAATGATGAAGAGCATTTTTGGTAGATTGATGTAACCCACACTCGCATATTATAAAATTGTAATATCAAATTGTTTACCAAGTTGGCTTTGCGCAGAAGACAATGTATAAACAGTTTAGAGTTTGAGTCAAGCTGCCTCCGGTCCACCTTCTTACCACAAACGGTGGAGACTTCACACTGTTTCTTTTTTATTGTTTATGAACGTCAAGCAGGGAAGTTTAAATATCAATTTTTTTTGGTGTTTGGTTTGATCTGAATTGGAATCGCTCCGGAGTCTACCTTTTCGGTAGCAGGCGTTTTATATCCACTCGACCGCTGATCTGTTGTCGCTAATGAAAAACAATTTTTTTAACAGACTTTTTAGATTTAGAATTGAATTTCAAAAAAAATAGCAGCGAAAGCAGAAAGCAATCGACCGTCAATTAATTAAAAGCCGAACAATAATAGTATCAAAGTAGCATTTTAGATTTTTTTTGTTACAACCACATTTGCTATAAGCAGTGGCGCCGGGGACCAAAAGTGGGCCCGGGGCTAGCTCAAAGATGACGGATTTACGATTTTGTTAAGTCCAAAATAGATGGAGAAAATGCTTTAATTTGGTCCGAAAAATGATGTGATCTCAAAAAAAAAGGTCTTCACCGATATCCTAACGGTTTTTTCCGGTCGAAATTAGATAATCTAAAAAAAAAAAGGTTTTCAGGCTTCACATGCTGAGATTTTTCGGTGTCATTTCAATGGGCCCTCTCTCGAGCTCATAGGCCCTCTGCTGGGCCCGCTAAAGCCAACGGCCTTCCTGAAGTCCATTGGCTTCCTCATGGGCCCCCTAAAGTCCATGGGCTCCGGGGTCATTGTACCTCCCTGCCCCCCCTCTTGGCGGCCCTGGCTATAAGTTATCCAAAAAACAGATATGAACATCAGACACAAAGACAACTCGTCTGCCGTAATTAGCTTTGTTTTGCTTCGTTATTGAGTCGGCTTGAGTTGTTTCTTCTTTCTTGATTCAGCTACTTGCCAAGAAAAAGTGCTCTTCATTATCCAACAAGAAACAATTTTGATAAAAAAATGAGTCCACATTAAATTTGGCGAGTGTTTAAATATTTTGCTGTTGATTCTAATGCAGTATTTGATGATAATTTAAATTGGAAATCATACATCTTTTCTGTAGCCCCCCCCCCAAAAAAAACAGATTTTATGAAAAGCGTAATTTGTGTAGAAATATTTCGTTTCTGTCACCGCAATGTAATATGTTACTCTTGACTTAACTCTTCAGTACAATAGTTTATTGCTAATGAGGTAATCAAAGTCTTATATTTGTATAAACCGAAATATCATAGCTGACGAATTTAGTGTGATTTGCATTTAACAATATAGAATAACGATCACTCTTCTCTTGTGCAATAACAAGGTAAAGTAAACGGGTAAAAAAGAGAACTATATCAAAATGGAACATCAGTACAGGCAATTGTCTTATCATAAACTTGTTAGACTGAATTTTCAGCTCATTAGCATTACAAAGTATTCAAATTCGACACAGCTTATTTCCATGCTGGTGAGTGCAAAAGTTTAGGCGGCATTAGTTGAAGCTGTGGAATGAAAGACCCAAATTAACAAAACGCTAAGATATTTTCATGTTGTTTACAGTATCGTTATCGCAATTTTTCCGCCAGAAACTTTTGAGCTTTTGGTTGCATTACAAAGCCAAATTATTGCTGAACTACTATACAACATCATGCTGGCAAAGAATTAGTAATAACGACATTAAATTCTTTTTAGCTAATAGTAACATGTTTTTTGGCAAAATCTCATTTTATGAGAAATTGATGCTCTACAAGCTGTACTACTACATACTACAATATTCAGCTCAGTAGAGCGAACTAGTCATACACGTAATATTGCGTAAAGCCAATGCGCTTGATAGGGATTGTTTCCTCTGAAATTAACAATGTTGAAAGAAGGAAGTTCCTTTTAAATTTTGAGCCAATTGACGACTTAAATTCGAAAATCACGAATTAGTCCTATCACGCCAAATAATGGTAATAGCGGGAAAACAACAATTTCTAACTGATTTACATCTAGCTCCTCTGCGATATCTTTTGTATTTCCTATGCACGTATTGGTGTTGAAACGTTTCTTTACCGCATAGTAAGTTTCTGTGCAATTGTTGGTTTTAAATACATCTTATGCCTCTATGTAATTTCCGTTGATTTACTGGATCTAGTCTAACCGTTTCACTCTTACCTTTGCCCTACTTTGTCAAGCCATTTTAGATCAGCTTTGAGGAAGATATACCAAAAAGTATGATAATAAATAGCGTTTTTTTTTGTTTTGAAATTTTTTAACTTATAGTTTATGGCCTTAGTTTTGAATCTATAGCACTCGTTTAAAAACACTGGTTGTAAGATCAATCGGTAAAGATTTAATTAGTAGTCTGTTGCATTTTTTTTGCAAAAATTTTGCTCGATTTCGTAATACGTAGCCATTGGCTTTACTTCGTTGAAATATAAGTTAGTAGCCTATTGTCGCATTAGGTGAAAATTCCAGTTAGTTTAGAGCTTGAAGCCTAGTTTCATTTGGTAAGGATTTCATTTAGTTAAACTTTAGTATAGTGCTTCCCAACCTTTTTATCACCGTTGTCTATTTTCAATTCGAAACTTTTCCATTGCCCTCATCTAAGTCTCCGGCTAAACCGCAACTTTTCACGGTTTAGGTGATTTCCAAAAAAAAGCTTTCACGCCAAAAACTACAAGCTTTGTGCGAGCTCTCTAACGGGCACCACAACGCCAATGGTCTATACATTTCTTCAACCAAATATCCAATTACCCAATAGCTCTGTGGCCTACCACAAAATGGTCCTATGGCCCACAGTTTGAAAACCACTGTAATAGATGGTTACTACTGTAATCATGTTATTGCATTAAGTTTCTAAAAAGGTTCGATAAAGACCAGAGGGTGCAACTTTCAGGACAAAACTTGAATTTCTCCCGGATTATTATAAAATCTAACTGCCTTATATCTTTTAAAAGTCACAAAAATTGATATTTTTCTGAAAAAATTACTAAAAATGTTCAAGAAAGGCTCAGAAACTTCGCTCTCGCCCTCAAAATTTAGTTGTTTTTTTTAAGAACTTGAGCTTGCAAGAACGGTATTTCATTTCAAAAACCTAAATTTAAAGTATTTTGCAACACTTTTAGATAATAACACTGTATCATCGTCGCTGTGTAATATTTAAAAACATATCGTTTAACCAAACAATAAACATTGTGTTTGAGAAACTACTGAAAAAGTGGGGATCCATAATCAGGGAACGTTTGCACCGGGACCCTAACTGAGGAAATTACGACAATAAAATTAAACATTTTGCCGATTAGAATTTAAAGCTATAAGTATAGGGCCTGCAAAAGTAAATAAAGTCACAATTTTGCCTGGGCTTTATTATATCATCAGCGTATACCAGCAATGGTTTCGGGTGCTTTGGAGCCATTTCAAGTACATTTTACTGGTCAAAGTAAAGTCATAATTTTGGGTTAGGTTAAAATTGTACGTGATCAAAAATTCTTTTTCAAAAGCAAATGAAAGGTTTCTTTCTTCATTTTTCTAGATATTTGAGAACCATTGAAACGTTATGAGCAATTTTATACATGTTTGAATGAAGTTTTGCAACTCAAACTTCTGCAAATAGTGGCATTGTGTTGCAATACAGTACTGCTTGCTGGGTTAACTTCTTTACAAAAAAAATTTTATTATAACGCAAGGTCTTTTTTTTTTTAATTAAAAACAAATTAAAAATGCCAAGGCCTAGGCATAAATAGAATAACTAAGAGCACTACATAGGCGTAGCCAGGGGGGGGGGGGGGGGGGCAGGGGGCCCGGGCCCCCGCCAATCAAAATACCACTAACGACAAAAAGTTATGACAACATAGCCTGGCGATGTTTAGTTGCAGTTTTTTTTCAGTAATTACGCACATAACAGTAATTAACAAAAATATTAATGACAACAAGTGAGTCCCAGGGCACCCAACTAACAACCAAGGGACCCTTACTAACAACTATGGGGCCCTGGAATCTTCAACCACAACCAGGGGGTCCGGGACCCCTAACTGAAAACCAGGGGGCCCATAACCGACGACCAGGGGGCCCCAGGGCCCCTAACTAACAACCAAGGGACCCTTAACCAACTACCATAGGGCCCCTTAAGTGACAACCAGAGGGGCCCAGGCCCCTAACCGACAACTAGGGGGCCCCTAAACGACAACCAGGGGGCCCCTAACCAAAAACCAGGGGGTCCCGGAGTGCCTAACTGACGACCAGGGGGCCCCTAATTAACAACCAGAGGGCCCCTAACCAACAACCAGGGGCCCCCTAACCGACAACGAAGGGCCTCGGGGCCCTCCTAACTGACGAACAGGGGGCCCCAGGGCCCCTAACGAACAGCCAGGGGGTCCTGGAGTCCCTAACTGACGACCAGGGGGCCCCGGGGCCCCTAACTCACGACCAGGGATCCCTAGGGCCCCTAATTAACAACCTAACCGACAAGCAAGGAGCTACGGGGCCTCTAACTGGCATCCAGGGAGCCCAAGGGCCCCTGACTGACGACCAAGGTTCCCGGGCCAGGGGCCCCTTAATGCAAATTTTTAACAGTTTATATGCAAAACCTGTGAGAAATCTAAAAGTTTTGACCTAAAAGTTGCGACCCTAGGCCCTCGTTTAACGTTATTATGAACTTAATTATTTACTGCTAAAATTGCAGGAGGCAATGTTCGTTACTTCCTCCTATAGACCAAATCACTTACAATCAAAATTCTACACCATAATGCAAGATTCTAGGCGTGTTTTGGGATTTAATTGCAAAAAGAGGATTAAACAACTAAATTTTTTCGATTGGCTTTGAAATGTTAAAAATCTAGTTCTTTGAAATGGCTCTAAACTTGTGCAAAATGTGATCCAATGGGATTTAAATAGCTTTTTTTTTCCAAAAACTTACAAAAATCGCCCAGCGGCTGGGGGCTTTGCCCCCAGACCCCCGTCTGTGATACGTTTGAGAACACTAGCTTACTCAACACGTCTTCCAAGTTAGACTTTTAGACTTTTTAACAATTAGTTTTCGCCCTCTCCCTTTACCAAAATCCTGGTTAAGTGCCATCAGGCTACGGCTTCAGATCTTCCATTCTACGATATCTTTGCCCCACAAAAAATTACTTTTTCGAAAATTTCTGATGACGTCATCGCGTGTGATTTGTGGTTTGGCCCCCCCCCAATCAAAAATCCTGGCTACGCCTATGGAGCACTATGTGTCCAAATTCAAAAATCAAAAAGTCAATTTTTATGATACAGTACCGTATATCACTACTAACCAGATTCTTGAAATCTTAGGACTGTACTGTTTTGCTTTCTCAGCTTTTATAATCGAAAAAACTTTTACACAAAGCAACTTTTTACCAAGCAAGACTGAAATTGTGTCAATGTATTTTCCAACAAAAATTTAAAAACAAATGCGGCCAAAAATTTGTGAAAATTTATAAATAGCAAATCTCAGTCCAAACTTTACTGGGGATTAAAAAAAGTGTCTTTGACATAAAAATGTGTCCAGATTCCTAAGTTTTTGTCCTGGAGCGATTATAGTTACTTTAACCACAAGACTGACTGATTGATATTTCTTTCTAAATGCAGTTAGAGAAAAGTGAAGAAGGTTATCTGCTTCAAACTTACGAGAATTGCGAATAACAAAACCTTTTTTTTAATCAAAATTTGGAGCTCATTACGGCCAAAACGGTTTAGATCAAACTACAGTCAAAATTTAGCAAATAACGTCAAAATTAATTTTACTTGGTCAAAATAAAAATGGCTCTAGTTATTAGTTATTCTCCTTTTCAATTGACGATTTGCGGCCTTGATTGTTTCATTACCACGATATCGCTACGGAACGTAATCAACATTGCTGCTAACGTGTAAAACTTTAAGATGACATTCATTATTTTTGGAAACTACTTTTTTTCAATTAGCTTCAAAAACTTAGCGAAATGCAGTATCTTTAAGACTTTCGCAATTAGAAATAATGAAAAATTTGCCGAGCATCGGATAAATTAGAAAAATTGTGCTCTTGGCCTTTGATCTTGGCTTTGACCATTCCTGTTTTTGGCCTCGAGAGGGTTTGTCTTTAAAAAGTTGGTCCTTTGTCTTGGTTTTGGCCTCAGATTTTTTTCGAGTCCTTGCTTTAGGCCTCGAAGGTTGCGTTCTCGACTTCGCCTTTGGTAATGATAACTTATTACTTTGTTATTTCTGAAAAACAAAAATATAATTAAAATTTTAACACAAAGTTGTTTTTTTTAAGGCAAGACTGACAGGATCAAGATGAAATTACATGCTTATTTGATGCTTTATGGAGAAGACGCGCAGCGACTTCTGTTAAAATTGCAGTTATTTTTACTATCGAACTTGGCCACACAATAAAACTACTGAAGAGTTGTTTTTAGTAAAAAGAGAGAATGAAAGTGTAATTTTTAATTAATGCTGTGAAATTACCATTGCTTTTCCATTATAACTTTGCAGCAATAATTTTTACATACCGAAAGAACCGGTAATTGTGGGCAGCGTGACCAAAAGGGCAAAGACGTCGTTTTTGCAATGACCCTGATTGTATGATCTTGAATTCAACTCGCCCCCTGGTCACGTGATTGCGTCCTTGGATAAAACGCTTTACTAAAATTATTTCTGTTTGGTGGCTCTGAACAAGCAGCAAATTTATTGGGCAAGAGTTCGAAAAACCCACAGGAAAATTGGATTACTACAAATCTCTATGAAACAGGCTGTGCGGATTTCTCTAAGCACAAAGTACCCGCGGTTGGTCATCGCAATGAAAAGTGTGCGGATCGTCCAATATAGTTAGCCTCTGACGCTGTCTAGTGGACAAACCATAAATTTGTACAACAACATAGCAGTTTGGTATTTGATTGCTACAGTATTATCTGAAGTTACTGAACCAAATTCTATCGAAATTGCGTTTGTCGGTTGGCAAAAGATTCAAATCATTATCAAAGTTTTGTTTCAGATAATTTCATAAATTTGTTAGTCATTGTTAGGAGAAGTTTTTTCAATAAAGTCAATTTTTCAATAGTAAGCTTAATCTTAGAAGGCCCGAAGGGGTCAACTGACCCTTTTTGCTTTGATTTTTCTAAATTAACAAAGCATACTTGACATAGCAGGTTGAATTAGTTTGACTTTTATTTATTTTGGTTGTTAGACACCCCAAATAAGTAACAAAAAATTTGATAAAAAATTCGTGCATCTTTTTCCAGTTATACGTTAAAGCAAAAATGGGTCAATTAACCCCACAGCCACTTGTTTGCATAAAGCTTCTAAAACACATAGCAAGTCTACTCCAATTTGACGCGATCTTTGCAGATTGGTGTTGAACACTTGCCACAAACATAGTGAGAGCAATTTCCAGACTAATGACCAACAAATATAGTAACCATAAACGTTTTGGAAAGTCCATACCGTCAGAGTTTTTTGAGCTGGTTTTCAAACCACGTTGCAAAAAGTTCTTTCAATACGATATCACAAAGCTATTCTAAATTATTTTGCACTAAAGACTGCTATTTCTTGCTCACTGCTACACGGCATTATTTAAACAAAAACTTGACAATCTGTCCGTAATGAGCTTCTGGTACCGTTTCCACCAGCCAATTGTGTAGCAGGCATTGCTTACTTTATGGTAAAAGCAATGTAAACAAAAGGAAACACCGGTTGTTCTAATAAGCATAGTAGGTTAAGGTTTTATCTAATGCTAGGCTATGCCTACCAAGTCAACTATGCCTACTATACTTGCTTACCATGTCTACGAAGCCTGCCTCGTCTACCATACCTACCAAGCCTTCTATGCTTACCATGCCTACTATAGTTACTATGATTATCGTGCATGCTCGGCGCCACGGGCGAGCATTTTGGGGTCGTGCCCGCCAAATCACTGCTTGTGCTCCCCAGCAAGAAATGTGCCCCTCCCCAAGCGCAAATTGTGCTCCCCCAAAAAGTTACAGGCCCAATGCCACGGGTGGGGATTTCTGGGCTGTTCCCCTCTAATCACTGCTTGTGCTCCCCAAAAGTGAGTAAACTTTTTTCTAGGGCAAAAAAAAGCAGGTCAAACCAAGTAAACGCCATGCAGCAGTATGATATTTTTGCAACAAAGATCTTTTTTGTCGTGTTTTTTTGTTTTTTGTTCTTTAATCCCGAATTTGAGGGCAAGAACCGAGTTTCACATCAAAAGACCCGTTGTGCCACCCAGGCGAAAGAGCCCCCCCCTGGCGAGGACTGTGCCCTGAATAAAAGTAACTGACCCGGAGCCACGGGAAGGATTTGCGATGAAGACCTTTGTTTTTTTTTTGCTCTTTAACTCTGACTTTGAGGACAAAATTACTTTGTGCCCCTTCAAAAACTATTAATGCCCCCCAAGCACCCGACACTGGCGCAGGGCCTACTATTATGCCAACTAAGCCTACTCAGCCTAATAGGTTTAGTGTGTCTATTATGCCCACCGTGCCTGATATGTCTACAAATCTTGCCTGTTTTGCCTATATTGCAAACAAGAAACAACCCTTGAATTACAGCGTTCTTGCGGGACTTGCGTCACCCTAGACATGCAAAAAAGTGGTAATTGAATAATGTTTGAATTCGTTTGTTGCCAACTGATTTCAGAAAAAGCATAAACTTGGATTATTTGATCAACAAAGCTGCCAGGAAAAGCAATATTACGTGCTACGGGTCAATTCTGCCGTAAATTCTTGAAAAGCAGTAACTGCAAATTTTCGGTTTTTCGTTTTTTGTATAACTTGGCCTTTTTTTACTTTCTGCATCCGTTGGTCGCATTTAAGCTTTGCAAAAATGTTTATTTACGGAGTTATTTTGTATACAAATGACGTCATTTCTTCGTAAACAGCAGCTGTCTTAGTTTGAATCGCAGTAATGGTCGTTACTGTTTTTGAAAAATGCATTTTGAGCGTGTGTAATCCTAAGTTCTCATTTTGAAACACGGTAACTGCCGTAGCTGCTATTCTTAATTTATTTGTTTTTATTATTTTTAGCGAAAAATATTTGAAAAGCAGTGAAGCTACTTACTGCTTTTTATACCTTCGATTATGTTTCATTCGCAGACAAAAAAAATTCAGAAAAGCAGTAACTGCGTATTCTATTTGTGATCTAATACTGACAAAACAATGTAATGGTCAAGTTTACTGCTATTTGCTCGCTTATCGCATGCAAAAACAATGTTTTTAAACATTCTCTCCCGAAAATGCACAGCATTGATAATTTTTTTATATTAGGCTTAAAGGTGAGTTGGCAGATAGATTTCAAAAAATCTTTCCCCAATCAAAACATTGGCTATATATTTGTTTCTGCTTTTAGTAATATAATTACTTAATTGGACTTTATTCTACGTAATATAATTACTAAATAGGATTAATACTAAGCTTCAACATGTCGAGGAGCAAAATCTTGATAAAAGCGCTCAACATTTCCAAATAGTAGCAGTAAAGGGCTGCTCCAATTTTTCAAGTCATTGAAAAGTAGCAACGTTACCGGCGTGGAGCCAGAAATTAGCAGTGGGAGGGCTAGAAAGTTTTTTTTCTTCAAAAATAAGATAATTTTAGGGCATATTATGATAAAAATGAACGCTTTTGAAACCTGGCATTATGAAAAAATTTGAAAATTAGCACTGCAAAAGCAAAATTAGACTTGTTGCATAAATGGGCTATGTAGGAGATGGCTAATGGTAAAATTTCAGCTGTCTCATTTACTAGCTGGTAAATCATAAAAGCTCTTAATTAAAAAAAAAAACTCTCAAGGAGTAATCTGCTTCGTCTACATTTTATGAAGTTAATTTGGGGGGTAATGGAGCGAGATTCGAGAAAAGTGATGGGTATTCAACTAATTTTGAATAGCCCCCTCCCCTTTTTTTCTGAGCTTTATATTTCATATGAAACCTATGTTCAGCATTTTTTCTACCAGCGATCAAATTTTTTATTATTTTAAAAAGTTTTTACAGATTTGTGAGTAATATTTTTGACAAATTAGCCCCCCTATATCTTTCAAAAGACGCCTTAGATCATCTTTTAGTCCATTCCAGGTCAAAGCACTGTTTTAGACAAGCTAAAATTTTGGTATTTTCCTTATTCTGCATTTTGGTCAACATTCCAAAAGGGGGGCTGCCCCCCCCCTCTTTCCCGGTTACGCTATTGGTTACCACTACTCCGTATATTTGTCCCCAAAAGTAGCACCACCTATGTCTGACTCTGAACACAACCAATACCAATTCGAGTTTTTAATGGGCCCAAAATCGAAAGAAAATCCAGTAAGAGCTACGCAAAATATTGATAATGTTCTATTTGAAAAGAACAGTAGTCCTAGATTACAAATTATGGTGAGAAAAAACGAGTCTCAAAAAATTGCCAAGGTTAAAATTATACATTTTTCGCTGCTACCCAAAAAATTTTAACAAAATAATAATTAGCCGGATATTATCAATGACGTATTTATGCAAAATGCAGGTCGAGTCAAATTCATAAATAGGTAAACCACTACTATTTTAAAATTTTCTCACTTTTGCCATTCCTGTAATTAAATTGCTTGATTTAAAGAAAGTTAAATCAAAAATCAACGTATTCGGCTAGTTTTGTGCACTTAATGCTTCTCTAAAATTTATGTTGCATCAAGTAATACTATAATTTTGCCAGTCAACTGCAGTTACTGCGTTTCAAAAATTTTTTTCTGAAATTCTTGTTGTCGAATAAACAGTAAAAAGCAGTAACTACACAAAAAAGTGTATTTACTTCTAAAAAAGTCCAAAACTGGCCAACTTAATATAACCCTAAAGAACTGAGATTAAGCATGCATGGTGAGAGTGTAGCTCTAACATTTACCAGAAAAAGTTTCAATGCTCTATGACAAGTTTGGTGAGTACGGGAAAGTCACAAACCTTTAAACCTGTTTTTTTCGAAAACGTGATTTCGCAGTTACTGCTTTTCAAAAATTTACGGCAGAATTGATCCCTTTGGGCTTTCTTAAAGAAAAAATATCGGGGCTTTCTAGAGTTAAATGAAGTGATTTTTTCAAGAATTCTGGACGGAAAGCGTCAGTTTCATATTCTGAATTTGATAGGTGAATAAAAAGTCAATTTTGTTCCGTTTTGTAAATTTCTTTTTATAGGGTCATAAAGTAAGGTTTTTATAAGTATTACTCAGTTATCAATTTATCACCCATAAATGGCAACGTCAGGCACAAGGCTAGAAATCTGCAATGGGAGTTGGTTGTTAGAGGGATCGGGCGGCGGAGCCCACAGCATTTGGAGATTTTGCAATTTTTTTGCAGAAATAACAATTTTTTGGTCTATTTTGATAAAATTACTGTTTTTGAAATGTGGCATGCATTATAGCACCGCCAGGAAAAAGTGATTAAACTGGCGGCGTAAACAGGCTATGTGGGCAATGGCTACCTAAACCCTATTTGTACTGGGGGAGGGCTACCGTTCTTATTCATCTTAATATAGATCCTAAACTAAAAAAAAGCTTTGCTTTGATGCACCCTGACTTTGAATCAAATTTAATTACACACATTTTCGGAAAGTTTAGGGTCAGGCTGAAAACCCAAAGTGACGTCATTTTTGTCATTGTCAGAGGCACCTAAAGAGTTTCATAGAGTTTTGAGCACAATGCATGCTTATCCACGCGCTTATTCTATTTGTACTGCGTATTCATTATCGATGCTAATCTTTAGCTGGAACAAAACGTTTTAATTACTGATAAATGCATTGCATCATCATTACGTCATTGGTGACGTTATAATTCAAAACTATTACTTTTTCTGTTGTTTCTCGAAATAGACCGCGTTTGAATAAAAAAAGCTATTTGTTGTCATCAGCAGGGCCTGAGAAAGAAAATTTTTCTGGGGGTACGATGGTCGATACCGGGCCCCCAAATCTTATTGGGCTCCCCAAGCCTTATTGGGGCCCATGCCGTTAAATCATTTTTGGCCGCTGGGTGTAGATCTTCATTTAAAAGTGGGGGGATAACGACATTCGCAAACAGTTAGCACCTATAAAAAACTCAACTAGACATAAAATTGGTTTAAATTCAGCTAGGGGTTTGGTGGAGCACTGCAGGCTCCCCCAGCGGGGTCTGGGGCAGAGCACCGGAAGCTTTAGCACTTTTTATGTTTTTCGAGGGTAAAATACAGCACTTGGTCGACATCCCAGCACCAAACTTGCTTAAATTGACAAGCAAAAAACCTGATATACATGAAAGAAAGTATGTGAAGTGATGGATGATGACATTAACACAATATTATAAAATATAATGACTTTAATACAGCAAACCCAAATATTTTACTGATAAAAGTTTTCAGAAGTCATCTGCAATCATAGACTTCACAAACCCAAATACCTATTAAACTCATACAGATGGAGTGAGTGACTTAATGATAGTAGTATAGTATGTCAACTTTGACTCCGTCTCTGAGGTTGAAATGCATTTGGATCTCTGGAAATGTGGGCCCTCGTACATTGTTATAGTGTAGAATTAGGGCTCTCAAGTCAGAGAAATATAACAAAGCTTTAATTTTGATGCAAGTCTATGGCTTTTGATACATTTTCCTCTTTTTTTAATAAAATCGGCCACTATTGGATGCCCTAAAAGCTGTGTAGCAAAAATAGCGACCAATTACCGATAGTGAATAGGCTGATATTTTTGCTGTAAGCAAGTTTGATTACGGTGTTATGGTACGATACCAAAACTTAATGCGGAAACCTGAACTCTTCCGGGCCCCTTGAACCCGAGCCCCCCTAGGCCCGGGCCCAGGTACGATGTACCCCCTGAACTCCCCTCTCGCAGACCCTGGTCATCAGCTGTTGAATGATATAATGAAAATAATACTGCAGTATTCTAAAATTTTGTGAATTATATTATATCTCAGTTACAAAAAATTACAAATAATAATCAACACAATATATTAAAGATGACTTCATCATGCATGTGACGTCATCATCTGCGGGGACTTTATCAGAGACGTCATTGAAATAACAAAAGTCCAAACTGAAAATAATATTAAGCAACATTTACAACATAACACAGAACACGTCAAAAACGTTTTTGACGTGATCTGTGTTACGTTGTGATAATCGCCCTGTCCTACGCTGTCGAGCACTTTTTCAAATCGGTTGAATTCAAACTCCACTCATCTTTAGCAACATTTAGACAAATTTGCGTGCTGTTATAAGGATTTACTAGTTTTTAAGACGTCATCATCGCTTTTGTGACGTCACAACCTTAAAATATTTATTTAAAAAAATTTAAGAAAAAATAGCTTCAACAAATAAAAAGTCTTAAAATTATTTCTATCACGTACCAATTGGTTTTTAGATAAGGGGGCAAATTTGCATCTCTCTCGGGTGTAAAAATAGCCCGATAAATATAGGTATCATCTCTCTCGGGTGTAAAAATAGCCCGTTAATTGAAAAATTCCGATGCTTTTATTGCAAGCTGGTAAATCATTAAACCCTAATATTCAAAAAACTCAAAAGTATTGACCTAATTCGAGAGCATTTCAACGAGAAAAAAAATTGGGACGAGGGCTTAAGAGATACTGCTCGAAATCTGCCTTGTTGAAGAAATGAGAACTACTTGAGGTAATAAAGAGGTACTGCAACTCTTTTTCCACAATTCCGATTATTCGTAAAATGCAATTTAATCCATTGACTCAGTACCTTTTGCAACCCTGCATTTTGCAATTTTGTGACATGGCAAAAGTCGTAATGTAGATCAGCATCGGTAGCTTACATCTAAGGGTAACCTAGTTCTACAGGTACCAGTAGTAGTAGCCAAGAATACATATTACGTTTGGCTACTTACTGCTGGTAGTAGGTAAGTTATCGTCGTTCCTGTGCTACAGTTGCGTATCTCGATTTTTACTGTTTTGAGATATGGTCGTTTTTATGTTTTGGCGATTTTAAAAAATTTGTCTAAAATTTGTTTGTAATATGTTACATTAATTTTTATATCGGCAATAGAGTTGTTTAACAGTGCGTTTGTAGGATTCTAAAGAAACAGTGGTTTAATTGGCAATTAGGGGATTTTTTGTTGAGATACGTGACTAAAGCACAGGAAATTCTTTAATAAAATCGACACGTGAATTTGCGTTGATTGCAATTACTTTACTTGTTCTTTAAATTTCGTTATGCAAACAAAAACTAAAATAAAGCTTATGAAACAGGCTTTCAACTCATACAAATAACTCAAAATGTGCAAAAATCGAGATACGCGACTAATAAGAGCGACGTTATGGGTATTACAACAGATTGTGCCAGCAGTATTACTGTATACTATCTTACGCTAGTTTACTACCCTGAAAATAACTACCCTGAAGCATTTAGCAATTTAAATGTAGGAAATATTTTATTCTTTATCATTTGACTTGATGCTACAGTACTAAAACTGTACTGTTTGCTGGGACTTTAATAAAGTGCAAAAAAGTTATGGAAATTAAATTTAAGCCTCGGTTGCTTGTTAAATTAATTGCTCGCTTTGCTACAGTATCGCACCTGGTCAACAGTAATGTAACACTTCTAAAAAAAAACTTCCGCATGCGCCACCACCCGATGATCAAAGAGTCTATGATTTTGCGCAAGAAAGAGCATCGAATCCCAATCTTTCTTTTGTAGTACATAAACATCCACGACAATCTCCCTTCAAACCAGATCAATTGAATGAATACCAAGCTGTCGATGAGATGCCAAGCAGTTCCGCTGCTGATTTTGCACAACATTGTGCAGTGATAAACAAACACAAAAACAAGGTAAACGACCATGTATACGATGAGCTAAACAGAAAAGTATAAATTTTGGGTTTTATATCTTTTTTGCTCTTTTTTATGAAAATCACCTCGAATGCACAAACACGATGAACCACAAAATTATCAATCACTTTGTGATACAGCAGTCTGCAACGAACCACTTTATTCAGAATATGTTTTGCGTAAAGGAATTTGAACATCTTTTGCGTAAAGGAGCGTTTTGCAAATATGTTTTACGTAAAATAGCGCTTCGTTCGAAAATTTTTTGTCATCATGATAATGGTACGAATTGCCTCTCTGACAAGAGAGTGGTTCTCTGATAATCGTACGAATTGCCTCTCTGACAAGAGAGTGGTTACTTGACTCTATGACCGTAAGGTTGTTTGCAACTTCCCTGACGCCTTTTTGAGCAAATACCAATGTATTTATTTATTTACAAATCAACACTTTGGTGCAGCTGGATTAATACCCTGGCACACTGACGAGTGAAGCAATGCACATCAAAATTTTAGGTCAAAAAGAAAAACAAAAGCAAATTCAAGAACAAAATGAGAATTACAGATATGTTAGAACAACAGTTTAGAACAAACAATATGCAGATCAAATTTGTTAAGATATGTTTTAAAAGTAACAAAGCTGGTGGATACCACAAGTGATTCCGGCAAAGATTTCTAAACTGAGACAATGCGATGACTAAAAAATTGTCTGGAAGATTCATGCTTAGGCTGATATCAAAATTTTAAACAAAGTTTATGACGAAGCAAGCAATAATGGGTATCAACAAATTCAAAAAATTTAGTAATAGGTATCAGAGGTAGAGTCGAGGACACAAGGCTTGAGGCCAAGGCCAAGGACACAAAAAAATCCGTGGCCAAGGACAGCCTTTTCGAGGACAGACACTCTCGAGACCAAGGACAGGAATGCTCGAGGCCAAGGCCAAGGACCAAGGACAGAGTCGCAAGTGTTCTCCAAAAAAAAAGGTCTCCAAAAAAGTTTTTCAGGCGATCTCCAATTCATAGGCGTAACAAGAATTTTTGATTGGTGGAAGTCTAAATCACAAATCACATGCAATGACGTCATCAAAATTTTTCCAAAGAGGAAGTTTTTGTGGGACAATGATATCGTAGGATATAAGATCTGAAATCGTTGGCTGCTGGCAGATATCCAGGATTTTGCAAAGGGAGAGGGCTTAAACTAATAGTTGAAAAATGCAAATATCTATCTTTGGAAACGTGTTGAGTAAGCTAGTGTAACTCAAAGGTATCAGAGACGGGGGTCTGAGGGCGGGGCCCCCAGCCCCCGGAGGCTTTGGGGGTCTGGGGGCGAAGCCCCCAGCCAATGAGCGATTTTTTGCAATTTTTTGGTGAAAAAAGCTACTTAATGTCATTGAATCACATTTCGCAAGTGTTCAAAGCCATTTGAAAGCACTAGATTTTTGATATTTGAAAGCCAATTGAAAAAATTAAATTGTTTAATGCTCCTTTTACTTGCAATTTAAGTCCAAAACACGTTTTACATCTTGCTTTTTGTAGTTAAACTTTAATTGTAAGTGATTTGGTCCAGGTAGGGGAAAGTAAGATGCACTGTCTCTTGCAACATTTTAGCAGTAAATAATAATCCACTCGAAGATAGAAATTTTTGTTTTGTCATGAAAATAACCAGTTATAGGAGTACATGTTCGGCCAGGGGGCCCAGACCCACTCAACTAATGTTCAATAGTTTGTTCAATCAGTATTTTTCATGGCTAATTTTTTTTAAAGTATTTTGTGCGTAAAAACTGGCGAGGTTGGAGGGGAAATACCGAAATGTGTTTGAAAAATGATACAATAGATGGTAACGTCTACTAACCATGTTATTGCCGGGCCGAATTTACATCGCGCTGGGCACCTGGCAATTTGGAGATTTTCGCAACATCTTTCTGCCAAATATAGCTGAAGACCAAAAAAAGTCTTACGATTTCAGCGCGGGGCCCTAGCTGGTACTGCGCCATATTATGGTAAATCCGGCCCTGATTAATACATTACGTTCACAAAAAGGCCAGATGTGAGCCTGAGATAGCAACTTTTAGGACAAAAACTCTCCATTTCTTTGGGGTTATGCGTTTAAATTGGAAGGCAACAATTGAATCGAGAAAGGCCCGGGGCTCCTGGTCTTCAATATTGCTGTTCATTACGGTTGTAAGCAAAAAATGCTAAAAAGAACCTTAAGAAACAATAAGCGTTTTTGCTGAAATTTCAATTTGGGGGCGGGCCCCCTGGCCCCCCCTCCTTGGCTACGCCTATGCTCCAAGTGAGGAAGACAAAAAAGATGTTCGCAAATTTTCCGCGAGGTTTCTGGCGTTTTCCAACGAAATTCAACTGTTTAAAAAACAGTGCTGTCTTCAAGCCGAGGACAGGGCAATATTCGAGGACTTGAGGATTCGAGGCCAAGGCTAAGACCAACTACTTGACCTTCGAGGCCAAGGCCAAGGACTTCAAAATGTGTTCTTGAGGACGTCCTCGAGGCCAAGGACGTCCTCGAGGACTCCACCTCTGATAGATATATCTGCAAGTTAATAACAAATTTTATGAACAAGAATCAAATCAAATTCCAAAAGACGATATTCCAAAGACTTAAGGTTCAACTGGATTAGTTAATCCCTGTAAGAAGTAAAAGAAATATTACACAGCGTGCATACTCTACTACTAAAATTATTTTGAATGGATTCAACAGCAATAATATTTTTGTGAAGATAAGGTGACCAAACTGGGGTGTTTTATTCCAACTTTGATCTAACATATGTCACGAATGCTTCACGGAGCGTCCAAATACTTCTGCTGGAAAAACATTTAAGATACGATATGAGCATATTAATGCAACACCTCTAATTTAAGCAATATGAAAAAACCACTTCAAATCGTTTGATATAGAGACACCTAAATCTTTAACACTTGTACATGTAAAAATCACATTGTTTGAAATAAAATACTTGTTATTTTGAATACTGCATTTGCGCTTAATAGAGAGATGCACACATTTTGAAGAAGCTAGTGACAATTGTTGATTTTTCAAAAAAGATTCAACAGTGCACAAATTGTTTTGCAAATCGATCGGATTCGTACTAAAAAGTTTCGAACCATCAGCATAAATTACAGTGTCACCATGAATATCAGACCATTTGAATTCAACAACAATATCATTAATAAAAATATTTAATAATAGTGGAACTATAACACTGCCTTGTGGCATACCACTAGTAACATGAAGGGCGTTAGAATACACGTTATTGATGCACACAATTTGGGTTCTGTTGTTTAAAAACTTCTTGATCCAATCGACTACATTAGCACTAAACCTATACACTTTCAAAACCGAGATCAATTAAATATGAGACACCGTGTCAAACGCTTTAGCAATATCAGTGTACACCACATCAAGATTCATACCATTATCGTAGAAGCACTGCCACTTGTGTAAAACACATAGTAACAGAGCTAGAGTAGATTTACCAGCAATATAGCCAATTTGATTACTAGACAAAAGATTATGATGATGAAGATGAACAAGCATTTTTTCAGTTAAAATCGACTCAAAGACAATTAAAATTGATTTCTACTTCGTGCTGTTATTTCAGTTAAAATTGATTTCTACTTCGTGCAGTTACCCAGCATAAAAGAAATTTCTCCTCTATTGTCAAAATCCCAATTCATACGTTCATTTGTGTGTATGAACCAGGCAATCTGCATCTGTCTAACCGCAACAGGCAAAGCAATTTTCGTTGGAGTTGTGTTTGCTAGACGTGCATCATCCAAGGCCACCACGAATCGCCGTAACTGGAAATAATTAAGCATCAAAAATATTTTTCAAGAGTATAACAAAGCATGTCCTTTAACCAGATCTGTTTTCAAGAGTATAACAACGAATCAAACTGGAATAGTCATTAACCCGACGTTTCAACAACTGAGCTACGCCGCTGTAAAGTTTTGGTGTGTTTTGATAGTTTGTTTAACTGAAATCTGTAAACTATTTATTCAATAATGTTGGTATTAACTTACTGGTCGTGTAGCTGCAAGGAGTAGAGCTCTGACTCCCAAGACTGCTTTTGTCTGTGATTCTGCTGTGCTATATGCGCATGATCAACAATAAATGTGTCCTGTATTGATTTAGTTTTTTGTATTTGCCGGTCCTCTTATGTGCTGACATTGCGATTTCATCATTGCTGCTACCCCCCCCCAAAAAAAAAAAAAATTATAATAAATAAACATTCGATTTGAAGTAATCTTTTTGTTGCAAATTTTTGCTGACTCTTTAGCAGTAACGCGTTCTCTTGGATTTATGGGTAAGGGGTCGTGTAAATGGCAACATTAATCTCATGATGTGGGTTTAATTCGCACCCCGGTTACGTTTGTTGTTGCGTCCTTTGGATGTAGCACTTCACGAAACTGGCGGTAATTATTTCTTTTTAGAGACAAAGATCATTAACCAAGTACTGATAGCTATTTGGGTGATTAAGATTTAAAATGAGCTTAAAATTTCATCAACTCCCAAGCAAGTGCAAATTTATCCAAAAAATTACAGGAAAATCAATTCATAAACAATCATTTCTAAATTATCAGAGAATTAGACCCCTAAACACATCAAAAACAATTACTAGTCAATTATCTACAGGTCTACTCGTATTTCATCAACTTGAGTTGTTGAAAAAATCAGTCTATAGAGAACTCGGTCATTTTGTGGGTGGGATTCAATTCGCGCAACCCCACGTGAACTCCAAAATATTTTCTTACTAGTTATTTCCCCAACGTCTACTGATCCCAACGAAAGTATCCCATTAACTTATGCCGTTAAAAATCGATTTGGGGGAAATCCAATAGGGATAGGACCCTTAGATAAGTTTACCTAAACATTTTTGATTCCAACTCTTGCAACACTACAAAGTTTCGAATTTGCTCTAGCCATTCAAACAGACAATTTTTGGGGTAGTTTTGGGAGTTACCATTGGGATTGCACTTTTGAAACTTCCAAATTATGTATAGTGTGCCAAACTTTTTAGGAAGTAGAAGAGCATACAAGGATTAGGACGTACAAGTTTTATTGGACATGGAATTTTGGTTCAGTTTAGTTAAAACTTTTTAGGACTTTAAATTCAATTTCTTTGATTGGAACCGTATTTTATTGCGGATTTTTGGTTGACGGACCAATGGAGAGGTGGAGCCCCCTTAACCAATGGCAAAGCTCACTACTGACCTAAACAATGTCTTACGTATAAATTAAGTAAATTGCACTTTTAAATCAAATCAAAGTAAAACAAAATAAAAAAGAACAAGGAAAAAAGCAGGAAGAATATTAAGTTATAACGTCATTACAAGATATTTTTAAATACAATTATTTTTAGCTATATCTTTTTACGGGAGATACTCGCAGCACTTCCAACAGCGCATAGAAGTAAACACTTTAGCTCTTAATTGCTATCAGACTTCGAAACCTTACTTTTGAATCAACCGCAAGTGCAATGCTGCTGCACGTAATTTTAATTTCAAATCTTCCGCAAAAGTCATTTTACGCAGCACTCTTTTGTGCCGGTCCAAAATATCGTTTGGATTGTGACAGAGCGTTGTTTTCTGACTATCATAATTATATCTCTTCATTTGAATATTTATTGATTTTGATTAACAAATCAATATGATGATAAAACATTGTGCAATGAGCAACGTCGCAACATTCTGCATGCAGGTGTGGAAAAATGTAAAACAAACTGCTGATGAGCCCATCTTTCTTAAATCTGCAGCCTCAGAAATAGGCGTGAAACAATATATGGTTAAATTTAACAGTGTAATATTTCAAAAGAAGAAAAGTCTACTTTTGCATTGCAGATATGATTTGTCATGTTTGTGTTTTTATTGTTGATTGTGCATTATAAAACCACTTTACCAAGTTAACTAATCTCGTAATGTTTCTTCCAGACACGTTGCCTGGCTCCTTCACTTGAAGAAATGATATCATCATTATCAAATGGACGGTGTCGCGATCGTTGATACTTGGCTAGAGTACAACCTTTAATCCCTAGAATTGCCCACGTCGGCTGAAACTAGAGAACGACTGAGATGTTAATTGACGAATCGAAAATGGCAGTTGACAGTTCCTTTAGCTTCTTGTATCTCAGAAGCAGCCCACCAATCTTAAATTAAAACTTCTATTTAAGATTGAAACACAACCCAACTAACTGAGCAAAATCGCTCCACTCTCACCTTTTACTAACGGCTATACGAGCCAACCCCAGATACACAAACTCGGCTTAACTGTCTACGAAACTAAAACCTAAAAATCATCCACTTTTAGAATATAAGAATAATGAATCAAAACGACCCGCGTATTTATAATACGGCAAAAGCTATCGAATACTCCAAAACAATCCATGATACGTCACAATAGAGAAAATATACGCAATTACGAAAACACAACGTAGCATAATTGTGATGTCACAAACTTCAAGTCTATATATAGCAATTAATACAAGTAAACAACTAATTATTCCAATGACTAATAGAAGACAGTGGAAAATACTAGAAAGGAGTTATCCAGAATATCCCGAATATTCTAAATCAAAAAAAAAAGCGGCAAAGCAGTAAATCAGTCATGTACGCAGTAAAATACAGCAAATAATCATATATCAGGCATTCAAAATCATTATTCGTGACAGACGGAAATTCATAGATGACCGTTTTTTTGATCGGGCGTGTTCGACAGCATTGGGCAGTTTAGAACGATAACTTTGGCAATGACATAAACCAAGCAAAAATTGATAAACCACAATGCTAGTAAAATGGCGGGTATCATTAAGCCACGATCGAACTTGTCCTCTCAGCCATTTTAAACCGGATACCATCGTCATCTTCTACGTCATGCGCCTATTGACAATTGTTTTTTTTAATTTATGCTCTGCACACTGATCTTTTTCATTTTTTAGCAAAAGTAACAAAGGAAGCACTGGTTAGATTGCGTCATTGGTGTGACAAAACAATTCTATGATTAATCAAAGGATAACCTCGTGATCGAACTCTAACACCTTTTTACGATCCTTGGTAAAAATAAGATTGGCTACAGAAAATAGGTTCGACAGAAATCATAGTTTAATTTTGCAACATTTTGATAACATTGCTGCCTTTTGGGACAATGGTCTGTTTTTCATGTTTTTGTTTCATCTCTTCAAATTCTTTACAGCTGCAAATTCAACTAAAATGTAACCTGCGGAAATTACATTGTTTATCATTCCAATTGGTGCAAATTATTTCAAAGTACAGTATTTGCATCGCTGATGCTTTTTTAGGTCAAGAAGATAAGCTTTAACGATTTAAAAAAAATCATTTCATGGAATCAAATAGTACTTTTTTTGAGTTTGTTTGTTATCTGGAGACAGCTATAACTGTTATCACGTTGCTTTTTCTGTCCTTTGAACCAGTGGTCCGACCAAAGCAGGTCTAAAAACCGTGGTGCTATTAAAATTGTGCAAAAACCAAATCTACAGCATAATCATTTTTCTGAACCTAGGAACCGATTCGTTTGAGATAGAAGTACAGAATATTCAAGCAATTTTTAACTACCGGTTCTCTAAAAGTTTAGTTACCGGTTTGCCCGAACGAGTGCGAACCGACTTAATATCGCATTGGAAAAGGGCTAAGCCTTCCCCATTTTAACCGTGTCACTTAAAAAAACTTCACCCAATTTAATAGTTTTATTTCAACTTGTTTTAGACCTTACCGATAAGTTCAAGGGGCTGAAAAAGTATACCAGCGTAATTCTTTTAAAGGCTTCAAATCATACAGCAATTGTACTGTAGTTCTCCCAAATACTGTAGTTTTAAAATCATGTGGCTTCTGCATAGCCTTATTTTTTTTCAAAAATTACAAAATTGCCCGTAGCAGATGAGGAATTTGTTTGTAACCCCAGCGCGACTATTTATTTTATTCATTTATTTATTTTATTTTTTTTTTGAAAAAAAAAATTTTTTTTCCTCCTCTTAGAAAAATTCTGGTTGTGCACCTGCTTTAATGAGAACCCGTTTTTAGTAATTCCTCAGTACACCATATACTGTAATATGCTATAGCTGCTCATCACTGACTTACTTTAAGTTGAATGATATACAGCTGAATTCAGCTGAAGCAAGTTAATGAAGTGCAATATGTATTAGGCAGCCGCCTTATAAATTTACTTTCGTAAAAATTTGCCAATATTAAGGGGAAGCACAGTGACATCAAAATTTTGGCAGTCTAAACTTTTTCTTTTTTTTTGATTTTGCATGTTTTTGAACTAAAAGTCGAACCTGTGATCACGTTTGATCATTTTTTCTGTTTTTAAAGTTGTTGTTTAGTACATAGCCAACAACTGAGCAAGAGAACTTCTTCAATCAAAGTTTATAGCATTGTAGGCTTGCTGCCACAAGCATGAATAATAGCCGATTATTGCATATTTTTCTAATTTTACGATTCATTCAATATCCGTCTCTAATTTTATTTCAAAAATGCTCATCATTGTTAATGATCAAATGCCAGTCTTTGATTGTTAAAAAAGCATTATATTGATAAACTGTCATAATTTCTGCTTCATCTTTTTAACGACCAAAGTTTTGGTCTTCTAATGTACTCAAGTTTTCAATCTAAAGTCATACAATAAAAATTTTTTTTCTTCTTCATTTTTCAATAATGCTACGGTGTTTGTTTGATGACCAAAATTTCATTTTTTGTTGAATTTTTTTCCAATGTTCGAAAAATCATGTAATATGCCAAAAATCTTTTTACGTGCTTTTTACATGTATAATCTC
The DNA here is from genome assembly GCA_963965965.1 of Trididemnum nubilum. Classification (NCBI taxonomy): domain Eukaryota; kingdom Metazoa; phylum Chordata; class Ascidiacea; order Aplousobranchia; family Didemnidae; genus Trididemnum; species Trididemnum nubilum. The sequence goes on along the minus strand of OZ014489.1, from coordinate 23,793,242 downwards.
TAAAAAGTATGTGACCACAGTTCTAACTTTGGGGAGTTTTACAAAAGAATGGCGTTGATGGTCAATTGTTACATGCCGTTAAGTCATTCTATTGGGCCGACAGGAAATCTGTGATTGGGTAAATGGCAAGCAAATAAAGGTTTCCATGTAGGCATTGAACTCCAGCAAGAGTGCGTTTTGTTTTATTTCTTCTTCATTGTTTACATGAATTGGATCAACAAATGCAGCCAAAATAATAAGTGTGCCGCGATTGGAAATTGCAAAATCAGTTGCCTATTTTTGCTTGTGATTGGATTCTGCTTCCACAGAATCTGACCTCCATCGTGCATTGAATAGCTTTGCAGCTGATTGTGACACTGCCGGAATAAAAACATGCACGATGAAAACCAAGGCCGTCGCCAGAGCAAACAAAATGAGAGGCACCAGCCGAAAGTGGGGGGATCTCTGAAATAGACTGAACGTTTGCTCATAAAAACTAATATTTTACGGATGCAAATTAAGTACTACTCTAAAAATTGTGAATTAATATCTTAAAAAAAGAGATCAATAAGCCCGGCAGCGTTTATTAGCTCGTTTCGTTTTCGGCCCATGCAATCGCTTCAAAAGTCTGTCTGCAGCAGTGAATGAGACCAAAAGTGCAACCAGGATTTTGCTTAGAGGGAAGCGGCTTAGACCAAAACTAAATTTTTCTTGCACAAAAATTGTTTAATTTAGGCCCGGTGCTGAACAAACAGATGCAACTCATTCGTATCACAGAGAGGGCCTGGGGGCAGAACCCCCAGCCTCTGAGTTATTTTTATTATTTTCGACAAAAATAACAATTTTAACGTCATTTCAGTCACATTTCGCACCTATTTGAAGCCATGTGAATGACTACAGCAAATTTCTAAAATTCAGAAGTCATTGAAAGACCTGCATTCCCAAGCCCCTTCCGTCACCCTTATACTTCAGGTCGAGTCCAAAACATATTTAACCGTTTGAATTTTTGGGTTAAATCTTCTAAATGATATCTGAAGCCCCCCGCTAGCCCATTTATCAGGCCCGGCGCCAGAATAGCGGGACTGGGGGGGGAGGGGGAGGAGAGGGGGGCAGAAAAAATCTTTTGGGGGCACAAGCAGTATTTTTGGGGGGCACGGCTCTGAAATACCACCCGTAGTGCTGGGCCTGCCATTCCCCCTAATTGCGCCACTGACTGCAACCAAAAAAGATCTTGATAAATTATCAGGTTTGTCAAAAATCAGCTCCATATTTTAATACAATTAAATTACTATTGCATTAAAATATTTAAATACAATTAAATTATCGAGCCCTCCCATTGGCCTGAAAAGTGCGCAAAATAGCCTGTTTGTAGCACTTTTGAGGCCGATTTTTGCACGAAAAGCGAAAATAGTCCCCTACCCCATAACGATTTTGGCGATGAGAATTGGTGAAGTACCTGATGAGAGGTTGAGCACAAAAACTGGGATGAAGCCTGGATAAAGACCCCTTTTTTATGAGATCACCTGGATTTGGACAGAAAAACCGTCTCAATTTCAGTGAAGACCTTTTTTTGGGAGATCACCTAATTTTGGCAGAAAAGGGAAACAATTTGAGTGAAGAGCAATCAAAATCTGGGTCAAAATCGTTCAAAGTTTTTCCCAGCCTCCAAAACATCGCCCCCCAATGCAAATTCCTGGCTACGCGTCTGAAAACGCTTATGATTGACCGTTATATTTCTATTAGATAAACTATTATGTCAACCAAGACTAAAATAATAAAATTATCAAAAATATTAATTGAATCATGTTGATGCTTAATGAAGTTTTCACGGAATTTTGCTCAAGCAACGTATCAAGTCTCTGAATCAAGCTTAAAATTTTGTCACATTTAATTCATACTTGGCTCAAAATGCCCGACCCTACATACAGCTCTTATCTCCTTTAGGCAGTGATGCTATCCAAATGTTTCAGAAACAGGTTCTCTCAGAGCGGTTGAAACATTTGCCGGTTATCTATTAGAGTTCGAGATCTTTTCTGTAAAGCGGGCGGCTGACTAGTCAAAAAATGATCTTGATGAAAAAAGAATTGGCTATCTTGGAAGTGTTGGTAACAACTTTGTAATTTTGAATTGTAAAGACACTGGTAAAAACAAAAGTCCTTTAGAATAGAAATATAGCGAACGGTACAATCTACAACACGTGCAGACGCGTAACTAAGATTTTGCTTAAAGAAAAAGCTGGAAGTTGTTTGCTGCATTTCACAAACGGGGGCTAGAGGCAAAGACCTCAGCTGCTTTTGCCGAAGTTTATGATTTTTCAGAACAAAAATAGCCATTTTAACATCATTTAAAAGACATTTTACGCGTTTGTACAACAATTTGGAAAAAATTAATAAGAATTCGAACCCCTTTGACATAACTAAATAACTTAACCCTTTCGGCCTTTACCCTCCCCTTACTTCCAAGGCAAGATCAAAACAAGTTTGCGTAAGTGGTATGCGTATTTGGGTCAAAATTTTAAAGTGAATAATAGGATAATGGAAGCTTTCGCCCCCTTAGTCCTTTTTTTGGTTACGCCAATAAAAACATGATCAAAAACTTGAACCGCATCTTGTGTAAACTCCAACATTATTGACAAAGTTATTTTCATGTTAAAACTTTCACGCAGTCATTTATTTGTATCTGCACAGGTATCTTTTAATTTTATTTATAGATCAATTTTTTAAATGCAAAAAGTTTTATGGCAAAAAATATCAAGCGACCAGTTTTACCAGCTGGATTGCTAAACTTAGAAATCGATTCGTGCGAATCGGCTCAATAGCACCACAGCCTTCAAGATACATTTACATCAGGCTATTCAAGATAAAGCAAAAACTATAGCAATACAAATTAAACTTCGAACATCTGACTCAAAACTATTACAGTAGAACAAAGGGTAGGGTAGACTTGACTAAGTCTTCTTTCAAAAGATGCTTAACTACTTCAGATGAAGCCGTAGTTACTTTTACAATCGAACTTGGTTACACAATAAAACTACTGTAGAGTTAATTGTTTTTATCAGAAAGAGAGAATGAAAGTCCGATATTTAATTAAAGCTGTGATATTATACCATTTCTTTTCACTGTAAATTTGCAACAATTATTTTGTCATACTGAAAGAACTGGTAATTGTAAGCAACGTAACCAAAAGGGCAAAGACGTTGTTTTTACAACTACCTTGATCGTATATTTGGGTTCAACCCGCACTCGGGTTACGTAGTTTCATCTTCGGATAAAGCGCTTTAGGATAATTATTTCTCTTAGGTGGCTTCGAACAAGCAGCAAATTGATTAGGAGAGAATTCGAACTTATCAACAGGAACATTGGATTACTGGAAACTTCTAAACAATTACGGATACCTCCAAGCGTCCAATAAATTTAGCGCCTGGCTTTGCTCGGCGACAAAAGGATAAATATGCACAGCAACTAGAACAAAACAATTTGATTTTTGAATCTAATGTAATCAAAGTTGTTGAACCAAGTTTTATAAGAATTGAATTTGTTGGTTGGCAAAAAATTCATATCATTTTCAAAATTCTTTTTCAGATAATTTCGTTAAATTGTTATCATTATACATCTTTGCCATATATTTCAACTCTAGCAAATAACTATCCTGAGCCATTATAACAATTTAAATGCAGCTAATAATTTTATGCTTTATCATTTGACGTGATGCTGCAGTGAAAGAACTATACTGATTGGTGCAATTTTAGTTAAACAGAAAGAAAAGTTTTTGAAAATGAGTTTCAAAACTCGGTTGTTTGTTAAGGTATTTATTTTCCTTGTTACGGTGTCGAACCTGTTCAATAGCAACGTGACATTCCTGATTAAAACGTTCCATATGCGCCACCACGCGATGATCAAAGAGTCTATGGTTTTGCGCAAGATGGAGCATCGGAACCCAACCTTTATGCTGTTATACGCAAACACCCACAACAGGCTTTAGTCGAAGCAGATCAGTGGAACCAATACCAAGCATTCGACGAAATGCCAACGAGTTCCGCTGCTGATGCTATGCAACATTACGCAGTGATTAACAGCCACACAAACGAGGGAAACGCCCCAGTGTACAATGAGTATAATAGAAGAATCTAAATTCCGGATTTTGCTAGCTTTTGCTTTTTTCTCATGAAAATCATCCCGAATACACAAAGACGATCGAATACACAAAGACGCCCGCAGATGCATTGACGCGGGATAGTTCTTCAAACTCCTTCCACGCTTCGGAGTACTATAGCGAGTATGATAAAAGATTTGATGTTGATCGATTAAAAATGCTGAATATTAGCGATGTCATAGATCCCATTTCTATTTGTAAATATATCAGTAAAGTGTTGTGTAGTAATTATTGCAAATAATTAATAGCCGTCCAGTTTTATGTATCATGAAACTATGCTTTTTTACATGTAATCGCATTGTGTTTATTCAATCTCACTTGTAAAACTAACAAAAACAGACCAAAATAGTGTTTGTCCTTTTTATCAAGACTGCTTTAGACCTGAGTTGGAGTCGAGGATGCAACGTTTGAGGCCAAGGACTCAAAAAAAAAAAAATCCGAGGCCAAGGACCGACTTTTCGAGGGCAGACCCTCTCAAGGCCAAAGACAGAAATGGTCGAGGCCAATGCCAAGGACCGAGAACAGTATTTTTCTAAATTATGGTCGGCAAGTTTTCCGTAATTTTTGAGCGCGAAAGTGCTTATGATATTGAATTTCGTAAACTTTTTGATGATATTCTAAAATAATTGATTTTTAAAATAATAACGAATGCCATTTTAAAGTTTTACACGTTGGCAGCTGATGTTGATTTCGCATCGCAGCGGTATCGTACTAATGAAGCAAGGCCATAACCCTTAAATCAAAATGTAGCCTGTACTTAAATTGTAGGAAAGACGAGTTCCCCCATCGGTAGTCAGCGTTCCCTCATTAAGATTTGGCCTCCCCTTATATAAAGTTCAGCGCCCCATACAGGTTAAGCGGAAGATACCTCTTTGTTTTCTAATTTGTTTGGTCTTCATTCGAATTTGGCGGTCAAATATTGCACAAAAAACATATATCGCACAATAAAACAAATTTCCCACAATAAAACCACAAACAATAAAATCGTCGAATAAAACTTTTTTGTTTTGGTCTTCATTTTAATTAAGCGGATAACAATCGCACCAACTGGGGTCCAGATCTTGCTTTTTTTGGTCTTCATTCGAAAAAATCGCAACAGAAGGCGATTGCGGTTGTTTTTCTTCTAATTTCGGGGCAAAATTCACATCAAGTTGCTAACGCATTGCGAATGCGTCTGGTCAGGCTGCTTAAGCGTCCCCCCATGCGATATTTCAAAGTAAAAAAATGCTGAAGATAGCTAAATTATAAACGTAGATATGGTAATTTTAAGTCCATAATTTCTTCATTAGGTCCCCGATGCAAACGTCTACTGATTATGGATTCCTGCTTTTTTAGAAGGTTCCTAAACGCAAGCCACATTGCTTGGTTAAACTATTTCTTTTCAGAAAAATTTTCAAAAATTATAGTTTAAAAATATTGCTAAATACTGTAAATTTATGTCTTTAAAATGAAGTGAAGTACCGTAAAGGTATTATTTGTAAGCTGAAAAGTTTTTGCTACAGAAAAAATACGGGGTTCTGAGGCGAAGGCAATATCCCCATGGAAAAAAATAATTTGGGTGATTTTTTTTCGGAAAACTAGCAGTTTTTGTGACTTTAAAGAAGATTACTCATTTAGATTTTCAAACCAATTTGAAAAAAGAATACCGTAAATGCTAAGTTAAAAAAACCTTAGTTTTCTCACAGTTTTCCAACTCTAATTTCAACCCAATCTTTTTTTTATTTTACAGTGCACTTTGTCTTTCTCACAATTAATGCCTGCCTATGAATAAACGCGAACGTTTCGGCCCTTAAAAGATACTTTGTTAAATTTAACACATAGGCGTAGCCAGGGGGGCAGGGGGCTCGGGCCTACCCCCCAAATTAAAAGGCTACCAATGATAAAAATGTCACAAAAATGACTATTGTTTCTTCAGTTTCAGTTTCTTTTAGCATCTCAGCGTGTAACAGTACACGCGTACAACAGTAATCAACAATAATACTGATCAAGGGGGCCCGGGCCCCCTCAATTAAAATTTTCCAACCAATTTAAATGGGCCCCCTACAATAACAAGTAAATGGTCCTCAATTTAAATGGGCCCCCAACAACAATATTGATCCATGGGGCCCGGGCCCCCTCAATTTAATTTTTGCCAACCAATTTAAAAATGTTCTTTACAATAATATTTAAATGGACCCCTATGTAAAAGAGCCCCCAGCAACAATATTGATTCAGGGGGCCCGAGCCCCCTCAATTTAATTTTTTCCCGCCAATTTAAACGTATAACCAGAGTGAAATTAGGGGTTTTTATCCTAAAATTTGCCTACTGAGGCCTTCATCAAACCTTTTTATGAACGTAATTCAATAACCGTTAACCAGGGACGGATTTAGGATATGGCTCAGTGCCAGGAGCCCCGCACTTCGATAAGACTTTTTTTGGTAAGACTTAAGACTTTTTACGAAATTTAACCCCCAAATGCAAGATTTTAAACGTGTTTTAAACTTAAATTGCCCTAAAAAGGAGGACTGAACAACTTATTTTTTTCAATTGTCTTTCAATTATTAAAAATTTAGTACTTTCAAATGGCTCTGAATACGTGCGAAATATGATTCAACGGTATTAAAACAGCTTTTTTTTCCAAAAAATTGTCCAGCGGCTGGGAGCTTTGCTCCTAGACCCCCATTCCTCCTGGAGGCTGGGGAATCCGCCCCCATACCCAGTCTATGATACGTTTGAATTACGGTACACTTTTTTACTCAAACACGTCTCACAATTTAGACATTTTCGCATTTCAACTATTGGTTTAAGCCCTCTCCCTTGAACGAGTTTCTAGTAACGTGCCAACTCCAGGCCACGACTTCTGATCTTCCATTCTACGATATCTTTGCCCCCACAAAAAATTCCTCTTTCGCAGTTTCTGATGACGTCATTGCATGTGATTTGCGGTTTGCCCCCCCCCCAATTAAAAATCCTGGCTACGCCTATGATTTAACATAAGGTATTTAATACGAAGGAAAGATTAAATTTGACAAAATTTGGGGCACCAAAATGGGGGTCCTTCAAAATTCAAACTTTTGAATGTTCAAGCTTTCAGAATAGGTAAATACAAAAAAAAAGATAAAATCAGAATAGATACGTAAAATATAACTAATTTTGGGTTCCACAATTGCGGAGCTTTCTTCTCACGGGTTTTTTCAAAAAAATTGAACATCTCATACTATTCGGGTCCTCCAAATATGTTGACACCTCCCTCATTAACTACAAAAGCGAAACAAATTAAATCCATTAAATCGGTTAATACGAACCAAAAAAAAAAGACAACAAAATTTGATTGGTTATATGGAGGAGATCATGCCAAATGGGCTCCTTGAATTTTTATAATCTTTATTATGAAATACTCCAGCAAGACATTTCAGATTTTAAAAGTACCTGTAGGCTAATAAAACAAAAAAAGAAAACTTTCAAAACTTGGCAATTCCATGTTGGACATTTCGCCCTTAAATGGACCTTCAAACTGTAAAATGAACTGTCACAATAAATTGGCATCACAAAAAGTGGAAGAGTCAAACTTAAGCGATTACTTCAACATTTAAAACGTTGAAGTACTTGAGCTTATTGGCTTTGTTAGATTTACGCTGGATGGCCGAGTTTTTTACTAAACTGTGACTTGTGACGTTGAAAAAAAATCTTCTACTTGCTTTTCAAATTTCTTGAACAATATATTGAAAATCTTTCGTGCTGAATAATGGATGTAATACAGCAACAATATCCAAAATGTTGGCCGTTGGGTTGCAGTGTTAAATATCGTTCTCAAAAGAGGAATAGCTGTAAAATGCATTCATATTTCTGGCCGTAGTTACTGGTTAGTGTTAAGTTTGGCTGATGTAATAAAGTTGCTGGAATTTCAAAGATCGCTCGAGGTTATTTCATAATACAGTAAAAAACTGTTAAGAACTCATAATAACTTTTTGATTGACGTTACTTTGTTATTGTGATAACTTTTTGAGACCTTCAAACATTTATAGCGAATAACCTCAAAACTGTTAAAATGAAGTAAAAAGAACGTAATGAGCGAAAAAGTAGGCCTAGATAATTTCTGATAAATATTTATTTGATTTTAAACATTACACCTATAGTGTTCTGAAAAGCATAGAGTTAAGTAAATTAATATAAGTTTTCAATGTGAAGTCATCGTAATAAATATATGAGAATTTGATTTTTGCTTCTAAATTTTTGTTTGTGTACGTATCTTTTTCCATGCTAATTGCTAAGGCAAGCATGGGTTTAACTTAGGTTTTAAATTTTGAGAAAAATCAGTTGAAGTGTTCATATAAGCACTTAAATAAAAATTGTTTTAAAAGATATTCCAGTGAGCTAGTGAAGTGAGTAGATTTGATATTTAAAATGGTGTGTGTCAAATTTCTTGTGAAGATAATGGAAGTTACAAAATCCAAAAATCATTCTGGCATTTTTAGATCAAAAAGTTTGGTTTCTGTTATTTCTTTCGTTTTAATCGGAGCAAAAGTTTACTGTCGAAATATTTGTTTTGACGAGGTTTTGTTTGTAACCGCAGTTTAACAATATTGTGCTGCTAAGTGAAAATTCAACAAGTTTCTTAAAAGCTGAAACAAGATCTAAGTAGAGTTGCAAAACTTTGATTGACATTTTATAGCTACTCTTTCTTCACTTTTAAATTTTGAAAGCCGTTAACCACAAACCACAAACAGCTATAACCGTGTTAAGTTAATGAAACATCATGAAATTCAAAAGCGATGTGTTTCATATCTGACTATCAAGAATCATAAACTTAAATAAATGATTGGAGAGGCTAATAAAGCGAGTCTTGAGAAAAGTGAATGGTAAAGCTCCCCAAACTGTAACAAAGGGTCTATATTTTGAGTATTTTTATACTACCAATCAAATTTGGATGTTAGATTTGGCTAAATTTGTTCAAAGTTTTTAATGGTTTGTTGTTTTTTGTTGTTTCAAAGATGTTGTTTTCTTTCCTAAATAAATGTTTAAAAAACGGCTTTAAACAACTTAAAAGTTCATATTACAGCAAAAAGCTGTCTCAGAAAAAAACGTGGTAGTGTTGACAAAAACCAGAGCCAATATAAAATGAAATACTGTAGTTGATTTACGAAACGTTTCGACTTAAACTAAAGTCATTACAAACTTTTAAAAAACCATGACGTTGGAATTATTGAAAGACTATCAACAATAAACCAAAACGATAAACCGGAGGTAGCAGTTAAAAACCGGGTCAAAGTAAAATCGAAAAGATGTTAAATTTAAGATAAACGTCTCGTTTTTCTTTTCCGAAATACATTGCGAGCTAGTACAGACACCAAACTTTATTGATGCTTGGAGAATTAAAAAGATTAAGCCACACCATCGCTAAGCGTAAAACCAAAAAAAGATTTTTGCAAAAATGTGTTTTATATTCTTTGATTTCCAAATTTATTCAATTCAAATTCGACAAGAAAACGATTTAAAATCTGCACCGGACAGTTGTTACTCCATGAAATCAAACACCATCAAAAACAGTGCCGTCGCTACGGGAGGGCCAGGGAGAACCGTGCCCCCCCTAACGACCGCTTGTGCCACCCATTTTGGTCTACTTAGAATACTTTTTGGAACATCACGTAATGACAAGACAACAGACAATAATGGAAAAAGGAATAATAACGTTCAAACAAATTTTTTTTTTAACAAATTTTTAACGCAATAAACCGTCTCATTAGCACGCCCTTACGGATGTGTCACGGAGGAGAAATGTAAGCATACAGAATCGTTACCGGTACCGGTACTTCGTTAGTGTTTATGACTTGTACCATTATGTGAAAACATTCTTTGAGAAGACTTGCTGTTTTTGTATTTTTAGAGCGCATTCGAAATTTTTTTAGGTTGCAATCAGTGGCGCAACCAGGGAGAATGGGCTAAGGAGGCTTCACCCCTCTTTAGCCAAGTCATTTAAAAGATTTACTTCCAAAATGCAAGCGTTTAAATATGCTTTGGACTTGACTTGAAGTATAAAGGGGGCAGAAGGGGCTAGGCAATTTAATTCTTTCAATGACTTTTGATTTTTAGAAATTTACTGTGTTAATCATATTGCTTCAAAAACGTGAGAATTGTGATAAAAATGGCGTTAAAATTGTTATTTTTGCCGCAAAATTAAAAAAAAAACGGCCAGCGGCTGGAGGTTCTGCCCCCTCAAGCCCCCTATGTGATATGCTTGAGTTGCATCAGTGTGTTCCTCACCGGGCCTAAATTAGACGATTTTTGCGCAAAAAAAAATTACTTTTGGTTCAAGCCCCCTCCCTTCAATAGCAAAATTCTGGTTTCGCTTTTATGGTTGCATTCACTGCTGCAGACAAATTTTTCAAGCGATTATATGAGCCGGATGCAAAACGAGCTAAGAAACGCTACCAGCCTTTACGCAGTAGTGGTCTTAGGAATGTGCAAAGTGTGCAAATGCACAGGGACCCCCCCACTTCTGGGGGGCCCCCCCATTTGACCTATCGCGCGCAGAAAAATTTGATTATGAAGAACTATAGCAAATTATGATAAAAGTTTATGCATTTGTTTTAAGCGTCATTACATATGTACCCCCTCCCTCAAGATGCACTTGTTCCAAGTGTTATTACACATATCCCCCTTTCCTAGACAATATTACTTTTAACTTTTAAGTCAGATTTAGTAAACAGATAAAAAAAATTTACTGGTAAAGTCAACTTACTACTCTTTTTTTTTTGCTTGCTACTGTTAGGCTACTGAGGTCATATGCATAATCAGGGGGGGCTCAGGGGCCCCCCAATTGAAATGCTAGCCATGATAAAAATGTCACAAAAAAGACTGTTGTTTCTTCAGCTTCAGTTTTTTTTAGCATCTTTGCATACAACAGTACACCCGCACAGCAGTAATTAACAATTGTATTGAGCCAGGGGGCCCTCTCAATTTAATTTTTACCAACCAATTTAAATGGGCCCCCTACAGTAATAATTAAAAGGGCCCCCAACAACAATATTGATCCAGGGGCCAGGGCCCCTTAATTTAATTTTTGCCAACCAATTTTAAGGGGCCCCCTACAAGAATATTTATATGGCCCTCTAATTTATATGGGCTCCCAACAATAATACTGTTTCAGGGGGCCATGTCTCCTTCAATTTAATGTTGCCAACCAATTTAGACGTATAACCCGAGTGAAATTAAGCGTTTCTATCCTAAAAGTTGCTAACTGAAGTTTTCATCTAACCTTTTTATGAATGTAATGCAATAACCAGGGACAGATTTAACACATGGCACAGTGCCAGGGGCCCCGCACTCAGATAAGACTTTTTTGGTCTTCACCTGTATTTGGCGCGAAAATATTGCAAAAATCTCAAAGTGCCAGGGGCCCAACTCAATGTAAATCCGACTCGGGCAATAACATGGTTTGTAGGCATAACTATTTATTGTACCATTTTTCAGTTACAATTCACCTCCACCTCGCCAGTTTTTATGCAACAAAATACTTTTGAAAAAAATTAGCTTCAGTAAGGGGAATGCTCATTGAACAAATTTTTGAATTGAGAGAGCCTGGGCCCCTGGCCGTATATGTACTCCTATAACTGGTTGTTTTCTAGACAAAACAATAATTTATAAAGAAAATAATCGACTGAATTGTTATTTACAGCTAAAATATTGCAGGAGGGAATGTACTTTACTTCCCCCTACCTGGGCGAAATCACTAATAAAATTTAACCACAAAATGCAAGATTTTAAACGTGTTTTGGACTTAAATTGCAAGCAAAAAGAGGACTAAACAACTTAATTTTTTCAATTGGCTTTCAAATTTAAAAAATCTAGTACTTTCAAATGGCTCTGAAAATGTGAAAAATGTGATCCAATGGTATTAAAACTACTTTTTTTCCAAAAAATTACAAAAAATCGTCCAGCGGCTGGGGGCTTCGCCCCCAGACTCCCATAACCTCGGGCGGCTGGAGGCTCCACCCCCAGACCTCCGTCTGTGATACATTTGAATTGCAGTACACTTCTTTACTTAAGCACGTCTCCCAATTTACACATTTTCGCATTTTAACTAGGCTATTGGTTTAAGCTCTCTCCTTGAACGAGTTCCTAGTTACATGCCTACACAAGGCCACGACTTCTGATCTTCCATTCTACGATATCTTTGTCCCACCAAAAAATTCCTCTTTCGAAGTTTCTGATGACGTTATTGCATGTGATTTGTGGTTTTGGTCCCCCCCCAATCAAAAATTCTGGCTACGCCTATGACTCAGGTAGTCGTTTTTCCACTTGTTTTTTTCAACTGCTTTCAGCAACTGGCAAGTAATAGGTTTTTGACTAACGTATACAGTATATCATATGCTAAGCAGTATAAAGCATTCAAACATTATTGCTAAGTACTCAAACATATTCTGTAATAACACAAGCATACTGAAAGCAATTGGTGAAAGTTTACGTTAATTTACTGCAATTAATTGAGTTGATAATCTAGATGAGAGGAACTTATGAACAAACATCTGATTTAATTAGGGCTGCAATTGCATTGGTCTTCTGGTCTTGTTATTTATGAAATGCATTGTTGCGCTTAATTGCAAGTGCAGATAAAACATGTTAAAGTAGTGTGTAAAGAAAAGGCCCCCCCCATTTAATTTGCACAGGGCCCCCCCTTTCCTAAGGCCACCACAGCCTTTACGCGTTTTTGTTTCTTTTTTTTTAAACATGAATGCAAAATAGTTAAAATAATGTATAATTTGTAGCCGTAAAATATCAGGTTTTATGGGCAAAAGTTAGGTTTATTTTAGTGCCCCTCCACTTTCGGCTAGTGCCGCCTTACTTCAATTGCTTTGGTGATTGCACTGATCAAAAAGAAATAAATTTCTTAGATCGAAAGGTTGCAAATCTATCCATAGCAGTGAAAAGATTTACAAGAAAAGATTTACAAGATAGGAGTGAAAAGATTTACAAGAATCGTTTTCAGTTAAAGTCATACACTTTAAGAAGTTGCTTAGTTTAGAATTAGATGAACGCACAATCAGAGGTTCACCCAATGTTATCACCGATTTATCTTCCCATAATTTTTCTCCATATGAACGCTCAGCGTTTAACTTGGGTCTTAATTTTAGCCTCTTTCCAATTCATTTTAGTGTTTTGTAAATTAAGGCTAGTTTTGAGCGTTTCAATCATGAAACTTGGTCACATCTAAGCTTTAAAAACAAAGCAGAATTTTGACAAATTAATTACAAATCAGATAAGGGAAATGGAGTGGCGCTGCTAGACAAATCAACTTATCAAAAAAAGGAACATATTTGAAAGATTAACAATCTAAAACAAAGAGAAGAAATCTAGTGCAATGAATCAGTAGGTATGTTGTAGAATCCGACCAACAACAACTGTTACGCATAGCATTAAATCCTGATTTGCTGTATTGCATTTTCGAATTTTCGATTTGTTTGCATTCACGCAAAGAGCGCGGTTGCAGGGCATTTTTGCAGCTGTTGTAATTTAGCTCGAAACTTGTTACAAATCGCTGGAATTAGTACGTGATTGAATTTGCATGTAATTAAGCTTGTTTCTTCTTTATGCGCGACGCATGAAGAAGGTAAACTTTGCAATTCGTGACTGTGATGGCAAGCGTTCTTCAAATCATTCTTCTTTTTTTATGACCTGATGGTCAGACGCTTAAATGACGTTACTTATGTTTGTTACATTTTGTTAACGTGCATTTTTTGGTTAAGCCAGCTGGGCTTTACTGGTTATTCTTTCTTTTGCTCACGGTTTTCAAATTTTGAAACCGTGCTGAGCGTGGTATAGTTATTCATTTGTTTCATTTTGCGTTTGAATAAAGAAGAACTGGATCCATGGCAGCACGCGTCCTGTAAGAACCCCAGGCGAGCTTAGTCTTTTTTTTTTTTTTTTTTTTGGAGTTCGTTACAGTAACTTTAATTCCAACTTTTTATAATTGATGAAAATTCAGAAAAAGATAACACTCCACTTCGACCCAGAGTTGTAAGTCGGGCCGGGCTTTTCGAGTCGGGTTCGGGCCTAAAGTTGACAAAACTTTCGGGCTTAACTCGGGCCTGAGACGTGCTTTTTGTTTTAGGTGCACAAAACTATAATCAAAATAACTTGGCAAAATTGCTAAATTTTTTGGACCTAACTTAACGTTCGGATTTTTTCGGGCATGATTTGTGCTTTAAGTTAATTTTCGGGTTCGGGCCGGGTTCAAGCCTGAACTAGTCGGCCCGTTTACAACTCTGCTTCGACCAATCTTATCCTCTATAGACAGTTATAATTGTGAGTGTGCTACTTGGCTTTCAAAAATTCCTACCCCTCTCCATCACTATCCTTCCTCAGCACATAAAAATGCTTTTGATTTTTCGGACAAAATTAGAAATATAAAAATATTACTCCCGGTAAAAAGCACTGGCAAATTTGGACGTTAACAACTTTTTTACCGATGTACCATTAGATTTTATAATCACTCTGATTTTGAACAATATTTCTGATAATGAAGCACAAAATTTTATTATTTTAAACCGGCTACAAATGGAAATATCTTCTTACCTGGATATGCGAAGGGACAGTATTTTAATTTGAGGAAAACATTTACGAACAAGCAGAAGGAATGGCGATGGAGATGTCCTATCGCTTCCTTAATGGCTGACGTTTGCATGAATTGGGTGTTGAACGAAGTTTCTTCATTTAAACCCAAAACCTTACATCATTTCACGCTATGTGAATGATTTGTTTCGTGTTTTTTATTGTTAACGTGATTTTGAAATATTTTTTTTGCCAAAATTAACACTATTCATGATAATATTCAGTACACCAAAGAGTTGGAGCAAAATAATCAACTAATCTAACTCGATGTCCCAATTACGAGAGCTGATGTTTAGTTTGAAACAAAGTTTTTCGAACCAAAGCCAATAGTGGTTTGCATATAAAGTGGTCAAGTTTTTGTCCAGTCCAGTATGAACACAATTTAGTGGCGTGTTTGTCAGATCGTGCTTATAGTATTTGCAATTGTGTAAGACAATGAATACTGAATTTGAAACAAATACAGATATGTTACTTAAGAATGACTATCCACTACCCTTCATTTAAAATCAAATACGTCGTTTCTGAAACAATAAGCATTTTGATCTCAAGTTATGAAAGAAGAATGATAAACAAGCTACTTGTCTAATCTTACGGTTACCTTTCATTGGCTTCATTTTTTTTTTGCTCCATGGTAATTACAATCACAATATTTTATTTTTGCGCATTTTGGTTGACAGTTTAATGAAGGGGTACAGCCCCTCTCATTGACTACTGACCTAAACAATGTTTTACAAATGTAAATCACATACTTTCAATCAAAACAAGAGAAAAAAATAGGCCGAACATAAAATATACATTTTCACTAGATACTTTTAAACACAATTATTTTTTGCTAATTTTATTTTCACGGTAAATACTTGCAAACTTCCAGCAGTATATCGAGGGCTCAGAACCACACTTGCAAACTTTCAGCACTATAAATTATAGAAGTAAGCACTTTAGCGCTTAATTGAAATCGCAGTCCAAAATCTTACCTTTGAATCAACCGCAAAGTCCAGTGCTGCTGTATGTAATTTTAATTTTAAATCTTCCGCAAAAACACCTTACCCAGTGCACTTTTGTTTCGGTCCACAATATTGTTTGGTTTATGACGTAGTGTTGTTTTCTGACTATCATATATCACTTCTCTTGAACATTTAACGATTCTGATAAACGAGACAATATGATGATAGAAAATTGCGTAATGAGAAACGTCGGCACACGCTGCATGTTCAGCTGTGAAAAAATGTTGCACAAATTGCCGATAAACCCATCTACTTGGAATCTCCTGCATCAGAAAGGTGCGTGAAAATAATAAATGGGCAAAATTAAGTACTGTAATATTTCAAAAGAAAAAAAGTCAACTTTTGAACTGCAAATTTAATTTGTGAAAATTGTATGCGTAATAAAACCGTTTTGCCAAGTCAACTAATTTTGTAAATTTTCTTTCCAGGAACGTTGTCTGGCTTCTTTGTTCGAAAAAGGTGACATCGTTATCATCAAATAGATGGAAATATATAGATGCCAGTTTTACTGATCTTGCGTTTTCGGCACCATGTTGTGCAGTTTTGAGCAATAACTTCGGCAATGATACCAGGGTGTCCCACAAAAAAGTTTACTTTTTAATTTTTAACTACTTTTGTTTTAGAGCATTTGACTCTTTCATTTTTTCAGGTTTTATTCTATGGTAATAGGAGTTTTATACCTGAAATTTTGAAGCCTTTATCTCAATCATGCCTTTCACAATTGAGCAGCGATCAAAAATAGTAAAGTTCTATTTGGAAACTAAATCACTGGTCCAAACCCCAAGGGAATATCGCAAGCATTTTGGTGTAAAAGCAGCTCCATCTGTGACGTCAATCAAAAAAATTGTTCAAAAGTTTGAAGTGCATGGCACCTGCCACAACAGAAATAAAGGAAATTCTGGAAGGAGAGTGTCTGCTCGCACCGAATTAAACATTGATACTGTACGTGAATCGACTGTGCGTAGCCCAAAAAAATCAATACGGAGGCGTTCATCTGAACTTGGATTGACAAAGTCCACCGTTCAAAGAATAATGAAGCAAGACCTCAACTTATATCCTTACAAACTGGAAATAAAGCAAACTTTGACTGATAGGGACAAAGAACAACGTTTTCAAATGTGCACATGGTTTAATGAAATGATGGAAAATGATGAACATTGGGTTGGCAAGATATGGATTTCAGATGAGGCACATTTTCATCTGGATGGATCAGTAAACCGTCAGAACTGCCGTATTTGGGGCACTGAACCTCCAAACGTTGTTACCACCAAATCACTCCACAGCAGGAAGTGCACAGCTTGGTGTGCGCTTAGCTCTGACGGAATCATCGGGCCTTACTGGTTTGAAGACAATGCTGATAATGCGGTGACGGTTAATCAAGAAAACTATCGCCACGTCATCAAAAAGTTTACTGCTTGTCTTCGTGGTCGTCGCTTTGACTTGAAAGAATTATGGTTTCAGCAAGATGGGGCAACACCTCACACTGCAGTGGAAACATGAAAATTATTGTCTAAAAAATTTGAAGACAGGCTGATTTCCTTGAAAGCTTCCCACATCTGGGCTCCACACTCTCCTGACCTTAGCCCACTGGACTTTTTTCTGTGGGGCTACGCAAAAGATAATGCCTATAAAAATAAGCCTACCTCTATTTCCGAACTTAAACAAGAAATAACTACGTTCATGAGAGCCATTTCCGCTGACACATGCAAAGCAGTAATTCAGAATTTTGCTGTGAGAGTAAGGGAATGCCTTCTGCGCCATGGCGATCACATTGAGCATGTTATTTAAGCAGCATCATCAAAATATATGACTATTTTTAAGCTCCAGTAACATCAGCTAAGTAAAATGGATAACGACGATTTTGATGGCAAACAAATCTCCCACACATTATTTATGCACGGTGAAACTTTCATTGCTTTATCTTTACAAGTTTTTGCGTTACAAAAATTTTAAAAATAAACTTTTTTGTGGGACACCCTATAAACAAAAAAATTCTAATAAACCAAAATCTTAATAAAATGGCGGGGATCAATAGGCCACGCTCGACTTGTCCTCTTAGTCATCCGAAAACGGATACCATTGTCATCTTCAATGTCATGCACCTATTGACAATAATGTACTTTTATATTTATGTTCATCGCACTTAACTCGTTCATTCTTTTGTTTTTTAACAAAACTAGCAAAGGAAGCACTGGCATGCTTGTGAGACCGTATGACAAGATATTACAATAATCAATTAAAGTTATAATTGAAATTGCAATTACATTTTATTCACCAAGTTGCTTTGGCCAAGAGGTAGTGAAAAGACCTTTCGGTTTTCGAGTCAAGCTGCTACCTGTCCATCTGTCTACTACACATGGAAGAGGCTTAACACCGGCCCTTTAATTGCTGAACGTCAAGCAGGGAAGCTATGAATACCAATTTTTATAGTCTTTTGTCTGACCCGACCGCGAATCGACCCCGAATCTAGCGCTTCAGTAGCAAACGCTCTATATCCACGCGACCACTGATCGGTTGATGTATCAATGTACCTAATAAATTCAAAGTACCCAGTAAGTGATCGAACTCATTGTCACAAACTCACTTACACTAATGCCCCAGATGGCAAGAAGAAGCGAAGTAAGGACGGCGGGATCTTTAAAAATGCGAGCTCGTCGCTGCTGAGGTCTTCCAAATACTCATACACCTAGTTACTACCACAACGGTACATATACCCTTATTCAAATAGAATCAAAATAAAGCATAATTAGCGCAAATATAAAATATATCGAAATAATTAATTAAAAGAAATTTAGTAAAAGTAATCAGAAGTATTAATCGAAAGTATTAAGACAAACTTATGGCAACCAATTTACAACTCGCACTTCGCGACAAATATGCTAAAATCCCAAACTCAAAATATTCTTATTTCTGCATTCGCTAAACCAAGTTACACAACAACACTTACAGCTCGACTCGTAGACTGCCATTTACGAATAATATAATCTCGAACAAGATCATGGGGCAAAACAGCAAGACTTCAATAATTTCTACACTCTCACAAACATTACAGTTTCTCAAATTTGTCGCTCTAGTTAACAAATGTGGTACCGGTAGTACAAATTAGATTTAGAGAGAAAAAGAGCTCGTCATACGTAATATGATATCACCAAAACAAACTTTTATGCAACTTTAAACCACATGCTGACAAGCTTGATAATAAATGACCACGATAATAATTAGAGCAAACGTGGCAAAAACAATTCGAGAAAACAACTCATTATCATTATTATTATTATTATTGCGACACTCATATTCCAAGCTTTTTAATCCTTGGTAAAAATTTGGATTGTTTACCAAAAATAGGTTGGACAGAACTCAATATTTTTATGTGGTCAGGTTTTTATCGCGATCGAAGTGAGAATCGATCCTTTGGATTCAATTGTTTGCAACTATGCGTTGGAGTTTTTGCTCAATGTTATGTTTTCGCGATAAGCAAGTCTTTTAAAAAGCGCCTATAAGCTATTTTATCTTCGAAGAAACGCACAGTTGCAAATATGTTTCGAAGTTTTTTGGCAATGACTTGTTGGTTTAAGTTGCTGCAACAATCTGATAAAATGTTAAAATTACCGCTTTGTTGAAAAGCTTTATTTTTCATTGTCGAATTGAAAACATTATTTGTGAAATCGTGTAGAAGAATTTATATCGATAAAGGGGTATAGATACTCGTGTTGTAAAACCAAACATAAGCAGTTTAAGTATACCAGCGTTTTCAGAAAACCGCCCAGTGTTTAGTCTGTTCATTGGTGTTTATTTTAGATGGGCACTTATATGGTGCTAATTTATCATACCGAAATTTTTGTTTGTTGATAGTTTAATTGTAGTTATGGAGCATAAAAATTGGTCTTGAGATGCAGTTCACTAAGAATACAAGAAGCAAAGCTGTCGTAAACATTTTAGACCGTTTTATCCTAGCGTTGCATTTTTGCAACGCAACATTGATTTTGCAACGCGTGTATGCAAGTTAAATACGTGTTTTCGAAAGTAATCTAATCTAAGGTTTATGCTCAGCTATATGTTGGGTAGGTATACTATCTTGCTCAGTTATAATATTATTGCTACTTGCTAAGTCTCAGCAGAGAGAATGTCCGGCGAACCTTGTTTTTTGAAAAGTTAGAAGAATTCAATCTCAAGGAGAGGGTGAGTATCACGAAAGTACGTTAAAGTTTCAACATTAACGTACTTTCGTGATACTCACCCTATTTTTATGTACTTAATTTTTCATCCCTGTCTATTAGCCCACTTGGTCCCCTGTCCAGAGTTAATTTTTTTTTTTCCGGGTTACCTTGGTCACAATTGCGATTATGTTTCACAATCCTATTTTGATTTTAACTTTATGGGCTAGTTTACTCAGATTTTGAATTTCGGTTTACAGGCAAGCTTAGTTAAGTTTTTGAATTTCGGTTTGCAGACAAGCTTAGTTTAGTTTTTGAATTTCGGTTTGAACGTCAGCTCTGCAGATGAGCGTTGGTATTACGCGAAACTCGAGTCCAGAGCAGTACGTGGGAAAAAAAAAAATTGGGTCTGCCTTTTTAGCAGCTGAAGTTACGAGATGAAGACGTTAGCCTATACCGATAGCCAGTGGCGGATTTAGGGGGAGGGGATGGGGGGGATGCATCCCCCCCACCAGCCTAAAAGTATCGATTTTGGCCGAAAAATCAGCCTCTATTTCGAATAATTCGGCTCCAGTTAGGTATGCATCCCCCCCACCAGCCTAAACCTAACGAATCCGGCCGAAAAATCACTCCCAATTTTGGTGAAGTTTTTTTTTTTTTGGAGACCACCTAATATTGGGCGAAAAAACCGCTTGAATTTCCGATTTCGGCCGAAAAATCACTCTCAATTTTGGTGAAGACCTTTGTTTTTTTTTTTTTTTTGGAGACCACCTAATTTTGGGCGAAAAAACCGCTTGAATTTCCGATTTCGGCCGAAAAATCACTCTCAATTTTGGTGAAGACCTTTTTTTTTTTTTTTTTTATTTTTTGGAGACCACCTAATTTTGGGCGAAAAAAAGTTTGAATTTCTGAATTCGGTCGAAAAATCACTCTCAATTTCGGTGAAGACATCCGAATTTTTGAGGTTTTGTGCTTAAAATCCCCCCCACCAAAATTTTCTAGATCCGCCACTGCCGATAGCTTGGTTATTCAAATTTACCGGTTGAGTTAGCCTAATTCAGGGATCAAAATTCTTTGCATTGTGTCGACTCCTCTTCACACTGATGATGAAGTCAGTTGAGTTTGAAACACGGGAATGCTCCCGCGATAGGGGGCTCCGCCTCACCTGCGTCACTAGGGGTTGAAATGATTACCCATTTCGACGCGGAGACAGCATTGAGGTGTTGTCAAATGAAGTAGGATTGTAAGACGTGATGTCTCTGTGAACTACTAAATTAATTCTGCCTATTTCACTTCAGGAATAATTTAAGTTTCAACTGTTCACTGATATTTTGCAATACTCTTAGATCTTCTTGCGCTCCAAAATTTATTGGCTCTCTTGCTTACTTTTTGCTGTAATATTACGCTAAAATTTATGCTGCATATATGCAACGCTTGGATAAAACAAGATAATTTCTTTGTATGTTTGCTCAACTAAAAAGAACTTTTTTTTGCAGGATAACTTTACAAGAGGTAATGGATAAGTTAGATTGCAACCAAATCTAAGATTTCAATACTGCCATATATGTTGAACCTCCGGATGTTCACGAATTAACTGATGAGGAATCTGGAGATGAGAATGATGCTGATACAAATTACTTATCTGGGAATGAACTTAGAGCACCAGCAATTATCAGCAATGCTTTTAGAGAAGATAATTGTAATCCTCTTGATGAAGTCTCAATTAATGTACCTCCAGAACCAAAAAACGCAGAATCTTCTAAAAGAAAAAAAAAATACAAGAAGTCAAGGTTGTGAATGGAAGAAAGAAACATAAACTGCAATCCGCCAAGAACCTTTTTCTGAACCAAATTATAGTTCTTATGAATCACGTTCTGAAGTCGAACTGTTTGAGTTATTTTTTGACAATAAATTGATTGATTTGATTGTTGATCAAAACACTCAATACTGCTTGTCTACGCATTGGTTGAATTTAATGGTCAGGAAAGAAGAAATCAAGATGTTCTTGGGTATCCTTATTGTCAATGTTTTAGGCTGCAAAGAGGATTTCTGGTTTGCTAGATTTTGCAAATGATGATTGCAAAACAAGGCCATTTATGAAGCTAAGAGACGGGACCGTTTTGAAGGTATAATAAAATGTCTTCATTTCAAAGATAATGTCACTTTAGATAAAAAGGATAATTATTCTAAAATTCGGCCTCTGCTTGATTATCCTCAGGATTAGTTCTTGGAACACTTTGTTGCACCACAAAAAATATAGCATGATGGAACGATGATTGAATATTTTGGAAAACACGGTTGTAAGCAAGCAGTTCGTAACAAGCCAATTTGCTTTAGTTACAAAGTGTAGAGCCAAAATACCCCAAATGGATCCCTCATAACTTTTGATGTACTGTATATCAAGGCAAAAAATACCGAGGTGAAGAAGAGATGGAGCAAAAACTTGGCAAAGCTCCTGCTACACTGATGCACCTTTTTAGCAAGTACAAAAATAAAAAAGATTGTCCCTATTATGCATTTATGGATAGCATATTTACGACAGCTCCTCTGCTAGAAGTATTTGATGTAAATGAATACCATGGAACAGGAACTGTAAGAGTCAATCGGTTTGGTAAATCATGTCCATCAGCAGACACACCCGATTTCAAGCGCACAGAAAGAGGATCTATCAGAAGTGTGCAAACAATTATCGCTTCATCTCTTCGCAACTGTTGTATTAGGCTGATACAGTGGTCGGACAGTGGCCAGGTAACCTTAGCTTCCTCAGTATTTGGAATAAACCCACAGTCAAAATCAAAAACGTGGTCGAAAACACACACCCAAAAAAATTAGTATTTCAACATCTAAGGCTGTTCGTGAATGTAATCTGGGAATACGAGGAACTGTTCGTTTGGCTCAGAATATCATTGCAAACAGAATTTTCATCAGAGGAAAAAATGGAGGTGGTCCATATTTGCATGGCTTTGAATTGCTAGTTTGCAAAATGGTTGGTTACTTTGTCAAATGAAAGGAGATCAAATTACTCAAACGAATTTCAGAAGAGAAGTTGCAATGACATATTTGAAATCTACCAGAATAAGCAAAAAGAACGGGGCAGAAAATCTGCAAACATGCCAAATGCTGAAAATATTTGGTATTACCATACGCTACTAACAGGCCATCTGGTAATTCCAATTCCAGACAACAAACGAAGAAGATGCATGGGTGAAGCTTGCACTTCAATAGTGAAAACACAATGCCTGGAATGCAATGTTGGATTGTGTATTTTTTGCTTCGCGCCATATCACACAAGATGAAAACCTCAAAAGAAGCAACAATATACTTACGACTTTACTTTTTGACACAAAGCGAAACATTGCCTGTTGATTTCAAAGCTTCCGTGTCTTGTGTACAAAATAAATTTGTTTTAAATGAGCAAATCGGTGTTTGATTTTTATGTCTTGCATTGCGTGGAAAGTGCAGAACGACTTTTTGTTTCCTAGCTTTGCAGTAAGAATGTTGTTATGCTGAAGCATCGCGTCCATGTATTTATAGCAAGAAGATTTGCGTGTGCATCAAATAGTCAAATGGAACTTTAGTAGGTCTACCTAAATTACCACAACCTCTTGTCCAACGCTAAGTTACGATAACGTAAATTATTTCTCCAGCTAACCACTGCAAATTACAAACCAGTTATGGAGTTGATGTCTTCCATTTATGCAAGGAACACTCTTGCGGACTCGAATAATCACGTGCAACTCGCAATCTGTCACTTGCTTGCACATTCTCACATGCACATTGAAAATGTTGACTTCATACTCTGTTGTATAGTAAAAACCACGATTTGGTGAACCAAAATAAATTTACATTTGTGGTTGTTACTACAAAATTACAGATGTAAACTAATTAAAATTTAGCTTGTTATTTTTTTAGACTTTCGGATTTTTATCATGGCTGTTGGTATTAGGATGAACTTTATAAAATACATTATAGCGACCGCCCACTTGGTTTACTTAATTAGCCAGTTTAATCATCTTTTGAAAAGTTATTATGTGCGGTGTTTACAAGCAATAAGTTTAACCAAAATTGGCTAAAAATTGAGTTATTTTACCAAAAATTTAAAAAAATTGTACCCCCATGCCATGTTGCCTTTGCGGGCTGGGTGATTTGTTCAAGTCCCCCCACATAACCGCCCAATTGTAAAATTTTTCGCCACGCGCTTGTTTTAGTTTAGCTCAAATAGGGAATACGAAAACAATATCCCAGCATTTTACAAATGGTAGTGCTATCAGATCGTATTCACTAAATATTAGAAACAGTCTAATACCAAATTTTCACTTTGAAAGCAATTAGTACGTAGTTTTGAGTCTAAATGTCAGGTATAAGCTAAAAAAAAAGGGCAAAAAAACAAAGTTATTGAAAGCTTTTTCCATATGCGCTCAAATTACAACTATTCTTGCGCCTATCTGATGTTTTTCAAGCTATTTTGCAACGCGGCCATGTGTTTTTCAACCAAATTTTTAACTTTTCACAAGGTAGCGTAAGTGATCAGTTTAAACGTACGAGCGCTTTTAAACTATATAATGCGTAATGATTATGGAAATATATTTTGATTATAAAATTACAAATACGTATCAGAAAAGGAAGTGAGAGAAGCCAAATCAGTTATTCTAGCTGTTAATACTCATTCAAAATGAAGTCATTCTAATTACTGTAATTTTAATCAAAAGCAGAGGGCCAAGTGGCGAATTGATTATATGGCTATAGTACAATGAGGGGAAATAATTTCGCGTAGACCAGTTTTTAATTCTAGTTTTTGAGAATCATTTCTATTTAGATGGATGTGATTTTTAGGCAGTTGTGAATCAAGTCAAATTTAATAAAAATGATAAAGTGAGAATTATTCAGTATATTAATTTCAGAATATATTATTTCTTTGCAGAATGGATCAAGCAAAAGCAGCAAAGTCTGTAGTCCATCTTGTTGGTCAAAAATTAGCCTTGTTCATGGTAGCAAATTCGCAAAAATAATGCTAGATCTGGTGAACATTATCATATTTATTACTTCATAACTTCCATTATTTCTTATATTTTTATAAAATCAAAAGTAAAATCCAATAAACACACATTTAGTTGCATATTGTGGGCTTGACCAAAATAATTTGAGCTATCAAAAATTCTATTGATTTTTGTCGAAGCAAACAGTTTTGGAAAAATTTTTGAACTAGTCCAAATCAAATCAAAAAGTTTAAAGTTTTGTATCACAGTATAAACATTAACTGTTTGAGTAAACAAAAATTTACGATGTAAAAATAAGAATGAGATAACCACAAGCAATTGACAGTATCCAGCACATTAGTGGCACAATCAAAGTTATAAGTAACAGCCTATCATTGTTTCGGAATTTTCTTTTAAACAATATGTCTTACACAGGCGCGTAGCC
This sequence comes from Trididemnum nubilum, assembly GCA_963965965.1. Taxonomy (NCBI): domain Eukaryota; kingdom Metazoa; phylum Chordata; class Ascidiacea; order Aplousobranchia; family Didemnidae; genus Trididemnum; species Trididemnum nubilum. Next base: position 23,767,944 of record OZ014489.1, on the reverse strand, counting down.
AGAAATTCGCAATGGGGGGGGGCTAATATGGGGGTCTGGGGGCGGATCCCCCAGCGTTCGAAAATTTTTCCTTTTTTTGCAAAAATAGCATAATTTTAGGGCTATTTTAGTAAAAAATAATGCTTTTTAAAACGTGGCATAAAAATTGGCAGTGCAACATGATTTAACTGGTTGCATTAATGGGCTATGTGGGAGGTGGCTAATGATAACACTGTAATTCTCTTGTATACATGCTGGTAAATCATAAAATCTTACAATTCAATAAAACTCACACAGAATAGTCTATTTCGTCTATATTATATAAAGAAAAATAATTGGGAGGGAGCTAATGAAAAGATACTTGAGAGAAGTAATTGGTAATTAACTGACACTGAATAGCCCCCCCCCCTCATTCCCGAATTTATAATATATTTGTTGATGAAATCTATGTTTGGCATTTTCACACTAGCGATCAAATTTCATTGTTTATTTTTGGGCATTTTTAAAAGTTTTTATTGATTTGTGACTTTAATTTTTGACGATTTAGCCCCCCCCCCCTGTGAATATTTGCTTCAAAATTTGCTTTAAAACACTTTTAGTCCATTTCAGCGCAAAAAACAGTCTCAGTAGAGCTAAAAATGTGGTATTTTTCTTATTCTGCGTTTTGGTTGACAGGCCAATGGGGGGCTATAGCCCCCCTCTCTGGCTGCACTACTGCTTGTTTAGTTGCTGGTAAATTATAAAATCGAATTGTTCAATAAAACTCACACGGAATAATTTATTTCGTATACAGTTTATAGAGAAAAATAATTGGGGGGGCTAATGAAAAGAGATTTGAGAGAAATGATTGGTAATTAACTAATACTGAATAGCCCCCCCCCTCTATTCCCTTAGTTTATAGTATAAGTGTTGATTATACCTATATTTAGCATTTTTACACTTGCGATCAAATTTGATTGCTTATTTTTGACCATTTTTCAAAGTTTTCATTTATTTGTTAGTTTTATTTTTGAAAAATTAGCCCTCCCCCTGAATACATATTTCAAAAGATGTTTTAAATTACTATTTAGTCCACTCCAGTGCATAAAACAGTCTCAAAAGTGCTAAGAAGGTAGTGTTTTTCTCATTCTGCATTTTGGTCGACATGCCAATGGGGGGCTATAGCCCCCACGCCCCCCCCCCCCCCCCGGCTACGCTACTGGTCTTACAATAATAAGCTGTAATGGTTTTGATTGAATCTCTAAGACTCTAGATGTTTTTACAGCTAATCATTATTCATTAATTTCTCAGTGCCATGTTCTTATAGTAATAAACATGTTTAGATAGATTAAGTTGACTGAATAATTCAACCAACAGTTTATGTTTCTTTCCCAAACAGAGCAAACTCAACAGCTTGTTCAATAAACTAAACTGAATCGTACTTAAAAGCAGTCTTAATTGGTGATATTATTACAATATGAACTACGAGAAAGCTTCTTACTGTTGAAATTAAATGTTTTCCTATTTTTAGAAAAAAAATTTAGTATTATCTGCTTCGCAATGGATAATGTAGAGCGTCATTAACTGTCAAATTACTATCAAATCAAGAAATGTCCGGCTTTTGCTATTGCCCATCTGGAAACAAATCTTGGCTGTTAGCTGCCCGTGCTAATAACCGACAGCTTCAAGATGCATGCAACAACTTCGGTAACGGTCTACTGGCCACAGAACTAGAAAGCCAAGATTACAAAGCGTTAGGAATGTGCATTCCTCCAGTAATGGAACAATACTACTCAATAGGTTTGAATCTTCTCAATGAAAACAGGCGCAATAAAACTTGCAACGCGTCGCATCCTTATGTTTGGAATGACGGTGATGATGAAAACGACCAGCGCTGCGTGAATGGCCAACCTCTCATGTTACCAAACAGTTTCCCAAACGACAATCTTTGCCATGTAGCTTCAATAAAACCTGGTTCTTTGGATCTGATTAATAACGCAAGTTGGACGCGTTGTAATTCCTTACAATCTCTCATTTGTCAGGTAGATTCAGTTAATTCTAGTATCACTTTTTGCAAAAACGTTTCAACAACCACAATAGAAACAAAACAAACATCATCATCAATGTCAACAACAACAACAGCAACAACACCAGCAACTGCAATAACATCAAACAACAGCACACCAGTTATTGTTGGATCGATTTCGGGAGTTTCTCTCATCCTGCTTTTTTTACTGCTGTTATTTATTTTTTACAAAAGGGTAAAAACGAAAAGAAACGCATCCAACAACGAAAACCAAGAAAAAGTGTATTGTAAGTAAGTACAGGTTTCCCGTTTTGATAAAAAAAAAAATTAGCAACTGCGTAGATTGAACAGTATAATCGCTATTAGTGCTGTGCATACTATGCAGTAGTTTCGCTTTCTCAAATTTACTTCAGTAGTTTTATCAGTGCAAAGAAGTAAAATTTGTTTTAGGGTTTTGGGAAAGGAGTATAATAAGAATTGATCTATTGTAGATGTTTAAATTAACTACTTTTAATCAAAACGCCGTAGTGTTTTTCTCATATCGAATCGAATTTTTTATTGTATTCGCTGTAATACTCTGAAGTGTGTAACAAGTTAGCGGGACCGAAATTCGCGTCATTGTGCCCAAGCAACACAGCTCCAATTGAAGAAATCTCGCAGCGGTAGCGAGCCGTTACAAGACTATATTTGATTTGACCTGCCCGAGATTTTGATTTCAGACTTGCCGCTCCAAAAAGAAACGCATTACTGCTTGACTCGGTCAAATTAACACCAGAGGTGAATTCCTCGTAGATGTCTTTGGCCTCGAGGACACATTTTGAAGTTCTTGGCCTCGAAGCTCATGTTCTTGTCCTTAGCCTCAAACCTACGATCCTCGAAAATGTCCTGTCCTCGGCTCGAGAACAGCGTTGTTCTATATTTGATTAAAAAGGAAAAAAAAAACAAACGCAAAAATTTCTTGAATTCTGGCCTAGACGTAGCCGGGATTTTCGACTTGGGAGGGGGTCCACCTCAAATCACATTTAATATAATGTCATCAAAAATTTTCAAAAAAAGGGACATTCATGAGACAAAAATACGTTCGGAAGGAAACCAGAAGCGTGGGACGTTGGTTGGTACGCAAACAAAATGCTACTAAAGGGAGAAGACTTATCCAAAAGTTAATGTTTCTAAAATATAAGTTAAATTGTATGGGCTTGGTGGAAAAACTAATGAAGCTCAAAAGTATCACGGACGGGAGTCTGGGGCGTGGCCCCTAGCCGTCGGAGGTTATTGTCGACTAGTTGGAAATTTTTCGGAAAAAATAGCTGTTTCAATGTTACTTGAATCACATTTTGCACGTTTTTGATGCCAATTGAAAGAACTAAATTTTTAAGATTTAAAAGCCCATTAAAAAACTAAAATGTTTAGTACTTACTTTACTTACAATTTACGTTTAAAAACTAGGAATTTTGGGATAAATTTTGTGTTGGGATAATTTTAATTTGGTCCAGTTGAAAAAAAAAACAAGTTACAGTGTCTTCAGCAGATTTTTTAGCAGTAAGTAACAATCCACTGAAAGATTGTTCATGAAGATCGTTTGTTTTGACATGAAAATAACCAGTTTTAGGATTACATGAACGACCAGTGGAAGCGGATGGTCCTAATTTAAATTCAATAATTTGTTCAATAAACTTTTGCCCACTTTTTTTTCTGAAGTATTTTGTCGCGTAAAAACTAACAAGGTGGAAAAGGATTGTTATTTAAAGTTGGTAAAATAGATGGTTACTAATGTTGCTGCATTAAGTTTATGAAAAGGTTTGATAAAGGCCAGAGATTGCGACTTTTAGGACAGACATCTTAAATTTCCCCCAAGTTATCATTTAAATACGATTGATAAACGTTTAAATTGAATGGGACCGGGCCCCCATGGTTGTCAACATTAATATTATTGTTTATTACTGCTGTTGCTCACGAAAATGCTAAAAGAAACTGAAATTGAACAACCAATATACTTTGTTGTCATCTTTTTAATCTGGGTGTTGGAGCAGGGCAAATTTTGAAGGTGCTCCAGCTTCTGTTCCGGAGCTCTTCGCTATCCAGTCGTTGTTCCAGCTCCAGCTCCGGAGCTGATTAAAAAGAGCTGCTCCGCTCAGGCTCCAACTCTGGGATTACTCAGATTGGTACAGTGTTTTAGTTCTACGTTGCCATTACAGCCCACCCACCTTTTCATCAATTAAAATTAATTTCAAAATAAACTTTGCTTAAGTAACAGAACACCCAAAACATAGGCTTAGCCAGAATTTTTGATTGGGGGGGGAAGCACAAATGTGCACTACGTTTCACTTCCACCTACCGATGGCTGCGAAAAGCAACCTTTTTCATATTTGCTTAGCATTTTTTGCAAAAATTTGGGTAGTGACCAATTTTTGTTTCCTTTTTGGGATTTAGATACCATTGAAATCAAAATGCATTTTGCGTTTTCTGAATAAGTACTACCCAAATGTCACTTAGAACGCGCAAAACTGTCAAATTTAAAACAAAGTCTTTCGGAGCAAAACGATTTGAAGTGACGTTGCAAATTTGCAACACTGGGCGTTGAGGGCTTGACTGGCAAATTGGTGTAGATGCTGAGTAAAGGTAGCTAGTATAACAAATACACAGTGCATATTCTTCAATATACTTTTTTAGGTCCTGGCTTATTTCCAAATATTTAAAATAGTGCCAATTAATGCATACCATGTAATCCAAATCGAAATCAAGCCAGTTGAGCTGCAGACAGTGATGATAGCGTACATGTTTTTGACTTGCAATCTTATGTCTGATGTTTTTAATGGAAATCTGCGGTAATTTGCTTTTAGGAGGAAATCTGATGCTTTTGACAAAATTTTCATGCGAATTACAAAAAAAGATTAAAAAAAGCTACATTTACTCTATTGCTTATCATTTGGTAAACAGCTTTGGAAATGATGTGATTTCCAAACCAAAAAAAAAAGATCTTCACCCAAGCCTAAGCAAACGGTTGAAAGAAATGAGATATTGTGATCATCCAATAAGACGATCTTCAGCCCTATTTCACGTCTATTCATGGATTCAGACCCGGCGCCAGAGTAGTGCGCTAAGGAGGAGGGGGGCATTGAAAATTTTTGTGGGGCAAAATATATATATTTGGGAATGAAGATTAAAAAAAGGTCTTTATCGCAAATGCATCTCAGTGGTGTCGGTCCTGTTGCTTTTTTGTGGGGCACAATTTCTGCTTGGGGAACACACTTTCACTTCGGGGCGCAAAAACCTCCTTTGATACGGATTTTGCCTTAACATTTGGGGGAAGACAAAAAAAATAAACAAAAGTCTTTTTCGAAAATGCACGCCAGTGGCATCGGTCCTGTTGTTTTCTTTTGGGGCACGATTTTTGCTAGGGGGACACTCTCTCGATTCGGGGCACAAAAACCTTTTTTGGTACGAATTTTGACCTCAAATGCGGGGGTGAAGACTAAACACACAAAAAAAGGTCATTATCACAAATGCACCCCAGTGGTGTCGGTCCTGTTGCTTTCTTTTGGGGGACACATTCTCGCTTGGGGATTTCCTTTGGTACAGATTTTGCTCTCACATGCGGGGATGAAGACTAAAAGCAATACAAAAAATCTTTATCACAAATGCACCCAATGGTGTCAATTCTGTTGCTTTCTTTTGGGGCACAATTCTCGCTCGCTTGGGGGGACCATATTTCTCGCTTGGGAGTCACGGCCCTGAAATGACCCCCGGGGCGCCCGGCCTGCATGGATGCTTCTGTAGGAAATTTACAGCATCGGTTTTATTGTTTAGATGTAATCTGATGTTTTTTCCCTAAAAATTTGATGTTTTTGAATAGCGTTTGCTGGCATCACTGGCTGCTGAACGAAAATAGCATTTGTTTCAAAAAGTGATTTAGATTGGTCATTTTATGCAAGTACTGTGAAGAGGCTTTATAAGACGAGGTAGAATTTGCTGCATTGCATATCAGCACTATAGTAGTTACAAGGAGTGTCTACTAAGTATTCAGCGGTTAATAAGTGGGACATCTTCATGCAATACCTTTTCAAAGATGGTGATTTCTGAGGTTAAATTAGGGGTAAAGGATTTAGACTTTTGAAATCAAAGTTTTAATTGGAGCAAAGGTCAATTATTGTCAATCTTTACTACTACAAAATGGGTACTAATTTTGTATAAAGTTGTTTTGCGTGAAGATTATTCACCGATTATGCTAAATTTTTTTTGTGTAGCTTATACAGTAAATAATAATTTAGTTATGTGGTATTTGCAACGTCGATTTGCATTGAAATCGTTTGTTTTTGTAAAATTAAACTTTGTTTTTTTTCTTTTTGTGTTGTAATCCATCATTGCAGCCTGTAAAACCCAGTGTTGCATATTTGCAACATAGCCAAATATGGTAATTAATTATGATATCTCCCAAATTTCACGAAGGTCTGATTATGTATCACCACTTGACTTGTAAAAACCTTTCGAGTATTTTTTTCAAATATTTGTATGCGTGGGCGCTACAGCGTTAAATTTTGTGCGTGATTTGATCCAGGTAGAGGGAAGTAAGGAACATTGCATCTAGCAATATTTTATAGCAGCAAATAATAAAATAGTCCACTCGAAAAAATTCCTTAGAGGCTTTGTCATGTCATGAAAATAACCAGTTGTATAAGTACATATACGGCCAGAGGGCCTAGGCTCCCTCAATTCAAATTCAATAATTTGTTCAATGAGCATTTTCCTGAGTTAATTTTTTTTTTTTAAAGTATTTTGTCGCGTAAAAACTGGCAGAGGTGAATTGCTATTGAAAATGGTACAATATGGTTTCGATTACTAATCATGTTATTGACCGGATCGAGCCGGATTTATGTAGCTCAGAGCCCTTGGCACTTTGGAGATTTTTGCAAAATCTTCTAGTCAAATATAGTTGAAGACCAAAAAAAGTCTTACCATTCGAGCACGGAGCTCATGGCACTGAGCCATATAGTAAATCCGCCACTGATTATTGCACTACACTTATAAAAAAAATTAGATGAGGGCCTGAGTAAGCAACCTTTTGGACAAAACCCTTAATTTCACTCGTGGTACACACATAAATTGGTTGGCAAAAATTGAATTAAGGGAGCCCAGGCCCCCTGGTAGACAATATTATTGTTAATTAGTGTTGTACGTGCATATGTTGTACACAGAAAATGCTAAAGGAAACTGACACTGAAGAAACGTACAATTTGGCTTTTTTGTCACATTTTTATCATTGGTGGCATTTCAATTGGGGGTGGGGGAAGCCCACTGGCTACGCCTATGAACCAAAATGCTGCGCACAATTTATTGACTTGTGGGAACTAAACAGTAGCTAATACTAGAGGAAGCAGTAATTAAATACTACAAGAATTAAATGCGGCAATTTTAAGCATAAAGGCAAAGCTTTTTTTACAGATGACCCATCCATTTAGGACAAAAAATCTTTTGAGCGCAATAGCTTTTGATGAGAGAACAACAAGCAATCGTATTAGATGCAACGCAAATGGTTACATTTAGAATAGTTGATTTTAGTTTTATCTAACAAAGCTCGTTTTAAAATTTTTACAAGGACATTTTATGACTTTGCATTTAGTAGTTACATTCAAATTAAAAGCAGTGATAAAGAAAAGCGATAGGCGACTAAGAAGATCTGGAGCTGGGAGCTATCCTACAGTAACGTTGCTCCGGCGTCAGCTCCAGCTCCACCTGAATTTAAATGTGAGCACCAGCTCCGGCTCCAGCTCCAGCAACAATGACTTGCTCCGGGGCTCCGGGGCTCCGGGGCTCCGAGCTCTGGCTTCAACACCCTGCTTTTTATCATTGGTGGCAATTTAATGAGGGTAGTCCGGTCACCCTTGGCTACGCCTTTAACTTCTTGACTGTCGATTTGTTTCCTTTTCTTATTTAAAAAATACTAGAATGTGGTAGCCAAGTCATATTAAACCTTATTTTTAATGGCATTGTGTGAAAACTCAATGGAAGAATGAGGAGGCAAAACGCAGTGTAAATTGTTCTTTTTATTTCTTCTAATACTTCCAGTGCGGGTGGTAGAAACAGCAAAACACTAAAGCATTTACGGCCATAACAAGGGATCCAAAAGTCCGGACACAAACATTTCTGAGTTGCTGATACTAATACATGATCTTGCTTATGAAAATAAATGTGGCTTCAGAAGAAAGTATGTGCGTGATAATGAAATGTAAATGTAATTACTACTACTGATAGCCTATGATGCACTAAATATGTTACATCTAGTGTAGCCCTGATACAACTAACAAAACGTTAGTAGAAAACGATAGCTATTGTTTTGAAAACACGCGAGCGAATATTGCGAAAAAATTGTTTTGAGATAAGAAAAAACAACTCTCTAATCACTGCCAAGCGATCTGTAAGAAAAGCCACTTCCGCTAAAAAATTTCTGTGTAAAAAATTGCCGCTAGGAATCTTAGATAATGATTATTATTTCAGAAAAAACAAGTGTGATACTGCATATAAATACAGGGTGTCTCAAAATCAAGTATTCACTTTAAAATTTGAACAACAATCTACTGGCTTATTCAAATTTGTCAAAAGTATACAAAAATATTCTATACATTACTAGAAAGAGATTACCATCCTAATATCTTGTTGAATTTACTTTTTTACAGGGTATTAGTCCTCAACGTAGGAACCACCAATTTTGCGACATTTCAGCCACGTTTTTGACGCATTCTTGCTCGACACTTTGCATTAAATCTTGTGTAACTGTAGTCCACATAATACTCTAATTTGTTGCTCCACATGTGAAAGGTTTTGAGGACGTGAGGAGTAAACTTTACTTTTAAAGAAACACCCCACCAAAAGTTGCATGGATTTATCAGGTGAACAAGCGGCTCATTCTAAAGGATCTCTGCACCCAATCCATCTATCGGGAAACATGTGATATAAGTAATCTCTGACTCTCCTGGCGTAATGTGCAGGAGCTTCATCTTGCTGAAAATAACAGTTTACAATGAACTGCATAAATTGTTCTTTGTGTAGAAACCCAATTAATTTCAAATTCTCTGTAAAAGAGGCACTGAGTTTGCATATTGATCCATTGCTTTTTGCCAAACAGCAATTTTGCACCTCATTTCTTGAGTTAATTTCCTTGCCATTTTGTGGGTTCATGAAAAATGCAGAAATTACCTAAATTTTACTACTTATCCATAGTATGTACTCTAAAGAAATGAATGCCCAATGAAGAGCACCTGAAAAGCAAATTAAATTGATATTAATAAGTTTAGTTCGAACGTTTCGTCCCTCTTCTCGTGCCTTTTCAACGAACAGTAAAAACTCATGCGAATTACAACCTGGTAATGATTGAATGAAAAATAAAAACAGGCCTACGTCTTCTACGCATTCTTTTAATGACTCGCGACATTTTTTAAATGACTTATGACAATATCCCACCAATATTCTAAACACTTTTCAATTTCTAACAAAACTGTCTGAGCACAATATCACAAATCAATCTATGGTTTCACTTAATGTCAAAAGCCTCTTTACGAACATTTTCACTACTTATACCGCTCATCTCATACTAGACTCTATTTTCGAAAACGGATGCACTAGCTGGAATGGCTTACATCGTAACCTGCTCAAGAAATTAATAGCTTGGTGCACCCAAAATACCACTTTTTAATTCAACAACAAATTTTATCAACAGCTTAATGGCGTTGCAATGGGCTTACCGATTGGATCTCTAATGGGTGACGTCATAATGAACCATGTTGTCGACAAAGCTCTTAATCTCACACACCCTTTCCACAGTCGAAACTTCTTTTGCCGCTAAGAAGATGATAGCTTCGCCTCTTTTCCAAACGCAACTTCTATCGACATATTTTTCACCAACCTCAATAACACCCACAATCAAATTTAATTCACTGAAGAACTGGAAATAAGCAATTCACTAACCTTTCTCGATGTTTTCCATAGAAAAAAACAGCAGTGGAATCAAGACGAGCACATATCACAAACCTATCAAACCTAGCCTACCAACCAAGTACACTAGCTTTTCTCTTCTTCATTACAACCGAAATCTAGTCAGCAACCTTTTACAACGATCTTACTCTATTTGCATTTTCTATACCACAATCGATTTCAAATTCCAATCAACCAAACACATTCTTCTAAAAAACGGATATCCAATGAGTTTTTTCAGACAAAATGCATCCAATAATTTTTCAACAGAAAGTTCAACTCAAAACGCCCCAAACAAACCCAAACAAAACCTTCAACGAATCTGCTCTTTAGACTTCCTGATCTAGGCTCCGTTTCCCACCTCATCGGAAAAGATTTTCACCAGTGCGTATAAACCCACTTACCACACTCTTAGTCAAGATCCAAAAGTTCATAATATCAACAAACTTAAACAACATTTTTCGAATAAAGACCTTCTACGACAACTAACAAGAAGTAATGTAGCGTATCGACTCAATTGCTTAAGTGGATCTTTTTACATCGGACAAACCCAAAGAAATCTTGTAAAACGGCTAGAAGAACACCGATCAAGCCCCAACTCTAAAGCCTGCAACCATCTCCAATCCAAAGCCTCCCACAAAGTTGATTTTCATAATCCAAAAATACTTACCTTCTGCGCAAAAGCAAAACTTTTAATCCTAGAATCACTATACATCCAACTCCTCAAACCTAATCTCAACCTCGACTCCTCATCTTATCTACTCCGCCTTTTTAATGCGTAAAAGACATTAGCCTGTTTTTATTTTTCATTTCAATCATTACCTGGATGTAATTTGCGTGAGTTTTTACTGTTCGTTGAAAATGGCACCAGAAGAGAAACAAAATGTTTAAAATAAATTAATCACAATAACATTGGGTGTAATTTTTTTGATTAAAATATTAGCCTCCTGCCAATTTTACCATTCGCCAAAGTTAAAAGTGTATACTTACTTTTAAGACACCTTGTATGAAACGAGGAGGCGAAACTCCCGCAAAAAAATTCGGTATTTTCAGCAAAAAATAATGACTTAAAAGTTTTATGTTTCTACAATTTGTGGACCCTTTGAAGAAGGGCTCCCTGGGAAAATGTCTCCGATGCTTTCTTCCTTAATGCGACCCTATAGTGGGATTTTTAGGTTTTTTTTTGCAGGTATCGTTTGGCAGCCGAAACAAATACGCTTATTCAAAGATACGCATTATAGTTGCAAGACTATGGAGAAACATTACATGCTCTGAAACGTAAAGAAAAGATTGGCTCAAAATTAATTAGGATTGTAAACTGTGGAAAAACTAAAGTTTTTCTATTTTTCAAAAAATAAAAAGAATTACTAAAGTTGTTTAACGGAGGGATTGAAACTTTGCCCTCGGCCCCAATACCCAGTTTTTTCATAGACTTGAGCTTGCAAGTACGGTACCTCATTTTAAAAATATAAATTTATAGTATTTTGCAATACTTTTACATAATGATATCATAGTAGCTATGCAATATTACAAACTATCATAATTAAAAAGCTACAAAAAATTTTTTTTTGCCGTGGTGCCTAAAATGTTATAACTGTTTTTATCTAGTTTGAGGACGCTGATTCCAAAAATGTAGTCACTTTTTCCTATCAGATCTAGTTATTTTGCTGTGGTATATTCTTCTCTAAAGATGGATTTACACAGTATCCGTTTTTTCGTCCGTTTTTGTCAGTTTTTTTTTTATGTTTTTGCTTCTCCGGGAACAAGTTGGTCCTTTTTCATCCACATTTTTATAAGTTCATATCCGCAGTAACTAGACTGTCCTTACATTGGACAAAAGTTTTCCGAAAAAAATTTTTTGCAAAATGGTACAACCTTATTTCGAAATATTACTCCTATCGTTCATACACAAAATTTTTTAACAAAATTTTTATCAATATATAACAGTCTACTTCGTGCGGAAATGGACTTATAAAAATGCGGATAAAAAAGCGCATACTTTTTCATCGAGAAACAAAAACTTAAAAAAAGAACAAAAGAGGACGAAAAACGGATACTGCGTAAATTTACCTTAAAACCAATAGGTACAATAAGGATTGGAAAATTGAAGAAACAATATTTTTATGTAACTTTATGATGCATATTCATAGATTCACATCAAAATGTTCACAGTAAAGCATGAAGTAGTAAAAAATTCTAAGATTTAGACATCATCACCATAAATCGACGTTTAACTGATTTTCTGGAATGTGAGGCCCCGGTATAGTTGCGCTTGATAGACCAACATTAATTTGCAAGTATGATGGCATCCCAACAACCTTAACAACGAATTTTTTTGCCGCTGATGTCCTGATGGAAGCGCTCTCCTTGCTCGTTGCTCACATTACTGAAATTTTCTGGAAAACGGGCAAGATGGCTGTGCAAAAAATGTAACTTGATGCTCATGTTTGCATGCAGTTAATAGAGATTTGTGAGTAATATTTCAAGTAGCTGTTTGTGGTTGGGAGCCTTTTTCCCAGGAAGAATTTTACCGTATTGGTAAATGCAGATCAGGTACCGTTCTGCCGGGTTCATAAAATTAGAAAAACCTGCGTCATTTATTGGTTTTCGAATCTGGGGTCCATTAAAAACTCTAGCCTTCAATTTTTCAATAGATAGGCCCACGAATTTTATGCAAATGTATCCAAAACAGTCGCCATATTTCTCTAGAACCTTCACAAACTATTTCATGATGCCGAACTTTATGTGAAGAAGAGGAAATACAATTTTGGAACGCTCCACCAAAGGAGGATCTAGAACTTTGACAGAGCCTGGCATCAGCTCATTGCGCACTGGCCAATCTTTCTTTGTCCAGTTCTCTTTTCTTGCCCTGCTGTTTCACAAACACAAAAGGCACGGTAATCTTGCGCAGCCACTTTGAAGGCCGAGAAGAAACCCAACCATTTTCAAATCAACACATATGATCTATTGGTGCTGTTTGTATAACATTTTTTCCAGAATAAATTTGATTTCATCATTTTTTTTCTTGGGGTTGTTAAATGATCAAGAGGAACTGACCACTGTAAGTTTCCGCTATGAAGAAGAATGTTGTGTATATCAATTTTCTGGGTCTCAAACTAATGTGTATTTTGTAAGCTGTTTTTGCTCATTTGCATATAAATTTCTTGCCTTGAAGTCCGCTTTTCGCGAAGCCGTTTTACGTGTTCTTTTCTGTTAACGCAATGCATTTATTCCTTACGTTATATCCGTGCAGTAAGAATGTTAGTTATTTCTGTGTTCTTTATGTTACAGTAAACAGAATTAACAAAGAACACATTTTAAGCTTCTTTTGGGACTGTCGATAAAAAGGCGCAAATCTTGGAATTTATACTGTTGAATGCCAAGCTACCGCAGCAGGCCGACAACATCGTTGCACTATACGATGTTGTTTTCCTAAATGAAATATGGCAAGAACTCACGATGGCGTTTTCTATAGAAGGTTATAAGAGTTCCAGGCTAAAGCAGATTTCTTTCTTTGAGTCTTGAAGCTGAAAGTTCAGAAGGTTCTCTGGAAAGGTTGAGATCTCAGGTCAGATCATTAAATTCTCTTTGAGAAAAAAGTTGTGATATTGAAGAAAGAGTAAAATCGGCATGTAAAACAGTGGTTTCACAGCGGTCAGTGGATAAAACGGAGGCTTGATCTTCTTCAAAAGCAGGTAATTTCAATTCGGGCAAGCCTTTAAACACTCGAACAGGAATTTCATTGCAATGTGGAATTGATCTGGTTATTGACTAATTGTGTGGATAAACCAATAAATTCCTGTTCTTCCTGTTGATTACCTTTATACTGACAGTACAAAAGTAGCAGTCATCGAAACGATTTTTTGGTTTACGCCCGACCATTGAAATGCCAAAGCGGAGTTACCTTATTAACCTTTTTTGTCCACTGTTGAAGATGGTCAACACACTGCTAGCACACAATATGGTGTGCCTATGACTTATTTTGATAACTAAGCATCACGTTGAAGTAAGTAAGATAAGCACCTGCTTCTCTAAGCTCGTTAACCCATAACTTTCATCCCTGTAAATACTATGAAATTGATGGTTTCTCTTCTTTGTCATTTAATTCTAATTCAATTAGCATATTTCACCTTAGCATTCGTTCTTAAAAAAAAATTGATTCTTTGCTAGAATTTTTGTGTTTGCTTCCCAATATGCCAAAGATTATTTATTTATCGGAATCTCGAATAAATCCAAAAACCTTTAATAAATCTTGAGTTACCTAATTACAAACTTGTGCATGTTAATTCACCCATACCTGCTGGAGGGGTTGCAGTTGATGAGCCAAATAAATTACGTGGTGAAATTGTTTCGAATCTTAGTTTGAAAATTGGTAAATGCGAGAATATGTGGATTAAATTATTTTACTTGGTTATTATTCTTGGGGTTATTTATCGACACCCCAAGAGCAACGTAAAACTTTTTGTAGATGAACTAGATCAAACATTAGAACAACTAAAAACAACCAAAGTTTACCTAATCGGTGACATGAATATTAACATATTCTTAATCAACAACGCTAAATATGCTGGTGAGTATGATAATGAGCTTACTAGTAATGGTTATTTTCCTCTTATAACTATTCCTACTCACGTTACTCATGTGTCTTCTACTCTGATTGATCACCTCATAAGTAATGATGAAAAAGATTCTATTTTTTCCCTGGTAATCGAAACTGATCTGACTGGCCACTATCCTATGATTTGCTCTGTTAATACATTCACCTTCTTCAACAAACTAAATCAACAAATGTTTAAACGAGACTTATTAAGTTTTAAAGCGGAAAACGTTTTTGAAGATTTACACAAATCAACACTAAATATTTTTTATCAAAACAATGCAATTAATCCTAATAACTTAGGATAATATTTAACAATTTTATCAAAATTGTCATAACTGCAATTGACAATTATGCACCACTAAAAAAAACTTTCTCGGAGACAAAGCAAACCAAAAACACAAACCGTGGATTACTCGTGGAACAAAAGTTATCTTTATCTCACTTCATTAAAGGAGACACAGAAAAAATAAACTTTTTACAAAAAATATGCTAATAAACTAAATAAAACCAAGTTTATTTTCAAGCAAATGTAGTATCAAGATGAGCTATATAAATCCAAAAATTTTGCTTTTAAAACTTGGAAGGTCATTAAATCACTTTTTTCTTGCTCTCAAAGTTCCTCAACTACACCTAATGAAATAAAATGCAATGTTAACTTACTGTAATTACAGACTCAGAAACCAATTCTGAGTTATTCAATACTTATGCTTCCCAAAAAGGTTTAGACTTACCTGCAAAATTTAACCAGCATGATACTAACAGTTACAAAAAGTTTCCACCGAAATTTAATTTTTCTTCACTTTTTATTCAGCCTACTTCTGAAACTGAAGTCATACAATTAATACATTTTCTTAAAAACAAAAAATCGTGTGGCCTTAATGAGATTTCAGCAAAATTTTGAATCTTAGCTGCTAATATCCTAGCTACCCCCCTTAAAATTTTGTTCTATTACGCGTTAGAATTTGGCATATTTCCAGATTGCTTCAAAACTGCCAAAGTAATCCCAATTTAAAAGGGGGAGATAGAACGGAAATGGGCAATCACCTTCTTTTACCCATTCTTTCTACTTTTTCAAAAATTTCAGAAAAATTAATCTACAATAGAACCCAATCACTTTTAGAAAAACATTCATTCATCTTACCAACACAAAATGGTTTTAGACCTGCTTATTCTACCTCACATGCAATGATCGACACTTTAACTTCAACCCTAGATAACATGAACGTTAATAACAACACAGCTCTACAAGTGCTAGACATAAAAAGAGCTTTCGATACTGTGAATCATGACATAATGCTAAATAAAATTAATAATTATGGTATCAGAGGAATTGCTAATAAACTAATTGCTTCTTTTTTAGCAAACAAAAAACAATGCATATTTTTAAATCATACTCAATCTAACTACAGATACTTCAAATGCGGTGTTCTTCAAAGATCAGTTCTTGGTTCTCTGCTCTTTACTGTTTACATCAATGACTTAAGTAGTGCCACTAATTTTGCTCCTAGGCTGTATGCTGATGACACATGTCTTATTTTACAAAATGATAGCACATCCAACTTACAGTAAGTTACAACATAAAAGGAGAAATTAATGCGGTAAACAAACGGATTATAGCTAATAAACTAACTTTAAACACGCCCAAGTCCAATGTTATTATTATAAACTCAAACAAAAACAAAAATGGCGAGTCGTCTAAAAAATTTCATGATGATGTTTTGCCGATAATGATAGCGAAAAATGCTAAATATTTAGATGTTACTTTTGACGAATCTTTTTGTTTGAATTGTCATATCAAAAACTTGATTAAAAGGTAATCGCGATCAGTTGGATTTCTAGCATAGGTAAAACCGTTTTTAAACACTAAAGGTTTATTAAATTTGCATTATGTTACTTTTCACTTGCATCTGCAATATGGTTTAATTACTTAGAGCTCAACTTCAAATCAAATCAAATCGTTTATTATACTTGCTGTATGATGCAAAAGCGTGTAACGAGTTTGCGGGGTCCATCTCCGCTTCATTGCGCCTGGGCAACAGAGCTCTAACCGAAGAAATGTCGCAGTGGTGTGAAGCCGTTGGCAACACTGTGTCCAATTTGACCGGGCCAAGATTTGAATCTCAGACCTTCCGCTCCAGAGACGAACACGCTACCGCCCGACAAACTGACTGGTGGAGCTCAAACTTTTAAAACTTATTTGAAAAAACTAAATATTTTACAAGATAAAGCTGTCAATATTTTTGAAGGGGGTAAACACTACAATTGAGCAACACAATTTTATGCAAAATTGCGTATTTTTAAATTAATTGATATGGTCTTTTTTGAAAAAGCATCATTTGTTTTTAAAGTGAAAATGCTGCCAGATCAATTTAGTAACAACTCACTGAAGCGAGTCAGGTATTTCAAAAATTTACAAGAGCATCCCATCAAAACAATTATTTTATTCCCCTTTTGAACATGCCAAAAGCTCAAAGATATATAAATATCAAGATTCTCTGATTTGAAACGGGTTGGATGCAAATTAAAAAAAACAAAACATTGCAATCTTTCAAAACAAAACTTAAAAATTTACTCTTGCAAAATTATGATCAAGAAACTCAAAGTAATACTTTATTTAGATATTTTCATTATTACCATCAATATAATTTTTTTTAAAGTTTTTTCTAACGTAACGATCATACTTATTCATATATTTTTAATCTTTTTTTTTTATACCTTTTTTATTTTAACAATATGAGGTTCCTGCTTCTTTTTTTTCTTTTTCTCCCCTTTCCCCTTTTTGCTGTTATTGTTTGTTTGTTTGTAGTGTTTTCAAAAACAAAAAAAAACGAAAAAAAGGATTGGATATCATTGAACAAAAAGTAAAGCTTTATTAACAATGGTAGCTGCAGACACGAAGGCAAAATCAGTCCCTTCGCAGCCTTCTTGTGCCTGTTTTGCTATGATTTTTACCTAACATTGATTTATGCTAAATGTATTTAATTTATGCTCATTTTGCATTACTTTGAACTGATTATCTGTAACAGGTAACAAAATAAATTTCAGTTCAGTTCAGTTCAGTGCTTGCACGCATTATGGTGTGCCAATGACTTGTCTTAATCACCCAGCATTATTTTGAAATAAGCAAGATAAGCACGCTTCACAAGTTCACTGATCTTTTTACTGTGGGATTGCAACGTGTATTCCCCGCAAAAATAAAGCAGAACACATTTGAATTATGAAAATAACGCTGGCTAGAAGAGGATGTAGCCTCGCTTAATTTTTGTTTTAAAAACCTGCAAGGCAAATAAACAATGCAGCCTATTTATTTTCTGCTTGACTTATAAATGAACTCTTAACACTAAAAAATAAAGCTTGCTTTGACCCAAAAGTTAACAAAAACATGGCACAATCGGCAGGCCTATCTACTACTCAGTACATATTTTTTTTTCAACCACATACTTTCTACGCCCTAACTCCTGGTATAGCAAATTTCAAAATTGAATTTTACTTCAACGTTTGTGATGTCACAATCATTTAACATACATCACAATAATAGCCTACAATTAAAATAGTGACGCTACAATGCATGTAAACATATAAGCTAAATTTCAAGTATGAATGTTATGAAATACAGCAAATAACTCAAAAACTTGGCCTGGTGAGTGAATGCTAGTATAATTTTCGGAATCAGCACCCTCAAGTTAGTCTAAATCAGCTTAGAAACCTTGGGCACCAAAAAACATGTCAGCCAGTGAAATATTTAGAAATTTCTGTGAAAAGAAATCTTTTAACCAAACAATGAAGTGTTGTGTTTGAGAAACTACTGAAAAAGTGGGGACACACAATCAGTGGACGTTTGCAATGGGGCCAGGGGCGTCGCCAGCTTCGCGAGATTGGGGGGGGGCAAAGGTTTTTGCCCATTTCCGAAGGCTTTTTCTGGCCGAAATTTTAACGTTTTTTCCGGCCAAAACCAAGTGATCTCAAAAAAAAAAGGTCTTCGCCGAAATCCGAAGCCTTTTTTTGACAGAAATCACAAATTTCAACGTTTTTTCCGGCCAAAAAACAACAACTTCTTCCTCCCAAAAAAATATCGTGGGGGGACAAAAAATAAATCGGGGGGGCAAAAACGAAAATCGGGGGGCATTGCCCCCTGCCCCCCGCTGGCGACGCGCCTAAATGGGGCCCTAATTGATGGAATTAAGACCTTAAAATTGACCATTTCCACAATTAAAATTTGAAAGGGCATTCAAGTTTAGTTTTTCAATGTTGACTAAATTGTTGGGAAGAACCTAAAAGCATTCTCACCAAATTTGAACTTTTTACGTCTTGCCGTTTTTAAGATATTGCTGTCCAAAGTTAGCAAATTTACTCTTATTTTAGTGTTACCAGTTTACCAATAATATGACAGAAGATTATCTTTTCGAAAGCTGACTTGATTTTACTTGAAACGCAGCCACCTGTAGCTTAAACGATTTTGACCCATTACTTAGTTTTGACAACAACACAGTCGCAAATACTGAGAATTACAAACATGCAGTAATTTTTTAAAATTTTGTTTGTAATTAGCAACCCTGGCAAAATTTCAATGGGAAAAAACCTTTTTAAGGGGAAAACTAAATTGACTTATCTCGGGAACAGAAAGTTTTAGAAAGCCCAAATTTAGTGAAGTTGGTCTTCTGATCTGAAAAAATTTTTGAGAGAAAACCAAGCAAATTTTGTTCGACCTGAATGCCCTTTTAAAGTTATTAATTACTCCCATTTCCAATTTACGAGTTGCGGCCTTAATTGTTTCATTACCACGATACCGCTACGGAATGTAGTCAACATTGCTGCCAAAGTGTAAAACTTTAAGATAATAGTCATTGTTTTTAGAAACTATTTTTTTCAAATTAGCATCAAAATTTAACAAAATGCAATGTCTTTAAGACTTTTGCGGTTAAAAAATGGAAAATTTGCCGACCATAATTCAAAAAAAAAATAATGTTCTTGGTCCTTGGCCTTGGACTCGACCATTTTTGTTCATGGCCTTAAGAGAGTCTGCCTTAAAAAGTCGATCCCTGGCATCAGATTTTTTTTTGAGTTCTTGGCCTCAAAGGTTGCGTTCTCGACTCCACCTCTGTTAAACAGATTGAAATTCAAATTACTCCCCAGCTTTCTTGCAAACCGACGTACAACAACATGCATCACTTCTGCCTTTGACATGCACAGTAGACAGACGAAAGTTATCAAATAGAAAAGTTCTCTATTGACCGGCCAATTAAATGGCTCAGCTCACAATATCCATAATGCCAGTTATAAACTTGCTTTATTCGAAATATTTATTATTCACAGTGTAGCTTTTGCGAAGTGACTTAAAAAATGCAAATTATATGTAAGTTGAGTTTTCTTTCTCCCCCTTGTAATTGTCAAAGGAAGGATAATTGTTTTTTTCATTTGTGCTAATATAAAAAATTAAAATAATACAGTGTAATACAATTTTAAACAATTTTGAGAAGAAAAACAATTATCGCTATTACAGTTGATTCCAAAGGTTATTGACTTTACCACGATTCACGATTTCTCTCAATTACATGTATCCTCTTTAACCGGGTCATTTGTCTTTATTTCTTCCTCTACTTGCTTTTCTCTCGTTTGCTGCCTTGTTCCTTTTCCTGTAAGTGCCCTGCTCATCAAATTCCAAAGCCTTTACTATGCTGCAATGTATCCTCTTTTTTCTTCAATGCAAAATGCAATATATCTGTTTACAGTCAAACCCATTTCAATGGTCTAAATGCTTTCATGTACTGTAATGTGTGTCTGTGATTTGTAAAAGAAATAATAAAAATATGAACGATGATAATTACACTATTTGCTGAAGACGTCCAAGTATCTATTTAATTGAATTTGGTATTGCGTAAGATATATTAATTGGAATTAACCAAACATAACCCAAACCTAGTTCATTTAAAACTAAAGTGCAGCTGAATACATGCTGCTTTGAGACTAGTGGCGTATCATTGTTTTGTAAATTATCAACAGGGCAGAATCACAACAGCCGCATTCTTGCAATACTCCAGCACCTGACCCCGGTGATGGTCATTACGTTCCAGCAAATATTCAGATCGTTCCACTGCAAAATCCCGATGACATTAGTCCACATGCCGTTACAATACACCCCCATCAAAAACAAAGTAAGAATAAAGGATAAAAATCAAGCATATACTAAGTTTAAATTGTCTTATCATTCAAAACACTGTCATATTTTGTGCGGTAAATGTAGCTTCTTTTTCGTATAGAACGAATCTAAAGTAGCAATAAAAAACTCAAACCTTCTTATTAATTATTTTTGATCTTTTCTATAAGTAAATTGCTGGCTGTCGGCGTGGCGGAAAATTTTCAAAGAATACCTTTGCTTTTCGTACGTTGATTAATTTGCTATCTCTCAGATATCGCTGCTCGAACCCTAACTCTAACGCAAGATTCTAAAGAAAAGGAATGCAAAAGTGCAACGCGAATTTGAGCGCGATACTTGTCCAACGCGCGCCTTAACCCTTTTCGGCCCCAAAGGAGATCGATTAGCTCCCCCCCTTCATTTATTTCAAAAGTTTGTTATGAAGCAGTCAAGTCACATAAATGAAATTTCTTGAATTTTCCTAAAATTTACTGTTTCAAATTTCGTTATTTTGTAAAACCATTGTCGTATGACACCCAGACTCGGAGTTATTAAACGTTATTCAAGATCGACGCTGCATTTCTGCCAAAACTTTTGAAAAATTGATTTAATCCTGTTAGTCCTAATTGTTCTGTTGTAAATAATAATTTCACGCTTTTTCGTATAAACACTGGTAACATAAATATAAGAACGTAAATCCAATGACCTCTTGAATGGCTTTTGTTGCAATCGATGATCAAAAAGAGTTGTGAAAAAAGATTTTCATTTACTATTTTGCCTGAAGCACTATAATTTTAATTATGATTTCAAAAGCTCACAACCGAATTTCTCATACAATTTCGTATATATTGACCTAATTTCAAACTAAGCTTCATTTTTAGCTTTTCGCTAATAAATAAGAAATGAGATTTAGTAAGATAAACGTATTTAAACCACAAAGCGCATATAAGCAGAAACTTGATTCCCGATAGCATTTTTATTTTATCTGAAACGTTTTCGGCGCATTTTCTATATGGCCCTCTTCAGCAAATTAAAAAGCAGTTTACAGTAACTTTAAAATTTAGAAATGAAAGGTTATCAAAATATTATATCGGCAAAACACAAATGTTACAATATAACAACCACTATAACTTCGTACATTTGGTATTGTGACGTATACGTTATACCTTTTCCATAGTAAAATCAAGTCAGAAAAAATAAAAAAAATAAAGCAACACCATGAAATAACAGTACTGTATTTGGTACAATGTAGACAATTAGACACACACACACACACGCATAAAACAATGTTCAAAACACATTCAAAAGAAAAGAACAACCGTTGGCGTATAATTGTGAATTCAATCGTGGTGTTAGCTTTTTGATCAATAATGCCTCCGGTATTTTGGTTTCATATTCATTGTAACAGTTTCTAATTACTTTAAACGAACTAACATCCTAATTAGAATTTTGACAAGTTTGGCAGGAAGAAACGTGTTGGCTTATGGCACTTTTGGCGGAGTTGGAGTTAAACTGCAAATGTTCTCTGGCCCTAGTCACCAAGTGGCGCGTTGACATACCAATATATGTCGTGTTCACATCACGCGAACATGTAAATTTATATACCACATTGGATTTTAGAGCAGCAGGAGTTTTGGATTTCAGATTAAAACATGACCCAGTTTTTAGCGAAGTGTAATAAGTAAAAACTCGAATATCAAATTTTTGCTTTAGTAAGGTAGACAATTGGGTTGCAAATTTACGAGATGGTTTTCCAAAATACGGCAAGCCAAGTATGTATGCATAATCATCAACTTGTTTATCATGTGAGTCTGGTTTGGTATTATTTTCAAATTTTTTCAAGCATTTATTAAAAAACCAATTACGATAACAATTTTTTGCAAAAATGCATCTTAGCTTAGTGATTTCATCTTTAAACAATTCATAATCAGAGCATATGATTTTGGCACGTTTTAATAAACAAGTAATTAGGCCAGATTTCCAAGCGTTTGGACAAGTTGATCGAAAATTTAATTACAGTCCCGTACATGTAGGTTTGCGCCCGACACTAGTTTTAAAACCGAATACGTCAAACTTTATTTCCACGTCAAGAAAAGGCACTGAATCTGTAGCTTTTTCACCTGTGAATTTTACGCTTTGATGCTGTGCGTTCAAAATCGGAAGAAACTCGTCGCAGTTTTGGTTGCTATCAAAAATCGCGTACACATCATCAATATATCGAAGATCATCAATGTATCGAAGTGGTCCATTAGCTTAGGTAAAAGTGGTCCATTAGACTTTTCCGCAAAAATTTTTTCTTCTAAATGAGCCATAAAGAAATTTGCCGTTGTTGGTCCCAACGGATTGCCCATTATGATTCCTTCAACTTGTTTATAAAACCGTTCGTTGTGCATAAAAATTCTTTGCGTGGCGAGAAGCATTAATTTCTTAAAGATATCTTTGGGAATCGGAATAGAATTATTGTTGTGCTCATCATATAATCGATTAATAATTATATCAATTGTTTCGACCAAAGGGACATTTGTGAAAAGCGAAACCACATCAAAGCTTACCGTAGTATTTTGACTGTTTGGATTAAATTCTTTTAATTTCTCTATAAAGTGATCAGTTGATTTCAGCATGCGAGTCTGGGGTAAATATGGCTTAATCATGTTATCCAAAAATTTAGCTAAGGCATATTCTGGCATATTATGTTAAGGCATGTTATGTTATGTTAAGAAAAATTTAGCTAAGGTTTAGCTAAGGCATATAATGTTGTTTCCCTACTTTTCAATTTTAGCTTTTATATGTGTACATTCACAACCAACAAAAATTAGGTTTGTTGATACAAAATATATAAAAACGTAAAGCAAGTTCTCTAACTAACAGACTTAGCAAGTAACAATCCGATCAGCTAACCATTTAGTAGATGACTTTTTACTGGATTTTTTTGTGATCATAAATATCTCTAAGATGTCTAAATTCACTGATATCGTTGGCAAATTTTTAATGTTTCTAATTTACTGCAGCTAGGAAACGGCTTTATGGCATACAAACAATGCTGCTGGTTCTGGATGTAAGGGCATTATAGGAGTAGAACAGCTTTGATGATTTTGATCAAAGATGAGAACCAGCAAATAAATTTCTACCCTTGGGATTATACTATTTTTTTTACTGTTTTTCTAAACTTAATCAACACTAATCCCAGTAATAACCAAAGTTTGCAACAATTTGTTAAAAAGTCACCTCTGAAATAAAATCTGAAACATCATGAAGATAAAATTGTTACATTTGAGAATTAAACAGTCTTTGTAAAATGATAAGAATAGTGATAAAAAGAATGGTATTTCGATTATTAATTGTACATACAATGTTGAAAACAATTGTAATTTTTGCTCATTAGTATTAAAATTATTTGTGATAATACACTAGAAGGTAAGCCCATTGGATACTACACAAGATTTTGGAAAATCTATTATGACGAGCAATCACCAAATTAATATAGGGTTTCTTATAAAAACTTTATAAAAACAGCAAAATTTTTGAATTTTTGAGAAAAAAATACTCTCCAATATTAGACAGCGTAATCTTTTACAAAATAAGCAAAAAAAAAAAAAAAACTAATCCGACGCCAAAACCTATCACAGTACTTCAAATTGTCCAAAACATTATTCTAAAGAATAAACCAAGAAAACGAGTATCAAGGTAGAACAATTTCTTTTTTTATTGTAATTCAAAACTTCATGAAAAAAAAATCGTGCAAAAAATACTGTAGTATAAAAAAATTAAAATTCGCTACACTGCGTCGGACACATTTGAAAGTTTTTGTCGTGTTCGAAGTAATTGCATTTTTATTTACCAAGTTGTCTACAGACAGCGAAAAAAACGTTTATTTTTGGAGAAAAGGCTGTCGTTTGCCCACCTGTCTACCACACACGGTGAAAGCAGCACACTGCCCATTATATTGCTAATATCTAGCTGGGAAGCTGGATGTGAATACAAACTTTTTCAAGTTTTGGTTTGACCAGACCGGTAATCGAACCCAAATCTACTGTATCATTAGCAGACGCTTTTCCCACTCGACTAATGATAAAAATGATAAGATTGATAAGATCAAAAGTGTTGTTATATACAGAATGCTATGCTGCACTTTTGATTAGACTTATCAAGAGCAGCAACAAACGCAATTTTTCCATTGCTAGATCTACCAGACTAAGAATAAAACACATAGTACAAGTTTTTCAAGTGAAAACTCTTACTATATTTTACTAAACTACGAACCTTTAGCATACTAAAAATTACATCAAAATTCAACCAATTTTATTGACGTTTGTTACAGCTAAGTCATAAACATTTACACACAAAATGTGAATGAGAAAAAAAAGTGATTTGATGCTTGTTCTTTTATAAATTTTGTACAAAAAATACCATATTTTGTTGTGTTTAGCAAAAAGAACTAGAAGAGTAACAAATATTGAGCTTGCAATTAATTCACGCAACAAACTAATAACTTAGATATTTTACCACAATAAAAATAACCTTTTATTTTAGCCCGTAATTATCTCTGAGTTACTAAAAAAAACTCTAGCAGCGATGCCGCGGTATGGCAATCAAGCGCTTAATTATTTACATTATGCAGATGAAAAGCGGCCCGATCGCTTTTGATAGTCCTTGACTTTTGTTGAAATTAATTGAAGATCAAAATTGCAAATATAATGACAAAAAGTTTAGACTTTTTGTCAGAAATTTGAGCTTTTTATGGAGCAAAAATGGATTTTTTGTCTTTTGTAATTTGGGAGTTACTAACGTTTGAATGTGTTGTGGCGAATCGATTTTTCCCTGGGGCATTATTCAAAAAAATTTGCCTGGTCCGGGTCAATTACTACACTACAGGCACGAGGCTGTAGAACGTTCAAGTGCTTCGCATCTAACTCGAGATAATGAGATAAAAGCGAATATCCTAAATGCTGGGTACTTTACTGGCAGCTTTGTAAGAACCATCGATCACGAGGGCTCTAGAAACAAGCGTGCTGAAAAAGTTGACATTTGAGAGGAATTGAACACTTAGCCTCTTGGTGACTGGTTTACCATACCAAATGCTCAGACCAAAGTCGAGGTCAAAACCATTAATTTTAACAACAAGCCGTTTCTTCATATATTATTTGCTAG
This sequence comes from Trididemnum nubilum, assembly GCA_963965965.1. Classification (NCBI taxonomy): domain Eukaryota; kingdom Metazoa; phylum Chordata; class Ascidiacea; order Aplousobranchia; family Didemnidae; genus Trididemnum; species Trididemnum nubilum. The sequence goes on along the minus strand of OZ014489.1, from coordinate 23,742,114 downwards.
AATTGCGCATGCAAAATTATAACGAAGAAGAAAATCGTCAGCCTTGCGGTCAAACTAATGTCTAATTTTTGCGGTTTTACCAAACGTAAATCCATGGATACCGCAGCAGATAAGTATATTTTTAAACTTTATATTATGGATTGAACTTTGTGCTGTAACTTGTTTGGTTTTATGAATATGAGACAAAAAATATCCTTTGGTAATGAAAAACGACGTTATTTAAATTTTATTTTGGTCGAAAATTGCACGAATTTTAATAAAATGCCTCTGACACACTCTTATAATGGTTCATTTTCTTCAATTCAATTGACTCTAAGTTTTAGGTTACATTTTTGAATAAGTTTAAAAGAAAAGTCAAACTTATTTAAAAGGTTACTCAAGTAGAAATTTTTTTGCTCGGTTTTCTCTCAAGAAATTTTGACAAATCTGAAGACCAACTTCACCAAACTTGAGCTTTTTACGACCTTTTGTTCCCAAGATAATACTGATTAGATTTCTCCTTAGAAAAGCTTTTTATTCTAAGAAATTTTGCCAAGGTTGCAACCACAAACGTCATTTCAAAAAGTAATTGCATTATTGTAACTTTTATGAGTATTTTTGGCAGTGTAGTTGTAAAAACAAATAAAGGATCAGAATTGTGAAGTAGCTGCTTTTTAAGCAAAATCGAGCCAACTTTCCAAAAGTTAATTTTCTGTCTTAATACTGACAAAATGGCAACACTGAAGTAAAAGGAAAATTGTTAACTTTGAACTACAATATTTTGAAAACGGTAAGACGTAAAAAGTTCAAATTTAGTGAGAATTCATTTTGGGCTGTTTGCATCATTTCCGGTACTGGTTAAAAATTTGGCTTGAATGTCCTTTTAAATTAACCTGCATTTAGTTGTGTTTTTAAAACTATTTGGTTACATATTACTCTATATTAAATTTAGTTGATAAGGTCGGCTACGCATTTATTTTAAATACTACTTTGGCTGATAAATGCGGCTGATTCCACATTCTGTAAAATTGTGGAGGAGTAATATTATTCAAATTCAACGACGTGTTTTGTCATGAACTTAAATACATAAAAATTAATCATTTTAGACTGTGTGTCAATGGTTTGGTTGTGCCTTTAAAACTCTAGATACTGTCTCTAGCGTATTATTAAGAACATGTTCTTCGTTCGCAATTACAGAAAAACAAATTAAAACAGAAAAATTCTTTTGGATACTTAACAGTTATTCAATAAGTAATAAGCATAAAATGAATTACTTGCAAATTTGGGGTCGACCAATCAAATCAAAATCAAATTTTTCATTATACTTGCTTACATATTATACATTATACTATACAAATTTTTCATTATACTACAAATCAAAAGCTGAAGCGTGTAACCAGTTTGCGGGGCCCATCTCCGATTCTTCGCCTCATTGCATTTGGGATGCAAAGTTCCTTTCGAAGAAATGTAGCAGCGGTGGCGACCCATTGGCATCACTGTTTCCGATTTGACCAGCCCGAGATTTGAACCTTAAACCTCCCGTTCCAGAGGCGAACGCATTACCTCTCGACCAAAAATCTTAAATATTTTAGTGGCTTTGCTATAAAGATAGCTGTTTCATCTACTCTCAGCTATATTACCTGAAGTTATAAACAATGGTACCGGTAGGAAATGTCAAAAATTAATTTTAGTGGTCGCGTATTTATGCGTCTGCGTGTAACTAAAGCTAAAATAAATTTAGGAATCCTAATTAAAACCATTCTGTTATAATACTTTTCAAAACCATGGTACAGTTATTCAAATAGAAAAAAGGAACTGGACGAGGTGCTGCCCTCAGTGTTCAAAGATTTTTACTAATTTTCAGCAAAAATATATCATTTTTAGGCTTGTTTTGTTCAATTTTTTTCCTCTTTATGAAAGCGCAAGTGCTTTAACTACTCAAAACAAATACTAAAAATAACCTCAAAACAACTGGGTAGCACAAGCTATTCCGATAGCTTTTGCGTTACATATCACGCGTGGCTTTAACACATTTGATTCTTTGAAAAAAATGAAACCTCTGAAGAAAAAAGTCTTAAACTTCATAGCAACCCGCTTGACTCTCACGGCAAGAAAATTTAAAAAAAAAGTCATTCATCTTCAATAGCAAAATCAAGAATTTGCTAAGAGGGGGTTGGACTTAAAGCTAGAATTTATTTGCATCTTTCGTATGGAAAAGGCTAAAACCATCCGAGCCTACATGGCCAAGCCAATGGGCGATTTTTGAGATTTTTCGAAAACTATGCACCATCTTGACTCTATTTGAATGGCAGTTTGCACGTTTGTAAAGCCAATTGGAAAAACTGTAATATTCGGAAGCATTTAACAGATTTGAATCACTTATCTCATTTAGCCTCCCTTATAGCTTTTGGTCAACTTCAAAACGCGTTTATCAAAGCAATTCATGTTTGAGTTAAGTTTTACGGTATGCCTCGGGCACGAAGCTCCCAGAGCGCTGCGCACCTTGCACTGTGCCAAATTTCCTTATGCAAATTAAGGCCTGACTGTATGATCGAGATAAGAGGTGAGAACTAGCAGCTATTTAGGGCGAATTCAGTTGTAACTTGCAAAAGAGCAAACGCTATAGATACTTTCGGGATTTTGACAGTAAACAATCAAAAAAGCTCGTACGTGTTCCTTAATATCTGAATGAAGCGCTTCTGCATTAAGTAACTAGCTGATTTGTATTCTGTCTTAACCCTTATCAGAACAGTGTTTTTACGTGACTTAATCGGAACATATGTTGACAATTGTCAACATGCCGTTTTTACATGTTTTTCAATGCTAATGCGCGGTGTTTTCAAATATATATTTTGTCTTCTTGTGATGGACATGCAAGATTGATCAATCTCACGGCCTGGCGTGGCGCCATAGTAGCGTGACCGGGGGAGGAGGGGCACGAACAATATTTGGGGGGCATAAAATAATTTTACCCTTAAATTCGGGGGTGAAGACCAAAAAAAGTCTTCATCCCAAATTGTACAGCAGGGCTCCGGGCCAATTTCCTGCTTTTGGGGCACAATTTTTGCACGGGGGCACGATTCTCGCCTCGCGGGAGGGGGTCATGACGGGATTTTATGGTGTGGATCTCGATTCATGCCCACAGATTCAGGGATGAAGTCAAGCAAAAAAAAAGGTCTCCGTCACAAAATCTGAGGCTTTATCATAGTGTTCAATCGTGCTTTCGTCCTAGAACGAAAGTGTACTTACGCTTGGAGGGGGAACAAGCAGTATTTTCAGGGGGGCACAGGACCCGAAAAGCACTTTAGCGGCACTGGGCCAGTTCACGTTTTTTGATTAGGAGGCACAAGCAGTGATTAGATGGGAAAGGCACCGAAATGCCCCTAGTGGTGTTGGACGTGGGTTGGGCCCTGACAACAAAAAGTGGGTAGGCTCAGACGGAGAAGTGGTGAGGTTTTGACATCGTCTGGTAAAGATTTGTGCTGAGTATCTTGTCTATGTGGCTTTTTTCGTCAAGTTAAAGAAAAAAGGTCTTGACCGCAATTCAGGTTATAAGTTAGTCATTTTTCGTCTATAGGTGAAGACCAAAAAAAGGACTTCATCAGGTCCGGCCCCACAGGGGAGGCATTCCGGGGCCGTACCCCCAAACGAGAATTGTGCACCCCCAAGCAAGGATTGAGCCCCAAAGAAAGTAACAGGCTCGGTACCACTGGAGTGCAATTCGAGGCCTGGTACTCTCAAAATACTGGTTGTCACCCCAGAATTCTTGAGCAAGAACTGTTTTTTTGCAGATTTTGGAATAAATACTATTTTTTTCGTGGTTCCACCCCAGAAATCGTGAAAATTCGTGTATTTTAAGAGTTGAAGACCTTTCATTTATTTATTTATTTTTTTGGTCTTCACTCCAAAATTTGTGGAAATTCGCGATGAAAACCTTTGTTTTTTGGTCCACAATCTCGACTTTGGAGCATTGAAGTTTTTGTGCCCCCCCCCCAAAATTGTTTCTGCTCCCCCAGTCACGCTATTCTGGTGCAGGGCCTGGACTTCACCAAAAGCTAATAGACTTTTTCAAAGCTTCCGTCAGTGGGTTAGGGCTCAGTGAGTTAGGGCCTACCCTGTCAAAAAAGGAAAGCAGACCAAGCCTACCCTCGACGGCAACACTGGTTGCATTAGCTAGTACTTCAAATATACAGTGTATCACTATCAACTAGTATTGAGATTGACTTTATGTTCTAAATTCTGACAGATACTATTATCTAGATAAGTATTTTGAAATGTAAGTAGGCAACTACAACTACAGTACGTCTGAGATACAAGAACTGTTGACAGAAACTTAAAATCCTCCAACCAAAATCACTTCACTAAATGAAGTTGCAAATTTCTTACAGTTGCTGGTAGTTGTGTTGAAACAAAAGATAATTATCAGCTGTAGCAATAATTATTTAGTTACAATAATAGCAACAGTCACCGAACAGCCTCAGACGCTAATTGTTGGACGATCAGCGCACTTTTTCTTTGCAATGACTACCGGTACTTCGTGGTTGGAAGAATCCGCTCCCACTTAGGAGTTTCCAGCGATCCAATGTTCCTGTAAATTTCTTCGAATTCTTGTCTACTGAATCGGCTGCTTGTTCGGAGCCACCAAGTAGAGATAATCCTCGTAAAGTGTTTTATCCAAGGACGCAACTACGTAACCAGGGTGCAGTTTGAATCCAAATTATTCGACCCGGGTAGTGTCGCTTTTATGACAACCCTCGTTGAATGACCTGGGCTCAACCCGCACCCTGGTCACGTTGTTGCGTCCTTAGATAAGATGCTTTACGAGGATTATCTCTGCTTGTTGGCTTTGAACAAGCAGCAAATTCAGTAGACAAGAATTCGAAGAAATCCACAGGAACATTATTGGATCGCTGAATTCCTCCAAGCAACGAAGTAGTTACTGCAATATAAAAGAGCGCGGATCGTCCAATAGTTAGCGCAAGAAGCTGTTCTGCAACTGGAGGATAAATATGCACTAAAACAACAAGTCATTTAGAGTAATTTTAAATCTCAAAAGCCGTATGTCTCTGTTATTCTGCTATTGTTTCTGGTTGTTGACATTTGTCAACAAATGTTCCGATTAAGATAAAACGCAAATAACTCATTGTAGAAACAATTTTGGAATTTCATATCACTGCATTAGAAAGCTAATAAGAAGTTTTCCATCGTCAGTGAATGGCACTAAGCTAGCAAATAGGGGGCGAATGCAATCAAACAAAAAAAATCAATGTTGACAAATGTCAACGTATGTTCTGATAAGGGTTAACCCAAATGAAAGAAGTAAGGCCCAATGCCTTTAAATGGATGGCAAAAAAAACATTTTACTGTACCGTATTTTTATACTTTTTATATTTTTATTCTGTGCCAATAGGCTGCAAGCTTCTTGTGGAAAAACAATTTTTTGGCAGTGGTTGTTGTGGTCTTGTGGTGGCACTTTTTAAAAGTGCTCCTTTGTGGATTTTTATTCAGAAAGCACTGAAGCGATTTTTGAAAATTACAGCAATTGAAAAGCAAAGCTTAATGATCTGATTGTGTTTTATTTTCAGTAATATTGAAAATCTCCGCAGATTTCCTGATTTATGCGACTCAAGCTCTGCGGATTTTATGAGTTCTCAGGCTGCTTATCTACAAATAGACAACCCTGCCCGGGAAAGTACTGCTGCTTATGAAAATGTTCAGAACAATCTCAGCCAAAAAGAAGATTCAGAAACTCTTTACTTGAAGCCGTTCAATTAGTAGCTGTATGTGTTCTGTAGCCAGTGGTGTAAAGTAACGAAATATTTTTACTTGAGTAGATTACTCAAGTAGTTTTTTGAGGTAGCGAGTACTTTTTGAGTACCGGTAATTTTTTTGTGGCTACTTTTACTTTCTTACTTTTAGTGTTAAATAACGCTGCTTAAGTAGTTTTTTTGATTCAAAAAAGTACAAAGTACAGCAATTTTAAATCTGAAATACAAATTGTCAGAACGGTTGACTTTTCTAACGGAAATTGTTTATTTCAGTTAAGTTAGTGGTCTTTTGCTCCCTTTTTGGCTGGCAACACTTGCGCCAGAGATCAGACCACCACAGCGAGTGTCGCAATGCCTTTTTCCTACGCGTGCGAGTACTTATCTCGTCCATTCTGACGAATGGCAGTTCAAGATCCTTTTAGTTTCACGTTACTTGGTGTTTGCCGTTCACCACGGCCGCATACTGACATAGATGTCTACTCTACTGAAACTAAATCATGAAAGAAGCAAACAGAGAGACATAAATTGCCAAAAAATCGTCTAATGATTACTAAACGTTTTTAATGCTAAATTCTACAAAGTGAGCCAAAAATTACACAACATATATGCAACAGACATTATTATACGGTACTGTAAGTATAGTGCAAATGTAATTCCAAAATGTTTTCAATGTGATGATCAATTTCGTCCAAGCAGAGACACAAAACCATCTAAATGGCCTATCAAGGATGGTAATTTTGTGTGATTTAGTGACGTAATGTTTTTCAGGTTCCTGCCTGCCTTTACATGTAAAATAAATTCCATTCAAAAACATTCGCAGTAATTTTTATTAATGAATTCAAAAGAATTTTATCGCAAACTCTACTGAATTCACTAAGGTGCGTGAGTTTTGCCCCACCCTGTAGATAAAGAAAATTATACACCGATAAGACACATCTACAGTGTTTTTACTTTTTAGCATATTAATTTAACAATGGCAGTGAATGAGTATTTGAGCAATAATCTTACGAAATGATTTCAAGTAAATTCGGCGCGACAAGATTTTCAAATCTCAAAGTTTTGCTGTAGTTGTTCTTTTGACTTAATTGTCTTGAAAGTAATAATAAAAAACTTGGAACAATTAATAATTCATGACTTCTTGAAATATAGTGAGGGGTTAGAAGACCAAGCGCTTGTTGCAGCCATGTGACGATAGTCGACCTGTTGTCATATGTCTTTTGGAGTAGTTTGTTTATTTTGCTTGAATACTTTCAGAAATACGTGTACTTGAGTAGTTTTACAATCACTACTTTTTACTTTTATTCAAGTACTTTTTTGGTCAGTACTTTGTACTTTACTTCAAGTGGTTTTTTCGTCCGTAGCGAAACTTTTACTTAATTACAATTTTTGAGTACTTTTTCACCACTGTCTGTAGCGAAGACATGGCACACATACATATGGCCAAAACATGTGACACAACGGTAATGATTATTGTGGATTCGATTCTCTTTGCCGCAGCCATTTTTTCACGACCATCTGCATGAAGTAAAATACTGTTTTGCGCAACTTAACTTGTACGCTGTCTTCACTGTTTTCAAAGTGCTTGATGGACATAGACCATGGCCAGTCAAAATCATGCTAAAAGTTCAGTTAAATGCTGAAGGTCACTACTTTTAAATGAACTTCCTGTATTGCCTTGCGCCAATTTCAAATTTGCTGAGAATCGTCATTGACGCAAGATTCATTGTAAATGCTTACATTTATTTTCCTTATTTTAGTCTAGTTTCTTTATTCAAATATTCTGATGCTTAAATTGGAAAATTGAGAATAAATGCTACTGCTGGTGTTTGCTACGACTTTTTATGTTAATTATTATAATCCAAATTTATAAACAAAACGATAAAAGTTATAATCATTAGTTTAGTTACTGATGTATTAAGATTTTAAGTTCATGACGTCACAAATGTTTTTGCTTAGTATCTTATGCACTGTAAGCTAGAAGTAATAGTATGTCTATTTGCAAGGGAGGCGGCAAAGTAGCTTAGTGGTTTTCCAGTCAGTGCTACCACCTATTTGTCACACACAGTGGTTATTTCACACTAATTGCTTTATTGCTGATTAGCGTTAACCGGGGAAGATGTAATATAATCTTTGATTCGACTCGACGGGGGATCAAACCCAGTCTACTGTTGTAGTACTAGATGTGTTATTCACTCGACCACTAATCGGTTATAGCCAACTGCATATTTTCTGTAGTGAGGTAACATTTTTTAGGATCTTTTGTAAAATTATGTTTGCTTCTAGTATTCTATTATAATCTTGCATTCTAGTATATAGCGTTCTATTATTTTAGTGTTCTAGTTTTTAGATTCGCGCGGTTATTATGAGACAGGAAGCCGCGATTTTGTCTAGTGCTGATTGATATTGATGTGTGCTGATTGATATGATTGACATACTGATTGATATGTGGTTTGTGACGGGAATTGGTGGCAAGAGTATTGCATTAAGTTTTTTGGTAAAACGATTTTGCCCGGATTGGCTTGTTATTCCTTACAATCTTTAATAGATAGTTGATTAATGTATGATATTAAGAAACCAATGATTTTCTGAGATTTTAAAAAACTAATGACTTCCAACTTCCAGCTTCCAAAAATAATTTTTTTTGTTTTCTGGTTCAGTTAACTTGGAATATTCTTGAAGACTAAAAGTTTCTCTTTTTTGATTAAAAAAAAACTACGTCCGCTGATGTTGACGAGAAATGACGTTAATCTCGTAACTTTCAACAAATATTCCATTCTAAAAAAGATGAATTTTCATGGCTTTTCGGAATCAATTACGTTTATAATTTTTTTGGAATGTCATTTTGTTTCTGGCTTTCGCGCTATATGTTTAATGAAATGGACTGACTTTAAATACTGCTAATTGTACTTAAAACCTAAAACTACCTACCTAAAACCACCAATTGTAAAAACGCCAGATTTGCGAAATGTCGAAAACATAATTGTATAATGATCATTTTCTCTAAATTACAATTTTTCTGCATCAATAAATATTATTTTAAAATTTCATAAGCTTTTATTTGTTTATCAGATCAAATTAGAATGTTTGAAGGAGGTTCAGTATTTAGAACAAATTAAATGTTTTGAAAACTCTTCTCCTTTAACCCTATTTTACTTGCGAGCATTTTTGCACCCCTCTTCTTGTTTTTTTGTGGTAAATCTTTTCAGAAAAAAGATTTGACTTGATTTGCAGCCAAATTTATTCATCATCACTCCTGAAAATTAAAGTTGCTGTGTAAAAATAAGTTTCACAGTTTTAACGTTTACCAAAGTCGCTATACGAAATCTAAACATTTTTGGCAAAAAATTAATTGAAATGACGTCATAAGACGTTTCTGTCGCAAAATGTACTTGACTTAAAATTTTTTTGATTCAGTATCAAAAACAATTCTTCAGTAAAATCATTCCTGAAGTGAAGTAGACAGCTAAGAGCTAATTTAATAAGTTCAAAGTTCACAGAGACATCACGTCTTGCAATCCTACTTCCTTTGCAACATCTTATTGCTGTCTCCACGTCGAAATAGATAATCGTTTGAACCTCTAGTGACGCAAGTGAGGCGAAGCCCCCATTCGAAATCTTTACCACAACGGTAAAGAATTCGAATCTGACTTTCAACAGCGTGGATTTAATGCCCTTTGACGCAGCCATTTTTCCACGACCATGAACATAAGTAAATAAAAACTTAATTTGATCAGAAAAATTAGAGCCAAAAATATATCAAACATACTTGAATTAGAAACGTTTCGTTTTATTCTTAAACCACTATCAATCTTATTCAAATAGAATAAGATTGATAATGTCTTCTATTTGAATAAAATTGATAATAGTTTAAGATTACACCGAAAGGTTTCTAATTCAAATATGTTTCATATATTTTTGGCTCTAATTTTTCTGATCAAATTAAGGGCTAAACCCGTATTCTCTGCTTCTAAATAAAAACTGTTTTGCACAATTTAACGACACTGTCTAACCAGTTTCCAATGTGCTTATGGACATGGGCCAGAGCCATTTAAAACGGTACAAGAAGTTTAGTTAAATGCTGAAGGTCAATACGTTTAACTGAAATTCAGAGTTGCAAACGGGCCGACTAGTTCAAGCCCGAACCCGGCCCGAACCCAAAAACATAAGCTAGAACCCGGACCGAACCCGAAAACTAATTTGAAGCCCAAACCATACCCAAAAAACTCGACAGTTATGCTAAGTCTGAAAAATTTAGCAATGTTGCGAAGTTATTTTGATCGTATTTTTGTGCACCTAAGACAAAAAGGACGTCTCAGGCTCGAATTAATCCCGAAATTTTGTCAAGTTTAGGCCCAAATCCGGCCCGAACCCGACCTGAAAAGCCCGGCCCATCTTACAACTCTGTATCGTCTTGAGTTAATTTCAAATTTGCTGAGGATCGTCATTGAAGCAGCATTTATTGTTAATGCCTTTATTTTGATTGCCGTGTTTTTGTTTACTGCTTTTTTATTGAAATGTTCTGATGCTTGAATTGGAATATTAAAAATAAATACTACTGTTTGTGCATGCTACGGTTTGTCAAAAGTTTTAAACAAAAAACAAAGATTATACAATCATTAGCTTCGTTACGGAGGTATTTAGACTTTAAGTTCATGACGTCATAGATGTTTTGGCCTAGTATCTTATGTACTGTAAGCTAGTAATCAGAAGTGGAGTCGAAAACACCAGACTCGAGGCCAAGGCCAAGACCAAGGACCAAGGAATAAGGACCAAGGACCAAGGACCAAAGACCAAGGATTAAGGACCAAGGACCAAGGACCAAGGACCAAGGACCAAGGACCAAAGACCAAGGACCAAGGACCAAGGACCAAGGACCAAGGACACATGCGCAAGTGTTCACCAAAAAAAGGTATTCAAAATTTTTTTCAGGCGATCTGCAAAAGAGGAAAACAAAAAAAAATCTTTGCAAATTTTTCACGAGATTCGTGGCGTTTTCCAGCAAAATTTTAACAAATCAAAAAATAGTGCTGTCCTTGAGCCGAGGACAGGGAAATTTTCGAGGACTTGAGGCTTCGAGGCCACAGCCAAGGCCAAGTACTTTAACATGTGTTCTCGAGGACTCCACCTCTACTAGTAATAATTGTATGTTTATTTGCAAGGGAGACAGCGAAGTACCTTATTGGTTTTTGAGTCAGTGTTACCACTTGCCACCTGTTTACTACACGACTCCAACTCAGTTGGTAAAAAGAATCCTTAAACCAATAGGCTGCAAGTTTTTTGTGGAAAGACAACTTTTTGGCAATGGTCGTTGTGGTCTTGTGGTGGCGCTTTTTAAAAATGCTGCTTTCTGTTTTTTTAGCCAGAAAAATTTTTGATTTTTGAAACGATTTTTGAAAATTGCAGCAATCATACAGCAAAACTTGATCTGATCGTGTTTTGCTTTCAGTGATTACGAAAATCTCAGGAGATTTCGTAACTTATGCGACTCAAGCTGTGCGAATTTTATGAGTTCTTATGCCGCTTATCTACAAATAGGCAATCCTGAACGTAGACGAAATGCTGCTTATAAAAATGTTCAGAACAATCTCAGCCGAAACAAAGATTCAGAAACTCCTTACTTGAAGCCGTTCAATTAATAGCTAAAACTATTTCAGGGTATCTAGAGGTAAATCAAGCTTAAACTTTTATGTGCTGCTGCAAAACATACATTTATGGCACACGTACGCACAGCTAAGACATATGACACAACGGTAATGATTTCGAAACTGACTCCCGACATCGTGGTGGGTTCGATTCTCCTTGTCGCAGCCGTAGTTATACGAACATGTCTGTTTGTACATACCGTAAAGTATGAAAAACGGTTTGTGTTTTGCGCTATAATTAACTTGCACAATGTCTTCCCAGTTACCAAATTGCTCAATGGAAATAGAGCAGAGTCATTTAAAAAGAGACAAGAAGTTCAGTTAAATGCTGAAGTCACTACGTTTAACTGAATATCCTGGTTCGTCTTGAGCCAATTTCAAATTTGCTGAGGATCGTCATTGACGCAACATTCATTGTAAGTGCTTTCATTTTGATTGCCGTTTCTACTGCTTTTTTTAAACATTTTGATCCTTGAATTGGAATACTGCTACTAAATGCTACTGCTGGTGTATGCCATGATTTTTTATAATAATTATTATAATCCAAATGTATAAACAGAAAAAATCAACAAGATTACAATCATTAGTTTACTTAGTATATAGATTTTAAGTTCGTAATGTCATAGATGTGTTTACATAGCATCTTATGTGCTGTTAGGTAGTAGTGATATTGTGTGTTTATTTGCAAGGGAGACATCGAAGTACCTTGGTGGTTTTCTAGTCGTGATGCCACCTGCCACCTGTTTACCACACACGGTGGAGAATTTACACTGTCATTTTTATTGCTCAAAAACGTTAAACAGGGAAGTTCTAATAATAATTTTTGATTTGACTCCACTGCGAACCAAAGCCGAAGCCAGTGGCGGATCCAGAAAATTTTGGTGGGGGGGGATTTGAAGCCAAAACCTCAAAAATTCGGATGTCTTCACCTAAATTGAGACTGATTTTTCGGCCCGAAATCGGAAATTCAAACGTTTTTTTCGCCCAAAATCAGGTGGTCTCCAAAAAAAAAAAAAAAAAAAAAAAAAAAGGTCTTCACCAAAATTGAGACTGATTTTTAGGCCGAAATCGGAAATTCAAACGTTTTTTTCGCCCAAAATCAGGTGGTCTCCAAAAAAAAAAAAAAAGGTCTTCACCAAAATTGAGACTGATTTTTCGGCCGGATTCGCTACGTTTAGGTCGGTGGGGGGGAATGCATCCCGAAATGGAGCCGAATTATTCAAAATAAGGGCTGATTTTTCGGCCAAAATCGTAACTTTTAGGCTGGTGGGGGGGGATGCATCCCCCCCATCCCCCCCCTAAATCCGCCACTGACCGAAGCTGCTGTTTTGGAACAAAATGCGTTATTCACTCAACGACTGCTGATCGATTTTTATTATAGCCAAATGCACTTTTTCTGAAGTGAGGTAATATCGAAGTTGTTATGATTTCCCAGGAGTCAACCACGAAGGACGTCAAACTTGTCGGTGAGGTAATATATTAGTTGATCGTTCGTGAAATTGTTTTTGCTGATTCCGTTCTAGTATTTTACTGTTTTCTTACATTTTATTATTCTTGCATTTTATTATTATTATTGTGTTCTATTATTTTAGTTTTAAAACCAAGTTTGTCAAACTTTATTACCATGTCAAAAAAAGGCATATATCTGTGGCTTTTCAACTGTAAATTTCACACTTTCATGTTGCGTTTTGACCGGCCGGAGCTGTAACGCGTTCGTCTTTGAAAAGGGAGGTTTGAGGTTTCAATCTCGGGCCGGTCAAATTGGACGCATTGTTGCCAACGATTCGCCACCGCAGCAACATTTCTTTAAAAGAAGCTGTGTTGCTCGGGCGCAATGACTCGGAGATGGGCCCTGCCAATTCGTTACTCTTCGGCGTAATACGAGTGCAGCACAGCAAATATAATCAAAGATTTAAATTGATTTGATGCTGAGCTTTTAAAATCGGAAGTAACTCGTCGCAGTTTTGACTGCTAGCGAAAATCGAGTATACATCAGAGGTGGCGTCCTCGAGGACGTATTTTGGAGTCCTTGGTCCTAAAAGTCAAGACCTTGGCTCGAAGCCTCAATTCCTCGAAATTGCCCTGTTCTCGCTTCGAGGACAGCACTATTTTTTGTACAGTTGAAATTGTTGGAAAACGCCAGAAACCTCGCAGATAAGTTGCGAAGACCTTTTTTGGTTTCCTCCATTGGAGATCACCTGAAAAAATTTTCTGAAGACGTTTTATTTTGGAGATCGCCTGAAAAAATTTTTGAAGACATTTTTTTGGAGAACACTTGGGCTTGTGGCGTGTATCTTTGGCTTTGCCCTCCAACATTCTTATTTTTGGCCTCGAGAGGGATCTGACCTCGGAAGGGCTGTCCTTGGCCTTGGATTTTTTTTGTGTCCTTGGCCTTCGCCTCGAGCCTTAACTCGACTCGACCTCTGGTATACATCATCACAATGGAAGATAAAGCTTAGGTATAAGTAGTCCATTTCATTTTTCCGTAAAAAATTTCTCCTCTAAATGAGTCATGAAGAAATTAGCCATTATTGGTCCCAACAGATTGCCCATTATGATTCCTTCAACTTGTTAATAAAAATATAAAATCGTTTGTTGTGTTCTAGATCAGTGCTCTTCAACCGGTATGCACAATGCACACTTGGGTGCACCAAAAATGCGAGGGGTGCACCACTACAAAAGGGTACACAAGGGTACCTAACAAGCTTACCGAATACATGCGCAGAACCTTTTAAAAACATTTAAATAAAAATGAACCATGATTAGACAAACCGACGGTATACATAAGTTTGACATTAGACAAATACATTTTATAGCAGTAGGGTCACTATTAAGCATCAGAATTTTTCCTACTATTTGGTTTGAGTAGTGGTTTATTTGTGACTTATGTACTTGCATAGCCTACTAAAAGAAGACAGCCGCACATGTCACCTAACTACGAGAAAATTAGAGGGAAAACTTTTGCGCGTCGCTTGGTTTTCTAACAAGCAAAACGAAAAAGTTGCTCTCGTAATTTTGTCTCTATTAGGTGACATGCGCAGCCGTCTTTTTTTAGTAGGCCATGGTACTTGCGATACAAAATTAAATCAAATTGCCACTAGACGAGTTTGAAGCATCTGTAAGCTTACGGTTTCGGGCAGCCTAGCAAATTAAACCACAGAATAGGAGTACACCACGCCTGCACAACATACGGCCTGCAAGCCTTTTATCGCGGCGCCCGAAATAGTTTCACGTAATCTCAAGCATAATCTCTTTTAAGCAATCCATATTTGTCGTATTGTGACGTGGTGTCTCATGCAATTGTGTGTAAGTCAGTGAAACTGGAATCTTCGTTTTATGCACATATCTCTGTGGCAGAACCGAGATGCTTCAAAAAATGTTTCAAACTCTCTCCTTTAGCATGACTTTATGAGGGAACATGGAAGCAATTTTCAGATGTAACTGCTTTCACTTGTTGAAGCACATCTTAAATTGCTTCAAAAAGTATTTTACTGCAGAAAAAAATGCCACACTTGATGCTAGTTCTGGGATGTTACACCCTTTTACTTATGATAGTATTACTTCTGAAATCGAAGATTTAATTGATTTTGGATTTCGGCATAAAAGCGTTATTTAGAGACACAATATCCTGAATTTCAGGTGATGTACTAAATGTGCCAGAATACAGAAGCAAAGCGAAAAAAAGTCAATTTCTGTCCTCATTCAATGCCCAAACGTATTTATGCGAAAGTGTTTTTTTTCTAGCTTGTTTGAGATCAAATCTCGCAAAAGAACTTAACTCACAAGCATTGATCTATTGATGAGGGAAGCAATTAAAAAGGATGTCATTTCTCAGTTTCCAATGTTAGTTGATAGCATGCAATACCAAAAAATTCATCAAAGATAATTTCTTGTGTGCTCTGTCTTGCGTTATTCTTCGTGCAGACTGTAGTGCAATTGTCTTTTGCTAGTTAATTTTAATGTGTTTTTTTGCCTCATTTCAAATTTTAAGCACAGGGTGCATGAGCTTGTCAAAAAATTTTTGAGTGCACCATAGCGAAATAGGTTGAAAAGCACTGCTCTAGATTTTATCGGTTCGTAGTTGGTATGAATGAGATGTGAAGCCGCAATTTTGTCCTATGCTGATTGATATATGTCGTAGCCGCAAAGTGTCAGACACATGTGATATTGTATTAAGTTTTGGTGGAACAATTTTGTCGGATCGGCCTGTTATTCTTTACTTAAATGCTGTAGATAGTTGATCAATGTATGATGTTGGCGTTTTCTGAAAATTTAAGTAACCATTAACTTCTAACAGTTTTTTTTGTTTTCGGTTTTCCAGACTTTCGTTTGCCGTCTTCTGGTTCAGTTAATTCGAAATTGAAATACTTGAAAATTAAAGATTGCTCTTTTATGGTTGAAAAAAGTGCATCCGCTGAGGTTGCTGTGAAACAATGTTAATTTCGTAACTTTTGTTAGATTTTCCATCGGAAAAAAGATATTCTTGAATGGTTTTTCGGAAGCAACCAACTCCATTACAACTTTTTTTTGACACGTGTTATGTATATATTTAGTGTTGGTATTTCATTTTTAATGGATTTCCCGTTAAATTTCATTGAATTGATCTGACTTTATGTACTGATGATGGTACTGCTTAAAACCTAACACTGTTTAAAACCACCAATTATAAAAACGCTAGATTTTCAAAAAGTCGAAAGCATAATAGTAATGATAATTTTCTCTAAATAACAATTTTTGGTTGTTGGCAATCAGTGGTCCAGTGGAAAGAGCGGCTGCTACTGAAACGGTAGACTCGAGTTTGAATCCCGGTCGGGTCAAATCAAGGACTGTAAAACTTGGTATTTACCGCTTTCCTGCTTGACGTTTAGCAATTAAACAGACAGCGTAACGTCTTCATCGTGTGTGGTAGAATGGTGGGCAGGTGACCGCTTTACTTGAAGAACGGAAGGTCCCACATGTCGCATGGCCAAGAAAACTTTGTGAATCAAAATGTACGTAATTGCAATTTTATTAATTTATTGATAAACAAAACCACAGATATATCATATTAGCACTATATAAGCGCCCACCTGAAATAAACACCAATGGGTAAACTAAAAACTGGGCAATTTTTCCAGAAAACACAATGGCACTCTTAAACAGTTTAAATGCTTAGTTTTATAATATCTACACCCAAATATCGACATACTGTAAATTCTTATACACGGCTTCGCAAAAAATGTTTTCAATTTGAGGGTAAAAAGTCAAAGCTTTTCAGCTCAGCGGTAATTTCAACATTTTATCAGATCGTTGCAACATCTTAAACCAACAATTCAATGCAACAAAACATTAAATAATATTTGCAACTATGTGTCTCTTAGAACTTTGAAGAAAATTGCTCATCTCGGCGCTTTCTAAAAGACTCGCTTATCGCGAAAACATAACATTGAGTAAAAACTCAGGCGCATATTTGCTAACAAATAAGTCCAAAGAATTCATTCTAACTTCGATCGTGATGGAAATCTTAACCACGTTAAAATGCTGATTTTTGTCGAATGTAGTTGTTGTAAACAATCTTATTTTTTACCAAGGATCGAAAACGCTTGTTGCATGAGTTCGATCACGAACTGGGTGCATTGATTTAGTTAGGTACATTGATACATCCTTTAATTGATTATTGCATTATCTTGCCGTACCAATGACGCAATCTGACCAATGCTTCCTTTGTTTGTTTTGTTAAAAAAATGAAAGACTGAGCAAGTTAAGTGCGCTGAGCACAATTAATATAAAAACACAATTGCGAATAGGCGTATGACGTTGAAGATGACGATGGTAACCGGTTTCGAATGGCTGAGAAGACAAGTTCGTGCGTGGCTTAATAATCCCCGCCATTTTACTGGCATTTTGGTGTTTTAATTTTTTTTGGTTTATGTCATTGTCAAAGTTATCGTTCAAGACTGCACAATATGCAGCCATAAACGCCCGATCAGTGAATTTGGTTTCTGTAGATTTCTGTGTATTTCATGATAACGATATCATCTCTTTGAAAAAAGGATCTTGGCCAGGGATGTGAAAGAGGCAGTTTTTGAATCACTTCCGTTTCCATCCTCATCGCTTTCGCTTCCACCACTCTTGCTACTTGAAGACGTAATTTTTGCTTAAAGTTTTTTTCTTGAAATTTTTTTGGAAGAATTTTTTCCAGAATTGTCAAGCTTAAACGGTTTTATGCTTTCATACTTTTAAAAAGAACATAATATGAAACCAAATGTGAAATTAGTTTGTCGATGCAAGGATCTGAGCGTAGGCTAGCCAGGAATTAAAATTAGGAGCGGCCCAAAATCGAAATGTCCAATCATATGGTCTTATGCAAACAATAGAGGGCAATTGCTTGTCGCAGCCTCTGTATGCATTTCCAAGAGCTTGGGATAATAATGTTTTAATCGCATCTGCTGTAGCGTGTAATTTTTGACATGGCTATAATTGGTTAAATCTACTGGAGTTAAACCCCAACAATCGCAGAATTTTTTTGGTATTTCGTTATTATATGCGGCTTTGCTCCAAATTTCTGCATAGCAGCGTGTATTTTTAAGACTGCAAAATAAAAAGCAGTGCGAAAATTGTACGGTTATACATACCATAAGAGATTATAATCCGTTTTAATATAGCAACGGTACTGCATTTGGACAATTATAAACCTGCATTACACAGTATAACAAACCATGTTTAAAAGTTCTGCAATATACTTTGTTTAAGAGACCTTATGATTTCTTCTTGCGCCTACACTTGAAAAAACATTATATTGTCAGAGTGAGAAAAATTAAATGTTGGAACTGGAAGCTTAATTTATGTGAATCAGTAAATGCTATGTTACATCAATAATTGCCCTTACAATTTTTTTTAATGGGCAAAGCCTCTCAAAGTTTTGAAAAAATCTCCAAAATCTTAGGACTAAAACAGCGAATTGTTAAACACTCCTAGATTTGAAAAAAAGTTGAAAGGCTGCATGGTTCATTTTCTAATTGATAGGGGTGGGGTTGGCGCCAGATCTAGAGAATTATAAATCTTTTAAAAAGTTTTTAGCTAATGTTGATTTCTAGAACTAAAAATTTTGTAAAATATTCTACAAAAATTTAATCAAAAGCAAGGCAGCCAAAATACCGTAGAACGTATTTATTGAGACGGTTCGGTTAATTTCTTTAAACCATTGTCAATCTAGAACATAAAAAGCAAAATCACAGCAGACTCTTAACGGAAAATCGCAGAATTAACGTGTAAAATTGGATTTTGTGATTAGAAGACACGTACTATATATGATGTATTGATACGTACGCGGAAAATGTTTATTGAAGCGGTAAGTTTTTTTGTACTGCCCCTTATCCAATTCCTATTAGCCCTAACCCTGCTCAAATTTAAACTGTACTATAGTGAGCAAAAACTCTAAAATTTTTCTTTAATACAGACCGATTACAAAAATTACCGTAAGTAAAGAATAATTGAAGTTTTCCGCATAGCTTATCCAACTAAACTGCATTAAACAATGGCGGGACTTGACAATCAAGGCAAAGTATGATGCTGCCCAATTTCATATGAAATTGGGCAGAATCATATTTTGCCTTGATTGTATGAAATTGGGCAGCATCATACTTTGCCTTGATTGTCAAGCCCCGCCATTGTTTAGTGCAGTTTAGTTGGATAAGCTATGCGGAAAACTTCAATTATTATTTACTTACGAAAAGTTTTGTAATCGGTCTGTGTTAACCCTAGTTGTATCTTTTAGTCATTTTAATATAGCTCCTAAACGAAAAACAAAGCTTTGCTATGATGTACCCTGACTTTGAATCAAATTTAATAACACACATTTTCAGAAACTTTGGGATCAACCGGACAACCGGAAATGACGTCATTTTTGCCTTTGTCAGAGGCACTTAAAGAGTTTTATGCAGTTTTGAGCACAATGCATGCTTATTAGTGCGCATATTCTATTCATTGTACTGCGTATTCATTGTTAATGCTAATCTTCAGCGGTTGAATGATGAAATGAAAATAATACTGCAGTATTCTATAATTTTGTGAAATATGCTGTATTTCAGTCACAAAAAACTACAAACAATAATCAACACAATATATTAAAGTTGACATCATTATGCATGTGACGTCATCATGCATGATGACGCCATGATTTGCGGTAACTTTATCAGCGATATCTTTGAAATCACTAAAGTCTAAACTAAAAGTAATATTTTGCAAGATTTAGGCAAATTTGCATGCTGTTATAAAGATTTACAGGTTTTGATGACGTCATCATTGTTTTCGTGACGTCACAACCTCCAAAAATTTATTTTTTTAAATCTAACAGAAAATAGCTTCAACAAGCAAAAATCTTACTTCTATCACTTACCAATCGGTTTTTAGATAGAGGGGGCAAATTTGCCCCCCTCCCCTGGTACCAATAGGGTGTAAAAATAGCCCAATAGATATAGGATAAATGGAGAGGAAAAATTATATATTTTTTTTCCTCTCCATTGATTCGCTATGGTTCCCCGCGCGGAGGTGCAATATCTCTGGTACCCGTGTGGTTCCCTTGGTGGTTTTTGTAGTTCTATATAGGATTAAAGAAAAATTTTAGAGTTTTTGCTCACTATAGCACAGGTTAAATTTGAGCAGGGTTAGGGCTAATAGGAATTGGATAAGGGGCAGTACAAAAAAACTTACCGCTTCAATAAACATTTTCCGCGTACGTATCAGCACATCATATATAGTACGTTTCTTCTAATCACAAAATCCAATTTTACACGTTAATTCTGCAATTTTCCGTTAAGAGTCTGCTGTGATTTTGCTTTTTACGTTCTAGATGACTACGTTTTAAAGAAATTAACCGAACCGTCTCAATAAAAACGTTCTACGGTATTTTGGCTGTATTGTTTTTGATTGAATCAAACTAGTAAACGGGCCGACTAGTTTAGGCTCGAACCCGGCCCAAACCTGAAAATATAAGCCCGAACCCGGTTCGAACTCGAAAACTAATTTGAAGTCCACATCATATCCGGAAAAACCCGAAAGTTAAGTTAGGTTTGAAAAATTTAGCAATGTTGTCAATTTATGTTGATTATATTTTTTTGCTCCTAAGACAAAATGTGCGTCTCGGGCCCGAATTAAGCCCAAATTTTTTGTCAACTTTAGGCCCGCACCCGGCCCGAACCCAACTTGAAAAGCCCGGCGTCACTTTCAACTCTGGATTAAATTATTCAAAAAGTTCGTTTACCATGCTTTTAAATTTTACGAAAAACTGCACTACATTTTAGTTTTTGACGTGTAATATATGAAAGGCTAAAGTGGAAGCGGTAGCCTTTTGCCGTTTTTAGCTTCCGCTTCTACGAAAATTTGCCGCTTCCACCGCTTTCGCTTCCACATCCCTGAACCAGGCAATGGATCTGGAAGAAAAACTACGAGTTGAGTAAACTTGGTAAAGTGGTTTTGTAATGCACAACCAACTAAAAGCACAATCTTGACAAATCGAATCTGCACTTTAAAAGCTAATTTTTTTTTCTGTTGAAATATTACAGTTTGGAATTTGCCCATTCATTGTTTTACTCACCTTTCTGAAGCAGCAGATTCCAGAAAAATGGACTCATCAACGGTTTGTTTAACATTTTTCCATACTTACATGCAGCGTGCAGCGACGTTTCTTGTTACGCAATTTTTATCATTATATTGATTCGTTGATCAGAATCAATAAACGTTCAAGAGAAGTGGTATGATTGTCAGACAGCAACGCTACATGCCATATCAACCAAACAATATTGTGGACCGGAACGGAAAGGTGTTGTGTTTGGCAACATGATTTTTGTGGAAGATTTTAAACAAAAACTACGAACATCAGCTTTGCGCTTTGAAGTTGAATCAATGGTAAGATTTCGGACTGCGATGCCAATTAAGCACTAAAGTGTTTACTACTATGTAGTGCTGGAAGTTCTTTAAAGACATTGTTGAAAATCAAATCAGTTGTAAAATATACTAGTACAATGGTAAACAAGTTTTTAACGTCTAAACTTGACATTACTTTATTACCGGGGGTTAAATTTTTATTTTTGTCAAAAAAATCAAATGCATTGTTATGTCACAAAGTGATATTTTGTATCAGCAGAAATTTTATTCCCGATAACGTTTTTTATTTTACTTGAGACTTTTTCTGGGCATTTTTTAAATGACCCTTTATAGCAAGTTAAAAAGCAATTTACCGTGACTTTAAAGTTTAGAAAATGAAAGGCTATCAAAATATTCTCTGCAAATATACAAATGTTACTACATAACAATCACTATAACTTCATACATTTGATATGGAGACATATACTTTACATCTTTTCCATTGTAAATCAAGTAAGAAAAAAACAGAAAAAATATGCAATACTGTAAAATGACAATACTCTATGTGGTACCATATAGACAATAGACACACGAAAAAAAAATCTTTAAAACACATTCAAAAGAAAAGAGCAACCGTTGGCGTATAATTGCGAATTTAATCGTATAGTGTTAGCTTTTTTGTCAATAATGCCTCTTGCATTTGGTTTCATATACATTGTGACAGTTTCTAATTACTCTAAACGAACTAACATCTAAATTAAAATTTTGACAGCTTTGGCAAGAGGAGATGTGTTGGCTCATGGCACTTTTGGCGGAGTTGGAGTTAAGCTGCAAGTGTTCTCTAGCCCTAGTCACCGATTGGCGCGTTGACATACCATTATATGTGTTCACATCACGTTAACAAGTAAATTTATACACCACATTGGATTTTAAAGCAGCAAGAGTTTTAAATTTCAGATCAAAATATGAACCAGTGTTTAGCAAGGTATAATAAGCAAAAATTCGAAGATCAAATCTTTGCTTTAGTAAGGTAAACAATTGGGATGCAAATTTACGTGATGGTTTTTCAAAATACGGCAAGCCTAGTATGTACGCATAATCATCAACTTCTTTATCTTGTGAGTCTGGTTTGGTATCATTTTCAAATTTTCTCAAACATTTATTGAAAAAACAACAATTTTTATGTGCTGAAAATAGATGGTGACGGAGAGGGGTTCGAATTTCTGAAAGCCAAGTTGCACTGTCATGGTTATAATTTCCTGTAGAAGATAAGATTGGTCGAAGTGGAGTGTCATCAACGTGAATTTTAGGTAAACCGTAAAGGGTTGGAATTGAAGTTGCTGTTGGTCGAATTCTACAATATACCTTCTGACTAAATGCTCCAGATTTTATTAATCTTTTTTTTATTTATAGCGTTTAATTGTTTTAAATTGTTATTTATAGCCAGTTGAAATTTAGTAATGCTTCAAAATATGTTGCATATTTGTTGATAAATTGGTTTGTCTAGCACTGCCGTACCACTCTATTTCTCTTTACCGTTTTGCTAATTAGTGTTGATGGTTTGTTACTTAGATTGTTGAGTGCTTCCGATTTTGCTTTGCTTTTAAATTCATTTGCTTTTGCTGTTTGGCATGAAAGTATCCAGATTTATACTTGCTGTACAAGTTAAAAATAATTCTTTTGAATTTCATTTTTTTGTTGAAGCTCAGATGTGACCGAGTTTCATAAAGGAAATGCTCAAAACTGGCCTAATTTTGAAGAAAATTAAAGTGAGTGGAAGGATGCCAAAATTAAGACTCTTGTTTAAAGCTGAAGGTTCATCTGAAGTCAAGTTATGGGAAAATAAGTTGGTGATAACATTAAGTAAACCTGTGATACTGCGTTTTAAAAAATTTAGCCAAAAATAGCATAAAAGTTTAATTGTTTGTCGAAAAGTGTTTGAGGTTTAGGCCCTTTTACGAGAAAGTGCGTTTGGACGGCTTTTCCATTCACTTTTCTCAAATCTCACTGTATTTGTCCCCTCCAATTATTTTTCCTTGAAAAATGTAGACAAATTAAGACAAAACTTGCGAGTATTTTGACTTTCGGTATGTTATCATGGCTGTTGGTATTAGGATGAAATTTTACAATTCAAATTATATCCATTGCCCACTTGGCTTACTTAATAGGCCAGTTTAATCATGTTTTGCAGAGTTATTATGTGCAGTGTTAACAAGCAATAACTTTTAACCAAATTAGGTGTAAAGTTGATTTATCTAAGCAAAATTGTACCCCCCCATACCCTCATGCCTTTACTGGCAGTGAGATTGGCCCCGAGACTCCCGACATAGCAGCCCTATTGTAACATTTTTCGCTCCGCACTTCTTTTAGTTAACTCAAACAGGCAAAATCAAAACAATATCCCAGCACTTAGCTAATACTAGTTGTATTATATGATCATTGCCACTAAAATTAGAAACAGTCTAATACCAAACACTCACTTTAAAGAAAATTTATTAGTTTTGAGTCTAAATGCAAAATACCTAAATTACTGAAAACGTTTCTCCTATAGGCTCAAATTATGACTATTTTTGCAATTATCTGTTTTTTTTCAAGCTATTTTGCAATGCCGCCAGCTGTGTTTCAAGCAAAAGTAATTTTCAACTCCTCACTATGTAAAAATAGCGTAAGTGAAAAACTGCCACCATGTGTCTTTCAAGCAAATTTTTAACTCCTCACAAGCTGGCGTAAGTGACAAGCTTAAATGCTTGAACACTTTTAGACGTAGCATTTTATGACAATGGTATGATCCAATGATAAAAAATGCGTTTTGGTTAGTGTAAACTTACAACTACGTATCAGAGAAGGAAGTGAGTCAAGTTAGATGTTATTTTTTTATTGGAGCAGACTCAAAATGGATTTATCCTAATTATTGTAAGTTTAATAAAAGCAGAGGGCCAAGTGGCGAATTGATCATGTGGCTAACGCGCGAATACCGGCGAATAATTTCGTGTAGAGAGTTTCTTTTTTTTTTTTTTGAGATTCCTTTCTATTTAAATCGATTTGATTTTTGGGCTGCTGTAAATCAAGTCAAATTTAATCACATATAACATAGTGACAATTATTCAGTATATTAACCTCAGAATCTTTTTCTTTTTTTGGTTGTTAGGATCAAGCAAGGGCAGTAAAGTTTTGTAGTTCATTTTGTGAGCCAAAAATTAGCCTTGTTCATGGTAGCAAGATTTGCAAAAATTATGCTAGATCTGGTCAACGTTATCATATTTATTACATTATTACTTCCATTATTTCTAGTTTTTTTAAAGAAATCACAAGTAAAATGCATAAAACAGGCATTTAGTAGCACATCACGGGCTGGAACAGAATAAACTGAACAATCAAATTTTCTACTGATTTGGTTCAAAAGAATAGTTTTTAAAAAATCTTTGAACTATTATCGAAATCAAAGTCAAATTTTTCAAGTCTTGTTTTACGGCATAACCTATATTAACTCTAGTGCTATTACAGAAAGGTTGGAATCAACTGAACGAATATTACCACGTCATTTTTCAAGCATGCCTGAGACACAGTAATGTGCCATTGGCATGGAACGAAGGCACAGGTATATTTCTCCCCAAACCCGGAAAAGAAAGCTATTTTGAAGCTAAATCCTTCCCTATGATCACTTTAACTTCCTTTCAACTGAAATGGTTGGAAAGACTAATTTTGTATCATAAAAATAACGTGCAGACAAAGCTTTCTGCATCGCAGAATGGATTTCGTGCAGGCGTCTCTACGGAAACAGCTTTGCATGAATTTGTGCGCCGTTTAAAGCATTGCCTTGTTAGAAAAAAGCCGGCTTAGGGTATTTTCCTGAATATTGTCGGTGCCTTTGACAATGTCACCTTCCGTAGCTTTGTTGCGGCTCTGCAAGTGCTGGGCATGTCTACGGTTCTCACGTCATGGATAGAGAATTCGCTAAGACATCGCACTGTCCAAGTAGAATTATATGGTGATAAAGTTAAAAGGAAAGTAGTGAAGGGGAACCCACAAGGTGGTATCCTGTCCCCTTCTTTGTGGAACTGTGTCTTAAACAACCTGTTGCTAGAATTACGCAGCAGGGGCTTTTATGTTCAAGCCTATGCCAATGATCTAGCAGTGTTGGTCACTGGTGCTGATATGCTTTGGATCAGAGGTATGGCTCAGAAAGCAATAAATATTGCTACAAACTGGGCTTTGGATCGAGCTACAGTTTAGCTGCAAGAAAACTGAAATCATATTGTTCACTCACAAACGGAATCCAGATTTGGGTTCCTTGTCAATGAATGGTACAAAACTTGAACTTTCCGAGAAAGCAAGGCTGTTAGGTGTTACTTTGGACAGCAAGCTAACCTGGAAACCACATGCTACCCGAATTACCCGCAAAGCAACTACAGCATTAATGCAATGGAGGCAAATTGTAGGTAAAACGTGGGAAATAAAACCATCTATGATAAAATGAATATACAGTATACACAGCTATGATACGTCCATCGTCCAATCATGTCGTACGCATGTGCGTCCTGGGCAGGCGGTCTCAACAAAAAGTATCTAGTGAGGAAACTCACAAAGGTGCAGAGACTTGCTTGCTTGATAATTTCAATAGCTTTTCCTGGCACCCCTACTGGTGCTCTAGAAATATGGCGCAACATAAATCCCATTGAGGAAATTCTGTTGGCTGAGGCAGTGCGAGGGTCATACAGAATTACTGTTAGTGGGCTCTGGCATGTCAACCCAATTGGTTCCTTTGGGAAAACGAAAAGCCATGTTGATGTTTGCAATGAGGCAAGAAGATTCTTACCGCTGCTGCAAATGCCAGCTGACCGAAAAAAGAAAACAACTTGGTGAATAAAATGTAATTACAATTACAATTCGAAAGAAATTTCGAATGTCAAATTATGAATAAAAAGACTACTATCAGATTTGAAAGCGTTCTAAATCAGAATACTGTCAAGGTTCACACTGATGGTTCGAAACTAGATGGTAGAGTAGGTGCGAGTTTTTATGCAGAATACTCAAACAACTCCCCAAAACAAGCATTTTTCACCTTGGAATCTACAGCACTCTGTTCCAGGAAGAAGTCTTAGCTATTTCAGAAATGGCAAAGAACTTGCTTTTGGAAAAAATGCTTAGCCAGGGGGGAGCCCAGGCGTAGCCACGGGGGGAGCCCAGGGGGCCCAGGCCCCCCCCCAATTAAAATACCACCAATGATAAAAATTACGACAACCCACGCTAGCGCTGTTTAGTTACATTTTTTTTCAGCAATTACGCACATAACAGTTATTAACAATAACATTAATGACGATTAGGGAGCCCCAGGGCTCTTAACAAACAATCAGGGGGCCCCAAAATTAACAACTATGGGGCCCAAACCAACAAATAGGGGGCCCCAGGGCCCCTAAATGATAACCAGGGGGCCCGGGTTATCGATCTTATCTCAAAATCATAGGCGAAGCCAGGGAAGTGGCCCAGGGGGCCCGGGCCCCCTCAATCGTAATGCCCCCAATGACACAAATTTGACAAAAAAAGCCTTGTTTCTTCATTTTCGGTTTCTTTTATCATCTTTGCGTACAACATTAAACGCGTACAACAGTAATTAACAATAAATAATATTGACGACTGGGGGGCCCGGCGCACCTTCTTATTTCAATTTTTACCAACCAATTTAAACGTATAACGAGGGTGAAATCAAATTTTTTGTCTTAATAGTTGCAACCTCAGGCCCTCATCTAAACTTTTCATGGACGTAATGAAGTAACCAGCGCCGGATTTGCCATATGGCACAGTGCCAAGTCTCCACCCTCAGATAGCAAGACTTTTTTGGTCTTCACTTTTATTTGGCAGGAAGATGTTGCAAGAATCCGATAAGTGCCAGAGGCACCGTGCAATGTAAATCCGGCCCCGGAAATAACATGTTTAGTGAGCGTAACCATCTATTGTACCATTTTTCAATAAGGATTCACCTCCACCTCGCCAGTTTTTACGCACAAAATACTTTTAAAAAAATAGCTAGGAAAATGCTCATTGAACAACTTATTGAATTTGAATTGAGGGATCCTGGGTCCCCTGGCCGTACATGTACTCCTATAACTGGGTAACTTCATAAAAGGAAATTCTTTAAGTGGATTACTATATACTGCTAAAACATTGCAAAAGGCAATGTGCCTTATTTCCCCCTATATGGATCAAATCACGTGCAATTAAAATTTTACAGCATAATGCAAGATTTTAAACGTGTTTTAAAATTTAATTGCAAGTAAAACGAGAATTGAACAATCAAAATTTTTTGATTGGCTTTTAATGTTAAAAATCTAGTTCTTTCAAATGACTGTAAATACGTGCGAAATGTGATCCAATGGGATTAGAATAGCTTTTTTTTCCAAGAACTTACAAAAATCGCATAGCGGCTGGGGGCTTTGCCCCCAGACTCCTATAGCCACCGGCGGCTGGGGGCTCTGCCTCCAGACCCCCGTCTGTGATACGTTTGAGTACACTAGCTTTCTCAACACGTCTCCTAAGTTAGACATTTTTGCTTTTTAACTGTTAGTTTGCGTCCTCTCCCTTTATCAAAATCCTGGTTAAGTGACAACAGAAAAAGACTTCAGATTATCTATTCTACGATATCTTTGCCCTACAAAAAGTTCCTTTTTTGAAAGTTTCTGATGACGTCATTTCATGTGATTTGTGGTTTGGCCCCCCCCCAATCAAAAATCCTGGCTACGCCTATGGTACATGGTAACGAAGTGGCAGACTATCTAGCCAAATCAGGATCTAAATCAAAAATACATGGTCCTGAGCCTTTTATTACAGTCCCGTATGCCAGTTGTGTTAGCACGGTTAAGGACTGGTCCACAGATAGATGAAAATTTATATGGAATAAACGGAAAGACTGCTTGAGAATAAAGGAGTCTGTAGGTTGGACGTCTTCTCGACAAACAATACGTCTCCTTAACTTTAAGAGGCCTCAATTAAATAGAGTAGTTCAAGTTTTAACTGGGCGCTGCAATCTTCAATGGCACAAGAAAACTACAGGTCGTGCTGAGACTTCTTTGTGTCCAAAATGTAGCCTAGAGGATGAAACATTATATTATCATGTAGGCAATTGCAAGCTCTACCAAGATATTCGTGTTAAATATTTTGGAATAACCAAAACCAGTATTCACATTGTGGTAACAAAATGCAACATTAGCAAACTGGCTACGTACTTAAAAGAAGCTGGAAGGCTTTTTGAGTTCGACTAGTAACCAAACAAAACAATAACATAGCAGCTACAGTTGCAATGGGCCCAAATGAGGCCTATTTGCAACTTTGAGGCCTAAAGCTCGAGTTGATCCTACTGAGCTGATAACCGAAAACGGAAAAATTCTCACCAACTCTGATGAAATTGCGGAAAGTTTGAATGAACACTTTGTTAATATTGGTCCCAAGATGGCAGAGTCAATATCCTCGGCTGATCTTGATGGCATATCATATACAAAATCATTTACCAGTACAAAAATAAACAACTCATTCTTCTTAGCGCCATCTAGTACCAATGAAATTATAAACATTATAGATTCTCTTTCTGCTAAAAAGGCAACTAGATCTAAGGATGTAGAGACAAAATTCCTTAAATTAAGCAAAGTAATTATTGCACCAATACTTAGCAAACTTTTTAATATGTGCTTTAAATCTGGTGTATTTCCTAATTGTTTAAAAGTTGCTGAGGTTGTTCCCATATTCAAAAAAGGAGATCAATCAAAAGCAACTAACTACAGACCAATATCGCTATTGTCTCAATTTGATAAAATATTAGAAAAGATTATTTACCATCGTTTAATACATTTTTTGGAAAAATATCATCTTCTAAATAAAAATCAATTTGGGTTTAGACAAAATTCATCCACAATACATGCAATTAGTAAAATATACGACCAACTACTTCAAAATATTGATAAAGATTTATACACTTGTTGCATATTTCTTGATTTATCTAAAGCCTTCAATACTGTTAATCATACTATATTACTTGAAAAACTATATCGCTCATTTGGCATTAGAGGTGTTGCTCATGAACTCTTTTGGAGTTATTTAACGGATAGACTTCAATGTACTGTTGTTTCAAATTCTGTTTCATGTAATAGACCAGTTAGGTGTGGTATTCCACAAGGATCATGTTTAGGGCCTTTATTGTTTTTGTTATACGTAAATGATTTACCCAATATATCTCAATTCCATACGACTCTATTTGCTGACGACACACTTTTGATGCTTGCTATAAAAATTTAGAAACACTTGAAACAAAGGTAAATGAGCAAATTCGACATGTTGATTATTGGCTTTGCAAAAACAAATTGTCTTTAAATTATTCAAAAACGAATTATCTGTTGATACATAAACAACCAAAAAAAACGGTGCATGAAAACTTCATGATCCATCTAAATGACAGAACATTGAAACGTTCCTCTACGGTTAAATATTTAGGCTTGTTTATAGATGACACTTTAAACTGGTCTTCCCATGTTAATTACTTATCTCATCAGCTTGCTCGTTTTTCTGGAGTTTTTTACAGGTTGCGCAATTACGTAAACAAAGAAACTCTTTGCATGCTTTATTATAGCCTTGTATACAGCAGAATTCAATACGGCATTATTGTATGGGGGACAGCTGACAAAAGTCGTATAGAATGTCTACGAGTAAGATTAAATAGAATTCTAAGGATAATTTTATCATGTGGTATTGAAACCCCAACTACAAAATTATACAGCGCCTTACAATTTTTAAAAATTGATGAAATATACGAATTTGAACTTTACAAATTTATGTATCAATTACATCATGGTAAATTACCCGAAGTATTTTACAATTCGTTTACAAATATTAACTCCATACATGTTCACGATACAAGATTCAAAGATTCCGCTACGTATTTTCTACCTCGTGTTAATAAAAATTTTTGCAAAAACCAACTTTCATACAGAGGGAACAAATTATGGAGTGAATTGAACAGTAACTATAAAAGTATGCATTGGGTTTCTTCTAAAAATAAATTCAAAAAAAATCTTCTAAATCGTTATTAACTATTATTTGTTTTTGTTTTTTTTTTCTCGTCGATTTATTTATTTTCTTTTGATTTATTAATGTACTAGATTAACTGTTGACTGCATCTACATCAGGGAGCATCTTGACTTGATAACCTAACGGTTTTTTCGGTGCTTCCTGCCATTATGCACATTTAGTTTATTGTTTATTCATTCGTGCTTTATGTTTGTGATAATTGGCAAATAAATACTTACTTACTACTACTACTTTGGGAAAATTACCCAAACGAAAGGTCGGTATTTACAAAAGGTAAACTACTTTTAAGAAAAAACATCTAAAAAGGTGTTTCTGCAAAAGCAAACTTTCAAACAGGTAAGCGTATTTTTAAAAAACTAACTGGTAAACTAATCTTTTGTGGTAGATTAATCCCTGGCTCCTATCTGAACAAGTTTGCGGTCTGTAAGCACTTGACGAGGGCTGCCACTCCAGATCTGATGGAACAAAAGACTTTATTGAGTCAACACAGGCCACACGCCAATTAACCTCAGTTACACAATAATTCCACACTACCCTAGTCTAAGGCCTACACTAATTATGGACACGCTAGAGATGACTTAGCGTAGGCTATCTTACAACAGCAAGAGATGCAGAAATTAACAGCATGCACCAACCAACTAGAGTCGCACTGTCTCAAGCTGCAACTCACAACCGACAGCCGAATCACTAACCAAAAATAGCAATTGTAGCAATCATTAACATTAGTATCAAGAGTCCACATGGCAGCGTGAGGCATACCCAAATCACATGTTCTGGGATCACAAACTATGTACCAGAACTCCAGCAACTTACTGTACAGCAGAGGTGGAGTCGAGGACACAAGGCTCGAGGCCAAGGATATAAAAAAATCCGAGGCCAAGGCCAAAGACATACAAAAAATCCGAGGCTAAGGCCAAGGACAGGAATGCTCGAGGCCAAGGCCAAGGACACAAGCGCAGTGGCGGATTTAGGGGGGGGATGGGAGGGATGCATTCCCCCCACCAGCCTAAAAGTAACGATTTTGGTCGAAAAATCAGCCTCTATTTCGATTAATTCGGTACCATTTCGGGATGCAACCCCCCCCACCAGCCTCAACCTTACGATTTCGGCCAAAAAATCACTCTCAATTTCGGTGAAGACCTTTTTTTTTTGGAGACCACCTGATTTTGGGCGAAAAAAACGTTTGAATTTCCGATTTCGGCCGAAAAATCACTCTCTATTTCGGTGAAGACATCCGAATTTTTGATGTTTTGTGCTTAAAATCCCCTCCACAAAAATTTTCTAGATCCGCCACTGCACAAGCGCAAGGTTCTCAACAAAAAAAGGTCCTGAAAAAAATTTTTCAGACATTCTCCAGTAAAAAACGCCTTTTAAAAATTTTTTTCAGGCGATCTACAAAAATTCAACAATTCAAAAAATAGTGCTGTCCTCGAGCCGAGGACTTGCCAATTTTCGAGAACTTGAGGCCAATGCCAAGGACTTGACTTTCGAGGCCAAGGACTTCAAAATTTGACCTCGAGGACTCCTCCTTTGCTGTACAGGTAACTAACAGAGTGGTGCACTTAGTCAACCACTCGACCAAACAGCCAACAACGGGCGTAAACTGTACATAAGCCAACCAACGGTATAGGCTACAACAGAATAAATCATCTCAAACATGGCCGGAAGCCAGGTCTAAACTACGTACCGGTACAGAAGTTTTCAACACAGTAGGTGTGTAGCTTACATAATACAACTGGCTGCACATACATACATACACACTTGAGCAGAGCTAGGCTAACTGCCTAACAAACCACAAACTATCCATAACCGATAATAGGCATTGCTAAACTGATTTTGGTGAACCTAATAACCCCTTAAGAAACATGTATCTAAACACTAGGCAGCCTTGCTGCAATTGAATTCCGGGTGCAACAAGCACCAAGATTACGAACACTCAGCACTTAAATTGTAAAATATTGCATGGGGGGACGCTTTTTCAGCGTTGACTTAATCTTAGTAAAGAACAGGCACGTGGCCAGGATTTTTTTTGGAAGGTTGTTCCGTGAACGAGCTTGACCCAAATTTTCATTGTTCCTGAGCTGGATTGAGGCAATTTTTTAGTGAAAAACAGGTGATCTCCAGAAAAAAAAAAAAAAGAAAAGGTCCTCGCCAAAATCCAAAGGTTTTTTCTGGCCGAAATCAAAAATTTAAGCGCTTTTTTCGGCCAAAAGCCGAAAAAAAAATTCCAAAGAAAATTCTAGAACATAAATGCGCAACGACGCATGTCGTTGTGCAAGCACATACACGACAGTTCCGGGTAAACGGTGGCCAACTATACTTTGTGAATACGAGCGTAACACAAACCTTAAAAAACCCTTTTGCTTCGATTTTTTTATTTTTAAATTGTTCAAGTACCAGTATCTTTTACCTGATTTTTTCACAAACCTAAATCAGCTCTAAATTTAAAAAAACCACGTTTTTAAGAAAAAGAACCCAATCAAAAGGTGCTTTTTATAGACTAAGCTTACCGTTAATTGCAAACTCCTTTTAGAAAGATGCTTAGAAAAAACAAACCCTAAAAGGATCCAAACAAATCTTTTTCGATTACAGTGTAGGCTACCTAATTTCAACCTTAAACATAAAATAGGTTACACACACACATGTCATTAACCCAACCATTTAAAAAAGTCGTTGACCACGCTGCAGCGTAGCAGTCTTGCCGCAGCAAAACCGCCTGATCCTATTTCGAATAAGCTCGTTAGTAGGTTGCCTACAAGAGCCAGCTCGACCAATCGACGAAGTTTGTTCCCAACAGTTAAACAGATACAATAACTAAATAACCCAAAAAAAGCATAAAACCCACATAAAACGTTACAGTAATTTTCTAAAACACATTACCAATTAGCTATTATTGAAATGCGACTTAACTCTTTCAAGATTAAAGCAAATTATTACCGAGTTAAACATAACAGATACAATTGCAACTTTTTTTCTTATTTGAGTAATTTTCTGCGAATAGGATAACCCGGATATAAGAAAAAAAGTATTCGAGCGTATAATAATTAAATATTGGTTATTACACGAAAGCAAGCTTTACACAGACAGATATACGTCTTGACCAATAGGAATGCATCCGGGTGTGTATGAGGTCTTTTACGATTAATCAGAAATCGTTAGTTTCAGCCATCAATGTAATTATTCCCATGTTTCCACCAGAAACCTAAAGCTACAGAAGAGCCCCGAAGCCAACACTAATGTCTATGAATCGATCGGCGGATATCGTCTTTTTGAAAAACGACAATTGGTCAATACTTCTTGTCGACCAAATCCAGCCTCACTGCCGGTTAGAACTTTCAATTTGTGCCTTTAGCCGTTTACATTAAAACAAGTAATTGTTTTGCTTTTAATTGTTTAAAAGCAAAATAAATCGTTTTATGAATAAACAATTATAAAACATAACGATCAATTGTTTAAATATAAATGCAGTAGGCTAAATCTGAGTCTCGCTGTCCACGACAGGTAAGAACCTCAAAATGTCCTTGAATCCATCAGCAGATATCGCCTTTTTGAAAAGCAATGATTTCTAAATGTCTCTTGTCGACCAATAAACATCAGTGGTGGTCAAATTTAAACGAGCTAGAATTTTTCATGTTACTGTTTTTAAAAATAACCTAATACTGCATAGAAATAATGCTTCAAGTGAATTCTTTTAATGGTAATTTATTGTTAACCTTTTATGGTGTTTTATTGTAAAAATATATACATTTGTCAGAAAAAAACAATATTTATGAAAAAGTTTTCTAAAAAATACCGCAAAAACACTAAAATTTGTTTAAAAGTTGTTTAGGGTATGATTAATTAATAAAATGTACATTGTTTTATTGTAAAATTACGTTAACGTAATGAATAAAAACTATAATTTTCAGTAAAAAAAATTAACAAAAAATTAACCCTAAAAATACACACAATTAAGATTTATTTTATTAACGGTGATTTACTAGTAAAAACTTACCGTGTTTTTCTTGTAAAATTACGGAAATTTTTTGCAGTGTACAGCTTTGTTGACGTTAAGGGAATAAATGGCGTTAATTATTTCACTAACGCTTGGGGTGTTTAAGTACAGTGAGGTTGAAACACGGTTTGATAAATACTTGGAAAAATTGCGGTCGTCTAAATTTGAGTGCGTTAACTTGCCAATTGAACAAAAAAAATTATTAAAACAATTGGTAACTGTTATAGGATCAATTGAATTACACTCTGCTTCAAAATGATCTATAATAGAAGTAGCTCCATCTGCTTTAGTTGGAAGCACAGAGCGAATCAGGTCCCATGTCTTTTTGAAAGCATTTTTGGCTTAATTTAAAAAAGAGAAATGATTTTTTTTGGATAACGCAATTATTTTGTTCAATTTATTGGAGTACTTTCGATAAAACGTTTTTTCAGGATTATTACCTAGTAAAAATAATGGTCGAAACATTGTACGTTTATTACAAATCGAAATGTGGATGCCTTTTGCAAGCCAAGGTTTACTTTGTAACTTTTGTTGTCTGCAAGACAAACGTTTCAAGGGAGCATGATCATTGATTATTGACCGTAACAGGTTCACAAACCCATTGAAGGAATCATTGACATTATCGCAATCTAAATCAGGCATATTAATAATATAGGCAAAAAATTTCAATTGCACATCATCACAAAAATCCTCAGACTTGAATTTGGATTTGTCTCGGTATTAACCGACCGTTTTAATCTTTTTTTGCTTTTTGGGGGATAAATTTTGTACAAAGTATCCAATAGGAAAATAGTCAGTCATGTCTTCTTGTATCACAAAGGGTGTAAAATTGTGCTTTAGGTCATTAGTTATGATGTGGTCAATGATAGTTGAAGAGTATGAGGTATCTCTGGTAGGTATCCTGATGATTGGCAAAGTGCTATTACTTAGAATAATGTTTAGATATTCTCTAGCTGTATTAATACGGTTGCTTTTATCTATATTAATGTTAAAGTCTCCAAGCGCATAAAAAATTTTGTAGCTAGCAGAAATGTCGGCCAACCCTAAAGCAAAGTCTAGTAGAAATTTGTCAATCTTGTTAAAAAAAGGATGGCGATATATTACAGCTACAATATACTTATTTTTCTGGTCAGATATGTCTAACCAGATTGCCCCAGTGTTGAACAAGTGATGCTGATTTTTACACAGTTTAAAGTTTAAATGGTTCGAAATATAAATAGCTACACCACCAGCAGAACCTAGCGAATTAACATGTGCAAAGCTGTAGCCAGAAATTGTTATATTAGCAAGGGGTTGATTTTTAATGCGGGTCTCAGTCAGGCACACCAGATCGGGAGTAAAATTAAGAGAGGATATAAATTCAAACAATGCGTCAAAATTTTTTGTTAGAGAGCGAATATTTAAATGCTCTAGTTTTAGTGAATTTTCAGATGGTTGTACGTAGGTTAAAGAATTATCTAAAAATTTACAACTTTCGATCTTAGATGACATTTGTCTAAACATTTCTTCGCAAATATTCTCATTTTCTGATTTAAAGTGAGAACTTGGCGTGGCTGCTTGACTTGATAGAATGAAGTCAATTAAATTCACTTCATCTTCATCTAGAAACGCCATTACACTAAAGCAAAAGAAAACAAATCAAAAACGAGCAGTCGTCAGTGCAAGTCGCTAAACAATAAATTATTTTAGACAAATATTGGAATTAATTGCAGAAGATACCAGTCGTAAACCCAACAAAATTAATGTTTGCACTTGGCCTTTGCCAAATAAAGTACTGTTCCATGGAAACTAATCTGTACAAATATACAGTACACAACACATAATGGCACAATCAAAATATGATTAACAGCCTACTGTTTTTGAATTTTTTTTAAGCAATATGTTTTATTAAGATGTTAAAGGTTTTGATTGTAACTCTAAAACTCTGGATACTTCTACCGCTTATCCCTAATCATTACTTTCTCAGTACATTTTTCTTACAACCTTACAGTAATAAACAGGTTTAGATAGATTAAATTGGCTGAGTTGTTTCTTTTCCTAACAAAGTAAACACTGCAGCTTGTTTGACAAAACTTAACTCAATCGTACTTAAAAGTAGTTGTACTATTGATATTATAATAATTAGAACAATAATACAGCTTCTTAATTAAATGCTTTTGTATTTCAAAGTAAACATTTGCGCATTATCTGCTTCGTAGTAGGTGCTGTAAAACGTCGCTAATTGTCAAATTATTATCAAACCGAAAGATGTTTCGCTCATGCTACTGCTCATCTGGAAACAAATCTTTGCTGTTAGTTGCCCGAAATAATACTCTAAGGCTTCCGGATGCGTGTCCTAATATCGGTACCGGTCGACAACTGGCCACAGAACTAGAATCTCAAGATTACAAAGCGTTAGGAATATGCATGCCTCCAGTAATGAAACAATATTACTCAATAGGTTTGAATCTTCGCAATAAAGATAATCGCAATTGCAACAAGTCGCATCCTTATCTATGGAATCCTGGTAATGGTGGATACAACAAACGCTGTGTGAATGGCCAACCTCTCATGTTCCCAAATGGTTTTCCGAACGACACTCGTTGTCATGTAGCTTCAATAAAAACAGGTTCTTTGGATCTCGTTGATGACGCAACTTGGACGCGTTGTAATTCCTTACAATATTACATTTGCCAGGTAGAAGCAGACAATTTTAATATCACTTCTTGTGAAAACGTTTCATCAACCAGGATAGAAACAAAGCAAACTGCAATAATGTCAAACAACAGCATTGCAATAATTCTTGGACCTGTTTTGGGAGTTTCTGCCGTCCTTCTTTTCTTACTACTGTTATTTATTTTTTACAGAAAAGTCAAAAGAATAAGAAACGCATCCAATAACGAAAATCAAGAAGAAGTGTACTATAAGTAAGTTCAGATCCTTGTTTTGATGAAAAACTTAGTAACTTTGTAGATTCAACTGTATAATCGCTATTAGTGCAATGCATAATACAAAATTGTATATACACTTACTCGGTTTTACTCCAGTATCTTTTTAATGCAAATAAGTTTATTTTAGGGTTTGAGGAAAGAGGTATAACAAGATATGATTTTTTTGAGATATTAATGTTTACTGCTTTATATCAAAACCCGTAGCGCTTTTTTCTAAATCAAATCTAATTTTTGTATATGCAGTACTCGCTGTGTTACGCCGACGAGTGTAGCAAGTTAGCGGAGCCCGTCTCCGTGTCATTGCGCCGGGGCAGCACAGCTCTTTGTGAAGAAATGCCTCTGCGGTGGCAAGCCGTTGGCAACAATGAGACCGATTTGGACGGCCCGAGATTTGAACCTCAGGCCTCTGCCCAGAGACAAACGCATTATCTCTTGGCCATCTGGCCGGTTTTTCTTTATTTGGGGAAATTTAACCACCATGAAATTTAAATCACATCACAACTCTCTTGGCAAATAACCTACATTTCAGCATCTGAGATTCACGGTAGACAGGCGGCAGTTATAAAATAGAAACTTTGATCTAGACCGGCAATGATGGCTCAACTTACAGCATCGATATTTTCTGTCATAGATTTGTTCCATTCAAACTATTTAGTATTTACAAAATACCTTTTAAGAAGTGACTCAAAAAATGCAAATCATATGTAATTAGGATTTTCTTTCTACCCCTTGTTATCAAAACAAGGATAATGATTTTTATCCGTTTTGCTCAAATGAGCTATTAAATTAATTCTGTACTGTATAAACAATTTTTAAACAAACTTTAGAAAAGAAATAGGCATCGACCCTGGACTCATTAAAGGGTTATTGACTTCGCCACGCCCCACCATTTCGATGGATCACATGTATCCTCTTTAACTAGTCTATTTTTCTTTATTTATTCCTCTACTTGCTTTTCCCGCGTTTGTTTCGATTGTTCTTTTCTTCTAGCTATCCTGAGTGCCGTCAGACCAAACGAAGCGAGGGAGCGCTAGCCGAAAGTGGGTGTGGGCACTTTGATAGACTAAATTTTTGCACATAAAAACTGATATTTAAATTTTACGGGTACAATTTATGCTTTGCTTTAAAAATTTTGTATTTATGTCTTAAAAGAAAAACATACAAGGTCGGCAGCGTGTCTTAGCTCGTTTAGTATGCGGCCCAAATAATCGCTTGAAAAATCTGTCAGCGGTAGTAAATGCGACCTCAAGCGCAATCAGGATTTTGCTATGAGGAAGAGGACTTGAACCAAAAGTAAATCTTTTTGCACAAAAATTGACTAATTCAAGCCCTGAGCTGAACAAACATAAGCAACTCAAGCGTATCAAACATGGTGCCTGGGGGAAGAGTTCCCAGCCGCTGAGTGATTTTTGTAATTTAACAGCAAAAAATAGCGATTTTAACGACATTTCAATTATTTTTTGCACGTTTTGTAAGCCATATGAATAACTACAATAAATTGATAAAATTCAGAAACCATTAAACGAATTAAATTGCCAAGTCCCTTCAGCCCCTTTAGGCTGAAGCACTTTAGCTCTTCCTCCTGGTTGCGCAACTGACCGCGACCTAAAAAAAATCTTATGTTCTAAAATGTGCTCTAAAACAACAAAAACTGCTTTTTTCAAATGTTTTAAGTATTCTTTTGATCATAATCACTAACGAGGAACCGGTAACAATTCTGTTGGCTTACACCTCTATTCCACGACACATCTTATTTTTTCCGCGACACAACCGTAAAGAAGTGTTAATAAGACGAATTTATATACAGCAGTTGGTGGCCAGCAATTTTGCATAGAAAGGAGTAAACTTCAAGCGAGAATTGTGTTTGAACGTTTATGCTCTTATTTTCATTATTGCCTGTTGTCTTGTAGTAACGGAATGTTCTAAAAATGTATTTTGAGTAAACCAAAATAGGAAAGCACAAGCAGTCGTTAATGGAGCACCCCCCCCCCCTTTCGACCCGCGTA
This sequence comes from Trididemnum nubilum, assembly GCA_963965965.1. Taxonomy (NCBI): domain Eukaryota; kingdom Metazoa; phylum Chordata; class Ascidiacea; order Aplousobranchia; family Didemnidae; genus Trididemnum; species Trididemnum nubilum. The sequence continues at coordinate 23,702,880 of OZ014489.1, read as the reverse complement.
GCAACGGCACTGACTGCCATGCTCATCAAATTCCAAAACCTTTACTATACAGCAATGTTTTCTTCTTTTCTCCTCACTGCAAAATGCAATAAATTGCTTTTTTACTCAAACTCATTTCCATGGTCTAAATGCTTTTATGTTTTATTAGTTTGTGATTTCCAAAAAAAGAAAATATCAACAGTTATATAAAAAATAGCCCGCGATATAAATCGCATTACTTGTTGAAAAAGCCAAAATACATATTACTATTGATTGAGTTTGGGTATTGCGTAGGATAAACTGATTGTATTCACCTAAGATAACTAACACCAAGTTAATTTGAAACTAACGTCCTGATTACACGCTACTTTGAGAATAAGGGAGAATCAATGTTTTGTGAATTACCAACAGGGCAGAATTACAACAACCGCATTTTAGCAATGCTCCTGCAACGGACTCCGGTGACGGTCATTATCCGCAAGCAAATATCCATGTCTCTCCTCTGCTAAATCCGGATGACATTAGTCCGTACGCCGTTACAGTGCACTCCCCATCAAAACCAAAGTAAGAATAAATGATAAAAATAATAAGCAAATAATAATTTAAAATTGTCTTACCGTTCAAAATATAGTCAAATCTTTTTCACATAGAACAAAATAATCTAAAGTAGCAATAAAGAATTTATAACATTTTAATAATTGTTTTCAGCCTTTTCGATAAATAAATTGCTGGCTATAACAACCCGGGGAAAAATTTTCAAAGCATACCCTTGCTTTTAGCGTTTTGATTTGCTATCTCTCAGATATCGTTGTCCAAACCGTAACACTAACGTAAGGTTTTAAAGAAAACGAATACAAAAACTATGGGGCGCCAAGTGTATGCCTACATTTGCTGTACTTTTTCTTGCATATTTATGAATAAAGAATCACAATTTATTAAATAAAGTGAAACAACCAAATGAAAGCTAAAAATTCCATTAAAACACTTGCAACTGAGTAAATTACTGCCTTCCAGTCTTTTTGACGGAATTGATGTTTGCGATCCCCGATTCTGTAGTGATCCCATCTATTTTTTATAAATGCTTAGACCTATACACTAATTGGTTTGATTTTTGAGGTTTGTTGTTGAGAATCGTCTGTTAGCCTGATTGCCTGCTGATCTCTTTTCAGCTTTATCTGCTTTTGATTTTTGTTTGGCCTTGGTAACTGGCAATATCTTACGTTTTCTTAAAAAAACTTTTTAGCTCTAAACTCATGGCGAATTTCATTGGCAAATTTGCATAATTTTTTTGGTTCATTAAAACTCGTGGCCGCTTTCAAGGCTTCATTTGCATTTTGATCGATGGTGAAACAATAATTTTGACTTTGGAGTTTGTGGTTGGCTTTACCGAGTTTTTACTTTTTTCGGCCTTCTATTCTTTTGGCTTGGCCAGTTTTCAAACTACCTGAACTTCTATATAGTGAAAAAAATATTTTTTACTCATTTCGGTTTATGCCAACTCAGCTGACAAGGTTTGTTATTGAAAAATATTGCATCATCCTGAGCATTTTATTGAAGGTTATAATACTGCACTTTCAGAATTCATTTACTTCAGAGCATAATTTTTTTCCACGCGAGACTGTTTTACTTGGTGGTAGTTCGGTCAAGAAATTGACAGAGCTCTATGACTTAACAAAATAGTTGTGCTTTGAACTTTCCTGGTACCGATTATCATTCAAGTTCTACTATCCTATGATAATTTTGTATTTATCAAATAGTCACTATTTATTAAATAGGCACTATTTAATCATAAATATTCACTATTTATTATACAGTCACTGTTAATTAAATAGTCAAAGTCGAAAAAACTGTCGCAGAATACACCGTTGCAGAAATAAATAGCCAAAAAACTGCGAAAAATAAACCGTCGCATAAATGCGATGCAAATATTTTTGCATACCTTAATAGAGCGTGGCGGAGCGCTCTCCGCTGCTCTTTGATGCGCTCCACGTTTTAAATGCAACTTTTATGATGTAGTAAATCGTCTTGAATAGGTAGTAATTAGCAAACTGTTGTTTCTTGAATTGCACGCGGTTGTCCGTATGCAAGCTACGCCAGCAGTGCTGTAGCTGGGAATACAGCACAACAGATGAAAGTTAAGCTTTGAGCGTAATTTGTACTTCGATCATTAACTTGGTGAATTACAGGAAATTATAGAAATCCAAGCAGTCACTAATATTTTGATAAGATACCAGCAACAAACTCTCCATCATATCATTACTATACCTTTGTACTGGCTATATATAGACTGCTTGTACTTAACCAGTGCACCCCCAATTTCAGACGCACTATTTGATCTACACATGTCCCCATAGTAATGGATGCATATCTAAAATTTACGTTATCAACCACGCCAGTGACTGAAGTTGTAAAAGTAAACTTCAAACCAAAATAGAAAACGGTAAAAAAAGTTTACTTGTACAATTTCAGTCACTGGCGAAGTTGATAACGTAAATGTTAGATAAGCCTACATCCAGTGATGGAGTACTCGAGTACAACTCGAGTACAATTTTGGGAGTGCTCGTACTCGTACTTTGAACCCTAGGTACCCGGTTGGTACTCGTACTCGAAGGTCAATGTACTCGGTACTCGGTCAAAAAAAGAGCCGAGTACACGAGTACATTTGGCCTTCGCTAAAAGTAATAAACAAAATGAATTTTTGATAGTAAACTGCAGCCAATAAAACCCGCTAATTTATTGAGTTGCTTTTGTTTGAATCCGTGCAGACCGCAGCTGAACAAACAGCTTTTTAATGGTGAGATCGAGCAAAATCAAGCGTTAGAATGTGATTAAGTCATTGGGTCGACAGCGCATAGTTTTGTTTGACAACAAACGCCTTTCTGCTGCAGAAAACGCGTGAAAGTTGGCGGCAAATTTTAATTTATTTAGCAATTAAAGTTACGTACCACAGAAATCGAGCCTCGCGTGTTGCAAAGACGGCATCAGTTAGCATTTTACGGTTTCAGCTCAAATGTTGATGGACTATTTTTTACAGTAGATGTATTACTGTAATCTCCCAATCCCAAACAATAGTTTTACTGTGGTATTAAAAGGGGTATCTGAAAAAGCATGGAGTTAGATATGGAGGCAATACTTTCAGTGTTAAATTTAGGTCAGATAGAGATAGCTTACTTGCATAGTTGTTCTGTAGCTGAGTTGCAGCTGTAGGCAAAAGTTTACTTTTTTTTTTGCAAAAAATTGATAAAATAATAAGTCAAGTTTTTTGATAACGCATGTAAAATGCGTTTGAAATATTAATATGACTAAGCACTAATTAGGATTATTTTATAAAAATGGATGTTAGATCTGAAATTAAATAATAGAACAGTAAACAGGTAAATATACAGAATAAAAATACCGCTATAAATTACAGTTGTAGCTAGTAGCTGATATTAAATGGCAGCATTATTACTTAGTCACATTTACTTAGTCACCTCCTTTGAAATGCAGCATTATTTCGAGAACATTTACTACTACGTCATTTGCAGTTTAGTGTTACAAGTTTTAGATAGTCTTTAATTAAATTCATAGGAGAGCACAAGTCCGTTAATCGTTAATTCGTTAAAAAGTTTTTTCATGCCAAAGGACTAAATTAACTTCCGTTAAGATTTGTTAACTTCCGTTAAAGTTTTTATCGTTAATATCTTGCACCATTAATTCATCATAATGGTACGAACCAATTGCCACTGGTAACACTTGTTGCGTATTAGCACGAGCTTTATAAACGAAAGCGAAGAAAGTAGCTCTTTTTTGTGGCAAATAATAAGCTGCAGCCTTATAGGTTTATTAATTATTGCTGTTCGCAATTTCCAAAGATTTTCCAATCGCTGCTTCATTTGTGCATTTGAACTTATTTTTGTCTTCAAATTTCTGTAAAATGTAAAATTGTAAGACGTAAAAAATGTAAGACTGTAAAATGTAACTTCCAAAACACAAAAAGACCACCATAGCAAAAAAAATTTCCTTACAATCAGCTCAACAACGTCAATACGTGCTCTAAAAGTGAGTGAACATAAAGAAATGTATATTACACGCAAAATATTTACGAATTAACGGACTTTATTAACTTCCGTTAATTAAAGCTGGAAATAACGGATTAACGTTAACGTAGGTGTGAAGTTTGTTAACGGACTAGTGGTTAACGAAGCTAACGTTTTGCATTAACTTGCCCACCTATGGTAAAATGTTAATTGAATATAACATTAAATCGCAAAAGCTCTCAAAAAGTTATTGTGGGTAATCATGTTTGGAGTAGAGGACTTTGAAAGCTTATTGGTGATTGAAAGAAGCATACGGTATAATAGGTGTCGCTATTAAATAACAAGATTGGTGACATAAAGCAATTTTATTAAAGAAAAAAAGGTCGTTTTATTTTGTTTCCCCTTTGATGTATTCTTCCTTAGCATCAACACAGCGTTTCATTCAGATTTTCATACGACAACCAAAGCTGGGCAAGTCCGCAAGTTAGTCCGCAAGTCCGCAAATCCGCAATTGGGGACTAACGAAAAAAGTTGCGGACATGCGGACTTGCGGACTTTGGCAGTTTAAATTGTGGACTTGCGGTTACGGACTATTTCTAATTTTAGTCCGCAATTCCGCAAGTTTTATACAAATATTGAAATTCTTTTCTGTTTTTGTAAAATATTTATGTTTTTACCCACTCAAACATGAAAAATCAATTTTAATTTTTTCGAGTTCAAGTTTGGCAAAAATATCAAGTTTTTCGAGTTCAAGCGGACAAAATTACTAAGTCCGCTTTTCGACTTAATCGCTTTCTTTTTGTTGACAAGCTGGTTTTTCGAGTTCGGCAAACTAACCGACTTGTTTTGAGTTCAAGTTCGAAATTGCAGCCATGGTTTAAAATATGATTTGGTTGTTTTTTACCGTGAGTTCACAAAATTAGCCACTGGTGTATCATTTTTTGTTCTTGTAGCCAGTGCCGTCGCTACAGTGGGGCCAGGGGCGCCGTAACCCCCTAACGACTGCTTGTGCCCCCCATTTCAGTTTACTCATAATGCTTTTTTGGAGCATCACGTAACGACAAGACAACATGCAATAATCGAAAAAAAGGAATAATAATTTTCAGACATAATTCTCATTTGAAGTTTTCTCGACTGTTTGCAAAATTGCTGGCCACCAACTGCTTTGCATAACTGGGACCCAATAATCAGTCTTATTAACACGTCTTTACGCATAGGCGTAGCCAGAGGGGGGGAGCCCAGGGGGCCTGCCCCCCCATTAAAATACCATCAATGATAAAAAAATGTATGACAATATAGCTTAGCGATATTTAGTTGCAGCTACGGACGACGAGGGAGCCCCGGGGCCCTTGACTAACAACCAGGGGGCTCTTAACCGACAACCGGGGCTCCTAACTAACAATCAGGGGGCTCCTGGGCCACAAAATAACAAACTGGTGGCCCCTAATTGACAACCAGGGCCCCTAACTAACGACCAAGGGGCCCCTAACTGACAACCATGGATCCCGCAGCCTCTAACTGACAAACGAGTGCCTCAGGACCTCTAACTGACAAACAGGAGGCTCTAGGCCCTTAATTGACAACTAGGGGCCCCCAGGGCCCCTAACTTACCACCAGGGGGCCTCATGGCCTCTAACTAACGACAAAGGGGCCCCTAACCTATAACCAGGGGGCCCATAACTAACAACCAGGGGGACCCGGAACCCCTAACTAACGGCCATGGGGCTTCTAACCGACAACTAGGGCGGCCCGGGACCCCTAACTGACAAACAAGAGGCCCTGGGGCCCCTAATTAATGACCAAGGGGCCCCATGGCCCCTAACTAACAACCAGGGGGCCCGAGTCTCTCACTGACAAACAGAAGGCCCTGGAACTCCTAATTGACAACCAGGGGCTTCCAGGGCCCCTAACTAACAACCAGGGGGCTCCGGGGCTCCTAACTGACAACCAGGGGGACCTGATGCCCCTAACTGATGACCAAGGGTTCCGGGCCAGGGGCCCCGCAATTGAAATTTTAAACAATATAAACGCAAAACCTATGAGAAATCTAAAAGTTTTGTCCTAAAAATTGCAGTGTCAGGCCCGCGTTTAACGTTATTATGAACTTAATGCTATAACACAGGCGGTAATGCAAACCCCCTCCTGAAATACTACCAATGATAAAAATAATGAAAGCATAACCAGCATGTTGTCCTTGTCCAGAATTGCAGTATCTTTAATTTAGGATTTACGCGTACAAACGCAAGTAATAATAATGACGATCACCTGTCCACGTCATAATAATGTCATGGAATTCTTAGAGGTTTCAACCATCTGTCAAGTGATTTGACTCGAGTCCTCCACGTTTTGGAAAAAAAGTTTTTTTAATGTTACTTTAAATGGTTTTTGTTTATGAAAGAACTTAAGGGCGCGATCTTATCTCAAAATCATAGGCATAGCCAGGGAGTGGCCCCAGGGGCCCGGGCCCCTCAATTGAAATGCCACCAATGACAAAAATTTGACAAAAAATCCTTGTTTTGTCTTCATTTTCAATTTCTTTTAGCATCTTAGCGTACAACAGTACACGTGTACAACAGCAATTAAAAATAAATAATAGTACAAACAACAATTAACAATTAACAATAAATAATTGACGACCAGGGGGGAAATTCAATTTTTTTCAAACCAATTTAAACGTATAACCAGGGTGAAATCAAGGGATTTTGTCCTAAAAATTGCAACCTCAGCCCCTCATCTAAACTTTTTATGAGCTTAATGCAATAACCAGCGCCGTATTTGCCCTATGGCACAGCGCCAGAAGCGCTGAGATGGTAGAACTTTTTTTGGTCTTCACTTATATTTGGCGGAATGATGTTGCAAAAATCCCTTAAGTACCAGTGGCCCCGCGCAATGTAAATCCGGCCCAGGAATAACATTGTTAGTAAAGCGTAACCATCTATTGCAGCATTTTTCAGTAACGATTTAACTCCACCTTGCCAGTTTTTACGAAAAAACTACTTTAAAAAAAAAGCTAGAGAAAATGCTTATTGAGCAAATTATTGAATTTCAATTGAGGGGGCCTGGGCCCCCTGGCCGTACATGTACTTCTATAACTGGTTAACTTTAAGACAAAACAAAATCTTTATCGAAAATCTTCGAGTGGATTACTATTTACTGCTAAAATATTGCTGGAAGCAATGTGCCTTATATACCTCTACATGGACCAAAACACTTACAATTAAAATTTTGCACCATAATAAATTGAAGATTTTAAACGTGTTTTGGACTTTAATTGCAAGTAAAAGGAAGACTGAACAGTTAAATTTTTTCGATTGGCTGTAAAATGTAAAAAATCTAGTTCTTTCAGAAGGCTTTGAATACGTGCAAATTGTGATCCAATGGAATTAAGATAGTTTTTTTTTTTTCAAAAACTTACAAAATATGCCTAGCGGCTGGGGGCTCCGCCCCCAGACCCCCGTCTGTGATGCGTTTAAGTACCCTAGTTTTCTCAACACATATCCTAAGTTAGACATTTGAATTTTCTAACGATTAGTTTTTGCCCTCTCCCTTTACCAAAATCCCGGTTAAGTGCCAAAATACTACAGCTTCAGATCTTCCATTCTACGTTATCTTTGCCCCACAAAAAGTTCCTTTTTCAAAAATTTCTGATGACGTTGTTGCATGTGATTTGTCGTTTGGGCCCCCCTCCCCCAATCAAAAATCCTGGCTACGCTTATGCCTTTACGGGTATGTCGCGGAATAGGGATGTGTGCTACAAAAGCGTTTCTGGTATTTCGTTAGTGATTATGACTTGAAACAATACGTGAAAACATTGTTTTGAAAGACCAGCTGTTTTTTTTTGAGCACGCTCAAGATTTATTTTAGGTCGCAGACTGTCGTGCAACCAAAGGAAAGGGGCAAAAGGGGCATCAGCCCTCTTTAGCCAACCAAAAAAGATGAAGCGTTTTAACGTGTTTTGGACTTGACCTGAAGTATATGGGGGCTCAAGGGGCTAGACAATTTAAATCTTTCAGTGACTTCTGGATTTTTACAATTTACTGTAATTATTGATATGCTTTTAAAACCTTCAAAATGTGATTAAAATGGCGTTAGAATCGCTATTTTTGCAACAAAGTTTTAAAAATCACGCAGCAGCTAGGGGCTCTCCTCCCCGTGTGACACGCTTGAGTTGCAACAGTTTGTTCAGCACGGGACCTAAATTAGACGGCTTTTGTGCAAAAAACATATACTTTTGGTTCAAGCCCCCTCTATCTTAGCAAAATCCTGGTTGTGCTTCTGATTGCATTCGCTACTGCTACTGTGCTACTGCACACTGATTTTTCAAGCGATTATACGGACCGTATACAAAATGAGCTAATAAACGCTGCCGGGCTTATATGTCTCGTTTTTCAAAGATGAATACAAAATTGTAGCTTTAAAATATCAGTTTTTACGTGAAAAAGTTTAGCCTATTTTATAATGCCACCCTCCCCCCCCATTTTCGGCTAGGGCTCCCTCACTTCGTTTGGTCTGGCGACGGCACTGCTAGTAGCATGTGGTTATTTTGTTCCTACAGCATTTATAGAACCAAGTAACTAAAAATTTAGTAATACGATTAGTGATATGAATGCTTTTTTGTTTGCCTTCTACTGCCTTTGCCTTTTCCTGCCTTGAAAAAAATTGCTTTGCTATTTGATGACTTCTTACAGTAATCCAATGACTTCTAGTCTTTGAATCCCTAGCTTCATTGTAGTATTTTTAAGGATTCATCGGTGGGTTGTGCAATGTACATTATGCTTCCATGCAGTTTAGGCAGTAGCGCAACCAGGAGGGCTGGCGGCTACAACCGCCCCTTAGCCAAGTCACTTAAAAACTTTAACCAAAAATAGAAGCGTTTAAATCTGTTTTGAGTTGGGCCTGAAAGTAAGAGGGCTGGGCAATTCTTAAGTGTGCCGTCCAAAAAAGCAGCTCAATAACAAGTCATGCTGTGGTATATGTACTACAATCAACGATTGTTAGTAATTCCTTCTCTTGCGTGAAATGCATCCACCATACGCTTGCTATACTTCCCACCCCACAAGTCACAACTTTTGACGTATGTTTGTAAGTAGCTCTGAGCAGATCACTTCGGGACGTGGATGATTGCAAAACTCTTCCAATCGGTGCATAAAAAGTTGCGGACTTGCGGTGTGGACTTCAAATATTACGAAGTTGCGGGCTTGCGGTTGCGGACTTTAAGAATTACGAAGTTGCGGACTTGCGGTTGCGGATTCAAGAATCCTAAAACGCCGCTGCGAACTTGCGGTTGCGGACTAAGCTTTTATACGTGCAAATGCGGAATTGAGGTTGCGGATTAAGAAAATTGAAATTCGATTGCGGAATTGCGGACTTAAAAAAAAACTTGCGGTGCCCAGCACTGACGACAACACCCTTAACATAAAAAAACAATTAACATTGCCTTGAATTTTGATTTAGCTTTATTTTGCTTTTTTAATTCGTGGTTAGTTTGGAGTTTTCCAATGCATTGACTGCCTCTTTGTCTCTGGTCGTACTGGAAAATTCATCTCTCATTGCAGGTACAGTAATCACACTGTTTAAAAATTTAGGGTTTTCTTCAATTTGTTTTGAAATGTCAGCGCAAATCTCTTGGCGTTTTTCTTTTTGATCCCTAGTTAAAAGCTTTGAAACAACTTGTACCCAGACCTTTATCATATGCACATTTTCAAACAGTATTTGCCACACTGTTTCTTTGTCAATGGACATCCCTCTGCTATCAGTCGAATACTAAGCCGACAATCTTCGCGGACAATTTTTTCATTTTCTCGGTTATTGTTAGTGGTTTTTGATATGGTTGAGCGTCGTGAACGTTCATCATCTTCAACATCAGTCCGGCCTTCATGAAATCTTTTGTGCCCTTAAAAACGCGGGTTCTTGACATGCATTCCGTGCTGTAAACTTCCACCAAAGCTTGATTTTTACCAAAAATTTCAAGTTAGTTTTTTGCTCAGTTTTAGAGTTAAGCATTTTTCTGCGGCTGCAACAGAAATTCTTGCAACAATGAACAATTTGCTTCTTCTGTGAGCCAAGGTTTTTTCCGACGCGCAAAAAAACGTGCACTTGCTTTCCACGTCAAGGTACCTAATTTAGAGATGGAACCGGTCAGGATTTTCTCGACCGGACCGGTAAATTTCAAAATCATGGCCGGTTGACCGGTTTCTGACCAACCCGGTCCACCGTTTTTTTTTTATAGAAAGTTTTTGTTCACTGTTCAATGTATCTAGTGAAAAATTTTTAAAATGGGGGCATGGGTGAGGTGTTAAAATTTGTGACTTTGGACGGGGGTCTCAGAAAAAAAAGCAAAAACTTTTTTTTTTGTTTTTTGCAAAAATGACTATCTTTTAAGACCTTTTTTGGTTAAGTTTCGGTTTGAATGACCTGTTTTGAGCAGCGCAAAATGTACACAAAGTACGCATAAAAACCACTGGAGGGCACAAGGTAAATTAGACGTTCTTTCTAATGATATTTTGCAAAAGGCCATAAAATGAAGTTATAATTTTTTAGCTATTGTAACAGATTATTTGCAGTTTGCCGAGCAGCAAACACTAAACTTTTTTGCAGCAGTGCTGTCTTTGCAGTAACAAAAAGATAAATGAGAAAAAAAATAACAGCAAAAGATAGGCAACAGTAAAAACATACAAACATCACAATACTTGTACTATTGTAGCCAAAAACATTAAAATAATGGAGCAATAACATTATACGATATTGAAAATTATGTCACTAACAGCGTGAAAAAAAGGAATATTGAAAAATTATGTCACTAACAGCGTGAAAAATGGAATACTGAAAAATTAACAGTTCGAAAAAGTATGAAAAGGATCTATTGCAAAACATTATGTACTGGAAAAGGTTTTTAGCTCCACGGAGATTTATATACGAACGGAACAATTAATATAAATCTCTATTGAGCTAAAAACCTTTTTCAGTGCGTAATGTTTTGCAATAGGATCTTTTCATACTTTCTTAAACTGTTAGTGAAAAAGCCTAGTTGTTACGAATATTATTTATTTTTTCACGCTGTTAGTGACATAATTTTTCAAAATTTTGTTTATCACGCTGTTAGTGACATAATTTTCTATATTATGTAATGTTAGTGCTCCATCATTTTAATGTTTTTGGGTATAATAGTACAATAATTGTGATGTTCGTATGTTTTTATTGCTACCTATCTTCTGCTGTTACTTTTTTCTCATTTATCTTTTTGTAACTGCAAATGCAGCACTGCCAAAAAATGCTCTGAAGAAGCTTCCCGGTTAGGGAAGCGAAACGTCAAACCAATAAATAAACTCATCGGGAGTACGAAGTCGTTATGAATAACTATCCCAATGAACGCAACGCATTCGTTATTTTTATTAAAAACACTAAACTGTTATGACATTGGTTAGAATACATTCAAAATATAATGTGCCTTAGCAGTTTGTAGAAATGCTGCTACTTCAAAACAAGCCATGGTTAGTTAGGTATAAAAAAATAAGAGCTATGTCTTTCTTGCCCAGTGTAGAGTGTGGCAAATTTAGGTTGAAACAAGCTCTTCAAAGCGGCAAGATTTTAGCATGTAGTAAAAAATCTGAAATCTGCACCACTTCTACTCTTAAGCTGATTAAAATGATGCTAAAATGCCAGGTAGCGCAAGCAAGCTTCTTCCGAAAATTGCGTAATCAGATTCTAATTAAACATGCTTGTGGAAGAAGCTATTGTAATTGTAATTGTAATATTACAATTACAATTACAATAGCTTCTTCCACAAGCATGTTTAATTAGAATCTGATTACGCAATTTTAACGTATATTTTGGACTTTTTTGCTTTGTGCCGTGGCCCAAAGTCGGGCGGCATGACACAATACTACCACCCTAAATACGTTCCTGGATGTGCAGGTCTTAATGGTCACAGCATATTAGTCACAGCTTGAAACCATTTAACAAGTGTTTTCAAAAGGTGTGGTTTGTTAATACTGATTTTTTATAAAAAGTTTTATTTATGATAAAATATATAAGTACATTTCGGTTGGTGCTTAAATGTCTTTTAGTTGCCAGAAAGGAGAATTCGACTGGTTTTTCAACCGGCTTGACCGGCCGGTCGAAAAATTTCGACCCGACCGGCAACCCGACCCGACCGGTGCCGGCCGGCCCGACTGGTTTCCATCTCTGACCTAATTTATTTAAAATATAACAGTAATTTTGCGTGTAACTTGTCAGAAAATTGTCACCTGCAGTTGTACGCCTTCTTAACATCCCACTCACAGAAAAAAACGTACTCGTTTATGTTTTTGCGACAAATTTTGAGCTGTTACAGCTTATATTTTTGCGACAAATGCTAATGCGCAATTTCAATAAATTACAAAAATATCATCTTTATCAAAATTATAAAAAATTAACACAAATCTGGAGTTTGATCGTTTTATCGAACAAAGTAGAGTATGATCGTTATTGTTTGTAAGCTACTCTGTGAATGAGGCAAATACCGGTAGCCGAAAAAGACTTGATCTGCAATTAGTACAATACCAAGCTTTTTTTGCGTTACAGCTAATTCAACTTCATCAATTACTAACATCTTCTTGAACTTTAAAAAAGCCGCTGATTTGTTGAATACCAATGTTGTAAACAACACATCAAAAATAAAATATTATCACTGTAACTCGCATACACAAAGTCATACCGACACTCAATTCAGCCATCCGTAAAATAAATAAAAAAACTCGGACCATGCGTCAGTCGTTGTGTACAATACGGTACACGGGTTCAACTCTCACCCTACACTATACAGTCCCACACACTATAAAGCCTTATATTGGTTTGGTCGACTGACAATCTACCATTCTCAATATAATTTTAATCTATGTAAATAACCAAGATGCAAAAATACTGAGAGCAAAAGATTACTAAGTTTTATAGTCTGGTAATTTTAATGCAAGTGAGATCTAACACTCTCCATAATTATGATAGCCTACAGACTGATAGCACACCAGTAAAAAAATTGCTCGTGATTTTATACTAACCTATTGCTGTAGCCATTTTAAAGATAAATATTGATGTTATCGTGTTTCCCCGATAATAAGACCTACCTGCAAAATAAGACCTAGCGTGATTTTTGAGGATGATTTTAATGTAAGCCCTACCCTTAAAATAAGCCCTAGTTGAGAGCGGCAGAAGGACGAAAGATATTACTTATGGCAAGTTATGGCAAGTGGCAGAAAGATATACATGATATACATGTTAATGGCATGTACCGGTATGTACATGTATACATACATTTTGATATACATGTTAATGGCAAGTAAATGTAGATCTTTTTTCGTAATTTCTGTTTATTTAAAATCTAGTAATTTTTACTTTGTAACTTCATTTTTTGATATATCAAAATAATACATCCCCCGAAAATAAGCCCTAGTGCCATATTTTGGAGTAAAAAGTAATATAAGCCCTGTCTTAATTTCGGGGAAACACGGTAATACACATTACTGTTTTTAAACCTTGGCCTACTAAATCTTGCAATTTAATTTAAACGCGAAGCAGCGCCTAGATATCAATCGGGACAAGTAAAATTTCACACTTCGTTGATTTTGCAAAACATTGATCGTTTTTTTCACAAAAAAGTGGAGTTTGATCTATTTATCGCGGCATACGCATTTTTCTATGCCGTTTTTTGAGCGATATAGATCGTTCTTCCGCTGGAACAATACTTCATATAAGACTACAGAAAAAATTGCATCATTTTGTGCAAAAAAACAGAAAATCGCAAAAAATTGAGTTTGATCATTATGCACCTGGACCCTTCATATTGTTCCATTAGCCTTCGGCAACCAATCAATTACTTTGTATGTTAAATATAGACCAAATGGGTCATTTCTTGTGAGTTTCATTAAACTGTAAAATTTCATGCTTTATGGTACCAGCTTTTAACAAAAGAACTGATATTTTACCATTTACCATCTCTCACATAGCCATTGCCCATTCACACAACCAGTTTAATGATGGTTTTGCACTGCTAATTTCTATGTCACATTTCATAACCATCAATTTTTATAAAAATATGCTTAAAATTAGTTATTTTGCAAAAAAATACAAAATTTTCGAGCGCTGGAGGCTCGGCCCCAAATCTTCGGAGCAGCCCCCAACCATTGCTGATTTCTGGTTACGCGCCTCTATCTAATTACGTTTTTGCTCATTTCTTTGCCACCAGAGTTCTCCCTAAAGCCACGTTTTAAAAGCATTACTTATTGCCGAAATAAGCCTAAATAAAGCTATTTTTACAAAAAAGTTAATTTTTTTTAGTACTGGGTCCGCCTTCAGAACGCCATTGGCCTATGTCGGAGCTTCCAGACCCCCAAAGCAGCCTCACCATCCATTGCACTTTTTCTGGTTATGCGTCTAATACTAAACGTATGCTGTAACGGTGCTGCTCATACTTCTAAGTCATAGAATCTCACAAGGAGAAGTTATTAAGCTAGGTATCCTTACACCTCGCAGAAAAACATTTCCCCGAAAATCATTTGCCAGAAAAGCATTTCCCTGAACATTCTCTTTCCAGAATTAACATTTGTCAGAAATCACACTTGCCAGAATGAACACTTGCCTGAAATTACATCTGCCAGAATGAACATTTGCCTGAAATTACATCTGCCTGAATGAACACTTGTTTGAAATTACATCTGCCAGAATGAACACTTGCCTGAATGTACATTTGCCAGAATGTACATTTGGCCGAAATTACATTTCCCCGAAAACTTATTTTCCAGAATTTACACTTGCCAGAATGTACATTTGGCCGAAATTACATTTCCCCGAAAACTTATTTTCCAGAATTTACACTTGCCAGAATGTACATTTGGCCGAAATTACATTTCCCCGAAAACTTATTTTCCAGAATTTACACTTGCCAGAATGTACATTTGGCCGAAATTACATTTCCCCGAAAACTTATTTTCCAGAATTTACACTTGCCAGAATGTACATTTGGCCGAAATTACATTTCCCCGAAAACTTATTTTCCAGAATTTACACTTGCCAGAATGTACATTTGGCCGAAATTACATTTCCCCGAAAACTTATTTTTACATTTCCACAAAAATTCATTTTCTAGAAACTATTTTTCATTCGAAAAATTATTCTATGTTTAGGTTATTTATTTCTAGTAAACAGAACAAACTTTTAGGTGAAATTAAGAAACGTTGCGATAACAGTTAGCTTGCGGAATGAGAAATATAACCTAGCTTTTTAGTCAATTTGCTATCATAAGTTGTGCTTCAAGCGTAACGAAACTGAGCAATGAAAAATCGATGCAAGCATGTTCACAGAGGCAAAGCAAGCTTACTTTTACCCAGGTTACACTTTTTTTAGAAGAGCCAGTAAATTTTAAGTTGAGCTGGCTTCTCATAGTTTTTTGCCAATTTGCTGCTTCATTTGTTCTTAATATTATTCCTTGAATTCTGAGAACGTTCATGTCAATTTAAACGACCATGTTTTTAAAGTTATTTTGGAGTCCAATTCCGAATGCTCTGTCAGCTTGAGCAAAGACTTTTTTGCAGCATCGTAAAACTGCAAAAGCGAAAAAGTACGGAGTTTTTTTTTTGACTTGAGAACATCCAAATATTTATGAGTTGCTTACGCTGTCTGAAGCAGCACTCTGTAATTTTAGAATCGTTGCAATATTTTGCTTGTAAATACTGGAAAATTACTAAAATTTCATCGTTTTGAATTAGCACAGAATTTAGTTGCTTTCAAGATTTGAAATTTTTTTTTTTTGTTTCCAATCTTTTTGTTACTGATGGAGGCTGGCATTTTTTTAGATTCTGAGCAACAATGAGCCTCGGGTTTTTTTGAGATATTATTGTTATAAAAAAAATAGTGTAATTCGTCTTGCGTTCGCGACAAAATTAAATCTGCAGCTGTAGTACGAAGTACGTAGCCAAAATCTACGTCAAACCACACTTGTTGCATTCCTCGGCAAAAGATTTCGCGCTTTAGCTTACCAACACTCAAGAATGCAGCAATGGCGTGTATCCGCAATCAGCTTCAAAGAGCTTTTGGTTGAAACCTACCGAGAAAGCCACTTCTACGGAAAGCTCATTATGATGTCAATTCCCGCCATTCGCATTTCATACAATTTAGAACATTTCATTCGCAGTTCATGCGAAGGTAGCAAACAGATAAGTAATTCCTTCAGGTGACGTAACAATTAAAACCTACGAGTCTTCCTGTAGCAAATACTGACCGCATAATGCAATGCCACTCCTAGTGAATTTTCACTAAATGTAGTGAAGTTTGGTCCGGTCTAGTGTCCTAGTGAATTTTACGATCTAGTGAATGTTTTTGTAGAATGTGCAAATACCTGAAAGCTGCTAATGTTTGCTTCCAAATTTTTGGTTGCAGTTTTATATCATTGCATGTTTAAATGTGTTGTTCTTTTCGCTTGATGAGACTCTTGAGCAAGGTCAAAACGCGTCGCGATAGCTCATTCGCACTGTATATTACAATAGCAAATTGTATAGATGAATAACTTATGCTTCTAAATGCTAGCCGTGAAGGTGGCCTAAGTTACTGGTCGAAACACGAAAACCTATAGTTTTAGGTTGACAATCATTGAATAGAAAAAAAAAAAAATTTTTAATAGAACCTGAAAGACCATTTGTTATTTTTTAGAGATGACCAAGAAAATTACGCGAAAACCGTGCGTCGCTGGCGTGAAGACCTTTTTTTGGGAGATCACCTGAAAATTCACGCAAAAACTACGACCGGTGGTGCCACTCCGAGTGAATTTTATATACATCTAGTGAATTTTGGTCCGTTTTAGTGTCCTAGTGAAACGATCTAGAGAAATTTTTGTAACTTACCAAGTGAAGACTCTTTTATTTTTTATTTTTTTGAGATCACCTAAAAAGCAGTCTCATTGTCTTGTTTTTAACTCAATTTTAAATTAAAAGCACAAAGCGTTGTGAAAATTTTTGTGTTTCACAAAATTCTAGTGAATTTTGAAGAGTAGCCTGTGGCAGCATTCAGTGGCGGATCCAGAAAATTTTGGTGGGGGGATGACAAAATTTATAAGCACGGATTTTCTATAGGCCTAATCTCAAAATTTAGGATGTTTATGATTAATCTTCTTGACGTCGCACAAATTTGCTTGGCATATTTTTGATCAGGCGCGTGGCAAAAAATCTGCAATGAGGTGGCTGTGTACGGGCCTCCAGTGGGCGGTGGCATTTTGCGGTGTGGGAGCGTAGCCTTTAACCGCCGGAGACTGGGGGTCTGGGGGAAAAGCCCCCAGCCGCTGGAGGCACGGGGGCCTGGGGGCAGAGCCCCCAGCGCTAGAAAATTTTGTATTTTTTTGGCAAAAATAACTTAATTTTAGGCCTATTTTAATAAAAATTATGCTCTTAAAGCACGGCGTAAAAATTAGCATTTGCAAAAGCATGTTTATACTAGTTACATGTATGGGCTTTGTTGGAGGTACCGGTAGCTATTGCTAGAATTTCAGTTCTCTTATTTACAAGCTTGTAAATTATAAAATCCTATCCCCGTAGTTCAATAAAACTTTCAAGGAGTAATCTATTTCGTCTATATTCTATAGAGAAAGATATAAATAGGGGGGAAGGGGGCTAATGGAAGGAAGTTTGAGAGAAGTAATTGGTAATTAACTGCAGTACTGTAATACTGAATAGCCCCCCTCCCGTATTCCTGAGCTTACATATTTTTGATGATACCTGTGTTAAGCATTTTTCAATAAACGATCTTTTTTTCAATAAACATTTTTCAATAAGCATTTTTAAATAACATTTTCCTGCCCCCCCCCCTACGCCCCTACCCTATTGGCTTTAGAAATCAAGTCACAGTCGCACGGCCTACCGAATATTGACTGACGGCTTTTTTTCAAATATGTAAGCTTAATATTACACATAAGCAGGATGCATGTTATGTTTAGGCTGGTGGGGGATGCATCCCCCCCCCTAAATCCGCCACTGGATAAGGAACAACGTAGAATGAATGATCTTGTCGAGATTGTTGTTGGGGAGGTAGCTGTACTGCAACTGCATAGAATGAAAATTCGAATTTCCTGCTGTTGAGAATTCTCTGCTGTGTACTTTTGACCAGAGAATTTTGAGTTAATATTTGTTTGCTACCAGGCTCCTGTCAATCTTTCGAATTGAACCATTTTACCAATTTACACATTGTTGTCAGAGAAACATTAATTTTTGCTTTAAATAAATTTTCCCTCAAGGCGCGTAATGCCTACCTCAAATCAAAATGACAGTTCCGTACGGTGTTTTTTTTTATTCTTCAAATTTATTGATACGAATAGGCCTATTTTATTATATTATTGTATAAATATTGGGAGAAAACGCTCACCTAACGAGCTCCATTAAAGCAAGACTGTGGGCCAGTGCTTCCCAATTTTTCATCACCGTGACCTATTTTCTATTCGAAAATTTTCCATTGCCCACATCTAAATCGCTAGCTTAATCGCGATTTATCAATTTTCAGGTGATCACCACAAAAAAAAGATATGGTACTCACGCCAAAAACGGCAAATTTTGTGCTAGCTCACTCTCTAACGGGCCCCACAGCCCTAATGATTAAGACAGTTTTTTAACCGAATTTACAATTACCTAAATAACTCTAGCCCACCACAAAATGCTCCTATGGCCCGCAGGTTGAAAACCGCTGCTGTAGGCCATACGTAAGCGTAATGGTCGTCAAATTTCATTTTCGTCTTTTCATACGTCTAAATCTGCGCTAAGGTCAGTAGCGTAGGCGGGGAAGTGATGCAGTGCCATCGCTACAGGGGGCCATGTCCCCCGATTTCAGGTTACTCAAAATGCTGTTTTTGCAACATCACGGAAAGATAAGACAATAGTCAATCATGGAAATATAACAATAATAACTTTTAAGCATAACTTTCCTTTGACGTTTTCAGATCTTTTGCCAAATTGTTGGCAATCAACTGGTGTACATAAATGTGACGGAATAACCCGCCTTTTTACTGTAACACGCCTATACAAATGTGTCGCGGAAGAGGGATATAAGACTGCAGAATCGCTACCGATACTTTGTTAGTGATTATGACATAAACAATAGTTGAAAACATTTTTTTCAAAGAGCAGCACCTGTTTTTGATCTTTGAGGCACACTTAACATTTTTAGGTCGCAGTGAGTGGAGTACCATTGTGAAGGGGGCCTAGGCCTTCTTAGCCAAGTCACTTAAAAAATTTAACGTCAAAATATAAGCGTTTAAAAGTATTTAGACTTGACCTGAAGTAAGGGGGAGAGGGCTAAAGGGGTTAAGCAATTTAAGCCTTTGAAATGACTTCTGAATTTTAGCAATTTAATCATTGATGCCGCTTCAAAAAGTGCGAAAGGTGATTAAAATGCCGTTAAAATTGCTATTTTTGTGCTGTAAAATCTCAAACATTGCCCAGTAGTTGGGTGGCTCCGTCCCCAGGCCCCGGTCTGTGACACGCTCGAGTTGCATCAGTTTGTTTAGCAAAAGGCCTAAATTAGACAATTTTTGTGCAAAAATAATTTTTGCTTCACCTCTCTAGCAAAATCTTGGTTGCGCGTTGGGCAGCATTCACTGCTGCAGATAGAGTTTTCAAGCGATTACGGCAGGGCCACAACTCAGGGGGGGGGGCCAGGAGGGGCGGCGCCCCCCAAACAAAAATTTCGCCCGCCCAAACCCCAAAGCGACAATAGGAGAAAATATTGGTAGGCCTAAGTAGCCTATTGTAAGGCTGTTGATTAATGATTTGAACTGATGCGAAATATTGCGTTTCGCAAAACTTTTATAATCAGTACATTGATTGTAGTGCCACTGGCACCCGGTATGCATAAGCCTAACGCATAATCGCAATCCTTGCTTGATTTAACTGACAAGCTGCAAATTGTTAAGTAAGTAAAATCTTTGAAGAATATTGCAAAATTTTATTGTGACGCAATAGCAACTATTTTACAATCAAAAAATTGACGTTAAATGCGTTTGCGGTAGCACCATGGTAGCACGCTAGCATTAGCTTTTAGGCGTCATTGGCACATTTGGCAGCTTTTAATGATTTAATATTCCTTAGGGAAATGAATCACTATCCTCACGATGTTTCAAGAGCAGCTGAAACCAAATCAATGCTTCGTCATTTATGGTATTTTTCGGAACGATTAGTTGTTTCAGCTTTCTTTGATGACAGAGTTTCAAATAAAACTATAGAGTTAATGGCTAAAAATTTGCAAAGAAATCCTACAACCACAAACTTGGCAAGGTTGAATGAGAAAGATTTTGATTGCACACTGGGATTAGAAAGTTACGTTACGAGACGGTCAATGTACTTTTTTGATCTGATTGAAGCAAACGGACAAAAAAAGCAAAATCATTCCTGTCTCAACCTCCATCAATCTGCCTGACAGACAAAAATTATACAGAAATGAAATTAACTGTGCATGAGCTGAAAGTAGTAAACGATACAGCACAAAGAGGTGTTGCTCTCATTCAGGCATACAGTGGCAGCCTTACTCGAGACGAAGAACAACTACAATACTTGCTCCAAGTAGTTGCAGCTCATCGTCAAGCTGTTCCCCAACCTACCAAAAGATATTTTACATGACTGAGTTCATTCAATCCATCACTTGTGTTTAGAAACTTGTTTTTAGTTTTGCTTATAATTGCAATTGCATTTGCATATTTGTATATTTTATACCCATTTCGTAATTTCTGAAGTGCATTTATTTTTTTCTGATGTGCAGCATTGAGTCACAACATCTATTGTAATGTTAGACTATCATATTTCGTGGGTTTTTTGAACAAAATAAACAAAACTTGGATGTGAGTACACCTTTTAAAGATGCAAAAACAGTTTTGTTTTTTTTTTTCTTGAAAATTTGATCAGATAGCTTAATAAAATGTATTAAACACTTATGGAAAATCATATCTTCTGCATCTTTTGGTTTTTATTTGAAGTTTCTATCTCGAGTAGTTAATGAGATATGGCAATTTTGTGATATAGGGGGGCACGCTTAGAATGCGGGGGGGGGGTGCGCGACCCCTAAATGTTAATTAAAGTCAAAAAAAATTTACATGGATTATTTTTGCTCCAAAACACACCTTTTAAGCCCCTTGGAGAAAAACATATCGGAAAAAAGTTTTTTTTGGACCACTCAAAGCCCCCATACCTATTTCCGAGGTTTAATTTTTTTTTGATGAATATTCATGTTCAGCATTTTTTAGTAAGCGATCAAATTTGATTGCTTATTTTTGCCAGTTTGAAAGTTTTTACTTATTAGTGTATTTTATTTCTGACAAATTAGTTTCCCCTGAATAATTGCTTCAAAAGATGCTTTAAATCATTTTGAGTCCATTCCAGGGCAAAAGACTGCATTCTCAGAAAGCTATAGCCATTACCCCATTGCCGTCGCCAGGGCAAACGAAGCGAAGGGACACTAGCCGAAAGTGGGAGGCACTAAAATAGACTAAACTTTCGCATATTAAAACCGATCTTCGCATCTGGTACGGCTACAAATATATATTTAAAAATGCAGTATTCAGGTCTAAAAAAAGACGTATAAGGCCGGCAACGTTTCTTATCTCGTTTTCGTCTGCGGCCCCAAATAATTGTACAACAGATAGCTATGCCTACTAACCATGTTATTGCCCTGGCCAGATTTATATTGTGCGGGGCCTTTGGCACTTTAACGATTTTTGCAACATCTTCCTGTCAAATATAGGTGAAGACCAAAAAAAGTCTCATCATTTGAGCGCGGAATCCCTTGCTAGTACTGTGCCATATTATGGTCAATCCGGCCCTAGTTATTGCATTACGCTTACAAAAAGTTAAATGAGGGCCTTAGATAGGAACTTTTAAAACAAAACTCTCCATTTTTCCTGGGTTATATATACATTTAAATTGGTTGGCTAAAACTGAATTGAGGAGACCTGGTTGTCGTTTATTCTTATTAATTACTTTTGTAAGCATAAAATGCTAGAAACTGAAACTGAAGAAACAAGAAGCTTCTTTGTCACATTTTTGTCATTGGTGACATTTCAATTGGAGGCGGGGGGCGGGATCCCTGGCTACGCCTATGTGCTGGGCAGTTTGTTTTAGAAATGAGAAAGCTTTTAGCAACCTCTGAAACTGAGTTCAATTCATTGGTTGGTGCGGGTACGGGTTCGAAACCATTCGGGACAAAAGCAGCGGTTATTTTTGCCTTTCGGGAATAAATTCAAGTTTGGACGTGAAGAAGCAAGAAGGTTAAGCTAACCAGGGGCACCAGATGCATGTGCAGATAATTAAGTGAAAGGAGTATCGGTAGCATCAGAAGAAGCAGGATTCGGACCGGGGTGAGGGTCTCTAATACTTCTCATGACGAACCTATCCATTACTGCCAAACAAGGCAAAACGCAGTGTACAACAGTTACTAAACTACTTTTTGGCCAAGGTCAAAGTGACCACGTGCACTCATTGCTAATGCTAGCGTGCTACCATGGTGCTGCCGCAAACGCATTTAACGTCAATTTTTTGATTGTAAAATAGTTGCTATTGCGTCACAATAAAATTTTGCAATATTCTTCAAAGATTTTACTTACTTAACAATTTGCAGCTTGTCAGTTAAATCAAGCAAGGATTGCGATTATGCGTTAGGCTTATGCATACCGGGTGCCAGTGGCACTACAATCAATGTACTGATTATAAAAGTTTTGCGAAACGCAATATTTCGCATCAGTTCAAATCATTAATCAACAGCCTTACAATAGGCTACTTAGGCCTACCAATATTTTCTCCTATTGTCGCTTTGGGGTTTGGGCGGGCGAAATTTTTGTTTGGGGGGCGCCGCCCCTCCTGGCCCCCCCCCCTGAGTTGTGGCCCTGCCGTAATCGCTTGAAAACTCTATCTGCAGCAGTGAATGCTGCCCAACGCGCAACCAAGATTTTGCTAGAGAGGTGAAGCAAAAATTATTTTTGCACAAAAATTGTCTAATTTAGGCCTTTTGCTAAACAAACTGATGCAACTCGAGCGTGTCACAGACCGGGGCCTGGGGACGGAGCCACCCAACTACTGGGCAATGTTTGAGATTTTACAGCACAAAAATAGCAATTTTAACGGCATTTTAATCACCTTTCGCACTTTTTGAAGCGGCATCAATGATTAAATTGCTAAAATTCAGAAGTCATTTCAAAGGCTTAAATTGCTTAACCCCTTTAGCCCTCTCCCCCTTACTTCAGGTCAAGTCTAAATACTTTTAAACGCTTATATTTTGACGTTAAATTTTTTAAGTGACTTGGCTAAGAAGGCCTAGGCCCCCTTCACAATGGTACTCCACTCACTGCGACCTAAAAATGTTAAGTGTGCCTCAAAGATCAAAAACAGGTGCTGCTCTTTGAAAAAAATGTTTTCAACTATTGTTTATGTCATAATCACTAACAAAGTATCGGTAGCGATTCTGCAGTCTTATATCCCTCTTCCGCGACACATTTGTATAGGCGTGTTACAGTAAAAAGGCGGGTTATTCCGTCACATTTATGTACACCAGTTGATTGCCAACAATTTGGCAAAAGATCTGAAAACGTCAAAGGAAAGTTATGCTTAAAAGTTATTATTGTTATATTTCCATGATTGACTATTGTCTTATCTTTCCGTGATGTTGCAAAAACAGCATTTTGAGTAACCTGAAATCGGGGGACATGGCCCCCTGTAGCGATGGCACTGCATCACTTCCCCGCCTACGCTACTGACCTTAGCGCAGATTTAGACGTATGAAAAGACGAAAATGAAATTTGACGACCATTACGCTTACGTATGGCCTACAGCAGCGGTTTTCAACCTGCGGGCCATAGGAGCATTTTGTGGTGGGCTAGAGTTATTTAGGTAATTGTAAATTCGGTTAAAAAACTGTCTTAATCATTAGGGCTGTGGGGCCCGTTAGAGAGTGAGCTAGCACAAAATTTGCCGTTTTTGGCGTGAGTACCATATCTTTTTTTTGTGGTGATCACCTGAAAATTGATAAATCGCGATTAAGCTAGCGATTTAGATGTGGGCAATGGAAAATTTTCGAATAGAAAATAGGTCACGGTGATGAAAAATTGGGAAGCACTGGCCCACAGTCTTGCTTTAATGGAGCTCGTTAGGTGAGCGTTTTCTCCCAATATTTATACAATAATATAATAAAATAGGCCTATTCGTATCAATAAATTTGAAGAATAAAAAAAAACACCGTACGGAACTGTCATTTTGATTTGAGGTAGGCATTACGCGCCTTGAGGGAAAATTTATTTAAAGCAAAAATTAATGTTTCTCTGACAACAATGTGTAAATTGGTAAAATGGTTCAATTCGAAAGATTGACAGGAGCCTGGTAGCAAACAAATATTAACTCAAAATTCTCTGGTCAAAAGTACACAGCAGAGAATTCTCAACAGCAGGAAATTCGAATTTTCATTCTATGCAGTTGCAGTACAGCTACCTCCCCAACAACAATCTCGACAAGATCATTCATTCTACGTTGTTCCTTATCCAGTGGCGGATTTAGGGGGGGGGATGCATCCCCCACCAGCCTAAACATAACATGCATCCTGCTTATGTGTAATATTAAGCTTACATATTTGAAAAAAAGCCGTCAGTCAATATTCGGTAGGCCGTGCGACTGTGACTTGATTTCTAAAGCCAATAGGGTAGGGGCGTAGGGGGGGGGGCAGGAAAATGTTATTTAAAAATGCTTATTGAAAAATGTTTATTGAAAAAAAGATCGTTTATTGAAAAATGCTTAACACAGGTATCATCAAAAATATGTAAGCTCAGGAATACGGGAGGGGGGCTATTCAGTATTACAGTACTGCAGTTAATTACCAATTACTTCTCTCAAACTTCCTTCCATTAGCCCCCTTCCCCCCTATTTATATCTTTCTCTATAGAATATAGACGAAATAGATTACTCCTTGAAAGTTTTATTGAACTACGGGGATAGGATTTTATAATTTACAAGCTTGTAAATAAGAGAACTGAAATTCTAGCAATAGCTACCGGTACCTCCAACAAAGCCCATACATGTAACTAGTATAAACATGCTTTTGCAAATGCTAATTTTTACGCCGTGCTTTAAGAGCATAATTTTTATTAAAATAGGCCTAAAATTAAGTTATTTTTGCCAAAAAAATACAAAATTTTCTAGCGCTGGGGGCTC
Organism: Trididemnum nubilum; assembly: GCA_963965965.1. Taxonomy (NCBI): domain Eukaryota; kingdom Metazoa; phylum Chordata; class Ascidiacea; order Aplousobranchia; family Didemnidae; genus Trididemnum; species Trididemnum nubilum. The sequence goes on along the minus strand of OZ014489.1, from coordinate 23,677,694 downwards.
TGCCCCCAGGCCCCCGTGCCTCCAGCGGCTGGGGGCTTTTCCCCCAGACCCCCAGTCTCCGGCGGTTAAAGGCTACGCTCCCACACCGCAAAATGCCACCGCCCACTGGAGGCCCGTACACAGCCACCTCATTGCAGATTTTTTGCCACGCGCCTGATCAAAAATATGCCAAGCAAATTTGTGCGACGTCAAGAAGATTAATCATAAACATCCTAAATTTTGAGATTAGGCCTATAGAAAATCCGTGCTTATAAATTTTGTCATCCCCCCACCAAAATTTTCTGGATCCGCCACTGAATGCTGCCACAGGCTACTCTTCAAAATTCACTAGAATTTTGTGAAACACAAAAATTTTCACAACGCTTTGTGCTTTTAATTTAAAATTGAGTTAAAAACAAGACAATGAGACTGCTTTTTAGGTGATCTCAAAAAAATAAAAAATAAAAGAGTCTTCACTTGGTAAGTTACAAAAATTTCTCTAGATCGTTTCACTAGGACACTAAAACGGACCAAAATTCACTAGATGTATATAAAATTCACTCGGAGTGGCACCACCGGTCGTAGTTTTTGCGTGAATTTTCAGGTGATCTCCCAAAAAAAGGTCTTCACGCCAGCGACGCACGGTTTTCGCGTAATTTTCTTGGTCATCTCTAAAAAATAACAAATGGTCTTTCAGGTTCTATTAAAAATTTTTTTTTTTTTCTATTCAATGATTGTCAACCTAAAACTATAGGTTTTCGTGTTTCGACCAGTAACTTAGGCCACCTTCACGGCTAGCATTTAGAAGCATAAGTTATTCATCTATACAATTTGCTATTGTAATATACAGTGCGAATGAGCTATCGCGACGCGTTTTGACCTTGCTCAAGAGTCTCATCAAGCGAAAAGAACAACACATTTAAACATGCAATGATATAAAACTGCAACCAAAAATTTGGAAGCAAACATTAGCAGCTTTCAGGTATTTGCACATTCTACAAAAACATTCACTAGATCGTAAAATTCACTAGGACACTAGACCGGACCAAAATTCACTACATTTAGTGAAAATTCACTAGGAGTGGCATTGCATTATGCGGTCAGTATTTGCTACAGGAAGACTCGTAGGTTTTAATTGTTACGTCACCTGAAGGAATTACTTATCTGTTTGCTACCTTCGCATGAACTGCGAATGAAATGTTCTAAATTGTATGAAATGCGAATGGCGGGAATTGACATCATAATGAGCTTTCCGTAGAAGTGGCTTTCTCGGTAGGTTTCAACCAAAAGCTCTTTGAAGCTGATTGCGGATACACGCCATTGCTGCATTCTTGAGTGTTGGTAAGCTAAAGCGCGAAATCTTTTGCCGAGGAATGCAACAAGTGTGGTTTGACGTAGATTTTGGCTACGTACTTCGTACTACAGCTGCAGATTTAATTTTGTCGCGAACGCAAGACGAATTACACTATTTTTTTTATAACAATAATATTTCAAAAAAACCCGAGGCTCATTGTTGCTCAGAATCTAAAAAAATGCCAGCCTCCATCAGTAACAAAAAGATTGGAAACAAAAAAAAAAAATTTCAAATCTTGAAAGCAACTAAATTCTGTGCTAATTCAAAACGATGAAATTTTAGTAATTTTCCAGTATTTACAAGCAAAATATTGCAACGATTCTAAAATTACAGAGTGCTGCTTCAGACAGCGTAAGCAACTCATAAATATTTGGATGTTCTCAAGTCAAAAAAAAAACTCCGTACTTTTTCGCTTTTGCAGTTTTACGATGCTGCAAAAAAGTCTTTGCTCAAGCTGACAGAGCATTCGGAATTGGACTCCAAAATAACTTTAAAAACATGGTCGTTTAAATTGACATGAACGTTCTCAGAATTCAAGGAATAATATTAAGAACAAATGAAGCAGCAAATTGGCAAAAAACTATGAGAAGCCAGCTCAACTTAAAATTTACTGGCTCTTCTAAAAAAAGTGTAACCTGGGTAAAAGTAAGCTTGCTTTGCCTCTGTGAACATGCTTGCATCGATTTTTCATTGCTCAGTTTCGTTACGCTTGAAGCACAACTTATGATAGCAAATTGACTAAAAAGCTAGGTTATATTTCTCATTCCGCAAGCTAACTGTTATCGCAACGTTTCTTAATTTCACCTAAAAGTTTGTTCTGTTTACTAGAAATAAATAACCTAAACATAGAATAATTTTTCGAATGAAAAATAGTTTCTAGAAAATGAATTTTTGTGGAAATGTAAAAATAAGTTTTCGGGGAAATGTAATTTCGGCCAAATGTACATTCTGGCAAGTGTAAATTCTGGAAAATAAGTTTTCGGGGAAATGTAATTTCGGCCAAATGTACATTCTGGCAAGTGTAAATTCTGGAAAATAAGTTTTCGGGGAAATGTAATTTCGGCCAAATGTACATTCTGCCAAATGAGCATTCGGGCTAATGTACATTCTGGCAAGTGCATGTTCAGGAAAGTATAATTTCTGGAAAGTGCACGTTCAGGAAAATGTAATTTCTGGCAAATGCAGATTCAGGAAAATGTAATTTCTGGCAAGTGTATGTTCAGGGAAATGTAATTTCTGGAAAATGCACGTTCAGGGAAATGTATGTTCGGGATAATGTAGTTTCGGCCAAGTGTTTTTCGGGGAAAAGTAATTTCTGGAAGGTGTTTTTCGGGGAGGTGTATAGGATCCATTAAGCTAGCCAAACAACAACCACTTTCTACCGCAATGAAGTAGTACAGCTATCTTTAAAATATGACGTTTTGGACCCTGTTATAAAGTATAAACGGTGACACTACAACTTTTCGCCCGAATGTCACCATTCTCAGCGACGCTATTGCGGAATGCTGTGAAATAAACCAGTCATTGAGTAAAAAAATAGCAGAGTTACCACTTTTACCATAACTGCCGAAATATCCGCATTTCATTTTCTTAGCAAGCAATTGATAGGCTTACGTTGCTTAAAAGAAGAAAAGTTCCTAACCAAATCATAAAAAAACACGCAAGTCTTCTTAATTATCAAAAAACTATGCGTGCTTACAAAAAAACAACCACAAAAAAAAACACGTTAAAAACACCTTCCAAAGAAAAAACAACCGTTTTTTACAAAAGCATTCAAAGGTAAAAACAATAACATCAAAATTATTTTTACTACCATTGTCTGGTGTTCTTCTGTAATTTTAATTATTACAGTGCACTTTGCCAAAAATTTTGCTCATCTTATTCATAAGACATTACTGTGGAAAAATAAACGTAAGATGAGTAGGCATAGGAGTAAAGAAAGATGTGAAGAGTATTGTCGACAATGATTGCATTCCAGAAAAAGTGTTATTTCTGGCTTTTGGCGTCCGACAGCTTTGGACGTTGCTATGTGGAACAAATAAGGCAGAGTGATTGCAACAAGAAGTGCTTAAGTTGATACAAAAATAACAGCAAAATCTTGCAAACAAATCACAAGACAAAAACAACCATTGGCGTGCTAGAAGGTGGTAGATAGCTAACTTGCTGTGGAGAAAAAGCATGACGCTGCAAAAGATTGCTACGGTTTGAAAATAGCTGGTTACATCGCGGTCACTTACTGTGTAGCACATACATGTTATGACGAAGCAAAATCCAATTCAAATTTGCTTCTGCTGCTTTGCCTTCAAGAGTGAAATTTTGAAATCCGAATAAGAATTGGAAACATGTCAAAATTATTTGTACGATCAGAAAAGAGATTGATCCATGCATTTAACCGAGTGAGAGAAAAAGCATTATTGATTTTGGCTAAAACTCAAAAATATAGGTAATCATTAATGACTTGGATAAAAGTGAAAGGCCTCTGCAAACTCAAAAAAAAATTCCGCTAAAATTTTTCATCCAACCAGTTGTACTTGTTCAATTTTGGAAAAAAATAATTATGCACTTATTAGAATTAGTGAGCTCTGATTCCTGCGCAAAGAAAAAAGACATTGCGTCTGGTGTCGTCATGTTGCAGGAATGAGTCGAGGGTTGCCGTTTCTGGAGTTGCTACAATACAGTTGCTTGCTTAACAGCATCCGCTACACAACATTTCAGCTTAGCGGTAAAATATTTTAATTTAAACTTTCTTTTGTTAAAATTGAAAGAAAATTTACAGTATATTGTTTAGCTTTTAATTCAATCAGGAAACATACTTCACATCACATTGGTTAGAAAAAAAAATTTTCACCACGGTATTCTAAAAGCAAAATAAACTTAGTAGCAATCAAGTTTAAAAGACCTCAAGATCGAAAAATAAACGAAAATTAAATGATAAAATAATGAGGAGTAAAAGCAAATTTTGAAGCAGTGTTGTATGCTATAAATTGCAAAAATCCCACAGTTTTTACGAAGGTTGTAAAAAAAAACCTCTCAAAGATTTTAGCTGTCGGAGCACCAAGATCTATTTAAAAGCAAACAAGTCAAAGACATCTAGACTTAAACTTGCATTCAGCAAGTTTAAATTTTATTTTTGCTTTAAAATACCTTTTAACAGGTACTTTGATTCCGTTAAAGCACATAAACACAAAAATGCCCGCCTATTTTGTTTCTGTTTGCGGTCTTTTGTCATGCTGGATCACATTATCTGGTAGACAGCTTGATCAAAAAGAAAACGAGTTCTAATTGTTTTTTCCAAGAACACAACATTGCAAGTCGATTTTCGAAATTTGGGTTTAACCCTATACATACCGGGCTATTTTTACAGCCTATTTGTACCAGGGGGGGGGGGGGCAAATTTGCCCCTATCTAAAAACCGATTGGTAAGCGATAAACGTAAGATTTTTTGCAGGTTGAAGCTATTTTTTGTTAAATTTTTTAAAATAAATCTTTTGAGGTTGTGACGTCACGCACACAATAATGACGTCATCAAAACCGGTAAATTCTTATACCAGCATGCAAATTTGTCTAAATGTAGCAAAAAATATTTTCAACAGGAACTTTTGTTATTTCAAAGACATCTCTGATAACGTCGCCGCAGATGATGACGTCACGTGCATGATGACGTCATCATGCATGATGACGTCATTATGCATGATGATGTCATCTTTAATATATTGTCTTGTTTATTATTTGTAATTTTTTGTTATTGAGATATTGTATAAATCACAAAATTTTAGAATACTGCAGTATTTTTTTATTTTATCATTAAACAGATAATGAAAATGAATATTTTTTATGCAAACACAGTTTATTTCGAGAAACAGCAGAAAAATCAATATTTTGGATTTATGACGTCATCAATGACGTAAAGATGATGTAATGCATTTATCAGAAAATAAAATATTTTGTTCCACCTAAACATTAGCATCGATAATAAATACGCAGTACAATAAATAGAAAACGCGCACTGATAAGCATGCCTTGTGCTTAAAACTGCGTAAAACTCCTTGGGTGCCTCTAACAAACACAAAAATGACGTCACTTGCGGTTGTTCCGCTAACCCCAGTTTCTGAAAATGTGTGTTATTAAATTTAATTTAAAGTCAGGGTGCATCAAAGTCAAACTTTTTTTAGTTTAAAAGGTATATTGAAATATGAGTAACTAAGAAATGGGGCAAATTTGCCCCCTTTCCCGGTACAGATAGGGTTAACAGAATTGGAATTCTTTTTCGATTTGTCGCCAGATTAATTTTTGTAAGCATTTCATTATCGTTTAATAAGTTCATCAGAGAAGTTTCATACACGAAAGTATGCCATTTGTTTACGATCAAACCTATTTTTACCATGGTCCAAAAATGTGCAATTATCTACGAGATCATCCGCTAAAAATGCATTCAACCATCCAACCACACAAAATTAATGAGATTAAAAAGTAACAATGCAGTTAGGTGTTTGACGTTTAAATTTTAAAAAAGGTTTCCGGTTTCGGATGCTTAGGGTTGCGGTTAGTGAAGCAATGACATAAACTTAGCTTTATGTCATTAAATGAACAATGCGCACGTATTTTACTTGTACATGAGCACATTCATAACCGGCGTTTAGCTCTTTTCTCTTTTTAAATCTATGCAGGAATTATAGTGCATGCAACTATATCTGCTTTCAGAAAGCACGATGTTGGTAAACAGGGTTTAAAAGATTTTTTCGGCCTGAGTTATAAGTATGGCGACATTTATTTTTGAAAAAATTATTTTGCTCGCTATATTTTGGGAGAAGGAAAACAACTTGTGGTTCGCGAGCATTGACATATAGTTCTATATTTGCGCATGCAACCTGCAGCACCATCATGAATTATCAAAGACAAATTACATTTTACCTTTTGCTACTATTATTCTTGGCACATTTGCCTCCATCGTTTAATCAAAGAGATACACCTAAAAATTGGTTTTATTAATGAAAATACATTTAATCCCTTTGGCTTCGTATCAGCATTGGCAACTATGCATTTGAAATTTTGTGACATTAAAAAAACATGGCTTTGCAAAATTTTTGTTACAAAATTTAACATCACTTTGCTTATTCGGGACTTCGCAATTTCTTGCTAAACAAGCAATGCGATATTTGAGTATCGAACATTGCGTTTTATATTCTGAGAAAAGTTTTGCCAAGTCATCCTTTGTTTTGCCAAATAATCCTTTTCTGATGTCACGAAACGCAGGGTTGACAATGGTACGGAGTCAAAAGAATTAAACTAATTCTTAAAGATAAGAGGAATAGTGAAACAAGCTTTGGGGTACCTAGGGGTCAAAATCAATTTTCATAACAACTTTGCCCGTTGGGCAAATGATATCAATTGTTTATTTGCCCAAGAAAATTTCAACTTGCCCAAGAAAATTTCAACTTGCCCGAAGAAAAAAATAACAGGCTCAATAACTTTAAGGCTGTTTATGTTAAGAAAAAAAAAAGTAAAATGTATTTTATGGCAAAAACACTGAATTTGCGGAATTGTTGTTGTTTAACGTTGTTGCAGCGCATATTTATTCTCCTGCCACCGGACAGCGTCAGTCGCTAACTTATTGGACGACTTTTTATTGCAATGACTACTTCGTGATTGGAGGAATCCGCACCTGCTTAGGAGTTTTCGAGGATCCAATGTTCCTGTAGATTTCTTCGAATTCTTGTTTACTGAATTTGCTGCTTCTTCGAAGCCAACAAGCACAGATAATTGTTGTAAAGCGCCTTATCCATAGACGCAACAATGTGACCAGGATGCTGTTCAAACCCAGGTCATTCAACCAGGGTCGTCGAAAAACGACGCCTTTACGCATTTGGCCACGCTGCAGACCAATACGTGCATCCTATTTTCAGAATCAAGTTTTTGTGCGCTAATGTTATGGCAAGGTGACGTAATAAGTAACTTTTTCCAAATGCATTACGCAAAAATTGATTTTTTGATTGTAATATTTTCAGTCGCAATTAGTTTGAAAACTACACCAGCTAGAAAACCGAATTTTGTTGCAAAAGTTGTAGGAGCTGAAAGATTTTCAAAATAATCTTAACAAAAACTTGCAAAAATCAAGACGTTGTTGTTATGCAGCGCATGGTTTAGTTGAACTCGTTATATTTAAAACAGCGTTTAACGTGGCAAGCGTGAAAAGTTTTTCTCCGAAAAAAAGTATCATCTTGTCCCAAAAAGTTGCAAAGCGCGTCTGAGTATCAAAAAATTTGCGTGCGATTAAGAAGGGTTAATTGCGATTAAATACGTTCGTATGATTAAAGCAAAGTTTCGTTGTAATGGTTGCAAAGTGTTAAAATAAAGAAATCAGCATCTTTCTCTACTTACATTATATTTTATTACAACAAAGCGGACCTAAATTGCATCTCTAATCAACTTTGTTTTATGTTGTTTAATGCGCTGTATTTTGTTGGCCTGCCCGTCGGAAAGATAAGCCAAAAAATAACTTGCCCGAGGCGATTTCAGCTTGCCTCGGGCAAGCGGGAAGCGTTAATTTGGATCCCTGGTACTTCTTTATCACCTCAAGTAGTTCTCATTTTTTCAATAAAACCTATATCAAGCAGTATCTCTAAGCCTGAAATCTTTTTTGCATCACTCGCCGGAAATTAATAGGATAGGTTAAATCGGCATTTCAGCAGATAGCGACGCATTTCCCCGACATTTAACCATTTTTATCCAAATTTATGAGAACCTACTATTTTTTATGCAGATGGCAAAAAAAGAAAAATTAGCTCTCTAGCTGAAGCCATTCAAACAGCTGATTTCTGGGGGAGAAGGGAACGTTTTGTATCTTAGGCAGTTTTAAAAATTGTCTTTATCTTCAAAGTAGTTGTGCCAAAGGTTTTTGTAGCAAGTGTTGTAAAAACGGTTGTTTGCAAAATGTTTTTTTAACTGGCTTTTCTTGTTTTTGCGTTTTGTTTTTTTAACCTGTTCTTGTTGTGTTTTTTTTTTTTTGTTTTTTTGATGTATATGTAGTTTTTTGATGATGGAGAAGACTTGTAAGTTTTAGGAACTTTTCTTCTTTTAAGCAACGTAAGCCTATCAATTGCTTGCTAAGAAAATGAAATGCGGATATTTCGGTAGTTATGGTAAAAGTGGTAACTCTGCTATTTTCGTACTCAATGACTGGTTTATTTCAAAACAATCTGCAATAGCGTCGCTGAGAATGGTGACATTCGGGCGAAAATTTGTGGTGTCACCGTTTATACTTTATAACAGGGTCCAAAACGTCATATTTTAAAGATAGCTGTACTACTTCATTGCGGTAGAAAGTGGTTGTTGTTTGGCTAGCTTAATAACTTCTCCTTGTGAGATTCTATGACTTAGAAGTATGAGCAACACCTCGACAGCATACGTTTAGTATTAGACGCATAACCAGAAAATTGCAAAACTTGATTGTTTTGCCAAGTTTAACGTTGGACGTATATATTGAAAAACACATGTGGATTAATCCAAAAAAGCAGTTTCGGATTCCTCCAATCACGAAGTAGTCATTACAATTAAAAGTGTGCGAATCGTTCAATAAGTCTGACGCAGTCCAATGACAGCAGGATGAATACGCGCTTTAACAACAACAGCAACAATCTATTTCAACAAAATACAAAAGCACAACTTTAAACGAACCAAAAAATTTTTTTACAACAATTTAAACCCAAATAAACTTATTTTCTGGCTTAAATGAGTTGACAGCGTTGCAGCACAGCGTACAGCATAATTGCAGCTCTTCAGCTCATCCCGAAAATTCGCTGTTGGCTACGCTAGAAGTTGAGGAAAAGATTGTACGAGAAAAATCCGTCAATATTATTCAGAAAATTTGATATGCTGAAAAAAGAAATCAGGAACGTAAGCAAGACCCAGTCCGAGAATTTCATCTACCCAGGTGTAACGTCGCAGCAATTGTATACACTGATATAATAATACTTGAAGACAACGGCCGTGGCAATGGTGTGGCCTATTATTTTACCCACAAAAAAAATATTTAGTGTTGCATGAATCTCCATTAATCAAAAGTTGCACAGATATCAAGCAATTTGTCAAGCAACCACTTCACCTAAATCATCCAAATTATATGCAGTGTGTCGAACAGTGCAGTTGCCAGAGCAAACTAAGTGAGGGGGCACTAGCCGAAAGTGAGGGAGCATCAAAATAGACTGAACTTTTACACATAAAAACTGACATTTTACGGCTACAAATTATGCGCTGTTTTAAAAATTTCTTATGACATGTCTGAAAAAAAGAGACATGTAAGGCCAGCAACGTTTCTTAGCTCGTTTCGTATGCGGCCCATATAATCGCTTGAAAAGTCCGTCTCTAGCACTGAATTCGACCAAGAGCGCAACCAGGATTTTGCTAAGAGGAAGGGGGCTTAAACAGAAGAAAATTTTTTCCTTAAAAATTGTTTAATTTAGGCCCCGTGCTGAACAAACTGATGCAACTCAATCGTATCAGAAGGGGTCTGGAGGCAGAGCCCCCAGCTCCTGGGCGATTTTTGTGATTTTGCGGGAAAAAATAGCAATTTTAACGCCATTTCAATCACTTTTTGCACGTTTTTGAAGTCATATAAATAACTACAATAAATTGCTAAAATTTAGAATTGATTAAGTTCAAAACTCGTTTAAATACTTGTATTTTGGGGTTAAATTTTCTAAGCAACTTGGCTAAAGGGGCTGAAGCCCCCTTAGCTCCCTTCCCCTGGTTGCGCAACTGACTGCGATCTAAAAAAATTTTGATTGTGCTCTAAAAACATACAAAGAACTAGTCTTTCAAAGAATGCTTTCACGTTTTGTTTCAGGTCATAATCACTAACGAAGTACCGGTAACGATATAAAAGGCTTACACCCCTATTCCGCGACACATCTGTAAAGGCGTAATAATAAGACAGATTATTGCCTCACATTTATGCACAGCAGTTGGTGGCCAGCAATTTCGCAAAGAATGGAGAAAACTTCAAACGAGAATTATCTTTGAACTTTATTGTTCCTTCAAGTTCAAGTTTAAGTTCTACTATAATCCTTTTTTGATTGTTGCGTGTTGTCTTGTCTTTACGTGATGTTCCGATAACGTGCTCTGAGTAAACCGAAATGAGGAGGGCACAAGTATTCGTTAGGGGGGGCACAGCCCCCTGCCCCCCCCCCTCTCCGTAGCAACGACACTGCTGTAGAATATGCTATGAAGTTGACAACAACAGCTAGAGGACGAATTGCTGGCTTAAAAAGGCAGATTGGTGAGGTTTGTTAAAAGAAAAAAGTAATGAATTTGAAAAAAATACTGCGTAATAGAACAAGCTGCTTCACCAGTCAATAAAATCAAAACTATCTTTGGTATTTGCATTGCAGTAACAGTATTTTTTAGTAGTGAATAATTTCATGCAAATAGTTGTGTTAAAACTTGACAGAAAATGCTAAAAAATTATTAAGTTTGTGAAAATCTTAAGTTGTTAAAAAAATTCTAAAACTTAAAAGTAACTCTAATGGTAAACTGAAGATCTTTACAGTTTTCCTCGCTAAAAAACAACAAAAATGAGCACCAAAATTGCATATCTAGCTCTAGTAATACGAATTTTATGAGTATTCTAAGATTTGAGGGGGCCCTGAATAAATGTTTCCTTTAAACAAATGTTTCAAAAAATGCTTTAAATCATTTTTAGTCCATTTCAGTGCGCTGAACTTTCCTATGATATTAAACATATGGTTGTTTTCTTTTTCGCTCAATTGGTGTCATAAAATGGTGTCACCCCAAAATGGTGACACCCCGAGCGAGCCGTAGCAGCTCCATAGCGACACTACTGAAAATTCAAACTTCGGGTTCAGAGATTTTTTCAGATTTGCATCTACAAAGTTTTCCATCTCTATCTAACTTCAGATTTTAAATTGAGCATTCAAAATTGAGCATTAGTGACTGCACGCTGTATTATCTATGCAATTTTAAAGTTTGGAATATCTTTTTAAATTGGAAGCTCTGAAATTATGTTTTTTCCGCTGATTTTTCCTGAGTTTTAACGATTACTTCTTTTCGTCAGCTTTCAACAGACGTACTGTAGAACATGCTAGGTTTTGATCCTAAGTACAGTAATCCAATGAATTAGTGGTTCATATTAGAGAAATTTGGAATTAACTCGTCAATTTAGATTGCCAATAATAAAAATACTGCAAGCTAATTTTTTACCAAATATATTTTTGCAATTGTGTGAGTATGACTAACCTGCCCATTTATCGTTGCGTTGATAGACGAGTAACCTAGAGCTTGTGGTCTTGCTAATAAGGGCTTAAATACCCAAATATATACTGTAATGTTTAACAATTATTGTGACTTTTGATTTACGTTGTTTTTTCTTTGAGTTGTACAATACGTTAAACCGAAAAGATATTAAATCAAATATTTCTTTGTGCTCGCTGTATTACGTACCCTTCGGCGTATTACAGCAAGTATAGGAAAATATTTGATTTGTTGTCTTTTTTCGGGCTTTAACCTGTTAAAGATTTTTACGGTTTTCAGGACAGGCTAGCTAAAGGGTGATACAAAAGAACATTCCGATTTTGTTTAAAAAAGAAAATCAATTAACCCATTTTCTCCTAATTAACCATTATTCCAGAAAAAAAACAAAAAAACAGCTGTGGTGCTGCATTGAAACTTTTTTCTGTACAAGTTGGGTATTTCTTGATCCAAAAGAGTCCATTGTACATAAAAATACAGTAGGTTAAAAAACTTTTTTTTCTTAATTTTATCTCTATTTTTTTGATTTTCTGAAAAACTTTGCTCTTTTTCAAAAAAGAGTTTATTTCCACCAGGAGGAGCTTATAGGATATGAGAGTCTAAGATAACAGCACAAACACTTGAAGTGATTCAATAAAAGCCAAAAGCATTCAAATACTAGATCAAAGCTGATTTGATTTGCTGATGACCCTCCATTTTAGTTTTGTCAGTTTAAATTGACGCCCCCAGGAGCAGGAGGGTACTACGTGGAGTACTGTAGCCCTTAATCACAGAGCTGAAGCAGCAGCTTCTATAAGCTACCTAAATATCACATGTTGAGTATGTGACATATCCTGATTGCTTCACTGCATACATAGAGTAGGTTAGCAACGCTAGAACCCAAGAGTTTCTTGTTAGTTGGGCTGTGATAAAAAGCATAAAGCTAATGCTGTTAGCCCATAAAATATGCCAATATCGCAGCAGGTCGTCAGGTTGCAACAGAAGTTAGCTTAGTAAAATTAGCCGTTCTTGTTCCTTTTAGGCTATATTGAGATTAGCATGAAGTTAGGGTAGGGTTTAGGTTAGGTTAGGGCTCAGATTTGTGTTAGGTTAGGGTGTGGGTTAGATTGGGTTAAGGTGCATTGGCAGAGACGTAATGACTCTTTCAACCAATCAGTAGATGGGCTTATGAGCAAAAATGAATTTGGAGAAACAAGGCAGTATCTCTATTTTGCGGACAATTCAACTTTGGACAAAACAGATAAGTTTGCCAAAGTTCAATTACTGTTTGATGTACTGAAACATGCAAAGTTAGCAAACGCACAAACCTACCCAGCATGTCAGTGTGGACGAATCAACGGTGGCTTACTTTGGAAATCATGGTGCCAAGCAATACATCCATTGAAAACCCATTAAATTTGAATATAAAACTTTAGGTTATGGCAAGTCCCCTAGGTTACTGCGTTCGCTTTCGCCCATATTCGGGAAAAGATTCTCTGCTGAGCGAATATGGGAATAGTAGACTAGGTGCAGCTGTTGTTGCGCATTTGGATCAGTTTCTTCCTGCTCCCAATGATGACCATCATAAATACCATCTGGTGATGGATAACTTCTTTACATAACCAGCACTATTACGTCACCTTTGAGAAAAGTCTATTGCTGCGACTGGAACCGTGGGAACTTGTCGGAAGGAATATTCTCCTCTCAAATCGGTTGACGAACAGAGGTGGGCACGATCTTGATCTCAAAGATCAGATCGTGATCTTGAAGATCAAGTTCGTGATCTGATCTTGATCTTCAAGATCACATTAGTTTAATGATTTGATCTTGATCTTGAAGATCACAGTGTTTGTGTCGTCTTGATCTTGAAGATCAAGATCACTTTCATTATTAAATGTTACTTAGGGTTAGCACCACCGACGCCAGGTTGTGGAATATTCTGAAGCTATTTCATGGCTCCAACACGGAATGGAGTCTAAACTGGAGAAAGTAATCCGCATTTGCCGTGGTACAGACGTAATAGGTACAAACTAAAACGGCAGTATCTAACCTATTAACTTGAAGAGAAAATTAATCACAAATCAGCTTCTTTAACAACCAGACATAGCACAATCTTGATCTTCAAGATCACATTATTTTAATAATCTGATCTTGATCTTGAAGATCACATTTTTTGGATGATCTGATCTTGATCTTCAAGATCACCAAAAGTTAGTGATGTTGCCCATCTTTGACAGCTAAGTTGGAAAAATGGAAAGAGGGTCTTCAGATGTGTCTGTTCAAACATCTTCAAGTATTTCTACAATCCGATGCAAAGTAAGTAAAGTTGTCAATGTTTTTCACAAATATGTCGGAAAAATGAACAAAAAAATGGCAAAACGCTACAGCCAAAAAGAGAAGAAAAACATTAGCATACTTCTGCCTAATGCCGTAAATGTGTATAGTAAATACATGAACGGTGTGGATTGCATGGATCAAAACATTTGTTGCTATATGGTGCACCTGAGAAGCAAAAAGTAGTGGTGGCCATTGTTTCGTTTTTGTATCGACGTTGCAGCCAATAATGCATTCCAGCTTTACCGATCGCGCAAACTTGATGCTGGGAACCACGCATATATGCTCTCGAGTCTAGACGAGCAATTGTAGAGGCTTACTATGGGCTGCTTTCCGGTGCCAGGGCAACTGGTCGTAAACATGTTAGACATAACGAAGCCAACCATTGAATATTTAAAGGACAGCAACGTCGCTGCGCCAGAAAGAGATGTAAGGGCACAATAGTCTTTTGCTGTAAACTTTCTAACGTTGGACTGCATCATCACTTTTTTTCAAGAAATACCACATTGAATGACATGTACTGTAAATGTGTTGCTTTTACTACTTTTAACTTTAAACTTGCTAACTTTGTCTTTAATGTTGTAAAACATGTAACATGCTCTGTCATTGCAATTGAGGGGTGACGTTTCTGGCAAATTTTCTTTTGTAATACATGGCTTACTCCACATGGCAGATTTTCGTTTAAATTTATCTGTAATCATATCCTCCTAGCGTCAGTTTAAACTGACGGATATAAATAAGCTAATATTTCTGGTTAAAACAAAATACCAGGAAAAATAGTATTGAAACTGTTCAAGTTGCACCAAAACCAAGGTCCACAGCGAAAGTCACAAAAAAGTTTTATGTCTGGATGATATGGGTTAAAATCAAACAAAAAACAAATAAAACAAAATATTTTTTTGGAAATTAAAAAAAACTGCAATAATAGCTCTTTTTTTAATAAAAAACCTGCTTCCTTTTTTTTTCTATTTTCATCACTATCTGTAGCTGACATCTGAAAGACAAAATACATCACTTCCTAACAATAATACTGTAATAACAAATATTGTAACGTACCGACCTAACAGTAATATTGTTTTTTTCAAAATTTTGTTAAATAAATATTTCACTAACTTTTTCTGATCAAACTATTGCTATTAATTGCTATGCATGTAGTGGTAAAGTAAAATTGCTGGCTATATAACTGATAGTATCAGTTACCTGTTCATTTACTATAACAATGTTAATTTTGGAAAAGGCTTGCGTATGCTAGTCAACAGACAAAGAATTTTGGATAGAAGCTCTCGAAAACATACAACATCATTTTTCCCATGCAGGAATGATACCGAGCTGGCCATAAACTTAGAAAATCAAGATTACGAAGCCATACGATTTTGTCAGCCTCCAGTGGTTGACCAATATTACTCAATAGGGTTGAGACTTCGTGATATCAGTACCACTTGCAGAGAAAAATGCAGCAATTTGCATTCTTATTTTTGGAAGAAAAGAAGCAACAAAGAAATAGACTGTGTGAATAATTTACCTACAGACTTTCCAAAAAATTTTGACGGAAATCGATACTACAAGTTAGCGTCTGTGTTTCCTGGTCGGTTCGACCAAATTTATAACGCAACTTGGACGCGTTGTACATCCGTGTAATATTCTATTTGCCAGTTAAAAAGAGATGCTTCTATTTCCGATTTTTGCAAAATCGCGTCAACACCAACAGCAACAACTGTACCAACAACAACAGCAAAAACAGCAACTAAAGCAACAATAACAACAGCCATGTTATACAACTGCACTGCAATTTATTTTGGATCTGTGTCAAGAATTTTTGCTATTCTTTTTCTCGTAATGCTGCTACTTCTTTTCCAGAAAAAAATAATAATACAAAAAGAAGCACATCCAATAAAAAAAATCATAAAGAAGCAGTCCAGGAATTAATACCCAGATAAAAAAAATTATCTTCGACCTTGTAAGGCGTATAATATGTTCTGAGAAAAATCTTACGTAAAACAAGCACCAAAGTTTTGGATTTATCGCCGATTATCTCTGAGATATCTAGCGCTATAAGACAGAATCATCTAAGACTATCTGCGAAAGCCTAGTATATATCTTCCATAAACTTAGTAAACTTTAAAATTACTTTTGCCGTCGTAGTCGCCCATTTGCCGAAAACTCCTAGGATAATTCTTAAGGAAATCTGAAGTGAAAAATGAACGATGTGTTAGAAAGCGGTACATACAGAATTAGATATTGACTATAATTTGCAAAGAGTAACATAGGCCGTACCAACGTAACTTATAATCATTAATCTTTTAGTTTTAAAAGTTATAATAGCAGTATGGAACACGGTACATGATCGCAGATTCAGTGCAGACCAAATGCCATCAGGACTAAATTATGCTAATCGATCAAAACTATAGAGAACATATACAGTAGATGTTAAAAAACTAAAGAACATTTTATTTCCATCAAAAATAAGTAATAATTACAACACCACATTATGGCAATACTAATATCCATACTTGATACTACGGATGATCACAAAATTATGTTTAAACTCAAACTCAAGTGGTGTTGTTGCGTCCTTTGAGAAGATGCTTCGCAATGATTAATATCTCAGCTTGACGGATTTTTAGCAAGCAGCACAAATCAAATTTCAAGCAGACAACTCAGAAACAACGGCAACTCTTAAGCAAGTCAAGATTCGACCAAAGCATAACACATCTGTCGGTTTCTCGTGATAGGAGGATAAAAATTTATCAAAAAACTCCCACTTTCGTTAAAAATAAAAAACATAAAAAAAATTGATTGTATGCGTGTAGCAGCAAATACTTTCAGAAACGCATAAAAGTATGTGTAAAGCCTAAACCATGATTATTGAAGTATTCTGGTATGTATGTCACCGAAGGTAAAAATAGTCACAGAAGGTAAAAAATAGTCACCAAAGTGTGACAGGATTTTTTTTCCTCGAAAGCAAATTACATCTAAAGAGGGATAGTGCAACTAAATTTAAAGCGGTGAAGTGACATAATATTCGCACTGTGAGCCTTATACTGAAGGAAAGCGAAAGTCTAGAAGAACTGATAGAAATCCAAAGAGAATTTTGCTGGGAAACAATGAATTAAATAAAACGACTACAATTGTTTGTCTGTTCCAACGTTTCAGAACATGATGGTAGTAAAGACATTACAATAATGTCATATTTTGCGCCGGCCTTGCCTTCTTTCAAATCCTTGACACCGTTTAATGCTTGTTGAATATCATCAACAACAGCACTCGTCCTCACATTCCGCTGCATTGTTTTTCGAAGAACTTCTAGAAAAAATACGTACCATCACAATACAACACAAATACAGCCTAATTCGTAACGCATGTTTATACTACAAGTATTAACGGAGCACCACGCCTGCAGGCAACGAACAGAAAAATAAAAAAAAGATTCCAAAAATATTAGCCAATATAACACCCTACTGTTCTCCCAAGTTCAGACACAAACAACCATTCAAAATCGACCTTAATTTACAAATTTGTAGCCATTTAACAAATTGACCTTAATTTAAAAATCGACCTTAATTTACAAATTTGTTGCCATAGAAACTTTTTTTCAAAACAAAATCTTTTTTCTAAAAACAAATTTTTTATTTGAAACAAAACTTTTGCTTGAAAAAATTTTTTTTTGGGAAAAAGCGTTTTTTGAAAGAAAAAAAAGTTTTTGAAAATAAAATTAATGCTAATGACCCAAAAAATGAACCCCCAAAAAAATTTTTTTGGAGAAAAACTTTTCTTGGAAAAAAGTTTTTGAAAATTTTGTTTTGAAAAAAAATTTTTTTCAACTCTGGCGCGCCTAAAAAATCCCGGTACCTAATCGGCGGCACGCTTAAACGTCCACGCTAAAAGTCACGGTCCGATCTTTTTAAGTTTGCTGTTACAAAACCAGGTGGAGTATGCTGGTACAAATCAAAAACCTAAATAGAGGTCAAAAGACCGACGAACTTCAGCTGAATTTGCTTCTAAGATTGTGATAGTTTTTGAAAACTACAACAGAGAGTTCGATGGAAGATTCTTTTCAACCGCTGAATACAATGCTTGCACCAAAGTATAGGCTATTACTGTAGGACCTTCACTACTAAACAGAGTAATAATCAAGTACTGAGCGGTGAACAAATTAACCACTTTGCAGTTCCTTGTACCATATAATCATTTGACACTACCAGTGTTATAACCACACACCTTGATGGCAGCAAGGTTATGTTCCAATTCTTCATCTGTTTTTGCTGGGGTAGGAATGACTTCCAGCTGAGCCATAGAGTCCAAATTGTCTTTATGATCTTTCATCTTATCCAAGATTATTTCTAAATTTGATTCATTTATTATCCAGTATCTTGGCAATGGTATCCCTTGTACAACTTTTTCCAGAATAGGTAGGAGGTCTTGCAGTAGCCTCAGATGTACAGACAGAAGCCTAAAATATGCACAACAGTACATATTTTGCATTGTACCACTAATGTAGCAACGTTGAAAAAAATAAGAAAGCGTCATGTGCAAGTAAACTACTGTACTGTATTTTTTTTTTATTGCAAGTTGTATTGTACATATTCCGAAACACGTTCGTGCAAAGCATGGATTTTTTAACATTAACACCGTAAACATTTTGTGAAGTAGTAAGTTGCTGCATTCGGTCTTTGACGTAAGAATTAATCGTTCAAAGCTTAGTTTTGACGCAGCAGAAATGCGATTAAAAGTTAGAAAAAAGAGAATTTTTCAGCAGTGTGCGAGGAATGATGACATAGCATAGCTGTGTTAACAAATTAACGTCAAGATTTCACCACTGTTTATTTTCTGCCTGCAAACTAGCGCTGAACGAGCGTTGATTTGGGACTAAGAGTAAGATTTTTGTACAAAATAAAACTGCAGATATGATGCGAATGATGAAAAATGCAGCCATTGTTCCCAATATTTTTAAACTCCCAAGTTGGAAAATCAAATTAATGCTAGTATACTAGGATATACTGAAACGTATTCAAAAGCTTACTTACTGTCAAATGGGTGCTTCAAAACCGGAGCTATCAGCTCTATCGAGCGGGGGAATATCACTGAATTCCATCACAGTGTCATTAGTTCTTATTTAGATGTTATGTCCAACTCCAAATAAAGTGGTTGAAGTAGCATTTAAATTTATATATGCTTTGTTGAAACATCTGTCAAATGAGTCAGCAAAACACTATGTTAAAATATAAGAAACAACATTTATGCATGCTGGTAATCAATAAGGTCGAAACTTTTTGTGATATTTATAACTTACACTCAATCTACATTTCATAGCCGACATAAATTTAAAAAGTTTGCCTTCATTTTTGGAATGAAATTTCATATATCCAAATACTGTAGAAACGCAGATTCAAGAGTGATAGCAATTGTGACATCATACAATCAATTTTGTGGTAGTTGCAAACCAACAAAGGCTCTTAGTTGTTTTTTTCTCGCAAAATAAAAACTATATACTTAAAACCCATGCAGACACCTTATAACCTGTTTCACTTGACCAGCAACAAAATGTAAAATAACTCTTCCATTCATTGATACCGGTATAACAATCACTTTTGTACAAAAATCCTTTACAGTAAACTTACTAGATTCACAAAGGATTGTGTACTCATACTTTCCCATTCTAATTTTTGGGGTGGTTTTTGTAATTTCACCATGTTTTCTACCTCATCTTTTGGCATTCATGCAGGAGGCCAATACCAAAGCCTGCTGTGGACACTCCATGACTGACAAATGATATCGGTGGTGATTTTGCCTTTCACATTAAATTGAACACAAATTTTTTTTTTTCATTTCTTCACAACTTAAACGTTAAAGACTATAGATTAAATGTATAATGAAATGGTTGTATTACCATTAGTGGACAGCTCAAGTCATAAAAGTTGCAACTGCTACTGCTCGAAAAATCTTGCGCCGTAAGCATTTTCGCAAGCCAAAAAAATAATTGCTCCACAAGCGCAATCGCAAGTGTGACGTTTCGAAAAGTATAATTCATATTGACTATCACAGCTTAAACTGGGCTAGGCTGCGGTATGATACAAACATTCAAAACAAAGTATGCACGCTACGAAACAAGTAAAAAAAATTATTGATTTCCTTTAAAAAATATAAGCATTAGAAAATGTAGATCGCTTAACCCTTTTGGGCAAAGAATGTCTTTGCACCTAATGAAAAAAAACTCAAAACACACGTACTTAAAGGAATCTAGGCGTTAAAAAATTCTACTAATAAAGTCTTCATGTGGTGATAAGCGAACGCCTTCGGAGTCACTGTTTTCTTCTAATGGCTTGTCAAGGAAATCCTTTACAAGTTTCGATACATATTTTGTGGTGCTGGAGCAATCAGTATCACTCTCTGACAAATGGAGCACGCTACACAAATCAGTAAGTTTTTTGTTTTAGAAAATTGCACCATCTAAGTATTAATTATAAGAGCTATTGATGCTATTTCGCCTCTTCGCAATAACTTTCAAGTTTTCCCGTACAAGAAAAAAGTTGTAATTAATAGTTTTTGTTGTTTTTTGTTTTCGAATTATGGTAACAAAAGTCAGACAATGTACCAGGCAATGTACCTTGCTTCTCCCACCTGGGCCGAGTTACGTACAAAATTTATCTCCAAATTCAAGATTTTAAACATATTTTGGACTTGATCTTTTAGTAAAGAGAAGGCTAACCAATTATTTTTTTCAATTGGCTTTTAAATTTTTTATTTCAAAACCAAAAATTTAGTTATTTCAAATGCCACTAAAAACCTGCAAAATATGATCCAAATGCCATTAAAACAGCTATTTTTTTCCAAAAAAAATTACGAAAAATCACCCAGCTGCTGGTACCCAGACCCCTAACTGTGCTAAGTTTGGGTTAAACTAGTTTGCTCACCACGTCTACCAATTTACACTATTTTGGAAACCTTTTATCTTTGTCAGCAGTACAGCTGAGTCGAACTGCACTCGGATTGTTGCATAAGCAATACTGCGACCCGAAATCAATTACGACTGCAGGCCGCCTCCTTCGACACGTATGCGGGTGGCTGAAGACTCGAAGAGCGCGAGCTCACTTCCAGTCACTCTCATCTCTCTGTTTTTATTAAGTTCGTTGAGTGTACCTCAGTTGATTTTCATAATTTATTTATTTTAACTTTTGGTTCAGGTCTTTCCCATTCACCAACATTCAGGTTACATGCCAACCCAGGCCTGGCTTTTGATCATTCATTATACAATATCTTTGTCCCATAAAAAGCACCTCTATTCAAAAATTTTTGATGACGTCATTGCGTGTGATTTGCAGTTTGGCCCTACTCCCCAATCAAAAATCTTGGCTACGTCTATATGTACCTTTGTCAATGTTTCTCTAAACTTTAATTACATGGGATTGAAAAACAATCATTCCCAATCGTATTTGAATTTCACTAGTGCAATTGCGCTCAAAATTGCTAAAATACTTGCGGCGCAAGTGTTAGCGCAATCTTTTAAAAATAATTGCAACACAAGCGCTATATCGCAAGTAAAATAGTTGCGCCATATAAGATAATAGCGGCGAAAGTGCCCATTTCTGTGTATTACCATATGAACATTGCAATTTAGGAGCCGGTTATCATTTAAAAATGTTGGGGCACATTATTTTCAGTATCACATTCGAGCCAATCAATAAGTAAAAGTTTAATGTTTAAGTGCAGGGATAAGCTATGTAACCTTGAAACTGTAAAGTAAATATAATCAACCAACAATGCATATCCTATTAAAGTTCTAAAAATAAATATCAACAAACGGGCAGACACAAGATTAAACTTTTTGCTTTAACAATTACTGTTTGGGAACAGTGAATGGGTACAACTGACAAGGTAACCTACCTATCAAATAAAATACAAATATTCCACAGACAATCACAAACAATTATTGACTATTTTGACTTGGACGGAATGGGTGTCGTTAAGTATAAGCCGAACGCTTTTTTTTTTGGTAGCTTTGCGACTTGTGTATTAGCGCTTTTTCTTTTTCGCTAATCTAAGCTATTTTCTTTATCTAACCCTAATCCTAATGTGAGCACGCATGAGAGAAAAAATAGCACGCGCGCGTTTTACAGTCCTGACAGTCATGCACGGGTCACAGAGCTTCCATAAAAAAGCTGACGGCTTATACTAAACGACATCCCACTGTTTAGACTAGATGATAATTGCAGATTAAAAATTATTATGTACTGTGTTACAAATGTAATACGTGCAAAAAGTCAAACATTTGTAGCAAAAAACTAGTTTGCCAAATGCTCAAATGTTTCAATTTCACATTTTAAAAATAGCTTCTACTACTGTAATGCTGTTTCAAAAATCTAAACTTTAGTACAGTAACAGAACAAAAATGAAGAATCTCAACTAACTGACTAATCTGTAATGAGTTTTAATAAGGCATGCAGACATTTAGCATTTCCTACAATTTTCATTGAGTGGAATAATTTTAATGTCATTGCTGAGGTCTGAGGTTGTTGATTTTGAAATTAAAAGCACCAGCACACATGGGTGACATAGATTCTACAGCCAACTACAAGTTGGTAAAAAAAGCTTCAAACTTCCGTAAGCTAGGCTATATTTCTGCAATGCAAAATATATTTTTCAGCCCAATTCTTGAAATATATCATGCATGTAATGAAGTGCATCATGCATTCGTATAGCCTAGTGGAGCATGGAGTCAGTCATTGCAGTTTGACTGACTCTTAATTACACATCTATAATACTAGTAGGCTATTTAGGCAGCATGACTTTTGCAACCCTTCTTCTACCATTTTTGCAATTCTTATCTATTCTCTTCTTCATTGTAGCAAAATTGGTGCAAGAACCTTTGATTTTAGATTTACGTTACTGTACAGGTTAGCAGAAATTACAGAGTTTTCATTTTCGAAAACAACTTTTTGACAAATTATGGTCTTGTTTCTAATTTCTGCGTTTGTTTTTAATTATAGTGCACGTTATAGGCACATATTTTGGAGATTGAGAAGCATATAGTCTACCGTATCTAGTATACCTGCATATATGACGTTTATTTTGCACTTCGATAATCACTTCAGACAAACACAAACATTTGTTTAAAATGAAATGTAGCAGGAAGCGGCGAAGGACCTCTCGGTCATCGAGTCGAGCAGCCTCCTTATTATTTTAAATCAATTACTGAGGTTTGCTGTTTTGAATTAGTAGAGTTAAAATTTATTAACTTTGAAAAACTTTATCAACCACTATAATATATTGAGATCAATAATTCCTTTTTGGTGCTTGAGAAATTCATTTACTGTATATTTTGAGAGTAAATGCTTTTTGTACTTGGTCTTGAATCGATTAAAGGGTAACTGTTTTAGGTCTTGTGGTACCGAGTTCCATATCTTGACTACCTGATATTTAAAACTTTTTTGTAATTTTTGAGATTTGTATCTGGGTAGGTAAAGGTTTAATTCGGATGATGCTAAACGAGTGCTTCGTGTGTGTATCGCTTTGACCGGAGCAAAGAATGTGGAAAGACTCGTGGGTAATTTCTTACGCGTGTGCTTATGCATTAGCTTAGCAACTTCGTATAGATATAAATCATTCAGCTTTAGAATTTGTAGCTTTAAATAGGAAGGTGTAACATGATCGCGCCATTGGGCTCCAGAAATTAGTTTAACAGCTTTATTTTGTAGGGTTCTAATCTTTTTAAGTGTTTGTCAAAAGCATTTCCCCAAACCGTGATTCCGTAGAGCAAATGAGGGTGAATCATTGAATGATATAAGTTACGTAGTGCTGATTTAGGTAAAATATGACGAAGTTTGGATAGGACTCCTAGTGATCTAGATATTTTTGTAGCAAGCGCATTAATGTGTTTTTCGAAGTTCAATTTATTATCAATTGTAATACCAAGATATTTTACTGCGTCATTAATCTTTATCACTGAGTCATATATATATAATGAAATATTTGATGTGCGATGATTCTTTTTGGGTGGTATTATTAAGCAGTGAGATTTTAGGGGGTTTACTGTTATTTTGTTGGCTGCAGTCCATTTATGTACTGTAGTTAGTTCTAAATTCATTTTTTCGCTCAACATAGCAGGGATAACCGCGTTGATGTTTAAGCAAGTATCGTCGGCAAATAATCTTGGGTTTGAATTTAGAGCATGAGGGATATCAGTAATATAGATTAGAAATAAGAGAGGACCTAGATTACTTCCCTGTGGCACACCGAATCTGTTTATTAAAGTATCAGATGACGAGTTGTGGTGAGAAACAAATTGAGAGCGATCTGACAAAAACGATTTAAGGAGTTTGTTTGCGACTCCACGAATTCCGTAGTGCTCTAGTTTATAAAGAAGTATTGAATGCGAGACGGTATCAAATGCTTTTTTGAAGTCCAATAGTATTAGGCCGGTGTATTCATGGTTATTTATATGTTCATAGGCTGTCGTCAATACATCTAGTATGGCATGAAAGGTTGACTTACCAGCTTGAAATCCGTATTGTGTTTTAGCAAGGATCGAGTGTTTATCAAAAAAAGAAGACAATCGTTTGTGAATTAATTTTTCGATTATTTTAGATAAACAAGTTAAGATAGAAATTGGTCGATAATTAGTTAAATTATTGGGTTTTCCGGTTTTGTACAATGGAATAATTTTGGCTTTTTTACAATTCTGCGGGAATATTCCTAGTCTAAAAGCATTGTCTATAAAATAACACAAAACTGGAGATAGAATATCTGATGCAATACGTAAATAATACGATGATATGTTGTCATGCCCTACTGATTTGCGTAAATTCAAAGAGTTCATTAAATTTTTCACTTCATTTACCCGTGGCGGTTCCATAAATATTGACGATTTTACTTTATTGCGAAGATATAGTTTGTACGTTTCAGGATTGTCAGATTTAAATTTGTCCGCTAGATTTTCCCCAATGTTAGAAAAGTATTTGCTAAATTCTTCCAAAATTGATTGTTTTTCAGTTATTTCCTTTTCGTTCTCGCGAATTGAAGTAGGCAAATTTGATGATTTGGGAGATTTTCGGGGCAGTATTGTCCGAAGCAGCTCCCATGTTTTTCGCGAATTACTTTTGTTTATTTCAAGTTCGTCTGCGTAATAATTTTTTTTTCGCAGTTGCTTTAAGTTTTGTTACTTTGTTAGAAAAGATTTTGTATTCCTGTTTCATGGCTTCATTGCCATTTATATAATGTGATTTGTGCATCCGTCTTTTAGTGCAAATTTTTGCATATACATCTTTTGTAATCCATGGCTTGATGTTTATTTTTTTTTGTTTACGGGATAGTTGTTTCAAAGGTGCGTGCTTATCAATAACTTTTTGTATTAAAGAAGTAAAAGCGTCAAAATTTTTGTCAAAATTTGCTTCAGTTAATTCGTTTACGTTCGATAAAAAAATAGTGATGGCGCTACTCAGTTCATCATAGTACAATTCTGCATCGAAATTAGATTTGTCTCTAATGACGTAATTCCTTTCTTGAGTTGGAGCTGAGTTGTATCCAATTACCTTGCAGAATATCACGTAATGATCTGAAAGGCTTTTGTCGCAGCGGATTACGCCTGGTTGTATAACGTGCGCTCCATCGTTGGTTATAATATGATCAATAGTTGTTGAAGTTTTATCTGTTACACGCGTCGGTTTAGTAACAATTATTGGGACGGATCCACAACTCGTCAAATAATCGATGTACATTGTTGCCACCGGTGTCCTTTTGTTAGCAGAAATATTGATATTCATATCCCCGAGAACGTAAAAACTACATTTGCGATTATTTATTTTGTGTATAGAGTTGCTTAGGGCT
This sequence comes from Trididemnum nubilum, assembly GCA_963965965.1. Lineage (NCBI taxonomy): Eukaryota > Metazoa > Chordata > Ascidiacea > Aplousobranchia > Didemnidae > Trididemnum > Trididemnum nubilum. The sequence goes on along the minus strand of OZ014489.1, from coordinate 23,651,965 downwards.
TCAGAAAATGTTTCAATGCTATTGCTAGAAGGATTAGGATGACGATAAATGGCGCCTATAGTGAGTTTTTTTGATGGTTTTTCTTTTTGGGTCAAGCTTATCCACAGATCTTCACAGTCCTTTATATGCATTTCAAGTTCACGATCTAGTTCAAAGTTAAATTTAGATGATATGTAAATAGCAACCCCGCCTGCCTTTGTAGTAGAATCAGCATGAACAAATTTGAAATTAGGTATTGAAATGTAAATCAAAGGTTCGCCTTTTAACCCGGTTTCGGATACACAGACGATGTCAGGGGAAAAAGAAAGGTCACTTAAAAATTCTTCAAACGTGTCAAAATTTTGAAAGTTATTAATGGACCGTAAATTCACATGCAGTAAGGATAATGTCTTTTCACTGCTTTCAGTTGAATTTCTATCAGAAGGGTCGAGATTTGGAAAATTAAAATAGTTGCACTCAGTAATGTTTTGCAATAGCGAATTATACGCCAAATCACTAAGATCACAAGATTCATCAGTTTCATGGTTGGCTGGTCGACTTACGCCGAGAAATTCTTGCAGCTTCCAATTTTAAATCGGTGCTGCAAACGTGGAAGTAATTGCAAAATTTGCATACTACTATAGGTCATCAGCGAAGTAAACAAACTGTTGGCTACAATAAGCGCACAAAGTTAACACTTCAACCTAGTTGCAACACGTGCTCGTAAGTACAAAAAAAAACAAAACAATACAGTATAGTAATCGAATAAACTTTGATCTTGATTCATATTACACCTCTGCAGGATGTGTGAATATCTGCGCTAAAGCAAAGTTACTAGTCCGATGGTTTTTATGTGAAACAAATAATATTTTATTGTTTACTTCATTGTAATTACCCAACTATGCTCACAATTGTTTTTGGTTTTATAAGTTTACAGGGTTCAGTAGTTTTGCAGTTTCATTTTATAACTCTAATTCGCTAAAATTTGATCAATAAATTTCAACAGTAATCAGCAAGCGTTTAATGACTTCGTGTAAGCTAAAGTACCAAACTTAATCCGAACGACAAGAAACCATGGTCGAATAATGAGAAATAAATTTAACCTTTTATCGAGCAGTATAATCTTAAATAGATCTCGCCTAAACCTTCCAAGCCTTGAAATACGGTTGTGTTACAAAGTTATGTGTTACCACCTAAAGATTGCACTACTACCATACGAGCAATTACTTTACAGTATAAAAAGCTGTGAGGAATACTTTTTTTTAATATTGTAAATGCACAATTTTCAAATTATCACATGGTCTCAAGATTGTTTTGAATTATCAAACTTTTCATCAGTCTCAATAAGATCAACTTGTTTATCGTCAATGAATAGTGTATAGTTACCTTTAAAGCTTTCCAAACAGCTTTTTGCTTCTTCTTCTTTGAACTGCGGCAGCAAAAGTTTCCGTTGTTGTTGAAACTTACGTGGCAGGTGTTCAGTGATGCAGACGGTTGGATTGTTGGAGTTGTCTTCTTTTAGTTGATTATTGTAATCTTTTAAATTTTTTGCATTTTTGAAGATTTCGTTTTTGTCGCTCATGGTGAGGAGTTTAACAATAATTGGCCTATGAACTGTTTCGCCGTTCCTTTTGACAGAATGTTGCGGCAACCTGTGAATATCAACATATTCCACATCCTTTGGATCGGCAATTTTTAGGCCATTCTGTAGAAATTGTTCAAATTTTTCGATAGTTTTGTCTCTTTTTTCCCATGCATTGTCACTGTCTTCTTTCACGCCATGAACCAAAATATTTAGTCGTTTATCATACAACTCTTGCATTACCTTAGCATTTACATAATTTAGTTTGAAAGTTTCAAGGAAGACAATTCTTTCCTTCAGTTCTTCAATACTGGCAGCTTCAGCTTTAGATATTTTCAGTTTGTCAATTTCTTCGCATTTGGTTTCAAATTCTAATTCTAACGAATCTAAGCGGAAGCTGACATTGTCCAGTTTTTTGTCAATATTGCTCATTCTTCGATCAATATTTTTCATATTGTAGTCGATTTTATCTTCTTTCTTCTTCTTCTTCTTCTTTCTTCATTGCCCGCTTTTCCGTGAGGGTTGCGGGGGCAGTAGCTCAAGATTGAGCCGCCACACCTCACGGTCTTCCATCACCTCCATCATTTCGCTTGGGCGAAGTCCCAAGCGATTCCATCCAAGATCCTCAATGTAATCGGTCCATCTAGTTCTAGGTCGTCCGACTGGTCTTCTCCCATTTGCTTTGGCATGTAAAGCTTGTTTGGGGAGTCTTTCCTGAGGCATTCTGCTTACATGGCCAAACCATCTAAGCTGTGATCTTTCAATTCGGAGAAGTAACGGCTCGATGTTAAGAGATTTTCGAATTTCAGAGCTACGCACCTTGTTAAACAGTGTAACTCCTTCGATTCTTCGTAAAAACCTCATTTCGGACGCTTGCACTTGTGATCGCATTCTTTCGGTCATTACCCAAGATTCATGACCATAAGTGAGAATGGGGACAAAAACTGCTTTGAAAATTGAGAGTTTTGCCTTTTTCGACAATTCTCGTTTCATGACAACCGAGTTGTGCAAAGCTCGCATCACTGCACTAGCCTTGCCTATTCGGGTATCCAGTTCTTCGTCTTGCCTTCCGTCACTCGTAAATGCAACCCCAAGATACTTGAACTTCTCTACCTGCTTCAGTGTCGCTCCATTCACTAGTAATACGCACTGATCAGGGTTTCTTGAAAAATGAAGTACCTCAGTTTTCGCCGTGCTTATTTTCATTCCGGCGGTGTTGCATGCATCTGCAAAGCTATTTAATGCGCGCTGGAGGCCAGATTCTGTGGAAGAAAGCAGAACCAAATCATCTGCGAATAGCAGACGACTAATTTTGCAATTTCCAATCGTGGCACACTCATCAGCTTGGCTGCATTTGTCGATCCAATTCATGTAAACAATGAAAAGGAGAGGTGACAAAACGCACCCTTGCCGGAGTCCAACGCCCACATGGAACGGCTTTGATTGCTTGCCATTTACCCGAACACAAACCTCCGGTCTGCAGTAGAATGACTTAATAGCGCGTAACAATTGACCATCAACGCCATACTCCTGCAAAACCTTTCAAAGTTTATCCCGAGGAACTCGGTCATATGCTTTTTCAAGATCGACAAAGCATGCAAAGAGATCTTTGCCATACTCCCAAGATTTCTCGAAGATTTGCTTCAGAGTGAAGATTTGGTCCGTGGTGCTGCGACCCGGACGAAAACCGCACTGACCATCTTCCAGTTTTGATTCCACTATTTCTCGGCATTTCCTTTCAAGGCATTTGGCATATACTTTCCCTGGCAAACTAAGGAGTGATATCCCTCTGTAGTTTGTACATTGCTTGCGATCTCCTTTCTTGAATATCGGAATAATCACACCTGTTTGCCAATCTCTGGGAGTTTTGCCAAGCTTCCACGCAACTTGACACACTCGCGTTAACCAGAGAATTCCTTCTCCAGTCAGCGCTTTCAACATCTCGGGTCTGATTTTATCTTCACCAGCAGCTTTTCCAGATTTTATCCCTTTAATTGCAGTTGCCACTTCTGCTGCAGTGAAAACTTCGTCCTCCCCTAGATGTGTCACTTCGTGTGTGTCACGAGTCGATGCCTTTACAGGATTCAAAAGATCTTCAAAGTATTTTCTCCATCGTGAAAGGATTTCATTCTCATCCGTTAGAATGTTACCGTCAGAATCCTTGATGGAGTACGTGATACTCGATCTTTTGCCACGTAAACGGCGGATGGTCTGCCAAAATACTTTGTTTGCCGAAAAATAGTTGGAATCCAACCGACGACCAAACTCTTCCCATGACTTCTCCTTGGATTTCTTTACTGCCGAAGTTGCCGCTTTTCGCGCCTCAGTGTACCGGGATTGCAAATCAGATGACGATCTGTCCTGCAGCCAGGCCTTGAACGCATCTTTCTTTGCTCGAATAGCTTCTTTAACCTCTTGGTTCCACCAATGTGTTCTTTTCTCACTATCGCCCGCCATTCTAAGCCGTTTTCGCCCACAACTTTCAGCAGCTGATGAAATGATTGCTGATCTGAACAGCAGCCATTCCTTCTCGATGTCCTCGGATACATCAGGAAATTGTCTGAACTTAGATGATATACTGGATGCAAACTGTTTTCTTACTTCTTTGTCCTCCAAAGCCTCCCATTTGATCCGGTAAGTCACAGACGACCTGTTGGATCTCTTGTTTGGCCAAGGTTTCGAAAGTCGTAAGGAACATACTACCAGATGGTGATCAGTTGACAATTCAGCACCTCGCTTCACTCGAACGTCCAGCACATCAGAAAACAAATCTGACGAAACTATGCAAAAATCTATCAAAGATTTTTGATCCATACTAGGTCGATACCATGTATACTTGTGAACCTCTCTGTGCTGGAAAAAGGTATTCATGATGCGGAGTCCGTTGCTACAACAGAGCTGCAATAAATACCTTCCGTTCTCATTCAGTCCAGTGACTCCATGTTTTCCGATCACACCCTTCCACGTATCTGTGTCTGTTCCAACATGTGCGTTAAAATCCCCCATAAGGACTGTAGATTCAGTAGCTGATACTCGTAGAAGAGCATCATTTACTTCATCCACAAAAGTCTGATATTCACTCGTGGCATTGGGGGCATATACCTGCAACAGGCACAATGACCGATCCAATACCTTGAGCTTCAACATACAGACCCGTGATCCCAAAGGAATTCAATCTGACACACAGTCTGACAAACGGGGGCTTGTGAGAATCCCCACACCCGCTTGTGCAGACATACTAGGATCAGCACCAGAATAGAAGAGTTTCCATCCGCCATCCAGATCCACAGTTCCAGAGCCACGTCGTTTGGTTGAAGAAACTCCGATAATATCGAGATGATACCGCTTTGCTTCCTCAACCAATTCTAGCTCTTTTCCTGTGAGGGTGAGGATATTCCAATTGCCCAACAGCAGTTGGTGATGGTTGACCGGTGAGTGTGCGACATTATCTCGAGTACGAATACTCTGCGCTGCCTCCATTCGCCTCTCCAAACGTGTAGCGGGCACATTGGTGGAGCTGCCACTAGGGCTGGCTGGTGGAGATTGTCGCTTATTTTTCGAACGAGCCCCTCTGCCTAAGACTCGAACGCCATAGGGGTTTCGCTGAATGACGACCTGGGAGTCCCTAGGCGCTCCCCTGCCGGACGAGGTTCCACTTGTGAAGGTGGCCCCATTAACGTCGTTCACGTAATTTTCATTATTTGTGCTCATCATGATTTGTTATGCAGTTTAATCTAACTGCGGAGAGGTTTTATATCAGAGTTGTCCTTCTCCTAGGTTATATGCTTACCACAGCTGATGGGCATAACCAACCCAGGTTTTAAGTTTTCCAACTATTTTGATTTGAACTATACTTCGTCTCGCTTCTACCATTAGACCTATCTGGCATGGGTAACCCTTTCAGGAGAATTGAATCTCCAGCCAGTACAGCTCTGCAGGTCATTGAGGCACATAGACTTTTCCACCTCGTTACGGTGATAGTTCATGGAAAAGCTATGCATTGTAGGTCTAATTGCCGAGCTATGTTATTCTATGCCTACTGTGCCATAATAAGCCAATTATATGTCATACTATGCCTACTAAGCTACGGTGCCCACTTTGGCCTACTATGCCTGTTGTGCCATACTAAGCCTACTGTATGCCATACTATGCCTACCAGGGTGCCATGTTATGCCTACTATGTCATACTAAAGCTGCAGCACCTACTGTGGCAAACTATGCTTACTAATACTATTCCTAGTTTCCATAACAAGCCTCCTGTATGTCATAATCTGCCTACTAAGGTGTAATGCTATCCCTACTATAATATACTACACTGCAGTGCCTACTGTGGGATACTGTGCAATAATAAGCCAACTATGCCTACTGTGCCATAGTCGATTTTATCCAATCTCTTAATAATCTCCTCTAACTTGTCTTCTAATGTCATTTTCAGCTTGGCTTTTAACGATTTGCTGCAAAGTTTGCTAATTTTGCGCTGACTCGCGATGACCTACTTAACTGTTGTTTTTCAAAGAGATGTTGCGACTAGCATTGCAAACGCAGAATGAGGTCTTTTACAGTTACAGTACACAGCCTGTAGTACTACTGTAAGTACAGAACTAGGCTAACATTACCTTTTGCTGCTACGAGATATATTGCGATTCTTAGAACAAAACTCGCTAACGACTGAAGAATAATGAAATTTAATTTCTCTTACCCAGCTACTTGCATCCCCAATCCCACGAAACGTAAAGGTAGCGTTAAATGGTGATTATGCAAACCTCATTCAGAGTCCAGACGATTACCTCACAGCTGAGTTAATTTTTGAAGAGGCAATTAATTTTCAAAAAACACTAGTCAAGCGTGACCAAAGTATTTTACGGAATAAAAAGGAAGACTCTCAAGCAAGCACAAATTATTGTGATTGAAAACCGAAGTTGACGATGACAATCACAATAAGCAGAGATGGAGTCGAAGACACAAGGCTCAAGGTCAAGGCCATGGACACAAAAAAATTCCGAGGCCAAGGACAGCCCTTCCGAAGACAGACCCTCGTGAGGCAAAGGACAGGAATGCTCGAGGCCAAGGCCAAGGACCCAGGACACAAGCGCAAGTGCTCTCCGAAAAAAAAACGTCTTCAAATTTTTTTTTCAGGCGATCTCAAAAGAAGAAAAGTCTTCAAAAATTTTTTCAGGCGTTATGCAATAAAAAACGCCTTCTAAATTTTTTTTTCAGGCAATCTAGAAAACTTCAACAATTCAAAAAAATATGCTGTCCTCAAGCCAAGGACAGGGCAATTTTTGAGAACTTGAGGCCTCGAGGCCAAGGACTTGACCTTTGAGGCCAAGGCCAAGGACTTCAAAATGTGTCTTCGAGGCCAAGGACGTCCTCGAGGACTCCATCTCGGACAATAAGTTTATGAAAAATTTACCCAAAATGCAAAAGTAAAAAAAAGTTCAACGAATTTACGAGTGAAATAGACCGAGCAGGCGTTGGTAAATAGGCAAGTAGACCAGAGAAGTTCATTGGTTGCAAAGAAGAAGAGTGGTCATTTACAGCTCAGTCAGAACATAGGCTCTTCTTAAGTTTATGAAGAGTCTAAAGTCAGACGGCTGAGTGGATATCTTCTACCTTTGGGGTTAAAGTCACGGGTTCGATACCGAATCGGAGATACCAAAGTAAACACAACAAAAAATGGTAATTCACAGTTGCTCTGCTTCAATTTCAAAATTGAGGGGAGTGTGTGGTGAACAAACTCAAGTGAGCAAGTTTACTTGTTGGGCCGCAGAGAAAAGCCCTTAAAGGGATTCCCCGCCTTTAAAGGCGGGGAATCATCCAGCTAATTTCGGTGGTTTACAATAGCTAAAATTGAGGTAGAATTTTTGATATTTTTTGTTTTAATTTTGGGGCTGCGGTTGCCAAGATATTCACCAAATGAAAAAAGATATCTCCCGAAAAAAGTTTTTGGAAACTCTGAGTTTTGTTTTTCCCGCGAAAACCACAGTTCTCTAAACTATTAGGCCTACTGTGGTTTGGGCGGAAAAAAAAACTCAGAGTTTCCAAAAACTTTTTTGGGAGGATATCGTTTTGTATTTGTTGAATATTTTGTAACCGCAGCCCCAAAATTAAAACAAAAAATATCAAAAATTATAGTTCAATTTAACTATTGTAAACCACCTGAATTGGCAGGATGATTCACCGCCTTTAAGTGGTTGACCATGCGCAGACAGATAGCAGGTGGTAGCCAGTAGCGTACGCAGAATTTTGGAAAGGGGGGCCAGGAGATTCCGAAAATCTAAGAATAAGAAAGTCCTGAATGAAAATTTTTACATCCGCAATCAGTCCGATTTTCCTGTCGAAAGTCAGGTGAAGAGCAAAACAAACAAAAAAAAAAAGTCTTCACTAAAATTTAGTCCGGTTTTTGGCCCAAAATTAGGTGAAGACCCAAAAAGAGTCTTCGCCTACTGTTTGTGTTCTCAAACCTTTTGCCCAAGTTGCAAAGGGGGGCATGCCGCAGTTTTGCGTACTATTCTATGCTGATTGTACTGCCCTGGCAACCCAAAGGGGAGGGGCATGGCCCAATGCTCCCCATCCCCGTAAATACGCCCCTGGTGGTAGCTTAACACGAAAACCGCTTGGTACTTTTGCTCTCTCTTGGCTGAGGTAACTCAGCGAATAGTGCATATAAACTTAAGTTTCATAATATGAGAATGTCAAAAAGAAAGATACCGATGGAAGATACCAGCAATACCCAAAACCAATTTTTTGCCTTGAAATAGGAAATTTATGGAGAAGAATAAAAATTACATTGACCAAAGAATGAAGTTTAATAATTATTTTATCTGTTTGGTTTGTTTGTTTTTTTTACTCCAATACTCCTTCACAGAGCAATTGAGCTTGCTGACCCATAGGGCGTAATCATCTTGGCAGTGTGGAAGGTTTGGTTGGTCTCGTACTTTTGTCACAATAAACACAAAAAAAAGAGTTCACCAAACTTTTCTCACAAAATGCTAGCTGTATCACAGGGCGTGCCGATTATGGATAGATTTTTCTGTTTCCACAAAAGCACAAACTTTTTTGTTTACTGCTAAAAAAATTATTTGCTGCATTGTGGATCCCTTGAGAAAAGGAAAAGAACGAGTAGTGCGTGCGATGAAAGTCGGTTATTTCTAACAGCAAAACGTCACAAAAAAGGCATTGCTTAAAAACGCACGAAGTAGAAACTGAAATAACGTGGTCGTAAGAGCGGAGTTTAAAAAAAAGAGCGGTAAAGGTTGGTAAAAAGAGACAACGTGAAAATCTAGGGCGCCACACTGCTTCCTTTTCCCACCCATGACGACTCAAAATGAAGCAAAGGAAGAGATTTTGGGTCATTTGACTGGAAAAAAAAGGAGGAAAAGGGTGGAAGTAGGAGAGACACGAAGATGAGACTCCACTCTTGCGTTATTTATTGTACTAGTGTTCGAGCATCATAAAAAGCTTATTTAGAAATTATTTTGTCAAAATCACTCTCATTGAGTTTTAGGCGACGCGGTTTTGAATTTATTAATCTTGAAATTTTTGTAAAAGTTTTGATAAGTTTATGAAGGTTATTGTGTTTTCAAATTTCAACAAATTCATTTTTCTTATTGCCGAAAAGTCTTTTTTAAAAAGTGGCTCATTTTATCAAGAACGCATGTTAGTTTAAAACTTAGAAAATTGAAAGATATCCCGCCAATATACAAAAATAAACTTTGATAATACCCATGAGCTTCTGAGATGGCTTGGAGCAGCACCAATATCCACCAATGTGCGTAAAATTTTTTTAGATAAATCAAAGATAGTTTGTTTATGTATAGACAAACGTAGATATATCTTAGAAGATTCTTAAAAGGTTTGCCTTATACCAGCCACCGGAGATAATTCCAAGATAATCCGAAATAGCCTTTTAAGATTCTAGATAAATTCTACCTGGGTACACTTTTTTTATTTCTTTTGTATCTAATACTGATCTTTTCCAAGGATCGATTTTATACATTAAAATGACTTAATTTAAACAGAAAAAAATTAGATTGAAAGAAACAAAATGGACTTTTTTGGTCGAATTTTCTATTGGCTGAACCAAGCTTGTTTAGTGCTTGTATTTGCTTCTTTTCTGCTTGCAAAAAGAAGGCGCTTTCACCGCCATAAGACATCAAGTGGCCAATTTGACTCACAAACTGTAATGCTCCTTCGCTGTTAATAAATATCAACTCAAATTTTCTATTTTACTCGCTATAATATGCTGAAGCATGTAACTAGTTTGCGGGCCCACATTTGCGTCATTGTGCCCTGTCAACACAGCTTTTTTCGAAGAAATGGCTCAGCAGTGGCAAGCCTTTGGAAACACTATGGGTCGCTCTTGACCGGCAAAAGAAACTGGACAAAGTATCCTTCGTGCTTAGAGATTTTTACTACTTTTTAGCAAAAATAACTGATGGTTAAGCCTATTTTGTTCCAAGTTTTTCTCTTTATGAAAACAAATATGTTTTAGCAGCTCAAAACAAACAAAATAAGCTAAAAACAGCTGACTGGCGCAACCTATTCCGTTAGCTTTTGTGCAACATATTGCGCTGGGCTCTTGACTCTTTAAAAAACTAAAACCTAGGAAGAAAAAAGTTTTAAACTTTATTGTAACTCGCTTCAGTGCCATCGTGAGAGCAAATGAAATGAGTGGGCACTGTAGCCGAAAGTGTGAGTGTGTGTGTGTGTGTGTGTGTGTGTGGGTGGGTGGAAGTGGGGGTGGGGGCATTAAGTAAACTGAACTTTTGCGCGTAAAAACTGATATTTTACGGCTACCATTTGTGCGCTATTTGAAAATTTGTATGCATGTCTAAAAAAAAGACGTATGAGCTCAACAGCGGTTATCAGCTTGATTCGTAAGAGGCCCAGATAATCGTTTGAAAAATTTATCTGCAGCAGTGAATGCGCCCAAAAGCGCAACCAAGATTTTGCTAAGAGAGAGAGAGAGAGCTTAAACCAAAAGTAAATTTATTTTGGATAAAAATTGTCCAATTTAGGCCTCGTGCTGAAAAAACCGTTGCAACTCAAGCGTATCACAAAAAGGACCTGGGCGAAAGCCCCCAGCCGCTGGGTGATTTTTGTGATTTTGCGGAAAAAAATAGCAATTTAAACTCCATTTCAATCACATTTTGCGCGTTTTTGAACCCAAATTATACTACAAATAATTGCTACAATTTAGAAGTCATTGCAAGAATTAAAATTCCAAGCCCTTTTAGCTTCTTCATACTCAAGATCAAGTCCAAAACACGTTTAAACACTCGTTTTTTGGGTTGTATTTTCTAAATGACTTAGCCAAAGGGTGCTGAAGCCTCCTTTGCCCTTCCCCTGGTAGAGAAACTGACTGTAATATAAAAAAAACTTTAAGTGTGCTAAAAAAAGCTGTTGTTTTGGAAAAATATTTTCTCGTAATTTTTCAAGTCATAATCACTAACGAAGTCCTGGTAACGATTCTTAAGGAATACATCCCTATTCTGCGACTCATCCGTAAAAACGTGTTAATAAGATAAATTAGTATGTCACATTTATGCACAGCAGTTGGTTGCCAGTAATTTCGCAAAAAAAATGAAAAAACTTCAAACGAGAATTGTCTTTAAACGTTTTTATTCCTTTTTCCATTATTGCCTGTTTTCTTGTCGTTACATGATGCTTCAAAGAGTATGCTGAATAATCCAAAATAATGAGGAACAAGCAGTCTTTGTGGGGGAGTGGGGGGGCACGGCAACCTCTGGCCACTCCGTAGCAACGGCACTGACTCGCTTAACCCTTAAGGAAAGTAAATTTTCGAAAAAAAAAAAAGTCATTCATGTCCAATTGCAAAATAAAAACTTTGCTAAGGGGGGTTTGGGCTTAAATCTAGAGTTTGTTTTTATCTTACATACGGAAAGTGGCTAAAACCACCCCATCCGACGGGGTCTGCTGGGGGTAAAGCCACTGGACGATTTTTAAGGTTTTTCGCAAAAGAATAGTTTTTTGAAAAAAATTATATTTACCATTTTAACTCCATTTTTATGGCAATGCACACGTTAGCAAAGCCGTTTGAAAGAATGGTAGTATTTGAAAGCACTTAAATGGAATTGAATCACAAACCTCAGTAGCAGCCCTTACTTCTTGGTCAAGTTCAATACACGTTTATCACAACCATTTATGTTTGAGTTAAGTTTTACAGTATCCCTCAGGTGCTGAGCTCCTAAAGCGCGGCGCACCTTGCACTGTGCCAAAGTCCCTGATAAATCTGGGCTTGGATGTATGATCGCGATAGGTGCGTAGCGACTATGCAGGGCAAATTCTTTTGCAACTTGCAAAACAGCAAGAGCTGAAATATTATCGGTATTTTGGCAGTAAACAATCTGAAACACTAAAGGTGCGTTTAGACTGGACGCGAAGCAACGCGAAGCAAAGGTTGGTGACCTTCGCCAACCTTCGCGAGTGGTCGATTACGTCACTCGCGAAGGTTGCCAACCTTCGCGAGTCTTCGCGAGTGGTTGCTAATCTTCGCGACTGGTCGCTTCATAGGCTACTTTTTAAAACTTACTTTTAAAATGTATTCAATTAGCAGAAAGCTTTGTGCACTTCATTATTGAAGCGCTATTATAGTAATCACAGGTTCTGTTTCGTCATAGCGCGCTGAAATTACGGGTAAAACGAAGATTGAGTTTATATTATATTATCACGCAATAATCGTGAAGAAGAGTCTAGACTAATAGCTCATGTAACAAAACAATCTTGAAAAAAAAGTTTGTAAAGTATAAGTGAAAAACGAAGTGCAGTAGATCGAATTTGGAAATGAAAAGACTAATCATTTCTTCAAAAACGTAGTAGTACCATAGTACTTAGCCTATTTACTAGCTATCAATGATTTGTTTAGATCCTTGCACTGAAAACTTGCCATAATCTGTTTTGACGATGACAGTTCTGGGTTTTAATGCAGAAACGTAAAAAGCTGGAAACAGATGGCAAAGGTTCTCTTCAGTTGTTTACTCAATTAACAAATCCTTAGACGCTTTCACCATCCATGTCTCATCATGGAACTGGTAGATCTATTTTGTAGAGTGTAGACCAATAGGCTAGTCCACAGGTACATTTAAAGCATAAACTATGTTGTTTTTTTTGATGTGATGTTTCTTTTTCAGGCAATCATATTATGATACCTGTTGTCAGAGGTGGAGTACTCGAGGACGTCCTTGGCCTCGAGGACACATTTTGAAGTCCTTGGCCTTGGCCTCGAGACCTCAAGTCCTCGAAAATTGGCCTGTCCTCGGCTCGAGGACAGCACTATTTTTTGGAATGTTAAAATTTTGTGGAGTGGTTGAAAAATTTTTTGGAAAACGTTTTTTAGTGGAGATCGCGTGAAAAATTTTTGTGAAGACCTTTTTTTTTTTTTTTTTTGGAGATCGCCTGAAAAATTTTTGTGAAGACCTTTTTTTTTTTTTTTGGAGAGCACTTGTGCTTTGTGTCCTTGGTCCTTGGCCTTGGCCTCGAGCATTCCTGTCCTTGGCCTCGAGAGTGTCTGTCCTCGAAAAGGCTGTCCTTGGCCTTGGCCTCGGATTTTTTTTGTGCCCTTGGCCTTGGCCTCGAGCCTTGTGTCCTCCACTCCACCTCTGCCTGTAGTAAGCTTAAACAGCTGTTTGTATTTGTTATTTTGTGCTGATTATGAAGACTCCCAATGTTAATGCTATGAGTGAAACTGAAAGCTGGATTTGTCATCAGTTATGTAGTGGATTTTTTGCTTATTGTGCAATGGATTGCTGTGTTAATTTGCTGGAGAAAGCAAAAAAACATTGCAGTTTTTGCATGATTTGACACTATCATCGAAGGATAAGAATTTAGCACAGTAATACCAGCAGTTGCTTCGAGGAAAAGTCAGCTTCTAAAACTAAGTTTGGTGTTTTACTCGCTAGCGGAGCGCTTATCGATGTTTAGTGCAAAGTTAAATGCTTTTGAGAGCATTTTATTAGTTTGCATTTTCTTGCGGTACCAGTAGGCTACGTTGCGACGGTCGTGTTTACCTCAAAGGGCTTCGCTCCAAACCACCGTTTGTAAGATACAAACTTATAGCTGCAAGGTCAAGCCCCCTCTTAGCAAGTTTTTGGTTATGCCCCTGATGAAAAAAAACATCTAAATTTTTTTTGTGAAAATTGTTGCTCAAGCATCTGAATAAAAGTGTTGTTAGTTCTCACATTTTTATGTAACTGACGCTTCCTTCACCAGTCCAATTATTATTGTAAATGCTGTATCAAGTTTTTTGTTTAGTGGTGACTAATGAGAATGGAACAATATTAATAAACTTGCTTGGCGGGTACTTCTTTACCAATAATAGTAACCTCAGCAAAAAAATAGAACTCACTTTCTACTGGTTAGATATGTATTGGCTTTCTAGTTCATCTTAATACACTGACTGTAATTGCAATGATTAAACTTCAGACTTAAAATTGTTAACTTTGTCACTTTATTCACCATGTAAAGCAGTAAAAATTTTAAGCGACAGTAAAAATGTTTTGAAATTCACAAACAACTAAACTCAGATGTTACACAAAGACACAGTAAATGAATATTTAACACACTTGACACTTCTATTTTCATCACTTAGGACTGGAGTGAAAAATCACTGCCAGACTACAATAGTCATGATTATAAAATTTGGGGTAGTCCAAAACCATTGCTTCCAGTTCATCTTGATCACGGTTACAAACCTTCAGAAACAAGAAGACTTTTAAGAGGACATTCAGAAGAAAAAATTCCATGTTTGTAGCTATTCAAAGAAGTGACTACCAATTAGGCCAATCCAAAAGTTCATAGAAATTTTTCGATTTTTTGTATCTATGTAGCTGTTGTATGTAGCAGTGTAGCTTGAAATCAATTCTAAATACAGTTTCATTCACCAAGTTGGCTTGGTCAAGTAGGCTAGACAGTGAAAAAACTTTTACGAGTTTTCCAGTATTCAAGGAATTGTTCAGTTGTGGTTACTTTTAAAACAACAAGCTAACAAACAATGGGTAAAAACACTATCAACACATTCAAAACTAGCCTGTTGTTGGGTTATTTCATATTCTGAAAAAAACAACAACACCATGTTAGTTTAAGTTTACTTTAAGACAAAAAAGCAAAAGCTGCTCAGCCAAAAGACTGATACAATAGCTTCTGCTATGCTGCACAGAATAAAAAGTTTTGTTTTAAAAGCTAGATGTCGTGGGGCTAGGCCTACTGCTTTGTTGTATTCATTATAATGAAGCTCTGAGATCAAGCATAGCTATAAAAAATCACGCTAGGATTTTCAGCCTTAGCTGTCTAGATCCAAATTAACTTGGCTAGCCTAGGGCTATCGCGAATCTAATTTTGCCAAAAACCTACTCTTTGGACTGATAAATAGGCGCTAAACCATACCAATATACTATTTACATTATTTTCTAGCAAACTGCGATCGTAAAAATCCAATCAGTGATTTAGTAGGTTATCTTACTACAGCCTGCAAGCAAGCGATGTTGCGCAACTGCTCGCGAAGGTTGCGACCGGTTGCAACCTTTCGCGAGCTGTCGATGACGTCAAATTTTGGTTGCTTCGCGTCGCTTCGCGTCGCTTCGCGTCGCTTCGCGTTGCTTCGCGTCCAGTCTAAACGCACCTTAATACGCATCCCCCAATATTACCATGAAGCGCTTCTCTGCATTAAATTACAAGCAGATTTGTATTGTTGAACCAAATGAGAGAACTAAGGCCCTTTGCGTTAAAACGGATAGCTAAAAAAACTTTTCAAGTCTATTTCATGTGTGGCTCAAATAAAAGATGTATGGCACAACTCCCTCCTCCTTAACAATATTAGAAATAAAATATATTGTTTTTCACAGCTGTAAGATAGCACTTCCTTACATATCTGCTTTCCCATTGGGCTAGTGTTTCATCAGCACCAGAATGCACACATAGCCTATCCTGGCAGCCCACCCGAACCTTCAAACCACACACGAGGGCAATTTCTGCTCTTGCAATCGTACCGGCCTTTTCTCAGATCACTCTGATCAAAGTCTGACAACAAGGTCACCAGAAAGAGGATTCTCGACCAGTATCACACTGGCTCTCCACTTAGCTTAACCGCATTGCGCTTGCATCACTAAGCATGGACACCATATATGACATCACATTAGCAATTTACCACAATAGTACGCAATATGCATATTTCAATTTTGTTTGTTATCATCAGGCGTTCATAACTGTGTAAATGCCTATTACAAATTTTGAACCCCAAAAGCCAAAATTAACCTACTTGTCGGTAACCGGTAGAGCAAATTGCTATGTACAACTCCAGTCAACGCTCATACGAATCAATTCTCATTTACTCGTATGTACTTGGAAAATTCAGAAGTTACATAGCAGATTTGGAACTAAAACTTTTTTCAAAACTGTAAGGTAGCACTTCCTCACATATCTGCTTTCCCATTGGGCTAGTGTTTCATCAGCATCAGAATTCACACATAGCCTATCCTGGCAGCCCACCCGAACCTTCAAACCACACACGAGGGCAGTTTCTGCACTTGCAGATATGTGAGGAAGATATGAGCAGATATGTGAGGAAGTGCCTTACAGTTGTAAAAAAAGTTTTAGTTCCAAATCTGCTATGTAACTTCTGAAAATATATCTTATAGCAAAGTTTTGTGTTGCTTGAGATCCGTAATCTTGAGCTGAAAAACATTTAAAGGCAGCAAAAATAGTAGCAAGGACCAAAAAAGGCTAAAGTTTTATCCACACCATCCTCATTCCAAGCTGATTGAAATGCTGTTAAAATATCAGGCGGCAAACTTTTTTTTTGTTGTTTAATATCCATTTTACTCTTTTGTAATTCCGCTGATTTTAAGTTTGTTTTTTTTGCATTGTGACATGAATTCTGTATGCATAGCTTTCATTTAAACACGACCACAACCAAGTTGGTAAAAAGAATCATTAAGCAATAAGCTGCAAGTTTCTTATGGAAACATCACTTTTTGGCAATGATCTTTGTGGTCTTGTGGTGGCACTTCCCAAGAATGCTCTTTTGTGGTCTTTCAGTCAGAAAGCACTGAAGTGATTTTTGAAATTATAGCAATTGAAAAGCAGAGCTGCTTGATTTGATTGTGTTTTGTTTTCAGTAATTACGAAAATCTCCAGACATTTCCAAGTTTATACGACTCAGGATGTGAGGATTCTATGAGTTTTCATGCCGCTTGTCTGCAAACAGGCAACTCTGCTCGTGGAAGAACTGCTGCTTATGAAAATGTCCAGATCAATCTCAGCCAAAAAGGAGATTTAGAAACTCTTACGTGAAACCGTTCAATTAAGAGCTAAATTGTATTTTAGTGAACAAAGTATATCAAGCTTGAACTTTATTGCGCTGTTGTAGCTAAGGCATACTAATGGCACACACACAAATAGCTAAAACACTTGACACAACGGTAATGATTCCGAATCTGGGCCCACACGACAGAAATTTTCTCGTTCGCATTAATAACGAAAATTTTTTTACGTGGCGCTACCGAGCGAAATACTCGCTAAAGGCAAGAGGTTATTTTTGCACGTGAATCTGTAGCTCTGTGAGCTGTGTACAGTAGCGTAGCCAGGGGGGGGCGGGGGGGCTCGAGCCCCCCCCATTGGCCTGTGAAGTATGCAAAATTGCATGTTTTTTGTTGCATAATGTTGCAAAATTGCATACTGAAAATAGCCCCCCCCCCCCCCATAGGAGAACAGCCCCCCCTCAAACGTCTGAACTTGCGAAATTGGACGAAAAATCACTCTCAATTTCGGTGAAAATCTTTTTTTTTTTTTTTTGGAGACCACCTAATTTTCGGCGGAAAAAACGTTGCAATTTCCGAGCTTTTCGAGAAATTTCGGCTCAATTTTCGGAAAAACCGTCTGAAACTGATTCAAGATCAATGAAAATTTGAGTCAAGGTCGTTTGCACACTTCTCACTCTTTCAAAATAGCCCCCCCCCCCCCTTTCCAAATCCTGGCTACGCGCCTGGCTGTGTAACGTCATTTTCGCTCGTTAAGTTGCTAGGACCAATTGCTAGATATTAACTTGAGTAAAAAAACGTCACATTTTCCTCGCCAACTTAACGAAGATTTTGAAGCACTCTTTAAGCGTGCGAGAATTTTTTTTGGATCAAAAATTTAATGGCGAAATGTTAAAAATTTCTAACTAACGCGAATTTTTACTGAAAATTAATTAAAATTGTGGCCATCTTGCTATTACACTTCTAAGAAGAAAGCGAATTGCATTGAGAACTATTTGCTGTTTCGACTAAAAAAGAAATATTGAGAAGTGCCAGTAGTCAAAAGTAGCAATACACTCTTTTCATAAAAACAATTTTCTAAGAACACGAAGCTCATTTTTGCTCAAAATTAAAAAGCAAATTAAAAACAATGCCAGCCCCGGCAGCAAATTAAACCAAAAGCAAACAAAAAAATTCAAACCAATGCAAAAAAGATAGATTTTGTGCTGATTAAAAACGATAAAAGTTTAGTGATTTTCTTGTGTTTGCAAGTAAAATTGCGACTATTCCAAGATTATAAAGCTCTGTTGCTCTGAGCAAGCAATTAAGAAAATTTTTTGGCAGTAGTTTAACTTAAAAAAAGCTTGCTTTTTTTTGCAATTTTACAATGCTGCAAAAGCAAGAAAAAAGCTTTCACATAAGCGGACAGAGCATTAGAAATTAAACAGTGATACAAACATACCCGCTAAAATTGACATCGATGCTTTCAAACTTTAAAAAAAATCAAGAACAAATAAGACTGCTTATCGGCAAAAAATTAAAAACAGCCAGTCTCAACTCAAGAATTACCGGTTCTAAAAAAAGAAGAGTGTATTTTGACTTGCTTACTTTTGAAAATTTTTGAGACTTGAAGTTACTATTAATATATAGGTTTACCACCAACAACCTCAAGACGCTTTACGTCATTAAAAAAATTGTAGCATGAAAAAAGTTGCTCTTACTTCACATTGACCAAAAATATAATCAAATTCTGTCGTTCATTAACTAATTATTACCAGTTGAAGAATTTGCTGGCTTAGAATTATAACGCATAGCTTAAAGTGTCTTCTTCCATAACAATGCAGTACATATAATACGCTTGAACGCATTATTTTGAAGTAGAAATGCATCTGACGTCACAATGAGATATAACACCAGTTACGAACATATTGCAAAGAAATTTGAGCAAGCAGTTTTTACATATACAAGATGGTTCAGTAATGGCAGTTTGTCTGCGACATTTTTTTGTTCGCTAGCACTTTTTGGTGAGCGATAATGGTCTATACAAGCTCGCTAACACCTTTAGTCATGTCGGCCCTGACTTCCAACATTGTAAGATTTATTCCCTTAGCCGTTGTCGTTTTTCCACGACCATGCACAATTGCATATAAAGTAAAAAAAAACTGTTCAGTGCAAATGAACTTTACACCGTTTGCCAGTTTCTAAAGTGCTCAGTGAACATGTGCCAGAGTCATTTAACGACACAATAAGTTCAGTTAATTGCTGAAGGTCACGATACGTTAAACTGAATTTCCTGTATCGTTTGCGCTATTTTCAAATTTGCTGAGGATTGTGATTGTAAATGCTTTTATTTTGATTGCCGTATTTTCATCTAATGCTTTTTTCGAATTTTCTGATGCTTGGATTGGAATTTTGAAAAAAAATGCTACTGCTGGTGTATGGTACGATTTTTTATAACAATTATTAAAATTCAACTTTATAAACAGAAAAACAAAAATTTTAAATTATAATCATTAGTTTAGTATTTAAATTTTAATTTGATGACGTCAAGAATGTTTTTCTATAATATTTATGAACTGAAGCTGGTAGTAATTGTAAGTCTATTTGCAAAGGAGACAGCAAAGTACCTCAGTGGTCTTCAAAACAGTGTTACCGCCTGCCACCTGTTTGCCACTCACGGTGGAGAATTCACACTCTCCTTTTTATTGGTGATTTACGTTAAGCAGGAAAGCTTTAATAATTAGTCTTTGATTTGACTCGTCCAGATATAAAACCCAAGTATACTGTTTTAGTACTAGATGAGTTATTTACTGGACAACCACTGATCGGTTGTTATAGCCAACTGCACTTTTTTGGTAGTGAGGTAAAAATTTTATGGATTGTTTGAGAAAGTAATTTTGCTGATTCCGATCTGATATTCTACTATAATCTTGCATTATATTATTCATGCATTTTATTATTATTATTTAACTAATTCTGTTGCTTTAGTCTTATATTAAATTTGTCAAACTTTGTTTCAAATTCAAAAAAAGGCAGTATATCCTATGGCTTTTTAATTGCAAATTTTACGCTTTGATGCTGTGCGTTTAAAATCGGAAAGAAAAAAAAAACTTGTTGCAATTTTGATTACTAGCGAAAATCACGTCTCATACATTATCAATATCAAATAGGATTAAGCTTATAAGTATATGTGGTCTATTAGAAAGTTTTCCGTGAAAATTTTCTATGCAAAATGATCCATGAAAAAATTAGCCTTGGTCCCAACGGATTGTCCATTATGATTCCTTCAACTTGTTTACAAAACTATAAAGCTGTTCGTTGCGTTCCAGATTTTACGGATTCGTAAGGTTTATAGGATAGGAAGCCGCAATTTTGTCTTATGCTGATTGATTTACGTCGTAGCCGTGTAGTGTGTGACGGGAATCGGTCACATGTGTATTGTATTGAGGTTTGGTGGAAAAATTTTGCTAGGATCGGCTTGTTGTTCCTTTTAATCTTGAATTCATAGTTGATCAATGAATGATGTTTTTGTTTACGGAGATTTTTAGAAACCAATTCAACAGCTTTTTTTCAGTTTTCAAAAATTATTTTTGTCGTTTTCTGGTTCAGTTAACTCGGAATATTCTTGAAGATGCTTTTTTTTGATTGAAAAATATATGTACGCTGATGTTGATGTAAAATAATATTAATCTCGTAACTTTCAATAAATATTGTATTTGAAAAAAGCTGATTTTCAATGGTTCTTCGGAAGCAATCAAATCTATAACTTTTTTTTGACACGTCCTATACATTATTTTATTTATTACTATTATCTCATTTTTTATGGATTTCGCGTTAAATTCTATTAAATTAGGCTGACTTTATGTACTGTTGACGGTGCTTTAAACCTAACACTGCCTAAGGCCACCAATTATAAAAAAGCCAGATTTGCAAAAAGTCGTAAACACAATGGTAGTGATCATTTCCTCTAAATTACAATTTTTTGATATTTGCCGATCAGTGGCGGGATGGATAGGGTAAATGCTGCTGAAACGATAGACTCGGGTTTGATTCCCGGTCGGTCAAACCCTATCAAAATTGGTATTCACAGCTTCCCTAATAGACGTTCAGCAATTAAAAGGATAGTGTAAAGTCGCCATTACGTGTGGCAGAAAGGTGGGAAGAACAAAACGTCTCACGTGTATCCTGGCCAAAACAACTTTGTAAATCAAAATGTGATATTACAATTAATTTATTTATAGCAAAACTACCAATATATCATATAATCGACAAACTGAAATAAACACCAATGAGCAGATCAAAGATTGGGCAGTTTTCCGGAAAACTCCGGTATTTTTTAACGGTTTATGTTTAGTTTTTAAATATCAAATGTTTTAGATTTGATGGTAAAAAATCAAAGCTTTTTACCTCAACGGCAATTTCAACATTTTATCTGATCATTGTAGCAACTTAAACCAACCAGTCAATGCAGTAAAACTTTGAAAAACATTAGCAACTGTGCGTCTCTTCGAAGACAAACTAGCTCATATAGGCGCTTTTCAAAAGGCTCGCTTATAGAGAAAGCATAACATTGAGTTAAAACTCAAACGCATAGTTGAAAGGATCGATTCTCACTTCGGTCGTGATAAAAATTTTGACCACACAAAAATAGTAATTCCTGTCGAATCTATTTTTTACAAACAATCTTAACCCTTTAGTGCTCAGCGTATGATTTATCATACACCAAAATACCCTTCATAAATTATTAAATAAACAAAAAATAAATAAAAAATTTTTAAGCAAGGTTTGTTGTAATGTTACTACCCATAGTAAGTTTTACAGTCCATAATGAAAAAACTTAGTAATCTGATGCAAATTTGGTTTAACTAGACGAACAAAATTTGTCAAAATTTTTAGTGTCGTTTGGGGAGGGTATGCAGACTTGCGGAGGTTTGTTAACAAAAAGAAAACACTTACGCAAAAAATAGCGATTGTTTAAACTTTATATTGTCCTGACAGTAATTTCTGCACAAAAATTATCCTTGCATGATTTAAAAATTTTGATGTGGAAACACTGTTTTCTCAGCGTATGAAATATCATTCATTGGGCATCGCAGTTTATTTCTGCTAAAGTTTTCACGATTTACATTGCATTTACACGAGTTGAATTTGGACCTGACCTAGGTTAGTTACTAATTATATTCGCAATTTCAATTAAACCAACAATGGAAATCCCTAACCAGATGAGGTAATACTTGCGTAGCTTGTTGAATAATATATTTGGCAACATTGTATGGTAAAATAAGTGGCGGCCAAATCTAATGGAACTCAGAAATTGTTTTGAGCCTATTCAAAGAGTATCTGTACGGTAGAGTTACCGGTACTGTAAAAAGTAAGGAATTCTGGATTAGCTTATTCTATTAAGAATTAGTTAAGGCTAAAGTTATTTTTGATAGTATTTTAATTTGTATCAGTAGCAGGTGTAAACGAGTAGCCAATTGAGATGCTTAGCCACCACTAGCTTACGCATGGACAAGTCTAAAACAATACTGTTACAGTCTTAGAACTAGAATGTGCTACATCGTTCCGTTAGACTTAGGGTAGACATGATTTTAAAATGCAGTCTGTCCATATGTAGCCTATGCAACTAAGCCTAAACTATACTGGTAGGTTAGCGGTACCCAGATATTGTGATAGCAGTATTATCCGAATTAGCAACCGGCACTCTGTGTTGGTAGGAGTAGGCTGAACATTATATTATGAGTAATAATTAAATTTAGCCTATCCACATGTCCACGAATTTGTGATCTTTCATTTGGCATGTGGATAGAATGGCGTTCAGATTATTTTGTTTGCCAATTAGACCTTGTAGGCCAATTGGCAGGAAGAGCAACCATATCTACTTGATTACTGGAACTAATAAATTGCCGAAGCTTATAAAAACTAAAATATCGATCAAGCGCCCTCTACCCCAGACAAATAGGCCTATTGCAGGTTGCAGCAAAATTGTAATGAAGAGCCTTTAAGCCAGATCTATACTGGGCCACACCAGGCCGCGGTTTGCTTTTTTTTGTTTATTTTGGTATGAGCGAACACGATCGGACATGGACATGATCAGACATGTGATTCACAATTCACATTGTTGGTTGATGATTAGTATAAGTACTTTGGCATACTTTTATTTTCTGGTTACAATAAAATGCCATTCAAAAGAATGTACTGGCAAACAAGACCAGATGCAAATTGCTATTTTGTTAGTCAGTCAATGAGCAGAAATAACTTTGAAAAAATACATCAGTTTTTACATTTCAATGACAACAGTAATATTGATGAAACTGACAAAGTTTTCAAAATCGGACCACTCCTAATACGCTTAAATGATTTCTTTCATCAATCTTTTTACCTTTGAGTAAAAGTTATTCTTTAGATGAAGCTATGGAACCATATTATGGTCACCATGCAATGAAACAATTTATAAGAGGAAAGCCTATATGGTATGGGTTTAATTTTTGGTGCCTTACCAATTCTGAAGGGTACAAGATTAAATTTCAGCTATATACTGCTGGCAACAACCTTGGAGGTAAAACGATAGGAGAGTCTGTTACTGAAAATCTTTGCTTAGGCTTTGTTCCCAAAGGCTCATGTATTTTTATGTACAACCATTTCACCTCTTTGTCTTGATGGACACTCTATCTAATGAAGACCTATTTTGTGTGGGAACAATTAGAAGTGATAGAATAGAAAATGCTCCTTTAAAAGATGTGAAAAAAACTGAAAGAGGTACTTGCTCCTCTGTTGAAGACAAACAAAACAACAGTAGTCTGGTGAGATGGAATGACAACAATCAAGTGAATTTGATTACTAACTTGAAAAATAATGTTTTGTTTGAAGTGGGAAATTGTAAGCGTTGGAAAAGAAAAGAAAGAAAAAGAGCAGATGTTCCTCAACCAAACCTCATCAAGCTCTACAACAAAAAAATGGGTGGGGTTGATCTTTTTGATAAGTTGAGAGGGCTGTATCGAATTTGCATCTGTTCAAAAAAATGGTATTGGCCATTGTTTCGTTTTTGTCTAAATGATGCTGTCGTGAATTTGTGGTTATTGTACAGAAATGTTGATAAAACAATTTCCCTGTTGGAGTTTACAAGACAGATTGTAATTGCTCTGCTAGCAGCACCAAATATGGAAATACGAAGAGGAGTTCGCCCTAAAAAAAAAACAAGTGCTGGATATCACTAGACTGAATTGTAAGAACCGTCTAGTGAACAAAAACAGCACAGATCAACAAAGACGGAACGCTGCCTGTGGAAAATGTACAAAATTTCTGTGCATAAAGAGCAATGTGGGACTGCATCCGGACACGTGTTTTGTTGAATATCACAGATAATTAATGATAATAAAGGCCTGTGTTGTGTTACTCTTATACTATGTGAACTTCATGTTTTCTTAGCTGCAGTCATTTTTGACCATGTAATTACACTACGTTTTGTTTACTTGAAAGTAATATTTGCATATATTTGACTAAAATATTTTTGAAAGACACTTTCTAGTACCCATCGTATGATATATCATACGCCCAAAAATGAGGAGGTAAAAATAAAAAATCCTGAAAAAACTATTCCGTCGTTACTAGGTAATCATAACAAACTCAAATTATAAACTGATTAAAAAAATTTAAAGATTTTGAATTTCGGGCATTAATGGGTTAATTTTTACCTAGGATCGAAACAGTTTGTTTTATGAGTTCAATTTCGAACTAGGTACCGGTGAATTGATTTGATTAGGTACATTAATACTTCCTTTAGTTGGTTATTGTGTTATCTTGTTATAGCAATGACGCAAGTAGGCCAGTGCTTCCTTTGTTAGTTTCGTTAAAAAAACGAAAGAATGAACGAGTTAAGTGCGCAGAGAATAAGTATGAAACTGCAATTTTCAATAAACGCATCACGTTGAAGATGGCTATGGTGTCCGGTTTCGAATGTCTAAGAGGACAAGCATGTGTGTTGCATTAATGATCCCCGCCATTTTACTAGCATTTTGGTGTTTCAATTTTTGGTTTTTGTTTATGTCATAGTCAAAGTTATTGTTCAAAACTTTGCAATATCGAGGGCTTAAAGTCAGACCTGTCACTTTTGAGAAAAGCACGTTTTAAAGTTTGGAGTTTTAGAGCTGACAAGTTAGATAAAGATGATGAAATCAAACTTCAATTGGAATTAGTTGTTGTTTGGGTGCATAATGTTTGGTCTAATTTTGATTTTTACTAAAACATGATTTCAGGGGTGGGAATTTTCGAAATTGGACATAGCCACTTCTGAAAGAAAAAAAATTTGCTTTTCCTAAATTAACATAGACCATAGCCAGATGTTAATATTACAGAACTCGGTGAAAACTAACTCACAGACTATACTTATCACTCATAACAATTTTCAATGTTGTGCATTTAATAACACCAACATAAAAACAAATTTCATTTACTGAAGTTCAATGATGTGGATTAATCATCTTCCTCCCCTGAATTTTTAACTGCAGGACTTTGGTTCTAGGAGACCCTTTCTTGCATTTTATGAAGTTGACAAGGAGCCAACCAAATCATGTACTTCAGGTGGAAGAACTTGTTGGGCACAAAGTTTTCTAAGATCTTCTTTTTTTGCTGCTGTGATAGGGATATTTCTCTATCACCAAAGGAATTTTTCTATCACCAAAGATCTGGCTCCCCTTTTTTCAAAATCCTGCGTATGCTACTACGTGCCACCATCAGTACCGCGGGGCTTGTTTTTTGAGAAGCACTAGAGCAAGTTTTTGAAAGACATAGAAGTCTTTATGGTGATAATTGAAAACTTTACATGGGTTTCAGCGTCGAGCCCGAAGAAATATCTGAACCCACTCCAACATAGTGATGATATCCGCCTGCCTCTTCTCACGCTAAATTCCATAATGCATGGAATCACAGTCCATGTGAGAGTGACCATTCGGTAGAAAGTTGTGTCTGATTACTTGAAGAGGTGTCCGCTGTGCCGCATAAAGAAACATTGCAACCAGCACATTTTGGTAGCGATTTTGGCCACCAGAAGTATCAGAAAATAAAGCCCCCTTAAAAACCGTACTGGGGAGCTGACGAATACAATCATAAAGGCAAGATGAAATCTGGTTGCTTCCACGTCATGCTTCAACTTCTGACCAGCAATAACATGACGAATCATGGTCACACGCACAAACGCACAACTCACGACAGTAGTATAGCAGCGTAGCGTGACTACTCTGGATCTAAAGAACTCTCTGCATGTCAAACGTTGCAGACATAAAGTTATTGTCTGTATAGTCTGTAGAGCTTTATCGGCTATGTTATTGAACGTACTTTCTCTTTTCTCTGGAGTTGAGCTTGACACTCCTCGGTAAAGTTTTTCTTGTATCTTTTTTTCACCGCCGCAACAATGGCTACTTCACTTCTCACAAGTAAGTTTCTTAGTTATCCCCTATTTATCTTTACACTTCCATCATTATTCTTGTCTTCAATGTATTTGCAGCTCGTTGTAGCAGCAACAGAAAATAACTTTGAAGAGACAAAAATAAGCAGGATTAAAAAGCTGAAATTTTGCCACTAAAAGATGTTTGTAGATTTTATTGAACTTTTAATAACATCAAAACAATCTGTTCAAAATTAATCAACTTTCAACATTAATATCTGTTCATTTTATTTTCGCTGCAAGTTCTTCTGGGCCAGAATTGGCTATGTCCCACATAGCCAGTTCCGACATAAAAAAAATCAAAAAATTGACAAAGCCAAAAACAAATGTATTAAAACACCACTTCTCTGAATGGGTAAGAGTTCAAAAATTTTTGTATATACACTACTTCTTATTACAAGTTCGATAATTGCAAAAACTCATTTTTACCAAAATTGGACATAGATAATTCTAGTAGTAAGCCCTCGACATGTAGTCGAAAACGTACGATCAGTAAAAAGGACATCTATATAGTTCCATTTGTTGTATAACAACGATATCACCTCTTTAAACAAAAGAGCCAGGCAACGTGTCTAGAAGAAAAATTACGAAGTTAGTTAACTTGGTAAAGCGGTTTTAAAATGCACAAGCAATTAAAAACACGAACTTGACAAATCAAATCTATAGTTCAAAAGTTGACTTTTTCTTCTTTTTGAAATGTTTTTGTACTTGGTTTTGCCCATTCATTGTTATAAGCATCTTTTTGATGCAGAAAATTCCAGAAAGATAGGCTCATCAAGCAGTTTGTTCTACATTTTCAATACCTGCATGCAGCGTGGAAACCTGGAAACTTTCTTATTAGACATTTTGCTATCATCATCTTTGATTCATTGATTAGAATCAATAAAATGTTTAAGAGAAGTGGTATGATTGTCAGACAACAACGCTATGTCATAAACTAAACACTATTGTGAACTTTTAATGGTGTGGTAGCTATCATTTCTACTGTTTGAGAAATGGGTAGCCTTCAACAAGCCTGTTTTAGATTGAACGTTTTTGTCCTGCTCTCTTCATGAATCTACGCTGAAATAAAGAAAAACTAAAATGAGGTGGTACTTCTTCATTGGTTTATCAATCAAGAAGCACAAAAAAAACTACCACGGAACAGAAAAATGGGATGGTGTAAAGAGCTTTGACAAAAAAATAATAATAATAAACAAAAAAATAAACAAAGCCAAGGTGAAGTAAAACATTCTATTTACGAGAGTATTCGATTCAAACAAGAGTCATTGTCATTTGGTAAAAAATCGTGACTTAAGAATTATTAAAAAACCATCAATATAAACCAAACCGATAAATCTGAGGTAGCAGTTAATAGTTGGGTCAAAGGTAAAATCTGAAAGATGATAATACAAAAACGAAATCACAATAGAAAGGAAAAAATGATAATAATAATTTTTTGCGAAGTATAACCCGAATTTAATGAATTTAGGAAAAACCAAAACTCTCTACTTACGACGGTAAAAAAAGAGATTAAAAACTTACCTTGTGTGTCACTGTAGAATTCCAAGTAAAGACCGTTCTATTCATTAATTACCTCTCCGTAAATCTGTACTACACTGCCAATAAAATTACCGCTAAAATGAAAGATCTACGGGTCAAATAGGTAACTCATATACAGTTCAGAGACTCGAGTAATAGCTGAACTAATCATTAATCAAGTACACTTTTGGAACAGTACAATTTTCAAGAACTAATAAATTGAGCATTTCAGAGCACTATAATTTCTTTTAGAAAGTAACTGTATTTACCAAACTTGTTGATAATATGACATAATAAAAAGACAAGGTCAAGAAAAAAGGCATGCGACAGACCATTGCCACTATGCTGATGCAATCGAGCCGCAACGCTGTTGTCTCTAGAGCGGAAGATCTGAGGTGCAAATCTCGATCCAGTCAAATCGGACACAGTGTTGCCAACGGCTTGCCACGGCTGCCATATTTCTTTGAAAGAAGCTGTGTTTTCCGGGCTTAATGATGCAGAGATAGTCCCCACAATCTCGTAATATTCTTTAGCATAATATAACGAATATGATAAAAGATTGGATTTGATTTGAAGCAAAATTGATTGAAAATGGACAGAGATATATTCTAAAACAGAGGGTAAAAACAATAACAAAACACAACAAATTGAAAGGCAAAAACTTAACACTTTAAAAATATATTTAAGTCATATTAGCTGTTAAATAGTTATAGTAGAAATAAAAATTCATTTACATTATTTTGTGGTTGATATTGCTGAAATAATAATGTATCTTTAATTAATAACTCTGTGGCGGTTATAAATTAAAGCTAAAACTTCTGGATTATCGAAGTCAATAATATGGTTGGGATTTCCAAAGAGATGCTTAGTGACATGTTACTGCTGGTTGGACTAGTTGCAGGACTATGCTCGTGCAAATTACGTTGGGACAGACCAATGTACACACTACCTCAAGAACAAGTTAGCAAGTATACAACATTGCGACAATAAAGTTTAGGTGGCAGTTCTTTATGTTTAAACACATCACCAACTTTATAGCAACCTCGCACATTTGAACTTAATTTTTCTAATAATTGACGATGAAAATACGATTTTTATTCTTTTTCCTAATGAAGCGATGTATTGCCAATGAAAGGTAACCTAAAGATTAAACGAGTAGCTTGTTTATCACTCTTCTTTGATAAGTTGATATCGGAATGCTTGTTGTTTAAAAAACACGTATTTGATTTTGAATGAGGGCTAATGGATTACCATTTTTGAGTAATATGTTTGAAATTGTTTCAAAATCGGTATATATTGTTTTATGAGACTTGCAAATATGATAAGAATGATCTAATAAACACGCCACTAATTACGTTTATACTTGACTGGACGATAGAGTTAAACACGACTACTTTATATACAAACCAGTACTGGTTTTCTTTTAAAATACTTTTGTTTCAAACTAAACATCAGCTCTCGTAACTAGGACATTGAAATAGAGTACTTGTTATTTTGCTCCAACTCTTTGGTGAACTGAATATTGTCATGAATAGTGTTAATTTTGGCAAAAACCGTTTCAAAATCACGCTCACAATTAAAAACACGAAACTAATCAACCACATAGCGTAAAATGATTTAACATATTAGATTAGAAGAAGAAACTTCGCTTAACACCCAGTTCATGCAAACGCCCGCTTTTAAAAGAAAGACAAGACTCACCATGGCAATTTCTTCTGTTTGTTCGTGATTTTCCTCCTAAATTGAAATACTGCCTTTTGCATCTCCACCTCAGAAGATTTTCTGTTTTATTTTTTGATTGATGCCGGTTTAATCTATTAAAAATATTTTGGTTTGTTATTAATAATAACTTATTGTTCAAAATCAAATTACCTTAGATTTTGCAGATACATTGGTAAAGAAGCTTTTAACGTACAAACTTGCGGTTACTTTATTGCCGGAAGTTAAATTTTTGGTTTTCTTCGAAAAAGCGATTGTATATTTATGTGCTGAAGAAGGATGGTGACGGAGAGAGTTAAAAATTTCAAAAAGTCACGTAGCATACTTGAAATTAACTTTGCGCCAAATAGAAAGTTATCTTTTTGAATTTTAGATAAACCGTAAAGAGTTAAAATTGAAGTTGCTTTTGGTCGGATTCTCTAATATACTTTCTGATTAATTGCTTTAGATTTCTTTAAGCATGCCAAACATTTAAAAAATTTTAAAGTTGTTAAATTGTTATTTCTAGCCTTTTCGAATTTAGATTTATTTTTCAAAATATGTTTCATGTTTTGCTGATTAGTTGTTTAGTTTAACAAAACCACTCCATTTCCCTTACCCGGTTTGCGAATTCTTATGTTGATAGTTTGTAACTGAGGTTCTTGAGTGCGTCCAATTTTGCATCACTTAAACTCAATGCTTTTGTTGTTTGACATGAAAGTATTTAGATTTACAGCCTACTTGATGTACAGGTTGAAAATAATTTGCTCAAATTCTATTTTGTTTTTGAAGCTTAGATGGGACCAAGTTTCGTGATAGAGACGCTTAAAATTGGCCTGAATTTGTAGAAACTTAAAGTGAATTGGAAGGAGGCCTAACAACTCTTTTTAAAGTTAAACGTTCATCTGGAGTCAAGTTGTTAGAAGATAGATTGGTGATAGCATTGGGTGAACCTGTGACAATGTGTTCATCTATTTTTAAATCTATAAGCAAGTTTTGTTGTGCATGACTTTGACTAAAAAAATTCTTTCAAATACGTAGAATTTTTTTCACTCTTATCCATGATGGCTTGCTTGCCTATTTGTTGTAGTTGTTATACAATGGATAAATTTGCAGCCTTTCACTCTAAAAAAAATATTTGTTTTTGATGGTGATTAATTTCATAGAGTAACAGAAATTCGCGGTAGAGTTTAGTTCGTTGCAGGTTTTGAATCGTTTTCTTTTATAATTTACGTTGAATAAATTTGGGAATTAAATTATTTAAAACACAGTTTTGCAAAAATATTGCGTCGAGTTCATGCTTAGCGATGGTGCGGCTTTACAGTATCTTTCTAATCTTCTTATCGTCGATAAAGTTTGGCGACCACAGTGGCTCTCAATATTATTTAGAGAAGAAAAACGAGACGTTTATTTAAAATTAAAAATCGTTGGATTTTGTCCTTAACCCGGTTATTATAACTACTGTATCTCCGGTTTATCGCGTTGGTTTATGCTAATGGTCTTTGAATAACTCTAACGTGATGAAGTTTGTATAGTTTCATAAGACTTTAGTTTAAGTGAAAACGTCTTGTAAATAAAACGTTTCATTTCATCTTGGCTCTGTTTTTTCTTCAAAACTATCACGTTTGAGACAGCTTTTTGCTGTGATAAAGTTTGCTAAAAATTGTTTTAAAGCATATTTTGTTTAGAGAGGAATACAGCATTTTTGAAACAACAAAACAACTCACTAATCATTAAAAACTTAGAAAAAATTTAGCCAAAACTAACGATCAAATTTGATTGCTTGTTTCAAAGTGCTTAAAGTATAGGTATATTCTTTTTTGAGAAAGTGAGTTTAGGCAGCTTTACCATTTCACTTTACTCAAATCTTGCTTTATTGGTCCCCCCTTCAATTATTTTTGTTTGAAAAATATAGACAAATTAAGATCAAACTTGTTAGTTTTACGTACTTTCAGATTTTTATGTCGGCTGCTGTTATTAGAATAAAATTTTTTAATTAACTTTAAAGCCACCGCCTACTTGGCTTACTTACTCAGCTAGTTTAATCATGCTTTGCAGTGTTATTATGTGCGGTGATAAGCGATAATTTTAACCAAAATAGACCTAAAATTGTTATTTTGGCAAAAAATTGCAAAAATTTTAGCCTTCATATCCTCTGGCCTCTGCAGGCTGTGGGGTTTAGCTCCAGATCCCTAATATAACTGCCCTTTTGTAATATGTTTGGCACTCGCTTGTTTTAGGTTATCCCAAAAAGTCAGTACCGAAATAATATCCCAGCATTTAGCTAGTAGTTCTACTGTATAATCAAATCTGTAAAAAATATGTTTTGGGTTTTATACAATTACAATTACGAAAAAGAAAAAGACTTAATGGAGGCATTTGAATAAGTTATTCTTGTTTTAGTACACACTCAAATAAAGTCATCCTAATCATTGTAATTTAAAAAAGCAGAGGGCTTAGTGGCGATTTATTTTATGGCTATTGCGCAGGAAGGGCGAATGATTTTGTGCAGACCAGTTTTTTTTGTGAGAATTATTTCTATTTACAGTAGATCGATGATGTTTTTGGGCAGTAGTGAATCAAGTCAAATTTTATAAAGAAAAAATTACGTGACGATTTATTGTTTGCTGGAAACAGCAATTCTTGTTCAATTTTAGGCTAATTCTAATCCGCATGGTGAGGCTCGTGCTTCATGAGTAAAGTGTTTTGTTTGGCATATTAGACATTGTGGGAATTTAAAGATGTCACATGGTTTTTTGTTTACCAGTAATTAAAAAAAACTGTTTGAAGCTTGTTGCTTGGTGGGGAGCAAACGTTTTTTATAAATAGTTTTTTTTTTGTGTGCTGTGATTTTGTGAATGACCCACTGTCATTGTTGGACCAGGAAGTTAATATTATTTTGTTATTTTTACGTTATGTCCAGTTGTACTTTCTGTCAGTCAGGGTCAGTTTTGAGCAGGGTTGTAAAAGCGAAAGCTAGAACCAGAAGCAGTGGAACCAGAAAAATTTTGTGGCAGCGGAAGCTGGAAGCGGTAAAAGAGTACTGCTTCCGCTTTCGCCTTTTATATCGACCGTCAAAAACTTGAATGTGGTATAATTTGCTGTAAAATACTGTGTATAACAAAAAATGAATGTTCGATAGACCATCATTTGCAAAGAAAAATTTTGATGGCTTATGGTTCAATTAGAACCGGGGCAAACCCAACCCCTACAAACTCAAATATGAACCATTTAGCCAACCAACTCATTTTTAAAACTATAAGTGTTCAAAAATTCTATTCTTTGTTTCTCAAATTTAATCATTTTCCCAAAAACATCTTTAAATAGGACTTTGCCCATTCTATAAACATCTGGGGCCATGCTCGTAAAACACAGTATTTATCAACATAAACAAAGTGTCCAATTTCAGCATTTTAATTTTTTTACCTCAAAAAAATATTCAAAAAAAGCAAACAGAGGAGAACATCACAACACATCTCACACAAAGTTTAATTGTGTATAACTTTTTTAAACATGATGCTAAAATGCTTGTCTTAATTATTCCTGTAAGTACTGTTTGCTATAAGAATTATTCTGTATTAAAACAATAAGCAGCAAACTTCTGAGTATAAACTACTGAGTATAACCTATGAAACTATTGAGTATCACCGTATAATTCTAGCAGTTTTATTTAATTTTGCTGTCCTAAAAACAAACTTTGATAGCAAAAAATCGGAGCAAACAATTTATTAAAATCTGTAAATGTGAAAACTTCGCTGCGTCACGGCTACCTAAATACTGCTAAGTAAAGACTTGCGCATAACATCGCAGATGTAGATTATTGAAAAATGTTATTATCCTCAGCGCTTGGAAATCCGTCCCCAGATCCAAAATAATCGCTCATTATTTTAAACTTCTGGATGAACACGTTCAGAAAAATTCTCATCAGCTGAATCTGAAACATAACCCTCGGTGATTGAACTTTTCACTTTCGGGACGCTCCTAATTCAAATTCCTGACTGCGCCCATGCATACATCCTTGCAATGACAAACCTCTGAAGACAATTATTTACTTTGGTTTTATGTGATGTTTTTAAGATGATGATAACAATAAAGCTGTTTCATTTCAACTTTTTTGGGAAAAAATTTCTGCCAAAGAATTTTAGGATAAAAAAATGTCAAGCAAAAATTACGTAATCAAGCGGTGGCAGCGGAAGCGGTGGAAGCAGAAGCGCTAACGGTGAAAGCGGAAGCGATTCAAAAATTGCCGCTTTCACATCCCTGCTTTTGAGGCGTGCCTCTTCGATCAGCAACACCAAAAACTTCGCGTAAAGCAGCCGCTAGTTTTCAACGTTTACATTATTCAGTAAATCACCCTCAGAATCCACTATTCATAAGCAGCAATAAAGGTCAAGAAAAGGCAGTAAAGTCTGTAGTTCTAAATCCTTTACAAACACTTCAAATAAAGCAATAAAATTGATCAAAGATTTGAACCATTGGCAGAGCACTACAGCATATAAGAAACTAAATATCCTCAAAATTAACAACTTAGTCAACTTTCAATTACCCAAATTCGTCCATCGACTCTTCAATAATGAACTTCCTTTAATTTTCCAAAATTGATTTGTCGACTTAACTCAAATCCACACAATAGACATCAAGCAACTGGTTGTAACTATCGCATTCCACTTTGCTTTATAAAACATCCCGAATGGAACGTTCTATCAAATACAAAAGAGTCATTATTTAAAACAACATTTTTTCCTGGTGGTATAAAGAAAAAAACGAAGCTTGTTTTTTTCTTTAAAAACGTTAGATTTTGCTGCTCTTTTTTTTTTTTTGCTCTTGAACAAAAACATTGCTTTTTGTATTGTTTGTTCTTTTGTTTTTAATTGTTATTTTAAATAATATTGGATTGTTGTTTTTTAACACCTTTTAGCTAGCCTTCCTGAAAACCATAAAAATCTTTAAAAGGTTGAAAGCCTAAAAAAAAGGCATCAAACCAAATTTTTTCCTGTACTCGCCATAAGCATTTTTCTTATACTCACCATAAAGATCCTAAAATTATGTTCGCCTTAAGTGACACCATTTTATGATATCAATTGAACAAAAAAAAATAAAAGCAAAAAAACATTATGTTTGATATTATTGGAAATGTTTAGAGTGAATGGACTAAAAATCATTTAAAGTATTTTTGGAAATATTTTTTTAGAAAAGGGGTGCTAATTTGTCAAAATTATAACGCAGAGATCAGTAAAAACTTTAAAAAATTAACAAAATAACAACCAAATTTGATCACTTGTTGAAACATGCTAAAATTTTGGTTTTAAGAAAAATAAGTTAAGAATTAAGAAATGAGTGGCTCTTCAGCGTAAGATAATTACCACTCACTTTGACTCAAATATAGTTCCGTTAGCCAATTCTGCAACAATTATTCGTTTCTATTGAATATAGACCAAATGGATTTTTTCTTGTGAGTTTCATTGAACTTTAAGATTTTATGATTTACGGCAGTGCTCTTCAACCTTTTTTACGTGGTATACCTTTTTTAATTTTGCAAGAATTTTGTATACCTTTCAAATAGCAATATGTTTAATGTTTATGCTGCTTGTAGAAATGTATTCACTGCTGTCGCCAGAGCAAACGAAGTGAGGGGACACAAGCCAAAAGTGAGGGTGGCACTAAAATTTGATCTTCAGACCTTGTACGGCTACAAATGAAGACCTTAGAGGCAAATGTTGTTAAGTCACTTTTTGCTGTTTTGAGTAAATTGAGTTTAAAGGTTTTGCAATGTCACAGACGTCAAACGAAACGTTTTTTTCGTAATTCTTTAGCAATATTTTGTGTCTTTGGGGCGTCCAATGGTACATGTCAAGTTTGGTGCAAATCGCGTCACAAATGGCCGAATTATGGCCAAAAAACGATTTGACTTAACAACATTAACCTGTCACAAGAAGGTTTGACTTAACAACATTTACCTGTCACATTTTGGAGGAGAATAATATTTCTGTTGTTACGTAATAAAAAATTAAAATTACAATCAAAAATTAAAAATTTTTACGCGCATATATAAGCACGAAAGTGTTTCGATTCAATATCAGTTACAACTGGTTGTATCGGTAGTAGTGTAGATTACCAGATAATGAAGCCTACAAGTAAATTATCTCCAGGGCGTCCCTCATGGGCACCACCTTTTCTAGTATCGGTTGTTAATTGGGTTGCAAGAATTCCGGTGATTGTTGCAAGCTGCTCAATGTAGCACAACAGTCATTTTAGAGTTGATAAGCCTACTTAGATAGCCTAGTGATTAGAGATAATATTCCTTGAAACAACAGCTGTACTTGGCTGCTACATTTTGTGGGTTGGCTAAGATGACAAATGGTGTAAGTCATGGGGTGGTTCATTTATTTTTTTGACTTCTTTTCAAGAAAACTTTGCTTTATCAAACAGCAGGATTAAAAGCCTGTCAATCTTAAGAACTGGTAGCAGTTATTGTTATGCACAGAGATGAACAGCGCTGTCTCAAGCTTTTATCTCTCATCAGCAGCCTTCAGAATATCTAAACTGTCTAAACCAAAAAATATTCCCCAGCCAGCTCTCGGCCAAACTGAACAAGCTTTTTCAGTTATTGTTGTGTTATTTTCTGGTTAGCTTAATTTACTCGAAATTTATAAGTGGTAGTAATATTCTAGCATTATACAAATATTTTGTGCATAATACTGCATTAACAAAGAACAAACATTAAAAAAATAATCATTCTAAACGTTTTTAGCCCTTTCGAGTCGGATTTTGTTTTAGGTTAATATTTATTTTTTTCATCTCTATGTCATGTATATATTTTTTTCTCTATGTCATGTCGAAGGTATGCTGCCAATTATGATGATGATTTTTTTTCTAGTTTCCAAAATCGTGGGACACTAAAAAAAGATGTTACGTAAGTTTGCGTTTCAATTGCGATCAAGCTATGAAACCAAAAAAGGACCCTTATTAGCTGCTCAAAAATAGCGTTTAAATCCTGAAGCAAAATCCCAAATGCAGTAAGCAAATGCCTGGTTGTTTAAAATTAATAAGAGCCGCAAGTAACTCATTCTAACTACTTTTGTTAGTATTCAAATCTTTACTACAAATAAGCTTTGTCGAGGTAATTTGGGAATTAGGAAACCCATTCTGAATATTTTATCAACCTTGCTTTGCTAAAATTTGCTGAGCGCGAAAATAATAGATTTTTGTTAATCTCTGCTGTCACCTAGCGACAAAATATTTGTGAGATAGATTGTTTTAGCATATTGAAGTACACAATATTAATTGTAACATATTACAGTTGCAGTACTTAAATTTTTGGGGGAACGCGTCCCCCCATTGAGAGTTAGCTTCCCTATAATAATCAAAAGAATTTTTCCACGTTATTCAAAGGGTCGAACAGTATTAAATGAGCACAGAAGTGGAGATATCCAAAGCTAGACGAATCCTAATTGATAGCCTTGGCGTTGACATCAACCTTCTTGACTCAGCCAGTTTAGAGATATTTTACTTCAAACACGACATAGGAGCCTCTTTAATCATAATTTTATTGGCAACCCTGACGTTTATTATATCGGCGACGCCATTTTAGTTTATCCTAAGACAACGCCGCAAATCATTATATCAATTAGGATAAGCCGCATAAGTCTTCCAACCAATATACATTATAGGTTGATCTTGAAGAGCCTAACGGCAAAACAGCCTGTCGGGGGCATCATTTTAACGATGTTAGAGATGTTTTTATTATTTTTGCCGTATAGGTTTATGTAGATCATACGTCGTATTTCTGGAGGATCTTAATTACGTCGTGTTTGAAGTAAAATATTTCTGGAACAGCTGGTTCAAGAAGGATGGAGACAGCACTAATCCAATCTAACACGATTGACCCAACTTTAGATACCCTCATTGATTTTGCTTCTAGTCCTAGTTTATGTAAAGTAGGTAATCAATATAAAAGACAGCTAAAATAAAATGTTTTCAAGGAGCAGAGCAATTTACTAATTGATAGAAACTTGTTCGTGAGGCCGAGAAAATATGTGCAACTCAAGCGTTTTATAGAGTGAGTATGAGGGTGGAGCATCTATAAAGGCAATTATAGTGATATTTCGGCAAATAATAGGCTTTGAAGCGCCATTTTGATCATTTTTTGCAGATTTTTATCGCCTTTTGAAAGATCTAAATTGTTAAAATTTAGAAGTCATTTAAAAGAGTTAAATTTTCAGCCCCTTCAGCACCCCTTACTTACAGGTCAAGTACAGCTATGACCAGGGGTCCGGGTCCCCTCCATTCAAATTTGATAATATGTTCAGTATGCATTCCCCATAGTTAGTTTGTTTTGTTTTTTTTGAAGTTTGTCGAGTAAAAATTGACGAGTTGGATTGTTATTTAAAGTTGCTCGTACAATAGATGATTAATTGCATTGATTCAGCTCATAAAAAGATTAGATAAGAGTCAGAGGTTGACTTTTAGGACAAAATTTTGTCTAAATTACTGTATCCCTCAAATAACGAGAAATTTAGATACTTCTCCAGATTTTTCAGTCTTGTAAACTTCCCAGTCACAAATTACTTATAAACTTTCGCAATTCTTTTCGTGTTTGAAGTCGTCTTTTAAAGTGACGCTAAAAACACTTTTTAACCAATCAGCAGTGGTCGAATGGATAGAGCGTCTGCTACTCAAACAGTAGACTCGAGTTCGTTTCTCGGCGGGATACAACCAAAGACTATATATTTTATAAAAACTGGTACGTAATTACAACTTTTCTGATTGACGTTCAGCAATAAAAAGGAAGAGTGTGAAGCCTCCACCGTGTGTAATAAATAGGTGGGCAGGTGGCAACTTGATTCGGAGACCGAAAGGCTCCTTCACTGTCTTTCAGCCAAGCCAATTTGACGAATAAACTGTAATTGCAATTTCAAAAACTAATCTCAAAAGTAACTTAACCAAGGGATTTTATCTTTATAGCTTTGCTAAGCTGTGAACAACTAGGCTATACGCTTTCTGAGATAAAGTCAGAAAATAGATCGTATATTATAGGGATATTTTGCGATAAGCTGGAGCAAAGTGTCCCCTGTTGATATAGAGGTCAACAAGAATTTCCGAACTAAGTAGATCCACCTTCATTCAGCAAACAAATGTTTGGTCGACACGAAGTTCGTGTTTCTTTATTGTTGAAATACACTACATTAAATACAAGTAACATTAAAATAAAAAGCACACGAAAGAAAAAGTCGGTGTATAGCTTATTATATAGCTTGACACTAATAGTTCTCCAAGTTTTAATATGTGATCTCTAATTTACAATAATTTCCATTTCATATAGCGCAAGCTCAGGTGTTTGATATAAAAATTCAGAACTTATATCATACTGTAAATTAATTAAAAATTAGATGAGAATTAGAAGAAGAGCTTGGAAAATAAGTCACCATGGTTTTTCAAGGTTGATTTTTTTCATTTTTCATGAAAGCTGGCAATCATGGATTCGTGATGTTCTGCTAATCAAGTTTTGTGCATACCTAAAAAATAAAACTTTTTATTGTTAAACTCCAAAAAATAAGTATGGAAAGATACCGGTAAAAAAAAAGTAAAAATATACAAGCTGAAGTTGTACCGCAGGAAACCGCAAGTCTTTATCATGTAGACGTGCTAACGATACAATGTGAGGCCATATACAGGGTGTCCCAAAATAAATGAAAACCATAACCTTGCTAATAAATATCTTGATTTATTGAAACCCTATTTTTGCTATTTTTCAGATTCAATAGGAGTTACAAACCACAATTTTTAGTTAAAATCCCCTAGGCTTGGAAATCAGAAGAAAAAAAAATTTTTGCGCTAAGGCTTAAATAGAGACTAGATCTAATAAGACTGTTCAAACAGGTTTCCGCAGAAAGTTTAATTTCAACACTTGTCCTGGAAAATACCAAATAGTCTTGTGGTATCGAAACTTTCCAACCTACAGAACTGTTAACACTAAAAGCCCGGACCGGTCATTTTTTATAGTTGGTGAGGTTGTAAGCTGACGCATGTGCCTGGTATACAAGCATGAAACAACTAAGGGGCACTGGCTATTACAACAGCCTCATGTGCTAATAGATACTGCACCACTGGTAAGTACAACGTTATCAAAAACCAAACTTTGTTTTGCTGAAGGCCGTGATTCAAAAGGTAAGCTGCAACGGTTCCCCCTCCCCTCTTCATATACAAGCCACTGTGAAGCTTTTTTTATTCTTGAAAGTAAAAAAACTGTGAAAACTTCAACTGTGTTTAACGGCCGGAATTTTTCTAGGGCTTGTTATTGTATTCTTGTTATAGCATTTTGTGCAACGTAGTGCCTAACAGTTTTCAATTCTTAGGTACGCGTAGTTTTAATTTTGCCGATTTTTTACACTAAATATAACTACCGAAGATTTTAGCTATTGGGGCCAAAATTGAAATTTTTTTATCAAAAAAAATCGCACTAATGTTTTAACACAACAATAGTTTCATTTAATGCATTGATTTAAGGCCTGAAATTTTTCCTACCCACATTAAAGTATATAATCTTGATCTGACAGTAAGTTTAGTTAAAAATTGAGACCGTTTATTGCAAGTGTGATATTTCCAAAGCAAAAAATTCCATAATTTCGGCATTTTTTCCATCGCGTATTTGCTAAAAAATTAACTTGTAATTTTATCGGCAATTTTTAAATTCCTATTGAACATCTATTAGTTAATGAAGTATGACGAAACACAGCGAAAATGAAAACTCTTACTACATGCATTTTTATTGTGATAAACGAAAACCCTTTATTGGCAAAGGCACAATTATCGATTTCAACTCAGTTTGGTTAAAAAAAATAAAAATAAAAATTTCAAAACATTAATTTCGTTTTGTTGCCAAACGTTGTTTCTCATATATTCACAGCATTTCATCAAAAAGATAGTGTTTTCTCGTTTTGGAAATAACTTGTAAGTAAGGGAAATGGGGGCGTGAAGGGGCTGGGCAACTCAATTCTTCAACTGGCTTTCAAAATTTCGGACATTATTTTTTTCAGATGGCTCTAAAACATATCAAACTTGATTCGAATGGTGTTCAAATAGCAAATTGCTTTAAAAAAAAAAAAGGTTAATTGCCCGGCAGCTTTTGGCTGCAACTCCAGACCCCGTCTGTGATGCGCATGAGTTAAACCCCTTTGCTTAGCACAGCGCCCAATTGCGACTTTTTTAGGAATAAATTGATCTTTGGGTTCAAGCTCCCCCAACTGCTTGAACAAAATCCTAGTTGCGCACCTGCAATGAACACTTGAAATTGTATCTTCATTCGTTTCACGACACTAAAAATATGATTCCCGAATACAAATTCGTTAACAATAGTGGCATCGCAAGAGGGGCGGGGTTGGTGGTCCGCCCCGAGTGTCACCATTTTGTTTCTTTTTTGTTTTCTTTTAAGACCGAAAACCCACTGATTGGTAGGCAAAGACCTTTTTCTTCTTGTCATCACATACTTTTGGACCGAAAGCCAACTCGTATTGCAGCGAAGACCTTTTTTTTTTTTTTTTTGCTCTTCACCTATTTTTCGGCCGATAAAGGTGCCACCACGAAATCCCGCCCCGGGTGCCACCCTTGTTATTACGCCTCTGGTTAAGAAGTTTTTATTCCTTTAAAAAAAGAAGGCTTTATTTCACCGGAAATTTTTATCTACTTTTTTATTAATTCTGACTCAAATTTAATCCAAATTTATATGCTTGGTCTAAAACTATTCCCAAATCGAACCCTAACCCGAGCCCTAACCTAAACCCTAATCTTAACCCCTAAAAAAGAAAATGAAAAAAGCGCGGATGAATATTTCTCAGTTTCGTTTCATTCTCTTTAACTTGAAAATTTGCGGTGAAATAGTCACTACCTTAAAGTATTGTTCAAATATCGTCAAGAATCATGTAAAATAGTTGGCGTGCGAGCTTCCATGTAATCTATACGCCGAAAAAGAATAATATTTACATGAGACGCTGACAAATAGAGCCCAATAAAGATTACTTAAGGTCAGTGTGATTGTGAACTGACGCACGTGCCTGGTTTACAAGCACAAAACCACTAAGCCGCACAAACATGCATTTTTATTGTGATAAACGAAAATAAGGCAAGAAATGAATATTTTTATTTCACCGTCAAATAACCCTTTATTGGCAAAGGCACAAATATCGATTTCAACTCAGTTTGGTCAAAACAAATGATAATCAAAATTTCAAAACATTAATTTCGTTTTGTTGCAAACCGTTGTTTCTCATATATTCACAGCATTTTATCAAAAGCATGGTGTTTTTTCGTTTTGGACATGGCCTGTATGTAAGGGAAACGGGGGCGTGAAGGGGCTGGGCGACTCAATTCTTCAACTAGCTCTCAAATTTTAGGACATTATTTTTTTCAGATGGCTCTAAAAGATACCAAACTTGATTCGAATGGTGTTCAAATAGCAATTGTTTATTTCAGAAAAAGCATAAAAATTGCCCGGCAGCTTTTGGCTCTATCTCCAGACCCCGTCTGTCATGCGCATGAGTTAAAAACCCCTTTGCTTAGCACAGCGCCCAAGTGAGACATTTTTAGGAATACATTTATCTTTGGATTCAAGCTCCCCCAACGGCCTGAACAAAATCCTAGTTGCGCACCTGCAGTGAATACTAGAAATTGTTATATTCATTCTTTTCACGAAACCAAAATGATGATTCGATGATGAAACCAAAATGATGAAAGCATAGTTTTTTTACAAGCAAGCCACTGTGAAACTTTTTGTATTGGTTTTTAGTTCAAATGAGAACGGAAAAAGAATCTTCACCACAAATCAGTGGAGATATAGTTTCACTTCATAATATGGTGTCACCCCAAAATGGTGACACCCGGGGCGCCCCCCCCCCCCCCCCCTTAGTGACACCACTACAGTGCCACTGGTACGTATATAAATACTGTACCACTGGTAAGTACAACGTTATCAAAAACCAAACTTTGTTTTGCTGAAGGCCGTGATTCAAGAGGTTAGCTGCAACGGTTCCCCCTCCCCTCCTCTTTTACAAGCCACTGTGATGAAGCTATAGGTTCTTTTTACTCTTGAAAGTAAAAAAAAACTGTGAAAACTTCAACTGTGTTTAACGGCCGGAATTTTTTAGGGCTTGTTATTGTATTCTTGTTATAGCATTCTGTGTGACGTACTGCTTTACAGTTTTCAATTCTTAGTTTTGTAGTTTTAATTTTGCTGATTTTTTACACCAAATAGCTACCGAAGATTTTAGCTATTGGGGCCAAAATTGAAATTTTTTTATCAAAAAAAATCGCACTAATGTTTTAACACCACACTAGTTTCATTTAATGCATTGATTTAAGGCCTGAAATTTTTCCTACCCGCGTTAGGTTATATAATCGTTATCTGACAGTCAGTTAGTTAAAAATTGAGACCGTTTATTACAAGTGTGACATTTCCAAAGCAAAAAAATCCATAATTTCGGCATTTATTCGATTGCGTATTTGCTAAAAAATTAACTTGTAATTTTATCGGCAATTTTTAAATTCCTATTGAACATCTATTAGTTGATGAATTATGACGAAACACAGCGAAAATGAAAACTCTTACTACATGCATTTTTATTGTGATAAACGAAAATAAGGCAAGAAATGAATATTTTTATTTCACCGTCAAATAACCCTTTATTGGCAAAGGCACAAATATCGATTTCAACTCAGTTTGGTTAAAAAAAACAAAAATAAAAATTTCAAAACATTAATTTCGTTTTGCTGCCAAACGTTGTTTCTCATATTATCAGTGCATTTTGCCAAAAAATATTACCATACTTTGATAAAAAATTTTGAAATTGCGTTTTCTCTCGTTTTGGAACTGGCCTGTATGTATGGGAAACGGGGGCGTGAAGGGGCTGGGCAACTCCATTCTTCAACTGGCTTTCAAAATTTAGCGCATTATTTTTTTCAGATGGCTCTAAAACAGATTAAACTTGATTCGAATGGTGTTCAAATAGCAATTTTTGTTTTTAAATAGAGCATAAATATTGCCCGGCAGCTTTTAGCTGCAACTCCAGACCCCGTCTGTGATGCGCATGAGTTAAACCCCTTTGCTTAGCACGGCGCCCAATTGCGACTTTTTTAGGAATAAATTGATCTTTGGGTTTTAGCTCCCCCAACCGCCTAAACAAAATCCTAGTTGCGCACCTGCAGTGAACACTAGAAATTGTTATATTCATTCTTTTCATGAAACTTAAAAAATGATTCCCGAATACAAATTCGTTAAGAAGTTTCTATTCATTTAAAATATTGTTTAAAATTTGTCAAAAATCATGTAAAATTGTTGGCGTGCGAGCTTCCGTGTAATCTATACGCCGAAAAAGAACAATATTCAACATGAAACGCTGACAAATGGAGCCCAGTAAAAGAGTACATTAGGTTGTTGTGATTGTAAACTGACGCACGTGCCTGGTTTACAAGCATAAAACAATTAACTAAGGGGCACAGGCTATTACAACAGCCTTATTTGCTTATAGATACTGTACCACTGCTAGGCATATAAATACTGTACCACCGGTACGTATGTAGGTACTGTACCACAGTGGTGTTGCTAGGGATGGTGGCACCGGGGCGGAATTTCGTGGTGTCACCCCTTTTCGGTCCAAAATCAAGTGACGACAAAAAAAAGTCATTGCCGTCAAAGTAATGGGTTTTTTTCAGCCCAGAAATATGTGAATTCCAAAACCAAAACAAAGTCTTTGCCGCTAAATTGGTTGGTTTTCAGTTCAAATGAGAACGGAAAAAGAATCTTCACCACAAATCAGTGGAGATATGGCTTCACTTCATAATATGGTGTCACTCCAAAATGGTGACACCCGGGGCGGGCCCCCCTTTCTTTGCAACAC
This sequence comes from Trididemnum nubilum, assembly GCA_963965965.1. Taxonomy (NCBI): domain Eukaryota; kingdom Metazoa; phylum Chordata; class Ascidiacea; order Aplousobranchia; family Didemnidae; genus Trididemnum; species Trididemnum nubilum. Next base: position 23,607,601 of record OZ014489.1, on the reverse strand, counting down.
CTTTGCTGTACCTCTGGTACGTATATAAATACTGTGCCACTGGTAAGTACAACGTTATCAAAAACCAAACTTTGTTTTGCTGAAGGCTGTGATTCAAGAGATTAGCTGCAACGGTTCCCCCTCCCCTCCTCTTTTACCAGCCACTGTGAAGCTTTTTTACTCTTAAAAGTAAAAAAAAACTGTGAAAACTTCAACTGTGTTTAACGGCCGGAATTTTTTTAGGGCTTGATATTGTATTCTTGTTATAGCATTCTGTGTGACGTACTGCTTTACAGTTTTCAATTCTTAGGTACGCGTAGTTTTAATTTTGCTGATTTTTTACACCAAATAGCTACCGAAGATTTTAGCTATTGGGGCCAAAATTGAAATTTTTTATCAAAAAAATCGCACTAACGTTTTAACACCACAATAGTTTCATTTAATGCATTGATTTAAGGCCTGAAATTTTTCCTACCCACATTAATTTATATTATCGTTATCTGACAGTTAGTTAGTTAAAAATTGAGACCGTTTATTACAAGTGTGACATTTCCAAAGCAAAAAAATCCATAATTTCGGCATTTATTCGATTGCGTATTTGCTAAAAAATTAACTTGTATTATTACCGGCAATTTTTAAATTCCTATTGAACATCTATTAGTTGATGAATTATGACGAAACACAGCGAAAATGAAAACTCTTACTACATGCATTTTTATTGTGATAAACGAAAATAAGGCAAGAAATGAATATTTTTATTTCACCGTCAAATAACCCTTTATTGGCAAAGGCACAAATATCGATTTCAACTCAGTTTGGTTAAAACAAATGATAATCAAAATTTCAAAACATTAATTTCGTTTTGTTGCAAACCGTTGTTTCTCATATATTCACAGCATTTTATCAAAAAGATAATGTTTTCTCGTTTCGGACATGGCCTGTATGTAAGGGAAACGGGGGCGTGAAGGGGCTGGGCGACTCAATTCTTCAACTAGCTCTCAAATTTTAGGACATTATTTTTTTCAGATGGCTCTAAAAGATACCAAACTTGATTCGAATGGTGTTCAAATAGCAATTGTTTATTTCAGAAAAAGCATAAATATTGCCCGGCAGCTTTTGGCTCTATCTCCAGACCCCGTCTGTCATGCGCATGAGTTAAAAACCCCTTTGCTTAGCACAGCGCCCAAGTGAGACATTTTTAAGAATATATTGATCTTTGGATTCAAGCTCCCCCAACGGCCTGAACAAAATCCTAGTTGCGCACCTGCAGTGAATACTAGAAATTGTTATATTCATTCTTTTCACGAAACCAAAATGATGATTCGATGATGAAACCAAAATGATGAAAGCATAGTTTTTTTACAAGCTAGCCACTGTGAAACTTTTTGTATTGGTTTTTAGTTCAAATGAGAACGGAAAAAGAATCTTCACCACAAATCAGTGGAGATATAGTTTCACTTCATAATATGGTGTCACCCCAAAATGGTGACACCCGAGGCGCCCCCCCCCCCCCCCCCCCCCTTAGTGACACCACTACAGTGCCACTGGTACGTATATAAATACTGTACCACTGGTAAGTACAACGTTATCAAAAACCAAACTTTGTTTTGCTGAAGGCCGTGATTCAAGAGGTTAGCTGCAACGGTTCCCCCTCCCCTCCTCTTATACAAGCCACTGTGATGAAGCTATAGGTTCTTTTTACTCTTGAAAGTAAAAAAAAACTGTGAAAACTTCAACTGTGTTTAACGGCCGGATTTTTTTAGGGCTTGTTATTGTATTCTTGTTATAGCATTCTGTGTGACGTACTGCTTTACAGTTTTCAATTCTTAGTTCTGTAGTTTTAATTTTGCCGATTTTTTACACCAAATAGCTACCGAAGATTTTAGCTATTGGGGCCAAAATTGAAATTTTTTTATCAAAAAAAATCGCACTAATGTTTTAACACAACAATAGTTTCATTTAATGCATTGATTTAAAGCCTGAAATTTTTCCTACCCACGTTAGGTTATATAATCGTTATCTGACAGTCAGTTAGTTAAAAATTGAGACCGTTTATTACAAGTGTGACATTTCCAAAGCAAAAAAATCCATAATTTCGGCATTTATTCGATTGCGTATTTGCTAAAAAATTAACTTGTAATATTATCGGCAATTTTTAAATTCTTATTGAACATCTATTAGTTGATGAATTATGACGAAACACAGCGAAAATGAAAACTCTTACTACATGCATTTTTATTGTGATAAACGAAAATAAGGCAAGAAATGAATATTTTTATTTCACCGTCAAATAACCCTTTATTGGCAAAGGCACAAATATCGATTTCAACTCAGTTTGGTTAAAAAAAAATAAAAATAAAAATTTCAAAACATTAATTTCGTTTTGTTGCCAAACGTTGTTTCTCATATATTCACAGCATTTCATCAAAAAGGTAATGTTTTCTCGTTTCGGACATGGCCTGTATGTAAGGGAAACGGGGGCGTGAAGGGGCTGGGCAACTCAATTCTTCAACTGGCTTTTAAAATTTCGGACATTATTTTTTTCAGATGGTTCTAAAAGATACCAAACTTGATTCGAATGGTGTTCAAATAGCAATTGTTTATTTCAGAAAAAGCATAAAAATTGCATGGCAGCTTTTGGATCCACTTCTAGACCCCGTCTGTGATGTGCATGAATTAAACCCCTTTACTTAGCACGGCGCCATTCTTTTCACGACACTAAAAATAGGATTCCCAAATACAAATTCGTTAAGAAGTTTTAATTCATTTAAAATATTGTTCAAAAATCGTCAAGAATCAAGTAAAATTGTTGGCTTGCGAGCTTCCGTGTAATCTAAAGTTGGTGTGGTTGTAAACTGACGCACGTGCCTGGTTTACAAGCATAAAACAATTAACTAAGGGGCACAGGCTATTACAACAGCCTTATTTGCTTATAGATACTGTACCACTGCTAGGCATATAATACTGTACCACCGGTACGTATATAGGTACTGTAACACAGTGGCGTTGCTAGGGATGGTGGCACCGGGGCGGAATTTCGTGGTGTCACCCCTTTTCGGTCCAAAATCAAGTGACGACAAAAAAAAAGTCATTGCCGTCAAAGTAATGGGTTTTTTTCAGCCCAGAAATATGTGAATTCCAAAACCAAAACAAAGTCTTTGCCGCTAAATTGGTTGGTTTTCAGTTCAAATGAGAACGGAAAAAGAATCTTCACCACAAATCAGTGGAGATATGGTTTCACTTCATAATATGGTGTCACCCCAAAATGGTGACACCCGGGGCGCCCCCCCCCCCCCCTTAGTGACACCACTACAGTGCCACTGGTACGTATATAAATACTGTACCACTGGTAAGTACAACGTTATCAAAAACCAAACTTTGTTTTGCTGAAGGCCGTGATTCAAGAGGTTAGCTGCAACGGTTCCCCCTCCCCTCCTCTTTTACAAGCCACTGTGAAGCTTTTTTACTCTTAAAAGTAAAAAAAAACTGTGAAAACTTCAACTGTGTTTAACGGCCGAAATTTTTTTAGGGCTTGATATTGTATTCTTGTTATAGCATTCTGTGTGACGTACTGCTTTACAGTTTTCAATTCTTAGTTCTGTAGTTTTAATTTTGCCGATTTTTTACACCAAATAGCTACCGAAGATTTTAGCTATTGAGGCCAAAATTGAAATTTTTTTGTCAAAAAAAAATCGCACTAATGTTTTAACACCACAATAGTTTCATTTAATGCATTGATTTAAGGCCTGAAATTTTTCCTACCCGCGTTAGGTTATATAATCGTTATCTGACAGTCAGTTAGTTAAAAATTGAGACCGTTTATTACAAGTGTGACATTTCCAAAGCAAAAAAATCCATAATTTCGGCATTTATTCGATTGCGTATTTGCTAAAAAATTAACTTGTAATATTATCGGCAATTTTTAAATTCCTATTGAACATCTATTAGTTGATGAATTATGACGAAACACAGCGAAAATGAAAACTCTTACTACATGCATTTTTATTGTGATAAACGAAAATAAGGCAAGAAATGAATATTTTTATTTCACCGTCAAATAACCCTTTATTGGCAAAGGCACAAATATCGATTTCAACTCAGTTTGGTTAAAAAAAATAAAAATAAAAATTTCAAAACATTAATTTCGTTTTGCTGCCAAACGTTGTTTCTCATCTATTCACAGCATTTTATCAAAAAGATAGTGTTTTCTCGTTTTGGAAATAACTTGTAAGTAAGGGAAACGGGGGCGTGAAGGGACTGGGCAACTCAATTCTTCAACTGGCTTTCAAAATTTAGCGCATTATTTTTTTCAGACTGCTCTAAAACAGATTAAACTTGATTCGAATGGTGTTCAAATAGCAATTTTTGTTTTCAAATAGAGCATAAATATTGCCCGGCAGCTTTTGGCTGCAACTCCAGACCCCGTCTGTGATGCGCATGAGTTAAACCCCTTTGCTTAGCACGGCGCCCAATTGCGACTTTTTTAGGAATAAATTGATCTTTGGGTTCAAGCTCCCCCAACCGACTGAACAAATCCTAGTTGCGCACCTGCAGTGAACACTAGAAATTGTATCTTCATTCTTTTCACGACACTAAAAATAGGAATCCCAAATACAAATTCGTTAAGAAGTTTCTATTCATTTAAAATATTGTTGAAAAATCGTCAAGATTCATGTAAAATGGTTGGCGTGAGAGCTTCCGTGTAATCTATACGCCAAAAAAGAACAATATTCAACATGAAACGCTGACAAATGGAGCCCAATAAAAGAGTACATTAGGTTGTTGAGATTGTAAACTGACGCACGTGCCTGGTTTACAAGCATAAAACTACTGAGGCGCACAAACTATTACAACCGCCTCATTTGCTTGTAGATACTGTATACCACTGGTAAGTACAACGTTATCAAAAACCAAACTTTGTGTTGCTGAAGGCCGTGATTCAAGAGATTAGCTGCAACGCCTCCCCCTCCCCTCCTCTTTTACAAGCCACTGTGATGAAGCTATAGGTTCTTTTTACTCTTGAAAGTAAAAAAAAAACTGTGAAAACTTCAACTGTGTTTAACGGCCGGAATTTTTCTAGGGCTTGTTATTTTATTCTTGTTATAGCATTCTTTGCATCGTACTGCCTTACAGTTTTCAATTCTTAGGTCTGTAGTTTTAATTTTGCTGATTTTTTACACCAAATAGCTACCGAAGATTTTAGCTATTGGGGCCAAAATTGAAATTTTTTTATCAAAAAAAATCGCACTAATGTTTTAACACAACAATAGTTTCATTTAATGCATTGATTTAAGGCCTGAAATTTTTCCTACCCGCGTTAGGTTATATAATCGTTATCTGACAGTCAGTTAGTTAAAAATTGAGACCGTTTATTACAAGTGTGACATTTCCAAAGCAAAAAAATCCATAATTTCGGCATTTATTCGATTGCGTATTTGCTAAAAAATTAACTTGTAATATTATCGGCAATTTTTAAATTCTTATTGAACATCTATTAGTTGATGAATTATGACGAAACACAGCGAAAATGAAAACTCTTACTACATGCATTTTTATTGTGATAAACGAAAATAAGGCAAGAAATGAATATTTTTATTTCACCGTCAAATAACCCTTTATTGGCAAAGGCACAAATATCGATTTCAACTCAGTTTGGTTAAAAAAAATAAAAATAAAAATTTCAAAACATTAATTTCGTTTTGTTGCCAAACGTTGTTTCTCATATATTCACAGCATTTTATCAAAAAGATAGTGTTTTCTCGTTTTGGAAATAACTTGTAAGTAAGGGAAATGGGGGCGTGAAGGGACTGGGCAACTCAATTCTTCAACTGGCTTTCAAAATTTAGCGCATTATTTTTTTCAGACTGCTCTAAAACAGATCAAACTTGATTCGAATGGTGTTCAAATAGCAATTTTTGTTTTCAAATAGAGCATAAATATTGCCCGGCAGCTTTTGGCTGCAACTCCAGACCCCGTCTGTGATGCGCATGAGTTAAACCCCTTTGCTTAGCACGGCGCCCAATTGCGACATTTTAGGAATAAATTGATCTTTGGGTTTAAGCTCCCCCAACCGCCTGAACAAATCCTAGTTGCGCACCTGCAGTGAACACTAGAAATTGTATCTTCATTCTTTTCACGACACTAAAAATAGGAATCCCAAATACAAATTCGTTAAGAAGTTTCTATTCATTTAAAATATTGTTGAAAAATCGTCAAGATTCATGTAAAATGGTTGGCGTGAGAGCTTCCGTGTAATCTATACGCCAAAAAAGAACAATATTCAACATGAAACGCTGACAAATGGAGCCCAATAAAAGAGTACATTAGGTTGTTGAGATTGTAAACTGACGCACGTACCTGGTTTACAAACATAAAACTACTAAGGCGCACAAACTATTACAACCGCCTCATTTGCTTGTAGATACTGTATACCACTGGTAAGCAGTAGCGTAGCCAGGCGGGGGGGGGGGGGGCTATAGCCCCCCCATTGGCCTGCCGACCAAAATGCAGAATAAGAAAAAAACCACGTTTTTAGCACTTCTAAGACTCTCTTTTGCACTGGATTGGACTAAAAAATGATTTAAAGCATAGTTTGAAACGTTTTTTTGTGGGGGGGTTAATAGACTGCCAACCAAAATGCAGAACAGGAAAAAAATCACGTTTTTAGCACTTCTAAGACTGTGTGTTTGCACTGGATTAGACTATTTTGAAACGTTTATTTAGGGGGGGCTAATGAACTGCCGAACAAAATGCAGAATAGGAAAAACATCACGTTTTAGCACTTCTAAGACTGTGTGTTTGCACTGGATTGGACTAAAAATGATTTGAAGCATAGTTTGAAACGTTTATTGAGGGGGGGAGGGCTAATAGATTGCAGACCAAAATGCAGAATAAGGAAAATACCACGTTTTTAGCCAGTAGCGTAGCCAGGGGGGGCGGGGGGCTATAGCCCCCCCCCCCCCCCATTGACATGTCGACCAAAATGCAGAATGGGAAAAACACTACATTTTTAGCACCTTTGAGACTGTTTTATGCTCTGGAGTGGATTAAATAGTGATTTAAAACATCTTTTGAAACACATGTTCAGGGGGGGGCTAATTTGTCAAAAATAAAACCATAAACTAAATGAAAAATTTGAAAAATGGTAAGAAATAAGCAATCAAATTTGATCGCAAGTGTAAAAATGCTGAACATAGGTATCATCAACAATTATACTATAAACTAAGGAATAGGGAGGGCGGGGCTATTCAGTATTTGTTAATTACCAACCATTTCTCTCAAATATCTTTCCATTAGCCCCCCCCCCCCAATTATTTTTCTCTATAAACTGTATACGAAATAGATTACTCCGTGTGAGTTTTATTGAACTAATCGATTTTATAATTTAACAGCATCTACACAAGAGAACTAACATTTTACCATTAGCCACCTCCTAAATAGCCCATTTATGCCACCCGTTTAATCTTATTTGCACTGCCAATTTCTAATCCACGTTTTAAAAGCGTTATTATTTAATCAAAATAGCCCTAAAATGAAGTTATTTTTGCAAAAAAATGCAAAATTTTTGAGCGCGGGGGGCTCCGCCCCCAGACCCGCGTGCCTCCGGCGGCTGGGGGCTTTGCCCCCAAACCCCCAGCCTCCGGCGGCTGGGGCTTCGCCCCCAGGTCCCCAAAACAGCCCCCCCCGTTGCGAATTTCTGACTACGCGCCTGCTGGTAAGTACAACGTTATCAAAAACCAAAATTTGTTTTGCTGAAGGCCGTGATTCAAGAGGTTAGCTGCAACGGTTCCCCCTCCCCTCCTCTTATACAAGCCACTGTGATGAAGCTATAGGTTCTTTTTACTCTTGAAAGTAAAAAAAAACTGTGAAAACTTCAACTGTGTTTAACGGCCGGAATTTTTCTAGGGCTTGTTATTTTATTCTTGTTATAGCATTCTGTGCGTCGTACTGCCTTACAGTTTTCAATTCTTAGGTATGTAGTTTTAATTTTGCCGATTTTTTTACACCAAATAGCTACCGAAGATTTTAGCTATTGGGGCCAAAATTGAAATTTTTTTATCAAAAAAAATCGCACTAACGTTTTCACACAACAATAGTTTCATTTAATGCATTGATTTAAGGCCTGAAATTTTTCCTACCCACTTTAGGTTATATAATCGTTATCTGACAGTCAGTTAGTTAAAAATTGAGACCGTTTATTGCAAGTGTGACATTTCCAAAGCAAAAAAACCCATAATTTCGGCATTTATTCGATTGCGTATTTGCTAAAAAATTAACTTGTAATATTATCGGTAATTTTTAAATTCCTATTGAACATCTATTAGTTGATGAATTATGACGAAACACAGCGAAAATGAAAACTCTTACTACATGCATTTTTATTGTGATAAACGAAAGCAAGGCAAGAAATGAATATTTTTATTTCACCGTCAAATAACCCTTTATTGGCAAAGGCACAAATATCGATTTCAACTCAGTTTGGTTAAAAAAAACAAAAATAAAAATTTCAAAACGTTAATTTCGTTTTGTTGCCAAACGTTGTTTCTCATATTATCAGTGCATTTTGCCAAAAAATATTACCATACTTTGATAAAAAATTTTGAAATTGCGTTTTCTCTCGTTTTGGAACTGGCCTGTATGTATGGGAAACGGGGGCGTGAAGGGGCTGGGCAACTCAATTCTTCAACTGGCTTTCAAAGTTTAGCGCATTATTTTTTTTAGATGGCTCCAAAACATACCAAACTTGATTTGAATGGTGTTCAAATAGCAAATTTCTTAATAAAAAAAACAAAAAACATAATTGCCCGGCAGCTTGGGGCTCCACCGCCAGGCCCGTCTGTGATGCGCATGAGTTAAACCCCTTTGCTTAGCACGGCGCCCAATTGCGACTTTTTTAGGAATAAATTGATCTTTGGGTTCAAGCTCCCCCAACCGACTGAACAAAATCCTAGTTGCGCACCTGCAGTGAACACTAGAAATTGTTATATTCATTCTTTTCATGAAACTTAAAAAATGATTCCCGAATACAAATTCGTTAAGAAGTTTCTATTCATTTAAAATATTGTTTAAAATTTGTCAAAAATCATGTAAAATTGTTGGCGTGCGAGCTTCCGTGTAATCTATACGCCGAAAAAGAACAATATTCAACATGAAATGCTGACAAATGGAGCCCAATAAAAGAGTACTTTAGGTTGTTGTGATTGTAAACTGACGCACGTGCCTGGTTTACAAGCATGAAACAATTAACTAAGGGGCACAGGCTATTACAACAGCCTTATTTGCTTATAGATACTGTACCACTGCTAGGCATATAAATACTGTACCACCGGTACGTATATAGGTACTGTACCACAGTGGCGTTGCTAGGGATGGTGGCACCGGGGCGGAATTTCGTGGTGTCACCCCTTTTCGGTCCAAAAACGAGTGACGACAAAAAAAAGTCATTGCCGTCAAAGTAATGGGAATTTTTAGCCCAGAAATTTGTGAATTCCAAAACCAAAACAAAGTCTTTGCCGCTAAATTGGTTGGTTTTCAGTTCAAATGAGAACGGAAAAAGAATCTTCACCACAAATCAGTGGAGATATGGTTTCACTTCATAATATGGTGTCACCCCAAAATGGTGACACCCGGGGCGGGCCCCCCCTTCCTTTGCGAAACCTCTGCTGTACCACTGGTAAGTACAACGTTATCAAAAACCAAACTTTGTTTTGCTGAAGGCCGTGATTCAAGAGGTTAGCTGCAACGGTTCCCCCTCCCCTCCTCTTTTACAAGCCACTGTGAAGCTTTTTTACTCTTAAAAGTAAAAAAAAACTGTGAAAACTTCAACTGTGTTTAACGGCCGGAATTTTTCTAGGGCTTGATATTGTATTCTTGTTATAGCTTTCTGTGTGACGTACTGCTTTACAGTTTTCAATTCTTAGTTCTGTAGTTTTAATTTTGCTGATTTTTTACACCAAATAGCTACCGAAGATTTTAGCTATTGGGGCCAAAATTGAAATTTTTTTATCAAAAAAAATCGCACTAATGTTTTAACACCACAATAGTTTCATTTAATGCATTGATTTAAGGCCTGAAATTTTTCCTACCCACGTTAGGTTATATAATCGTTATCTGACAGTCAGTTAGTTAAAAATTGAGACCGTTTATTACAAGTGTGACATTTCCAAAGCAAAAAAATCCATAATTTCGGCATTTATTCGATTGCGTATTTGCTAAAAAATTAACTTGTAATATTATCGGCAATTTTTAAATTCCTATTGAACATCTATTAGTTGATGAATTATGACGAAACACAGCGAAAATGAAAACTCTTACTACATGCATTTTTATTGTGATAAACGAAAATAAGGCAAGAAATGAATATTTTTATTTCACCGTCAAATAACCCTTTATTGGCAAAGGCACAAATATCGATTTCAACTCAGTTTGGTTAAAAAAAACAAAAATAAAAATTTCAAAACATTAATTTCGTTTTGTTGCAAACGTTGTTTCTCATATTATCAGTGCATTTTGCCAAAAAATATTACCATACTTTGATAAAAAATTTTGAAATTGCGTTTTCTCTCGTTTTGGAACTGGCCTGTATGTATGGGAAACGGGGGCGTGAAGGGGCTGGGCGACTCAATTCTTCAACTGGCTTTCAAAGTTTAGCGCATTATTTTTTTCAGATGGCTCTAAAACATACCAAACTTGATTTGAATGGTGTTCAAATAGCAAATTTCTTAATAAAAAAACAAAAAACATAATTGCCCGGTAGTTTGGGGCTCCACCGCCAGGCCCCGTCTGTGATGCGCATGAGTTAAACCCCTTTGCTTAGCACGGCGCCCAATTGCGACTTTTTTAGGAATAAATTGATCTTTGGGTTTAAGCTCCCCCAACCGCCTGAACAAAATCCTAGTTGCGCACCTGCAGTGAACACTTGAAATTGTTATATTCATTCTTTTCATGAAACTTAAAAAATGATTCCCGAATACAAATTCGTTAAGAAGTTTCTATTCATTTAAAATATTGTTTAAAATTTGTCAAAAATCAAATAAAATGGTTGGCGTGCGAGTTTCAGTGTAATCTATACGCCGAAAAAGAACAATATTTAGATGAAACGCTGGCAAATAGAGCCCAATAAAAGAGTACTTTAGGTTGTTGTGATATTAAACCGACGCACGTGCCTGGTTTACAAGCATGAAACAACCAGGGAGTGCAAGCTATTACAACAGCTTCATTTGCTTGTAGGTTTTTTACCACGGGTAAGATCAAGGTGAATAATAACTTTTGGCATTGGGCAGAAAATATATGAAAAATATTCGGTCTAAGCTATATAGAGCTGGTTGAAATGCTACTGTGTTACACAAGTTATTTAGGGTCACTATTTTTCCTCGTCTTTGTTTTTTTTTTTTGTTCCAATATCGTGGCCGTGGTGAACGAAAAAGTGGTGACTGTGATTTCAGTCTATGCACCTCAGAGTGGACGGAGTGAAGAAGAGAAAGAAAAATTCTATGAAGATCTCACTGCTGAAGTACAATCTAGACACGGTATATGTTTTGTGTTAGAAGATTTCAATGGGCATGTTGGAAGATCTTCTCTTGGCTATGATGGAATTCATGGCGGATTTGGTTGGGGTAAGCGCAACAGAGATGGTGAAAGGATCCTAGAGTTTGCAGACAGTCTTGATATGGTTGTTGGAAACACTTTTTTCAAGAAGGACGACGAAAAATTAATCACCTATAAATCTGGAAATTGTGCAACTGTCATTGACTATGCAGTGGTGCAAAAAGAAGTTATGAAGAAAGTTAAAGACATAAAAGCATAGGTGGGCAAGTTAATGCGAAACGTTAGCTTCGTTAACCACTAGTCCGTTAACAAACTTCACACCTCCGTTAACGTTAATCCGTTATTTTCAGCTTTAATTAACGGAAGTTAATAAAGTCCGTTAATCCGTTAACATTTTGCGTGTAATTTACATTTCGTTTTATTCACTTGCTTCTATAACACGTATTGACGCTGTTGAGCTGATTGTAAGGAAATATTTATTGTTATGGTGGTCTTTTTGTGTTTTGAAAGTTACATTTTACAGTCTAACCTAATTTCAAGATAAATATAAGTTCAAATGCACAACGAAGCTGCAAGATATTAACGATAAAAACCTTAACGGAAGTTAACAGAACTTAGCGGAAGTTACTTTAGTACGTTAACAGCACTTAACGGAAGTTAATTTAGTCTGTTAAGATGAAAAAACTTTTTAACGGATTAACGAGTTAATGAAAAAGTTAGCTTCATTATTAACGGATTAACGATTAACGGACTTGTGCCCACCTATGCATAAAAGTAATTCCGGGTGAGGAATGTTTTTAACAGCACAGAATGCTCATCATGGACCTAATGATGGAGCATAGAGCTGCTAGAAAGTTGAAAAATCCCGGAAAAGTGAAATTATGGAGATTGAAAGACGAAAAAATGAAAAGGATGATGAAAGATAAAATGAAAGATAAAATGAAAGATGCAAAAGAGGAACCGGAAAGTTGGGATGATTGGTGCAAGTATATTATGAATGTAGCCAAAAGAGTTTGTGGAATATCGAAAGGTGGTCATAATCAAAAAACAACATGGTGGTGGAATGAAGAAGTGAAGGAGGTCATCAAAGAGAAAAGGCGTTTGTATGAAGTATGGCAGAAGAAAAAAGACCAACGATCAAAACAACAATATTGGGCAATGAAAAAGAAAGTTAAAAGAGTGGTAGCAGCGGCGAAGGAAAAGAAAGGCAAAAAAATAACAGAACTCCTTGAGAAGAAAAATTCGAAAGCACTGCAGTACGTCTTTAAACTGTGTAAACAGAGCAAGAAGGATAAAAAAGACATAATGGGAATGCCTTGTATCCTTGGAAAAGATGGAAAGCTAAAGGTGACACTGCAGGAGAAAATTAAAGTGTAAACAGAGCAAGAAGGATAAAAAAGACATAATGGGAATGCCTTGTATCCTTGGAAAAGATGGAAAGCTAAAGGTGACACTGCAGGAGAAACTTAAAGTCTGGAAAGAATATGAAGAGAAGCTGTTGAATGAAGAAAATGATGGGAGCAAAAGTATGGAAATAACAAAGGTTGAAGGTCTTTGTGAACACGTTTCTACAGAGGACGTGATGGAGGCTCTTATTCTAATGAATACAGGAAAGGCGGCTGGACCAAGCGGAGTAACAGTGGAGTTGTTAAATGTTTGCAAAAAAGAGTCTGTGAGAAGATTGGCCGAAGTTGCAAACAACACGCTGGAGGGAAATAAAATGCCAGAAAGTTGGAGAAAGAGTGATCTGATTCCAATTTTTAAAGGAAAAGGAGATGTAAGATCGTGTGGAAATTACAGAAGCATTAAACTGTTAGAACATGGTATGAAAGTGATTGAAAGAATTTTTGAAAGAAGGCTACGGAAAGTTGTGAAACTGGATGAAATGCAGATGGGTTTCATGCCAGGTAGAGGTACGACAGACGCTATCTTCATTATGAGACAGTTGTTGGAAAAATATGAGATGGCCGGAAGAGATCTATATATGGCATTTGTGGATCTTGAGAAAGCCTTTGATCGTGTTCCAAGAGAGGTGATTTGGTGGTCGCTGAGGAGAAAAGGAGTACTAGAAAGAGAAATAAAAGCGATAATGGAAATGTATACAAATAGTGAAACATCCGTCAAGGTGGAATACACGAGATCGGAGTCATTTGATGTAAAAGTTGGAGTCCATCAAGGATTGATACTAAGTCCTCTTCTGTTTGCATTGGTGATGGATGAAGTGACTAAAGACATCAGAGAAGGAGTTGTAAAGGAAATGCTGTATGCGGATGATATTGTGTTAGTCCGTGATAACTGGGAAGAGGTAGAATCTCGATACACTCGATGGAAGAAAGCATTACAAGAGAAAGGAATGAAAATAAATTTAAACAAGACAAAGGCTTTCTATACAAGAAGAAATTTTTTGCGAATGCAAATGTGAAAGTATCCGTGCTCTGTATGTGGCAAAGGAGTGGGAAGGAACTCCGTGCAGTGTACAAAATGTCAACACTGGGTGCACAAGAGGTGTTCTGGAGTTCATGGAAGTATAACCAAAGAGAAAGATTTTACTTGCAAAAAATGCATCCCTGATGGTGTGGTATTTGAAGATGAAGATAAAATGATAAGTTTGGATGGAGACAACATAGAAGTGGTGGACAGGTTTTCTTATCTTGGTGATGTAATCAGTACGGAAGGAGGTGCTCAAGAGGCTGTAACATCAAGAATTAGATCGGCATGGAAAAAATTTAAAGAGGTTTCGAATGTTATATGTGGAAGAAGCATATCATTGAAGGTTAGAGGCACCTTATACAAAAGCTATGTGAGAAATGCTCCAACTTATGGTGCTGAATGTTGGGCATTGAAAATGGAAGATAAAAGGAGGCTGAAGACCACAGAAATGAGAATGTTGCGAATGATATGTGGGAAAACCTTGAAAGATAAAATGAACAAAGAGAAGATTCGTGAAATGATGGGTGTAGTGATATTGGAAGAGTTTCTGAGAGAGAAAAGGTTGCGATGGTTGGGACATATGGAGAGAATGGATGAAGAAAGGGGTCCAGAAAAGGCACTACTCTTAGAAGTTGATGGGACAAAAAAGGAAGACCGAAAAAGAGGTGGAAAGAAGTACTAGAATGTGACATGACTGTCAGAGGTTTGCAAAGATTGGATGCTCAAGATCGTGAAAGATGGCGACTATGCTGCAAAAACCAGCTGACCCCTGCATGCGGGGAACGTCTGCTGGGCTCCAGAAATAGTAGGAATAACATTCCTGGAGCAAAATGATGATGATGATGATCGTGGCCGTAACTTTTGTGTGGTCTTGTTTGCGCTTGGTCGTGGATCAAATCTATGGAAGCGATTTAGAACAATTTGGCTCGCTTTGATAATGTTTTTGAGTTCAATTTTGCCAAAAAAAAAAGATTTTCAGCTTGTTGCAAGCTAAATTATAGCGAGTGAGGCAGCACCATAAGCAGAGGTGTAAAGTAGCGAAGGTAGCTCTACTTAAGTAGCCTACTCAAGTAGATTTTGTCGGTAACGAGCACTTTTTAAGTAATTATATTTTTGGATACTTTCTACTTTCACTTGAGTAACATTAACGTAACATAACGCTACTTACGTACATTTTATATTAAAAGTAGTTTGTAGGCTTAGTAAGGCATACCTAATTTTTTTTTTTTTTTGGCAACGTCGGGCAAAATATTCGAACCGTGGTGAAAATTATGAATGAGCGCGAGCTCGACTAGTACAGACAGGTCCAAGTCCGCGCTTCTTCACCTTAAGGTATTGTTGGAAAAGAGACGAGATTTGCGTACGGCACTAGCGATTACTGCGCCACGGGAATAATAGTTTAGTTACTGACCACTGTGTAACACATTAAACTGACCATAAGGCTGTGATACTCGGTGCTGGTGACGTGATATTTAATTACGAGGTTGAAAGTTTCTTAGTTTTTAGGCTACGCTATAGATACCAGTAGCCATTAGTCAACGCCTACATGCTTGGTAAATTATTTTACTCGGCTAAAAATTGCAAAAATGCGCAAGTTAGTGTAGATAGTGTAGTCAGTGGTCATGTTTCCTTAGTTTATCCCACAAAACCTTAGTTCCTAGTAGTAAGGAACATAGGCTGCTGGTGCAGTTACTGTAGCCTGAAGCATATCGGTTGGGTAAACGCCATGAAAGCTATAACATTTTGATATTAACAGAATGGCTAATGCTCAAGTCATTTTGATGTTTCACTGTTTTTTTGTGTATACTGAATAAATTGCACAGGTTTCATATATGACGACATCATAACTCATCACAATAATCTAGCGAGGAAAGGACACAGCTTGGTAATTAATATTAGTAGCCAACTAATCATGTTGCGTTACTACTATTAAGTGTTATAATTGAAATACTTTACCACATTCATGCTTTTGGTACGATTAACAATGGAGCCGTTTATAGTACTGAACTACTGATATACGTCCGCATTCAAAAATTGCTAACTTTTGGGCAGTTATAGTGGTTTGGGCTCTCATTTTAAAGCGCGATATCGCATATTTATACGTGGTATTTAGCAACATTCATAGACCAGGATGCAGAAAATACAAGGGTCTTGTGAAAAAAAACTTTCTACTTTGCTACTTGAGTAGCTTAAAAATCTGTTTACTTTATACTTTTACTTGCTTAGTTAAATGGTTTAGTACTTTCTACTCTACTTGCACTACATTTGATCGTCAGCAACAACACTTGTACTTGACTATTGTTTCCGACTACTTTGTACACCTCTGACCATAAGCATAACGTAGGTATTGGCTGAAAAAACTAAAATTATCGAAAAGATTTTCACTCTGGTTTTTACGCTCTTGCAGAAATTTGCAAATCAAAACAAATCTTTCATCATACTTTTGCTGTTTTCGCCGAAGCGTGTATCTAGTTGGAAGGGCCCATCTCCGCCTCATTGCGCCTGCGCAAACATAAGTTCTTTGGAAGAAACGCAGCAGCGGTGGCAAGCTGTTGCCAAAATTGTTTCCGGTTTAAGCGGCCCAAGATTTGAATCCAGCGCTCCAGAGACGAATGCAATACCGCTCGACCTTCTGGACAGCGCTGAAATTTACAATAGATTATAATCATAGCAAATATATATGTGAATTATGATAAAACATTTTATATATGTTTGTAAATTATTGTCAAAGATGCGCCTTACTTTGATTATAACTTACATGTAAAGTGATTCATATATAATTCATATACAGTTTATAATAATAATAATAATCTTATTCCAAACTTTTGCAAGTGCTATGTGTATGAAGAACAGAGCTTTCTTCATTTAATTTGCATAGCCCCTTTTCCCATCAAAAACTTTCTTAAATGCATTGTTCCAGTATTCAAATAGAATTGAAAAATATACTTATTTGAAAAAGATTATAATTTATTGAAAAAATCTGCAGTAATAAGCTGAGTAAACTAGGCTAAAACATACCTGTTTTGGATTGTTCCTGGGCAGCGCAGCTGTTTCATATTGACATCGTCACAAACAAACTTGATGTAGTAAGATTACTCGACTCTTCCACAACACTTGAATTTGCGATCAAAATTCTTTTTGAATAATTAACAGTACTGCTGATGTTGCGGTACCGAACAATACAATTTTAAACCACTAAAACAGAGTCGATGCTAGCCTGCGGAATTATTAAATATGTACTTGTCTTTGTCAATAAATTTTCTTGCATTATAGTCCACACTGCACTGCTATTTCACATTTCAGAAGAAGATTTTAAAACAATTTTGAATGAACAAATGCATCATCCAAGGGAGTTTCAAATAAAACAAAAAGCTCATAAACCATTCAAATAAAACAAAAAGTTCATAAAACAAACCTCACTCACTCAAGCTATTAATAATAAAACAAAAATCAATTATGGTCGATTTTGTAGCTCTTTGTAACTTGTCAATACTTGACTTTAAACGACATTTATGTCAAAAATTTTCTTTTCCGTTTTCTCTCAAAAGATGTAGAAATTTCTTGAAATTGTAATTTCCAAGTTTGAACCTACCCTTTCGATATCTTTTTATTTTCAAGATATGCTGCAGGCTGACAGTCAGTGTTTTACCTCCAAAAGTTTTAATTGAAATCCAAAAAATGTATATTGTTAATTCCCAATTGGTGTAATTGTCTCAGCGTTGCTGCCAAACAAAGTAAAGGATTATAATATTGTAAAGCAGCAACTTTTGGAGTAAACACTTTCTAAATTTTAAACAACTATAATTCAGTTTCTTTGGAAGAACTGGCCTTGCACGACTGCAACATACCAAACGCAGACTTTGACTGCAGGTATCGCGTCTCGAACACAGCATACAGCTTTCTTTTATACTGAAGGCTGCAAAAAATTATCTTTGCAGCGCGTATGGTTACTTATTCCAGGATCTCAATTATTTTCTTCTGAGTGTTCATCTTTTGAGTCTCTGAAAAAAACGTCTTTGGCTCTTCCTTTTTGTCTCTGATCTCTGATCCCGATTTTAGGCTGCAGGCTGGTGTGTCTCACCGGAGTTTCTCTGCGCACCAATTTTTTGGATAGTAAAGAAGCAGGTGGCGCAACTATAGATTCGAGCCAGGTGATACGAGCTTAGACTAAAGAACCTACTTACTATCGTTACCTGCGTATGTGACAATATACGCATTGTGACGCCAAAAAAAATCTGAGCATGTAGTGGCAGGAGCAGGCACGCAAGCAGTATTTTTCCAAGAAGGGGTTTAAACCAAAGGTTAAAATTTTTTTGTTTGAAAATGGCTTCGTTTGTCGAGCAGAATGGCCCCATTTGTTGTGCAGAATGGCCCAACTCAATCGCATTATACGCGGAAGCCCCAGCGGCTGGGCGATTTTTGTAAATTTTCGAAAAAAATCCATCTGAATCACATTTCACGCGTTTTTAGAGCTATTTGAAAGAAAAAAAATTGTTCCGATTCCAAAGCCATTTAATATAACTAACTTGCCCGACTCGTTCAAGTTCCCTTTTACTTACGGTCAAGTCCAAGACACGTTTAAACGCTTGAATTTTTAAGATCGGGGAGATGGCTGCAGCCCTCTTAACTTCCCTGGTCGGGCACTGCCCAAGAATAACGTAAGTTCAGTAGAAATGCCAATTTTATGCTAAATTTGGAATGTGGAAAAATGTGAAAAACTGTTTTTTCTAATTTTACTTATACGGTATCTTCTCTTCTTAAATAATTGCTTTGAAAACATATTATTGCAAAAAAATTCCCAAATTGCTATTTTTCCGACAAAAATTATTAACGTTCTTTAGCGGGGCATGGGAACTTGTTGCCCTCGCCCTCAGAGCTCCGTTTTTTTGTTTTTTTTTAAGGCCAATAAAGACTTGCGCTCACAACTACGGGTACGGTGTACCTCAATTGATTAATTCAAATTAAGAAAAAATATTTACTTTGTAACAATTTGAGATATTATCGTATAATTTTTAAAAATTTCGTTAAAATAAATAAACTAGAAATAAAGTTTGCGTTTGAAAAACTATTGAAAAAGTGGGACCCCATTATCAGTGGACATTTGCACTGGACCCTCATTGCCTAAAAATATATCATTTCCACATTTAGAATTAAGAAATTCCCTTTCACGAGTTACCGCCATCTTTTGTTACGGTTTTTACCACAATACTGCTTCGCAGTATATATCGAAACTGCTGCCAACGCGTGAAACTTCAAAATGGCGTCTGAAGTCATTTTAAAAACAGTACAACTCTTTTCAAATTATCATCAAAAACTTTAACGAAATGCAATATCTTAGGCACTTGGGCACCCTTTGCCTTTTGAGAGCGGCTGTCCTCAAAAAGTCGGTCCAAGGCCTTGCCCTCTGACTTTTTGAGTCCAGGGCCTCAAACTTTGGGTGCTCGACTCCACCTCTGATATATTGTGTAACTCCAAGAAGCTCATGCATAGTCATGCACTGCAGCATTAACCAACCGACTAAGCTGCTTATAAATCACCACTCGAAAAAAGCACTAGTTCAAATCAGCTTAGCAAGATACGAGTAGCAGTAGTAAAATTTTATCATGGCCCATATCAGAGCTGCCAGAGGAGAATTTCCTGAATATTATACTATAGCCTAGAGACTAAATTTTACAGTATTTTTATGGTAGCATCAGCACTGCACCGTTTAGGCGGATTAGTGGAAACAATTAAGTTGGCTATAATTCATCTTATCATTTCCCCTTTCACTGTTTCATGTTCATTTGCCCAACAGAAACGCAGGGAATAGGGGGCAATTTTAAAATACCAAGTAGGGTAACGGTTATTAAATTACAGTGCTCTTGGTTTTCAATTGACTAAAAGCTTTTATCCAACAAACCTGGTTTCCGCCGGCTGAACTGTACGGTGTTTGGTCACTAACTGGAGATTTGTATTTCAAGACCCATAACCCAGTTTGTGATCTAGCCCGACTTTAACCCATGACTCCAAAATTCTTTCTGCCTAGCCAGACCTCTGCCAATACAAATGCCACGTTTTGCATTAAAGTAAATTGATTTTCACATGTTGCTTGAATTTTATACTAGGCATAACTAGATACTAATGCTGATTCTATAGTTGTTTTTTTTACGATAGGCTACAATTAGATCTATGCTTTTTGATAAGTCTGGGGCCTAAGAGGTTTGGAAGCGAAAACTGCTGTATACTGTTAGAAACATTCAGCCTAGCTGCTTACAGTCTGCTGTTTTTGGTTTTCCATAGCCCAGTCCTAACCAGTAAGTTAACCTTTCTCCATTTCTTAAAACTGGTCGGCCGATAATTTTTTAAACGTAAGTCGAATATCAACAGCAATAACCCTAATAAATCCTTTTTTCCAAGTAGGTTTGCCGGTACTGCCGGTAAAACGCAACTGACATAGAATATGTCTAACCATTGGTTTTTAAATTTCTTAACAATCACATGTCTCTGTTACATCATAGTTATGAATCTGAAAAAAAATAAATTGACTTAACAACATTTTCCTCTGACAATGGGACCTATAAACAAATCTTTGATCGCTAATTTTTCAGGGAAGGAAACGAGTTTTTTCTTCAAAATTTCGCCAAAAGTTGTTTTTTGCACCACAGTACCAGAATATGGTCATAACTCAATTTGCCAAAAAAGTGACTTAACAACTTTTGTCTCTCAGGTCTTCAATTATGCTTAATTTTAAAATAAGGTTTTAAAGGTCGGTGAGTTAAAGGACAGAGACAAACGATTCACCAAGTGCGAATACAATACTTTTAATAGGTAGAACTAATTCAATAGTTCACAAGACATCGCGTCACATATCCTAAATGATATTGCACCCGTGCTGTTTATGCAGTGAACATTCGCATCATTGCGCCCTAGCAACAATGCTCCGTCAGTTATAACTGAGATATTGATAGTCACGATATAACTTTGAGCTCATTTAGACAAAATGCAAATGCAAAAATAGCTAATACTACATGTTATCAGGCTACAACTGTAATACAAACAACAAAAAACTAGACGTCACAGAGAAAAACTAGTAACATTTTTGAGACCAGTTCTCTAAAGTGAACCAAAAACAGTTGAAAAACCGAGAGAAATATGAAAAAAAAATTTTGTTGCCTAGTGGGTCATTCCATTACATTTCAAAAAAAATTTGAGCATTTTTATACCCAACCTCCAAAAAGAGTCAATTAACAATTTTATAGATAGAAGCTGGCGTACTGATCAACCTGCAAAAATTTTTTTTCAATTCGGCTCTGTGGTTACTGAGATATTGATAGTCACGACTAGGTGGCAGACGCGAGTATGAAAAATTTTAAATTTAAAGTTTACTAGTTTTACTAAAGATATCTACTTGGTTTTTGTGTCTAAATAGATGCTTTTTGAGGCAAGGATTCAAAATTTCAGGTTATTTTCATGGTGCTTTTTCAGAAAAGTCTGTTATTTGAATTTTTTTTAATTTTTGGGGGCTAAGTTGAGGCCCGAAAATGGGAAAAAAGGACTTGCACAAAGTAACAAAAACAAATATGCCTTAAAGTCTTGACAATAAACATTTTTATTGCTTTTTTGTTTTTTCATGACAATTGTAGTCTTTATCACCTATGTTGTATTTTTTGCAACAAGCTTCCAAAAATTCTTTCTTTGTATTTTCAAATTTTGAATTTATTGCTTCCTCTGTATAAATACAAACATTGATTGTTTCAAAAACAATTACTGTTGTTTCATAATTATACAACAAAAAATGGCTAGCCTATGTATCAGAATCAAGAACTGTAACTTATTGAGCAATTAATCAGAGATTATTTTCTCCAGTGCTTTATTATGAGTTTAGTTGCCATGAATGATTTTTATTTAATTAGGTTATATTTCACCAAATGATATCAATTAGTAATTGTTTGAGCAAATTAGGTTATATAAAGTGCTAACTAAAATTAACCAAAGTTATTTTAATTGTTCTCACCAATTTCACACGCATTATGTTAGAGCTTATTTCAATTTTTTTAGTTGATTTTAGAGCAAAATTTTTAATTTTTCGGCCATTCATTAAAAATTTACGCAATATTCACGAGGTTCACATCTTGGGCCGGTCAAATCAGACTCAGTGTTGCCAACGGCTCGCCATCGCTGCGACATTTCTTCGAAAGAAGCTGTATTGCCCGGATGCAATGACGTCGAAATGGGCCCCACAAACCCGTAACACGCTTCGGCGTATTACAACAAGTATAATGAAAGATTAGATTGATTTGATTTCTGCAGCAAAAATGCACAAAACACCAATTACATCACTGCAACAATGACACCAATCTTGTGATTGACTAGCAATTATTATATTAGTCAGCAAGACCGATATAAGGCTATATATAATTTGTGGCCAAAACGTCTACTAATGTTCGTTACATGTTACATGCAGCTATATTGTTATTTGCTCAGCTGGATTGTATGTTAAAACTAAAACACTCAAAATTTGCTCTTTACATATCCATACTTTTATTTCACTTAAATGAAGATATTTCATGTGCTGTTTTTGTAGCATTACCTATCTTGGTAGGTGAATATAACAGCAAAACAAATCGTTCTGTTTATACACATTGCTAATCAATTATCATCCTAATTCTTTATAAAAAAGAAAGAAAGAACAACCTTTACCCAAAAATATTTTTGTTTCAAAATTTTATTCAATCCTTCATCCCCAATTTTTGATCCCAATTTACCCCAAAACCCTAAAAAAACTATCAAAACACAATTTTATAGCTTAATTAACCGTAATTAAACCCCAAATTTAGATTTCCCACCCCCAAAACATATATTTTGACACAAAAAACAACTTTCTGCCATAAGTAAAGGCCTTAAAATTAATTTTTGTATGTTTACATACTCTTACCTGACATCTAGTGGTGATTTTCGATATCTTATTAACGGATAGTCCGATTTCAAAAACTTTTCTTTATAGAGCTTGTACCATCCTATGTAGATAATATATAAGCTTTTTATATAAATTTTCTTACGTAGAGTATTTGGCATTTGTTGAAATATGATGGAACAACCCTGGTACTAATTATTTATCAGTGGATTTATCCTAGTGAATCAAGTTCCAAAGGCTCCAACTTGTTTTGTGCCATGTTTTTGAGATGTATCAGCGTTGCTCCATATCTGCCTCGTTTGAGTGATTCAGATTTTGAAAACGAATTATTTTCTATCTTTTTTATCTGTGTGCGCGCGAGCTCAAGGAGTTTCTTTTAACCAAATTTCGACGTCATTATAAGACAAGAGAGGCAGAAATGGAACCTACAGACTATAGCGTTTCTTTGGGTGTGGCGAATTAGAGTTTTATGGTTTTCAGAGTTTAAGAATTCTAAGAGTTTTAGAGTTTTACAGTTGTCAAGTTTTTTCTGTTTTGTACAACAGTTTTAGAATTTACAGTTTTTACGGATTTTGTTTTAACAAAATTAACAAGAATATTAACAAGAAGAATATTGGTGTGTAATTTAATATGAAGATATTAGATTCAGATTAGCTTGACAAATTACAGTATTTAAGTCTTTTTTCATCGTTTAGATCCATCTCCCATAACCATTTACCACAGGAAGAGTCTGTGATATAGCATTCATCTAACCTTGAACCAAGCAACTTTGTGTTACATATCACTTTAGCTGAAAAAGATTCTTGTGAATTTTTCACTCTTACCACGATATAGTTTGCTTATTTGTTGTTGTAATACAATGGATAGATTTGTGACCTTTCGCTTTATAAAAATTATTTCGTTTTGATGGTGTTTTGATTTCATATAGTAACAATAGTCCATGGCAGATTTTCAACCGTTTTCTTGTAGAATTTGAATTGAGTAAATTTGGGAATCAAATTTCATAAAACACAGTTTTCAAAAAATATTGCGTCGGGTTCACGCTTAGCGATTGCGTGGCTTAATCTTTCTAATCTTTTTAGCGTTAATAAAGCTAGGTGCTCATAATGGCACGCAAAGTACTTTTTCGGATAAGAAAAACGAGACGTTATGCAAAATCTAAAATTTTTTTGATTTTACCCTAAATCTGGTTGTTAACTGCTACCTCCGTTTTATCGTTGTGATTCATACTAATAGTGTTTCAATAAGTCTAACGTCATATTTTTTTAAAGATTCATGATGACTTTAGTTTAAGTCGAAACGTCTCGTAAATAGACTGTTTCATTTTATCTTGGCTCGGGTTTTTTGTCAAAACTATCATGTTTTTAACTTTTCTGAGACAGCTTTTTGCTGTGATATAGACTTCCAAGATTTCTCAAACTATTTCTAAAACAATTGTTTAGTGAGGAATACAACATTTTTGAAATAACAGAACAAGCTTACAAACCATCAAAAACTTTGAAAAAATTTAGCCAAAACTAACATTCAAATTTGATTGCTTGCCTTAAAGATACTTAAAGGTATAGGTACAGTAGCGTAGCCAGGGGGGGGCGGGGGGGGCTCGAGCCCCCCCCATTGGCTTGTGAAGTATGCAAAATCGCATGTTTTTTGTGCTTTTGAGGCCGATTTTCTGTGAAAAATTGAAAACAGCCCCCCCCATGCGAAAAGAGCCCCCCCTGAAACGTTTGAACTTGCGAAATTTTGGAAGAAAAATCGCCTTGAATTTTGGCGAAGACTTTTTTTTTTTTTTTTTTTTTTTTTGGAGATCACTTGATTTTGGGCGGAAAAAACGTTAGAATTTTGGATTTCGGCCGAAAAATCACTCTGAATTTTGGCGAAGACCTTTTTTTTTTTTTTTTTTTTTTTTTTTTGAAGATCACTTGAATTTGGGCGGAAAAAACGTTAGAATTTTGGATTTCGGCCGAAAAATCACTCTGAATTTTGGCGAAAACCTTTTTTTTTTTTTTTTTTTTTTGGAGATCACTTGATTTTGGGCGGAAAAAACGTTTTAATTTTTTTTCGAGATCTTTTCGAGATATTTCGAGATATTTCGTCTCAAATTTTGACAAACCGTGTGAAACTGATTTAAGGTCAATGAAAATTCGAGTCAAGGTCGTTTCCACACTTCTCACTCTTTCAAAATAGCCCCCCCCTTTTCCAAATCCTGGCTACGCGCCTGTATAGGTATATCCTTGTTCGAGAAAGTGCGTTAAAGCGGCTTTACCATTCACTTTTCGCAAATCCCGCTTCATTAGTCGCCCCTCCAATTATTTTTTTTTAATAAAGACAAATTAAGATAAAACTTGTTAGCTTTTCCGACTTTCGGATGTGTATCATGGCTGCAGTTATAGGATGAAATTTTTCAATTAGCATTATAGCCACCGCTCACTGGGCTTATTTACTACGCTAGTTTAACCATGTATTGCAAAGTTATTATATGCGGTGATTACAAGTTAGGCTTAAAGTTGATTTATTATGGAAAAAATTGCAAAAACTGTGGCTCTCATAGTACCTAATTGCCTCTGCCGGCAGGGGATTTGCCGCAAATCCCCAACGTAACCGCAGCATTGTAACACTTTTTGTTACGCGTTTGTTCTAAATTATCCCAAAGAGGTAATACCGAAACAATATGCCAGCATTTAACTAAATATTAAAAACGGTCTAATGCAAAACATTTACTTTCTAAAAAATTATTAGTTTTAGGTCTGCATGCCTTGCAGGTACACGAGTAAACTGCAAAAAGAGCAAGACAACAAAATTACTGAAAATTTTTTGTATATGCGTTCGAATTACAACTATTTCTGCACCTATCTGTCTTTTTTTTTTAGCTATTTTGTAATGCCGCATATTGTTTTTCAAGCAAATTTTCTACTCATCACAATGTAGCGTAAGTGACAATTTGCTGCGATGTGTTTTCAAGCACATTTTTCCTTCTCACAAGGTGGCGTGAGCGACAAGTTTAAATGCATGAGCGCTTTCAGATTATATAATATTTAGTAACTATGGAAATATCTTTTGGTTTATATGCAACATTACGTATCAGATAAGGAAGTGAGAGAAGTTGAATCAAATATTTTTTAGTACAAATCAAGTCATCCTGATTACTCTAGTTTAATAGAAGCAGAGGGCTAAGTGGCGAATGGATTACATGGCTATAGCGCAAATACGGGTGAATAATTTGGCTCAGACCAGTTTTTTTTTTTTTTTTTTGAGAATCATTTTTATTTAGATCAATGAAGTTTTTGGGCACTTGTGAATCAAGTCAAATTTAATCAAAAATAATAAAGTGACAAATATTCAGTATATTAATCACAGAATTTAACATTTCTTTGCAGCAAGAATCAAGCAAAGACAGCAAAGTTCGTAGTCCATCTTGTTAGCCAAAAAATAGCCTTGTTCATGGTTGCAAGATTCACGAAAATAATGCTAGATCTGGTCAACATTATCATGTTTATTACTTCATAGCTTCCGTTTTTTGTATTTTAACCAAATCACAAGTAAAACTCAACAAGCACGCATTTAGAGGCACATGACGGGCTGGACCAAAATAAACTGAACTATCAAAAGATACTACTAATTTTGGTTTAAACAAATAGTTTTAGAAAGGTCTTTGAACTACAGTCCAAATAAAATTAAAAAGTTTGAAGTTTTATGTTACAGTAGAAACATTAGCTCAGTGAGTAAACAAAAATTTACGATGTAAAAATAGGGATAAGATAACGATGTAAACAATTGACAGCATCCAGCACATTAGTGGCACATTCAAAGTTATAAGTAATAGCCTAATATTGTTTCGAATTTTTTTTTCAACAATATGTTTTACAGTAATAAGCCGTCGATAATTTTGATCGAATCTCTAAGACGCTGAATATTTCTACAGCTTATCATTATTAACTAATATCTCAGTGCATTGTTCTTATAGTGATAAACATGTCGAGATAGATAAAGTTTGCTGAAAAAATCAATCAACAATTACAATTGTTTCTTTTCCAAACAAAGCAAACTCTGCAGCTTGTTCAACTAAAGTAAACTGAATTGTACTTAAAAAAACGTCTATCTGGTGATATTACTGTATTACAATGCAAAGGACGAGAAAGCTTCTTACTGTAATTAAATGTTTTGTTTTTTAAGAAAGGTTTAGTATTATCTGCTTCGTAGAAGGTACACTGTAGAACGCCGTTATTTGTCAAGTTACTATCAAATCGAGAGATGTTTCGCTTCTGCTCTTGCCCATCTGGAAACAAATCATTGCTGTTAGTTGCCCGAAATAATCCTCTAATGCTTCCGGATGCGTGTCCTAATATCGGTACCGGTCGACAACTGGCCACTGAACTAGAATCTCAAGATTACAAAGCGTTAGGAATATGCTTGCCTCCAGAAATAGAACAATATTACTCAATTGGTTTGAATCTTCCCAATGAAAGTAATCGCAATTGCAGCGAGTCGCATCCTTATAATTGGAATCCCGGTAATGGTGAAAACGTCCGACGCTGCGTAAACGGTCAACCTCTCATACTTCCAAATAGTTTTCCGAACGACACTCGTTGCCATTTAGCTTCAATAAAACCAGGTTCTTTGGATTTTATTTATGACGCAAATTTGACACGTTGTAATTCCTTACAATATTACATTTGCCAGGTAGAAGCAGTTAATTCCAATGCCACTCGTTGTGAAAATGTTTCAAAAACCACAATAGAAACAAAACAAATATCTGATTCAATGTCAAATACAACAGTAACAACATCAGCAACTGCAATAACGTCAAACAACAGCACAGCAATTATTGTTGGATCTGTTTTGGGAGTTTCTGTCGTTCTGCTTTTCTTACTGCTGTTAGTTATTTTTTGCAAAAGGGTCAAAAGAAAAAGAAACCCATCCAATAACAAAAATCCAGAAGTAGTGTACTATAAGTAAGTTCCGATTTCCCGTTTTGATAAAAAAAAGTTAGTAACTGTGTACATTGAACAGTATAATCACTGTTAGTGCTGTGCATACAATACAGTAGTTATGCTTACTCAATTTTACTTCAGTAATTTTTTCAGAGCTAAGAAGTTTTTTTTTTAAGGTTTGGGGAAAAGAGTATAATAAGAATTAATTTATTGGAGATATTTAAGTCTATTGCTTTTAATCAAAACCCCTTGGTGTTTTTCTCAAATAGAATCAAATCTTTTATTATATTCGCTGTATTTCTTCAAAGCATGTAATGAATTAGCGGGGCCCAACTTAGCGTCATTGAGCCCGGACAGCCAGCTCCTTTCGAAGAAATATCGCAGCGTTGGCAAGCTGTGGTAAAATTGTTTCCAAGTTGAACGACCAGAGATTTGAACCTCAGATCTCCTGCTCCATAGACGAACGTATTACAGCTCGATCAACTGGCCGGATTTTTCCCATTTGGGTCAATTTTGACAAATTGAAATTTAAATCACTACGCAGCTTTCCTGCTAAATGACGTACAAAAGCATGTACGGCATCTGCCTTTGACATGCTCAGTAGACAGACAGCAGTTATCAAATAGTAACCTTGATCTTGATCGGCCAAGACAGCTCAGCTTACAGTATCGATAACTTCAGATAAAATTTTTTTAGATTTAGACTATTTAGTATTTACTGCACACCTTTTAAGAAGTAACCAAAAAATGCAAATTATATGTAAGTTGGATTTTCTTTCTGGTCTTTGTTGTCAAAAGAAGGTTAATTATTTTTTTCCTTTCTTGCTAAAATAGCAATTAAAATAGTACGGGATAAAGTAACTTTTAAAAAAATTTTATAATAGAAATAGGCATCGCTATAACACTGAACTTCTATCTGTATTGAGATTGCAAAGCAAAATAATAACTTTTGACATTATGTTAATTTTTTATCACACTCTGCCACAGGGATATCCTGCTCTGCCAGATAATTCCACTGCTTGTAACATATTTTAGTGATTTTTAACGACTTTAATACCGAAAAAATACATAAATCTTTCTTGCCAGATTATACATCACTGTTTTATATGCGCTTTTCACACTTTTTTGAAAACCTACTGTTAGAGGCAAAGTACATAATACCAGGCAAAGAAACGTTTTTTGTGTAAACTGTTTTTGAATTTCCAGCATCGAACCTGATCATCAGCCTCATAAACGAAACAACCCTGATGTAAGTTCTCCACATGAGTCACCACCCAGTGATCTTGAAGAGTATGATTTTGTACAAGACGGAGCGCCGGACCCTAACCTTTATGCGGTGGTACAAAAACATCAACGCCAAGGCATGGTTAACCCAGACCAACCAAACGAATACCAACAGTTTGAAGAAATGACTTCAAGTTCAGTTGTTGATTCAACACAATATTATGCGGAAATAAACAAAAGCAAAAACTTGGCAAACGCCGAAGAATATGATAAGATAAACTTACCCATGTAAACCCAGTTCAGTTTAGTTATTTTGCTGTTTTCATGATGATTTATCTCAGTCTCATGCAGAGAATACAAATCGGAAACACAGTATAAATTTATTTAGCAAATTATACTGCAGACCGCTTTCTCAGACAATTAAATTTTTTTATATCTTCAATTCAGATTTAAACGGTATACATGTGAAAAGGGATCAATTTTGCAAATCGATTTATTTTTAATTAAATCATTAATACTACAAATGAAGTGAATTCAAATTATCAGCATCTTTTTCAGTTTCTGCTTTTTTATCTTAGATTTTCTTGCTGTAATACAAAATATTATTCCAATATAGAGGCATTGCTTTGTGGCTAAAATATTGCACTTTACTAATGCGCATTAGCGAAATATGGATCAGTAAACCCGCTACAAATGCACACAAGCAAATTACGAATTAGTAAAACCGCTGGCTTTTGATATGAAGTCAAAGTAATCGACTGCACAAAAATTATTTTATTTTAAATCAAATCATTCACTATACTCCCTGCATTATGCTGAAGCGTGTGACTAGTTGATGAGGACCATCTCTACGTCATTACGCCCGGGCAACGCAGCTTCAGTATTCAAAGAAATGTTGCAGCGGTTGCGAGCCGCTGGCAATACTATGTCGATTTGACAGGCCCGAAATTTGAACCTCAGACTTGCTGTTCCAGAGAACAAAGCGTCACCGCTCGACCAACTGGCTAGATAATAAAACCTACTTGAATCGGTTTAAAAAATCATCTCGCATTGCTTTCATCATAAACAATAATGTTTTAATTAACGTATGTAAATAACAACGTATTTTAAGTAAAAACCCGTTCATTGTAACGTTTCGAGTTATAATCTAATGAAAGAATATTGTTTTTATTGTAAATTATTGTAGTTTTGTACTGGTTAACATACGAGCTTAATGCGTCTAACTTCATAGAACTTCATAAATTTGTACTTTTTCAGTTTATTTGTGTTAAAATAACATTACTCAATAAAATTGCTAAAATTAAAAATTTGAAACTACAGCAGTGCCTGTTTCGCAAAAACACTGGTCCTCAGCTGGATACATTCTTAATTTATTGAATATTTGAATAATTGTTATTCTGACGCTAGATTAAAATCAGTTTTTTTTTAGGTATATTTGGGATGCTCGGGGTAAAGTTTGAATAATCACACACGAACATGTAAATCTGTTGGTTAATATTTGAACTAATGTTTTAGAACCATGTATGTCTACCTTGCAGCAGTCGCAAGAGATTGATGTCTTTATTTTGTTCTTCGCATGTGATTATGCAAGAGCATGCATGCATTGTTTATTTTTGCGTAAACAATACTTTACGTTTGTTGACTAAACAGCAAGCATGGAATAATGGTTATGGCCAAATGTAAGATTAAGCGCAGTAATTTATCACAAAACTTTGTGACGAATAACTTATAGTGACGTAATTCCGGTCCTATTAAAAATGCATTATAAAATTTGCGTCAAACAAAAACTGACTTTGAATTTTGTTTTGAATAGGTATGAAAAATTTCACGGTATTTCTGTTTTAATTTGAATGAAAACTTTTATGGTGCTTTATGCAATTATCTAAATAATGTAAGAAATTTTGTATATATCATTTATTGTTCGTAATATTTTGTCGGCAACGGGGCGGATAGGCTAAAGGCGTCGTTTTCACGACAACCTTGATTACATGGTCTTGGGTTCAAATCATACCTTGGAGCTTAGAATCTCAGGAAACTCCTGTAAGCAGGTGTGGATTTCTCCTAGTACAAAGTAGTTATCGCAATGAAAAGTGTGCGGATTGTCCAATAGTTAGCGTCTGATGCTTTACGGTGACAAGAGGATACAACAACAGTTATCTAGCGTAATCAAATTGCTTGAACATGAGGCTTTGCAATTTGGTTAATAAAAATTCCAAGATAGTTTCTTTACACTATCTATTTTTGCGTTACAAAAATTGATAAATTTTGATGAAAGAAAGTTTTAAGACGCTGTATTGTGAATGGGTAAATGATTGGTTCGCAATTTTTTAAGTAGAAAGTTATTTACCTTTCACGAGCAAATTTCCTACACCATTTAACTGTTTAAAAAATTGTTGTCCTTTCTTCCTTTCACTATTACAAAGTTTTATGTTATCCGCTTTCACTTGGTGCAAGAATCCAACATTCCTTCATCATACGCTTTACAACAAAGACGACTGTTACCAACGATAGCGTTTTTATCACCAGGTCTTGCGATATGTTTCAGTTTGCCAAACCGTTTCTCGTTAAAGCTTAATTCTTAAATTTGAAGAGCTGCTAAGACATGCCAATTAGAACCGTTTTGTGTTTTCTGCAGGGCAACGATGCGGAGTATTATAGACAAATTCAAAAACGTGTAGGATAGCTATGTCAAACTCTTCCAATCCCTTTTTCCTTCTGACAACTGAACACTTGATTTACTGATTTTTAATGAAATTTATTATTATATTGAATAAAGAAAAGTACAGAAAAAACGAAGTAGTCTCAAATACAAGGTAAAGACCAATTCGGGGCCTTTCTTTCAATCTACGAGGCTGTTCCCTCACAGTCAATAGTCAAATCTATAGCCAAGAATGAAGAGGAAGGGATCACAAAACGCAATTTACCCAAGTTAAGCAGCATTTAACTGTTTCACCAAAACTGACACTGTTCACTTGACTCATTTTTGTCACTACTGTTGACTCATTTTAAACCCTTTTTCAGAAATAGTTTTAATTCGGATTCGCACTCATTTACGTAAACTAGTCGCAGAACTATCGGAGAACTGTTTGTTAAAAATTGCTTGAATATTTTGCACTTTTATCTCGAAAAAACCGGTTGCTAGGTTTTAAAAAACGATTAGGCTGTTTTGTTTTTTTTCAAAATTTAAATAGCGCCAGGTTTTTAGCTCTCCTCTGGTTGGATCACTGGCTTAAAGAACTGGAAAAGTCAATCAAATATTCTGAAAAGTAATTTTGATGTACGTGTGGTAACTGTCTCCAGGCAACAAAACAAGCAAACAAATAAACAAACTCAAAAAAGAATCCTTTGATTCCACGGAAAGACTTTTTACAATCTTTAAAATTTATCCTCCTGTTTCAAAAAAGCGTCAGAGGTGCAAATGTTTTGAAATAATTTGCACCCGTGAGAATGATAAACAATGGGATTTCTGCAGGTTACGTTTCAGTTTGATCTGGTGCTGTAAAAAATTTGAAAAGATCAAGCAAAGACATGAAGTAGAGTCCATTATACAAGAACCCAACTATGTTATCACAATATTGCAAAATGGAATCAAGCAACACAAGGCAATCTGGTGTGTTGGAATACCAACATAACCACTTAGTTGGTTGGTTAATAATGGTGTAAATCGAAATATTCGTGTACAACGCAATGTCAGGGACAACACACTCGATGGACTCCAGCAATGGAATGATGAAGGGTATATTTGATTAACTGATGTAACCCACACTCGCATATTATAAAATTGTAATAGGATTTTGCTCACCAAGTTGCCTTTGCGCTGGAGACAATGAATACACTGTTTAGTCATCGAGTTAAGCTTCCACCTGTCCATCTTTCTACCCTACACGCTGAAAACTTCACACTGTCTCTTTTTATTGCTGAACGTCACGCAGGGTAGCTTGAATACCTTTTTTTGGTCTTTGGTTTGGCCCAAAAGTGAATCGCACGGGAGTCTACTGTTTCGGTAGCAAACGTTTTATGTCCACTGGACCGCTGATCTGTTGTCCAAAATGAATAAAAATCTTTTTTAACAAACTTTTTTTGGTTTAGAATGGAATTTCAAAACAAGAAAAAAAGCAACAAAAACAAAGAACAAGCTACCGATAGTTAAAAGCCCAACAATAAAAAGTATTAAAGTAGCATTTTAGGTTTTTTTTATTACAACCACATCCGCTATAAGTTATACATAAAACTGATGAGAACATCAGACACAAAGACAACTCGCTTGCCATAATGAGCTTTGTTTTGTTTAATCATTAAACCAGCTTGAGTTGTTTCTTCTTCTTTGATTCAGCTCGGGCAAAAAAAAAAAAATATTCTTTATTACCCAATCAAAAAAATTTTGGTACAGAAATGAAGCTACAAAAAATTTGGCAAGTGCTTAAATATTTTGCTGTTAATTGTAATACAGTATTTGAAGTTAAATTAAATTGAAAATCGCACATCTTTTATGCAGCAAAAACAAAACAAAAAAACAACAACTGATTTTACGAAAAAAAAAAAAACAGAAAAGTACTGTAATTTGTGTTGTAGATATATTTCGTTTCCGTCGCCGCAATGTAATACTCTTCAGTACGATAGTTTATTGCTGATGAGGTAAACAAAAAGTTATATATTTGTATGAAACAAAACATCACAGCTGAGGAATTAAGCGTGATTTACGTAACAATACAAACGATCACACTTCCTTTGTGCATTAGCGAGGCACTGTAAAACAAACGGGTAAAAAGGAGAACTACAGTATATCAGAATGGAACATCAGTACAGGCTATTTCCTAATCAATAACTTGTTAGACTGAATTTTCAGTTCATTAGCACTTGAGAATATTCAAATTTGCTACAGTTTATTTCTATGCTGTAAGTGCAAAGGTTTAGGCTACATTTGCTGAAACTGTAGAATAAAAGACCCAAATTAACAAAACGCTAAAATATTTTCTAGTAGTTAGTTTTTACCGCACTTTTTTCTACAAAAATTTTTGAGCATTTTGTTGCATTGTAACTACATATTAATAGTGAACTACTATATAACATCATACTGGCAAAGTTTTGGTAATAGCGTCATTATATTTCTTTTTAGCTGATAGTAACCGGTTTCTTAGCATCATCTCTTTTTGTGAGAAATTGGTCTTTTACAAGCTGTACTACTACATATTACAGTATTCAGCTTAGTAGAACAATAGTCATACGCGTGATATCACACAAAATCTATGCGCTTATTAAGGATTGTTTCCTTTAAAATTACTAAATTAGCAATTTTGAAAGAAGGAAGTTCCTTTTGAACTTTGAACAAATTGACTACTTAAATTCGCAATCACAAATTGGAACTACTAAGTTGCTAGTCCTACTGTATCAAGCTGAATAATGGCAATAGCCGGAAAACACCAATTTTTTACTGATTTACATCTAGCTCTTCTCGCTGCGACATCTTTTGTGTTTTCTTTGCCTATATTAATTCTGATAGGTTTTTTTAACGCGTAGTAACTTTCTGTGCAATTATTGGTCTTAAATTCTTCTTTTGCCACTGTATAACTTCTGTTGATTTGCTGGATCTAGTCTAATCGTATCGGTCTTACCTTTGCCCTACTTTGTCAAGCCATTCTAGATCAGCTTTGGAGCAGGTATACCAAAAGTATGATATAGCTTCTCTTTTGTTTTGAAGTTTTTTAACCTATAGCTTATGGCCTTAGTTTTGAATTTATAGCACTCATTTAAAAACATTGGCTGTAGATTAATCGGTAAAGGTTTAATTAGTAGCCTGCTGTAGTTTATTCTGTAAAAAATTCACGTAGTTTAGTAGCATGTAGCTTTTAGCTTTACTTTGATAAATATTTCAGTTAGTAGCCTGTCGTCTCATTCTGTACAGTTTCCAATTAGTTTAGACCTTGAAGCCTAGTTTCATCTGGTAAGAATTTCAGTTACTTAAGATTTAATACAGTGCTTCGTAAATCTTTTTATCACCGGGATTTCATATCAAAAATTTTCCATGGCCCTCATCTAAATCCCCAGCTTAACAACAATGTTGCAATTTTTAAGTGATCTCCGAAAAAAAAAGTTTTTAACGCCAAAAACCGCTACTTTTAAGCGGGTTTTCAGGTGGTGTCCAAAAACAAAGAAAAAGTCTTCACGCCAAAACCCTCAAATTTTGTGCGAGCTCTGTAATGGGCACTACAACCCCAATGGTCAATACATTTCTTCAACCGAATATCCATTTACCCAAATAGCTCTGTGGTTTACCAAAAATTGCTTCTATGGCCCACAGGTTGAAAACCACTGATTTAATAGGTTTAGTTTATTTAGATAGGTAAAGACCAAAATTAAAAAAAAAACAGTTTGTACGAATTATTAATTATTCAATTGGTAAAGTGTCATTAGTCAGTAATATTATAATCGTTATACATGTATAGTCTGGAAGGCCTGTGAAAAAGTTTGTGTTATTGTGTCCTCATGAGCGCCGAATAGCGGGAAAGTATAGTTTGCGAAATAAAATTTTCAGATACCTACTACAGCATTGCTTCCCAACCTTTTCATCACTGTGGTCTATTTTCAATGCGAAACTTTTCCATGGCCCACATATAAATCTCTTGCTCAACTGCAATATTTCAATTTTCAGGTGATCTTAAAAAAAAGTCTTTACGCTGAAATCCGCTAATTTTGTGCGAGCTCTCTAACGGGCGCCATAACGCTGATGGTCAAAATGGCCAATACATTTCTTCAACCGAATATCAAAATACCCAAATAGCTCTGCGACCCACCACAAAATGCTCCTATAGCCCACAGGTTGAAAATCACTGTAATAGATGGTTACAACCATAGGTGGGCACAAGTTCGTTAATCGTTAATCCGTTAATAACGAAGCTAACTTTTTCATTAACTCGTTAATCCGTTAAAAAGTTTTTTCATGTTAACGGACTAAAGTAACTTCCATTAGTTCTGTTAACTTCCGTTAAGATTTTTATCGTTAATATCTTGCACCATTCATACATCGTACCAGTACAAAACCAGTTTGCACTGGTAACATTTGTTGCGTATTAGCACGAGTTTTATAGAAAGTGAAGAAAGAAAGGAGCTCTTTTTTGAGGCAAATAATAACCTACAACCTCATAGGTCTATTAATTATCGCTGTTCACAATTTTCAAAGATTTTTCGATCGCAGCTTCGTTGTGCATTTTAACTTATTTTTATCTTGAAATTAGATTAGACTGCAAAATGTAACTTCCAAAACACAAAAAGACCACCATAGCAATAAATATTTCCTTACAATCAGCTCAACAGCATCAATACGTGTTCTAGAAGCGAGTGAATAAAAAGAAATTTAAATTACAAGCAAAATGTTAACGAAATAACGGACTTTATTAACTTCCGTTAATTAAAGCTGAAAATAACAGATTAACGTTAACGGAGGTGTGAAGTTTGTTAACGGACTAGTGGTTAACGAAGCTAACGTTTTGCATTAACTTGCCCACCTATGGTTATTACTGTAATCATGTTATTGCATTAAGTTTTTAAAAAGATTTAATGAAGATCAGAAGTTGCAACTTTTAGAACAAAAACTTGAATTTCTCCCGGGTTATGCATTTAAATTGATTGAAAAAAGTTTCAATTGAGGGTGCTCCGTACCCTGGTCGTCTACATTAATATTATTGTTTGTTATTGTTGTAGGCAAAAATGCTAAAAAAAACTGAAATTGAACAAACAATAGACTTTGTTTTCGTCATTTTTGTTATTGGTGGCATTTCAATTGGGGGAGGCGGAACCACTTGGCCCCATTTTGGCTACGCCTATGACTTCTGGCCGGTCAATTGGTTTCCTTTCCTTATTTGAAAAATAATAGAATGTGGTAGCCAACTCATAGTAAACCTTATTTTCAATAGCATTGTGTGAACGCTCCAATCGCAGAATGAGGGCGCAAAGCGCAGTGTAGATAGTTTTTTTTTATTTCTGCTAGTACGAGTACTTCGATGCGGGTGGTACAAACAGCAAAACACTAAACCATTTAGGGCCATAACAAAGGATCTGAGAGACCGGACACAAACATTTTTTAAATGTTAATACTAATATATGATTGTGCCTATACGTGAATTAGGATTAAACAAAAAGTATGTGAATGATAATTACTGCAATACAGTTACCAGTGATGGCCTATGATATTATAAATATGCTACGTGTGGTATATAGTCTGTTACAACTATCAAAATGTTAGTTGAGAACGACAGCTATTGTTCTGAAAATACGCGAGCGAATAATGCAAAGAATTTGTTTTGAGATAAGAAAGAACAACTCTCCAACCACTGGCAAGCGGTCTGGGGGAAAAAACACAATATCCGCAAAAAGATTTTTGCGTTAAAAATCGCCGCTAAGAATCCCAAATAATAAAAACTATTGTTTCAGAAAAACCGAGCATGATATTAAACTTATATGATAACCGTAATTGCTCGAATGCCTGAAAAAATGCGCACTGCACTAAATTCAATTTTTCACACGAAGTCATAAAGATGAGGAGGCAAAGCTCACGCAAAAATTTGGGCTTTTTCAGCAAAAACTGCATAACTTATAATTTTTTATGTTTCTACCTTTTGTTGACATTTTGAAGGAGGGCCCAGGGGCAATTAATGTCCTCAATGCTTTTTTTCTTATAACGGTCCTGCTGGGACCTTCAGGTTACTTTTTGCAGTTAAATAAATTATGTTGAAATTCATAAAGCATATTTTGGCGACCGAAGCGTATGCGCTCATTTATTGATAGGCATTAGATGCAAGACTATGGAAAAACATCACATACACTGAAATGTAAAAAAAAGATTGACTCAAAATTAGGAGTGGAAAAATGTGGGGAAACTGAAGTTTTTCTCACTTAACTTTTACAGCATTTTCTTTTTTTCCAATTGTTTTTTAAAGTCTAATTGTCCAATGTCCTTTAACAGTCACAAAAATTGCTACTTTTTTGACGAAAGAAAAAAAAAATTACTGAAATTGTTTAAGGGAGGCAAGAAAACTTTTCCCTTGCCCCCAGAATCCACTTTTTTCCAAGAACTTGAGCTTGCAAGTACGGCATCTCATTTCAAAACATAAATTTAAAGTATTGTTCAATACTTTTAGATTATAACACCGCATCGTAGTTGCTCAGCAATATTTAAAAACTACGATAATATTAAAAAACGTATCGCTTAACCAAATAATAAGGTTTGTGTATGAGAAACTACTGAAAAAGTGGGGATCCATAAACAGTGGACGTTGCACCGAGGCCCTAACTAAAGAAATTAAGACCTAAAAATTCATCATTTCCATGTTTAGAATTTAAAGTTATTAGTAGCCTAGGGCCTGCAAAAATCAATAGCTAAATTTTTTTCTGGGCTTTATTATATCATCAAACGTATACCAACCTTGGTTTTGGGTACTCTGAAGCCAGTTTAGGTAGATTTTCTAGTTCAAAATAAAGTCAAAATTTTGAGTTGTAGGTCAAAATTGTATATGATCAAATTTTTTTTCACAAAACAAACAAAAGGCTTTTTTCTTCATTTTTCGGACATTTGAGAACCAATGAGACGTTATATACA
Source organism: Trididemnum nubilum (assembly GCA_963965965.1). Classification (NCBI taxonomy): domain Eukaryota; kingdom Metazoa; phylum Chordata; class Ascidiacea; order Aplousobranchia; family Didemnidae; genus Trididemnum; species Trididemnum nubilum. Next base: position 23,569,009 of record OZ014489.1, on the reverse strand, counting down.
GTACATGTTTGAATGAAGTTTAATTGCTACTCAAACTTCAGCAAATAGTTGCAATATTCCGCTATACAATTGCGAAAATTAACTTCTCTATAGAAATGATTTTGCAATAATGCGAACCTCATTTTTTTCAAATTAAACACAAATTAAAAATGCCAGCCTCGGCATAAATAAAATAACTAAGAACACTACATATTTAAGTTTAAAACTAGTGATGTAGTCGAGACCCTGATGGTCGAGACCGAGACCAAGACCGAGACTTGGAAAAAATTCGAGTCCAAGACCCGAGACCAAGACTTGAAAAAATTTTCGAGACCGAGATCGAGACTCGGTGAGTTTTTCGAGACCGAGACGAGACTTCGAGACCAGAGATTTTTTGAAGCAAAACTTATTTGTATTGACTATTGACAACCCTTTTCATGGTTTTTCTTCAAACAAACGGCCAATCGCAATATAGTAGAACGACCATAAACCAAAAAACGAACTTGGGCCACGTGCTATTCACAAGGACATGAAGAGGTGACGGCGTACCTCTACTGTCAAGCGCCCGACCTTAAAGTAGAGAAATTGCCGTTCGATGCCAACTGAAACTGGGCAATGCGTTCCTGTGTTCAAACTATCGCAGTGGTCCAGCTTGCAGTAACTACAGATTAGTAACAGAGCCAAAAAATCTTGAATGGCATATTATTGCAAGCAAAAATAATCACGAAACACAACGGAAAAAATTAATGCAACCGTAAAAAGTAAGCCTTATACCAAAATCAAACAATAAAGTTGTGATTGCATTTTAATGCAACCAGCATTTTTAGATTAACTGAAGAAAGCCGAGATCGATGAGGTCTCATGATCAAACCTCCGGTACTAAAAATACGCTCACAGGAGCCGATGACGCTGGCACAAAAAGAACTTGCATCGCAAGTTTGTATAAGGCAGGTAGTTGGTTTTCCATGGTTTCCCAAAATTCGAAAATATTTTCGTTATAATGTTCACCATTGTTGGTGATTTCGAGATACTTTAGCAACTGCCACCGAACGCTTGTTGATCTTTTGGAAGTTACTTTATTTGGAATTTTCGAATAGTTGCTGAAAAGACGAGGAATGTTTCTTAGCTGTGCCGTTTCTTCCTCCGAGCGTCCACGATTCGCGAACTCAGATGTGGTTCCCTCCACGTCCATATCATCTATTAAATTTTCGGCCGCTCGGATAATCTTTTCTGCAAAAAATATATAGCCTTTTTACAATTCAATTTCAATAATGACATAAAATGCGTCGATTTAACTGTTATCTTGTTGCATTCTATACACAGACGGACGTAAGCTGAGGAAGACCACTTGCAGCCGTCATGGATTTCGAGTCGCTTAGCATGCACAAGCCCACAGCTAGAAGCCGCTACTTAGTGCTTTCGATCTATATCAAATTTCACTTGCGATTTCTTATTCATTGGGCTTTAAATCACATTAGTTTCCGGCTTTTTATTTTTGTGTTTGGGGCTGAACTACAGTTGTTGACCCGTTTGCAGCTCCTGGCCGAGAGCAAAGTTGTAAAAATTGATATAAAAGTTTACTCGCAAATAAAATACCTTGCAACCTGGGTCGATGCAAATTTATATAGCTGTACATTGTAAAGTGTTGTTGAGTTACACGTCGCTGATGGGGGTTACGGGTATTTGTTATTTTCTAGAATTTTTTACAACAGCAAAAGAAACTGAAGTGGTGATACTTTAAATAGCACCCTCCACTGCCGGGTTAATAATTCAAGAACTTGGAATGCAAAATGCCATCAGGTTGAGACGTGCAGTACATTAATTTAGCTTCGATTTGGAGAGCGTTTCGTAATTAAACTTGTTCACTTCGGCACACAACCGTTAAAAATATCAATAAATAAGATACAAAAACACACAATTATTATCCACTATTACAACCTAACAAAGTTATTGTATTAAATCATTCTTTCAAAAATAATGCAATAGCTTACCGTGACTTGTGGCATTTCTTCATGTGCCGAACAAACGAAGAGGTTGTGCCTGAACGATCACAGATTGTTGTCGATGTTGGGCAAAACTTGCATTTTGCAGAATGTTTTTATTTCCTGCTTTTTCATCGTCATACTCTTTATAATGACTATACCCGAATTTTATTAAGGCCGAATTACGAGACATAATGTAAATTGTTTCAACGTAAAAAATGAAATAACACTTTATAACGAATTAACTCAAACTAAACACAACTGTCACTCGTATTACAAAGATATTCTTACAATATGTATTATAAAGATATTTCTTATAAAATGCATCTTAAATTTGCTTAAGTTTCATTACCAAACTGATCGTGGACCAATCTAGAGGAATTCGATTTCGAAGAGAGTTGCTAAATCAAATTAAAATAAAAGCTTTCATAAACTCGCGGCTTAGTGCACGGGCATTGAGCAAATGAACAACACTGCACCAAAGAAACATCGCAGCGGGGCGAGACGTTAGCGACACTGCGTCCGATTTTGACCGGACCAAGAATCAAAACGCAGACCTCACGCTCCGATGGCGGTGTCTTTAACTACTAACGCTGACCGGTCGTTTAAATCTAAAAAAAGCGGGCTTGCTAAAGCAGTTGCATTCAGATAGTTATTTTAATGACCTGAAGGCTATGGTTGAATGTGCAATTGTGTTTTCATAAACAAGACATCACGATAAATGATTCAGTAACCTAGTGGTCCTAGTACACGGCAAACACCTTAATGTATAACAAATATCTGAGTTACGGTATTATTTTTTATCAAGACTTTATTTCTCCGATACCGCCCTGAAAATCTTTTGGGGTCACGCGTCTTCCCCATTTGGTAGCCCATGTTTATACCTCAGATTTATACCTCAAGCTATTTTAATCTTCACAGGACCTAATTGTTACTTCTCACGTTTGATATTTACAATAAAGCAGTGGTAAAGTAGACTTAAGTTCATCATTCTGAGTCTGCAATCTTAACTGTATCATACTACGAAAGATCTGTTCAACAGAATGAGACTGAAAACAATCACTTTGAGGTCTGAGCTGTCCTGATTAACCTTCCTTGACCAAACCTCATCGCATTGCCATGCTACCACCTCAAACTCGGTCCACGTGCAAGGAACCTGAACGAGAAAAAGGTTTAGAGCGTTTAGTACCAGAAAGCAAAAATGTAGACAGCGGCAATTAGCACCTTCAACAAAGATCAACATCAAATAATACCGCTAAAGCGGCTTCTTCCCCTCCACACTGTTTTACATCGCACCTTTCATAAGTAAATAACAAAGATAATAATGAATAACAGGTTGAGCAGTTTTCTCCCACGGCTCTACCTGAGTTTTTTCGAAACTCAAATATCTCCCACTGAGTAGCCAATTATGAAAAATTGAGCTTTTATTGCAAAACTTTGTTTCTCACGATCTCAGTTTAGAAACATTGACGGAAATAAATGAAAATTGACCGAAATGAATAAATAAAGGAGATTGTTTGAAAGCAATTAAAAAGGTGTTAAGACCGAGAAAGTCAATCGAATCTTTGTTTGCGTTGCTTGCATTAAATAATTAAATTCAAAATTTTACTCCTACGCCTAACCAAGATTTTGAGTCTCGAGACTTCTCATATTTCGAGACCATGACTTTTCGAGACCAAGACTCGAGATCGAGACTTGAAGTTCAAATCCGAGGCGAGACCGAGACGAGACTTTCAAAAATGTGTCTCGAGACAGTCTCGAGAACCGAGACCGGTCTCGAGAACTACATCACTATTTAAAACTCAAACAGTCAAATTTTATAGTACACTATCGTATATCACAAAGAATTAACCAGAAATTTGAAATCTTAGGATTGTACTGTTTTGCTTTCACTGCTAGCAATCGACAAAACTTTTACAAACGCAACTTTTTATCAACCAAGATTGAAATTGCGTCAATGTATTTTCCAATAAAAGTTTTAAAACAATTGAGGCCGAAATTTTCTGAAAATTTAAGAATAGGAAATTTCAATCCAAATTTTACTGGGTATTAAAAAAGTGTAATTGACATGAAAATGTGTGCAGATTCGCATGTTTTTGTCCGGCAGCGATTAGTTACTTTAATCACAAGACTCACTGATTGATGTTTATTTTTAAATGCTGTTAATGAAAAGTGAAGAAAGTTACCTGCTTCAAACTTTATTTTATTTGCGAATAACAAAACTTTTTTTCAATCAACATTGGGGGCTAATTAAGACCTAAACGGTTTAGGTCAAAATAAAGTCAAAATTTAGCTAAAATAAAGTCAAAATTAAATTTTTTATGTCAAAATAAAATGACCGTAGTTAATAGTTATTCCCCTTTTCAATTGACGAGTTGCGGCCTTGATTATTTCATTACCACGATACCTCTACGGAATGTAGTCAACATTACTACTAACGTGTAAAACTTTAATATGAAGTTCATTATTTTTAGAAACTGCTTTTTCCATTTAGCTTCAAAAACTTAACGAAATGCAATATCTTCAAGACTTTCGCGCTAAAAAATAATGAAAAATTTGCCGACCATAGGTTATTTAGAATAAATGTGTTTTTAGTCTTTGGCCTGGGCTTCGGCCATTCCTGTCCTTGGCCTCAAAAAGGTCTGTCTTCAAAAAGTCGGTCCTTGGCCTTGGTTTTGGCCTCGGATTGTTTTCGAGTCCTTGACCTTGGTCTCGAAGGCTGTGTCCTCGACTACACCTTTGTTAATGTTAACTTATTATTTCATTATTTCTGAAAAACAAATATTTAATTAAAATTTTAACACAAAGTTGTGTTTTTTTTAGGTTAGGCCAACATAATCAAGACAAAATTGGATGCTTATTTGATGCTTCGTGAAGTTAATGAAGAAGACGCGTTGCGAGTTCCAATAAAATTTTAGTTGTTTTTACGATCGAACCTGGCCACAGAATTGTTTCTAGTAGTTTCTAGTTGTTTCTAGTAGAAAGAGAAAATGAAAGTGTAATATTTAATTAATGCTGTAATATTACCATGTCTTTCTCATTGTAACTTGGCAACAATAATTTTTACACACTGAAAGAACTGGTTATTGTCAGTAGCGTGACCAAAGGTCACAGAAATCGCTTTTGCAATGACCCTGATTGTATGTTTGAATTTAACCCGCCACCCGGTCACGTTATTGCGTCTTTGGAAAAAACGCTTTACCATTATTATTTCTGTTGGGTGGCTTTGAACAAGCAGCAAATTTAATCGGCAAGAATTCGAAAAAATCCACCCCAACATTGGATTACTGCAAACTTCTATAAAGCAGGCTGCGCGGATTTCCGTAAGCATAAAGTACCGGTTGGTCATTGCCTTGAAAGGTGTGCGGATTGTTCAACATACTGTAGTTAACGTCTGACGCTGTACGGCGGACAAATCATAAATATGCACAACGAAGTATTTTGGTATGTGAAGTCTACATGAATCAAATTGTATTGCAATTGAGTTTGTGGTTGGCAAAAGATTCAAATCATTTTCAATTTCATTAATTTGTTAGTTATTATTAGGGGAAGTTTTTTCAACAAACCAATTTTTTAGTTGTAAGTTTAAAAATAATGTGATTTTTTGCAAGAACTTCGGACAGAAAAAGTCAGTTTTATATTTTTAATTCGATAGGTCAATAAAAAGTCAATTTTGTACCGTTAGGTCAATATTTTTTTTTATTGGGCAATAAAGTAAGGTTTTGGTAATTATCACTCAGTTATAAATTTATCACCCATAAATCGCAGCAGCCAGGCGCAAGGCCAGAAATCTGTAATGAGGGGTGGTTGTTGAAGGGATCAGGGGGCGGAATTCTCAAGATTCTGAGATTTTGCAACTTTTTAGCCTATTTTGATAAAATTACTGTTTTTGAAACCTGGCATACTATATACCACCGCCAGCAAAAAAGTGGTTAAGCTAGCTGCGTCAACAGGGTATGTGGGCGGTGGCTAACTTAATCGAAAGATTTCAGTGTTTTTATTATAAGCTGGTAAATCAATAAATCCTATTGTTCAAAAAAACTCAAAATTATTGATCTAAATCAAATGCATTTCATAGAGAACGATAATTCGGGGCAAGGGAGTTTGGAGATACTGCTTGAAATCGGTCTTATCGAAGAAATGAGAACTTGTTGAGGTAAAAAAGAGGTAGGCCGCAAATCTTTTTCCACAATGTCCATTATTCGCGAAAAAGCAATTTAATCCGTTTGACTCCGTATCTTTGACAACACTGCATTTCGCAATTTTGTAACGTCACTAAAGTTGTACTGTAGATCAGCACTGGTAGCCTAGATCTAACGTTAACGTAGTTCTACAGGTACCAGTAGTAGTAGCCAAGAGTTCAGACCAGGTTAGGCTACTCACTGCTACCAAAGGTAAGTTATCGTCGCTCCTGTGCTACAGTGGCGTATCTTGATTTTTGTTGTTTTGAAATATGGACGTTTTTATGTTTTGGCGATTTTTAAAAACTTGTCTAAAATTTGTTTGTCACATGTTACCAGGGATGCATGTTACATTGATTTTTATAACTGCAATAGAACTGTTTAACAATGCGTTTGTAGCCTTCTAAAGAAAGTGTGTTTTAATTGACAATTAGGGGATTTTTTGTCGAGATACGTGACGATAGCAAAGGAAAATTTTTGATGAAACCCATGCGTGAATTTGCGTTGATTGCAATAACTTTACTTAAACGTTAAGTTTTGTTATGCTAACAAACACTAAAATAATGCTTATGAAACAGGCTTTCGACTAATATAAATAACTCAAAATGAGTAAAAATTGCGATACTTGACTATAGCATAGGAGCGACGTTATGGATATTACAGTAGATTAAGCCTGCAGTATTAATATATATTATCTTGCGGTGGTTTACTACCCTGGAAATAACTACCTTAACCATTTAGCAATTTAAATGCTGTAAAGATTCTTTTCTTTATCGTTTGACTTCGTAGTACCGTATTGGAACTACACTGTTTTCTGCGACTTCAATAAAGTGCAAAGAAAAAGTTACGGAAATTAAATTGCAAGGCTGAGTTGTTTGTTTGCTTTGTTACAATATCGAACCTGTTCATCAGCAACGTGACATTCCTAGAAAAAAAACTCGACGTTCAATGCGCCACCACTCGACGTTCAAAGACTCTATGATGTTGCGCAAGATGGAGCATCCAATCACAACGTTTGTGTTGGGGTACATAAACATGATAGGCTCCAATCGAACCAGATCAATTGAATGAATACCAAGCGCTCGACGAGATGCCAACGCGTTCCGCTGCTGATTTTGCGTAACACACCCGCTGTGATAAACACGCAAACAAGGTATACGGCCATGTAAACAATGAGCTAAACAGAAAAGTCTAAATTCCAGCTTTTATATCTTTTTCGTCCTTTTTCATGAAAATCACCTCGAATGCACAAAGGCGATAAATCGCAAAATTGTCTATCGTCATTGTAATGTAGCAATTCGTAAAGGAGCACTTAGTTTAGAATTTTTTTTATCATTTTAATGGTATGAAATGCCTCTCTGATAAGAGGGTGGCTACTTGACTCGAGCATGACCGTAAGGTCGTTTGCAACTTCCCTGTTATCTTTTTGAGCGAATACCAACTGATTTCTACTTCAAACTGTTACCGAGCATGAACTAAATTTCTATCCTATTGTCCCAATGCCGATTCATATATGTTCATTTGTGTGTATGAACCAGGCAACCTGCATCTGTCTAACCGCAATTGGCAAAGCAATTTTTGTTGGAGTTGTGTTTGCTAGACGTGGGTCATCCAGGGCCTTCATAATATTGCGATTTCATTATTGCTGCTAGTCAAAATTGAAAAAATATATATTTACATATATATATATATAATAAATAAAATCCTTTATTTGAAGTAAGCTTTTGTTGCAAATTTTTGCTGGCTCTTTACCAGTAACGCATTTTTTTGAATTTATGACTAAGGGGTTGTTTAAACGGCAGCATTAATCACATCATGTGGGTTCAATTTGCACTCCGGTTACGCACGTTGTTGCTTCTGATGAATGTAGCACTTCACAAAATGGCGGTAATTATTTCTTCTGGAAGACTAAGATCATTAACCTAGTACTGGTAACTAATTTCTGTGATAAAGATTTAAAATAAGCTTAAAATTTCATCAATTCCCAAGCAAGTGCCAATTGATCCAAAAAATTATAGTAAAATCGATTTTTGAGAAAGTCATTTCTAAATTGTCAGAGATTTAGACCCCTAAACAAATTGAAAATAATTACTAGTCATTTATCTACTGGTCTATTTCATCAACTTGAGTTGTTGAAAAAATCAGCCTATAATAGACTTGGTATTTTTGTGGGTGGGGTTCCATCCGCGTAGCCCCACGAGGACTCCAAAATAATTTTTAACTAGTTATTAGTTTTACCCTAACGTTTACTAATCCCAACAAAAGTATCCCATTAAATTATGCCGTTCAAAAATCGATTTGGTGGAAATCTAGTAAGAAAGGGACCCTTAAACAAGTTTACCCAAAAAATTTTGATCCCAACATTTGCTCACTTGCAACACTACAAAGTTTCTAATTTGCTTTAGCCATTCAAAAAGACAATTTTGTTGGTAGTTTTGAGGAATTACACGTGGAATGGCACTTTTCGCTCCTCCAAATTAAGTACATTGTGTCAAAGTTTTTGAGAAGCAGAAGAGCGTACAAGAATTAGGACGTAGGCCTCCAAGTTTTATTGGGCATATAAACGGGCCGACTAGTTCAGACCTGAACACGAAAATTAATTTGAAGTCCCAGTCATGCCCAAAAAAACCCGAAAGTTAAATTAGGTTTGAAAAACGTAAGCGTTATTGCCAAGTTATTTTGATTACATCGTTTTGTTCACACGTCTCAGGCCCGAATTAAGCCCAAAATTTTTGTCAATTTTAGCCCTGAGCAGGGGCTGAACCCGGCTCGAACTCGATCTGAAAAGCCCGGCGCGACTTACAACTCTGTGTCGAACTGTAAAAGCTGTTTAAAAAACTGTAAGCGTAAAACTGTCAAAAAAAAAAAAAGATGTAGAAACCTATATCGCCACGCCCAAACCATCTCTGCCTGTCTTGTCCGAATGTAATTGAAATTTGGTAACAAGAAACTAACCTGAGCTCGAATACCCACATAAAAAAAAAAAAGAAAACCTCTTGTTTAGCAAATCTAAAGCACTCAAACAAGGCAGATATGGAGCAACGCTGACGCATCACAAAAACATTAAACATAAACTAGTGAAAGCGTTCGGAATTGGGTTACTCGGATAAATCATCTGATAAATAATCGAGGTTATAGCAGCATCTGTATGGTTGTGCCGTTCATAATCAGTTTCTTCACGCCACAACGTGACCTACTAGGACGTCTTTCTTTGCCAATCCTTCTCTGTCCGTAACTTAATAGTTAATTGGTGAAAATAAATAAGCGTATAAATTTTGCGCATTGTAATTTCTACCAAGTTAGAAACAACTAGACTCTACCACATGGAATGGCTAGTATATACACAATTTCAGAATATCTAAAATCAAATGACTAGTAGTATATAGAAGAAATGGCTAGTATATACCTAAAATCAAACAAATATCAATTCTTCGGTAAAACTATCCCTAAACCTAAGCTATTTTCAGAGGTGGGCGTTTCGCAAAATAGTTTGCAAGTTTCGCAAGTAGCGCAAATTGCACAAGTTGCGCAAATGCGCAATTTGTGTTGCGCACTATGCCACTATGTCTTTTCTTTCAGCTCTTGCGCAATTTGCGTTGCGCTCTATGCCTTTTTTTCAGTGCTTGCGCAATTTGCGTTTGCGAATCGGTGAATTTAATATTTGTTGCGCTTCAATTGCGAATTTTTCCCAAGATGCGCAATCACAAAATAATTTTTAAATGCTGATCTGCATGTCCCTGTCAAAAAATGACTAAATTTTGATTTTACAGATTTAAAGCATGATCACGTGATAGTTGATGCATGCTGATCGCTGATCAAAAAATTTTTTTTCTAGTTTTGTTTTCTTCTTCGCTATTTACTTATAAACCGCTAAACGCGCTGCATTCAAAGTTTGAGCGATTGTAGATATCAAGGAGGACAAGTGTGTGACGGAAATCAAGGGTGCCAGGTTAGGGGATCCCCCTCAATTGGGTCCTTCAAAATTTTGAAATTTTTTAAACCGTTAGAGCTTGATGAATCAATTTTTTGGAATGGGTTGATATCAAAAATAAACTAAACGTAACAAAAATTGGGGGTGCCACAACGGGGGAGTAAAATTCAGACTTTTTAACCTTTTAAGCTATAGAAGCAAGAAATTTTTAAGATAAGTAAATATAAAGGAAAGATAAAATTTGACAAAATTTAGGGGTACCAAAATGGGGGTCCGTCCAAACGTGGCAGCCAAAATTCAAACTTTTTAATCACTCACGCTAGACTCATGAAATTTTCAGGGTAGGCAAATATGAACAAAAGTTTTCCCAAACGGGTCTCTCCAACATTCAAATTTTTTAACTTTTTGAAATAGATACATGAAATGATGGTCCACAAATTTTCAACTTTTCTATTTGAAGCAACCTTTGCATTCCTGCACCATCAGCTTCTTCCGAAGGTGCTTCTCCAGTGCAGGCTTGACGGTGAGCGAATTAAGAATCAACTAAGTGCTGAACATTTAGAAGCACTCAAAGTCATGCACTGCAATAAAGCGCTGCTTTAGTTAACCAAATCGTAAAATAAATTTTTTTCTGAATATCGGTAGTGGTGGACTGGTTGTTCACTTTTTCAGCAAATTAAGTTAATTTAAGCCAGAATAGGGTTCGGTATTCTGGATTCGGTTTTAGCTATTCCAATTAATTCTGAAATTGCCTACTATTTTGTAATGCCCATCCCTAGTGGTAGTACTTGTGTATTAGATAAACTACGTAAATGCTATATACTGCTGAAAGACAAAGAGTAATGTATTAATATTATTTCAGGGGTCGAAATTAACTTTTTTGACAACTTGCCCGTCGGGCAAGTTAAGCCGAAAACTAACTTGCGCCGAAGCGATTTCAGCTTGCCTCGGGCAAACGGGCAGGCGTTAATTTAGTTTAAGCTATCTTACTTAACAAGTACAAAATACTTTTTGTTTTTTTGTACTGTAATTAGTAGCCAAAAACGTGGCCGCTTCTATAAAAAAAAGATTAGATGAATGGTTCGGAAGAGCAAAAGACAAAATCACCGAAAATTGCTTCCCTGCCTACAAGAGAGATGCGAGGTTGCGAAAATTCAAAAGATTCAGCACCGCTATCCCTAGTTCGGCTGCTGTTGAGACATTTTTTGCTGTTGGTTCTGATATTGATATTTTGCGATCGAAACGATTGTCCATGACAGTGGTTCCCAACCTTTAATAGCCTGTGGCCCCCTTCTAGAGTCTCTCCACACCAGTGGCCCCCTGCGCGGCTAGAAAATTGGCAGTCGCAATCAAGGTCTTCACCAAAAATGGAAGATTTTTTCCCCGAATTCAAGTGAAGACCAAAAAAAAAATTTCTTCACCAAAAATGAAAGATTTTTTTTTCCCGAATTCAAGTGAAGATCAAAAAAAAGGTCTTCATCTCAAACTGCAGATATTTTTTCAAAAGTTTTCTTTGAGGGATTTTCCAAAATTTTCGTTCACATTCATGACCAAAATAGGTATTTTTTCGTCCAAGGTCCAGTGACCCCCTGTTTAATGTCCCATGGCCCCTAACGGTTGGGAACCACTGGTTTATGACGAAGGAAAGTTTTGAAAAGTTAGTTTCGCAGGGTGAGAATGAATTTGTTTAAAAAAGTCAATTTTTCTCCATGAATAACGCATTATTTCTGAATGTGAGTAAGTGATGCTTTTTTTCCTTTGGTTTTTATTTATTTTTATTGCTATTTATCTTTATTATGTGTTTTGTCTTTGTGTTCAATTGCTTTTTTCAACAAAAAAAATATTTCTTTCTTCGCTCATAGATAAGTGCCTTTAGTTATAAAAGCTAAACGCATTGCAGTTGGTTTGTTCCAGTGCAGCTTTGCTGAAGATGGTCCCATGTTTGTACTTTCATATTTTTGTACTTAACACCATCGTCTGCAGCGCGCTTTTTAAACTTCGATTATGCAAAAATTTGTACTCAAAAACTTTTTTAAATAGCGAAATTTGTGCGCGCTTCTCAAGCAATTACTTCGTAGTTGCGCTGTACTATTTTTAATTTTTGTTTGCGGAATTTGTGTTTGCGTTTAAAGCGTTTAGAATTTTCGTTACGGAATTTGCAATTGCGCTTTAAGCTTTTAAGATTTAGGTTGCGGAATTCGCGCTTGCGCTTTAACCCTATATGTACCGGGCTATTTTTACACCCTATTTGTACCAGGAGGAGGGGGGAATTTTGCCTAGCCCTATCTAAAAACTGTTTGGTAAGTGATAGAAGTAAGATTTTTTGCATGTTGAAGCTATTTTTTGATAAATTTTTAAAAATAAAAATTTTGAAATCTTGACGTCACGCAAACAATGATGACGTCATCAAAACCAGTAAATCCTTATAACAGCATGCAAATAGTAGCTAGCTGTTAGTAAGCCCTAGTGGTGTTAAGGAGCTAAGGACCAGAGGTGGAGTCCAGGACACAAGGCTCGAGGCAAAGGCCAAGGACACAAAAAAATTTCGAGGCTAAGGCCAAGGACAGACCCTCTCGAGGTCAAGGACCAAGGAAACAGACGCAAGTGTTTTCCAAAAAAAATAAAAAAGTTCTTCAAAATTTTTTTTCAGTCGATCTCAAAAAAAAAAAGGTCTTCAAAATTTTTTTCAGGCGAAAAAGATCTTCAAATATTGTTTTTCTGGCTTTCTCTACTTGAGGAAACCAAAAAAAAGGTCTTTGCATATTTTCCGCTATGTTTCTGGCGTTTTCCAACGAAAATTCAACGGTTCAAAAATAGTGCTGTACTCGAGCCGAGGACAGGCCAATTTTCGAGGACTTGAGGCTTCAAAGCCAAGGCCAAGGACTTCAAAATGTGTCCTCGAGGACTCCACCTCTGCTAAGGACAATGTGCAGATTAGGTCTCAAGATGCAAGATATGTCTTTGGCTATCTGATAAAAACAAAAAACAAAAAAAAACAGGGCTAGGTGCCAGTTGGCCAGTGAGGTGTTGTTGTTGCTGACAACAGTCTTCACTAAGCAGGCAAGGCATCTGTCATGCTCTTTGCAAGTAAGCCTTAGCCCTATACTGTTCAAATTAGGGTTAGGGTTACCTGCTGTTGTTGGCTTTTTCAAGCAAAAAGCAGGCCTTTGAGTTTTTGAACAGTGTCTATTGAACAATTCAATTTTAGATATGAATATTATGGCAACTTCAACTGGAAAGTGTAAAAATAAAGCTCACTCGTTTTGTAACATTTGTGGAATCTATGCTCTTCCTCGCCAAAGGCGCAGTATATCATTGTTTGTGAAAAGAGCATACAAAGCATATTTTCAAGTTCCTCTTGGTGATCAAGAGAAGAATTGGGCTCCCCATGTTGTATGTCATAATTGCGAAGAAATGTTTCGAGATTGGACAAAGGGAAAGCGAAAGGGTTTACCTTTCGGTGTTCCTATGGTGTGGTGAGAGCCAAAAGACCATCTTAATGACTGTTACTTTTGTATGGTTAACCTAAAAGGGATCGGAAAGAAAAACCGACAAAGCATTTCTTATCCCAGTATTCCATCCGCAATCCGGCCTGTTCCACACTCTGACGACTTTTCACCACCAGTATTTAATGGTTTTGCATCTTCTGAAAATGAAATTGAAGTTGAAGATGAGCGAATGGAATATGAGTATAAAAGAACAGACACAGAATCTGAAGATTCTTCCACTAAAAGCCAAAAAGCAACTGCTCAACAGTTTAACCAGTCGGAATTAAATGACTTGGTACGTGATTTGGATCTATCAAAACAAGCAGCTGAGATCTTAGCGTCTAGGCTCAATGAAAAACATGTACTTCATAGCTCAGCAAAGGTTTCGTATTTCAGAAAAAGTGATGAATACTTCATCACTTTTTTTAAAGAGGAAAAGCAACTTATCTACTGTGACAATTTACCAGGACTTTTTGGCCAATTAGGCATCTCGTCTTACAATCCCGAAGAATGGCGCCTTTTTATGGATAGTTCTAACCGCAGTCTTAAGTGTATGCTCTTGCACAATCAAAATAGCAATGGAACTGTTCCCATAGGTTACTCTGCTGTTCTGAAGGAGCAGCAACAATATATTAGAACAGAGATAAACTTGATGAAATATCACAAACATAATTGGATTATACGTGTTGACTTAAAAATGGTTAGTTTACTTCTGGGTCAGCAAAAAGGCTACACTAACAGGTGCATATTTAGGGAGGGGGGCATTGGGCCATGCCCCCCCCTTTTGGGTCGCCAAGATAGTATAATTAGCATAGAATAGTATGCAAAACTGCAGCATGCCCTCCTTGCAAGTTGGGCAGAAGCTTAGATCACACAATACGTCTGGTTGGAATGATTGTTTTAGGCTTGCAACCAAGTTTGGGCAAAAAAACGGACCAAATTTGAGTGAGAACCTTTTCTTTTTGCTCTTCACGTAATTTGGGGCAAAAAATCGGACCAAATTTGAGTGAAACAATTTACATGCTGATCTTTGTTCTCCTCTCATCTTCTGAAGTTACTCGCCCCCCTCCCTTTTAAAATCCTGTGTACGCTACTGTACTCTAAGTATTCCTTCTTTCTTTGCATGTGGGATAGTCGAGATCGTGAAAGACACTGGATTCAAAAGAATTGGCCCAAACGTGACACCCTTGAACGGGGTATGCCAAATGTCATTCACAATCCGATTGTAAGCAGAAACAAAATAATTTTTTCTCCTCTTCATATAAAGTTAGGTTTAATGAAGCAATTTGTCAAAGCGTTAAGTGTGGATAGCGAATGCTTTCAGCATCTTATATGCACCTTTCCCGGCTTATCTTACGAAAAAATCAAAGCTGGAGTATTTAACAGACCTCGGATACGAACCCTTGTGCGTGATTAAGGTTTTACTCAAACTATGAATGACAAGGAGATGGCAGCGTGGTTATCCTCTGTGGATGTTACAAAGAATTTTCTGGGAAATATAAAAGCACAAAATTACGAGAATCTAGTAAGCAACATGCTTTCAGCATTTCATCATTATAGCTGCCAAATGAGCATCAAGATGCATTTCCTGTTCAGTCATTTGGACAAATTTCCAGAAAATGTTGGATCTATCAGTGATGAACAGGGAGAGGGATTCCACTAGGACTTGATGACAGTAGAAGAACGTTACCAGGGCAGATGGGATCGTCATATGTTGGCAGGCAACTGCTGAGCTTAAAGCGCGATTGTCCCGAAAAAGTGTATAGGCGCAAAAATTACCAGCGCAAATTTTTCCTTGATACTAGTATTTGTCAGTTGATTTGCCTTTCAGCGAGCTACCATGCACATACAGTACAGTCATAACAAAAATGGTTTAACTATTACTTTCTTCAATGGCATGTTTGCGCAAGCGTATGGTTTATTAACTTTCGTCTCTGTTTTACATTGTTAACATTGTTCTTTTCCTTTTCAACGCTTGGTTTCTTAGCAATTTTGTATGGGGTGCCATGTGTAAAATTATTTTTCAAAAAAGTCTACTGTTTTTTAGGCATATTTAAGACGAAGATTTTCTGATATAATAAATTGGAATTCCTATTTATTAAATAAGAAAAATCCAATTCCAATATAATAAATAAGAATTTTTTTTGATTAAAAGTTATCTTATTTATTAAACAAGAATTCGTATTTGATATTGGAATTCTTATTTATTATATTGGAATTCTTATTTATTATATCGGAATTCCTCTTCATTAAATAAGAAAATTTTTGTTTCTTTGAACGAGAATTATAGCAGAATACGCAAGAAAATTATGCAAGACACTTTCTGATTTAACTTTCCGATTTAACTTTCCAATTTAACTTTCCGATTTAACTTTCCAATTTAACTTTCCGATATAACTTTTTGCTTGGCAACACTGAATGAAATTGGCGGGAACTTGTTTTGGAAGTTTTTCGCTAAACCAGTGGTCAAGGCTCCTGAGAGTTTTGTGATGTGATCATATGAGTGGTGACTTGTGTTAAAAAAGGCAAAGAGAAATTGAAGTAAGGGAAGCCATGAAAATTGAGCATAGCCAAGCAGTATGCGTCAAAATTCTCGAGAGCTAGCAGGACGGCTTGCAATAGCATGAGTTATTCTGCCTACACATACTGACTAAAAGTTAAACTAGGCTAAATGTGTAAAAGAAAAATTATTATATGATTGACAAGTGCCAGACTAGGATAGGATATCAAGTACTACAGATTGGAGTACGGATACTTAGTAAGATTAAACTAACTTATTCCAACAGTCCAGTAAGTGGTAACCACAAGTTCACAACGTAGTAGTTTGTTAAAGCAGCTGGGTGAGGGACATTTATTTAACCTCTCATATTCGGTAAAGTAGCCTAGTTTTTGTATGTGCAGTTTTAAGTGCGATACCTCTGCAATTAAGATGCAATCTAATATTAACATTAGAACCACTTTTATCTGTAGGTTTTGATGCAGCCTGATACATCACACGCTTGATAGGTAAATCATTTGGCATGCTCAATAATGAATAGCTAATGATTATGGTCAGATTGTAATTTGCAAGTATTTTGCCTTCTGGTCCTGGTTTAAGAGTTTTTGCAGTAGACTATTCAGTATTCATAATACAGTAGATTTGTCAGCATTGTGGCCAAAAGTGGTTATCACTATTTTTGCAATAACCCTGATCACACAACCTCATATTTGGGTTCATCTTGCAGTTTTGCACATTGATAACGTAGTTATGTCTTGAATAAGTTGCTTCATGGTAACAACTTAACAACTTATACACTAGTAGGATTACTGGATAACTGGGAGCAATAGAACTTTGTCAACTCCAAATCGGGTGGAGATTTATTTAAAGGCAAAGGCTGCTGTTACATTACGTAAGAATAAGAAAATAGATATCATAGCCCTAACCCTAAACCTAAAACAAACTTTACCCCTAACCTTAATCCTAATCCAAACTCAAAACCAAACCCTAGTGTTAATAAAAAAATAAAAAAGTGTAAATGAGCTAATGAGTGCCCACTTTTCGATTGCTTATCCTCTTTAAGGACGTTACGTAACGTGATATTAGCCACTTCCTTATTTAAAAGGCAGCATCATTGTCTCTATCTGAGTTTGTGACAAATCCTGCATCACTTTCAATAAAAAGCTTTAGTTTTCAATTACCAGCTACATGGAGCTGTATAGGCTAGCATATTCTGAAATTGGCATCACTAGCAACTTGTATAAGCTGTACTTGAGGTAATGACACTGGCTACCAGTTACTGTAGAGCCTAATTTGTTATTACTTTTATTATTTATAGTAGTTATATAGACATAGTAAGGCTGTCATTTGTCTAGGAAGGGTATCAGTTGTCTAGCCTAATTTTGTCAGTAAGATAATGCCACCTTTATTTGGTGCAACAGTTTGTTGAAAGTGTGAATTTTAATCGCCTGCATGTATTTTCAAAGAAAGTGTCTTGACACTCAACGCCTGCACTGAAATTAAACAAAATATAAGCCTAACACTCTTTTGATGCTCATTCTGAAATTATTTCTTCATATATAAATACGTCATGAAAAGATGCGCAGGCATTCCTCGTGCCAAGACATTGTGATTTTGTAAAAGTTAGGCACCAAAAATGGCAGTATTGCTTTTTTAGGTTGCTTTTCATAAAGGTATTCTGTATTAGTTTACTATTTTTGAATTAGATTAGATAATCCATTAGGTATTAATATCAACTCTTGGACTTTTGCAGGATTTATATTAGTTTTTAAGAGTCCAATTTTGATAAAGCTTAAATCAGATATGTCCAGTGAGCCAGTTTCCAAACCAACTGTTGATGACATTGCTGGTGCAATAGTGGCAAGAGTTCACTCAATGTTAGTAAACTCTCCTATACCCACCAGTTGTGCAAGTGTGAGTAATGCTACTAACACTAGCATGCCATCTACAAGCAGTACTACCAGTAATAATGCTGCTCAAGCCTCTGTTTCATCACTGGTAAGTAGGCTTATATTAAAAGTAACCAGTGTAGAAGTACCAATTCTTTTCAAACATACTATTTAGGGATGTCCATTTCAGAATAATTAGGTATTCTAGAATAATTCCAAATCTTTTTTTTGAATCCAGAATTCCGAATCCTAAATCTTCAAAATGGAGTCCAGCCATTATTATTTTACGATTACGGTATCCCTTATTTGGTTATGTTCACGGTTAATTGATGGTATCCCTTATTTTAGAGTTACTTAGCACTCCACTACTGCAAAACAACAAAATCCAGATTTTGTTTTATTTTTACCGAATTTATAGCCAGGATACATAAGCATTAAAAACCACACAACTATTGCAAACTGCAACTGCAATATATTTATCTAGTTTTTCTATTTTTTGTTTTTATTTGAAGCGGCAATGCAAACACTCGATAAGAACGCATGCAGCACGTCCGATAATAACAGGTGCAGTGTGTAGGGTTGTACAACGTAGAATAATGTAGTATTCTAGAATAATTCTAGAATAGACATTTCGAATCTAGAATTTCGAATCCTATTCTAGAATAACTCACTGCAAATTGGGATTATGCATAATCAATACAGTTTTATTGCAAAAATTTAAAAAAACACAATGGCGAAAAAATAAGTCAAACATGCGTGCACGCTTGAGTGCAATGCACTATCAATGAAATGCGGCTTGACAGTTAGGTTGCTTGAAACTGCATAATACGCACCACTCTTCGCGTTTTGGCGGTGCTTCAAAAGATTTTTTTCGAATCCAATTACCCGACAAAAAATGTGTTTTGAGATTCGTTTCTCTGGAGATTCGAATCTCAAGGATTCGAAATTCTACTTGGTACAACCCTAGCAGTGTGCATTGCCGTCGCACCTGGTTGTCGATACGCAACGTTTGAAGTTTTCAAGATTTAATACTACTGCGCGATTTTGCCCCACAATCAAACCGTATCCTAAAATTACAACCAGTTCAAAATAGGAATCGGTTCCTTAGGATTCGGTATTCTGAAATGGGCATTCCTAATACTATTTAGTTATTTTCAATGTATTTTGAAGTGAAAAAGGAATTTTTATTATCTCCAAGGTATTGAATACCCAGATCACTTTGCAGCTAAGAATTTTTATTCTTTTCCTCAAAACGATAACCAAAAAACTTTAGTTCAAGATCTTTGAATTTAGAAACATGAACAAAGTACTGATATATTAATAATCGATTTCCTGAGTGTTTTCATTTACATTAAAGACAAAACAAAAAAGCTGAACACTAATAGAACATGAACAACTACCATATGTATTTTTAGCATTTGCTTAACTGTTAACTCGAAGTTGTTTCTTTGCTACTCACAACTAAAGTATCGTTAGTTTAATTTATGGACATATTAGTGCTATGCCATAAATCAATTAATCTTTTTAGACGCCAGCAATTCCTGCTCAGCCTCAAGCAATGATGGAAGACGATGATTTGGAAGATTTTGATACAGTAACTTCAACCCCACAATCTATTTATTAATTATGAACGTTTTAACATTACAGTTATAAAAGCTTTGTTCATAAATTAGTTAGATTTAATTGTTGTCTAGTCGCAGGCTCGCAGCACATTACTGGCAAAAATGCTCTACATGTTGACACTTTTTCATTTTTCTGCAATGTCGTCTTTAAGGTTAATAAACTGCATAAGTTTCACTAACTGCAAGGATATGGGAACATATTAAATGAGCTGTACATAAAGATGCAAACTGCCATTTGTACAAGTTAAAATATTTCTTGAATTTTCAAAACGACTCTTAGTTCAAGATGTCGTCTTCAAGATTCAAATACTGAAAAAAATCCAATATATGTAAGGGTATAGGAATATATTACATGAGCTGTACATAGAGATGCAAACTGCAATCAACAATTTGTCAACTGTCAAGACCAATACAAAATATATCACCATATTGATATTATGGTTCGTAATTTAGTTGCTCTTACGTTATTATGTTAATTGTGTTTTCAATTCTAAAAGAAGTAAAACGACATGTAAGCTCTGAAGTGGTACAAAGTCTCATAAATAAAAAAAACTTAATCGAATGATACTTGAATTCAACGGAGTCCAGTAAATAAATTCTCACCCTATAATGTTAATATATTTTATGAATAAAACGTTGCTTAAGACATTGCTACTTCAGATTCCAATGCAGTTGATTTATTTTTAGTTTATACAAAAATTTGAGAGAGATTACACAAAATTTGAAGCTGGTGATCATTAAAATTTATCTTTTAGAATCTTTTCCACTTGCCAACTTTGGTGAGATCTCGTGGAAAGCGAAGCTCACCACGCCCAGCCAAAGTTGTGCCTGCCAAACGAGCTAAAGCAAATCAAAAAACATCGATGAGGACCATTATATGTTTGCCATGTGGCTTTTCAAACTCACGTAATTCTGAAGAACTTCAGATCAAAATCCCCAGAGGGAAATTGCGCCAGACATTACATGACTTTGGACTAATTGGAAAAATATGCATTAATCATAATTGGACGGAAAAAGAAATTAAAAAGGAAGTTTCTGGATTGTTCAAAACTTGCTTTGACGACCAGCAGCACAACTTTTCTTTTGTATTTCTAAACACATTTCCAGGAACAAAAGTTTTAAAAATACCTCGAGTAAATTCCAGTTTTGTCTGGGATGCTCGAGCTGTTTTATCGCTTAACAAAACTACATTGTACATCTTGTGCAATTACCAATTGGAAAATTGCAAGGATTCTGATGACGATGTAGCATGGAGAGACCATGACATGGTGGATTCGGCAAAGGTAAAGATATACAACTTATGAAATCTATCATTTCAGCTATATTTCATAATAATTGGTCAACTTAACCAATGTTTCAGATAGTCAATCTTTCATTGTACTTTAATAACTGCTTTACCTGATTGTATACTGCTATGTTCATTTAACACTAGTTTATCTGTTCACTTAGAAAGTAAATTAGTTGTTTAACTCTTTAATTTTTCAAAATGGGTGTATCTTAGTAGGCCTGAAATTAGTTTCACAGATCTAGCTAGTGAGTTAACCACCAGGTAACTATAAGTATGAAACATTTGTTACACGATGGGATATACAATAAGCTGCGAACTGTAATTGTGATGTTAATATGACATTGTTCTCTAAAGAATAGTTTGGCGGATCTTGATGATGATATGGAGCCGAATGAGCGATTGCCGTATATTGATGCTGAAAGTGAAACACCTACTTCATCGCGTTATAGGTAATTTTATGACTAATCCTGTTTTTCCACTAAATGTATAGTCTACTTTAACAATCCTTTATCAATAAATTTATTACTAGTAGGCTCATTTGGCTTAGCAGACATGACATTAGTAATATATTAGTATGTAGATTATGTGACATCTTAGCCCTTTTTTTAGAATTTTTTTTTTCAGCACAATAAAAACTTTATAAGGTTAAAACTTTCTGTTGTTTGTAGTTACGTATGGTGATGGATTTAAGTATCTTCTCAGGAGTAAAAAAGTTAAACCTTTTTCTGTATGTTTAATAATGTATCTCAGGGGCTCAAACTCGTGAAAATGGTTTTCACAGTTTTGGACCTCTCTATTTGGTCCAAAACTGCATTGAAAACCAAAAGGTGGCTCTAGATCTTTGCAGCTTGAAACTCCTAATCTCAGCCTGGTTTAAACCAAAAACTCAGAACGTTGCAACATCTTGACGTCCTTTGTGGTCGACTCCTGGGAAGCCATGTCAACTTCCACTTTTTTTTTTTTTTTCTGTTTGTTCAGCTGGGAATACCTTTGAAAAGATAGCTGAGGGCTGCCGATGAGAGCTAAAAGCTCGAAACAGCGCTGTCCAGCTCTGAACTCAGAACGTTGTTGCATGCCGCTGGATCCACTGTCGTTTAAGACTTACGTTTTATCCGAATAATGTGATTTGGTAGTCAGTTTGCGACGGTCAATCCTCGTGCGCCATGTTGGTTGTGCAAAAAACTGAACTTTTAATTACTGCGATAAATGGTCTTCCCTGAATTTAGTATGACATCATTTATTCATGAAAAGTAAAAAATAAATCAACCACTGCATGAGTTACACAACATTTTTGGGTATGCTGTCATTGCGAACACGTGATGTAACTGTTGTTTCAGTTGTTTGAGGACATTATGACAGGTATGTTGTATAATTTACGGTTTGCTTCATTTATTTTTTGATATTTGCGAGCTTCTAATAACGAAATGTGCTATCACAGCGTGTACATTCATTGCTTCGATGACGAAGATGCTGACCTTCAACAAGCATTGGAAGCATCGCTGATTAGTACTAAAAATCCTGTGAGGTTGGTAACGAATAGTAACGTTTCCAATTTAGTCCAGCATTGACTAAGATTTCAATATTGAAATAACATAACTTGTTTGAGTATAACGCTTTTATTTTCGTTCCGCGATAACATATGACGATTGTTAAATTATAACCATTGCCATTTCAATATGTTGAAGCAGCATCAACTTTTCATCTCACGGCTATTCCAGCCTATATTTTTTATATATCGTCAGTATCTATATCTTAACTTAATTCGCCGAAGATCAATAGACTGCTACCGGCAAACAAGGCCCCATTTAAATATTTTTTGCTTGATGCGAGAAACATTAAAACCATATAAATATTAAAGTGCAAATAGTGTTGGTAAGTTGACTGAAGTATGTTTCCTGGTTGTGCTGGAAACCTGGGCAAAATATTGTAAGTTTACGTTTTGAGCGACCAAGAAAAAATCAGAAGGGAACGTATATAATTTATAGGTACAGTATATACTGTACCTTGGCCGATAGAACTGATCTGGCATGGGATAATATTCATTTTCTCCAGCAGCAGATGTGCATTCCACTAGAGAGTGCATTATCTCCAAACTGCTTCTCCACATATAAGGTAAAATAATGAACACCACTTCTTAAAGTTAGAAAATATATTATCGCATCTTATGGAATAGATCTTCAACTGCTGAAATGTATAGACTCGAGTTCCATTTCCGGATCCCAACGGGTTTAAAGTTGATATTCACAGCTTCTTTGCGGAACGTTGGATATTTCAAGCGGCAATCTCCTAATGGAAAGAACGGTGTCGTAAAGGTTCTTGCTCATTGTTATAATGAAAACCTAATTGATCAATTTTCATGTTTTTAGCACTGATGGGTGGACAAGGTATTTTATGTAAAAACTCGAAAGAAATAGTGCTTAACGAAACTTAAATCATTTTAGGCCGGTGGAAGATAAATGCAGTTTGCAAGTATGTTTAACAAACTTGCAATCGAAAATCGACGAAACTGAAGTCAACTATTTCAACGTCAATCGTCGGAGGTTGTTGGAAGGGGCCATAAGAGGAGCTAAAAGAAAAAGTTTTCGAGAAAACGGTCGCCTAAATGTAAAGTTCAGCGATAATGAAGGAAAAAGTGAGGGTGCCATCGACCAAGGTGGGCCCACGCGTGAATTCTTGCGTTTAGCACTGCAAAGTGTTTCAAGCTGCCGGATATTTGCAGGAAACGGAAATTCAAAATACATTATGAAATGTCAATCGGGTAGGTCTTTTGTTCCGTTAATACTGTTCTTGCTTCGAAAATGTTTTTGATTTTAACTTAAACGGTGCATTAACATTTAAATGAATTAACTTGTTAGTGACCTTGTAAGGTATAGTTTTTTTTAGTTCAACTCTGTTCTTTTAAACCGATCAAATTTAGTGCAAGTTAGTTTAGAAAATTGTAATTGATCTTAAATGTGCGCAGTAATAGGTGTAAAAATCTAATCAATTTTTTGAATATAGTATACTGTTAATTTGTCATCAAACTTTGGCCGCAGCCTTACGGCATTTCGGGTAACAACGATGTAAATTCTTTTGCAGCAAAAGATGAAGATTTCTATTTTGTTGCTGGAAGGATCATTGCATTGTCAGTGGTTCATTCTGGATAGGGTCCTTGCTTCTTCTCCGAATTACTCTACAATCAAGTTGTTGACCAACCACGGTCATACAGTCTTGAGCTGATGAAGTCAACTGATTTTTACCACCAGTTGAGTAAAGTGAGTTTTAACAAGCAATTGATCGCTATTATAAAACTTTACTATTGTTTTAAAAATGTATTGGTATGATCGTGGAAACTTCTTTACTAAAAGTAGCATTAGAAAAGTGTTTGAATTGAAAATCACTTTAGTCCTGCAGAGTTCATACACGTATATTACTAACCACGCATAACTTATCAACGTAAAACTAGTGTTAATCGTAAGGAATGAGTCCTAGACCACTGACGGCTATAGTGAGCTGGCACGAGACCCAGGTCTGTTTCGGCTCACACTGTACACATTTTTCTGTCAAGGGCTTCTTAGCTTTAGGAAAAAGTCGATATCCACAAGGCAGCTTAGTTTTTTCTCATAGTTGTTTCCACAGCCTTTGTTTGAAATACCGCACTCGCAAACATTAACGTGGTTAGCCTACATATGACTAATTTCTAACTTGAGTCTCGTGTAGCCTACTGGCCAACATAAAGACGAGTTTGGGATGTACAGTAATTCAAGTGCCAAGACTTGCACTTACTGATCAACTTATTGTGTTTATGGCCTTTAACCGTACAGTAGGGTACCTTGACTAGTCCTTTCGTAACCTACAATAGGCTGTCTAAATGTGATTACTTTGCTACCTTACATTAGTTGGCTACCCTTTATAAACACAATAAACAATGATTTGCGGTGATGGCGTCAACTTTTTATTAACGCTAGTCGTAGCAGCATCCCTTAGAAAATCTGTAGCTTAAACGTGACGCCGTTAAACTTTACCGTTTATATCATTGTTTCAGTAGCGGGGCCTTTAATATACTCAACCATTAATCGTATTTGTTCTCTAAAAAAGCTTATTATCTTGTGCTGTTTTGGTTTAGATCGAAAATACTTGCTCAGAAGAGGAATTTCGGGAAGCGATAGCCGAAGCCGACCATCTTCTACAAATGTCCGGAGCAAGCCAGATTTTAAGTTTCAATCAAAAAGATGCAGTAGTTAGTAGCTGCGTGAAGTTTTTTTTGGAAGACCGTGTTCAAGCTGAAATAGAAAGGTGACAGTTGTACGGTGGTATTAGCTGCATATATTCTGTAGCTGCCGTTTCGTTTTTTTAAACCTTTCGATCCCCAAATTGACCCACGCAATTGATTTGTTTCAATGGCTGAAGCTACTTTCAAACTCGAACACAATTATAGAACTTTTGGTAGTAAAGTATTTTTTGTTGCAAAGATTTTGCGACTAAGTAGCACTGTTTGGAACGATAAAACAATGTGCGATTTTGCAATACAAATAAATTCTGACTAAATTTTTGAAATATTTGAAACACCTAATTCTAAAATTCTTGTTTAGGTTTTCTGCAGGACTAAATTGTCTGGGGTTAGTTGATGAGATGAAAATTTGTCCCCAAGGATTTAAAAAGCTATTTATGTATGAAGACAGTCCTTTAACAGCAACTCAGCTTCTGAACGTTTTTGACGACATTCAACTGTCCGAAGATGGAAGCAACACTCGGTTGCGTGAAAATGATATCCTATGCTATTGGCGAGATTACATCTACGATAAAGAAGGTAAAAGCCTTGTTAACCCCAAACGTTAGTAACATAAGATTTTGCAAAATACTTGTTCTCGATATGCCCAATAAATTACCTAAAATTTTAAGTAATGGACTTAAGCCACTTTGAGGTGATACAGAGCTAAAAATCACGAGTTTTTAGCTTGTCCTCTTTACAGCATACCATCGCCTAACAAGACTTGATTTTGGGTGCGACTCCTCCCAAACATAATTTAAAAAAGACTGAGAAGCGGTCTCTGCATCGGCACATCACTAATTGTCATAATTTAAGCAGATGTGGATTACAATACTATAGGTGGTTTTTGTCATCGTTAGTAATTACTACTGAGCTAGTACCGGTAACGCCTCTACTCTTCGATACAAATAATACCTCGAGCTCTTACCATTCAAATTCTGCGCAGAAGCAATTGAACAATGAATATTACAAAATTGTTCCAAACACACATGCCTTTGATATAATATGCAATTTAAATGTTGCTTTAATCAGGATGTTCTTTGTTCTTCGAAGCTTTTCGTCTGACACTTAGAAGAATCGTCAAAATTTCCAAATAAATCCGCTCAGGCTTTTCTTCCCAGCAACGCATACTTCCTGCCCGTCATTGGAAATCTTCCTCCCAATCTAATACTAAGTCTCTTGCTTCTGATTCAGCCATTGGATCTCATCTTTTGCAAAATCCTGTCTGTTCTCAACATTGCGATGACAGCAGATTTTCCATTCTTGCCCTAGGCCGCTCTTCCTTCCATCTATCCGCTCTTGAAGCTACTTATATTACAACTTTTAACCCCACCCTCTGCCGGCAAAAAGAATTCGTGTATAGCTTAAAAATTGTGCACTAATGACGCCTTCTCATTGGTCCCTATCCAACCAATCACAGCTCGGCTTTTCTATAAATAGCCGTTCTTTTCATGCGCTATCCATTCTGACGATTCTTCTTTACAAGTGTTAGACGAGAAACCCAACATTGAACATCCTGATTAAAGCAATTTTCAAGTTTTGTACCACCAACCAACTTTGCAATTTAACTACTATTGCTACATCTGATTTGTTATTTTTTATGCAGACGAAACAGTCAATGTTAGCCTTGAAGACGTCCTAACATTTGCAACAGGTTCGAATCGGATCCCTCCTATTGGCTTCACTCCGAATCCGAGCTTAGCGTTTACTTCAACGAGTAAATTTCCCTTAGCCAACACATGCGCAAACACCTTAACGCTTCCTCTTGATTGCGAAGGGTATGCGTCGTTTGTTGACAATATGGATTTTGCCATTTCCAATTGCCATGGATTTGGTACTGCGTGAATACTGAATATGCAGTAATTTTCAAGCAGGGTTACCAGGAACAATTAAAGATGTTCTGAATGGAAAAACTAACAAGTAGTTCATTGAAACTAAAGAAAAGAAATAACTGCTTAAAACAACACCACGCGGTCAGCTGTTGATCCCGGTGTTCTCAAGGTACTGAGTTGTTGTTGTTGTTGCTTCAGACTGCTTCTGTTCAATATATTCCTCATTAATGGTTTATGTCAGCATGCCATTGCCTTACGTTCGAACTCGAATAATAAATAGTAGTGTTGAAGTTAATCAACGTTAGTGCTGCCAATGCATCGTAAAAAAACCTTGGGGAACCGACGACGTGTTTGAAGTAAAATATCTTTAGAACGGCCGATTCACGAGATCAACGCCCATCTAATCCAATGCAAATGCCCTAACTTTTGATGCCCCCATTTATTTTGCTTGCAGTCGTACTTTTAATAAACTTTTGTAAAAATTAGATACTGACGTGAATTTTCCGGATATGGATTACGATGTCACATTCTACTTTATTCTGAATTAGAAACGTCAAACTGAATTTAAGAAAATAAAGCAATAAGTTTCAGTTTTTTAATTCATCAAAAAGCCAAAGGGAAGCGGAAGCTCTCAACTTTTCTCGTTTACCTATTCCCTAGTCATCGATTCCGAAAAGCAAAAGAACTCGTCTTTGCTTTGCCACGCTAAATACTGGCAGGTTTACTGTGTTAAAAAAGTTACATTGCTTCATATTCCAATATTACATTGATTTTCTTGAACATGTTGTTTCAAGACACTACATTTTTATTCTTTTTTATAAACGCTCGTTGCCACATAAGCAATCGAAATTACACAGAAGAGTCTGTATAAAGTGTTTATTGTAGCACAGACCTGACAATGATATAAGGAAACGCAAAAAAACTGACGTAAGTTCATGATGCTTTAAACTGGCATCAATTTGGCATTTTCGATTTTGAAGTCACTGCCCTCTCGTTGTAAGGCACTCGCCAACATACACTGAAGCCATCTTAAATAAAGCGATTTCATTCTTGTCGGAATTGTTTAGTATCAGGGTTTGCAGTGCTTGTAGTTCGGAAAAACAAAGGGGGTTTAGAGGTGTAATAACCTCAACTCTGTTCACTGTAGTATAACATATTTCTTCAGAAGTAATAGCTCCCGACGGGTCCAATTGCTGAAGCTGCAGCAATCTTAGATTTAAATTATGTAACTGCTTGGGAGTTAAACAACCAGCCGTTGATAGTGGGTGGTTGTTGAAAGCTTCTTTAAATTCGCTCAGTTTTTTATTTATTATGGGCATGAAAACAAAATGAAGTACAAAGAGATCAGTTGTATTTTCTGGGTCCAGCAACTGGTTTTCTTCCATGTATGAGAAAAAATTGACGTAATAGTTCAGCACCTGGGTGTTGATGTCTCGATTAAGTCGCTCTATGCGTTGGTTGTGGACGGATCTGCCCGTAAGAACGCAATTCGAATTTAAATGTTTTTCCAGCATAAAATTCCAGACTAATACATTTTCACCACCATAATCCGATCGTACTTTGAGCGGCAGGCCATACGTTTCAACCGCCTTTGAAAATAAACTTAAAACTGTTGATGCTTGATTATTGGATGAACAATGACAGTAAGTTATCAGCCTACTGTACCCATCTATTCCAGCATGCACGACAAGTTTCCATCGAATGAGCTTGTGGGTGCCGTCAATGTGCCACAAGTAATTCGGTGCTGGAACAGAGTAACGACGTCGTTGTACAGTGAAAAGTCGGCGAACAGCGATACCTTCACTGTCCACTCGTTGTAAAGACAATCGCATACGACTGCGTTGAACATGGATCCCTTTAGCGGCCAAATGCCCCCTCATCATTTTTTCACCCACCGCAGGATGCTGTTCTTTAATGGATTTTACAATATCATCGAGAGCTTCATCAGACATAGAACTGCAACAAGCAAAAATTAAATGAAAAATTGGCATTCTCAGCTAATACAGTAGGCGCCGCTTAATAAGACCAGACCATTTTGGTCATAATATCCGAATGGTCATGGAAACCGATGTCGCGCCTAAAAACAGCTGTATTAGGCATCCATTTGAAGCAATTTTTCTTTAGTTTGGATTTAATGATTGATTTACCTTACACTTTCTAAGTATTGGACAATAGGCATGCTATTGAGACAATATTTGTTCAGATTGGATTTAGGGACTGTTTGACCTTTTAAGTAATTGTACTTTTTATGCATGTAGACAATTGAGCGATCATTATGTATCTAGAAAGGAAATTTCTTCATTTAACAAGTAAAGATTTCAACCATAAAGAACTCGCACGACTAGTTGAGTAAGTTGACCCCAAAAAAAGTTCAAGAATTTCAACCCTCCAAGTTCAAAAACTCTTAACTTGAGTACTTTAACTGACCTAGTTTACTAGCAGTTACTTGCTGTTGTTGATAAATTGTTAAACTTGTCAGGTAAAATTTCATTTTTTGAGATACACTCTAAAGTTGTAACGAATACTCAAACGTCAATGTGCTAGTTAGAACGACGGACGCGTCGGAGCGTTCTGTTGTTTTTACTTGGCCATTTTACACCTAAGGAGTACGAAAATTCAAATTTTTGCTTGTAACTCGAGAACGGCTCGATGTAGCTATAGGAAATTTGGACAGCAGTGTGACATCCATTAGATGTTTGTTGGTGCCAAATTTCTAGGCAATATGTCACGTGACTTTGCATTTAGGACCCAAAAACTGTCCCAAAACATTGGCGTAAAATACAGTCTCATTCGAAAGCGGCTTAAGTACGACAAAAACATTTCACATGGTTGGATATCCTAAGATACCCATTCATTTACAGTTTTACACCAACCCAATGTTCCTGAAATTTTGTGTGCTCTTCTCCTAAACGCAAAACACAGAAATCTGATTTTTGTACCAATTAGGCTGTTGAAGTGCCAATGCAGTTGCGTTCTGTCTACTGAAATTTTTTTTTGGTGCGACCCCCAGCGAAACTCCAAAAAAAATCATTTTTTGAACGGCTTCAGCTAGAGAGTTAGTTTTTTGCTATCAGTAAATATTAATGATAGAAATATTTAGACAAAGTTTGTCCGCCCCCAAAGTGGACCGCTAAAAATCAATATTTCGAACGGCTTAATCTAGAGATCTAGTTTTTTGTGCTATCAGTAAATGTTTTTAAGACTATTTTGACATAGTTTGGGTGGTTCAATCTCCCAGAGGACCCTCCTGTTGAACGGCTTAAGGTAGAGAGCTAGTGTTTTGGCTATCAGTAGTTATTTATGAGAGAAATATTTAAACATAATTTGGGGGTCCCACCTCCCAGGAGATTCACCCAAAGTAACTGGGAAGCAAAAAGCTATTTCAAAAATCGCAATGTTGCACATGCGTCAGTTGTTCTCTGAGCTTGCTGTTGGTAGCAAGCTCCCATCTAGTTGATATTCAAAATTCCTCGTCCCACGGGCAGGTGGTTGGGGTGGAGGCCTGGAGGGGCTACTGATTGTATTGGATTGCATGTTATTGAGGAGCTCGACTTCAGCGACTCTTTCTTTCTCATTGATAGTAAGTTTTAAGTCCAAAATTTCGCACTCCTTAGTTAGTAAATGGCGAAGTGAAAATAACGGAACATGCAACGCGATCGTTCCAATTATCTTTGAAACAACTTTAAAATCAAAAAATATTTTGTACTTTTAAAAATGTTTAAATTCAACAGCATATTATGCTACTTACCTGTATTTGCTTTCCACTAGCTGATTTTCTTGCATAATTGAATATAAAGTAGGTCGAGATATACATAGCATATGCGCAATCTTGCTAATTGGAAGTCGTAATTCAAGTAAATTTTTCAGACGTTCCATATCTATTTGTTTTCGCTTTTGACCCTACAAAAACCAGATAGACAGTAAATCTTAAGGGCTCGACATACAAACGGCATTAGCCTCAGTACAGGGAAAAAGGAGGTTTTATGTTTTGGCAGCCTACCAGCAATTGCTAAAAATGGTCAAACCGCTTCAAAAAAAACGAACTAAAATTGAAATGAACCAGTTACTTTTTCAGCTTAAACAACTTTTTGTATGAGGTTGATCATCTTAGGTGATCACTGCTAGACTACTAAAATATGAAACCTCCTTTTTTGCTTCGCTGAGGCTAAGCAAAGCCTTAAGGCGGGTTCACACAGAAGCCGTCAACGTCAACGTTACCGTTCCGTCGCAGTTACGTCTAACGTCAAGGTGTTCACACAGAAAATTTTAGCGGTGACGGAAGTGATTTTCTTGATTTCATCCGTCTTACGTTGAGTTAAAATAATTTTAACTTTACGTAAGTAACGTAAGCGATTTCGAGCATTTTTTTTGGTGGTTGGGGCAAACTTTGCGCCACAAAAACTGAAAATCTTGAAAAAATAATTGGTTTTTGTTGAAAAGTAGCTTTCAGCAGGCAATGTTAAGTGCTTAGAGCTGTAGGCTATGTAGTAGGCTAGGTCTAGTCATGTACCGATACTTTGTAGCATAGGTAGTGTACAGTAGCAGTGATACTGGTATCTAGCCTAGCGGTACTTCAGACTGGATTGCTTTTTTTCTGCTTGGGAAAAGAAGAGAGAATGAGATATTGAAACTACCGGTATTTGGTACAGGGTAGGCATGTTAAATCTGAGATGGTTGCTAGCAGCCAGTTGAAAAAGCCAATTCAATTTGGCTTTCCTTGCTCTTGTTTTGGTACAATTAGGCCTATTGATGATACAGCGTCCAAAATGGTCAAAAGTGGCCACTTTATTTAAAGGCAGTGGCTATTTTGCTTCTAGAGGCGAAATAGCCCCATGTTATTTTGCAATTTGGAGGCAAAATAGTCCTAACAGCTATTTTGCTGCAAATGCCAAATTAGCCCTAAGCCTCATGCTAACCCAAACCCTAACCCAAAGTCTAACTCTAATCCTAACCCTAATCCCAACCCTAACCCTAACTCAAACCCTAACCCAAACAAAGAAAAATAGTGTTTTTCCTTTGTTTGGGTTAGGGTTTGAGTTAGGGTTAGGGCTAGGGTTGGGATTAGGGTTAGGATTAGAGTTAAACTTTGGGTTAGGGTTTGGGTTAGCATGAGGCTTAGGGCTAATTTGGCATTTGCAGCAAAATAGCTGTTAGGACTATTTTGCCTCCAAATTGCAAAATAACATGGGGCTATTTTGCCTCTAGAAGCAAAATAGCCACTGCCTTTAAATAAAGTGGCCACTTTTGACCATTTTGGACGCTGTATCATCAATAGGCCTAATCATGATCATATACCGTAGTGCACCGGTACTTTGTACCAGTACCGATACTATAAGTAATTTTGCAGTAACTGACTAAGGTTGATATATACTGGTATTGGAAATTGTACCAGTACCTACTAATGACATATTGCCAAACAATACAAAACAAAGCAAGGAGGTTTTTTTTCACTCCAATTGCCCACTTTAAATTCTATAAAACATAAATAAGCATTATGAACTTTATTAATTTTATTTCTATCCAATCTGTAGTTACAGCATTTTTATTTTTTTATTTTTTAGTATGCTTCGAGTTAGAACAATTCTAATGTTGTCTTGCATTTTCTTTACATGGTGACTGTGAGTTTTGTGTATACACTGTACAAAATGTACATATCTTTGCAACACTTTGTTTTAATTTTGCGTAAAATTTTTTATCATAGAAAGTAGCAGACTGAGAAAATCTAGAAGCTGTTTTTTTTTAACCTTAACTTGGTGAGGTGGCTGTAGACTTAGATGACCTTTCGGTCCTTTGCTGTCTCCTCACCAAGTGACTAAATATTGCTTTGACTCTGCAAGTTTGTGTGTTGGTTTTAAAGGAATTGCATATTTCGATGCTTTGGTGATAGACCTAGAGGAAGTTGCAGTTTTTTTCTTGTGATATGACGTCACTTGGTAAATAAACAAATATGATGATGATGATGATGATACTGGTCTGTGGTCATGATTATTGCCATGATGCATATGAATACTGACCAGCGATTGCTTAGCTACCAATACCATAGACTCTTAACTTTTGTTTATTTTTAGGAACTCATAAGCTTATCTATTTGTTGATTTAATAATAGTCAGGTAGAGGCTACTGGTAGTTGTTGTATCTGTATACTCTGCAGTTTGTTTTGTGTGAGCGCTGAACAGTCACTGAAATGAAATTGTATGATGTTAGAATCATCTTGTATTCTAAGCAGTGGATCACTAGATGCCAAAAAAATAGCTGGTTTACTTACACAGTGTTGGTACAATGCACATACAAAGTTGGCTGTGGTTTTGAATTGCATTGAGCTTTATTTGTTTTAAGCTTAATGTGGTTTGGGGTTATAGCTACTTTAGAAAATCAACGAACCAGTACCATACAATCAAATTGGAGTGGAGAAAACATACTGTACACTGGTACAGTACTGTACAAATCAAGAGTTGAGTAATGATAGTTTCCGTACAGTTCAATTGTCGCTACACTTCACGCATATGCTAGTACTGTACCAGTTTGTGATAGCCTACCAGTACAGTAGACCATCACTTCGCAATATAACAGATGCCGAATACGCGAGATCGATTTCTGACAGTGCACACATACCTACGGTACATAGTGGTACTGAGCCTGGACCGCATGGGTTTGGGTTGGGTTTTTGTGCTGCTGCGCTTATGATTCTGTATGTTCTAGTACTAGTAGTGTGCCATATGACAGATAACAAGTGAATGGTATTGGTTACGGAAACAATTCGCGATGCGGTAGCGTACAAAAAAATCGACTTCTCTAAGCGTACACATACTGTAATAGCAATTTTCAATTTGATTGCGCGATAACGATTTCTGATAATAAATGCCGTAATAAACTGCATGTGCTGCATTAGATATCTTTTTCCTCACTTTCTGACCTGCTAACTGTTGTTATCGATGTTAGTCAAAAATTGCAATTACATCAGATATTGAGAGTTGAAACATTTCAAAAAACTCAAACACTGATTTACCGCAATTTTGAGTATAAAAATTTCTTGTTCTGCAGGTTTTACCAGTACTTTTCAGTTTTTAAAGTAATTTCTGTCAGTACTTTCAGCTTTTTAAAGTCTTCTACTTCTTACATTACTCACTATTGCAGTAAGCCTACTGACTGACCAACCAAATCTGCCAAATTCAAATTCCACTTCAGTACGGTACCAACCTATATCTTATCTACAGATTATTTCTGAAAAACAAAATCTAGTGATTACGCTATTTGAATTCATATCATATTGCTTACAGTAAATTTAAGTTCTACACCACCTTAAAATTGTTCATGCAAATCTAATTTAGATGATATACAGGGTGGGCCATAAGTAGGTATACAGCCATCGCTCAAAAGTGCTTCAAATTTTTTTTTCCATTA
Source organism: Trididemnum nubilum (assembly GCA_963965965.1). Lineage (NCBI taxonomy): Eukaryota > Metazoa > Chordata > Ascidiacea > Aplousobranchia > Didemnidae > Trididemnum > Trididemnum nubilum. The sequence continues at coordinate 23,534,670 of OZ014489.1, read as the reverse complement.
CGGTTTTTACTTGATTTTAAGTCATATTACAGTTCCTAGTGCTGAGCAAGTAATGCAAAGTCTTTTAGAATGTGCTGCTTATTAGAAGTAGAAAGAAATTTAAAGTATTTATATTGTGATTGCTGTATACCTACTTTTGGCCCACCCTGTACTCTAAATGCAATTACTTACTAATCAGTTTTTTACTTTTGCAAAATAGACTTAAAATCTGTGATCATATCAGTATTTGACTGTTAAAGAAATTTAATTATTTAATAGAAATTCAACAAATATGTAAGCTGTAACTTAACAAAAAATCTCAGCAGTTTTTTAACCCAGCAGCAGTACCATGAAAAAAATTACTTGAGCAGTACCACTGTACAACTAAGTAAAACTAAAGTTAAAACTCATCACTTGTTTCCACAATTATCACTGATACTTGATAAACGTTTGTTGATGATTTTGGCAAGCACTTCAAAACCAGCAAGTTAACTCCACAGGATAAAGTGCATTAAATAGCCTGCGCATATTATCAGTAGCTCTCAATTTAAGCATAGTTTGATGGTATAGTGATTACTGATTACAAAACCCAAACTTGATAGGCCTATTGGTTTATTAACAAAACTGCTATGCAAGCATTACAACCAGTTACAGGTTCTTCGTAATACGTAACAGTGACGGATCAGTGTGAACCTCTCACGTTCAGGTTACCGTCACCGCCAAATAACGGTAGAACGCTGAACGGTGACGAAACGGTGACGTAAACGTTGACGGCTTCTGTGTGAACCCGCCTTTATGTGTGTCAAGCCTTTCAAAGTCACAATTTCTAACTTCCATTTATTTTATAGCAAGCTTGAATAATGGTGTTGGCAGAAATAGTCACTTAGCTTTTGTTTGCAACCAGCGAAAAAGTGTCTTATTTCAGGCCACTCATAAGACTAGGTTATCATTAATGTAATACCAAACATGGGTCTGAGTCCTTCCAAGCCAGAGCTCTACATGACAAGGCAGTCACGTAATTACTGACATAGCAAAGCTTTAAATTTTTGAATAGCATGATTTCTTGTGTGTTGTATACACTTGAATGAAATTTATCATGTATATCGTTTGGTCTCTGTATTGTTTTTCTGATCAAAAACATTTCTAAATTGATGAATTTATAAAATAAATTAACCACCCCACGAGTTATACCACATGTCTGTCATGATAGCCAACCCAAAAAATAGCAACCTAATACAGCTGCTGTTTTAAGGAATATCACCTCTTATCCATAAGACTAGCTTATCTACCCACAAATGAATCTTACTTGGCACTCCTTACCAATTTTTTCATATATAATTGATGATAATTCAATAATGGGGAGTTTGACTTCACCATCAAAGAGTGCTCAATGGAAATTCCAGAGCATAATGCAACATTGCAGTAAACTGTACAAGTAGGAAACCCCTACAGCCTGTTTCACCCTCACGGGATCCTCAGGGGGGAATAAGATTACCCCCTGAGGATCCCGTGAGGGTGAAACAGGCTGTAGGGGTTTCCTACTTGTACAGTTTACTGCAATGTATAATTGATGATACAAATATACTAAAATGGTCATTTTTTATTGTTGAAATTAAACGCAGGGTTCAACTGTTTGTAAAGTCTAGACCAGAGGTTTTTAAACTTTTTGAGATGTGCCCCCATCTGAAAATGCCACAAAACTCAATGCCCCCCTAATAAATCAATTGCATACAATGCACAATTTAAGAATAAAAATTGAAACTGATTTGTTTTCAGTGCCAAGGATGCAGCTGCTTTTTTGAAACCAACTACGTAATTCGAGGGTTTGTGGCAGATAAAGCACACCTTAAATCGACTTCACAGTCAAGCTTGTTTCTGGCTTTTGTTTTTATGTTCACGAGAGCAGAAAAGCCACTTTCACTCAGATAAGTAGAAGAAAAAGGAAGTAGAGTACGAGTAGCCACACACTTATAAATGTGCACATAGGTTGCTCCAAAATTGGTTAAAGCCAAGACTTCAAAGTCATCTTTTGCAGCAGAGTTACATTTCATCTCCAAGATTTCTTCTTGCTAATTGTCAGGAAGAATATCTCACTAATATGAAAGGAATTTCTTGTTAACTTTTATTTCGCAAGTTCAGTGTCAGCCAAGTCAGGAAAATAATGTTCAAATTCCTGATGCAAATTTGGAGATGAGCCTCCACTTCAGCCTTAAGTTCGCCTTCCAGCTCAGTTCGACTTTTCTCCAGAGTAGAATCAAGACTGGGAAATGAGGCCGCATTTCCTTTGGCAACTCGGCGACCCCACATCGTCATTAATAGTATAAATCAATAGGTATGGCTATATACAACATTTGTATCAATATAACGTTTTATTACATCACAGAATGCACAATTTCTGACACAAGGCGTAAACAATATTTATGATTTGATTCACTCGCGTTTATCCACAACGTAGATTTTGACCTTAATTCATGCAATATAGATGCTAGTAAATTTGTCATCTTTTACGCCCCCCTTTAGAATGCTTTGCGCCCCCAGATTAAGAAGCAATGGTCTAGACACATAGGATAATATGACTTGTGACCTCAACTATTAGGTACAGCTGATTACACACCGAGACTATTAGGCACAAAAGATTATGTGCTGGGAATATTAAAGAAGACAATAATACATCGAGACAATTAGGAGCCAGAACCAATTATAAATATTTTCAAATTTATAAGAAAGTAACAATTTGTACATGAAAGTCCTGACATCTAATAGTCCCTGTACATAATAGTTGCAGTAGTTAATCGGCCATGCCTAATAGTTCTGTCATGGTGCTAACAGTTGTGGACTGGATAACATGTGTCGAAACTTTAAAGACAATGTATTTATCTAAAGAACTTAACAATGTACATTTTAATTTGTCTCATTAGTGTATCAATAAATAATCTGGGTGTATCAACTTTTCAAAAATATTTGTTGATGCATTTTCTAGTGAAATTACCATCAAAAGCATGTAAATGTATGTACAGCATGTGCATGTGATCATTCGTGCACTTTCACTTAGAATGAGCTTGTCAAAGTGTTTTGTTTTTGATGTTTGTGCATGGGCATTTTGTAAGCAATTACTGACTATATATTGTGAGAAAAACTGTGTGATTCATCCTTTTGCTGTTTTGCCTTCACTTTGGATATGGACAGTTGCTTATCTTTGCCATGTTAAAGACGGTTTTTGAATGCATAAGACATCACATTAGAAGTGCATAATTTAGTACATTGCATTTACAAATTGTACTAGTTTTAGTTAGCATTTGAAAATGGTTTAACAGAAAAAGATAATTTCCTTGGGGCTACAGCCTTCAGAAAAATAGGCAATTCTAAATTGTTAAAAATGTTAATCCACCCTTTATGCGTCAAAGTACCAAATTTCATAAATGTTACTACCATGCAATAGCCTATCAAATGTGACCAATTAAAAACGCTTACTTACCATCTCCAAATACAGCTTTCTTTCAGTGCAAAGTTTAAATCTTGTTTAGACTTAAAGGGCTGCTTATGTCCAACAAATAATGAGATGTCTGGTTTGTCCATATAACAATTATAATAACAAAGTATAACTCTACAGATAATAAAAAAGAAACCTACGTCAAGTTAATAAAGTTTTGGCTTTATAAGTTTAAGTCTTAAATAAAAACAGATGCAAATTTAGTTTGCCATTTGCTCAACACTTACTTTTGTCTATGCCTTTTTAGAATATTTGAAAAATATCTCTATCCTTGCAAAGTCACAAAATTCTCAGCAATAAAAATATTGACTACTTTTAAATAAACAATGCATAGGCCTAAAGTTTAATGAGGCTATTTCACACTGTCTAGCACTCTGTAGTACTTGATATCCTATCCTAGTCTGGCACTTGTCAATCATATAATAATTTTTCTTTTACACATTTAGCCTAGTTTAACTTTTAGTCAGTATGTGTAGGCAGAATAACTCATGCTATTGCCAAGCCGTCCTGCTAGCTCTCGAGAATTTTGACGCATACTGCTTGGCTATGCTCAATTTTCATGGCTTCCCTTACTTCAATTTCTCTTTGCCTTTTTTAACACAAGTCACCACTCATATGATCACATCACAAAACTCTCAGGAGCCTTGACCACTGGTTTAGCGAAAAACTTCCAAAACAAGTTCCCGCCAATTTCATTCAGTGTTGCCAAGCAAAAAGTTATATCGGAAAGTTAAATTGGAAAGTTAAATCGGAAAGTTAAATTGGAAAGTTAAATCAGAAAGTGTCTTGCATAATTTTCTTGCGTATTCTGCTATAATTCTTGTTCAAAAAAAGAAAATTTTTCTTATTTAATGAAGAGGAATTCCGATATAATAAATAAGAATTCCAATATAATAAATAGGAATTCCAATATAATAAATAAGAATTCCAATATAATAAATAAGAATTCCAATATAATAAATAAGAATTCCAATATAATAAATAAGAATTCCAATATCAAATACGAATTCTTGTTTAATAAATAAGATAACTTTTAATCAAAAAAAATTCTTATTTATTATATTGGAATTGGATTTTTCTTATTTAATAAATAGGAATTCCAATTTATTATATCAGAAAATCTTCGTCTTAAATATGCCTAAAAAACAGTAGACTTTTTTGAAAAATAATTTTACACATGGCACCCCATAATTTTGGCTAATGTGTTTTTTGTTACGTTTCCTATGTAACACTCTCACACTACATAGCTACACGATATACGTTTAAGCTATTTTTGCGTGATATCTTAATATTTACTTTGTCAACCGTATCGATTTTAAAAAATTTTGCGTTCTACAAAAAAAGCAACATTGATTTGCAAAAAAACTACAGTTTTAAGGAAGAAAATGAGTTTAGATTCGAGTTTAGCACCCCAAAATTAACTAAAAACAAGTGTATACATTAATGCAACAAAATTTTTGTTGACCAGTGTAGTTAAAAGCTAAACAATACAAAGTATCAAAGTGGAATTTTAGATTTTTTTATTTACAACTACATTTCCTATAAATTATCTGAAAAACTGATGTGAACATCAGACAGAAAGACGTTGCCATCTGTCGTGATAAGCTTTGTTTCGCCTGTTAATTGTGCCAGCTTAAAGTGATTTATCTTCTTTTTCTTCTTTAATTCAGCTACTTGCAAAGAAAAGGTTTTCTTTATCCAATATTAAAAAAACAATTTTGGCATAGAAACGTATCAATGTAAAATTTGACAAGTGAAACAGTTTCAATAGTTTGCTGTCAATTGTAATACAGTATTTAATGATAAATTAAACTAGAAAATTATTATCAGTATTTGATGATGAATAAACCGGAAATCACACATCTTTTATGTTGCCAAAAAAACCTGACTGTTTGAGATAAACCATAATTATATAAATAATCATATTTCGTTACTTTTGTCACGATATCAATATGGTTTTATGTCTTAACTCTTTAGAACGAAAGTTTATTACTGATGAGGTTTGTTATGTTTCGAAAAAATAAGAGATATGACAGCTGAAGAAGTATGAGTTACCTAACAACATCGTATAATAACAACCACACTTTCTTCATTCACTAATAAAGTTACCTAGCAAAAAAGAAAACTAAATTAAAATGGAGCATCAGTAACGGCATTACCAAAGCAATAACTTGGTAATGCCGTTACTGATTTCCGTAGCAATACTAAATTTTCGATTCATTAGCATTTGAGAAAATTCAAATTTAACACAGTCTATTTCTGTACTGGTGAGTGCGAAAGTTAAAGCGGCATAGGTTGAAAGCGAGTTGAGGCCGTCTTGGAAAAGATTGCACTCATCTTCGTTGCTGAATACTACGAAGGTGTCATCCATATAGCGGTAATACATCTCCGGCTTGGAAGTAGTCTGAAAAAGTTTAGATTCATAATAGCCAACAAAATCATTAGCAAGGGCTGTTCCAAGGAATGATCCCTTGGGATCTTGGACCAGCCCTTGCCAATATCCCACTTTCAAGCCGAGATGTATTATCGCTGTATGGATAACATTTTTGTAGTATTCAGCAACGAATATGAGTGCGATCTTTTCTTTAATAGCCTCAACTCACTTCACCCTTCTCCGCTTTAATTTTGAAAAAGGCTCTCCCATTTCTGGATGAGGTGGTTTAAAAATCTCCTTCCAAGTTTATCATCTCCATCTACTGGAAACTCACATTCAGTGGTCAATATCTACCCTGGAATTCTTTCAGTCCACAGAAACGCAAAACCAACTTGATTCTGCTTTTACTGACAGGTCTTTTGCCATCTCCTCTCTTGAAGGATTGCCATCCGAACTCGACAAAATCAAGTTCATTAATGGATATCCTGAGCACGCTATCAAGTCGTTTATGGCTAAGATGATGAAGCAATTCCATGCTCTGCCGAAATTTGGACCCAAAAGATGCCCCGTCTATCTACGTTTCCCATGGCTCGGTTCTGTTTTCTACTCGATTTGAAAAACAAGTAAAATCTGCTGTCAAACAGTGTTTTTCCGCTGTGGAACTACACGTTATTTACTTTTCCAACGAGCTTCTCTCCGCTACCAACAAGGATGTACTTCCTGCTTTACAAAAAAGCAACGTGATTCAGCAATTCTTATTCCACTGTGACAGTAGGTAAAAAGGCCGCATTTCCCAAAGGCTGCTGGACAGAATTAAACAACATGTACTCAAATCTGTTCATTTTTGTACTGCTTCCCAGAAACGCTTATTACTTCCTGTCGTAGGTGCAAATATTCCAACCAGACTAATACCCAGTCTCTTGCTTCTGATTCAACCATTGGACTACATCTATTACAAAATCCTAGCTGCGCTCGACATTATGATTACCAGAGCTGCTGGGCAAGTCCGCAAGTTAGTCCGCAAGTCCGCAAATCCGCAATTGCGGACTAACGAAAAAACTTGCGGACATGCGGACTTTCGGACTTTGGTAGTTTAAATTGTGTACTTGCGGTTGCGGAATATTTTTAATTTTAGTCCGCAATTCCGCAAGTTTTTTACTAATATTGAAAATTTTTTATGTTTTCGTAAAATATTTATGTTTTTATCCGTTCAAATATGAGAAAGAAATTTAATTTTTTCGAGCTCAAGTTCGGCAAAAATATCAAGTTTTTCGACCTCAGGCTGACAAAAATACTAAGTCTGCTTTTTGACTTGATCGCTTTCTTTTTGTTGACATGCTGTTTTCTCGAGTTCTGTAAAACAACCGATGTTTTCGAGTTTAAGTTCGAATTTACAGCCCTGGTTCAAAATATAGCTTTGTTGCTTTTACCATGAGTTTACAAAATTAGCCACTGGTGTAATATTTTTTGTACTGATAGCCAGTACCCTCGCTATGGTAGGGCCAGGGGCGCCATACCCCCCCCCCCCCCAGCAACTGCTTGTGTCCCCCTCCCCATTTCGGTTTCTCAAAATGCTTTTTTGGAGCATCACGTAACGACAAGACAACCGGCAATGATAAAAAAACGAATAATAACTTTCAAACATCATTTTTGTTTAAAGTTTTCTCGATTGTTAGCAAAAGTACTGGCCACCAATTGCTTTGCATAAACGTGACCCAATAATCCGTTTTATTTTCACGCCTTTACCGATGTGTCGCGAAATAAGGATGTATCACTGCAGTAGCATTACCGGTATTTCGTTAATGATTATGACCTGAAACAATTCGTGAAAACATTTTTTTAAAAGACCAGCTGTTTTTTTTTAGAGCACACTCAAGATTTATTTTAGGTCGCAGTCACTGGCGCAACCAGGGGTAAGGTACTTAAGGGGGCATCAGTCCCCTTTAACCAAGTCATTTAGAAAATATAACCAAAAAAAATAAGCGTTTAATCGTATTTTGGACTTGACCTGAAGTAAATGGGGGCTCAAGAGGCTAGACAATTTAATTCTTTCAATGACTTCTGAATTTTAGCAATTTACTGTAATTATTGATGTGGTTTTAAAACTTGCGAAATATGATTTAAATGGTGTTAAAATCGCTATTTTTGTCGCAAAAATCATCCATCAGCTGGTGGCTCTGCCTCCTATGTGGCACGCTTGAGGTGCAACGGTTTGTTCAGCACGGGACCTTTTTGTGCGAAAAACATTTCCTTTTGGTTCAAGCCCCCTCTCTCTTAGCAAAACCCTGGTTGCGCTTTTGATACCATTTACTCCTGCAGACAGATTTTTCAAGCGATTATTACGGGCCGCATACAAAACCAGCTATAAATAACGCTGCCGGGCTTATATGTTTATTTTTCTAAAGATGAATGGAAAACTGTAGCTTTAAAATATCAGTTTTTATGTGCAAAAGTTCAGTCTATTTTACAGTGCCCCCCCCATTTTCTATTAGGCCCCCCCGGCCTCACTTCGTTTGGCTTGGCGACGGCACTGCTGGTAGCGAGTGGTTATCTCGTTCCTATAGTATTTATAGAAATCAGGGACTAAATATTTAGTAATACGATTAGTGATATGAATGATTTTTTGCCTTCTACTGCATTTTCCTTTTTCTGCCTTGAAAAAAAATGTTGTTTTTAGAATAGCTTGTTGTGAGCGGAAATACGGATTGTGCTTTGCTGTTTGATGGCTTCTTATTCTAATCCAATGGCTTTTAATCTTCGAATCCCTAGCTTCGTTGTAGCATTTTTAAGGATTCGTCGGTGGGTTGTGCATTATGCTTCCATGCAGTTTTGGCACCTACTATGTAAGCAGTAGCGCAGCCAGAAGGACTGGGGGTTACAATCCCCCTTAGCCAAGCAACTTTAACTTAGCCAAAACACTTAAAAACTTCAACCAAAAATGCAGGCGTTTAAATCTGTTTTGAGTTGGATATGAAAGTAAGAGGAGCTGGGCAATTCTTAAGTTTGCCACCCGAAAAAGCAGCTAAATAACAAGTCTTGCTATGGTACATTTACTACAATCAACGATTTTGAGTAATTCCTTTTATTGCGAGGAATGTATCCACCATACGCTTGCTATACTTCCCACAAGTTACAACTTTTGACTTATGTATGCTGATCAACTCTGAGCAGATCACTTCGGGACATGTTTGAATGCAAAACTCTTCTACTCGGTTTATAAAAAGTTGCGAACTTGAGGTGCGGACTTCAAATATTACGAAGTTACGGACTTGCGGTTGCGGACTTGAAATATTACGAAGTTGCGGACTTGCGGTTGCGGACTTCAAGAATTACGAAGTTGCGGACTTGCGGTTGCGGATTCAAGAATCTGGAAACGTCGTTGCGGACTTGCGGACTAAGCTTTTAAGCGTGCAATTGCGGACTTGCGGTTGCGGATTAAGAAAAATGAAATTCGGTTGCGGATTTGCGGACTGCGGACTTAAAAAAAAACTTGCGGTGCCCAGCACTGATGATTACAGTAGATTCTCTATTCTTGCCCAGGGCCGCTTGGCTTTTTATCTATCTGCTCTTGAAGCCACTTTTATTAAAACTTCTAACCCCGCCTTCTGCCGACAAAAAGAACTCTTGTACAACTTAAAGATTCCAATAACGACGTTCTATCATTGGTCTTTTTCCAGCCAATCACGGCTCGGCTTTTTCCTTTATATACATGTATGTATTGCCTATTGCAAATGCAGAAAATTTATGTTTTCAACGTGATTGAGGTACGGCAACGGGTATATTTATAAGCTCAAGGTTTTGACATTAAAAGAAAGGGGGCTCTGGGGCGAGGGCAAAGTCGCCGTGCCCCATTTTGAATAATAATACAGATTTTTTTTTTTGAGAAAATAGCAATTTTTGTGAGTTTTAAGAGGATTCCACACTTAGATTTTCAAAGCAATTTGGAAAGTAAATACCGTAAATGCTAAATTAGAAAAAGTTTAGTTTTCCCGCGATTTCCCAACTTTAATTATAAGCCATTCTTTTCTTTACATTTCATTGCATGCGATCTCTTTCTCATATCTAATGTCTATCACTAAACAATCGCGAAGGTTTAGGCCGCCAAAACACACTTAGTTAAATTTAACATAAGATATTTAATTTCAAAAAATAACCTAAGGATCCCAGCAGGGTTATTGTTTTCCTCAAGGCTTTTTACACCCACATTTTCCGATTAGACTTTCACACAATACCATTTAAAATATGTTTTAGTATGACTTGGCATAGTTGATTATCACATTATATATTTTGCAAATAAGAAAAGGAAACGAACTAACAGATCAGACGTTTATGTTGTCTTTTGTTTGGCTATTTTCCTTTTTAACCAATCAAAAAATAATGCTGTCCTCGAGCCGAGAAAAGAACATTTTCGAGAACTTGTAGGCTTCGAGGCCCAGGCCAAGGAGGAACGTCCTCGAAGCCAAGGACGTCCTGGAGGACTCCCAAGTCTGGTACATAGCGTAGAACAAGTACGCGAGCAGGAAGAGTTTATTGAAGTAGATGATTTCGATGATTGTATTGAGGAGGAGGAGGATATTTATTTCTTAACGTACTGATGGTCAAGCTACTTGTCTTTGTAATAAAAAAAGTCAAATTATTGACGTTAGGCCATTCGTACTTCGTAGTTTATCAAACTTATAAAATGTTTTGTTTAAATGCGACATCATCTCTTACAACATCAAAATTCTATAAATTAAATAAATTGCATAATACATTGCTTAAATTTTTGTAAAAATCTTTTTCTCATCAATTGCAGCAATAATTGCAAAAAGAATTATTTTCGAAAATATGATGTCATAAATGATGACGTCATCACTTTTTTGGCTCTCGTTTGTGCGGTCCGTGAAAAACTTGATATCATCGTATCTACAACATCAACACAAACTTAGGGCCGTTTTTGTGATTATTTACTAACATTATGACGCCGTAAATATGACGTCATAACTTTTTCATCTTCATAATACTTTAAAATTTTTCTAATTTTCAAAAAAGTCAATTATGGAAGCAAATATTGTTATTGAAATAAACTCAGCCTTGGATGACAAGCAAAACGCTGGAATAGATAAATATTACAAAATGGGTGTCGTATTTTCAGTGTAATTTATTGTACAAAAATGTTGATCAAAGTAAACCAACTTCATGCAGTATCTTCTAATATGCATGTACTTTCTTCAATAGTAGTATCAAAGCTCCACATCAAATATAACAAAAGTTATAGGAGATGACAACTACTTTAATTGTAGTTTTTTACAATTTTGGTAACATTTTTGTTCCGGCATTAAAGATAACACTTTTCCTCCAGCAAAAATGCAATTAAGATTGCCTATGTCCCACTTGTTGAGTGATCCAAGTTTGAAAATTCAGGTCCAACCAAAAAAGAAGTGAAAATGAATAAAGTAAGAGTCAACAAAACCAAAAACTTTAGCGAATTTTTGCGGAAATGACGTCATTGTGATACAAATGGGCAGGAAAAGTGAAGTGGGGACAACCCTAGCCGGAAAGTTCAGACTATTCGGAGCATCGCTACGTACGTAAAAAAAGTATATTTTTCCGCAGTGCTGGGCACCGCAAGTTTTTTTTTAAGTCCGCAGTCCGCAAATCCGCAACCGAATTTCAATTTTCTTCATCCGCAACCGCAAGTCCGCAATTGGACGTTTAAAAGCTTAGTCCGCAACCGCAAGTCCGCAACGACTTTTCGAGATTCTTGAATCCGCAACCGCAAGTCCGCAACTTCGTAATTCTTGAAGTCCGCAACTGCAAAGTCTGCAACTTCGTAATATTTGAAGTCCGCAACTTTTTATAAACCGAGTGAAAAAGTTTTGCAATCAATCACGTTCCGAAGTGAACTGCTCAGAGTTGATTGGCAAAAATAAGTCAAAAATTGTGACTTGTGGGAAGTATAGCAAACGTATGGAGAATACATTCTACTCAAGAAAAGAAATTACTCACAATCGTTGATTGTTGTAAATGTACCACATGACTTGTTATTGAGCTGCTTTTTCGGATGGCAAACTTAAGAATTGAATAGTCCAGCTTCTCTTACTTTCAGGTCCAACTCAAAACAGATTTTAACGCTTGTAATTTTGGTTAAAGTTTTTAAGTGACTTAACTAAGGGTTTTTAGCCCCCAGCCGTCCTGGTTGCGCTTCTGCTTATACAGTGGTTGCCTAAGCTGCGTGGAAGCATAATGCACAACCCTCCGGCGAACCCTCAAAAATGCTACAATGAAGCTAGGGATTCGGAGATTAAAAGCCATTGGATTACAGTGAGAAGCCATCAAATAGCAAAGCACCATCCGCATTTCCGCTTGCAACAACATATTCTAAGAAAACAATTTTTTTCGAAGCAGGAAAGGCAAAGGCAGTAGAAGGCAAAAAAACATTCATAACACTAACTTAATCGTATTACTAAATTTTTAGTCCCTAGTTTCAATAAATACTCTACGAATGAGATAATCACACGCTACCAGCAGTGCCGTCGCCAGACCAGACAAAGTGAGAGGACCCTAGCCGAAAATGGACTGAACTTTTGCGCATAAAAACTGATATTTTAAAGCTTCAATTTTGTATTTATCTTTGGAAAAAGATACATAAAAGCCCGGCAGCGTTTATTAGCTCGTTTCGCATGCGGCCGGTATAATCGCTTGAAAAATATGTCTTCAGAAGTGAATGCGATCAGAAGCGCAACCAGGGTTTTGTTAAGTAAGAGAGAGGGGGCTTGAACCAAAAGTAAATGTTTTCTGCACAAAAATTATCTAATTTAGGTCCCGTGCTGAACAAACCGTGGCTACTCCAGCGTGTTACAGAGGGGGCTCAGCTGCTGGGTGATTTTTGCAATTTTGCGGCAAAAACAGCAATTTTAACGCCATTTGAATAACATTTCGCATGTTCTAAAACCATATCAATAAGTAGAGTAAATTGCTAAAATTCAGAAGTCATTGAACGATTTAAATTGTCTTGCCTCTTGAGCCCCCACATACATTAGGTCAAGTCCAAAACACGTTTAAACGCTTATTTTTTTTGGTTATATTTTCTAAATGACTTGGTTAAAGGGGACTGATGACCCCTTAGCCTCTTCCCCCTAATTGCGCCACTGACTGCGAACTAAAATAAATCTTGAGTGTGCTCTAAAAAAAACAGCTGGTCTTTTAAAAAAATGTTTTCACGTATTGTTTCAGGTCATAATCACTAACAAAATACCGGTAACGCTTCTGTAGGCATACATCCCTGTTCCGCGACACATCCGTAAAGACGTGTTAATAAGACGGATTATTGGATCACATTTATGTAAAGCAGTTGGTGGCCAGCAATTTTGCAAACAATCGAGAAAACTTTAAACGAGAATCATGCTTGAAAATGATTATTCCTTTTTCCATTATTGCCTGTTGTCTTGTCGTTACGCGATGCTCCAAAAAAGCATTCTGAATGAACCAAAATGGGGGGGCACAAGCAATCGCTAGGGGGGGACGGCACCCCTGGTCCCACCGTAGCGACGGCACTGGCTACCAGTACAATAATGATACCTCAGTGGCAAATTTTGTGAACTCACGGTAAAAAACAACAAAGCCATACTTTGAACCAGGGCTGCAAATTCGAACTTAAACCCAAAAAAAGTCGGTAGTTTTGCCGAACTCGAGAAAACAGTATTGACTACAAATTGAATCAGGTTAGACCCGCTTGTAATAGCCTGTCTCGCCGCGCGCCGTATCCTTCATGTTTCTGCAGTCATACCACACTTTGGATACAAATATAACAATGCTATTCCTCACCGAACACACAAAAATTTGATTTATCCAAAGGAGCACGGCAAAACAAGAAGTCAATTATCAGCTAGCCAAATCAATATCAATTAACTAAAATTTATTCGACCAAAATTTACTCTATTGATTATACTAACATTATGCTAGACTTTACTAGACTATACTATTAAAAAACTGCTGCGAGGTCTCACTATAGAATTAGAAACATCAGCAACCAACTTACTACACATCTAGCTTGATACACTAAACTACGAAAGTTTGAAACACCACTTCACTCGTGCTGTCGAAGACTATCTAATTTGAGCATTAGTTGCAAACTTAAAGATTATGAGATTAAAGGTCTAAAGACAATACAGTTAAAATTACCACAATGACAGTTCTAGAAGATTCTTAAAACATGCACAAAAGGGGGTTCTAAAATGTTCTAAAAAATCAACCAACTATTTGCATAAAAGATGAAAACGCGGCATGTATTCGTTTCTCACGTTACCAAACAGCATGTCAACAAAAAGAAAGCGATTAAGTCGAAAAGCGGACCTAGCATTTATGTCAGCCTGAACTCGAAAAACTTGATATTTTTGCCGAACTTGAACTCGAAAAAATTAAATTGATTTCTCATGTTTGACTGGGTAAAAACATGAATATTTTATGAAAATAGTAAGAAATTTCAATATTTGAATAAAACTTGCGGAATTGCGGACTAAAATTAAAAACAGTCCGCAACCGCAAGTCCGCAATTTAAACTGCCAAAGTCCGCAACTTTTTTCGTTAGTCCGCAAATGCGGATTTGCAGACTAACTTGCGGACTTGCCCAGCTCTGTTTTTTCGCGGCCCGCAAACGCATTTTTTGACTAGACTACAAAACGAATGCTAGCAGGCCAACTAATGCTTGCGTAGGAATAAAAAAATTCTGATTACTCGGCCCGATAAAGGATCAGATGTAGTCATTTTGAACAAAAGTGAATACGTAACAAAAATAGGAAACTTCCTGAATGACGCATCAAAATTAGAGTGTTTTGGCCCAGCCGCTACGGCTGACAGAACCGCTACCATAGAGACAAAACTTCAAAACCGATTACCGTAAGTGAGTTTCTTAACTCAGAGCAGCTACCTAAACAAGTAAAGGATGAGGTACGCCCTAGGGTTTCTCAAAAACCGCGAATGTACGGACTGCCTACACCACACAAGGTAGACACGCCATTAAGGCCAATCCTGTCCATGGTCGGTTCTTCCCACCATAAATTTGCCAAATGGCTAGCAAGCATTTTGCAGCTAGAGCTTGAGCAGTTTTCCATCAACTACTGTAACATAAAAGACTTAATTACATTCGTACATACCATACAAGATCTTAGGTTAAAAGAAAAAGATGTCTATTTGTGCTCATTTGACATATCCAGCCTATTCACCAATGTACCTCTATAGAAACAATCGGCATATGTGCGGAAGCCTTGTACAAAAACCCTTCTTCCAAACCTCCCATTACCCAAGCGCAGTAGCGTACGCAGGATTTTCAAAAGGTGGGGGTAGACAAATCAGAAAATTTGTAAATGGTGAAGACCAGAATGAAAACTTTTTCACCCAAAATCAGTCTGTTTTTCTGACCAAAATTAGGTGAAGACCAGAATGAAAACTTTTTCACCCAGCCCAAAATTAGGTGAAGACCAAAAAAAAAAAAAAAAAAAAAAAGGTTTTCACTCAAATTTAGTCCGCTTTTTGGCCCAAAATTAGGTAAAGACCAAAAAAAGGTCTACGTCCACCTTTTGTGTGCTGAAACCTTGTGCCCAAGTTACAAAACGGGGGGCATGCCGCAATTTTGCATACTATTCTATGCTAAATATACTATCCTGGTGACACAAAGGGGGGTCCATAGCCCAATGCCCCCCCCCCAAATACGCCCCTGCCCAAGCGGTATTTATGAATTTATGGCAATTGCTACGTCATCCACAGAGTTCAATTTTAATGACGCAATGCACAAACAAACGTACGGAGTATCGATAGGCTCACTACAGGACCCAGCACTAGCGAACATTTTTGTTGGCTACTTCGAGTCCAAACTATATTCTCGTGTTCAAAAGCCGACAATTTATTTTCGATATGCTGACAACACCTTTGCCATCTTTAAACCAGAGGGTGACGTTGACGATTTTCTGGTCATGCTTAGTCGTGCACCTCCTCCTCTCAAGTTCACGTACGAAAATAAACATGATGGCAAACTTCCATTTCTAGACATTCTAGTGAAAGGAACTGAACTTGGTTTCGAGACCAGCAGTGAATGCCAAAAGCCCACTTTTTCTGGTCAATACATCCGCTGGAATCCTTCTGCCTGCGAAAAGGATAAAGGAATCTAATCGCCACGCTGGAACATAGACCACTTGTGATATGGACAAAAAACAAGCTTAAGCAAGCAAATAATTTTATCAGAAATATCTTGCTTGCCAACGGGTACCCTAAAAATCTAGTGCTTAAGCACATATCCAAGAAAATTACACGATTCTTCTCAGTTTCTCAGCCATAAGAACATCAAATTAAAAGTGCTGCGTAAAATTGCTACTAAGTAGTATCACCACGCTGGAATTTCTGAAGCCAATGCATATGCTACCTGCTGCAAAAAAGGACGTGCTATACGGCATTCAAGAAAGTATATGGTTATTTATAAATATGTGTGCCACTGTGATAGTCGGTACGTAGGTCGCACAACTCAAAGGTTTCAGGTACGCATTAACCAGCATGGTCCAAAAGCAATAAAGCAAAAAACAACTCCTACACTGGAAACGAAAAAGGTTCGAAAAAGTTCCAAAATAGGCGCTACAAAACATGGGGTTTTCTCTTAGCATAAAAAACCATAGAGGTTTTTAATGAAGCACCTACAAAGATACAGACAGAAACCTGTAAAGGTTTTTTCAAGAACCTAAATGATTCTTTTATAGAAACCTGTAAGAGTTCGATATATACCTTACAAGGTACTTCAAAGCCCCTGTGGGGTTTTTCTACGAACCTAACACGAATTTTAATCCGAACCTTGGAAGGTTCTTTGAAGAACCCAATAGGTAATAAAAAAAACCCTGAAGGTTTTTTAACAAACCTAATTGTATTTTACTAAAAAACTTTTTGGGTTTGCATAAAAATCATACGATATCAAATAACAACCTTACAAGGTTTGAATATCAACCTGTAAATGCTTGAAAAAACACCAAATTAGGCGCTACAAAACATGGGGTATTCTGACATCAAAAGAACTTTTTTTGAAAGGTTCTTTCACGTTAAAAAAACCATTATAGGTTACACAAATCCGCAAAGTCGAACCATCTTGGCATTAATATTTATTCAAACAACAAGCATTTAAGGAACGAGCAACGCAAATATGTAGGTATATAACCAGGTCGTAAGAATGAAATGTTCTACGGGCACCCTGGCTGCGTTGTTACGTCCTTGGATAAGACAATTTATGATGAATATCTCTGCTTGATGCCCTCAACAAGCAGCAAATTTACATGTGAAGAACTCATAAGTGAGTGTGGATTCATCTACAGGATATAGTACCAACGCCGTTCTCTCGTGACAGGTGGACAAGAAAAAATCAAAATAGGTTTATAATGTGGGAGATATGATTGCTAAAGATAGCACCAGCAAGGACGTGAGTATAATTAAAGCTGCAACAAACAATAACGAAATACCACAGATACACTACCTTAATCAACAGTACATATTTACAAGCATGCACATTGAAATCATCGCGAAACAAGTCATTGGGCACTTTGTCATTTACTACAGAGTGGCACATTATTCAAGCACAAGCAATAATTATTACAACGAATTGGTCGTCAAAGAATAACTCGAATAAGAATAAACAAGAGAGTCTGAACTTGCTCATCAGACTTGAGTAAAGTTTTTTTTTGAGATTTAACTCGCTCCCTGGTCATATCTTTTGAATAAGGCGTTGCACAATACTTTACCTTTGCTTGGTGCTTTGAACAAGCAGCAAACTTGCATGGAAAAGAGGTCAAAGAACAACAGAAAACTTGGAAGGATTTGTCCAAAGGATATTGTGCCACCGTTCGCTCTCTCCTGGCAGGAGTTTAAGAATTAAAATCAAATCGAAATAGGTTTGTTATGAGGGAAATATGATTGCTAAAGTTAGCACCAGCAAGGCCGTGAGAACAAGAATTTGTGTAGGATGAAAAAAGTCCAATCAAATGTCGAGTATACTTAGCGGTAGAATGATTTCAAGTAAGCAATAAAAAAAAATATCCAAGGAAGTTTCCGACCTAACTTCGACACCGAAGGTTAAAGAAATCCCACCTTTGGCAATATTCGGCTACGGCCAAATTTTTTTAGCTGCCTTCGGCGTTTACCAAAGAATAATTAAGTACAGCATGCAATTAGAGCAAATACTTTTTTAAAGAATCCAAAAAGAAAACTTTCAAAATTGTCATTTTTTTCGCTTAATTTTATCACTTTTGTTGTTTGTAACTCAGATATATATATATGTGACGGATTATTTCAAATCTCGTCAAAGTGTAATTTCAAAGTACAGCGCTTTCACTTAGCACTTTAACGAACTGCCTTCCCATCATTCAAGACAAAATTACTAAATCGTACAAGTCAAATAAAAGTGGAGATCAACAGAAGTGGTAACAGGCGAGAAGTTGACAATGCGAATTTTGTTATCAGAATTCATGACTTACTTGGTCTGTTTCAAAACATTAGACTTTTAAATTTTGATTATTGGACCAAACTGATACCTTAGAAACTTACAGTTCATTAAAAACCTTCATGTTGTATATTTGCTGCTCAACTTTAAATACCACAGCGATTACTTTACTTGCAAAAAATGCAACTTTTTTATGCAAAACAGTAAATTATCTTACCGCAAGCATTTGCTCGCTTTTAAAACCTTCATCATTCGTTTTCACTAGAAACACGTTAATTTTCATTAACAATTACACAAAAATGCCAACGTCTCGTCTTGAAATTTTGTTACTAACCAAAACAAAGTTTTTGTCTTTGTAACTTGAAAAACTTTGGCTTTGTCCGAATGGTAATTAAACTTTGCCGAAGGTTCAAAGAATTTCAAAAAATGACATTCGGTCGGACACTAGTCGAAGTAACATGTGCGGCAAGACACAAATCATCATAATGAATCAATAAATTGTAATCCACTGGTAGTGGAACAAGACCGCCAGTAATAGTAATCTAATGAATTTTCGGCACTTGGTTTAAAAATCTGTATAGCTTATTTGGCAATGCTTCACTTAAAAGCTTCAAAACTTGGTCGCTAAGAAACGCTAATGTGCACTTTAAGCATTTGGGGTACTGGATATCAAATATCAAATAGCATCCCAAACAGCAAGCTAATGCTACATCCAACGTTTCTATTCCTGTGACGCGGCATCCATCCACTGCAACTTCGAAAGCTGCGCCAAGTTGGACGATGACAGGAAAATTTAATTGTGGTTTCTGCAATAAACGGCAACGTAGATAAATGTGTTATTGATCCGCATAAATATAAAGCATGCGTCAGTGTACTGCATTTGAGTTCCTAACTAAAGTGGGAAAACAGAAATATATCGGTAATGAACTTAAATCAGCTTCGCACAAGCTCCTTTAGGCAGAATATCACACAAGTCCCGCTACTCTATTGCACGTTTAGGTCAGCAAGTAGAGAATAATAGAAGCTAAAGGTAAGAGTCAGTTTCTTAACCTTAAAATCAAATAGGAAATCCTACTGGAAAATCATCTATAGCACAACGCTACTGGACAAACATCTGCATATACAGAGTTAGTATGGGTCTAAACAAAAACATTATTTCGAATTGCTTGTTGACGCTGAAAATAACACTCCGGCTTCAATAAAACTTTGTGTGAACATTATTTGAAATGTCACAGTAGTCTGACACCAGTGTTCCCTCTAAGAACATGTTTCACTGCGCAAACATTGGTTTTAATGAGCATGACTATATTACGAGTGAGTTGGCCGATTCTTAAACGAATAGCAAGAAAAATTTTATCAAAACTGAACGGTAAGTATTAGTCCCATTCCAGTGTTTGCAAATATTAGTTCAAATCAGGGCCATATTAAGGGTGGCGATGGTGTTCCTCAAGTCCTCCAACCCAGGGACCCCAGTCATAAAATTAGCAAAATACCAATATTAAAACACACAAAAATTTTTCCTGAAAATTGCCAAAATTTTTGCGAGGATTTCGCCCACGCACTGTATCAAGATCACAGTAAAACGATTTCCTACTGGTAACCTGCTTTGAGACGTTTTTTCAACCAAAGTTAATGTGGCGTATACTTTAATACTCAATATCTTTTTTAATTTCTAAGAATTTAACGTACAGTATATTACCATCATAAGCATTTTGATTCTTTACAATATAACAAACTAGACCTTCGTAAGCATAAAAATGCTGAGCACAATAATTGAAATATTGCAGCTGCGCGAGAATGCGATTTCACTGCGCAAAGGGTATGGTTAAACTGCGCATTTGCGCACCTCAAAGGAACACGGTCTGTCACTGACGTAAACAGTGTGTCATTTACTAACATAAACGAAATATATCATCCTGGAGGTTTTTGCTAAACTGGCCTCTATTGCTGGGAACCAAATATCCATAACTCGTCTCGTACAGCTCAAACCACACAGCAGTTGACAAAACTACAACAAATATAATTAATACAATAAAATTAATGTAATTTAATTGCAATGTTTTGACGTTTGCTAGCCAGAGCTTGTTAATATTTAATCGTTTGCATCCTATCCGGCCTAAAGTTGCCTAAGGTTGAGTAGTTGTCGTTCTGGTGACTCTTTCCTAGGCTTCTGCGCTGGTAGCCTTTAAGCCAGATAGCACGCAAACGATAAAAATTTAAGTAGTCGAAGCAAAAATGATAAAAATTTAGAAACACAATCATAAAATTACAGTCAAAGGCTAAAACAACAGTCTGTTTTGTCCTAAGGACTCATCAGGTGCTACTGTAATCTGTACAAGTTAATAATAATTCTTTTACAGATTACAGTAGCATCTGATGAGTTCTTAGGACGAAACAGACTAGTGCTTATAACCTTTTACAGTGATTTTGTAGTTGTATTTTGCGCTGATTTTACTTTGTATATCATCGAGCACTGTTTCAGAAAATTGACTATCAACATTTATCTAAAAATTAAAAAAGA
This sequence comes from Trididemnum nubilum, assembly GCA_963965965.1. Classification (NCBI taxonomy): domain Eukaryota; kingdom Metazoa; phylum Chordata; class Ascidiacea; order Aplousobranchia; family Didemnidae; genus Trididemnum; species Trididemnum nubilum. The sequence continues at coordinate 23,513,858 of OZ014489.1, read as the reverse complement.
AAAAATAATCCCTTTACAGAATGGCTCTATTGACTTTGTTTGTAATCAAGCTGTCGTAATCTTCGTTAAAATACTTCGTAGTGCCAAAAGCCAAGCAGCACAGACATCTGAAAAGTTAACAAACATCACTCTAAAAACCCATCGAAATACGTTGTTTTCTATAATTAGCAATGCCAACTTTCGATAACAGTAAATAACCGTATGTTAGCAAATATTATGTCAAAATATGGTTACTGTTTCTTTGTTTGTTCTTTTATTACTCAACTAAACAAAAACAAAAAAATACACGGCATGCCACATAACTGTATCTCATTGAAATAGCAAACTGCAGACTATGTCTGTCCTCTAGTGCCGTACACACAGAATAAAATAACAGGATAAAGAATCCGAATACTGCACGGCAATGATGACTTAACTATAGGCAAGATGACGTCACATGAAATGCATGAGATAATCACATGATACCAAAGAGCATGTGCATTTAAAAGCGTACGAACATGAAGCAAGGGAACGGGAGATTGTTTATAGCAGTTACCACAATTACTAACCATATGCTACTAAAAGAGAAAACACGGACTCACGTCGCCCGGGCTGAATTCTAAGCTAACGCGGCTGCTGGCTAAAATTAATGAGAACAGAGGTAAAGTGCCGCTATGAATTGAATGATCATTCCAAGCAAACCAAAAATTAAAATAATAATACTAAACCTGAGGTCATGAATTGTAGAACAAACTCCGGCAACTTCTGTTTTGCTTGTTGTATCAGATAAAGAAACTTTTTTCTTGAATTAGCTTTAGGCAGTCAATTTTCCGCATTGCATCCATTTCTTCAATTATCTGAAAAAAGAGAGGCTAACCATTTACTGATCTTACCTTAGGATTTTTTTTAACTTATAAAACTATCTACGTCGTAATTTCTCAAACGACTTTGATGCAAATCTAATTATGCAGTTCAACAAACAATTAATAATGTTCAAAATTTTGTAACCTCACTGAGATTGCAACTCCATAATCAGTTCATAAAATAGAATTTTATTTTGAATCATCACCACTTTTAAAATTTGGAATTTTAACTCAGATCCTCACTGTTTGCTTGATTTCAGCCAACTCCGGCCAATACTAAAATATGGTAGAAAATTGAGCAAACAACAAAATTAAGAATTTACTACAATCAAGTAACCATTTGCCTAATATACAAAAAAAAAAAGTTCTTCAGAAGCCAAATAAAACTTGAAAAATTTTGATAAATCCAGTATAACCAAAGCTTACTCCTTTTCCTTCGCCGAGCATAGTTTTCCAGCAATTCTATTACTGGAACAAGTTGTTTGACTTCTTCTTGACGAATCGATCTGGTTCTGTTCATTCGATCGCATATTAAGGTAGTGATGCGGCGAGACACTGGCTTTTTGACTTCTTTCTTCATTGTCTCAATATGCTTTTGGATGCTGAATTCGTCTTCGGATTCGCTCACACAGAACTACAGCAAAACACAGAATTTTTCTCACAATAGCAACTTAGTTTGATGTTAACATAAATACATAAGCAGCTTTAGATAATTTTTAGATCACTTTTCACTGCAGTACAGGTACTGCAACTGAAATCTTAAACGTTAATAACAAAAAGGGTAAGTGTGAAACAGCATTTGCCTGTTTAATATAAAAGAATATTTTCACATTTCAAGCCAAGTTTTTCACTGTTGACTAAAATGTTTGGAAAAGCCTAAATCGCATCCTCACCAAATTTTAAGTTTTGTACATCTTGTCATTTTAAGATAGTGCAGTTTAAAGTTAGCGATTTTCCCGCTACTTCAGTGTTACCATTTCGTCAGCGTTGTGATGGAAGATTAAGTTTTAGAAAGTTAGACATACATTTACTTGAAAGGCTGTTTGTTACTTTGCAATTCCGACACTTTATTTTGTTTTACAAACAACGCTGACACAAAACATTCATACAGTGTTTGAAACTTGTAGTAACTCGAAATTTTGTTTTCAATTGGCATCACTGGCGAAATTTCTTAGAGGAAAATTCAAACTCCTGTAATATCTTGGGATGGAGGGTAGCAGAAAGCGCAAATTTGGCGAAGATAATAATCTTAAGATTTTTATAAACCGTTTCAGAGAAGAAAACCTCCGACCTGAATGGCCCTTTAATCAGTAATCAGCCAAAAACTAGAAAATGTTGCTCAAAAATTACTAGACATTCATAAATCACAACAATTACGGAAGCAAATACTAAATTTAAATATACCAGCAAATCTAGGAAGAAAAATTCAAATAAAGTTAACTTACCATATCGCTTAGACGAGTTTTCTTACATCTTGCCACGCCTGTAACGTAGAGTCTTGCAAACAGGTTTCTCCTTTCTTTCTTTTGGAACTGTTTGAGGCATATTTTTTTACCATTTCTTCTCGTTGAGTACATGACATGCTCGGACGAGCACGTTTAAATTTTTGACGCAAGCTTTCTAACCATGAATGCTTAAAAAAACAAAATCACAGCTCGTAAAACTTGACTATTTTGCTATACTACGACCACATATTAAAAATATACTGATGCTGATATTTTAAATTACCCCGGAATTGAAGTTTACTAACCATAACTGTCAAAAAAAAAAAAAAATCCCAGCTTGAACCACAATTTTCTTTGAACGGTCCATATTTCAAAGCAAACATACCTACAGCTAGCGCAACACACTCCTAGTACGTTTCATAACTCAATTCAAAATTCAGTAACAATAATTGATGTGAAGAATAAATAGCTTTTTAAGACTTTCGTTATTTGCAACGTAAAACAGCAAATTGTACTCCAAACAAGACGTAAAGTCATCAAAAAACAGCATTAAAAACTTTGGACGAAACCAGAAATGATGTCAGAATTTCGGTACAACGTTACCGTTAGGCAGTCGAGTGGTAATGCATTTGCCTGTGTTAGAGGTCTATTCAGAGCTGGTTCAACTTCAGGCTGGACAAACATGACATAAGCAGCAAAAACCTACAGCACTTCAATATTTCTATATAAATAGCTAAATTGGCTCAACACTATGTCGCTGAAACAGGGCCACTAATTTGCTATATGCTTCGGCTTCATCTGGTACATAAAATGATAGGTTTGGTTGTTGGTAATCGTTTCAATCCAGGGGAGGCCAACTTTTTGACTCTAGGGCCAATATTTATTACGATTAGCTTAAATGCGCCACACAAAGATGCACTTCTTTACAGTCTTTTAAAATGTCTGGTAGGCTATTTATGAACATATTTTGAAATCATAGGTCTAGTTATTTAAAAAATACATGCTCTATTATTTAATAATGATGACAGATGTATTATAGCGTTTGTAGAAAAAATTTTGCAATTCACGCAACAAGTTTCAATTTCCATTGATCGTTTAAATTAATCACTGTAATTTAGAAAGTGATATGTGCACGATTAGCGATTTTAAATGAGCATAATTTTATACGTATATACATATGCAAAATAAATCTAAATAACTTTATTGTAATTTTTAGACTGTTACGTTTTTCGCTAGACCAATAATGTTATGAGTATACGTGGCTTAGTTTTTTGTCATCAAAAAGATGCAGTACGCCCTTAGTTAGCATCCAATGCGCCTCTTATGCCGCATGCGCCATAACTTGGCCATCCCTGTTTCAATCAAACCTCAACTATTTTGGTACTGGCACATGAATATGACGACAATTTAGTGATATCTGAAGAGCTCAATAGTTTATAACCTATTTTTGGAATATGTTCTACAAATTAGCGGAATCATGTAATAATATACGATATATACTCGACACTTGCCCACAACGGCAGAAAATACTCACATAACATATTCCTTGATGAGCCATGTGATCACGCAAAACAGGATACTTTCTCAAAGCACTGTTAAGAACATCCCAATATTGATAACTCATTGGGTACCTAAATGCATATTAAAGATACAGTAAACTTCGAATAATCTTCTCTAAGATTTAGTTGATATTACCAACTTGATTAGGCAATGATCATCATTAATTTCATTTACAAGTCTGAAACTATTGTCTCGTCATCAGATTCAATGTAGGCCACAGTCTCAGTTAAAGACGGCATCTGCTGGAAAACGGTTATGTATTTGGTATAATTAACTGCATGCTCCTCTAGATTCACTGCTGAGTTTACTACAAATACTTTTCACGTCAAATTTTAAAATGTAACATCAATAACTATTATACAATGATTGCATGAAATTTGTAAGGCTTCAATCATAAAAGCATTTTTAGCCAGCCAATAGATTGTCGAAGCAGGACATCCTGACGCGACCGACCTGACACGAGACAACTCACCCCGGGAATCCTGACGCCAGGAACATCCTGACGATAGGGACATCCTGACGCTCGGGACATCCTGACGCCAAAAGCTCCAAACTTTTGCGCTCTGTTTTTTTTCTTTTTCTTCTTTTCGCTTTTCCGCGCTGCGCCACAGCTACGCTTTTAACGATTAACGTTTGATTATTGTGACGTAAGTACAATCTTTTCCGTTAATTGCAAACTTCATACGAATCTCTGTTTTGCAGAAGCAACTCAAAAGCGAGTTGTATTTTTGCGACAAAAATCGTGATAAAATCAAAGTCAAGTTAGCGAATATGTAAAAATGCTGGCTTTAAGTTTCAAACAATGACCGAATGCCGCGATTGAAAGTTATATATGTTTTGCTATTATTAAACGACCACGTAGATATTTTATAAACAATAATGTTAATTTACAAAGAAAAATGCTCTGAAAGGAATTGTATGTTCAAAGAAAATAGTGAAAATATAATTCAAAGTCAAGTACCGCAAATCGAAATTAATCAATGCAGCGATTAAAATTTATTATTTTTGCCTATTATTATTGGATGACCACGTAGCAATTCTACACGCATTTTCATAAAAAAAAAGTTATTAGTTTTTGGTTAGCAATAATTTGTCGATAGCATTTCGATTAGCAGCTTGTTGTCATTTTTGTGATCTTACTCTTTAACGAACTGAAAATTTTGGAGCTTATCCTACTTAGCAACTTGTTATTGTTTAAATGCTTTAATTTTGCAAGCTGAGAAATTACGATAATTTGGCATGCTGATGTGAAGCGTCTCACCGTGTTGTTTTGTTCTTTCAAAGTTAAAAACTGCGATTGCAAAAACTAATAGCTCCATTTATCGACGTTAAAACCAAATAAACCACCCATTGGGAAAGTAATTAGTTCGATAATTACAAACTATTGCACAATATTTTTAATCTATTTTCATTCTTAGCCGTAATTTCAACTTTACTTTCAAACGTTGTCTATCGACAAATTATTGCTAACCCAAAACTAATAACTTTTTTATGAAAATGCGTGTAAAATTGCTACGTGGTCATCCAATAATAATAGGCAAAAATAATAAATTTTAATCGCTGCATTAATTAATTTCGATTAGCGGTACTTGACTTTGAGTTATATTTTTACTATTTTCTTTGAACATACAATTCCTTTCAGAGCATTTTTCTTTGTAAATTAACATTATTGTTTATAAAATATCTACGTGGTCGTTTAATAATAGCAAAACATATATAACTTTCAATCGCGGCATTCGGTCATTGTTTGAAACTTAAAGCCAGCATTTTTACATATTCGCTAACTTGACTTTGATTTTATCACGATTTTTGTCGCAAAAATACAACTCGCTTTTGAGTTGCTTCTGCAAAACAGAGATTCGTATGAAGTTTGCAATTAACGGAAAAGATTGTACTTACGTCACAATAATCAAACGTTAATCGTTAAAAGCGTAGCTGTGGCGCAGCGCGGAAAAGCGAAAAGAAGAAAAAGAAAAAAAACAGAGCGCAAAAGTTTGGAGCTTTTGGCGTCAGGATGTCCCGAGCGTCAGGATATCCCTATCGTCAGGATGTCCCTGGCGTCAGGATTCCCGGGGTGAGTTGTCTCGCGTCAAATCGATCGCGTCAGGATGTCGCGGACCCTAGATTGTAGGCTATATGAAAGAGGAGAAATGAAATGTGAAAAAAATTGGATTGGTAAAAGAGCACTGTATGCTACCATTAATGACAATTATATTCATACCAAGTGTAACTTCGGAGCTCTTCAAAGAAAATTGCACAATTCTTCTTCTCAAACTGCTGGGTATAATTCCATAACCATCACTTTTGGTTGGAAGTGACTTGATGTCAAAGTACAGTGATGGAGAATGTAAAATCCAGCGATGGAGAATATCATGTAAACATATCATTGCATCTAGGCATACTATAAATACCAGTACCACTTATAAACACTTAATTTGCAGAAAATTAATAGTTTATCCTAATCAAGATATACTGTGCCATTAAAACTCTCAATTTCGTAAAGACATTGTATTGTTGAATTTAAAGTTGATATGTATATGGTGATGTCGAGTAATTTCGGCAGAAAACCGCAAATCTTGGATGATGTTGGCAGGTCTTTCTACAAGTTCTAATCTTTCTAAAAATGTTTTTAATATTTCCTGTGACTTTCAAAAAATTTGATAATCTTTGGAGACCTCTGCATTTTTTTTCCTGCAGCAATCCTATTTCTGTTAATAATTGAATCAAATTTTCATCAACATTAGGAAGTATTTGGCCTACCTCAACCTATCTAGGCTGCGCTGCAACCTACCTTTGTTGCTGGTTGCACTTGGCAGTTTTGGTTATTACACAACTTGAAAACGATTGCTTAAAATAATCCATTTCTCTACCTTAAAAGCATCAACTTAAAAAGCAGAAATTTTGCTAAGTTAACAAAAATTCAATCATTAACGACACGTTTAATTGATAATAATTCAAATTTAGTACAGAAAACTATTAGCAAATGCAATTATAATCTGGAAAATTAATGAAAACAAGAATTTATAAAAATTTGCAGATTGGATTTTAATTTTGTTTGGACTATTGTACGTAAGATCATACATCGTATTTGCTGCCTTTTTTCAGCCTTTTAGCCTAGCCAAGCAGAATATTTTAGAATTTCAATTTTTTTTGAATTAATCAAAAACCTGAATACACTACACTTTATTTGAATTAAACCAAATTTAACACTAAACCAGCAGGAGAGATAATCAGAACAAAATGAAAATGATCTATTAGCTTGCCGGAATTTTTGGTTTTACCAAAAATTTCAGCAACTTTTTTAAACCATATACTGGTACCTAGGGAGCATGATGTCATACCACCGGGATTTTCATTCGAAAGAAGCCACAGATGTATACTGTGCAGATGCAGTCCAAACAGAGTTAAAAAAGAATCAGAGTTTTCTGAAAATTTAAACTACAAAGTGACTTGGTGCACGGAACAAGTGCGATTAAATAAACAAAGATTTCGATGATGTCATTTATTTTTGGAATTTTTTATTCTGATTATTACAGTTATAGGTCTGGGTTAGGGTTTAGGTTAGGATTAAGGTTAGAGTTAAGGATTAGGGTTAGGTTTTTAGGCTTTATTATGAAACATCTGCATGCACACAACCTGCACTTTTCCTTAAAAATAAGTGAGAAAGTTGCCAAAATTATCCGACTCTACCCTAGCACACCTGCAACTGATCAACTCAAAAGTACTGCACACTAACCAAGAAGTCGAAGTGGTTTAGTGAATAGAGCAAAACAAAACACACAAAAAACAATAAATGACTGCAATTAACTTAGGCTATACTGTATAATACATGGGTCGGCGACATCCTGATGCAACCGACCTGACGCGAGAAAACTCACTCCGCTCTTCTTGAGGCCAGGGACATCCTGACGCCCTAACTCTAACATTAACACTCTCCCTAACCCAAACATCAGGATGCCCATGGCATCAGGATTCTCGGGTGAATAGTCTCGCGTCAAGATGTCCTGCTTCAAAAATACATATAGCGGAAATTTTACTTATGTATGGCTACAATCTGCAGAACAGTTTGAGATAAAACAAACTAGTAGGCTATGCTCTTCAGTTTAATTCTTTTGAGGTCAGTTATTGCCTATTCTTGGTCAGTTTTGCTGTTGACAAGTTTCGGATGTTTAGGAAAAGCTTGATGGTAGTGCTGGATTGAATAATATTGAAAGAGCTGTGCATTCAGTGGCGAATCTATGGAGTAAAGAGTTCTGGACCCCTGTTCAGGCCATCAGAACACATTCAAAAAAATTTGGCACGAGCTCCTGCATCATCATACTGTATCATGTAAATTGTTTTATGCTGGATTACCAGTATGATACAAGATAATTAGAAATATCAAGACTTTTTGAATAGTAGGCATTATGCATGTTTAACAAAAACTTCTGGCAAGAATTGTTTCTGCTTTGGACCTCTCCCCCCCTGGAAAAAAATTTTGGATCCGTCTATGGCATTTTTGCCATCCATTTTTTCAGTACCGGTACCTACTTATTGCATTAGCTTTGATGCTGGTCAAGCATTAGCGCATTCATCTCTAGGGTGGGAGGTCTGAGGTTCAAAACTTAGGCCGGCAAAATTGGCCAGTGTTGCCAACGGTTCGCTACCACTGCAACATTTTTTTTGAAAGAAGCTGTGTTGCCTGGGCGCAATCATATGGAGATGGGCCCCGCAAACTCGTTACACGCTTCGATGTATTACAGCAAGTTTAATGAAAGAGATTTGTAGCCTGGACCTCCATCACCTACCGTAAAACGGGGTGACTTTGATAATAATTTAGATATTGCACGACTACATGTTGTATGGGCAACAACACCCTCTTACAAATGCAATATGAAGCACATTGTTGCAAAAGTTGATAAATAACATTTTTCAAAAAATGAGTTTTTCATAGATTTTAATTTATTTACTAAAACTAATTTTCCTAGGAAAAAAATGTTTTAATTTTTGATCAATTTTTGGTAATAAATAGCTTAATATGTTGCACTTGACAACAGGGTCAAATGGAAATTTAAAACTTTAAACGCGATTTACTCGAAACAGCGAAATGAGACTTATCAACTTTTGCCAAAACATGCTTCATACGTTGTTAGAAAAATGTCTTTTGTGAAATTGCACAGACGGACATTTTTAGGACTTCGCAGTAAATTTTTTTATTTCATTTTGTGGTAAAAAGGTTTTTATTTTGCAGGATATTAAATTCTCCGAGTTATATTCTGCTTCTTTTGTGATCTAATAAAACAATGTTAAAAGACTTTTAGCATTATTAAAAACCTTACAATTTAAAAAAATTATCAATCTCACCTCATCAACGAGGATACATTGAACTATAACTAGGTTTAAACCAACTATCAAAGTCACCCCGTAGAAGGGGTAACTTTGATTGCTAATTGATAGTGACTGCAAATATCTCAGATACTTGTGGTCAGAATTAAGTTGTAGTGCATGGCTTAGAAACTGAGATGATAAGTGTTATGATAGGCCAGTTATGAAAAGCCTAGAGGACAGGAGTTGGAAAGCAGATAATTTTAAACAGAAAATTTTATCAAAGTCATCCCGTTTGGTTTAATGGGTAGGCTACGTAACCGGTACTAAATTGAGCCATTCATAGACTTCATAAATTTGAAGGATTGACATACCTTGCCAATTTATGCACCGGCAGTTTACAGATTTATGCTAACAATTATAAATTATCAATCAACTTTTATTCGGAATGGTTCAACACTAATAACACAACACATTTTGTGAATGCAGAATAACCAAACCAGGAGACAGCGAAAATGACCATTCGGTCTTCAAGTCAGTTGCCCCCTTCAAGGTGACATTGAAGAAAAGTAAACAGTAAAAATAACGCACACAAAGATATGTACAAAATCTAAATTTAAGGCTGTAATTAGAATTACTTTAAGCAAATTTTACCCAACATGTCAGATTTGATATTGAAAATTTTTACAGGAAAAATATATTAATTTATTGAGAAAAGCTGTCTTTTAAGGGTCGTACTTAAAAAAAGAAAATTCACACAGTTTCTTAATCTCAATCGGTTTTCTAACTATATAGAAAGAATGTCTAAAATTTATATGCTATGCAGAGACTGCGAACATGGCATTGTGGTTGGTCTTTAAGTCAGCAGTTCCTATTACATGGACAAATTACAAAATCTAGAAAAATAGTTTCTCTTCCATAAAGAATAAAAAACTAAAGCAACGCAAATGAAAATATAAGCAAAAAAATATTTACAAGTTTGAAAAATACGTACAAAATGTCCCTACCAGTAAAAATAAAAGTAAAAAAAGAAAAAAAAAAAAAAAAAAGCAATAGTGATGAAAACAATGAGAATGAATGTGTTTTGCATATCCAATTAATCTTACATTTTCAAATTGATATTTGGCAATGAATCTGTTGAGTTACTTAGCATAGCAAGATAACAAGTGCTTTTTATAGTGCTTTTTAAATGACTTCAATGGTAGAGTTTTCAGTTTACTTGGCACTTCCTTCCACAACCTGGGGCCAATATATTGAAATATTTTCTTTCCAAAGTTAGTCTTTATTTGTGGTAATACAAAATTATTTTTAACTGAATGCCTAGTGTTATAATTGTGTTGTGCTGTAACCGGCTTAATGGAGTGAAATTGAGGTTTATCTAGACTTTCGCCAGCAATTAGCAGTAATTTAGTCACTTCTAATTTAAATATATCAGAAATTTTTAGAAAATTTAATTGGTGAAATAATGGTAATGAAGGGGTAAAAAAAGGTTGTCTAGTCATGATTCTTACTATTCTTTTGTGTAATTTTTCAATAGGGTCTAGTACACATTTTGATGCTTGTCCTCATACTATGATGCAATATTGTAGATGTGAATAAACCATACTATAGTAAACGTTTTTAAGAGTGTATAGATTAACCAAGTTTTGTAATTTTGTCAATGCAAAGCATCCTTTGGCAATTTTACTGTTGACCAAGTTGATGTGAGCCTTCCATGATAATGAATCATCAATTAATATACCAAAATATTTGGTTTCTTTTTTTTGCGTTATTATATGATCATTAATTGTTTACTTTAATGTAAAATTTTGTTTTTTATTACATATTAACAAAAATTCAGTTTTGTTATAGTTAATAGATAATTTGTTCAAACTCATCCAATCTGCAACTTTTATAATTTCATGGTTTACAACTTGCTGCAATGTTTTGGACGATTTGTTTGAGATAGTTAAGCTTGTGTCGTCTGCAAATAATCTAGTTCTAAAATTTGATACTGCAGGCAAATCATTCATATAGATTATAAAAAGAAGTGGCCCTAGAATTGATCCTTGAGGTATCCCACAGTTTGAGTAATTGTATATTGATTTTCTTCCATTCATTACTGTGTAGTGTTTTCTGTGATTTAGATAATTTTGAAAAAGATCAAATGCTAGTCCTCTGACACCATATTTTTGTAATTTAAGCAGTAAAACTTCATGATTAATGGTGTCGAAGGCTTTCTCTAGATCGAGAAAAATACCACAAAAAATTTTACCAGCATCTCTATTTTGAAGGAAGTCATTGCATATCTCTGAAACGGCATGTGATGTTGAGCAGTTTTGTCTAAATCCAAATTGGTTTTTATTAAAAAGGTTATGTTTTTGAAGAAAGTGGTATAAGCGAGTATAAATACATTTTTCAAGTATTTTTGAGAAAGGGGAAAGCAGTAAAATAGGTCTATAATTGCTCAAGCATTCTTTTGGACCTTTTTTGTGAATTGGTTTTATTTCTGCTAATTTTAAAGACTCAGGAAAAATGCCTTTACTGAAACACTGGTTGAATAACTTTGTGAGTAATGGAGCAATGATTTCACTGGACATTTTAACAAATTTTATAGGTATTCCAAAAATTCCGGAGCTTTTTGATGAGTTGAGATCATTTAAATAAAGCCTGATTTCTTGTTCAGTAATAGGAGATAAATACCATGAAGAAGGATTGCTCTTTATAAACGTCAAAACTGAAAAATTGCAATTTGTAGAGGGAGAAGAAGTTTTATCTGCTGTTTTAGATCCAATTTGTGAAAAGTGAAGGTTAAATTTGTCAGCTATTGCCTGGGGATCTTGTATAGTTTGTCCATTCTCGTCTATTAACTTATCAACAATGCAATGGGAAGATTTTACTTTATATTTAAGAATATCATTGATTACCTTCCATATTAATGCAGTGTTGTGCTTAGCTTTATCAATTATGTCATTGTAGTATTGCTTTTTAGCTAATTCTTTTGTGTGAGTTAATTTGTTTCTAACTTCCTTATACAATTTTTCTGCTTCTTTGCTGCCAGTTAGAAACTGTTTGTAATAGTAGGCTAGCAAATTAGTTTGGAAGCTGTGTAGCGTAACCTTTACTGTACCGGTACTTGATTCTGAATGTCATCATATGGTAGCACAAGTAGCCTACAAGAACTACATAAGATCTACACACCATAGTTTGGAAGCTGTGTAGCGTAACCTTTACTGTACCGGTACTTGATTCTGAATGTCATCATATGGTAACACAAGTAGCCTACCAGAACTACATAAGATCACCACCGTCATTCTGGCAGAATAATCAGCGTCATTCTAGCAGAAAGTGTTGCCGCAAGATAAAAAGCAAAAACATAACTACGTCACAAGCAATCAACAAGGTTGCCAACCGCCAAATATCAAATGAGTCATTACGTCATAAACGAAAACTTAATCATCAAACAAGATCATATGAAAACAAAACGATGTTGCCAAAATAAAAAAATCTAAACAACTGAAGCAGAAAACAAAACTGGAATGAAAAATATTTTCAATTTTTTCCCATTTAACTTTCCGACGCGCCCCGAGCTTCGGGTTTGGGTGCAATCGGTAGCCCGCGGGCCCCTCTACCAGACCCAAGTCTAAAAGAGGGTACCTTTTCAACGGGGGCCCCAGCAGAATGGTTTAAAGGAGGCCATCAATTTTGGGCGAAAAACGTCATTTTGGGGGCAAATTTTCAATTTTTTTCCATTTAACTTTCCGACGCGCCCCGAGCTTCGGGTTTGGGTGCAATCGGTAGCCCGCGGGCCCCTCTACCAGACCCAAGTCTAAAAAAGGGTACCTTTTCAACGGGGGCCCCAGCAGAATGGTTTAAAGGAGGCCATCAATTTTGGGCGAAAAACGCCATTTTGGGGGCAAATTTTCAATTTTTTCCCATTTAACTTTCCGATGCGCCCCGAGCTTCGGGTTTGGGTGCAATCGGTAGCCCGCGGGCCCCTCTACCAGACCCAAGTCTAAAAAAGGGTACCTTTTCAACGGGGGCCCCAGCAGAATGGTTTAAAGGAGGCCATCAATTTTGGGCGAAAAACGCCATTTTGGGGGCAAACTTTCAATTTTTTCCCATTTAACTTTCCGACGCGCCCCGAGCTTCGGGTTTGGGTGCAATCGGTAGCCCGCGGGCCCCTCTACCAGACCCAAGTCTAAAAAAGGGTACCTTTTCAACGGGGGCCCCAGCAGAAAAGTTTAAAAGGAGGCCATCAATTTTGGGCGAAAAACGCCATTTTGGGGGCAAATTTTCAATTTTTTCCCATTTAACTTTCCGACGCGCCCCGAGCTTCGGGTTTGGGTGCAATCGGTAGCCCGCGGGCCCCTCTACCAGACCCAAGTCTAAAAGAGGGTACCTTTTCAACGGGGGCCCCAGCAGAATGGTTTAAAGGAGGCCATCAATTTTGGGCGAAAAACGCCATTTTGGGGGCAAACTTTCAATTTTTTCCCATTTAACTTTCCGACGCGCCCCGAGCTTCGGGTTTGGGTGCAATCGGTAGCCCGCGGGCCCCTCTACCAGACCCAAGTCTAAAAAAGGGTACCTTTTCAACGGGGGCCCCAGCAGAATGGTTTAAAGGAGGCCAACGCGTTCTGTTTTTTTTTTCCTTGAAGTTGCAGTGTTCTTTTTGCTTCTTTCGTTTTCTTTTGCATTTTTCATGAAGCAAAATGCCAAATGTAATGTGTTTTTCAGATTCTGGTAGTTTTTGCCCCCCATTTATTTGTGGTTTATTTGCTTAATTTAACTCGTATTTGTTTGAAACATTTTATGTTTGTGTTGTTTAAATTTGTTATATTTGGTGTTTTGCATTTACGTCATTTGATACGTCTCAAATTTCCTGATTTTTTGATGGTTTTTACTTTTTGTTTAATAATTCTTATTTTGTTTTTGTTTTGGCATTTGTTTCGCTTCAGCACTATTTTGTCTTATGCCGATATTTTTTTTCCGGTGGTTGTTCGATATCATAATTTTGGTTTTGAATTTTTTACTTATATTTTACTGGTATTCGTTAATATTACGTTTTAGCTCAATCTTAGTTGAGTAACAAAATTGCAGTTTTAAAAAGTATTCGATATCAGTTTTGATCATGTTTAATCTTTATATTCTAACAATATTTGAAGCTTTTCGCATTCAATAGATTGAGGGTTGAGTTATTTGTGCAGTATACGAGCAATTGCGCTGAAGGAAGTAAAATCAAGGATATTTGGACAACGAAGGGATGCAACGACTTTTTCACGCTTAACATTAAAAGTGCTAAGCATTCGAGATGTACTTTTGGAATGGTGTTCTTTTTCAATTTTGTTTTAATACGTGATTACTGCACCCAGTCAGCTTGGATGGATTTCCTAATGCTGGAACTTAGTTCGATCCTTTCTTTTGAATAATGGAATTATAATCTAACTGCTTTTGTGAAATAATCGGATTTCACCAATAGTTGCCATTAATCCGGTTATTGTACAAATATCATTTACAGCAAAAGGACTGAACAAAAATGAAAAACAAGCTGACAGATCGATGATACCCTGCAAAATTTGCGCACTTTGTGGTACGTGGAGAAAAGCGCGCATCCATGGTTATCACTAGTGATACAGTCATTATAACCAATGACAAAATTTGCACGGAAACAAACGTTGGGTTGCGATTAACTTGGGATCTATGTTGCTTTCTGTACAATATTCTACCAGCAAAACGTGGGACAAGCATTTTCAACTTTTTCTGCAAGGGGGACACAACACAGACACGTCTGGTAAACTTAGCTCAACACTGAGAATGAACAACGAGAGGACGAAGCTGCCCTGGTCCACCAGTACTACAATGAACATCATAATATAATCCAGACTACCACAAAACCTGACTTGCATATTGCTATGATACTGTACAATTTGTAGAAAAAGTGCACCCGAGCCATTTGGACATTAGTGAAAATTTTTGGATCATCACCAAAATCAAAGCTAAACTGAACATAAATAACACCTTTAAGCTTAAATTCAAATAACACCGTCAATTTGGAATCTAACCCGGTTTCGGTGCTGTTTTGAATTGTAATGCTTTTTTCTCCGCTGGCCTTGTATTGCTTTTTAACTTTTGGTTTAAGTCCTTTCCTTTCAGCAAACTTTTGGGTTACTGCCAAACCAGGTTGCGACTTCTGATTTTCTATTCTACGATATCTTTGTCCCACAAAAAACTTCTCTTTTCGAAAATTTCTGATGACGTCATTGCATGTAATTTGTGGTTTGCTCCCCCCCCATTAAAAATCTTGGCTACGCCTATGCCCAATGCTAGAACTAGTTTGTATTTTTGCTTTTTACACATCCTTTATCCGCTACAATTAAATAATTTAATTGGTTTCGAGTACAAAGTTGCATTAAAAATATAACGCTAAATCGAATTTGAACCGACATGCAAGAGTTTTTTGGTGTTCACGCTTGAAAAAGATATTGTTGGAAAGTTGAAAAAATTTCTTCACAAAAAAATAACTTTTCATTAAAAAATGCCGGAACAAAAGGAATTAAGAAGCGAAAGAATTTATTCCAAAAGCACGAAAAACTGTTTACAAAAGTAACTTACAAAAAAACGCACAAAGAAAGAAAGAAACTTCAATTTATGAAATTAAATCAAACTTTTATTATACTCGCTGTGTTACGCCGCAGCGTGTAACGAGTTGGCGGGGCCCATCTTCGCTTAATTTCGCCCGGGCAACACAGCTTCTTTCGAAGAAATGTTGCAGCGGAGCGAGCCGTTGGCAACACTGTGTCCGATTTGATCGGCCCGAATTCTGAACCTCACACCTTCCGCTCCAGAGACAAACGCGTGACTGCCCGACCAACTGGCCGGTTAACTTCTATTTATAATTATAATACCGCAGATGAAGCAAAAAGAGAAAAAGGATAACACTTTTACGACACCTTTTTTTGGAAAAATTATAAACCTTACATGAATCTCAAATTTTGGGCATATAATTATCTTGTCCAGGAAATTCGACACAGTTGCTTAAAATTTCTTATTTTTGAGTGAAAAAGCAATTGAATAACTTCAATTCAAAATTTGCAAGAAAAAAAATGACGTCAAAACTTACGAGAATGCATCTGTCAAGAGATTTTCGCGCTTGGCAAATTGAATCCACAACGGCAATATACTGTAAAAGAACACCTATCATGTCACTCAGAGATACTTCACAAAAGTAAGCAACTGCATTTTAAATTTGGCTTAGGAGATAAGCGATATTTTCAATTTTTTGTGTCAGTTGTAGCATTGGATCTATTTGGGTTCTGAAATCTAAAACTTTCTACTATTTACAATAAAAAGTTTATGGAGAAAAGACTAATAATTGCAAAAAAAAGAATAATAGGACAGAACCAGAAAGAAATGAAAAAAGATAACCTTCCTTAAGATAAAGTTTGCGAGGTGATTTGATGTTTGAAGTTTGTAAGGTGACGTTCAAAGTGTACAAATTGCTTTTTTACAAAAACGGCCATTACTGTACATCGTATCGCACGCTTTTTTTCCAAAAAACCGCATCGAAACCCGCGAAAAACCCGCATCCGTTATCGCACCATAGAATTTGAAAAATAAAAACCTGCAATTTTTACGATTAATTTGATTTTAATCATTATTTTTGTTGATTTGTTCTATTTCGTCATAAGTAACATTTTGGGCAGAAGTTTGAGAATATTTTAGCATTTGTTGCGTTACAATTACAATACTTGTTAAAGTAAAATCTCTCTCTAACTGAGTTTCAATTTATAGAATAGATCACAAACTTTAATTTCAAAGGTCATTGATGCGATTACAATACTTAGTTCACTTGTTTCCTGTCTGGTTTTGGGTATCAAAATAACAGCAATAAAACAAATTTAGCAGTTTTTTTTGGCAATTTTTTTAAAATTAAAATCAAGCGTATTTCATTTTGATCCAGCATTTTCTAGTGTACATTTTTACCATTTTTTTTTTTTTTGATCTAGCATTTATGCGATTTATGATTGAATAAATTCTTCAAACTTGAAAGTTTAATTTTTTCTAATCTTTAGCATGTGTAATTGTGTATAGTTAAATTGTAAGGCTTGAAATCTAAATTCGTAAAAAATGACCTTTACTAGTGGCGGCCGTTAGTGCATTTATAGGATATTTTGCGGTCGGTAGTAGTGAAAAGATTCTTTGGACTTTGTTGCTTACATTGTTTATATTGAGTATACAGTAGAAGTCTTACCAGCGGCTCTATGAAAAAACACGAATTTCAAAATTGTCTTAAATGAAATATTCAAAATTTTACAACCAAAACTATATATAATTGGTTTGTCAATGCAAGGATCTGCTGAGCATAATAAAAACATTTATTTCAGACTAAAGACAGTCCATATGAAAAATATTTACACATGACAAACGAAACACACAAAAAAATACTCTCCAAAAAGCAAGCAGTTCAAAAGGCACTAACACTTGGCAAACAAGCGCTCTTTCAATGATTTAAACTACTCAGAATCGTAAAAAGCGTCAGAATTCATAAGGTTCACACAGAGTTGTAAACGGGCCGACTAGTTCAGACCCGAACCCGGCCCGAACCCGAAAATATAAGCCCGAACCCGGCCCGAACCCGAAAGCTATTTTGAAGCCCAAATCATGCCCGAAAAAGCCCGAAAGTTAGATTAGGTCTGAAAAATCTAGCAATTTTGCAAGGTTATTTTAACTATATTTTTGTGCACAAGACAGAAAGTAGGTTTCAGGCCCGAAATAAGCCCAAAAATTTTGTCAACTTTAGGCCCGAACCCGGCACGAGCCCGACCCGAAAAGCCCGGCCCGACATACAACTCTGGGTTCACAACAGTGGCAGCTCGTGCCGGTTTGAAATGGTAGGGCTGCAAATGTTTTTGTTTGGTAATATTGCACAGAGCTTATTTTTCGTCTTTCGTACGAATCTACGAAATTAAACTATTTTCGGTTGGCGTAGGCCTACCGTAGACTTTTTGCTTTATTGTTGGCGTAGACTTTTTGCTTTATTTTAACTTATTGTTGCGTTTGCTACGGTTCTTTGTTACGGTAACATGACTGTAGTGCTTCTTTACGAATAAGTCTGAAATTGTTGAAGGGAAGGTCCGGAGAATCAAACCCAGAAAGAAGAAGTACAAAATGACTATTAAGTGGAAACAGTTCATTAATGATGAAACATGGAGTGTATTCCCAAAAACAGTCAATAATTCTTAAAAAATATCAAAAGTTATTCAAAATTTCACAAAATGACAAAACCGATCCCTGGCGATGGTCCTTTGAGGCCGGGATCGGTTTTGTTATTTTGGGGAATTTTGAATAAATTTTGGTATTTTTTAGAAATTATTGACTGGTTTTGGGAATGCACTCCATGTTTCATCATTAGTCAGAAATTATGATCATTTTTGACTAAACTTCACTAATACACGTAAAACAAGAAAAGCAGTAATAGGCATTGTACTGAACATTGAAAATGCATACATATAACAAAACAGAGATGAAACCGATTAGGATTTTCTCGACCCGACCGGTAAATTTTAAAATCATTGCCGCTTGACCGGCCCGGTCGACCGGTTTTTTTACAGACGGTTTTTGTTCACTGTTCAATATATCTAATGAAAAATTTTCAAAAGGGGGGGGGCATGGGCGAGTTGTTAAAGTTTGTGACTTTGGACGGGGATCTCAGAAAAAAAAACGCAAAAAACTTTTTCGTTTTTTGCAAAAATGACTCAATTTTAAGACCTTTTTTGGTTAAGTTTCGGTTTGAATGACCTGTTTTGAGCAGCACAAAACATGTACAAAATAAGCAAAAAAAGCACTGGAGGGCACAAGCTAAATTATTAGACGTTCTTTCTAATGATATTTTGCAAAAGGCCAAAAAATGAAGTTACAATTTTTTTAGCTATTGGTGACAGATATTTGCAATTTGCCGAGCAGCAAACACCAAACTTTTTTTCGGCAGTGCTGCCTTTGCAGTTACAAAAAGATAAATGAGAAAAAAATAACAGCAGAAGATAGGTAACAGTAAAAAAACATATGAACATCACAATACTTTTTCTATTATACCCAAAAACATTAAAATGATGAAACAATAACATTTATGTAATATTAAAAAATTATGTCACCAACAGCGCGAAAAAAAAGAATATTGAAATATTATGTCACTAACAGAGTGAAAAAAGGAATACTGAAAAATTATGTCACTAACAGCGTGAAAAAAATTAATAATATTCATAACAACTAGCTGCTTCACTAACAGTTTGAGAAAGTATGAAAAGGATCTATTGCAAAACATTATGTACTGGAAAAGGTTTTTAGCTCCAAATAGGTTTATATACGGACGGAATAATTAATATAAATCTCTATGGAGCTAAAAACCTTTCCAGTACATAATGTTTTGCAATAGATCCTTTTCATACTTTCTCAAACTGTTAGTGAAGCAGCTAGTTGTCATGAATATTATTAATTTTTTTCACGCTGTTAGTGACATAATTTTTCACTGTTCCTTTTTTCATGCTGTTAGTGATATAATTTTCAATATATGTATAATGTTATTACTCCATCATTTTAATGTTTTTGGGTATAATAGAAAAAGTATTGTGATGTTCGTATGTTTTTACTGTTACCTATCTTTTGCTGTTATTTTTTTCTCATTTATCTTTTTGTAACTGCAAAGGCAGCACTGCCGAAAATTGTTCTGATGAAGCTTACCGGTTTGGGAAGCGAAACGTCAAACCAATAAATAAACTCATCGGTAGTACGAAGTGGTTATGAATAACTATCCCGATGAACGCAACGCGTCCGTTATTTTCATTGACAACACTAAACTGTTATGACATTGGCTAGAAAACATTCAAAATATAATGTGCCCCAGCAGTTTGTAGAAATGCTGCTACTTCAGAACAAGCCGTGGCTAGTTAGATATAAAAAAATAAGAGCTATGTCTTTCTTGCCCAGTGTAGAGTGTGGTAAATTTAAGTTGAAAAAAGCTTTTCAAAGCGGCAAGATTTTAGCATGTAGTAAAAATCTGAAATCTGCGCCACTAACTTCTGCTCTTAAGCTGATTAAAATGGTGCCAAATTCCAGGTAGCGCAAGCCTCTTCCACATGCATGCTTTATTAGAATCTGATTACGCGATTTTAACTTAAATTTTGCACTTTTTGGTTTGTGCCGTGGCCCAAAGTGGGGGGCTTGGCACAATACTCCCACCCTAAATACGTCTCTGGATGTGCATGTCTTAATGGTCACAGCATATTAGTCACAGCTTGAAACCATTCAACAAGTGTTTTCGAAAGGTGTGGTTTGTTAATACTGATTTTTTATAAAAAATTTTTAGTTATGATAAAATATATCAGTATATTTCGATTGGTGCTTAGATGTCTTTTAGTTGCCAGAAAAGAGAATTCGACCGGTTTTTCAACCGGCTTGACGGGCCGGTCGAAGAATCTCGACCCGACCGGCAACCCGACCGGCCGGTCGACCCGACCGGTTTCCATCTCTGTAACAAAATAACAATATAAAATAAAACCACTCTAAACAACCGCAATTCGGTTATTTCAATTAGAATGCAAATCACATAAATTTCTTTTAAATGCTTGTAGTGCAGATTTGTAAACCGGCCGACTGTACAGGCGCGAATTCGAAAGCATATAATCCCAAACCTGGCCCGAACCAGAAAAATGATTTGAAGCCAAAAACAGACACGAAAGACCCTGAAAGTGAGTTAAGTTTTGTCTAAAACCGGACGGCTTATTCTGGAGCCGCAGGTTTCAATACGAACTAGCAGAAAAATTTTGCTACAAACCAAATCAAACCTCTTTAGTTTAAGTTTCCGCCAGGTTTTACATCAAATCTCACAAGAAACCAATTTGTAGTTGAGGCCGGCACTAGTTGTGCGGCCAGCTCAAAGTCACTGTGACTCATTCCTCAAAAAGTTTGGGCGTTCCTGGTCTAAAAATATATACGTGTTTGTTCTTTTGCGGATAAAATAAAGTTATTTATTGCTGAATTATCATGACGCTATAATAATTGAGTAGAAATAATCGTATTGATGCTTAAATGAAGTCGCCATTTTGCGTTGCAAAGTTGATTTAATTACGCTTCATAGCACGAAAAAGTCTAAAATTCAAGGGTAGTACGAGTATCAAGCCTATATTTAGTCAATTTTAAGCCGTAACCCGACTCGAAAAGCCTTGCCCGACTTACAACTCTGTTGTAGCGACGTCGTGTAGCTACACTTATTTTTTTATAAGAACAATTTTATACGAACACTAGGCTCACTTTTGCTCAAAATTTAAGAACAAATATATAACAATGTCAGCCTGAGCAATAAAAAAATAAATTAAAAACAAACCAACGAGAACAAATTTCAAATCTAAAAAGAAACTAAATTCTGTACTGATTCAAAACGATGGAATTTTAGTGATTTTCCAGTTTGCAAGCAAAACTGCAACGATTCCGAGATTATAGAGTGCTGTGTTGCTCATTGCGCAGGCATTTGAGAAAACTTTTGGCGGTCGTTCAAATCGAAAAAACTCACTTTTTTGCTTTTACAATTTTACGATGCTACAAAAGCAGGAAAAAAGCGTTTACTCTAGCTGACAGAGCATTCGAAATCAAACAGTTTTACAAACATGCAGGAGTGCCGATCTTTGTTGGGCATTGGGGGGGAGATAATTTGCAATTTTACCCCAATTTTGACTTATTTTCAACATTGGGGGGGATGAACCTCGACCACGATTTTGTTCGGGTGAGCAAATTAAGTGAAGAGCAAAACAAAAAAAAGGTCTTCATCAAAAATGGAACACTTTTTTCCCCGAAATCAACTGAAGACCTGCGCTCAGATGCACACCAGAGTGAAATTATTGAAGGGGATGCAGATGAAGACCATACTCAAATTATTGGGGGGGATACAGTCAAATTATTGGGGGGATATATCCCCCCAATTGCCCGGGTTTCGGCACCCCTGCCTGCACTTGTCAGCCCGTTTGCATTTCTGATAGGCCACTTTGCGTTACGAAATTTTGAAACATCAGAAAAGGATAACTTATTTTTTTAGAAATTTGCAAATTCATCCTTTTTTGATATTACAAAATTTTAAAACGTAGAGTTGGTACGGAACTTAACGAATTAAATGTATTATTGCGAACAAAGGAAATAATGAAACAAGGTTTAGAGCACATCTTTATTATCTCAAAAAGTTTTTGTTTTTTTTAATAAAGCCGATTTCGAGTAGTATTTCTGTAAGTATCTGGGGCGAAGCCCAAACACAAGCATTTTTTTTGTTCAAATACAGTCAACTCTCGATATAACTTACCTTTGATATAACGAACTGCACGATATAACGAACCAATTTAAACGTCCCGATTTTTTTCCTATCTTAAACAGGCAATGCGAAAACCATATTTAAAACAGGCAATGCGAAAACGTTGTGCTCCAACATGATAGCCTACGAACCTGCAACCTGCAGCCCACATGATACTAGTACCCTGCTCTACTACTTGAGATAGCAGCTAGAGAGCGCGCGCTTCAATTTCAATTTAATAATTTTTCACTGACCAAAGCATGTACATACAAATGCATATCTTATTCAAATGATAAATAATTAAAATCAATGAAGTGACTGGTGACTATGCGAAGGGACCGTTAAGTCTTTAAGTCAACAATCGCTCTGTGTAGCCATAACCTTTCATGGTATTACAGTTTTTCGAATTACACTAAACCAAGTTTGATATACTGTATATGAGAATTAAGCTTTGGATTGACAAAACACAAACAGCAGAAAAGAGAATTAAACTTTACCCCTAGATAAAAGTTTAACTAGAGTGGAACTACAGAACACATGACTCAGGGTGAAATGAAACTCTGATCAATGCAAAGTATATTGATATAATGCGTCAAGTTATGACGTTAAGAATAGTTTTTTGGATTCTTTTTAAATTTTTGTAAAATGAAGGTCTCTTATTTTCTTTGCTAAAATGTTCATAGCTTCGATGCTGTTCGTCTGTTACTTGTCAAGAAGAATTGTCAGAATGGAGATCGCAGGAAAAGGAGCAGCTATTTATCGGAAAAAACGGAGCCGTGATTGGCTGAAAAAAGACCAATGAGAGAACGTCATTAGTGCACAATCTTTAAGCTTTTCACGAATTCTTTCTGTCGGCAGAGGGCAGGCTTAGAAGTTTTGATAAAAGTGGCTTCAAGAGCCGATAGATGAAAAGGAGAGCGGCATTGGGCAAGAATAAAGAATCTACTGCCATCATAATGTTGAGCACAGGTAGGATTTTGTAAAAAATGAAGTCCAATGGCTGAATCAGAAGCAAGGTACTGGGTATTAGTCTGGGTGGAAGATTTACGCCAACGTGCAGGAAGTAAGCGTTTCTGGGAAGAAGAACAAGAACGAATAGATTTGAGGACATGTCCATCGTCTGTGATACGTATAATAAGTTACACTAGTTTTCTCATCACGAGCCTCAATTTAAACGTTTTTAAGAAAAAGAATTAACTTTGGGTTCAAGTTCTCTCGCTTAGAAAATCCCGGTTACGCGCAGCCCAAGCACCGGGTTCTGATCCCAATTGTTCGGTATCTTTGACCCAAAAAAAGTTTTTTTTCGAAAATTTCTGATGGCGTACTCATTGCATATTTGGGCTCCCCTCCCCCCAATCAAAAATCCTGGCTACGCCTATGTTCAAGTTTATCAAAAACATTAAGCTTTGTTAAAATCAAATTTGCAATTAATTCGGTATGGATACTTTCAAAGGACATAGTACCTTAATCTTCCTTCACAAATACTGTATTTGCAAAAAAATCAGTTTTAGTTTTATGAAAGCTTCGTACTTTTGTCAAGTTATTTGAGGTGCCCAACAGTTTTTCCAAGCATCATCAAAATCGAAATACTGATATGTTTTTAAAAAGTCACCAATTTTTTATTATTTTGGAGCTTCATCTCATCCTCTGCCCAAAAGCTTGTTCAACTTATTTGAAAGTCTAATCAAAAATATTACTTTATTTTCACAATGCTATTTTTCATATTATTCTTTCGACATTTTACTGGTCAAAAAAGACCGATTTCAATTATCTTGTCAAGGGAAATACCGCGTTAAAATATCTTCAGTTTTGTTGTGTACGGTAGGTAGCCTAGCAAGTTCAGGTTAATGAAATGAAATCAAAGCTTGAATATACGTACATGTTAGGGTTTCCAATTGCCTGGTTTTGAAAGAAATTCGAAATCGGGAAATGTTTTACTTCATCCCGGGATGCCGGAAAAAAACGGGATTATCCCATTTGCATTGTTATACAGCAATACAATAAACAAGAAACGTACAAACAACAAATGCATCAAGTTTGGCACTAATAGATTCATGAATGAACTTACTCTTGCCTATAGCATGGATAAAAAAAAAATATCTACAGCTGCAAGTTAAGAGGCAATACTTTGCAAACATTCCTTTTTACCTACCAGAAATGACCTAATCGATTTCAGGTTAATTTTTGCTTTCTTCGAAGAACAAGGTTGATCTTCTGCGCTTTCTAAGCTAAGTTAGAGCTTGCTTTTCAAATGTCAAAAAAGACCACCAGTCAAACTACCTTTACGCGATATTGTTTTTGAGCAATGAGAGCAAAGTAGCAGTATCATTACCGTCACCATGAGTAAAATATTTCCAAACTTTGAATGATTTATGTATTCCATAACTGACACAAATGTTCACCTACCTGCTCTTAATCGGGCAATGTGTATAATAAGCTGGCTCAAACTACTTTTCCCAGCAATCAACGCCAAACAGTTCAAGAATTGTTGCTAAGGTAAATGAGTATTGCGTTGCCACAGCGCGAATGAACATGATCAATTATAATGCTATACAAAAATAATTGGAAATTTTTCTTTACTCGAGTTCCATGAGGATATTAGCTGACAAAACTGGGAATTTTTATTTAAAAAAGCGGGAAGCGGAAAATCAAAAAAGTCACGAAATTTCGGGAATTCCCGAAACCGGGATCCCGATTCGCAAACCCTAGTACATGTATTTGCAACAAATACAGAAAAATAAGCTGCGTTTACAAATTGGAACCTGACCACAACGCGAAAAAATTTAATTCGCTGTTCCGTAAAAATTTTACTTTCCATTCAACTTTACATGTCTTCCAGTCAAATTTAACGTCTTCTGCTATTAAATGGCGTCATCAATGACGTCATTGACCTTAATGTGAGTGAAGATTGAAGCATGTTACGATTTAGTGCTAGTATTGACATTATTATGTACGAATCAACATTAAGCTGAACATTAATACCTTTTTCTCGATTTTGACCACCAGGTAGAAATAAAAAACAATTAGGTAAAACAGGGGCACGTGAATCAAATGTCCCAAGGATGTCATATTCACATCAAGAAAACTATATTAAAATAAGTTCAGAATAGTCAAACATTTTAGGCGTTCCAAAATTTGAATTTTATCATTATTTTGCCAAGATCAAAAATAGATCTTGACTTAATAGGAAATAAGTTAATGAAATTGATCCTTTGTTTCAACAAACAGCCATTAGAACAGTTTTATTATCATTGGCGTCATCATTAAATTCTGACGTCACCAGTAACTTATTCATAAAAATGAATTAGTTAATGAATCATTGCATAATCTCTATCGAATACAAAAACAAACGTTTAGATGCTAAGTTATACATTTTTTGACATATTAATCCAGCCGAATGTGGAAAATGACGTCATCATAGAAAAAACACGTTTAGTATAATCAGATTTTGTAGACTTTTAATACGTCATTTAGTAACCCTAATCCTATTGAAATTCGTTGAAAAATCGTTTGTTTCAATTTTTTAGGGGTTGAACAATAAATGCACTCGACTAATAGCTAAAAGCGAAAAATTATTTTTGAAAAGCTTTGTTCTCGTTTTGGGATGGTAGTTGCAAAGATCTTCATCAAATATAAAACGATATTCTCACAAAAGGTTTTTGAAAACCCTATATCTGTTTTCTCAGCCTGAATTTTCAGGACAAAAAGAAACTAAATGTAATTTACCCTTCCAGTAACATCATATCACCTATCTAATTTTGGTAAACCCTCCTTTTTCTGGAAATTCAGGCTGGGAGAATAAATACAGGGCTTCCAAAAACTTTTTCAGGGGGAAATCTTTTAGTATTTGTTGAATAACTTTGTAACCGCATCCACAAAACGAAAAAGAAAATTTCAAAAGTTATATTTAAGTTTTGACTAACCTGAATTAGCTGGTTTATTTCATTCTTTTTAAAATGGAAGTTTATCAGCAGTAGAACATTAAGAATCATGTTTTTGGGTTCTATCAAACTGTATGTTGTGCTTTACCGTTTTCGTTTTTGTTCGTGCACCTTTGATTTTTATGTTTTGTGTATTTGTTGAGCAAAGAATAATCAATAAATACCCGGATCGACTCAAAACTCTAAAATTAAAAATGTTTCCGTTTGCCAAATCGCTGCAAAAAAAAAAAAAAAAAGAACTCCCAATCCCCGAATTAATGGCAACTATTGGTGAAATCCGATTATTTCACAAAAGCAGTTAGATTATAATTCCATTATTCAAAAGAAAGGATCGAACTAAGTTCCAGCATTAGGAAATCCATCCAAGCTGACTGGGTGCAGTAATCACGTATTAAAACAAAATTGAAAAAGAACACCATTCCAAAAGTACATCTCGAATGCTTAGCACTTTTAATGTTAAGCGTGAAAAAGTCGTTGCATCCCTTCGTTGTCCAAGTATCCTTGATTTTACTTCCTTCAACGCAATTGCTCGTATACTGCACAAATAACTCAACCCTCAATCTATTGAATGCGAAAAGCTTCAAATATTGTTAGAATATAAAGATTAAACATGATCAAAACTGATATCGAATACTTTTTAAAACTGCAATTTTGTTACTCAACTAAGATTGAGCTAAAACGTAATATTAACGAATACCAGTAAAATATAAGTAAAAAATTCAAAACCAAAATTATGATATCGAACAACCACCGGAAAAAAAATATCGGCATAAGACAAAATAGTGCTGAAGCGAAACAAATGCCAAAACAAAAACAAAATAAGAATTATTAAACAAAAAGTAAAAACCATCAAAAAATCAGGAAATTTGAGACGTATCAAATGACGTAAATGCAAAACACCAAATATAACAAATTTAAACAACACAAACATAAAATGTTTCAAACAAATACGAGTTAAATTAAGCAAATAAACCACAAATAAATGGGGGGCAAAAACTACCAGAATCTGAAAAACACATTACATTTGGCATTTTGCTTCATGAAAAATGCAAAAGAAAACTAAAGAAGCAAAAAGAACATTGCAACTTCAAGGAAAAAAAAAACAGAACGCGTTGGCCTCCTTTAAACCATTCTGCTGGGGCCCCCGTTGAAAAGGTACCCTTTTTTAGACTTGGGTCTGGTAGAGGGGCCCGCGGGCTACCGATTGCACCCAAACCCGAAGCTCGGGGCGCGTCGGAAAGTTAAATGGGAAAAAATTGAAAGTTTGCCCCCAAAATGGCGTTTTTCGCCCAAAATTGATGGCCTCCTTTACACCATTCTGCTGGGGCCCCCGTTGAAAAGGTACCCTTTTTTAGACTTGGGTCTGGTAGAGGGGCCCGCGGGCTACCGATTGCACCCAAACCCGAAGCTCGGGGCGCGTCGGAAAGTTAAATGGGAAAAAATTGAAAGTTTGCCCCCAAAATGGCGTTTTTCGCCCAAAATTGATGGCCTCCTTTAAACCATTCTGCTGGGGCCCCCGTTGAAAAGGTACCCTTTTTTAGACTTGGGTCTGGTAGAGGGGCCCGCGGGCTACCGATTGCACCCAAACCCGAAGCTCGGGGCGCGTCGGAAAGTTAAATGGGAAAAAATTGAAAGTTTGCCCCCAAAATGGCGTTTTTCGCCCAAAATTGATGGCCTCCTTTACACCATTCTGCTGGGGCCCCCGTTGAAAAGGTACCCTTTTTTAGACTTGGGTCTGGTAGAGGGGCCCGCGGGCTACCGATTGCACCCAAACCCGAAGCTCGGGGCGCGTCGGAAAGTTAAATGGGAAAAAATTGAAAGTTTGCCCCCAAAATGGCGTTTTTCGCCCAAAATTGATGGCCTCCTTTAAACCATTCTGCTGGGGCCCCCGTTGTAAAAGGTACCCTCTTTTAGACTTGGGTCTGGTAGAGGGGCCCGCGGGCTACCGATTGCACCCAAACCCGAAGCTCGGGGCGCGTCGGAAAGTTAAATGGGAAAAAATTGAAAGTTTGCCCCCAAAATGGCGTTTTTCGCCCAAAATTGATGGCCTCCTTTAAACCATTCTGCTGGGGCCCCCGTTGAAAAGGTACCCTTTTTTAGACTTGGGTCTGGTAGAGGGGCCCGCGGGCTACCGATTGCACCCAAACCCGAAGCTCGGGGCGCGTCGGAAAGTTAAATGGGAAAAAATTGAAAGTTTGCCCCCAAAATGGCGTTTTTCGCCCAAAATTGATGGCCTCCTTTAAACCATTCTGCTGGGGCCCCCGTTGAAAAGGTACCCTCTTTTAGACTTGGGTCTGGTAGAGGGGCCCGCGGGCTACCGATTGCACCCAAACCCGAAGCTCGGGGCGCGTCGGAAAGTTAAATGGGAAAAAATTGAAAGTTTGCCCCCAAAATGGCGTTTTTCGCCCAAAATTGATGGCCTCCTTTAAACCATTCTGCTGGGGCCCCCGTTGAAAAGGTACCCTTTTTTAGACTTGGGTCTGGTAGAGGGGCCCGCGGGCTACCGATTGCACCCAAACCCGAAGCTCGGGGCGCGTCGGAAAGTTAAATGGGAAAAAATTGAAAGTTTGCCCCCAAAATGGCGTTTTTCGCCCAAAATTGATGGCCTCCTTTAAACCATTCTGCTGGGGCCCCCGTTGTAAAAGGTACCCTTTTTTAGACTTGGGTCTGGTAGAGGGGCCCGCGGGCTACCGATTGCACCCAAACCCGAAGCTCGGGGCGCGTCGGAAAGTTAAATGGGAAAAAATTGAAAGTTTGCCCCCAAAATGGCGTTTTTCGCCCAAAATTGATGGCCTCCTTTAAACCATTCTGCTGGGGCCCCCGTTGAAAAGGTACCCTTTTTTAGACTTGGGTCTGGTAGAGGGGCCCGCGGGCTACCGATTGCACCCAAACCCGAAGCTCGGGGCGCGTCGGAAAGTTAAATGGGAAAAAATTGAAAATTTGCCCCCAAAATGGCGTTTTTCGCCCAAAATTGATGGCCTCCTTTAAACCATTCTGCTGGGGCCCCCGTTGAAAAGGTACCCTTTTTTAGACTTGGGTCTGGTAGAGGGGCCCGCGGGCTACCGATTGCACCCAAACCCGAAGCTCGGGGCGCGTCGGAAAGTTAAATGGGAAAAAATTGAAAATTTGCCCCCAAAATGGCGTTTTTCGCCCAAAATTGATGGCCTCCTTTAAACCATTCTGCTGGGGCCCCCGTTGAAAAGGTACCCTCTTTTAGACTTGGGTCTGGTAGAGGGGCCCGCGGGCTACCGATTGCACCCAAACCCGAAGCTCGGGGCGCGTCGGAAAGTTAAATGGGAAAAAATTGAAAATTTGCCCCCAAAATGGCGTTTTTCGCCCAAAATTGATGGCCTCCTTTAAACCATTCTGCTGGGGCCCCCGTTGAAAAGGTACCCTTTTTTAGACTTGGGTCTGGTAGAGGGGCCCGCGGGCTACCGATTGCACCCAAACCCGAAGCTCGGGGCGCGTCGGAAAGTTAAATGGGAAAAAATTGAAAGTTTGCCCCCAAAATGGCGTTTTTCGCCCAAAATTGATGGCCTCCTTTAAACCATTCTGCTGGGGCCCCCGTTGAAAAGGTACCCTTTTTTAGACTTGGGTCTGGTAGAGGGGCCCGCGGGCTACCGATTGCACCCAAACCCGAAGCTCGGGGCGCGTCGGAAAGTTAAATGGGAAAAAATTGAAAGTTTGCCCCCAAAATGGCGTTTTTTGCCCAAAATTGATGGCCTCCTTTAAACCATTCTGCTGGGGCCCCCGTTGAAAAGGTACCCTCTTTTAGACTTGGGTCTGGTAGAGGGGCCCGCGGGCTACCGATTGCACCCAAACCCGAAGCTCGGGGCGCGTCGGAAAGTTAAATGGGAAAAAATTGAAAGTTTGCCCCCAAAATGGCGTTTTTCGCCCAAAATTGATGGCCTCCTTTAAACTATTCTGCTGGGGCCCCCGTTGAAAAGGTACCCTCTTTTAGACTTGGGTCTGGTAGAGGGGCCCGCGGGCTACCGATTGCACCCAAACCCGAAGCTCGGGGCGCGTCGGAAAGTTAAATGGGAAAAAATTGAAAGTTTGCCCCCAAAATGGCGTTTTTCGCCCAAAATTGATGGCCTCCTTTAAACCATTCTGCTGGGGCCCCCGTTGAAAAGGTACCCTTTTTTAGACTTGGGTCTGGTAGAGGGGCCCGCGGGCTACCGATTGCACCCAAACCCGAAGCTCGGGGCGCGTCGGAAAGTTAAATGGGAAAAAATTGAAAATTTGCCCCCAAAATGGCGTTTTTCGCCCAAAATTGATGGCCTCCTTTACACTATTCTGCTGGGGCCCCCGTTGAAAAGGTACCCTTTTTTAGACTTGGGTCTGGTAGAGGGGCCCGCGGGCTACCGATTGCACCCAAACCCGAAGCTCGGGGCGCGTCGGAAAGTTAAATGGGAAAAAATTGAAAATTTGCCCCCAAAATGGCGTTTTTTGCCCAAAATTGATGGCCTCCTTTAAACCATTCTGCTGGGGCCCCCGTTGAAAAGGTACCCTTTTTTAGACTTGGGTCTGGTAGAGGGGCCCGCGGGCTACCGATTGCACCCAAACCCGAAGCTCGGGGCGCGTCGGAAAGTTAAATGGGAAAAAATTGAAAGTTTGCCCCCAAAATGGCGTTTTTTGCCCAAAATTGATGGCCTCCTTTAAACCATTCTGCTGGGGCCCCCGTTGAAAAGGTACCCTCTTTTAGACTTGGGTCTGGTAGAGGGGCCCGCGGGCTACCGATTGCACCCAAACCCGAAGCTCGGGGCGCGTCGGAAAGTTAAATGGAAAAAAATTGAAAGTTTGCCCCCAAAATGACGTTTTTCGCCCAAAATTGATGGCCTCCTTTAAACCATTCTGCTGGGGCCCCCGTTGAAAAGGTACCCTTTTTTAGACTTGGGTCTGGTAGAGGGGCCCGCGGGCTACCGATTGCACCCAAACCCGAAGCTCGGGGCGCGTCGGAAAGTTAAATGGGAAAAAATTGAAAATATTTTTCATTCCAGTTTTGTTTTCTGCTTCAGTTGTTTAGATTTTTTTATTTTGGCAACATCGTTTTGTTTTCATATGATCTTGTTTGATGATTAAGTTTTCGTTTATGACGTAATGACTCATTTGATATTTGGCGGTTGGCAACCTTGTTGATTGCTTGTGACGTAGTTATGTTTTTGCTTTTTATCTTGCGGCAACACTTTCTGCTAGAATGACGCTGATTATTCTGCCAGAATGACGGTGGTATAAGATCTACACACCATAGCAGGTTTCGTTACAATACTAGGCTTGCAAATTACCGGTAGTTTAGAAGCTGGGTAGGGTAACCCATACCGTATCGGTACTTGATTCTGAATGTTATCATAGGGTAACATAACTAGCCTACCGGTACTACATAAGATCTCGACCCCATAGCAGATTTCGTTACTTACTATCACAATTATTTCTGATCAAATTTCGTATCTTGCGCTGCATTTCTGCTCCACTTATCAAAGTAACGAAAAATTCACAATCGACTCTCGCACTGCAATTTTTCGCTACGTGGTAGTAGACAGTGAAAAAGCGGACGAATGTAAGCGGAGTCAATGTTTACGTCAAACTTTACAATTCCACTCCAATTCAGTAACGAACGAGAAGCTATTCATGCAAAAGTCACGCAGGGAGCCGCATTCAAGCGTAACGGTACGTCGCTTATGCGATGTTGGCGGTAAGTTGAATTTCTTTGGGAAGTAGTTCAAGGCATTTCTTAGAACAGAACTAGAGTATCTGAGTATTGCATTGAGCACTGTAGGCCTACTATTGTTGTCTGGTAGTAGCTAGCATTAGAAAAAGTTACGGTATGCAATGCAGTAGGCCTACAGAGCAGACTGATTGACAGATATACCGTAGGTAGAGTTGAGTTGAGTTAGGTTAAAAAAGTTATGCAATGCACTATGCAGTAGGCCTACAGAGCAGACTGAGTGACTGATATAGGTAGAGTTGATCGAGGTTAAAAAAGTTATGCAAAGAGTTGGTTTAGGTGTATTACATACTAAATTATTACACATACCGGTAGGTAACAACAGAAGAACAGTAGCCTAGCCTTACTCATTAGGCTAGTAGGCCTACTGTAAATCTGTAAATGTATCACTCAAAACTGTAAGCTATGTTACAACAGTGCAGCAGCACTTACTGTCAGAGGCAAGCCAGGCAGGCTACGGTATTTAACTTTAACAGTTTAAACAATACTGACAGGCCTTTTGTAGAAAAGTTTATTACAGCTTAGTTAAAGGGCAAAATGTAACCCTTGTTCATCTGATTTGGTCAAGTTGAATAGTTTTAGTTTAGTGATTAAGCTATAAACCTGAACTCAAAGCATCAATAGATAATAATCCAATCAAGCAATCACATCACATAAAGTATCTAGGTGTTCTCATAGACGACAATCTAAACTGGAAACAACAAATCAAGGAACAATGTTCAAAGGTAGCAAGGGGATCTTGGGCCCTTAATCAATTAAAACACTTTGTAGATGAGCAAACCTTAAGATCTGTTTACCACTGCCTCATATACTCTCATCTACAATACTGCATAAGTAGTTGGGGGACTGCTTCAAAATCAACATTAGCACCTCTCTTTATTCTGCAAAAAAGAAGCATCAGATTGTTAACTGGAAGTGGATATCGTGAGCATACTAATTCTTTGTTCTATCGAGCTAAATGCTTAAAACTCAAGGATATTTACTCTCTGGAAACTGCAAAGCTAATGCACAAAATTCACAATAATGTATTATCTTTTGCAAATTCAGATAAGTTTAACCTAATTAAAAACTGCAATAGGCCTACACATAAGACAAGATTGAGCCACAAAAGATGATGATGACTTCTTTCTTCCAAGAACTAGAACAAGATTAGGGCAAAAGTCTCTATCATTCGCAGGAATTAAAGTTTGGAATGAAATTCCAAGCTGTATAAAAGAAGTTTCATTCTACAGATTTAAAAAAGCTGTTAAAGCTCATTTTTTTATCAAACTATGAAACTGATAAAAGCTAGAATAACAGCTTTCTATCAGCAATGCAGTAGTAATTACAGGAATCATAGTTGCATATCTATGCTTGAGTTCAACAATAACGTATTCTATTGCTTAAATAGCATGAGTTTGATGCATTCATCTATCACACATTTATTACAATACGTCATCTCTCATTTTGATGTGCCCTTGAATTATTAGTAATTTTGCAATAACTGACTGAGGTTGATATATACTGGTATTGGAGATTGTACCAGTATTAATGACATATTGGCAAACAATACAAAACAAAGCAAGGAGGTTTTTTTTCCACTCCAATTGCCCACTTTAAATTCTACAAAACATAAATAAGCATTATGAACTTTATTAATTTTATTTCTATCCAATCTGTAGTTACAGCATTTTTATTTTTTTATTTTTTAGTATGCTTAGAGTTAGAACAATTCTAATGTTGCCTTGCATTTTCT
The DNA here is from genome assembly GCA_963965965.1 of Trididemnum nubilum. Taxonomy (NCBI): domain Eukaryota; kingdom Metazoa; phylum Chordata; class Ascidiacea; order Aplousobranchia; family Didemnidae; genus Trididemnum; species Trididemnum nubilum. Next base: position 23,479,997 of record OZ014489.1, on the reverse strand, counting down.
TTACATGGTGACTGTGAGTTTTGTGTATACACTGCACAAAATGTACATATCTTTACAACACTTTGTTTTAATTTTGCGTAAAATTTTTTATCATAGAAAGTAGCAGACTGAGAAAACCTAAAAGCTGTTTTTTTTTAACCTTAACTTGCTGAGGTGGCAGTAGCCTTAGATGACCTTTCAGTCCTTCGCTGTCTCCTCACCAAGTGACTAAATATCGCTTTGACTCTGCAAGTTTGTGTGATTGGTTTTAAAGGAATTGCATATTTCAATGCTTTGGTGATAGACCTAGAGGAAGTTGCAGTTTTTTTTCTTGTGATATGACGTCACTTGGTAAATAAATAGGCCTAAGTATGATGATGATGATGATGATAAAACAAAGTTGCTTTTCAACAGCTTGAGTTGCATGTTCCAGATTTACTTATCCAGCAGTAGAGTAGCCTACCATATTTTGGTAGAATTAGAATAATCAAAATAAATGTATTGCCAATTCTTCATTTGTATGGCCTACTTATTTATAATTAATCGTTTGCGTGCTATCTGGCCTAAAGGCTGTCAGTGTGGAAGCCTAAGGAAGAGTCACCAGAACGGCGACTTCTTAAAAGCAAGCAATCGATTAATTATAAAAGCTCTGGCCAGCAAACGTCAAAACATCACAACTAAATTATTATTAACTAGGCTACTTATTTATTAGGCTATACATTTGTTGAGATTGTAAAAAGTTGTTTTGATGGAAAATCTGCCAAACAGTAGGCTAATGTAAAACCAAATCTTTTTTGAAAATAATTTGATTTAAAATCAATATTGGCCGGGTAGCCATCTTGTTTATATAACTAAACTAAGTAAACATAAAAAGTGTATCTCACTGTCTCAGATTTTATTCAAACACTGTTTGAGAAAGATAGTGGTCAAAGGAATAAAGCGTCTGCTACCAAAGCGGTATGCTCAGATTCGATTTCCGGTCGGGTCAAACCAAAGACTATAGAAATTGGTATTCACAGCTTCCCTGCTTGGCGTTCAGCAATTTAGGGGACAGTGTAAAGCCTCTGCCAAGTGTGGTAGACCATTCTCCCTTAAACCAACATATTACAATCTGTGTTCCCTCTAACTTTATGACTAATCAGCGAGTGCCTAAATTTTCTTTAAACAATTGTGCCCAAAGCTCTAAAAAGACAATTATGTGCCCTAAATTTTGAATCGTACCAATCCAGTTTTAAATACCAACTGTCATATTTCCACAAATTTGTCAAATTTCTAAAGCTATGGTTACTATGTTGCCAAAAATTATTTGCTCTTGCTCCAACAAATCGCCGATTCGCTGAAAAAAAATAGGCTTAGTTGGAACACTGATTACAATCTGTATTCATTGCATTCTTTTCTTTTTTTGTCTTACTGGTGATATTAGTGGTAGGATTTATGTGATGGATGATAACAACATTTGCTGTACAATGAATGCGGACTTTGTTGACAAACTACTCAACTAATACTAATCAAGAATCCAGCAGTGTTATCAAGCTACTAATTGATCTAACAACAGGCATGGAGATACTAGTGCATTTTTCTTCATTATTTATCATTTTAAATAGTATGCAGAATATAAGTTGAGTTTGTTGAAAAGGCTTGGCTTCTTATTATTTTGTCACCCAAACAAGGATATCCCAAAAGTATCTACAGTATTATTACGATTAAGAATTGATTCATTTCACCAAAAAATGTGATGTAGTGTTTTATTACTTTTGATTCAATTCAGATGCTTACTCAAAATAACTTTAAATCTAACCTAAAACGTACTGTAATCTTAATCTTTAAAACAGCAAATAAAAAAGAGTGCAGAATATTTCTCTTTTTTGTACTTGTGGCATTTCAGTAGTAAATATGCTTCATTGGGATATTTTAATTTGAAATGGGCAAATTCATCATAAATAACCAATACTTTTTGTAGATTTCGTCTTGCACTGTGTTGTTTTGCTGAAATCATTAATCTGATGTCATGATTGGTGCTTGAGGTTCTGTTATGCACCGAGAAGAACATTGGTCAACGACCTTTTTCTATAGTCGTGGTATATATGCTTTTCTTCTTGTTTTACAGCAAATTTATAAATTCTTTTGAGTTAGTATTGTTCTGTTGTGTATGGCAAAATTTAGTAAACTATATTTGTTCTGTGTAGTCAATGTGGAGTTTAAGACATTGTAAATAGTAGAGACATGGTACAAAGTTTAAATTCATAACAGAAAATCCAGAGTTACCCAACTTTGTACACAACTACAAGTATTGATGTATCACAGTTTCCATAAAGTATTGTACTTATTATGTAATTTTATTAACAGTCAAATTTAGAAACCCTTAACAGTCTGTTTCACCCTTAACGGGATCATCAGAAGAGAACTTCTAAACAACATACACAAAAACAAATTGATTGGTTACACTTGAAACATAGATCTGTAAGTGGTTATTAACAAAGTAATGCGTCTGCCTGGCCTCGAAACTTTTGTCAACTGGGCCACAGAACAGCTGTGATAGGACTTTTAAGTTGAAAGGCGGGCAACATTGTGTTTACTAAATAATACGCATGCTGGGTTTGCCGTCGGTTACGTTTCAAATTCGAGTGACTCATAATTGGGTAACTTCCATTAGATTAAATTTGAAAGGTAGGAGTTAAAATCATTTCAACGACTAATACGAAAACTTAAAATAGCCCCGCCAGTAGGTTTATAATTTATCCGGAGAAGGGGAGTTGCGGTAAGCGCATAAGTCTTAATCAACATTTTTTAGCAAAAATTTGTTTTTGTGCCTACATTTTGAAATTAGCTCGGAGCGTTTATTCAGCAGTCCTTCTGGTTTCGCTTTGATGATTTGCAGCTTTTCTGCCAAACAAAGGCTGCATATTCTTGCACCACAGCGATATGGAGCAGCTTCTTTAATGACGCTCCATTGGATTTGGTAATCGCGGCCTTTATTTTTGTGCTCCCAAACTCGTTTTGATAGTTCGGTACTTTTCTCTAGGCGCTTGTGTCGAAACGAAGAGCTGTGGTTGTTGAAGCGTTTTTTGAAAGCAGTTGAGCACGATCCGTAATAGAGGTCCCGTTGGTTTCCAGATGAGATGGTGGCCTTGTAAATTAGGCAGCTTTTCAGGCAATTTCCATTTAGTGGGCAGTTGGATTTGTTTCGGCAGTTGCAATTTTCTGCCAATTTGGTTTCGTCGGTTTTCCGTGGGCTTGCCACGTTGGAATTGTGTTGTTTGATTATAGCTGCCATGTTTGGCATGCAGCTATAACTGACTTTTACGCAGCTACGATTGCAAATGGGGTGCAGTTTGTGGTCGGAGGGGAAGTGCTTGTCCAATAGATTTAAAAATTTTCTGCCGATATTTGTGGATACGTTATTGCTAAAAGGGGGATTAAACCAAGTAATGTTCCGTTTTCTCTGTCTTCTTTTGCTGCTGTTTTCTGTTTGAAATTCTAATTTTTGTTTGTATCCACTTTTTTCTAGAGCTTGTGCGTATGCAGGTTTCGCTCTGTCAAACTCTTCTTGATTATATGATATGCCAGATAATCTTTTCTCTATCATCTTGGGAAGTTGCTTTTTGATGTTGGGAGGGTGGTTAGACTGGGTGTGAATGTATTGCAGTTGTGAGTTTGGTTTCTTGTAGGGCCAGTATTTGCCGTTATCCGCGTTGAACGTGACATCCAGAAAGTCAGTTTGCTGCATGCCGGCTTCGATAGTTATTTTAAGATTGTTGGTTTTAAATAAGTTTCTGATGTTCTTAATAATTCGTTCGGTGTCTGGTCCTGAAATGCCGGATAAGATTGCTAGACCGTCATCGCGGTAGAGGCCGAATGATTCAACTGGTAGTAAGTTTGATAGTTGGTCGAGTAGGTAAAGACCTACTAGTTCGCATATTTCTGCGCCATCAAATGAGCCCATTGTCACGTCGAATTCGGGGTTGCTCTTTTTTACCCATATCTTGTCCGTGCAGAATAGCAAGGATTTTCGGCAGTGTCGAATGGTGAGCATAATTTCTTCAGAAATTTCGGTATGGTGAGCGGCAAAACCAAGGGCATTTTCTAGCAGGTTTTCAGAAATTGATGGATAAAAATTTTCAATGTCAAATTTTAAGAATTTGCAGTTCTTTTTGTTAGAAGTCGATTTTTTGAACCACGAGATGACACTAGCTGTGTTTGTCCACTGGTTTAATCGCTTTTTTTGTCGGATGGAGTAATTGATATTGTCCAAGTATTGTTTGCTGATTTTCCCAATTTCGCTTTTTGCGGGGTTAATTAGCCTGCATGGGGTATTGCGGTGGAAATTGTCCTTGTGGTCTTTGAGGGTTACAAAAGCGTTACGCTTGGGAAATTTTTGTATTCTGTTGTCTAAATGTAAGCTTGTGGCGATTGCTTTCGCCTCTCGGTTAATTTCAGTTTCGAAGGACGGCAAACAGACAGTTTCGAAGGACAGTTTCGAACCGACGGCAAACCCAGCATGCGTATTATTTAGTAAACACAATGTTGCCCGCCTTTCAACTTAAAAGTCCTATCACAGCTGTTCTGTGGCCCAGTTGACAAAAGTTTCGAGGCCAGGCAGACGCATTACTTTGTTAATAACCACTTACAGATCTATGTTTCAAGTGTAACCAATCAATTTGTTTTTGTGTATGTTGTTTAGAAGTTCTCTTCTGATGATCCCGTTAAGGGTGAAACAGACTGTTAAGGGTTTCTAAATTTGACTGTTAATAAAATTATAATTTGCTCTGATCTTTGATTATTGAGCTCTCTTCAGTTGGAGATACAAAAAAGAACAGTTAAATACGCTCCTAGTGAAGTCACTTGTTGAGCCCTCTAGATATCCACAGCTAAAGACTGCAGTCAGATATGCAACTACAACAGAAGCAGTTTGATTATTCGCTGAAAAACATACCAATTCCGAGCAAAACAACGTATATAAAAAGTTTCATTAACAAACTCGAAAATTTTATCAGAAGATTAAGGTGGAGAGCGCACTTTTTTGACACGGAGGAAAACAGCAGACCAGCGTCAGATACCTTTGGATTTAAAACCGAATTAGCACCGCCGCAACACCAAGCTCTCAATGCATTTGAAAACGACTTGTACAAAATGGCCCGCAACATTGAGTTTCGGAATAAACCAAACGAATTCCAGCAAAAATTAGCTGAAGATATCAATTCGATCAGATCTTCACCAAATTTGCTAATCCCTGCAGACAAAACCACCAACCTCTACGAAATGAGCGCCAAAGATTACAATAAGCTACTGCATGATAACATTACAAAAAGCTACAAAAAAGCCCCCGACTCCTTCGAAACTGAAATTAACCGAGAGGCGAAAGCAATCGCCACAAGCTTACATTTAGACAACAGAATACAAAAATTTCCCAAGCGTAACGCTTTTGTAACCCTCAAAGACCACAAGGACAATTTCCACCGCAATACCCCATGCAGGCTAATTAACCCCGCAAAAAGCGAAATTGGGAAAATCAGCAAACAATACTTGGACAATATCAATTACTCCATCCGACAAAAAAAGCGATTAAACCAGTGGACAAACACAGCTAGTGTCATCTCGTGGTTCAAAAAATCGACTTCTAACAAAAAGAACTGCAAATTCTTAAAATTTGACATTGAAAATTTTTATCCATCAATTTCTGAAAACCTGCTAGAAAATGCCCTTGGTTTTGCCGCTCACCATACCGAAATTTCTGAAGAAATTATGCTCACCATTCGACACTGCCGAAAATCCTTGCTATTCTGCACGGACAAGATATGGGTAAAAAAGAGCAACCCCGAATTCGACGTGACAATGGGCTCATTTGATGGCGCAGAAATATGCGAACTAGTAGGTCTTTACCTACTCGACCAACTATCAAACTTACTACCAGTTGAATCATTCGGCCTCTACCGCGATGACGGTCTAGCAATCTTATCCGGCATTTCAGGACCAGACACCGAACGAATTATTAAGAACATCAGAAACTTATTTAAAACCAACAATCTTAAAATAACTATCGAAGCCGGCATGCAGCAAACTGACTTTCTGGATGTCACGTTCAACGCGGATAACGGCAAATACTGGCCCTACAAGAAACCAAACTCACAACTGCAATACATTCACACCCAGTCTAACCACCCTCCCAACATCAAAAAGCAACTTCCCAAGATGATAGAGAAAAGATTATCTGGCATATCATATAATCAAGAAGAGTTTGACAGAGCGAAACCTGCATACGCACAAGCTCTAGAAAAAAGTGGATACAAACAAAAATTAGAATTTCAAACAGAAAACAGCAGCAAAAGAAGACAGAGAAAACGGAACATTACTTGGTTTAATCCCCCTTTTAGCGATAACGTATCCACAAATATCGGCAGAAAATTTTTAAATCTATTGGACAAGCACTTCCCCTCCGACCACAAACTGCACCCCATTTGCAATCGTAGCTGCGTAAAAGTCAGTTATAGCTGCATGCCAAACATGGCAGCTATAATCAAACAACACAATTCCAATGTGGCAAGCCCACGGAAAACCGACGAAACCAAATTGGCAGAAAATTGCAACTGCCGAAACAAATCCAACTGCCCACTAAATGGAAATTGCCTGAAAAGCTGCCTAATTTACAAGGCCACCATCTCATCTGGAAACCAACGGGACCTCTATTACGGATCGTGCTCAACTGCTTTCAAAAAACGCTTCAACAACCACAGCTCTTCGTTTCGACACAAGCGCCTAGAGAAAAGTACCGAACTATCAAAACGAGTTTGGGAGCACAAAAATAAAGGCCGCGATTACCAAATCCAATGGAGCGTCATTAAAGAAGCTGCTCCATATCGCTGTGGTGCAAGAATATGCAGCCTTTGTTTGGCAGAAAAGCTGCAAATCATCAAAGCGAAACCAGAAGGACTGCTGAATAAACGCTCCGAGCTAATTTCAAAATGTAGGCACAAAAACAAATTTTTGCTAAAAAATGTTGATTAAGACTTATGCGCTTACCGCAACTCCCCTTCTCCGGATAAATTATAAACCTACTGGCGGGGCTATTTTAAGTTTTCGTATTAGTCGTTGAAATGATTTTAACTCCTACCTTTCAAATTTAATCTAATGGAAGTTACCCAATTATGAGTCACTCGAATTTGAAACGTAACCGACGGCAAACCCAGCATGCGTATTATTTAGTAAACACAATGTTGCCCGCCTTTCAACTTAAAAGTCCTATCACAGCTGTTCTGTGGCCCAGTTGACAAAAGTTTCGAGGCCAGGCAGACGCATTACTTTGTTAATAACCACTTACAGATCTATGTTTCAAGTGTAACCAATCAATTTGTTTTTGTGTATGTTGTTTAGAAGTTCTCTTCTGATGATCCCGTTAAGAGTGAAACAGACTGTTAAGGGTTTCTAAATTTGACTGTTAATAAAATTATAATTTGCTCTGATCTTTGATTATTGAGCTCTCTTCAGTTGGAGATACAAAAAAGAACAGTACTTATTATGTATATATGATTTTACAAAATCCTACTATTTTTCATTGAGTGCATTAGCTATCACACTCTACTTGCGTTGATTTGTTGCTAAACATATATTAAGTTTGCTTGCTACTGGGATTGGGATGTTTATTTGAGAATACCGAATCTTTTGGAACCGGTTCTGTGTTTAGAATTCGGTTTAGTTGTGAAGAAAAACTGAAAGTAATAAATTTGTTTAACCAAGCTGGTTGACCGCGTTGGGAAGTGTTCTTTCAACATGGATGTTACAATGGCATGATTTTCTCCAGCAGGGTTAAGCCCCACCTGGTTGCGGGCCTATTTCCTTTTCCTGAAAACAACTAGAAATGACTGCTAAAATGAAAACGAAAAATTCAGAGAAACTGATAAAACCATTGCAGAATGAGAATATCCAATAATCATGTGATTTATAGTGCTGTAATTCTTGTGTCATGCATTGAAAATGAAACTAAATGTTGGACTTTTTTTGTTTGGCGGTTGTCGAGTAGTTAAGTGCTGAATTGATATCAAAACAGTACTGACGGCCACTTTTTGTTTTAGGATTCGATTAAGGATTCAGAATTCTGGATTTGGAAAAAAGATTCAAAATTATTCTAAAACTAGAAGGGAGTTTGCCAGCAAACCCAGTGAACAACCGACGCGTAACTAATCCTGTGACGCTCAAAAGTACTTTACGTCTACCGTAAAATCAGCAATTATTCAAAAATATCTGATTGTGGAACCTCCAGAAAAGTAGAAACCCCAAACAATGTCAAAAAATACCAGCGTCATTGTTTTTAATTAAAAAAAAAAAAAACCCTCAGGTTAAGCAAGCGTTTCTCAAAGCATGGATTGCTACCCAAATGTAGGTCGCCAAAGCTTTATGAATGAGTTGCTGACACAAGTAGAGCCCTCAGTAGACTAGTTTGATTATCTTTAATTTGTAGTTAAGCAAACAAATGTCCAATATTGTATGAAGAAGCCTTCAAAATTATAATCTCTTTTTCAAGTTCATATTTACGTGAGATGGGATTTCTGCTCTGGCTCTTATAAAACAGAAATATAGAAACAGTCTGGGTTAAGAGCATCCAATGCGTTTAGCGTTGAGTCACGATTTTAAAGATTGTTGAAGCAAAATGGTGATAAATGTTGTGAAATACAAGTACTGCTTTTTTGTGTTCTGTTTTTTGTAACTACTTAGTTAGGTCATAGCTGTTCTTGCAGATAGCATGTTTAAATGAATTTGGGTCACAGAAAAAATGGTTGAGAAACACTGCGTTAAGCCTTTGAAAAGTCAATTGTTAGTGTGACGTTGCGTCAGCACTCTTTAAGTAGAAATATCCACCCAACGTCGTTTTGCAAAATATGTTTAAAAGACAAAAGATCGCATATTTGGCTTAAATCTTTTCAGCGACTTGGTTAACAAGAGAGCTTTAGCCCTTTTAGTCTCCCCTAACTGTGTCACTGATTAAAGCATATTCTATTTTCTCATAAATCATCGATAAGAAGTGAAATATTTAGTTTGCTGCTAGGAAATCTGAGTTGCAAGTAATGTAAAAATGCAAGATTCTATACTATAACTGCTGTTCAGTAGCCCATTGCAGATGCTAAATAAGCTTATTAAAATTGCTTTACCACCAGCCAAAGTGTGTTTCAACCTGGCGTGTCGATTCCAGGGGGGTTGCGGGGGGTCCGGACCCCCTAAAGATATGCATTGGGGGGTCCAAAGAGTAAAGGACCCCCCAATAAAAACAAACATGTTTGCTATTTATCATGGATACTAACAAAATAACATTTCTGTCTTGACTGATATTTCTTGCTCAAAATCTTGAAGTCTGCATATCACAGGGCTAGACCTAGATTTTATAGCAATAATCACAATACGAGTATGTTAATCACCTTGGCAATATATTGCACTAGTTTTATTTGTGTACGTCACATACTCATTATTGTGACTGTGTGTCTGTCAGTGAAGTCTAGATGAGGGAAAGTCTTCACTGTTACAGCGGGGCACTGAGGAGCGAGGGCATACTGATACTCGCAGCGTCAGAGCATATCAGCATATAGTCACTCAATATTACACTGGTGCCATCAGGGCGGGGACTTAATGGACGGTGCCATCACAGGCGAGCCAGGATTTTTGATTGAGGGGGGCCAAATTACATGCAAAGACGTCTTCAAACATTTTTGAAATGAGGCACTTTTTACGAGACAGCGATATCGTAAAATGGAAGATCAGAAGCCGTGGCCTGGTTTGGCACACAACTAGGATTTTGCTGAAGGGGGAGAGTTTGAAGTAAATGTTTAAAAGTTAAAATGTGTGATTTTGGAGACATGGTGAGTAATCTAGTGTAACTCAAACATATCACAGATGGGGATGTGGGAGCGAAGCCCCTAACCGCGGGGCAACTTTTTGTAAATTTTTGAAAAAAATAGGTATTTTAGTGCCATTTGATCACATTCCGCGCGTTTTTAGAGTAATTCGAAAGAACAAGATCTTTAACATTTAGAACCACAGTTGTAAGTCGGACCGGGCTTTTCGGGTCAGGTTCGGGCTACAGTTGACAAAAATTTCGGGCTTAATTCGGGCTTGAGACGTGCTTTTTGTCTTAGATGAACAAAAATAAAATCAAAATGACAAGATTGCTAAATTTTTCAGACCTAACTAAACTATCATTTTTTTTCAAGCACGATTTGTGCTTCAAATTAGTTTTCGGATGCGGGCTTATATTTTCGGGTTCGGGCCTGAACTAGTCGGCCCGTTTACAACCCTGCTTACAAAGCCAATTGAAAAATTAAATTGCTCAATTCTCTTTTACCTACAATTCAAGTACAAAACACGTTTAAAATTTTGCAGCTTGGGGTTATATTTTGTATGTGATTTGGCCCAGGTAGGCGGAAGTAAGTTACATTGCCTTTTAAAATAATTAGCAATAGATCATGAAAATAACCGATTGTAGGAATACATGTAATGACTTAGGGGCCCAGACCCCTATAATTTAAATTCAATAATTTGTTCAATGCACATTTTTGCTTGCTAACTCTTTTTTTTCAAAAGCATTTTGTCGCGTAAAAACTGGCGAGTTTGGAAGTGAATCGTTATTGAAAGTTAATTGGTACAAAAGATGGTTATTGGTAAGGCCTATAGCTAATCATGTTTTTGCCCAGGCTGGATTTACATTGCGCGAGGCCCCTTGCACTTTGGGGATTTTCGCTGTAATTTCCAGTCAATATAGGTGAGACAAAAAACTCTTAGGCCCACCATTTAAACGCGGGACATCCTGGCACTGCACCATTTGGTAAATCCGCTCGTGTTTATTGTATTACGTTCATAAAAAGGTTAGATTAGTGCCTGAGGTTGCAGTTTTTAAGACAAAACTCTTCAATTCTCCCGGGCTATATGCTTAAATTGGTTTGCAAAATTTTGAGTTGGGGGGCTCAGGTTCCTTGATGATCCATAATAACATCATCATTGCTAATTAAGTTGAACGCGTGCACTTTTGCATGGAGAAATGCTAAAAGAAACTGAAGAAACTGTAGATTCTGTATTAGTATTTTTATCATTGAGGGTATTTTAATTTGAAGGGAGGCTGTCGCCGTCTCGGCCACGCGTATTCGTGTCATCCCTTAAAGTAGTGTAGACAAGCTTGGCGGAATGATTTTCAAAGTTTTCAAAGTCGTAGCATTGGTAATAACGCCCCAAAAGTTTGACTTGAAAGAGGTCGCATTTAAAAAATACTGCAAAAATATATTTCACACGGTTATATATCTCAAGATACCCTTTCATCTCTACCAGAGGTGAAGTCGAGGACACAAGGCTCGCGGCCAAGGCCAAGGACACAAAAAAAATCTGAGGCCAAGGACAGCCTTTCCGAGGACAGACACTCTCGAGGCCAAGGACAGGAATGCTCGAGGCCAAGCCCAAGGACACAAGCGCAAGTGCTCTCCGAAAAAAAAAAAGGTCTTCACAAAAATTTTTCAGGCGATCTCAAAAAAAAAAAAAAGGTCCAACTGTTGTCAAAATTTCATGAAGCTAGACTTATCTGTTCTTGAGCTATAAGCAAAAGTCTGAAAGTTCGCACTCGTTAGTTGGAAAATGGCCGAGTAAAAACAGAGGAACACTCGACGCGAGCGTCGGTTGTTCCTATGAACATTCCTATACTGGGGTTGAAAAAGAATTAAAAATCATGTCGTTTTTTCAAAAAAGTTATTGACAAGGTGAATGTAATTTTTATGTTTTAAAATATTTTTGTGATTTTGAAAGTTGTTAAATTTGTATTTTTTTTGGGAGGGCGAGGGGGAATAAATCAATTACACTTTTTTTTCTATGAACAATTTCATGAAAACATGAGGCTCATTTTTGGTCAAAGTTTAAGAACAATGCCGGCCTGAGCAACAAAAAATAATATTAAAGGTTGTGAATCATCCAGCCAATTCCAGTGGTTTACAATAGCTAAAATTGAACTATAATTTTTGGTATTTTTTGTTTTGATTTTGGGGCTGCGGTTGCAAAGATATTTAACAAATACAAAAGGATTTCCCCCAACAAAAACTTTTTGGAAACTCTTGAGTTTTGTTCGTCTCGCCAAAACTACAGTAGGCCTAATAGTTTAGAGAACTGTAGTTTTGGAGGGAAGAACAAACAGAGTTTCCAAAAAGCTTTTTGTATTTGTTGAATACGTTTGCAACCGCAATCCCAAAATTAAAACAAGAAATATCAAAAATTATAGTTCAATTTTAGCTATTGTAAACCACCGGAATTGACTGGATAATTCACTGCCTTTTAAGAATCAGAAGTGTCGCTAAGAATGGTGGCATCTGAGGCGGGATTTTGTGGTGGCTTCCTTTATCAACCAAAATATAGGTGAAGACCAAAAAAAAAGCTCTTTGCCAACTAATCAGTGGGTTTTCGGTCTCAAAACAAAAAAACGACCAAATGGTGTCACCCCAAAATGATGACACTCGGGGTGGGCCGCTCCCCCCTAGCGACACCACTGTTTAGAACAACCAAACAAGAATAAATTTCATATCAAAAACGAAACTAAACTCTGTACTGATTTGAAACGATAAAGTTTGAGTGATTTTCTGGCATTTACAAGCAAAATTGCACCAATTTCGAAAGTATATAGTGATGTTGCGCACTGCACAGGCAACTAAAATGTTTTTGGTGCTCATTCAAATAAAAATGCTTGCTTCTTCACTTTTGTAATTTTATGATGCTGGGAAAACAGCAAAAAAAGCGTTTACTCAAGCATACAGAGCATTGGAAGTACAACAGTTTTATGTAATTGATATCGATGCTCTCAAAATTTAAAAACAAATGAGGGTAAAAATTGGCAAAAAATTAAAGAACAGCCAGCCTCAACTCAAAATGTACTGGTTCTTATAACACAAGTGCATTGAAAAATGTTTTTGAAATAAATATTTAATTGGGATATGTTGGGTAAAGTTTTAAGTCAACTCTGTGCTGCACTGTTAGGGTTGATAATTGCATTGTGAATCAAAAGAAACTCTAGTATGTTTCATAAAGTTTAGATTAACAATTAATTGTTTAAGATAGGTTAAACACTCATTGAATTGCTTTCAATAGTTTTGAATCCTGTTCAAGTAAATAGTTTAGAGTTCACCTATCGGGAGGTCGAATTTAATTACTGTGAAAGAAAATAACTGTATCGAGTTGTTGTTGGGAATTAAATCTGATCAAGAAGGGTCCTATCCTAAACTCGAGTTTTGAAGATGCCAACACACTTAAGTTTAGAGTTTCTAAAGTTTTCAAAGATATTTAAACTATTTTTGTAACTTTAGTACATTTCTTACGCTTACAGTGATAGTAATTGACTGAACCCCAAAAATAGTTTGCTAAATCTTGTTACCAACTAAATAGCTCTGTTACTTTTCATGGATTGCATAAAAGTAATGAGAAATGTGAAATGCTTTCTACCTAGTGACGGCAGGCTGTGATTTTATCGAAACAGTTGAAAGGTAAATACGAAATGCTTTTGCCAGCACAAATCTATTTTTTTTCATGAATTATAAACCGCTTTCAACAGGCTCAAATAAAATTGAGAACGAGGTGTGGTTAGAATTTTAAACCGCGAATCAGAATAGTTGCGTGCGCACTGATTGGATTTCAGCAACCATTAGCCAATGGCTGAATCGCTCTTTGGTTCGAATTGAGTCTTACTTTTTGCTTTGCATTTTCTATGTGGCTGTGTTCTTGTTGGTCGGGATCGTTGAATTCTCTGCTCCTGAGTAGGAGTGGTTCTTTGCCGTATTGCTTTTGAAACATGCTGCTTAATGCGTTTCTGAAGCCTTTGGGTTGTGCGACCTATGTACGGACTAATGGAAGCGCTGTATATTTCGCGAAAAAAAAAACAGATTTGTGCAGGCAAAAGCAGTTCGTATATACCCTTCGATTGTTTCGATAAGATCACTGCCTCTGTCACTAGATAGACTGCATTTCTCTTTACCATTGATTGCATAATCTTCTTAAAATAAGAAATGTGTAATTGTGTGTATTACGTTTTTAGCGAAATGCATTTTTTGTTTCAGAGCTAAGATAACACAGAGCAATATTCTTCCTCTTAATGCTCGTCGATGACCATCGTAAAGTTTGGTTGGTCTCCACAATGAAATGACTGAGCCGTGCGGCCATATCACAGCAAAAGTAGCTCGAAAAGGAATCTTCAACAGAATTATCATATTGTAAGTTATTTTACTTCTTAGGTGTTCGTTGCTGTACGTAACTGTCATTGGATGAGTGCCAAACTGAGAGAGCGGTAACGCGTTTGTCCCTGGAGCGGGAGAAATTAAAATATCATGCATACAGTCTTGTCTTTTTAATTAATAGATTTAGAATTTTTTTAGACGTTTTAAATTTATTAGAATTTTTTCAGAGAAATGTTAAACTATTTTCGGGTTGAGTGTTTACAGCATATAAGTGCAACTACAAAATCCAGTGCAACTGTGAAAATGCATTCTATTTCTACATAACTAAGGGTTATTTCTTTTAATGTTTCCGTTTACAGAATCATCAAAACATGCAATCACAGTGGGAAGATTTTCCATTAATGATCAATCAATGGCAACTCTTGAAGATGGCAAATGTTTGGATGATGTGGTATGTTGAGAATGGCGTGTTTTTGTTTAAGAAACTCTATCTGATGAAAAAGCCTGTCCACTGTATAATGTAAAATTTATCGTTTTGTGAGTTGAAGAAAATAATAACCATTCCTCTATGGAGCAGTTTTTTAAATCAGTTGAATTCTAGCTTTTGTGTAGTACTCTTTACCGGTAATACAAACTTTTGATCGTGCTTTTGAATTTAACTCTGTGATGAAGTTGAAAACTTCTACGTTTGAATAAGATCACGAAGGTATATAATAGGGTGTTTTATTTTTTCACCATTTTTGAAATTGAAAATGCTTGGGGTCGCATCTGATAGAGTTTTTGACGCTGATTTCGAATATGTAATTTTTATTTCGCTATGGCGTCACTTTGAGGTTGCAGCACGCGTTCGAAACACTGGCAGAGCACGATTTCGGGAATTTCCCGTATCTCGGTAACGGTACGAGATAGCGCGTCGAGACTGGTGTCAAAATGCGCAGAAGGGTCGATTTCCTATACCCTCTCAATACAACATTTAAGTGTATCTTGAACAGAAAAAAAGTTATTAGCAAATAACACATTTATCATGCAATTTTTATTTTCAACACACAAAGGCATTATGGCATTCGCTGTAATCACACGCAAAACGTAGTTTGTAAGTTCACATAAGGAAAGAAAAGTCATTCAGACTTGTCTAACTCCATATTACACAATAATGCGCACAAGCGCTTGTCAGTTTTATTCATTTGTGATGGTTCATCTCCAATTTTGTCATTCACTATATTCTCCAGCCTCCCAATTCTGCGTTCGTTTGATCTGTTGTTGTTGTGGATAGTTTTCCAAAACTGTGGATGAATTTGGCTATACGAAATACATGGAGCTTTTTTAGTTTGAGTAGTGAAGAAATGTTTTAATCGAGTAGTTCTGTCCATCAAGTGTGATTTGATGTCAACGGTATCAGGAATCATGCAAACTTTGACGGCATCCACGCTATAAGGATGAGTTCCTCCGTACACACTTAAAGCAACATTTTTTGGGCTTAGCCAGCATGTAGCGTATTTTAAAAAGTATTTTAGTGCTACATCCGCTATTTCTGTGTCTATGTCTCAATATGCCAAAAGGATATCTCTTCGGAATAGCGTGAAAAAAGGCTCTTCTGATGCTGTTGGCTTAAAATGGATAAGCATAAAAGATGGCACGTAAACGCATATAATATACGAGGTAATTTTGAACAATTTTTTTTTTGGTCAACTCCAAAATTACCTAATCCAAAAATTAACAACCTTAGATAGGTAGGCACTAGCTGTTGTGATCCATCTGGAATGTGAAATTTCTTCTTTTCTGTACTCCAAAATATATTTCAAATTATCTGGCACATCCCAAACCAAATAAGAAGCCAATACCAGCAAACACAAGTATTCATTTCTGAAACTGTCATCTTAAAACCTTTGGCTTTTTGTTCCGAAAACCCCTCGACCTTTGCTTTTAGCTGCAGAGAAGCAATATTGGTACTCGGTACTGGAATATTCTGACGAGGAAGAATGTTGTTAATGTCGGGTTTGTTGATGCTTTTAATGCAGTTAAGCAACGCACCGTCTTGCATTGCTCTTGGACCTTTTGTTCTTTCTTCGATATGTAATATAACATGCGAAAAATAAATTTCGTTAACATGAAAAATGCACTCCAGCACATGGATATCGTGACCAACGTTTTCATTGAAAAAAATCAACTAGCCTCTTATTCACTCCGGACTTTTTACCACTATTAAGGAATGTTGTGTAAGCCATTATCGAAAAAACATTGCTTATACAATATACATGGACCGCAAACTTCATTTACAATGGCATTAAAAACTGTTTGGGCAGTGACTGATACACCTGCAGGAAACGATCTCAGGACCATAATTCGCTCATCAATTTTCTCACGCTTCTCTGATCAGTAAGAAATGGCCCTTCGATTTCCAAAATGCGATCTTCCCACGGACAATCGCATGCAAGCTTTCCATTAAACGCTTGGGTATTTTCTGTAATTTTACTCTTGCATTTACATATATCGAACAAATCATTCATCCATTCTTCGTTAACTTCACCGCTTTTTTTAGTTTTTGCTCTTTCACTGCTTCAAATTTGGAAATAATGTTTTTCAATTTTGTTTGTATTTTGATCGAGCCAATAACAAAAAGGCTTGCTGCTTTCCATATTTTGATTACGTCATTGACTCTGTCATCTTTTAAGTCATTGAAATATGGTCATTTCTTCAAAAATTTCGGGTCAGTGTTGTAATAAAATTTGCGCAAAAAATAGTAATGACTGATCACATCAACGTTCAACGATAATTCGCTTTCCTGTAGCTTTTTACATTTAATCATAACACCAGCAGAATCTGATCTTTTAACCGCCATCATTCTCTCAGCTATCCTTGATTTAAATGAAGAGTGGAACTGATACAACATAATAGAGTGGGCTTTGGACATGAGAGCTCCCATTAGCCCGAAATAAACTTTCTATTGGAAGTAACACCGGCCATTATCACCACGATTTGATAATAGAGTAAGCATTGAAATCAATTAGTACAGAAGATCAAAGCTTTGCTAGAACACAATTCACCCTCATTCCTCAGTTTTAACTGCAGCAGTAACAACAGATCAAACGCTTATTTATTACTTAATATGGAGTTAGACAAGTCTGATTGACTTTTCTTTCCTTATGTGAACTTACAAACTACGTTTTGCGTGTGATTACAGCAAATGCCGTAATGCCTTTGTGTGTTGAAAATGAAAATTGCATGATAAATGTGTTATTTGCTAATAACTTTTTTTCTGTTCAAGATACACTTAAATGTTGTATTGAGAGGGTATAGGAAATCGACCCTTCTGCGCATTTTGACACCAGTCTCGACGCGCTATCTCGTACCGTTACCGAGATACGGGAAATTCCCGAAATCGTGCTCTGCCAGTGTTTCGAACGCGTGCTGCAACCTCAAAATGACGTCATAGCGAAATAAAAATTACATATTCGAAATCAGCGTCAAAAACTCTATCAGATGCGACCCCAAGCATTTTCAATTTCAAAAATGGTGAAAAAATGAAACACCCTAGTATATAATGTACAGTGCGAATCTGTACTTGCTGTTAGCTGTTGGCAATGATTTTTATTATATACTCCGTACTAGTAAATAGCGCTGTAAATATGGCGTGGAATATTTGTGTTTAGATCATTGATGCGATAACCTGGAAGATAAGCTCTGACGTAAGTGTGTTGTGAGATAGCTGTAAAGTAACTGCTCTACGCCTCCTGCGTTTGGAGGCATTTAAGAGGAGCAGTGGCGCAACTATGGTACTCTAAGGGGCACTTAAATTTAACCAAATAAGCATGCTTTTAAACAGTTTTTAAAATTTACCAGTGTGAAGGGACTGAAAGAGTTGAGTAATTTATATTTTTCAAAAGGCTTCCAAATATTAGCAATTTAGTTCTTTCAAATGGGTCTTAAAGCTTCAATTGCCATTAAAATGGCGTTCAATAGCTATTTTTCCACAAAATTATAGAAATACTTCCAGGCTCTGGGCCTCGAAAGCCTCTAACTACCCGTTTGGTATAGGTCTAAAATGCATCAGTTTGTCAACACGCCTTGTTTGTTGGACACATGTTTGAAACAGAAATCGTTTGCGTTTGGTTCAAAGCATTCTCCCTTCAGTAGATTTCTGGGTGCGTGCCAGACGAGAAGACTATTTTTAATCTAGTTTGTGTTTGGAAGATGTGTCTTTTAGCAGAGCAAAACTTACAAACTAAACATAAAAAACAACTGGGTTACTAGCTATTTCAATAGTTTTTTTCGTATGGTAATGTACAGTTGTGGCATTATTGTGGCGAATATTGTTTAATATTGCTGTAACTGTTATTGAAAATTGTTATGATTTTAATGCTTTTATACTTGTTTATCATTGAGCAACTTTATAACGTAGATTAAATTTGTAAAATCTCTTTACGATTCATTTATCTATACACTTTTTTTTTTATTAACCCAGGTAAAAGAGAAGTGCTGGTACCCACTCTCGACGCATTACGCCACACTTTTCTTTTACAAAGGAAAGCCATTAGCAACTCATAAGCGGTTGGTAAGTCTTGAGATGTATGTGTATTGTTTAATTCTGTTTTGTATTAGTGGATGCATTTTTGTTTTGCTTATATTTCTGGGGTCTTCCTCATAAGATGAATTTGGTCACTGTTGTAATTTGTCTAATAAACTTTTTTGCTTTCCTTTCCCAAGCAAT
This sequence comes from Trididemnum nubilum, assembly GCA_963965965.1. Classification (NCBI taxonomy): domain Eukaryota; kingdom Metazoa; phylum Chordata; class Ascidiacea; order Aplousobranchia; family Didemnidae; genus Trididemnum; species Trididemnum nubilum. Next base: position 23,461,136 of record OZ014489.1, on the reverse strand, counting down.
TTTAGACCTTTCAAAGTTAGGTTTTATAAAGTAGATCTTTTTGAAAACGTATACCTGATGTCACAAACTCTTTTCAAACTTTCAAATCTTCTGAACAAGTCGTGCCCCTTGCTCTAAAAATTTTTAGATTGGTAGGGCTCTTGCTGAGGACACTATGATGATAAACTTTTAAACACGCTTACATTCACAACGTATTGGGCAAGTTTTGTGTTTTTATTTTGAAATTAATGGGGTTTTAAGTTTAACGCCATAGGGAAAAAGTTTGCCGCGTTGTTATTAGAGCCATGTGAATGAGCTGATTTGCACATAATCGGAAGCCATTTGAAGGATTACAGTATATATATTAGGCTATTATTATAATTAGGCTTACAGTATATAAACTTTTAGCTATAATTTGCAGATTTTAGAAAAAAACACAATTCTTAGGCATTACTTATTTGCTCGCTTGCGTACGACTAAAGCTGGCTATTATTTTTATGATGTAGCGTACAAATAAGGACAGGTTACTTTTTATGCACTGAGCAATAAAAGAGGGGGTTGGAGAGGACTTGGCACGTTTCTAAAGCCACTACTGTTTTGAACACTGTTGAATTTTCCTTCTGCACTATAAATGTCTATATACAAACATTTTATACTTTTGCATGGGCTTTTTTGTTACTGCTGTGTAATTCTTTTTCAGCTGAAGTTTCTCTTGAGTGCAAACGTCGTCACAATTATAAACACGGGGTCTCATTGGATCAGCATGGTAATTTGTGATAGTAAAAACTGATGTAAAAATTTGTATTTGTAAAGGGTGTCAAGTATGTAGTCTACTCAGATTCAATCAAAAACAGATTTCGTAATAGTTTTTTTCTTTTCAGTTTAAAAGTACGATTCGCAAAATCATTATCTAATTGTCCAAAAAGATTTTTGCTTAAATACTTTCTAGAAATCATGCTTTTGCATCATCTGTTTTTGTTTTGTTTTTACTGCCATTCATTGAGCAACTTAAGTTATACATGAGAAGTAGATAGATCAAGTAAAATATTTAGCTACCGCATCAATTTGCTAAAACACAAAGTCAAAAGATGCAAAATCAGACTTGATGTTTCCGATATGTTTTTAATTGGAAGATCGTTTTGATTATTTGTTGAATATTTTGTACACCTGCAGCATCAAATTAAAAGCCGAAAATTTTAACCATTATTTTGGATTGTAGGAATTTGAAAAAAAATTGGGTGAACGCTTTATACCCACTTTAAATATATCTAAACAGCAATTGTCGCAAAGTAGGCCTGCTTGCTGTAACCATGGGCGTAAGAGACCAAAATGTTTTTTAAGAAGACTTCATCTGTTGGGCGAAAAAAATTTAACGATCGAACGTTTACACAAAACGGTGCTAGAGCTTTACGTAAACTTTTGTAAATGCTCCAACTAAAAGCAAATAGCATGTGAAAGGTCGTTGGTGACATGCCAATTGCCAACACGTCTCGTTAACATCCCATATTGTTATTCATCCTACAGCCAAACCCTAGTATTCACTTTACACACTCGTGCAATGTACATAGACATTTTGTACAACTTTGTAGTGATAGATGAAAGGACTGTAAAGTGAAAATGCAGCATTTACCAAAACTGCTCTGAGTTATAGTAAATTTTCCAAAATTTTCAGGTGTAAGCGACATATTTTGATAAACAAGTGTCTAATTTACAGCGCGACTGCAGTAAATAATGCAATATAGCAATTCTTTTACGATTGTGTTTATAAAGCTATAGGCTTGATTTCAAGTACATTTTTCGCTAAACTAAACGTTCATAAAAGTTTTGAAATAAGCCATAGTTTGGCCATACCAGCAAACCCGCGCTCCTGCCTCTTCAAAAATCAAGCACATCAATCGCAAACACAGCATAGTGATTGCAACTAAAACGTCATGAGTGGAAGGATGTAGCTGCTTTTTGCAAAACCATCAGGTTAATTCGAGACTTAGTGGCAGACAAATCACACTCAGATCGTCTTCATAGCCAACATGAGGTATCGATGTGTTGGAAGACCTGGTCTGGGTTTTTGGTTTGCTTAGTTGTCTAAACCTGCACAATATCAAAAACACTCGTTCTCAATTTGCCTAACCATTTAGCCTAGGTATGGAGTTGCTGTAGAGGTCGCTATTGCTATGAACAAACATTTTTAATCATTGCAACGATTTATTACATCATAGAAGCAGCACGATGTCTGCCACCAGGCGTAGCTACTCTTTATCCTCTGATTTTCTCGTGTTTCATCCAGCCTCGTAGTTATAGTAAGTCGTAGATTCTAGCAAGTTTGTCACCTTTCATGCCCTCCTTTAAAACTTTTTCCTTACCCCAAGGAAGACGCGCCCCCCAGTTTAAGGACCGATGAGCTATACAGATGGTTATGTTTGACAGATAAAAGAAGACAGCATGGTCTTTCTGTATGATTCGATGGGAAACGAGGGTGCTATTGCCGGTACCATTTTGTCTAATTTGCGGTAAGTCAATGAACTTAAAGCATTAGTTAATTAGCGTAAATAAATTTCAAAAAAAAAACAAAACATCAAAATTGCTGCCTAGCACTGCCTAAAAACGCCATACGTATGAGTTGCAGTTGCTCTGTCCATAAGCGAAAAGTAACAAATCCAGGCTGTATTAAGGAGGAAATGTTCCCCTTGGCCCGGAAAGACGGGAACCCCATTAAAATAACCCTTTTCGAAAAATAGGTAATATAATTTAAAAGGGTGATTTTTTTGAAATGCAAAGATTTTTACGTAATCCCCCCCTAACCTTTAGCGTATGTGGAATAGCAAAGCAGTTTGATAGCATGCTTTGAGGTGCAACGGCAATTGCGGCTAATAATTTAAAGTGGTGCATATTTGTGCAGCATAATATATTAAATTTTATACTCAACTCACTAATTCTGATCTGCGCGTTGAGATAGCACCAGACTCTATGGCCTCCGACAGTTATGGCTCCACCTGTGTGGACGTTGAGTCTCTTGCTTCTTCTTGCACGTAAATGTGCGATTTATTAATTTAATCGCTTTGTTTTGTACCAATGTGTGAGGTTTGTCAATACAAATCAGGTAGCATATATTTAAATGCTGCATGATGCATTGCAAAGTATTAGTGCAGTGCGTGTGGTGATAATCAAGACATAATGCCCCGCACGAAAACAAAATGGATTGGCGCTGGGCAGTCTTGTTGAATTTCCATCGGGCACCCATTGTAAACTTGATTGAACACTGTTTAAACAGAAGTTTGTTTTGTAGTCATTGAAAATTTAAATTAATGTGTTTGCTATGTTTTATACTTGTACCTACTGTATATGACAATGACAGAGTCCGATTTTCATCACAATACAAATTGTTTAGAATGATCTACAACCAACTGTTAAAAGTTTTGTGATCTACAACCAACTGTTAAAAGTTTAAAAGTTTTTCAATAAGATTTGAGAAGCACCCGCGACAACAAGACGTAACCAACTGTGGTGTTTTGGCACTAAAAGCGGTGGAGCTGTATCTAAAGTTGAAAAACGTCAAGTCGTTGCATTACAGCTCAGATGCGTGCTTGGATTATAGAGATGAGTTCAAAGATATTACTTTGGAAAGTGGTTAGAAAATGGAGGTATTTCGCAGTATTCTTTCACTAGCCCTTTCGCTGCCGGGCTAGTAAAATCGCCGATATCGTAAAGTACCGGAATGTCAGGAAAAATGACGTTTATAAAAATGTTTCTGAAATCATTCCATTTGCTGTAAAAGTGATGGAAACTGCCAAATCGTAACTTTTTGGTGAACATAAGTTTCAGGGGCCGTTTTAAGAGGGGGTATGCTGGGTGGAGGACTTTTTCGAAACTGATCTACCGTTTTTTGTTTTTTTTTTGCAAATTTGCAAATCTGAAAGCACAATAAAATTTGTTGATCTTATTTTGTATTATCAATTAATTTTATTGCGCTTTCAGAACTGCAAATTTTATTACCGGCCTGTTGGTCAAGCGGTAACACGTTCGTCTCTGGAGCGGGAGGTCCGAGGTTCAAATCTCGGGCTGGTCTAATCAAACACAGTGTTGCCCACAGGCGCAATGACGCGGAGGTGGGCCCCGCAAACTCGTTACACGCTTCGGCGTAATACAGCGAGTATAATGAAAGATTTGACTTGATATTTTGTTTTATTTCTGGCTGCAAGGGTCGATTTATGAGGGAGGTTAACGCTTATACCCCCCATTATACCAGCTAAACGAAATTGCAAAAGCCAAAGATTTCGGTTTTGTTGTTGTTGAACGTTTTCAGGTTTTAGTGACATTTTTGCGCTCATGACATTCTGTTAAAGTGATTTTGCGATTGCGCACAGCATTATAGCGAAGAAAAAGTTTACTCGCGCACGGTACGTAGGTCCTTGCAATACTATAGTAGAGTCCGGCAGCAAAGGGGCTACATGTTTGTTGTTGTTCATTAACTTTTCAAATAAGATTGTTGAATTCATTGTTTGACTTAAAAAAAGAATATTGTATACTACTTGTCGTGCCTACTTTTTTCACCAACTACATTCATCACTACGTGCGTGTAGCTACAGTAACTTACTGTACATAAAAATAATTAACAGTCATCGTCAACCTTTCCCAACACTGCAATATGTTGTTTTATACTATTTTGCAGGAAGGTGCTGTTATACTGCGATGAGCGAAACCTGAAAAAATAATTTCAAAACGTGGCTGTTCTGTTGGAAGGAAAACCAAAGCAATGAAGGGTTGCTCTATGTCTCTCTCGACTATGGTACTTGTAAAGTCAATTGTACTGTTCAATAAGTTGCTGTAGGCTTTTGTCCAGCACTGCTGACTATACCGCATTTTGTTTCACTTCTTTTGTTTTAATGAGTCTGTTTTATTTTTTAAATACATTTTGTTTTTTGTAGTATTTTATACATTTTTTTTACATTTAAAACATTTTCACTAAGACTAAAAGAGCCAAAGCTGTCGTAAACATTTTATTTAAAAAGAGACGTTTCGACTAATTACTTAAGTCATTGTCAATCTGTAAATAATGCGCAAGAAAAATTAGAGCAATAGGTAACCTGCAAAGTTAAAATGAACAAAACTGGCAAAAAATACCAAAATTAACGCTATGTAGTTCTACATTGTGAAGACATCATTGCTTTCAAGAATGTGCCCAAACCAAGGTAGTAAGTATACAATTTATAAGGGCAATGAATCTAACCAAGTCACACTCATCCGCTCAACCGCCAAAGCACATCCAGAAACCAACCCACACAGCCCAATTCTACTGAAGACAGTGTAAAGTCAAACGAAAATTACAGAACCCGAGCAGTCACCCACAAATTGAAAGATACCAGTTAGCAGTTTTCTTCAAATCATCACTATATACCTAGCAACTGACTATTTGTGGTAATGCTTGTAATTAGCCAGTGCACCCTCACTTTCAGACACACTATTCTATCCACATAAATCCCCATAGTAATGCAGGCATATCCAACATTTACGCTATCAAGCAAATTTCTGGATGTGCTTTGGCGGTTGAGCGGATGGGTGTGACTTGGTTAGATTCATTGCCCTTATAAATTGTATACTTACTACCTTGGTTTGAGCACATTCTTGAAAGCAATGATGCCTTCACAATGTAGAACTACATAGCGTTAATTTTGGTATTTTTTGCCAGTTTTGTTCATTTTAACTTTGCAGGTTACCTATTGCTCTAATTTTTCTTGCGCATTATTCACAGATTGACAATGACTTAAGTAATTAGTCAAAACGTCTCTTTTTAAATAAAATGTTCACGACAGCTTTGGCTCTTTTATTCTTAGTGAAACTGTTTCTCAAGACCAATTTTTATGCTCTAATACATTTTGTTTTCTAAGTTGAAGAATTTTAGCCATTTTGCATTTTGGTTTGTTACCGCAACACTGCAGGACCGTAATGTTTTTACGCAACGTTTGCGGTGTGGAATTAAAATACCAATGTACAATTATTAGAGTAGATGTTAAAGATAAACCTGAAAAATACCGTGAGCTTTATTAGTGAGAGGTCTCGATGCAAACGTTGGTTATGGCAGAGCGTAGACAGGGGGGGCACCGGGCCATGGTCTTTTTTGGGTCCAGACTCATGAGGCGTACATTGCATTTTGTAACCCTGAGAATTCACTTCATAAATTCTTCTCTTCTGAAGTCAGGCGGAGACCAAAAAAAGATTTTCATACTAATTTCGTAGTTATTTGGTTCGCATTTAGTTTAGGCGAAGTCCGAAAAAACAGGTCTTCTCCCTATTCTCGTAGTTGCTGTAATTCGAATTTAGGCGAAGACAAAAAGAAAAGTCTCCCTAGTTTCGTTCGAATTTAGGCGATGACCAAGAATAAAAAAGGTCTTCACTGCATCCAGTAGATTTTCATTCTTTGCTCCCACGTTTTGAAAATCCTGCCTACGCTGCTAATTATGGCTTGTCTATTTTGTTTCTTTCTCTGGCTCAAAAATGTGAGTGATTGTTTTTTACACGATTTAGCATGCTGCCCGAAAATCTCTACGCGATCCAGCACTATGAAAAATGATTTAATCACCACCATGTGTTGAGTAATTTGTATCTTGAGCAGATCACAGGTCGGAGTATGGAAGAGGGAAGCGACGCGACCCAGCATATAAGCAATACGAGTATGTGATACGTGTAAATTTGAGTTGAAGCAGACTGTTCTAATGTTCTGTTCTTTAATGTTCACGAATTTCAGCATCATTAATTGTTAAACTTCTTTGAAAAATAAAAAAACAAATTTATTCATGCTTGATTAGATATTGTGTTTTAGTATAGATGATGATTCTTGAAATATACCTAGTTTAGTATTCAGATACATCAACAATGGCATTATAGTCAAGGGTGAGAACTGAGAAATCTTGATTGATTGCTTACAAATGCATTGTATACTGGCCCGTGTTCTAAAATATTTTTTATGCTGAGGTTGGCGTTGCTCGAAATTTTCATTTTCCGCAGAAATGAGCTTCGTGTCTTACAAAATTCTCAAAAACTTTAAAATAATTAACAAATGTTACATCAATTTAAGAAAATTTTAAAATGCTTATAGTTCCGTTTTTTACTTGTTCAACTTTAAGCGGTTGCAAGAAATTAAAATTTTAACAGAAAAAATACGCTACAGCGTACAACTACTAAAGGGTGTTGAAGATAAATCAGCAGTATGCTCGGACGCTTACGATTTCCCTCATTGTTTACGCTGTTCTTCGGTATCTTTTATACGAATCCAGTCAATTATAAGACAACTGGCTGTAATTTTATTCATACCCGTTGTTTTTTTTTTCCTTATAGCATAGCATCAGGCTGAGCGATTTTTAAACAAAAATTTTAATCGTTTTTTACGATTTTAACTCTTAAAAAATGATATTCATAGCTTTCCTGATTGACGTCCACCAATAAAAGCGTATGATGCTTTTACCATACGTGATACTGTGATAGGCATAGTACCTTGACTTTAAATCGCCATCTCCTGACCAAAACAGTACTTAATTACAATCTTAAGGTACGCTGTAAAATATCATGAGCACTTAACCTTAATGACATGGAGTTAAGTAGACTGAAAATTATTGAGTTGCTGATCGTAATTTTTGGTTATTATTTTCTGCTTGTGTGAAATATCGAAAAATCCGGAGCTTTTGACGCGCGTTCGGAATATTGATTTTTTTGCGATGCAAGTCTTCTCGGCTGGTTTTGAAGTAATTTGAATAAACAATATAACTAATTTCCTGTATTTTTACGATAGCAATTTTATTCAGTGCAAGAATTAGGGAACGATGCCAACGTACATTAACTCCAGTCGAACCTTGCGTGCAAACCTTAGGGTCATTTCATTACCTGACAGTCAAAATTTTGTAACTCACTCTCTCAGATATTCTTTATATTTGGATATGAGAAAACCATTCAAATTTGATGCAGATTGAAAAAAATCAAAATTCATCGAGCAGTTTATGAGTTGTCGTCGTAATAATTTTGCCACATGAGGGCGCTGTTCGGAGCTTAATTGATTCAAAAAATTTTGAATTTCCGATTTCATTTTCGATTATCTCGAAAGCAGTGGCGGCTCGGGACCATTTTGAAAGGGTAAGCTGCTAATTGTATAAAAACATTTGGGCTCTAAAAAGTCAACTTCGTAGGCAAATTCAACTACGATAAAAAAGTGCAACTCTACGTATTACCAAAATGAGCTTTTTAGGTCAACAACAGGGAGTCTACTTTGCAGTGATCTTTATAATTATTCAAAATTTATGCCTCATCCATTGTAATGTCTCAAATGCAAAAGCGGCACGCCGAGGCCCGGGAACGGACAAGAAAAACTGGTTTAGATTGGTATCACTGACGTCGAAAGTTCGATTCAAGATTTGGCCGCCGTTACCGGCGCGCAACCGAAGACACATGTTTCAACACCTTATGGACAGACATTATTTCCCCTCAAACATTAATTCTTTATTTAAATATGCGTTTAACATAACATCGCTCGTAACAGCCTGGCAAGTGGTAGATTTAGTCCATACTTTGATCATGGAATTCTTTGAAAAACCAAAAATGCTGATGTAAAAACTTTGATCTGATCTAATTAAACAAAAATTGCCGAAACATAATAACTACACTTTTGTAGTCTAATCTTTTACGATAAGTATTTTCACCACGAAGAATTACTGATCTGCAATATTAACTAGACCAAGGATGGTGTAAATGACTTTGGCTGCACAATTATTTAATTGACGTTACTTTATCATTATTTTCAACTTTTTGATACATTTAAATATTGAAAGCATATAATCAGAAGCTGTAAAAAGTTAGTGAAAAAAATTTGAAAGAGGAGCATTTAAGTTATTCATCTGACTATTAACGACCACATTTTTACAAAAACCGGCCAGCTGATCGAGCGTAAATCAACGTATAATTCCTTCCGTGGGCATATTTAAAGAATTTGATTGTAAAGTAACACTTTTGTAGATACCTTGGCTTTAATTGGTAATTACCAGGAGCGATTTAAGCAGCTTACATAGCTCAGCGGATCTGAAAAGTTACGCTTTTTGTAAATTCTCATTGTCCATTGCCCGCTATTGTCCACTTTGACCGGTTTTTAGCTTTGGTTCAAATCGCAATTTCGGCCATATCCTAAAATACGTAAAATTCTATGTCACAGCAGTAACACATGGCCGATTAATGTTTAGTTTAAGCACTATTTTTAAATAATATTTAACATCACCAGCTCAAGTCGAAATAAATGCAAATGAAGACTTGATCAAAGTTACACCGTTACACTGAGGCCAGTTAAATCATTACTTTAAAGTTTAAATGACATATCTACAAAATAATTCAATGAAAACAACTGCTAATGCATTTTAACTCCTAGCAACCAATAATCATAGCGATAAGCCGCTAATTGACTACACGAAACGCAAAAAATCACCAAGATCCTGCAAAATAGACTTCTGAAATTACAAAAGTTTAAAAATGCGCTAATTTGTCACAAATAAAGGAGATACAACTGTTCCATTACAGCGCCATCAATAGTAAGCCACGAATTTGATTACCAAAACTAGCTACCACCATTCATATTACATGATTCTGATGGGTTACTCAACAGCAAGCCGGATTTACGTCACTGAAAAAAAAGCAAACAAAACCGAATTCTTACTAATTAAAATCTTTTTCAGTTTTTACAGGCATTTGCCTAGCATTTAACTTTAATGTTACAAAGTATCAACTCTTTTATAGCCTGAAATTACGCTCCATATCTTCGCTGTCAGTATCTTTTTTTTTGCTTCGCCTAATATATTGGTCTGCTTGCATTATGAAAATGGTACCGGTAGTTTTAAATGTTAGTATGGTTCAAAAATATTCAACATCATTAAGTACTTCTAAGCAAGAGTGATAAAGAATGTTTATTAAATTAATGTTGCAATTGCAAAGTTGATTAAGCTTTCATATAAACACAATATGAAAGTTAAAAATAAAAAAGATACTAGCCACAAATAGATTAGAGGCATTCTGCCATTAATGGTAGTAATGGCGCAACAACTTGCACATTATTTTATTACAATAATGCCTGTCTCGTGGATGCCAGTAAGCTTCTTGGCTGTTCATATACTTTTGCTGTTTGGGTTGATTTCTTTTTACGTTTTACCTAATCGATACTTTGAATTAGACTCTTTAACACTGTCATCACGCAGTTTAAACGGTACGTTATTTACCAGCACAAACAAATTGTCAGCCACATCATCAGGCATGAAGGACAGTCAGCAAGAACTACGTATTTTCGAGTAACAATGGTTTAATAAACATATTGTAAGACCCATATAAGCAACCACACAAATGCATTATTTGGATATGGTAACCTTCTAGTCCACAATCTAGACCGAGGGTCCACAATCTAGACTAAGGGTCGCATTGTAAGTGCAAACTTAAAGCAAAACCATCTGACTTGAGCGAATACCGTAAATGCTAACGAAGAGTTATTTTATTAAAAACTGAAAGTTTTTAATTTTTAAAGCGTTTACAACTTTCTAATCTTGCTTTCCAAGTTTTTATTACCGGTACGCTTTCAAATTTTCGCTCAGGTCGGAGTTTCGTTAAAGTCGGCTTTTGTAATACGATAAATCATTAGTTTCTAGATGGCAGATCCAAGTTTTTGACATTTAAAAACGTCCAACTGCAAAATAATTTCTACTACATATCCAGAATTGTTTGCACAAGCAATACAATATAATGAAATATACTACAACACTCCCTATACGCAGCATTATAAACGCTAGGTCTGGTGAATGGTATTATTCAAAAATCTTCACAACAGTCCCAAATATGCAGGGTATAGAATATGCGCATGTGGACATGTTTGGCATTCTTCACTCGGCCGCAGGGCACAGTCATTTCATTGTGGAGACCAACCAAACTTTACGATGGTCATCGACGAGCATTAAGAGGAAGAATATTGCTCTGTGTTATCTTAGCTCTGAAACAAAAAATGCATTTCGCTAAAAACGTAATACACACAATTACACATTTCTTATTTTAAGAAGATTATGCAATCAATGGTAAAGAGAAATGCAATCTATCTTGTGACAGAGGCAGTGATCTTATCGAAACAATTGAAGGGTAAATACGAACTGCTTTTGCCTGCACAAATCTGTTTTTTTTTTCGCGAAATATAAGTCGCACAACCCAAAGGCTTCAGAAACGCATTAAGCAGCATGTTTCAAAAGCAATACGGCAAAGAACCACTCCTACTCAGGAGCAGAGAATTCAACGATCCCGACCAACAAAGAACACAGCCAAATAGAAAATGCAAAGCAAAAAGTAAGACTCAATTCGAACCAAAGAGCGATTCAGCCATTGGCTAATGGTTGCTGAAATCCAATCAGTGCGCACGCAACTATTCTGATTCGCGGTTTAAAATTCTAACCACACCTCGTTCTCAATTTTATTTGAGCCTGTTGAAAGCGGTTTATAATTCATGAAAAAAAATAGATTTGTGCTGGCAAAAGCATTTCGTATTTACCTTTCAACTGTTTCGATAAAATCACAGCCTGCTGTCACTAGGTAGAAAGCATTTCACATTTCTCATTACTTTTATGCAATCCATGAAAAGTAACAGAGCTATTTAGTTGGTAACAAGATTTAGCAAACTATTTTTGGGGTTCAGTCAATTACTATCACTGTAAGCGTAAGAAATGTACTAAAGTTACAAAAATAGTTTAAATATCTTTGAAAACTTTAGAAACTCTAAACTTAAGTGTGTTGGCATCTTCAAAACTCGAGTTTAGGATAGGACCCTTCTTGATCAGATTTAATTCCCAACAACAACTCGATACAGTTATTTTCTTTCACAGTAATTAAATTCGACCTCCCGATAGGTGAACTCTAAACTATTTACTTGAACAGGATTCAAAACTATTGGAAGCAATTCAATGAGTGTTTAACCTATCTTAAACAATTAATTGTTAATCTAAACTTTATGAAACATACTAGAGTTTCTTTTGATTCACAATGCAATTATCAACCCTAACAGTGCAGCACAGAGTTGACTTAAAACTTTACCCAACATATCCCAATTAAATATTTATTTCAAAAACATTTTTCAATGCACTTGTGTTATAAGAACCAGTACATTTTGAGTTGAGGCTGGCTGTTCTTTAATTTTTTGCCAATTTTTACCCTCATTTGTTTTTAAATTTTGAGAGCATCGATATCAATTACATAAAACTGTTGTACTTCCAATGCTCTGTATGCTTGAGTAAACGCTTTTTTTGCTGTTTTCCCAGCATCATAAAATTACAAAAGTGAAGAAGCAAGCATTTTTATTTGAATGAGCACCAAAAACATTTTAGTTGCCTGTGCAGTGCGCAACATCACTATATACTTTCGAAATTGGTGCAATTTTGCTTGTAAATGCCAGAAAATCACTCAAACTTTATCGTTTCAAATCAGTACAGAGTTTAGTTTCGTTTTTGATATGAAATTTATTCTTGTTTGGTTGTTCTAAACAGTGGTGTCGCTAGGGGGGAGCGGCCCACCCCGAGTGTCATCATTTTGGGGTGACACCATTTGGTCGTTTTTTTGTTTTGAGACCGAAAACCCACTGATTAGTTGGCAAAGAGCTTTTTTTTTGGTCTTCACCTATATTTTGGCTGATAAAGGAAGCCACCACAAAATCCCGCCTCAGATGCCACCATTCTTAGCGACACTTCTGATTCTTAAAAGGCAGTGAATTATCCAGTCAATTCCGGTGGTTTACAATAGCTAAAATTGAACTATAATTTTTGATATTTCTTGTTTTAATTTTGGGATTGCGGTTGCAAACGTATTCAACAAATACAAAAAGCTTTTTGGAAACTCTGTTTGTTCTTCCCTCCAAAACTACAGTTCTCTAAACTATTAGGCCTACTGTAGTTTTGGCGAGACGAACAAAACTCAAGAGTTTCCAAAAAGTTTTTGTTGGGGGAAATCCTTTTGTATTTGTTAAATATCTTTGCAACCGCAGCCCCAAAATCAAAACAAAAAATACCAAAAATTATAGTTCAATTTTAGCTATTGTAAACCACTGGAATTGGCTGGATGATTCACAACCTTTAATATTATTTTTTGTTGCTCAGGCCGGCATTGTTCTTAAACTTTGACCAAAAATGAGCCTCATGTTTTCATGAAATTGTTCATAGAAAAAAAAGTGTAATTGATTTATTCCCCCTCGCCCTCCCAAAAAAAATACAAATTTAACAACTTTCAAAATCACAAAAATATTTTAAAACATAAAAATTACATTCACCTTGTCAATAACTTTTTTGAAAAAACGACATGATTTTTAATTCTTTTTCAACCCCAGTATAGGAATGTTCATAGGAACAACCGACGCTCGCGTCGAGTGTTCCTCTGTTTTTACTCGGCCATTTTCCAACTAACGAGTGCGAACTTTCAGACTTTTGCTTATAGCTCAAGAACAGATAAGTCTAGCTTCATGAAATTTTGACAACAGTTGGACCTTTTTTTTTTTTTGAGATCGCCTGAAAAATTTTTGTGAAGACCTTTTTTTTTTTCGGAGAGCACTTGCGCTTGTGTCCTTGGGCTTGGCCTCGAGCATTCCTGTCCTTGGCCTCGAGAGTGTCTGTCCTCGGAAAGGCTGTCCTTGGCCTCAGATTTTTTTTGTGTCCTTGGCCTTGGCCGCGAGCCTTGTGTCCTCGACTTCACCTCTGGTAGAGATGAAAGGGTATCTTGAGATATATAACCGTGTGAAATATATTTTTGCAGTATTTTTTAAATGCGACCTCTTTCAAGTCAAACTTTTGGGGCGTTATTACCAATGCTACGACTTTGAAAACTTTGAAAATCATTCCGCCAAGCTTGTCTACACTACTTTAAGGGATGACACGAATACGCGTGGCCGAGACGGCGACAGCCTCCCTTCAAATTAAAATACCCTCAATGATAAAAATACTAATACAGAATCTACAGTTTCTTCAGTTTCTTTTAGCATTTCTCCATGCAAAAGTGCACGCGTTCAACTTAATTAGCAATGATGATGTTATTATGGATCATCAAGGAACCTGAGCCCTCCAACTCAAAATTTTGCAAACCAATTTAAGCATATAGCCCGGGAGAATTGAAGAGTTTTGTCTTAAAAACTGCAACCTCAGGCACTAATCTAACCTTTTTATGAACGTAATACAATAAACACGAGCGGATTTACCAAATGGTGCAGTGCCAGGATGTCCCGCGTTTAAATGGTGGGCCTAAGAGTTTTTTGTCTCACCTATATTGACTGGAAATTACAGCGAAAATCCCCAAAGTGCAAGGGGCCTCGCGCAATGTAAATCCAGCCTGGGCAAAAACATGATTAGCTATAGGCCTTACCAATAACCATCTTTTGTACCAATTAACTTTCAATAACGATTCACTTCCAAACTCGCCAGTTTTTACGCGACAAAATGCTTTTGAAAAAAAAGAGTTAGCAAGCAAAAATGTGCATTGAACAAATTATTGAATTTAAATTATAGGGGTCTGGGCCCCTAAGTCATTACATGTATTCCTACAATCGGTTATTTTCATGATCTATTGCTAATTATTTTAAAAGGCAATGTAACTTACTTCCGCCTACCTGGGCCAAATCACATACAAAATATAACCCCAAGCTGCAAAATTTTAAACGTGTTTTGTACTTGAATTGTAGGTAAAAGAGAATTGAGCAATTTAATTTTTCAATTGGCTTTGTAAGCAGGGTTGTAAACGGGCCGACTAGTTCAGGCCCGAACCCGAAAATATAAGCCCGCATCCGAAAACTAATTTGAAGCACAAATCGTGCTTGAAAAAAAATGATAGTTTAGTTAGGTCTGAAAAATTTAGCAATCTTGTCATTTTGATTTTATTTTTGTTCATCTAAGACAAAAAGCACGTCTCAAGCCCGAATTAAGCCCGAAATTTTTGTCAACTGTAGCCCGAACCTGACCCGAAAAGCCCGGTCCGACTTACAACTGTGGTTCTAAATGTTAAAGATCTTGTTCTTTCGAATTACTCTAAAAACGCGCGGAATGTGATCAAATGGCACTAAAATACCTATTTTTTTCAAAAATTTACAAAAAGTTGCCCCGCGGTTAGGGGCTTCGCTCCCACATCCCCATCTGTGATATGTTTGAGTTACACTAGATTACTCACCATGTCTCCAAAATCACACATTTTAACTTTTAAACATTTACTTCAAACTCTCCCCCTTCAGCAAAATCCTAGTTGTGTGCCAAACCAGGCCACGGCTTCTGATCTTCCATTTTACGATATCGCTGTCTCGTAAAAAGTGCCTCATTTCAAAAATGTTTGAAGACGTCTTTGCATGTAATTTGGCCCCCCTCAATCAAAAATCCTGGCTCGCCTGTGATGGCACCGTCCATTAAGTCCCCGCCCTGATGGCACCAGTGTAATATTGAGTGACTATATGCTGATATGCTCTGACGCTGCGAGTATCAGTATGCCCTCGCTCCGCAGTGCCCCGCTGTAACAGTGAAGACTTTCCCTCATCTAGACTTCACTGACAGACACACAGTCACAATAATGAGTATGTGACGTACACAAATAAAACTAGTGCAATATATTGCCAAGGTGATTAACATACTCGTATTGTGATTATTGCTATAAAATCTAGGTCTAGCCCTGTGATATGCAGACTTCAAGATTTTGAGCAAGAAATATCAGTCAAGACAGAAATGTTATTTTGTTAGTATCCATGATAAATAGCAAACATGTTTGTTTTTATTGGGGGGTCCTTTACTCTTTGGACCCCCCAATGCATATCTTTAGGGGGTCCGGACCCCCCGCAACCCCCCTGGAATCGACACGCCAGGTTGAAACACACTTTGGCTGGTGGTAAAGCAATTTTAATAAGCTTATTTAGCATCTGCAATGGGCTACTGAACAGCAGTTATAGTATAGAATCTTGCATTTTTACATTACTTGCAACTCAGATTTCCTAGCAGCAAACTAAATATTTCACTTCTTATTGATGATTTATGAGAAAATAGAATATGCTTTAATCAGTGACACAGTTAGGGGAGACTAAAAGGGCTAAAGCTCTCTTGTTAACCAAGTCGCTGAAAAGATTTAAGCCAAATATGCGATCTTTTGTCTTTTAAACATATTTTGCAAAACGACGTTGGGTGGATATTTCTACTTAAAGAGTGCTGACGCAACGTCACACTAACAATTGACTTTTCAAAGGCTTAACGCAGTGTTTCTCAACCATTTTTTCTGTGACCCAAATTCATTTAAACATGCTATCTGCAAGAACAGCTATGACCTAACTAAGTAGTTACAAAAAACAGAACACAAAAAAGCAGTACTTGTATTTCACAACATTTATCACCATTTTGCTTCAACAATCTTTAAAATCGTGACTCAACGCTAAACGCATTGGATGCTCTTAACCCAGACTGTTTCTATATTTCTGTTTTATAAGAGCCAGAGCAGAAATCCCATCTCACGTAAATATGAACTTGAAAAAGAGATTATAATTTTGAAGGCTTCTTCATACAATATTGGACATTTGTTTGCTTAACTACAAATTAAAGATAATCAAACTAGTCTACTGAGGGCTCTACTTGTGTCAGCAACTCATTCATAAAGCTTTGGCGACCTACATTTGGGTAGCAATCCATGCTTTGAGAAACGCTTGCTTAACCTGAGGGTTTTTTTTTTTTTTAATTAAAAACGATGACGCTGGTATTTTTTGACATTGTTTGGGGTTTCTACTTTTCTGGAGGTTCCACAATCAGATATTTTTGAATAATTGCTGATTTTACGGTAGACGAAAAGTACTTTTGAGCGTCACAGGATTAGTTACGCGTCGGTTGTTCACTGGGTTTGCTGGCAAACTCCCTTCTAGTTTTAGAATAATTTTGAATCTTTTTTCCAAATCCAGAATTCTGAATCCTTAATCGAATCCTAAAACAAAAAGTGGCCGTCAGTACTGTTTTGATATCAATTCAGCACTTAACTACTCGACAACCGCCAAACAAAAAAAGTCCAACATTTAGTTTCATTTTCAATGCATGACACAAGAATTACAGCACTATAAATCACATGATTATTGGATATTCTCATTCTGCAATGGTTTTATCAGTTTCTCTGAATTTTTCGTTTTCATTTTAGCAGTCATTTCTAGTTGTTTTCAGGAAAAGGAAACAGGCCCGCAACCAGGTGGGGCTTAGCCCTGCTGGAGAAAATCATGCCATTGTAACATCCACGTCAAAAGGACACGTTTCAACGTGGTCGACAGGCTTGGTTAAACAAATTTATTACTTTCAGTTTTTCTTCACAACTAAACCGAATTCTAAAAACGGCACCGGTTCCAAATAGGAAGCAGTTTTGTAGGATTTGGTATTCTCAAATGAACATCTATATCCTAGTAGCAAGCAACTTAATATATGTTTAGCAACAAATCAACGCAAGTAGAGTGTGATAGCTATCGCATTCAACAAAAAGTAGTGGGATTTTGTAAAATCATATATACATAAGTACAATAGTTTATGGAAACTCTGATACATCAATACTTGTAGTTGTGTACAAAGTAGGGTAACTCTGGATTTGTACCGTGTCTCTACTATTTACTATGTCTTAAACTCCACATTGACTACACAGAACAAATATAGTGGACTAAATTTTGCCATACACAACAGAACAATACTAACTCAAAATAATATACAAATTTGCTGTAAAACAAAAAGAAAAACATATATACCAGGACTATAGAAAAAGGTCGTTGACCAATATTCTTCTCGAAGCATAACAGGACTTCAAACACCAATCATGACATCAGATTAATGATTTCAGCAAAACAACATACTGCAAGACAAAATCTACAAAAAGTATTGGTTATTTATGATGAATTTGCTCATTTCAAATTAAAATACGCCAATGAAGCATATAATATACTACTGAAATGCCACGATTGGTTAAAAGCTTAGCAGAGCTATATCAGACTGAGAGTGACTAATTTAATGGAAAATCAAAGAAAGTAAAAATAAAAGAAAGCAAAAATTCTATTCTGTTACAGAAAAATGTTTTCAAACCTCGAAAGGTCGTAACAACATATTTAAAAACACCATTTGGGAAACACTTTTTAAAAATAATTCTGTTGTACCATTATAAAAGGTATAATCTATATGGTTTAATAAAACTTACCATTACTATAAGGCTGCGTTTTTTATAGTAGGCCTAAGTTTCGAACCCAAACCGTTGCTATAACAAATCAGAAAACCTTGGAAAACACTTTGCAAAAAACCTTTGGAATACCTTTAAAAAACCTTTGGTAAAGGTATTTTGGTAAAACAAACCATCTCATGAGGTTTTGTTCTATTGTAAGTACCTTTCTTTTACAAAATACCCGTTTGAAAGGTTCTTTTGATCAAATTGGAACCCTAAAAAATCCTAAAAAAACCTTTTTTGTTTCCAGTGTACTCAGCAGCTGGGAACTTATTGATCCCAACTGACTTGAACACAGCCAAATAGAAAATTCATAGCTAAAAGTAAGACTCAATTCGAGCGAAAGATCGATTCAGCCATTGGCCAACATTTGTTGGAATCAAATCAGTGCGCACGCAACTATTCTGATTTGCGGTTTAAAATTCTAACTACAGCTCGTTCTCAATTTCGCTTGAGCCGGTTAGAAGCGGTTTAGATTTCACAAAAAAATGAAGTTTTGTGCAGGAAAAAGCAGTTCGTATTTACCCTGCAACTCTTTCGCTAAGAACAGAGCCTGCTTTCATTATATAAATTGCATTTCCGTTTAGGATTGATTGTGCAATCTTCTTAGAATGCATTTCTCCTTACTGTAGATTGCATTGCTCTTAGTGAATTTGGTGTATAAAAGATTCTGCTTACCACATGTCCAACCAGACAGAGATCGCAATTAAAGAGTTCTGTTCGAAAAGCGTATTGCGCAAGCAAAAATGAAATCGACTTTATTAATGGTCATATTTAAATTCTGCACCATCTAGAAATTGTTCGCTTTTAAAACATTTATTTCAAGAGGAAAAAATCACTTTTGAAAAAACAAAACAAACTTGCAAATCATTAAAAACTTTTAAAGAAGTTATCGAAGACTAACATTCAAATTTAATTGCTTATCAAAAGTACTTGATGAATAGGCTCTTTTTCAAAAAACTTCGTTTGGGGGCCTAACCATTCATTTTCTCAAATCTTACTTCAATAGTCTCCCCTCCTATCATTTTGATTTGAATGTAGTCGAAAAATTAAAATAAAACATGTTGGTTTTTAGGTCTTTCGAAGTTATATCATGGCTGTTGGAATTAGAATGAATCTTTACAATTAACGTTATAGCCAACTCTTGCTTGGCTCACTTACTTAGCCGGTTTAATTATGTTTTGCAAAGTTATTATGTGCAGTGTTTAGAAGCAATAGGTTTAACCAAAATGGGCTTAAAATTGAGTCGTTTTAGCAAAAAAAATTGCAAAATTGTAGCCCACATATTTTCTTGCTTCTGCCAGGTGGGGCATTTTCTTCCTGACCCCAAATATAACCGACCCATTGGAAAATTTTTCGAAACGCGCTTGTTTTACTGTAGGTTATCCCAAACAGGCAATACCGAAACAATATTCCCGCATTTAGCTACTAGTTTTAATATATGGTCATGGTCACTGAATATTAGAAACAGCCTAATACCAAACCGCAAACACTCACTTTGAAAAAAATTATCAGGCATAAGCTGAAAAAAGTGCGAATAAATAGCAAAATTACTGAAAACTTTTTTCATATGCGCTTAAATTACAACTAGAGTATTTTTGCGTCTATCTGCAATTTTTCAAGCTATTTTGAAATGCCGCCATTTGTTTTTCAAGCAAATTTTAACATCTGACAATGTGATTGCCGTGTTTTTCAAGTAAGTTTTTAACTCCTCGCGAGGTGGCGTAAGTGACAAGTTTCAATGCATAAGCGCTTTCAGGCTATGTGATATGTAGTGATTAACTCCGACTATGATCAAAATGGCAAAAAATACGTTCGGGTTTATATGCAATTACAATCATGTAGCAGATAAGGAAGTCGTAGAACCTGAATAAGTTATTCTACTTTGAGTGAAGACTCAAAATGATATCATCCAAATTACTGTAATTTTAATAAAAGCATAGGACCAAGTGGCAAATTGATTATATGGTTATAGCACAAATACGGGCAAATAATTTCCTGTAGACCAGACTTTTTTTTGAGAATCATTTTTATTTAGATGGATGTGATTTTCGGGCAGTTATGAATGAAGTTAAATTTAATCAAAAATAATAAAGTGATAATATTATTCAATAATATCTATTTAAATTATTTATTTGTAGTAAGGATCAAGCAACGGCAGTATCGACTGCAGTCCATCTTATCGACCAAAAGTCGAGCTTTGTTGTTGGTAGCAAGATTCGCGAAAATGATGCTAGCTTTGGTCAACATTATCACTTTTATTATCTCATAACTTCCAATAATTCTTGCTTTTTAATCAAATTACAAAGGAAATTACAATAAACACACATTTAGTACCGTTCCACATCATGGGCTGGACCGGAATAAACTGAGAAACCAAATTTTCTACTGATTTTGGTTTAAACAAATAGTTTTAGAAAAATCTTTAAACTACTCGTATATTATCCAAATCAAAGCCAAATTTTCAAGTTTTGTGTTACAGTTTAAGTTACATCAGCTCTGTAAATAAACAAAAATTTACGGAGTAAAAATCAGGATAAGATACCGACAAACAATTGACAGTATCCAGCACATTAGTGGCAAAATCCAAGTTATGAGTATGACTATTGACTAACAGCCTACTATTGTTTCGAAACTGTTTTTGAAGCAATATGTCTTCATAAGCTGTTAATGGTTTTGTTTGTTCCTCTAAGACACCGGATATTTCTACAGCTTATCATTACTGATTAATTTCTCAGTGCATTGTTTTTACAGTAATAAGCAGGTTTAGATTAACTAAGTTGGCTAAATTATTTCTTTCCTTCACAAAGCAAACACTGGAGCTTGTTTAACAAAACTAACCTGAACCGTATTTAAAAGTAGTCTAACTTTTGATATTATTACAATATGAAAAACGAGAAGGCTTCGTATTGTAATTAAATGCCTTTGTATTTTAAGAAAAAAATTAGTATCATCTGCTTCGTGGTAAATATACTGTAGAACGTCGTGAATTGTCAAATTGCTATCGAAAATCAAGAGATGTTTAGCTTATGCTTTTGCCCATCCGGAAACAAAACTTTGCTGTTAGTAGCCCGAAGTAATGCTGTACCATTTGGGAATGCGTGCACATATGTCGGTACTGGTCGACAACTGGCCACAGAACTAGAATCTGAAGATTACAAAGCGTTAGGGATATGCATGCCTCCAGAAATGGAACAATATTACTCAATAGGTTTGACTCTTCCCAATGAAAGTAATCGCAATTGCAGCGATTCGCATCTTTATAATTGGAATCGCGGATTGGGTGGAATCGTCCAACGCTGCGTGAATAGCGAACCTCTCATATTCCCAAATACATTTCCGCAGGATACTCGTTGTCATGTAGCTTCAATAAAACCTGGTTCTCTGGATGGCATATATTCCGCAACTTGGACGCGTTGTGATTCCTTACAATATTTCATTTGCCAGGTAGAAGCAGTTAACTCCAGTGCCACTCGTTGTGAAAACGCTTCAACAACCAGAATAGAAACAAAACACACATCATTATCAATATCAACCACAACGTTAGTAACAACACCAGCTACTGCAATAACGTCAAACAACAGCACAGCAATTATTGTTGGATCTATTTTGGGAGTTTCTGTCGTCCTGCTTTTCTTATTGCTGTCATTCATTTTTTACAAAAAGATTAAAAGAAAAAGAAACGCATCCAATAACAAAAATCAAGAAGCAGTGCACTATAAGTAAGTTCCGATTTTCTGTTTTGATACAAAAATTAGTAACTGAGTAGATTAAACAATATAATGGCTATTAGTACAGCGCATAAAATACTGCAGTTACACTTACTCGATTTTACTTCAGTAATTTTATCAGTGCAAAGAAGCTAACTTTGTTGTAGGGTTTTAGGAAAGAAGTATAACAAGAATTGATCTATATGAGATATTCAAGTTTACTGCTTTTAATCAAAATTCCTTGGTGTTTTTCTCAGATCGAATCTAATCTTTTATTATGCTAGCTGTAATACGTCAAAAAGTGTAAAGAATTCGAGAGGCCTATCTCTGCGTTATTGGGCCGTGGCAGCACAGCTGCTCCTTTTGAAGAAATGTCGCAGCGTTAGCAAGCCGTTGGCAATACTGTTTCCGACTTGATCAGCCCGAGATTTGAATCTCAGATTTCCCGATTCATTGACAAACACATTACCACTCGACCATCTGGCCGGTTTTTCTCCATTCGGGTTAATCTCTATACCATGAAAGTCAAATCACTACCCAGCCACAGTATATAAATATAGTAGGTTTACTTCAAGCAAATTACACTGTTAAAATGTCCAGCATTTTTTCACGCTAGTACATGTTGAAAAATAAAGTTAACAATTTTTTTCGATTATTTTAATAACTGTATATTTTTTTAAAATCTTCGGGGCTTTTAGTTTGAATTAATAGACTTTGGGCTTGAGGAGAGCGCAGTGGGCGAGTGAACTGTTACATTTTCGCTTTTTCAATTCTTAGAAATCGGCACGAAGCACGCCCGAAGATGTCGGGAGCTCACTATGACGTTATAATGCTTGTAAGAGATATGCGAATTTCAAGTGTTTTGATGCAATCATTGATCTTAAATCAAAGCAAGGTCTTCTTCGATGCTCAAGATTTTCTATCGGAAGTAGAGGGTGGGCGTGAAGCTTTTGTGACGTCATAATGCATAAACATCTTGATTAATTTCTATTCATGCTTGTTTTTGAACAGCCTGATTTAGTCTAATGGCAGTATTAAATAAATGCGAGATACCCAAAAGAAATAAATCGGATCGAGTGAAGGATGTACAGTCGAGAGACCACTACAAAATTTTCCATTTAGACGAAATAATATATACAGTATACTGTACCTTTAAAGAAGTGACCAAAAATTACAAATCATTCGTACGTTGGATTTTCTTTCTACCCCTTGTTGTCAAAGAAGATTAATTTTTTTTCCTTCTTGCTCAAATAAGGAATTGAAATAATACGCTGTAATGTGATTTTTAAACAAATTTTATAATTGAAAAAGACATCGCTTTTACACTGAACTTCTTTTTGTAATGAGATTACAAAGCAAAAGAGTAAAGTTTTTGACATGCTGTTAACTTTTTACGAGAATCTGCCGGATTACACCACTGGTAGTAGCATATTTTAGAGCCTTTCAACGACTTTAATACAAAAAATACGTAAATATTAACTTGCCTTTTTTTTGTACATTGCTGTTTCATACGTGAGCATTTCACTACTTTATGAAAACCTGTTGTTAGGAGCAAAATATACTGTACGCGGTAAAGAACCGTTCTTTGTGTAAACTGTTTTTGGATTTACAGTACCGTTCCTGCTCATCAGTCTCATCAACGGAACAACCCTGATGTAAGTCCTCCACATGTGTCACCACCCAGTAATCTTGAAGTGCATGACTTTGCGCAAGACGGAGTACAGGATTCTAACCTTTATACTGTGGTACAAAACCATCAACGCCTAGGCCGATCCAATTTAAACCAACCAGACGAATACCAAGAGTTTGAAGAAATGCCTACAAGTTCAGTTGTTGATTTAGCACAATATGCAGAAATAAACAAAAGCAAAAACTAAGCAAACGCAGTAGACTCCACAGCGTAGAGTATGATGAAAAATTAACTAACCCATGCTAGCTCAGTTCAGTTTAGTTATTTTGCTGTTTTCATAATGATTTAATTTAGTTTCACGCAGACGACGCAAATCGCAAACACAGTATAAATTTATTTAGCAAATAATACTGTACACCACTTTCTCAGACAATTGGATTTTTAATATCTTTAATTCAGATTTGAACGGTATGTATACAGTACGTGAGAAGGGATTAATTCTTTAAAACGATTTATTTTTGATTAAATCATTTGCTCTGCAAATGAATTCAAATAAGCAGTGTCTTGTGCAGTTTGTTTTTTAATCTTAGATTTTCTTGCTGTGATACAAAATACCATTCCTATGTAGAGACATTGCTTTTGTGGCTGAATTATAGCACTTTATTAATGCGCATTAGCGAATTGTGGATTTGTAAATCCTACCACTAAAGCGGCTTTTACCAATAACGCGTATTTGTGCTCCAGAAATACGTTTATCATTTGACTGCATACCTTTTTTTTTTTTGCATTTACATTGAAAAAGATATCATGGGTATTTCCGCTTAAAAATACACGTGATCCGTAAAAGCTGCTTTTAATGCGCATTAGCGAAATGTGGATTAGCAAAACAGCTGGTTTTTGATACAAAGTCAAAATAATCGATTTCGTAGAAATTAGTTTAATTTAAATCAAATCAATTTTTTCATTAATGATTATATTTGGTGTATTATGCTGAAGCGTGTAACCAGTTGTCAGGGCCCTAATCTGCGTCATTGCGTTGGGCAATACAGCTTCATTCAAACAAATGTTGCAGCGGTGGCGAGCCGTTGGCAACACTCTGCCCGATTTGATCGGCCCGAGATTTGAACCTCAGATCTACCGCTCCAGAGACGAACGCGTTACCGCTCGACCAAGTGGCTAGTTGATGAAAATTACTGGAATCAGTTTGAAAATAATCTCCTATCGTTTTCATCATGAGTAATAATGCATTAATAAATGTATGAATGTATGTGAATAACAACGTATTGTAAACGATAACCTGCTCATTGTAAGGTTTTGAAAAATAATCTAATGTAAACAATAACGCTTTCTTTGTAAATAAAATTTGTATTTAACCATTTACGTACAAGCTGAGTGCTTGTAACCTAAAAGAATTTCATAATTCTGTACTTTATTCATAGTTTTTTTTTTTTTCGGTTTAATTGTATTGATCAAACATTACCCAACAAAATCACTAAAACTAAAATTTTAAAATCATAACATTGGATGCATTCTAAACTTATTGGATCTTCTCAGTTGGAGACATTCTAAACATACTGGGATGTTGATTTCTTTTTATTTTAGTTTTAGATTAAAATCAATTTTTTTAGTTTTATTTTGGATGCTTGGGATAAAGTTAAAAGAATCACACACAAACAAGTTAAACTGCTGGGTTAGAATTTTAACTAATGTTTAAGGACTACGTGTGTCTACCTTGCAGCAGTCGCAGGGCTCCTGACATTGAGATCTATATTTTGCCTTTCGTATGTGATTATGCAAGAGCATGGTGCATGCATGGTTTATTTTTCCGTAAACATTGATTTACGTTTGTTTACTATCAACATTCAACAAGTATGGAATAATGATTATGCAAAAATGTAAGATTAAGCGAAGCACTTTATCATAAAACTCAGTGACCAATAGCTTATACTGACGTAATCCCGCTCCTATTAAAAATTCATTATAAAATTTGTGTCAAACAAAAACTAACTTTGAATTTTATTTTGAATTGTTATGAAAATTTTCACAGTATTTCTGTTTTAATTCGAATGAAAACTTTTATGATGCCTTTGCCATTATCTAAATAATGTAAGAAATTTTGTATTTATTATTTTATTGTTAGTAAAAGACTAACTGAAATTTTTTATAGCTATCAACATTTTGTCGGCAGCGTGGCGGATTGGCTATGGCGTCGTTTTACGACGACCTTAATCACATGGTCTTGAGTTCAAATCACACCCTAAAACTTTAAATCACAGAAAACTTATATAAGCAAGTGCGGAGTCCTCCAAGCATGAATTAGATATCGCAATGAAAAGTGTGCGGATTGTCCAATAGTTAGCGTCTGACGCTTTACGGTGCCAAGAGGATACAACAGCTGTGATCTGGTGTAATAAAACTGCTTGAACATGAGGCTTTGCAATTTTGTTAAGAAAAAATCCAACACACTTTCTTCACACAATCTATTTTTGCGTTACAAAAATTGATAAATCTTGATGAAAGAAAGTTTTGTGTCGCAGTATTGTGAATGGATAAGTGGTTGGATTCTAGTTGCTTAGGCTGAAAGTTTAATTTCCTTCCCAGAGCAAATTTCTTAGGCCATGTAAGTATGTTAAAAATTGTTATCATTTCTTCCTCTCAAAATTGCAATGTTTTATTTTATTTGCTTTCAGTTGGTGCAAGAATCCTGCACACCTTCATCATACACATTACAATTACGCCAAAATAAGGAGTTTTGCAATAACTTATGAAGTAAACAAGTGCACAGATGGCAGCTTGACTTGCAAGCCGAAAGATCACTTAGGTGCCTCATGTGGCCAAAGCAACTTGGCTGAGAAAATGTAACCTTATTTAGCAAATTTTGTGACTCAACATAAAAGTGGATGACGAATGCGTGATTTTTTTGGCAGCTCAATAGCAAAGCCTCATCCAAAAAGCTGCTTATTATCTTAAATGTGCGTTTACACTGGACGCGAAGCAACCAAAATTTGACGTCATTGACAACTTGCGAAAAGTTTCAACCGGTTGCAAACTTCGCGAGCTTCGCGTCCAAGGTGAACGCAACATAAATTCTGCTCATTGTCGGATTTGTAATTTTTTTCTGCTTCGGTTTTTTGTTTTTAAGTTTTTGCAATATGTAATCTAGTAATGTGTAATTGACCAACAAACGTCTTTTTAGCCGCTATTGTTTAAATATTGCCAAAAATTTGCATTCAAGAACTAAGTTTTTGGCAAAAAACAACTTTTACCATTCATTTCTAGCTAAAAAAGAATTTTTAAATCATTCACAGGCATTATTTTTCTATCAAATGGCTGGAATGACTTGGCATAATTAGAACATTTGTACACTGTGCTGCTCTATTTTAATGTAAGTGCTTGCAATCGATATTATTAGAACATTTGTTTCAATTGTTCTTGAAATGCTCTTTCAGTTTTTATTGTTAATAAAGAAGTTAGAAGGTTAATCACTGGTAATGCAAAGCACCACATTACTTATAATATTCAACTGAAATCAAATTAATAATCAATAGAACTATAATATTATAATTACATAGTGTCATGAGCAACCATTGAAAACAAGCTCTCATTAAAGCAAGCGCACAAGCAGAATTTTGCTAACGGGAGGGGGGAGGAAGTATTTGAACCAGAACCAAATTCTTTTGGTCAAAAAATGTATTCAGCAACAGGTTATGTGTTTGCACCAAATGATGTATCTTAAACGAAAGGATCTGAGGGTGGCGTTGCAGTAAAGGTATCAAACTCAGCGACGCCTAAGAGTTCAATAGTTCGATTTTTCTGCGGTTTCAAATTTTCAAGTTCTACGTAACATTGTAGTTAATTACATTTAAAAAAATGCCATGTGTTGGTACAAACTTTTTGTTCTTCCCCGATGTTTTTTTTTTCAAAAAGTAAAATACGATAAAATGAATAATTGAACTGATGCACTGGGATGTACTCTGCTGGGTAAGTTTCGTAATTTTTTGAAAAAAAATAACGCCATGAGGAACAAACGTGACTTTGAACTGCATCATTTGAGAAAACTACGACAGCTGCAACATTTGAATGCTGTTTTGAAGAATTAAATTAATAATCCCTTTCAGCCGCTTCATAGTACTGGTAAAGTCTAAAACAAGTTAAACTAACTATAAAGTTGGGTGAAAATTTTTAATTGGCACAGTTAAAAAGGGAGAGGATTTTAGCCCTTTTCCAGTGATCATATTAAGTTGGTTTGCACCGGTTCGCGCAAACCGGTCAATAAACTTTTAAAGAACCGATTGTCAAAAATTGCTTGAATATTCTGAACTTTTACCTCGAACAAACCGGTTGGTAGGTTTAGAAAAACGATTATGCTGTACACCCGGATTTTGCAAAGTTTAAGTACTGTAACACCACGGTTTTTAGCTCTCCTCTGGTTGCAGAACTGGCTCAAAGAACTGGAAAAGTCAATCGAATTCTAAAAAGTAATTTTGATTTATACACGGTAGATATCTACAGATAACAAACAAACAAACACACAAACTTAAACAACAACTATTTGATTCCATGGAATAATTTTTTACATCTTATAAACTTATCCTCCTGGATTAAAAAAGCATCAGTGATGCAAATACTCTGAAATAATTCTCACCGGTTGGAAAGATAAACAATGGAATTTACACAGATTACATTTCAGTTTGATCTGCTGCTATAAAGAATTTGAAGTATCAAACCAAAATATCAAGTATTGTACAGTCCGCTATCTCAAAACTCAGCAACGTTACCAGAATGCTGCAAAATTGAATCAAGCAAAACAAGGCAATATGGTTTGTTGAAAATCCAACATTACTACTTAATTAGTTGATTATTGATAGTGGAAATTAGAATTTTCTTGTAAAACGCAATGTTTAGACGTCGTTCCTGTGCTATAGTCGCCTATTTCGATTTTTACTGTTTTGAGAGATGGACGCTTTTACGTTTTGGCGATTTTTCTAAAATCTATCTAAATTTTGTTTGTAACATGTTGCATTTATTTTTGTAACTGAAATAAAGTTGTTTGGCAATGTGCTTGTCGCATTCTAAAGGAGGTGTGTTTTAATTTACAATTAGAGAATTTTACGGCGAGATACGTGAATATAGCACAGAAAAATTTTCAACAAAATGAATAAATATCCTCTGAAATTGAGATACACGAAAATAGCACCAATATATTTTTGTGTAGTTTCTGCCATGTTTCCATAGATTGATGTTAATTAAGTAATTTTTCGAGTCCAAAACTCAATATATTTGTAATAAATACTCAGTAGGGTATACTTTTTTTTAGGGTCAAACTGCTTTTAAAGTTCATAATGTGTAAAATGAACATTTTTGCAATAACTCTAATAAAAAAAGATTTAACTTTGAACGCAGCAAGTAGGAAGAGGCAACAGTGCAGCTATGGGAACGTTGCGTTGGTACGATTGTATAAATTAAAAATCCCAGACTTTTCGCGCATTGCGCATTTTTTTATGCACAGGCAAAAAACAGCTGAAACCGACGCTAAATGTGTGAATTGAGATCGCTGATTTATAGGTTAGTTATTTCAAAGTCAGTTAAAGTTGCGAGTAGTTAAAAGCAAGAATGGCAGTACGGTACGGTACGGTACACCTCAGTTTTTGCTAAAAAGTACGGTACGCCTTTTCTGTAATGGTACGGGTACGGTACATTGGTACCGTGCGCTTCAAAAACTGAACTGAAGTACGGTACGCTGGTACGGTTCAAGGTGCCAGGTACGTAGATCACAAATTCTGAACGTATCGTACCGTACTGCCATTCTTGGTCAAAAGTATTGGTGAAAATATTCGTTTTTTTAAGATAATTAATGAAGATTTTAAATACAGTGTATTATTGAACTTAAAACAAGCTAACGACCATCTTGTAGTTCGTAACGGTACTCTACAAAATATTCATTAGTTTGTTTTAACTCGAATAATGTATTGTATTTAAATTCTTCATTAATTATCTCTAAAAACAAATATTTTAACCAATATTTTTGACCTAAATTTGTCTCACATAATTGAACTTCACAGTTTAACGCAGCGGTTTTCAATCTGTGAGCCACAGAGCATTTTGGTGTGAAAAAGTCGTATTTGCACGATGAGCTGTTTATTCCCTGATATTGTCAGAAGGCTTGCACAAAGTTGCGGTGAATGGCGAGTTGACTTGTTTTTTGTTTGTTTTTTTTTAGATCACCTATTTTCGGCCGGAAAAACCGTTTTAATCTAATTAAAGACTGATGAAAATTTGGGTCAAGTTCTTGAGCAATACTTTGAGGGTAGGGCCATGAAAAATTTTCAAAATGAAAATAGGCCACGGTTAGAAAAAGGTTGGGAACCACTGGTTTAACGGTTAGTGGGGTTCACAAGGGCATTAAAAACCAATAACTAAGACTAGTGCTTAGAATTTTACACCAACGGTCAAAACGACAGACTCTTGTATGAGATATAAAGTTAGTTTTCTGTAACTAGATCGGTTAAAATAGAAAGACTAGATTTCGGAGCGACAATACATGAAAATTGCTTAGTAACTACCTTATTTGGCTCCGTTTTCTCGTATATGTTCTACTGTACAGTTGGTTGTCTATTCGCTATTACCGCCCACCCACATAGAGCCTCCAACTTTCCAGTCTCCCCAGATGATCACTAAGAAACTTGTAAAACTTCCAAACGTAGCCAAAAGTAGCTCACGCCGCGCCATTGGACTATAAATCAAGTGTTAAATAAACAATTCACCAGATAAAATATCATACTAAACAAAAAAAGTTTCCCATTT
Source organism: Trididemnum nubilum (assembly GCA_963965965.1). Taxonomy (NCBI): domain Eukaryota; kingdom Metazoa; phylum Chordata; class Ascidiacea; order Aplousobranchia; family Didemnidae; genus Trididemnum; species Trididemnum nubilum. The sequence continues at coordinate 23,430,791 of OZ014489.1, read as the reverse complement.
TAAGGGTATTTGCATTACAACTCTTTGCATTTGACGACTGAAGCCCAAAATACTCCCACACTTTTTAAGCTTCGGATTTAGCGCCTGTTTGGAACTATTATATAACCGCTGTTTTTGAGAAACTAATAAGTAGCAAATAGGCAACTGTGGAAATCAAATAGCATGATTTTGTTTTATACGCAGTTCAAGCGTCGTGATCTGGTGTTGACCTAAAAAGCGCTATCCTGCTTCATTGCCATTGCTAAAAATGCACCGAAGGAAATTGCGTTTTGATTAGCAAAGTGCAATTCCACAATCCATATTACTCCAAAAATTGCCAAAAACGCGAAACTGTCAAAAAACATCAAAATTCAAAAATGCTGCAAACGTCAAAAGCATTTAAAATGAATATTATTATTCAAAAAAAATTAGGACTGCAAACGATTAATTAACTGTTGCGTCACATAACACTTCGTTTGGGTATCTGAACAAAAGCAAATTCTAAAAGTGATGTTTTGTTGCTTTTAGCATTTACAATTTACCATTCTTGCTCTTTTAAAAAGCTTCGTGTAATATGGTCAATGCAGGGCTGGAAAAGCTTGCGGATGCGTGACTATAGCACACTACGATTGATCAAACAACAACTTTTTCTGTTTTATAACCACGTATCTTGCGAAATACGCGACTATAGCACAGGAAAATTTTTACTAAAATCGAAACGTGAATTTGCATTGATTGCAATGACTTTACTTGTACCTTGAATTGCGATATGTAAACCAGACCAAGAAAGCTTATGAAGCAGGCTTTCAAAGCTATGAAAGCTTATGGAAGCTTTTGAAGCAGGCTTTCATCTCATATACATAACTCAAAATGAGCATAAATCGAGATACGCAACCATAGTAAAGGAGCGACGAGTATAATACACGCGATAGACTCCAGCAATGGAATGTTGAATAGTATATTTGGTAAATTGATGTAACCCACATTCATACATTATAAAATTTAAAATCGTAATAGCATTTTGTTTACCAAGCTGCTTTTGTGCAAGCTGACACCTGTCCACCTTTCTACCATACACGTTGGAGTCTTCACACTGTCCCTTTTTATTGTTGAAGGTGAAGCAGTGAAGCTGTGAATACTAATTTTTTTGGTCTTAGGTTTGACCCGAATGGTAATCGAACCCCAGTCTACAGTTTCGGCCGTAGACTTTTTTTGTCCACTCGACCGCTGATCAGTTGTCCAAAATAAAAAAAAACTAGTTGTTTCAGATTTTCTTAGGTTAGAATGGAATTTCAAAAACAAAAAAAAAAACAATCTACCAATAGTTAAAAGCCAAAAAATAGAAGGTGTCAAAGTAGAATGTATCTTATTTCATTACAACTACATTATTTCGCTATAAATTATCCAGAAAACTGATAAGAACATCCAGCACAATCACGTGCGTGTCTTGTGATGCCGTGATAAGCTTTGTTTCGCTTCATTATTGAGCCAACTTGAATTGTTTCTGCTTCCTTGTTTCAGTTACTTGCAAAAAAAGTGTTCTTCATTATTGAATATTAAAAAAAAAGTTTGGCATAAAAATAAATCAGCATAAAATTTGGCAAATGTTAAAATATTTTACTATTAATTGTAGTACAGTATTTGATGAAAAATTAATTTGGAAATCACACATCTTTTATGTAGCCAAAACAACTGATTTCATAAGAAAAACCATAATTTATGTAAGTATATTTCGTTTCTATCGCCAAAATGTAATATGTTGCTTATGTCTTAACTCCTCAGTACGAGTTCATTGTCGATGAAATAAACAAAGATAAATATTTGAAAAACTAAAACATCACAGCTTAGGAAGTTTGAGTTACGTAACTATATAGAATACCAATTACACTTTCTTCATGTAGTAGTAAAGTTAACGGGCAAAAAACAAAACTAAATTAAAATAGAACATCAGTAACAACATCATCTAATCAATAACTTGTCACACTAAACTTTCAGTTAATTCACATTTGAGAATATTCGAATTCAACACATTATATTTCTATGCTGATGAGTGCAAAAGTCTAGGCGGCAATAGATGAAATTTTACAATAAAAGACCCAAACAAAATGCTAAGAAATTTTCATGTAATTAGTCTTTAGTACAATTTTTTCTGCAGAAATTTTGAGCTTTTTGTTGCATTATAACAACATATTAATTCTGAACTACTAGGCCTTGTTACGCTAGCAGAAAAAACGTCTAGAAAAGAGATCTCGTGATACCCATCGAGGTACCTCTTGAAAAATTTTTTACAAATAGATTTTTAATGCCTGATTAATGATTGAAATGTCTTCGGTTGCAACCAGGTGCCGTTTTTAAGATATACCGCTTTTAATCGAACGCGGATGAATATTTTAAAATCATACGCTTGAATAATTTTTTTTACTATTAGTGTTGCCGTGAAATAATTCACAAATTTCGATAAAGATATTTTTTATCTTTCTTTGAATGTAAAAATTCAAAATACTGTAATTGTAAACTAAATAATTAATCATGGGTTAGTTTTTGTTAAAAAGTTTGCATATTTAGTGTTTTAGCTTGAGTTTTTTGTTTTGAATTTTAAACGTGGAAACTTGCTTTGAAGTCACGTGAGCGTCGTCACTTGGCAGCTGATCGTTACGAATACAAAACTTTGAAATAATTTCTCATGATTAAATACCGGTATCCTTAAGAATTAATAAAGAAATTATTTCGTGTCAAAAGTCGAAAAGCAAATGAAGTACCGTACCTCGTGAATTACACCATATGTCTGTTATGATGATAGTCTACCCACAAAAAGTAGCCTAATACAATAACTGCTTTGAGAAATACCGATAAGCTTTCACTCCTCGAAACTAACTAGCCTAGCCCTAGCTGGTTGGCTTATCAACTCTCGAATGTCTGTTCTGCCACACTTAAGCACTTGAAACAATCACCGGAGTTAAGCCAACAAATAACCCAAAATAAGAGATGACTCTCATGAAATTGTGAGAAGGAGAACAGTTTATTTATGCCTTATTTTGCAATATTTCCGAAAGTGTAGGCCTATTGCTTTATGTTGAAACTTCGCAGTAAACTACTGTAGTCTTAAAACATTGTAGCTGAATAATTTATTACAATTGACGATGTGCTTTTGTTTGATTAGAATAAACGTTATGGACTGATGAACGGTATATCCATAGCTACCGACTGCCGTAGGCTATCGATATTCCTCGAAGCTTATCGGTCTTCTTTGAAGCAGTTATTGTATTAGGCTGCTTTTTGTGGTAGGCTATCTTTATAACAAACACGTAGTGTAATTCATAAGGTAGTTCGTTTATTTTTCGACGTTTTGCAAGAAACAATTTCTTTATTAATGGTTACCGGTACTTCATCTTGAAATATTGTTTTGAACTTTTTTGCATTCATATCGATCAGCTGCCTAGTGACGACGGTCACGTGACTTCAAAGCAAGTTTCCATGTTTTAGAATTCACCACAAAAAAACTCAAGCTAAAACTTTAATTATGCAAACTTTTTAGCAAAAAACTTACCCATGATTAATTATTTAGTTTAAATTTATCATATTTTGAATTTTTACATTCAAAGAAAGATAAAAAATATTTTTATCGAAATTTGTGAATTATTTCACGGCAACACTAATAGTAAAAAAAATTATTCAAGCGTATGATTTTAAAATATTCATCCGCGTTCGATTAAAAGCGGTATATCTTAAAAACGGCACCTGGTTGCAACCGAAGACATTTCAATCATTAATCAGGCATTAAAAATCTATTTGTAAAAAATTTTTCAAGAGGTACCTCGATGGGTATCACGAGACAACACAATTTTGGACACCGTAACAAGGCCTATACTGTACTTTAGAACATGATACTGGCAAAGTTTTAGTCATAACAGCATTTTTGTTTTTTAGGTGAATAGCAACCCAGTTTGTTTACAACATCTCATTTGATGAGAAATTGTCTTTCTACGAGCTGTACTACTAAACACAACAATGTTCAGTAGTAGGACAAACAAGTCCTAATCATGATATTGTGCAAAACGTATGTGCTTAATTGCTATTGTTTTCTCCAAAATTAGCAATGTTGAAAGAAGGAAGTTCTTTTTAAATGTTGAGCAAAATAATTATTCAAAATCGAAATCACAACTAAGAACTACTCCGTAGTTTGTCTCATCAAGCTGAATAATGGTAATAGCTGGAAAACACCAGTGTCTGACAGGTTGGTGTTAAAAAGATGGTTTATCGCATAGTAAGTTTCTTAGCGACAATTGCTCTTGAATGCATTGTCATGCTACTGTTTAACTTCCGTTTATTAAATGGATCTAATCTAACCGTATCAGGCTTATCTTTGCCTTTCTTTACCAAGCCATTTTAGATCAACAGTGAGGATGGTATATTAAAGAGCATGAAATTGCATTTATTTTGTTTTGAGGTTTTTGCCTATATTTATGGCTTTAGTTCTGAATTTTTAGCACTCGTTTAATTTAGCTACATGCAAAAACAGGTGTTTTTCTTTATCCAATATTAAAAAACAATTTTGGCATAGAAATGCATCAACATAAAATTCGTCAAGTAAAATAGTTTAAATATTTTGCTATTATGTATTAGTTATAATACAGTGCTTGATAATAAATTAAATCGGAATTTACACATCTTTAATGTTGTTAAAAGTGCTTGTTTTAATGAAAAAAACCAATAGTTGTATAGATATATTCTGCTTCTGTTGCCATGGCATAATATGTTATTTATGTCTCTACTCCTCAGTTCGAAAGTTTATTGTTGGTGAGGTGAACAAAAAGTTATATTTTTGGCTAAAAGGAGATAGATAGTACAGTTGAAAAAGTGTGAGTTATGTAACGATACAGAATAGCAATCACACTTCCTTCATGCACAAACGAAGTTAACAGGCAAACAGAACTAAATTAGAATTGAACATCAGTAACGGCATTATCTAATCAATAACTTGTAAACCAAATAAAAAAAAAATTACCAAAACAAAGCAAAAAATCTTACTTCTATTGCCTACCACACAGTTTTCAGATAGAAGGGCAAATTTGCCACCATCCCCAGTACAAATAGGGTGTGAAAATAGCCTAGTAGATGTAGGGTTAAACTGAATTTTTAGTTCATTAGCATTTGAGAATATTCCAAGTCAACACAGTTTATTTTTATACTAGTGAGTGCAAAAGTTTAAGTGGCATTGGTCCAAGATGTGGAAAAGAAGACCCAAACGAAACACCAAGATATTTTCATGTTATTAGTCTTTACCACAGTTTTTTCTACGGAAACTATAAGCTTTTTTGCATTATAAGATCATAATAATACTGAACAAATGTAAATAATGGCAAAGTTTTAGTAATAACGGCCTCATTTCATTTTATCCGCACCGATGTCTCATGAATTTTGTTTACAGCTCACTTTTTTTAATGCAAATAGTTTAATACCAAAAAATATGTAGCAAGCAGTTTTACCTAGGTTTGCTACATTGAAAAACCGATTCCTACGAAACGTTGCGAACAGGCTAAATAGCACCACTGCCGGTTAAGGTACTTTCGCATCAGGCTTTTCAAGATAAAACAAAAACTTCGGTGGTCGAGTGGATAAGAGCGTCTGCTACTGAAGCGGTATACTCGGGTTCGATTTCCTGTCGGGTCAAACCAATGACTATTAAAATTGGTATTCACAGTTTCCCTGCTTGAGGTTCAGCAATTAAAGGGACAGTTTGAAGCCTCCACCGTATGTGGTAGACAGGTGTGCAGGAGGCAGGTTGACTCAAAGACCGAAAGGTCCCTTCGCTGTCTCCTGGCAAAGGCAACTTGGTGAATAAAATGTAATTACAATTTCAATTACTAGATGAAACTGTGACATCTGACTATTAAAGCAAATAAAGGATGGGGGAGATTTCCCTAAAGTCCTTTCTAAAGATGCGTAACTTCTGCAGATAAAATTATAGTTAATTTTGTGATCGAACTTGACCACACAATAAAACTAAAAATATTACAGTACAGTAAAATAAAGGATGGGGGAGATTTGCCTAAAGTCTTCTTTCAAAAGATGCGTAACTACTGCAGATAAAATTACGGTAAATTTTACAATCGAACCTGGCCACATAATAATACCACTTTAGAATCGTTTCTAGAAAAAAGATAGAATGAAAATACAAAGTTTAATTGAAGCTAAATGTTTGATTGAAACTGTGATATTTTATATCTTTTCACTGTAACTTTGCAATAATCATTTTAACTCACTGAAAAAATTGATAATCGTCGGTAGCGTTACCAAGAGAGCAACAACTTCGTTTTACAGTAACGACGACCCTGATTGCATATCCGGGTTCAACCCGCACTCGGGTTATGATGTTGCATCCTTGAATACATAGGCGTTTCGAGGCGAGGCAAGGGGCCCAGGCCCCCCCAATTGAAATGCCAAAAATGATAAAAATGTGACAAAAAAGCCTATTGTTTCTTCGGTTTATTTTAGCACTTTTCGCGTATAACATACAGGCGTACAACAGTAATGAACAATAATATTGACAACCAGGGTATTCGGGCTCCCTCAATTTAATTTTTGCCAACTAATTTATATGCATAACCTGAGTGAAATTAAGTGTTTTTGTTCTAAAAGTTGCTATTTCAGGCCCTCATCTAACTTTTCTATGAACGTAATGTAAAAACCCGATGCGGATTTAGCATATGGCACAGCGCTAGGGCACCAGATGCGGATTTAGCTTTTGGCACAGCTCTCAGATGGCAAGACTTTTCTTGTTCTTCACCTATATTTCGCACAAAGATTTTGCAAAAATTTTCTAAAATACCAAAGGCCCCACGCAATAATAATCCGGCCCGGTCAATAACATGCTGGTTAGTAAACGTAACTATATCTATTGTACCATTTTTCAATTACATGTTTAACCTCCACCTTGCCAGTTTTTACGCGACAAAATACTTTTCAAAAAAAATCAGCTGGGGGAAAAGCTCATTGAACAAATTGTTGATTTAGAATTGAGGGTGCCTGGGCCTCATGGCCGTACATGTACTCCTACAACTGTTTTTTTCATAACAAAACAAAGATATCCAAAGAATATCTTCAAATGGATTATTTTATTATTTATTGCTAAAATATTGCACAAGGCAATGTATCTTACTTCCTCCTACCTGGGCAAAATTACTTATAAAATTTAACCCCAAAATGCAAGATTTTGAACGTATTTTGGATATAAATTGTAAGGAAAAGGAGGATTGAACAATTTAATTTATTTCTATTGGCTTTCAAATGTTAAAAATCTAGTTCTTTCAAACTGCTCTGAACACGTGCGAAATGTGATCCAATGGCATTTGAAATAGCTTATTTTTCAAAAAATTGCCCAGCGACTGGGAGCTTTGCCTCCACACCACCGTCTGTGATACGTTTCAGTTACACCAGTTCACTCACACACGTCTCCCAATTTAGAAATTTTCACTTTTTAACTTTGGTAAACCAGACCACGTCTTTTGGTCTTCCATTCTACGATATGTTTGTCCTGCAAGTAGTTCCTGATTCGAAAAGTTTTGATGACGTCATTGCATGTAATTTGTGGTTTGGGTGCCCCCCTCAATCAAAAATCCTGGCTATGCGTATGCTTGGATAAGACGCTTAACGATAATATTATTTCAGTATGGTGGCTTCGAACAAAAGGCAAATCAAAAAAATTATTATTGTGTAAAATTCGAAAAAATTAACAGGAACATTATTTTTGATCTTTGGAAACTTTTTTGCAGGTACGAATGCTTCTAAATACGAAGCACAGTCATTGCAATAAAAAGTGTGCGGATCGTGTGATAATTAGCGTCTGACGCTGTCCGGTGACGGAAGGATGAATATGCCCATGGTACAACAACAAGAATAAAGTAGTTTGATTTTTGAAAACTAACGTAATAACATTTATTGAACCAAATTCTATAAAAATTGAGTTGGTGAGTTGACAAAAGATTCAAATCTTTTTCAAAATTCTGTTTCAGATAATATTATTATTTATTAGTCAATATAGATCTTTGTCACATGTTTCAGCTCCACCAAATAACCTCCCTGAACCCTTTAACAATTTAAGTAGGCTACACTCAGTAGTTTTGTGCTTTATAATTTGACTTGGTGTTACAGTAACAAAACATTGCTGACTGCTGTAAGTTTACCAAAATGCAAAGAAAAAGTTATTGAAATTGAGTTTCAAGCTCAGTTGTTTGTTAAAATTGTTTGTTTGCCTTCTTACAGTATCGTACCAGTTTAACAACAGCGTGACATTCCTGAAGTAAACGTTCCATATGCGCCACGACCCGATAATCAAATAGTCTTGGATTTTGCACAAGCTGAAGTACCGGATTCCAACCTACTGTATATGCTGTGGTACACAAACACCCACGACAGGCTCCAGTCGAAACAGATCAACCAAATAAATACCAAGCGTTTGACAAGTAGCCAACGAGTTTCCTTTCGGATTCTACCCAACATTACGCAGTGATAAACATCCGCACGAACAAGGAAAATGCCCAAGCATACAATGAGTTAAACAGAAAAATTTAAATTCCGGCTTTTGTTATCTTTTTGCCCTTTTCTACAGCAATGAAAATCGCCTCGAATACACAACCGCGATAAACCGAAAATTTATCAATTACTTTATGATATAGCAGTCCGTAACGAACCACTTTATTTAGAATATGTTTTGTCATAATGCTGATTTGTACATTCATTTATGTACATGAACCAGGCAATCTAGAATTGTCTAACCACACCAGACAGGGCACTTTATGTTAGGGCTGTGTTTCAAAGACTCTCGTCAGCCATTGTCACACGACGGTGAGACTGCTTGGCTATAACGGGAAACAATTAGGAGTGAAAATCGATCAGAGAACATAACGGCACATATCCGTTACCAGCTTAGGAATCAAATTGGTGGGCAGTAATTTTTATATCACTAACCCGAAGTTTTAACAGTCTGAGCTGTGCCGCTCCGAGCTTTTTGCATGTTTTTATAGTTAACCACAAACCTTAATTCAACCAATTTGCATTGACTTAGATGATGCGGCTATAAAGAGTTGGATTTTGATTCCAAAAACTGTTTTTCAGTATTTCGGCCGTGTTGCCAGTTCAGCAAGACCACGCACATACTTAATTAATAAAATGCGCCTGATTTGGATCCAACATTTTTTGTTTGTTAAATGTTGTACAGTATATCATGCCTATTTTTGAAAACAGATTGCGATTTAATTATTGCTGTTAAAAAAAAGATTTAATAAGTTAAAAACTTTTTGTTGCAAAGTTTTGCTAATTTCAAAGAGTGCAATTACCGGTTACAAATTTTCCTGTATCAACGTATGAAAATAAGAAAATTTATTACAATGCTGATATTTGGGTATTTTTACTTTTGTTATGATGATTTCTTGCTGAAACTTAACGTTTCGTTTTGTAGCGGCATGAGTTTTGCATGTAAAAACAAAGGATGCGAAAAATGAAGACGATGCTGATTTGATACCAAATAAATCGATTGCTCAAGCGGTTCAGTTTGAATGCTGAATGTTGGTCGAGCAGTAATAATGCGTTCGTCTCTGGCACGGGAGGTCTGAGGTTCAAATTTCGGGCTGGTAAAATCGGACACTGTGCTGCCAACGACTAGCCACTGCTGCAGCATTTTTTCGAAATGAGTTATGTTTTACGCGAACAGATTGACGCGAAGATGGGTCCTGCAAACTAGTTAGTTGGATGCTTCGGCGTAATACAGTGAGTATAATGAAAGATTTGATTTTGATCGGTTAAAACCACTGAAAATTAGTAGTGTCGTATGTTCCAATGTTATTTGTAAGTATCAGTAGAGTGTTCTGTATATTGTGAATATTATATATAACCCGTCCAGTGATTGGTTTTATCAACCTGTGCTCTTTTAGATCTAATTGCTGTGTTTACTTAATCTTTGGTTTAAAACAGCAAAAGCAGATCAAAATAAGTGTTTTTTCATCGATACGGCTTTGGAAGCTATCAAACTAAGCATGAAACAAGCACAAATAACCTGTTAAAATGCAGCAATTTAATCAACTTGTAACTCACTAACGAGATACCGCGAACTCTTGACGTGAAGATTGAATTTTTGGTATTTTTGGTATGTCATGCTGAAGTTGTATAAGAACATCGCAGACGCTTAAAGGCTTTTTTATTAACTTGCCTTGCTTTTTTTTACTTTTTCAAAGTAATGGTGCAGCATTTGATAGCACAGCGTCATTGACATAAAATTGATAGCTACAATGTTCATTTGTTTTGCTGTGTAGTTTTGTTGTATTGCTTACTTATTTTCCTTTCACCAGATAATGTTAAGTTTTGGATGATTTGCAAACTTTTTATTGCGGTAACAGCTTGGTATCTAGAGCAATCCGCACCTGTTTATAAGGTTTCCAGGGACTCAATGTTGTGGTGGATTTCTTTGAATTTGCTGGTTTTTCAAAGATAACAAGAAGGGAAAATCATCGTAAACCTTGTTATCCAAGATGTAACACTTGAAAACTCGCCTTCATTTAGAACCAGAAAAACAGCAAAGATGGATTGAATTTAATTGAATCGAAATAAAGGTTTTTATTAAATTAAATAATGAGTGGTCCGGTTCCGAGATGTAAAAAAATAAAGTGCTTAAAATTATAAAGCCAAGTCCCTCGATGAAACAAAAATCTTTGCTTGAGTGCGATGAGTCTAGCGGACGAGTGGGTGGGCAGATGAATAGACCAACAAGCAGGTGATCCGGCAATCAAGCTGGCATTCCAACTGGCGAACTGGCAGTGCTACTTGGTGATGTGGCGGTTTTCTGCAGATAGAAATAAAAAGGTCCAATACATAATACTAGATGAGCTTACGCCTAACATAAAAACACACGAAAAAGACACACTTACCAACCATTTTGAGTCCCAAAAATAATTGGCTTTCGACACAGTTGCCAATCTCAAACAGTAGTCACCAGCAAGGTCTTTTCAAAACAGTTGTTTCAAACAGCGGAAGTCAAAAAACAATAAAAAAGGTCAAGCGTCGGCTTATATCGTCGCTCGAAAGTTAAAGTCGTTTATGTCACTACTTTTTGAGTGTTTAAAATGCTGAGAAAAATCGATTTAAAGTTTTTTAACTGTTAAAATGTGACGTAGCAGCTTCGCTTTCAGCATATTCGTTTTGATTTTTTCGCAAAAGCTGCACCAAAACTAGTTAAATACAAACACTCAAAAGAAATTGTGCTTACCCCAATTTCTCCCCTTTTTTTGGGCCCAAAATGGACATAACTGGATTTAATACTAAAACATTGAGTTAAAAGTTAGTAATTCTTGTGACATAATTGGTTTTAGAAAAAAAAATTTGGTTATAAAGACAAGCAAAAGTCTATTTTTATGCGTTTTTTTGCACTTAACTGTAACTGTAAAACATAAAACTTTAATTCTGACAGAAATTTAAATGACTTGGGCTTACTGGCTAAATTTGTAAAGCATTTTTTTTTTGCTATCAGAAACAACTTTATACGCGTTTTCTGAGATTAGCAGTGTATTTACAAACATTAAATCACAATGAAAATCAACAAAAAACATCACTTAGTGAAATAGTAGTCGTAGACATTTTGCTGTGCATTAGATGATCTACAATGCTACAAAACTGCCATCACCTAAATGACTTGAGTTCGTTTCTTGAAAAAAAAATCAGTTTTGAAAATCTCTATGTATGAACAAAATTCGGTGCAACTTGACATCGGAGTATTTAAAAAAGATCCAGCAAAAAAAGAAATAAAAGTTTCAAAAAAAATTTTTTTGTGGTTTTGTTTCGATGAGCTTTAAGTTTTGTAAGTAAGTTACTTCACAGTATGCATAACGTTTTAAAAACATAACTTTGCTTTAATTTTAACTTGACAGTGAAGCTCAAATTTTGCAAAAAATAATGTGTCTTAATTCAACACAACATTGCAATTCCACAAGTCAAACAGAAACTTCTTACAACGGCAACGTAGCATTCACGGTTCTGGAGCAAGACTTATTAGTGCAAGTTTTCTATGTAAAGAATTGTGCAACCAAATTTTGTGAGGTTGGTGCTGAATCTGAAACTATCTGCACTTAATCTTAATCAATCTTAAATTGAATCTTAAATAACTAGTTATTTTCATGACAAAACGAAAATCTCTAAGGAAAATCTTCGATTGGGTTTTTATTTACTGCTAAAATGTTGCACGAGACAATGCACCTTACTTCCCCCTACCTTCACCAAATCACGTACAATTGAACTTTAACACCAAAATGCAAGATGTTAAACGTGTTTTGGACTTAACTTGCAACTAGAAGAAGGATTAAACTATAGACTCTTTGTTAGTAGACTAGAAACTGACAGTTTTGCCTTTTTTCCTTCACGGTTCACTGACTCGATATCGCCATCAAAGTTTCAGTTTCTGTCTGCTTTGGTTGCGCCATAGACTCTTTACAATCAGTCATAGGTTATCCTAAGTAGCAAAATGTTTATAGACCATAGACTCGATTAGGTTAATGTTGTAGCTGATAGACTTCATGTAAACGATATTGCTATGCTGCATAACTGCAATTTTAATAAAATCAGTTAAAAACAGTCCAAAAACGTCACCTTCGAGGGCCCAGTCTAGCAATGTTTTATAGGACTAGAAGTTGTAAATGAACCACAAACCAACCTACCAACAAGTAAGGTCTAGTTTACTCCCCCGTTACATACTGCATTGTTCCCTTGCATTCTAATTACCATGTGGGGGGAGTAAACTAAACCTTACTCCCTGCCAACTACCGGCATCTACTAGCCTTAAACCATAGCCTGTTTCCAGGATACTATTGCGAAGTAATTGCAAATAAGTTAGCTCTAGACCAGCTTACAGGAACTGGTTAACTCTATTCCTTTACAAGCTCTCAATTGTGGGCATTCGGTTACTACCCGACTAGTTGTTATATCAATTTCAGGCTAGAAGTTAGAACATTCCACAAAACAGTCTGCTAAAGTCTGCAAAACCCACAATGCATTATTGCATTATAAAAAAATTATTAAAAATCTTAAAAGGGTAAAATGTGGTTGATAGAATGACAGGTATTTGAACACGGCAATAACAATAAGACAAACTTGGAAGTCTTGCAATGCCAATCAGATTTACTGCAAAATACATAATAACTGACTAATACCTAAATATCAGTTCATTGCAGAAATAATTGCAATGCAAAGAATATATTATTGTTATAAGTGCATTGCATTGCATTGCTTGGAAATAGATTACTGCGTTGCAATGCAATTATGTTCAGCTATTAAAAAAATAATTAAAAAATACCGACTATGAGGTTTGATAAGACGTCGGTTATGTCCACAATTTAAGACATATCTGATTTTAACTTTCTTTTACCTGGGTATGCTGTACGTTACTGTTCAACTGAACTACTGTTAAGTCCATCCTCAAGGACATAACTGATTTTAATATTTGCTTGTTGACATTGCGAAAAGGAAAATCTGTCATTTATGTTCGTTGCTGAGACATAACCGTTTTAACATTCTTTGTTGTTGCAAAAAGTACTTCAAAACCCTTCTTTATGTCCATCATTTTAGCCGTTACAAAGATTTTTAAGGCTTCATGTGAAAGCGGGTATGTCCAAACCTACAAAAACTCAAAAAAGTGAAAAATGAAAAAAAGCGGACATAAACGATATTAACTTCCGAGCGACGATATAGCATTACGTAATCAGAAACGCAAAAGACGTCGAGAAAAAACGCAAGACTGAATTATTCGGCAGAAATCAGAAAACGACAAGAAACTGAAATCCCGAGTTGGAAACTGCGCTAACACAGTCCCTCCTAAATTTATGACCGAAGAGAGAAAATTTGCACGTTACATAACAACGATATCAAAACAATGCGCAAAAAAAAAACAAGATTATAAGAAATCGCATTAAAGTGTATCATATCAACTCCGTTTAGTGAATAAAGCTTGAGAAAAAACTATAGCATTGGAACTATGTAACTAAGGTATTTCAATCCACGACAAGGTATTAAACTAAAGCTTCAGAAGAGTAGTGGAATAGTTTTTGCCAAAAGTTACGGGAGTTATGCAGTTTATAGGAACATAACACAAAAAACATTTACTATATATATATACAATAAAATGGCACACAAATCAAACAATTTTCCGCGCAAACAGTTCATTTTTCGTAATATTGCCGCGCGATGTAACAGTCCAAAAAACAGTCCATAGTTCATTAGCTCAGTTCAGTTCATACAGTTCTTAGAAATAAGACAGTTCTTACTGAACAGGTAATATTTTGCAGAGCTAAGTAATAGGTCTGCGATAAGTACCTTAACCGGTACGCACCAAGACCTGTCGCACTTTACCTTGGTCGTCAGGATAAACGTGGATAATACGGCCTAGGGCCATTCGCCTCTTGGTTCGTGCTTTTTGTAGAGCAACACCATGTCATCAACGGCAAGATTAGGTCCGACGTTTTGCCACTTTTGGCGCACTTGAAGCGTCTGAAGGTACTCACAACGCCATCTTTGCCAGAATTGTTCGGCTAGGTGCTGAACCTGGCGCCAACGCTTTCTGCTTAACTCTTCATCATCATGGAATACTCCAGGCGGTTGATCGTGATTTCCACGCAGCATCAGTAAGTGGTTCGGAGTTAGCAGACCATCGTGGTGTGGATCCATGAGCAACGGAGTCAACGTACGCGAATTGACGATGAACTCAACCTCTGCGAACAAAGTTAACATCAAGTCATTTATGACTACTTGTTGCTGCAGCAAAACCTTCAGAATTCTTTTAATGGAGCGAATTACTTGTTCCCAAATTCCTCCCACGTGGCTCGTCTGGGGGCAATTAAAAATCCATCGAATCCCACATTTAGTTAGCTCGGCATTAATTTGGGTCTGATTTAAATCTTGCAAAGCCCTTTTAAGTTCCTGTTGGGCTCCCACAAAATTCTTCCCATTATCGCTGTACAAGGTGTGTGGGCAGCATCGGCGGCTGATAAATCGACGTAGAGCATTAATAAACCCATCTGTGGTTAAAGAAAAGCTAACTTCTAAGTGTATAGCTCGAATAGCCAGACAAGTAAACACGCAGCCGTAGCGTTTTACTGTGCTGCGCCATTGATGTACATACAGAAGCCCAAAAAAATCAACTCCAGCATAAAAAAATGGAGAGTTACAAGGCATCACTCTTCCCTCTGGCAAGTCGGCCATTAACTGTTTACCCACACGAGCATTTTTACGGCTACAAAGCAAACACTTTCCCAAGATTTTACGTACCGCTGCGGCTCCTTTTTTTTATCCAGTAATGCTGTCGAATTGAAGTCCAGGTGTGCGTCATTCCAGAATGTCCCATCCGGACGTGATGGTCCTCCACAATTGAACGAGTAATGTGGGCATCGGGTGGAAGAATAATCGGGTGCTTTGCATTGAACTCCATCGATGAACGGCGAAGTCGCCCACCGACTCTGAGCAAACCTGCGGAAATGATAGGTTTTAGTCGTAGCAATGAATGCTTTGAACCACAGTTAACATTAGCGTTACCTGAATTGCAGCGACTTAAAAACTTCATTTTTTGAGGATAAACATCCCATTGCACTGTGGCAACAATGGCTTGTTCAGCTGCTTGCAATTCATCAACCATTAGAGGGCCTACGTGAGCCTTTTTTGATCGCAACATTGTTTGACAGCGAATTATCCAAGCCACTGCTTTGGTGAGTCCACTCCATGAAGAACAACGAGCAAAACGGCGATCAAATTCACTAAAACCAGCAGACGTTACGTGCTGGGCGGCAATAACTTGAGATTGTAAAATAGAGAACTAACTTGGTAACTCCGGAAAACTTACAGGAGGAGCTGGCCATTCCTTTTTGGAATCCCATAAAAACTTAGGACCACAAAGCCAACGTGACGACAAGTCTTTGGTACTAATACCACGGGATGCATCATCGGCAGGATTGAACTTACTTTCAACATAGCGCCACTGTTTGGGATCACTTACTTTTTCTATTTTGGATAGTCTATTCGCCAAGAAAACAGGAAATTTCTTGAATGCATTATTAATTATATACAAAACAGAAAGTGAGTCAGTCCAAAACACAGTGTCTGTTAGATCAACTTCTAAATTAGACTTTAACATTTGGTCAGCCTGAACTGCAAGCGTAGCAGCCATCAGTTCTAATCTGGGAATTGAAACGGTTTTTAAGGGAGCAAGCCTAGCTTTACCCATGACAAAATTACGAAATACATGGCCATAGTGAGTGTCTAAGCGTAAAAGGGACACCATACCATAACCTCGAGACGAAGAGTCTGCAAAGTGATGCAATTCACAGTGAGCTAACTGACAGTAATGCTTGTCTGAAATATTCAAGCATCGTGGCATGTGGATATCTGGTAAGTACTTGAGATCAAGCAACCACTTTTGCCACAAATCATAAAGGTCGTCAGTCATAACATCATCCCAGTCATATTTTAAGCGGCAAAGTTCTTGCAACAGTAATTTTGCAACAAAAATTACAGGTGCAGCAAATCTAAGAGGATTGAACACAGAACTTAGAATCGACAGCATACCTCTTCGGGTGGGTGGCTTGTTCTTAACGTTGACTTGGAACTTGAATTGGTCATAACGGACGTCCCACTCTAACCCCAAAACACGTTCACTTACCTGGTCTGAACCAGAAAGGCTCAAGATGGATTTAGCAAGCTTTTGCTGAGGCAGACGTTTTAAGACTTTCGGCGTATTGCTGAGCCACTTGGTCAAATTGAAGCCTCGGTTATTCAATGCAGTGGATACTTGCTGCGCATAGAACACTGCTTCTGCAATGGTAGGAACTGAAAAGAGACAATCATCCATGTACAAGTTATTCAATACAATACTTTTTGCACGTTCATCCATTCCAGGTTGATCCTCAACCAATTCCTGCAAACAAAATTGAGAACAACTCGGCGAGGAGGTTGCTCCGAATATATGGACCGTCATTTGATATGCTACAGGTGGTAGCCATAATTCCCCTTTGGGCCACCAAAGAAAACGAAGATATTTTCGATCCCTAGGAGTTACTCGGCTCTGGTGAAACATTTGCTCTATATCTGCAACCACCGCTACCTTTTCGGAACGAAATCTGATTAACATCTCAATTAAACCATTTAAAATTTCCGGGCCTTTTAACAGCTGTTCATTGAGAGAGGTCTCCCCAAACCGGGCTGCACAATCAAAAACAACACGCACTTTATTACGTTTGCGTGGATTCAAAACAGAGTGATGGGGTAGATACCATCCTCGGGAATCCAACGCACTGGAGTCTACTAATTCAGCATGGCCATTTGCAATGTAAGATTCAACTACGCTTACATACCTGTCTTTAAAGTTGTGATCCTTTTCAAGTCTCTTTTTCAATGAAGTCAATCGAGACAGAGCTTGAGTTCGGTTGTCTTGCAGTTGCAGACTTCCAGGTCTCCACGGAAGTGCAATCTCATAATGGCCATTCACGAAATTCTTACTGCCTTTCATCACCTGAAGGGCATATCTGTCCTCCTTGGACAAAGGGACACTACTTTTAGGTAATGGGAGATTATCTACAGTCCAAAGACACTCAATTTGCCGTTCAAGCAACTGGTCTGCGGCGGTCTTGACAAAATTTACATCAACCTTTGTTTCAGAATCGTTTAGACGCCTTTTACCGATTATGGCCCAACCTAATTTAGAACGGACTGCATAGGGATCTTTACTGCCGCCACGGCGTTCCTCTACAATCCAGAATGCTTCTGGGACGTCTACTCCAATCAAGACAGTAACTGCCCCATCTATCTGTGGCAGCTTTAAGTTTTTAAGGTGTGGCCACGCCTTAAGATCACTTCGAGACAAAGGAGGATTAGGATTAGTTGGGAGGTTGTTCAAGCTTAAAACTTCTGGTAGAACCAAAGTATCTGGCCCAATAAGTGAGGATAAAGTTAAGCTTACTTTTGTTGCTCGACGACGAGTAAGTAGATTTTCCATTAATTGTTGAAATATTGAAATCCTCCTTTTCTCCCAAAACTTCCAACTGATTGAGTAGCCGTTTGTCGCATTGCGTTGCCGTCAAACCTTGATCTAAAAAGACATAAGTCAAAACAAATTTGTTTCCAGCCGAAACCCTAACTGGAATAAGGTTGAGGTTTACATCACTTGAGTTGAATACAGTAGTACTGTAATTAGAAACTTCTGAAGGGCCGGAATTACGTTCGGTAGACGTTCCAACACTTTTGGTGGATATTTTACGATTTGCCTGCTTATTAGTTTTAGTGGAACCGAATGGTTCTCGATGCAGTAGCGTGGGATGTTTCAAAGTACAGTTCGATTTAGTGCATCTACTTCTGCCGTAGCAAAACTTTGAGATATGCCCACGCTTCGCACAATTATCACATAAGCATTTCTCTCGCATGAACTGTAATTGCGCATTCAAACTTTTGCGGGCAAAGGTCGAGCAATCCCAGAGCAGGTGCCTTTCTGAACAGCAAGGGCACGGTTCCTGGTTGCTGCTGGACATCGTCATGGCGTTTGAGGCAATTTTTTGCCCAGTCTTAGCATTAGTCTTACTTTGTTGTTTCCAACTTGCCGCGGATGCGTAACACGAAGACACAACTTGAGACTCTTCCTTCACGAATCCCATCAAATCGTGGAACGTTGGTTCGCGATTCTGTCGCTCTATAGCTGCTACAGCGCGCAGCCACCTGTTATGCAAACCTGAAGGAAGGCGTTTAGCAACTTTGCTTATGCTTTCAAAACAGTTAAGATTTGAGTAGTATTGGATGTGCCCTAAAGTGGTATAACACTCTTCTATATCGTGGGTAAACCGTATCAGAGAATTAGAATCATCGTGCTTAATAAAACGACCTTCAACGAGGTTTCTAATATAAGCCCAAGCAATGAGAAGCTTTCTTCCGAAATTATCGTGCAGTATTTGCTTTGTTTTATCATAGCCAACATCTGGGTCCTGGAGAACGCAATACTGGATAAGCGACTTCGCTTTACCTTCACAATATTGTATCAAGTGTAACAACCGCAAACTGTTATCGCGTTCCTTCACCTCGATGGTCGCTTCAAGCGTGCAAATAAATCTCGTATAGGCGGTAGCATCACCTCTGAATTTAAAGAGTTCTAAGTTTGGTTTGTTTAAAGTATCGTGCGAAGCATTAGCAAACGCCCCCATCATAGCGTAATCACCACTCTGTTGGACCGGATAGGGATTGAAAACCACGTGGTCAGGGCCATGGTCCAGTGAGCTACTAGGAAAGGTACACGAGCTGGAATGGTGTTGTACAAGTAAACAGATGAAGTCCTCCATGATTGCGTCACTGTATCAAAGTACAACAGTAGCAAACTAACTACTTTGCATTGTACAATATACTTGCTTTCAGTTAAAAAAACAAATAACAAACTCATGAAAGAACTCTTTGAATAGATCAAATGATTATTGCAATTTTAAAATTTATCCTCCTGTCACGAAACAACATGAATACCGCAATTATTTCGAAATAACTAATAAACATTGACCAGTATCATTGCTGCAAATCAATTTTTTGAAGCTGAATGGTGGTACAAAATTTTAAAATGCCTTTAAACTTTATTGGACTCATCGTTTGAATGATATGGTGATAGCGTTGAAAAAGACTATTTAATAAAATTTATTCGAACGGTTTTTGTCAAACGCGTGTCTAGAATCAAGACAAGAAAAATGAGAGTTGAAAAATGCGGACCTTTATATTGTTTAAAAGCGATGAAAATTTCACCTTAAGCCAAGATTAAAGTGAATTCTGCTTGGTTGATTGTCAAACTTTGTGAGTCCTCTACCTTATGACTAATATCATTGTGGAATTTGAAAAGAATAGACAAGTTTTTTCTGCTGGCACAAAATAGGTTTCTGTGTTTTGATAAAAACGGATTCTAGCACATCTTGGTAAAATCGGGTTCCTGCATTTGCCAAAATTGAATATTGTCATTCATGATGATGGGCAGCGCAGTAAGGATTTTAAAGTAAGTGTAGTCCAATGGCTGAATCATATTCCAATTGATTTAGAGGAGTCTTAGCTGTGCAGTTACATCATTTGAATTCAGTTTTAACAATAACATGTACAAGTAAACTGATGAAGTGGGTATTATAGCTGACGCTGTCAAGCTATACGGGTTAGTGAACTTGGTGTTCAAAGTCTTTAACAGCGCAAACTCAGGAGCGATAACAGCAATCCGTTGATTCATTGAGCTGAAATTTAATGAAAATTATTATCCAAATTTGGTTTTAATTCCGTGACAGTTTTCTAAAACAAAAGTGCACAATAAACAAATAGTCGACAATGCATAAATAAAAGCCAATACGCTACTGTAACATTAATACCAACAGCCAATTACTTTGATGTAAGGTACTGTAGTTTCGTAATATACAAATTTTAGGTAATTTCTTTAGATCAAGTTATGCTAAATATGATTTTAAAGACTTTCAATTATAAGCGATTAGATACAGTAATTTATGAATAACAGTAAGAAAATGTACCAAACGTACCGAGAATCAATATCATAAATTTGACAGTTACAAACCATACGTTACGGTAAACTGTATTTTTACTTTAGCCCAGTGTTGGGTATTAACTCGTTAATTTGTTAATAACAAAGATGTTTTTTATTAACGAGTTGAAAAGTTAAACAGCTTTTGTGAGTTAACTATTTAACTATAACTTTCGTTAAACTACTTTAATGTTTACGTTCATCCGTTAAATTTCTAGGCTACACCATGCGTCTTAATGCCATAATAATAATAAAAATAAAATGAAAAAAAGCTTCCACTCTGTCTATCGTTATTAGAATAGTAAATACCATAGTAGCAAAAATCCGAATTAGTAACTTTTTATCTCGTATAGAAATGGAGTCATTTTATTGGGCATCAACTGCAGGTTAATTTGAATTTTTTTTTAACTTAACAAATCAAACTTATGACTTTAAGTTGGGTTACTTTTGTTTTTCAGTTGGTTATTTAACTTTAACTGAGTTAAAAAATTGCTTGAAAATTCTTAGCGAATTAACTCTTAACGAAGTTTACGTTTCACATTAACTTGCCCGAAACTGCTTAGCCGATGTCGTTGCTTTAACGTTAGCACATAATATTACACATTTTACGTTATTTTCATTTCTAGAAACACATTAACGCTCGCGCTAAATTTAACAATTAAACTGTTACTACAATAAACATAATAAATTTTACTGACTGACTTTTTGTGACTCCAAACTTTATATTTTCTCTCGCTTTACAGCGCCAAATATAAACGCTTTACACTTTTGAGATTCAAAATGAAAATGATTTAAAAAGCACTGCATTTAGTTGTATATTGCAGGGTGTTCTATATTTAGGTGGTGAGAAAATTTATGGGATAGTTTGGGTTCTTTGTGACAAACGGAATACTATTATCTGGTTTAGGAAAATATCTTTTTTCAACTGTTTCTCGGACAAAAATAATTGTCATGTTTCCAACGCTCATAGAAAGCGGCTATTAGAAATATTCTAGCAAATTCTATAAAAAGCATTTTCGAGAAATTCATTAAAAACACGTAGTAGCTCTACACGTGGAGAAAAATTTACATCAGTTATAGCTCGGGTGAGTTCTTTTGGCCTAACAAAGGCTAACATTTTTGCAAAGCTGGACACCGCAAGTTTTTTTTTAAGTCCGCAGTCCGCAACTCCGCAACCAAATTTCAATTTTTTCAATCCGCAACCGCCAGTAGGTAATTGCAAGATTAAAAGCTAAGTCCGCAAAGGCATGTCCGCAACGACATTTCAGAATTCTTGAATACGCAACTGCAAGTCCGCCACTTAGTAATTCATAAAGCCCTCCGCAACTGCATAAATCTTTAAATCGAAATTGTGAGTCCGCAACTAGTCGACAATGTCAAAAAAAAGAAGTCGAATAAAAAGATAGCAATTAGTAAATTGTGCATATAGGCTGCATATTTGAATGAAAGTAAACCTTTTCTTCTTGACAAGTTGAGCAGAAAGTTGACACTTTGACATCAGCCCAGGGCATATTTTTTACAAAAGTTCAGTGTTTTTGTGTAGTCTTACCATGCAAAACTGCTCAGCGGTAGAAAATCAAACTCTTAATCTATTGAGCCGAAATTCGACTCACAGCCATTGCGTTATTTACAAATCTACTGCCACCTTATCCGCAAATTCATAATTTTTTTTTGTGGAACACTTGGCATGACCTTGTCAAACACCAGCGCTTCTTTTTGCTGTCTCGGTGTTTTCCCCAGCTTAATGAAAATTCTTCAATGTAAATAAAAACACTTAAAATCTAGTTTGTATTTTACCATTAGAGTAACAACAGGGTTAGTTTAATTTTATTTTTAGCTGGAGAAAAGGTGTTTAGAAAACGAGCGGTCGAGCCGGTTGAAATTAGTTTCAAAGTTCTAGCAATGTCAAAACTTTATTGCATTAAAAAGTTTGCCAATTTTTAAAGAAATTGTTTTCTATAAATTTCAAAGCTCGCGTATATTACATGATATAGCTGCATCAAGAGTCCATGGTTGTATTGAATTACGCTTGTTTGTCTGTTAGTAATATCAGTGCTGTGACGTACTGTAGTATTACATGGTGACATAGTTTAAATTGACAGCGCTGATTGGTTAAACACAAAAGCTGTGGCGAACGCCACGTAACATTTCGCTCCAGAGGCAATCTACGCAGTTTTCCGGGCGAACTGAATTTTGTTCGTATTCGCGTTCACACTTTGTATAAACGAGTTTATTTTGTTATGATCCTTTCGTCCGCGAACGCCGTCTTCGTGTTCGCGCCGCTTTCGCCTTCGCGATGTATATTATAAATGGGCTTTAAACGCAATCATTGCTTAAGAAGCCGATATGCATGTTTAAAAATAGAAATGTAGTTTTTGGTTGATTAGTTAAAGCCCTCTCTTGGCGAAATTTTGGTTGCAAGCCTGCAATCTTTGTCGAAAAATGACGCTGTTTAAACTGTCTTGGCAACGGTGCGGGACAAGCATAAAAATATAAGAACAGCCCGATTTCGGACAAAACGTAACGTTATGAATACGGTAGAGTTTGCCTAATTTGTCATCTCAAGAGGTTTGGAAAAACATGAGGAATTAAGCGAACTGACGAATTCCGCAAACAGATAAAAACTCTCTAACAATTTGTTTACTTGGCGCCTACATAGATTTTCTTTAACTTCGCTGTGACAATAATATTGAAATAAAATGCAGAAAGCGCATTCATACAGTAGCTCTTAATTTTAACTGTTCAAACTGTAGTTGCTCTTTCTTTACACTTAATCTTTATAATCATTTATTGCAGCACTCCATTTAAACTCCTCTAGACTTTCAGCTCTGTAAATGTTCTGTAGCTAAAGTGCGCCTTGCACTTCCTTCTTTTGTGTTGTGTAGCGAGATATCCCTGTAGACAATCAATCCAAAAACGACTCTTTATTTGTTTAAGATTTCACACTAACCACTGAGACTGCATAAATCTATCATCTTGCGGTAACAAACAAAGTTGTGAATATCGCTTGAACATTGAATCGAATCTACAAATGACGAATAAGCCGAACAAAAAGTTTCTCGAAGATATAAAGAGGTGACGAATTGAGCAAAGTGACGAATTAGATGATGGCTAATTAGACGAACTGGAATGCATGAAAAACATAAGAATATTGACGGGATTGACGAAAATGTAACGAATTAATCAAACTCACGAATGAAACGATAACGAATGAAACAAATTGTACTGCACTTAAGTTAAAAATTACTACGAGTGCTTTGGTCTAAAAAGATATCCAAATATTTTTTGTAGTCGCGTGATGAACTAAAAACTAATGATGAACGTTGGACAGCATAGCAGAGAATACTAATACACATTGGACTAGGGCATCGGTACGTGGTTTTTCTCATTCTATGCAGCATTATCCTTTGGTATTGTGTTAAGGTGCAATGTTGTAGTAAGTATAAAAAGCACCCTACCAATTACATCTTTTTTCGACTGATTTAAAATTTTAGAACCATTTCGAACTAAAAAACATTGTGTTTATTTAACTCAGCTACATCACATTTTGGCAATTTGTATTGAACGATTAACAGTTCCTTTTGTTTTAACAATTCATTTTTCATCAGCAAAAACAAGTAAACGCAATTCAACACGAATTTTACAATTTTTCGCAATCAATCGAAGTTTTGAAAGGAACGTTAAGTTTTGAAAGTTTTGAAAGTTTCATGTAACGTTAAGGTTTTGAAAGGAAATTAGCGGAATAATTAGCTAACGATATACTGTAAGCAAATGTGGATTGAATTTTAATGATGGGCTCTCAGCGCAAACAAAACTCCAAATAACTGAAAATTGTATGTTTACGAAAATTCCCAGTTTTGCTTATTTTTAGCGCTATTACTTTGTGACGTCATAATTAAATGATGTCACAAATACAGCGAATTAAGCCTATGCTTCATGGTCTAAACAAGGCTACTATAGCAACAAAATGAGCTAGAGTAAAGTTATCTCGAGTTTGGACAGCACAAAATGATGCCTTTTTAAGTTTAGGGCCGTAAAAAAGGGAAAAGGAAGAAATGCCGTTACGCTGAGATAGCACTCTTAAAAATTTATAGCAATCATTTTCATTTCTCAATATTTACATCCCCTCAGGATGTTATTATTATGACGTAAATGTAGTTACCCAGCTTTGCTTCTCCTCTCAATAAATGCAGACACACGTCACAATTAAGTAAACCTTGTATATAATATTTATACTGTACTAATAGTAATTAAAGTTTCACTAGGAAACGTGCTTGACTAGTTAAAAGCAAAAATATTTTACAAAATTAAAAAGCAATTTCAATATTTGTACAAAAGTTGCTAAATCGCGGACTAAAATAAAAGTTGTCCGCTACTGTCAGTACATATATTAAACTGCCAAAGTCCGCAAGTTCGGATATCCGCAAATTTTTTTTGTTAGTCCGCAATTGCAGACTTGCCGATTTGCCCACCTCCGCATTTTTTTGGTTATTGCGAAACTAAGCTCTTTGCCTCCGGTAAGAAACCGCTTTTTTTTACTTTTTAAATTGATGATACATTTGCTATTTTCAGATCAGAAGCTGAAGCAGACAGTTTTTTTTATCGCTCTCGAATCTCTGCATTCAATCCTGAAATTTACTGCGGAAAAAGAAGCCAATCAAATGTTGCCTTTTCTTGACGTCAAAATTGAACAAAAAAATTTAACAGTCAATTTTTAACTTCTACTTACAGAAAACCTAAATGCACAGGTCGATATTTTCACTGGGATTCATTTGGATCATCAAAACACAAAACCAATTAACGTAATCGGAACGCTAGCACACAGAGCACTGATTATCTGTTTCAAAAGCAAACTTCAACCTAAACAATAGAATCAATACTCTCTATCTTGACGCAAAATCGCTACCCTGAAGTAATAATTAATTCAGCTATTTCCGAAAAAATGTCCAGTTTTCATCAGTCTGTCAAAGAAGGTTTGCAAAACTATCCTGTTTGTCTTAAATTATCTTGGATTGGCAGTATTTGGCTCAAGTTTGAAAACCAAGTCAAATCTAGTGTATAAAAGCGCTTATCAGCTGTCGAATCTTGCGTTATTTTCCAATTGCGCTAGATTCTTCTCTTAATTCACAAGGTTGCTATGCTCACCACGCGCTCACCACGCAACAAAGCTTGGTCGTATACCAATATGTGTGCCGCAGTGATTGTCAGTACGTGGGTCGCACAAGTTTAACTTTGCAAGAGAGAATCAATCAAAACATTCCCAAATCAATTCGAAACAAAAAAAGCCACCAAAACTTTTGTGCAGAGACATAATCGTAAAGTCAAGACTTCTCTAAAACTAAATTAATTGGAATGTGATTCCGCCATTGGGCTACACTTACTTCAAAATCCAGACTATACGCTGCTCATTATCATGATCGACAATTTTCAACTTTGGTAAACGCAAGAACCCAATTTTGCTTAGAAGCAGTAGAAGCAATTTTTATCAAAACACAGAAACCAATTTTGTGCAGGCTGAAAAAGTTTGTCTATTCTTTCCGAATTCCACTATAGAATTAGACATTATGTGGCGGACATAAAAAGTTTGACAATCAACCAATCAGAATTTACTTTTAATATTTTCTTTATTTTAGGTGAAAATTTCAACGTCTCGAAATAAAATAAATTCGGCATTTTTGAAGTCTAATTTATTCTTACTTTAATTCTAGATACGGTGTGACGAAAGCCGTTCGAATCAATTTTACTAAACAGCCTTTTTCAACGCTAAACCAATCATTCGAAAGATGTATCCAACGATGTTTAACCCTACTCGGACCAGGCAAAATTTTTTGATTAATGGCCCAGGGGGGGATTGATTCGGCGCAACAAATTCAAACGTTAATAACTCTCGAACTACAAAAGATAAAAAATCCATTTTTACTTCATGAGAAGTTCAATTTTCTGACAAAAAGTCCAAACTTTTTGCTATTATGTTTGCAACCTTGATCTTCAATTAATTTGAAAATAAGTCAAGGACTATCAGAAGCGATCGATTCGCTTTTTATCTGCATAATGTTATTACAATAGGCGTTTGATTGCAATAATGCGGCATCGTAGCTGGAGTTTTATTCAGTAACTCAGAAATAAATACGGATTAAATTAAAAGATTATTTCTATTGTGCTAAACTTTCTAAATCATTAGTTTGTTGCTAGATTAATTGCAAGCTGAATATTTGTTACTGCTGTAGTTCTTTTTGCTAAACACTACAAAATATGGTATTTTATGTACAAAAGTTTATAAAAGAACAAGCATCAAACCATTAATTTTTCTCATTCACATTTTGTGTGTAAATGTATATAACATAGCTGTAACAAACGTCAATAAAATTGGTTGAATTTTGATGTAATTTTTGGTGTGCTGAAGATTCGCAGTCTAATATAATATAGCAAGAGTTTTCACGTGGAAAACTCGTACTATGGGTTTCATTCTCAATATGGTAGATCTGGAATGCTACACCTAATCAAAAATGCAGCATAGCATTATGTATATAAAAACACTGTTATAAATTTTTTATAACAACATTTTTATCATTAGTCAAGTTAGTGGATAAAGCGTTTGCTGTTGATACAGTAGATTTGGGTTCGATTACCGGTCTGGTCAAACCAAAACTTGAAAAAAGTTTGTTTTTACATCCAGCTTCCCAGCTAGATATTAGCAATAAAATGGGCAGTTTGAAGCTTTCACCGTGTGTGGTAAACAAGTGGGCAAACGACAGCCTTTTCTCGAAAAAAGAACGATTTCTTCGCTGTCTGTATACAACTTGATAAATAAAAATACAATTACTTCAAACTTACGAAAAAAACTTTCAAAATGTGTTGCACGGAATGTAGTAAATGTTAATTTGTTCAAACTCTTTTTTATACAATTTTTCACGGACTTTTGGATTATAAGAAAAAAAAGAAATTGGTCTAACTTGGTACTCGGATTCTTGGTTGATTTTTAGAATAATAGTTTGGATAGTTTGGAGTAATGTAATAGGTTTAGGCGTTTGAATAATTTTTTTTTGTTGTTTACGTTGTGAAAGATTACATTGTCTAGTATTGGAGAGTGATTGTTTCTCAAAAATTCAAAAATTCTGCAGTTTTTATGAAGTTTATATAAGAAACCCTACATTAATTTAATCGTTGCTCGTCATAAAATTTCCCAAAATCTTATATGGTACCCTATGGGCTTACCTTTTAGTGTATTATCACAAATGATTTTAAAACTAAAAAGCAAAAATTACAATTGTTTCCAACATTATAATTACAATTAATGGTTGTACCGATCGAAAAACCATTTTTTTATCACTATTCGTATCATTCTACAAAGAATGTCTAATTCTCAAATGTAACGATTTTATCTTGATAATCTTTCAGATTTTATTTCAGAGGTAGCTTTACAACAAATTGTTGCAAAATTTGGTTGTTACTGGGATTAGTACTGAATAAGTTTAGAAAAAACATTTTAAAATATAGTATAATCCCTAGGGTAGAAATTTAGTTGCCAGTTCTCATCTTTGATCAAAATCTTCAAAGCTACTTTACTCCTATTGTTCTCACCACTAGCGTAGCAGAATTTTCAAGGGGGGTGCCAGGAAATTTCAAAATAATGAAGACCAAAAGAAGCATTTCTCCACTCAGAATCAGTTCGTTTTCCTTCCCAAAATTAGGTGAAGATAAAAAAAAAAGGTTATTAGTCAGATTTTGTCCGTTTTTGTGCTCAAACTTTCTGCCCAAATGACAAATGAAGGGGAGCATGGCGCAATTTTGCATACTATTATATGCTAATTATACTATACTACAACCCAAAGGGGGGGGCATGGCACCATGCCCCCCTCCATAAATACGCCCCTAGTCCTCACATCCAAAACCAGCAATATTGTTTGTATGCGATAAAGCCGTTGGACAGTTGCAGCTAATTACAAATATTAAAGTTTTGCCTGAGACATCAGTAAATTTAGTTGTCTTAGTTATTTATGATCTCAAAAAATCCAGTATAAATTCATTTACTACACCAATGATTTTCAACCTGTGGGCCACAGAAAATTTTGCAGGGAGCCACAGAGCATTTTGGTTTGAAAAAGTCGCAGTTGCACGATGAGCTGTTTATTTCGTGACATTGTCAGAAACCTTGCAGAAAGTTGCGGTGAATGGCGAGTTGACTTTTTTTTTGTTTTGTTTTGTTTTTTAGAGATCACCTGTTTTCGGGCGAAAAAACCGTTTGGATTTTGGTGAAGACCTTTTTTTTTTGAAGATCACCTGTTCTCTACCCGAAGAACCGTTTCAATCTAATTCAAAACTGATGAAAATTTGGTTTGAGTTCTTCAGCAATACTTTGAGAGGTGGGCCATGGAAAATTTTCAAAATGAAAATGGGCCACGGGTAGAAAAAGGCGCAAAGACACTCGGGCAAATTTTTGTTTTGGATGTTATCACTTGAGCTTCATGAAAAAACTTTAGGCAGTCAAAATTATGCGTATGTTTTTGTAAAAAATGAAATTAACATCTTTCTACTGATACAGCTATTTAGCAGAAATTAAAAATTTATTTGAAATTTGCGTCTTTTTTTTAGTCATCAAAAACAAATTTCGAACATTAAGACTACCTAAATTCATGCTGCATGCCACACACTTGAAAACTTATGGACACTTTTGACTACTGTACTACTCGCATATTAGTATCGTGAAAAAATATTGACAAAAAACCAAAGGATTTGCGCTTATGTTGGCCTCTAATTCTTTTATCAATAAATACGTTTATTTTGCTAAACTGCAATTTTTACGTATTAGCGAAATGCTAAAAATAAAGCTTAGTTTGAAATTTGGTGAAATTATACGAAATTGTCTCAGAAATTCAGCTGCGAGCTTTATAAATCATAACGAAAATTATAATGCCTCAGGCAAAATAGTGAATGATAATCTATAGTCACAACTCTTTTAGAACATCAATCACAACAAAAGCCGTTCAAGTGGTCATTGGATTTACGTTCGAAACAGCGTAAAATCATTACTTATGACGGAACAAGTGGGACTAACAGGATTAAATTAATTTTTCGAAAATTTTGCCAGAAACGCAGGGTCGACCTTGAAAAACGTTTAATAACTCCGAATGTAGTTGCCATACGACAATGGTTTTACAAATGAAAGTTAAAGCAGTAAATTTTAGGAAAAGTCAAGAAATTTGATTATTGTGTTTAATACAAAACACAAAGCCAAAATAACTGGAAACATATCTCGACGTTTCGTGAAACTACTTCTCACATTGTCAAAAGTAATTTTGACAATGTGAGAAGTAGTTTCACGAAACGTCTCACATTGTCAAAAGTAATTTTGACAATGTGAGAAGAAGTTTCACGAAACGTCAAGATATGTTTCCAGTTATTTTGGCTTTGTGTTTTGTATTAAAGATATTTGGATGTTCCGAACATTATGCTCCGATGATTATTGTGGCTTGACTGCTTCATAACAAAATTTCAAAATAAGTGAACGGGGAAGAGCTAATCAATCTCCCCCTGGGCCGAATAAGGTTAAAGCCATTTTAAAATCAATTTTTTTTTGTTGATTTCCGTTTTCGTTTCAGATAAATTTGCTAGTGCTAAAAGTTTGCAGCGATCAAATAAAGAATTGTAGTACTGTCCATTTTCCTAGGAGGCAACAACCAACAAGGTTACTATATAGAGTGCTGCCAATCAAAAAAAGACAGCCTGTTGTATTGAAAAAACGACTCGGTAGTCCATTTAATTGGGTTATGGTATAAAATTGGCTCTTTTTGTGCAAAGTACTGCAACGTAATGTCAGGGCACAGACTCGATGACTTTCAGCAGAGAACAGGCCTGAACCCGGAAATGTTTGGTAACGTAAAGTAACTCATACCACGTCTGATTTTTTGAAGAAGCCAATAACTTTTTAAAAGCGAATTCAAAAAAGAAAAACAAGCAATTAATTTACAGATAGTTAAAAACTGAACTGTAAAAAACTATTACATATTTTAGAAGGCATTTGAGACATATTTAGATTTCAATACATTTACACTGTATAGCCCTGTAGGCTGCCAAGAAACTGTTTTGAACGTCACGAAAACAGTCCTTACGTTTGCTTAAATGAGCTTTGTTTCGTTTCATCATTGAGCCAGTTTAAGTTTCTTCTACTTCCTTAATTCAGCTAGCAGTAAAAGGTGTTGTACTTTACCCAATATGAAAAAAGACGAGTGGCAATGAAGCTACCTTGGCATATAAATGAATCAACATAAAATTAAGCAAGGAAAACATTTCAATTAGATCTTTGTGAAGGAAAGGAAAAACAAATCAATTAGTTCTTAGTGGTAATTGATATATTGGATGGTAAATGTATTTAAGAAATCACTCATTATTTATGCAGCTAAATAAAACATATTTGAAGGGCGAAACTATAAATTTGTGATACAGTGGTTGTTTCTGTTGCCATTGCAGTACCATGTTATTCATTCTCTTCGCATCAAAGTTTAATGCTGATGAGGCAAAAACAATGTAAATGTATTATAATTGAACAAAACAATAACCTCACAGCTTAGGAAGTGGGAACTACGTAACAATATTGAATATCACTACGCTTCCTTAAAATATAGAGCAAAGAATTTCAATGCATTTGGCGCGGAGGGAAAAGACCAAGAAATTTTATATTAGAAAAGCAAAATATTGACAACTAGGTAAACTGAATTTTCACTTTAGATTAAGCAATTGAGAATTATATTGTAGTTATTGCAGTGTATTTTTGCTCTGGCAAGTGCAGAAGACTGGGCGGAATCAGTTGAAGATGTAGCGTTAAATCCCAAACAATTCTTTATAATTATGATAAAATTTGATTATTTTTATTGCACCTTAGTAATATTTTATTTGTTTTCAATTTGCACCTTTCGTTGCATTACCGCTGGAAATTCATATTTATTCATTCATATAAGCAAGTTACGTGCAGTAAGCAAAAGAAAATTTTTACACTATTTATGAAATTTTGCGTTTAGTATAGCATTAACCCTATTTTACTCAACGGTCCGGCTTCCGAAGCCCGCACTCGTTACAAACAATAATTACTTAAATCTGGTTCGCAATAAAAACCTAAATTTTTCTCACTTTTCTTGTTTGTTTTTGCCAATTACAATGATACTGTTTTTGTTTATACAACGTAAGAGATTTAAGAGTAAAATGGGGGTTTTTGACAAATTTTTTGAAACTTTGTCAATTTCTGCTTTTCGGTGTAAAATTTTAATTTCACGTATAATATTTCTGGTAAGGATTAAAAGGATTAGAGTAAATTGGTGTCCAAGATTAGATGGATTACAACAATTAGCGTAACTGCCTTGCAAACAAAAAGCTACTACGCTCCAGGCAATAAACGAAGATTAGGTTCCTTTGTTTTTGTTTTCACGCTAATTTCGATTGAATAGAATTATCATTGTTTTGCAATGCAATGATTCCTCGCAAACTACGATCAAACAAACCAATACTATAGCAGAAAACGAATAATGATTCTATACCATCACAGGTTGTTTCAGCTAAACGTCAATACAAAAAATGAAAACCAATTCCTCATTGTGCTATACCAGCAAAATCATGTCAAAACGCGTGACAAAATTGCGGTGCCCAGCTCCAAGTCATAGCCACTAGGCAGCGCAGTTCCTTATTAAATTAATCTAGCAGCGGTGGCGAGCCGTAACCAAACTGTCGGATTCGACAGCCCGGGATTTGACTTTTAACTTACAGCTCCATAAGCAATCGCGTAACAGTTGAACCAACTGGCCTCTAAGAGTAAATATAAACTAATGTTCAATGTAATCTACCCTTAGTTTTAATGCACTTCATCCGATTTACAAAAATTGCAAAAAATTAAACTTGAAAAGCTTGTTTTTAGCCTGCACATTAGGCTATCAACTAGTTTAGTTACACGCCCCAAAGTTGATGTTCTTTATTATTTATTGATTTTTATTTATATCACAAATGCAATGTTTCAGTAATTAGTTTTACGTAACAAATAGTTCAAATCAAGTCAATTATTTCTTTATTAAACTCGCTTTATTACACCAAAGTGTATAGCTAGTTTGTGGGATGCATCTCCGCGTCTTTGCGCCCGTGCAACACACCCCCTTCCGAAAACATGTTGCAGGGGTGGCGAGCCGTTGGCAACACTGAGCCCGATTTGAGCGGCCTGAGATTTGAAACTCAGACCTCCCGCTTTAGAGACAAAAGCGTTATTGCTAGTTAAATAATAATAATCAAAGAATATCGCTACTCAAGCGTAAACAACATCAGAGAATAACGGTCGGAGTTTCTGCTTAACCTAAGAACAAAAACGATTGGCAGAATAGAAATAATTAAGCATATCAATTTATTAGACGCGTTTTGCTTTAACTTAAAGCATCATCTGTAAAATGAATTTACAAAGAAAAAAGAAGCACGAACTTATATACAATAGCCACCCATTGATCCGCGGCACTTGGATCAATGGGTGGCTATTGTATATAAGTTCGTGCTACTTACTTTGTAAATTCATTCTACTAATGATGCTTTAAGTTAAAGCAAAACGCGTGTAATAAATTGATTTGCTTAGTTCTATTCTGGCAATCGTTTTTGTTCTTAATATCAGAGAAGTTTTCAGTTCCAAAATTTTTGTATTTCGTAATGCAATAACACCTATTATCTTCAAAACTGCTTCGAAACTTGCTTATTATTAGGCCTTGCTCGGTGACCAGAGCCTCAAAAAGAAATCTGATCAGGGGGTATGAAAACTGATATCGAGCTCTTTTGCCAAGAGCAGGGAAAGAAATTGGGTGAAGACCAACTGCTTTTTGTTTAGGTAAAGACCAAAAAAAAAAAAAATCTTCATCGCAAATTCGGCCAGCTTTTGTTAGAAAGTGCGTGAAGACCACAAACAAATCTTTATAGAAAATTTGGCCGGATTTTATGCTTACCGAACTACTACGAAACGAGTGCGCGTGAACTTATAGGTTTTGCCGGAACCCCTAGACCCGGGCCAGGATACTATGTACCCTCTACACCCCCTCTTTTAGGACCTGCCTGTGACCCGCAAACCTCCTGATTTCTGAAGAATAAGCCCCAAGAATGATCAACAGTTTTTTTTATTTTTTTTAATTTTTTATTTTTTGCAAACGTCAAAAAACATCTTTATTGACTTATTATTACAGTTTTTTTTATATTTTGGTCGTTTTTTTACTTTGTGCAGGAAATGCTTCATATGATTTAAAAAGCATAAAAACTACTAGGAATGCCGATCATTTTGTAATGCATTCTAGTTTTTATTGAACAAACACTCAGTTTTTTTTTTGCAAGCTATAGGGAATAATTACGTAATTATTGTAATATTGCAATTTTGTAAGACAAATTAGAAATCGTCAACAAGACAATATCAATCATTACTGTAATGCACTATACTTTACAGCATGTAGATAGATAAGCATTACTGATAAATAATCGGTTGAGTATAAAAACCAACGCCTGATTGCTACTCCGTTTTGTTTATTTAGCGCTTATTCAAATTATTGTTCTTGCCTATCGTTTGACTTTAATTAGTATCTGCATTGTTAAAACCATTATCAGGCAGTTTTGTAAACAATTCTTACTTGTTTTGCATGAAAACGTTTTTATTTGTTTGATTACGTTTGGGAGTAATTTTCCTGCTTGATTCCCTGATACCGAGATTACAATAAATTTGAGATTATAGAATCCAAAACAATGTTTCTTTTGCATAATATGAGAAAATCGGCAACATTTAATATAGGACTGACTGATAGAATAAATTATTTATTATTATAAACTGTTTCAACAAAACTAAAAAAATAAAACATAAGCAAAAAACTTGAAGTAACTAACTTATAACCAGAAAAGCTTAGCAGTATTACTAATTTTTTTTTGCAAAGTAAACGCTCACTAAAATGCTGTAAAATAAACCACAATAGCCATTATTAGCCAAACAATATGTTAGTTTGTTGCTGCAAACATTTTGTTTCAAAAGCTTCAAATCTAAATGAAATCGCGTTTGTCTCTGATACGGTAGGTCTGAGGTTTGAATCTTGGACCGGTCAAATTGGAATGGACACAGTGCTGCCAACAGCTCTTCACCGCTGCGACATTTCTTCAAATGAAGCTGTGTTGCCGTAACATTTTGTCAATGCCTAAATTTTGCTTCCTGCTTT
Source organism: Trididemnum nubilum (assembly GCA_963965965.1). NCBI lineage: Eukaryota > Metazoa > Chordata > Ascidiacea > Aplousobranchia > Didemnidae > Trididemnum > Trididemnum nubilum. The sequence goes on along the minus strand of OZ014489.1, from coordinate 23,396,054 downwards.
CGCCTCAAAGAAATGAGGGTTCCAAAACGTGAACAAACCTTTCTAATAGATCAGCGTGCTATTAGAAACATGCATATTGGGAAACTGGATATCTACTCGCTACTTTCGTAATACGTCATTATGGACAAATATGGTTTTCCAATAAAAGTAATCCGTGGTGCACAAATGGATCGAACCATTTTCTTGAAATGTTAAAACTCATGCAGCCATTGCCTACAACTATAAAAGCTTTAGTTTGGCATGTGATTCAACGTAATGCTTATTGGGCGTACCATGAAGATGTTTTGTTGGCATTGCTTGCTGATTCAAATTCTTGCAACAGAGTTGGCTATTAAACAAATAACAACAATCAGGCAGGCAATACAGTCTTCCAACCAAGATTTTAGATTATTCAGAGTTCCAAAATTTGATCACAATATGCAAAATTTGAGAGACCTTCTTTCTCCAATGGAAAGATCTTTGATAGAACCTCCACTAGGCTAGGAAATTTCGACAGCAGAACTCAACAAATTTGCTGAAAATCCTCTTACAGTTAGAATACTTTGCCACTCCCAAGGTGTGGAACGCTGCATTAAAATGGTTGCAGAAGCTTCTCAGCAAGTTTAAGCTAAAGATTCAAGGGATGGTTACTAAAATCAAATCTCGTCACCTAATTCCAGCCTGTAGAAGCAAGCAAGACTTTGACAAAGCTGAAGCTCAATAAACACTTTTTATTATACATGATTTTGATACATGAGGACGCTCTTTTTGTAATACATTCATCGATTTCAAACTGAAAAAAGTTTAAATTTTGGATAATTTCGCAAGTTTTTTGGCACCCAAAAAGCAACTGTTAAAGTAATTGTAATAAAGCTTAATTGGGATTTTTGAGTAGTTGTAAGTGGTGCGAACAAAACCTGAAATGTGCGTCTTAATACCAAAAAAAAATTGCAACAATGATACACCCTACTGTATAATACCAAAAAGAGATAATGTATACAAACAAAAAATATAAATTTGAACAAAACAAAATATTACAGCTTATTAAGTGTGAGTTAGGAAACAATACAGAATAACAATCACACTTCCTTCATGTACTAATGAAGTCAACGTCTTAAAAGGGAACTACGGTAAATTAGATTGGAACATCAGTAACAACATTATACCTACACAATAACTAGTTAAACTGAATTTTCAGTTCATTAACATTTGAGAATATTCAAATTCAACGCAGTTTATTTCTATGCTGGGGAGTGCAAAAATTGGCATTATATTAAAGTGTACAATGAAAGACCCATACAAAACCCTAAGATATTGTCTTGTTATTAGTCTTTACCGCTTTTTTTTCTATAGTAATTTTGAGTTTTTTGTTGAATTAAAGCAAAAAATTAATGCTGAATTACAACGTTATAACATATTTTTAGTATCATTGTAGCATTACAAGAATCAGTTAATAAATACGACTTTTTATATACCGGTATTGTTTTAGCTGAACAGCAACCCAGCTTGTGTAGTAACATCTTGTTCGATGAAAAATTAGCGTTCTTCAAGCTGCACTACTATAACACTATTCAGTAGTGGGATAAACTAGTCCTGTACGTGATTTTGAGCAAAACCTTTGCGCTTAATAGAAGTATTTAGTCTATTTCCTTGAAAATTAGAAATGTTGAAAGAAAAAGTTGCTTTTATTTGGTGCGTAGATTTTGTACAAAATTATTATGGTACTCAATACTTAAATTGTAAAATTTTGCATAGGGGGACGCTTTCGCAACCTTGACCAAACTTCAGTAAAAATTATGTAATTCCGACCCCGCAATTGAATGAAGACCAAAAAAAAAGTCTTCAACGCAATTTGGGATTATTTTCGGCCGGAATTTGTAGAATTTATTCGTGCTGGCTGGCTCTTGTTAGTTTCATCATCCAGCGTTCAAACCTCGATGGGTGAACGTTTAAATTTTGATGGGGAGACGCTAAATCTTGATGAGGGAACGCTAACTCTCAATGGGGGGACGCTTTCCCCCGCGTCCCCCAACAATTTAAGTACTGATGATACTCGAAATCGCGAATAGGATCGAAGCAGTTTGTCTTACCGCTGAATAATGATGTGATAATAACCAAAAAAAAGACCAATTTTTCATTGATTTTCATTTGGCTGCAATGTTACATTCTTTACATAGTGATGTTAAAAAGTATGTTTACAGAATAGCAAGTGTCTGATCAATAATTGTTCTTGCATACATCGTAACGTCACTGTATAACTTTCGTTGATTTACTGGATCTAGTCTAAGCGTATCATTCCTAATTTGCCCTAATTTGCGTAGCCATTTTAGATCAGCTTTGACAAAGGGGTTTAATAGCATACAACCTACAGCATTACTTCGGTGAAGATTTCAGTTAGTAGCTTGTAACCTAGTTTTGTAGTTTTAGTCGGTAAAGATTTCAGTTAGTTTAGTATATTGTAGCTCGCATTTTTATTTTATATGAATTTCGATTGGCTAGATGTAATTGGTAAAGCTTGTTTTTTTATTTAATCGTTTGCGTGCTATCTGGCCAAAAGGTTACCAGCGCGGAAGCCCATACTGCTATACCGCGCTGGTAGCCTTTAGGCCAGATAGCACTCAAACGATTAAATATCTAAAGTTCTGGCCTGCAAACGTCAAGACATCACTAACTGAAACACATTTTGATGGGTAAAAATCAATATTTGAAAAAATTACCATGCATGATTAAATTATTGATTCTTCGATTGGTAAAAGTGTGTCTTCTGGAAGTTTCTATCACTGCAATAACTATCACTTCAACCCAATGGTTGCCTAACTGACGAATCTTGAAATTTGGCAAAATAGCGCTGTTTTGGGCATGAAAAGGAAAATCATTGTTCGCTTTGAATTTATTAATTCAACAACCTTAATTTTTCCGAATAATTTTTTTATGTTTGTAAATTAATTGAGCAATCAAAATTTATCTGAAACAAAATACCTCTTTTAACATTGTTGTTCCACTTCAATGGTATAAAGTGTGCATTTATTTAGCCGTTTAATTTGTACATGAAAATGATTACCTACATCTAGTTGTGTATTATACTGGGTTGGAGCTGCAAGCAGGACCAGTAAACGACCGATTCAAGTTGAATAAACAGATCCTTCAAAAGTTTTTTGTTTTTCAGTTAAGAGAGCAATCCAAAAATATTATCCTTTTTTACAACATACCGTGGTTGCTGATCTTGATGAAAAAAAAAAAAAAAAAAAAAAGAAAAAAAATCATCACTAGCAAAGTCATTTAAAAATCGGTAGTTGGGTGGCACACTTGGGGAGTGCCCAAAAAGTGACACCAAGCACTAAATTTTACTTTTTAGCTGAAATCGTTTAAAATTTTAATGTTAGGGTTCATTTAAAAAATCTCTTGGCTAGATTGCACTCCCAAACTACGTCAAATAGTTTGCGGTTTAAATAAATACTGGTACTGAAAATATTACCAGCTCTCTAGCTTAAGTTGTTAAAAAAATGACTTTTAGAAGTTTTAACAGGGAGATTTCTTGGAAAGTGGAATCCCAAACTATTCATTTTTACTGATATCAAAAAAGATACGCCTTCAGCTCAAACCAAACATAATTTTATTTTAAGGGCTCCATATATGGGTACCCAAAGGGTGGCAAACCCAACATATCTCAAAACATTGGTCTCTTATATATCATCCGATATAAAATAAAAGTAGCAGTCTATGTTAAGCTGTTAAAGAAAAAAGAATTGTGGAAAACTTACTTAGAAAGTTTCCGGGAGGTAGCACCTCTAAACTACGTCAAAATATTTGTTTCGTAAGTATCTATTACAATAAAATAAAAAATAAATGATTAGCTCATTTGAAGGGGTTCGTTTGGGAATGTTTCCAGACGTTGGCACTCCTAAACCATCCTAAAATGTTTTTCATTTGAACAATGAATGATAAAAAAAGCATTTTAGCTTAAGCCGTTCAAAAGTTGCACTTTATTTCTGCAAAAAACATCAAGGCAAAAATATCTGTAGCTGATCTAAAGGAGAAAATACATTACGTAAAAACAATACAATAAAAGTTTTAACAATATTGTAACAAACAATGCAATTGTAATTGCTTCGAATTGCTATGTATTTAGTGGTAAAGTAAAATTGTTGGCGTCGTAGCTGATAGTGTCAGTTAACTTTTAATTTACTACCAAAATGGTAATTTTCTCAAATTCATGCGTATGCCAGTCAACAAACAAAATTTTTCGCATAGTGGCACACGAAAACACAAAAAATTCAAATTTTCTATGCGGGAATGATTCCGAGATTGCCATAAACTTAGAAACTCAAGATTACGAAGCCCTTGGACTTTGCCAGCCTCCAGTGATGGACCAATATTTCTCAATAGGGTTGAGATTTCCTGATATCAATACCGATAACAGAGGATTCTGCAATAGTTCGCATCCTTATTTTTGGAGAACCAGAAGAAATGAAGCCATATATTGTGTTGATGGTTCACCTCTAGAGTTACGAAGAAACTTTAACGGAGATCGACGTTGCAATTTAGCCTCAGTTTTGCCTGGTTCGTTGGACCAAATTTATAATGCAACTTGGACGCGTTGTAATTCCGTGCAATATTCTATTTGCCAATTGGAAAGAAATGCTTCCATTTTCAACTTTTGCAAAAACGTGTCAACAGCAATACCATCAACAACAACAGCAACAACAGTCTTGTCAAGCAACATCACTGCAATTATTACTGGATCTGTTTTGGGAGTTTTTGCTGTTATAGTTCTTTTATGGCTGCTAATTTTTTTTCGCAAGAGAAATAATTTAAGAAGAAACGCATCTGATCATGGAAGTGATGAAGAAATTTATTACAAGTAACTTTCGTTCCATGTTGAAACAAAAGTTTTTCATTATTTGGTAGATTTTAATCACTATAGGCTACAGTAATTACAGGGCAAAATGTTTAATTAATATGTCCTTTTGATGTCGATCATTTGGCTATAACGACAAACAAATAATTAGAGTATGTACCATAAAGAAAATGAAAAAAGTCATTTTTCGGTGCTTTGTTGATCGTCGTTATGGCCGTAGTTTCAACTCAAGCCTAAAAATATTAAAAAAAAAAGATTTTATTAAAATACTTCAAAGGGTTAATATTATTACTCTGAAAAAACAAACAATTTTTTATATTGTAAACGTGCCGACAATTATAGTTCAAGCCCGAACTCAAAAAAAGGTTTGATGCCAAAACGCCCAAAAGTTAAGTTAGTGCAAAAAATGTGTATGGTTGATTGCTATATTTCTATTAGATAAAGTATTAGATCAACAAGACTAAAATCATAAGATTACCTAAAATATTGATGGAATCATATTGATGCTTAATGAAGTTTTTACACGTTTTGCAAAATTATCTTGATCATGTTTTACAGCACTTATGACACAAGGCATGTATTAGGTCTTTGAAGTAGGTCTAAAATTTTGCCAAACTTTAGCCCGAACCCGACTCGTAATGCCCGACCCTACATACAACTCTGACCCCTTTTGGCAATGATGCTATTCAAATAGTTTAGGAACAGGTAACGTCAGAGTGGTTGAAGCAAGCGCTAGATATCTATTAAAGATCGAAATCTTTCTTGTAAAGCGGGCCGCTGACTAGTCAAAAAGCGATTCTTGTGAAAAAAAATTGACTTTCTTGGGAGTGTTGGTTTCAACTTGGTAATTTTGAATAATTGTAAGGACACTGGAAAATTTAAAAAATCTTTAAGAATAGAACCAAGTACAGAGAACGGTACAATCTACAACACTTGCAGACGCGTAACTTAGATTTTGCTAGAGGGGTTTTCATTCTAAAGTTGAAAGTTGTTTGCAGCGTTTCACATACGGGGCTGGAGGCAAAGCCCCAGGCAGCTCCGCTGGGCAAAAAATTTTAGGCAAGCAGTTTTACCACCCGGTTTGCTAAATTTAGGAACCAATTCGAGCAAACCGGTTGAATAGTACCTCTCCCTTTAGGGTACATCTGCCTTTAGGGTACATTTGGCTGAATGGTAGAGTATTAGAGCTATACTGTTTGCTGCAATTTTAGCTACGTGCAAAGAAAAAGTTATTGAAATTGAGTTGCAAAGCTCGCTTGGGTGTTAAAATTATCTGTTTGCTTTGTTACAGTAAGGCACCTGTTCAAAACCAGCTTGACATTTCTGAAGAAAACGTTCCATATTCGTCACCAAGCGATGATCAAAGAGTCTATGATTTTGCTCAAGATAGAACATCGGATCCCAATCTTTATGCTGTGGTGCACAAACACACCCTACAGGCTCCAATTGAACCAGATCAATCAAAAAAATACCAAGCATCCGACGAAATGCCAACGAGTTCCGTTGCTGATTCTACACAACACTACGCAGTATTAAACAACTACACAAACAAGGGAAATGCCCCAGTGTATGATGATTTAAACAGAAGATTCTAAATTCCCGTTTTGTTATCGTTTTAGCGCTTTTCTCATGAAAATCATCCCAAATACAGATTGACTATGAACCCCAAATTTATCAATCACTTTGTGATATAGCAGTCTGCAATAAACCACTCCATTCAGAATATGTTTTGTTATAATGCCAATTTATACGTTTATTTGTGCGCATGAACCAAGTAATTTGCAATTGTCTAGCCACACCAGGCAGGGCACTTTTTGTTGGGGTTGCGTTTGTACAACTCTCGTCAGCCAGGGCCGCCAAGACGGCTAGACTGCTTCGCCGTGACGGGAAATAATTACGCGTTAAAATCTTTTTAAGAGCATAACGATGAATGTTCATTGACCAGTTAAAAATCAAACTGGAGACCATTAATGTTTTGATTACTAACCCGAAGTTCTAACAATCTGAACTACGCCGCTGCTAAATTTTTGTCTGATTTTATAGTTCATGAAATTTTAACTCAAAACCTTAAAACAATTCGCATTAACGTAAGGGGATGCGGGTTCAAAGAGTTGGATTTTGGCTCCAAACTCTGGTTTTCAATTTTTCTGCTATTGACAGTTCTGTAAGACCACACACATTTTGTGTTTGTTTGTTGTATATTACGCTTATTTTTGAAAACATAATTGCAGTTTAATTGTTGCAGCTGAAAAACAAATTGATTTAATAATTATAAAATTTTTCTTGCAAACTTTTACTAGGTTTAAAACTGCATTTACCGGTTACAAATTTCTCTGTATCAACAATAGATATAGAGAAAGGAAATTTATTACCATGCGTATTGTTGTGTACTTTTCCTTTCGTGCTATCTTTTTGCTGAAATTTAATGTTTTGATTTGTAGAAGCATGACTTTTGCGCGTAAAAGCAGAGGATGCAAACAATGGAAACGATGCTGGCATATTGTTTTTTACCAAAATAGTCGATTGGTCGAGCGGTAACGCATTCGTTTCTAAAGCGAGAGGTCTAAAGTTCAAATATAGGGCAAGGTAAATCATACACTCTGTTGCAAACAGCTCTCCACCGCTGCACGATTTCTTCAAAATGAGCTGTGTGGCTCGCAAGCGCATTGACGTGGGGATGGTCTTGCAAACTCGTTCCGCGCTTCGGCGTACTATATTGACTTTAACGAAAGATTCAATTTTGATCGGTTAAAACTGTTGAAAATTAACACTGTCGTACTTTGCACTTTTATTTGGAAATATATTAGGAGAGTGTTGTATATTAATTATCGCTAATATGATTGATACCTGTACAGTTTTTGGGATCATCAAACGGTGATTTTTTTTTGCAACTAATCGTTGTGTTTACTCAATCTCACTTGTACAACCAGCAAAATGTAAGCTTTTTATCGAAACTGTTTTAGACTCCGTCAAACTAAAAATGAAACGAGCACGAATAACCTGTTGAAATGCAGCAATGTAATCAACTTGTAACTCACTAAGAAAATACCGTAGGTTCTTTACGTGAAGGTTAAGTTTAGTGTTGCTGTCATGCTGACTTTGCATGAGAACATCGCTAAGGCTTGATCCTTATCAGAACATCGTTTTTGTGCAACTGAATCGAAGCGTTATGTTGGCAATTGTCAACATGCAGTTGTTATGCGTTTGTTAATGCTATTGCGAGGTGTTTTCAAATATATGTTTTGTTCTCTTGCGATGTACATGCGAGATTGATCAATCTTGCAGTGCAATCGATTGATCGCGCAGCGCGATTTATTGATTGTATGGTTAATTTGAATTTGATGAAGCATCGAATCTGTAATTCAAGGTAAGCTTCCTACTTAAAGTATAATTTGAACTTTCTTAGCTCTTAGCTAAAGCACAACAAAATTTCAACAAACGAAGCTTGTATTTCAAACACTAAATCCACAAACATTTAGTGCACCCACAAATTGTTCAGCATTTTACGTAATATGTGTTGTTTGGTATTTTTCTGTGTTGCGAGCAAACCAAGCATGAAAGGCAAGTATGCTTTCCACTTATGTCAGTCTGTAACATCTTGGTTTTGTTAGTGTTTAAAGCAGCATCAATGAACCCAAGCTTTTTGACAAGTAATCTTGTTTTACCTCTCAATTTTCGGCGGCCGAGCAAACTGAAAGCGTGGTTGGATGACAAAATTCTAGCTATGATATGCAAGCAATCGTATATGGAACAGATGCATTCAGTGCTGCCTTGCTAAACAAAAAAGAGGGTAACTTGTAGGTAAAAGAAAGTGGGTTGAGCCCTGAAAACAAAACGTCGGTTACCTATGACCACGAAGTGTGAAGGTTACGACAATTTCCAGCAAGAGATTTGTGTTGAGTACTTTGCCTCCGTGGCTTTCTTTACTGTAGTTTAGCAATAAATGTTTTCATCACAATTTAGTTTATAGTCTTTTTCATAGCCACTTCGTACTACCGATGAGTTTATTTATTGATTTGACGTTTCGCCTACCAAACCGGGAAGCTTCCCCAGAACAATTTTCGGCAGTGCTGCCCTTGCAGTTACAAAAAGATAAATGAGAAAAAATAACAGCAGAATATAGATAACAGTAAAAACATATGAACATCACAATACTTTTACTGTTATATCCAAAACCATTAAATTGATAGAACAATAACATTACGTAATATTGCAAAATTATGTCACTAACAGCGTGAAAAAACAATTATTCATAACTACTTCACTAACAGTTTGCGAAAGTATGAAAAGGATCTATTGCAAAACATTACGTACTCAAAAAAAATTTTAGCTCCACAAAGATTTATATGCGGACGGAACAATTAGCCCATCAATGCTATTTAAAATGTTTGATTCCAAAGATTTTTGGTTTATCAAATAGCCTTCCGCTATCCGACGCTTGTGCCAATGTGATTCCCTCCTTAATATTTTAGCATTATCCCAATCTATGAAATCATCACTTTCTGCGACATGCTGACACAGTTCAGATTTTTTCAGATCAAAATTCTTCACTGCATCAATATGCTCACGTTTTTTAGTTTCTAAGCTTCGGCCTGTTTCACCGATGTACGCTAGGGCAATGATTAAGAAGCTTTTTTAAAGAATTTTAAATTGCCTGCTATGGCATGAGGTGAGTTTGTTATTTTGCATGATAGACTTCAAAACAATTTTACAAAATTTGGCAAAAAGGACCCCCATCAGCCCATTTTTCTGACCCCACTTGCCCAAAATTTGGGTTTTCTGGTTTGTGTTTTCTGGTTTGTGGTGCATAACAGCGACAATTTGCAGGCTTAAAAACCCTTTAGGTGGATGGTCTTATGTCTACTCGCAATTTTAAAAAAATTTGAACGGAATCGAGCAGTAGGGTCAAAAGTTATGAGCAATAAAGTGTTAAATTTGGGTTTTCTGGTTTGTGGTGCATGACAGCGACAATTTGCAAGCTTAAAAACCCTTTAGGTGGATGGTCTTATGCCTACAGGCAATTTAAAAAAAATTTGAACGGAATCGAGCAGTAGGGTCAAAAGTTATGAACAATAAAGTGTTAAATTTGTGAAATGCTGCCTATTGCGGCAGAAATACAAAAGTACTATAATTTGCTTATTATAGTGTGAAATTGATGTCAAACATTATTTTAATGGTTAGGAAACAACTAAAGCAAGCATTTCAATAAAATTTTTTCATTTAAAAGCAATATACATGATCTTTTGTGCTTAGGTTTACATACTTTTACTGGTTTAAGCTTATGATAGTTTCAAATTCCAATTTGGAGTAGTAAAACTCTTAAGGTTGTCCTTTTTTTGATTATGTTTTTGCAATCGTCTTCACAAAAGTTTACTGTAGAAAACTAAAACCATAATTTTTCAAATTTGTACACAAAGGTACTTCAAACACATTCAAACTATCAAAGATATTACGAAATTAATGTGAACTACCGTACTACGTTGTTTTTCTTCCTCGCAAAAACACTATCATGATCTTTTCTCAAACTTCAATGTTAGTAGGTAATCTATTCAAAAGTATAAAGTTTTGTTTATTGGAAAGTACAACGATTTTTATTTGAAGTACGCAGATTTACTACTCAAGTAGATTGATATCCAAGTGAGTTTGAGCTACATCACTTTAAATTTGTTTCCCCCTCTCTTGAAAATTCAGTCAAAATACGTTGCAACACGCAACCAAAAGCAAAAAAGAGAAGTTTAAACCCCGTCACCAACAAACCTTGAAAGCACTTCTTTTAGCGTTTAGTTAAATATTAGTACAAAAAAAGCATTAAAATTCAAACCACCGCTTAGCAACTAAGAAATGTGTTACAAAAATATCGCTGCATAGGACAACACCTTCAACTCTTTAAGAAATTTGAATTGAACAAAGAGCTTTTTTTTGAATGATGTTAAAAATCATGATAATTCTTTTAGCTTTAAACGACAAAAAGATCACTCTCAAGCTGCATTCACATGGGCGACTTTTAGCCAGGCTAGTAGCCAAAAATTTGCAATGGAGAGGGGGGCTGTGTCGAAGGTGTAAAACCAAACTGAAACAGTTTACATTTGGAATTGGAACGTTATTTGCCTGAAATTAGGTGAAGTACAAAAAAAACGGTCTTTCCCCGTGATGGGATCGATTTGCGACCAAAATCTCTCTAAGTCCAGAATCAAAGCAGTCACATTCTTATTGCCAATGACAATGGGTGGGCTATTTTTGCTATTAGAGCAAAAATTGGTCACAAAAGTAATAAAAACAGGGTATTTTGCATACTCTGCATGCCAATGGGAGGCCAAACCCAACTTTTCCAGCCGCCCTTAGCTATACGCTACTGCTTTTAGCAGTGAGAATCCGCATTTTGCCTTTTAATTCTTCCTCAATTGCTCTTGTTTCTTCTTTTATCGATTTGAGAAAGGAAAAAGGCAAAATGCGAGATTCTCATAGCTAAAAGTCGCCCGTGTGAATGCATTTTCCGATATATTCCACTCAAGGCCGTAGCCTAACGGAAGACCTTTCCTGGAAATGCTTTTTGCTTTTTTGCCAATGGTGCAACTAGAGGTTTAAATCGAAGAGGGCAAGCTTCACCATAAATTTGCTACAGTTTTCTATTAATTTTGATGGAGAAAACAAAAGGTTTTTACCCTAAATTTTGTGTTTTTTTTCTGCCAGATATGGTAAAAACCACAGCAAAGAAGGTGTTCACCGAAAATTCAATGCTTTTATTCCTGTCGTTTTTAATTTTAGGAGAAGACTTTCCCATTTTTGTTGTTTCATTTTTTACAGAAACTTGTTGCGCCTGGGGGTCCATATCTAAGGGAGATTCTAGGGAGCAAGAAAAAAATTGAATAAATAAAGTTTTAACAAAAATTAGTAGAATTTTATTCTTTACCATATCTCCGCATGAAAGATACAGCTACGATGACCTGTTATATGTTGCAACCCCCTCTAATTGGGTAACCTGAAGTTTGTTGCTAACCATGTGTCTAAACACAAGCCGTTGTCTTTTTAAAGCACTCCAACATCAACAACAATTGCTACGGTTTAGCAAATATGATTGCGTTTAATTTAAATTTTTAAAATATTTCAAGTTTACTTCTCAAAATCTGATTATTGAAACCGTAATGTTTTCTTCTATAGTCGCAACAGTTTATGAAAAACTTGCTTTAAACAAATTCTAACAAAAAAAAAAAGAATTTGACATCAATTTTACACAATAATAAGCAAATTATAATACTTTTTGCATTTCTGCCGCTAGATGCAGCATTTCACAAGTTTAAAACTTTATTGCTCATAACTTTTGACCCTACTGCTCGATTACGTTCAATTTTTTTCAAACTGTGTGTAGACATAAGACCATCCACCTAAAGGGTTTTTAAGCCTGCAAATTGTCGGTGTCATGCACCACAAACCAGAAAACGCAAATTTTATTATCATGCAATAGCAGGATAATTTTTTTTTCTCAAGCCATTGCCCTAATGTACACCGCATCGCAGTCACAACAAGATTTTTAATAAACAAGGCCCAACTTTTTTTGGTTCAAAACTTTGTCTTTGGGCTTCCTTCCTTTTTGTGAAGACCTTTTTTTTTTCGGAGAGCACTTACGCTTGAGTCCTTGGTCCTTCGCCTCAAGCATTCCTGTTCTTGGCCTCGATAGGATCTGTCTTCGGTAGGGCTGTCCTTGGCCTCGGATTTTTGTGGTACCCTTGGCCTTGATCTTGGCCTCGATCCTTGTGTGCTCGACTCCACCTCTGGTTACTGAATTATTGAAAACATTTGACATTTTCTTAAATTAACCTCTTTTACCTTTCTACTATCCATATATCAACATATATTTGGCACTTTAATGAGTTTGTCCTTGTGTCCCACCATAGCAAACATGGTAACGAAAAAGCTAGAACAAAGGTCCAACAACAGCTTTCACTCCCCTCCTTGTATTTGGTTTCGCTACGTTGATAATGCGTATGGTATTATAAAATCAACCTACATCAAAGAACTCCATCAATACTTAAAGACCATACGCGATTCCATCAAGTTTACAAAAAATGAACGTGAAGGTTCTCTTGCTTTTCTGGATGTGCTGGTTACACGCACCCCAGAATAATCGCTACAAACCAAAGTGTTCAGAAAACCTAATCATACCAGCAGATACCTACCTTTTTCCTCCCACCATCCACTTCAACCAAAACTTAGCATTCCCACAACTCTTTTCTCCCGAGCTGAGAACATAATAAAAAAGGACGAGCTCAAAATGGATGATGTACGTACAATCAACAACACCTTAATTACAAATGGATACCCAAGATTTCATCGCAAACGACGGCCTGCTCACCATGAAAGCGAATCCCAACAAACGAAAATCATGGCTGTGGTCCCCTTCGTGCAGAACTTGACCGAGCCTATTAAGCGTGTTTTGTAGCTAGTTGGTGCGTGGGTGGCTATGAAGCTTGTTTGTGCCTTGTTTAAGGTTTTTGGAAGCCCAAAGACAAAGTTTTGGACCAAAAAAAGTTTGGCCTTGTTTATTAAAAATCTTGTTGCGACTGCGATGCGGTGTACACCGGTGAAACAGGCCGAAGCTTAGAAACTAAAAAACGTGAGCATATTGATGCAGTGAAGAATTTTGATCTGAAAAAATCTGAACTGTGTCAGCATGTCGCAGAAAGTGATGATTTCATAGATTGGGATAATGCTAAAATATTAAGGAGGGAATCACATTGGCACAAGCGTCGGATAGCGGAAGGCTATTTGATAAACCAAAAATCTTTGGAATCAAACATTTTAAATAGCATTGATGGGCTAATTGTTCCGTCCGCATATAAATCTTTGTGGAGCTAAAATTTTTTTTGAGTACATAATGTTTTGCAATAGATCCTTTTCATACTTTCGCAAACTGTTAGTGAAGTAGTTATGAATAATTGTTTTTTCACGCTGTTAGTGACATAATTTTGCAATATTACGTAATGTTATTGTTCTATCAATTTAATGGTTTTGGATATAACAGTAAAAGTATTGTGATGTTCATATGTTTTTACTGTTATCTATATTCTGCTGTTATTTTTTCTCATTTATCTTTTCGTAACTGCAAGGGCAGCACTGCCGAAAATTGTTCTGGGGAAGCTTCCCGGTTTGGTAGGCGAAACGTCAAATCAATAAATGAACTCATCGGTAGTACGAAGTGGTTATGAATCACTATCCCGATAAACGCAGCGCGTACGTTATTTTCATGAAGTCTTTTTTTGTCTAATTTATTTATGTGAAGACCAAGAAAAGAGCTTCACCAAAATTCAATCGTTTATTCAAAGTTTTCATCAATTACAACTACGCTCAGTGTGTTAGGGCTTATCTCAGCCTACCCTGCCAAAAATGGAGGGTAGGCCGTGCCTACCCTCGACGGCAGCACTGGTTGCATTAGTTAGTGCTTCAAGTATAGTACTAAGGGTGCATAACTATCTATTGGTATTGAGATTGATTTTATGTTTTAAATTCTAACAGGTGCTATTTTTTGGTTAAGTATTTTGAAATGTAAATAGGCTGCTACAATGAGATATAAGAACTGTTGACATAAAATTAACATTCTCCAGACAAAAATTCCCTGACTAAATGCAGTTGCAAATTTCTTACAATTGCTGGTAGTTTTGTTGAAACAATAGCTATTTATTAGCTGCAACAGTAATTATTTAGTTACAGCAATACCAACAGTTACTGGACAGCATCAGGCGATAACTATTGGACAATCGGCGCAATTTTTTGTTGTAATGACTTTTTTGTGGTTAGAGGAATCTGCACCTGCTTAGGAGTTTCCAGTGATCCTTTGTTCTGGTGAATTTCTTTGAATTTTTGTCTTCTGATTTTGGCTGCTTGTTTGAAGCCACCAAGCACAGACAGTTATCGTAAAGCGTCTTATTCAACGACGCAACAATGCGACCAAAGTGCGAGTTGAACCCTGATCATTTGACCAAGGTTGCGTCGTTTTTTAAAGGACGCTGGTCAAATAATTTGGGTTCAACCCGTATTCTGGTCGCATTGCTGTGTCTTTGGATTAGACACTTTACAATAATGATTATTATCTGTGCTTGGTGGATTCGAAAAAACAGACAAAATCAGTTGACGAGAATTTGAAGAAATCCACAAGAACTTTGTATTATGCGAATTCCTCCAATCGCGAAGTATTCCGTGCAATAAAAAATTGAGCGGAGAGTCGGACGTTGTCGGGTAACAAAAGGATTAATATGCACTGGAACAACAAGTCATTCAGAGTAATTTTAAATCTCAAACGCCGTATGTCTCTGTTAATCTGCTATTCTTTCTTTTTGCTGACATTTGTCAACAAGTGTTCCGATTTTAATATAACGCAAATAACTCATTATCGAAACAATTTGGGAATTTGATGCCACTGCAATAAAAAACTAAAAAGAAGCTTTCCATTGTCAGCAAATGGCACTGAGCTAGCATATTGGAAGCGCGTGCAATCAAATGAAAGATACTCAATGGTGACTAATGTCAACGTATATGTTCTAAAAAGAGTTAAAGGTTTTTGCATTATCTTGCCTTGCAGCGTTTTTGCTTTTTCAAAGTAATGATAAAGCATTATGATGGCACAGCGTCTTTGTCATAAATTTTATAGCTACAATGTTGATTGGAATTTGCCGTGTGTGTTGTTGTAGAACTTATTTATTCTCCTGCCACCAGACGACATTAATTAACTTTTGGATCATCAGCAAACTTTTTCTTGCGGTAACTACCTTAAATTTGGAGCTATCCTCAGTTGCTTATAAGAGTTTCAGTGACCCAACGTTTCTGTGGATTTCCTCGAATTTGCTGTTTTTTCGAAGATAGCAATGCAGAGATAATTATCGTAAAGCGTCTTATTCAAAGACGCAAAAACGTGTCCGTTCTATGATCTGGATCATACGTATAGCGTCGTCGTAGAAACAACGCCCTTGCCCTTGATGAACGCGGTCGAGTTCCAATGTTTTTTTTTATTTGTGAAAGTTATGTTCGACATTATTGCGTTTGATAATTATAAGAACGGTTTCTTCTTACAGTCTAAACACATAGTAGTAGAAATTTGGCATTTTCATGATCTCTGGCTTAAGACTTAGGTAAAGGAAAGCATTTTCGCTTCCCCTCCTCGCCCCGATCGGTAAAGTGCGTCGGTCAAATAGCCTTTGTAGCTAGGGGCAAAGCAATAAAAAAGATGATGTTCATATTTATTGTAAATATCCACAATGTAGGGTAATTGACTTGAAAAAATCTACGATTTTAATTATTCGGCTAGGTAGTGTTAAAACTAAGCTATGCCTTCATTTCAAATCGAACTAAATCTTAGAAGCACAACAACAAACTTTGCTTTACCTGGTTTCAGTATAAAATATTTACCCAATAGTTGCTTTCGTCACTCAGTTACAAAATCTTTAAACCATTTTCTTATAACTAACTTCTCGCACAGGAATTGTTTCGGGACAACGTCTATCTCTTAATCTCTGGCTTCCAAAAATTGATTTTAACGTTAACAACTTTTCAAAACAACTGCAATTTTAATGTTTAATTTTTTCCTGCTCGACTGTTTTGGTTAGTGGTAGTTCGGTCAAGATATTGATTGAGCTCTGTGACTTAGCAAATTACTGTAGTTATGTATTGGACTTTGCTGGTATCGATTACAATCAAATTTTGTAGCTTATTGTAAATCTTGTAATGTTTAATTCCAGGTAAGTAAACCAAAGACTATTAAAATTGGTTATCACAGCTTTCCTGCTTGACGTTCAGCAGTTATTACAGGTAAAGTGTAATGCTTCCAGGGTATGTGGTAGACAGGGAGCAGCCTGACTCGAAAACCAAAATGTCCCTTCGGTTATCCGATCCAGGGCAACTTGGTACATAAGAGGTAATATGCAATTTAGAATTGAATTGTTAATATTTTTAATAAAAGTTTTGGCACATTTTCCAGTAAACTTAAGTTTTCTGCAATTTCTTTTTAACAACTTGTTTGTTAATATGGGGTAGGTTTATTACATAAGTTATAAATTCCGTACAAATATGCGCAATTGAGTTCCATTAATTTTTGAAAATATTATTCAAAAGAAAGGGACAAAGTTGTGGCATTAGAAAATCCATCCAAGTTGAGAGAGTAGTATTAACATCATAGTGTTCCTTTACAATTTTGTTTAAAAATATTATTATGCGAAAGATGAAATGGTGTGAAATAATTTCCGTCAAGCAACCGAATCATATGAAACGATTCCAAAAGAAAAAAAAAAGGAATATGTTTATTGTTATGAGCTATGTTGGTTGCTAACTTAATGTTTTTATAGTGTATCTGTTCTACACTTACTGTATATCGTTTCTTTTGTTTTTTGTATTTTTATGAGTGCGTCTGTGTGTTTAACAGTTTATTTTTGTGCGTAAATAAAAAAAAGATTAGACGCATTAAACTTTTGTCCATATTGTTTTACAACTGTTCGTTAGATCGAAATTTTTTTGGCATTATATTTGTGTTTTAATATCTGGAATACCAAGAATCAATATTTTTGCATCAATAATTTTAATGAAGGGTTCGGCATTCCACCAAATAAACAACTTTGATTGCAAACTTTTTAATTAAATTTGTTGTTGTTTGTGTGAGCAGGCTTTTCTTATTTAATGAAGCAAACATACCGATAGAATTTCAACAGTTTTTAAACTTAGCAAATTGTGCTAGAATTAAATCACAATAGAACGCCGTTTATCTGAATACTACTAAATAAATGATTAAAACTTGACATCTATAGCAAAAGGCATTTTTAAGGAAAAAAAGCAGCAATTTTTTAATGTGTAGCTAAACTTGATACCAATCGTAAAAATTGCTCTATAATGGCAAAAACTGATAATCAATTATACAGGTGGCTTTGCGCAATAAATTACAATGTAAGAATATAGCTATTACGTGTTTTTGATTTTTTTTGTAAAATCGTGTTTTGTTCAATAAATTATCGGAACAAGTCGCTTTTCCGAATCAAACCTGGTCACAATTAATTCGGATAATTGGCGTTCTACTACATTGCATTTCGGTTACTGCTAATTTAAAAAAATATTCTGCACTACAGCCCTTTTATGAGGTGCTTCTAGAACTTCATCGGTTTTGACCTTATTAATATAAGAGCGTGAGTACATTTTGTGCTTTTGTGCATTCAAAAATCAATATTCACAAATTATTGACCAAAGGTTACAAAAGTCTACTAGTAGCAGATTCTTAATCATTCACTGGGATATTTTTCTAAAGCAAAGTTTAATGTTCTAAAAAAATAGCTATTTTAACGTCATGAGGAAGATAATATATTTTACACGATTTAATGATATTTGATATAGAGACTCGTAAGATACAGAAAATTAAGTTAAAATTTACAATAATTTAAATAATTTCAGCACCCCAATACAGTCCTACAGTATTCAAATAAAATGATGTAGAGCTCAGAGGTGGAGTCCTCGAGGACGTCCTTGGCCTCGAGGACGTCCTCGAGGACACATTTTGAAGTCCTTGGCCTTGGCCTCGAAGGTCAAGTCCTTGGCCTTGACCTTGGCCTCGAGACCTCAAGTCCTCAAAAATTGGCCTGTCCTCGGCTCGAGGACAGCAGTATTTTTTGAATTGTTAAAATTTTGTGGAGCGCTTGAAAAACTTTTTAGAAAACGTTTTTTTGTGGAGATCGCTTGAAAAATTTTTGTGAAGACCTTTTTTTTTTTTTTTGGAGAGCACTTGCGCTTGTGTCCTTGGTCCTTGGCCTTGAGCATTCCTGTCCTTGGCCTCGAGAGTGTCTGTCCTCGGAAAGGCTGTCTTTGGCCTTGGCCTCGGATTTTTTTTGTGTCCTTGGCCTTGGCCTCGAGCCTTGTGTCCTCGACTCCACCTCTGGTAGAGCTACAATGCTGAGATATAAAGCCTTTTGAATAAATTAGATTACTAAGCCCTTTCAGTCAAACAGGCTTTTACTGATCATGACCAAAACACTTTAAAAATTGCATATTTCGGATAAATTGTTTGAGTGACATAACCGGGGAAAGCTCAAGTCTCTTTTACAGCCCTCTGTGAATGCGTCACTAGATCAAAGTACAACATAGGAAAAATAGTACTTTGCATTGTATAAGGTACTTGCTTTCAGATAAAAAGCAAAGAAACTCAAAAAAAATCATATGAATAGATCAAATAATTACTGCAATTTGAAAAAAATTTCCTTTTGTCGCGATAAGCAACATCAATAACGCAACTATTTTAAAATAATCTGTAAACGTTGACCAATATCGTTGCGCAAATCAAACTTCGCACAGCTAATTGGTGGTACAAAACTTTTGAATGCTTTAAACATCATTGGTCTCATTTTTGAATAATGAGGTAGTAGCGTGAAAAAAAGCTTTTTAATAAAATTGATTCTAACTGTTTAATTTGGTCAAACGCGTGTCTAGAATCAACACGAGAATAAATGAGAGTTGAAAAATGCGGATTTTTTTATTATTTCGAGATGTTGAAACCTCCACCTAAATAAAGAAAAATACTAAAGGTCGATTCTGATTGGTTGATTGTTGAACTTTTTATGTCGGTCATCTAATGACTAATATTATTGTGGAATTTGGAAAGAATAAACAAATTTTTTCTGCTGGCACAAAATTGGTTTCTGTGGTTTGATAAAAATGGCTTACAGCGCTGCTAAATGAAATTGGGTTCTTGCTTTTACCAAAATTGAAAAATGGTCTATCATGATAATGGGCAGCGCAGTCAGGATTTTGAAGTAAGTGTTTATATAGTCCGATGGCCGAATCACATTCCGATTGATTTAGAGCAGCCTTGGCTTTGCAGTTACATCGGTTGAATTTAGTTTTAACAATGTCATGCGCAAACAAACAGATAAAGTGGGTATGGGTAAATCCTTTAGGCTCAGCGCTGGCTACAATTTTTGCTGTTAATAACTAAATTAAGCTCTTTGCCTCCGAAAAAGCTTGACGTCCTTCATGGCCGACTCACGGTAAGTCAAAACGATTTCCACTGACAGTTGGGGGCAATTTCAGCCACCAACCCTACAGCCTTAAGCAGCTCGAGTCATTGGTGCACAAAGCTGAACAGCGCCGTTTCGAGCTTTTAGATCTCATCAGCAGCCTTCAGCATATTTAAACCAAAGGTATTTTCTAGCCACCTCCCCGCCAAACTGGACGAACCTTAATGGCTTGCACAGTGGCAAACGCTTTCTACAAAATATTCGATTTTTCACTTCTAGTTTTTCACTTTTATAGGAAATATTTTTCATTTTTCAACCGCTTATTTAAACTCGTTTGGTTGATGACACACCTGCTATTTTTGGAGCAGAAGCTAAAGCAGAAAATGTTTTTTACCGCTGTCAACTTTCTGCATTCAATCCTAAATTTTGCTATGGAAAAAAGTCAATCAAACGTTGCCTTTCCTTGACGTCAAAATTGAAAAAAATACCAGCCAATTTTTAACTTCTATTTACAGAAGATCTGCATTCACAAGTCAAGATATTCGCTGGGATTCATTCAGACCATCGAAACGCAAAATCAATTAACCTGATCGGAACGCTAGCACACAGAGCACCGATTATGTGTTTCAAAACCAATCTTTAACCACAACTTGATTAGATACGCTTTATCTTGACGCAAAATTGCTACGATGAAGTGACAATTAATTCAACTAATTAATCCAAAAAATGGCCCGTTTTTATCAATTTGTCAAAGAAGGTTTGCAAAACTATTCTGTTTATTTTTAATTATTGGATTGGCAATATTTTGCTCAAGTTTGAAAAGCAAGTCAAATCTAAAGTTTAAAATTTATATCAGCTGTCGAATCTCGTGTTATTTTCCATCTGCGCAAGATTTTTCTCTCATTTCACAAGATTGCTTTGCTCACAACGCAACAAAGCTTGCACTGTTATTTGTAAAGGTTAGAATGAGGTTCGCTCAAGGTTTTTATGCAACAAAAAAACCTTAAAAAAGATTTTTTTAACCAAAAAAATTCTTTCAAGTTAAGAGTATCTTAGTTTTTCAAAAACGAACCTTCAGTTGAGTTTTTTTTTAACGAAAAAAGGTTCTTTTAGTTTTAAATTAAAAGTACCTTAGCAAGCTAAAAGTACCTTAATTGCTGAAAAACAAACCTTTAATTAAGGTAATATTGTCAAGCAAAGTTAAAGTACCTTAGCAAGGCAAAAGTACCCTAATTGGTCTAAAACAAATCTTGGGTTAAGGTTTTATTAACAAAAAAGATTTCTTTAGTTTTGAACTAAAAGTTCCTTAACAAGCTACAAATAGGTTAATTGCTAGTAAACAAATTTTCAGTCAAGGAGCTTTTGTTAAATAAAGTTAAAGTATGATGGTATACTAACACGTGTGCCGCAGTGATTCTCGGTACTACTCGGTTCGCAAAAGTTTAGGTTGGAGGAAAGAATCAATCAACATAATCCCAAATCACTTCGGAACAAGAAAAAGCCTATACGATTTCTGCATATAGACGCAATTGCAAAGCCAAGACTCCTCTAACTCCATAGTTTTCGAACTATGCAAAGCGACCCAAAGTTGGGTCGCCTAAAAATTTTTTTGGGTCGCTTGTTCTTTTTTGTAGCCACAAGTTTTACAGAAAGTGAAATACGAGTATGCAGAAAGCAATCATAACAAATGACTGACTGAATCCGCAGAAATTTGTGGATTCCCGAAGCTGAGACCTTTTTTTTGGTCTTCACCTCAAAACCCATGATGTGCAAAGTTTTGTAATTCACGAGTCTGATCAAACCCGCGGAAATTTGTAGGTTCCTGAAGTGAAGTCCTTTTTTTAGGTTTTCACCTTACTTTCTGCAGATACTTTTGAAGAAAATTGTGGTTGTCTATGGATGTCCTATTTTTTGGTCTCAAAACCATGGCAAGCCCTGGGTCGCAAAATTTCATGTATTTGATGTTTTCAATAAGTTTGAGTCGCTTCGAAAAAAAAATTGAGAAACACTGCTTTAAATCAATTGGAATGTGAATCTTCCATTGGACTACTCTTGCTGCAAAATCCTGACTGCGCTGGCCATTATCCTGATCGACAATTCTCAATTTTGGTAAAAGCAAAAATCCAATTTCACTTAGCAGCAGTAAAAACCATGTTTATTAAAACACAAAAACCAAACTTTTGCCGGCAGACAAAGTTTGTCTACTTTTTTCCAAATTCGGCAATAACATCAGTTATTAGATGGCAGACATACAAAGTTTGACGATCAATTAGTCAGTTTGACAATTTTTAAAAATTTTTCCATGATACTGATTTCTCTTTTGGCTACCATGTTTCATCGTCCTATCTCAACTTCTGATAGAATATCAATTCAATGAGTCTGAATGTCAGTGTTTTGGGCATGCTCTAAAGACTTAGGGCTATTTAAAGAAGAACTTGGTTAATGGTTAGAATATAAATTTTACTTCTTTTAGTAATACTGATAGCTAAATCAAGCTTCTGCTCACTCAGTTACGGTTTACAGTAAATGGTTTTGTATTGGCTTGTTTTGAACCGGAAAATTTCGCTTTTGCTTAAAAAAATTTTTAGGGTGCTAAGGCTGTCGCGTACGGGCAGCAATTTGATCTTTAACCAGGTTCGAAAAATTAAAACACTTGCAAGCAAAAATTTTTCAGACTGCATCCACTAAACTATATTAATCAGCCACAAAACCCTTTTTAAAAGTTATTTAGCTATGAGCTAATACAATATGTTTGACTACTTCGAGCTTTGTCTAAGGTTAGATCATTGCAAGTGCCATTAGTAATTTTTCAGAATTTTTTAATTTTCTTTTTGCCGTGTTATTTCATGTTGTTAAAAAAATCCAAATTAAGTTTGTTTGTTTTTTCGGTCATTAAACAGTAATAGTCACTGACCCAAAATTTTTGTAAATTACCGCAAAAAAATTAACCATTTTGGTTTCAATGACAAAAAATAAAAATAAAAAACTTTTCGTTTTTAAATGAAATCCCAAAAATTCCTTTCTTGCAATCGCAAAAATGACCCCAAGACTTTTAAAATAACCAAAAATTCACAAAATAGGACATTTGACCTAAAAAGCCTGAGTGAAAAATAAACCCAGGTCTTCGATATCTGCCCACGATCTGCTTTTCCATAGGCATTCTGTACAATTTTTTACATTTTTAATGCACTCTTATCACAAAGTTTTCTTCTGTTTACCGTCATCTTTCAAAGACTGTGCTTTTAATTGGGGCTTCAATCTACCACAGCTTTCAGGTTTTTTCTACAGCAATATATTGCATATTTTTTTACAGCGCTCATGCAAAGAACAAATTTGATATGTAATTATGCCTTACTTACTTAATAAATATATAATACCCGTTCCAAAAATCGAACGAAAAAATTGCAACAACCAACATTCAGCCGTATTTTGGGGATCTCGTTTGCAATTACAGCTTTAATTTACCGTTGTATCACTTTCTACTAAATATAATGCTGAAAAAGCAATATCACTAACAAACTTATGCCTATTTATGCGTAAATTATAGGCCCAGCAAGCTTATCTAAAAGTTGAAGTTTTTGAACATTTTGTGCGCTCTTTGTTTTTCATTGCAGGTGCAAGAAAAATTTTTTCTAGCACAAAAATTTTATCTCAGCTTCTTCGCAAATATTTATTAGTCTACCCTATTTTTAAAGCATAGATGTGGTTCTTTGTTCTATAATATTACCCAGAATCGTACACGAAGCCTATATTATCAGGTAAGGCTGACGTATTACAGTCGGAAAGCTAGTCAACACTAAACAAAAAAAAGAGTTCACTTGCAGCTAGCGAGAAAAAATTCAGGGGCAAAGAAACGTCTTTCGAGTGTGCTTATTTTGTCTGTATATCTGCCAAGCGCAACCATATAGTTTTAGCTTTTCTGCGACGGCTGTAGCCCACCCTCAACCCTTCTGGCGACGATCATCAGTCTTGTAATTACAAACGTCTTTAAAAATCAAGCTGTAAAATTGCTTGAAACATCATGATTGACATGTTAAAATATGTCAAAAATCTGGAGACTTTAAACGTATTAGGTGCGCCAGCTTTTTGTTGTTTCAGAATGAAAAGTTAGTGTAGAAATACTTAATATATATATGAAATTTTATTGATTGCAAACCCAGGAATTTAATTTCATTTCAAATGTTGAAAAATTCATAACCCCGTGTACACTAGGCTTACGCAGTAGCAGAGGTTTTGTTTTTAAAAGCGAATTTATCATAGGCTACACATTTACTTTCAAGTAGAGGCCTGTTTGTCCAATTTGCTGTAGCCTAATGCGTCTAGCCTATGGAGATGCTTTAGAAACAGCCTAACATCAAACACTCACTTCGAAGAGATTGTTAGTTTCAAGTCTAAGTGGTAGGTATAAGCTTTAAAAATAGCAAAATAACAAAATTACTAAAAACTTTTTCCATATGCGCTCAATTTACAACTTTTTCTTCAACTATCAGGCTATTTTACGTTGCCTCCAATTGTTTTTTTAAGCAAACTTTCCACTCCTCACAAGGTGGCGTAAGTGATAAGTTTAAACGCAATTTCACGCATTACGCTGTCAGACTATATAATATTTAGTGACTATGATTCAGCCTAAAACGCCTTGACCCAAATCTTCATTAGATTTGAGTTAAATTGAAGCGGTTTTCCTATGAAAATTAGATCATCTCTATTAAAAAAAAAAAAGGAAAAAAGGTCTTCACCAAAATTCGAAGTACTTTTACGGCCGAAATTAGGTTTTCTCCAAGAAATAAAAATAAAAAAGGTCTTCACCGGCAAAATTCGGAGTGTGTTTTCAGCCGAAATTAGGTGATCCCCCCCCCCCAAAAAAAAGTCTTCACCTACTTTGGATGAGCTCCAGGACCAAAAATCTTTGCTAATCTGGTCCAAATAACGGCTAGTTCTTCACAACTTCTGCTTCCAAATCTCGAAGGGGAGGCTATTTTCAGTTTTGGAGCAAAAATCGGCTTCAAAAGCACAACAAACGTTCCATTTTGCGTACTTTGCAGGCCACTTGGGCCAGTTGAAAATTGTTATTGTTGATCAAGTGTATAAAAGTACACTTTACACTGCCAGCAAAAAACTACCGATGAGGAAGTATGACAGGCATAGCAGTGTTAGATTAATAAATATATTCCTTCCTATATTACAACAAGAAGTTTCCTTTCAATTGATTTAAAAATGTGGTCGAACAGCATTGGCCAGAGAGATATACTGATCTGAACAAAATAAGAAAGTTCACGAACGGGTGCGAGCTTATTACAAAACCAAGAGTTTTAATTCAACTATTTAAAAAAAAGTGCATTAACCAGAGCGGCCAGATATTATACTTGATTATAACACTCCTGATGATTCCGATTACCAGTGAAACAGTCTGAAGGGTTTTAAATTTTTTATTTTTGTATCGGACGTGACGTGTTAGATGTAAATGCGATGCATTGTTATATGCTTTATATACTGTATTGTTAGATGCATTGTTATATACTGTATACATACACTAATCTATTAAAGTCAAGTTAGTGAGAAAAAAATTATGCTACAATACAGTAGAATATAGATATCAGCAAAATGGGAAAATGAAAATAACTGTTTTTGAAATCAAAAAAGCGTAGTTTTTAAATCCTGGCAAATAGTTCAAAAGCACGACAAAAATTGGTTGGAGTCAGTTGCCACCTTCTACTGGCTGGCAAACCCCTAAACCTGTCTGGCGGTGTAAAATGCCCCAAAAATAATGTAACTTTGTAACCGCTTGTGTAGAGACCTATTTGATAGCTCAAAATTTGCAGAATCATCATTCTTCTATGTGAACTAAGAGGAAGTTTTTGTCTAGTGCAATTAGAAAAAAAGTTATAGTCAATAAACAACCCTTGATGCTGATTTAGTGTTACACGACATAAGCAAAATCCGCAAAAACCACTTCATATACACAATAACAAAACAAAAGATTGCACTGCTTATCTTTGCAGTATCCATGCTCATTCCTACTGTATGCACCAAAAAAATTTAAAGTGTGAACAATAGCCAGCATTAATGAGCAATATTAGCTACACAAAGTTAACAAAAAAATTTAGGAAAATTGCATTTTTGTGTCAAATTTTTTCATAAGTTTACAAGATTTAATTTTTGACAAATAATTCCGTTCCAAATCCAGCAACTTGGCGGACGCCTCCGTTACCAACATGACATGTCGTTTGACAGATTGATTGTAGCAAGCGTAATTTAAAATAAAGGGATTCGTTCAGCAGCCTTCAATTTCGGAATCAGTCAAATGCTTTATAGCAGAAGATTTTTGAAGACAAAGTTGTATATCACTTAATTCATGGTACGTGCTTGCATTAAAGTCAAGGTTTAAAGGTCAAACAGACGATTCAAACCGGTGTTTTCGCGAAGTGCAAGCACTCTTGACACCTATATTTTGGATTGCTTCATCGTCATCGCCTAGCATTGATATCAAGACCCTTTCTAGGTGGGCAAAATATTCCTTTTTTCGAACCACATTCAAAGCAATATGTCGGACAAGTTCATTTGAGGGACTATTAATCCTCTGAATCAAGTTGAACAAGTTCTTGGATCCATATGTAACAGGGCGGGTCAAATTTGCCAAAAAAAAATTTTTTTTTCCAAGCAAACTTGTAATAAGACTTAGTGCGGAAAAGTTGCTTTTTGAACTAAAAACATCTCTGGTAAAATTTAAGCTCAATCAAATTATGTTTTAAATCGCCACTGGATCACTGATATCTTTCAATTTTGAAAAAAAATGCGAAATGTAACCTTTTAATTACAGACATGTAAACAATTTTACAGCACTTGATAGTGTTAAAAAAGTACTTTAAAAGCAAGTACATTAAAAAAAGGCAGAAAATTACTTTCAGTAATACAACATTGCGCTTAAACATTGCCAAATCAGCTTCCTCCATATGAAAGTTTAACGAGTTTGATATCAGTATATAAACTAAATTCAGCATCATGAACATGGCAAAGTGGTACATTTTGAAGGCCAAATAACTTAATAAATTGTAAAAATAGAAGCCAAGGCCCAAGGGTGAGTTAAAACACTAAAATGGTGAAAGCTAGGTCTCGCCGCTAGTATTATTTAACTTTGTCAAGTCAATTTTACGCAGGCAGGCAGTGCTGTCGTTCTGAGCGAAAAAGTGGATAAGCTTCAGCAGTTAAAAATAATATGAGTGAGTCATGAAAAAAGAGGGTACAGGGTAACCCCGACTAAAAACTAGTAGGTAGGGTTTCGCAGAAACCGTCCAGAGAATGTCGCTTCTTGTCGGCAAATACAGGTGTAGACCAAAATAAGAAAAGGTCTTCTCCTTCACTCGATTGGGTTGCAGTTTTTCAGATGTTGAGTATGGTTTTCTTGCCGAAATAAATTGAAGACTATAAAAAAAAGTATTCACTCATTTTAAGTGCAGATATTCCGTTTTCACTTTTTGGTGCATTTTCCTGGCGATCCGTGTATTTTGGGTTGGAGGCTACTCAGGCCTACCTTGCAAAAAAAATGAATATAGGCTTCCCCTATCGAGCCTACCCTTGACGGGAGCATTGGACATAGGATTGTAACCTATAAAACAAACAAAAAAATATCGTAACAGTTTTATAGCTGGATTTAAAACAGTTCCGTTAAAGCAGTAGATCAAATTAAATCAAGTCTTTCTTTAACTTAAGTCGTGGCATTTTTCGATGCGATTCAGATGTTGCTCGTATTAAACCATTTCGACTGTCTTTCTCATACGCTTTAGGAGATGATTCAGTGACCAGTTTGGTGCACCGTTCAACTGATTGAGTGTGGCATGGAAAATCAAACAATTTTTTCATCCACCTTTTTTCATGTTTAATGCACGCAAATCACTCTTCTTTTGAAAAAGCCACTGTGATTGGAGGCTCTGTTCGTTGATGATCACTTTCCCAGTGAAGGAGCTCAGTGTAGTTTTCAGCCTTAATATTAATTTCTGGTACTTTAAATTTCCGAATGATTGATGGATATCTTGATGTTTCTTCAGAGTCAAGCCTTGCTTTCAAAATTTGCCAAAATCCTAGTTCACGTATAGTCACATTGTTATCGTTAATCATTGCAATAAACACTTTCTCTTGGTGTGTAATAAGCGTCTTTTTTTACCATTAATTCCAGCACTTCTTTTTGCAAAGTTTCTGAAAGATGTTACATTCTCCTAATCATGTTCCACAAATGTATTGGGACATTTATGCATTTTGGTTGACATTTTATGTCAAACCACGAAGATACGTAAACGTTGACAATAAAATCGGCCAAGGTTTTTAAATTTTCAGATGGTCTCAAAACACGATTAGCTAAAGTCAACCACCGAGATTGACATATGTTTCCAGGGTTTTTGTATTCTAAATCATCGTGAAACTGGCCGGAAGTTACTGCAAGGCAGACTGCACACAGATATTTTTTGTCGGTGCTCAAGTCATCAACATTTATGGAACCTAATGGTTATCTAGCTTCAATTGGCTCAAAACGAACTCCTGGATTTTTGTCGCAAGTCTGCAGTGCTTTGCCGATTGAACCAGAAAAAGCTCTTGGGCCTGTCGTAGGACCGTTCAAATAGCGAAACAGATAAAGCAAAGACAATTCGTTGATATGCGACAGGCAGATAAACCAATGAATTGGATTTTTATATGATTTTTCAATAATCGAAGTACATCCCAATTGATACCAGTATTGACTGCTGTTGAGTCGCAACAAATTGCTACTATTTGTTTGGTATTAACGGACTTTTTACTCAATATGTCCAAGATTTCCGAGGCAACGTCCTTTGCCTGCCGCTGCCAGGAGTAATATGCTCTAAGTATCTTGGTTCAAGTTTGCGGACAATACTTACCGTACGTGCTCTTCCCGAATCGTTTGCTGATAAAGTCTACCGTCTTGTTCAGTCTCTTGAATCAAGGTCTTGGCCTTTTGAGATTCAAAATAGAGACCTTGCATTGATTGTGATGCCAGCGCGCAATCACTGCCCTGAAGCGCTTTTTTTTGTTTGGAACGGTCACGTCTGACTTTGCTTTTATCAATGAGCAATTTCGTTTTTTCGGGGATGACAATTTCAAAGTCATGTAAAAGTGCAAAAGAGCTGCAACAGCTCTATCGGGAATTTGAAATCTATTGCAAGTTTGCGCAAATAATTTCAGACCTTTACACACGTGACTACTTGATGTGCATTTTTGCTAGTTGATTGGCTGGCTTCAACTTCTGAACTACGACAAGCTTTGTAGCTCGGATCATCGTTTTTTAAGTGTCCCATTTTTTTCTTCGTTCTCATCGCTAAGAGATGCATTGCTATCAAACGATGTCTTTAGCGCTGCACGGGATGCTCTCTGTTTTTTTGGTTTCTTTTCGTTTTATATTTTTTGTGAGCCTTGGTGTTTCTTTGTGATCAATCCTTCCAATAAATAACGCTCTTTCGTTTCTTTGGTCTTTTAAGAAGTTTTGTTCTTTTATTGGCACCTTTCTGCTTTTATCGCAGAAGCAGTTTTCGAAATCTGTGCATTTACAAGCACTTATATCAAAAAGTGTTGCTTGCGCTATGTTCACCAAAGCTTTTATTTTACTTTGAAAATTCTCCTTCTTTCCTCTTGATTTCATGCTTTTCAAAAGCGATGAATATTTTTTATGTGCTATGTCAAAAACAATTGCACGATTTTTGTATGTGATACTGTTCATGTGCTACCTTTCCTCCAAATAGCCTGAACTTTCTGAGCAACTTCAGCAGCAATTTAACGCAATGGTAGCTTAACATTTTTTCTCTCTAACTTTAAAATAGGTATTTCATATAAAAACGCCTTCATGAGATGCAGATAGGTGAAAAGTTGATTTTCTGGCAAAGGTTTTTGGTGCTCCAAAAATTGGGCATGGACTGCATTCATAGTTTGATAAGTCATTTTTCCTTCCTATTAGAACTATCACTTTCTAACCTGAATGCAAAGTAAACTTAATAGCCCATTTTATTCAGTTCAGCCAAAAGAGGAAGGCTCTATTTCACCGGAAATTTTTATCTACTTTTTTATTAATTCTGACTCAAATCTAACCCAAACTCAAATGCTTACTATAAAACTATTCCCAAATCAAACCTTAACCCAAACCCTAACCTAAACCCTAATCTTAACCCGTAAAAAAGCAACTGAAAAAAGCGCGAATGAATATTTCTCATTTTCGTTTTATTCTCTTTAACTTGAAAATTTTCGGTGAAATAGTCACTACAGCCAAAAAAACTGTGATAATCACCGTGTTTGTGACGTAATAGTAAAAACAGTTGCCGCATTCTTGTTTTGACAATAGACAACCAAGTAAGTTTTATTGCATGTATTCACCGGGCGAAAAATAGCACAAAGTTGTGAAAATTCAATTGGTTTGTGGGGATGTATAACTTTGTACAATCGGGATCAAAATTTTCCATAGATGTTTTTAAGGTGAAAAACAGATTTTTGCTATTACGTTAAACAAGAAAATTTTGACCAAATTCAACCCGCCCTAATGTATAATTTGGTGGTATAACTTTACTTCAAACCATGTAAGCAAATAATCTGTTAAGCAAAAACTTACGAAAATTTCTAAGCTTTGAAATAGCTCATCAACTGGCACGTAATTACGCAGCATTCGGCAACCCAAAGTTAGCAATCTTGAATAAACAACTGGGCCAACTGCCAAGTATTGCAAATCATCACCAACTTTTCTCAATTACAACTGCCAAGCAGATTTTGTAACCATAGTGTTGGTCTGTGCTTAAGTCATCAACCACATGAGGTGAAAGGTTTGCAAAAAAGGAACGAATATCGGCATGAACTGTGTAACAGTCCAACTTGATAAAGGACCCTGCATTTTTCTGTCAATCGATTATGCAAATGTATCGAGACCACTTGTCGCACCATCCAGAGTTGCATACACATGTCGCAAAGTAAGTTTATTTGTGTGCAACAAGCACACAACCCACTGAAGTGGTGTTTTAACAATTCTTCTAATCCTCGAATGAATCCATTGCGTTTGCATGTCACGAAGCTAGACCATCAGTACCAATAGTACCAAGCCTCTAATCTAACTTCTCACTATAAAACGAATTAAACAACTTTTAAACAATTGCTCTGCCTTTGTCATCTTTTGGAGAGAAATGAGTAAGAAAATAAATTCCGGGTTCATCAACTGTACTATAATGTTTTTTAAGTTGGACAGATCAGTTATGCTTTTTCTCATTTAGACCTTGTTCAGCAATTTGAGTTGCATCTTTGCGTTTGTCTAAGTACACACCGTTTACGAAACTGAAGTTTTGTTGCTTTTTATCCTGGATTTTTTTTTTTGCATCTCTTTCTCTCTCTCTCTTTGTAGTTTACTGCGATCAATGATGCATGTTTTATCATCTTGAATAGCAAAACCAACATCTATTTAAACACTGTTAGCAACTGCGTTGGCAGCTGTATGTGACAATTGGCAGCGTTTACATATTCTGGCATGGTTTGGCGATTTTTTGCGATTTTGAAATGAATTTGACGTTTCAGCCACAAACTCGGAAGTTGCAGAAGTGTCTGATGAGTCTGTGTTTGTTGATGCCAAAGAATTAGTCTCCGAAGCATAATCAAGAGCAAACTGAAGAGTAATGATTTCACTTTGATACATAGATGAGCATGTAGCATTAAGCTTTGATTCCGAACGTGGTATAAGCTTCATATTAGACGTAGTCAGAGGTAAAGCTACATCCAAACATTTTTCTATACGCTGACCATTCTGATCTTCATAAAATGCATAGTCTTCATCAGTCATTCGCAACTTGTGCTCTTTATCCAAACTTCTTCGTTGCTCATGGTCATTGCAGAACACATCAAGTAACCAATCTACATCTGACTAGAACTCTTCTTTCTTTTCTAACAAGGATCGTCCACGTTTTTTTTGGGGGTCACCGATCAAGTTTGCTGAAGCTACCACCAATACTTGCACTTTTTTAGAAATGGTAAAGTGATGTTGAGGACAGACATACCGGATAGACATATCATATCCATCTGTTATATATGTCTTTAGCAACATCATTTGCAGCATCAGAAGTTCTGAAGTTTTCAAATTGGATGATTCTATCTAACAATTGACTTTTTGTGGAAAGTATACTAGATGGAAAGCTTTTACTTTCAGTTAAAGTAAATGCACTGAGCCAAACTTTAACATTACTTGCACTGCGTCCGGTTTTCTTTGTTCAAAAATAGCATGTAATCAGATAATGATTTGTTTTACAAAATAATGTTTACAAATCTGAAAAATACCGTGTATTTAGATATCAGAAGCACAGCATTAAAAAAATCTACATTTTGTTTCACCCCTAAATGGGAATCATCAGGAGGTAGGTCTAAAAGATACATTTGGTAGTTAAGAAGTTACGGTTATAGTTTGAAGGCTGCGTGCCGAACACTAAGCTGCTTGAATTAACCTGAAGACTGAACTGTTCTAATCTAAAATCTGAAGGACTAACGAATACTATAACTGTTGTTTACCTAGATGACGTTGAGTTGCTAGCACAGGCGACAGATACAGATATAGACAGTGTTGCCAAGTAACGTTTCGTCTAGTGATAATATCCAGGTTGTTGATAATTAGTTTCTATAGAATAGCCTACGTGCAACAGTTTATTGCTAAACTTTCAGGTTTTAGATTTGGTTGGACGTCCAGCCTTCAAATTATAACGTGTTAACTACCATTGTTTACATTTCTGATCTACCTCCTAATGATCCTCATTTCGGGGTGAAACAAATTGTAAAGCTTTGTTTATGTTGTGCTTCTGATTTTTGAATACGTAGTAAGATAGCTGTGGGTTGTACTCATTGAGCGCTCTGTAAGTAGTGTTGATGAAACTTCTACAGTGTGCAACTTTACAACTGAAAAAATAAGCATATTTTTGATTTCTAATCTGTAGTACAATTTTTTACGGTATTGTAAGCTTGTAGAACAGTGAAATGGTAATCGAAAGGCTGCAGGTTCAATTCCTGCGGGAAGACAAGTTTTTGGCATTGCTTGCTTTCAAGTAGTCGCCGTTCTGATGGCTCTTCCCTTGGCTTCCGCGCTGGTAGCCTTTAGGCCAAATAGCACGCAAACGATTAAGTTTTAAAAGCTCTGGGCAGCAAACGCCCACAACATCAAAACTAAGTTATTATTACAACGTTTTTTTCTGATTGGAATAGACAAAAAATTTCTCATAGTTCACATATAAAAACATAAAGTTTCTGGAAACCTTGAGCTATCAAACAGGTCTAAACGACCAGCGGTTACAAAGTTACATTTTTGGGGGGCATTTTATCCCCACGAGACTGATTTGGGAGGGTTACCGGCCTGTGAGAGGTGGCAACTGACTCCAACCAATTTTTTCCATATGTTTACAGTAGACTATTTGCCAGGATTTACCAACTACACTTTTTTTAATTTCGAAAACAATTTTTTTCACTTCACCTTAATCGGCATTTATCAATAACTTGTTGAAGTGAATTATTATTCAGTATTTATTTATTTATTCATTTATTGTTTGGCCTGATCGATAGCACAATAAAGATATCGCACAATAAGCCTAACAATCAGGCCAGGAAGCACCGAACAACCCGGAAATTTTTTAATCAAGGTGCTCCTTGACTAAATTTGCTCAAACATTGCGAAGAAAATAGCCAGAAAGCACAGCAATACAGAGAGCAAAAAATAATTAAAATAATTACAAAAATAACAAAAAAAAAAAAAAAAAGAAACAAACAGCGGACACATAGCAAGAAGCGGACAGAAAACGAGAGACAGCCATTATTTAAGTATGAGCACACGATGAAGGATAATGCAATATATGATGTACTAAAATACAAACGGTATTGCGTAAAGCAAATGAAAGGGAGCATAAAACAATCAAATTGCAGCACTATAAAGGTCAATGTCGGCAGCACAGCACTATTAACTATTAATGAGGGCAGTTGTACAGCACTACAACAGACCAAATTTTGTTTGGATAAGAAGAGCGACAGAAATAATACACTGGTGACATATATTGTTAATTGACAAAAAAAAAGTTATTGACATATGACTGAGAAACAATTTAAGTTTCAACATAATTACTAATTAATCTTCTTTTAAACCGTTTTTTGAATGAATACCAACTTAAACTTTTGATTGAATTATCTATGTTTTCCCATATTTTTGCTCCTCTATAAACTAATAGCTCTTTTCCAATACATTTGATTAATCGCGGCTTAAAATACACTGCATTTTAAGTTTGTCGAGTATTGGGGCTATGTATTTCAATTAGTTTAACGTAATCTTCATATAAGGAAAACGGAAGTTTGTTGTTATGGAGCTGATGCATATAGTTAGCTAATTCCAACTATATATATCTGCTAGTTTTAAAATATTAAGCTTTTGGTATAGTATCGTCATTTTGCAGTATTTACTACTAAAAGTTATCGTGCATATTATGTTATTCATTCGAACAGATAACTCTCGTAAGTATATTTTTGCTGTATTTTCCCAAACTTAAAATTCCATATTGCATTTTTGAAAGTATGAGACTATGATAGAACATGCGCAAAGTTTCCCTCGGTACAAGATTGCGAATTCTGTAGAAAATTTCTGCATATCGAGCTAGTTGAAGAGACAACTGCTGGATATGCGTAGACCAACGCAATGTTTTATCTACATATAATCCAAAATATTATTAATTTATTAGCTTTGAAGAAAAATCATTTCTGGTACTTTTGCTCTGCAATGTAATGCAGCATATAAGTCTCATTTGCTACACTGATATTATACTGTAAGAAAATTGTCCTCGTCACTGAAATTGCAAATGCGATGAAATCCAATCTTCCGTTATACTCGCTGTATTACGTCCAAGCGTGTTACGAGTCTGCGGGGCTCCATTCTGCATCATCACGCTCAAGCAAAACAGATCCTTTCATACAAATGTCGCTGCGTTGGCGTGCCATTGACAAAACCGCGCCTACTCAAATTTTGCTTTCTTCTATAGGTATTGGATTCCTATGCAGACGTTTAAAACACACACATAAAAATTTTAACCTGAAATCAAAAATGCAATTTTTATGAAAGTGTGTTTTTGATTTATTTACACAACAATACTCAGTTCTGCTAGGCGATATCCTAATTAAACGGGTATATGTTTGATCATTTAACTCAAACGTAAAAATAATTTTGCTACGTGGCCTGGATAAATTTGGTGTTGCTTAAAACTTTCAGTAGAAACCTAATATTTTGCAAATCTGCAATATACACCACTAATTGTGGTTAAAAATCCAGCAGTTTATTTTTCATTAATTTTAATTTATGGTTGTCTATCTTTGGATAAATAAATTTGGATAAATTTGGTGTTGCTTAAAACTTTCAGTAAAAACCTAATATTTTGCAAATCTGCAATATACACCACTAATTGTGGTTAAAAATCCAGCAGTTTATTTTTCATTAATTTTAATTTATGGTTGTATATCTTTTCAAAAACCTAATAATTTTTATCCCACTTAAAAAAAAAAATTACTAACTCTAAAAATGTAATTGGTAATAACAAATACTTTTTAGGTATTGACCCAATATATTCTATAGAAATCTGAATCTCAAAGGTTATGCTCATACCAGATTTTTTACTTTGTTTCTCAATCAGGTAGCTCCTGCAATAAACTTTTTAAAGCCCTAGAACGGAATCAGGACTATTACTAAAAAGTTCCTAAGGGACAGCCAAATGGCTACAGAAAAGGAAATCTAGCACTAATTTTTTGCAGAAAAGTGTCCGACAGCTGTGTTTGCTACGAGCCAATGCACTAGTTCAGAGTTTGCACTCTTTGGTTGCAGTTAGCTTTCTTAGCCCTGTCTCAAAAGAGAGGTTGCAAACCAGAAATACCTTTTACAATACTCGAGGACAGGAGATGGAGATTGATTAATAAAAATTTGGTTGAGCGTGCTCATAAAGCTCTTTGAAGCATTTATGTGGTGTTTCTAAATACCGTTTTTTTTCAAAGTGCAAAGTTATCACGTGATCCGCTAGGGACAGTATCTAAAGCTTGCAAGAGCGCATTATTTATGGTTAGGGAAAAGTCAATAAAACTTGCTCTCTATTCAAAATTGTAATGAACAACGAGCTGTCTTAACCAGCAATACTAAGAGCGAGATTTTTGTATTTAAAGCAATTAGCTATCAATTTTTGATAATTTTTTAGAAACAGCTTTTTGTTTGTTTAATTGTAAGGTTGATTGAAGTAATAAAATGACCAACAGTTCTTGCATATGCTCATCAAATAACGAAAGTTTTGTGCTTACTAGCACAAACGCAAATTTAATCACTGCTTGTATGAACAGCAACTTTGATATAGTTCAGAATTTACAGAGCCAAGATTACGAAGCCATTGGTGATTGCATTCCTCCAAACCAAAATCCTTATGGAATAAGGCTGATTTTTAACCCTGATAGAGAAATATGCCGAGATAACAATACACATCCATATTTTTGGGGTCCCGGTCAAAATGCAAAAACTTGTGTTAGTGGTCATCCATTAAATTTGCCAGGAATTGCACAAAACAAGAGCGATTGCCACTTAGTAACTATAAATCCTGGTTCGTTCAGCGCCATTTTTGATAGCGCTGAATTGTCCCGGTGCAACATTCCTCGGCCATATGTTTGCCGGCCGCAAAAATTTCCCACAAATCTCTCGGCATGCAAAACTCTGCAAAAGGCAACAAAGAACAGTGCTACACCAACCATTGTCGGATCTGCTTTGGGAGCATTTGTCATATTTCTTTTGCTATTGTTGTTGGTTTATTGCTTTTGCAAACGATACAAAAGAAATCAAGAGGTAGCCAATGAAAGTGAAGTAACTCCTAACAAGTAAATCTTACTTTTACTATATACTGTAGTATATTTTGTGTAATAACCGCAAAACTATTGTTTTAGAATTGTCTGGATTTTAATTTTTCCTAAAATGACGTCAATTTTGATAAAGTCTTGTACAACTGAAATTGGTATTTATTAAAATACATTATGCTGACGTAGCTCTTGATCAACTTTTTTTTTGCAAATCTTGCACTTACGAGACTTTTGAAAAAAAATAAGGTATTATTTATTCTTTTTTAACATCGAAATTCGTAACTTTCAAAATTAGATTAAAATTAACAAACGGCTATAGTTATCAATTTTATCAAAAAATACATATTTTTGTGCTGTTAAAAGAGATTTATTTTTGTTACAGTATTACAGTTTAGTGACATGTTTGTCAAAGCTGCTGAGTCAAAGAAAAATTACTGTAATATACAATATACTCAAAAATATCATTTCAAATGCAGTTTACAAAAAAAAAAAAAAAAAGTAATAATAATAATAGCGTTTACAACAATAAACCGAAATGGTAACTAGTCGAACAATTGACAGTTATTTTTAATAGATGAGCTGATTTAAGACCCATGCTTCTTGTCAGCAGAAACTGTTCATTCTTTTATTCAATTTCTCGAGTACTATAAATTATGCAAGCCTATTTTGCACCAGTTGAGCAACATTATAAAAGTTTTTAGTGGCTATATTTTTTTCGTTGCGGCGTCGTGCGTCAACAAAAAAAATAGTTTTTACTGCCAATGGTTTTTATTGAGCTAATATTATTATTTTAGCCACTTTGCTGCTTGTAACAGACACAGGCATCGATTCGGTTAAATTACCGCTAAAATCATCTTCTGAAAGCTTTTTCTGAGCATGTAGGTACAGTAAATGTAACATAGCCCTGGACAAAATGACTGCCAACTTTATATTCAACTGCGTTCGTACATAGCCTACTACGTAATGACTGTCATCTGTATATTCTACTGCCCGTCAATGCTTTACTCCTTTCGCACATCCATTGATTAATTTTTAAATAAAATTCTGCTTCAGAACCAAACTAACTCAAAATGATAACCGCCCATGCTAATTCAACGGTTATAAAACTAATTTTTGCTTTTCGGCAGTTTAAAGTTGAACATTTATTACATGGAATAAAGCAAAGCTTCCACTATAATTTATGAGGTATGAATAACTTGGTTTAAATACTTTTAATGCTTGTTCACTGCTGACTGCAAGAAGTACTTAGAAAATAACAATGTAATCAGTTTTTTGTTGAAACTTTATCACTTCTTAAAACTTAGATTTTGTTTTAAGAGCAAGCGATTTTTTTTGCTTGCAAATTGTGATTCCTAGCTATTATTTTTATTACTAACGGTCTATTTGCTTAGGGGTGTCCAGAAACAGTTCCGAAAAGAAATTTTATCCGGCCAGCGCTCAATATTCAATTTTGGCCCCCCAAAAGAATTATTGCAGCAATCACAATATCTTAGCTAAGGCAACTTAGTGAATAAAATGCAATTACGATATTACAATTGCAGTACAATTAATCGCAAATGTGCATTTAAGGTGAGGCTAAACTTGCCCTGTGAATAGGCTTAAAGCTATATTTTTGACCAAAATGTTGTTTAAGTCGTTTTTGTTTGGTTCTCACCGTAATTATTGAAAGAAAATTGCTCCATAAATTAAATTTGATTTTAATGGCTTGCCCAAGCACACTTTGTTGTGTCGTATTTGGCACTCTATCAAAAAGGTTTTGATACCCCTACACTACATCATCAAGAGCTTGTAATTAGGACGTTTATCTTAGATAGCCTGCAATACCCATCTGCTTTTCAGAATTGAACTTGTTCATCAAGCCAACAAACAAGCTGAAACTAATGCGCGTTATGTGCCCGATCACAACGAAGTTCAACTTCCAGATGAAGCTAATGCGCGTTATATGCCCGTTCACGACGAAGTTCATTCTGATAAAGCTAATGCGCGTAATGTGCCAGATAATGTGATAGAGCTTTATGATGATGTTCAACATCCAAATGAAGCTAATGAGGTTTATGATGAAGTTCAACTTCCAGATGCATCAGCTAATGTGGTTTACGAAGTCATGCAACGGCCGGGTAAAGCTGCTGAAAGCGGTGATTGTCACGAAGTAGGAAAAATCTCATTTCATCATCTCACAGCTTCCCCACGTCGATTTGACAAACATCCAGGATATGATGATACAGAAATTGTTGCTTGTAGTTCCGCTGGTCGCAGTAATATAAATAATTCTACATAATTTAGATACACTGTAGCTCTTTACCATAATAAGAATGTTAGTTCCTTAACTCCGCGTTAGTGTTAGTTTTTTGACTCTACAAGTGCTATTCTTCGACTTTATTAGCTAGTTCTTTGACTCCTTTAACCGATCAGTGGTCGAATGGAAAGAGAGCTTGCTCCTAGAACGGCAGAATTGGGTTTGATTACCAGGTGGATCGAACCAAATACTATAAAAATTGGTATTCACAGCTTTTCTACTTGACGATAAGCTTTTAAAAGGACAGTGTGATTAAGCCTACACCGTGTGTCGTAGATAGGTGGCAGTTTGAATCAAAAACCGAAAGGTCCCTTTGATGTCTTCTGGCCAAAACAACTTGGTAAATAAAGTTGACTCTAATTACAAACACAATTATCCAAATCCTTCAGCAGAGTCAAAGATAGATAAACTAGAGAAACATATGCTTGTGATTGCATATACAATTGAAGTTGCTTGTTTTCATTAAACAGCTAGTAAACACACCTAAAGCAAAATCAATAGCCTTGCCGATATTTTGAACGACGTTCAGAATAGTTTTTGTTGATGTGATTAAACAACAAATAGTATGCTATTTTTGTTCAAATAAAGCTTGTGTTATTGAGCTAATGTCTAAAGCAATATGATTTACAATATCGAGAAATTTCTTCTCGCTAAAAATGGCAGTTGACACGATAAAAAAGATTCGGGGTGAAACGTGCAACTAAAAAAATTAATAAAATGCGTTTTGCCAAAAATTGGATGCGTAATAGCATTATTGATATACAGTCCTTTGTTCAAGTCAATATTCCGCAAAGCAAAATTTGTTAGTCTACTCCTGTTTGCTGGGTTTATGACTTGTGCAGTATGTGCACGTCAGCCAGTATTCAGTCAGTATTCCTTTTCCAATAGCCAGTCAACATTCCTTTTCCGTCAGCCAGTATTCAGTCAGTATTCCTTTTCCTTTTTGCATGCCAGTATTCAGCCAGTATTCCTTTTCCTGACTCTACGTGTTATTATTGTGTTACCATGCATTTGCTATTGTTACGGTGGTCAAGAATAAAAAAAGGATGAATGAATAAATTTGTGGTATGATATTTTGGCCTGCTCGCAAGTTGTTCAGTGGCGTCGTTAAAGATAGTGACACCCGGGTCGGAATTTTGAGATGTCACACTTTATTATGTAAAGCAGGCTCCAAAAGGTCATATTTTAAAGATAGGTACTTCTACTTTACTGCAGATAGCGGTTATTATTTGGCTAATTCAACAATTTTTTCGATTTGCCGAACAGTTTTTTGTTAATTTTTAAAATGAAGATTTGCTATGACTTGCCAAAAAGAGCAGTTTTGTGTTTTCTGCACTGCAGCAATGCGGAGTTTTAAAACCAAAGTCAATAACGTGCAGGAGAGCTACGCCAAACTCCCCAAATTCCTCTCTCCTTGACTAGCAGCACACTTGAATTAAAGTTTTTTTGATGAAGCTTGTTGCTATAATCAAAAAACAAAAGTCCTGGAAGTGAAGCAGCCTCTAAATCGATGCGAAGGCAATTCAGGGTGTTTCTTTAATGTTAAAAGGCTGGTCCTCCACAGTCAATACTAAAATCCAAATGAAAGGAGGTGGCAAAACGCAATTTATCCAAGCTAAACAGCAAAGCACGTTCTATTAAGAAATGACATTGTTCACTTTAATTCTTGCTAATCTTTAATCAGATCCCAGGCTCCAGGCACGATTAAAAGTCACAGAGCAGTGATAGCACGGGGTAGATCGCATTTTTTAGCACTCTATAGAAGAAATTATAAAAAAATAAAGGTTGGCTGCTAGCAATTTAAAGTCGTCTCGAAAAAAAAAAAAAAAAATTCAGAACATCTTCTAACACAAAGTAACGATTCTTAGAAGATGGCCCTACTAAATACGTTATTTAACAGCTTTTTTTTAACAAACAATGATTTCCCAGTAATTGAACTTAAGCGCTAATTAGACAATGACAAACAATTTTTTCCTTACAGCAAAGGATTGCGACAAAACGGTAATTGATTAAACAAAAATGCACAAACTAGGCAGTAATGCTTGTTTTTAGGTAGCCGCCCTTTCGATGGCTCTTCTCTATGCTTCTCCCCTGGTAAGTTTTAGGCTAAAAGCACGCAAAACGATTAAATAATTTCACTGTTGCGTAAATGGGCAATGGCTATGTGGGAAGCGTCTGCTGGTAAAATTTCAATTATCCTATTTTTAAGCTGGTACAATAAATCATAAAATCGTATAGTTTAATGAAACTCACAAGGAGTAATCCATTCGTCTGTGTTTAATGGAAAAATATAGTTGATGTTGGGAGGGTCTAATGGAGCGATATTTGAGTTGAAGTAATTGGTAATCAACTAATAGTGAGCAGCCATCCATCTATTGCTGAGTTTATAAATACTTTTTTTTTTATGAAAACTGTATTCAGCATGCTTCAACAA
Source organism: Trididemnum nubilum (assembly GCA_963965965.1). Lineage (NCBI taxonomy): Eukaryota > Metazoa > Chordata > Ascidiacea > Aplousobranchia > Didemnidae > Trididemnum > Trididemnum nubilum. The sequence goes on along the minus strand of OZ014489.1, from coordinate 23,354,649 downwards.
GCTATCAAATTATTTGCTTAATTTTGGCGACATTGCAAAGTTTTTACTAACTTGTAAGTTATATTTTTGATAAATTAGCGCCTACTTTAAATAAACGTTTCGAAAGATGCTTTAAATCAATTTTTAGTTCATTTTAGTGTACTAAACGTTTCCAACAATATTAAACGTATTCTTGTTTTCTTTTTTATTCGATTGGTAGCATAAAATGGTTTCATCCAAAATGGTAAGACCCAGGACGGTCTTCCCCCGCCCAATCCCTACCTTTCCCCTAGCGACGCCATTGATCTTGTCTTAAGCTTACTCGCACCTTGTTTCCCTGTAATAGGCTAAAGAGTAATAACAACTTTACGGACCCTCGACTTCTCTTGTGCCTGCTGGCAACACAGCCTCATTTGATTTACTGTCTCAGCGGTTACAAACCGATCAGAGCACAACTGTATCCGAGTTGACAGACTTAACTTTTGAAATCCAAACTGCCGGCTCGATAAATGGAAGCACATTACCGCTGACCAACTTACTGGTCAGCGGCAGTCGTTTCATTAACTTAACCCTAATTGTATCGCTGGGAGCATATTAGCAAACCCTCTTAGTTATTTTAATCTAGCTCCTAAACTAAAAAAGTTTTGTTTTAATGCACCCTGACTTAGAATCAAATTTAATAACACACATTTTCAGAAAATTTGGTGTTAGTCGAATTACCAAAAGTGACGTCATTTTTGTCTTTGTCAAAAACACCTAAGGAGTTTCATACAGTTCCGAGCACAATAACGCATGCTTATCTACGCACTTATTCTATTCATTCTACTACGTTTTCATTAACGATTTAACCTGTAGCTGGAATAGAATATTTTATCTAGTGATAAATGTATTGCATCATCATTACGTCATTGATGACGTCATAATTCAAAAATATTGCTTTTTCTGCTGTTTCTCGAAATAAATTGCGTTTGCATGAAAGAAAATTTATTGTCATCCGCTGTTGAATGACATAATGAAAATATACTGCAGTATTCTAAAGTTTTGTGAATGATACTACGTCTCTGTCACGAAAACTTCTTCTTCTTCTTCTTCTTTCTTCATTGCCCGCTTTTCCGTGAGGGTTTGCGGGGGCAGTAGCTCAAGATTGAGCAGCCACACCTCACGGTCTTCCATCACCTCCATCATTTCGCTTGGGCGAAGTCCCAAGCGATTCCATCCAAGATCCTCAATGTAATCGGTCCATCTAGTTCTAGGTCGTCCGACTGGTCTTCTCCCATTTGCTTTGGCATGTAAAGCTTGTTTGGGGAGTCTTTCCTGAGGCATTCTGCTTACATGGCCAAACCATCTAAGCTGTGATCTTTCAATTCGGAGAAGTAACGGCTCGATGTTAAGAGATTTTCGAATTTCAGAGCTACACACCTTGTTAAACAGTGTAACTCCTTCGATTCTTCGTAAAAACCTCATTTCGGACGCTTGCACTTGTGATCGCATTCTTTCGGTCATTACCCAAGATTCATGACCATAAGTGAGAATGGGGACAAAAACTGCTTTGAAAACTGAGAGTTTTGCCTTTTTCGACAATTCTCGTTTCATGACAACCGAGTAGTGCAAAGCTCGCATTACTGCACTAGCCTTGCCTATTCGGGTATCCAGTTCTTCGTCTTGCCTTCCGTCACTCGTAAATGCAACCCCAAGATACTTGAACTTCTCTACCTGCTTCAGTGTCGCTCCATTCACTTGTAATACGCACTGATCAGGGTTTCTTGAAAGATGAAGTACCTCAGTTTTGGCCGTGCTTATTTTCATTCCGGCGGTGTTGCATGCATCTGCAAAGCTATTTAATGCGCGCTGGAGGCCAGATTCTGTGGAAGAAAGCAGAACCAAATCATCAGCGAATAGCAGACGACTAATTTTGCAATTTCCAATCGTGGCACACTCATCAGCTTGGCTGCATTTGTCGATCCAATTCATGTAAACAATGAAAAGGAGAGGTGACAAAACGCACCCTTGCCGGAGTCCAACGCCCACATGGAACGGCTTTGATTGCTTGCCATTTACCCGAACATAAACCTCCGGTCTGCAGTAGAATGACTTAATAGCGCGTAACAATTGACCATCAACGCCATACTCCTGCAAAATCTTCCAAAGTTTACCCCGAGGAACTCGGTCATACGCTTTTTCAAGATCGACAAAGCATGCAAAGAGATCTTTGCCATACTCCCGAGATTTCTCGAAGATTTGCTTCAGAGTGAAGATTTGGTCCGTGGTGCTGCGACCCGGACGAAAACCGCACTGACCATCTTCCAGTTTTGATTCCACTATTTCTCGGCATTTCCTTTCAAGGCATTTGGCATATACTTTCCCTGGCAAACTAAGGAGAGATATCCCTCTGTAGTTTGTACATTGCTTGCGATCTCCTTTCTTGAATATCGGAATCTTGCAAATAATATTCAACGCAAAATATTAAAAATGACGTCGTCATGAATGTGACGTTATCATGTGCGGTGATTTTGTCGAAGATGTTTTTGAAATAACAAAAGTCCAAACTAAAATAATCATTTTAGCAAAATTAAAAAAAATTGCATGCTGTTACAAGGATTTACTGGTTTTGATGACGTCATTATCATTTTTGTGATGTTCCAATCTCAAATTTGACTATTAACAAAATTATTTAACAAATTTAACTAAAAATTTTACAAAAAATATTTTTAAAAAATTAACAAAAATTTAACAAATTTAAAAAATTTAACAAACTTAAAAAATTTAACAAACAATTATACTTAACAAAATTTAACAAAAAATAGCTTCAACAAGCAAAAAATCTTACTTCCATCACTTACCAAACAGCTTTTAGATATTTGCTCCCCCTCGATACAAACGGAGTGTGAAAATAGCCTGGTAGATATAGGGTTATGTATGTTTAGTTTTTGTTTCATCGCAGTTTTACGATATGCCAATAAAATCAGTTTTTTTTTTTATTAAACGCAAAGAAAAGCTTTCCTCAAGTAAATGATAGTAAAATAAAACAGGCCAATAGCGTAAAATATTTAGGAGTATTTTTTGACCGTAAACTAAACTGGAAAAAGCACATTTAACACGAAACCAAATTATCGTCTGCTTCTGGTGGCATCTATAAATTACGCAAGTATATACCTCAAAGAACTTTTTAATGTTAGTTTGTTATAGTTTGGTATATTCTCATCGCCAATATGCAATTATTTGTTAAGGAAATTATTCCAAAATTATCAAAGACAAAGTATAACTCTAACAAACTCGCATCGTAAAAACATTTCGCAACAAATTTGGCATAAAACTTGACTAAAACCGTAATATGAACAACTGCAAGTTCAAAAAATCGATGGAATTTAAAACCAAAAATTTCCAAGTCTATGGCCAAAATTAGTTTAAATAAAGTGCTAGTATTTTGTGGCATTCAATAACGCTTTTTAAAACATTGTCCTCTGTCAATAAGTACTCGACCAGAAATGCTTTTTCCAAAAATTTTTAGGTGCAAAGAGCATCGGTGGTAAAAGCTAAGCAATTCTCTAAAATTTCTAGTGCTTAAAATTTTGATAGTTTACCAAGACATATAAGAGATGAAGTTTTAGCTTCTAGTAACAAAACATCCTCAAAGATACTAAAAGTTTACTTTTTCAACTCCATACCTGCTTACAAGCGAAGCCATAACTTGAATAGATATTAAACTGCATACCTATCTGTGTGTGTATTTTTTTCCTTTCTTCTCTTTTCTTTTTTTTACCGATATTTTTTGTTTGTTCGTTTTAATTACAAAGATCAAACCAAAACTTTCCGTTTACGGTAGAAATCCTATCGCTGAATTTTGCACTATTTCTAAGAGGATGAGCAGACTCGGCGAACGTGTGTTTCGCCTGATAAAAGCGACGTACTTATCTTGGTCTTTCCCTTCGTCTCGTCGTGCTAAACCGTGTCTTCAAATATTTGCTAAATTTGCGATTTATGTATTTGTTTTCGCTCGGCAATAAAAGATAACTACTGTACAACCCATAGGTGGGCAAGTTAATGTAAAACGTTAGCTTCGTTACCACTAGTCCGTTAACAAACTTCACACCTCCGTTAACGTTAATCCGTTATTTTCAGCTTTAATTAAAGTAGTTAATAAAGTCCGTTAATCCGTTAACATTTTGCGTGTAATTTACATTTTTTTTTATTCACTCGCTTCTAGAACACGTATTGACGCTGTTGAGCTGATTGTAAGGGAAAATTTTTGGCTATGGTGGTGTTTTTGTGTTTTGAAAGTTACATTTTACAGTCTAATGTAATTTCAAGATAAAAACAAGTTCAAATGCACAACGAAGCTGCAAGATATTAACGATAAAAACCTTAACGAAAGCTAACAGAACTTAACGGAAGTTACTTTAGTCCGTTAGCAGAACTTAACGGAAGTAAATTTAGTCCGTTAACATGAAAAAACTTTTTAATTGATTAACGAGTTAATGAAAAAGTTAGCTTCGTTATTAACGGATTAACGGACTTGTGCCCACCTATGGTACTACCACGATACAGTGAAAATGACCAAAAAAAAATTTGCATTTAAAACTAGTAAGCAAATAGAAAGTTTTTATAAACAATATTTGTGGTTTATTTTCTGTGATGTTTGCTAACAAAATTTACATACAAAAGAGAACAATTTATTGAGACTGAAATGTACAAACTTGAACAATACTAAACTTTAGTGCAAAATTTTCTGGTTTCTTTACAAAGGCTAAGACAGAAAAAATATTCGTCTTCATCGACAGTTTTTTGTGTCGTCTAGAATTTTTTTACATTGTGATAATGGTCATTTCGGCCGAGCTAAGCCTAAAGGTGCATTTAGACTGGACGCGAAGCAATGTGATGCAACGCGAAGCAAAGATTGGCGACCTTCGCCAACCTTCGCGAGTGGTCGCTTACGTCACTCGGTAAGGTTGCTGTCACGAATAATAGTTTTAAATGCCTGAGATATGATTATTTGCTGTATTGTAATGCGTACGTGACTGATTTACTACTTTTGCCGATTTTTTGATTTAGAATATTCTAGATATTTGCTTTCTAGTATTTTCTACTGTCTTCTATTAGTTTCCGGAATAATTAGTTGTTTACATGTCTTAATTGCTATATTTAGACTTGAAGTTTGTGACGTCACAATTATGCTACCGTTGTGTTTTCGTAATCGCGTATATTTTATCTATTGTGACAAATCATTGATTGTTCTGAGATATTCAATAGCTTTTGCATTGTATAAATGGGCGGGTCGTTTTGATTCTAATTTTATTCTAGTATTCTAAAAGTGGATGATTTTTAGGTATTAATTTCGTAGGCAGTTAAGCCGAGTTTGTGTACAGTATATGGGGTTGGCTCGTATAGCCGTTTAGTAAAAAGTGTTAGTGGAGCGATTTTGCTCAGTGGGTTGGTTTGTGTTTCAATCTTAAATAGAAGTTTTAATTTAAGATTTATGTCTGCTTTCTGAGATTCAAAAAGCTAAAGGAACTATCAACTGCCATTTTCGATTCGTCAATTAACATCTCAGTCGTTCTCTAGTTTCAGCCGACGTGTGCAATTCTAGGGATTAAATGTTGTACTCTAGCCAAGTATCAACAATCGCGACAGTTGCCAAGCTTTGCAAGTGGTTGCTCATCTTCACGACAGGTCGTTTCATTGGCTAATTTTAATAACTAAGTTTTTAAATATAGTCAACGAGCAGAAAGCGTTGTGTACTATATTGAAGCGCTTTTATAGTAATCACAGGTTTTGTTTTGTCATAACGCGCTGGAATTAAAACAAAGATTGAGTTTGTATTGTGTTATTGCGCCATACCCGTGAAGAAGAGTCTGGACAAATAGCGTAAGTAACAAAACAATCTTGAGAAAACAGTTTGTAAAGTATAAGGAAAAAACGAAGTACTGTAGATTGAATTTAGAAATGAAAAGACGTCATTTTTTCAAAAACCTAATAGTACGTAGCCTATAGGCTAGCTATCAATGCTTTGTTTAGGTTCTTTCACTGAAAACTTGCCATAATCTGTTTTGACGATGACAGTTAAGGGTTTTAATGCAGAAACGCAAAAAGCTGGAGGCAGAGGTCGAAGTTCTCTTTAGGTGTTTGCTTAGTTAACAAATCCTTAAACGCTTTAACCATCCACGTCTCATTATGGTACTGGTAGATCTATCTTGTTGAGTGTAGACCAAAAGGCTAGTTTACAGGTACATTTAAAGCGTAAATAATGTTGTTTTTTGATGTGATTTTTCTTTTTCAAGCAAGCATGTTATGATACTGTATCTGTAGCAGTGGCGGATCTAGAAAACTTTGGTGGGAGGGATGATAAAATTTATGAGCACAAATTGTGTATAATCTCAAAATTTTGCATGTTTATGATTAATGTTCTTGGTCTCGCGCAAACTTATTGGGGATATTTTTGATCCGTCCCATCCCAAAAACGTTACCAGTATATAAAATAATTTTTTTAATTTAACCAATGACACAAAAATAGTTTCATGTCATTGATTTAACCAATTCAATTCAAATTAATAACACAAAACGCTCTTTTCGTCTTTCCTGCGTCAAAAATCGTATTTATTAAACTTTCGCCAGCATAACCGTCTGCATCTACACAGAACAGGCGCGTTGCCAGAAATTCGCAATGAGGGAGCTGCTTTGGGGGTCTGAGGGCGGAGCCCCGAGCGATCAAAATTTTTGCATCTTTTTGCAAAAATAACTAAACTTTAGGGCTATTTTGATAAAAAATAATGCTTTAACACGTGGCGTAGCAATTGGCAGTGCAAACATGATTATACCGGTTGCATAAATGGGCTATGTGAAATGGCTAGTAGTAAAATTTTCTCTTGTTTACATGCTGGTAGATCATAAAATCCTACAGTTTAATAAAACTCACACGGAGTAATCTATTTCGAACATATTTTATAGAGAAAAATAATTGGAGGGGAGCTCATGAAAAGATATTTGAGAGAGGTAATTAGTAATTAACCAATACTGAATAGATCCCCCCTCTGTTCGTGAGTTTATAATATTTTTGTTGAAAAAACTATATTAAGCATTTGCAATGAGCTATATTAAATTTGATTGCTTATTTTTGGCCATTTTTTAAAGTTTTTATTAATTTGTGAGTTTTATTTTTGACAAATTAGCCCCCCTATGGTTCAAAAGATGCTTTAAATCACGTTTTAGTCCATTCTAGACCAAAAACCAGTCTCAGAAGTGTTAAAAACGTAAGTATTTTTCTTATTCTGCATTTTGGCCGACAGGCAAATGGATGGGGGGGCAAAAGCCCCCCCCCCCCACCCTCCCTTGGCTGCGCTACTCACACAGAATGAGTAAAAACTACCAGCATCGGACTTTGATATTTTTATTGCCAAAAGTCTATTTTGTTCAAGTGTTTATTTAGCATATCGTAACTAACAATGTAATAAAACTACATTCCAGAAGACATTTTACTTGATGTTCTATCAAATCGACACACTTTTTGTGCGAAACCGCACTACTGTATTGCGCAGGCGCGTAGCCAGAAATTCGCAATTGGGGGGTTGTTTTGGGGGGTGGTGGAGCATCCTGCCGCCGGAGGCCAATGTGGGTCTGGGGGCGAAGCCCCTAGCGCTTGAAAATTTTGCATTTTTTTGCAAAAACATCTTCATTTTGGGGCTATTTTGATTAAAAAACAATGGTTCTAAAACGTGGCTTAGAAATTGGCAGTGCAAACACGATTAAACTGGTGGCATAAATGGGCTATTTAGGAAGTGGCTATTGGTAAAATGTTAGTTCTCTTGTTTAGATGCTGGTAAATTATAAAATCGAATAGTTTAATAAAACTCATAGAGAGTAATCTATTTCGTATACAGTTTATAGAGAAAAATAATTTTGGGGGGGGGCTAATGAAAAGAGATTTGAGAGAAATGATTGGTAATGAACTAATACTGAATAGCCCCCCTCCTTCCCCCCATTCCTTAGTTTATTGTATATTTGTTGATGACACTTATGTTCAGCATTTTTACACTTGCGATCAAATTTGATTGCTTATTTTTACCATTTATCAAAGTTTTCATTTATTTGTTGGTTTTATTTTTGACAAATTAGTCCCCATCCCCCTGAACACATGTTTCAAAAGATGTTTTAATTGACTATTTAGTCCACTCCAGTGCATAAAACAGTCTCCAAAGTGCTAAAAACGCAGTGTTTTTCCCATTCTGCATTTTGGTCGACATATCAATAGGAGGGCAACAGCCCCCCCCCCGGCCCTGGCTATGCTACTGGCATTGCGTGAGGTTTGAGCAAAAATGCGCCATAATTGAACTCCTGTTGTGTTATGCCTTTATCGTTGAAAAGTGCGAGTTGTGAATTTTGCTAGTTTGGCGGTTTCAAATCAATCGGACCTGTAAAAAACTAATTTCTGCTTTGTGAAAAGTTCGCAGTAAAAATAACTTTTTCCTCCCCCGCCCTACCCCACCCCCCCAATGGCTTCAGAAATTATATCGCAGTCACCCGGTCTATCGAGTATTCACTGATTGCTTTTTTTAATGTTTAATATTACGCATATGCACGTTATGTTTAGGCTGGTGGGGAGGATGCATCCCCCCCTAAATCCGCCACTGATCTGTAGTAAGCTTAAAAACAGCTGTTTGTGATAGCTATTTAGTGCTGTTTATGAAGACTCCCAATGCTAACGCTAAAAGTGAATCTGAGAGCTGAAATTGTCATCAGTTAGGCCTATGTAGTGGATTTTTTGCTTATTGTGCAATGGATTGCTGTGTTGGTTTGCTGGAGAAAGCAAAAAAACATTGCTGCTTTTGCAAGATTTGACACTATCATCAAAGGGCAAGAATTGAGCACAGTAATACCAGCAGTTGCTTTTAGGAAAAGTCAGCATCTGAAATCTTTGGTTTTTTATTCGCTAGCGGAGAGCTTATCGATGTGTAGTATGAAGTTAAATGCTTTCGAAAGCATTTTATTAGTTTGCGTTTTCTTGCAGTACCATTACATTGCGACGGTCACGTTTACATCAAAGGGCTTTGTTCCAAACCACCGTTTGTAAGATACAGACAAACTTATAGCTGTAAGGTCAAGCCCCCTCTTCTTTGCAAGTTTTTGGTTATGCCCCTGATAAAAAAAAAAGAACATTTAGATTTTTTCATGCGAAAATTGTTACTTAAGCATCTGAATAAAAGTGTTATTAGTCCTCACGTATGCTTGTTTGTTTTGTGTTTTTGTTTCGCGCTTTCGCGTTTCACGCGCGTAGTTTCATGTAACTGATGCTTTCTTTCTAAGTCCAATTATTATTATTATAAATGCTTTATCAAGTTTTTTGTTTAGAGGCGACTAATGAGAATGAAACAATATTAATGGACTAGCTTGACAGCTACTTCTCTACCAATAACAGTAACCTCAGCAAAAAATAGAATTCATTTTCTACTCGTTACATACATATTGGCTTTCTAGTTTTATCTGATTACACTGACTGTAATTACTATTGTAATTGTATTGTAATTACTGTAATTACTAATTACTATTGCAGTCAGTGTAATCAGATAAAACTAGAAAGCCAATATATATGTAACGAGTAGTAATAGTAATACTTCAATATTCATGATTATAAACCTTGGAGTAGTCCAAAACCATTGCTTTTAGTTCAACTTGATCATTGTCACAAACCTTCAGAAACAAGAAGATTTTTAAGAGGACATTCAAGAGAAAAAATTCCATGTTTGTTGCTATTCAAAAAAGTAATTACTGATCAGGCCAATCCAAAAGTTCATAGAAATTTTTTGATTTTTTGTATCTATTTAGCTCTTGTATGTAGCTTGAAACCAATTCTAAATACAGTTTTATTTACCAAGTTGGCTTGGCAAAGTAGATAGCAAAAAAACTTTTGCGATTTTTCCAGTATTCGAGAAATCGTTTAATTGTGGTTACTTGTAAAACAACAAGCTAACAAATAATGCGTAAAAACACTATCAACACATTCAAAACTACCGTGTTGGTGGGTTATTTTATATTCTGCAAAAAAAAAAAAACACCATGTTCGTTTAAGACAAAAAAGCAAAAATTGCTTAGCCAAAAAAAAACACTGGATTGATACAATAGCTTCTGCGTTGCTGCACAGTAAGAAAAGTTTTGTTTTAAAATCTACATGTCGTGGGGCTAGGCCTACTGCTTTGGTGAATTCATTATAATAAAACCCTGAGATCAAGCATAGCTATGAAAAATCACTTAAGGATTTACAGCCTTAGCTGTCTAGATAGCGTAGTAACTGGGCCAAATTAACTTGGTTAGCCCAGGGCCATCCCGAATCTAACTTTGCCAACAACCTACTCTTTGGACTGATAAATAGGCGCTAAACCATACAAATAAACTGTTTACATTATTTCCTAGCAAAAAGCGATCGTAGAAATCCGATCAGTGATTTAGCAGGTTATCCTACTACAGCCTGCAAGCAAGCGATGTTGCGCAACTGCTCGCGAAGGTTGCAACTGATTGCAACCTTTCGCGAGCAGTCGATGACGTCAAATTTTGGTTGCTTAGCGTCGCTTCGCGTTGCTTCGCGTCCAGTCTAAACGCATTTAACTGAGGAGTCTTGCGATGAGTAAAACAGCAGTCTTAGGCCTGCATGTAAAATTATTGACCAGTTTCAATTTACTCATTGATCAACCCGAAAGTTTAACTTGTAATTCTGTTCTGTTTATAAATGATATGTGTTACGTTAACTTTGCTAATCGATTTTTTTTTTTTTTGTTGTTAAATAATTGAGGAATTAGGACTTCGCGCGAGCGCGCAGTAGGCCTATAACTTCGTTTTTGTTTGCGAATTTTGGCAGATGAAGACTGATTTGCTTATAACTAACAAAAGGTAAAAACTAGAGAGTTGAAATTTGGAATCAACATAAGAATTATTAAAAGCGTCATGTGTGCTAATTTTTGGGATCCGAGGTCACGTAATCGTAAATTGAAACTTACAAGAACACAAAAAACATAAAAAAAGGCGATTTTTGGCTTGAAAATTTGTTAAATCTTTATAACTCAAAAACTAATTGACGTGCACAACTGAAATTTGGGCACAATATTTTTGCCTAATATTGCTTTATCTAAATCAAGTTTGGGGGCGCCCGGTCACGTGACTGAATTTTACAGGCTAAAAATTTTCAAAAAGTTGACAAGCTTGAACCAACATATCGCGGTAATTTCCAATATTGATGAAAAATGATTTGTGATTTTTCAGTACACTATCAACCATCTTTCTTTTGGTTATGTTCGTTTATCCCAACTTGAATACTATTTTTTTTTGTTTTGCTTCTTTTTCTTTCTTTTTTTTTTTCCCATATCCTATCTACTTTTAAACCGCTAAACGCGCAGTATTCAAAGTTTGAGCAATTGAAGATATCAGGGAGGACTTTTTGTGCGACTAAAATTTAGGTGCCAGGTTGGGAAAGTCCCCCTTAATCGGGTCCTCCAAAATTTCAAACTTTTAAACCATTTAGAGCTAGATGGATCAAATTTTCTAAATGGTAGATAATCAAAAATAAACTAAACCAAACAAAACATGGGGGAAGCACGATGGGATTTTTCCTCCCAAACGGGTCCTCCAAAATTCAAACGCTGCTACGGTGCGATTCAAGGTGCGAGGTACGGAGTACGCAAATTCTGAACGTACCTTACCCAACTGCCATCCTTGGCTGTGCGTTTAAAATCGGAAGAAACTCGTCGCAATTTTGATTGCTACCGAAAATCTTGTACATCATCAATATCGATGATATAGTTTAGGTAAAAGTGGTCTATTAGACTTTTCCGTAAATGTTTTCTTGTCCAAATGAGCCATAAAAAGATTAGCCATGATTGGTCCCAACAAATTCCTCATTGTAATTCCTTCAAGTTGTTTATACAACTACAAAACCGTTCGTTGTATTCTAGATTTAATAGATTTGTAGTTGTATTAAATAAAAAGCCGCGATTTTGTCTTATGCGGATTAATTTATATCGTATCTGAATAGTTTGAGATGGAAATTGGTCACATGTGTGTTGTATTAATTTTTGGTTTAACGATTTTGCTCGGATCGGCTTTTGTATTCCTTACAATCTGAAACAGATGGTGTTGATTCTGAGATTTTTAGAAACCATTAACTTCCAACTGTTTTTTCTTTTCGTTTTTAAAGATTAATTTTGCTGTTTTCTGGTTCAGTTAACTCGGAATAATCTTAAAGATTAAAGGCTGTTTTTTTGTGATTGAAAAAAAGTGCGTCCGCTGAAGCTGATGTAAAAAAATATTAATCTCGTAAATTTCAGTAGATGTTAAGGATTAGCCATAAACAGTAGCCTACCCAGAGACATAGGCACAATCAAATCTTGGCTTAACAGCCTACTGATTTTAATGTATCAAAACCTGTTTACGTGTTGCCATTCATGAGGCCTTATTCCAATGCAATTTGCTAGTACTTTTTTTCCCTGAAAACATTTAAAAAAACCGGCACAATGTGAGAAAAGAGAGGGATTTTTAAATCACTGCTTATTCAGCTAAAGTGTCGCAGTTATTTCCATTCAAATTTTTTTGGTATATGACTGCCACGACAGTCTTAGGCTCCTGGCATCTACAGGCTATAGTTATGACATCACAATTTCTCATCCGTGTGACTGTGACTTGTGACATCGTAAAACAATTGCAACGAAATTAAAAGGCTATAATGATCACTAGGGGAACAGCCTAGACTAGGTGCACGCCAAACAATGTCGTCGAATCTTCATTGACGGCTGCACGTCGCACACAAAACGTTAAAATACAAGTATCATTGTGGTAGTAGCCTATTCGATGTTTTTGCTTTTAATAAAACTTAAATTTTGCAAACAAATTATCCTTTAAAGCACTAAACATTAAGAATTTCTGAAGCATAAAGAATTAGATATTAACAAAAAAACACGTGAACATAAGTCGCATATGTCATCAACGGATCGGTGCTTAACTAGATTGATTGAAGGTACGGTACGTAAAAAAAAAAAAACAAGTTACGGTGCGCTTCCAAAATTGAACTGAAGTACGGTACGCTGTTACGGTACCAAAACATATAGTTTCGGAATCGACATTCGTCTTTTATTCATTGTCAGTGAAGCCAGGACAAGGTATGAACATGAGCATAGAAAGGCAAGGAATAGCAAATTAACCAGTCTGCATTCTGTCTATAGCTTATCATTAATTTTCTCAGATTAATGTTTTTAATCAATAGATATTTCATTAAAAAAATACATTTATTAATGGTTTTTCGAGAGCAATTAAATCTATAACTTTCTTTGACACGCCCTATGCATTTTGTTTTTTATTGGGATCTCATTTTTTATGACTTTCGCGTTAAAATCTACTAAATTGATTTGACTTTATATACTGATGAAGGTGCTGCTTGAAACCTATCACTGAAACCACCAATTGTGAAAACGCCAGATTTGCACAAAGTCGTAAACATAATAATCTTGTTATGATCATTTTTTCAAAATTGAAAAATTTTGATAATTGCCGATTAGCGGTCTAGTGGATAGAGCGGCTGCTACTGAAACCGTAGACTGCGTTTGATTCCCGGTCGGGTCAAACCAAAGACTATAAAATTGGTAATCACAGCTTCCCTGCTTAACGTTCAGCAATTAAGGGGATGTTTAAAGTCTCCATCGAGTGTGGAATACAGGCGCATCGATTTCCGGAGGTGTCGGGGGGTCCGGACCCCCAAAAAGTATGCATTGGAGATGTACAAACAGTAAAGGACCCCTCAATAAAAACGGAACGTGTTTACTATTTATCATGAATACTAACAAAATAACATTTCTGTCTTGTCAAAATTTTCTTGCTTAAAATCTTGAAAACTGCATACCACAGCGCTTGGCCAAGGTTTCATATGAATAATCTCAATACGAGTATGTATTATCACTTAACCAATGTACTGTGCAATTTTTATGTGTGTACGTCACAAACTCGTCATTGTGACTGCGTGTCTCTCACTAAAGCTGACGAAGTATAGAGAGAAGGAAAGATGAAGAATAGATGACTGTTGTAGCAGGCCACTGAAGTCGAGGGCAGGCTGAGACTTGCAGTGTAAGAGGAAGATAGAGTAAGAAATGTTTTCCCTTTGGTGTTTTGCGCATCGTAGAAAGTTAGTTGGCTAACTGTTCTACCAAAAACAAAAAGATCTTCAATTGAAGAAAATAATTAGTGCTCATTTGGACTAGTGCCGTCGCTACGAAGGGGGGGCAGAAGGGCTGTGCCCCACTAACGACTGCTTGTGCTCCCCTACCAATTCGGTTTATTCAATACACATTTTTGAAACATCACGTAACGACAAAAAAAAGGCAATAATGGAAAACGGAATATTAACGTTCAAACGTAATTCTCGTTTAACGATTTTTCAATTCTTTTCAAAATTGCTGGCCACCAATTGCTGTACAAAAACTAGTCGCAATAAGCCGTCTTTATAACACGCCTTTACTGATGTGCCGAGGAATGAGGATGTAAGCCAATAGAATTGGTACCGGTACTTTGTGACTGATTATGACCTGAAACAACATGTAAAAACATCAAAAAAAACAGCCTTTTTTCCTTTTTTTAGAGCACACTCAAGATTTTTTAAGGCGCAGTCAGTGGCGCAACCAAGGGGAAGGGGCTAAGAGGGATTTAACCCCTTTTAGCAAAAAAATTTAGAAGATTTAACCCAAAAATACAATCGTTTAAACATGTTTTGGTTTTGACTTAAAGTATAAGGGGGGTAGAAGGGGCTAGGCAATTTAATTCTCTCAATGACTTCTGAATTTTATTTTTTCTGATAAAATATGATTTGACTTCTGAAAATTAATTTACTCTTATTAATGCGATGTGTGTTTGAAAAGTAATCGGACTGGGACAATAAATTTTTATTTTATTTGACAAGTAAATTTTACTACATGTCGCCTTTAATGTAATCTCCTTGGCCTCAAATGCACTTTTCCAATCTCTTCTGCCATGCTTTCACGCACTCCTGGAAGGTTTCCTCTGGAATCGCTCGAAGCTCTCTCGTTACAGCTGTTTTAATGACTTTTGAATTTTGAAAACGAGTTCCTTTGATGTCTTTCTTTAGTTTGGGAAACGAAAACAAGTCACAAGAGGTCATATCTGGAAAGTAGCGTGGTTGGTTCAGTACAGCATTGTTATTTTTGGGAAGAAATTCACGAATTCCCAAGGCATTACGAGCGGGAGAATTGTAATGATAAAGCAGCCATGACCTCGCTCTCCGCAGTTTTTTTCTTCTTCAATGAGGGCATCAGACGTCGCAAGATGTTTTTTCAGACGTGCTGATTAATAGTTTGGCCTTGTGGCAAGAATTCTGCGCGGAAAATTGCATGGACATCAAAAAAAGCAATCAGCATCACTTTGGTTTTGGACTTGAACACTCTCGCATTTTTGGGTCTTGGTGAAAATGCGCTCTTCCATTAAAGGCTTTGCCGTTTGATGAGTGGATTGTACTCGAAGATTCATAACTCATTGCCAGTAACAACTCTTTTCCGCAAGTTGGGTTCAGTTTCGAGTTGCTTCAAAATGTCTTGACACACTTGCACACGCCGCTACTTTTGTCCTTCATTCAGCAACCTCGATATCATTTTTGCACAGATCTTCTTCATCCCCAAACCTTCCGCAATGATCCTCCATACCCTCTCACTATTCATACCCAGTTCATCTGCTATCATTCTAACAGTACGGTAAAACGGCGAACGCTCCGCACGTTTTGTCTCACACGCTCAACATTTTCGTCTGTTCTGCTTGTGGATGGCCTCCCACTTCTGTGATCATCGTCCACCTCCTCTCTTCCCTCTTTGAACCTTCTGTGCCACTCAAAAAGACAAGTTCTTGACATCGTTTCATCACCATAAACTTCCTGAAGCAACTTTAAATCTTCAGTTGGAGTTTTCGCCAGACGGACAAGAAATTTCAGGTTGATTCGTTGTTCAACGCTCATCCTTCGCACCAAAAAAAAAAGTCAAAAACTCTTAATTTTATCAAATTTTCACAAAACGATCACAAAGAAAGTGCCTTGACAAAAAAAGTGTTATTTTGTTTGCCTTGTTACAGTAACGAACTTGTTCAACAACAGCGTGACATTCTTGAACAAAACACTACATGCTCTACCACCTGGTCCTGATGATCAAAGAGTCTATGAGTTCTCGCAGGTAAGAGCACCAAATCCCAAACTTTATGCAGTTGCACACAAACATCTTTGGTGAGGTTTTAATCGAACCTGACCAATTACACGAATACCAAACGTTCGACGTGTTGCCAACAGGTTCCATTGGTGATACTGCGTAATACTGCGAAGTGGTAAACAAACACACTAACAAAGGAAGTGGGTCAGTTGAGGATGATTTAAACAAAAAAAATCTAAATTCTGTCTTTATCTTTTTTGCCGCTTTTTTTATGAAATCATCCTGAATACACAAAAACGATCAACTGCAAACTTATCAATAATTTTTACAATATAGCTGTCCGCATATAACTTATATAACTGTAAGTATCTTGATATAACTTTGCTTTTACGGTGACTGCTTGACTTGAAGACCCTAAACCGATCACTTCGCAGCATCCTTGTTGTCTTTTTGAATTGTTGTGTTTTATTGATTATTGATGTGAGCAACAAAAACAAAATAAAATCGTTTGTAATCATCCACTTTATTCAAAATATGCATTGTCATAATGCCGATCCATACACATTAACGTGCATGAACTTGGCAATACGGAATTGTTAAACCACAACAGGCAGAGCACTTTTTGTGGTGGTTGTGTTCGCAAGACTCTTATCAGTCGAGGCCACCAAGACGGCCAGATTTTTTGACCGTAAAGAAAAATCATCACGCGTTAAAATTTTTCCAAAAGCATAACAACGCATGTTCAATGGCAGTTAAGAAATCAAGTTGGAGGCCCATCAACTTTTTGATCACTAACCCTACGTTCTATCTAACAATCTGCGCTACAACGCTGCTGCAAACGTTTTGTCTGTTTTTATAGTTTATGTAAATATTAACCGAAAACCTGTAAACCAATTGGCATTAACTTGACTAAACCAATTGGCATTAACTTGACAATTGGCAATACCTTGCCGAAGTTTAACGCCCACGTGGAAGAGCTTTGATTGCTTGCCATGATTTATCCAAACACAAACCTCCGCTCGGTAGTAGAAAGACTTAATAGCGCGTAACAACTGACCATCAACGCCATACTTTACAATATAGCATACTTTACAATCCAGCAAAACTTTCCAAAGTTTTATTCCAAGGAACTTTTAAGTCATATGATTTTTTTGAAGATCAGCAAAGCGTGCAAAGAGATCTTTGCCACACTCCTAAGATTTCATGAAGATTTGCTTCGGAGTGAAAATCTGGTCCATGGCGTTCCGACCCGGAACAAAACCGCACTGGCCATTTTCCAGTTTTGATTCCATTATTTCTCGGCCTTTCTTTTCAAGGCTTTAGGCATATACTTTTTCTAGTAAACTTAAAAGAGGTATCCCTCAGTAGTTCGTACAATGCTTGTGATCTTCTTCCTTCCTTTTTTGTTGTACATTTAAAATCTAGAACAAACTAAATATTGACCTACGGCCACAAAGGTCTGATAAGATCAGACCTCTCATCATTCGCTGGGCAATTTTTCTGACGCAATGCGCTGCAGTACTCAAAAAAAAAGCAAAACAATAGTAACGCAATGAGGAATATTTATCTTACGCGGTTTTGGTGGCATTTGATACAGAGCTAACGATAGTTTAGTTAAAAATCAAAATATGACCATAAATGAAAAACCTCACTAAAAAACTTTTTTAAATGGAATGATATGGAACTATATTGCTGAAACAAATTTTATTACTAATACTAAGCCTTTTCAGACCAGCACAATTTTAGTTGTTTAGTTCAAAGTAAGTTAAAAAATTGCATATTTGGATTTAAGTTTTCTAAGTGACATGACAGAGAAACGTTTCGGCCCTTTTTATAGCCCTCTGTGATTGCGTTACGGGATCAAAGTACAGCAGAAACAAATTAATACTTTGCATTGTGCAATGTACCTGTCTTTAGTTAAAAACAAACAAACACAAGAAAGAACCATTCTGTTAATGATTATTGCATTTCATAAAATGTATTCTCCTGTCCGAAACAGTATCAATGACGCAATTATTTTAAAATGATCTGTAAACACTGACCAATACCATTGCAGCAAATCAGACTTTGAACCACTGTTTGGTGGAACAAAATTTTAAATTAGCTTCTAACTTCATCCTATATATCTTTTAAAATAATTGGGGTAGCGTTGAAAAAATCCGTTTAGTAAAATTGATTTGAACGGTTTTGTTTCACCCGTGTCTAGAATCAACGCAAGATCAAATAATAGTTTTATACTAAGTTATTTTGAGACGTAAAAATTTTGCTAAAAAAAAGAAAAAAGAATTCAATTGAGTTCTGATTGGTTGATTGTCAAATTTGGTATGCTAGTCACTTAATGACAAATTATTGTGAAATTCGAAAGAAATGGACAAACTCTTTCTGCCGCCACATGATTGGTTTCTGTGATTTTAGAAATAACATCTAGAGCAGATAGTGAAATTGGGTTCTTACTTTTTCCAAAATTGAAAATCGTTAATCGTGATATTGGAACATTGCAGTCAGGATTTTTAAGAAAGCTTAATTCAATGGCCGAATCGCAATCCAATTGATTTAGGGGAGTCTTGGCTTTGCAGTTACATCAGCTGAATTCAGTTTTAATAACGTCGTGTACAAGCAAACAGCTGGATGAACCCAAATAGCTACTTCATTGGCTCATATCCGAGCCAGACCGGGCGTCATGTGCTTTGAACAAACTGGGCCAGATCGAGTTCCACTCAAGCCATATCCGTGCCAGACCGAAACCCGGTCGGGCGTGTTAAATGGGCCCCAATTTGGCAGGACACCAGGGCCAAAGCCGGCAAAAGCGCACTTGTTGCTCGTGACAGATCAAACCCACATATCTATCGCCGACCTAAAAACTTTTGACCTGGTTTGGCCCTGATCTAAAAACTTTCGTTAATGATCAGCGCCAGTCCGGCCCAGACCTTTAAACCGCCATTAATGATCAGCACCAGCGGTTCTCATCTGCTTCGAATTAGGACCGCAAGTTTCCCAAATAAAGTTTATTCCACTTAAATACATGACAATCCAACGTAACTTACTAAATTGACCACGTAATATAAGAAAGACATAAAAACTTAAAATATAATTGCCAGAGGTGGAGTCGAGAACACAAGGCTCGAGGCTGAGGACGCAAAAAAATCCGAGACCAAGGCCAAGGACAGCCCTACCAAGAACAGATCCTCCTGAGGCTAAGGACAGGAATGCTCAAGGCTAAAGCCAAGGACACAGGCGGCAAGTGTTCTCCAAAAAAAAAAAAGGCCTTAAAGTTTTTCAGGCGATCTCCAAAACCAAAAGGTCTTGTCTTCAATTTTTTTTTTTCAGGCAATCTAGAAATTTTTAACAATTCAAAAAAATAGTGCTGTCCTCAAGCCATGGTCTGGGCAATTTTTGAGGATTTAAGGCTTTGAGGCCAAAGCCAAGGACTTCAAAATGTGTTCTCGAGGACGTCCTCAAGGCAAAAAACGTCCTCGAGAACTCTACCTCTGATAGAAGCATTTGAAATTTGAAGACAACGAGCGATAGGCTCATGTCAAACACAAAACCATGGGTTGTTAAAAACCAACATTGTACCGCTTAGTTGATTGGTTGGTTAATGGTATAAATCGGCATTTTCTTGTACAACGCCGAAGTCAGGTATAACACACACGATGGACTTCAGCAATAAAATGATGTTATCAATGCAATAACATTTTATTTACCAAGAAAGTTGCCTTTGCCAGGAGCCAGTGAATTGACCGTTTAGTCTTCGAGTCAAGCTACCACCTGCCCAATAGTCTACTACACGCTGTGGAGTCGTCACACGGTCCCATTTACAGCTAAACGTCAAGCAGGAAAGCTATGAATCCAATTTTTTTGATATTTGGTTTGACCCGCACGGGAAATCGAACCAGAGTTTTTGGTGTCAGTATCAGACTTTCTATTTACTCCATCATTCATCGGTTGTCCAAAAGGAAAATAAGTTAAATATAATAAGTCTGTTTTACTTAGATTGTGTTAATTTTGATCAAGATTGAATTTTAGAGCTGGTTTTATTACGTACAACTATACATTTACAGTACTACAAGTCATCTTGAAAATGTCTCTTACGCCAAAAACTAAGACGACTCGTCTGTCGAGATGAACCTTGTTTAGCTTCAAGATTGAGCCAGCTTGAGTTGTTTCTTTTTCTTTGGTTCAGCTACTTGCAAAAAAATAAGCGTGCTTCTTTATCCAATCTGAAAAAATTAGGCTTAAAACCAAGCATCTTTGGCGTAAAAATAGATTAACATAAAAATGAGCAAGTAAAAAGGTATAAATATATTTTTGGTTATTGTTATGTTTGATGATAAATTAAATCAAAAACTGCACATTTTTTTAGTAGCTGAAAACCAAATTTTTTCGGAAAAACTATAATTTGTAATGATATACGTATTTTGCTTCTGTTGCCATGATATGCTGTAGTATCTTATTCATGTCTTAACTCTTCAGTGCGAAAGTTTATTGTTGATGAGATAAAGTACAAGATCACATACTAAAATAAACCGAAAACTTCACAGCTGAGGAAGTGTGGGTTACGTAAGAGTTGAGAATAACAATCACACTTTGTTTATGTACTATCAACCTAAAATAAACTTTAAGCACAACGGCAAACAAGAGTATTTTACAATAAAACATCATTAAAGACAAAACCTAATCGCTACTTTTTTAAGCTGAATTTCTAGTTCAGTAGCCCTAGCAATTATTCCACACAGTTTATTTCAACTCAAGTAGGTGGAAAGTTTAAGCGAACTTGGTTGAAATCGTAAAATAAAAGACCCAAACAAAACGATAAAATATTTCTAACCTCGGTCAAAGATAAAGCCAAATTTTGAGGTGAAATCGAAGACGTGTGAGGCGCGATAAAACCGCTAAAGTTCAAGATATTCTGCGGCGATGGGTGTTTTGACCCTCGGTCAAATGGTTTTATAACCCGTTCGTGTTGAAATGGTGGATGTTTGCGGCGATTTCAGCTTTCAATCTCGGCCAATAGATTTTTTTAACTTAAATTTTTTTTAGTTTAAATATGAAGTTTTTTTCAGCTTAAATATTGCTAAAATTGTTTAACATCTTAATTTTTTTGTTGTTTTACATGTTTCAATGCAAATCTTTTTTGTAAAAATGTTAATTTCTTTTGCTTTGAAGTTGCGGCGTTGCAAGTTTTTATTCTTGGTCAAATAAATTTACCAACTTTTTTTAAAACTTGGGAGTTCCCATTGGGAGCACTATTGAAAAAGTCGTTTCATACTTTTAATTTTGGTGAAATAAATTTACAAACCTTTTTTTTTTAACTTAGGGTTCCCTTTGGGAGCAATATTAAAAAAGGTGTTCGATGCTTTTAATTTTGCGCAAATAAACAAACTTTGTTTTTAGCTTAGGTTCCCTTTGAGAGCAATATTAAAAAGGTGTTCCATGTTTTTAATTTAGGTCAAATAAATTTGCAAACTTTTTTTTTTTTAACTTAGGGTTACCTTCAAAAACAATACTGAAAACGTCGGTAGCGTTCTAGACTTTTAATCTTGGTCGGTTGAGGGTTTGGAGGCTGTTGTTCTGCTGGGGATTGAACCGCTTACCTTGGACATTGAAGGTGTGCTGCGTATTTGTTTAGGTTTATTGTTAGCAATTTTTTAGATGGGATTTGCATAAATGATTAATTATATTTCTCCAAGGTAGAGTAAAATTGAACATGACGCTGATGGTGATAGCGACAAGTGCATTATGTCGGTCAGGGTTTCTTTTTTTTTTTTTTCTGTTACATTTTTGTGCTCTAATTTCAAAACCGTTCATGTACTTCTCTTTTGTGACGTATTAAATCACCATTTTGAGTAAAGTTTTTTTGGTACTAGGTACATACGTTCATTTTGATAGAATGACTAGGCGTTAAAATTCCCCAATATGTATCGCAGCTAGCAAACTAGTTAGTTCTTGTGACACCAAGGTGATCGGAAATTAAACAAATTGGATTATTTTACGTCATGCAAGCAAAACAGCGTTAGCAAATTTTAATCTGGCGAGTGAAAACAGTTGAAAAGGTTTTTTGAAGGCGACTTTGCGACAGGTCATCTGAGGTTTACAGATGTGGCTACAACAGCCTTTTATTATTTTTAATGCAAAAGTCAAAGGATAATACCACCTTTTCTTATCGACTCACATAATATTCTAGCAGTCGTTGTTGCAATATTTTAATGCAAAAGTCAAAGGATACTATCGACCAACTTGTATTCAAGTTCGCCACCGTCTTGATGAAACATAATACCGTAGCTATTCAAACTCCAGAATTAATATGCAACCATATTTCTGCATCATCGACTAAATGCCTTAAAATTTAGTTATGTTTTCATAATTTTTAATTTTTTTTAGATTGAAAGTATCAAATTGTTGGAACCTTGCAAACTTCAAACTTCAACGCCAAAGGGCTGACCCTAGCACCATTGGGGTTAAGCTCTGCTGCACCATGCTTGTCCCATATTCGAAGAGTTAAAATGAAAGCGCAGGTGACCTTTGGACAGGTCACCGTTCCGCACGATTACGCCACGGTGCCGAAAATTCTGCTACAGCTAGGTCAAGACAGTTTCAAGTAACACAAAATTTTACTAAGATCAAACCAAAACTTATGAAATGTTCCATAGCATAGACTAGATAACCTTGTTCAGATTCAGGAACTACCGGGTTCGATTCTCAGGTTAGTTATTCGCTTATACTTTAACCAGTTAAGTAAAACTTTAGACTTGAACCAGTTTTCAGGCGAACTACCTGCGGTGATTCGATGCTCAAGCAAGACACTCTTGTCTTTACACTTGAATCATAGCCAGGCAAACCACCTGAGGTGGTTCGGTACTCAGACAAGACACTCGGGTCAAGACAAGGTTTCGGGTTCAATTCTTACAACTAGCTAGGGTTAGAGTAAACTTAGAGTGAAAGCTAAAATTAAGACTAGGATTAGATCTTGCTCTAAGACTACCACAACCCCCCGCATTAACATATTTTAAGAATTTTGGACAACCCCGCATTTAGACAAACCCCACATTTGGACAAACCCCGCAACCCCGCTCTGGTAACTCTGCGCCTGCCCCCGCAAACGTACATGAAATCGGCCAGCATATACTACTCTAAGATTTTGCGATGAAGATCTTTTCTTTATTTTTTTTGGTCGTCACCTCTGAATTTGAGGGCAAAATCCATATCAAAGGAGGATAACTTAGGATTTGGAGCAAAATATTCATCAGACTGCTGAGACATTCCAAAGTCGTCTGGTTGCGACTGCGTAAGCATCATCCCTGAAAGTTTTTGCCACCCCCCTACCCTTCCGGAACCCACTACTCTGGCTCCGTCCCTGTTACTGTACTTTTGCAGTCATAGGCGTAGCCAGGATTTTCGATTGGGGAGGGGTTCAAACTACAAATCACATGCAATGACGTTACCAAAAATTTCAAAAAAGGAACTTTTTGTGGGTCGAGGATATTGTAGAATAGAAGATCTGAAGCCGTAGCCAGTGGGCACTTAACCAGAATTGCGTTAAAGGGAGAAAGCAAAAACTAATAGTTAGAAAGTGTAAATGTCTAACGTAGGAGACATGTTAAGCAAGCTAGTGTTCTCAAACGTATCACAGAGGAGGTCTGGGGGGGAAGCTTTTAGCTGCCGGTGGCTATGGGGTCTGAGGGTGAACCCTTCAGCCGCTGAGCGATTTTTGTAAGTTTTTGGAAAAAAAAGCTAGTTTAATCCTATTGGATCACATTTTGCACGTGTTCACAGCCATTTGAAAGAAGTAGATTTTTAACATTTGACAGCCAATCAAAAAAATTTAATTGTTCAATCCTCCTTTTACAAGCAATTAAAAAGTCCAAAACACGCATAAAATCTTGCATTACGGTGTAAAATTTTAATTGAAAGTGATTTGGTCTATGTAGGACGAAGTAAGGCACATTGCCTACCAGTACTTAAATTGTAAAATTTTGCATGGGGGGACGCTTTTGCAGCCTTGAACAACTTTACAAAAAGTTTAGTGGAAATGATGTATTTCCGTCGCGCGAATTGAATGACGACGAAAAACAAGAAAAAGTTCTTTGCCAGAAATTGAAGTCATTTTTCCCCGAAATCAGGTGAAGACCAAAAAAAAAAAGTTTTCACCGCAGTTTGCGACCATTTGAGGCTGGAAATTTGTGGGATCTTTTAGTCGTGGATGGCTATTTTTCCTCTGGTTATCCATTGCTCAACTTTCGATGGGGGGACGCCTAAATCTCGATGGGGGGAAGCTAACTCTTGATGGGGGAAAGCGTACCGCCGCGTCGTACGGTATAGAAGTTATGTACGTTGTACGTACGTCGTACGTTATAGAAGTATATGTACGGCCAGGGGGCCAAGCCTCCTTCAATTGAAATTCAGTAATTTGTTCAATGAGCATTTTCCATAGCTTTTTTTTAGTATTCGGTGCGTAAAAACTGGCAAGGTGGAGGTGAATCGTTATTGAAAAATGGTACAATAGATAATTACGCTTACTAAATATGTTGTTCTCGGGCTGGATTTACATTGTGCGGGGACCCTGGCACTTAGGAGATGGTACAATAGATGATTACGCTTACTAAACATGTTGTTCCCAGGCTGGATTTACATTGCGCGGGGACCCTGGCACTTAGGAGATTTTTGCAACGTCTTCCTGTCAAATATAAGTGAAGACCAAAGAAAATCCTAATATCTGAGCGCTGGGCCCTGGCATTGTGCCATATGAAAAATACGGCGTTAGTTATTGTACTACGTTCATAAAAAGTTTAGATGAGGGCCTGAGGTAGCCACTTTTAGAACAAAAACCCTTGATTTCACCCCGGGTATACGTTTAATTGGTTGAAAAAAATTGAACTAAAGGGGTGCGCCGGGCCCTTGGTCGTCAATATTATTTTTTGTTCGATACTGTAGTACGCAAAGATGCTAAAAGAAACTGAAAATGAAGAAACAAGGCTTTTTTGTTAAATTTTTGTCATTGGTGGTATTTCAATTGAGGGGGCCTGCGCGCCCTGGGCCATCCCCCTTACTACGCCAATGATTTTGAGATAAGAGCGCGCCTCTAAGTTCTTTCTTAAAAAAAAAACATTTAAAGCAAAATTAAAATAACTTTTTTTCCAAAACGTGAAGGACTCTAGTCAAGTCACTTGACAGTTTTTTGAAACCTACAAGAATTGCATGACATTATTATGA
The DNA here is from genome assembly GCA_963965965.1 of Trididemnum nubilum. Classification (NCBI taxonomy): domain Eukaryota; kingdom Metazoa; phylum Chordata; class Ascidiacea; order Aplousobranchia; family Didemnidae; genus Trididemnum; species Trididemnum nubilum. Next base: position 23,329,297 of record OZ014489.1, on the reverse strand, counting down.
CGTGCACACGACGTGGTCGTTAATATTGTGACTCACTTTTGTACGCGTAAATCCTGAATCAAAAAAACTGTAATTCCAGACAAGAACAACATATTGGCTATGCTCTCATTATATTTATCATTGGTAGTATTTCAATGGGGGGTTGCATTACCGCCTGTGTTATAGCATTAAGTTCATAAGAACGTTAAACGTGGGTCTGGGGTTGCAACTTTTAAAACAAAACTCTTAGATTTCTCACAGGTTTTGCATATAAATTGTTCAAAATTAGAATTAAGGGACGCCAGGCCCAGAACCTTTGGTCGTCAGTAAGGGACCCGGGATCCCACAGGTTGTCAGTTAGGGGCCTCCGGGGCCCTTTCGTTGTCATTAATATTTTTTAAATTTCTGTTATGTGCGTAATTGCTGAAAAAAAAACAACAAAAAACTGCAAATAAACATGGCAAGGCTATGTTGTCATAATTTTTTTATCATTGGTGGTATTTTAATTGGGGGGCGGGCCCTCAGGGCTTTCCTCCTGGCTACGCCTATGCTAGCAGTGCACAAACTGTACCATGGTCTGCGACCAGATAGCCAACAAATTATCTTTGTTTGTTTTACTAAATGCTAGCATTTTGAGGAAACATTAACGGAAAACCGTCTTTGAGATTTGCAAGTTTTTAGCAGTTTATCGAACCGTAATTATCGCAGTTTCGTTAAAGAGATGCTGCTCGAAATCGGCTTTATTGAAATCGGTTTTATCAGTTCAAATGGGCCTGCTACTAGTCACACTATTTGTTCAATTTTGGTTCAGAAAAACTAGGACCATGTACGACAAAACTCGCCAACACGTATGCAAGGTACGACAAAACGTCACAAAGGTAACCTTGTAGGTTCTACTAAACTAAAATTACGTGGTCACAAGAGCAGAGTGAAAACAAACGGAGAATAAAGACTACAAGCGGTAACGTGTGAAAATGTGAATAAAAAAAGTTTTGGATGGAGTTTATTAGAAGTAGCGGCAACAGAAGAGTATTTGCTTAAAAAACAGCGTTGAAGCGCTGCCGCTTATTCCGTTAAAAAAACAGCGGCGCTGCCGCTTGTCGCTGGTGACGAGAAAAAGCAGCGGCGCTGCCGCTACCGCTACCAAAAAAGTAGCGGCACTAGTCGCGCTGCCGTGACTATCACTGGTGTAAACGGCTTTTTTGTCACGTTTAAACGCAACAGGTTTGACAACCAGAAGCGAAGCCTAATTGTCAAACCTGTCTGTAAACGCAGCCTTAATGATGACAACACAGTTTTTAGCTTACAATCGACTGAATTCACAATGCAATTCTCCAAAGTTTAAAGCTAATAAAAAGAAAAGTTTTGCAACGTTTCGTTTGGTCAAACACCCTTTCAAATTTACGATCAAAACTCGTGACAGATGACGTCATTAAAACATTTGTGACGTAATCATTTTGATTTAAGCAATTTTTGGTTTAACCAAAAACCTAACTTTCCTTTACAATTTGAGCCATCATTACCTTATTTTTTCAAAAAGTTTGGCAATGTCGTCACCAACAATAACGTCATCACCTTCAAAATAATTTTTTTTAAATCTAAACTTGATAACCAACTTTTATTCCAAACTTGGCACTTTTACAACTTTTGGATTGGCTGTTGGATAGTAATGGCTCTTTGACACTAGATGGCAGATTTTAAAGGCCAAAAAAGGGGGAAGTCCCATGTCTAAAACATGGAAATTTTTTTTGGTGACTTAAGACATGGTCCTGAGTCATCGTGCCAACATTTAGCTTATTATAAATTTTTTCCGGGTGAAAGCTTTTTCTACCGGACTATAAAGGGATAAGCCTAGGGAAGAGCATAAGCCTAGGGAAGAGCCACCAGAAAGGGACTACTTTAAACACGCAATGCGAAAAAGTTGGTCGAGTGGTAGAGCAGTGAACCGGTAATTCAAAGGCTGGGGCTTCGAATCCTGTGAAGAATAATTTTTAAGTACTTGTTTTAAGTACTCTCCGTTCTGGTGGCTCTTCTACAGGCCTCTGCTCTGGTAGCCTTTCGGCCAAAAGCACGGAAAAATATTCTACGAGTAGCTTAGGCCTAATTTTAAAAACTTTGAAAAAATTTTCAAACACTAGATCTCGAAATTGATGGCCAAAAAATTTTAATATGTTTGTGTAAAACTTTAAATTTTTAATTTTGGTGAAAACCGAACCCAGATTAAAAATTTTAAAGGCTGGTAACATAGCCACAACACCAAGCTACCTTGTGACGTCACCATGCAAACAATTTTTTTATAAATGCCTGAAAAATACGAATATCACGTCCGTATCTTATTTTTTGGCAAGCGTAAAAAAACGCTTGCTGAAAGACGCACGCTGAATTACGCATGCTCATTAAAAGGCAGCATTAAACAAATAAGCACGAGTAAAAATGTTGTAAGTGTATGCATTTTTTTTTATACAAATACGGATGTTGGGTAAAAGCCGCTTATCTCTCCGTGAAAAATTCTAGTCTAACCGAATCAGCTTTTTCTATTCCTTGCAATTCAAAGAAGGTAGGGGATGCGGTAGCGTATCATTTAGTCTGAAACGTGTTAGCCTAGGTTATGGCTTAAGTTTTTAATTAATAGCACTACCTCAAAAACATTTTTAAAGTGTTGTAGAATAATTGGTAAACGTTTGATTAATAGACTGCTTTGGGTTAATTCTGAAGATTTCATTCATTAGTTAAATTTTAATGGTTTATCTTATGTCGTTTGGTAAAGATTGGTTTTTGACAAAACATATTCTGTACTATTTAATTACTTCGCAAATCATTCAAATGAAGAAATCATGTTTTTTTTTGGAAATTTTGCTGTAATAGTTGTGACTTCTGTCTGACAAGCCTTGAAATGTGGCAAAGCAGATGTCTTGGTCATGCAAATTGAAATTATTGTCCATTTTTAATTAAATAAATTGTCCGACCGTACTTTTGCCCAGTGGTTCTCTTTTATGTTTGTAAATACAATAAATTGAGTAATCCGTATACATCTAAAACGATTTCCCTCTTTTAAGATTGTTACAATTCCATTCTACAATTTCGAGAGTGTATACTTCATGTAGCCGTTTGATGTACACAAATATGATTGTACTGTTGTTTTTTGTATCTCCAAAGGAATAGAGCTCAATCATCAAAGATCAAAGCATACTACAATTTTATTCACAGTCAAATGTAAAATCTCTTAACTGTCTGTTTCACATCTCTGCGGGATCATCGGAAGAGAACTTCTAAACAGCATTTACACTATATAAAAAGCAAATTGATAAGTTACTATTAGAACATAAATTTGTTGGCGGTTTTAAACAAAATAATGCGTCTGCCTGGCCTCCAAGCTTTATTAACGTATGTAACGGAACAGCTATTATAAAACTTTTAAGTTAAAAGGCGGACAACATTGTGTTTACTAAATAATGCACATGTTGGATTGATTTTCATTGATATGTTTTAAATCTGAGTGATACATAATTGGGTAACTTCCATTCGATTAATTTTGAAAGATAAAGGGTTAGAAGCACTAAAACGGCTCATACAAAAACTTGATTGCTCTGCCGGTAGGTTTATAATGTGTTCGGAAAAAGGAAGTTTTGTAAACGCATAACATTCAACTAATACTTTCAGCAAAAATTGACTTTGTCTTTGCAATTTGAAAATAACTCTGAACGGTTATTCAGAAGTGCGCCTGGTTTCATTTTTTCTGCCAAACAAAGGCTGCATATTTTTGAAACACAGGGACATGGCAGCTTCTCTGATGACGCTAAATCGGTGTTGGTTGTCGTGGACTTTGTTTCTATGCTCCCAAACTCGTGTTGATACAGTAGTTTGGTACTTTTGTCTAGAAGTTGGTGGTTGAATGAAAAGCTGTGATTGCTGAAGCGTTTTTCGAAGTCTGTTGAGCACGATCTGCATTAGGCATCCTTTTTGTTTCCAGCCAAGATGGTGGCCTTGTAAACTAGGCAGGTTTTCAGGAATTCTCGAAACAACAATCTCAAAATAACCATTGAAGCCGGCAGCCGCGCAGCCAGAAATTCGCAATGGGGGGGCTGTGCAGCCGCCGGAGGCTAATGGGGTTGCGGGGGCAAAGCCCCCGGCCGCCGTAGACACGGGGGTCTGGGGGCAAAGCCAGCGCTTGAAAATTTTGCATTATTTACAAAAATAAACTTAATTTTAGGCTATTTTCGTAAAAAAACAATGCTTTTAAAAGATGGCTTAGAAATTGACAGTGCGAACATCATTAAACTGGTGGCATAAATGGACTATTTGAAAGGTGGTGGCTAATGGTAAAATGTTGGTTATCTTATTTAGATGCTAGTAAAAAATATAAAATCAAATAGTTCAATAAAACTCACACATGGAGTAATCTATTTCGTATACAGTTTACAGAGAAAAATAGATGGGGAGGCTAATAAAAAAAATTGAGAGAAATGATTGGTAATTAACTAATACTGAATAGCCCTGTCTCCCCTATTCTTTGGTTTATAGTACAGTAGGTCTATTTGTTGATGACACAAATGTTTAGCAATTTTACACTTGTGATCAAAAATAAATGCTTATTTTTGACCATTTTTCAAAGTTTTGATTTATTTGTTAGTTGTATTTTTGACAAATTAAATCAATTTAATCACTATTTAGACTGTTTTTACGCTCCAGTGCATAAAACAGTCTGAAAAGTGCTAAAAACGCAGGGCTATATAGGCATGTATTGGCATCACATTTAAAAATCCATTAAAATTTTACTGATGTCAGCAAAAGAATAAAATAGCTCTCTAGCTTAAGCCGTTCAAAAAGTTGTCTTCGTTTTCTTTTTCGGCGTTTTGTAGCTTAAGCTGTTCAAAAAAATGGACTTTCTCTTTAAAAGGTCATGCCAGCAACATTTGTATATCTGATCTGAACGAGAAATTACAGTACTTACAAACAATAATATAGCAAAAGCAAATATTGTAACGAACGACGTAAAAATAATAGCTCTTTTTAAAATTTTTAAAATTATTATTCAAAATTTTTTTTTCTGATTAAATTATTGCTCGTAATTTCATGTATTTAAAAGAAAAGTAAGTTAATTGGTTTCGTCACAGATAGCATCGCTTAATTATAATTTACTATCAAAATGGAAATTGTCTCAAAGTCATACGTATGTCAGTCAGCAACAAAGTTTTGGGTAGTTGCTTTAGAAAACATGGGAAAGGTTAGTTTTCATGTGGGATTGATGCTAAGCTTGCCGTAAACTTAGAAATTCAAGATTACAAAACCCTAGAATTTTGCCAACCTCCAGTGATGGATCAATATTACTCAATAGGCTTGAAACTTTCTGGTTTCAATGCCACAAGCAAACAAAAAAAAATGCAACAGTTCTCATCCAAATTTTTGGAGGAACAAAAGCGATAAATAAATTTATTATGTTGATGGTTCATCTCTAAAATTACTTAGAAACTTTAACGGAGATCGACGTTGCAATTTAGCGTCAGTGTTACCTGGTTCGTTGGACCAAATTTATAATGCAACTTGGACGCATTGTACATCCGTGCGTTATTCTGTTTGCCAGTTGAAGAAAAAATCTCCCAATTTCCAAGTTTTGCAAAAACGCATCATCAGAAACAACACTAACCACAACAACAAAAACAACCTTGTCAAACAATAGCACTGCGATTATTGTTGGATCTGTTTTGGGAATTTTCGCTGTCCTTTTTCATACATGATTGCTACATTTTTTTCGTTAGAGAAATAATGCAAAAATAAACGCATCTAGTAACGAAAATCACGAAAACGTTTATTTCATGCAAGTTTTGTTACATTCAAAAACAAAAATCTTTTATGTTTCCGCTGATTTATTATAAGCTATACAGTAATATTACATTGTAACATGTTTAATTGATATGTTTTTTGATGTCGATCATTTGTCTATTGTGATAAATTAGTTGTGACCGAGTATGGACCGCAACAAAAACTAAAAAAAAAGTTTTTTCTGTGTTTTGTGGATTGTCGTTGTGGTTTCAACATAAGCCTAGAAATATCAAGAAAAAAAAATTAAAATACGTCAAAAGGTAAATTACTGGAACAAAAGCAATCTCTCACTTTGTAAATGGGCCGACTATTAATAGTTCCGGCCGAAAAACAAAAAAGATGTGAAGCCGAAATCAGGCCTGAAAAAGCTAAAAAGCTAGGTGTATGGTTGATTTTTCTATTTTTATGAAATAAACTACAGATATTACAATAGACCCAGCAGCAAGACTTATTGTAAACAGCAAAATTACCTATATCAAAAGTATTCATGTCGTTGCTTCAATGAAGGCTACATTCAGTTTTGCAAGGTTATTTTCCATATGTTTTATAGCACTTAAAACACAAGGCACGTATCAAGCATGAATTAAGCCCAAAATTTTTGTCAAATTTTAACCCCAACGCAACTCAAAATGCTTAAACCGTAAACACACAACTTGATCTGATCGACGTTAGGTTCATTTATATCAGAACTTTTCAAATGAAAACTATTGTATACAACACAAATCAAAATTTACAAATTTGACTCAAACCTATTGCTAGAAGGGATGGAAGGAATTGCCTGAAGTCTTCGTTAAAATGACGCAGTATTACTTCGGATAAAATCGTAAGGACATTTACAATCAGGCTTGGTCCCACTATACACCTATACTATTAAGTTGTTTTTAGTAGAATGAAAAATGAAAGTGCAATGTTTAATGCTATTATGTTACCAGTTTTTTTTATTGTAAAGCAGTTTGATTTTTAAAAACTGATACTGTAAAGTTAGATTGAACCAATTTCTATCGGAATCGAATTACTGTAGAGGATTAGTAGAAGATTCAAATCATTTTGAAAGCTCTGTTTCAGCTAATTTTATTAATTTGTAAGTCATTGCACAATTTCTAGAAGTGGAGTCGAGAACACAAGGATCAAGACCAAGGCCAAGGACACAAAAAAAATTGAAGCCAAGGCTTAAGACCAAGGACACAATGCGCAAGTGTTTTCCACAAAAAAAAGGCTCTTTGCAAATTTTTCGCAAAATTTCGGGCATTCTCCAAAAACACAGAAAAAAAAGGTCTTCTTGCAAATTTTCCGAGGAATTTCAGGCGAAGAAAAACAAAGGTTATGACCTTATCCCATTTAAACAAATCGAAAAATACAGCTCTCTTCGGCCGAGGACAGGGTATTTTCGAGAACTTTGTAGGCTTTGAGGTCAAGGGCTTAAAAATGTGCCCTTGAAGACGTCCTCGAGGGCAAGAAGGTTCTCGAGGGATCCACCACTGATAATTTCATTAATTTTTGCTGAGAAAATGCAGACTCGGCGAAAGTGCAACCCTAGTAGTTGCAACTCCGGTCTTTCGCATCTTCTAGTTTTTGCGTGCGTTTTGCTTGTTTACTTTTTACAACTGCTTAAAATACAGTAAGCGACAATCAAACATGTGAACTGAAGTTATAGATTTTTGCCATATTTCCGGCAAATAACCTCCCTGAACCATCGTAACAAATTAAATACAGTAAATATTATTATGCTTTACCATTTGACTTGATGCTACAGTATTAGAGCTGTATTGTGTGCTGCAACTTCAATGAAATGCAAATAAAAAGTTATCTAAATTGAGTCTTAAAACTCGGTTTTTTGTTGAAACTATTTGTTTACCGTGTTACAGTAACAAACCCGTGCAACATCAACATGACATTCCTGAAGAAAACGTTTCATGTGCGCCACCAGCCGATGATCATAGTGTCTATGATTTTGCTCAGGATGGAGCGTCGGATCTCAACCTCTATGCTGTGACACACAAGCACCCAACGATGTTACTCATTGGATTTTGATTATTGCGTCTGCTTCTTTATTTATTCAATCCACAAAACATGAAACACCAAAAACGGTTTCTGAAAACGCAAAGCATGTGTAAGAAATTCTAACGTAATATGCTATCGTAAAGATGCTAATCGTGAGCCTTTTACCGGAAGAATAGTTAGTAGGCTAGCCTACCTATAGTATCGATTTTCATGTCCGGTAGACCAGATGGTTCTAGAAACCACTCTTATTCAGTTTTTGAATTATACTATACCTCAGTTGCAAAAAATTACAAATAATAATCAACACAATATATTAAAGATGACGTCGTCATGCATGTGACGTCATTATCTGCAGTGACTTTGACAGACATGTCTTTAAAATAACAAAAGTCCAAATTGAAAATAATTTTTTGCAACGTTTAGACAAATTTGCAGACTGTTATAAGGATTTACTAGTTTTGAAGACATCGTCATCGTTTTCTTGACGTCACAACCTCAAAATATTTATTTGTAAAAATTTAACAAATAATGGCTTCATCAAGCAAAAAATTTTACTTGTATTACTTACCAAACAGTTTTTAGATAGGGGGGCAAATTTGCCTCCCACCTCGGTACATTTAGGGTGTAAAAATAGACCGGTAGATATAGGGTTAGCAAACATTTAGAAACGTTAGACAAAAAACTCACTTAGCGACGTGATGAATTAGAAATGAAAATCAGTCAAAAACTTGACTTGACATTAGTCAATCGATTGCAAAAAAAAGTTTAAGAACTATTGTAAGAACAGAATTTGACTAAACTGCAATCGAAGCGAGAACAAATTTGCTAAAAAGCCTATAGCAAACGGTTAAACCTGCTTGTACATGGCTTGGTTGAAGATAAATCTGTAGCTTGGGAAAAAAGAGAAGTAACAAAAGTATTTTAAACAAAGTCTAGGTTGAAGGTTTACAACTAAATCCTGAACAAGTTGAACTGACCGACTTACACAGATTACCTCAACAACCGATTCATAAAGACAAGTTCAAAATAAACCGCCCAATCATATTTAAAGTCGCTTGTGTATTTAAAAACTCTTTCATACATGTCACATATTGTCACCTTCATACGTGAAAACTCTCCTACAATTGTCGGTGGAGTTGGTATCAGAGGTGGAGTCCTAGAGGACGTCCTTGGCTTCGAGGACGCATTTTGAAGTCTTTGGCCTCAAAGGTCAAGTCCTTGGCCTTGGCCTCGAAGCCTCAAGTCCTCGAAAATTGTCCTGTTCTCGTTCTCGACTATTTTTTGAACCCGTAAAATTTTGCTGGAAAACGCCAAAAACCTCGCGGAAAATTTGCGAAGACCTTTTTTGTATTCCTCTTTTGGAGATTGCCTAATACTTTATTTGAAGACATTTTTTTTGAAATCGCCAGAAAAAAATTTCTGAAGATCTTTTGTTTTTGGAGAACACTTGCGCTTGTGTCCTTGACCTCGAGCATTCCTGTTCCTGGCCTCGAGAGGGTCAGTTCTCGGAAGGGCTGTCCTTGGTCTTAGCCTCGAGCCATGTGTCCTCGTATGTCTATAACGAAGTCAATTAAATTTGAAAGATCTGTTAAATATAATTTTAAAGCATCGGGATATAAAAACATCAGGAATGAATGTAATGGAGTTGTACACCAGGCATTTCAAATTAAAAGTTTTTCCTGAGGTTCCTATGGTGTTCTAGGCTAGCTTTGAGAAATCACACAAGTGCTACTCAAAAGACTAACTTTATTACTGACGTTTCGCTAGTTAGAAACAACTAGCTTCTTCAGAGCACTGCCAGCAGTAGTGATGGCAAATCGGAGCCTTATTTTGAATTTTTTCGCTAGTTATTCTACTGCAGCAATGTGTGGGATCGTTTTTCTGTTTTTTGCTATCAGAAGTTGAAGGCGATTTGCCATCACTACTGATAGCAGTGCTCTGAAGAAGCTAGTTGTTTCTAACTAGCGAAACGTCAGTAATAAAGTTAGTCTTTTGAGTAGCACCTGTGTGATTTCTCAAAGCTAGCCTAGAACACCAGAGGAACCTCAGAAAAAAACTTTTAATCTGGAATGAAGTTAAGCTAAATAATGATAAAAATCTGATAATTGGGACAGTATATAGACATTCAAATCACAACCCTTTTTTTTTTACAGAAAAATTTTGCGAAATCTTACTTGTGTTAAATTTAGAAAATTCAACGTGTTTTGTCCTCGAGGAAATTAGCATAAATATTACGAAAACAAAAATTTCTACAAATGCTGTGGACTACACCAATATCTTGAAAAGTTTTTTTTTTCAGTTAATTGAAAAGCCAATGAGAGTTACCAATCTTTCTCAAAGCATCATTGACCACTTAGTTACTAATGATCAAAAACCGCTTATTGCACCACGAGTAATTGAGTGTGGGAGTTTAAGCGATCGCTATCCAGTATTCATTTTGGAAGAAAAAATTAAGATTTATAATGCAACACCGACAAAGCAATTTGCTTTTCGAAATCTGAGGAATTTCAAGGCTGATCAATATTGCAATGATTTAGAATTTAGTTTAAATTAACTTTTTTGCTGGCTTTCGTTATATTGTTGCATCAATTGTGAATGACATTTTTTCAAAATTTATGGAAATGGTAATACAAATTAACCTATTAACAAATATGCTCCCATTCAACAAATATTTAGGCGGCAAATGAAACTGCAACAAAAACCTTGGATTACCTAAGGGATCTATCTATACGTCAATTTGTCACAAGCAATGATTATACGAATCAATTTTCTTGTCTGGTAATCCGGCTTTTTTTGCTTATTTCAAGAAATATGCTAATGTTTTAACAAAACTAAATGCGCCGCGAAAGGTTTGCACTATAAAGAAAAAATTGAAAAAGGAAGATATACACGTAACCCCAGTAGCGTAGCCAGGGGGGGAGGGCGCGGTGGGGCTATAGCCCTCCCATTGGCATGTCGGCCAAACTGCAGAATGGGAAAAACATCACGTTTTTAGCTCTTTTGAGACTGTTTTATGCACTGGAGTGGACTAAATACTAAATAGTGATTTAAAACATCTTTTAAAGCATATATTCGGGGGAGGGGGGGTAATTTGTCAAAAATAAAACCAACAAATAAATGAAAACTTTCAAAAATGGTAAGAAATAAGCAATCAAATTTGATCGCAAGTGTAAAATTGCTAAACATAGGTGTCATCAACAAATATACTATAAACTTAGGAATAGGGGAGGGGGGATATTCAGTATTACGTAATGACCAATCATTTCTCTCAAATCTCTTTTCATTAGCCCCCCCCCCATCTATTTTTCTCTCTAAACTGTATACGAAATAGATTACTCCGTGTGAGTTTTATTGAACTATTCGATTTTATAATTTACCAGCATCTAAACAAGAAAACAAACATTTTACTATCAGCCACCTCCCAAATAGCCCATTTATTCCATTAGTTTAATCATGTTTGCACTGCCAATTTATAAGTCACGTTTTAAAAGCATTATTTTTTATTCAAAATAGCCCTAAAATGAAGTAATTTTAGCAAAAAAATGCAAAATTTTTGATCGCTGGGGGCTCCGCCCCCAGACCCCCCAAACAGACCCCCATTGCGAATTTCTGGCTCCGCGTCTGCGTAACCCACGTTCTACTAAGCAAGTGCTGCGTAAGTTCAATTCAACACCTGCATTAGCCTACTTTTATTAAAGATGAATTAAACGTCTCACTAAATACTCCAAAGCACATTGCTGAAGCTTTTAATGAACACTTCAGATATTAGAGATAAGCTAGTACTAAAAATTTTTGTAAAAACATCGTTTAAAAGTTTTTTAAAGGTCGAAATCCAAATTCAATGACAGTACTTTAGCTAACATTTGTTGAAATTTACAACGCAATTCATTTGCTAAACAATAAAAAATCTTCCGGATTAGATACTACATTATTGTATTTTTTGAAAGTAGCCTCTTTGGTGATCACCCCATATCCGATGCATCTATTTAATGTATATTTTAAAAACGGATTATTTCCGAAAGTTCTGAAGGTATCTAAGGTAATTCCTATTTATAAATCTGGAGGCAAAATTAAAGTTAACAACTATAGACCAAATTCTTTACTGCCATCATCATCAAAAGTTATAAAAAAGCTACTTGTTATGAGATTATTAAGTTTCCTAAATGTCAGTGGAATTCTGCATGATCGGCAATATGGGTCAAGAAAAAAACGTACCAATTCAAGCTGCATTAGATCTAGAAACACAATTCTATGAAAACATTTCTATAAGCAAACTTTCTAGTCTTGTAGCAGTAAATTTAACTAACGCCTTTGACGCAGTAAATCATAAAAATCTTCTCAAAAAACTTGATTATTATGGATTTGTGGTATAATAAATAATGATTTAGTTAGAAGTTATCTATCAAACAGACAACAAAAAGTGTATATTGCTCCAGAAAACTCAACTATGCGCTTAGTTAAATCTGGATTACCAGAGGGTTTTGTTTGGAATAGATCAAATGATAATTGGCAATTTGAAAACTTTTTCCTCCTGCCACAAAAAAGCATCAGTAATGCAATATTAATACCGTATAAAATATATAAGCGTTGACCAATTTTATAGCATCAAACCAAACTTAAAGGTCTTTACACATTTACGATTCCATCTTTTGAAATGATCGGGTAGCGTTGAAAAAGACTGTTTTATGAAATTGATTTTAGCGGTTTTTGTCTCACCCTTGTCTAAAAACAATGCGAGAATAAATGAGAGTTCAAAAATGCGTACTTTCATATTATTTCGATACGTTGTAATTGTAATAACATTTTATTCACCAAGTTGCCTTGGCCAGAAAACAGGAAAGGAAACTTTTGGTCTTCAAGTCAAGCTGTTACTTGCTCACCTGTCTACCAAATACGGTGAAAGCTTCACGCTGTCTCTTCAACTGCTGAAAGTCAAGTAGAAAAGCTGTGAAAATCAACTTTTTTGGTCTTTGATTTGATTTGACTTAAAAATTTTACCTAAAAAAAATATTAAAAGTAAATTCTGATTGGTTGATTGTCAAACTTTAAACGTCCGCCCTGTACTGATTAATTATTATGGAATTCTGACAGCATATAGACAAATTTTTACCGACACATAACTGGTTTTTGAGCTTTGATAAAAATAACCTCTAGCGCCGCTAAGCAAAAATGGCTGTTTGAAAATTGTCAAAATTGAAAATTGTTGATAATGATAATGGGCAACGCAGGCAGAATTTTGAAGTAGGTGTAGTCAAATGGCTGAGTCACATTCCAATTGATTTAGAGGATCCTTGGCGCTGCAGTTACCTCAGTTAACTTCAGTTTCAACAATGTCATGTACAAGCTAACAGATGGAGTGGTTAGCGGCACTGGGCAGTCCTTCATACGCGGCTCTAGCAAACATTTTAGTTAGTCTACAAAGCTAAGCTCTTTCCCTTCGCAAAGAAACCGCTTCTTTAATACTCGATCTTTACGTTGATGATAGCATTTGCTATTTTCAGATCAGAAGCTGAAGCAGAAAATTTTCTACCGATTTTAACTTCCTGCATTCAAGTCTGAAATTTCCTATGAAAAAAGAAGCCAATCAAACGTTGCCTTTCCTTGACGTCAAAATTGAAAAAATAGCAGCCAAAATTTAACTCCGATGCTGTATTCGTTGGGATTGATTTGGATCAACAAAACACTAAACAAATTAAGCTAATCGAAGCTTTAGTTTAGTATACCGAGTACTGATTATCTGTTTTAAAAGCAAACTTCAACTGGATGTTTATTTTCTCGGAGGAAAATAATACGGGGCTTCTTTTTCACCCGCATTCCCTTATTCACAGTCCAAAAGTTACCCATGTTCTTGTAAACTTCAATTGTACGCAATGCAAAAAACAAAAAGGATGAATGTGCTTTTGTCTGATGAAAAAGAAAACAGTAGCTTTTTCATTGCAATATATTTGTGTTTGGAATCCAGCCGCAGTTGATAAAATAAGTATACAGTAAGAAAAAATCTAAATTAAATCACTTGTGGTTTGGGCAAAACGAATGTCCGGCTAAGTTTTTGAACCTACAGTAGCTCTGTTCAATCACGACAATTTCAAACACTAGCTCTCCTAACCATTATGTCAGCACAGTGCATACCCAGTATACTAAAATCAATTGTTAAATTTTAGCTTTCAAAAAGTAGTTTTGGGGATCCATTTGGAGGTTTCTGAGGGTTGGTACCCTACTATGTGAAAAAAAAATTGTCCGTTAAATATCTGCTGATATCCAAAAAATTAGAGCTCTAGCTAAAGCCATTCAAAAAGATTGATTTTATGAGGTCCATTTGGGAAGATTCCAAAAGGGTGGTAACCCCCAAACTATGTCAAATTTTTTCGCTTAAACTCTATTTGTGCCGCAGGGGGGCAAATTTGCCCCCTCTTAGTTGTTTTAATATAGCTTCTAAACTAAACACAAGTTTTTTTTGATGCACCCTGACTTTAAATGAAATTTAATAAAACACATTTTCAGAAAGTTTGGGGTCAGCTGGATAACCGTAAGTGACGTCATTTTTGCCTTTGTCAGAGGCATCTAAGAAGTTTTTATCAGTTTTGAGCACAATGCATGCTTATCAACGTACTTATTCTATTTAGTGTACTGCATCTTCATTATTGATGCTTATCTTTAGCTGAAATAAAATATTCTACTTACGTACTCATAAATGCATTGAATAATCGTAACGTCATTGATGATGTCACAATTCAAAACTATTGTTTTGTATGCTGTGTTTTAAAATAAATTGCGTTTGCAAAAAAAAATAGTCATTGTTATCAGCTGTTGAATGAAATAATGAAAATAATACCGCAGTGTTTAAAAATTTTGTGAATGATACTACATCTCAGTCACGAAAAATTACTAATCCTAATCAACGCAATACACGTATATTAAAGATAATGTCATCGTGTAAATGACGTCATCATGGATGTGACTTCATCATTTGCGGTGACTTTATCAGAGATATTTTTGAAATAACAAAAGTCCAAACTGAAAATAAGATTTAGCAACATTTAGAAAAATTTTCATGCTGTTTTAAGGGTTTACTGGTTTTGATGACGTCATCGTCGTTTTAATGATGTCACAACCTCAAATTTCTCATTAAAAAAATTAATAAAAAATGGCTTCAACAAGCAAAAATCTTACTTCTATCACTTACCAAACAGTTTTTTGATATGGCGGGGCAAATTTGCCTCCCTCCCAGGTACAAATAGGGTGTGAAAATAGCTCGGTACATATAAGGTTTAATATCAAATTTTGAGAAAGGCTAAGACAAGGGTCATAGTCTAGAGATTCCTAAACCAAAAGTGCTCAAACCACTGACTTGGTGAGCGTAAATCAAATTCAGTTAAGGGGGTTTAGGACAAGAGCACTTGTGACATTGTTTCACAAAATGAATAATGATTTAATGACAATATGACAATACATGGATTTGAGCCGTCGCGACGCGTTTCGTCCTTGCTCAAAGAACTCTTCAGGCGACAAAGGTCAATTTTGTTTTGTTAGCCAAAAAAAAAAAAAAAATTGATTAGAATCGGCCGCACTTATTGTTTCTAGGCTATATGTCTTCCAATGCAATATGGCTGCTCCAAAACTTTTTGTCTTTAACTTACCGACTTTCATTACCTAGTAGGCTACTGATTCGCTACTTGAAACCTTAAAAATTTACTACTGGTAAAATCTACTACCTGTTACGAAAATCTTACATGCTAAGCCTACTTCTGCTAACATTGCAAATTTGGTCTGCACAACGTTAACTTTGAAATCAATCATAGAAATTAAAGCCGAATAATAGCCTATTATTGTCAAAAAATACAAAATATTGCAAAACATCACGCACAGAGCTTTAAGCAATGGAAAATTTTAATAAGAGACCCCAACGTTAATAAGTAAATTTTAATCAGGTTCAATATCTATCAATACCAATAAAAACTAGAGCTTTAGCTTAAGCTGTTCAACAAAATGATTTTGAGGGTTTATTTGGGGGCTTTGGGGGGGTGGTACCCCAATTTATATTCAAGGATTTATCTGTTAAAAATGTACTGATACCAAAAAAAAAACTAGAACCGTAGCGTACGCTGCTAAAAAACGTTTTTTGGGCACCCATTTGGGGGTTCCGGTTGTTGGTAATCCCAAAACTATGTCAAAATATTTTTCAATTGAATATTTCTTCGTATAAAAAAAAGCCAGCGCCCTAGCTTAACCGCGCAAAAAGTGATTTTTGGGGGTCTATTCGAGAGGATTTGCAGGAGGAGGTACTTCCAAATTTGCCAAAATATTTTTTGTTAAATATCTACTGATATCAAAAAAACTGGAGCCTTTGCCGTTCAAAAAATTAATTTTGTGTGAGGTTCATTTGGGAATTCTCTAACGTCAAAACAAAAATGTTATATGCGACATTGTCCTCATGAAAAAAATGATCTGGATTCAACATAATCTTAGAATGAGAAAATCAATGGCCAACTACATCATTGAACCCAAGTCTATTCAATTTCAAAGATTTCATATACTGGCACTTTCAATCATTAGTCCACGGTAGTGCACAAGTGTACATGACAAAAATCAATTATTTAAATTGCAGGTGTCCAACTTTTTATCTAGGCCTGTTATATTTCTAAATTTCAATTCGCTAGCTTTGGTGGTTTTGAGTTATTGTTTCCACAAAAACAGTTTTTAATGCATACATAAATAGATAAAAGAAAGTACGTGTCGCAATCGTCATGATTTAAATTTGGGAGTTGAAATCGCATTTCCAGGCGCTTCTTAATTCGAAACTTTTGTTAATCTCCTGCAATTAGTTTTCGAGTTAGAGCTGTTTAAACCACAGTTTGGCATAACAGTTTTTGGCGAGGAAAACTCGTATCACGAGACCGATTGCCCCCAAAATTTGCACAAAGAATGATCCATATCTGCCCCATCTAAGTTCTATATTTCAAGTTTTTACCTTTAGCTGTTTTTGAGTTTTATGGTTTCCGACCTCTGGTTGCCGAATTCGAAAGTTAGTACAAAAAAATCATATCAACTTCCGATGCAAAACCTCATGGAAGTCACAAAAAAAAAGTGAAGATTTCCAACGCGAAGCGTCGCGGAAGTCCCAACAAAAACTGGATTTCATACGCTCTATCTTTGAGGCGAAATGGCTAATCTAAAGTGATATTTAACTAAGCAATTCCCAAAAAAATGCACCGTTATTATCGGCCTGTCAAACAAGGTCCGCAAAAATGTTCTGGTTTTTCTACATTACTTTGAATTGGCAATATTTCACCCAAGTTTGAAAAGCAAGCCAAATCACGAGATATTTTCCAATTGAGCAAGATTTGTCTCTTAGTTTACAAGGCTGCTTTGCCCTCCACACAACAAAGCTTGGTCGTATAGCAGCATACGTGTGCCGCAGTGATTGATAGTACGTGGGTTGCAGAACTTTTAGCTTGCAGAGGAGAATCGATCAACACGTTCTCAAATCAATCTGAACAAACAAAAGCCAACATATTGTCTTCCTATAGACGCAATTGCAATGCCAAGACTCCTCTAAATCAATTGGATTGTGATTCAGCCATTGGACTACACTTACTTCGAAATCCTGACTGAGCTGCCATTAGCTCAATCGACATTTTTCAATTCTAGTAAAAGTAAAAACCCTATTTCATTTATCAGCGCTAGAAGTCATTTTTATCAAAACACATAAACAATTTTTGTGACGGCAGAAAGAGTTTATCAATTCATTCCAAATTCCAGAGTATTTAATTATTAGGTAGCAAGCACTTGAAGTTCGACAATCACCCTATCAGAATTGACTTTTAATCTTTTTCCTTCTTTGGGTGAAACTTTAAACGTCTCGAAATAATATAAGTCCGTATTTTTCAACTCTCATTTATTCTCGCGATGATTCTTGACAAGAGTAAGAAGAAAACTGTTTGAATCAATTTCATTAAACAGGCTTTTCGAAGGCTACCCAATCATTATTAAATGAATCCAAAAATGTTTGTAGCCATTTAATTTTTTTTTTTCGTTTTTGGTGCAGTTCTTCAAGTGCAGAAAATTTGAAGCATTCAAGCAATGAAGTGTTATAGTATAGTCCATTTTCCTAGAAGGTAGCGAGGTTACCATACAGTGCTACAAATCAAGAGAAGACAATCCTGGTTGTTGAAAAACCAACTTTCTCGTAAAAACCGACTTTGGTGTATAATTGGCTCTTTGTCGTGCCAAGTAATGCAACGTAATGTCCGGTCACAGACTCGATGACTTTCAGCAGAGACCAGGCCTGAACCCGGAAATATTTGGTAACGTAATGCAACTCACACTATGCCTGATTTTTTTTGAAGTGGCGCTTAGTAATTTTTAAAAAGGGAATTCAAAAAAGAAAAAAGCAATCTACAGATTGTCAAAAACTGAACAATAATAAAAACTACTTAATTTTTTAGGAGGTATTTGAGACTTATTTATACTTCAATGTCAATACGTTTACTGCATAGGTTTGCAAGCTACTCAGAAACTGTTTCGAACGTCAAAAATGAAGTTGTTGCTTTTGTTAAGACAAACTTAGTTTTGCCTCATTATCAAGTCAGCTTGAGTTATTTCTACTTCCTTAATTCAACTGCTTGAAAAAGAAATATGTGTTCTTCTTCATTCAATATGAACAGACGACTCATAGCAATAAAGCAACGTTGATATAAAAATAGGTCAACATAAAATTGAGCAAGGATAACAATTTAAATACAAAAGTTTGTGAGAGGTAATTTGTATATTTGATAGTTATTATTTCGGTAACCACATAGTCTATATGTAGCAGAAAAAACAAAAGCTTGGGGGGTGAAACTATAATTTGTGATTCAATGTTTCCCTCTGCTTCCATTGCATATGATGTCAATCATTCATGCCTTCGTTACAGATTGCACGGCAGTTTTATCTAATTTGATTAAAAACAATCAAACCTCATTTAATGTAGTAAAGTTTTTAAACGTTTTTGAACTTGGCTATGTCCATCATCAAAAAAATATAATCTTGTTCGCAAAAATTCTTTTCTTTTCGAAAGTTTTTCTTATTTTTTCGTTTTTTATTCTTCATAAAAAAAACTCTTCCAAACGTTCAAAAACTTACTATTTTAAACAAGGCTTGATTGTTTTCAATCAAAATTATTCATGCATCTTCCGCATAAAATTTTAATGCTGATGAGGCAAAAACAATCTCAATATGATTTACTGAATAGAACAAAACTCTCACAGCTAAGGAAGTGAGAGTTACTTTAGCTACTGTAGCGATGTAGAATGTGGCGACGCTTCCTTATATTCAGTTAATCAGCTACGAACAATGTAGGCCTACTAAAAAATTTGTGATAACCTATATACCATATTCTGATGAGTCTTAAAAGCACAATTAAACTATGATTAACAGCTTAAGACATGCTGTTTCAAAATCGACTTACTTCTTTTATTTCTCGTCAGTGTAGCAAGGACTGCAGGTATGAACATTAAGTTTGACTCGCGGCTGAAATTACTCGTAAGCTCAATCAAGTTTGGCAAAGAGAAAAGAAAATAACGGAAAGTTTAAATAAAACGTCGTTAATCCTATTTTACGCAGAGAGTGAGGGGTTGGGGTGTTTTTGCCCCTATCTTTTTTTTTTGCAATAAATCTCTTCAGAACAAAGCTTTTCATTTCAAATTAACTAGACTTTGAGTAAAATTTTATCACAAATAACTTCTATAAATTAAGTTGCTAAGGTACAGTATAATGGAAAGTTTCCAAATTTTAACGTTTGTCGAAATCACGTTTCGAAATCTGAGCATTTTTTTGACCCATATTTAATAACTTAAATGAGGTCATAGGACTTTTTCGTGACAAAATTAGGTTGTCTTAGGCATTTTATATTTCAGCAAAAAACATTTTAGTACAAAATTAGAACAGAGTGAAGTAATTGCAAAATGATGTCATTTTTCAAAATTATGGTTTTCAGGTTAAATGTGATGTCATCAGCTCAAAACCAGTTTTTTTATAACCCGCATGTCGATTTTGTTATTTCCACGGCTTTTGGTTCCTGGAATTATTGCAATTTTAATTGTAATTACGTTTTATTCACCGAGTTGCCTTGGCCAGAAAATAGCGAAAGAACTTTTTGCCTTCGAGTCACGCTGCCACATGCCCTCCAGTCTACCACAAAGTCTTCTTGTGGAAGCTTCACAAAGTCGCTTTAGTTGTATACGTCAACTTATTGGGAAGCTGTGAATATCAATTTTAATAGTCTTTGGTTTGACCAAACCGGGAATCGGACCAGAGTCTACTGTTTCAGTAGCAGACGCTCTATGCACTCGATCACTAATTGGCTAGATAGGGGTGCATTTTTGCCCTCCCTCTCATGCAAAAGTCGTCGGTCAAACAGTCCATGAATAGCCCGCGTAAAATAGGATTAAAAACTCCCTTATTCAACGCGAGTTGGCAAGTTTTATGAAATACAGTTTGTTCTTTTTTTAGAGCTGGTTTCTATTATAATGCAGGGGCAGGCAAAATAATGACACACTTGTAAGGTTATAGAAGGCAAATAAAGTAAAGCAACAAAAAAAGTGTTTTTATTTTCGAAAAGTACGTATAATGCCAATTTTTCAAGTAAAGTCACTTTGCTTTTTTTTTATAATGCCATTGTTTTTCGTTTCTTTTGATGCCATGAATAGGACTTTTTTTCGTTTGCTGCCATGAATTAGACTGGTAGGCATCGCGCTTTCATTGTGGAAACGTTTATCAAAACAAACCATTCTGTGACTGCCATACAACGAACGTTCCAATGGCACATTAATCTTGGCAGACACGATCCCGGAGCAGCTCGAAACACGATCTTGTTATGGGTAACCAACTTCAGAGCTACTAGATGCGCATTTAAACGAAAATCGACCGGCCGAATAGCGACGGCTCAATGCAAACTATATAAAAATGTTCTCTAAACATGCTGCAAAGGCGGTGATAACTTGACTCCAAACTAAAATTTCTTTTAATCGACTACTCTTTGGTTACAGGAAAACAAAAGCAGTCTCTGCGCTTTGCTGACCCCTAACTTAAAATGTGGGTCAACACCGCAAAGCTTCAGCTTGCAAAACTCCAAAAATTTGCATATAACACAGAGATTCAAAACTATTAATCAAAAATTTCTTACGTCATTAAACACTAAACAAACAAGTAATTACAACACAACCGGATTTGTCAAGTATCAACGTATTCGAATTTTAGATAATTAGCTTGTGGCCTTTTGATTTAAGAGATAAATGGAGATAATGAGCCATGGCATTGAGTGTAAAATACAACAAAGGAAAAATAAGGGTTCAAAACTTTACCAAGATCAAAAAGAAACAGATCGGCGCTATACAACACCTTTTTCTCAGTAAAACTTTCATGTATATGCAGTATCCTCATTGAATGAAAATGTCTAAGTAACTATTAGAAATGCTTTATTAGTCAAAGTAACTCCGTCAGAAAAGTTTTGAACTCAAGATTTCAATATAAATCTTCCTTATACTCTCTACTACGCCACTAGCTCGTAATCATCAAGTTGACAATGCTTATTTCCACGGTTATGAACAAGATCATTATAGACACTAAATGGTTGTAATGCATCGATAGTCTTAGCCAGCAAATTGAGTACAACTTGACATAAAATTGAATCTAAAACCTTTTCTCTACTAGTGAGCCCGCTAAGTGATCGCCTAACTGGGTGCTGGTAAAAAAAATAGAATCAGTACCAGTATGTTTGAAATAAAAAAATATGTAAAACAACTCTAGTTTAATACTCAGCTGCACTAGGATTTTCTGCGAAGTTATTTTCAATATTTTTTCTTATGCAATGATTCACACGCGTAAAATATACACAAGCAAGAACACAAGCAAAATTAAACTAAGAATTTCCTGCATTCATTGAATTTCAATAGCACTACAAAAGATTTTTTTGAAAAAAAAAACGTTTTAATGACGTTTTGCTGTTTTATTATTTTGTATAACTTACATTATTTTGAAAGTCGGCATTGAAGCAAAATGAGCAAAGGCGGGTTTTATTTTTGCTTGGGTGGCTTTCAACAAGCAGCAAATTTAATGCACAAGAATTCGAAAAGTTTACAAGAACATTTGAAGTATCGGAGACTCCTAAGAATGCAAGAATTTCTCCACGCAGAATGTAATATCAAAACAAAATTTGAGCATCGACCAATATAGATAGTGTTTGACGCTGCTCGTTGACTGGAGGATAAATGTGCACAACAACAACAACGATTAATTTTGCGGTGCATAATTCGGGAAAGTGCCGTCGCTACAGGGGGACCAAGAGGGCCTTGCCCCCCTAACGATAGCTTGTGCCCCCCATTTCGGTTAACTGAAACTACTTTTTTTGACCATCACGTAACAACAAGACAACAGACAATGATGTAAAAAGAAAAATAGCCGTTCAATCCAAACATTTAAACTTAATTTTCGTTTGGAGTTTTTTCGATTTTTTGCGCAATTGCTGACAACCCACTGCTGTAACTCAAATGTGACGCAATAATCTGTCTTATTTATCACGGTGCACATGTTATTGATTTACGTTTATTGAGGTTAAGGAATTGGTTGGTGAGTAATTTAAGAAAAAGCTCTTCTTGCTCATTTCTTAGCTTTAGCGCTTCTCCAACATTTGCTGTAAGTAGGCTTATGAGCATTATTGCAACTTGGGGGCTAAAGTGGTTTTAACCCTTTTTAGCCAAGTCACTTAAAAATTTGTTTTGCAAATGCAAGCTATTGAACGTTTTTTTGGACTTGATTTTTAAGTAAGGGAGCGGGAGGGCTTGAAGAGAAGGGGTAGGGCAATTTAATTCTTCAGCTGGCTTTTCAACGTCAGTAATTTAGTTTTCTTAAATGGCTTTTAAAAGGTAAGAAACTTGATCCGAATGGCATTGAAACGTTTAATTTTGTCTAAAAACCCTCAAAAATTGTCCAGAAGCTGGTTGCTTCGCCCCAGACCCCTTACCTTCTGATGATAGGCTCAGTCTGTGTCACGTATGAATTGCTCCAGTTTGTTTAACACGCTTTCTCAATCAAGACAATTTTTAAGCAAAAAAATTATTTTTTGGTAAAATCTGCCCCCTTTTTAGCAGAACCCTGGTTGCGCGTCTGTCTATGAAACCAGTGGTGAAGAGGATAGAGCATTTGCTACAGAAACGGTAGATGTTGATTCGATTACCGGTCGGGTCAAACCAAAGAATATAAAAACTGGTATTCATAAGAATCCCAGCTTGATGTTCATTAACCGAAACGGACAGTATAAAACCTCGACAGCATGTCGTAAACAGGTGCGCAGGTGGCAGCTTGAGTTGAAGATTGAAATATCATTTCGCTGTCTCATGGTTAAAGCAACTTAGTGGATAAACATGCAATGATTATTAGTAACCAAGGTAGAAACGCTGCGGGCCTTAAATTATTTCTTTTTTTAGATATAAATACAGAATTTTTAAAATTGTGCATAATTTGTAGACGTAAAAGTCAGTTTTAAATGTGGAAAAGTTCAGTCCATTTTTGTGCCCCCTCAGTATCGGCTAGTGCCCCCTCTTACTTTGTTTCCTCTGGCAACGGCACTGATTCGGGATGATCTAATACTCTTACGTAGATTAAATTGATTAAATTGTCTTTCAAATTTTTTCTCTGAAAATCCTAAAAAATTATTTGCCAGAGTTAGTAGTTGATAAAAAGAAAACTACGTGATGACAAACCAAAGTATTAGTGATATTGTAACAAATGACGTAAAAATATTTGCTTATTGCTTTTTACTTCCTTAGGCCATAAGATGTATGGTTATATATTTCAAGGTTTTTGTTTTTGTAAAAGATAATGTTGTTAACTGTCAATTTTCAATACTTTCAAAATGTCTGCTTCAGAGTCATGTCTATGTTCATCACCAACAAAACATTTTCAGATAGTCGCCCTAAAAAACAAAGAAACGTCGGTTTTTGCTTGTGGAAATGATAAACAGTTAGCCACGGATTTAAAAACACAAGATTACGAAGCCCTAGGAATTTGCCGGCCTCCAGTGATGGATCAATATTACTCAATATCGTTAAGATTTCCTCACAACAATACTGGTAAAAGAGAAATATGCAACCAAACTCATCCTTATTTTTGGAAGGCTTTGGAGAGCCAAGAAACACAACTGTGCGTGAATGGTTTACCTCTAAAGCTACCAGAAAGCATTGTAAACAATCGATATTGCTACGTAGCGTCAGTACTGCCTGGTTCGCTGGACCACATTTATAACGGAAATTGGACACGTTGTATGTCAGTGCAATATTGCATTCGCAGTTTAGAAGCAGTTGATAACACCATTAAACGTTGCGCAAACGTTTCAAGAACAATACCAATAACAACAGCAACAACAACAACCGCAACAGCAACAACAACAACAACAACATTCACAACATCAGCAAAAGCATCACCATCAAATAACAACACCGGAATTATTGTTGGATCTGTTTTTGGAATTTTTGCCGTCATCCTCCTCTTATTGCTGTTGCATCTATTTCGCAAAAGGAATAGAACAAAAAGAAATGCATCTCGTAATGAAAATCAAGAAAACATCAGCAACGAGTGAGTTTTGTTCCATGAAAAAACTCGTTTATCATTAAGCTGATGCAGAAAATATAGGCTGCAGTGATCATATTGAAGCACGTTTAATTTATTGTCAACTGTCATTATAAACATTTTTAAGTCCATCAAATTTCTTGTTAGTATCTTTTAGCTGGAACGAAAATCGCTGTACTTCTCCGCCATTGCTTTCCTGCTTTAATTGATTTGGTTTTTATTTTATTTTTTATTTTTTTAACTTATGTTTGATTATCCGAATCTTGGGTCAATTTAAACGTTTTGAATTTACATCATTTTCAGCATTCTTGCCTGATTAAAATATGTTGATATAAAATCAAAGTAACTTTTTGCGTTAGCCTATGCATAAGCTTTAACATCACACAAACTGAACAAAATAAAAAGTAAAATTAAAACCATGATCTTCGAAACTACATGTTGTTGAAGAAAATAAAGTTCTAAGCCTTATTGTAAGAACAGCAAGTTTTATCTCCGTTTATTTTCGAAGATAATTGCTAAAACAAGCAGCAATGACCTTGTTTGCTAGTTTCACATATTTGGTTTTAAATAAAGGCATTCGATTAACTTCTAACAAAGATTGTAAAGGCATTCGATTAACTTCTAAAAAAGATTGTAAAGGCGTTCGATTGACTTCTAAATAAGACAATTTTGTTCTTGCTTTTTCCAAGCGGCGGCGATAGCTAGGTTGGAAAGCATCGACTTAGTGATCGAAAAGTTGCTGGCTGCCGTCCACTTGAGATTACATCCACATTAGACTTTTTGAGTTGAAACAAAAGTATATTAATGCAAATCAAATCAAATAATTTAAGTCAAAGCTTCAAAGTTCGACTAAGATGTATTGGGGTAGGAAGAGGAATTGCTTAAGGTTCTTTTTCAAAGGATGAATTATTACTGTAGATAAAGTAAAAGTGAATTTTTACGATTAACCTTAGTGGCACTATAAAACCACAAAAGCTACTGGAAAGTTGTTAACCTTTCAATTAGAGAATACATGTACAATACTTAATGCGATGTTGTTACCAGTTCTGTTCACTGTGAAGCAGTTTGATTTTAGAAATTTAAGTTGAAGTTATGCAGCTAAATTTTATAGGACTTAAATTTGTTGGTTGGCCAGAGGTTCAGATAATTTTTAAGTTCAGTTAGAAATCATTCCATTGATTTGCAGGTCATTATAGATTTTTTTGTGTATTTCAGCTTAACCCTTAAAACAATCAAAGAAAATGAATTTATGCGTACAATTGCCGCATGCTACAGTATTATGTAGAAATATTTAATATATTGCCTGCTGCAACTTTATTAAAATATACAAATAAATAGTAGTTGAAATTGAATTGTAAAGCGCTGTTTTTGGTTAAAAATTGTTTTAATATTGAACTAAGCATAACAATTTATTAGACACGTTTCGCTTTAACTTAAAGCATCATCAGTAGAATGAGTTCTATATTGGCAATCGTTTTTGTTCTTAGATTAAGCAGAAACTCCGACCGTTATGCTCCAAAATGTTTTAATATTGTTTGCCAAATGTACAGCTTCATACCTTTTCAACAATCTCATCATCGGGACATCTCGGAAGAAAACGTTACATATGGGCCACAACACGGCGATCAAAGAGTCTATGATTTTGCGCAAGACAAAGCACCAGATTTCAACCTTTATGCTGTGGTAAACAAACACCCACGACAGGCTCCAGTCGAACCAAATCAATCACACGAGAACCAAGCGTTCAACGAAATGCCAACCAGTTCAGGCGTTGATTCTACGCAACATTACGCAGTGATAAACAAAGCACACAAGCACGAGAAACGACCAGGTATACGATGAGTTCAACCAAACAATATAAACTCCAGTTAACTTGGTTGCTTATTTTCTTTTTTGTCATGAAATTTATCTTAATTGGATGAATCCGAAAAACAGAAAGTTATTGATTTAGAATGTGATAGATCAGTTCACAACAAACCACTTTATTCTGAATAATTTTGTCACAATTCCAAATATGCGTTCACTCATGTGCTTGAACAAAGTTCTCAGTCTCCCACTGTAGACGACGCGAAATCTCTTCTGTCTGCCGTGTCTGACGCCTCTACACGCGTTAACTTATCTTCTTATATTGTCAACGGTTTCTGTAGAAAGTACGCCAATTAGCAATTTCGGAATAAAAAACGAACGTAAATATTACTGCGCAGCACCAAATAACTCCCACAATTTGAACACACACAGTACGCCAAATATCCAAACAGAAAGTAACAACTACGGTATAATTACGATTTAAGAATCAGACTGAGAATACTGATTAGAATAATTGCAATAAAAAACCAAACTCACCGATGGTTTCGTCTTCAGGCAGACAGTAAGCTTTAACTCCAATCGAAGTCTTCAAAGAATGCAATCTCTGAAGTGGGCCCCCGGGAAACGGTACGGAAACACTTGATAAGAGAGGACAATAGTCCAGTAAATAATTCTCAAACTTGAGCAACAGCTCTGGGGACAAAAGGTCCAAGTATAAAGAGCAACAGCTCAGGGGACAAAAGTCCAAAATATAAATAAGATGGGACCCACCCAGGACAAATTTAAGACCTCGAGGAAGGACTGCAATTCTGAAACTCCAAAGCTTGCTAATTTTCTGAAACAATCTGATACTTAATAATTTCAAATTTAAAGATTCTTGGTAATTCTGAGTGTAAAAATTTAACGTCCTTCCTCGACTACAACCAAATTTGACTGACCCAGAACAAAGGAGTTATAGCGCGAAAATTCAAGAAAACAGTTTCAAAAAGTTGCGCAATAGATAATTTGCATACAGTAGAAAAGGCGCGGTAAAACGCTTAATCGGTGACATCACGTGCGTTGTGTAGCGTTACATCATTGGAAATGCTTAGCAGCCAAATATACACGAAAAGCTAAATGCAGTAGAGCGAGTGTTCGAAACCAGGTATAAACAAGAAAACATAAGCGACGTTACACCCACCAAACGCACCAACACAGGTTCTCTTAGTCAAGGTTTTGTGTGTACTTCGTAAGCCTCTATTTAGGCAAAACCACCACAATCAGTGAAAAGCTAGGCCCTATGGGAAATATGCGCTAAAAGTCTTTCTCAACTGCAAAACAACGAGCGCCTAGTTTGAGAATCGGACTAAGAGTCATCAAGCTTTCGATTACTTACCCAACCCTCTATCAACTACGCCACGCCCTTGCAAACTTTTTCTGTGGTTCAAAGTTAATGCAAATTTTACACATAGTCGGAATTCAAATATTCGTCACTACTTAACCCATTAAATCCCAAATTTTGCTTTTTGAATATTTTTTGTCTGAAACATTTCAGTCTGCTCTACTGAACACAAAACAGACGAAAATATTCCGAAAAACTGTATATCTTTGTTTGTTTATTGAAAAGTATGTTGGTACCCTAATAGGGTATCGTGGGCACAGGTGGCACTGTATAAACTTTACCAACTAAGAAATTCAAATAGTCAAAATACAACTAAATTCACGTAAACTATAATGACGTATTCAATAATTTTGATAAGGGAGGGGGGGGGCAGTAATGAGAATCATAATGTGACGTCATAATTTAATTTTTGACGTCACAATACAATGCGTAATTTTTTAAACTTTTTTTCATTTAACGTCAATTATGGAGAAATTATACATTTTTGGAAAGCTTGAGTTCTGGCCTCCGTCAATGGCGTAAGATAATGAGAATTCGCCTTAATTTTCGCTCCTTTGAAAAAATTCGGAATGTTTTTTGATTGTAAGTCATTATTTCTTTCGCTAAAGCTACATGCTCAAGTACTGAAGGTGAAAAACGTCAAGGTAGTTTTAGTTTGTAATCATGAAACGAAAATTAAAAGCTTACAACGTATAATTAAGCAAATGATAAGAAGTTATTCGAATGGAAATGGTCTCCTACTGCAGATAAAAATATTTGCCTCTTTGAAAATCTAGCAAAAAAAACAATTGAAAAAGTAAGTGAAGTCCGAAAAATCATCAGTAACTGATGCTACATCTTTCATCAACAGGCATCTAGAAATATCTGATAATGGAAATTGAAGATTATTGTACGCAATAATTCCAAAAATGGCTTCAAATATCTTACACCAATAATGATACATCAAGGAGTATTCCAATACCTTATAAGTTTTTGAGTAATTTCAAACATATATCCTTTTATGACATGTATCTTGACGTTTTTAATTTACCCCATTCCATACGACTATGTCATCGTCGTGACCCCCTGCACTCCCATCATAATTATGATAATGGAGCGATCTCTAATCCAATTATGACTACGAAAATTTTTATCAAACCATTTCCGTAAAAATAATCTTTAATTTCATGTTAGCCTCCATGCAATTATGACGTCATTGTGAGCGCTCTTTTGTTCTGTGAGTCTCACAACGCGGACGGAGCTTGGCTTTCCTTTAGTTGGATTGACTTCAACAAACTGCACACGCGGACTTGAGTGTCTTTGTGTCCGTTTATTCTATATTTAAAATAAAACAACCAATTAGCATGCAAAATATTATGAATTTCAGGCGTAAAAGATTAGTTTAACGGATTACACAATAATAAACATTTACACTTGAAATTGAAATTCGGAAATACTAATTACGAGAATTTGATGATTCAATTTAGACAATACAACAAAAAATGAAAATAATCTATTAAACTTACGGCTGGTCGCAGCTCAAGGCTACAATTATTGTTTCGAAAGTACAATCTAATGGTTGTCAAGCGGAGATTTTCACAAGTAACTATACACATTTACATTTACGATTCTAAATAAACAAGCAATTTATTTTAATGCGTATATTACTAAACTAAACAAATCTGTTCTAATTGCTGTAAAATTTCTACAATAACTCATATATTGTACACATTAATATCTATCCAACTAGAACTAGCAAGCTTACGTTACGCTATTCCAATATCACTAACCTAGCTTAGGCAAAACGAAAAGAAAAAACGCAAGCAAAGTTATCGGTCAGTGTTTCCAAAATTAAAAACTTAGATGGCGTTAACAGTCATTACGAAACCCTCCACAACAACACACCATTATATGGTATTGGAGCATTCCTTAATGTAGTTATGACACCTAAAAAATTATCAAATTAAGTTTATCAACTCATTTCTGTAAGAACAACTATCAAAATTACCTACCATACCCAAAATGTTAACGTAGGCTTTCGTGCCTACAATACCCTAATAGGGTATCATAGCAATACTGTATTACCATATTTACTTTCGCTAAAACAATTTTGACTATTTTGTCATTGCTTAGGCAACTACAACGATTGTTCTACACGACTAAACCAAAAATTACGTTTTTAATATAAATTTAAATAAAATAGTTACATACCTATCTTTTCGAAAATTGCTACTACTCATTTTTCTATCTTCCGTAGATTAACTGTCTCTAAAACTGAAACTGAGCAAAATTTTGTACTAACACTTGGCAGGCAGTAATTCACCTATGTAATCTCCATTGCTATGTAAACAAGTAGCTCTTTGAAGAGTTGAATCATTAGATAATGCAATTTTAGAATGATACCCTAATAAGGTACTGTGGGCATTAATGGGTTAAACCTTCAAATTGTGTGGCTGAAAGATGTTAGACTTTGATTCCTGAGAATGGTTTCGATTTCCTTTGTCATTGTCTGTTTTGAAAAGTCAGGTACAATATGTACATGTTCAAATAAATATTGCAGTTATCTGCCTAGCATTAATTTAATGTTTTTCTGCTGGTCAATTCTTTTAAATATCTTGCTGCGTGTTCGGTGTAATAATGTGATATTTAATGACTTACTGCAGTTTCTTCATCATAAAATATTGCTACAGTCTTCATTTAATTTTTTGCATAGTGTCACTGTTTATTTTCAAATTCACTTAACATATCTGATATATAATGTGTTACATTCAGTAAAGGGGGTTTAGGACAAGAGTACTTGGGAGATTGTTTCACACAAGGAATAAATATTTATTGCCATGTTGTCTTTAAATCGGTATTCATTTTGTTAAACAACGTCGCAACTGCTCTTGTCCTGAACCCCCTTGATTGAATTTGATTTACGCTCACCTAATTGGATGTTTGAGCACTGGATCGGTTTAGGAATCTCTTGACTATGAGTCTTATCTTAGCCTTCCTCAAAATTTTGTATAATGTGTTACGTGAATTTGAAAATGAAGAATAACATTATATAAATATGTATATACATACATTTTCATAGCATATGCAAATTTGAAGGTTTGAGAAAGCAGTGGTTACTTGGTAACGGTTGTCGGTAGTTGTACGTAAAAGTTTTGAAGTAGCAATACTGCACTGAGACATACAGAAACGATAAGGGGGTCCAATTTGAATTAGAAATTTCTTTGGCTAATAAAACAAAATTGGCCTTTGTCGCGTAATGAGTTTCTTGAACAAGAACGAAACGCGGGGATCAATAATCCATTTATTATCAATATTCATTTTGTGAAGCAATGTCCCAAGTGCTCTTGTCCTGAATCCACTTAATTGAATGTATATATAGACATGTTTTGACAATTATAAAAATGCTTTAATCCAGTTTTACTCTGAGTAAGGTATAAAAGAAAAAATCTAGCCCTGTCATATCATATGCAGTCCAACACCAACATAGAATGAAGTCCATTTTCAACCATTATCCAAATCTACTGTATATTGCTAACTTCAAATCAAGCCTGGGATTGCTATCTAAGGCAATGGGCTACAAGTAAATGTCAGTGCTTTGAAAGAAATAACTTTATTTTGAATTCAATTTCGTACAATTAAATATCTGTTTGTTGAATTGAAAGGAAAAAAATATTCACCATAATTGCTTGCATATTCTACTGCGTATCGTTTCTCAATAATCAGTCATTAGCAAAGCTAGCCTAATCCTAAAATTAGTGAAGCAACTTTCCATCTCTGTCCACTTCAAGTCTGCAGCATGGCCGAATGGGTAAGTCGGCAGCGTGGCCGAATGGGGTAAGTCGGCGACGTGGCCAAATGGGTAAAGACGTTGTTTTTACGACGACCCTGATAGAATGGTCTGGGTTCAACCCGCACCCTGGTCACGATGTTGCGTTCTTGGATAAGACGCTTTACGATGAATATCTCTGCTTGGTGGCTTCGAACAAGCAGCAAATTCAATGGACAAGAATTCGAAAAAATCTACAGGAACACTGGATCATCGGAAACTTTTAAGCAGGTGCGGATTCCTCCAATCACGAAGTAGTCGTTGTAGTCAAAAGTGCGCAGATCGTCCAATAAGTTAGCGTCTGACGCTGTCCGGTGACAGGAGGATAAATATGCACTACAACAACAACAACACTTGTGGTTCGTTATTGTGCAGATGAATATTTTGAACTTCATGTGAAGAGTAAATTAATATGCCAACCAGGGCGCATATTCATACATCTTGCTTTGCTTGGAGTTAGGCTTTTGACTGATTCTCTAAAATGTGAGGACAACCATAAATTTGATGGCTTCGTTACTTGATCTTGTTTTCCGACAAGTTTGACGTCCTTCGAGGTCGACTCCTGGGAAATCATAACAGCGCAGTCCAGCTCTGTGATCTTGTTTTATTATTTAAAAAAATTATACTTTATCATGATGTTTATGTGGTTGTTACGGTAAACAAATTTGTATTGATTGTTTATTTGCTAGTAATTATTGTGGTTTTACAGTATTTCTTTTTGATTTATCTTGTTTTTTTGTATCTCTTCTTATCTGAAAATAGCATCTTTGGTACCAGAAATGTACTGTTTCCCAACTGCTTGCTTTTTCAACTGAATTTTTTTGGTAAGAATCTAAAAGCAGTGCCAGATGAAAAAAATGGGTATTAATGAGGAGTAAAGTTTAATTTTCTAAGCTCTTCTTTTTATCGTTTTTACCGTTTTTGTGCAATTATTTTTATGTTTTTGCACCTGTAATTGTGTTTGAACACAACTGCACTATCCAGACGATTACACGTTAAAAAAAGATCTAAAAATTTTTATACAAAACTAAATAAAGCAATTTTTGAGCTTTTATGGTAAGCCATGCCTTTTGCAGTATAGGCTATGTCATAAATATTGGTTGCAAAATTTTTTCAAATTTCTTATTCTACGATTGCTTTTTCAACCATAAGTAATCGTCCGTCTATTTACTTATCGATTTTGTTTATTTTCTTTGCTTCTTTTTGCGCACAAGATGAAACTTTAACTACGTTTTTGTAAAAATATAGCTATTGCCTTCAATACAAAAAGATTGATTTGACGTGAAAGTAGTGAAATTTTAGAATATTTTCCAACTTCTCGACAAAATGTTTACTATTCAGTTTTGAACAGAAATATATCAATCATTATCATGGTTTAATACCCAAGCTCTAATAAAAATAAGTTGATGAAAAAACATAAATCAATTACTAAAACAACGTTTTATGTTAATTTACCGAAACGTTTAGTCAAAAACATAGTTTTTTTTTTCGGCCAATGCCTAAACACATTTTTGATGTATTTTAAGTGCCATTGATTTTTTATGTTTAAAACACTTTGCAATGTTTTAATTTGTATCACTATCGATATATCGCTGTTAAAATGGTCTTTCAGATTACTACATATCAAATAAACAAGAATTGAATTTTATACGCCAGGGGTACTCAACTATTGAAACTTTCAGCAACGGTTCAAATACAACAGATGTAATCCATTCCAAAAAAATAAAAAATAAATAAATGAGGCCTTCACCGCAATTTGAAACGGTTTCAGTCCCCAAATTTGATAAAATGAGCTCCCATCCCAAAAAGTTTTTTCTCGTTCTCCCAGAGCAAATTCTAGAACGTGTAGAAGTTCGAATTTAACACTACGGAGATCCGGTTGTGGACCGCGGTCCGCCAGTTGAGTAGCTATGCAATACACGTACTCGAAGAGCAAACATCACATACATTACCTTTATTTAGCTAAAAACAGTGTTGAGTTATAGTAAATGCAATTTAATAATGAAACAAGTACTGATGAGGAAAACCGTAGAAAAATAAATGCAGGAAGCATTATTTGTGCAATATGACACTCAATTTCCGGAAACAGTGGAGTTAAGAACGAATTATCGGATTTGAACGCATAATGATTGATTGTTTCCTGCCGAACAAAAGTATCAGTCGCAACATTATATTGAACTAAACCGCAATCGTTAATAATTTTTAGGTCAGAGCAAATTCAAATTTTCTAGTAAATTTTGACTTCCCTCCAGTCAAATGACCTGCTTAAAACTAGTTGCCACAAAGAAAAGATATGAATGCTCCAAATCTCAATCATTTTTGTCTACGTGATACAACGTAGAAACAAAAGTATAATATAGTTAAATCCTGAAGTGTAGAGGCGAAAACTATATGTTTTAATTGGTTAATTGGCAGGTTGTTCAATAATAATCGACTCTTTTCTGTAGTTGAAGAACAATAACGCTACGGAATTTTACATCCCACGAGCTCTTTCCAGCAATTTTTTCAGCAATTTAACCCGGAGATAATCGGCCACGCAACGCGCACTAAACCTAATTTTCTAACTCGGCAAATTTTCAAAACACAAAAAAAAAGCAAACAAATTGTTTGCTTAATTATCTGTTTAAACAATAAAAATGTGCTTGCTCAATAAATTGGTTGCCCTTCGCAGCTGCAACTGAAACAGATCAAGCTACAAGTAAGTGAACAAAGGTCAAGGGTTTGCCTCCTGCATACGCCAAAATAAAAACATAAAAATCTGAAACTAAAGAACTTTTTTATTACCGATGCTAAAACAATGTGATCACTATATTACCGAGCTAATAACATTTCCTACTTCTAGGAGTTTTGTTTTGATTTTTCATTGAGTCATCTTCAATATCTCTTTTCCTCAACCCAGCCATACTTTCCAAAAAAACACTTAAACGTTTTCATCTCTTATCGTTATTCAGCTTTTTTTCTCAATCATTATTCCTAACCACGTGCTTATAAAACGTTTGTTACCGAAGCACAATCCTAAGTTGATCAAATTACCAACACCATAAAACGCTTTAACATCTACCCAAAACAAATGAAAGTAAATTTGGACAAAAAGTTTCACAAATATTGCAGATGTGTGATTAATAGCAACAGGACATATGTTCAATTAAACAACCTACACAGACAGCAGATGAAGTTGTTCCGCATTTGCACTGGCACAGGACAAAACTTTGTTTTTTAAGGCTTAAATAAGAACTACCATCAACAAGGAATTCACCAGAAGAATTGGAAAAAAACATTTTATACTTTAATTACAACTACAAACTCTTAGTTGCATATTTTATCATATTAGAAGTGATGGTTTAATTAGTTGCCAGACAAAATCACTTAAAGTTGTTCATTTAAAAATTGCAGACATTTGACTAATTTGAGATGGTCAGAATAATATTTTCTTAACGGCAAAAAAAAAAAACTAAAAATCCAAACTATCAATAAAAAGCATTTGAAGCACACTCAACGGATACGTTAATGTCACTACAGATATAAATACTCTAAAGCTGTTGATCAAAGAGACTTGCCAAGGCATTTGACTGATTTGAAGAGGTCAGAATAATATTTTATCTTCTTACACGCAAAAAAAAAGAACAAAAAAGTAACATACCCACAAAACTTACTTAAAGAAACCATTTAAGAAGATAAAAGACGTTAACGAGCTTACAGCAAAACGTTACATTGAGGCAGGTTATTTGTGTATTTTATTGTCAAATTCAAAACAAGACTGAATGCGCATCACGAGTACGTAGAGAGTATCAGACTTAATCACTTGACTGCAACCCACAACGAATAAAAGGCGTTGAGTAATAATATTCCACATCTCTTTTACTAAGACGAGCAGTTTACTTATAGCGTACAACACAAGAAAATCTCCTAATGGGGGCATGGGTTCAAATCTCACTTCTTTCAATCACGGCTTTTTCAATTACTATTGGAATGAACCTTTGAATGGCTCTAAGATCTTCAACGGACAATAATTCGATATTTTTACTGTAGTTCGAAATTTTTGTTTCTTAGTACCATGCAGCAATGCGTGACTCATTTTTTGCTGTATTTGTGCAACAAAACGAGCAACAAACTAGCAATAAGGAAGAATATTTGATATAACACTTGTATTAATAACTATACTTCCTATATTACAATAAGAAGAGTTTCAATTCAATTGATTCAAAAAAGGGCTCGACAGCGTTCGCCAAAGCAATGTGCTGATTTGAATAAGATAAGGAAGTGCTTGACCGAGTGGGAGTTTATTATAATAAAAGTTTCAATTCGGTTAAGTTAAAAATATGCGTTTGCCATAGCGGCCAGAGATTTTATTAATAAATGACACTCTTGATGATCCCGATTACGGGTAAAATAATCTGCAGGGTTTTGAATTTTTAATTTTCATATGTGACGCATACTGTTTATGATTATTATACACTAACCTAATAAAGTCAAGTTTTTGAGAAAAAAAGTATGCTATATGGAAATAATAGATATTAACGTTGATCAATGACTTGCTGAAATGATTTTTCAACCCATTAGCTTCCAAAAAAAGTCATTGATACTTTTGCTTTACAATTCAATGTATTATTAAATTCTGATTTGCTGCAATGACATAATACAGTAATATTTAAAAATTTTCTCATTGCAGAAATTGCAAATGCAACGAAATCAAATTTTTCAATATATTCCTTGTATTACACCCCAGCCTGTGAAGAACCTGCGGGGAGCATTTCCGCGTTATTGCGCCAGGACAACACAGCTCCTTTCAAGGAAATATCGCTGCGGTGGCGAGCCATTTGCAACATTGTATAGACTAAAATATTGCGCTTTCTTCTAGCCGTAGCATTCCAGCGTAAACGTTTAAAACGCTCACCTAAAATTTCCAACTTGAAATCAAATATGCAACTCTAATAAAAAGTTTGGTTTTAAGTTACCTGCACAACAATAGCCATTTGTGGTTGGCGATATCCTATTCATTAAACGGGTAATATGTAACGGTTTGAATTAAACGTAAAAATAATTTTGCCAAGTAAAGGATTGCCTATATATTAAAGAGCATGATATTGCGTTTATTTTGTTTTGAAGTTTTTTGCCTATAAGGCTTTAGTTCTGAATTTATAGCTCTCGTTTAATTTAGCTACATGCAAAGAAAGGTATTTTTCTTTATCCAATATTAAAAAACAATTTTCGCATAGAAATGTATCAACATAAAACTCGTCAAGTAAAATAGTTTAAATATTTTGCTATTAGTTATAATACGGTACTTGATAATAAATTAAATCGGAAATTACACATCTTTTATGCTGTTAAAAGTGCTTGTTTTGAGGAGAAAAACCAATATTTGTATGGATATATTTTGCTTCTGTTGCCACGGCATAATATGTTACTTATGTCTCTATTCCTCAGTTCGAAGTTTATTGTTGGTGAGGTGAACAAAAAGTTATATTTTTGGCTAAAAGGAGATAGTACAGTTGAGGAAGTGTGAGTTACGTAACGATGCAGAATAGCAATCACACTTTCTTCATGCACAAACAAAGTTAACTGGCAAACAGAACTAAATTAGAATTGAACATCAGTAACGGCATTATCTAATTAATAACTTGTAAACCCTAGTTGTTCCGGAGGGGGGGGCAAATTTGCCCCCTCTCTGAGTTATTTTAGTATAGCTCCTAAAATAAAAAAAAGTTTTGCTTTAATGCACCCTGATTTTGAATTAAATTTAACAACACAAATTTTCAGAAAGTTTGGAATCAGCCGGATTACCGGAAGTGACGTCACTTTTGATTTTGTCAGAGGCACCTATAAGGAGTTAAATACAGTGTTGAGCTCAAGGCATGCTTATCAAAGCTCTTATTCTATTTATTGTACTTCGCATTTATTATTGATGCTAATCTTTAGCTGGAATAAAATCTTTTATTCACTGATAAATGCATTGCATCATCATTTCGTCTTTGATGACGTTATAATTCAAAACTATTGCTTTTTCTGCTGTTTCTCGGAATAAATTGCGTTTGCATAAAAAAATATTCATTGTCACCAGCTGTTGAATGAAATAATAAAAATAATTTACCAAAAAATAGCTTCAACTAGAAAAAATCTTACTTCTATCGCCTACCACACAATTTTCAGATAAAAGGGCAAATTTGCTCCCCCCCCCCCCCTAGTACAAATAGGGTGTGAAAATATCCCGGTAGATGTAGGGTTAAACTGAATTTTTAGGTAATTAGCATTTGAGATTATTCAAAGTCAACGCAGTTTATTTTAATACTGGTGAGTGCAAAAGTTTAAGTGGCATTGGTCAAAATGTGGAATAGAAGACCGAAACGAAACACCAAGATATTTTCATGTTATTAGTCTTTACCACAGTTTTTTCTACGGTAACTACTGTATAAAGTTTTTTTGCATTATAAGATCATAATAATACTGAACAAATGTAAATAATGGCAAAGTTTTAGTAATAACGGCGTCATTTCATTGCCTCTGCACCGATGTCTCATAAATTTTGTTTATAGCGCACTTTTTTTAATGCAAATAGTTTAATACCAAAAAATGTTTAGCAAGCAGTTTTACCTGCCCATTTGCTACATTAAGAAACCGATTCTTACGAAACGTTGCGAACAGGCTAAATAACACCACTGCCGTTAGTACTTCCGCATCAGGCTTTTCAAGATATAACAAAAATTTCGGTGGTCGAGTGGATACTCTGTTACTACTACGGATACTCTACCGTAGAGCGTCTGCTACTGAAGCCGTTTACTCGGGTTCGATTCCCTGTCGGGTCAAACCAATGACTATTAAAATTGGTATTCACAGCTTCCCTGCTTGAGGTTCAGCAATTAAAGGGACAGTGTGAAGCCTCCACCGTATGTGGTAGACAGGTGTGCAGGAGGCAGGTTGACTCAAAGACCGAAAGGTCCCTTCGCTGTCTCCTGGCAAAGGCAACTTGGTGAATAAAATGTAGTTACAAATTCAATTACAAAATGAAACTATGACATCTGACTATTAAAGTAAATAAAGGATGGGGGAGATTTGCCTAAAGTCTTCTTTCAAAAAATGCGTAACTTCTGCAGATAAAATTATAGTTAATTTTGCAATCGAACTTGACTACACAATAAAACTAAAAACGATTACAGTACAGTAAAATAAAGGATGGGGGAGATTTGCCTAAAGTCTTCTTTCAAAAGATGCGTAACTACTGCAGATAAAATTACGGTAAATTTTGCAATCGAACCTGGCCACATAATAATACCACTTTAGAATCGTTTCTAGAAAAAAGATAGAATGAAAATACAAAGTTTAATTGAAGCTAAATGTTTAATTGAAACTGTGAAATTTCATATCTTTTCACTGTAACTTTGCAATAATTATTTTAACTCACTGAAAAAATTGGTAATTGTCGGAAACGTTACCAAGAGAGCAACAACTTCGTTTTACAGTAACGACAACCGTGATTGCATATCCGGGTTTAACCCGCACTTGGGTTATGTTGTTGCATCCTTGAATACATAGGCGTTTCTAGGCGAGACAGGGGGCCCGGGCCCCCCCAATGGAAATGCTAAAAATGATAAAATGTGACAAAAAAGCCTATTGTTTCTTCAGTTTCTTTTAGCATTTTTCGCGTATAACATACAGGCGTACAACAATATTGACAACCAGGGGATTCGGGCTCCCTTAATTTAATTTTTGCCAACCAAATTATATGCGTAACCTGGGTGAAATTAAATGTTTTTGTTCTAAAAGTTGCTATTTCAGGCCGTCATCTAACTTTTCTATAAACGTAATGTAAAAACCCGATGCGGATTTAGCATATGGCACAGCGCTAGGGCACCAGTTGCGGATTTAGCTTATGGCACAGCTCTCAGATGGCAAGACTTTTCTTGTTTTTCACCTATATTTGGCACAAAGATTTTGTGAAAATTTTCTAAAGTACCAAAGTCCCCACGCAATAATGATCAGGCCCGGTCAATAACATGCTGGTTAGTAAACGTAGCTATATCTAATGTACCATTTTTCAATTACACGTTTAACCTCCACCTTGCCAGTTTTTACGCGACAAAATACTTTAAAAAAAAAATCAGCTAGGGGAAATGCTCATTGAACAAATTGTTGATTTAGAATTGAGGGAGCCTGTGCCTAATGGCCGTACATGTACTCCTACAACTGCTTTTTTTTTTTTTTATTACAAAACAAAGATATTCAACGAATATCTTCGAATGAATTATTTCATTATTTATTGCTAAAATATTGCACAAGGCAATGTATCTTACTTCCTCCTACCTCGGCAAAATTACTTACAAAATTTAACCCCAAAATGCAAGATTTTGAACGTGTTTTGGATATAAATTGTAAGGAAAAGGAGGATTGAACAATTTGATTTATTTCTATTGGCTTTCAAACGTTAAAAATTTAGTTCTTTCAAACGGCTCTAAACACGTGCGAAATGTGATCCAATGGCATTTGAAATAGCTTATTTTTCAAAAATCGCCCAGCGGCTGGGGGCTTTGCCTCCACACCACCGCCTGTGGTACGTTTTAGTTACACCAGTTCACTCACACACGTCTCCCAATTTAGAAATCTTCACTTTTTAACTTTGGTAAACCAAACCACGTCTTTTGGTCTTCCATTCTACGATATGTTTGTCCTGCAGAAAGTTCCTGATTCGATAAGTTTTGATGACGTGATTGCCTGGCTATGCCTATGCTTGGATAAGACGCTTAACAATAATATTATTTCTGTATGGTGGCTTTGAACAAAAGGCAAATTTAGTTGGCAAAATTCGAAAAAATTAACAGGAACATTATTTTTGATGTTTGGAAACTTTTTTGCAGGTACGGATGCCTCTAAATACGAAGCACAGTCATTGCAATAAAAAGTGTGCGGATTGTGTGATAACACTGGCCAACAAAAAAATTTTGGCATATAAGGTAAGAGCGGTTTTAAGGTATATTGGGGGCGCTGAGTTTGAAAATGACCTTATTTTTTTTTAGATTGGCTCTAGTTTTTGAGATATTTTAATATTTAGGTTTACTTTATACCGTTAGTGACTACTTTTAAATGAACATTTATATAAGGCTGGTCAATGAACGATATGTTAGTTTAGGGTAACTGATAGATATATGCCTGGAAAGAATGGCTACTGAGCCAATGCTGGCAAAGCTCTTAATTTGCGGGAGAAAAAAAGCATACTATGTAGTAAACATACTGCAATCAACATCACTAAAAATACAAATACTTGTATTGGTCCATTATTTGCAAAACAAGCACGTCACATTGGCTTGCAAGTCCAATTCCATTTTAACTGTTCATCTGAAGGAAAGTTCGCTTGTACGATTTCCGCCTATGGCTTTGTTCGGTACAATCCCGGATCAAAGTCCAGCAATAATCCGCCATCATGTGAACGTCCCAACGACCTTGATATCTTTCTTCCATTGTCCTAATGTCTTGATGGAACCTCTCCCCTTGTTCCTCGCTAACATCGCCAAGATTGCCTGGGAAATAGTCTAGATGGCTGAATAGATAGTAAAGTTTTATGCTCATCCTTGCGCCAAGAGCTTGAAAGTTCTGAAGCATCACATCCACAAGGATCCGGTAGTTGAAAGATTTTGCGTTACCTAGAAACTCTCTTATCACTGAGACATATGAGCACCAGGCAGCCCTCTCGACTACTGTCATACGAGCAGTGAAGGTTTGATCTTGCATTAGTTTTCGAATTTGGGGTCCATCAAAGATACCTCCTTTAAGCTTTTCTATGCTGAGGCCGGGAAAGGTTTGGGCGATGTAATTAAAACAATCGCCATCTTTATCAAGAGCCTTCACGAATTGTTTCATCAGAACCAGCTTTATGTGTAGTGGTGGCAGACTAATGCGATCACGATTTACAAGTGGCTCATTGATGATATTTTTATCTCCGACTGCAAGATCTTGTCGTGATGGCCAATCCTTCTTTACCCAGTGCTGATCAGTAGCGCGACTATCCCAGTAACAGAGAAAGCAAGGGTGTTTGGTGTATCCCCCTTGCTGTCCTAGCAAAAAATTGACCATTTTATAGTCTACACAAAGGGCCCAGTTGTGCTCACTGTAACGCAGTTTTTCCAAACACATCTTCACATTTTGATAGTGTTCCTTAAGAACCACGGAATGTCCGATCGGAACACATGCAAACATGTAACCATTGTGAAGCAACACACATTTCAAACTACGTTTGGAGCTGTCGATAAACAATCTCCAATCATCTGGATTGTACTCTGGAAGACCCATTTTTGAAAGAAGGCCTTGCATGTCGTTACAATAAACAAAGTTATCTTCCATAGTAAAAAAACGGATCAACATGTCATCCCTGTTACGATAGAATGTAATTTTAGTTTCCGAACCTAGTATGCCATGTTCATCAAGACGAGATGCCAAAATCTCAGAAGATTCCTTAGATAGGCCGAGATCACGAATTAGATCATTCAGTTGTTCTTGACTAAACGGTTTTGGCTTTGAACTGGGCGAAGATTCTACACCACCCATGCTGGAGGAGCTACTGATACTACTGTCTCCACTATCAGTATCATCCATTGCCTCCAGCATTTCATCTGCAGCAGTTAGTGCAGGCAAGGATGTGAAAGCAGGAACTGGAACTTCAGCACAATGTGGTATGGGTCGTCGAGCAGACTCAATATCAGGGTAATACCAGTCTTTCTTCTTTCGCTGATTCCATCCGGACATGTTCACTATACAAAAATAACAATCGTTATGGTGATTTTTAGGTTCACGCCATACCATAGAAACCCCAAACCGCATCGAATTGACTTTGCCTTGGGTCCAAAAGCGCAGCGTTTCAGTACAATGTTTGCACACTTTGTGAGGTGCCCAAGGCTTGTCTTGGTCCCCTAACTTCATGCCAAAGTAGGCTTCATAAGCTCTCTTTGTAAAGTCTCTCACCTTAAATCTGCACTTTGCCATCATGAAATCACCACAAATGTAGCAAAATGCGTCTGGATTGTTTCGGCACTGCCTTCTCTTAATACTCATCTTTACTTGTCACGTAAAAATTTAAAGCTTAATTCAATAAAGTGTAACTCAAGTTTCCTGCAATAAAATACAAAGCAACCCTTTTAAGTTTTTTGCAAAAAAAAAACTCTAAATTCACAAGATCTAGCACATTAGCTAACTGAGTGATGCCTGCGCTTTTCACAATGTACTCCTGTACTGCCTTCTAGGCTTAATCATAGCTGTTTTATTGCACAGGGGAGGGCAAATGTATTAAAACTGATACTCTTTGAAGAAATGACACTGAACTGTTTGAAGAAATGTGAACGCACTAAGAGAAACATTTAATAGGGAATCGTAAATGTTACATAAGTCGTAATTGTACTGATATTAGCTGTTAGCAAAGCTCTAAACGACATCAGACTTTTAGTTTCATGAATCATCAATATTCCCATTAAACAAAATTAACCGAATTAGCAAGGATTCAACGTCGTCAGGCATTGAATCAGCGTAAAATCGTAGATTTTGTGCTGTTCTTCTTACAGGGTTATGACTTGATCTTCCTTTATCGATATACATATAACTTGCATGGAGTAAATGGGCACTAAACTTTGAATGGGAAACCAGTAACATTACAAGAAAGGTGCTTTGCGTGTTCAGAATGCACTATGCTCAAGCAAATATATAAAAATATAAAAAGTAAAATATCTCAAAAACTAGAGCCAATTCCGCAAAACTAAGTGCATGTTTAGACTCAGCACTCCCGATTTACCCTAAAAACGATCCAACATCTTCTGCCTTTTGAAAAAAAAAATTTTTTGTTGGCCTGTGTAATTAGCGTCTGACGCTGTCGGGTGACGGAAGGATAAATATGCCCATGGTACAACAACAAGAATAAAGTAGTTTGATTTTTGAAAACTAACGTAATAACAGTTATTGAACCAAATTCTATAAAAATTGAGTTGGTGAGTTGGCTAAAGATTCAAATCATTTTCAAAATTCTGTTTCAGATAATTTTATTATTTATTAGTCGATATAGATCTTTGCCACATGCTTCAGCTCCACCAAATAACCTCCCGAATCCTTTAACAGTTTAAGTACACTCAGTATTTATGCTTTATAATTTGACTTGGTAATACAGTAACAAAACATTGCTGATTGCTATAAGTTTACCAAATAGCAAAGAAAAAGTTATTGAAATTGAGTTTCAAGCTCAGTTGTTTGTTAAAATTGTTTGTTTGCCTTGTTACAGTATTGTACCAGTTCAACAACAGCGTGACATTCCTGAAGTAAACGTTCCATATGCGCCACGACCCGATGATCAAATAGTCTTTGATTTTGCACAAGCTGGAGCACCGGATTCCAACCTATATGCTGCGGTACACAAACACCCACGACAGGCTCCAGTCGAAACAGATCAACCAAGTGAATACCAAGCGTTTGACACGTAGCCAACTAGTTTCCTTTTGAATTCTACCCAACATTACGTAGTGATAAGCATCCACACAAACGAGGGAAACGCTCAAGCATACAATGAGTTAAACAAAAAAATTTTAATTCCGACTTTTGTTATCTTTTTGCCCTTTTCTACAGCAATGAAAATCTCCTCGAATACACAACGACGATAAACCGAAAATTTATCAATTAGTTTATGATATAGCAGTCCGTAACGAACCAGTTTATTTAGAATATGTTTTGTCATAATCAGTGATGTCGATCTTTGTTGAGCATTAAGAGGGATAATTTGCAATTTTACCCCAATTTTGCCCTATTTTCAACATTGGGAGGGATGAACCTCGACCACAATTTTGTTCAGATTTTGGACTTGACCTAAAGTAAAGGGAATGATTTTTCCAATTGACTTTCAAGCATCAAAAATTTTGTTCTTTCAAATGGCTTTGAAAACGTGCAAAATGTGATCCAAACATAGGCGTAGCCAGGGGGGCCTAGGGGGCCCAGGCCCCCCCAATTGAAATGCTCCCAATGATAAAAATGTCACAAAAAAGACTATTGTTTCTTCTGCTTTAGTTTCGTTTAGCATCTTCGCGTACAACAGTACACGCATACAATAGTAATTAACAATAATATTGATCCAGGAGCCCGGGCCCCTTCAATTTAATTTTTGCCAATCAATTCAAAAGGGCCCTTTACAATAATATTTAAATGGCCCCAATTTAAATGGGCCCCCAAAAATAATATTGATCCAGGAAGCCTGGACTTCTTCAATTTAATGTTTGCCAACCAATTTAAATAGGCCCCTTCAA
Organism: Trididemnum nubilum; assembly: GCA_963965965.1. Lineage (NCBI taxonomy): Eukaryota > Metazoa > Chordata > Ascidiacea > Aplousobranchia > Didemnidae > Trididemnum > Trididemnum nubilum. Next base: position 23,284,644 of record OZ014489.1, on the reverse strand, counting down.
CGATATTTAAATGGCCCCCAATTTAAATTGACCCCCAACCTTAATACTGATCCAGGACCCTGGGCCCCTCAATTTAATTTTTGCTAATCAATTTAAATGGACCCCCAACAATAATATTTAAATAGCTCCCAATTTAAATGGGCCCCCAACAATAATATTATTTCAGGGGGCCCGGACTCCTCAATTTAATGTTTTCCAACCAATTTAATTAAATGGTCCTTAATTTAAACAGGCCCCCTACTATAATATTTATATGGCCCCCAATTTAAATGGACCCCCAACAATAATATTGATCCAAGGGGCCCGGGGCCCCTTCAATTTAAATTTCGCCAACCAATTTAAATAAACCACCACAATAATATTTAAATGGCCCCCTAAACTAATATTGATCCAGGGGGCCCTGGCCCCTTCAGTTTAATTTTTGCCAAAAAATTTAAATGGGCCCCCTACAACAATATCTAAATGGGCCCCAATTCAAATGGGCCCCCAACAATAATATTAATTCAGGGTGCTCGAACCCCTCAATTTAATGTTTGTCAACCAATTTAAACGTATAACCCGAGTGAAATTAAGGTTTTTATTCTAAAAGTTGCTAACTCAGGCTCTCATCAAACCTTTTTATGAACTTAATGCAATGAACAGTGATGGATTTAACATATGGCACAGTGCCAAAGGCCCCGTGCTCATATAAGACTGTTTTTGATCTTCATCTGTATTTGGCAGAAAAATGTTGGAAAAATCCCAAAGTGTCAGGAGTCCAAACTTAATGTAAATCCGGTCTGGGCAATAACGTGGTTAGTAGGCGTAACCATCTATAGTAGATTTTTCAATAACAATTCACCTCCACCTCGCCAGTTTTTACGCGACAAACTACTTTTGAAAAAAATTAGCTACAGTAAGGAAAATGCTCATTGAACAAATTTTTAAATTGAGAGGGCCTGGGTCCCTTGGCCGTATATGTACTCCTATAATTGGTTGTTTTCATCTCAAAGCTATAATCACTAAGAAAAACTTTCGAGTGAATTGTTATTCACTGCTAAAATATCGCAGGAGGCTATATAGTTTACTTCCTCCTACCTGGACCAAGTCAATTACTAAATTTAACCCCAAAATGCAAGATTTTAAACGTGTTTTGATCTTAAATTGCAAGCAAAACAAGAACCGAAAAACTTAATTTTTTCAATTGGCTTTCAAATATTGAAAATCTAGTACTTTCAAATGAGGCTCTGAATACATGCGAAATGTTATCCAATGGTTTTAAAACAGCTCTTTTTTTTTAATTACGAAAAATCGCCCAGCGGCTGGAGGCTCCGCCCCCAAACCCCCATAGCCTCCGGCGGCTGGGGGCTCAGCCCCCAGATCCCCGTCAAATTCAACACGTCTCCTAATTTAGACATTTTCACATTTTAACTATTGGTTTAAGCCCTCCCCCCGAGAACGAGTTCCTAGTTACGTGCCGACACCAGGCCAAGGCTTCTGATCTTCCATTCTACGATATCTTTGCCGTTACAAAAATTTTCCCTTTCAAAATTTCTGATGACGTCATTGCATGTGATTTGTGATTTGGGCCCCCACCAATCAAAAATTCTGGCTACGCCTATGGATCCGAATCGCACTAAAATAGCCATTTTTTTTCCAAAAAACCAAAAAAAAATTGCCCAGCGGCTGGGGGCTACGCCCCCATGCCCCCTCTGTGACATGTTTGAGTTGCACTAATTTGCTCACCACGTCTCCCAATTTTGATAGGATAGAAAAAATTTTAACTTGCGGTTCTAGTCCTTCCTCTATAGCAAATCCAGGTTTCGAGCCAAATCAGACGCCCAGCTTTTGATCTTTCATTCTTTGTCCCATAAAAAGTCCCTCTTTTCAAAAATATCTGATGACGTCATTGCATGATTTGCGGTTTAGCCCTCCTCCAATTCAAAATCCAGGCTACACCTATACATTAAACATGTGCAATATGCATACCAGATATCGGTCGTTGCATCTTAGTATTGTTGGCGCATCTTCACGAGCGGTTGCTTACAACATTGCAAAGGTGCAAAGCAACAAAATATACGTTGCATTGCTTCCAGTCTAAAATTTGTTAGGTATGGAAGTATGGAATGGAATGTGGAAGAAAAATTTAGTATGAAATGGTATATGGAAGTAAATTTTAGTATGGAATGGAATATGGAATGGAAGAAAATTGCCAGTATGGAATATGGAAAAATCGTCTTCCATTCCATTCCAAACCATGCCCTACTGATTTGATACCAAATAAATCGATTGCTCAAGCGGTTCAGTTTGAATGCTGAATGTTGGTCGAGCAGTAATAATGTGTTCGTCTCTAGAACGGAAGGTCTGAAGTTCAAATCTCGGGCTGTTAAAATCGGACACAGTGCTGCCAACCATTAGCCACCGCTGCAGCATTTTTTCTATATGAGTTATGTTTTCCGCCAGCGGATTGACGCAAAGATGGGTCCTGTAAACTAGTTAGTTGCATGCTTCGGCGTAATACAGTGAGTGTAATGAAAGATTTGATTTGATTTTGATCGGTAAAAACCACTGAAAATTAGCAATGTCGTACGTTCCAATGTTATTTGTAAGTATCAGTAAAGTGATCTGTATATTGCCAATATCATAAATACCCCGTCCAGTGATTGGTTTCATCAACCTGTGCTCTTTTAGATCTAATAGCTGCGTTTACTCAATCTTACGAGTTAAACAGCAAAAGCAGACAAAAATAAGTGCTTTTTCAGCGAAACGGCTTTGGAAACTATCAAACTAAGCATGAAACAAGCACAAAGAACCTGTTGAAACGCAGCAATTCAATTAACTTGTAACTCACTAACGCAATACCGCGGCCTCTTGACGTGAAGATTGAATTTTTGGTATGTCATGCTGAATTTGTATGAGAACATCGCAAACGCTTAAAGGTTTCTTTATTAACTTGTCCTGCTGCTTTTTTACTTTTTCAAAGTATTGGTGCAGCATTTGATAGCACAGTGTCTTTGCCATAAAATTTATAGCTACAACGTTTATTTGTTTTCCTGTGTAGTTTTGTTGTAGTGCTTACTTATTTTCCTTTTACCATACAATGTTAAGTTTTGGATAATGTGCAAACTTTTTATTGCGGTATCTACTTGGTGCCTGGAGCAATCCGTACCTGCTTAAAAGAGTTTCCAGTGACTCAATGCTGTGGTGAATTTTTTCGAATTTGCTGATTTTTCAAAGAGAGTAAGAAGGAAAATCATCGTAAAGCGTGTTATCAAAGATGCAAGGACTTGTCCTCTACACTGCTACAGGATGCGAGTTGAACTCAGATTATACGTTTAGGGTCGTCGTAGGAACAACGCCCTTGCATTTTATTCCACGCTGCCGCGTGCCACTGCTTTTATTTTTTTCATTTTTCCCCAAATTTTCCCTCCAACTTCCCCAAAAAATTCAACCCAATCGGATAACGTTGGGGGGCTCACCACCCCTCGTTTTAATAGCGTCTACATCAAAATGTGACAATCGGTTATTTTAGCCAATTTTTGAGATAAATATCTAATATCACCATTCATTTTGATGATTTTTGATGAGGAATTTGATTGTGTTGTTAAATAAGCTCTAATGTCAATGATTATTTTGCCAGAGCAGAAAGGTCTTATGATACAGCAAAAATGTCCTATTTTGGCGAGTTTTTGCTGCTCAACTGAAACTGCTGCTAAATTTATTTAAAGAAGTACATTATCCATAGGTAGCACATGCTAATTTCCAGAAAAATAGTTGCGCTAGAACTAACAATAAAAAACGAAATCATGCATTATCGTCGGTAGGGCATTTCAAACTCATCACAAATAACCCAGTAAGCCCAGCAAAGTACAGTAATATCCTCAGTATTACATTCCCTAACATTCAAGTACTCAGGATATTAATATTATGAGCAATTGAGCATAGAACATTATGATCAGTCTACACTTAATTGCAGTGAACGCTTCTGTTTGAAGGCGAAGCTCGCTGCAATGTGGTGTTTACAGCTACTTTGAGATACCTTTAACCAGGTACCGGATACAACAGAAAAGTTCACAACAAGCTAGGTTCAGAATAATCATGCGCCTACGGTTTGCATTGGATTGATTTCTCTTGACTGCGAGCTGATTAATAAAATCACATTTGCATGCAAGTCGCTAACAACTCATTCAATTGTAGTGTTCCCTAAACCGCTCTTATTGCAAGGCCGTACCGAGAGGAGAGGGCCAAGCAAAAAACTTGAGCCTTGTCTGGAAAACTTTCACGTGATGATTGTGCTGTCTAGTGACACGCCATATATTAGCCATAAATAACGTCTCCGATTATCTTAGAACCAAAATATATCCTACTTTGACCTAAAACTAGCTTTTTTATCTCTACCTCATGTGTGAAAATTCGCCCTAAATTTTTGCCGTGGACTGTTTTTTTTTTAATTTTTTTGTCTTCTTAATTGTGTGCGAAATATATTGGGCCTGTTTAAATTTTTCTGAGCCTTGCTTGAACAATTAACGCATCTCGCTTCGAACTTACAGTCCAATCATATGGCCTGTCCAATCCATGACAAAAACTGCAATCATTTTGTACGTTTGATTTTGGTGGATTTAAAAAATAAATGAATGAAATGGCTTGTCAAAATCAATAACTGTTGAGTAGGCATTGTTAGTGTTGAACCAGTTTGAACTGCAAATCTATCACATTTATGCTTGCCGTGCTAAGTAGACATTTTGTCTGAAACCGAGTTAGCTGCATTATCCGTAGGCCGTCAGTAACATACTAACAGTAACAAAATGCTATAATGGCATTTAGAAATGGTCATATGTTAACATTTAAGAATTTAAAATACCCTCTGTGGCGGGGGTTACGGTAATTGGCAAATTAAGCAACTGGTTGAACAATTACAGTATAAGTGCTTATAGGTATGAAGCCGATAGATTCACTTCTTGCATGCTTACTCTCCATAAACTTAGCCTGTCAGCTGTCATGTTCAAAGTCAAACGTAAGCTTGGAGGTACAAAAATATTCAAAAATCCGAACATACTTTTATTAAATGATATTTTGCATTATTTTGTGTAGGTGGTAAAATAAAAGAAAATGAAAAGCAACAAATCAATTTTTTAATTTTCTAAATATCAATTAAAGTAGGTATAATTCTTCATACGAAAAAGAAAACCAAATTGTTTAAGGCATTTGATGAATGCTTTGATAGCATGTCGGCTGAATGTGATTTTTGTTTTATGTTTTTGTGATATTGGCATATGCTCTGCTCGTTGCAAAAATTCTGGTGCTGATCTATATCTTTACACGTGTCACTCTCAAATCTTTCAGCTTGTAACTTATGTATTGTTGGCAGCTCTGTGGCTTTGTTCAGTCAAGCTAATTAATAACTAAAATACCTACAATTATTCTGAAAAAGAAAAAAAAAGAAAACAAAGACGCCAGTTAATGGAAGATAATTTTTCTACAGGTTAAGGTTATCTTATCAGGACCTATCTAGCCTAGTAAACATTGCAATCGAATGAGTTGTTAGCGACTTGCATGCAAATGTGATTTTATTAATCAGCTCGCAGTCAAGAGAAATCAATCCAACGCAAACCGTAGGCGCATGATTATTCTGAACCTAGCTTGTTGTGAACTTTTCTGTTGTATCCGGTACCTGGTTAAAGGTATCTCAAAGTAGCTGTAAACACCACATTGCAGCGAGCTTCGCCTTCAAACAGAAGCGTTCACTGCAATTAAGTGTAGACTGATCATAATGTTCTATGCTCAATTGCTCATAATATTAATATCCTGAGTACTTGAATGTTAGGGAATGTAATACTGAGGATATTACTGTACTTTGCTGGGCTTACTGGGTTATTTGTGATGAGTTTGAAATGCCCTATCGACGATAATGCATGATTTCGTTTTCTATTGTTAGTTCTAGCGCAACTATTTTTCTGGAAATTAGCATGTGCTACCTATGGATAATGTACTTCTTTAAATAAATTTAGCAGCAGTTTCAGTTGAGCAGCAAAAACTCGCCAAAATAGGACATTTTTGCTGTATCATAAGACCTTTCTGCTCTATCTAAGAAAATTGGGCAAAATAATCATTGACATCCCAAATAGAATTTATTTCGGATTTATCTAGGATCTTAAAAGGCTATCTCGGATTATCTTGAAATTATCTACGGTGGCTAGTATAAGGTAAACTTTTTCAGAATCTTCTAAGATATATCTACATTTGTCTATAAATAGACAACCCATCTTTGATTCATCTAAAAAATTTTTAAGTACATTGGAGGATATTGGTGCTGCTCCAAGCAATCTCAGAAACGTGTATTATCAAAGGTTATTTTATATATTGTCGAGATGACTTTAAATTTTCCAAGTTTTAGACTAACATGTGTTTTAGATTCAATGAACCCTTTTTTAAAAAGACTTTTTGGCGATAATAAAATGAATTTGTTGAAATTTGGAAACGCATTAACCTTAATAAACATTAAAACTTTTACAAAAAAATTAAAGATCATTAAATTCAAAACCGCGTCGCTTAAAACTCAATCAGAGTGAAATTATAACAAAGTAATTCTAAAATAAGCTTTTAATGATGGTTGAATGCTAGCGCAATAAACAACACAAGAGTGGAGTCTCACCTTCTTGTCTCTCCTACTTCCACCCTTTTTCTAGGTGCGTATTTAGGGGGGAGCCATTGGGCCATGCCCCCCCCCTTTTGGGTCGCCAAGATAGTACATTTAGCATAAAATAGTATGCAAAATTGCGGTATGCCCCCCCGTTTTGTAATTTGGGCACAAGGTTTCAGCTTACAAACCGTAAGCGAAGACCTTTTTTTGGTCTTCACTTAATTTTGGACCAAAAAGCGCTCTAAACTTGAGTGAAGACCTTTTTTTGTTTTTTTTTTTGGTTTTCACCTAAGTTTGGGCCGGAAAACGGACTGAATCTGGGTGAAAAAATTTTCATTCTGGTTTTCATCATTTACAAAATTTCTGAATTTCCTGGCCGCTCCTTTTCGAAAATCCTACATACGTTACTGCCTTTTCCCCATATTTTTCCAGTCAGATGACCCAAAATCTCTTCCTTTGCTTCGTTTTGAGTAGTCTTGGGTGGGAAAAAGAGGCAGTGTGGCGCTCTAGATTTTCCCGTTGTCTCTTTTTACCTACGCTTTACCGTTCTTTTTTTCCACTACACTCTTACGACCACGTTATTTCAGTTTCTACTTCGCACGTTTTTAAACAATGCCTTTTTTGTAACGTTTTGCTGTTAAAAATAACCGACTTTCATCGCACGTGCCACGTGATTCTTTTCCTTTTCTCTTGGGATCCGCAATGCAACGAAAGATTTTTTTCGCCGTAGACAAGAAAGTTCGTGCTTTTGTGGAAACAGAAAGATCTATTCCTAATCGGTACGCCTTGTGATACGGCTAGCATTTTGTGAGAAAAGTTTGGTGAATTTTTTTTGTTTTGTTTATTGTGACAAAAGTACGAGACCAACCAAACCTTCCACACTGCCAAGGCGATTACGTCCTATGCGTCAACAAGCGCAGTTGCTCTTTGAAAGAGTATTGGAGTAAAAAAAGAAACAAACTAAACAAATAAAGTAATTAGTAAACTTCAGCCTTTGGTCAATGTAATTTATATTCTTCTCCACAAATTCCCTATTTTAACGCAGAAAATTGGTTTTGTGTATTGCTGGTATCTTCCATCGATATCTTTCTTCATGACATTCTCATATTATGAAACTTAAGTTTATATGCACTATTCGCTGAGTCACCTCAGCCAAGATAGAGCGAAAGTACCAAGCGGTTTTCGAGTTAAGCTACCACCTGCTATCTGTTTGTGCATGGTCTACCACTTAAAGGCGAGAAATCCCTTCAAGGGCTTTTCTCTGCTACACAAGTAAACTTGCCGACTTGGTTTGTTCACCACACACTCCGCTCAATTTTGAGCTTGAAGCAGCGCAGCTGTGAATTATCATTTTGTGTTGTGTTTAGTCTGCTCCGACTAGGTATCTAACCCGTGAATGACTTCTATTCTTCTCTGCAACTAATGAACTTCTTTGGTCTACCTGCCTATTTACCAACGTCTGCTCCGTCTATTTCACTGGTAAATAGGGTGTTTCAAAAGTCACGCCCGATTTTTAATATGAAAAAACGTGAAAATCGGGCGTGACTTTTGAAACACCCTGTATTTGTTAAACTTTTTTTTAGTTTTGCATTTTGAATACATTTTTCATAAACTTATTTTCATTGTCATCGTCAACTTCGGTTTTTAATCACAATAATTTGTGCTAACTTAAGAGTCTTAAAATTAACTTGGCTGTAAGGTAAATCGTCTGGATGGGCTTTACACCATCACCGTTTAACGCTACCTTTACCTTTTTTGGGATAGGGATGCAAGTAACTGGGTAAGAGAAATCAAATTTCATTATTCTTCAGTCGTTAGCGAATTTTGTTCTAAGAATCGCAATATATCTTGTGACAGCAACAGGTAAGGTTAGTTTAGTTTCGTAGCCTACTCACTGCAGAATGTGTATCTGTACAAGACATTTAGGCAAGATGTATACAGGTATATACAGTGGCTTAGCAGCATACGTTGCCGCCCCTGGCTTTCGTTGAAAATGCCACCCCAAGCAATTCCTAAATAATGTAGGTGGGATGCGTCACCCCATCAAGAGTAAACGTCCCCCCATTGAGATTCAGCGTCTCCCCACATCAAGATTTCAGCGCTCTCCATTAAAAGGAAGCTTCTGGACGATTAGACAAAAAAGTCGCTGTCAGCACCAATAAATCCTTAATATAAAGTACCAAATTGCGGTGAAGACTTTTTTTTAGGTCTTCACTTGAATATGGGGACAAAACCCCTTCAAATTTTGGTGAAGACCTTTTTTTACCTTCAATTGAGTTCGAAAACAACATCTGAACTTGAAGCAAAATTTCCCCTAAACTTCAGCCGCATTTTGCGTTTGGTCAAGGCTGCGAAAGCGTACCCCCATGCAAAATTTTAGTTTTAAGTACTGGCCCTTAGCAGACTGTAGCAATTTTTGAAATCCGAGTCTCAAGTTCAACTTATTTTTTCCACAAAATAATCACAAAGAATGTGTCGGGTCTTAGAAGTTCTATATTGCTTGCAGTAGCGTAGCCAGGGGGCGGGGGGGCTCGAGTCCCCCATTGGCCTGAAAAGTATGCAAAATAGCACGTTTTTAATGCATTTGAGGCTGATTTTTGCTCCAAAAACAAAAACAGCCTCCCAACGGGATTTGGGAGCAGAAGTTGTGAAGGACTTGCCGTTATTTGGACCAGAGTAGTGGGATTTTTGGTCACCCTAAATCGGTAAAGACCTCTTTTTTTTTGGAGATCACCTGATTTTGGCCAGAAAAACCCTTTGAATTTCGGTGAAGACTTTTTTTGGAAATTACCTAATTTTGACAAAAAAAAACGCCTCAATCTAATTCAAGACTAATGAAAATTTGGTTCAAGTTCGCTCACGGTTGTATCAAACTTCCAAAAAAAAAAATGCTTTGCGAAATCTTGGCTACGCGACTGATTGATTGAGAAAAGGCCAAAAATGAAACACAAACTGGTGAACAGATGTATTAAACAAATAAAAGATCAACAGCCGCCTCAAAGTTGAACTTTTCGAGCTTTTGCAGAAGCAAAATCAGCGATGATATCTTCAAAATTAAATTTTTGGACGTAGTCTCTTTCTATAAAAAAAATTCGATGAGCCGATAGCCGATCATCATTCATAGTAGAACGTAATGACGACGTTATCACTTTGACATCGGTGGTCAAGTTAATGCAAAACGTTAGCTTCGTTAACCACTAATCCGTTAGCAAACTTCATATCAGTTAAAGTAATTTTGTTATTTTCAGCTTTAATTAACGGAAGTTAATAAAGTCCGTTAATGCGTAACATTTTGAGTGTAATTTACCTTTTTCTTTTTCACTCACTTCTAGAACACGTGATGACACTGTTGAGCTCATTGTAAAAAAGCGTTTATTGCTATGGTAGGTAGTCTTTTGTATTTTGGAAGTTACATTTTACAGCCTAATCTAGTTTCAAGATAAACATAGGTTCATATGAACTAAAGAAGCTGCGATCGTAAAAGCTTTAAAAGTTGCGAACAGCGATAATTGATAGACCTGTGAGGCTGCAGCTTATTATTTGCCACGAAAAAGCGCTCCTTTCTTAATGTATGGTGCAAGAAATTAACGATGAAAACCTTAACGTAAATTAACGAAACTTAACGCAAGTTAATTTAGTCCGTTAACATAAAAAACTTTTTAATAAATTAGCGAGATAATGAAAAAATAGCTTCGTTATTAACGATTAACGATTAACGAATTTGTGCCCACCAATGCGTTTTGAGCTTTGAGAAACTCCTCTTAGAGCTAGCAATTGAAATACCAATGGTGAGATAAAGTTTCATACACAAGCATAAATATGGTATCAAATCATGTATGCATGATTTTGCTAACCACTGTTAAACATCAAACCAGTGGCGGATCTAGAAAAATTTGGTGTGGGGGATGATAAAATTTATGAGCACAAATTGTGTATTATCTCAAAATTTTGGATGTTTGTGATTAATGTTCTTGACCTCGCGCAAACTTGGGGATATTTTTGATCCGTCCCATCCCAAAAACGTTACCAGTACATATAATATTTTTTTAAATTTAACCAATGACATAAAACCAGTTTCATGTCATTGATTTAACCAATTCAGTTCAAATTAATAACATAAAACGCTCTTTCCGTCTTTCCATAGGTGGGCACAAGTCCGTTAATCGTTAATCCGTTAATAACGAAGCTAACTTTTTCACTTACTCGTTAATCCGTTAAAAAGTTTTTTCATGTTAACGGACTAAATTAACTTCCGTTAAATTCTGTTAACGGACTATATTAACTTCCAATAAGTTCTGTTAACTTCCGTTAACGTTTTTATTGTTAATATCTTGCACCATTCATTCATCTTACAGGTACAATAAGCTGCAGTCTCATAGATCTATTAATTATTGCTGTTTTCAATTTCCAAAGATTTTCCGTTCGCAGCTTCGTTAGTGCATTTGAATTTATTTTTATCTTGAAATTAGATTGGACTGTAAAATATAACTTCCAAAACACAAAAAGACCACCATCGCAATAAATATTTCCTAACAATCAGCTCATCAGCGTCAAAACGTGTTCCAGAAGCGAGTGAATAAAAAGAAATGTAAATTACACGCAAAATATTAACGAATTAACGGACTTTATTAACTTCCGTTAATTAAAGTTGAAAATAACGGATTAACGTTAACGGAGGTTTGAAGTTTGTTAACGGACTAGTGGTTAACGAAGCTAACGTTTTGCATTAACTTGCCCACCTATGCGTCTTTCCTGCTTCAAAAATCGTTTTTATTAAACTTTGGCCAACATAATCGTCTGCATCTACACAGAACAGGCGCGTGGCCAGAAATTCGCAATGAGGGAGCTGCTTTGGGGGTCTGGGGGCACAGCCCCCTGCCTCCGGAGGCAAGGGGGTCTGAGGGCAGAGCCCCCGGTGATCGAAAATTTTGCATCTTTTTGCAAAAATAACTAAATTTTAGGGGTATTTTGATAAAAAATAATGCTTTTAAAACGTGGCATAGCAATCGGCAGTGCAAACATGATTAAACCGGTTGCTTAAATGGGCTATGTGAGAAGTGGCTAGTGGTAAAATTTTCTCTTGTTTACATGCTGGTAGATCATAAAATCCTATAGTTTAATAAAACTCACACGGAGTAATCTATTTTGACTATATTTTGTAGAGAAAAATAATTGGAGGGAGGCTCATGGAAAGATGTTTGAGTGAGGTGGTTAGTAATTAACTAAATCTGAATAGATATCCCCTGTTCTTGAGTTTATAATATTTTTGTTGATAAAAACTATGATAAGCATTTTCAATGAGCTATTAAATTTGATTGCTTATTTTTGGCCATTTTTAAAAGTTTTAATTGATTTGTGAGTTTTATTTTCGACAAATTAGCCCCCCTAAATATATGGTTCAAAAGATACTTTAAATCACGTTTTGGTCCATTCCAGTCCAAAAACCAGTCTCAGAAGTGCCAAAAACGTGGTATTTTTCTTATTCTGCATTTTGGTCGACAGGCCAATCGGAGGGCCAAAAGCCCCCCCCCCCCGCCCTCCCTTGGCTGCGCTACTCACACAGAATGAGTAAAAACTATCTGCATCGGACTTTGATATTTCTATTGCCAAAAGTCTATTTTGTTCAAGTTTTCATTCAGCACACCGTAACTAACAATGTAATAAAACTACATTCCAGAAGACATTTTACTTGATGTTCCATCAAATCGAAACTTTTTTTGTGCGAAACTGCACTATTGTATTACGTGAGGTTTGAGCGAAAATGCGCCATAATTGAACTCCTGTAGTGTTATATGCCTTTATCGTTGAAAAGTGCGAGTTGTGAATTTTGCTAGTTTGGCACTTTCAAATCAATCGGACCTGTAAAAAACTAATTTCTGCTTTGTAAAAAGTACGCTGTAAAAATAACTTTTTCCTCCCCCGCCCTACCCCACCCCTCCAATGGCTTCAGAAATTATGTCGCAGTCACCCGGCCTATCGAGTACTCACTGATTGCTTTTTTCAAATGTTTAATATTATGCATATGCACGTTATGTTTAGGCTGGTGGGGGGGGATGCATCCCCCCTAAATCCGCCACTGCATTAAACCCTGTTGCAATACGATCAAACGCGGTTTCACTGCTTTGCACTTGCATCTTAAATCTGTCACTTCCACAGCTTACTCAGTGCTTTCCCCTTCGCTAAAACAATAAAATACATCAATATCTTAGCTTTACTGCACCCGAGATCTGAATACAGAAACAACACTGTAGAGTGCTGACTGCTACGACAGAGAAAATAAATTGTTGGTTATAACAACAGATTTATGACGTAAAAAATGTTATTATCAATTGAACAACAGACGGATTACAGCACTGCTATCCAGTGATGTGCGTTAGCGCCGTCAATTTGACGCCGTCAATTAGCGCCGTAAAATTTTTGTTGACGCTACTTGTAGCGCCGTCAATTTTTCAAAGCTTGACGGAAGACTGGTGCGCCGTCAACTTTTTTTAATTTTGAGCGTCAAGCGCTAATTGTTGAAATTTTGCTGGGCCGATTGTATTTTTGTGACAAGCAGCTTTATTGCTAATGCGCGATCTCGCTTGTTTGATCAATTTAAATAAAAATAGAAGCCAGGATATTGTCTATTGTTTAATGTTATCACTTTTCCATAGGAAACCAAATCCAGCTTATAGTGTCTGACGTAAAACAATGGTTTAAACATGGATGATTTTATTGGGAGATGGTTTTATCAATTCCAAGAAACTATCGAACGATATCATGCTGCTCGTTGTTTACAAAGTCCAGCTAGACATCATAGTGCAGCATGTTATCGCTTTTTTCGAAGAGTGTAGAATGTTTTTCTCGAAGAATGTAGGATGTTTCTGTTGAATGCAGGAGATTTGAAATTCTTGAATGAATATAAGGAAGTCATGACGCCGATTGCTGCAAGTTTGGATGTCTTGCAAGGCGAGGAAAAAGCTTATATGGGAATATTGCTTCCAACAATTAATTGTAAGTGTTTTAAATGCGCTGAAATCCGAACGTTTGATGAGTATGGATTACTACCACCCACTATTGGAAACCTTGATTGATAGTATTTAAGCCAGGTTCATTATGTTTGCTAGTTTTTGTTCGGCTGTAAAAATGTAGAAAGGTAGAAAGAAATACCAATTTTTAACGTATACCGCGTACACTATCTTACACTGATATTAAATTCAAGCTCTATACGCCGATAAATATTTCCAATATAAGGAAAAATCTAACAAAACGCTAAATTTCTACTTCAATTAATATTTTTAGATTTGTTCATCTGTGCGATAACTCAGAACACGTTCTTGCCAGTGCTACCAAGCCGCGATACTCGTATAAGCTAGGAAAATGGCTGGATTGGTTGTCAAGTATCGACGCTTCTTGCATTCGTACCAAAGCCGAAAGAAGCATACAACTTGTTTCGCAAGATAAAGAGTGCTGTAGCACTGCAGGGATGGCAATCGCATCGCATCGAAAATTGCATCGCATCGCACGTTTTTTTCGGAAAAATATCGCATCTAATTACCGCATTAAGACAACCAAAAAAATCGAATCCGTTATCGCATTGCAGAATTTGACAAAAAAAATCGGCGATTTTTTCGATTATTTCGATTTTTTTGTCTTTAATTCTATTAGTTTCTTTTGTTTGGTAATAAGTAAACTGTTTCGTCATTGTGACCGATTTTGACTGACACTTGCTTTTTAAGTTGCGCTTAAAGTTGCTTTTCTGTTTTTGGTATTGACGCGTGTGAGCATGGAGCACCGTGTGTGCATGCGGTGATCCTAGTTATGACGCAATAGCTTTTGGTTAGTTTTTTTGCTAAGGCGGCATCTCGGAATTAAAATCTTGCACTGGCTGAGCTTCCAGACTACGTTAGTTGTTTCAGTTGCAAACAGAGGTGGAGTCGAGGACACAAGGCTCAAGGCCAAGGACACAAAAAAATCCAAGGCCAAGGACAGACCCTCTCGAGGCCAAGAACAGGATTGCTCGAGGCAAAGGACCAAGGACACAGCCGCAAATGTTCTCCAAATATGAAAAAAAAACATTTTAAAAAAGTTTTTCAGGGAATCTCCTACTCTTAGGCGTAGCCAGAATTTTTGAATGGGGGGCTCAAATTACAAATCACATGCAATGACGACATCAAACATTTTCAAAAGAGGAACTTTTTGTCGGACGAAGATATCGTAGCATGGAAGATCTGAAACCGTTGATTGTTGGCACTTAACCAGGATTTTGTAAAGAGAGAGGGCTTAAACTAATAGTTGAAAAGTGCAAATATGCAACTTTGAAGACGTGTTGAGAAAGGTAGTGTAACTCAAACGTATCACAGACGGGGGTCTGGGGGCGGAGCTCCCAGCCGCCAGAAGCTTTAGCAGCCGCTGGGCAATTTTTTGTAATTTTTTTTGGAAAAAAAACTATTTTAATGCCATTGAATTACATTTCGCACGTGTTCAGAGCCATTTGAAAACACTAGATTGTTGAAATTTGAATGCAAATCAAAAAAATTAAATTGTTTAATGCTCCTTTTACTTGCAATTTAAGTCCAAAACACGTTTAACATCTCGCATTTTTGAGTTAGATTTTAGATGTAAATAATTTGGTCCAGGTAGGGGAAAGTAAGGTGCTTTGTCTCTGGCTACATTTTAGCAGAAGTAATAATCCACCAGCAGATTTCCTTAGAGATTTTTGTTTTGTCATGAAAATAACCAGTTATAGGAAAATATGTTCGGCCAGGGGGCCAGGCCCCTCAATTAAAGTCAATGTTTTGTTCGATCAGCATTTTTCATGGCTAATTTTTTTAAAGTATTTTGTGCGTAAAAACTGGAGAGTTGGAGGCGAATTACTGAATTGTTTTTGAAAAATGGTACAACAGATGGTTACGCCTACTAACCATGCTATTGCCGGGCCGGATTTACATCGCGCCGGGCCCCTGGCAGTTTGGGGATTTTTGCAACATATTTCTGCTAAGTGTAGGGGAAGACCAAAAAAAGTCTTACGATTTGAGCGCAGGGCCCCTAGCTGGTACTGCACCATATTATGGTCAATCGGGCCCTGGTTTATGCATTACGTTCTTAAAAAGGCTATATGAGGGTCTGAGATAGCAACTTTTAGAACAAAACTCTCCATTTCTTTCGGGTTTTACGTTTAAATTGGCTGGCAAAAATTGAATTGAGGGGGACCCGGGGCCCCTGGTCTTCCATATTGTTGTTAGTTACTGTTGCAAATAAAAAATGCTAAAAAGAAACTGAAACTGAAGAAACAGTAGACTGTTTTGGCACATACTTGTTATTGATAAAATTTCAATTGAGAAGGGGGCGGGTTCCTTGGTCCCCCCCCCCATTTGGCTACGCCTATGCTCCAATTGAGCAAAATAAAAAAGGTTTTCGCAAATTTTCCAAAGGTTTCTGGCGTTTTCCAACAAAATTTCAACGGTTCAAAAAATAGTGCTGTCCTCGAGCCGAGGACAGGGAAATTTTCGAGGACTTGAGGCTTCGAGACCAAGGACTTCAAAATGTGTCCTCGAGGACTCCACCTTTGGTTGCGAATACGTCTAGCTTTGCAGCAGGAAAATCATGCCAAAGTTGGATAATGATTTCCGCGAGTATTTCGAAAGGAAGGAAGAAGGAGAAAAAGTTTTTGCAAAGTGCAAGTCTTGTAAGTTTGCAGCGACGCCTGTGCGTAACAAAACAGGCAAATTCTATTTTTACTCAGGCAACCTAATGCAGCATCTTAAACGCAAACACCCCCGAACAGCATGAAACGTTGATCAAATCAAAAGCTCGGTCTTCATCTGCAGCGTCCTCAAGTGCCACTTTAGATGCCTTCGTTACTGTAATGTGACCAGCCGAGAAAGGCCATGTCGATTATACCATCGGCGTTTCAGATTTCAAGAAAGCAGTTGTGGAAGCAGTAACACTTAACGGGCTTCCACTGTCGGTATTTGAAGCATCAGGCATCAAGAAGATACTGCAGCAACTTTTCGTTTTATACTGATTTGCAGATGTGGTTAAATAAAAGCTTTGATAGCTTTGTAAACGGAGTGCTAAATTTTAGGCAACAAACTTAAATTTCAAATTAGTTCAAAAATTAATAATCGCACAAATAATCGCAAAGTAGCTGCGATATTATCGCATCGAAAAAATTTCAAATTATCGCAAAAAAATCGTTTATGTTATTCTACTTTGCATCGCATCGCAAAATCGCATCGCAGTTTTTCTCCGTAACAAATATCGAAGAAAATCATCGATGCGATGCGATTGTCATCCCTTTGTAGCAGTGAAGAAAGTGGTATGGAAAGCGTCGAAGACCAGCTATTCCAAAATTTATACGACAAGCCTAGCAAAAGGCAAGCTCAAGAAGATTATGTTTAAAAGTTTTTGGAGCAACCACCTAACAAAAATTTAGAAGAGAAAGATTTTCCTAAAGCTTTCATGAAAGATTTATTTATTCGCTATAACACCCCATTCCATCCAGCGCTGCAGTAAAACGTTTGTTTTCCTTGGGAAAGGATATTTTGCGTCCGAAACATTGCCGAATGACAGACAAACATTTTGAAATGCTGCTGTTTCTGCGTGCCAATAAAAGTTAAACTGTTTGGTGTTACCAGAGTTGCTACATATTTTGCTTGTTACAAAGTGCTAACAAGTTTTGCTGCTCTTGATTAAATTTGATAGGCTACGGCACTATGTGGTTGGTTTTAGCTCGACGCACGAGAACTCTTTCCTAAATCCTGCATTAAAATAATGCGATTGCAGCCAATTTCTTTGTTATAATAATTTTATGAAAACGTTCGTACCGGTATTAAAATCTTTTTCGACAATTGACGCTAAAATTGACGCTGACGGAGCTAATAATTATTTTGTTAGCGCTGACCTTAACGGTGCAAATATTTTGACAATTAGCGCTGACGTTGACGCCGTCAAATACGTTGTTGACGCGCACATTACTGCTGCTATCCAACACCAAACAAAAAGCAACTCAAACTTTAGCTAGCGGCCTCTTTGTAAATCATTTTCTTTTTTAGTTTTTTTTTTTTGCTTGCTGTGTGCACTGCAAAGCCTCATTTTGCCGCCCCTGGAGCAGAGCCAGAACCGCCAAGTGGCTGCTACGCCACTGGGTATATATATCGGATACGGGAGGCTATATGTTTCTTAATCGCCAAAATGAGTATCCATAACGTGCACTACTTAAAAAACAAACGCAGAAATTAGAATCAAGACCATAATTTGTCAAAAAGTTGTTTTGAAAAATGAAAATTCTGTAATTTCTGCTAAACTATAATGTAAATCTGAAATCAAAGGTTTTTTGCACCAATTTTGCTACAATCAAAAAGAGATCAGATAAGAATTGCAAGAATGGTAGAAAAAGCGTTGCAACAGTCATGCTGCCTAAATACTAGGATGATAGATATGTCATTAAGAGTCAGTCAATCTGCAATTGCTAACTCCATACTCCTATGCGCTATATGAATGCATGATGCACTTCATTACATGCATGATATATTTCAAGACTTGGGTGGAAAAATATATTTTGCATTGCAGAAATATAGTTTATGGCAGTTTGAAGCTTTTTTACCAACCTGTAGTTGGCTGTAGAACCCATGACAGCCATGTGTGCTAGTGCTTTCATTTTTAAAATCAACAAGCTCAGACCTAGGAAATGACATTAAAATTATTTTTGATTTGCAAGGATGGCAGTACGGTACGGTACGTTCAGAATTTGCGTACTACGTACCTCACACCTTGAACCGTACCGTACTTCAGTTCAATTTTTGAAGCCTACCGTTCCAACGTACCGTATCCGTACCTTTACAAAAAAGGCGGACCGTACTTTTTAGCAAAAATTGAGGCGTATCGTACCGTATACTTATGTGCCGTACCGTACTGCCATTCTTGCTTTCAACTACTTGCAACTTTAACTGATTTTGAAATGACTAGCCTATAAATCAGCGATCTCAATTCACTCATTTTGCATCGGTTTCAACTGTCTTTTGCCCCTGCATACAAAAAGCCAGCGCAATGTGCAAAAAGTCTGGGAACAGCGTACCAACGTACCGTGCCTTTTCAAACAAGGCGTACCGTACCCGTACGATTACAAAAAAGACGTACCATACCAGCGTACCGTACTTCTTTGCAAAAATTGAAGCATACCGTACCAATGTACCGTATTGCACCGTACTGCCATCATTGCTGATTCCACTCAATGAAAAATTTAGGAAATGCTGAATGCCTTTGCATGCCTTATAAAAACTCATTACAGATTAGCCAGTTAGTTGCAACTAAGATTCTTCATTTTTGTTCTGTTATCGTACTAAAGTTTAGGTTTTTGAAACAGCATTTACAGTAATAGAGTCTGTTTTTAAAATGTGAAATTGAAACGTTTTAGCGTTAGGCTAACTAATTTTTTGCTACAAATGTTTGACTTTTTACATGTATTACATTAGTAACAAAGTAAATAATAATCTTTAATCTGTGCAATTATCATCAAGTCAAAACAGTGGGAGGTTGTTTAGTATAAGCCGTCAGCTTTTTTACAGAAGCTATGTGACCCGTGCATGACTGTATGAGCGCGCGCGCGCGTGCTATTTCTCGTCTCATGCATATATATACACATTTGGATTAGTGCTAGATTTGGAAAATAGCAACCCATCTATGCCTAGCGTCCTATATGTAGAACATCTACTCAAACTGAAATTGCGCTTCGCACATCCCATTTATGGAGGTAGATGAACTTGTAATGCAACTATGAGTATTTTTTGCGCAAACTTCATTTTCATTTTTGAAAAAATTATTTCTGGTTAGAATACGGCGTGCTGTTGAAAACGCGCAATTTTGCTTCGGCCAAAATATGAAGGTGCACTTGGAATTCTTTAAATTATCGCATTATTGCAAATAAGTTTGGAAAATTTTTTGTTGTTGTATTAATTCTATATATAACAGCCATTTCTAAAATAACTTTTGCTGTTTTATTTTCTCTACCGTTTTCGGTACCGTATATTTTGTTTCAAATATCGGTGTCCTATATGTAGGTCGCTAGGCACAAACGATAGCAAAATGGCGGTCCCGGCAGCGGCAATGATTCTCACGCTGTACAAAAGCAAGCGTTAGATTCCAACCGCGATTCTTACGCTTACACTCTGATAAGTGGTAATTATCTGAACAATGACATCATTTGACATCAATATAATTATTTTTCATCAATTGTCAAGCTTTTTTATTGATCTTACAATAAAGCTGCGTGCAGTTATCAAAGTTGATTGTCTTCTCCAATAGTTCAAAAGAATACCGTACCTACCTAAAGTTACACTGAATTTCGTAATTATAAGAGCAATAAAAAATTATTTGCCATCAAACCTTTGATGTCAAATACTTATTGTTGATATAATTCATTTCAAAATAATTTTATTGTTCTTCTACAGTAATTATTTCAAAAGTACCGGAATTCTTTTGAATTATAATGAGAAAAGAAAACAACTTTGAGTATTGCATACAGATTTGTTTTGAGCACTCTCATTTACATGGGTCACGCTATGCCCATGAAGTTGAGCGCAGATTATCTGAGTTACCGTACTAATACTCGTAGTTTCGTAGGATTTTCAAGTTATATACCTCGTTGTATGATAATTGATATTGCAGCTTACTGTATCGAAGTGATATGATTGAGTTACTGTACTGTTGTTGCATCGACAAAAAATAATTAGTTGCATTTGACACAATTTCGAAAAAACGATTGGCACCGTATTTGCGTGGTCAGAAAATTGATAAAAGTCTATTTTTAGCTGAAAAGTTTCGCAGTTATAAGGGCATATAAAATAACGCTTTTTTTATTACAGAGTATTTGAAAATCTAATATGAAATCTACTCGATTTTATGGTAAGAGTAAGACTCCTGCAACATTGAGTAGACTATTAGATTTAGCACAAGAAAACGTTTGGCCGTATCGAAATGAAGACGGACAATTTTCCGTCACAATACTTCCGCCGACAAATGCCGCGGGTTATATCACAGACCAAGACTCAGGAAATGAAGATGGCGCCGGAACTGTCAATAACTTGCCGGGAAGCATGCTTTTAGCGCCAGCTATTCTTGACGTAAGCAGCAATCCAAATGACGAGACTGTTAAAGAACCACCAAAAAGAAACGAAGAAAGCAAACTGATACACCATCTCGGTCCTGGGCCAAAACAGATCTGAAGAGTGACTTACCGGAGTGGGTGCCAGATGATACCATCATTGAAGAATGACGGGCTAAAAAGCTAACTCCAAAAGGCTACTTTGAACTTTTCTTTGATGATGAAATTTTTAATCTGATTGTAGAAGAAACAAATAGATATGCTTCTGAAAAGAATCGAAGCTTGATTTTGGACAAAAATGACACAGAATGTTTTATTGGAATATTGGTTTTATTTGGATATCTTGCTCCAGCAAGACGTAGACTTTTCTAGGAAAATGCTACTGACACGCATCATGCCCTAGTCGCAAATGCTATGAGAAGAGATAAGTTTGAAGCAATTTTTGCTAACTTTCATTTAGCTGACAACAACTGCTTAGATGACACGGATAAGTTCGCAAAGGTCAGACCTCTAATAAAACTTCTGAATACAAAGTTTCAACAATATGCACCGAATGAAGAGTTTTACAGCTTTGACGAATCGATGTGCGAGTATTATGGGCTCCATGGATGCAAGCAGTTTTTGAGAGGTAAACCTATACGGTTTGGTTTCAAGATGTGGTGTGGTTCCACTCCGCTGGGGTACTTGGTTTGGTTTGATCCTTATCAAGGCAAAGTTGATTCATCTCGGACACAAGAAAACAACTTAGGGTTCGAAGGAAATCTTGTCACCAAGTTTGCGGATGTTTTAGCTAGCCTTGGCAGAAAAATTTTCCACTTATGCTACGATAACTTCTTCAATAGCGTAAAACTGGTAACGACGTTAAAAGCCAAATTTGTAAAAGCAACAGAAACAATTCGTGAAAATAGAACCGAAAAATGCCCGCTGATTTTTAACGATGCTTTGAAAAAGCAAGGAAGAGGCAACTACGATTTCAAAACCGATACGAACCACGGTGTAATTATTTGCAAATAGAATGACAATAGTGTGGTAAATTTGTGCTCAAATGCAGTGGGAGTTCACCCCATTTTTAACGCTTCTCGGTATTCATCCTCTGAAAAGAAGCGTGTGCAAATTGAACAGCCATACTTGGTCAAGCTCTATTACGAAAATAAGGGAGGCGTTGACAGAATGGACCAGAATATTTCAAACTATCGAATTGCAAAGCGAGGTAAAAAGTGGTATTTTTGCCTGGTTTCCTATATGTTTGATATTTCCATCAACAATGCATGGCGATTGCAAAAAATTTGTGATAAAAATCCAATGGATTTACGACACTTTCGAAGATGTATTGCCAGGACTTACTTGTCTCAGTATTCCAAGCCGCCTCATAAAGGACTGCGAGGGAGACCTCAACAAACTCTATCTGATATTCGTTAACATGGTAATAACCACTGGGTTGTACCTCAAGGCAAGCAAACCCGCTGCGCTCATTGCCATGCAAAAACCACTACAAGATGTGAAAAATGTAACATCGGACTTCATGTAAAATGCTTCAAAGAATATCACATTCGGTAAAGACTGTAGGTAATTTTAGTCATGCTGTTGCTTAGGATTTTGTCTTTTAGTGCAATCAAAACTTCAATAAAACAAAATGTTACAAGCTTGTTTTGTAATTTTATGCTATCAGCATACTTATTACCTTAAAGAAACAACTAATGGAAATGCCGTAATTGTATCGCATCGCAGTCAAGCGCTTTGTGCTCACGCGCAATTTACGAATTTTTGATAACGGATTTGCCTAGCGTCCTATATGTAGGACGGCATTTATCTCAAAAAGTAGACACCCATTTTCAAAAAAATAAATTTTAATGAGATGTTTAGGTCTAAATTATGCCGCATATAAGTTTTAAGATCAAAACTGAAAGTGTTTCTACTTTCGGCACAATTGGGTTAGATCAGCGAGAAAGAAAACGCAAAAAAGCGCTCATACACGAGTCGCAAAGCTACCGGAAAAAAGCGTACCGCTTATACTTAATGACACCCATTCCGTCCAAGTCAATATAGTCAGTAATTGTTTGTGATTGTCTGAGGAATTTTTTGTATTTTATTTGCAAGGTACGTTCTCTTGTCAGTTGTACCTATCCACTCTTCCTCAACAGTAATTGTTAAAGCTAAAGTTTAATCCTGTGTCTGCCCATTTGTTGATATTTGTTTTTAAAACTTTAATAGAATATGTATTGTTGGTTGATTATATTTACTTCACAGCTTCAAGGTTATATAGCTTACCCCTACACTTATACATTAAACCTTTACTTGTTGATTCGCTCGAATGTGATGCTGATAATAAAGTGCTCCAACATTTTTAAATGATAACCAGCTCCTAAATTGCAATGTTCACATGGTAATACACAGAGGTAGGCACTTGCGCCGCAATTATCTTATATAGCGCAACTATTTTACTTGTGATATAGCACTTGTGCCACAATTATTTTTAAACAGTTGCGCTAACGCTTGCGCCGCAAGTATTTTAGCAATTTTGAGCCCAATCGCGCAAACGAAATTCAAATATGATCGCGAATAATTGTTTTTCAACCAACTGTAATTAAAGTTTAGAGAAACATTGACAATATACATATAGGCGTAGCCAGGATTTTTAATTGGGGAATAGGGCCAAACTGCAAATTACATGCAATGACGTCATCAAAATTTTTTGAATAGAGGTACTTTTTATGGAACAAAATACTGTAGAATGGAGGATCAAAGGCAGGCCTGGGTTGGCATGTAAACTAGATTTTGGTAAAGGGAAAAGACCTGAACCAAAAGTTAAAATAAATAGATCAGCTGAGGTACAACTCAACGAATCTAGTAAGAGTAAAGAGATGAGGGTGACTGGGAAGTGAGCTCGTGCTCAATGAGTCTCCAGCCACCCGCGTTTGTGTCGAATCAGGCAGCCTGCAGCTGTAATCGAACTCGGGTCGAAGTATTGCTTATGCAATAATCAGAGCGCATTTCCGCTCAGCCATGCTGCTGACAAAGGTAAAAAGGTTTCCAAAGTTGTGTAAATCGCGAGACGTGGTGAGCAAACTAGTTTAATCCAAATTCATCACGGATGGGGGTCTGGGGGCCAGCCTCTGGGCAATTTTTTGTGATTTTTTTTTTCGAAAAAAATAGCTATTTTAATGCCATTTGGATCATATTTCGCACGTTTTTACAGGCATTTGAAATAACTAAATTTTTGGATTTGAAATTTAACATTTAAAAGTCAATTAAAAAGATTGATTGTTTAGTCTTTCTTTTACTTACAGATCAAGTCCAAAACACGTTTAAAATCTTGAATTTGGGGATAATTTTTGTAAGTAATTTGTTCCAGGTGGGAGAATCATGGTACAATGCCTACTTTGGAGATTTTTGTTTCGTTATGAAAGTAACCAGTTTTAGGAGTGACTTACATGTTCGTTTAGGGGGCCAAGGCACCTTCAATTCAAATTCAATAATTTGTTCAACAGGCATTTTCCCTAGCTAATTTTCTGTTTTTGTCAAAAGTATCTTATTTTGTCGCAAAAAAAGCTGGCGAGGTGGAGGTGGATTGTTATTTTAAATACTGTAGGTGCAATGGATGGTTATTAAGTAGTTGTGTTATTACATTAAGTTTACAAAATGAATGAACAGATAATTGAGGGCTCCAGGTTGTAACTTTTAAAACAAAAACCCTGAATTTCTTCCGAGATATACGTTAAAACTGATGGACGAAAATTTAATTTGAGGGGGCCCTGGCCACCTGGTACTCAATATTAATAATAGTCTGTTGTACACGTATAGGTCTACTCAGTAGCGTACGCAGGATTTTCGAAAAGGGGGCCAGGAAATTTGAACATAATGAAAACCAAAAGAAAAATTTCTCCACACAGAATCAGTCCGTATTCCTTCCCAAAATTAGATAAAGACCAAAACAAAAAAGGTCTTCAATCAAAAATAGTCCGGTTTTTGGACCAAAATTACGTGAAGATAAAAAAAAAAAAGTTCTTTACCCAGATTCTGTCCTTTTGTGTGCTCAAACTTTCTGCCCAAGTTACGAAAGGAGGAGCCATGCCGCAATTTTGCATACTATTCTATGCTAATTATACTATCCTGGTGACTCAAAGGGGGGACCATGCCACCATGCCCCCCCCTAAATACGCCCCTGGGTCTACTGTTCTACGCGAAATTGCTAAAAGAAACTTTTCGCTTTGTTGTTATTATTTTTATCATTGCAGGTATTTCAATTTGGGGGGCGAGCCTTGATCTTGCCCTTTGGCTACGCCTTTGAAGAAGTAGCTGCATAAAGGCCTCATCATGGGAAATTCCATTCGTTCACTGCTTGCAAAACTTTTATTGGATTTACGGCAAGGGTCTTCTTTCACTGAAATGTTTTTCTCTGAAATATTCTCGGCCAATTTTTCAAAAAAAACTTTTCCATTGAGTATTTGAAAAATGGTTGTAAAATCAATTTAAGAAAAAAAAAAAAATTTGTAATTGTCTTTCTAGAAATACGTTACTCCTTTTTGAAAAATCTTAAACTTGTTTTAGGCATTAAACTTGTTGTTCACTACAGTCTGACTTTTGTTACCATTATTCAAAAACAAGAAGCAACTAAAACTATTAATTACAACTTTTTTTCTTGTCCGGGAAAACTTGAAAGGTATAGTGAACAAAAGAAATCGCATCAATAGCTTTTATAACTAATACTTAGATGATGCAATTTCCTAAAACAAAAAACTTGCTGATTTCTTTAGCATGCTCCATTTATCGGAGAATGGATGCTAATTGCTCCAGCACCACAAAATATGTATCGAAGCTTGTAAAGGATTTCCTTGACGAGCCATTAGAAAAAAACAGTGACTCCAAAGTCGTTCGCTTATCACCACGTAAAGACTATAATAGTTAAATTTTTTAACACCTTGATTCCTTTAAGTACGTGTGTTGAGAGTTTTTTTCATTAGGTGTGAAGACGTTCTGTACCCAAAAAGGTTAAGCGATGCGCATATTCCAATGCTTGTATTTTTTAAAGGAAATCAATAATTTTTTTTCCTTGTTTCGTAGCGTGCATACTTTGTTTAAAATGTTGGTATAATATCTTTGCCTTGCGCAGTTTAAGCAGTAATAGTCAATTAGAATTATACTTTTCGGAATGTCACACTGGCGGGTTGGGCTTGTGGCGCAATTATTTTTTTGGCTTGCGGATACGCTTGCAACGTAAGATTTTTCGAGTAGTTGCGTGTGCGCTTGTGGTGCAACGTTTATGACTTGTACTGCCCACTTCCGGTAATACAACCATTTCATTATAGATTAAATCTAGAGTCTTTAGCGTTTAAGTTGTGAAAAAATGAAAAAAAATTTGCTTGTGTTCAATTTAATGTGAAAGACAAAATCACCACCGATATTATTTTTCGATCATGGATGGTCCACAACAGGCTTTGGTATTGGCCTCCTGCATGCATGCCAAAAGATGAGATAGAAAACATGGTGAAATTACAAAAACCACCCCAAAAATTAGAATGGAAAAAGTATGAGGGCACAATCCTATGTGAATCTAGTAAGTTTGCTGTGAAGGATTTTTGTATAAAAGTGATTGTTATGCCAGTATGAATAAATGAAAGAGTAATCCTACATTTTGTTGCTCGTTGAGTGAAACAGGTTATAAGGTGTCTACAGAGGTTTTAAGTAATAGTTTTTATTTGGTGCGAAAAAAGAAAGCAAGAGCCTTTGTAGGCTTGCAACTACCACAAATTTGATTGTATGATGTCACAATTGCTATCACTCTTGAATCTGCATTTTTTCAGTTTTAGAATACATGAAATTTGATTGCAAGAATAACAACAAACTTTTTTAATTTATGTTGGCAATGAGATGTAGATTGAGCATAAGCTACAAATATCACAAAAAGTTTCGACCTTATTGAGTAGCAGCCTGCATAAACGTTGTTTTTTTAAATTTTAACATATTGTTTTGCAGACTCATGTAACAGACGTTTTAACTAAGCATATATAAATTCAAATGCTACTTCAACCATATTAGATGAAAAGTTGGACATAATATCTCAAATAAGAAGTAATGATGCTGTGATGGAATTCAGTGATATTCCCCTGCTTGATAGAACTTACAGCTCCAGTTTCGAAGCATCCACTTGACAGTAAGCAAGCTTGTGAATGCATTTTAGTATATCCTGGTATTGTAGTATTGATTTGATTTTCAAACTTGGGAGTTAAAAAATATTGGGAACAATTGCAGCATTTTTCATCATTCGCATCATATCTGCAGTTTTAGAGTATTGTCTTGCACCAATAGTAAAAAATTTGTACAAAAATCTTACTCATAGTCTTATATCAACACTCGTTCACTACTAGTTATTTTGCAGGCAGAAAATAAACAATGGTGAAATCTTGACGTTAAATTGTTCATGTAGCTGTGTTATGTCATTATCCCTCGCACACTGCTGAAAAATTCGTTTCTTTCTAACTTTTAATCGCATTTCTGCTACATAAGATTTTTGCGTCAAAACTAAGCTTGGAACAATAAATTCTTACGTCAAAGACCGAATGCAGCAACCAGTAGCGTACGCAGGATTTTCGAAAAGGGGGGGAAAAAATTAGAGAATGATGAAGACCAGAATGAAAATTTTCCAACCCAAAACTAAGTTCGTTTTTATGCCCAAAATTAGGTGAAGACAAAAAAAAAGGTCTTCACTCAAATTTAGTCCGGTTTTTGGCCCAAAATTAAGTGAAGACCAAAATACACCCCTGGCACCAACTTACTACTTTATAAAATGTTTACGGTGTTAATGCTAAAAAAGGCATGTCTTGCACAAACGTGTTTCGGAATATGTACAATACTACTTGCATAAAAATAAAATACTACAGAAGTTTACTTACACATGCCGCTTTCTTGTTTTTTTCAACGTCGCTACATTAATGTAACAATGCAAAATATTTACTGTTGTGCATATTTTAGGCTTCTGTCTGTACATCTGAGGCTACTACTGCAAGACCTCCTATCTATCCTGAAAAAAGTTGTATGAGGAATCCATGGATAATATTGAATCAAAATTAGACATAATCTTGGATAAGATGAAGGATTATGTAGACAATTTGGACTCTATGGCTCAGCTGGATGTCATTTCCACCCCAGCAAAAACAGAGGAAGACTTGGAACGAAACCTTGCTGTCATCTAGGTGTGTGTTTATAACGCTGGTAGTGTCAAATGACTATGTGGTGCAAAGAACTGCAAAGTAGTTAATTTGTTCACCGCTCAGTACTTGGTTATTACTCTGTTTATTAGTGATGAAGGTCCTACAGTAATAGCCTATACTTTGATGCATTAATTGTATTCGGCGGTTGAAAAGAATCTTCCATCAAACTCTGCTGTAGTTTTCAAAAGCTGTAACTATGGTACAAGCAAAATCAGCTGAAGTTCGTCGGTCTTTTGGCATTTATTTAGGTTTTTGATTTGTAGCAGCATACTCTACCTGATTTTGTTACAGCAAACTTAAAGAGATCGGACTGTGACATTTATTACGGATGTTTAAGCGCCGCCGATTAGACACCGGGAATTTTATGCGCCAGTTTTCAAAAAATAATTTTCTTCTAAAAAAAGTTTTTCTCTAAAAAAAAATTTTTTTCAGAGCTTCATTTTTTGGGTCATTAACATTATTTTTATTTTCAAAACCTTTTTAAAAAAAAGCTTTTTCGAAAAAAAAGGTTTTTCAAACAAAAAAGTTTTTTTCAAACAAAAAATTTGTTTTTGGAAAAAAGATTTTGTTGTGAAAAAAAGTTTTTATGGTAACAAATTCGTAAATTAAGGTCAATTTTGTACGGTTGTGTCTGAACTTGGGAGAACAGTAGGGTGTTATATTGGCTAATATTTTTGGAATCTTATTTTTTTATTTTTCTGTTCTTTGCCAGCAGGCGTGGTGCTCCGTTAATACTTGTAGTATAATCATGTTACGAAATTAGGCTGTATTTGTGTTGTATTGTGATGGTATTTATTTTTTCTAGGAGTTCGAAAAACAATGCACTGGAATGCGTGGACGAGTGCTGTTGTTGATGCCCATCAGCGGGCATTAAACGGTGTCAAAGGTTTAGAAGAAGGCCGGCGCAAAATATGACCTTGTTGTAATATCTTTGCTACCATCATGTTCCGAAACGTTGGAACGGACAAACAATTGTACTTATTTCATTTAATTCATTGTTTCACAGCAAAATCCTCTTTGGATTTCTATTAGCTCTTCTAGACTTTCGCTTTTCTTCAGATTAAGGCTCACAGTGCGAATATTCTGTTTAAAATCTTTCGGTTTAAACCGCTTTAAATCTCCTTGCACTAGCCTTTTTTAGATGTAATTTGCTGTAAAGGAAAAGAAAAGTTTTTTCACACTCTGGCGATTATTTTTTACCTGACATACAAACCAGAATACTCTAGTAATCATGGATTAGGCTTTGCACATATTTTTATGCGTTTCTGGAAGTTTTTGCTGCTATATGCATGCTATCGATTTTTTTATGTATTTTTATTTTTAACGAAAGTGGGAGTTTTTTGATAAATTTGGATCCTCCTATCACGAGAAACCGACAGAGGCGTTATGCTTTGGTCGAATCTTGACTCGCTTAGGAGTTGCCGTTGTTTCTGAGTTGTCCGCTAGAAATTTGACTTGTGCTGATTGTTAAAAATCCGTTAGGCTGAGATATCAATCATTGTGAAGCATCTTTTCAAAGGACGCAACAACGCCGCTTGAGTTTGAGTTTAAACATAATCTTGTGATCACTCGTAGTTTCAAGTAAGGATATTTAGCATTGCCATGCTGTAGTGTTGTTATTATTACTTATTTTTTAATGGAAATAAAGCGTTTTTTGGCTTTTTAACATCTGTGTTCTCTATAGTTTTGATCGATTAGCATAATTTCGTCCTGATGGCATTTGGTCTGCACTGACTCTGCAATCATGTACCGTGTTCTATACTTCTGTTATAACTTTTAAAACTAAAAGATTAATTAGTATAAGGTACACTGGTACAGCCTATGTTACTCTACGCAAATTATGGTTTATAGCTATAACTGTATGTACCGCTTTCTAGCTCATCGTTCATTTTTCGCTTAAGCTTTTATTAAGAATTATCCTAGGAGTTTCGGCAAATCGGCAACTAAAACTGCAAAAGTAATCTAAAATTTTACTAATTAAGTTTGTGGAAGATATATACTAGGCTTTTGCAGATAATCTTAGATGATCCTGTCTTATAGCGCTAAATATCACAGAGATAATCGGCGATAAATCCAATACTTTGCTGCATGTTTTACGTAGGGATTTTTCTCAGAACTTATGATACGCTTTACAAGGTCGAAGATAGTTTTGTTGTTTTTTTTTTTTTATCTGGGATTAGAGCTTATTCAACAACACAATCAAATTCCTTATCAGAAGTCATTAAAAATGAATGGTGATATTAGATATTTATCTCAAAAACTGGCTAAAATAACCGATTATCACATTTTGGTGTAAGCGCTATTAAAACGAGGGGTGGTGAGGCTCCCAACGTTATCCGATTGGGTTGAATTTTTTTGGGGAAGTATTTTTAGTGATGTGATCGCAAAATCGCTGATAAACCACAAGCTTTCAAAACTTATGCTTTTTTGGGACACCCTAGGGCCACATTTGCGGGAAAAAAGCTACTGCGGGCCACATTTACGGAACAAAAGTTGTTGCGGGCCACATGCATTTTTACCAAAATTAAACTCCAAATAATTGCAAGTTTGTTGTACAAAATTGGTGCTCACTTTGGTCAGTATTTCGGGAAAGTTTACCTAAAAGTAGGTGAAGATCAAAAACAAAAAAAGGTCTTTGCAGCAAATCCGAACTGATTTCGGGAAAACCAAACAAAAGAAGGGTTTGTTTTAGACCAGTGTTCCCCAAACTTTTCTCAAAAAGCGCCCTCCTGAACAACTTACAGCCTATCAAACGCCCCCTTGACAAAAAAGTAAAAACGAATTTATTTTCCGATACCGACAATCACAACTTAATTTCTATTTAACTCTATAGTAAGAAGGATGAGCTTGGTGCAATTTCATCAGCTTCTTGGTATCCGGTTCTATTTTAGTCAGAAGCAGTCGTAAATCTTCCCGTCTCACTATGTCAAGGCGATTTCTTCTGCAATTCAGAAGCGCTGTGACGGCACTGAACGCACACTCTATAAAATATGAGCTGGGAAATGCAATGAAAAAGGATTTTACCCGATCCCACTAGTGAGGATATTTTACTTTAATTTTGCTGTGTAGCTAAAATCATTGATACGAGATACTGAATTTTTGTTTGGTCACAAGCAGCACCTGCTGTTCTTTTCAAGACTTATAAAACTCTGTGCTTTTTCTCAGCAGTCTGTTCTCAATAAATTCAAATACCGTTTGAGAGTTCCAAAAAAAAAAAAAAATAAGATTAAAATGTCACAATGGTGTTGCCAATTGGTCTATTAAGGTAACAAGTAGGAAATTGTAAAACAGATTAATGTAAGTAATTTCAGAATTAACCAAAAAATCTGACACTATGCAACGACAAACAGGAAAGTAAATTAAGTTCAAGTAAAGCAAAGCATAAAACTATCCCAGAGTGCTGTAAACAAACAGCGCAAATATTTACTTTGGCATCACATTGTTACTGCCCAATTTATTCTCAGCGCCCGCCGATCGCCCATTTAGTAGCCAGCGCCTCCTTGATAGTTGCGAACGCCCCCAGGGGGGCGCTGGCGCCCACTTTGGAAAACACTTGTTTAGACCGTCTTTTTATTTGCAACAAAATGGTCAGCTTTTCCTTGGGGAAATTAACCTCGTAAAAAGACATTGCGGGCCACACAAAACAGCTTCGCAGGCCAAATGTGGTACGCAGGCTGCGGGTTTGGCATCCCTGCTTTACACTCTTGAGATTCAAAACGAAAATGATTTAAAAAGCACAGCTTTTGGTTTTATATTGCAGAGAGTTTTCCACATCCAGACGGAGAGAAAATTCATGGGATAATTAGGTTCTTTGAGACAAACGGAATGCAGTTAGCTAGTTCAGAGAAATATCTTTTGTTTCAATCGTTTTTCAAGCAAAAATAATTGATACATTTGAAACGCTCATAGGAGGCGGCTAGTAGAAATGTTCCAGCAAATTTTGTAAGAAGCACTTTTGAGAATTCATAAAAAGCACGTGGTAGGTGTACAAGTAGAGAAAAATTTGACCTGCCAGTTGGTCGAAAGGTAACGTGTTCATCTTTTGAGAGAGAGGTTTCAGGTTCAAATCTCGGGCCGGTCAAATTGGACACCGTGTTGCCAACGACTCGCCACCGCTGCGACGTTTCTTCAAATGAAGCTGTGCTGCCCAGGGGCAATGACGCGGAAATGGACCCCACAAACTTGTTACACGCTTTGGCATAAATCAGCGAGTATAACAAAAGATTTGATTTGAAAACTCCAATCACTCAAAAAATTAATCCGATGATGTTTAAAGCTATTTTAAAATCAAAATATTTTGTTGATTTTTGTTTTTGTTTCAGATAAATTTGCAAGTGCAAAAAATTTGCTGCGATCAGATAAAAAAATGTACTAATGTACTTCTTCCTAGAAGGCAACAACCACCAAGGTTACCACATAGAGTGCTGCCAATCAAAAGAAGACACTTTGGTCTATCAAAAAAACGACTCAGTAGCCCTTAATTAGTTGGGTAAAGGTATAAAATTGACTCGTTCTTGGCAAGTAAGGCAAGGTAATATTAGGGCACAGGCTCGATGACTTTCAGTAGAGAACTGGCCTGAACCCTGAAATATTTGGTAACGTAATATAAGTCATACTATGTCTGATTTTTTTGAAGAAGCACACAGAAACTTTTTAAAGAAGAATTCAAAAAAGAAAAAAAACAATTAATTCAGAAATTGTCAAAAACGGAGCAACAAAAAAACTATTGCATATTTAAGGAGATATTTGAGACATATTTAGATTTCAATTTCAATACATTTACTGCATAGGCCTGTAGACTACCCAGAAACTGTTTCAAACGTCAAGAAAAAAGTGCTTACGTTTGCTTAAGTGAGCTTTGTTTCACTTCATCATTGAGCCAGTTTGAGTAACTTCTACTTCCTTAATTCAGCTACTAGTAAAAGGTGTTCTAGTTAATCTATTCTTCATTCAATATAAAGAAAGACTAGTGGCAATAGAGCAACGTTGACATAGAAATGGATCAACGTAAAATTGAGCAAGGTAAACAGTTCAATTAAATCGAGAGTATTTTAGTGGTAATTGATATATTTGATGGTAAATGTGTTTCAGAAACTACACATTATTTTTGCAGCTAAAAAAAGCATTTGAAGGGAAAAAGTGTAGATGAGTTACAATATATGTTTCTGTTGCCACTGCAGCTCTATTTTATTCATATCACTTTCGCATCAAAGTTTAATGCCGATGACGCAAACACTATGTAAATGTGTTATACAGTAATTAAATATTACAATTATCTCGCTGCTAAGAAAGTGGGAGTTACGTAACAATATAGAATATGACAACGCTTCCTTTAAAACATAATGCAAAGAAGTTTAATAAATTTGGCAAGGAAGAAAAAAAACAAAAAGTTTTATATCAAAAAAGCACAATATTGTCAATTAGGTGAACTGAATTTTCGCTTTAGATTAAGCAATTGAGAGTAGTATTGTAGTTATGGAAGAGCGTTTTTGCTCCAGCGAGTGCAGAAGACTAGGCGGAATCAATGAAAAGAGTAGCGCTAAATCCCAAACAATTTTCCATGACTACATATATTAAAATTTGCTTTTATTTTTATTGCACCGTTGTAATATTTCATTTGTTTCTAATTTGCACCTTTCGTTGCATTACAACGGGAGCTTCAAGTTTGTTCATTCATTCGTACAGGCAAGTTAATTTTTACAGTTTATCCAAATTTTGCCTTTAGTATTAACATTCTTGATATCAGTAAATGCAGCGAAAGATTAGAGATCATTTAAGTCAAGCCACATCTTTAAATACTTATGACTTTTCTTGAATTTCTGTTCAAATGAAAATACTTTAAATTACAACCGGTAACAATCATAGTTTATGCGCTCAGGGTAAGTATACAAAATGTAAAAATTTCGAAACAGTCAGCATACTTATTCCTTCACGTACTTGAAAAATTGTTTTCAGTACATTTTAAACTGTTTATGATTTCTTTGGTGTGGATCTGGATAGTTGTTGCTGGTAGTCGACTGCAGAGTGAGACAATTCTTTTTTAATCTTTTTTTTGTTTTTTTTTTGTTGTTTTCTCTTTTACTTTTATTAATGAAAAATTTATAGATTTTTTTGAATTTTTGATAATACGGGTATCTATTAGTGTTGAAGGAAATGTTTGGCAAATCTTGGTTTCTACATAGCCATTTTTTTTGCCCAAGTTTTTTTATTGCTTTTGGAAGAATATATTTCATACTTTAGATAAGTGTAACTAAGCCTATATTTGCAGGAGCAGATTTTTTTTAAAAAAGTGAATTTATCTTAGGTTCAATTTTGTTATCACACAATACGCTCGAGAGAATTTTGTACTTAATTGTTTTATGTGGGGTTTCCATGATAATGTATCGTCAAAATTTATCCTTAAGTATGTTAAATAAAACATCGTTAACCCTATTTTACTCGGGGAGGGAACTTTTAGGCGATAAATCCCTTCAAAATAAAGCTTTTTCTTTCAAATTAACTTGACTTTTAGTCAAATTTCATCAAAAATACTGTGCTGTAACTCTTGAAAATTTCAAGTTGTTAAAGTAATAAGAAGTTTTCCAATTTTGAGGTTTGCTGAAGTCACTTTTTGAAATCTGAGCAGTTTTAGTCAATAATTTACGTAAATATCGTCATAAAATGTTTTGTAATGCAAATAACTTGACTTGGCATTTTATGATTCAGTATAAAAAAGCATTTGTACAAAACTTAAACTTCCTGTAAGGCTGTCGCAAAAATGATGCCATTTATTGAAAACATAGTCGTGACGTCACAGTGATGACGTCATCAACTCAAAAGCAATGTTTTAAAAAAATTGAAAACATCAATTTGCATGCCAAATTTAATGTTCCCATTATTTTTGGTTTAGGAGTTAGATAGGGTACAGTTTTGCCACCCCCGTGTAAAATGCATTGGTCAAATACCCCGTGTAACATAAGGTTAAAAACTTACTCATTCAAAATGAACCTTTGTAAAATATATTATGTTTCTCTTATAGAAGAATTCTGTATTAGCAAATTAACTATGCTTTCTTAGTAAATGGCAATCTTGTTTATTTTATGACATCCCATCAATTTAATATACCGCTAATGCCTAATTTAATAGACGTTTAAATTGCCATCAAAATGTCGCTACACTATGCAAAATTTTGAAAATATTTTTTCTTGAATTAAAAATAAGAATTGGTTTTAAACAATGTAGCAAATAAAGCACGTTTAGGCGAAAGTTGGTAAGTTAGATTTCACAAAAAATAAGTTGTTCGTATTTTTCAAGTTATTTACTAAAAATAACTTTTTAAGAAAAAAATTAGTTTCAATTTCATTTTTCTATTTTAATCATTAATCTGTCTTAAACTGACTATTGCAATGAACGAATATAGCCATGCAGTTTAAATAAAAATTTCTGATGAAATAAATAAGAAATATGTGAAACGTTATTAGCCGTCGAAAATCAATTGGTTAAATACTGTACAACGATTTAAACTTAAGATAAGATAATAGTTTCATGCTGGAAGGTATAGACTATAGAGTTCCAAATCGCCTGATTGGCAGAGAAAAAAAATCAATTTCGTAGTTTTAAAAAGAGGAACTTGCAGCAATTGAGGGTAGGTAACAGTACAAGTTGAGTAAGAATGCGAGAAACCAGGCTTTTGACAATATTTAACTAAAAAAAGAGAATATTTTTTTTTTATCAATGTGGTGAACAAGTTTTGCATCTTCAAGATGGATAATTTACCGAGTTTACGAGCACGTAAATAACTGAACAGATGACTCGGCGAATCATTTGATTTAGCTTCAATATTAATTTTTACAGCTTCATTTTGGTAGCTAATTAATTTATCAAAATAGATTTGAGAAATCGAAACCTATACAGAATTTGCATTAATTAGATGAATTTTAATTGAGGCATTGTAAAGTCGCAATAGTATATATCTTGAGGACGATAATATTTCGATTTTGCAAAATTGCCGACTGAGCAGACAACTTTTAGTTCAACTATTTTTATGTGTTCCTTAAAATTAAGTTTATTGTCAATATTCAGTGCGAGATATTTGATGTTTTGTTGAACAGAGATCCGTGATAAACCTCCACATTTAGTAGAATAATTAAACATAGATTTTTCATTTTGAGAGAAATTACCATAGCTTTTGTATTGCTGGCCTTTTTTGTTAATTTGTTGGTAAGCATTCATTGTCGTGCTCTTTATATTTCCTAGAGTTTGAATGAAGTCGTGTGCTTTCACGTTTAAACGTTTATCATTTGCGTACAAAACTGGGTCAATTTGAAATGGTTAAAGATGCCATTGACACATATATGGAGAAAAGTATAGAGCCAAGGTTTGATACCTGTAGCTCTCCAGACTTTACGGTTTTCACTGATGAGTAAGTACCACTAGTAGAAACAAATATTTTTCACTTATAGTCAAATATAAAGTAAATATAAGTCATGAGAGTTTCCATGTATGCCAAAGTGTTCAAGTTTTTGTGATAGAATGGAGTGTTACGCGGTGTCAAACGCTTCTTTCTAATCAACAAAAAATGCTGATTTTTGCTCATTTTGCTGCTTATTCCATTTACAGTATAACGTCAAGTATTGCCGCTTGCGTACGTAGTAGATAATTCCGGACGAAAACCAAATTGATTATTGAGCAGAAAACTGTGTTTTCAAAGAAAATTGGTTAGCTTTGCAACGATAAGTTTTTCGAAGATTTTTGAGAAATTGAAAAACACAGAAATAGGACGGTAATGATTTACCTCACTGTAAGATCCAGTTTTAAATATTAGTACAACTTTACGAATTTCTAGACATGCTGGAAATACATTAAATTTAAAATATAGAAAATATAAATGAGTGTAATACGGAGTAATTATATCAAAAATGGCTAGCAGTATGAATAAAATAGGTATCAACATTACCAAAATCGGTAGATTTACAAAGGCCTAAGGAATGAATGGCATTATAGATTTCAACATTTCGAGGTGGTTCAAAAAAAAAATCGAAAGCAATACGCGTTTTGGAAACGAATTTTGAAAAAACTTAGCTGAGGAATGTATTTTGTTTGCCATATTAATTCCTACTGGAGGAAGTATATCTTCATTAAATTTCTGGGCAATTTGATAATTCTCCACCATTTCTTGATTGTTGTAGATTAACCGGTTATCTTTTTTGTAAACTGCTTTAATTTTCAATCATTTTTTGATAGTATATCGGTGAAAATGTTGCACTTGAAAACAAGGCCAAATTAAGCATATAAAACTTTTAACACATTTTTCTCGAGACGGTGAAATGCGACTTATCAACTTTAGCCCAAAACGTGCTTCAAATTGTTTACAACTTATCATACTGTAAATAATTTTGGGAAATATAATACAAAAAAGTTTTAACTTTATTAACAATTTAAAAATCCGCATTTGCTGCAATTTCGCCTTGGTTAGACAGTGCGCTTTTGCAACGCAGCGGAATTGAAACAAGAATTTCCTGCATTTATTAAATTTCAACGACACTGATAAGTCGCTTTAAAAAATGAAACAATAATTACGTTAGCTTGTTGGCTTCAAACAAACAGTAAATTCCTCAAAGAAGAAATTGAAGTAGCCTAATCAACAGGAATATTGGATCACTTGAATCTTCTAAGACAAAAAAAGAAAATAGATAAAGCAAAGCATCTGAAGGGCCCAGGTGCATAATGATCAAACTCCATTTTTTGCGATTTCTGTTTTTTTGCACAAATTCATACAGTTTTTTCTGTAGTTTTATATGAAATATTGTTCCAGCGGAAAATCGATCTATATCGCTCAAAAAACCGAATTAAAAATGCGTATGCAGCGATAAAACGATCAAACTCCACTTTTTTGTGAAAAAACGATCAATGTTTAGCAAAATCAATGAAGTGTGAAATTTCAGTTGTCTCAATTGAAATCTAGGCGCTGCTCTGCGTTTAAATTAAGTTGCTAGATTTAGTAGACCAAGGCTATAAAAAAAAAGTAATGTGTGTTAACAACAATAATTATCATCAAAATGGCTACAGCGTTAGGTTAGTATATAATCAGGGGCAATTTTTTCGCTGGGGTGCTGTCAGTCTGTAGCCTATCATAATTGTGGTGAGTATTAGATCTCACTTGCGTTAAAATTACCAGGCTATAAACCTGAGTAATCTTTTGCTCTCAGCATTTTTGCATCTTGGTTGTTTACATAGATTAAAATCATATTGAGAATGGTTAATTGTCAGTTGACTAAGCCAATGGAAGGCTGCATAATGAGTAGGACAGTATAGCGTAGGGTGAGAATTGAACTCGTGTACCGTATTATGCACAATGAATGACGCATGGTCCGAGTTTTTTAATTCATTTCATGGATGGCTGAGTCCAGTGTCGGTATGATTTTGTGTATGCGTGTTACAGTGATAATGTTTTATTTTTGATGAGTTGACTTGTTTACCACATGGTATTGAACATTAAAACTGCTGTTTTTTTAGAGTTTGAGAAGATATTAGTAGTTGATAAAGTTGAATTAGCTGTAACGCAAAATGAGCTTAGTATTGTACTAACTGCAGATCAAGTCTCTTTTGGTTACCGGCATATGCCTAAGTCACATAATAGCTAACAAACAATAACGATCATACTCCACTTTGCTTGATAGAACAATCAAACTCCAGATTTGTGTTTATTTTTTATAATTTTGATAAAGATGTTACTGTATTTTTGTAATTTATTGAAATTGCAAATTTGCATTTTCTAACAATCCATGCACTTGAAAACACACTTTTCGCAACAATTATAGGTCTAAAATTTGGGTAATGCGGTTTTAAACTTTGTTTTTTGATTTTCTCGAAAACTTGATTTTGGTAGTTTGGTCGTTATGCACCTGGACCCTTCATCTGTTAATAGCTGATATGAAGAAAAAATATGTAATGACAAACGATAGTATGAGTAATTTTGTAACAAATGGCGTGAAAGTAATTGCTTTATACTTCCTTAATGGCTATAAAATGTTTGGTTTTGTATTGTAAGATTGTTGATTTTTTAAAAGTTATTATTGCAAACCGTCAAGTTACTTTAGGAATGTCTCCTTCAAAGTCGTGCCTATGTCAATCAACAAGGAAAAATTTTCAGATAGTTGCCCTGAACAACAAAGCGACGGCCAATTCCGCTTGTGGGTATAACGAGTTAGCCATTAATTTAGAACTGCAAGATTACGAAGCCCTAAGAATTTGTCAACCTCCAGTAATGGATCAATATTACTCAATATCGTTAAGACATCCTCACGAATCTACCGATAACAGAAAAACATGCAACGAAACGCATCCTTATTTTTGGAAGACTAAAGAGAGTCAAAAAACACAGTGCGTGAATGGCTCACCTCTAAAGTTACCAGAAAGCATTTTGAAAGAACCATATTGCAAGGTAGCGTCAATAGTTCCTGGTTCGCATGACCAGATTTATAATGAAAATTGGACGCGTTGTATGTCAGTGCAATATTGTATTTGCCAGTTAGAAACATTTGATAATACCACTAAACGTTGCGCAAACGTTTCAAAAACAACAGCTATAACAAAACCAGCAACACCACCACCAACAACAACAAATACAACGGCAACTACGATAACAACAACCACAACATCAGCAAAGGCATAACAATCAAATAACAATACCGCAATTATTGTTGGATCTGTTTTCGGAGTTTTTGCTGTCCTCCTGATCTTATTACTGTTGCATCTATTTCGCAAAAGGAATAAACCAAAAAGGAACGCATCTCACAATGAAAATCAAGAAGACGTCTGCCACAAGTGAGTTTCGCTCCATTAAAAAAATTACCTTATCATTATGCTGCATTCACACTTTGGCGAATTTGACTGCAACTCCACCGCGAATCAATTCGCAGTGCAGCCTTAGCGCAGTCTCCGTAGAGTCTTCTTGGAGTTTCCGTAAAGGCGCAAAGCAGGGCAAGTCGTTACGAATGGGTTGGGAAGTGATTTCTTCTAATGCAAAACAACAGAAATTAATATTCTTTTTCACGATAAAGCAGCAAGTAAACTTAAAGAAAAAAAGTTTATTTAGAAGATTATTTAAGCATAGTACTTTTGAAGAAAATATAAATTCTTGTAATTTAGCAGCGAATAAAAAGCACGAACGTTGTCTAAAAAATTAAAATCGGAAAGTAAAACGACTAAAACCAGTTAGTTTCGCGACAAAGCTATATACTGTATTACGGCATATCTGAGCGGTAACGCACGATCTTTTTAGTGGTACCGCTGGTTCATTACCGTGGTATATTTTGTCAATTAAATACACTACCTGTTCTTTGTAGAAATACGAAAATTATATTTAAATCAATGTGAAAAATAAGTAATGTTTTGAATTATGGCATTGTGATTTATTGGTAAATTTTAACGTCTGCATTCTTGAAAATCCTTTCAAAGCTTTTATATCTTTTTAAGAACAAAATTTTGAACTAAATATTCACCAATCATACTGTTCCTTATTTCCAACGCTTATTGCAACTTAATTCCAAGATCGTCCGAGCAAAAGATTGGTATATAACTTTGGAATTACCTTAGCTTTATTATTGTGTATTATTACTATTTTCATTTTGTTCAAGTCTATTATTTCGCATTATTCCTGTGATTGAAAAGGATATGGTGCTCAGCAAATTGACACAGTTTTTGGTAAACAGATTGTATTCAAAGTCAATTTTTCTGAAATAAGTGATTTTAATATTGTTTGACCCTGCTGCTGCTTTAATGTACATTTTGTTGCAAGCATAAAATGTAAACATATCCAACTTTGGAACATAAAATTGGATTTCAGGAATAGTTTTGCCGAGAATAAAATAGTCGAAGCTGTTGTGAAACATTTTATTTTGAGGACGTTTCGACTTATCAACTTGTCATTACTTATCTTTTTGTTTATCTAATCAAAACAGTCATTAGTTATCAGTTTGTAAATAACACGCAAAAACATTAAAATATGTCCTGCAAAGGCCGAGTTCAACAAAAGGCGAAAAAAATCGGAAATTAAATAAATGTTGTTCTGCAATTTAAGGCATTTTTGTTTTCAAAAGCGAGCACAAACTAGGGGGCTAAGCTAATCATTTTATAGGTATATTGCAACATTACTCTTAAATACCACTGCATTTATCATACTACTCGACTGTTACAAGCTAAAGACAAACTTAATGTTTTGATTAAACTCGATCGTTTTGGGCGTTATATATTGAGCGTCTTCATCAAAAAACTACAAATTTTAGTAATAGCACTAAAAATTGTAAAAGTATGTATAGGCCTAGGCCTAAAGATTTGGTGTTCACCGGGCATAAGTAAAATAAAGTAATAGCACTGTCAAAGTAACTAAAACTAGTAACAACATTTTTCGAACATGCTAAATGGACTTCCAATTGTTTCCGGCTTTAGACTGGCATTTTATGACTCAGGCAATTTCTAGTAATAAGATAAATTAAATCAGAAGTTCAATCAAGTAATTAAGTATAATTAAAATATAAAGCTATCCAAAATTATAACCAGGAAACAAAATTTTTGTTCCAGAAACAAATTTTGTTCCACGGGACAAAGTTTTGTTTCATGGCGTTTTTTTTATGCTAGTTGACGTGCGTTAGGGTCAAAAATTTCGTTTCAAAACAAAATTTAAAAAAGAAACAAAATTTCATTTCCTAAACCAAAATCGAAACAAAATAACGTTCCAAATGGGAAAATGCATGGGCGATAATAACCTAGCTTGTAGTAGCCTTCTAATAAGATAACACACTAGTGTTTTTGATTTGTGTTGCGATATAGTAACTGAGAGTAACCTTTCTACCGAAACTATAAATTTTATCATTACACTGTTACAAATCTTACCAAACGACACTCATTCATTCACCCTCAAATTATCCCTATCCTGATGCCATGTCGTCAGTTTCAACCAACGTTTGATTGAAAACAAAGCGAAAGTCAAGCCTGCACTACAAAAACCCAAGCAGTCACTCACCAATTAAAATGGGTATCAGCAGTACTTAAATTGTAAAATTTTGCATGAGGGGATGCTTTTGCAGCCTTGACCAAACGCATTTGGCATGCGAAAGTACTATAGTGAAGATTACGTAAGTCCGTCGCCAAAATTGAATGAATACCAAAAAAATAAAGTCTTTGCCCAGGGGCGTTTTTAGGGGGGGGGCGATTGGGCCATGGGAATTGAATGAAAACCAAAAAAAGAAAGTCTTTGCCCCTTTGGGTCGCCGAGATTGCAAAAGTGCATGGAAAAGTGAGCAAAATCGAGGCATGCCCCCCCCCCCCCCTTTGCAAGTTGGGCAGCAGGCTTCGGGCTCCATTTCACCTGATTTTGAAATTGAGTGAAAACCTTGCAAAAAATGTGGCGAAACTTGAGTGAAGACCTTTTTTTTTGCTCATCACCTGATTTTGGGCGAAAATTTGGACGAAATTTGAGTGTGGCAATTTCGAATTCTAATCTATGTTCCTCTCAAATTTTCTGAAGTTTCTGCCCCCCCCCCCCCCCCCCCCCCCTTTCAAAATCCTGCGTACGCTACAGTCTTTGCCGGAAGTTTGAAGTGTTTTTTTGTCAAAATTAGGTGAAGACCAAAAAAAAAAGGTCTTCGCAAATTAGGTGAAGAATTAAGTCTTTTTCGTCTGATCATCCAGCACTTAAATCTCGGTGGGGGGACAACTAAATCTTGATGGGGGGACGCTAAATCTCATGGGGGGACGCGTCCCCCCTACAATTTAAGTACTGGGTATCAGCAACCAGTTATCTACACTGTTAAAAATTTTCGTAATATTTACTTTAACAGAAAGGGTAACTAAATTTACGGTTTTTTAATTACAGGTGTTTTGGTACATTATACAGTGAAAATTTTAGTAAAATTTGAATACAGCTTAATTAGTAACTTTTTTTACGGTTTTGTTAGTTGCTTTAACTTAATTATTTTGTAAAATTAACATATTTTTACCGTAAAGTTTCATAACTTTATATAGAGTATTTCGTTTTACTATGAGGTTTATAGCACTTTTTTATACATTTTTGCTGTAAGCAAAATTACTAAAATAATGGTATTTTTTTGTACCAAACTTTTGCTGTAATTTCGAAGTACAATTTAATTTGTAAGTACTTTTACGGTTATAATCATTATTTTAATTAGCTAATTTGTAAAATTAACATACGTTTACGGTAACTTTTCGAACGGGTTATTAACGATAAAAAGTTTTACTGTTATGCTTGCCTTAACTGCTTTAACATTTTAATTGTCAGCAAAATTACAAAATTTTGGTACATTTTTGTACGGTTACTTTTGCAGTAACTTTAAACTACAAGTTAATACGTAATTATTTTTAAGGATATAATTTTTGTTTTAATTAGCTAATTTGTAAAATTAGCATGCATTAATCGCGAATTTTTGAACAATATAATTACGATAAACGATTTTACTATTAGTTTTTGCATTAATTGTTACTACTTTTTAACTGTAAGAAAAATTACAAAATTTTAGTAAATGCTTTTACAGTGACTTTTGCAGCAACTTTATACTATAAGTTAACAAGTAGATGTTTTTACGGTTTTAAAGTTTGTTTTAATCAGCTAATTTGTGAAATTAACATTCGTTTACCAGATAATTTTTACGGTTTTTTGCGAATAAAAAATACTACTATTATTGGTTTAAATTTTTTACATTTTAATTGCAAGTAAAATTACAGAACATGACTATTTTATGTAGTTTGTGTCGTAAGTTTGTATGTTAAGTTATGGCTATGAAACAATACCTACAGCATAATTTGCAGCCTAAATATAACTACAAAACTAAATAAAAGCTTGATTCGGTATTTATCGGAGCATTTAAAATAGTTTAACAAAAATTTCCCCTTTTTTGTAGGTGCTGCATTTTTTAAAAAATGCAAATCCAGAATTAAAAATAATTGATCTGCCTCCAAACCCAATGTGAAAAAAACAACCAAATTATTCAGGTGTTAAAATCCTGACCTGCATCCAATTTACACACTACACAGCTCAGATCGCAATCAGAGATGTCCGAATTAAACTATTAAAAATCTAGAACATCAAATCCACAAATTCATCGAAGAAAAATCCCAATGCTATGTCATCCATAACTGTTTAAAAATAATGCTGTTTGTGTATTTTTTTCTTCTTATCATTCCATGACCGAAGAGGTAAAATAAATTTGTTTAAAAGTAGTTGTTTAATCAGAGTTTAATGGAGTCGCTGCATTCAGCCAGTAACGACTGGCCTAAAAACCAAAATCCAAATGAGGAAAGCTTCAAAATACAACTTTGTGGAGATGAAATTTAGCAAACGCCTTCTTGCGCCCTTATTGTTTAGAAACGGCAAAAATGTAGTAAATTTTACCAACTCGCCATTTTTCGAATGTCACGTGATTTGCCAAAGTCCAATAAGGTGAAAGCAAAGTTTCAAAAGTTAGCAATTTGATCAGTTATCGGTTGAAGCTTGGTTGGAGTGGGGGGCGAAGGATTGTAGAGTTTTAGTTTAGTTGGTTAAGGCTCAGTATTCGGGTTTATTACTCGACATTGCATTTACTTGAATGTAGGTTACAATTAGTAGATTAAGTAGAATATCAACAGATGCCAGATCAGTAGCCTAGACTTAGGCTAGTGGTGCAATTCATCCGGTTCATGCGAAGACGCTCGTAGAATTTCATTACCAGATTCTGGATTACAGGTTCAAAGAACCACCAGTTGAAAATAGCTAGCAGTAATTAAAAAATGAAACTACTTATTCTGCTATTCGGTAGCCTACAGTGATACTGGTAGTTTAATAGTTTTAGTCTGTTCGATATGATAGCCTACAGTCAAACTGTATGGTTGCCACTTAACAATAAGAATAAAA
The DNA here is from genome assembly GCA_963965965.1 of Trididemnum nubilum. NCBI lineage: Eukaryota > Metazoa > Chordata > Ascidiacea > Aplousobranchia > Didemnidae > Trididemnum > Trididemnum nubilum. The sequence continues at coordinate 23,239,849 of OZ014489.1, read as the reverse complement.
ATTAGTATGGTTGCCAGGTTTCCATAGGGCTACCACTAAAACCGTACTTGTAATTTTCTCGAGTGGGGAAGGCAGATGTTTTTGGGGCTGTATTGATTTAAGTTGCAGTTAATTACAGTAACCGGTACGTAATACCAGATAGTGTTATGTTACAGGATATTGGTTACAATTAAGGTTGAGGTTAGGGTAGCCTGCTAATTAGGATTTGGCAAATTTTTATACGCGTGTTTAAGACCATAAGGTCTATGTAAAACTAAAATACTCGAAATTTTTCAGAAGCTGAAGTTGTGATATGTAGATCAGGTTACACTCTTTTTAGTCTTTCTCTCTACGATTTAATTTAGAGTTATTTTGAGCTTTGTTGCAGTTTTTTGAGCTTTGTAAGTTGAAAATCATTTAAAGCGACCTAGATAAGGAAATAAAAGCAACAACGGTCATTTATTAATACTGCGGCTTATGAACTTGTGCACCTTAGAGTCCGAAAAATGTGGTAGCCTATGAGAAATTAGGATATGCGTGTAGCACTAAAGTATATTTGTGTCGGGTGGAGATGAGTATGGCATAATTCAATAGAGTTGCAGATTTTTTGAAAAAAGTCTAACTACTATAGAAACCACCCTGGTTTTTGACAATTTGACTTGCTCTGGGCTATTCCAAAAATACCTATTTTTTGGACCTTAGATAAGGCGCACCTAAAATACTCAAAATTTCAAAGAAACTGAAGGTGTGCCTGATATATGAATCATGCTTTACTCGCTTTCTCGTCATGATTTACCTAATTCAGAGTTATTTAGAGCTATACAGTTGTACAGTTTATATAGCTTTGTAAGCTGCATTTTATTTAAAGCGCCCTATATAAAGAAATAATGGAAATAAAAAGCCCATTTATTGATACTGTGCCTTATACATCGGTGTGTCTTATAGTCTGAAAAATACGGTACAAAAACCTAGTGATAATACTTTATTTTTAGTTTGTGATTGATTTGTCATAATATAAGTGAAATTTGCTATCAATGAATTTTGATTGAAACCTTTGGCATTGCAGTGTAAAGTTTTGCTCATCACGGCGACTTATCTCGCATTTGAACAGCACATCAAAAAAGGATTCAACGTAAAATGTCCTTACATTGGCTTCGACTCTTATAAAGTGATTTCAACTTTTGTTGCCTATTTGTCACTGAAACATACTGCTCAACATTTTTGTGATGACAAAAGTTGGCCGAAGCTGGCTGTAACATGTTTTGAAGAGAAGAGCCTAGAGATATATCACGCACATAAAGTGAGTTAAAATAAGTGATTAACTTCTGTCAGTATTATCGACAGCATCATTCGGTCCATGCATGTATGTGTGGACTGTGACTTTTAAGCACGGACGTTTGGATGCGGGACGTTTATTCCCCGCCGATTAGTCGCGGGGACTTTTTGGTGCCAGAGATAAAAAAATTGAAAACAATTTTTTTTCAAAATTTTTTTTCAAAAAAAATTTGTTTTTCAAAAATAAAATTTTTTTAATCGTTTTGCGGGCTTCTTGCCTAAAGGCTACCAGCGCCGAAGCCTTGGGAAGACCACCAGAGCGGCAAATTCTTTAAAAAAGCAATGCGAAAAAGTTACCCTCATTCAGGATTCGAACCTGCAATGGTAATCCAAAGGCTATCTATTCAAACGCTGCAGGTTCAAATCTTGTCGGAGGATAACTTTTTTACTTTGCTTGTTTTGAGTAGTCGCTGTTTTGGTGGTTTTTCCTTAGGCTTCGGCACTGGTAGCCTTTAGGCCAGAAGCACGCGAGCGAATAAACATTAAAACTCTGGCGTGCAAACGTCACAATATCCCAATCAAATTATTATCAAGATATTTGTTTCAAAAAAACTTCTTTTTGAAAGCAAATGTTTTTCAAAAAAATTTTTTTTTCAATTTTTTGAAAAAATTTTTGAAAAATAATTCAAAATCCCAGTTGCGTGTCTGGGTTGCACCTAAAACTATTTAACTGAAGGGGGAATCGAACAAAAACGTTTGCAAAAAAGTTATACCTGGAGCGGATCCCCCTCCAAAAATTTCTGGATTCGTCTATGTACAAGAAAGATTATTTTTGTCATTATGTTTTTGTAGCAATTCGCAGGCAAATACACCTTGTGTGCGAAGCAATCTATAGTTCGCTGCAAATGGTTTGCAATGCTCAAAGAACTGCTTGCAACCAGAAAAGTGTTGATATAATTCATAAACTAATTATCGAAAGGTGAAAGAGGACTTGAGTTGGCTTTTTTATCTGTTCATTGCATTACTTTTTTGGCAATTTATGCTGGTTAAGTAAGCTTCCTTTAAATGTTGTTTCCACATTGCTTAAGATTTGCCGTATTTTTGATCCTTTTCAAGGTTTGCTGTGTCTGCACGTGAATGCACAACATGAAACAAAACATTTCTTTCTTAATGGCCATACCAGGAGCTAAATGCTTGTGTCCCAGTTACGAATTAAAAATTCCACCAAAACCAAAATTTCCCCAAGTTAGGACACCAATAGATTTGACTTGGGTTGTATTAGCACAGAAAAAACTTATCCGTATTTATTTTTAGATGACACTCTGTCATTATTGAAAAATGTGTATGTTGCAATTGAAAATCAAGTTGTGTTGAAGATGGACAATTTACTCCACGTTTTCATCAGTTTTGGGCTTACTATGTAATTGATATGGAATATCTTGCGGCTGTTGCTCTGATACAGGAATTTTTCAAAGGTAATTTTATATGAAGGTATCTCTTAGTCTGTGTCATAGGTATAGTTTTTATCTTGTTTTTTTTTAGACTAATATATTTCTTTCAATTCAGCGTAGGTATAATGTGCATAATATTTGCCTAGTTAATTCGGTGGTTAGATGAAGTAACCTATGCGATTTTAATTAGAGGTGGAGTCGAGGACACTAGGCTCGAGGCCAAGGACACAAAAAAATTCCGAGGCCAATGCCAAGAACAGCCTTTCCGAGGACAGACACTCTCGAGGCCAAGGACAGGAATGCTCGAGGCCAAGGACACAAGCGCAAGTGCTCTCCAAAAACAAAATAAAATAAAAGGTCTTCACAAACATTTTTCACGCGACCTCCAAAAAAAAAAGGTCTTCACAAAAATTTTTCAAGCGACCTCCACAAAAAAACGCTTTCCAAAATATTTTTCAAGCGTTCCACAAAATTTTAACGATTCAAAAAATACTGCTGTCCTCGAGCCGAGGACAGGCCAATTTTCGAGGACTTGAGGCCTCGAGGCCAAGGACTTGACCTTCGAGGCCAAGGACTTCAAAATGTGTCCTCGAGGACTCCACCTCTGATTTTAATAAGTCAATTATGATGTTTTTGACGTTTGCAGGCCAGAATTTTAATGTTTAATCGTTTTGCGTGCTTCTGGCCTAAAGGCTACCAGCGCCAAAGCCTAGGAAGAGCCACCAGAACGGCAACTACTTAAAACAAGCAATGCGAAAAAATTGTCTTCCCACAGGATTCGAACCTGCAGCCTTTGGATTACCGGTCCACTGCTGTACCACTTGAGCTAAAGAAGACGTCTTCTTGCATGCTTAATTTAAAAGCACGCGAAACGATTGAACATTAAAACTCTGGCCTGCAAACTTCAAAAACATCATAATTGACTTATTATTAAAATTATAGATTTAGCAAGTTGCTGGATTTAAATATCCTAAATTAAGCATGTAAGGAGACGTCTTCTCTAGCTCAGGTAGTAGAGCAGTGGACCGGTAATCCAAAGGCTGCAGATTCGAATCCTGTGGGAAGACAAATTTTTCGCATTGCTTGTTTTAAGTAGTTGCCGTTCTGGTACCTCTTCCTAGGCTTTGGCGCTGGTAGCCTTTAGGCCAGAAGCACGAAAAACAATTAAAGTAACCTCATTGTCATCGGACAGGCCTTTATCTGTCTATAATTCAAAGATGGGGAATCTCGTTAAGCACTTTTTTCAAAGCATAACAAATCAGCATGTTACACTATACAGTAAAATTGCCAATTTAAGATTTTTTTATTCAGGTATTTCGCGTGGATCAAAGACAAGAAAAGTCTTTCAACGAAGTCAGAACGAATCCCAAGTATACAATCTTATTCCTTATTCGAAAAAACAGGGCTTCAACTGAAGCAACCTTAGCGAAAGCATAAGAAATAATTATAAACTTGTCCGCAGTCAACAAGTATTATATTTGTTCAAAAAATCCTTAATTAAAAAAAATTTTATCATATGGTCACAAACGTGACATCGTATGCTTCATTTCTGCTGTTGAGCTTAGGAGCGGGAATGGGATCATATGACGATAATTCATTTTTGATTTTAAGATTTTTTAGATCAACCTCAACACTTGCTAACTTTAGAGTTTAGATCCTTTTAAAACTTCAGGTTTCTTTTCGTTTATATTATTTTTGTGTATTTTAATGCTTTATGTTGAGGCACAATACATAGAAACAGTTGCTTTCTGTGTATGCCTAAAAGAACGAAAACTGTGTATACAAAAAAAATGTTAAAAGGGCAATCTAGTCGAAAAATTGTTTGCTCCGTTTTCTCTAAATATTTTGGCTATCTGAAAACTAACTTCACCCAATTTGAGCGTTCTATACCCTTCCGTTCTTGAGCTATAGCAGTGTAGATTGCCACTTCGAAAGGCTTTTTCTTAAAAATTTTGCCAGGGTTGCCATTGCAAGGCTATAAACAAAATTTCAAAAGTTTCTGCATGTTCGTAACTCTCAATAAGTGCTTTCGGCTGTGTTGTTGTCAAAACAATGTAAACGGTTAGAATTGTAAATTAGCTGCTTTTCAAGTAAACTCAAGCGATTTCTCCAAAAGTTAATCTTCTGTCTCAATACTGACAAAATGGCAACACTAAAATTAGCGGAAAATTGCTAATTTTGAACAGTAATATGTCGAAAACGGCAAGATGTAGAAAGTTCAAATTTGGTAGGAATGCGTTTTAGGTTTTTTTCAACATTTTGGTTAAAAGTGAATAATTTGACTTAAATATCTTTTTAAGTCTTGCAGTCATCGCTGACTTTCTTATGGGGTTCATTTTTTTGAACTTTTTTGTGCTTTATTTATCACTGTGCAATGTGCATGTTGTTGTGTTTCACCATTTATTTAACTCCTTACAGTCGTAAGAAAATATTGGCATATTGTACTTTATAGTTCATCTGTTTGTTTTTTGTTGAATCTGTTCTCTTCACTTTGGATTTGATCAGTTCATCTCAGTGATAAATTTCTTTCAGCACAAGTTTTCACAGAGTCCAGTAGGTTGTAGTGAACTTCCTGAGCGATATTATACAGTTGCTTCTTCAGTTTGCCATAAAAAATTGAACCAAATAGAACCAACTGCAACTTCACTTAGGAATTGTACTACAACCTGCGGGACCCAGCGAAAGCTTGTGCCAATAGAAAGTTATCACTGTGTTGAATTGATAGAGTCCAAAGTGAAAGTATAATAGTTCAAACTGTATTTTCATATTTCTTCAAGTTGGTAGTAAACATTGATTTGGAGATACTGTAAATACAACTGCTTAATTGTTACCGGTATGTGAAAACTACTAATAAATTATAGTATTTTGAAATACGTGTGTACCTTTACGTTACTGACAAGCGATATAGTAAATTAAACAGAGCATTTTTAGGTAAAATAGTTACTGATAAAACCCTGCTTTTTAAAATACGGGTCTCCCTTCAAATTGCTGCCAAGCCTCGAAGTAAATTTAACTAAACATTTTTAGGCTACAAAGTTACTGATAAAACCCCGTTTTTTAAAATACGGGTGTCCTTTCAAATTGCTGCCAAGCTGCACAGTAAATTTAACTCAACATTTTTATGTTAAAAAGTTACTAGTAAAACCCCGTTTTTTGAAATACTGGTGAACCTTCAAATTGCTGCCAAGACATATAGTAAATTTTACTAGCTATTGTTAGGTTGAAAAGGTACTGGTAAAAATCCGTTTTCTTGCGTACGGGTGGACCTTCAAATTGCTGCCAGGATTTTTGTAATATTTACGGGAAAAATTTTTAACAGTGTAGCGTATTACTGGCACTATATTGTCTATCCTCTGACGGTACTGCTAGGATCAAACAATGGATCCCACTTTCAGACATACTATATCTGTTCCAAACATAGCTCTGTATAAACACAGATACACCGTAGCTAACATTTCATTGTCAACCGCACCATCCCTGAACTTTTAAAAAAAAATTTGAAAGCAAATTTCAAAATTACTAGAATTACAATAAGTTTCAAAATCATAGAAAATATTGACTCCGACTGTTAAAAAATCAAGTTTTTATGCTATCTAACTCCGAATTAGCACTTTGTTAAAAACTTTTCCAACTTTATTTATTTTGATCTACCTTACTTCATCAATTTTCAATCATATTTTAATACTTATATTAGCTTCAGGCAAGAATATTTTAGTTTTAGACCCTACTTTTGCCTAATATCTGACATTTACCGAATCATTTATTTTACTATTACCTTTCCACCACTCTTTATTTTGTAAAATGAAATTAATTACCAGACAATCAAGTACGTCATTTCCGTTATACTTAAAATGATTCGCCGCGCAGCCCCCGTGCGTTCGCCAGTCGTACTGCAGTCTCCGTGGGTTCGCAGCGCAATCTCCGTCAATTCGATGGCGAATGCACTGCGAACCCACTAAGACTGCCGTACGACTCCACGATCGAGTCTGCGCAGCAATTTGAAAACGTTTTGAACAGATTGAAAAATTTTTGCTCGTTGGCGGCTTCACTGTGAATGCACTGAAACTCACTGCGAGTGCGTTGAGACTGCGCCGAGATTCAGAAAACTGAAAAATGTTCAATTCGCAGTGGAGTCGCAGTCAAAGTCGCCAAAGTGTGAAAGCAGCATTAAGCTGATGTAAAAAGTTTAGGCTGCAGCAGTCAAGGGAAGCATGTTTAATTTGTCAACTGTCATTACAAGCATTTTTAAGTGCATCAAATTTCTTGCTAGTACCGCTGGGCCGGAACGAGCATCGCTGTTTTTCTCTGCCATTGCTTTTCTGCTCTAGTTGAGCTGTTTTCTACTGTATGCTTTTTTTTTAAAGCTATGTTTGATTCTACGAATCTTGGGTCAATTTAAATGTTTTAAGTTTACATCATTTTCAGCATTCTTGCCTGATTGAAATATGAAGATGAAGGCAAAGTAACTTTTTGCTTTAACCTACGCCTAAGTTTCAACATCACTCGAACTGAGCAAACTAAAAGTATACCGTAATTATAACCAAGACCTTGGAAACTACAGGTTGTTAAAGAAAATAAAAAAGGTGTAAGCCCATTTGTAAGAACAGCAACTTTGATCTCCGTTTATTTTCGCAAAAAATTACTAAAACAAGCAGCAATTACCCAATTTGTTAGCTAATTTTCACAAATTTAGTTTTAAATAAAGGCATTAAATTAACTTCTAAAAAAGATTGTCCAGGCTTTCGATTGACTTTGAAACAAGGCAATTTTGTTCTGTAGCTTTCACCCAGCGGCGGCGATAGCTAGGTCGAAAAGCATTGGGTAAGTGATCGAAAAGTTGCTGGCTGCCGTCTACTGTAGGTTACGTCCGCGTTAAACGTTATCAGTTGAAACAAAACTATGATAATGCTAATCAAATCAAATAATTCAAGTGAAAGCTTCAAAGTTTGACAAAAATGTTTTGGGGTTGAAAGGGGATTGCTTAAGATTCTCTTTCAAAGGATGAATTATTACTGCAGATAAAGTAAAAGTGATTTTGTACGATTAACCTTAGCAGCACTATAAAACTACTAAAAGCTACTGTAGAGTTGTTACTCGTTCAATAAAAGAATACAAGTGCTATATTTAATCAGTGGTGTAAAAAGTACTCGAAAATTGCACTCAAGTAAAAGTTTCGTTACTGACAAAAAAACTACTTGAAGTAAAGTACAAAGTACTGATCAAAAAAAGTACTTGAGTAAAAGTAAAAAAGTAGTCATTTTAAAACTACTCAAGTAGAAGTATTTCTGTAAGTATTCACGCAAAATAAACAAACTATTCAATTGACATATGACAACTGGTCGACTACCTTTACATCACTAAGCCCACTTTTCTATTGCTAAGCCCACTTTTCTACATGTATGAACTATATGGTGAACTATTCGAACTATTCAAAAAATACAAAAAGATATCCCCCAAAAAAGGTTTTTGGAAACTCAGAGTTTCCAAAAACTTTTTTTGAGTGATATCTTTTTGTATTTGTTGAATATCTTTGCAACCGCAGTCCCAAGATTAAAACAAAAAATATAGTTCAATTTTAGCTATTGTAAACCACCGTAATTGGCTGGATGATTCACCGTCTTTAAATTTAGAAGTTACGAAGCAGACTTGAAACATAAAGTTTTTTCACGACTGTGAGGTTGCACTTACCTCACATACGGAGGTAGCATCAAACCCGAACCCTCAAACCACACACGAGGGCAATTTCTGCACATGCCATCGTGCGCCGTTCTCAGATTACTCTGTCTCTGATCTAAGTCTGACAACAAGGTCACCAGAAAGAGGATTCTCGACCAGTAGGCTATCACACTGGCACTCCACTTAGCTCAACCGCATTGTGCTAGCATCACTGAGCATGGACACCATATATGACATCAAAAAAACTTGTTAAATTTGTATGCTAAAAAGTAAAAACAGCGTGGAACTGCCTTATCAAAGAACAGCCTATTGTACTGAAACTGTGAGCGAAGCACAGTCACTCAATAATTGATACCAGTGTCCTGTTACAGCATTAGTAGGTTAGACTGCAGCTTAATTTAATTCCAATTCAGTTTACTTGTTGCACTTTAGAAAACCTGCCTTGACAAAGTTTATCATGCAATTCCTGAATTCCACCATTTTTGCTTTCAGTTTTACTGATTTATTCACCGTGTTGCCTTGACCAGGAAACTGCAAAGTGATATCAAGGTCATTGAGGCAAGCAGCCACCTCTCTACCATACAAAGGTGTAAGCACAATTATCACCTTTAATGCAGAATGTGAAGCAGGAAAATGTGAATACAGTTTGCAGTAGGATACCTATTTTTAAGTCTTTGGCGCGACTGGACCAGATTTGAACCCATATTTTCAGCATAATATACGGATGCTCTAACCACTAGGCTATACCATCTTAGCGGCATATCTATCACTTCAATCCCAGGCCCTCAAACTGCAAGACACGGTTCCCAAGAACAGAGAAACTAAACATTTCATCATTTTATTACTCAACGACGAAGTTCTACTGCTACAGTGCTACTCAGCAGAGTTAGAGTCCTCGAGGACGTTTTTGGCCTCGAGGACACATTTTGAAGTCCTTGGCCTTGGCCTCAAGTCCTCGAAAATTGCCCTGTCCTCTGCTCGGGGACAGCAGTATTTTTTGAATTGTTAAAATTTTGTAGATCGCCAGAAAAAAAATTTTAAAGACCTTCTTTTTGGAGATCGCCTAAACGTGGACTGTAAAACCGACTCAATCTGCGTAAAAACCGATCAAAATCTGGGGTAAGACCGTTTGATGTTGTTTCAAGCCTCTGAATCAGCACCCCGTCATTGTAAATTCCTGATTACGCGCCTGCCAGGATCTCATATCTCCACTTATCAATAAGTTTCTGCAATTGCCAAAATCCTCCAGTCCCATAGAACCGCAAAACGTGAATGGACGTTTCACCCTAATTACGAACAGCTCGATTGTAAATGCACTCTAACCTACTAACTCTACTCATGACTTCAGGAAAACTGACGATTCGTTTGCATTTTATTGGTGTTAAAATGCTTACGTTAACCTATGGTGTTGCAGGCTAACTATTCGGTAGAGCTTTAGATCCTAGTTCTGATTAAGAAGTCGATGTAAGCAAACACAAATCTTATCCAACTATTTTTTTGCTTGCGTCATGCCCAACAGCTTACCGGATTAGAAAAAATGCAATTGTTTTCAAAAGCACATGAGCGCAGTCAAGCGTGGAATTTAAAGAAAGGAACAAGGGAGAATAGCCTGACTGCGCGTTTACGAATGATTTACTGCGGATGCCCGCAGTCAAAGTGCAGTCAACACTGCGGCTCAAATTTTGAAACTACTTTGTACTTTTATCAAATAATAAGTACTTAAGTAGCGCTACTTCAAACTAAAAGTACTTAAGTAAAAGTAAAAGTAGTTTAAAAAAAATACTCAAAAAAGTACTCGTTACCGAAAAAAACTACTCTAGTAATCTACTCAAGTAAAAGTACTTCGTTACTTTACACCACTGTATTTAATGCGATGTTTTTACCGATTCTGTTCACTGTGAAGCAGTTTGATTTTAGAAATTTAATTTGAAGTAATAGAAGAAAATTTTATAGGACTTAAATTTGTTGGTTGGCAAAAGGTTCAGATAATTTTTAAGCTCAGTTAGAGATAATTCCTTTGATTTATAAGACATTATAAACCTTTTTTGTGTATTTCAGCTTCATCCTTAAAACAATTAAATAAAATGAATTTTTGCGTTATTACTGCCGCATGCTACAGTATTAAAAATATTTAATTTATTGCCTGCTGCAACTTTATTAAAATATACAAAGAAAAAGTTATTGATATTAAATTGCAAAGTGCGGTTTTTGGTTTTTCCTAATGTACAGCGTCTTATCTATTTTATTACTGTTTGCCTAATGTACAGCGTCTTATCTATTCAACAATCTCATTAACGGGACATCTCGGAAGAAAACGTTGTATATGGGCCACCACACGGCGATCAAAGAGTCTATGATTTTGCGCAAAATAGAGCACCAGATCCCAACCTTTATGCTGTGGTACACAAGCACCTACGACAGGCTGCAGTCAAACCAAATCAATCACACGAATACCAAACGTTCGAAAAAATGCCAACGAGTTCCGCTGCTGATTCCACGCAACATTACGCAGTGATAAAAAAAACACACAAACAAGGGTAACGACTAGGTATACGATGAGTTGAACAGAAGAATGTAAGCTCTAGTCAACTAGGTTACTTATTTTCTTTTTTTTCATGAAATGTATTTTAATTGGATGCAACCAACAAACAGAAAGTTATTCATTTGATACATGATAGATCAGTCCACAACAAACCACTTTATTCTGAATAATTTTTGTCACAAAGCCGATTATGCGTTCACTCATGTGCTTGACCAAGTTCTCAGCCTCCCACTAAACGCACCAACACAGACATCGTTGCCAAGGCTTTGTTCGTAAGCCTCTAATCAGGCAGAACCACCGCAAAAAGTGGAATACAAAGTTCCATGGAAAATATGCGCTAAGAGTCTTTCTTAACTGACAAACAACGAGCGCCTAGTTTGAGAATTGAACGAGGGGTCATCAACCTTTCTATTACTAACCCAATCCTCTATCAACTGTGCTACCCCTCTGCAAACTTTTTTCTGCGTTTCATAGTTAATGCAAATTCTATAGTCTGAAATCAATTATTCGTGACTACTTATGTCTTAGAACGTGTGGCTGAAAGATGTTGGGCATATTAATAGTCTGAAAGATGACTCCTGAGAATGGCGTTCGATTTATTTTGTTGGCTGTTTTGAAAGGTCAGGTACAATATGTACATGTTCAATTAAATTCTACAGCTATTGGCCATGCGTTAATTTAAGGTTTTTCCGCTGGTTAATTTTCTTTAATATCTTGCCGAGTGTTCGGTGCAATATTGCAAAATTTAATGACATACTGCAGTTCCTTCATCATAAAGTTATTGCTACACTCTTCATTTAATTTTTTTGGATAGTGTCACTGCTCACTTTTAAATCCATCAACACATCATATATATGATGAGTTAAATTCAGTGAAGGATCGAGGTTCAGGGCAAGAGCACTTGGGACATTGTTTTACAAAATTGTTATGTTGTTATTAAATCATTATTCATTTTGTTAAACAATGTCCCAAGTGCTGTTGTCTTGAACCCCCTTAATTGAATTTGATTTACGCTCACCTAATTAGTGGTTTGAGCACTCGATCGGTTTAGAAATATCTTGACTATGACCCTTGTTATTGCCTTTCTCAAAATTAATATAATGTGTTAAGTGGATTTGAAAATTTGAAATTGAATAAATACATTTTCATAGCAGTGGTAAACTTTAAAGGTTTGAGAAGACAGTGGGTACTTTGTAACGGTTGCATGTAGTTGTGGGTAAAAATTGTTAACTTTCAAATCAAGCCTGGGATTAGGCAACAGACTTACTATCTAAGGCAATGTGCAACAGATAACGGGCAGTGCTTTGAAAAATAACTTTGTTTTAAATTCAATTTAATATCTGTTTCGTGAGATTAAAAGAACAAAAACTTTAACCATGAGCTGCATCAACTGATTTCACAAAAAACTTTTACGGGACGGAACTCATAACAAAGTTAACTTTTCTTTAGCTGTGTACGCAATATGCTCAAAACTGAACTTAAATGTCGTGCTTGGAAGCCCCACTACTGCCAAGCACTCTCTGTCGAAGACGGCAACATTCCTATAGAGTTTGAAGAGATGATGTTGACTTGGTTTAAAGATTGCCCAGAACTTCTAAAACATATTCTATGTAGTGCTAAAGCGGTATTCCACATAGGTGGGTTTGTAAACCCTCATAACGGCCACTACTGGGCCGAAGAAGATTCTCGTGTTACCAGGAAAACATGCAGAATCGACTCAAGGTAACGGTAGGTGTGGAATGACTTTGGATAGGATTGTGGATCCCTTCACCCTTCATGATACTTTGAATGCTGAAAGGTACCTCACTATGCTGAAAGATGAATTTTGGCCAATTATCACTGCTTGGGATAATATTAAACATTTAATTTTCATGCAATATGGAGCTCTTCCACATTTTGCTATTGTTGTTCGTGAATGGCTGAATGCCCAATTTCCTGGAAGTTGATGCGATTCATGGTTGACTAGAGCAGTCGGTGGCGAAACATGGTGCCCACGTTGAATTTTGATTAAAGTCCATCCGTATTGAATTTTGAATCCTAATTAAATTTGAAATAAAAGTCCATGCAATATAGTTTCTTCTCGTATTCATAAATTGGAGAAATTACGATTTAAAAATATATTATAGTTATTTTAGAAAAGAAAGTTACTTTCGGATCACCCTGTTAGATAGCGGTTGTTATTCGGCTAGTTCAACAATTGTTTCGATTTGCCAAACACTTTTTCGTTCATTCTCAAAATGAAGATCAGCTACGGCTTGCCAACCACAACAGTTTTGTGACTTCTGCTCGGCAGCGATGCAGAGTTTTATACCCAAAGTCAATAACGGGTAGGAGAGCTTTGCCAAACTCCCCCAATTCCTCTCTCCTTGACTAGCTGCACAATTGAATTAAAGTTTTTTTGATGAAGCTTGTTACTATAATCAAAGAACAAAAGTTGTGGAAGCGAAGCAGACTCTAGATCGATGTGAAAACCAATTCAGCGTGTTTCTTCAATCTTAAATGACTGTTTCGCTACAGGCAATACTCAAACCCAAACGAAAGGGGGTCGCAAAAAGTACTTTACCCAAGTTAAACAGCTAAAACACGTTCTATCAAAAAATGACTTTGTTCACTTCAATCTTTGCTATTCACTAATCAGATTCCAGGCTCCAGACACAATTAAAAGGTAATAGAGCAGTGATAGCGCGCGGTAGATTGCATTCTTTTAGCATTCAATAGCCGGAAATTAAAGAAAAGGTTGGCTGCTAGCAATCTAAAATCGTCTCGAAAAACAAATAATGCACATGACCTTCTAACACAAGGTAACGATTCTTAAAAGACGGCCCCAGTAAATGCGTTAATTAACAGCTTATTTTTAACAAAGAATAATTTCCCAGTAATTGAACTTAAACGCTAATTAGACAATGACAAACAATCTTTTTTATAACGCCACAGGATTGCGCAAAACAGTAATTAATTAAACAAACAGGCGCAAGCAAAGCATTAATGCTTGTTTTTAGGTAGCCGCCCTTTCGGTGGCTCTTCCCTATGCTTTTGCGCTGGTAGCTTTTAGGCCAGAAGCACGCAAAACGATTAAATAATTTAAGTGGTTGCATAAATGGCCAATGGCTATGTGAGAGGCGTCTAATGGTAAAATTTCAATTATCTTATTTACAAGCTGGTACCATAAATTATAAAATCTTATAGTTCAATGAAACTCACAAGGAGTAATCCATTTCGTTTGTGTTTAATGGAGAAAAACAATTGGTGGGGGAAATCGCTAACGGAACGATATTTTAGTCCAGCTGATTGGAAATCAACCAATACTGAGTAGCCAACCCTCTATTGCTGAGTTTACAAGGCCGTACAGCGCTTGAGAGTATACATGTATATATAATTTTTTTTATGAAAACTGTATTTAGCAAGCTTCAACAAACTATCAGATTTTTGCTTAATTTTGGCGACTTTTCAAACTTTTTACTAACTTGTGAGTAATATTTTTGACTAATTAGCGCCCCCTCTAAATAAATGTTTCAAAAGATGCTTTAAATCAATTTTTAGTCCATTCCAGTGTACTAAACGTTTCCAATGATATTAAACTTATCCTTGTTTTCTATTTGTTTATTTGATTGGTATCATAAAATGGTTTCACCACAAAATGGTGACACTGGGGTGGTCTGCCACCGACCCCCGCCTACCCCTTATCCTCCTCGCGACGCCATTGATCTTGTCTTAAGCTTACTCGCACCTTGTCTCCATGTAATAGGTGAAGAGCAATAACATCTTTACGAACCCACGACTTCTCTTGCGCCTGCTGGCAACACAACGTCATTTGAATTAGTGTCTCAGCGGTGACAAACCGATCAGAGCACAACACTGTATCCTAGTAGACAGCGTTTACATTTAAAATCCAAACTGCCGGCTCGGTAGATGGGAACACATTACCGCTTGACTAACGTAATGGCCAGCGGCAGTCGCTTTATTAACGCAGTCGTAATATGCTTAGTTTGTTTTTCATCGCAGTTTTACGATACGTTAATAAAGCCAATTTTTTTTATTGTTCATTAAAAACAAAGAAAAATATTTCCTCGAGTAAATGATAGTAAAATAAAACAGGCCAAGTGCGCAAAATATTAAGGAGTATTTTTTGAATTTAAACTAAATTGGAACAAGCACATTGAACACGAAACCAAATTATCGGCTGCTTCTAGTGTCATCTATAAATTACGCTAGTATATATCTTAAAGAACTTTTTAATGTTAGTTCGTTTTGGTTTATGCGCAATTATTTGCTAAGGAAGTTCTTCCAAAACCATCAAACACACATTACAAACTTAACAAAATTGTATCATAAAAACCTTACGCAACAAATTTGGCACAAAACTAGACTAAAATCGCTATATGAACAACTGCAAGTTCTAAATATCGATGGAATTTAAAACTAGAAGTTGCCAAATTTATGGCCAAGATTAGTTTAAATAAAGTGCTTGTATTTTGTGGCAATCAATTAATGCTTTTTAGAACACTGCCCTCAATCAATAAGTACTTGACCGGAAGTGCTTTTTCCGAAAAATTTTTATGTGCAAAGAACATCGGTGGTAAAAACTAATCAATTGCTTAAAATTTCTTGTGTTAAGATTTCGAATAATTTAGCAAGACATATAAGGCATAATATCAGAGATGAAGTTTTAACTTTTAGTGACAAAACATCTTCAAAGATACTAAAACTTTACATTTTTCATACGCATACCTGCTTTTGAGCGAAGCCATTACCTTTTTGGATATTAAAGTGCAGACTTATCTGTGTGTGCATTTTTCTTTTTCATTTCTTCTCTTTTCTTATTTTTTACCAATTTTTTTTGTTATTACCAAGATCAAACCAAAACTTTCTGTTCAGGGTAGAAATCCTACAGCTGAATTTTGCACTATTTCTTAGAGGGGGAACAGACTCGGCGACCGTGTCGCTTGATTAAGCAACGTACTTATTCTGGTCTTTCCCTCCTTCTCGTCGTGCTAAATCGTTTCTTTAAATGTTTGCTGAATTTGCGATTTATGTATTTGTTTTTGCTCGGCACAAAAAGTTTACTACCACTAAGAAACGATACCTTGAAAGTGACTCAAAAAACAAAAAAAGCGTTTGCATATAAAACTAGTGAGCGAATAAAAAGTTCTTACAAACAATCTTTATTGTTTTTCTGTGATGTTTAAAACCAACATTTAAAAACAAAAACGAACAATTTATTGAGACTGAAACGTACAAACTTGAACAATACCAAACTTCAGTGAAAAATTTACGCAGTATCGGTTTGTTGTTCTTTTTTACGTTTTTGCTTCTCCGTGAGGAAGTATGCGTTTTTTTATCCGCATTTTTATGAGTCCATATCCGCACGAAGTGGACTGCTACATATGGATAAAAATTTTGTTCAAAAATTTTGTATAAAAACGATAAGAGCGATATTTCAAAATACAGCGATAGACCTTTGCAAAAAAAATTTTTTCGGAAGCTTTTGTCCAAGATGTGACAATTTGGTTAATGCGGATATGGACATAGAAAAATGCGGATGAAAAAGCGCATATTTTTTTATGGAGAAGAAAAAACGTAAAAAAACGGAAAAAACTGACAAAAAACGAATTCTGTGTAAATTCGCCTCCAATAAAGTTTTAAGGCAGAAAAATATTCGCCTTTATCGACAGCTTTTTGTGTCTTTTAGAACTTTTTAACATTGCGGTTAGGGATGGGCATTTCAGAAAGCGAATCCAGAAGGATTCGTATTCAAAACTCTCCGGAATCCAATTTGAAATATAAACCGTATAATTCTAACCGGTTTTAAATCAACGCAATTACGTTGGTAAAAATTGTTTGCGGTTAATTCTTGCATAAAAGTATAGTGAGCTATTTTTTCTGTAATTGGGACTTTGCGTAAGCGCGTACTACCTTTGTTTTTGTTCTCGAATTTTGGCAGATGAGAATTGATTTGCTTATAACTAGCAAACGGTAAAACTTAGTAAGTTAAAATTTGGATCAACATAAGAATTGATGAAAGTGCCATGTGTACCAATTTTGGAATCCTAGATCATGTGATTGTGAATTGAAATGCAAAAAACATAAAAAAACAGCAATTTTTGGCTTGAAATTTATTAATTCTTCTTTAACTCAAAAACCACTTGACGAGCGAAGCTGAAATTTTTACACAGTTAGGGTGCTTATGAATGCTTTATGATAAAGAGCTTGGGGGCGCCCGGTCATGAGACAAAAATTTTATAGGCCAAAAAAGGGCAAAAAGTTGACGAATTTGAACTGATATATCTCGATAATTACCGATATTGATGAAAACTGGTTTGTGATCTTTGAGCACACTACCAACCACCGTTCTTTTGGTTATGTTCGTTTACTCCAATTTGAAAATTATTTTTCTTGTTTTGTATCATTTTCTTACTTTTTCTTCTTCCGCTATCTACTTTTGAACTGTTTAATGCACTGTATTCAAACTTTGAGCGATTGTCAACATCAGGGAGGCTTTTGTGCAACAAAAATCGGGGGTGCCAGGTTGGGGGATCTCCCTCAATCGGGTCCTCAAAAATTTTGAACTTTTAAACCGTTAGAGCTTCTGTAGATGAATGAAATTTTCAGAATGGGTAGATATTTAAAATAATTTAAACATTGGATTTTATTTAATCTTTCATAAAGGTTCATCAAATTATGATACAGGGATATAATGTTCCAAAAAAATTGTACCCTTATTGGCCACACAATAAAACTACAATAGAATTGTTTCAAGTAAAAAGAGAAAATAAAAGTGCTATATTTAGTTAAAGCTGTGATATTACTGTTCCTTTCCCATTGTACCTTTGCATCAATAATTTTGACACCCTGAAAAACCTGGTAGTTGTCGGCAGTGTGACCGAGAGAACAAAAACGTCGTTTTAACTACAACCCTGATTGCATATCTGGGTTCAACCCACACTCGGGTTACATGGTTGCATCTTTGGATAAGACGCTTCACAATAATTATTTCTGTTTGGTGGCTTTGAACAAGAAGCAAATGCAGTAGGCAAAAAGTTCGAAAAAATCGGCAGGAACATTGGATCCCTGAAAACTTCTGAGCAGTTATGGATTCCCCCAAGCACGAAATACAGCGATTGCAATGAAAAGTGTGCAGATCGCCCAATAGTTTGCTTCTGACACTTTCCGAAGATAAAAGCATAAATATACGCAACAGCAACAACAAAGCTGAACAACTAACGACTGTTTGATTTTTGAAATCTATTTTAATAAAAGTTATTGAACCAAATTTTTCTATAAGAATTAAGTTTGTGGGTTGGCAAAAAGTTTAAATTATTTTCAAAAATTCTATTTCAGATAATTTCAGTAATTTACTAGTCATTATAGATCTTTACCGTATATTTCAGCTCTAACAAGCAACTTCCCTGAACCATTGTTACAACTTAAATGCAACAAAAAAATTTCTGCTTTTTCATTTGACTTGATGCTACGGTATTAAAACTATTTGTTTGCTGCAACTTTAGTAAAACGCAAAATAAAGGTATTGAAACTGAGCTGCAAAGCTAGGTTGTTTGTTAAAACTATTTGTTTGCCTTGTTACAGTAACGAACTTGTTCAACAACAGCGTGACATTCTTGAACAAAATACTCCGTATGCTCTACCACCTGATGATCAAAGAGTCTATGAGTTCGCGCAGGTAAGAGCACCAAATCCCAAACTTTATGCCGCAGCACACAAACATCTTCGAAAGATTTCAGTCGAACCACACCAATCACACGAATACCAAGCGTTCGACGAGTTGCCAACAGGTTCCATTGGTGATACTGCGTAATACTGGGTAGTGGTAAACAAACACACAAACAAAGGAAGCTGGCCAGTTTACGACGAATTAAACAGAAAAATCTAAATTCTGGCTTTATTATCTTTTTTGCCACTGTTTGGTATGCTATTCTCTCAATGACAAATTATTGTGAAATTCGGAAGGAATGAACAAACTCTTTCTGCCGCCACATAATTGGTTTCTGTGATTTTAAAAATAACATCTAGAGTAGCTAAGTGAAATCGGGTTCTTGCTTTTTCCAAAATTGAAAATCGTTGATCGTGATATTGGACATCGCAGTCAGGATTTTTAAGTAAGCTTAATCCAATGGCCGAATCGCAATCCAATCGATTTAGAGGAGTCTTGGCTTGGCAGTTACATCAGTTGAATTTAGTTTTAATAACGTCATGTGCAAGCAAACAAATGAAGCCAAATAGTTACTTCATTGGCTCATATCCGAGCCAGACCGGGCGTCATATGCTTTGAACAAACTGGGCCAGACCAAGTTCCGCTCAAATCATATCTGTGCCAGACCGAAACCAGGTCGGGCGTGTTAAATGGACCCCAATTTGGCAGAAACACCTGGGCCAGAACCGGCAAAAGCGCACTTGTTGCTCGTGACAGATCAAACTCTTAGATCTCTCGCCGATTTGAAAACTTTTGACCAGGTCTGACCCTAATCTAAAAACTTTCATTAATGATCAGCGCCAGCTCCGGCCCAGGCTTTTAAACCGCCTCATCAGCGGTTCTTAGCTTGCTTCAAATTAGGACAGCAAGTTTCCCAAATAAAATTTATTCCACTTAAATACATGACAATCCAACGTAATTTACTAAATTGACAACGTAATACTGTATAAGAAAGACATAAAAACTTGAAATATAATTGCCAGAGGTGGAGTCGAGGACACAAAGGCTCGAGGCTGAGGACAAAAAAAAATCCGAGACCAAGGCCAAGGACAGCCCTACCAAGAACAGAACCTCTTGAGGCTAAAGGCAGGAATGCTTACGGCTAAGGCCAAGGACACAAGCGGCAAGTGTTCTCCAAAAAAAGAAAAAAGTTCTTAAAAACTTTTTTTTTTTTCAGACGATCTCCTAACCAAAAAGGTCTTCAAATTTGTTTTTCAGGCGATCTACAACTTTTTTAACAATTCAAAAAAATAGTGCTGTCCTCGAGCCATGGACAGAGCAATTTTTGAGGACTTAAGGCTTCGAGGCCAAGGCCAGGGACTTTAAATGTGTTCTCGAGGACGTCTTGAAGGCGAAAAACGTCCTCGAAAACTCTACCTCTGATAGAAGCACATGAAATTTGAAGACGAGCGAAAGGCTCATGGCAAACACAAAATCAAGGGTGTTTGAAAACCGACATTTTACCGCTTAGTTGGTTGATTGGTTTATGGTATAAATCGGCACTTTCTAGTACAACGCCGAAGTCTGGTATAACACACACAATGGACTTCAGCAATGAAATGATGTTATCAATTTAATAACATTTAATTTAACTAGTTGCCTTTGCCAGGAACCAGTGAATAGACCGTATAGTCTTCGAGTCAAGCTACCACCTGCCCAATAGTCTATTACACGCAGTGGAAACCTAAAATCAAAGGTTTCTTGCACCAATTTTGCTACAATAAAGAAGAGAATAGATAAGAATTGCAAGAATGGTAGAAGAAGCGTTGCAAAAGTCATGCTGCCTAAATAGCCTACTAGTGTAATAGATGTGTCATTAAGAGTCAGTCAAACTGTAATTACCGACTCCATGCTCCACTAGGCTATACGAATTGTTTGAGGCCTTGGTTTGGTTGAAAATCACACACAGGAGAAGAAAGAAGAAATTTCGACGACTTCGCATTTAGGGATCAGTAAAATAATATAGCCACAAGCTTATTGGGCATATACGAAATCAGTCGTAAATATACTACTATTTTATTTATTAAAATCGATTTCACCCCAGCGGGGCATCATCAGTTAGATCTAAAAACAATCAGCGTATACTTTAAAACCAAAATCATTATAAAACCTATAAATAGACTATAACATCAATTAAATTGAAAAGAACATAAAATGGACTTCATTAACAACGAAATTAAAGAAAAAATGATACTGTATATAGCTAAGCCTCTTTCGCAAAGCAAATATATATTGAAAACCTTGTTTTATCTACACCACCACAACATCAGAAAAAAACTATACAAAAAAAATTTGTTTAAAATAATAAACCCCTGCAAAAAAATATAAATATTTTTTCAATTATAAAAAGCTTTGCTAAGCAACCAAAAAGAAAACATATCTCCAAACCTTAAAATGTAGAAAACTTAAATCTTTTTTCAAAAAAAATGGAATTGGAAAAGAAAACATTACCAAACTCTTACCTTGGTTGGCAAACCCACAAGTAATAAGAAAAGGACCTTGACGTACTAACTTCTCCAAAACATACTGCTACAATTTTGTAGAAAAGGCCAGCAAGCAATATCTACAAGAAGTGGCGGAGTGGAAAACGACTGTTCATAATAACAGCAATAACGATAATCTTTATATTGTTGCTGGTGATGTGAAGGCACTCTATCCTACCATTTCCAGATCTCTTGTCGAAAAAGCTTTGACTTATGTTCTAAATCACTTTTCACACTACTCAAAAGCTGCTGTTAAAATTCTTGTCAATTTGGCTCTATTTTGCTTAAATAATGTGGTAATACAATACAAGGAAGGCTTCTTTACTCAAAGCATAGGAATCGTTACTGGCGATAATCATTCCGTTTCGCTTGCAAACATCACTCTCCACTATGTTATTTTACCTGTTTCTGAGATTATCAACCAAGCTGTATTATTCAAAAGATACATAGATGACATCATTTGGCTATCATTTGGCGTAGACAATACTACAAAAATCAAAGAAGCTCTTTCTCGTATATTTACGGAAAATGAACTTGAGCTAAGTTTTCGCTGTGTCAATACTGCTGAATTGGGATCATGTTTAGAATTCTTGGATGTTGAGCACAAAATTGACAATAGCCACATTGGCGGATTCTACACTCGTGACTTTGTTAAACCCACAGCTCTTGACCGCACTTTTCTTAATGGTAAATCGTTTCATCCAACTCACATTTTCAAATCCATTGTCTTTAGTGAAGCAGTTCGCCTACGACGACTCAATGAAACCCAATCTGATTATTTGGCAAATCTAGAAAGATTAAAGCAGAAGTGCATTCGTTCTCAATTTAATAATAAATTAGTTAGCAGAATTCTTGATTTAGCATCTAAATGGAATGATCGTTTTGGACCAAAACAAGACTCTGGACAACAAAAAACTAAACCACGGATTATTTGTGCATCTTCTTTGGTAAATTTGTTGAAACTCAATTCCACAGAAAAATTTCTTGTTCCGGATGCTGCTGTAGTTTGTAAAAAGCCTCCAACACTCCTAAACATGCTCACCAATTACCGCAATATTGCACATAATGAGTCTTTTCAACGTGATGTTAGGGCCGGTTTGTCCCATCCCTGCAACAAATGTGCATTGTGTGGAAATTTTAGATACTACAATGGCAAATCAATGGTTCCTACAGTCAATCACATCAAAACTGCTCAAGAAAAACTTTTCTTTTTGAAACAAAATCTCACATGCTCCAACTATGGAATTTACGCAGCCCAATGCAAAATTTGTCAAAAAATCTACGTAGGTCAAACGATAAATCACTTTTCTACTCGTTGGTCTGGACATAGAGCATTTTGGAACAACAACAACGCTAAAAAAGAACACAACGATAGAGCATCTCTACTGATTCATTTTCAAACTTGGCACAAAGAACTAATGAATTCTCTGCCGGATATTTCAGATTGCTTTGAAGTAACTTTTCTCCAAGAACCTAGAAACCAACAAAAGCTGGATGTGTTGGAAAGTATGTGGATAAATAAACTTGTTGCGGAAATTAACATCATTAAAACAATTTTACCGAAATATCACTAACTTTGCGGCATTGGCCTACTGTTTTTCTGGTTTGCTCTCATTATAATCTGTTGCGATTGGCTAATCACGCAAACCAGAGGTATTTTGCTTCAACGTATTCTGCTTTAAAATAATTTCAATATTGTTTCTATTTCCATATATTTTCCACATTCCATATTTCTGTATTCTATTTGTATAATTTCCATACTCTATAATTTGCTTCGAGGCATTCTTTTGAAAAAATTTTGCTTAATTTTACGACACTGATATTGGTTTTGTTACGTCATAGGTTTTCACTTTACTACAGTATAATGAGTTGTTTTTATTTTTATCAGCAGCTGATTTGGTTGATGCAGTGAAATTGACTACGGTAGTTTGCGAGATTCTTCCTACTTTGCGCCCTATAGTTTGCTAGTGCGACAGAGTCAGGCTATCTTTTTGGGAGTTAAATGGTGAGGCCGGGCTTTGGTCTTTGCTTTTTCATGTACACTAGTCCTTGGTTTAGTTGAGCTAGTTTTCCATCTTTTACTTCAAATAGCCTAGGCCTATTTCTCTTTGGCTGGCCTTTTCTTCAAATTGTAGCAGTATGTTTTGGAGAAGTTAGTACGTCAAGGTCCTTTTCTTATTACTTGTGGGTTTGCCAACCAAGGTAAGAGTTTGGTAATGTTTTCTTTTCCAATTCCATTTTTTTTGAAAAAAGATTTAAGTTTTCTACATTTTAAGGTTTGGAGATATGTTTTCTTTTTGGTTGCTTAGCAAAGCTTTTTATAATTGAAAAAATATTTATATTTTTTTGCAGGGGTTTATTATTTTAAACAACTTTTTTTTGTATAGTTTTTTTCTGATGTTGTGGTGGTGTAAATAAAACAAGGTTTTCAATATATATTTGCTTTGCGAAAGAGGCTTAGCTATATACAGTATCATTTTTTCTTTAATTTCGTTGTTAATGAAGTCCATTTTATGTTCTTTTCAATTTGATTGATGTTATAGTCTATTTATAGGTTTTATGATGATTTTGGTTTTAAAGTATACGCTGATTGTTTTTAGATCTAACTGATGATGCCCCGCTGGGGTGAAATCGATTTTAATAAATAAAGCAGTAGTATATTTACGACTGATTTCGTATATGCCCGATAAGCTTGTGGCTATATTATTTTATTAGGCTATACGAATGCATGATGCACTTCATTACGGTGTCCTGGAAAATGCCGGTACTGCAAATGCCGGTACTGGAAAATGACAGTACTGGAAAATGACGGTACTGGAAATTGCCGGTACTGGAAAATGCCGGTACTGGAAAATGACAGTACTGGAAAATGCCGGTACTGGAAAATGCCAGTACTGGAAAATGACGGTACTGGAAAATGCCGGTACTGGAAAATGACAGTACTGGAAATTGTCGGTACTGGAAATGCCGGTACTGGAAAATGCCGGTACTGGAAAATGCCGGTACTGGAAAATGACGGTACTGGAAAATGCCGGTACTGGAAAATGCCGGTACTGGAAAATGCCGGTACTGGAAAATGCCGGTACTGGAAATTGCCGGTACTGGAAAATGACAGTACTGGAAAATGACGGTACTGGAAAATGCCGGTACTGAAAATGCCGGTACTGGAAAATGACAGAACTGGAAATTGCCGGTACTGGAAAATGACAGTACTGGAAAATGACGGTACTGGAAAATGCCAGTACTGGAAAATGACAGTACTGGAAAATGCCAGTACCGCAGTGTTGCCAATGCAAAAATTTTCATTGTTCAGATTGTGGTAGCTGGTAGTAGGCTAATATAGGACATTTAATTACTCAAAATTTCTAAAAAATTGAACATTATTGAGCCCTATACTCGGATGTGCCTTATGAATGGATAAGGTTATGACCTACTCTCTTTTTTTATGATTTAAATTGGAATTATTGCAGCTTTGTTGAATTTTTATGTAGTTTGTTTGTTTGGTACGGTAAGTGTGCTTTACCGGTATGTAGTCTGTTGAAATAAGCATGATTTCTACTAGCCTATGAAAATGAAGCCATTATTGATAGCCTAGTTACTGCAAATATTTCAGAGCACCATATCAGCTATCGTCAGCTACACTACAACTTTTTGTTGTCAGCATGGCAGACTATTATATGTTATTTACAGCAGTTCTAATAGTTTACTATTTTTCAGACTAGGCTATAATAAGGCAAACCTAAACTGTAAATTACTTAAAATTTTTCCAAAAAAATTGAATTTCCTTCTTGTATAAACTACAGTAAATCAAGTTTTTTGATAGATTGCTTTAAATATGTAGATCTCGAATATACTGCAAACTGCATATTTACTGTTTAAAATGAAATTTGCTTTGCAGATGGCTTATAATCTGGTGTGGTAGGTTACTTGTCAGTAGTACATCAGACATAAGTTCATGTTGCTGATAGTGGTGCCGGCATGTAACTGTCATGCCCATGCATTTCGTTATGACAAAGAGACTAAGACACCAACTAACAAAATTTTTATCCAAATCAACATAGGCCTGTATGCTACCCTAATCTCATCATCATCATCATATTTATGTATTTACCAAGTGACGTCATATCACAAGAAAAAACTGCAACTTCATCTAGGTCTATTAGCTAGGCATTGAAACATGCAATTTATGATGATAAAAACTTCAATGAGAAAAATGTTAACAAATTTAAGTACCAGTAGCAAATTTAAATATCACTAACATGAAACAATACTAATAGTAGCAGTAAAATCTTATTAAATACGATACACCGCAAATACAGTTAACATTTAAAACTAAAAAGACATGATAGCAATACTGCGAAAGAGCAGAAGACCAAAAAATAGCCTGATACATACATGTTATCAATACTGTATACAAAATATTGCAGTAGCCCTCACTCACAAAAAAATGTCGAAACATGGTGTTGAGTTAAAAAGTTATAATAGTTTACAGTATCTAGTTTAAAAGTAGGCCTATCTGATTGAAAAAGCAAAACAGTAAAAGTAGATACTGCCTGACTGCATGCAACTCAACCAGGCAAAAATTTATGTTGTGCCGGCATGGCTGGGTATCCTTGCTGACCCTAACCACATTTATAGGCAACTGTGTATATTGTGGTCCTAACCTCTACTGAATTACAGTAGGCCTATTGTAATTTTGCTTACTCTTAGCCTACTAATTCTAGGCCTCCTACTCAGTATACCTTTCAGCCTACCTCCAGATTTCAAATTTCTCTCAGTCCATTTCCAACACAGGCTGATTTTTTCACTGCAAGAATTTTTATAGCTTATTTCCATAATACACCAATTCACAGCCTACCAAAATACTGAATGGCAACACTCCAGTACTGGCATTTTCCAGTACCGGCATTTTCCAGTACCGGCATTTTCCAGTACCGGCAATTTCCAGTACCGGCATTTTCCAGTCCTGGCATTTTCAGTACCGGCATTTTCCAGTACTGGCATTTTCCAGTACCGGCATTTTCCAGTACCGGCATTTTCAGTACCGGCATTTTCCAGTACTGGCATTTTCCAGTACTGGCATTTTCCAGTACCGGCATTTTCCAGTACCGGCATTTCCAGTACCGCCATTTTCCAGTACCGGCAATTTCCAGTACCGCCATTTTCCAGTACCGGCATTTTCCAGTACCGGCATTTTCCAGTACCGGCAATTTCCAGTACCGTCATTTTCCAGTACCGGCATTTTCCAGTACCGGCATTTTCCAGTACCGGCATTTTCCAGTACCGGCATTTTCCAGTACCGTCATTTTCCAGTACTGGCATTTTCCAGTACCGGCAATTTTCAGTACCGGCATTTGCAGTACCGTCATTTTCCATCGACCCCTTCATTACATGCATGATATACGAGTATTTCAAGAATTGGGCTGAAAAATATATTTTGCATTGCAGAAATATAGCCTAGCTTATGGAAGTTTGAAGCTTTTTTTACCAATCTGTAGTTGGCTGCGGAATCCATGTCAGCCATGTGTACTGGTGCTTTCATTTTCAAAATCAACAACCTCAGACCTCAGCAATGACATTAAAATTATTCCACTCAAAGAAAATTGTAGGAAATGGTAAATGTCTGCATTAGTCAGTTAGTTGAGATTCTTCATTTTTGTTCTGTTACTGTACTAAAGTTTAGATTTTTGAAACAGCATTACAGTAGTAGAAGCTATTTTTGAAATGTGAAATCGAAACATTTGAGTATTTGGCAAACTAGTTTTTTGCTACAAATGTTTAACTTTTTGCACGTATTACATTTGTAACACAGTACATAATAATTTTTAACCTGCAATTATTGTCAAGTCAAAACAGTGGGATGTCGTTTAGTGTAAGCCGTCAGCTTTTTTATGGAAGCTCAGTGACCTGTGCATGGCTGTATATGAGCACGCGTGCTATTTCTTCTCTCATGCGTGCACACATTAGGATCAGGGTTAGTTTTGGGGAATAGCTTAGATCAGCGAGAAAGAAAAAGCGCTAATACACAAATCTCAAAGCTACCAAAAAAAAAGCGTACGGCTTATACTTAATGACACCCATTCTGTCCAAGTCAACACAGACAATAATTGTTTGTGATTGTCTGTGGAATATTTGTATTTTATTTGATAGGTAGGTTACCTTGTCAGTTGTACCCATCCACTGTTCTCAAACAATAATTGTTAAAGCAAAAAGTTTAATCTTGGGTCTGCCCGTTTGTTGATTTTTATTTTTAGAACTTTAATAGGATATGCATTGCTGGTTGATTATCTTTGCTTTACCGTTTCAAGGTTATATAGCTTACTCCTACACTTATACATTAAACCTTTAGTTATTGATTGGCTCGAATGTGATGCTGATAACAATGTGCCCCAATATTTTTAAATGATAACCGGCTCCTAAATTGCAATGTT
This sequence comes from Trididemnum nubilum, assembly GCA_963965965.1. Lineage (NCBI taxonomy): Eukaryota > Metazoa > Chordata > Ascidiacea > Aplousobranchia > Didemnidae > Trididemnum > Trididemnum nubilum. The sequence goes on along the minus strand of OZ014489.1, from coordinate 23,212,304 downwards.
CATATGGTAATACACAGAGGTGGGCACTTGCGCTGTTATTATCTTCTATGGCGCAACTATTCTACTTGCGATATAGCGCTTGTGCCGCAATTATTTTTAAACGGTTGCGCTAACACTTGCGCCGCAAGTATTTTAGCACTTTTGAGCGCAATCGCGCAAGCGAGATTCTAATATGATCGGGAATGATTGTTTTTCAACTAACCGTAATTAAAGTTTAGAGAAACGTTGACAAGATACATATAGGCGTAGCCAGGATTTTTGATTAGGAAGTAGGGCCAAACTGCAAATCACACGCAATGGCGTCATCAAAAATTTTTGAATAGAGGTACTTTTTAAGGGACGAAGATATTGTAGAATGGATGATCAGAAGCCTGGCCTGGGTTGGCATGTAACCTGAATGTTGGTGAATGGGAAAGACCTGGACCAAAAGTTAAAATAAATAAATAATGAAAATCAACTGAGGTACAACTCAACGAACTTAATAAGAACAGAGAGATAAGGGTGACTGGGAATTGAGCTCGCGCTCTTCGAGTCTTCAGCCACCCGCTTATGTGTCGAAGGAGGCGGCCTGCAGTCGTAATTGATTTCGGGTCGCAGTATTGCTTATGCAATAATCCGAGTGCAGTTCCGCTCGGCTGTGCTGTTGACAAAGATAAAAGGTTTCCAAAATTGTGTAAATTGGTAGACGTGGTGAGCAAACTAGTTTAACCCAAACTTAGCACAGTTAGAGGTCTGGGTGCCAGCCGCTGTGGGTGATTTTTCGTAATTTTGTTTGGAAAAAAATAGCTATTTTAATGCCATTTACATCATATTTTGCAGGTTTTTGGTGGCATTTGAAATAATTAAATTTTTGGTTTTGAAATTAAACATTTGAAAGCCAATTGAAAAAATTAATTGTTTAGTCTTCTCTTTGCTTAAAGATCAAGTTCAAAACATGTTTAAAATCTTGAATTCGGGGATAAATTTTGTAAGTAACTTGGCCCAGGTGGGAGAAGCAAGGTACATTGCCTGGTACATAATCTGACTTTTGTTACCATAATTCAAAAACAAAAACAACACAAACTATTAATTACAAATTTTTCCTTGTACGGGAAAACTTGAAAGTTATTGCGAACAGGAAAAATAGCATCAATAGCTTTTATAATTAATACTTAGATGGTGCAATTTTCTAAAACAAAAAACTTGCTGATTTATTTAGCGTGCTCCATTTGTCAAAGAGTGATACTGATTGCTCCAGCACCACAAAATATGTATCGAAGCTTGTAAAGAATTTCCTTGACAAGCCATTAGAAAAAAACAGTGACTCCGAAGTTGTTTGCTTATCACCACATGAAGACTTTATTAGTGGAATCTTTTAACACCTGGATTGATTTATGTACGTGTGTTGAGAGTTTTTTTCATTAGGAGTAAAGACATTCTTTGCCCTGAAGGGTTAAGCGATGCACATTTTCTAATGCTTGTATTTTTTAAAGGAAATCAATAGTTTTTTTTTACTTGTTTTGTAGCCTGCATACTTCGTTTTGAATGTTAAGCCCAATTCACACTGGCGTCGCGATCGCGTCAGATGACGCGTTTTCAACAATCCTGACACGTAAGCGCGAAGACCAGTTCACACTGAACGATTTTTCGCGATAGCGACGGGTTTGCCATGACGCGCTGACGCAAAAACTCGTGTTTAGCGACGGTGCGACGAAGTAGAAATGAGTTCTACTTTGTCGTTCGTCGTGAGAGCGTTGTTTCAGCAAAACGGAAATCAAAACTTTTTTTGTTGAACGAATCGTACAGATTAATTCAGTTTATTGCTGTATTGCACAAAAAAACTTTTACAATGCTCAAAAGTTAAGCTGAATAACATTTTTGAGAAAAAAGTGAAAAGTTAACAAAAAATTTGATTAAAACGTAGACAAGGGTACCCAAGAAACAGTTGCGTGCCATATTCAATAACATGCCAAGGAAAATGTTGGCAGTAATCTAGCGCAAGATGTACTTTTTGAATATGTTGTTTTCTGTCATTTTTTTAACAAAAAAAAAAGAAATTCATGCAATCAGGTTATGATTTTCTCCTTTCCCACAAATATTCGATTACTGTATAATAGGCCGACCGACTTTCTCGTCGCGTACTTTTTTTTTTGCTTTAGTGTTTTATAATACGCTAAGAAAAGTAAAAGCATAAACTTAAAATGTAGTATTTTTTTTGATATTCACGTAACAAAAGCACCTATCTTTCAAAGCAAAATTTAAAAACTTACTCTTGCAAAAATATGATCAAGAAACATAAACTTATTTATTTTTATTATTGATAAATATAATCACAGTAGTTTTTGTTTATTTATTTTTCAACAATATGAGGTTTCTGTTTCTCCCCTTCTCCCTCTTTCTTCCTTTCTTCTCTTTGCTGCTATTGTTTGTTTGTTTGTTTGTTAGCGCGTTCTCAAAAAAAAAGAAAAGATTAGATATTACTGAACAAAAAGTAAAGCTTTAATAACAGTAGGTGGCTGCAGACACAAAGACAAAACCAGTCCTTTCGCAGTCTCCTTGTGCCTGTTTTGCTATAATTTTTACCTTGTATTGATTTATGCTGAATGTGTTTAATTTATTTTCATTTTGCATTACTTTGTGCTGTTTATCGATAACAGTTAACAAAATAAATTTCAGTTTTGTTCAGTTCAACTTTTGAAAATCCCTAAAACTAAGATTTTCAGAAAATAAAACCCAAAACTCTGGTTTAGAAAAGCATATCCGAACCAGACACCCTATTCAAGACAAGCAGTCTTAACTAGGAAGAGATTTCCAAACGTTTTGAAACTTTTAATCGGAATTTGATTTAAAATTTCAACCACAGCGAATTTAGACTTTTACATCCTTGGTGTTTAACGTTAGACCATTTAACACCAAGGATGTAAGAAAGAACAAGCTTAAAACCATCATCTCAGTCTCGCACCTTTGCTAAATAATGTTTGGCGTTTCCAATAGCAACCGACGTATCGCGCGTGGTGTGCATTGCAAGCAAAAAACTAGTCGTCTCATCGCGTCATGCTGACATTTCAAAATCGCGAAGCGCTAAGCGATGACGTCATGTGACGCGTTCACGATGCCAGTGTGAATGGGTCTTTAGTATCATACCGCAGCCTAGCGCAGTTTTAGCTGTGATAGTCAATTAGAATTATGCTTTTCGAAACGTCACACTTGCAATTGCGCTTGTGGCGCAATTATTTTTTTTGGCTTGCGAAAATGCTTACGGTGCAAGATTTTTCAAGCAGTTGCACGTACGCTTGCGCTACAACTTTGATGACTTTTGCTGTCCACTTCTGGTAATACACCCATTTCATTATAGATTTAATCTAGAGTCTTTAACGTTTAAGTTGTGAAGAAATGAAAAAAAATTGTTTGTGTTCAATTTAATGTGAAAGGCAAAATCACCACCGATATCATTTGTCAGTCATGGAGTGTCCACAGCAGGCTTTGGTATTGGCCTTCTGCATGCATGCCAAAAGATGAAGTAGAAAACATGGTGAAATTACAAAAACCACCCCAAAAATTAGAATGGGAAAGTATGAGTGCACAATCCTTCGTGAATCTAGTGTTTACTGTAAAGGATTTTTGCATAAAAGTGATTGTTATGCCACTATCAATAAATGGAAGAGTTATCTTATATTTTGTTGCTGGTCTAGTGAAACAGGTTATAAGGTGTCTACAGAGGTTTTAAGTATATAGTTTTTATTTTGTGTGAAAAAATAACTAAGAGCCTTTGTTGGTTTGCAACTACCACAAAATTGATTGTATGATGTCACAATTGCTATCACTCTTGAATCTGCATTTCTACAGTATTTGAATATATGAAATTTTATTCCAAAAATGAAGGCAAGCTTCTTAAATTTATATCGGCTATGAAATGCAGATTGAGTATAAGTTATACATATCACAAAAAGTTTCGACCTTACTGATTACCAGCATGCATAAATGTTGTTTCTTAAATTTTTCATATTGTTTTGCAGACTCATTTGACAGATGTTTCAGCAAAGCATATATAAATTCAAATACTACTTCAACCACTTTAGATGAAGAGTTGGACATAATATCTCAAATAAGAACCAATGACACTGTGATGGAATTTAGTGATATTCCCCCGCTCGATAGAGCTGATAGCTCCGGTTTCGAAGCACCCATTTGACAGTAAGTAAGCTTTTGAATGCGTTTTAGTATATCCTAGTATACTAGTATTATATTGATTTTCAAAGTTGGGAGTTAAAAAATATTGGGAACAATATGGCTGCATTTTTTATCATTCGCATCATATCTGCAGTTTTATCGTATTGTCTTGCACCAATTGTAAAAATTTAGTACAAAAATCTTACTCATGGTCTCATATCTACGCTCGTTCAGCGCTAGTTATTTTGCAGGCAGAAAATAAGCAGTGGTGAAATCTTGATGTTAAATTGTTGACGTAGCTGTGTTATGTCATTATCTCTCGCACACTGCTGAAAAATTCGCTTTTTTCTAACTTTTAATCGCATTTCAGCTGCGTCAAAACTAAGCTTTGAACGATTTATTCTTACGTCAAAGACCGAATGCAGCAACTTATTACTTCACAAAATGTTTACGGTGTTAATGTTAAAAAAGGCATGCTTTGCACGAACGTGTTTCGGAATACCGTGTTTCCCCGATAATAAGACCTACCCGCAAAATAAGACCTAGCGTGATTTTTGAGGATGATTTTAATGTAAGCCCTACCCTTAAAATAAGCCCTAGTTGAGAGCGGCAGAAAGACGAAAGAGTCAAACATTGTTTTTTTATATTTATTCAAACTGCTTTAATGCGGTGTATGCCATCCTTTTCAAAAAATCTTTTTGAATAAATTCTTGAATCTTGAATAAATTGTTGTTAATGAGTTTCTGAATAAAAAACATGTTAATGGCAAGTAAATGTAAATTTTTTCTCGTAATTTCTGTTTATTTAAAATCTCGTAATTTTTACTTTGTAACTTCATTTTTTGATATATCAAAATAATACATCCCCCGAAAATAAGCCCTAGTGCCATATTTTGGAGTAAAAATTAATATAAGCCCTGTCTTATTTTCGGGGAAACCACGGTATGTACAATACAACTTGCAATAAAAAAAAATACTACAGTAGTTTACTTACATGACGCTTTCTTGTTTCTTTCAACGTCGCTATATTAGTGGTACAATGCAAAATATTTACTGTTGTGCATGTTTTAGGCTTCTGTCTGCACATCTGAGGCTATTGCAAGACCTCCTACCTATTCTGGAAAAAGTTGTACGAGGGATACCATTGCCAAGGTACTGGATAATATTGAATCAAATTTAGAAATAATCTTGGATAAGATGAAGGATCATGTAGACAATTGGACTCTATGGCTCAGCTGGAAATCATTCCTACCCCAGCAAAAACAGAGGAAGAATTGGAACATAACCTTGCTGCCATCAAGGTGTGTGGTTATAACACTGGTAGTGTCAAATGATTATATGGTAAAAAGCAGAGGTGGAGTCGAGGACACAAGGCTCGAGGCCAAGGCCAAGGACACAAAAAAAATCCGAGGCCAAGGCCAAGGACAGCCTTTCCGAGGACAGAACCTCTCGAGGCCAAGGACAGGAATGCTCGAGGCCAAGGCCAAGGACCAAGGACACAGCCGCAAGTGTTCTCCAAAAAAAAAGGTCTTCAAAAAAGTTTTCCAGACAATCTCCAATTTAAAGGCGTAGCCAGAATTTTTGATTGGGGAGGCCTAAACCACAAATCACATGCAATGACGTCATCAAAAATTTGCCTGCTTTTTACTTAACCAGGATTTTGCAAAGGGAGAGAGCCTCAACTAATATAGTTGAAAAGTGCAAATACGTAACTTTGGAGACGTTTTGAGAAAGCCAGTGTAACTCAAACGTATCACAGACGGAGCTCTGGGGGCGAAGCCCCCAGCTGTTGGGCGATTTTTTGTAATTTTTTGGTAAAAAAAGCTATTTTAATGCCATTGAATCACACTTTGCACATGTTTAGAATCATTTTAAAGCACTAAATTTTTGACATTTGAAAGCCAATTAGAAAAATTAAACTGTTTAATCCTCCTTCTAGTTGCAATTTAAGTTCAAAACACGTTTAACATCTTGCATTTTGGAGTTATTTAATTGTACGTGATTTACTCCAGGTAGGGGGAAGTAAGGTGCATTGACTCGTGCAACATTTTAGCAGTAAATGAAAACCCACTCGAAGATTTTCCTTAGAGATTTTTGTTTTGTCATGAAAATAGCCAGTTATAGAAGTGCATGTTAGGCCTGGCGGCCCAGGCTCCCTTTACTGAAGTTCAACGATTTGTTCAATCAGCATTTTCCATGGCTAATTTTTTTTAAAAGTATTTTGTGCGTAAAAACTGGCGAGGTGGAAGTGAATTTATGAATTGTTATTGAAAAATAGTACAATAGATGGGTAGTTTCGCTTACTAACCATGTGTCAGGCGCGCAGCCAGAAATTCGCAATGGGGGGGCGCTGTTTTGGGGTCTGGGAGCAAAGCCCCCAGCCGCCGGAGGCACGGGGGCTTGGGGGCGAAGCCCCCAGCGCTCGCAAATTTTGCATTTTTTTGCAAATATAACTTAATTTTAGAGCTATTTTAATAAAAAATAATGCTTTTAAAACGTAGCATAGAAATTGCCAGCGCAACATGACTCAACTGGTTGCATTATCGGGCTATGAGGGAAATGGCTAATGATAACATTGCAGTTCTCTTGTTTACATGCAGGTAAATCATAAAATCTTATTATTAAACAAAACTCACACGAAGTAATCTATTTCGTCTGTATTTTACAAAGAAAAATAATCGGGGGGGGGGGGGGCTAATGGAAAGATATTTGAGAGAAGTGATTGGCAATTAACTAACACAGAGTAGCCACCCCCCATCTTTATTCCTGTTATAATATATATAATACAGTATATAAGAGTTTATAATATATTTGTTGATAAAACCTATGTTTGGCGTTTTTACACTAGCGATCAAATTTGATTGCTTATTTTTGGGTATTTTCTAAAGTTTTCATTGATTGGTGACTTTAATTTTTGACAAATTACCCCCCCCTCTGAATGTATGTTTCAAAAAATGCCTTAAATCACTTTTTAGTCAATTCCAGCGCAAAAGACAGTCTCAGAAGAGCTAAAAACGTGGTGTTTTTTTATTCTGCATTTTGGTTAACAGGCCAATGGGGAGGATATAGCCCCCCCCCCCGCCCCGGCTACACTACTGGCCATGTTATTGCCGATCCGGATTTCCATCGCGCTGGGCCCCTGGCACTTTGGAGATTTTCGCAACATCTTTCTGCCAAATGTAGGTGAAGACCATAAAAAGTCTTAAGATTTGAGCGCAGAGCCCTTAGCTGGTACTGCGCCATAATGTGGTAAATCCGGCCTTGGTTAATGCATTACGTTCATAAAAAGGCTAGATGTGATCATGAGATAGCAACTTTTAGGATGAAAACTATCCATTTCTTCCAGATTTACATTTAAAATGGCTGGCAAAAATTGATTTTAGGGGGTCTCGGGGCCCTTGATCTTCAGTATTGTTGTTTGCTACTGGTGTAAACGAAAAACGCTAAAAAGAAACTGAAACTGAAGAAATAATAGGCTTTTTTGTCACATTTTTGTCATTGATGAAATTTCAATTGGGGGGGAAGCCCGCTTGGCTAAGCCTACGCTCCAATTGCGCAAAATAAAGAAGGTATTTACAAATTTTCTGCGAGATTTCTGGCGTTTTCAACAAAATTTTAACTGTTCAAAAATAGTGCTGTCCTCGAGCCGAGGACAGGGCAATTTTTGAGGACCTAAGGTTTCGAGGCCAAGGCCAAGGACTTGAGGCTTCGAGGCCAAGGCCAAGGCCAAGGACTTCAAAATGTGTCCTCGAGGACGTCCTCGAGGCCAAGGACGTCCTCGAGGACTCCACCTCTGGTAAAAAGAACTGCAAAGTGGTTAATTTGTTCACCGCTCAGTACTTGGTTATTACTCTGTTTAGTAGAGAAGGTCCTACAGTAATAGCCTATACTTTGATGCATGTATTGTATTCAGCGGTGGAAAAGAATCTTCCATCGAACTCTCTGCTGTAGTTTTCAAAAACTATAACAACCTTACTAGCAAAATCAGCTGAAGTTCGTCGGTCTTTTGACCTCTATTTAGGTTTTTGATTTGTAACAGCATACTCCACCTGATTTTGCAACAGCAAAGTTAGAGAGATCGGACCATGACTTATTAGCGTGGACGATTAAGCACCGCCGATTAGGCACCGGGATTTTTAGGCGCGCCATAGATGAAAAAATTTGTTCAAAACAAAATTTTCAAAAACTATTTTTTTTCCAAGAAATGTTTTTCTCCTAAAAAAATTTTTTTTCTGGGGTTCATTTTTTGGGTCGATAACAATATTTTTATTTTCAAAAACTTTTTCTTTCAAAAAAACGCTATTTCCAAAAAAAAGGTTTTTCAATCAAAAGTTTTCTTTTCAAACAAAAAATTTGTTTTAAAAAAAAAGATTGTGTTTTTAAAAAAAGTTTCATGGCAACAAATTTGTAAATTAAGGTCGATTTTTAAATTAAGGTCAATTTGTTTAATGGCAACAAATTTGTAAATTAAGGTCGATTTTGAACGGTTGTTTGTGTCTGGACTTGGGAGAACAGTAGGGTGTTATATTGGCTAATATTTTTGGAATCTTATTTTTTCTTTTTCTGTTCGTTGCCTGCAGGCGTGGTGCTTCAAACGAGCGAGCATTAAACGGTGTCAAGGATTTGGAAGAAGGCCGGCGCAAAATATGACATTATTGTAATGTTTTTAGTACCATCATGTTCTGAAACGTTAGAACAGACAAACAATTGCAGTCATATTATTTAGTTTATTGTTTCCTAGCAAAATCCTCTTTGGATTTCTATCAGTTCTTCTAGACTTTTCTTCAGTATAAGGCTCACAGTGCAAATATTATGTCACTTCACTGCTTTAAATCTAGTTGCACTATCCCTTTTTAGATGTAATTTGCTTTCGAGGAAAAAAAATCCTGTCACATTTCGGTGACCATTTTTTACGTAACATACAAACCAGAATACTTCAATAATCATGAATTAGGCTTTACACATACTTTTATGCGTTTCTGAAAGTTTTTGCTGCTATATGCATACAATCGATTTTTTTATATCTTTTTATTGTTAACGAAAGTGCGAGTTTTTTGATAAATTTTTATCCTCCTATCACGAGAAACCAACAGATGCGTTATGCTTTGGTCGAATCTTGACTCGCTTAGGAGTTGCCGTTGTTTCTGAGTTGTCCGCTTGAAATTTGATTTGTGCTGCTTGTTAAAAATCCGTCAAGCTGAGATATTAATCATTGTGAAGCATCTTCTCAAAGGACGCAACACCACCACTTGAGTTTGAGTTTAAGCATAATTTTGTGATCATGCGTAGTATCAAGTATGGATTTTAGTATTGCCATAATTACTTATTTTTGATGGAAATAAAGCGTTCTTTGGCTTTTTAACATCTATATGTTCTCTATAGTTTTGATCGATTAGCATAATTTCGCCCTGATGGCATTTGGTCTGCACTGACTCTGCAATCATGTACCGTGTTCTATACTTCTATTATAACTTTTAAAACTAAAAGATTAATGAGTATAAGTTACATTGGTACGGCCTATGTTACTCTTTGGAAATTATGGTCTTTAGCAATAACTGTATGTACCGCTTTCTAACACATCGTTCATTTTTCGCTTAAGATTTTGTTAAGAATTATCTTAGGAGTTTTCGGCAAATGGGCGACTTCGACGGCAAAAGTAATTAAAAATTTTACTAAGTTTATGGAAGTTATATACTAGGCTTTCGCAGATAGTCTTAGATGATTCTGTCTTATAGCGCTAGATATCTCAGAGATAATCGGCGATAAATCCAAAACTTTGCTGCATGTTTTATGTGAGATTTTTCTCAAAACATATTATACGTCTTACAAGGTCGAAGATAATTTTTTTATCTGGTTAAAGTTAGGTATGAAAAATTTTGCAATTTTGCCAGATTATTTAGATTATATTTTTGTACACATGAGATAAAAAGTACGTCTTAGGCCCGAATCAAGCCCGAAACTTTTGTCAAGTTTAAGCCCGAAGTCGAACCCGACCCGAAAAGCCCGGCCCGACTTACAACTCTGCTTTGGTGTATAATCGGCTCTCTCTAGGCAAGTAATGCAATGTAATGTTAGTTCGCAGACACAATCACTTTAAGCAGAGACGAGGCCTGAATCCGGAAATATTTGATAACGTAATGCAACTCATACTATGTTTGATTTTTTTTTTTTGAAGAGGCGCACTGCAACTTTTTAAAAGGGAATTCAAAACAGAAAAAAGCAATCCACAGATTGGCAAAAACTGAACGAAAGTAAAAAACTATATCATATTTAGGAGGTATTTGAGATCTATTTATACTTCAAGGTCAATACATTTACTGCATAGGTTTGTAGGCTACCCGGAAACTGTTTCGAACGTCAAAATAAAAGTTATTACTTTTGTTAGGATAAGCTTAGTTTTACTTCATCATCGAGTCAGCTTGAGTTATTTTTATAGTTCCTTAAATCAACTGCTAGTAAAAGAAATAGCTGTTCTTCTTCATCCAATTTAAAAGGCGACTCATAGCAATAAAGCAACGTTGACATAAAAATGGGTCAACATAAAATTGAGCAAGGAAAACAATTTAAATACAAGAGTTTCTTAGAGGTAAATGATATACTTGATTGTTGTTGTTTCGGTAACTACACAGTCTATATGTAGCTAAAAAAACAAAAACTTGGAAGGTGAAACTATAATTTGTGATTCAATGTTTTTTTCTGTTTCTATTGCGTATGATGTCATTCACGTCTTCGGTACAGATTGCACGGCAGTTTTATTTAATTTGATTAAAAACAATTAAGTCTTATTTAATGCAGTAAAGTTTTTAAACGTTTTAGACTTGGCTATCTCCATCACCAGAAAAATAAAATCTTGTTCGAAACGAAAATTTTTTTCTTTTCAAAAGTTTTTCTTATTCTTCCTTTTTTTATTTTTCATAAAAAAATTTCTTCCCAAACGTTAAAAAATTTTACTATTTTAAACAAGGCTTAATTGTTTTCAATGTAATTGTTTATGTATCTTCCTCATAAAAGTTTAATGCTGATGAGGCAAAAAAATGTCACTATGGTTTACTGAATAGAACAAAAACCTCACAACTAAGGAAGTGAGAGTTACGTAGCCTATTGTAGCAATATAGAATATGGCGACGCTTCCTATACTCAGTTAATTTGTTACAAGCAATACAAGCCTACTAAGAAATTAGCGATAATTTATGGACCATATCCAGAGTCTTAGAAGCACAATTAAACTATGATTAACAGCCTAAGACATACCGTTTCAAAATCGACTTACGTCTTTTATTTCTCGTCAGTATAGCAAAGACTACAGGTATGAACATTAAGTTTGACTTTTTCGTCAGCAAATTATGCTCAAGACCTTTTCTGGATCAAACAAGTTTTTGTCTGCCATATCTGGACCTTTGCTAAAACTACTGTACTGTTAAGTACCCCTGGTCTAACTGTTTATTTCAACAACTTAGATAACAAAGCTATGTTCAAGTTATTTACTAAAAATAATCTTTCTTAAGAAAAAAGTTAATAAATAATTTTCGATCATTTTTAAGTAATAAAAGATTAATATGTTGCACTTGACAGCAAGGCAGAACAAAGAATTTAAAACTTTTACGCAATTTTCTGGAAACGGCGAAACCCGAAGTACCAGCTATTATCTAAAAGTGCTTCAAATTGTTTACGTCTTAACTGTTACATAATTGATTTTGGGACAATTAAAAAAGTATTAACTTTATCACCGGTACCAATTTCATTTCTTTGTAGATATACTAAAGTTATCTAACATTGGGAACAGTGAAAACGTGAACTTTAATTTTATCTTAGTGCAGCACATTCTTAAAGCGAAAAAATATGTATATTGCTATTACTCGCTTAATTGAATTGATAATATTCCACATTCTGTGGCTGTTAAGCAGCGAAATAAGGTTATGAATAGACTTTTTGGTCGTCTAATCAACTAAGCAGCCACCCAGATCAAGAAAAAAGCATGATTTAAAATAATTAAGCGACGTGTAATATTAAGAGAATGTGGCGACAATATGTAAAAAATCTACTATTGAAAAATAACTATTGAAAAAATGAGAGAGCGTCATTAGCGCACAATCTTTAAGCTGTACTGTATAGGAATTCTTTTCCTCGGCAGAGGGCGGGGTTAGAAGTTTTGATGAAATTGGCTTCAAGAGCAAAGAGACGAAAAAGAGAATGGCCTTGGGCAAGAACAGAACATCTACTGTTATCATGTAATGTTAAGCATAGATACGATTCTGTATAAAAAAATGAAGTCCAGTGGTTAAATCAGAAGCAAGAGCTTGGGAATTAGTCTGAGGGGGAAGATTTGCACCGACGGGCAGGAAGTATGCGTTTTTGGGAAGAGCAAGAGCGGATAGATTTGGGAACGCGTTGTTTTATACTTTTCTGCAGCCTTTAAGAGGCCTACAAACAGACTGTCACAGTGGCATGAAAATTGGTAAATCACGTTGCTTTTCTGTAAAGCAAGCAGTAGATCCTTGTTGGTTTCGCAGAGAAGCTTGTTGGTAGAGTAAACAACGAGTGGTTCCATAGCAAAAAAGTACTGTTTGATTGTAGATTTTGCGCGCTGTTCAAATCGGGTAGAAACAGAACCGAGCCAATGTAAGACACATCCAGATGGGACATCTTTCGGGTCCAAACTTAGACAGAGCTTGAAATTGCTTCATCTTACTGGACATAAACGACTTGATGACGTGCTCCGATAACCCATTAGTTTGTATAATTAACTTAATTTTGTCTAGTTCAGATGGCAATCTTTCAGGAGAACATATGACAAGAGCTTGATGAGTTAAGGTCAATTAATTTTGATTTTCTGTGGACTGACAGAATTCTATCGTAGATATTAACCTGTGAATGTGGGTTTCCGGTAGATAAAGGTGGGAACTTGAAAAGCTTTTTTTTTAATTTTAATCAAAGTGCTATGGATTCGTTCTTATTCTAAGCCTGCTTTGAATTGAATTCGTAAAACTTGGTTCAAAGTATAATCTTTATTCTCAGTGGTCAGCGGGTTTCTAGCAAAAACAAACGTTAAATATCTCAAAAAACACAAGATATAATTTACGAAAAAAATAAAGTTGAAAAGTTTTATAGCATAACAAAACAAAACAAGAAAATATAACGCTGTAACAAAAACAAATCAATAACCTTTGCACATAACTCTTATCTCGGTGACATAATTTATACCAAATATTTACAAAAATTTTACATTCCACTTGCGATGAATTTGCGTTGCAGACGTAGCACATAAACGATTGATAATTTGGTTTCGAAATCTAATGATTAGTTTGGAAGCTGAGGCCTTGCTTAAATCGAAAATTCAACTTCAGCACAAACCCTGCGCAAAAAAAAACATTGGGGAGGAGTAAGCCGGTTAGATGATATTAAAAGTATGACAACGGGCACTTGAGAGACACCTCAAGACTAACCATTTAGAAATGTCTTCTGAACATATTGCAAAGGCAGCGATAACTTGACTTCAATCTAAAGTTTCTGTTTACCGACTACTCTTTTGGTTACAGGAAATCAAAAAACAGCCTCTGCTCTCTGCAGACACTTAACTGAAATGTGTGTCGACACCGCAAAGTCTCAGCTTGCAAAGTCCAAAAATTTTGCATACAACACAGAAATTGAAAACGATTAATCAAAAATTTTTCACGTCACCAAAGAATAAGCAAACAAGTACTTACAACACAACCGGATTTGTCAAGTTTCAACGTCTGCGAATTTTAGATAATTTGCTTGTGGCCTTTGAACTAAGAGATAAATGGAGATAATGAGCCATGTGGCGTTGAGAGTAAGATACAACAAAGGAAAAAACAAGGGTTCGAAAGTTACTGCGATAAAAAAAGAAACAGAACATCACTACACAAAGCATTTTTTCTCAGTGAAACTTTCATGTATATGCAGAATCCTAACTGAATGGAAATGTCTTAGAAACTATTAGAAATGCTTTATTAGTCATAACAGCACCGTCCAAAAAGTTTTGAACTCAAGATTTCAACAGAAATCTTCGCTATACTCTCCACTACGCCACATAGCTTGTAAATTGACAATGCTTATTTTCGCAGTTATGTACCAGATCGTTGCAGACACCAGTTGGTTGTAATGCAGCGATTGTCTTAGCCTGCAAATTGAGTAGAATTTGATATAAAATTGAATCTACTGTAAAACCTTCGCTCTACTAGTGAGCTCGCTAAGTGATCGTCAAACTGGGTGCGTGCGAATAACAAAAGACAGTACCAGTATGTTTGAAATAAATTAAAGATAAAACAACTCTAGTTTATTATCAACCAGCACTTGGATTTTATGCAAAATTATTTTTAATGTCTTCTTATACGATATTTTACGCGCGTAAAATATACACAAGCAATAATTGTTTACGGTTATGTAAAAATACGCATTTTCGCTATGAAGCAAAATTAAACTAAGAATTTCTTGCATTCATAAAATTTCAATAACACCACAAAAGGTTTTTTTGAAAAATACGTTATAATGGCGTTATGCTATTTTATTATTTTGTATAACTTACATTTTAAAGTCGGCAACGTGGTAAAGTGGGCAAAGGCGGCGTTTTTACGACGACATTGATTGCATGAACTGGGATTGGGTTTAATCCGGCCGGACCTGATCAGGTTTTGTGTCTTTGATAAGACGCTTAAAAAAATGAAGCGATGAATATTTCTGCTTGGGTGGTTTCGAACAAGCAACAAATTTAATGCACAAGAAATTGAAAAATTAAAAGAACATATGGATTATTGGAGACTCTTAAGTATGCGCGAATTCCTCCACGCAGAAAGTATAGTATCAAAACAAAATTTGCGCATCGACCAGTAAACTAATGTCTGACGCTACCCGTTGATTGGAGGATAGATATGCACAACAGCAACAACGATTAATTTTGCGGTGAATAATTTGGGAAAGTACCGTCTATACAGGTGGACCAGGGGGATTTTGCCCCCCTAACGACTGCTAATGCCCCCATTTCGGTTAAATCAAACTACTATTTTTTATCATCACGTAACAACAAGGCTACAGATAATGATGTAAAAAGAAAAATAAACGTTCAATCCAAACATTGAAACTTTACTCTCGTTTGGAGTTTTTTCGATTCTTTGCGCAATTGATGGCAACCCATTGCTATAACAAAATGTGACTCAATAATCCGTCTTAATTATCACGGTGCACATATTTTTATTTTTGTCTATTCTATATTTATTGAGTTTAAGTAATTGGTTGGTGAGTAATTCAAGCAAAAGCTCTATTGGCTGATTTTCTAGCTTTAACGCTTCTCCGACATCAGCTACAAGTTGGCCAATGAGCAGTATTGCAACCAGGGAGCTAAAATGGTTTCAACTTCCCTTTGCCAAGTCCCTTAAAAATTTGTTCCGTAAATGCAAGCTATTGAACGTTGGTTTGGGCTTGACCTTTAAGTAAGGGAGCGGGAGGGCTTGAAGAGAAGGAGTTGGGCAATTTAATTCTTTAGCTGGCTTTTCAACCTTTGTAATTTTGTTCTCTCAAATGGCTTTGAAAAGGTTAGAAACTTGATCCGAATGGCATTGAAATGTCTAATTATTTTTAAAAACTTTCAAAAATTGTCCAGAAGCTGGTTGCTTTGCCCATACCCTTTGACTTTTGATGGTAGGCCCCGTCTATAACACGCATGAGTTGCTCCAGCGTGTTTATCACGCTGCTCAATCAAGATAATTTTCATGCAAAAAATTTATCTTTTGTTAAAGTCTGTTCTCTTTCTAGCAAAACCCTGGTTGCTAGCCTGTCTATGAGATCAGTGGTCGAGAGGATAAAGCATTTGCTACAGAAACCGTAGACGTTGGTTCAATTCCCGGTCTGGTCAAACCAAAAAATATATAAACTGGTATTCATAGCAATTCCAGCTTGACGTTCAGCACCCAAAACGGACAGTATAAAACCTCGACAGCCTGTGGTAAACAGGTGGGCAGGTGGCAGCTTGAGTTGAAGATCGAAATATCATTTCGCTGTTTCATGGTCAAGGCAAGTTGTTGGATAAACATGCAATTATTATGAGGAAACAAAATAGAAACGCTGCCGGCCTTAAATTATCTCTCTTTTTTCGACATAAATACAGAATTAAAAAAATTGCGTATAATATGTAGACGTAAAAGCCAGTTTTAATTGTGGAAAACTTCAGTCAATTTTAGTGCCCCCTTACTTTCGGCAAGTGCCCCCGTTACTTTGTTTCCTCTGGCAAAGGCACTGATTCGGGATAATTTCATACTCTTGCGTAGATTAAATTGATTGAATTGTCTTTCAAATTCTCTCTCCGAAAATGCTAAAAAATTATTTGCTAGTGCTAGTAGCTGATACGAAGAAAACTACGTGATGACAAACCATTATATAAGTGATAAGGTAACAAATGACGTAAAAATAATTGCTTATTGCTTTTTACTTTCTAGGCCATAGAAAGTTTGGTTTTATATTTTAAGGCTGTTGGTTTCGTAAAAAAAATATTGTTGTTAATTGTCAATTTACAGTACTTTAAAAATGCCTGCTTCAGAGTCATGTCTATGTCCATCACCAACGAAACTTTTTCAGATAGTCGCCCTAAAAGACAAACAAAAGGCTGATTCCGCTTGTGGAAGTGATAACCAGCTAGCCACGAATTTAGAAATGCAAGATTACAAAGCCCTAGGAATTTGCCGGCCTCCGGTGACGGATCAATATTACTCAATATCGTTAAGATTTCCTCACAACGATACTGGTAAAAGAGAAACATGCAACCAAACGCATCCTTATTTTTGGAAGGCTAAAGAGAGCGAAGAAACACAGCAGTGCGTCAATGGTTCACCTTTAAAGCTACCAGAAAGCATTTTAAATTATCGATATTGCAATGTGGCATCAGTACTGCCTGGTTCGCTGGACCACATTTATAACGGAAATTGGACGCGTTGTATGTCAGTGCAATATTACATTTGCAGGTTAAAAACATTTGATAATGCCATTAGAAATTGCAAAAACGTTTCAAAAACAATAGCAATAACAACAGCAACATCAGTAAAAGCATCACCATCAAACAACAACACCGCAATTATTGTTGGATCTGTTTTTGGAGTTTTTGCCGTCCTCCTCCTCTTATTGCTGTTGCATCTATTTCGCAAAAGAAATAAAACAAAAAGAAACGCATCTCGTACTGAAAATCAAGAAGACTTCTGTAATAAGTGAGTTTCGTTCCATGAAAAAACTAGTTTATCAATAAGCTGATGCAAAAAGTATAGGCTGCAGCAATCATAGTGAAGCACGTTTAATTTATCGTCAGCTGTCATTATAAACATTTTTAAGTGCATCAAATTTCTTGCTAGTAGCGTTGGCCGGAACGAGAATCGCTGTTTTTCTCTGCCATTGCTTTTCTTGTTTAAATGATTTGTTTTCTATATTTTATTTTACTTTTTAACGCATGTGTGATTGTCCGAATTTTGGGTCAATTTAAATGTTTGGAATTTACATCATTTTCAGCATTCGTGTCTGATTAAAATATCATGCTAAAGTCAAAGTAACTTTTTGCATTAGCCTAGGTATAAGCTTCTACATCACACGAACTGAACAAAATAAAAAGTATAATTAAACCCAAGATCTTGGAAACTACATGTTGTTGAAGAAAATAAAAAAGTTTTAAGCCTATTTGTAAGAACATTAACTTTTACCTCCATTTATTTTCGAAGATAATTGCTAAAACAAGCAGCAATGACCTACTTTATTTGCTAATTTCCACAAATTTAGTTTTAAATAAAGGCATTCCATTAACTTCTGAAAACGATTGTGAAAGCGTTCGATTAACTTCGAGGCAAGACAATTTTGTTCGTTAGCTTTCACCAAGCTGTGGCAGTAGCTAGGTTGGAAAACATCGCGTAAGTGATCGTAAAGTTGCTGGCTGCAGTCTGCTCACATCCACATAAAACTTTTTAAGTTGAAATAAAACCATAATAATGCAAATCAAATAATTCAAGTTAAAGCTTCAAAGTTTGACTAAAATACGAGTATATTGGAGTAGAAAGGGGGATTGCTTAAGTTTTTTTCAAAGCATGGATTATTACTGCAGATAAAGTAAAAGTGAGTTTTTACGATTAACGTTAGTGGCACTATAAAACTACTTGAAGCTGCTGTGGAGTTGATACTCGTTCAATGAGAGAATACACGTGCAGGATTTAATGCAATGTTGCTACCAGCTCTGTTCAGTGTGTAGCAGTTTGATTTTAAAAATTGAATTTGAAGTAATCGAACCAAATTTTACAGGACTTAGATTTGGTGGTTGGCAAAAGGTTGAGATATTTTTTAAATTCAGTTAGAAATAATTTCATTGATTTACTAGTCATTATAGTTCTTTTTTGTATATTTCAGCTTCACTCTTGAAACAATTAAGTAAAATGATTTTTTGTGTTACTACTTGCCGCATGCTGCAGTATTAAAAATATTTAATATATTGCCTGCTGCAATTTTATCAAAATAAACAAAGAAAAAGTTATTCAAATTGAATTGTAAAGCGCGGTGTTTGGTTAAAAATATGTTTTATTATTATCTGTCTTATGTACAGCGTCGTATCGATTCAACAATCACATCAACGGGACATCTTGGAAGAAAACGTTATATATGGGCCACCACACGGCGATCAAAGAGTCTATGATTTTGCGCAAGATAGAGCACCAGATCTCAATCTTTATGCTGTGGTACACAAACACCCACGACAGGATCCAGTCGAACTAGGTCACCAAAATGAACACCAAGCGTTAAACGAAATGCCAACGAGTTCAACTGTTGATTCTGCGCAACATTACGCAGTGATAAACAAGCACACGAACGAGGGAAACGACCAGGTGTACGATAAGTTAAACAGAAGAATGTAAACTCCAGTCAACTTGGTTACGTATTTTCTTTTTTGCCATGAAATTTGATTTAATTGGATGAATCCAAAAAACAGAAAGTTATTTGTTTGATATGTGATAGATCAGTCCATGACAAACCACTTTATTCTGAATAATTTTTTTCGCAATGCTGATAATGCGTTCACTAATGTACGTGAACGAAGTTCTCAGCCTCCCACCAAACTCACCAAAACAAGCTCTCTTTGCCAAGATTTTGTTCGTAAGCCACTAATCAGGCAGAACCACCACGAAAAGTGAATTGGTTGGCTATATGGGAAATAGACGCTAAGAGTTTTTCTTAACTGCAAAGCAAGGAGCGCTTAGTTTGAGAATTGAACTAGGAGTCATCAAGCTTTCGATTGCTAACCCAACCCGATATCAACGGCGCTTCGCCGCAGCAAACTTTTTTCTGTGTTTTATAGTTGATTCAAATTTTAAACATAGTCGGAAATCAAATATTCGTCACTATACTTAAACCTTCAGATCGTGTGGCTAAATAATGTTGGACTTTGACTCCCTGGAATGGTGTTCGATTTTTTTTGTCGTTGTCTGTTTTGAATGGTCAGGTACAATACGTACATGTTCGATTAAATATTACAGTTACCTGCGTTGCGTTAATTTAATCTTTTTCTGCTGGTCGATTCTCTTTAATATCTTGCTGAGTGCTCAGTGTTATAATGTAAGATTTAATGACATACTGCAGTTTCTTCATCACAAAATTATTTCTATACACTTCGTTTAATTTTCTGCGCAGTGTCACTGTTCATTTTCAAATCCACTTAACTCATCATATATATATATTGTCTTCAATTCAGTTAAGGGGGTTCAGCACAAGAGTACTAGGAACACTACTTCACAAAACGAATAATAATTTATTGTCATATTATCGTTATATCATTATTCATTTTGTTAAACAATGTCCCAAGTGCTCTTGTACTGAACTCCCATAATTGAATCTAATTTACGCTCACCTATAGTAATCAGTGGTTTGAGCACTCGATCGGTTTAGAAATCTCCTGACTATGACCCTTGTGATTATTACTGCAGATAGCCTTTCTAATAGCCTTTCTCAAAATTTTGTATAATGTGTAAAGTGGATTTAAAAATAAACAATGACACTACAGTTTTATTGCCGCGGTAAATTTTGAAGGTTTGAGAAAGCAGTGGGTACTTGGTAACGGTTGTTGGTAGTTGTAGGTAAAAGTTTTGAAGTAGCAATACTGCACTGAGACATACAGAAACGATATGGAAGTCCTATTCGAATTAGATTTTTCTCAGACTAATAAAACGAAATTGGCCTTTGTCGCCTGATGAGACTTCTTGAGCACGGACAAAACTCGTCGCAATGGCTCAATAATCCATTTATTGTCATTAAATCATTATTTATTTTGTGAAACAATGTTCCACATGCTCTTGTCCTAAACCCACTTAACCCGTTTCATCATGAAATAATTTTTTCTTTGAATTTTATGAAACTTTTAAGATTGATTAAATACAGTATGTAGTAACATTCACAAATATAAAATTATTTTGGTTCAGCAAACTGTGGCTTTTACTAACGAAGTCGTTGCATATATGCAACGCTAGAATAAAAGAGTATGAAGTCATCATTTTCAATGTGCATGAAACAATGTGTAAGCAAGTGACAGAGTTCGAGTTGCATTTGATTATTCGAGTCGTCAAAAGTGTTTCTTGCATAAATGGAAGATATCCACAGCATACAGGGTTTGCGATTCGCAGTGATTAGCTTGAGAAATACTTTGCGTTATTCTAAATTAGCGTTAGACAAACGGTTGTGGTAGTTTAAGTAGACTTATCAAAGTTCTATTTAACTAATAAATGTACACGAAAATCTGCTTGCTACAAATAAAAGGACACCAAGCTTCAATTTAACTTCATTCTTACTGCAAAGCTAGGAAACAAAAAACCGTTCAGTAGTTTCTACACAATATAAGATTATAAAGGTTAAACACCGATTTACACATTTAAAGCAAATTCATTTTGTACGCAAGACACGGAAAATTTAAAATCAACAGGCAATGTTTTGCTTTGTGTCAAAAAGCGAAGTCGTAAGAATATTGTTGCTTGTTTTGAGGTTTTCTACTTGTGTGATATAACGCGAAGCAAAAAATACACAATCCAACAGCGCATTTCAGGCATTGTGTTTTCACTATTGAAGTTCAAGCTTCTCCCACGCATCTTCTTCGTTTATTGTCTGAAATTTGAAATACTTGGTGGCCTGTATGGCAATATTGAGCATTTTCAGCTCCTGGCATGTTTGCAGACTTTCTACCTCGTCCTTTTGCCTTGTTTTGGAAAGATTTCAAATACGTCATTGCAACTGCTCTTCTGAAATTCTTTGGAGAAATTCATGTCCTCTCATTTGACAAAGCAACCAATCATTTAGCAAACTAGCATCCAAAAGCCATGAAAATATAAACTACCACCATTTTTTTTTCTTTTGATGAAAATTCTGTAGGCATTGATATTCTGATCCATGCAATCACTTTTTCCCATTCCCAGATTGTATTCACAAACAGCCTTAGGTATTTGAATATTATTAGTCCATTTATCGTCATATTTCATTCAATCATTGATCATTTTGTCAAACAGTGTTCCAAGTGCTCTTGTCCTGAACTTCCTTAATTGGATTTGATTTACGCTCACCTAGTTAGTGGTTTGAGCACTCGATCGGTTTAGAAATCTCCTGACTATGACCCTCGCGTTAGCCTTTCTCGAAATTGTGGATTTGAAAATGAACAGTAAAACTGCGTTTTCAATACAGTGGTAAATTTTGAAGGTTTGAGACGACAGTGGGTACTTGGTAACAGTTGTCGGTAGTTGTAGGTAAAAGTTTTGAAGTAGCAATACTGCGCTGAGACATACAGAAACGGTAAGGGGGACTTATTCGAATTAGATTTTTTTTTTTTTGGCTAATAAAACAAAATTGACCTTTGTTGCCTGATGAGAAAGGGGGAAATGCGTCGCGACGGCTCAGTAATCCATTTATTGCCATTAAATCATTATTCATTTTCTGAATCAATGTCTCAAGTGCTCTTGTCCTGAACCCACTTAATTGAATTTATATACAGATATATGTTTCAATGATTATAAAGAACCTTTACTCTGGTTTCAATCTAAATAAGATAGGCCTATACAGGGAAAAATCTAGCCCTGTCTTGTTATATGCAGTCGAACACCTTCAAAGAATGAAGTCCATTCTTAACCATTATTCAAATGTGAGTATATTGTTAACTTCAAATCCAGCTTGGGATTAGGCCAACAGGCTTGCTATCTAAGGCAATAGGCATTAGGTAATAGTTAGTGCTTTCAAGGAAATAAGTTTATTTCGAATTCAATTTAATGCCTGCTTTGTAGGATTAGAAAAACGAAAATTTCAGCCATAGTTGCTTGCATGTCCTACTGTAAAGTCGTTTCATAATAACCAGTCATCAGCATAGCTAGCCTAATTC
The DNA here is from genome assembly GCA_963965965.1 of Trididemnum nubilum. Classification (NCBI taxonomy): domain Eukaryota; kingdom Metazoa; phylum Chordata; class Ascidiacea; order Aplousobranchia; family Didemnidae; genus Trididemnum; species Trididemnum nubilum. The sequence goes on along the minus strand of OZ014489.1, from coordinate 23,189,774 downwards.
TAAAATTGGTGAAGCAACTTTTCTGTCCTTTTCCCCTTTCAGTTCGTTGTTGTGCTGTTCAATAGTTTAAACTTCATCTGAGAAGCAAATTATTATATCCACCAAAGCGCAAATTCGTACAATTTGCTCTGCTTGAAGTTACGTTTTTGACCGATTCTCTGAAATGGGGAGACATTCAAAAATTTGATGGCTTCGTTACTTGATCTTGTTTTATTATAAAAGAAAATTTTATCATGATGTTTATGATGTTATTACGGTAAAAAAAATTTGAATTGATTGTTTATTTGCTTGTAATATTACTATAGTTTTACATAATTTCGTTTTGATTTGTTTTGTTTCTTGTATCTCCTCTTATCTAAAAAAAGCATCTTTGGCACCGGTACTGTACTGTTTCCCCGACTGCTTGCTTTTTCAACTAAATCTTATTGATTAGAATCCAAAAGCGGTGCCAAATGAAGAAAACGGATGATAATGCGGAATAAAGTTTAATTTTCTAAGTGCTGATTTTTTGTCGTTTTTACCGCTTTTGAGCGATTATTTTTACGTTTTTGCCCCAATAATTGTGTTAACCCTATCTGCATTATCCAGAAGATTACATGTTGAAAAAAATCTAAAAAATTGTATCCAAAAATGAATAAAGCAATTTTTAAACTTTTTTAGTACGTCATACCTTTTGCAGCGTAAACTATGCTATATATATTGGTTGTAAAAATTGTTATAAAAATATTATTCTACGATTGCTTTTTAAACGGTCTGTATTCTTCCGCCTATTTAGTTTTCAATTTTGTTCATTTTCTTTGCTTCTTTTTGTGAACAAGATCAAATTTTAGTTTTTTTTTTGGTGAAATTATAGCAATTGCTTTCCATACAAAAAGATTAATATTGGACGTGAAAGCAGTGAAGTATAAAGTATTTTCCAATCTCTCGGCAAGATATTTACGTTTGATCTTTGAACATAAAATCATTCATTGGTCTGGATTTAATACCCAAGTTTTAATGAAAATCAGTCGCTGAAAAATTATTAATCAATTGCTGAAAAAAAGTTTTGTGGTCATTGCAGACACCTATAGTCAAATAAAAATTTCGGTTTTTTGGCATACGCCTAATCACATTTTCACCTAATCACAAATAACTCCCTGTTACATATCTGCAGATATCAAAAATTATCTGAACCTAGGTTAAGCCATTCAAAAAATTGATGTTTTTGGGGTCCATTTTATAGTGGTACTCCCAAACTATGTCAGAATGTTTGTCTGTTAAACATCTACTGATATCATGAAACACTGTCACTTTATTTGAGCCATTTAAAAATTGATTTTGGGGAGGGGTCACTTTGGGTGGGCCCATGTGGAGGAGGGTTGGCATCCTCAAACTATGCCAAAATATAGTCTGTTAAATATATACTGATATCAAAAAAATGGCTCTTTAGCTGGAGCCGTTCAAAAATTTGATTTTTGGGGGTCTATTTGAGAGTTGCTCGAGGGGGTGGCACCGCCAAACTATGTCAAAATATTTGTCTGTTAAATATCTTCTGATATCATAAAACACTGTCAACCTATGTAATTTAAGCCATTTAAAAAATTATAGCAATGCTCCAAACTTCAATAACTTTTGTCTACGTAATACAAGATAGAGATAAAAGTATAAAATAGTTAAATCCAGAACTGCTGCGGCAAAAACTATATCTTAATTGGTTAATTGGCTGGTTGTTCGGTAATAATTGTCTCATTTGTATTGTTGAAGAACCGTAGCGCAACGGAGCATTTTTTTAGCAATTCGGCCCGGAGATGATCGTGGTTAAGACTTCTTTTTTTTTTTTTGTCCAATCGGATTTTGGTCTCCAAAAGCGGTGAAGATTTTTTTCTTTGGAGTCCTTGTCCTCAACCAAAATTTGTTCTTCATATATTTTGCACCTTTTCCTATTTTTCTCAACTTTTCTGGCCCGAACGACTTTTTATCTGCCGGAACTGGACCTTTGCTGAAGCTAGTTGAGTACCCCTGACATATACTGCAGTAGGCTTTATTGCACAGTAGGCATAGTAAAGCAAAGTAGGCGCAGTATGCAATAGAAGACGTAAAATGGCATAGCAGGTATAGTATCCACGACGTGTAGTAGGCTTATTATGGCACCCTAGTAGTCACAGTAAGCATAGCATGACCTTGTTGGCATAGTTGGCTTATTATGGTACAGTATTTCACAGCTAGGCACAGAAGCTGAATATGTCATAGTAGGCATAGCTTGACTCCATATTAGACAAGAGTATGGTATTAAGGAGGCTTGTTATGGAACAATAGGCATTGTACAGGGTGACCCAAAAAAAACAGAACCCATAAAAATTTTATTAATTCCTACAAAGATCCAGTAAACTTAAAACACTTTGCAGGTTTTAAACTTCAGTCTGTGTATAGTCATTCCCCAAAGTTTCAGTCATTGATGTCCCTTTGCATAAAAGTCATGTTCTTTCCAAAATATGTTCCAAATGGCCTCCACAGCGTTGGAGGCAAACTTGCATACGTCGGGCAAAATTGTCAATTACTCTAACGCATTCTTCTTTGGGTATTTCAATAATTTTGCCTGTGATTGCTGCCTTTAATTCACCAATCGTTTGAGGATGCGTTAGAGTAATTGACAATTTTGCCCGACGTATGCAAGTTTGCCTCCAAAGAAGAATGCGTTAGAGTAATTGACAATTTTGCCCGACGTATGCAAGTTTGCCTCCAACGCTGTGGAGGCCATTTGGAACATATTTTGGAAAGAACATGACTTTTATGCAAAGGGACATCAATGACTGAAACTTTGGGGAATGACTATACACAGACTGAAGTTTAAAACCTGCAAAGTGTTTTAAGTTTACTGGATCTTTGTAGGAATTAATAAAATTTTTATGGGTTCTGTTTTTTTTGGGTCACCCTTGTATTAGTCAGGATAGCATACCGTTGTTGGCGTTGCAACTTAGTATGACATTGTAGGCAAAGCATGACACCGTAGTAGACATAGTATAGCATATGGCACAATAGGCATAGTATGCTCAGTACGACACAATAAGCATTGTATGCCTATAGGTGGGCACAAGTCCATCAATCGTTAATAACGAAGCTAACTTTTTCATTAACTTGTTAATCCGTTAAAAGGTTTTTTCATGTTAACGGACTAAAGTAACCTTAATTGTTGCGTATTAGCACGAGTTTTATAGAAGAAAGCGAAGAAAGGAGCGCCTTATTGTGACAAATAATAAACTGCAGCCTCGTAGATCTAATACAGTAATTATAGCTGTTCGCAACTTCCAAAGATTTTCTGATCAGAGCTTTGTTACTACATTTGAACCTATTTTTATCTTGAAATTAGATTAGAATGTCAAATGTAACTTCCAAAACACAAAAAGACCACCATAGCAATAAATATTTCCTTACAATCAGCTCAGCAGCGTCAATACATGTTCCAGAAGCAAGTGATTGAAAAGAAATGTAAATTACACGCAAAATATTAACGAATTAACGGACTTTATTAACTTCCGTTAATTAAAGCTGAAAAAACGGATTAACGTTAACGGAGGCGTGAAGTTTGTTAACGGACTAGTGGTTAACGAAGCTAACGTTTTGCATTAACTTGCCCACCAGTGAGTATGCCACAGTGAGCACTGTAGCTTAGTAGGCATAGTATAACATCATAGTATGGCATATAGTAGGCTCGTTATAGCACTGTAGGCATAGTAACTCGCAATAGGCACTGCAGCTTAATACGTCATAGAAGAAATGATATGGCATTATCGACATAGTATAGCATACGAGGATAGAATGGCAAATACTGTTGTAGGCTTATTATGGCACAGTAGGCATAGTATAGCACACTAAGCGTAGTCTGGCTCAGTAGGCGTAGTATAACATAGTTTGGCATAATTTTTAGGCGCGCTATACCACAGCTTTTCCATGAATTATTACTTTAACGAGGTGAAAAAGTATATGCGCCTCAATGACTTGCAGAGCCGTTACTGGCTGGAAACCTGGTTCTCCTGTTAGAGCTACCCATGCCACATAGATCTGATGGTAAAAGTGAGACAAAGTATAGTTCAAATCAAAAAAGTTGGAAAACTTAGAACCTGGGTTGGTTATGCCCATCAGCTACGGTAAGCATATAACCTACACAACACTGATATAAAAAACCTATCCGCAGTTAGATTAAACTGCAAAACAAATCTTGAAGAGTACAAGTAATGAAAATTACGTGAGCAACGTAAATAGGTCTACCTTTGCAAGTGGAACCTCGTCCGGTAGGGGAGCGCCTTTAGAATCCCAGGTGGTTATTCAGCGAAACCCCTAAGGAGTTCGAGTCTTAGACAGAGAGGCTCGTTTAAAAGATAAGCGACACTCTCCATCAGCCATCCCTAGTGGCAGCATAGGCGTAGCCGGGGGGGGGGCAGGGGGCCCGGGCCCCCTCCACCAATCAAAATACCACTAACGACAAAACATGATGACAACATATAGCCTAGCAATGTTTAGTTGCAGTTTTTTCTCAGTAATTACGCACATAACAGTAATTAACAATAATATAAATGACAACAAGGGAGTACCGGGGCCCCTAACTAACAACTAAGGGGCTCTTAACTGACAACCAGGAGGCCCCGTAACCCCTAACTGAAAACCAGGGAGCCCATAACTGAAAACCAGGCGGCCCCTAGGCCCCTAACTAACAACCAAGGGGCCTTTAACCAACAAACAGGGAGCCCCCTAACTGACAACTAGGGGGCTCCGGGCCCCTAACCGACAACCATGGGGCCCCTAATTGACAAACAGAGGGCCTTGGGGCCATTAACTGTTTACCAGGGGCACCAGGGCCACTGACTCACTACCAGGGGCACCAGGGCCCCTGACTCACAACCAAAGGGCTCTGGGGCCCCTAACGACAACCAGGGGGGCCCTAACTAACAACCAGGGGGCTACAGGGCCCCTAACCAACAACCAGGGGGCCCTGGAGTCCCTAACTGACGACTAGGGGGCCCCGGAGCCCCTAACTCACAACCAGGGAGCCCCAGGGCCCCTAACTAACAACCAGGGTGCCCCCAGGACCCCTAACCGACAACCAGGGGGCCCCAGGGCCCCCTAACTGACAACCAAGCGGCCCCAGGGCTCCCCTAACTGACGACTGGGAGCCCTGGGGCCCCTAACCAAAAACCAGGAGGCCCTGGAGTCCCTCACTGACGACCAGGGGGCCCCGGAGCCCCTAACTCACTGCCAGAAAGCCCCAGGGGGCCCTGGGCTTGTAACCGACAACCAAGGGGCTCCGGGGCCTCTAACTGGCAACCAGGGAGCCCCAGGTCTCCTGACTGACGACCAAGGTTCCCGGACCAGGGGCCCCTTAATTCAAATTATTAACATTTTATGTGCAAAACCTAGCTGTGAGAAATCTAAGAGTTTTGCAGTTGGGGACTATTGCCACTTTCACAAGTCCGAGTCCGAGTGCGAGTCCTTAAGCTACGAGTCCGAGTCTGAGTCCAACAAAACTCAAGACCACGAGTCTGAGTGCGAGTCCGAGTTCGAATGCCTCGAGTCCGAGTCGACCAAAACTGAAGATCACGAATCCGAGTTGAAAAAGTGCGAAAATTTGACAGGAAAGTGAAATTTAAAATTTGGTCAAAGTTATTTCAATACGGACAAACGCTTTCAGAAATTCCCCAAGAAGACGTTTGTGCACCGTTTCTGCAAGCGTTGCACAGTATTCTAACTAGGCCCTTTACACTCAGAAAAAAGTTGCATAAACGCTTTTGCAAGAGCTCTTGCAAATAAAATTTAGTCGTCTACTTCGGCCTTAATTTACACTCTTGCCAAACTCCTCATGGCTGAGAAAGGCGAAATTCGAGGTTTGCCTTCTTTTATACCTGCGTATTTTATTTAGCCGGTTCAATTTTGACAAAGTTTTTTCCGTAATAGTATGCGAGTGACGTCCCATGAAACCCTCTTATATTGTAGTTTGAATTTGCTAAGAATTTTTAAGTTATTGAAACGACCGACGCTCGCGTCGAGTGTTCTTTTGTTTTTACTCGGCCATTTTCAAACTAACGAGTGCGAAATTTCAGACTTTTGCTAATAACTAGAGAACTATTTGGTCTAGTTACATAAAATTTTGACAGCAGTTTGAGACTATTGATTTGCATGTTCGTATCAAATTTTGAGGCAATTGGTTACGTGACTTTGGTTTTAGGACCCAAAAACCGCCCAGCAAGTTTGGCGTAAAAAGCGCTCTCATTCAAAAACGGCTTAAGCACGACAAAAAATATTTCACACGGTTATATGTCTTAAGCCACCTTTTCATCCCAACTAACTCACTTTTGGCCGCGATGAGGTTTTTTTCTTTTCTTTGTTTTTCTTTTTGTTCTTCCTAAATCTTGTACGCTCTTTTTCTCCTAAACCACAAAACATCGAAATCTATTTTTTTTGCAAAGTTGTTGATTTGCAAACGCAGTTTTGTCTCTCAAAGTATTTTGGAGCCACTCCCTTGGGAACCCTCCCAAAATTGGGCCCAAAAACAGAATTTTTCGAAAATAAACAAAATGAAAACCGCTCAAACTAGAGCGCTAGTTTTTTTGATATCAGAAGATACTTAAATGACAAATATTTTGACATACTTTGGGGGGTGCCACCTCAACGGAGACCCCTTCAAAATGGACCCCCAAAAATCAATTTTTTGAACAGCTTAACTTAGGGTGGCAGTGTTTTTTATTATCAGTAGATATTTAACACACAAATAATTTGACATAGTTTGGGGGTGCCAATCTCCTTGGGGACTACCCCAAAATGGACCCTCCAAAAATCAATTTTTTAAACAGCTCAAGCTAGGGAGCAAGTTTTTTATGATATCAGCAGCTACTTAACAGACAAATATTTTGACATAGTTTGGGGGTGCCACCTCTGGGGACCCCCAAAAATCAATTTCTTGAATGGTTTAAGCTAGGGCGCTTGTTTTTTTTGAAACCTGTAGATTTTTGGGTCGGTCGTTCAAAGGGGGTTGCTACTCAGAAAGCTCCAATCTAGTTTTTCACTGCAGTTAATTATTTTTCGGGATATCAGATTAAGAAAATAATTTTAAACAAATCAAATCTTTCATTATACTCATTGTTCCCTTTTCAATTTTTGTTTTATACTCGTTGTATTACGCCGAAGTGTGCAACGAGTTGGCACGGCCCATCTCCATGTCATTGCGGCCTGGACAACACAGCTCCTTTCGAAAAAATGTCGTAACGGCGGCGAGCCGTTGGCAACAGTGTGTCCAATTTCACTGCCCCAAGATTTAAACTTCGGACCTCCCGCTCCAGAGACGAACGCGTTACCGCCCAACCAGCAAAAGAGCTTTTTTCAGTAGGTTTGTCACAGCGTCCAATAAAAATTAGAGCTTTATTAGAACTTTTAAGTTGCGTATTAATCAGTTAATCGACGAAAGCGTGCAAAAAAGTATTATCTTTTCGGAAACTGGGTAGACTGGTGGTGTAGTATTGCATTCGATTAATACTGAGGGAACAAATTTATGTACCCTATGTTTTTTTTTCAGTAGTTTGACTAGTTTTGGAAGTAACCTAAAGCCAAAAGTCGACCAGCTGAAACTAAAAAATAGAAGGATCTTCATAATTTTCATCCGTTTAGGGACAAGGGTTGAGGATCATTAAGTTCGCGATCAAGCGCGCAACCAGATTTTGCTGGGGGGGCTTTGAATTTGTTGAGTTATATAAACCCTTAAATTTTGGGGTTATATTTCTAAGCGATTTTGCAAAGAGGGGCTGAAGGCCCCTTAGCCCCTCCTGATTGCACCACTTGTCGCCATGGTTTGGTATCTTTTGTCGTCTCATAACTAATAGGCTAAAACTGTTATTTTTATATCAGAAGAAAAACCTCGATTTTAAATATATTTGTCATAATCATAATTTAGTGCATGCATTGTGCAATTTTTGTTTTTATGGTTTATGAATAATTTGAAAAATGAAAGAATAGGTTTTTGCTGAATTGGCTGTATACACTTGTTCATGTTTTAACCAACTAACTCACCAACAGAAAGAATTTTTTTTTGCAAAAAGCTTAGAAAATTCATCCCTAACCCAAGCCCATACACAGAAAAAGTTAAACAGCACTGCAGTGCTGAGTAATCAAAAAAGCACTTCACGCTTCATCATCTGGATGCGGTAATTTTTGCCAGTCACATCAGCAATTTTTTGGATGCAAGCTGATTCTTTTCAGCTTTTCAATCTCCATTGTAATATTAAGGAATCAGGTGTAAAATTTAAAATAACTTAACAGAGACAAAACTTGTTATCTCCCTTCAATACCTGCGAATACTTGAATAGTGAATGCCTTCCAAGAATTTTTCAGCCATGCGATATGTTGAGCACATTTTACCTACCGACATCATCGAAGCAAACGTGATCAAACCAATGACACCAAAACGCTAAAAAAATGTGGTTGCCAAACTATAAAACCAAATTCAATGATTTTCATTTTGATTTAGGTAAGAAATCTCTCTCTGCCAAAGATGATGCATTGCTTGTCACATTTATATTTTGTTGATATATAGTAGCTCTGTAATAAGACATACAATAAGACATTCAACAATAATCACGAGTCCGAGTCTGAGTCCTCTCAAATTCTACGAGTCCGAGTCTCAAGGGCACGAGTCCGAGTCCTTAAAAAGTGACCTCGAGTCCGGACTCGGACTCGAGTTTTCCCAACACTGGAGTTTTGTCCAAAAAGTTGCCACCCCAGGTCCTCGTTTAACATTATTATAAACTTAATGCTATAACACAGACGGTAATGCAAATCCCCAATTGAAATACTACCAATGATAAATATAAAGAGAGCATAGCCAGTATGTTTTCCCTGTCCGGAATTGCAGTTTTTTCAATTTAGGATTTAAGCGTACAAAAGTAAGCAATAATACTAAGGACCACATTTCTACGTCATAATAATGTCATACAATTCCTGGAGGTTTCAAAAAACTGTCAAGTGACTTGACTCGAGTCCTCCTCGTTTTGAAAAATAAGTTATTTTAATTTTGATTTAAATGTTGTTTTTTTTAGAAAGAACTTATTAGGGAAGCGATCTTTTCTCAAAATCATTGGCGTTACCAGGGGGTGGCCGAGGTAACCTGCGCCCCCTTAATCAAAATTCCACCAATGACAAAAATTTGTCAAAAAAGCCTTGTTTTTTCATTTTCAGTTTCTTTTAGCATCTTTGCGTACATCAGTACACGCGTACAACAATAATTAACAATGAATAATATTGACGACCAGGGGGCCCGGCGCACCCCCTTAATTCAATTTTTCCCACCAATTTAAACCTTTAACCAGGGTGAAATCAAAAATTTTTGTCCTAAAAGTTGCTGCCTCAGGCCTTCACCTAAACTTTTTGTGACCTTTATACAATAACCAGCGCCTTATTTGCCTTATGGTTCAGTGCCAGGGCCCTGCCCTCAGATAGTAGGACTTTTTTTGGTCTTGATTTATATTTGGTAGAAAGATGTTGCAAAAATCCCTTAAGTGCCAGGGGCCCTGCGCAATATAAATTTGGCCCGGGAATAACATGTTTAGTAAGCGTAACCATCTATTGTACCATTTTTCAACGACGATTCACCTTCACCTCGCCAGTTTTTACGCACAAAATACTTAAAAAAAAATAGCTTGGGAAAATGCTTATTGAACAAACGACTGAAATTCAATTGAAGGGGTCTAGGCCCTTTGGCCGTACATGTACTTCTATTACTCGTAAACTTCATGACTAAACAAAAACCTCTAAGGAAAATCTCCGAGAGGATTATTATTTACTGCATTGCAGGAGGCAATGTGCCTTACTTCCCCCTATAAACCAAATCACTTACAATTAAAATTTTACACCATAATTCAAGATTCTAAGCGTGTTTTGGAATGTAATTGCAAAAGGAGGATTGAACAACTAAATTTTTTCGATTGCCTTTGAAACGTTAAAAATCTAGTTCTTTGAAATGGCTCTGAACTCGTGCGAAATGTGATCCAATGGGATTTAAATACCTTTTTTTTCCAAAAACTTACAAAAATCGCCCAGCGGCTGGGGGTGTGATTGTGATTAAAGTTTTGAAAATAACATTGATGAGGAAGATTTATAAAAGCTTCGCCATGGAAAATTACTTTCGTCTACTGTTTGCAAAACTTCGTCGTAGGATTTACAGCAGAAGTTTTTTTTTGCTGAAACTTTTTTTCTAAAATACTTGGCCGATTTTTAAAATTTCAAGTTTTTCAACTGCGTATTTCAAAAAATGGTTGCACTATCAAATTTTAAAGAAAAAAACTACTTTTATAATCGTCTTCTAAGAAATACGCAACCCGTTCCTGAAAAAATTCAAAATATTGCTTCGAGAAAAAATTTACCGCATTACTTGCAAACTGTCTTACGTCTTACCTTAATTCAACAACAAGAAACACCAAAACTTATAGTCTATTATTTGCAATTTTTGTTGCTAGTGTGGAAAACTTCAACAATATTGGAAACCGAAGTAACAGCATCTGTATAGTTTTTTACTAGTGAACTTAGCAGAGCTGTAGTGTCTCGAGACATGTCTCGGTCTCGAGACACTATTTTTCAAAGTCTCAGTCTCGTCTCGGTCTCGAAGTTCTAAAGCCTCGGTCTTTTCTCGGTCTCGGCACCTTGAAGTCTCGGAAAATGGGCAAGTCTCTGCCATGTTTCCAATTCGAGCGTAAAAACCCACAATAACTAAATTTTTTAACTGAAAAAAAACAGAAAAACAAATTCCTTCCTGTTTAAACCAAGGTTTCTTAAAGTTATACCTTAATAGCCCATGGGGATTAATATATCGAAAAAAGATATTTTTTACAGAGTTATTATATTGTAAAACCCTAAAAGGGGGTATTTTGATTCACAATGAGATGGACTAGGGGTAGAGAGCGTCTGAGATCTAAAACATTTCGCTACCACTGGTTTAAACAAATGTTATTATCAATAAATTTCGTATTTTTTTTTCTTATTCTGTAGTGGTACAACGGCAAGTTTTCTGCGTCTTGATAAGACGGCTGCTGCTTTTCTTGTGCCGATTTTACTCTATGGCTTATTCTGTGTCCGGAACAATACCGAAGTTATCTCCATGACTTTGTGAAAAAGGAATCAAGCAGTGAGACAGGCTGCGCTGAGTGCATTCGCATTCTGCTGTACACACGAAGTAACACGAATATTTCGCATTCCAAACAGAAGTCCTAAAAAGCGGTTTGACGTTTGAATTTTGCTATAGTTGCTATCAAAATCGTTTTCATCACAAACAAATCAAATCGGAATTTTCAAATCAACAAACATGAACTGAACTTGGAGAAATGATTGGAAGTAAGCTTACGCTCTTCAAAGAATTAAGCTTTTCTAAACAAAAATCACAATTCTCTGAAAGAACCATCAGGACAACATTTGTGCGAAAAGACCAAAGTAATGGTACACTTATAGTATCACATCACACCTTGGGGCGATAAAGGTGTGGGTTATAACAATTAATGTAACAACATTTGTCTTGTGAATATTACAGCGGAACAGTCCGAACTGAAATATTATTCCAAGTTCTACATAAATATTCTTAGTTCCATTTTGTAACTTGCACATTTAGTTAACAAAATTTTTTGATGATCATGATAGCATTAAATCTTTCTAATTAAAAACGCCAAAAAGCTTTCTAATTAAAAACAAACGTATATCTTTTGAGTAGTATAACTTTTTTGATTAGCTTGTTCCTAATGTAATTGCGAAATGCCAAGAAATCTATATTGCAATGTGTTGGGAAATTCACCGAATGCCCAAAATTTAGTGTCAAAAATATTTGCAAAATATTGCAAACGTTTGGTTTCAAAAGTCTCGTCTCGTTCTCGGAAGGTTCAAGTCTCGGTCTCGTCTCGAGTTTTTGCTCAAAGTCTCGGTCTCGCAACGTCAATGTCTCGTCTCGGTCTCGAAGATTTTGGCCGAGACTCCAGCCCTGATACTTAGATAGTTTAATTTCTTTAAATAAAAGTATGAGGATTTTTGCAGCAAGCTCCAACCGTCAGATAGTAATGCTAATTGCTCCAGAAACATAAAGGAACAAATGCATCGGTAGCTGTTACTGTAAGATAAAAGACGTAAAGTTACAATTTGGACCAGCCTCTGGGTGTCAGAAAATATGACTACGGCAGGGATTCGAACCCATGCCGGAAACAGCGAGAGACATATAATAGTTTTTGAAGTCGCGGCAGTCCTTCAAGGCAGGACAGGCGTTAGACCTCTTTGTCACTGTAGCTATGTGTAAAAAAGAGGATGCTTATATTGAGTGGGTCCACTGAAATTTGAACAGACTCACACGGGTTACAATGCTCGCGCTCTGCGGGAGACGAGTTCGTAAGATTGTTGATCAACTTTCTACTCGTCGGTAGAAGCTCTTAGTAGATTCAATTTCTTTATACCAAATTCATGATGAAATTTTAGCATGCTCCATTCGTCAGAGCATGATAATGCTAATTGCACAAGCAGCTTAAATGCATTGAAGCAAATAATCGATTTTCCTTGACAAACTTTAGAAAAAAACAATGACTCCAAAGACGTTCACTTGCCACTATACAAAGACTTTGTGGGGAAAATTAACACTCCCGATTTCTTTAAGTGTGCGTTTTGAGCGTCATTTTTTATTGTTCTTCGCCCAAAGCGAGCGCAGTTAAGCGATGCGCATTTTCAACTGCTTCAAATTCAAATTTTAAAAGAAAATCAATAATTTTTTTTCGCTATTTGGTACTGTGTATGATTTGTTTTGAATATTTATTTCGAACCGTAACCTATAGTCAGTTTGAGCCGTGAGTCAATCAGAATTACACCTTTAAAACGTCACACTTGCGCGTGGGCTTGCGGCGCAATTCTTTTTTGGGTATTGCGGAAACGCTTGCGCCGCAAGAATTTTAGAGTAGTTGCACGTGCGCTTGCGGTGCAACTATTGTGACTTGCGCTGCCCACTTCTGCCATCTGGTAATATGTTCCTTGCGACTTTTGAAACATTGGCCAAACAGGAAATCCAACAGGTTGTCTGTGACTTACCGGATCAAATGGGAGTATCTGGAGGACAAATAAGTAAGAAAACAGTTTGCATCCAGTATATCGTCTAAGTTCAGATAACTTCCTGACGCAAACGAGGACATCGAGAAGGAATGGCTGCCGTTCAGATCAGCAATCATTTCATCAGCTGCTGAAAGTTGTGGGCAAAAACGGCTCAGAGTGGTGGACAATAGTGATTAATGAACACCTTGGTGGAACCAAGAGGTTAAAGAAGCTATCTGAGCAAAGAAAGATAGGTTCAAGACCTTAATACATTTAACATTCATTTATTTTTTTCATCAAGCACAGCGACTGAATTATGCGCATTACACAAGCAGTTATACAGTTTCGAGATAAATTATGTACATTTGACACAGTTCTTGATGAGGTGATGGCGAAGGACTAAATGTCATCGAGTCAACCATCACCTACACTTCCGTCTCAAAATATGGGTCTGGTATCGTTACTGTTATGATCTAGATTGGCCAATTCCTGAAAAGCAGTAGGGTTGGGTCTTTTGTTGGATCAATTAAGAAACTTGAAATATGACTTTAAAAAAAAAAAAAAAAATTTTTTAAATTCGATGTGAAATGTAACTTAAATTTAATATTAGCGAAATTGAATTTCGGAATTCGTACCGTAGTTTTTTGTACGCAAGAATTTCAAATTTGGAAAGCTTTGAATTTGATCAACCCTACTAAAAATACAAGCAATTATTCCAAAGCAAAAGAAGACTAAAAAAAAAAAGAAAAGAAAAAAATATGTACACTAAATACACTATTTACAGTTCAAGAATGCAGCAGCTATACTCGTATAGCAGAAGGTCATGACTATGTTACTAGTAGAAGCGATGAGGGATTTACATTGCCTGATCCTATTCTAACAAGGTCATGGAGTCTGTTACAAAACCAAACATAACTAGAAAATGTTATGAAACAGTGCAATAACGATTACAATATATACCACGTACATTCAAGGATGTATAATGTAACAGAATGTCGTAAAAAATGGCTGGCGTTTTATGCACAATAAAAAATAATAAAAGATTAGCGATTACAGAAACGCATAGCCTAATCCTATTCAAGCAAAGACAGTGGCGCTTAAAGGCAAACAAAGAAACTGTTACAAAGGTATGAATTCCCACTTTTATACAGAGTAGTTACAAAACATTTTAAATAAACCGTATAGTAAGAATTTGGCAGCCACCAAACCTGTTTGTAAGATAAGGTATTGCAAAATGTTGCCATTTTGCATAGTTGTCAGCAATGTCAGGTAGTAGAAAGGTACTTAGAAATTACTTGATCTTTGAAAGTTTTCCTAAATGTTCGAAATGATAATTCCTTAAGCTGTTTGTTAATGCCATTCCATATTTTTGTTCCTGAAAAAATTGTCATATTTTGACCTAATTTATTTCTAACTCGAGGTAAGCAATAATTTCGGTTGTTTCTCAATCGTGTTCCGTGATCATGACATTGGCTAATTAACTGAAAATCGTTGGCTTTGGTTGGAGACATCATGTTATTATTTATTCTATACATTAACTTTGCCATTTCTAGCTTATAAATGTCATTTAATTTTAAGCATTGTAACTGATGGAACAAAGGTTCAGCGTGTGCTCTATATTTACTTCCTGGTATTATTCTGATACTTCTTTTTTGAATTATTTTCAGAGGATGCAACGTAGTTTCTGAAGCACTACCCCAGCTATTTATACAATATTGAAGGTGAGAATACATTAGACTGTAGTACACCATTTTCATTGTCTGTTTATCGACGTAGTTTCTAATGTAATATAGAGCCCATGAACCTCTTGCAATTTTTGAGCAAATTTGTTTTACTTGATGTTTCCAATTTAGTTTGTCGTCTATCAATATACCTAAATATTTCACGAATGATTTTTGCTTTATTTTATTATCCTCTATAACTACTTCAAATTTATGTTTGAATTGTTTCTTTGCTATTATCGTGAATTCTGATTTACTGAAATTTGTTGAGAGTTTGTTAATTCTCATCCAGTTAATTATTTTTTGCATGTTTTCGTTCACTTTTTGTTGCAATATTTCAGGTTGGGAATGCGTCAATGTGAGATTAGTGTCATCTGCAAATAAATGAACTTTGAAGTCAGAAGCCAGAGGTATATCATGTAAATTGTGAATAGCAGTGTGCCTAGGGTAGATCCCTGAGGAATATCGCAAAGCACTACATTTGTAGCCGATTTAGTGCTCTTGAAGGAAGTGTATTGTAGCCTATTCGTTAAGAAACTTTCTATTAATTGTAAGGGTACACCTCTTATACCACATTTCTCTAACTTTGCAATTAATATTCTGTGACCAATGGTATCATGTGCTTTAGCCAAGTCTAGAAAAATGGAGCACGTTATTACTTCATTTTCTATGTTTTTAATGACGTTGTTATATATGTCCACTACAGCATCTGAGGTTGAGCAATTTTTTTGAAATTCGTATTGTTGGGAACTAATTAGGTCATTTTTGATAAATTTGTTGAATTGTTCATGCAAACATTTTTCAAAAATTTTTGCAAACGGGCTCAATATTGAAATTGGTGGATAGTTACAGCAATTTTCTCTGTTTCCTTTCTTAAATATTGGAACTATCTCTGCGATTTTTAGTGCTTGAGGGAAATATCCTTTCTTTATGCAGATGTTGAAAAGCT
Organism: Trididemnum nubilum; assembly: GCA_963965965.1. NCBI lineage: Eukaryota > Metazoa > Chordata > Ascidiacea > Aplousobranchia > Didemnidae > Trididemnum > Trididemnum nubilum. Next base: position 23,174,042 of record OZ014489.1, on the reverse strand, counting down.
GTGTTAGTTTCAGAGTAATAACAGTAGCTGCCATTTTTATGTATTTTATGGGAATGCCATCGATGCCAGTACTCTGGGAAGAATCAAATCCTCTAATGTGCATTCTTATTTCATCTTCTGCAATTGATTGGATAAATATAGAGTTAATGTTGCTATGTATGAATGACGTTATGTTAAAATGGCATTGTACTGGTTTAGAAATTTTAGCTGCCAGATTAATACCAACATTGGTGAAATAATTATTTAACATGTTGCTGACACATTGATTTCCATAAGCATAGTCTTCTGTGCCAGTGGTCATTTTATCGGGGATGTTATTACCGCGCTGTTTACTCACATTGAAAATATTGTTAATAGTTTTCCATAGCTTTGCCGTGTTTTGTTTATTTTTTCTGATTATATCTTGGTAATACAGTTTTTTTGCACTATTTTGTAGATGAGTGAGCTTATTTCTGTACATCTTGTATTCGTCCCATTTAGCTGTGCTCTTACTATTTACACATTTTTTATACATGCAGTTTTTTCGATGTATAGATTTTAGTAGTCCTTTTGTTATCCATGGTTTGGTTTTTGGTTTCAATTCCTTCCTGCTTCGTTTTTGTAAAGGTGCATGTTTATCGAGTATCAACTGAAAAATGTTAGTAAATTTGTCCATGTATATATCAATTTCATTTATGTTGATTGCTAGGTTAGTTTCTCCCAGTAAGTGCAAACTTTTCGACAGTTCTTCTAAAAATAATTCGCCTCAAAATTCTTTGTATCTCTCACATAAGACGCTTCATGTTTTTTTGGATGTTTTAGCGCTAAGTCTTAACAGACTATTACAGGCATATGATCACTGATATCATCCAGTAGAATATAGCTGTGCGTTTCACCACTTATATTATTGGAGTACACAAGATCTAATAGTGATGATAAATTATGTGTAACTCTAGTAGGATGAGTAATGAGTGGAATAGCTCCTAAGCTATATGTCATGCCAATGTATGCTTTCACTTTATTTTAATTTTGCAAAAGATTGATGTTGAAATCACCACCGATGTAGTATGTAACATTTTTGCAGCTAAAAAGTTCTAAAACTTTTTCAAAGGACAAATGAAACCTGTTTAGGTTTTGCTTGGGATGATAAATTACGCCAATTACACACTTTTTTCCATGCTCCAGTTCTATTTGCACCCATATATCCTCACAGTCAGGAATATTTAAATCGAATTCGTGGCACACCTTAATTGAGATATTTTCTTTAGCGAAGATGCCTACACCGCCCCAATTAGTACATGTTCCTTTGTGCATAAACTTGTATCCTTTTAGGAAGTGATTCAAGTTTTCTGAAGTTTTTAGTTTTGTTTCACTCACTAGAATAATGTCTGGTGACAATTTAGTTAGTGCGAGTAAATCATTCAGTTTATCCAAACCTGCATTGATGCTTCTAATATTCACTTGGAGTAACTTTAAGTTATGTTGTTGTTTAATGGTTTTTGAGGCATTTTGAACTGAACAATACTGAGACATATCTAAATTTGCCCTTCGAAAGAGTTTATTTAATTGGTCGCTCGAAGCATTGTTCACTTTGTGGTTTGTCATAGATTCGTTTTTTCCTACTTTAATTGAATAGTTTACGCTATTTTTTTTATCACCTTCATTTTGCAAACAAAACGCGTCATCAACATTACATACATTTGTAATAATAGAAATTGATGCAGTAGAGTGACTTCGCTGGTATGTATTCATACAGCTTGGTTCTGAACAGCTCGAGTGGCCGTCATTTTTATTACTATGTCCCTTATTTAAATTATAAGGGTTAAGATCATTTTGGGAAGTCATTTTTAATACATTCATTTTACCATTATTTGTACAGCAATATGTAGCCTATTGTAAGTTAGGCTACTAACTATTATTAGCAGTGTCTTCATTCACCATTAAATCCAAATCCTTTTCGTTTTTAATCGCAATGACATCTGCTTGATCAGTTTGTTTCACGAAGATGTTTCCGTTCGTTGTCCAGAAGTACTTAAATCTAATCTTTTTAGCCTTTTGTTTTCTTAGCCAAAATAGTTTTTTGCGCGGTCTTGTAAGATTTTCGTTCACGTAGACCTTTTCAGTTCCTGGTACAGAGAAATTGACCAAGCTTGCCGTTCTAGTTGCTTTTCGGTTTGCATAGATTTTGTTACGCACATCACGGTTTGTAAAGCGTGCAATGATTGGTGGGCTTAGATTTTCTGGATTCTTGGCTGGCAAGCGATGCGACGTTGATATTTGCTCTGGGGTTAAACTGACATCAAGCAGCTTAGCCACCTCGATGACTATAGCATTTGTATTTTCCCCATCCTGTACAGGAATCCCTACTATTTCTAGATTCTGCCTACGTCCGTATTGTTCTAAGCGATCTAACTTTTCCACCTCGCTCTCGCTTTGGTTTTTCAGTTCTTTTGATTGCGATTTTAGCTCTTTGTTTTCCTTCAAAAGTTTGTCGTAGCTTTCCTTCAGGCAATCGTATTTCTCACAAATAAACGACTGACTTTCCTTAACCACAACCAACTCAGCTTTCAATGCGTTTATTTCTGCATCGTAGACCTTTTTCAACGCATTGATGGCCTCATTTATTTTTTCGGTAACATATTTAGAATTTACTTCTTGGCTTTGGGTTAGGCTTTTGCTTGTTCTACTGCGACTTCGTTCACCAGGACTCATGATACCTATTTTATGACGTAACAGTTCTCAAAATGGCTGAATTCAAGTGAAAAATGACTCGGGTGCTGACTGCTGAAGGAAAGCTAAAATCTTCAAAATTTTTTAAGTAAATACGGCAGTTCTGCTCACTTTTTTCTTCTGAAATTCGGTCAAAAGATTCTTTACTGATTTCGGAATAATTTAGTCTAATTTTGTCTGAATAACTTTTTCTCTTTTTAGCGAAAAAAGTGTTTAAATCTTGCTAGTTTAAGAGAAAAAAAAAAAACACATGCTCTCTCTATGACCGTAAACTCTGCACAGGACAGATCGTCATCTGTTTCGCAATCCCGGTAAACTGAGGTGCGAAAAGCGACAACTTCGGCAGAAAAGAAATCCAAGGAGAAGTCATGGAAAGAGTTTAGTTGTCATTTGGATTTCAACTATTTTTCGGCAAAGAATTCTGGCACACCATCGCCCGTTTACATTGTAAAAAATCGAGAGTCACGTTCTCCATCAAGGATTCTGCGAGTAAAATTCTAACGGATGAGAATGAAATCCTTTTACATTAGAGAGAATACTTTGAAAATCTTTTGAATTTTGTAAATGCATCGACTCGTGACTCAAAGGAAGTGACACATTTAGAGGAAGAGGAAGTTTTCACTGCAGCAGAAGTGGCAAAGGCAATTAAAGAGATAAAATCTGAAAAAGCTGCTTGTGAAGATTAAATCAGACCCGAGATGTTGTAAACGATGACTGGAGGAGGAATACTCTGGTTAATGCAAGGGTATCAATTTGCGTGGAAATATGGCAAAGCTCCCAGAGACTGGCTTGCAGGTGTGATTATTCCGATATTCAAGAAAGGATTTCACTAGCAATGTACGAACTGCAGAGGGATATCAGTCCTTATTTTCCCAAGGAAAGTATATGCCAAATGCCTTAAAAGGAAATGCCGAGAAATGGAGAAAGCAAAACTGGAGGATGGCCAGTGCAGTTTGACAGAGTTGCAGCACTACTGACCAAACCTTCACTTTGAAGCAAATCTTTGAGAAATCTTGGGAGTATGGCAAAGATTTCTTACATGCTTTGTCGATCTTGAATACGTATATGACTTTGGAGTTCCTCGAGATAAACTTTGGAAGATTTTGGGCTAGTATGACGTTGACGGTCAGTTGTTACGCGCCATTAAATCATTTTACTACCGAGCGGAGATTTGTGTTCGGGGAAATGGCAAGCAATCAAAGCCGTTCCATGTGAGCGCTGGACTCCGGCAAGGGTGCGTTTTATCACCTCTCCTTTTCATTGTTTGCTTTAATTGGATCGACAAATGCAGCCAAGCTGATGAGTGTGCCACGATTGGAAATTGCAAAATCAGTCGTCTGCTTTTTTGCTGATGATTTGATTTTGCTTCCTTCCACAGAATGTGGCCTCCAGCGCTCATTTAAAAGCTTAGCAAATGCATGCGACATCGCCGGAATGAAAATAAGCACGGCCAAAATTGAGGTACCTCGCCATCTTTCAAGAAACCCTGAACAGTTTGTGTCGCAAGTGAATGGAGCGAAACTGAAACAGGTAGAGTAGTTCAAGTTAGTTGGGGTTGCATTTACGAGTGACGGAAGGTAAGACGAAGAACTGAATACCCGAATAGGCAAGGCTTGTGCAGAAATGCAAGCTTTGCATAATTCGGTTGTCACGAAACGAAAATTGTCAAAAAAGACAAAGCTTTTAATTTTCTAAGCGGTTTTTGTCCCCATTCTCTTTATGGCTTAATCATTTGACTGCAACGCGTAAGTGTCGATATCTATTATAGTGGCGTTGCGCAATTACTGCACATCCCTTTTACAAAAACGAGAAGTTTACTAATAGTTCACAACACTACAACGTCTCCGAATGGAAGTGTAAGTTTGAATCCTACTGCTGTCAATAGCGACTTTCTCAATAATTATTGGAATAAACCTATGTATGGATCTGAAATCTTAAACTGACAAAAGTTCGATATTTTTTAATTTGATAATTTTATTTCTTATCACTATGCAGCAACATGTGATTCATTTTCACTGTATTCGTTTGAATTTTAACTCTTTCGGGCAGCTGAAAATTGTTATTATTGATGAACTGCTGTAAAGAAAGTACTTACAATACGAGCTTGAAATTACCGATAAGGAAGTATAAGTGACATAACATTTATATTAATAACTACAGTATACTTCCTGTATTACAATAAGAAGAGCTTCAATTCAATTGATTCAAAAAAGATCTCAACAGCGTTGGCCAGAGCAATGTGCTGATTTGAATAAGATTAGAAAGTGCTCGACTAAGTGGGAGCTTATTACAATAAGAGTTTCAATTCAATTAAGTTTAAAAAGTGCCTTCGCCAAAGCGGCCAGAGATTTTATTTAAAAATAACACTTCTGCTGATCCCGATTACGGGAAAAACAGTCGGTAGGGTTTTTAATTTTTATATGTGACGAGTACTGGGTTATGATATGCTTCCTATATACTATATGATTAATGTACACTGACCTATTAACATACTATACGACTAATGTACACTGACAAGTCAAGTTTTTGAGAAAAAACTTATACTAGAATAGAATAATAGATATCGACACTTATCAATCAGTTGTTGAAATAAAATTTTGAATTTATTAGCTTCCAATAAAAGTCATTGCTAGTGCTATTGCTTTACAATTTAATGTAGCATTAAATTTTCATTCGCTACTATGACATTATACTGTAATACTAAAAACGTTTCTCTTTGCTGAAATTGTAAATGCAATGAAATCAAATCTTTCATTTTACTTATTGCTTTATGTCCAAGAGTGTAACAAGTCTGCGCGGCCCATCTCCGCGTCATTGAGCCCGATAATACAGCTCCTTTTAAGGAAATGTTGCAGTGGTGGGAGGCATTGGCAACACTGTATTGACTAAAATTGTGCTATCTTTTAATCGTAGCATTCCAGCGTAAACGTTTAAAACATACACCTAAAAATTCCAAGTTGAAATCAAAAATCAAACTTTTATAAAAAGCTTGGTCATAAGTTACCTGCACAAGAATACTTACTTTTGGTTGGCGATATCGTATACATTAAATGAAGCAAACAGTATTTAACGATTTGAATTAGACGTAAAAATAATGCAATGTAAAGGGTGACCTGGATAAATTTGGGCTTGCTTAAAAGGTAGAAATCTGATATCTTGCAAACCTTCAATTTGCACGACTAATGAAATTCCAGTTATGGTTTACTTCACTTTATTTTACATTAACTCTACTCGGACCAGGAAGAGCTTGCGATCAATGTTGCAAGGGGATCAATTAGACTTAACACACTTTATTTAAACGTTAAAAACTTTTAAACTGCTAAAGATAAAAAAAGTTTTTGCGCCACGGCAAGCGCGATTTCTTTATGAAACGTTTAACCTTTTTAATGATAAATTTGAGAACTTGATTTTGAGTTAATTTTAACATAAGTAAAGGACTATTAGAAGCGATTTGTTTTCTTTTCATTTACGGAATGTTAACAAGCGTTTGATCTAACCGGGGTTTCATTCACTAACGCGGCATTGCGACTGGAATTTCATTAACGCAGAGATAATTACGGACTAAATAGGAAAATTATTTCTTACGTGCAATATTTTGAGTGTGCTTTTCGTTATATAAATTGCAAGCCGATTATTTATTTACTGATTGTAGTCCTCTTCGCCATAGACTACATGCCATTTTATTGTTGCATAAAGTATTGCAAACTTTATTGCATTAAGTATTTATCATTGCAAACGAACTAATCAATCTAATATTTTTCTTTATATCATTCTATGTAAAAGTTTACGACATCACGACTTTTATTCTAAATCTATCTAGATGTAACAGTTCATCCATACTTATGTTGATTGATTGATTTTCAAAGAGATTTTATTTGCTTTGTTGAAATTTGAGGCCGATAGTAAGAGCGCTCATTTTAAAGGGCATTCAGAGAGTTTTTATTAAAAAATTTGTTTCTCTAAAACCATTGTGATACAACTTTGGCAATTTTTTGGAATGTTTTTGCATCAATTTCGAATCACTTCCGGAGAGAAATCATAAATTATTTGCGTCTTTTTTCCCCTTAGACGTGGGAGAAACGTTTTCCAAACATTACCAACCCAAAGAAAATGCATCAAAGCTGTTCGAAATGAATGACTACAGCTGCAGCTGTCAAGGCAGTGACTTAGTTGGTACCTGCTGATAACCGTAGCAAACCTAATATAAAAAATGTTAGCTAAAATACTTTACATTGCAGTTTGCAATTGTATCATTGCACGAAAAACTAACTGGTCTTCTAACCTTTAGGCCTAAAATAATTTTGTAATAATTACATACTGTAAAACTTACAGGCTTACTAAAAACTGGAATCTTTGTCTAAGGCCTAGTCAGCTACAATGTTTTAGGCTTTAGCCTTCAACATGCAATCATTTCTTTGGATAGGTTATTTGTTGGCAGCAGTTCACAATAGGCTATAGGCTACTTCTTCTAAAACCTTATCTTGATTCCGAAGAATTTGTTTGCTTTTGGAGGCCAAAACGCTCTAGGAAAACATCTAACTACTTTGAATTCAAATAGCAGTTGTTCCACTAATTCATTTACCTACAGAATATCTTCAGCTCTCACGTAGCTCCAAGAAGCCGGTTCTTAGCAAGATTTGAAGTAGGAGAAAGTCACAAAACTGATTTATTGCGCAATCTACTTGAAACAACACAGCCGAAATTTAAATTCTAAGAGGAAAGCATTAATTTTTTTCTCTTAAACTTTCTTAACCGGATGAGGTGCAAGAATTGCAATAGGTTCATGTTGGTAAACTTTTTTTTAGTTTTTTTTTTCGTTTTTCAAAAGTAGGGTTGAATGCCCTTCAAAGTAATTTGTTTCGTAGGTTTTATTTTTAGTCTGGTATAGTTGCTCTTGCAAAACCACCCTCAAAAATGCGGTATACCATGATATTCTGTACGCAAAAACACTTATCATCTTATGAATTTCAAATAGAAATCTTTTGAAATGTGCCAGTATAGTTAACATTAATGCAAAGTTTGCCGCTAGAGCAAACTAGAATAATTAGCGGCACAAAGCCAAAACAAAGGTACGCTATAAGTTGAGAAGTTTCGCTTTTTAAAGCTATAGTATTATATTTGGTATGATAGTGCAAAGATTTTTATTTGAAATATTTTTTTTTTTGTTACAAAAATGCATGCATGTAGGCAAACATCACTAACTTTTACAATGATGTCTTGTTTATGTAGAGCCACCACAAGCCCCCGACGCTGGAAAGAAAATCTTGTCTTATTTTAATGGAAATAAATCTTTGAAAACAAAATAAGCAACCAAACAAACTTAATAAAGACTTCAAATTTTCATTTGGAGGTACATTCTTCGATAAAAAATGCTAGTTTTTTGTGTACTTCTACATTTTGGGGTGGCAAAAGGATTCAAATAACTTTTGCCCTCTTCTGGGTTCTGGCCTAGTCCTTAAAAACCGATTTTTCAAACAGATTAGCAGTTTGTTTTTTCAGCATCCAAAATATATAAGCCGATTAGGCACATGTATTGTATCAAAAAAAAAACAAAAAAAACATGAAAATGAAGAGCCAAAGAAAATTGTGTACAGCAGTCCATATGATGTTTTTGCGATATTGTGCATTTGGTTATTACAAAAATATTGGTAGTTGCGAGTTTAAGCATGATTTTGGATCAAAAATTGAACTTCATGTGTCATAGTGCATTGCACATTACCTATTCAAAGTAAAAAAGTTATTGAAATTGGAGTTTTAAACTTGACCAAAACAAAAATTACTGCTCTTTCTTACTCCCCGTAGTGACGTCTAGTAGCGCACCTATTTTTAAGTATCAAAAATACTATAAAGTCAAAATACATATCAGCAGTTCAAAAAGTTTTTAAACTATAATTATTTCAAGTATTTTGGTTGTCAGCTGTCAGTTTTACTGGAGAAAAAAATTCAAAAAGGTTTAATTTATTTTTAAAACTGTTAAAGGCCTAACAGCATTTTTCCAATTTATTTAGATTTTTATCTACATCACAAACAAATTTAATGCAAACATGGAAAAATTTATTGCTGTGGGTTTTGCTTCAAAAAATGTTATTTACCAAACTTGTTTTGAAACCACAAAACCAATAGGTACTTTGAAATGCGTTAGGAGTTTTTTCTTGTAGTCATGGTTGTATCAATTTTCCGATTTACTTTAATTCTTTGCAAACTTATAAAAGTAAGTTTGCAATGGCAGGTTTGATGGGGCTGTTATGGTGGTCCAGACTTGCAAACAAAACCAAAAAATGTAATTGGGTTTGTTGTAGCTGGGCAGACTCGGAGTGTGTGGTTCATCAATTTTCATTTATGTTTATTGTAAGTATGTTGCAATACAGTGGAACCAAAAATTAGTTCAAGAGAAGCGCGCCATTGCGTCATCCATTATATGCATACCGTGCTTTCTTTCAGTTTTTTTTTTTCATTTTCTGCAAAGCAAGCGTTCACCATGCTTGGCATTTTGTTATTTTGTCAACTAACAAGCAATCAAAAGTCTAAATAGAAAATAACATTCACACACAACAAAAACAATGCGACATCTCGAGCAACAATATGTTATTATGTATTTTAGTCATGCTTGTTTTTTTGTTTGTTCATCAACAATCATGAAAAAAAAATACGAGTATGTCGTCAAAAACCAAAATAAGAAAATTGCCGTTTGCTTAATGTTTTGTTGTTTTTTTGTTGTTGGAATTCAACCTCCATTTGCAAAACCGTTAGTCCATGATTTCTTTGAACAAAATAAGAACAGCTTTCTTTAGCAAATTATCATATAGTTTTACTGAACAGAACAATAACTTTCGTCAATACTACTAACGTACGTATTTACTTTTACCAAACTGTATTACAAGAAATTCAGAAAATCTCAGGATATCATTGTGATGTGAAAATTATGCTGCAGGCAAAATTGTGAATGTAGTCTTTTGTTTCTAGAGTAAATTATCAGGTTTGTCAAAAATTAACTACGTATTTTAATGCAATCACAAACACGAAAAAAATGTTATAATACTGGTATAAATTTATAGATTATACAATTGCAAATGAGCTATTGCGACGCGTTTCGACCTTGCTCAAGGGTCTCATCAGGCAAAAAAAAAACTATGCAAGTCTACAAAAAGTCAGGTAAGCACAACAATGGAAAAAATTTTTTTACAAGCGCATAAGTAATTACATCAAAACAGGCCTCAGAGAGAAAATTTTTCAGGGGGTACAAAGGCCAATACCGGGCCCCCAAATCTTATTGGGCCCCCCAAGCCTTATCGGGGCCCATGCCGTTAAATCATTTTTTGGGCGATGGGTGTAGATCTTCAATTAAAAGTGAGGGATTTCACGATATTTGCATACAGTTAGGACCTATGAAAAACACAACTAGATATAAAATTGATTTAAATTCAGCTAGGGGGTCTGGGGGAGCACTGTGAGCTCCCCCAGTGGGGTCTGGGGCAGAGCCCCGGAAGCTTTAGCACTTTTTATGTTTCTCGAACGTAAAATACAGCATTTGATCAACATCCCAGAATCAAACTTGCTTAAATTGACAAGCAGAAAACGTGATATACATGAAAGAAAGTATGTGAAGTGGGGGATGATGACATTGACACAATATTATACAATACAATGACTTTAATACTGCAAATCCAAATATTTTACTGATAAAAGTTTTAAGAAGTCATCTGCAATCATAGACTTCACAAACCCAAATACCTATTAAACTCATGCAGATAGAGTGAGTTACTCAATGATAGTAGTATAGTACGGTTGAAAACTAATGCTTTTGAATCTCTGGAAATGTGGGCCCTCGTACATTGCTATACTGTAGAATTAGGGCTCTCAAGTGAGACAAATGTAACAAAATGTTAATTTCAGTGCAAGTGTATGGCTTTTGATACATTTTCCTCTTTTTTTAATCAAATTAGCCACTATTGGATGCCCTAAAGGCTGTGTAGCAAAATTAGTGACCAATTACCAGTACTGAATAGGCTGACTGATATTTTTGCTGTAGACGAGTTTGATTACTGTGTTATGGTGCAAAACCAAAACTTAACGCGGAAACCTGAACTCTTCCAGGCCCCTTGAGCCCGGGCCCCCTAGGCCGGGGCCCAGGTACGATGTACCCCCTGAACCCCCCTCTCGCAGGCCCGGCATCAAAACCTGCAGTACAATTCCAAATACGAGCAAGTTTGCCAGAGAAAGGGGTTGGGCTAAAAAGCACAAATGCAGCATTGCATGTGACCACACAACAGGGCGACTTGTAAAGACAAGATCAAGTAAAAATTCGCAAGAACTTGCTAAATTCTCTTCGGCAAGTTCTTACGAAATTGGCAAGAGAATTTGGCAAGTTCTCATGAAATTCAAAAAGAGAATTTGACAAGTTCTCACGAAATTTTATTTTCTTGAGTAAAGAAGTGAAACAATAAAGTTCAAGATGTCGCTAAGTTTACGTTCTTGTTTGCAATTACTGTTCAAGAAATTGCTAATTATGAATGAGCAATGGAAGTAAATAGAATAACCCCAAATTGCTGAAAATCTTGCAAGAAACACCAAGTCGACCTAAAAAATTGCTTCATAACTCCAAATTTATGTGCCATAGCATAATAGCTTTGCATACAACAGTTGAAGTAGTAAATTTTAGGAAAAGTCTGGAAATTTCTTGATCGTGGTGTAATTGCTTTATAACTAAATTACAAAACATGTGAAGGAAGGATCGTTTCGATTCCCTTTTAGGCTTTGTATGGTTAATTGTATTTTTACAAAAACCTTATTATCTCTTTGCAACTTTATTAAAGATTTTTGCAAACTCTAAAAATGAAATCTGCTAATTACGAATGCTTAAAGGTATTGACGTATTATATCAAAACTGAAATCTGACTATCAAAAAAGTAATGATCATATTGCATTGTTTAATTTGTTTTTCAACCAGTTAGCTCTGACAATAAACTTTTTAAAGTACTAGAAAGGGATCTGGACTGTTGCTAAAAAGTTCCTTCAGGACACTCCAATCGCTGCGTAAAAGGAGGTCTAGAATCAGTTTTCGGCAAAAAATGCCTGTCAGCCCTACGTGTGGTACAAGCCAATCAACGGATTCAGAGTTTGCAATCTCTTTAGAAATCACTTCCTTAGCCTTGTTTCAAAAGAGAGATTATAAATACCTTTCACAATACTCGTAGCTGGGGGATGGAGATTGATTAGTAAAAATTTTTGCTGGGCGTGCTTATAAGACTATTAAAAGCATTTATGGTGAATTTCCAGAAGCCAGTCGTTTTCAAAGTCTGCAAAGTGCTCATTTGCCAACTGATCCACTAGAAACTCAGTATTTAAAGTTTGCTGGTTAAGAGAGTATGGTTAGAGAATGGTCAGAGTTTTTGTGGTCAGAGAAAAATCAGTAAACCTTGCGTTTTCTTTAGAGTTGTTATCAGCAATAAGCTGTCTTAGGCCGCGTTTACGTACAGGTATTGACAACCAAGTTTCGCACCTGGTGTTCAAACCTATCGCGTTTACATATAACAAAAAATCGTTTGCACATAGCGGTTGTGACGACGAGGAACGAAATGTTAAGCATGTGTGAACGGTTAAAAGTAGCGAAAACTATAATTTTCAAACCTGCTTTTTGTGAGTTTTTAAACCTGAAACGCATTAAAAGATGTGCGATAAATGACTGCAAACTAAAATTTAGGCAAAACTAAAAAAAGCTTGTCCAATTTGAGCGCCGCAGCTATTTTCGCGACTTACCTTGAATTGTACACAATACACATCATATGATCGAAGTTTTTGTGTAAAAGTGTATACACAATGAAGTTTGACAATTCGCGTCGCGAAACCAGAAGTGAAAACTATTTGAAAGTAACCGTACCAAACGTGGTTTCAGGATGTGAAATCTTGTTTTTACGCAGGCGCGTAGCCAGAAATTTGCAATGGGGGTGGGCTGTTTGGGGGTCTGGGGGCAGAGCCCCCAGCTGCGGGAGGCTGTGGGTTTAGGAGCAAAACCCCCAGCCGGCGGCGGCACGGGGGTCTGGGGCTCGGCCCCCAGCGCTCCAAAATTTTGCATTTTTTTGGAAAAATAACTTCATTTTAGAGCTATTTTGATTAAAAAACAATGCTTTTAAAACGTGGCTTAGGATTTGGCAGTGCAAACAAGATTAAACTGGTGGCATAAATGGGCTATTTCGGAGGTGGCTAATGGTAAAATGTTAGTTCTCTTGTTTAGATCCTGGTAAATTATAGAATCAAATAGTTCAATAAAACTCACCCGGAGTAATCTATTTCGTGTACAGTTTATAGAAAAAAATAATTAGGCGGGGGGGGGGGGGACTAATGAAAAGAGATTTGAGAGAAATGATTGGTAATTAAGCAATACTGAATAGCCCCCCCCCCCCCTATTTTTTAGTTTATAGTATATTTGTTGATGGCACCTATGTTTAGCTTTTTTACACTTGCGATCAAAATTGATTGCTTATTTTTTACCATTTATCAAAGTTTTTATTTATTTGTTGATTTTATTTTTGGCAGATTAGCCCCCCTCCCCTTCTTTGAACATGTGTTTCAAAAGATGCTTTAAATCACTATTTAGTCCACTCCAGCGCATAAAACAGTCTCAAAAGGGCTAAAAACGTACTGTTTTTCCCATTCTGCATTTTGATCGACATGCCAATGGAGGGAGGGGGGAGCTATAGCCCCTCCCCGCCCCCCCACCCTGGCTACACTACTCTTTTTACGTGGCTAAATTTTTGTTCCTGATCGCGAAAACCGTTATGAGTAAACGCAGCTTTAGTCGACAATACTAGCAGCAAGATTTTGCACTTGAAGCAAATAGCTATGAACTTTGATCCCTTTTTCAAAAACAGCGTCTTTGTTCGTTTAATTTTAAAGTTGGTTAAATTAGTAAAATGACTGACAATGCTTGCATATGCGCATCAAACAGCAAAAGCTCTGTACTTACTGGTACAAACACAACTATACACACTGCTTGCAAGAACAGCAGCCTGGATATAGTTCGGAATTTAGAAACCGAAGATTTCAAAGTCATTGGTGATTGCATTCCTCCAAATCAAAATCCTTATGGAATACGGTTAACCCATTAGTTCCTAGTGGTCGAGATATCGACCATTTTTGTTATTGCACACTACTAGGCTACAGTTAAAATTTTAAAGTTGCTTTTTTCGTAGAAACTGTTCAGGCGATATATTAGATTAGTCAGACATAATAAATCCTTATTTTATCTAAACTCCCGCTTTCGCTTTGTGCTACACGCAACATTTCCTGAAGAACAAAAATGGCTGAAGCAGCTCGGTAAGTGTCTACTTTTTTATTGTTTTGAGTTAGGTGTGAAATACCAGCAAAATTTTTTGAAACTTTAGAAAAATATTAGTAATAATGTTAACGTTCATTAAAAACTAAAAAAAAATTTTAATCGAAAAAAATTACTTGGAAACATGGTTTTGAAGACGGGTGGTCGAGATCTCGACCACTAGGATGAACTATGTCAAACTCGTTAAATTACTATTTTGCCGCATATTTTTTCTAGAGATCAAGTTTTCACTGTTTGTGAAGTGCTGGATGCTATTGAGGAGGGAGAAGAGTTTGATAATGTGGCAGGGATTGCCATTGAGCCTCCGGAAGTGCGAGCGGAGACAGATGAGGACAGTGGAGATGAGGATCTAGATCCTGGCTCAGCCAACAGGCTCACTGGCTTTCAATTGCGAGCTCGAGCGCATTTGCTGCGAAGAAATCGCGATTCTGATTCCGACAATTCAGATGACGAAGCTCAAACTCAGACGGCTCAAGTTCAGACGCAATCATCGACTTCAAAAAGGAGAAAGAAAAGTGCAGCTTATTTGTTCCACAGAGTATCAAACTGCCCATCAGGATTATTACCAATTTTTCCTCCTTCTAATTATTCGGCATACCGTGATATGAACCCAGTAGAATTGTTTGAGTTATTTTGGGATGAACTTCTGATTGAAAATATTCTTGATCAAATGAAACTTTATTCTATTTGGAAAGGCAAAGATGTGTTTGTGTCTAGCAAAGCCGAGTTTCGCACTTTTCTTGGAATAATAATGCTTTCTGGCTATAACAAGCTACCCCAACGAAAATTGTACTGGTCCCACGATTCTGATGTAGGCAACGATTTGGTCAAAAGCTCCATGCGAAAAAATAAATTCGAGCAAATTATGCAGTTTTTGCATTTTACAGACAACTCTGCTTTGGATGTGTATGATAGATATTGTAAACTGAGACCTCTGATTACGCACCTGCAAAAGAATTTTGGCAATCACTTCATTCCACAACAATATTTATCCCACGACGAAGCACTCATTGAATATTTTGGCCGAAACTCATTAAAGCAGCACATAATTCAAAAGCCAATAAGATTTGGCTACGAATGTTTTTGTTTGAATACTCCTTCCGGGTATTTGATAGCATTTGATTTTTACCAAGGTCGAAAAGGAAATTACGATGTGGCACTTGCTGAGGAGTTTGGCAAAAATGCGGCAACTGTGTTGGCATTACTTCGTTACCTACCAGAAAATCTCAAGGATTTGGCATTTCACATATCAATGGATAATCGGTTTACGTCCTTCCCATTGTTTTCAAAGCTCAAAGAAATTGGATATGAAGCAACAGGTACAATACGCAAAAATAAAGTGGAAAAAAAGTGTCAATTGGTCCCCATCAAAGAAATGAAGAAAAGCAGCAAACGAGGGGATATTTGTGCCGCTGTTGGGAGAAGCACTGACCGTAATGAGGAGGTGAAACTGGTGCGATGGAAAGATAATAATATTGTGACTGTATGCTCTACAGTATTCGGAACAGAACCGATCAAAAAGGTGCAAAGATGGAGCCGCATAGAAAAGAAGAAGATTGATGTTGACCGTCCATACATTGTTGAGCGATACAACAAGACCATGGGTGGCACAGATCGTCAAGACCAGCATGTCAACAATTATCGCAGTGGAATTCGCGGAAAAAGCGGTGGTTTCCTTTATTTACGTGGCTAGTTGACGTAAGCATCCAAAACGCGTGGTTACTCGGCCATGAAGCCAACTGCAAAGACTGTGATAATCTGTTGACTTTTCGACGCTCTATCGCAATTTTTTATTTGAAGCATTATGGATCTGAACAAAAACGGCCAGGAAGGCGAAGCTCCATGGCCCCTGCTGAAACTGAGCTTCGATTTGACCGGATGGACCACTTTGTTTTGCGCAATAAAGGAAACGCCAGGCGTCGTTGTGCTCACTGCGGTAGTCGAAGTGTGTATGGTTGCAAAAAATGCGATCGAGGTCTTTGCCCCGAGTGTTTTGTCGACTACCACACGGAGCCCTAAGCAAAAGAACTCGTGATGAAAATACCAAGAACCAATATTTTATGACAATATGAACATTTATTGCTTTGAAATATGTCTGTGAAATGTTTAATTGCTCAATGAAAACGCAATAAAATTCGTTGCTTTATTTTATGTAGTTTTACTTCAATCCATACCAGTACTGATACTAGCAAAATTCCGTCCGCGTAAAAAATTACAATTTAGCAAGTAGCAGCGTAGAGGGTACTACGACTAGCTTTAAAACTGTCAAATAAGTTTCAAAAAGCATTGTCAAGAATACTTCCTTCCTGAAAAAGTAGGAAAAACAAAAAGTTTGTAGTTTAAAATGCTATTATTTTTTGTCTCCAAAAGTTTTGTTTAGTTCGGAAGCTGTTTTATGTTGATTTACAATTGAAAACCGTTCCAATATTAACAATACATATAAGAATTCAGCCCGAGACAATAAAAAAAAATTTGACACATTTGTTCCTAGTGGTCGATTTCTCAACCACGTTTATTCTTTTATGACGTCACAATTAAAAAAGATCTGGCACTACTAAATGTACTCATATGACGTTATGTTGATGATATAGTAAGATGGAAGGTTATCTACAAAAAACAAAATTTTCATTTAATTCAGGAACTAATGGGTTAATTTTTAACCCTGCAAAACAAATATGCCGAGATAACAATACAACCCATATTTTTGGGGTCTAGGTCAATATGCAGAAACCTATGTTAATGGTCAACCATTGAATTTGTCAGGTATTGCACAAAACAAGAGCAATTGCCACTTAGTAACTATAAATCCTGGTTCGTCCAGCGCCATTTTTGATAGCCGAGAATTGACCGGGTGCAGGATTCCTCGGCCTTATGTTTGCCGCCCGCAAACATTTCCCACTAATCTCCCTGCATGCAAAATTCTGCCTAAGGCAACCCAGGGCATTGCTGTAGCAACAATTGTCGGATCTGCTTTGGGAGAATTTTTATGTTTCTCGCGCTATTGTTGGTGTATCGCTTTTGGAAACGATACAGCAAAAATCAAGAGAAAGCCAATAAAAATGAAGTAACTCCTTACAAGTAAATCTTAGTTTTACAGTATTTCGTATATTTTAAAGTAATAATTATAAAACTATTGTTTCAGAATTGTCATGATTTTAATTTTCTCTAAAACAAAGTCAATTTTGATGTCGTTTTGAGTTGAAATTTGCTGTTTATTAAAAGAAATTACGCTGACATATCTAGCTCTTGATCAATGTTTTTTTTTGCAAACCTTCCACTTACGTGACTTTTGGAAAAAAAAAGTATTATTTATTCTTTTTCAACATCGAAATTTTCAGCTTTTTAAATTGGATTAAAACTAACTAAACGACTATAATTATCAATTTTGTAAAAAAATAAATATTTTTGTGCTGCAAACAAAGATTTATTTTTTTTTGTGGTATTACAGCTTTGTGACATGTTTTTCAAAACTGCTGAGCTGAACAAGAACCGATGTATATTGCACAGTAGACTCAACAACATATTTTTAAATGCAGTTTACAAGAAAAAATGATAACATTTACAATAATAAGCCGAAAAGAAAACCTGTCCGACTATTGACAGCCATGTTTAATGTATATGAGCTGCACAATGAACCATATTTCTTGTCATCAGAAAACGTTCACTTTTTATTAAATTGCTCAACTTGAGTACAATAGATTATGAAAGCCTTTTATACTCTAGTTGAGCAACAAGATAAAACTTTTTAGTGACTTAATTTTTTTCCTTACTTCGTAGTACTTAAACAAAAACATTACTTTTTACTCCCGCTGATTTTCATTTAGCTAGTATTATCATGTTAGCTACTTTGTTGGCTGTAACAAACAAAGTCATCAATTTCGTTAAATTATTGTTAAAATCAGCTTCTAAAAGCCAGTTATGTGCACGTAGATGTAGCTATCACTATAACCCAGTATGTAACATAGACTGTCCACTATTATCCTGGTTAATAATCTGCTGCTTTCTTTCATACTTTGATAATGCTTTGAATAAAACTCTGCTTCAGAACCAAACTAAAACAAACTAACGCCCGGGTTTATTCAACAACTGTAAAAATTATTCTTTACTTTTATGTACTTTAACCCTATTTGTACCTCGAGGAGGGGCAAATTTGCCTCCCCTCTTAGTTATTTCAATATAGCTTCAAAGCTTACATAAGTTTTGCTTTGATGCACCCTGACTTTGGATCAAATTTAATAACACACATATTCAGAAAGTTTGGGGTCAGCCGGATAACCGGAAATGACGCATTTTTGCTTTTGTCAGAGGCACCTAAGAAATTTCATACAGTTGTGAGCACAATGCATGTCCATCAACGAACTTATTCTACTCATTCTACTGCTTCTTCATTATCCATTAGGGCACCCAGATTTTCAACTTTTTTTTCTTTTCATGTGTTTTGTGACTTTTTTATGGAGTTTTGTGTGCTGATTCCAAAAATATGCTTAAAAATGTGATCCGATCAACTTCCGGAAAGTTATGGGGAGGTTTTTGACCCACCACTTTTTCAAAATTTGGGTAATATTTTGTATAGCGTTTTTAGTTTTAAAGTCATGATACCGGAAGCGATTTTACTTGAAAGAGCATTAAATTCTGTGCAATTAAAAAAAATTGTTTGAATTGATCCAATAAGTTGAGAGATATGAAGTGTTTTGTAAATAATTTTTTGCTACGCTTGAGTGATTTTTGACGTAAAGTTGCTTTTTACAGCTTTAAAAACACTGCCACTGACCTAATTTGAGTCAATATGACCAAAAGGCTCCGACTTTGCTCAAATAAAGAGTCAGAAAATCTGCTGACATAGTTTTCCAATCACGTTATGCATAAGTGATTTTTAAGAGTTTCGCAATGAAATAACTCTTAATTAATGTTACACATTAGTGATTCTTGCTGCATATTTGGCAGAAACCTTCGCAATATCTCAAATTTTATTCATAATATCAAATAAGACGATTCAGTGTCAAATGGAAGAGTATGCTACCAGTAGAATCATGAGTTTTGATATCGCAACATCAATTTTAAAAATTGTCGCAACTTCCTTGAAAAGAGAAATGATGTAGTAAGCTTTTGCATTAATGCAAAGCATGAGAAATGTAGTTGGCATTTATGACGCATTTTGTAGTGAAAGTTATGCAACTGTATTTAGGGCCAGAAATTCAACAAGTCATAATTTTGTTCGGTCTGAGTTTTTATAGATGTAGTTGATACGGGAAAAAACGAAATAGAAATACGCATTTGGCTAGCTCAAAAACAGGCCAAAAAATTTTTTTTCTTTGTTTGTTTTGTAAGTTTGCAATAATGTCCTTTTTGGTAAACAAAGCTCAAAAACCGAAAATCAAGGAAAAATACCGACGTTTAACCCTGGTTCACCACTGCAAAAATTTTAAAATTTACAAAATTTTTTAATTTTTTCGAATTTATTTGTTGTGTGGTCATTGCCTGTGCGTACATTCTAAAAATACAATTTAATGTTATTCAAGCCATTTTCTCACACTATTAGTACACAAATTATGACCTTTTTAGCAGCAACTTTTGCAACAATACAAAAGATACTCCAACAATTCAGTTCACCATATTTTAGACATGATTTTTTTCGTACAAATAACGTTTTGCGTTTGGTTTCGTCAACAGTTTATTTTCCTTTTTTCGAAGGTTTTTTACCTCTTGGTACAGAAACTGCTTTTGGGATGGTGATTTTGTAATTGCAGATGAGTAATAATCTGTAACAAGTCCAAGAGCTCTTTCTGAAGAATCGTTCACTACTTTCAAATGTTGAAGTCGAGATTTGATCCTAATGTAGCATTCGTCCCTCTCTCACAGCAAAGCCGGCTTGGACAAAAATAGTGGCTGTTCATTGATAAGCTTGAAAAGCACCCACGACTCAGGTCCAATTAAATCTTTTAGTTGGATAAAAGCAGTTACTGTCGGCATCTTCTGCACCGAGGGGTCGAAAGAAGTGTCATTTTGGTATTTCTTCATGACTTATCCATGCCTTATTTTTCATAAACGCTTGCTGTGCTGAAAAGTGCAAGAACCACCAATTGTTCAGTCAAATACCAGAAGTGATTTTTAAACTTGCTAGCTACGGCTTGACTGAGCTGCCGTAGACTCTCCGCCTTGTGCTTTTTGGCATTGGTAACCATGGTTTATACCGGATCAAGTCTTCAATAGGAGTTTGAAGCGGCAGTGATGCTCTTGACCACGGCTTGACATAATACAAGCTCAGAAATCTTGCAAGATCCACGACTTTCGTCAACAGACTCGACGAGTTGTATCTTTAGACAATGATATGTCAGCAATGTTGCCACATCCAGTGCTAATAACAGCAGACATTACTTCAATAAGCCTTTTGTGGCTTATATGGTGTTTGTCTGCCACTAGATCAACAGTTTCACTCCATCAACTTTTATACTAACGGTACCTCGTTTTTCATTTTGTTGCCTTTGTCGTTTAGACAATGTCGGCACATATATATTATTGTCCTCTTCAGATTCACTTAAACTGCCTATTTCACTGTTTTCGTCGAAATGTGTGGCAAAATTGAATAATTTTGTGGCCAAATTTATCTTTCTTTGTTCTTCTTTGTAAATCCTTTCTTGTTTCTGCAAACTTCTTTTTAGTTTGTCCTTGTTTTTAGCCAGGGTTTTTCTATCCAGTGACGACACTCCACCTTCTCTACTAGTTTTCATAATCTCCAAAAACTTCCTATCTTCTTCGTTTAATCTTTCCTCACAGTTTGGTTGGGGCGCCCAAAACGTTCTCTTCATTTCTTCCAAAAAGGCTTTTCTTTTTTTTAATTGCTGCTGCGTTGTTTTTAACCGTTGTTAAAAAAAAACACTGTCCAATCGTTGTGCATTTTTAAAACCATGGTAGTCAATTGATTTGCGATTTTTGTTGGTATGCCGGCTCTACATAACCACAATTTCATCACATGTTCAACTGTAGCCTTGGCAGAGTTGCGGACAGTAGCTGTTTCTGGTTAGTTTTCCTGTAGTTCACCATACAAAGATGGAAAGTTCTAACACACAGTTTTATTTGTTGGAGGTTTAGGACCCCTAATTTCATCCACAACGCATTCTTCCAACAGCCAAATTTTTGTTTTCCTTTTGATCTCGTTGTCATTTTAACAAAATTTACTACCAAAAATTCAACAAATTATTGTACAACTATTTTTCTGCAAAGTAATATACACTACAAAATTGTTATGTTTGTAGTACTAGCCACTACGCTAATTAAGCACTGCAGTTATTTTGCGCATTAATAATATGTTACCATCTTTAGGCTGTACTGTGAACACAGCTGTCAAAACATGAACTAAAATCAGGCTGAGAGAAAAAACCGAACTTAAAATATTAAGCTGATTTACTAAAGATTCCGAATTTCCGTTGTGTACTGTTGCTGGCTTATGGCATGGCAACACTGCGTAGAGCTAATTTGAACGCTCTGTGCTGCCAGTTCAGTCTTTCTAAACATCGGTAGTAGCCTATTGGCCGAAACTAATTGGTCATGCAGCCCAAAAACTCGCTCTAGGAAATTCCTTAAACTCACATTCTTACTAATGTCAGCTAGCCTGCAATTAACTTGAGCTTGCTTAACTACGACCAAGCTACCTTTACGCGAAACACATGAGCATAGCACCTAAATGTTAATACCCTTCATCAACATTGAACTGACTTGTTTTGAGCCGGTTCAGGCATTTGTAGCCTATTTTACCATCAGTGTGGCAATTTTTTTCAAGTTTTGGCGAAGGCTCGAAAACAACGTTTTTTAAAGAAAATTCGTAATATTAACATGTCTGAATCAAGGCCAAACACCAAAAACAAAACAAATATTTTGGTTTCTAGTCATCAGCAAACAAACATTGCTTACTACAGCGATGAAACATTGCTTGAAACATCCGAATAAAACTTTGGTAAGAAGCTAAATCAACTCAGCCAAATTGATAATTTTTCAAAAAAATTCAAAATTTCAACTGGGGTGAACCAGGGTGAAACGTCCAAACTCGGCAAAAAGTTTTGGATTGCAGCTGTCAGTAACCGAAATGGAATAATTTTGCAAACTTACAAACATTTTTAAGAACATCAAGAAAAATGAGCCAGCCTAATACCCATAGTCAATAGCAATCTTTACTAGTATCTTGAAAAAGCATTGCTTTTTTTTGGCTCAAGAGTAAATTTTTGTGTTTCAACTTCATGCATTTTAGCCTGTCACCTTGCTCGGTTTGTCATAATGACACTTGTAAAATTATTCGCAAACTTAATCGTGCCTTCTGCAGCATCGTTTACCATTTAAATATTGCTAAGTTCAAAATAGAAAGTTGCTAAGTTCAAAATAGAAAGCATTTTTTTTCTCTTGCAAGGCAGCTGGAAGGGTTTGAGAAACCTTAAAGGAGTCAAGATTTATTGTTTATAAAGCTTGAGAGAATGGATTGTGAAATCATCATAAATTTTCAATTTCTCCTATTTTCCAATCTTAAATTTACGTGGTAGCTTTTTATTATGCTGTAAACACAAGTGAGCACTGAATAATCTTAAGGATGCAAGATGGATATTGGTGATTGGATAGAAGGTTATGCTGTATATTTTGAAAATAATGATTGTTGGACAAGACAAATTTCAAGTTTGTGCTTTTAAAGAAATAACATAGCGTTTTAGAGTTGACATTGGTCATATTATAATGTATTTATGTTACCGGTTTTTCTTCTTGTCCCAGTGACAACGTTTTTTACTCTTTAAAGATTTAAACAATTCAGAAATAAAAGAACCTCCTTTTTTTAGCTGTTTGCCAAATGACAATGACGTTTATTTTTGTACTTCGAAATCACTTCAGAGAAACACAAACATTTGTGTAAAATGAAACGTAGCAGGAAGCTGCAAAGGACCTCTCGGTCATCCAGTTGAGCAACCACCTCATAATTTTAAATCAATTACTAAGGTTTGCTGTTTTGAATTACATTGTTAAATTTTATTAACTTTAAAATGTTTATCAACCGTTGTAATTTATTTTAATTAATAACTCCTGTTTGGTTCTTGAGATATTCATTTATATTTTGAGGGTAAATACTTTTTGTACTTTATTTTATATTTTATTTTATTTCACTCATTACTAAGAAGTATTACATTTTGCTTTTTATTTAAGCAAAATAAATGATAAAGATTATGCTGCCATAGCCATTACAAGGAAAAAAAAAACGCTCCAAGTCCATTTTATATTTTAAAAGCAACATGAACAGTAATATGGAAGCTGACATGCTCTACAGTACCTTTGAAATTTAGATTAAATTTTGGTTAGTTCCAAGCTTTTGCTAATTAGGCAAACATGATTTTTCTTTGCTGGTAAGCAAACGGCAAGAAAGTACCGGTAATGGCCCAGTTTCTCTTACCTTGAACTCATAGTTGAAATACCGGTCTGAAATAATCTAAATCAATGTCTTATTACGTCTTGAACTTAGCAACATTATTGGAACTATTTAAATGGTAAACGATGCTGCAGAAGGCACGATTAAGTTTGCAAATAATTTTACAAGTGTCATTATGACAAACCGAGCAAGGTGACAGGCTACAATGCATGAAGTTGAAACACAAAAATTTACTCTTGAGCCAAAAAAGCAATGCTTTTTCAAGATACTAGTAAAGATTGCTATTGACTATGCGTATTTCTATTTCGTTTTTTCCCATATCAACTACATCTATAAAAACTCAGACCGAACAAAATTATGACTTGTTGAATTTCTGGCCCTAAATACAGTTGCATAACTTTCACTACAAAATGCGTCATAAATGCCAACTACATTTCTCATGCTTTGCATTAATGCAAAAGCTTACTACATCATTTCTCTTTTCAAGGAAGTTGCGACAATTTTTAAAATTGATGTTGCGATATCAAAACTCATGATTCTACTGGTAGCATACTCTTCCATTTGACACTGAATCGTCTTATTTGATATTATGAATAAAATTTGAGATATTGCGAAGGTTTCTGCCAAATATGCAGCAAGAATCACTAATGTGCAACATTAATTAAGAGTTATTTCATTGCGAAACTCTTAAAAATCACTTATGCATAACGTGATTGGAAAACTATGTCAGCAGATTTTCTGACTCTTTATTTGAGCAAAGTCGGAGCCTTTTGGTCATATTGACTCAAATTAGGTCAGTGGCAGTGTTTTTAAAGCTGTAAAAAGCAACTTTACGTCAAAAATCACTCAAGCGTAGCAAAAAATTATTTACAAAACACTTCATATCTCTCAACTTATTGGATCAATTCAAACAATTTTTTTTAATTGCACAGAATTTAATGCTCTTTCAAGTAAAATCGCTTCCGGTATCATGACTTTAAAACTAAAAACGCTATACAAAATATTACCCAAATTTTGAAAAAGTGGTGGGTCAAAAACCTCCCCATAACTTTCCGGAAGTTGATCGGATCACATTTTTAAGCATATTTTTGGAATCAGCACACAAAACTCCATAAAAAAGTCACAAAACACATGAAAAGAAAAAAAAGTTGAAAATTTGCTTGGCCTATTATCCATGCTTATATTTAGCTTAAGTGAAATATTTTATTTGCTCATAAATGTCTTACACCATCATTACGTCATTGATGACGTCATAAATCAAAACTATTGGTTTTTCTGCTGTTTCTCAAAATAAATTGCGTTTGCATCAAAAAACATTCATAGTCATTTCCTGTTGAACGATATAATGAAAATAATACTGCAGCATTTTAAAATTTTGTAAATGATACTATATCTCGGTCACAAACATTTCGAAATAATAATCAACGCAATATGCCAAAGATGACGTTATCATGCATGTGACGTCATCATCTGTGGTTATTTTATCAGAGATGTCTTTGAAGTAACAAAAGTTCAAACTGAAAATATAATTTAGCTATGTTTTGAAAAATTTGCATGCTGCTATAAAGATTTATTAGTTTTAAACCTTCATCATCGTTTTCGTGATGTCACACTCTCAAAATAATTTATTTTAAAAATTTAACACAAAATAGCTTCAACAAGCAAAATGTCTTACTTCTATCTCTTGCCAAACAATTTTTAGATAAGGGGGAGGGCAAATATTCTCCCCTCTCAGGTACAAATCGAGTGTAAAAATATCCCGGTAAAAATAGGGTTAAAGTGGAACATTTATATCATGGAAAAAAAGCGAAGCTTCCACAACAGTGTTGTAAGTCGGGCTGGGCTTTTCGGTTCGGATTCGAGCCGAAAGTCGACAAAAATCTAGAGCGTAATTCAGGTCTGAGATGTACTTTTTGTCGTAGGTGCACATAAATACATAATCAAAATAACTTGGCAACACTGCTAAAATTTTCAGACCTAACCTAACTTTCGTCTTTTTTTGGGCATGTATGGGCTTGAAATTAGTTTTCAGGTTTTTGCCGGGTTCGAGATTATATTTTCGGGTTCGGGCCGAGTTTGGGCCGAACTAGTCCGCCCGTTTACAACTTTGTTTCACTATATGTGGTATGAACAACTTGATTTTAATAACTTTAATATTTGTTTACTGCTAACTGACGAAGGTACTCGGAAATTAATGATATAACCACTTTCTGTGCTAAAATTTGTCACTTTTTAAACTCATATTTTATCATAAGTGCGAGCAATTTGTTTTTGCTTGCAAATTATGATCTCTTGCTATTAGTTTCAATTACTTACGGTCTATCCGTTATAGATTAGGGGTATCCGAAAACTGTTCCGAACAGAAACTTTGTCCGCACGCACCCAATTTTCAATTTTGGCCTTCCCCCAGGTTTGTTGCAGCAATCGTAAAACCCTGGCTAAGACAACGTGGTGAATAAAATGTAATTGCGATATTACAATTACGAGTACTGCAAACAAATGCTTAGTGCGAGGTTAAACTTGGCCAGCTGTAATTGGGCTGAAAGCCTTTTTTTTGACCAAAGTGAGATTGAAGTCTTTTAAGTTTGATCCGTACGAGTAACTTTTAAACAAAATTTTTTCATAAATTATGTTTGATCTTAATGGCAAGCCAGCGCGTATCTCTCTGCGTCTTTTTTGGCATTCCATTGAAAAAGTTTTGATGAACTCATTTGCTTTTCAGAATTGAACTTGTTCATCAACCCCACAAACAACTTGAAGCTAATGCGCGTTATGTGCCAGATAATGCAATCAGCTTTTATGAAAATATGCAACGTCCAGATGCGGCTAATGAAGTTTACGATGACGTTCAACGTCCGGAAGAAGTTACTGAATTCGATCATTGTCACGAAGCAGGAGAAATATTGTTTCATTGTCTCATTTCTGCTTCACATCGATCAAACAAATATCTAGTGTATGACGATACAGAAACTGTTGCATGTAGTTCCGCAAGTCGGAGCAATACATAGTTCTGCATGATTTAGATAACTGTCAATCTGCCTAATAAACTGTAGAATCTTAGTTCTTTGACTTCTTTAACCGATCAGTTTTTGAGTGGATAGAGCGTCAGCAACTGAAACGGTACAATTTTGTTTGATTCCAGATCACGTCAAACCAATGACTATCAAAATCAGTATTTACAGCTTCCTTGTATGACGTTCAGCAGTTAAAGGGACGGTGTGAAGCCTCCGCCGTGTGTGGTAGACAGATGGGTAGGTGGCAGCTTGACTCAACGATCAATGAGTCCCATTACTGGCTGCTGCCCAAGGTAACTTGGTGAAAAAATGTACTGTAATTACGATTAAATAAATACTTACCGATACGCAGAGTTAAAAACACAGAAACTTGAGAAAGATATCATAGCGACTGCTTATGCAATTGAAGTTGTTTTCAATAAAACAGCTAGTAAACATCTAGGAAAAACAGCTAGTAAAAATTTTTTTAAAACATCGAGTAAATACAGCTAAAGTAAAATCAACAGCTTCGCCGACACTTCAAAAGACGTTTCGAATACATTTTGTTGACGTAATTGAGCATTCAATAGTATATCATTTTTGCCCAAATTTTGCTTGTGTTAGCGAGTTAATGTTATTGAGATATTTCAACTTGCTAAAAGTAGCAGTAGACACGATAAAACAAGTGGGGGTAGAAATGTGCAACAAAAAATTGACAAATATACTATATGTTTTGCAGAAAATTGAATGCATAGGAGCATTATTTGATGCACAAATCAACTCAAAATTTGCCGAAAATAGGCCTAAAGACTGTTGTGTTCTGCTCCTATTTGCTGGGTTTGTTTGCACATCAGCCCATGATTTAATATGATTTTTGGCCCGCGCGCACCTTGTCGTAAGCTTGCTCGCACTTTGTCTCCCTGGATTAGGCTGAAGAGTGTAACAAGTGTGTGAACCTGCAATTTTTCGTTGTTGCGCCTGCGGGCAACACATCATCATTTGAATTAGGGTCTCAGGGGTGACAACTCAATTAAAGCAAAATTGTATATAATTTGACAGCCTTGACATTTGAAATCCAAACCGTTCTCTTGATAGAAGGGGATACATTACCGCTTGACCAATTTACTAGCGAATGACAATCGGTTCATTTAGTTATATAAACTAGTTTTACACAACGCAGTTTTACGATGTAGTAAAAGTGACTCAAAAAAGGCATTTGCTTATAGCACTAGTTACTAGTTAGTAAATATAAAGTTCCTCTAAGTGCTGTAATGATTGTCATGTTGGCTCTGTTAAGCCTAACTTACGAGCCTTGAGGTAAACTGAAACAGCTGTCTTCGGCATGCACGTGAAATTATGAACTAGCTTAAATTTATTCATTAATCAACCTTAATGTTATTCTAGTAATTTTCTTCCAGGTTTATAAATGATATACGTTTTTTTTAATTTTGCAGACCAATTCTCTTTTTATGTTTGTAAATAATTTAGTGATCCATGTATGCAGTATACCCAAAAGGAGTTTCCTCGTTTAAAATTGTTAACTTTGGTGGAACCGATTCCTGTGGTCGATGCGCAGCAGCACAAGTTTTGGGCAAAATCACAAATAGGACCAGTTTGTCCTATACTACTGAGAGTAGTAATATAGCTGGTAAAACGCAAATTTTTCTCATCACAACTTCGTAATCACATGAAATAAGTGATGATTGCTACGAGCGTATTTTGTTGTACTGAAAATGAGATATGTTTTTTTAATCAGCTGCCATGTTTCTTTTAAAATGTGGATAAACAGCAGTGCACAGTAAAACAAATTACTGCATATTGTACTTTAATCTACGTTTAACGATTATACTGCCATAAATTTGGCAAATCACTGTTTAATTTAGTGTCTCTGGTTATGAGTGTCAATTCGTAACCACTGATACTCACTGTTATTTGAACTGTTTGAAAAGTCTACAATGTTAAGCTCTATTTTGTGAAAATAAAGGTACCAGTAACTAAAATTCAAAACAAAGTAGTATGTGAAGAACGAAACCACAATTTTCACTGACTAAGTGTTCCCAAGGACTTAAAAATTTTTCAAAAGATTATACTAATTTAAGCTCTATTTTCCCACTAATGTGTTGGAAAGTTGGAAATATATAAGTTACGATTAATATTGTTTCCGTAAACACAACGCTTTGTTTCATGGTGAGCAAAGCTACAATCACCCGGTGCAGTTAAAAAACAATTAGTGACACATGAAAAACACAGACTGGCCAGCTGATCGAGCGGTAACGCGTTCGTCTTTGGAAAGGAAGGTCGGAGGTTCAAACCTCGGGCCGTTCAAACCTGACACAGTGTTGCCAACGGCTCGCCACCGCTGCAACATCTTTTTGAAAGGAGTTGAGTTGCCAGGGCGCAATAACACGAAAACAAACCCCGCCGACTCGTTACACGCTTGGGCGTAATGCAGCGAGTATAATGAAAGATTCGATTTGATTCGAAAAACACAGTATCTTGGTTATAGAATTATTTTACGTTTGTAATGCTTCTTACAGTTGTACGTTTCTAAAATACCTAACTCATAGAATGATGCAATAAGATAAAGATTAAGAAATAGAAATGGACTGTAAATAAATCTATTATCTTTACGCAGATTTACAGTGCTGATGAATAAATCACTATTTGAATTTACCAACTAATCAACAGTTTAGTTTTGAAAAATATCTAAAGTAGTTTTTTTGCTTTATTCTACTAATTCGTGATTTGTGTTATACTTTACAACAATGAATAAAACAAATGCAACATCAGTCATACTGAACATACTGTAACTAAAAAAGTTTTTCGCCGATGGCTCCTCTCCAGGGTTGAGATCAGTGTGTTTTCTTGCTTTTAGTGTTAGAACGACTCATTGTTGGCTGGTTAAGAAGATTGTCTGCTGTATTTAAAAATACTTTAGAAATAATTACTGGCGTTGGCGTAGCCAAAGCCATGCAATGTATTGAACGTCAAAACAAAACCTTACTCTATTCGCCAAATCCAGAAATCATAAACATGGGTCGGCTGGGACCACTTGCTCGTTTTCGTGCCAAGTTTACACACAACAAGTTTGCAAAGATTGTAGCGCTGCTATTTTTACACTATTTGGAACATCCTACGAGGCAGCAACTGCGATAAAATTAAAGTAAGCAGCAGAATGTGAAGGTGTAGTAAAGACAATAGTACATTTGCAGCAATGCATGATTTGCAGAATTGTTGAAAATAGATCATAAAAAGGGACCTGTAAAAGGTTTCATATAATTCCAGAAAAACCTAAAGCTGCTATACAAATGGCATAGGCAGGATCTTGTATAGTGCGATACTTTCTTCCGAAAAATTAATGTGTTAAGGCAAGAAAGGTCTAGATCTTAGAAAAGCTAGAAATTTGGTGACATGCCAGTCTTTTAGGTGAAAACAAAAAAAATCTTTCCTGTAAGAAAACCGGACTTTTCTTCAAACTCAAACACTTTTTTTCTTGGAGATTAGATGAAGACTAAAAAAACAGTATTTTAGCCCTGAGTTAAATACGGACCGAACTCCCAAACCCTTGTATAAGTCCGAACGCAAGCGGTGGTTTGAAGTCCAAAAAAAAACTCAAAAAGCGCCCACAAATTAAATTAGGTTTAAAAAGCGTCTACGGTTAATTGTTTCTTACCTTTAAATAAATTTAATCTGCTATGACTAAATTATAAATTTCTTATTGACAAATTGCGATGCAATGTTAATTACTGTATAGTATGTACTAATTCTTATAATCATTTTGATGTTAAAATTTATTTTTTTATTCAGCGCTACAAAGCGGTTTTGACTATGTTGTAAAAGCTCGTTACATATAAGACACGTACGCATCAGGTTCGAATGTTAAGCCCAAACTTTGTCAATTTTAAGTCCGAACCCAACCGGAAATGTCCTACGCAGCTCATAACCCTGTTTCAGTCTGCAGCGCTGCTATTTACCCAGAATTCAGGTTCCATCTGTCGAAACCACGTAAGGCTTTTGCTGGTCTGCGTCTAAAAATGAGAAGGGACATTGCTAATTTTTATTGGTGATTTACTGTACACAAAACATAGAGTTTTCTCATGCCGAGTTGGACATGACACGATGCTCCCCTCCCTTTGCAATGCTAAGCAACAGCAAATTGCCAAAAGCATAGTATATTCAAATTATTAGACATTTCATCACTATCGGTTGAAAAATAGAAATGTGACTTTCCATCTTTAGTTTTGGAAGCATAAGTAGCGTAAAACACAGAAGAAGTAATATTGCAGTGCTTTTGCTCAAAAACAAAAAAACAGCAAACCGTTTAAGAGTAGCAAATAAGGTGAGTCTAAACCAGTGGTTCTCAACCTTTCTTAGTATCAGAGCCAAAGTTTAAACCTAAGGTTTTCAAAGAGCCGCATGGAAACAACATAATAAGTTAAACAGAGAAAATCTGTACTCATAACCAAACACTATTTTGCGTTCAAAATTTATATGACGTCACAGAAGAGACAGTTAATATACAGTCAAGTGGTGAGGGGCATAAAACTTTTAAATTTATGTTAATTTCCAATTCTAAGAAATCAAACACAAGGGTACTATCAAAGATAATTCGGCAAATGAAATTAAGGGTAACAAAAATTAAGCTCTTCAATTGCATGCAATCCGACACATTCTGCATACCCTCTACCAAACAAGAGCGTAACTAGAATTTTTCAAAACGGAGAGGAGGTGTATTTGAGCTCAAAGATAAAATTTGTATGCGTCTTACAGATAGAGGTCCGCGCGGTTTTCGTAATTTTTCGGAAGAATAGTCATTTCAACGACAGTTGGATGACATTTCGGCCGTTTGTAGATCCATTTGAAAAAAATATTCGCTAAAATTTGCGGATTACGTCAAATACGAATAAGAAAAGTGTGTGACTCGTTCAACGGCAATTGCGTTTGACGCTGTCTCGTGACAGGAAGAAAAAGAAAAATATTTGGAAGCCGTTTGACAAAATTAAATTTCATATCTTCTTTAGGTATAAGGGTAGTTAGGAGGGAGTAGTGGCAGCCCCCCCCCCCAATTGAAATGTCACTAATGATAAAAATGTGTCAAAAAATCTTATTATTTCTTCTCTTTCAGTTTCTTTTAGCATTTTTTGCTTACAGCTGGAATTAACCACAATATTGACAACCAGGGAGCCCATCCACCCTCAAATCAATTTTTGCCAACCAATTTAAATGTAAAATACGAGAGAAATTGAGATTTTTTGTTCTAAAAGTTCTTATCTCAGGCTCTCATCTTTTTGTGAACGTAATGCAGAAAACCAGGGCCGGGTTTGCAACAACATGGCAATGTACTAGCTAGGGGCAATGCGCTCAGTTGGTGAGACTTTTTTTGGTCTTCACGGAAGTATGTTGCGTAAATCTCCAAACTACCAAGGGCCACGCGCAATGTAAATCCGGCTCGAGCAATAACGTGGTTTGTAGGCGTAACCATCATCCACCCCGCCAGTTTTTACGTGACAAAATAACTTTGAAAAAAAAAGATTAGCTAGGGGAAATGCTCATTAAACAAATTATTGAATTTAGAGGCCTGGGCCCCTTGACGTAAATGGACTCATACAACTGTTTTCTTACGACAAAGCAAAAATTTCTCCGAAAAATCTTCGAGTGGATTTGTATTTACTGCTAAAATTAGCGGGAGGCAATGTGCCTTGCTTTCCTCTACCTGAGCTAAATCACTTACAAAAATTAACCCCAAAATGAAAGATTCTAAGCCTGTTGGACTTACATTATAAGTTAAAAGAGGATTGAACTACTTAATTTTTTCAATTGGCTTTTAAATGTTAAAAATCCAGTTCTTTCAAATGACTATAAACTCGTGCAAGTTGGGTTCCAATAGCATTAAAATTGCTAGTTTTTCCTAAAAAATTACAAAAACTTGTGCAGCGGCTAGGGGCTTCACCCTCAGACTCCCATAGCTTTTGGCGGCTGGGAGCTCCGCCCCCACACCTACGTCTGTGATATGTTTGAGTTACACTAGTTTGTTCAATACGTCTCCCAAGTCACACTTTTAGGAGGGAGTTATAAGCCCTCTCCTTATAGCAAAATCCTAGTTATAATCCAACGCACAGGCCATGGCTTCTGATCTTTCAATCTACTATATCTTTGTCCCAAAAGAAGTTCCTCTTTCGAAAATTTATGTTGACGTCATTGCCTGTGACTTGTGGTTTGCCACCCCACAATCAAAAATCCTGGCTACGATTGTGCCTTTAGCTTACTCTGCCCCTTTGCTTCCAGGTAAAGAATGAAAAACGCTTAGAAGCATGCACATTTGGGCTAAATTTTTTAAGAGACTTAGCAAAAAAAGGGGTATTTTAACCCTCTAGCCCCCTTGGTTACGCAATGCAATCAACGGACCATGGGACAAGGAAAAATTGCACCCAAAAGCAGATCTGGAGCAATTTCAATTTTCTCAAGCGCTGCCCTGAACTTGAATTCCACAAATTAGTTTCCAAAGCTCATGCCATTTTTCTTTATATTTATCAATTAAAGTGTTTGTCTGTCTGTCACCAGCAGGGCTGTCATGAATCAAAATATTGGTCATCTATGATAATATCTATTGCAGAAGAAGTAATTGTAATTGTATTGTAATTACATTTTATTCACCAAGTTGCCTTGGCCAGGAGACAGCGAAAGGACCTTTCGGTCTTCGAGTCAAGCTGCCACCTGCCCATCTGTTTACCACACACGATGGAGGCTTCACACTGTCCCTTTAATTGCTGAACGTCAAGCAAGGAAGCTGTGAATACCAATTTTTATAGTCTTTGGTTTGACTCGACTGGGAATCGAACCCGTGTCTACCGCTTCAGTAGCAGACGCTCTATCCACTCGACCACTGATCGGTTAAGTTCCGACAACTTAAGTTCTAAGTTCCGACAACTAACTTAATCACTAAGTTCCGACAACTTAAGGAGCCCACAATACAAACAAATGTACAGTAATGTGAACTGTAAACATTGCAAACAACTTGGCAAAAGGACCTCATAGACCAACCAAAAACAAAACTGAAAACTGTGGATGGGCCAAACCGGATAAAATTACAAAGCACATAACCGCTAGGACAATGTCCATAAATACGTCATGGCCAGTTGAAAGGGGGGGGGGCTATTGGTTGGGTTGGATTGCATCTGCATGTCGTTGAGGAGATAAATTTAAGCCACTTTTTTCTTTTCAGATAATTGTAGTAGAAATCCTAAAGAGAAGCCATATAGTTTTATCTTCTTGTTCGAAAATATGTTGGCAAATGAGAAGAAATTCATTGCATTAGTACCGTAGCATTGGTTTTACTTGATTCGAATTTCAAATTTTTGAAATTAAAATTTTGATGACCAATTGTGTGAAACCATTTGGAATTGCTAATGATTATCTTTTCAAAAAGCTAATCAGACCCGCACGAAGGATAATTAGTGATAGCCGTATGCGGCTTTAAAAGCCGCGGTTGAGAATCGAGCATAGCCTTTTAGTAGAGTACAAGGATACTGCTTCTCATTACAGATGTGTTTTATATAAAAAAGCTGGTATATTTAACTTTTAATTACTGTACACTGTATACAATACTCCATTTCACACGTGTTTGCTATTACCATGCAACACATTAAATCACCAGTGACAAAGATGTAGAGAATTCGGCAGTTGGTCCAGCGGTAACGCGTTCGTCTCTGGAGCGAGAGGTCTGAGGTTCAAATCTCGGAGATTCGCCACAACTGCGACATTTCTTCGAAAAAGCTGTATTTCCCGGGCGCAATGACGCGAAAATAAGCTCCGCAAACTCATTAAACGTTTTGGCATAATACAGCGAGTATGATGAAAAATTTGGTATGACTTTGAATAACCAATTTGCTGTAAGTAGTTTTACGGCAAATTGTTATGCTTTTTTTCATTATGTATGGTATAATTTTTATTTCTTAGTCGGTCAAATACTAAAAAAGATGTAAAACTGCATGCTTGACATCAAATTAACTTCCTAAAATGCTTTGATAGAAGTAGAAGAAAAAAATAAATAAGCTGCTGTTTACACTACAGATTGCAGTTGTTTCTTTGTCTTAGCTTAGTATAGCATGTAATCACGGACAGAAAAAAATACGACATAGCTAAAAAAAGCTGAAAGTAAAAACTAAATGCAATTGAGTTTACCGTATTTTCTGATGCTTTACGTTATTATTATAAATACACTTAATATTTTGTCTAGTTACCTTGCAAATAGAGACCATGCAGGAAGCTTTCGTTCTTAGAGAACCAAGTGACTGAAAATTGAGTTACCGATATTGTAGATATTTTTAACAGCTTTCACAACCGAGAAACCTTAAAACTTTGTAGAAATTGATTTTACGTAGCACCACTTTGAGTATAAAAAAAACGCAGTATTTTGTGGCATACATAAATTAAATCGAAGAAAATATTCATGCTTTGTAGCAATTACACGTAGGAGCCTAGAACGCTAATGCTTACAAAAGAGTTGTAAGTTGAGCCGAGCTTGAGATTGACAAAATTTTGAGCTTAATTCGAGCTCGGCATACGTACTGGCCAAGTGTTTTAGCCTTGTTGTTTAAAAAAAAGATTTTTGGTATATCCATCTAGTTAGTTTCCAGGAGGTAGCACCTCCACACTATATCAAAATATTTGCTTCATAAATATCTAGTACTAGTTGTGTAGCCAGAAATATGCAATGAGTTTTTGGCCAGGCTTATTTCCGAGGCCTGGGCCAAAAAAGGTCTTTACCTAAAATGGAACAGTTTTTGCATCAAAATTTCATTAAAGACCAGAAAAAAAAAAGTTCTTTATCTGAAATTGGAACGGTTTTTGCATCAAAAGTTTAGTGAAGACCAAAAAGATAAATAATAAATAAAAGGTCTTCACCGTAAATTGGAACGGTATTTGCATCAAAATTTTAGTGAAAACCAAAACAAAAAGTTTTCACCTAGAATTAAGATTTTTGAGTCCGCATTCTACAAGAGACAGTGCAAAAATCAGTCTCAAAAATGCGATGGTACCCCTAGATTATGCTAAAATGTTTGTCGTTTGAACATCTAATGATGAAAACAAGTTCTTTAGCTTAAGCCGGTCAAAAACTTGTAATTTTCTTCAAAAGATCAAGACAAAAATATCTCTAAGTGATTTAAAGGAGAATATATTTGCGTAAAAGCAATATACAAAAGTTTTAGCTATATTTTAACAAGCACAGTGAAAATAATATCGCTTTTAATTGCTGTGTATTTAGTGGCAAAGTAAAATTGTTAGTGTTGGAGCTGATAGTGTCTGATAATTTTTAATTTACTACCAAAATTAAAATTTTCCCAAACTCAAGCGTGTGCCAGTCAGCAAATAAAAACTTTCTGATAGTGGTCAACGAAAACATTAAAAAAATCTTACTTTCTCATGCGGGAATGACAACGAGCTTCCATAATCTTAGAAATTCAAGATTACGAAGCCCTTGGATTTTTCCAGGCTGCAGTCTTCGATCAATATTACTCAATCGGGTTAAGATCTGATATAAATATTTCGCTAACATAAGATTATGCAACAGTTCTTATCCTTATTTTTGGAGGAGAAGAAGTAATGAAGAAATAGATTGCGTTGATGGTTTACCTCTAGAATTACTTAACGGAGATCGACGTTGCAATTTGGCGTCTGTGTCGCCTGGTTCGCTGGACCAAATTTATAACGTAAGTTGGCCGCGTTGTAATTCCATAAAATATTCTATTTGTCATTAGTTGAAAAGAAATGCTTTCATTTCCAATTATTGCAACAACGTATCAACAGCAACAACAGCCTTGTCAAACAACAGCACTGCAATTATTATTGGATCTGTTTTGGAAGTTTTTGCTGTAATATTTTTTTGTGGCTGCTAAGTGTTTTTTGCTTGAGAAATACTGCAAAAAGAAAGGCATCTGATAATGGAATTCATGGAGAAGTTTATTACAAGTAAGTTTTGTTCCATTTTGAAACAAAATTATTTTATTATTCTGCAGTATTTAATAACTATTAGCTACAGTACTTACAGTGCCACATGTTTAATTTGTATGCTTCTTTGATGTCGATCATTTGGCTACAGCGATAAATTAATAATTACAGTAGGTACCACAAAGAAAATTGAAAAAAACAGTCATTTTTCAGTTTTTTGTGGATTGTCGTTATGGCCGCGGTTTCAACATAAGACTTAAAATATTGAGAAAAAAAGGTTTTATTGAAATACTTCAAAAGGTTAATAATATTATAGCAAGTAAAAAAAGCAATCTTTTATTTTGCAAACGTACCAACAAATTATAGTTAAGGCCTAAACCGAAAAATGATTTGATGACGAAACCAGGCCCAAAGAACCCAAAAGTAAAGTTAGATCTAAAAAACATATGTGATTGATTGCTCTATTTTTATTAGATAAACTATGAGATCAACCTAGACTAAAGTATTAAAATTACTTTGAGTATCGATAGAATCGTGTTGATGCTAAATGAAGTTTTCATGCAGTGTTGCAAAATTATTTTGATCATGTTTTATAGCACTCAAAACATTAGGCGCGTATCAGGCCTCTGAATTAGGCCCGAAATTTTGTCAAACTTTAGCCCAAACCCGACTCGAAATGCCCGGCCCTGCACACCACTCTGATCCCCTTTAGGCCGTGGTGTTATTCTGCTGTTTCAGGAACCGATTATTTCAGAGCGGTTAAAAAAAGAATACCGGTTATCTATATCATATAGAATTCTTTTTTGTAACGCTGGCAGCTGACCAGTCAAAAACCGATTCTTGTAAAAAAAAGGATTTGACCATCGAGTGTTAGTTACAATTTTGTTAACTCTGAATTTTAAGAACGCTGGTAGATACAAAAACCCTCTCAGAAAGGGAAGAAATAGGGTACAGTACAATCTACAAACAACAAACACGTGCAGACGCGTAAGTTGGATTTCGCTAAAGGGGGTTTTGCTCCTAAAGCTGAAAGTTGTCTACAGCTTCTCACAAACGTCGGGTGAAGCGAAGCCAAGATGCAAAGTAATTTTCAGTTTAAAATTTTTCACAAAGCAATTTGATTGTCTCTGCATTGGTATCTTTATAATTGAAAATTCGCGTGAGCTCGTAGTACCTTTGTTTTTGTTTGCAAATTTTGATATGTGAGGATTGGTTTTGCTTACAACCTTTGTAAGAAACAGTAAAACCTAGAAAGTTGAAATTTGGAATCAAAGTAAGAATTAATGAAAGCGTCATGTGTGCCAAATTCGGGGATCCTAGGTCACGTGATCGTGAATAGAGACGCAAAAAAAAACATAAAACGGCAAATTTTGGTTTGAAAAGCTATTAATTCGCCTTTAACTCAAAAACCACGTGACGTGCAACGCTGAAATATGGTCACAATGTGGAAGCTGATGAGTGCTTTATGCAAACCAAGTTTGGGGGCAACCGGTCACGTGAACAAAATTTTACGGGCCCAAAATGGCCAAAAGTTGACGAGTTTGAACCAACATATAATATCTATAGGTAATTACCCATATTGATAAAAAACAGTTTGTGATTTTTGAGCACACTATCATCCTCCTTTCTTTTGGTTATTTTCGTTTACCCCCACTTGAAAACAATTTTTCTTGTTTTTCGTTTTCTTTCTTGCATTCTTTTTTCTGCTGTCATTATCTACTTTTTAAACCGCTGAACGCACGGTATTTAAAGTTTGAGCGATTGATTCAAAGTGTGCGACTGAAATCCGGGGTGCCAGTTGGGGAGTCACCCTCAATCAAGTCCTCCAAAATTTTAAACTTTTAAACCTTTAGAGCCAGATGAATCAAATGTTCGGAATGGAGAGATATTAAAAATAAACTAAACCTAGCAAAAATTGGGGTGCCGCGATGGTGGTTCCTCCCCAAACGGACCCTTGAAAATTCAATCTTTTTAACCTTTCAAGCTAGATACATGAAATTTTTAAGGTAATGAAGAAAGATTAAATTTGACAAAATTTGGGATTACCAAAATGGTGGGCCCTTCAAAATGGGGGTACAAAATTGAAATTTTTTACCCACTTATGCTAGAAATATGAAATTTTCAGGGTAGGCAAATATGAAGAAAAGATAAAATTAGGCAAAATTTGGGGGTTTCAAAACGGGGGTTTCCCCAAACGTTGCCTTCAAAATTCAAATTTTTTAACTTGGAGACATGAAATTTTTAAGGTAAGTAAACACAAACGAAAGATAAAATTTGGCACAATTAGGGGTTGCCAAAATGAGGGGTCCCCTTTAAAAGGGGCCGCCAAAGTTCAAGCTTTTTCACCACTCACGCTAGACAGATGAATATTTAAGAATAGATAAATATAAGTTACAGATAAATCATAGCAAATTTGGGGGTATCAAAATAAGAGGGTCCCCCTCAAATGGGCGGCCAAAATTCCAATTTTTTAACCACTCATGCTAGACACATGAAATTTTCAGGATATGCGAATACGAGAAAAAAACGAAATTAGACAAAATTTGGGAATACCAAAATAGAGGGATTCCCCTAAAAAAAGGATGCCAAAATTCAAACTTCAACCACTTATGTTGGATTGATAAAATTTTCAAAATAGGTAAAGATAAAAAAAAATACAAAAATTGACAAATGTTTGGGGTACCATAATGAGGTGCCCCTCTCAAAGGGGGACGCTAAAATCTAAACTTTTTAATTGTATAAGCTAGACACATCACAATTTCAGGATACGCAAGCAAATATAAAGGAAAGATCAAAATTGACGAAATTTGGGGCACCAAAATGGTGGTCCTTCAAAATTCAAACTTTTCAATCATTCAAGCCAGGCACATGAAACTTTCAGAATAGGTAAATATAAAAAAGATAAACTCAAAATAGGTACATAAAATATGACTAATTTCAGTTACCAGAATTGGGGAGTCCCCCTCAAACGGGTCCTTCAAAATTTTTAACCACTCAAGCTAGACAAACAAAATTTTCAAAACAGTTGAAATATAATATGAAAATTTTTGAGGATCTCATACTACATACATAGGGGTCCCCAATTGTGTTGACACCTTCCCCCATTAACTACAAAAGCTAAACAAATTAATCCTATTGGATAGGTTAATATAAATCAAAGATTAAATATAACTAAATTTGATGGGCCACATTGAGAAGGTCATGTCAAATAGGCCCCTTTAATATTTAAAAGTTTTTATTACAAAGTACTCTAGCTATCAAATCAAATCAAATTTTTCATTATACTCGCTCTAATACGCCGAAGCGTGTAACGAGTTGGCGGGGCCCATCTCCGCGTCATTGCGCCCAGGCAAAACAGCTCCTTTCGAAGAAATGTCGTAGCGGTGGAGAGCCGTTGGCAACACTGTGTCCGATTTGACCAGCCCGAGATTTGAACCTCAGACCTCCCGCTCCAGAGACGAACACGTTACCGCTCGACCAACTGGCCGGTACTCTAGCTAGACATATCAAATTTTAGGAGTACTGCTGGCTAATATAAGAAAAAGATAAAACATGCCAAACTTTGCTATGTATGTTGGACAAAAAGCCCTTAAATGGACCTTCAAATTATAAAATAAATTTTCACAATGAATTGGTATCACAGAAAAATAGAAGAGTTAAACTTATGAGATTACTGCAACGTTTAAGTTGTTGAAGTACTTGAGCTTAATGGCTTTGTTATCTTTAAGCTAATTGGCCAAGTTTTTTACTGAACTGTCACTTGCGACATTACAAAAATCTTTTCTTGATCTTCAAAGTTTTTGAACAATTTCGTAAAGAAAGCTATTGTGCTGAATAATGGATGTAATAAAATACACTGTACAATATCCAGTATGTTGGCCGTTGGTTCGCAATGCTATATAGCGTTCTCAGCGTGAGAGTAGCTGTAAAATGCGTTCATGTTTCTAGCCGTGGTTGGTGTTAAGTTTGGCGGATGTAATAAAGTCGCTGGAATTCTAAAGATCGCTCTATGTTGCTTCATAATAAAGTGAAAAACTGTTCGGAACTCCTAATAGCCATAGGTGGGCACAAGTCCGTTAATCGTTAATCCGTTAATAACGAAGCTAACTTTTTCATTTACTCGTTAATCCGTTAAAAACTTTTTTCATGTTAACGGACTAAATTAACTTCCGTTAAGTTCTGTTGACGGACTAAAGTAACTTCCGTTAAGTTCTGTTAACTTCCGTTAAGATTTTTATCGTTAATATCTTGCACCATTCATTCATCAGACAGGTACAAACCAGTTTGCACTGGTAACACATGTTGCGTATTAGCACGAGTTTTATAGAAGAAACCGAAGAAAGGAGCTCTTTTTTGAGGTAAATAATAACCTGCAGCCTCATAGGTCTATTAATTATCGTTGTTCACAATTTTCAAAGATTTTCCGATTGCAGCTTCGTTGTGCATTTGAACTTATTTTTGTCTTGAAATTAGATTAGACTGTCAAATGTAACTTCCAAAACACAAAAAGACCACCATAGCGATAAATATTTCCTTACAATCAGCTCAACAGCGTCAATACGTGTTCTAGAAACGAGTGAATAAAAAGAAATCTAAATTACACGCAAAATGTTAACGGATTAACGTACTTTATTAACTTCCATTAATTAAAGCTGAAAATAACGGATTAACGTTAACGGAGGTGTGAAGTTTGTTAACGGATTAGCGGTTGACGAAACTAACGTTTTGCATTAACTTGCCCACCTATGCTAATAGCTCTTTGATTGACGTTACTTGATTATCGTGATAACTTTTTGATACCTTAAACTTTGAGAGCGAATAACCTCATAGCTGGTAAAATGAACTAAAAAGAGAGTGATGCGCAAAAAAAGTAAATACTTTTAGTAAATAGTTGTTTGACTTTGAACATTACACCTAGGGTTCTGGAAAGCATGAAGCTGAATAAATTAATAAAAGTTTTCAATGTGAAGTCATCGTAAAATTAGACTCTGCATTATCACAAAAATTTATAATAATTTGTTTTATTGCTTCTAAATTTTGTTAGTGTAATTATCTTTTACAATGCTAATTGCTAAATTGTAATTACATTTTATTCACCAAGTTGCCTTGGCCAGGAGACAGCAAGGGACCTTTCGGTCGTCGAGTCAAGCTGCCACCTGCCCACCTGTCTACCACACACGGTGGAGGCTTCACACTGTCCCTTTAATTGCTGAACGTCAAGCAGGAAAGCTGTGAATACCAATTTTTATAGTCTTTGGTTTGACTCGACTGGGAATCGAACCCTAGTCTACCGTTTCAGTAGCAGACGCTCTAACCACTCGACCACTGATCGGTTATTGTTCGATTTAGTTCTTATATTTTAAGAAAAATTAGTAGAACTATTCATGCATGTGCTGATATAAAATTTTTCTAAAAAAAAAAATTGTTGTGGGCTAGTTCAGGGTGTAGATTGGATATTAAGGGTAGTGTGTCAAATTTTTGGTCAAGAAATCTAAGTTACAAAATCCAAGAATTCTATTGGCATTTTCAGATCAAAAAGATTTGTTCCTATCGGAGCAATACGTTACTGTCGAAATTTTTGTTTTAAGGAGGTTGTTGTTTGTAACCGCAATTTTAACAATATTGGCTTGCGCTGCTAAATGAAAATTCAATAAACTCCTTGAAAGTCGAAACTAAAACTAATAGATATTCATAAATATCTTTCCCATACATTTAAATTTTGAAAGCCGATAACCACAAACCTGATTAAGATAATAAAACATTATGAAATTCAAAGGAGATGTATTTCAGATCTGACTTTCAACAACTATAAACACGCTTAACGCAATTGGGAAGTTCTTTGGTTAGGTAAACTTAGGTACTCTCGCGAAGCCGCATGATATCGCTTGAGATATCATTTTCTAGTTTTAGTTATAAGCTTAGCTCACTTTTTTGAATGGAAAACGTTCAATAGTAAAAAAACATTAACCCTAGAAAGCCCAGATTTTTTTTTCAAGAAAGCCCAAAGGGGTCAATTGACCTGTAGCACGTAATATTGCATTTTTTGGGCACTTCGAGGATGAAATAATCCTAGTTTATGTTTTTTCTGAAATCAGTTCGCAACAAACGAATTCAAACATTTTTTAGTAAACTCTCTTTTCAGTCTTTTGCATGTCTAGTGTGGCTTAAGCCCCACAACAAAGCTGTAATTCAAGGGTTGTATTTTGTTTCTAATATACAATAAGCAAAGCAGGCAAGGTCTGTAAGCATAGCAGGCAAGATCTGCAGGCAAAGCAGGCAAAAAAGGCAAGGTAGGCATAATAGATACAATTACTTTATTAGGCTGAGCAGACTTAGTACGCTTAATGAAGATAGTACCGATTGTAGTCCCAGCGCCAGTGTTGCGCTCTTGGGGGGGGGGGGGCATAAGCAATTTTTGGACGGGTGCAAAGTAATTTTGCCATGAGAGTCAGGCTTAAATACCAAAATAAAGGAAAAAAACTCTTCATTGCAAATTCCCACGTAGCTCCGGGACGGTTACTTTTTTTCGGGGCACAGTTCTCGCTAAGTGGGGCCTTTTGTTCTCCCGGGAAAAGACATAGCGGGGTCCCTTAGTGTGGAACTCGGTTCTTGCTCTCATATTCGAGATTAAAGGAACAAAAAAAAAAACAGAAAAAAGGACTTCGTAGCAAAACCTTAAGCTACTAGATGACGTTCACTCAATTTGACCTGCTTTTTTTGTTCTAAAAAAAAACTTTACTCACTTTTGGGGGGCACAAGCAGCGATTTGGGGGGGGCGCAGCCTTAAATGCCAGCCCGGGACACTAGGATAGTTACTTTCTTTTGAGGAATAATCCTCACTTGGGGGCACATTTTTCGCTGGGGGGGCACAAGCGAAGATTTGGAGGGCACAGCCCCGAAATGCCCCCCGTGACGCTGGACCTGCATAGTAGGCTTAGTCCCTATAGTAGACATAGTAAGCATAGTAGACTTGGAAGGCATGGTAGATGTAGTAGGCTTAGTAGATATGGTAAGCAAGTGCAGAAGGCAGAGTCGGCAAGGTAGGCATAGTTTAGCATGGGATAATAAAACCCTTATCCTAATATGCCTACTAGAACGACCGGTGTTTCATTATTCACAATGCGTTTATCATAAAGTAAGCAATTTTTGCTGAATCATAGATTTTGCAATTGGATGCTGGAAGTGGTACCAGAAGCTTTTTAAAAACAGATTGACAAATTTTTGTCTAAATAATGCCACGTCGCAGTGAGCAAGAAATACTAGTCTTTAGTGCATAA
This sequence comes from Trididemnum nubilum, assembly GCA_963965965.1. NCBI lineage: Eukaryota > Metazoa > Chordata > Ascidiacea > Aplousobranchia > Didemnidae > Trididemnum > Trididemnum nubilum. Next base: position 23,130,386 of record OZ014489.1, on the reverse strand, counting down.
TAATTTAGAATTGCTGTGTGATATCGCGCTTAAAGCACTTTTTGCAAAGTGGTTTGAAAACCAGCTCAAAAAACTCTGCTGCTATGGAATTTAGAAAACGTTTATGGTCACTATATTTATTGGTCACTGGTCTGGAAATTGCTCTCACTATGTTTGTGTTTATGTTCAACACCAATCTGCAAAGCATGCGTCAAATTGGAAAAGAGCTGCTACAAACAAGTGGCTGTGGGGTCAATTGACTCCTTTGGGCTTTCGCGTATAACCTGCAAATACAAAAATGCACGAATTTTCAGTCGAATTTTTTTGTTACTTATTTGAGGTGTGTAATAACCAAACTAAATAAAAGTCAAAAAATCTCAGTCTGCTATGTTAAGTAATAAGTATGTTTTGTTTATTTAAAAAAAAAACAAAGCAAAAAGGCTCAATTGACCTCTTTGGGCTTTCTAGGGTTAAGCTGGCAATTTTACCAGCCGGTTTGCTAAATTTAGGATTCGCTTTGTGCGAACCGTGCGTATAACACCGCTGCCTTCAGGGTCCATCCACATCAGACTTTTTAATATAAAAGAAAAACTTGTATAACAGTGCAAATTAAACTTCAAACATCTGACTGAAACCTATCATAGAGGTGGAGATTTGCCTGAAGTCTTCTTTCGAAAGATGCGTAACTACTGTACTTCGGACAATATCATACCTACTTTTACAATGGATCCTGGCAAGACAATAAAAAATTGTAGAGTTGTTTCTTGTAGAAAGAAACAAGGAAGTGCATCATTTAGTTAAAGCTGTAAAATTGCCACTTCTCTTCCATTGTAACTTTGCATCAATAGTTTTGACACACTCAAAGAACTGGTAATTGTGGGCAGCATGATCGTGAGGGCAAAGACGTCATTTTACCGACGACCCTGATCGCATACCTGTGTTCAACCCGCACTTAATTGGGTTACGTTTTTGCGTCCTTGGATAAGACGCTTTACGATAATTATTTCTTTTTGGTGGTTTCGAACAAGCAGCAAATTCAGTAAGCAAAAATTCGAAAAAATCTACAGTAACATTGAATCCCTGGAAACTTCTAAGCAGGTACAGACTTTTTCACACAAGAAGTATAGTCATTTCAATGAAGAGTGTCCGGATCGTCCAAAATAATTAGCGTCTACAGCCAGTGGCGCCCGCAGAAATTTTTTTAGTGGGGGCAAGCAACATATCGATTATCTACCGGATTAAATAAAACCTTGCAGCTGCAACCAGGATTTTGGTTAGGGGCTTGGAGCCAAAGGTTAAAATAATCCTGCTCAAAAAATATTGCAATTGGACGGCATGTTGAACAAACTGCTGCAATTCAAGTGTATTATTTACGAGGGTCTGAGGCAAAGCCCCCAGTCGCTGGGCAATTTTTGCAATTTCTTGAAAAAAATAACCAATTTACCGTCATTCGGATCACATTTCGAACGTTTTTTAGGCCATTGGAAAGAACAAAGTTGCTGAGCTTAGGAATCTAGTTGAAATTTTACAAGTTGCCTAGCCCTTTCAGTCTCTTTATTTTCAAATCAAATTTAAACCACGTTTAAACGCTCGCATGATTATGTGAGTCAAGTTTTCCAAGTGACTTAGATAAGGAGAAGGGGAGGCTAAGCTTCCTCGGTTGCTCCACTGACTGCAACCTGGGTTTTGCTAAGGGCGATGATGGGGCTTGATTTACCTAAAGATTGAGAGTTTTTGTTTCAAGATTGCCCGAAATTTGCTTCAAAAATGCCTTCAAAATAGCAAACAGGTCTGGGGGCAAAACCCTAACCGATGGGCAATTTTTGTGATGTTTCAGAAAAAAAAAAAATAGCCAATTTAACGTTATTCGAATCAAATGTCGCATCTTTTTAGAGCAATTAAAAAAACTAAATAAATGCATTATTTGAAAGCCATTTAAAACAATTGAATTGCTCAGCCCATTCAACCCCTACTTTACTCACAAATCAGCTCCAAAACCCGCAGTAATTAAATAAATTAAATTTTGAAACCCCCCCTATACTCTTTTTTTTTTAGAAGCTTACGTTAAGCATTTTGTATTAAGCAATCAAACTTGACTGCTTATTTTTAGCCATGTTTTGAAGTTTTTATCGATTAATATGTTAGCGGTATTTTTGGCAAACACGTTAATACTCCTCCCCCCCCCAAAAAAAAAATAATGATAATAAATGTTTCAAAAGTGGCTTTGAACCACTTTAGAGACCATATCACTTCAAAAAAACTGTCTCTGAAGGGCAAAAGTTGAGGTAGTTTCCTTATCGTGCACTTTGGTCTACAGGTCAATGGAAGAGGGCACAGTCATCTAGGCTACGCTATTGATTACATGCTTGGTTTTGATTTCGGTTTCTGAGCAAAATTAACTTAATGGTGGAGTAATTATTATTTTAGTGTTTATACAAGCACAGCGTAAATTTGAAATATCAAACGCTGTAATGTATTTAGATCCGGATAAGAGCTCAATGACACGGGCGCGTAGCCAGAAATTCACAATGGGGTCTGGGGGCGGAGCTCCCAACGCTAAAAAAATTTGCATTTTTTTTTGCAAAAAGAACTTAATTTTAGGACTATTTTGATAAAAAAGATAAATTCTTTTACAACGTGGCATAGAGATTGGCAGTGCAAACATGATTAAACTTATTGCAAAGATGAGCTCCATGGGAGGTGGCTAATGGTAAAATTTTAGTTTTCTTTTTCAGATGCTGGTAAATCATAAAATCGTGTATTTCAGTAAAACGCACAGGGAATAATATTTCGTCTAGGTTTTATGTAAAAAAATAATTGGGGAGACTAGTGGAAAGAGGTTTGAGAGAAGTGATTGGTAATTAACTGATACGGAATAGCCCCTACATCTCCATTCCTGAGTTTACAGTATATTTGTTTATGAAGCCAACGTTCAGCATTTTTATATTGGCGATCAGATTTGATTGCTTACTTTTGGCCATTTTTCAAACTTTTCAGTGATTTGTGAGTTTTATTTTTGACAAATTAGCACGCCCCCCGCTTGAATATTTGTTTTAAATGATTTTGAGTTCGTTCCAGTGCAAAAGAGTGTCTGAGAAGTATTGAAAACGAGGTGTTTTCCTTATTCTGCATTTTGATCGACAGGCTGATAGGAGGGCCGTTATGGACCCCAGCTCTTCTCGCTACGCTACTGCAATGACAGATGGTGAAACGTTTGATATTGATTATTTTATCAAACGATTTAATGCTTAATTCTAAAATGCTGCTTATGCTCGTTTTTAAGAAAATGCTGTAAGATAATTTACGTAAAATGGCAATCTTGTTCCATCTGCCCCCGCCCTCTGCAACAAGGCAAAAATGGTAAAAAAAAGCTCCACAGAATGTTGTTTTTTTAGTTGAGATAGATGTATTTAGACTTATTTTTCAAATTTAAGCGTAAAAAATACTTGACATCTTAATTTCTAGGGGGAAGGACAACTGCCTCTTCCTGCGAGCGTCCCTGTCTACAGCTCTCAGCTGAGAAAAGTATAATATGAACGGCAACAAGAACAAAGCAGTTTGATTTTTGAAATCTACAGTAATGCAATAAAAGTTATCAAACAAAATTTTACAAGAATTGAATTTGCGGTTGGCAAAAGATTCAAATTAATTTCAAAATTCTGTTTCAGACAATGCCACTGATTTGCTAGTCATTATGGAGCTTTTCTATGTATTTCAGCTCGAAGAAATAACTTCTTTGAACCAATATTGCAATTTAAATACAGCGAATAATTATATGGTTTATTATTTGACTAGATGCTGCAGTATTAAAACGATACAGTTTGCTGCAACTTTATTAAAATGCAAAGAAAAAGTTATTGAAATTAAGTTGCAAAGCGCGGTTGTATCGTAAAACTATTTGTTTGCTTTGTTACAGTATCGAACCTGTTCAAAAGCAGCGCGACATTCCTAAAGAAAACATTCCGTATGTGCCACTACCCGATGATCAAAAAGTCTATAATTTTGCGCAAGATGGAGCACCAGATCTCAATGTTTGTGCTATGGTACACAACCACCCACGACATGCTCCAGTCAAACCAGATCAATCGAACGAATAGTATTCGTCGAATACCAAGCGTTGGACGAGATGCCAACGAATTCCGCTGCTGATTCTACACAACTTTACGCAGCGATATACAAACACACAAACAAGGGAAACGCTCCAGTATACAATGAGTTAAGCAGAAAATTCAGAATTCCGGCTTTTATTATCGGTTTACCTTTTTCTCGTAAAAATTATCGCGAATCCACAACGACGACGAACCTAAAATAAATTGTCTTATCCACACCAGGAAGGGCACTTTTTGTTGAGGTTGTGTTCGTAAAACTCTTGTCAGCCAAGGCCACCACCACAGACAGACTGCTAGGCCGTAACGGTAAACATTATGCGTTAAAATCTTTTTAAGAGCATAATGACGCATGTTCATTGACCAGTTAAACATGAACTTGGGTCCAGTAACTTTTTGATCGCTAACCCAAAGGTCCAACAATCTGAACTACGCCGCTGCCAACTTTTGTCTGTTTTTAAAGTTTATGTAATTCTAACAGAAACCCTGTAAACCAATTGGCATTAAATTAGGGGTATGCGGGTTAAAAGTGCTGGATTTTGACTCCTAACTCTGGTTTGCAATTTTTCTGCCGTTGCCTGTTCTACAAGACCACTTACATTTTGTGATTGTTATAGTGTAGTTGTAATCAAGTCAAATCTTTCATTCTACTCGCTGTATTACGTAGAAGCGTGTAATGAGTTTGCGGGGCCCATCTCCGCGTCATTGTGCCCGGCCACACAGCTCCTTTCGAAGCGGTGGCGAGATGTTGGCAACACTGTGTCCGGTTTGACCGGCCTGAGATTTGAACCCCTGACCTATTGTTCCAGAAACGAACGCGTTACCGCTCGACCAACTGGCAAGTCTTTGTATTTGTGTGTTATGCTGATTTTTGAAAAAGCATTGCGATTTTATTGTTGCTTGTGAAAAAAAAAAGATTTAATGTATAAGTTTTTGCTGCAAATTTTTGCTGGATGCTAGATTTTGAAAATTTCAGTTACCGGTTACGAATTTTCTTATATCAACAGTAGATATATTACATAAGAGTAAGGAAAATAATTACGGTACTTGTTTTTGTGAATTTTTACTTTCGTGTTGTCTTCTTGCTGGAATAAAAGGGTATGTTTTGTAGTGGCATGAGTTTTACATGTAAAAGCAGAGAATGCAAATAGTGAAAACGATGCTGATAACTGATTTGTAACCAAATAGTGGTGGTGGTGGTGATACTACCCGACCCCTTCCGAGGGATGGGGGCGCGGAGGAACTCTACGGAGACCCAACAGTCGGGTCACACCCCAAGGTCTGGACCATACAGTAGATCGAGAATAGAGAGAGAGGAGCCAAAGATAGATTTGCGAAGGGGTTCAGAAGCAGGACAGTCGAGGAGGATTTGATTGAGGTCCTGTAGAGGGTGTCCACAGGCACTACAATCAGAATTCTCCTTCCGACTGATCCTGTGAAGATATGAAGATAAAAGAAGACTGTGACCATGGCAGCGAAGACGAGAGAGCTCACTGCATATAGAGCGAGAAAGAAGAAGTTCCTCCGAAGAGACTTCGGGGACTTGGAAGTTCAGATGGGAGTGTGAGATGTGACGTCTCCAATTGCGGTATTGGGAATAACGGACTTTGGCAATAACTGGGGGGAGAGGGCTTGGGATTGCATGAGTGGGCAGAGAGGCACCAGTTTTGGCAAGTAAATCCGCTTTTTCATTTCCGGGGAGACCTGCGAGTCCGGAGACCCATTGGTAGCTCAAAGTGGTATTGTTGGAGAGGGAGGAGGCAAGGGACCAAACATTCCACAGGGACTCAGGCAGGAGATAAGAGGGGGCTGAAGAAAGGATAGAGAGGGCTGATTGAGAGTCGGTTAGGAAAAGAACTGACTGGAATTTGCAGGTAATTAAATGGCTAGTACACAAAGCAAGACCTTGCTTGAGGGCAAAGGTTTCAGCTGTGAAGCTGGAGGCAATTGAACCGGAGGAAAAGGATAAGGAAATGGATGTGTTGCATTTGGAGCATGTTGCATACACTCCAGCGCAACCGGGACCAAAAAGGGAGGGGACAGATCCGTCAGTCCATACTTGGATATCAGACGGGGGGAGGGAGGATAGTCTGCTTGAAGCAATTTGGAGTCGGGCTGTACTGCTGCCTGAGCAGTCGGGAATAAAGGGGGAAACAGTGAAGTGGGTTGTGGACCATGGTGGAAAAGGGGGGCTCGTGATCAGAGACTCGCGTGGGGATGGGAGCGGTTGTGTGGCTGAAGAACAGAATGATCTCCAGGAGGGTTTCTTCTTTAGTCGACAGGGAACGTTTCTAATTGCCAGGGCATAGAGGCTGGAAAAGTTGAGGGGAAGGCGCAGAGCACGTTCAAAGGATTAGAGGGTCTGATGCTCTAAAGTCAGCTTTAGAGGAGGGAGTTGGGCCTCGAGAAGGAGTAGTGAGGAGGGGGTGGAAGAGAGGCAACCAGTAATGACCCTGCATGCAGCTCTGTGTAGAACTTCCAGGTGATTGGTTGCAGTGTTGCAGAGGAATGGGAACCATCCAGGAGAGGCATATGTGAGCACCGGACGGACAAAGGCTTTGTAGAGTAGGGAGAGAGATTCTTTTGTGGGACCCCAAGAGGCAGTGGCAATTGAGCGAAGGGCTTTGTGGCGAGGATAGAATTTGGAACATAGGGATTGGACATGGGCCCCAAAGGACAGAGTCCGATCAGAGGTTACTCCAAGAAATTTAGGGGTGGGATTGAACAAAAGAGGGAAGCCCAAGAGGTTCAGTCGGGGTTGGAAAGTGGCTTGATGGGGATCTGTAGAGAAAAAGAAGGACTCACACTTCTTTGGATTGAGTGGAAGTCTCCATAAGTTGGACCATGTTTCTAGGACAGCGAGGGAGGATTGGACAACAGAGGAGGCTTTGAGCGGGTCTGGGGAGGAGGACCAGATGGCCAGATCGTTAGCATACAGGGAGGCATGGGCACCCCGAGGTAAATCCTTAGTGATGTCATCAACAAACAGAATGAAGAGGACTGGACCAAGTACCGAGCCCTGTGGGACCCCACGTCTGATGCGGAAGGAGCAGCTGTGGGAACCATCAACCTGGACTTTAGCTCTACGATCAGAAAGGAAGGAGCGCACCCAAAGAACGAAGCAAGGGGGGAGTTTGAGCGAGAGGAATTTGTGAAAAAGAGCAGAGTGCCAGACCGAGTCGAAAGCCTTGCAGAAGTCAACAGAAGTCAAAATGGTTCGGTCTGGAGGTTTTTTCTTTTGGAAGTCGTCCCAGATTGATTGAGACAGAGTTAGAATTTGGTCAAGGGGTGACCTACCAGGACGAAAGCCGGCCTAGCAAGTGGAGAGGAGATAATTAGATTCAAGATGAAAAGTTAGGCGAGAAAGAATCAAGCGCTCAAAAAGCTTGGAGATGCAGGAGGTGAGGGAAATGGGGCGGAAAGAGGACGGAGAGGAAGTGGGTTTTCCAAGTGTATGAATGGGAATGATAGTGGTAGGTTTCCAACAAGAAGGGAAGGTGTGAGAGTGCCAGGACCTGTTAAAAAGAGAAAGAAGAAGGAGCTGTGCTGGTTCAGGCAGGTGCTTTAGTAAAGGGTAGGCTATCTGGTCAGGGCCAGACGCAGTGGAAGAGGAGAGATTGCTGATGGCAGTGGAGAGTTCAGTCAAGGAGAAGGGGGAGCAGAAAGAATTATGGAGGGAAGAAGCCTCCTCACAGCTGGCTTTCCGGAGTTCATTCATGAACTGTTGTTCAGCTATGCGCGAGGAACGGGGTGTCGCTTGAGATAAATGTGAGCGAAGATAAGAGGCATAGTGGTTGGCAGTGTCAAGAGGGGAAGTGCAATCAGGAAAAGAAGGGTCTTGGGAGGTGTTCTTTTTGCCCGAGATGGCATTGAGAAGCCTGAAGACAGCACGAGGATCAGAACGGGGAGACAGGTTAGAACAGGTGGCTTGCCAGGTTGCAGATTTGGCTCTAGAAATGCCTGAGGACGCCGTACGAGAAGCGTCTATGTATCTGAGGCGGTGCGACTCAGATCGGTGTGCCACGGAGCGGGCCCTCCGTCGTTCCCGCAATGCAGATTCCGCTTCCTGGGACCACCAGGCTTTGGGGGAACGACCAAGGTGGCCAAAGGGGATAGAGGCCTTGGCAGCTTCGACTAAGAAAGGGAAAAGGAGTGGGCAGCCTGGTGGATGTTGAGTGCATCAAAATCAAGAGAGGGAAGGTGCTCAGCAATATAAGATTGGTAAATATCCCAACTGGCCTTTTTGTAGTTGAATTTGGGGTGACGAGTGTTTGGGTGACGAACTGGAGAGAGGGGGAGGACAATTACAATGGGGAGATGGTCCGAGCCAAGGCCAGGGAGAGTGCACCACTCACAGTGGGGAGCGAGAGACGCAGGAGCTAACGAGATATCAGGGGAAGAACGGCTCCCAGTGGAATGGTGAAGGAGCGTGGGAGAGGCGGGGTTGTTCAGAATTTCCAGACCGGAGGAAGTGATCCAGCGAAACAGGTCATTTCCGAGCGGGTTAGGGGGAATGAGTCTGTCTCATGTTGGGTAGTGAGCATTGAAGTCTCCAAGGATAAAAGTGTCAGGGGAGTTAGGAAGGATATCAGGGTAGAAGGTCCTGGTGCGAGAGTCAGAAGGAGGGTTTCTGATGGGAGGGGAGTAGAGGTTAAGAAATTGAAGAGGTGAGTGGTTGGAAAGAAGGACTTTAACACAGGTGTAGTCTGAGTAGGGGTCCTGGGAAGACAGAGAGGAGACAGAAACAGGAGAGAAAGCCAGGTCAGAGTGGATGAGAGTGAGGACACCACCACCAGTGTTATGAGTACCGGAGGAAACAGGGCCTTGTCTACCGAAAGTCCGGTCCGTGCGGAGGGTATAATAACCAGGGATTTGGAACTTTTTGGTTGATGTAAGATGTGTTTCCTGGAGGAAAATGAGGTCATAGTGGTTGCCAGAAAGAAAAGCGATCAGTTCGGCACGGCGGGAGGAGGAAAGACCGCCGGCATTCCATTGCAGAATTCTGAGATTGTGTGAGAGGGGTGGATTTCCTTGAGGGTGGGGTGGCAAGTTGTGGACCGGCTGTGAAACTGTGGATGGTGGTGATGAGGCAGGAAGGGTGAAGGCAGAAGGAGGGTAGGTGTTAAGGAGGGAGAATGTGAGGGGAGAGGCAGAAATGAAACCATGAGATCTGAGCAAGTTAGTGGAGGGGGTGTGGGTGGGAGCGGAGCTGGAGAGAAGGGGCGGGGGGACGCTGGCCGGTGGGTGGGAGAGGCAAGGTCCCCATTTAGACAAGCAGGGCAATTCCAACCCATGGGGGAGCCGGCCGCGTAGATTTTGCGAAAGTCAGCCCGGGTCAGAGAGGAGCAAGAGAAGTGCACCCACTTGGAGCAGATGGAGCACTTCAAAGAATCCTTACCTACCTCGAGACAGCAAATGGAGCAAGGGTAACGTGGGGGGCCCCGAGGTGGACGTGATTGATAAAAACCAAGCGATAGTGGGGGGAACCCTGGGGGAGGGGGTGGAGGGGACGCAGGCGGCGTAACAAGGAGACGGGTTTGAGTGGGGGAGCCAGTTGTCTTTTGGGGATGGCACGCTGGGCATCGCCAGCCCACTGCAATGCCAGTCGCACAGATTGTGCGAAAGTCAGCACGGGTGAGGGAGGAGCAAAGGAAATGCACCCACTTAAGGCAAGCAGAGCATTGAAGAGAATCTCTGCCCACATCTAGATGGCAGATGGAGCAGGAGTACCTGGGGTGAGGATGGTTGCTGATGGGGCCTGGGTTATGGTGGACATTGCCACTAATAAGGAGCAATGCCAGGATAAGGAGACGCCGAAAGGGGGTCCGGTCAATAAGAAGAAGAGGAGCCGCCTAGTTGTGACCGGTCAACGGGCGGCCCAGCGAAAAAACAGTCCGAGACAATGGGAACGACCTTTCGGTCGAGCCCCTCGGGAGATCTGTTCTGCCATTTCGACCCATCCCCATTGGGGAGGGGACTGCACCACCACGCTGAGATGGCAGGACGTTGGTGCAGGTAACCAAATAGTCGCTTGGTAACCTCATAGTCGTATTTGGTTACAAGTAACTTACCAAATAGTCGTATTTGGTTAGCAGGTAAACCAAATAGTCGTATTTGGTTACAAATAGCGACTACTTGTAACCAAATAGTCGCTTGGTTAAGCGGTAACGCGTTCGTCTCTAAGGGCCTGTCTACACTGTGCGTAAAATCGTCAGCTTATGAGTGTAACCTCATAGTTTGTTCCAAAGAAAAATTCCGTAAGCCCAGGCATACCTCCTTACGGGCATACCACCTTACCAGCGTGAAATTGCCAGCGAAAAGTTTGCTGAAAGAGCAAATTTTTTCAGCTGTAGGCCTACGCTCGTAAGCTCACGATTTGCGTGAAATTTCAAAAACAGGTTAGCCAGGTCTCGAAGCAGGTTAAAATTAGGTGCATAGGTTTTGTTGAAATAAAGTTGATTTTCAAAAATGAAAGTATGAGTGTTGGTTTGAAATAGCCTAATTTAACATTTAAATGGTCAATTTGCGGCTTTATAAGAGAAAATTTGCGAAAAAGAGGCCTAGGTCGATAGGCCTAAAAGTGAATTATCATGAATTGTAAATTGTTTTTTATTTTGTAACATTTGGTTAACCTTGGTGAGCAGAGCTCAAAAAATGTACACAAAATAAAAACCTATTTTAGACCAAATTCGTTTCTGATTTCCGCAAAAATGGAAACAGCACCAACTTTTTGAAAGTACAAGCTTTGCAACGGGAAAACAATTCCAATTACAACTTTTTAAAGAAAGCTCTGGATAAAATGCACGTTGCTAATGGTTCTGCAGAAAGAGTCATTTTGCTTACTAAACCTATCACAATAAATTACTGTAATTACAAACCCAAATAAAAGATCTCTTTTATATCAGATGGTACCTATGCTGCGAAGAAAAATTTCAGGCGAAAAGAAATCTACACTGCTGAAAACAAACTTGGTAGATGATATTTTATTGCGAAATCCCCTTTGAATGAAAAATATTGTGACATTAAAATATACCATAATTAAAAACTTCATAAACTTTTTTTTGTTTACCTATAGTGCATACACATGACGTACTTTACCATTAAAATGATTGATGGTGTATTGCAAGATTAGTTCTAATCAGTGCCGTCGCCAGAACAAACGTAGTGATGGGGCACTAGCTAAAAGTGGGGGGGGCACTAAACTAAACTGAACTTTTGCATATAAAAACTTAGCTTCAGATCTTATACGGCTACGAATATGCGTAATTTGAACAATTCTGCATTCATGTCTATAAAAAGAGAGACCAATAAGCCCGGCAGTGTTTCTTACCTTGTTTCATCTGCGGTCCACAACCGCCTGAAAAATCTATCTATACCAGTGAATGCTATTAGACACGTAACCAAGATTTTGCTAAGAGGGATGATTAAAAAGCAATTTTTTTGCACAAGAATTGTCTGATTTAGGCTCTGTTTTTTAACAAACTGATGCAACTCAAGCGTGTCACAAACGGGGGCATAGTCATTAAATATATAGTGACTGTGGACGGAGGCCTAGGGGCGTAACCCAAGGCCGCTGGGCGATTTTTGTAATTTTGCAGCAGAAAAGAAGCAATTTCTACGTCATTTTAATCGCACTTTGCACGTTTTAAGCCATACGAATCACTAAATTGCTAAAATTCAGAAGTTATTTCAAAGAAGAATTAAATTTCTCAGCCACTTTAGCTCCCCATTACTTCAGATCAAGTTTAAAATACGTTTAAACGCTCGTATTTTGAGATTAAATTTCTGAGTGACTTGGCTTAGGAAACTTAAGCCTCTTCACGCTGTTTGCCCAACAGACTGCGACCTCAAAAACTTGAGTGTACTTTAAAAATCAAAACAGCTGGTCTTTGAAAAAAATGCGTTCAGGTAATTATTAATGTCATGATCATTGATCATTAACAAAGTACCGGTAGCGTTTCTGTAGGCTTCCTTCTCTTTTCCACGACACATCCGTAAAGGTATGTTAAAGGGGCATTGAAGTCTAATTTTGAATTTTAACACCAAATTTATAAAAAATAATTGATTAGCAACGTTTTTGTCCCGGTTTTTCATTGTTTGAGGTTAAATAGCTTCAAGGGAAAAGATTTTGAAATAAGGGAAAAAATTTTGCAGGGGCAACGCTACATCAAATTTGCATAAGCGATTTCAAAACCAACTTTGCCAAATTATAGGTCTGGGAATGACGATGTGCCTTTGGCAGGTTTTCTGCTGTGGCTTCGGTACTTAGATGAGTTTTTAAAAGTGGAATTAATCTTAGCAGTTTAAATTTGCATCTTTTAGCACAAGCATATTTGATTTAGTGCACTTAGAAGAAAAAATGAAAAGTAGGCCTATTTTTGGCCTGGTTGTTCTTTGTAATTATAAGGGTAAACCAACCTCTATAAATTGCAGTAGGTTAGACCAGACTTTACTGTTTTTTATAATTTTTTAATAAGCTAGGCTTACATTCAGTAAGTAATATTAATGTCGTCATTAATAGGCTAGGCTTACATACCGTAAGTAATGATTAATGTCAGCTAGCGTGTAGCATCCCTAGTAAGAGAAACAGCGACACCAAACGTAGACAAATTTTTAAAAAGTGAAAGAAATTCTTCGAAATAAGGGAAAATATAAATGCAATAATCTTTTGATGTAGTGATCGTAGAATTCTGAAGTTGAGCTCAAAAATTATTTTAAAAGTACAAATTTTGTTTCAAATGCAATAAATCAATAAAAATTAGGCTTCAATGCCCCTTTAATAAGATGGATTATTATGTGAGATTTATGTACAGCAATTGGTTACCAGCAATTTCGCAAAGAATCAAGAAAAACTTCAAAGAAGAATTTTGTTCGAACGTAATTGATCCTTTTACCATCATTTTTGTTGTCTTGCAGCTACGTAATGTTCCAAAAACAGGATTTTATGTAAACCAAAATGGGAGGGCACAAGCAGTCGTTAAAGGATGCACGGCCCCTTGGCCCCCCCGTAGCGACAGCACTGGTTCTAATGCGCTAAATTTATTTCCGAAACATCAATTTTTCTGAAACATGTTATGTGAAGTCTTTTAAGTATTGTAACGTGGTGATTATTGTATCATTTTTGATCGAAAAATGTTTTTTCAATATAACTCAAAAATTTGGCTAGATACAGTTGCAAAATGTATTAAGCATAGATGGGAAACTATCCTTTATGCATCTTTTGGTCTTTGAATGAAGTCTCTAGCTCAACTGGTTCACAAGATATAGCATTTTTTTGATTTTGGGTGGCACGGCAAAACTGGGGGTGTTGAGCACCCATTAAATATTAATGAAATTTAATAAATTTTTTAATATAATTTTACTCCAAAAGGCACCCTTTAAGCACTGGAGACTTTTAAAAATCGAAAAAAAATTTTTTTGACACATCCTCCTGCTGGTGCAGGTGCAGTGATGCTGTAACTGGTAGTGATATAACAGATATCGGTAAGCAAGCAACTTAGTAGCCTAGGCTACTGTCAGAAAATACACAAAGTTAAAAAATTAATCTGCCGATAAAATCTATAGGCTCTGAATATTTTTTATTTCACTGAAACTTAAAACTATTGGAGTTTACCGCATCAGTTAGCTTACTGTAATAAAAGCAGAATTAAAATGCAATAATCTAGGCGTACTCCGGTACTAGCCTACTGATATGATGGGCTGTGCAGTAGCAGCTACATAAGCATGTAAAATTATTCTATTTAAAGATCTCCACACTTATTATTCAGCAATTATCAGGTTCTAATCAGAATTGTACAAATAATTGAGTTGAATTGCAAACACTGTCAAGCCAATAAATTTGGCCTATTGTCAGTGTCAATTAAATAGTGAAATCAAAAGTTTCTATATTCTGCGATTACTTTTCAGAATTATAAATTAGGACTCTATTAGCAAGTTTTTATTGTAGTGAACTAGTAGTAACAGTGAGTACTTTGAGAATTGGATTTTAACAAATTTGGTCCAGATTCAAAGAGACTTATTGATGAACTTATGAAGCAAATTTGATCTTTAATGCTCAAAGATTTCAAGGATGATGACCAATCTAACAGAGACATTGTCAGGATTTTAAGGTTAGTTATGTGGATTCCTAGATTGACAATCTTTACCAGCTCTTTGAGCTTTTATTAAAAAAAAAAAAAAAAGAACTTATGCGTTTTCATATTGAAAATAAAAAAAACAGAACTGGAAATTTTACCTAGATCATTTACTTTAAGTTACAATAATCATTTAAAATTAGCAGTGGACTAAAGATAATTTGTCACTTTTAAAGTTTTGTCTAATGTGATGACGTGACAAGACAGTATTTACATCACTGCAACTTAACTACACAATTTCAAGTTTCTTGTAACATATTAGTAGCATTGCTTGTTTTTCTTAGGTGCAACTAAGGTTTTAAAGTGTTATATTTTTCAAACCATAACAGTTAAGGTGCACCTATAATGCTTAAAGTTTTTAAGAAAGCCAACTTCTGTCTTATTCTCTGATGCATTTGATCTATACTTCTGGTTATGCTCCCTTACGGTAATGCATTTGTCTCTGGAGTGGAGGTCTGAGATTTAAATCAGCCTGGTGAAATCGAACACAGCGTTGCCAGCAGCTTTTTATTGCTGCGACGTTTCTTTAAAGGCGGCGATGCTGCTTGGGTGCAATCATGTTTTAATGGGCCCTGCCAACTCTTCATGCTCTTTGACGCTTTACAGCATGTACTGTATAATGAAAGATTTGATTTTTTTGATGATTTTAATCAGACTTAAACCATTTAGATTTTTTTAAAGTTTTTTAGAGTTTAACAAATTTAATGTAATGTAGTGCACCTTATAATTTGGTGCACTTTGTGCCTAAGCACAAAAGCTCTAGAAGCCATTTGGTTTGCTTTATACTAGAAAATAATAATTATAGAACTTATAGCAGTTTTATGTTTCAGTTTGTTGTGACTTATGGTCTAAAAAATACTGTAATAATATCTTTGCTAGAATTAATTTTGACAGAATAAATTATTCTTTGTTTAGCGTTAAAAAAAAAGTTGTTTTATGCTTTAATTTATGCTTGTTTGATTTGATAACTTTGTTCTGTAATGTAGTACCGGTACTTTCCTGTAATTTTAATGTGACCCGTTTAATGCAAGAAGATAATTATGAGGCAGCAGCGATATGGTTAGGGTTTTGCATCAAACATCTTTTGAGTCTGGTTTGGACTAAGATTAAAATTGGCCAAGTTAATCGTCTTGTGTCGACTGGTTGCCTCCAAAAACTTTGGACTTCTCTCTGAGTGCAAGTGTTTTTATGCATAATTGGTGTGTTTCTGATATGCCTACTGCTTATTGCGGTTTCGGACACTTTGCAAAATTTAGAACTTTTTCTGGTAGGAGTAATGTTTATTTGTTTTACTGTAAGTTTTCCAATCTGTAGAAGATTATCGGAAGATTATTGGAACTGCAAGATTGAAAAGCAGAAGTAAAGCCACCAAGTTCTATTAATGTTTGTTGTGTATTTCTTCAACATGCTTTATGGGTCATCACAACGTACTGAAAATTGATCATGGTTTGGGTTAAGTGCTGTTGGCTAAACATATAATATTTTCACCTTTAGTGAAAAGAGTTAAAAGTAGAAGTAAAGCCATCAAGTTCCATTAATGTTTGCTGTAAATTTTTTCAACATGCCTCATGATCAACACACCTTAATGAAAATCGCTCATGGTTTGGGTTATGTGCTGTTGGCTAAACTTGAGACATTTTCTTCTTTTCCCCCATGAAATCAACCAAGAGGTTAGTGATTATTAATGCTTCATAGAGTTGCTGCTTGATTTTTCCAGGAGGCAGGCATTACTCATTTTCGAGTTTTATAATTGAAATGTTGGTGACATTGACAACATTTTTAATCCTTTGGTTATTTTTTTCTTATTTTCATGTCGTTTTCAACGTTTAAAGCACATTTATTAAATTTTAAAGAAAATTTGTGTAACATCGCTTTATAACACAATGAGTTATAACTATTAGCATAACATTTGATCTTTTCAACAATTAAATTTTGTATTCAATTCAAAATTGCTTTACTTACTCATAAATTGTTTTCCTCCTATGTATTTGGAAGGTTGAATTAGCTCTAGTTCTGATTTGGCGAGTGTAGATATAGCTTGCTGGTCAATGCTGATAATAACTGGGTTTAAAATGTAACTAGCTTTAGCTTTGCTTGTAGATCTACTAATGCTACGACCGTGTGTTTGTATGCATCACTCCATGTATAGAATTTGTTACCGTTATCTTGCATGAAACATGAAATTGAAAGTTTGTTTCTTCTTAAGAAATGTATGAGAGCATAAACTTATTATTTGAATTTAGTCTTTGAGGATGTTATTACTATTGATGTTTTGATTAAACCTTTGAGGTAGTTTTTGCTTTACACTTTTTTATACATCAATAGTAATATGTGCTTGTCTAACCTGTACTGATATCTACATGCAGCGACAAGCAGATGAAGGGTCCCTCACTCCCTTCGAATCATTACAATCGTAAGAGATGCCTGATGTGTTACTTTCTGAAATATTAACTGCTTTGCGCTGGCAATTTTGTACTTTAGCTTGCAACGAATTTAGTTTATTGAGTTTTTAAAAACATTGAATACAGTTGCACTACAGAAATTGCAATATCTGTTTTATTGAAAGAATACAAAAGTTCCTCCTCAGAGTACAGTAAACTTATTGATTGTTCTAGTCGCACTGTCAATTTTTTGCAATTACAGTGGTATTAATGTTACTGCAGTATATATAGGGTATAATTGAAATTTTTTAGCTATCATAGTTCGCCCAATTTTCGCTTTATGTTTTATGAAAGTGAAATTTGCTGGACATCTGTGAGATTTCTCTCAATTTTCGGCGAAAGCTAGGGTAAGCAGTTCTCCGAATAAGTTTAGGTCTAGCGGGTAAGGGATTAAATTCAAAAATTTTATTATCAAATTCTTGTGCGTCACTGTGATACAAAACTACCAAAATGCTAGAAAAAAAAGCGTTCAGTAGAAGCTTTTGAGTGTAAAAAAAGATGAATACTCCAATAAGCATGTCAACAAAAATTTTAGTGTTGAAATGAGGAGTTATACTGCAAACGAATCTGATTGATTACAAGCAGTTAACACAAACCGCTTGGGAGAGGAGTCAACATAATAATGATAAAATGCGTGTTGTTTTTGCAGAAGGGATCATAAAAATTGTAGTTTCATATGATACTGCATCACTTATTGACGCATTGTACGCAGTCTAACCGTTTGACAAAGCGAGAGGATAACCTATACCTGCATGCAACGCATCATGCACCGTCTATTGTGTTTCTAGGGGTGGACTGGATCAAGTTTATATAAAAGTTTAAATGGGAATAAGGCAAAAGAGGCTCAAAATTTGACTTAAACGGACAGAGGTGGAGTCGAGGACTCAAGGCTTGAGGCCAAGGACACAAAAAAATCTAAGGCCAAGGACTTCCGCGACAGACCATCTCAAGGCCAAGGACAGGAATACTTGAGGCCAAGAACACAGGCTCAAGTGTTTTTAAAAAAAGGTTTTCAAAAATTTTTTTCAGGCGATCTACAAAATTTTAGCGATTCAAAAAATAGTGCTGTCCTCGAGCCGAGGACAGGGTAATTTTTGAGGACTTGAGGATTCAAGGCCAAAGACTTCAAAATGTATCCTCTAGGACTCCACCTCTGTAAACAGAACGTGTCAGTAGAACTGAAAACCAGTTGAAAGCTGAAAACAAAATGTACCCTGCAAAAAATTGCGAACAGATCTTTTCACAGAGTCACCCTCTGCTAAGAGGAATTCAAAAAAGGAAGAACCGGGCCTTTGAAACCAGCCTTTAGCGCCCATCATTAGCCTATAATTTTTGTAATTTTGTTGTATTCACCAAGTTGCTTTGGCCAGAAGGGAGCAAATAAACCTTTCGGTCTTCGAGTTGAGCTGTCACATCTTGTCTAACAGTCTACCACACACGGTGGAGTCTTCACACTGTCCCTTTTTATTGCTGAACACCAAGCAAGGAATCGAACCCAGATCTAGCGTTTCAGTAGCAAACACTCGACCACTGATCGATGCAAATTTTTTTTTTTTCTTCATCCAACAAAAACTTCGCTACCTAATAGCAGAGGTGGAGTTCTCGAGGACGTCCTTGGCCTGGAGGAATATCCACAATGTAAATATCCACAATGTAATTACTGTAAATATCCACAATGTACAGTATAGTTGAGCTCAAAAAATCTACAATTCTAACTATTTGGCTATACTATTAAAACTAAGCTGCCTTCATTTCAAGTCGCCCTAAATCTTACAAGCGTAATAACGAATGTTGCTTCACAACATTTCAGTATGAAAGATCGCCCGACACCGATGAGTTGGTCGAGCGGTAACGCTTTTGTCTACGGAGCGGGAAGCCTGTAGTTCATATCTTGGCAGCGTTCCCTCTAAGAGCTTGCTTAGTGTGCACGGAATGAAAGGCCGTGTTAGCTCCAAAAAAAAAAAGATCTTTGCCGCAATTTGGTTGTATTTTAGCCAAAAATTTTGGAATTTTGTCCCCAAGTTTAGGTGAATACCAAAAATAAAAGTTCTTTGCCGCTAAATGGTTGTATTTCAGTCAGGAATTGCGAAATAACGCCCAAAATTCAAGGGAAGACCAAAAAAGAAAAAAAGGTCTTCTCCGCAAATTGGGACTGACTTCGGCCGGAATTTCGAATCACCTTGTTTTAAACTACAGTAATTTTCTCAAATCTCTATTTTGCTTCCGATTAAAAGCACGTATTTACTTTGTCTTATCAACACTTAAGGAGTGCACGGAAAAACTGAAGTATTTTAATCGTTTTGCGTGCTTCTGGCCTAAAGGCTACCAGCTCGGAAGCCTAGGGAAGAGCCACCAGAACGGCGACTACTTAAAACAAGCAATGCGAAAAATTGTCTTCCCACAGGAATCGAACCTGCAGCCTTTGGATTACCGGTCCACTGCTCTACCACTTGAGCTAGAGAAGACGCCTCCTCGCATGCATAATTTTGGCTATTTAAACCCAGCAACTTGCTTGTTGTATGATTGTAATAATAAGTCAATTAAGATGTTTTTTGACGTTTGCTGGCCAGAGTTTAATATTTTAATCGTTTTGCGTGCTTCTGGCCTAAAGGCTACCAGCTCGGAAGCCTAGGGAAGAGCCACCAGAACGGCGACTACTTAAAACAAGCAATGCGAAAAATTGTCTTCCCACAGGAATCGAACCAAGCTCAAGTGGTAGAGCAGTGGACCGGTAATCCAAAGGCTGCAGGTTCGATTCCTGTGGGAAGAAAATTTTTCGCATTGCTTGTTTTAAGTAGTCGCCGTTCTGGTGGCTCTTCCCTAGGCTTCCGAGCTGGTAGCCTTTAGGCCAGAAGCACGCAAAACGATTAAAATATTAAACTCTGGCCAGCAAACGTCAAAAAACATCTTAATTGACTTATTATTACAATCATACAACAAGCAAGT
This sequence comes from Trididemnum nubilum, assembly GCA_963965965.1. NCBI lineage: Eukaryota > Metazoa > Chordata > Ascidiacea > Aplousobranchia > Didemnidae > Trididemnum > Trididemnum nubilum. The sequence goes on along the minus strand of OZ014489.1, from coordinate 23,110,781 downwards.
TGCTGGGTTTAAATAGCCAAAATTATGCATGCGAGGAGGCGTCTTCTCTAGCTCAAGTGGTAGAGCAGTGGACCGGTAATCCAAAGGCTGCAGGTTCGATTCCTGTGGGAAGACAATTTTTCGCATTGCTTGTTTTAAGTAGTCGCCGTTCTGGTGGCTCTTCCCTAGGCTTCCGAGCTGGTAGCCTTTAGGCCAGAAGCACGCAAAACGATTAAAATATTAAACTCTGGCCAGCAAACGTCAAAAAACATCTTAATTGACTTATTATTACAATCATAAAACTGAAGTAGTTGGCGGGGTTTCGAGGCTATCTGCGCTGCCGTGCAGCTTGAGGAAACATAGTATCTCGGGCCGGTCAAATCGGACACAATTGCCAACGGCTCGCCACCGCTGCAACATTTCTTCAAAAAAAGCTGTGTTGCCCAGGCCCAATGACGTGGGAGATGGGCTTCGCCAACTCGATACACGCTTCGGCGTATTACGGAAAGTATTTGATTTGGTTTTAAGTAACTTTTATCACTTAGTTATGATTTTTTTAGTCATATGCTTTGTAATTTATCGCATATTGAATTGTTTTGAAACAACGTTTGTCCCTTAAATCTATGGGCCTCCAAAAGCTAACTTTAACTTTAATAACTCAAAATTAATTTTAACATCAATCTTTTTCCTATGCGACTGTTTTGCTTGGTGGTAGTTCGGTCAAGAAATTAACTGAGCTGTATGACTCAGCAAAAGAGTTACAGGCTTTGGACTTTGCTGGTTCCATTATCAATCAGTTTTCTTTGCCTAATGTTAATCATTTCTGGTTAATATTTTTAATAAAATTTCTGGCATTCTTTCCAATGAACTTAGAGTAAATTTGATTTCAATTTCTTTTTAATAAATTGCTTGTAAATATGTTCTAAGTTCATTGTACTGGGTGATCTGAAAGTAGCTCCTTATTTTAAAATACGTTCAATCTATTCAAATATTGTGATAAGTTTCTCAATTTTTGTGTGTAATGTTTCGCTCTGGAGGATCATTTTTTTGTTAGTTAATATTTGTGCAATGCGGCTTGCACGTTCTGCAACGCTTGATTGAGAAGTGATTGTGTAATAGAAAGAGCAATGATGTAGTGGTGGAAAGGTCCGCCTTGCTGTCGGTAGACCTGGGCTCATTCCCTTGTCGAGTCTTTAAAAAGAGTTTAAAAATTGCTATTCATAGCTTTCCTGCTTGACGTTCAGTATTAAAGTGACAGTGTGAAGATTTAACTTTGGTGGACATGGGCGGCAAGTGACATCAACTATAAGACCGTATGGTCATTTTGCTGTCTCCTGGCCAAGGCAACTTGGCGAATAAATCAGTGAAACAGAAACTGATGTAATCGCCTGCTGATGACCGGGTGTGCGTGTGCGTCGAGCAGTCGGCTTGCGTAGCACATGCGGTAAATATAATTACCACACGTAGTCCGGCATGAGCGTGCTGTCACTAAACAAAAGTAACTGTAACTAGTGACTTTTACAGATCTAATTTTGTAACTACTGTAGCTATCGATTTCGTTACAGTATCAAAAAAGTAACGAAGTTACCGGTATAGTAATTAGTTACAGTAACTAGCTATAAAAGTAACTATAGTTACTGCCCATCTCGGTGCATGCCTGCTTTAGAAAGTCTAAATTATTGAGATCGTCAGATCGATAAGCGTTATTAACATGATTGAATTTTTTTATCTGCACAACAGTACGTTTAACAGCACTAATCTGTCAGTATTAAAAAAAAGAAAAAACTTTTGTAAATAAAACCACTGTGCTACTAATTATTTTATACTTACGCAAACCGACAACCAACATCTAGTTCTAGGTCGTCCAACTGGTCTTTTCCCACTTGCTTTGGCAAGTAAAGCTTATTTAGAATTTTTTCCTGACGCATTCTGCTTACATGGCCAAACCACCTAAGCTGAGATCTTTCAATTCAGAGAAGTAACGACTGGATGTTTAAGAGATTTTCGAATCTCAAAGCTACGCACCTTGTTAAACAGTGTAACTCCTTCGATTATTCGTAAAACCTCATTCCGGGTACTTGTTCTTGTGATCGTACCAGCCTAACCCATACGGGTATTCAGTTCTTGAACTTGCATTCCGTCACTCGTGCATGCAACTCCAAGATACTTGAACTTCTCTACCTGCTTAAGTGTCGCTCCATTCACTTGCAACGCGCACTTTGACAAGGATTTATTTTAACATGAAGTACCTCAGTTTTTGCCGTGCTTAATTTTAATCTGGCAGTGTTACACGCATCTGCAAAGCTATTCCAAGCGTGCTGACACCAGAATCTGTTGAAGAAAGCTGAACCAAATCATCAGCAAAAAGCAGACGACTGATTTTACAATTTCCAATCGTGACACACTCATCAGCTTGGCTGCATTTGTCGATCCAGTTCATGTAAACAATGAAAAGGAGAGGTGACAAAATGCACCTCTGCCAGAGTCCAACGCCCACATGGAACGGTTTTGATTGCTTGCCATTTCCCCGAACACAAATCTCCGCTCGGTAGTATAATGACTTGTTGGTGCGTAACAACTGACCATCAACGTCATACTAGCCCAAAATCTTCCAAAGTTTATCCCGAGGAACTCCAAAGTCATATACGTTTTCAAGATCGACAAAGCATGTAAAGAGATCTTTGCCATACTCCCAAGATTTCTCGAGGATTTGCTTCAGAGTGAAGATTTGGTACAAGGCACTGCGACCCGGACGAAAACCGCACTGGCCATCTTTCTGCTTTGATTCCACTATTTCTCGGCATTTCCTTTCAAGGCTATAGGCATATACTTTTCCAGGGAAACTAAGGAGTGGTATCTCTTAGTAGTTTGTACAATGCTTGCGATCTCCTTTCTTTTTTTTTGTATGTCTAGAAATTAAAACAAATGAAATATCAACCTACCGCCAGAAAATTATAATAAGAGCAGATCTCTCATCATTCGTTGCTGGGCAATTTTTCTAATGCAATGCGCTGCAGTATTCGAAAGAAAAAATAAAGCAGTATCAACGCAATGAGGAAAGTTTATCTTACACGGTTTTGTTGACATTTTATACAGAGCTAAATATTTCAGTTAAAAATCGAAATATTAAAATAATTTAAGAACCCCATTGGCAGACTTATTCGAATAGAATAATGTGGAACTATAACGCTGAGATATAAAGCCTTTAAAATAAATTATATTACTAATACTAAACCGTTTTAATCCAACACAAAAATATTTTAGTCGTCTAGTCCAGTGGTCGGCAACCACCGGTAACGTTGGTCTGCGACCGCTGCCGGTACGTGGAGAGTTCGTTACAGGGCCGTATACTGTTCCAGGTTAAATACCTTGGACTATACTTGTAACATTTTGTGATGAAATAATTCTAGCTCGCAGAAAGTATTTTAATAATTCAGCTTTGTGACAGTAACAATGCAAATGTATCATCAATTTACAGGGAATAGTTGAATTTGCTGTCCTTCCCCGCTGCAACAGACATTTTCGTTGCTGAACATTTGTGTTTTTGAAAGCCTGTTCGCAAAAACATTTCTGCCTTTAACCGGTCCGCAGTAGAAAAAATGTTGCCGACCTCTGGTCTAGTCCAAAACCAGTTAAAAAATTGCATATTTGGGTTAAGTTTTCTAAGTGACATCGCTGAGGAACATTTCAGCCCTTTTTATAGCCCTCTGTGGTTGCGTCACTGCATCAAAGTGCAGCAGAAGCAAATGCTGGAGAAGCAGCAATAAAAAGAAGCAAATTGCATTGTGCAATGTACTTGTCTTCAGTTTAAAACAAACACACTCAAGAAAGAACCATCAGTCTGCAAAATGATGATTATTGCAATTTATAAAATTTATCGTCCTGTCCGAAATCGCATCAACAACGCAATTATTTTAAAATAATTCTCAAATCAAACTTTGAACAACTGATTACTGGCACACAACTTTAAAATGGCTATCGGATTCATGCGTTGAAATGATTGTGGCAGCGTTGAAAAAGGCTGTTTAATAAAATTGATTTGACCGGTTTTCATCACACCCGTGTCTAAAATCAACGCGAGAATAAATGAGAGTTGAAAGATGAGACCTTTTGTATTTTTTCGAAACGTAAAATTTCACTCAAAAGTGAATTCTGATTTTTCGATTGTCAAACTTCGTATTCTAGCCACCTAATAACAATTTATTGTGGAGTTTGGAAAGAATAGACAAAATCTGTCTGCCGGCACATTGGTTTCCGCGATTTTATAAAAATAGCTTCTTGCGCAGCTAAGTGAAATTGGGTTCTTGCTTTTGCAAAAGTGAATTTGGAAGGTTTTGCAGGAGTAAGGCGTTAATGGTAAATTGTTACGCGTTATTGAGTCATTCTACTGCAGACCGGAGGTTTGTGTTCGGGTAAATGGCAAGCAATCAAAACCGTTCCATGTGGGCGTTGGACTCCGGCAAGGGTGCGTTTTGTCACCTCTCCTTTTCATTGTTTACATGAATTGGATTGATAAATGCAGCCAAGCTAATGAGTGTGCCACGATCATTAATTGCAAAATTAGTCGTCTGCTATTCGCTGATAATTTAGTTCTGCTTTCTTCCACAGAATCTGGCCTCCAGCGCGCATTAAATAGCTTTGCAGATGCATGCAACACCGCTGGAATGAAAATAAGCACGGCCAAAACTGATCGAGGTACTTTATCTTTCAAGAAACCCTGATCAGTGCGTATTACAAAGACAGTGAATGGGGCAACACTGAAGCAGGTAGAGACGTTCAAGTATCTTGGGGTCGCATTTACGAGTGACGGAAGGCAAGACGAAGAACTCGATATTCTAATAGGCAAGGCTAGTGCAGTAATGCGAGCTTTGCACTACCCGGTTGCCATGAAACGAGAATTGTCGAAAAAGGCAAAGCTCTCAATTTTTAAAGCAGTTTTTGTCCCCATTCTCACTTATGGTCATGAATCTTGGGTAATGACCGAAAGAATGCGATCACAAGTGCAAGCGTCCGAAATGAGGTTTTTACGAAAAATCGAAGGAGTTACACTGTTTAACAAGGTGCGTAGCTCTGAGATTCGAAAATCTCTTAACATCGAGCCGTTACTTCTCCGAATTGAAAGATCTCAGCTTAGATGGTTTGGCCATGAAAGCAGAATGCCTCAGGAAAAACTCCCTAAACAAGCTTTACTTGCCAAAGCAAACGAGAGAAGACCAGTTGGACGATCTAGAACTAGATGGACCAATTACATTGAGGATTTTGGATGAAATCGCTTGGGACTTCGCCCAAGCGAAATGATGGAGGTGATGGAAGACCGTGAGGTGTGGTGGCTTAATCTTGAGCTACTGCCCTCGCAACCCTAATAGAAAAGCGGGCAATGAAGAAAGAAGAAGAAGCTTTTGCAAAAATTAAAAATTGTAGATCATGTTATTGGGCATCGGAGTCAGGGTTTTGAAATAAGCTTAGTCCAATGGCGGAATCACATTCCAATCGATTTAAAGGAGTCTAGGTTTTGCAGTTACATCAGTTTAATTCAATTTCAACAATGTCATGTGGTTACATCATGTTGATTCAGTTTTAACAATATAAGGTACAAGCAAACAGATGATCCCAAATAGTCATTTCATCTACGTAGCTCACATTCGAGGCAGACGGAGCATCGTGGGTTTCGAGCAAACGTGGCTAGACCAAACGGGGCTAGACCGAGTACCACTCAGCCATATTTGTGCCAAAACGAAGCCAGGTGGAGCATGCTAAACCGGCCCGGATCTGGCACAAACATCTGGACCAGATCTGGCAGAAGCACACTCGTTGCTCAAGACAGATCAACCCCCACATCTGCGGCCGACATGAAAACTTTAGACCAGGTCTGGACCTGATCTAAAAACTGCCATTAATGATCAGTGCCAGCTCTGGCCCCGACCTTAAAACAGCCGTTAATGATCGTACCCGCGGTCCTTAACTTGCTTCAAATTAGAACAGCGAGTTTCCTAAATAACATTTTTTTCGCATAAATACATGACAATCCAACATGATGTACCAAATTGGCGACAGAGTATGATTAACAAAGACATAAACATTTAAAATACAAATACTCCTGAAATTTGAAGACGACGACCGAAAGGCTCAAGGCAAACACAAAATCAAGGGTTGTTGAAAAACCGACATTGTATCGCTTTGCTGGTTTTTTGGTTCATGTTGTAAATCGGTATTTTTGTTGTACAAAGCAGAAGTCAGGTATAACACATACGATAATGAGTTATCAATATCATAACATTTTATTTACCAATTTGCCTTTGCCATAGGACAGTGAATAGACCGTTTAGTCTTCGAGTCAAGCTGCCACCTGCCCAATAGTCTACCACACGCAGTGGAGTCGTCCTACTGTCCCATTTATTGCTAAACGCTATGAGTCAACCAGGGAGCAGGGAAGCTATGAATCCAATTTCTCTGATCTTTAGTTTGACCCGAACGGGAATCGACCCAGAGTTTTCCGTTTCAGTAGCAGACGTTCTATCAACTCCAACATTGATCGGTTGTCCAAAATGAAAATATTGTTGAAATGCAAAAGTATTTTTTACTTAGATTTTATTGTTTTAAAATGGAAATTTGAGCAAGAGAAAAAAACAGCAATCTACCCATTGTTAAAAGCCAAACAACGAAATATACCGAGGTTGAACTTTAGAGTTGTGTTTATTACGTGCAACTGTGCATTTACTGTATTACAAGTCACTCTGAAACTGTTTCTTACGTCAAAAACAAAGACGACTCATCTTCTGTCGTGATGAACGTTGTTTAGCTTCATAATTGAGCCAGCTTGAGTTGTTTTTTTTTCTTGGTACACAGCTACAGTAACTTGGAAAAAATAGATGTACTATGAAAGAAGACTTAAAATAAAGCCAATTTGCCATCAAAAGGGGTCAACATAAAAATGAGCAAGTGGAATATTTTAAATATATTTTGCTGGTTATTGTTATATGTGATAATAAATCAAATGGAAAACTAGACGTTTTTTATGCAGCTGAAAATACCTGATTGGTTTGGAAAAACCATAATCTGTGACGCTTTTTTGCATTTTGCTTCTGTTGCATGTTGTACTGTTATTCATGTTTAACTCCTCAGTACGAAAGTTTATCGTTGATAAGGTAAACTATAAGATCACATATTAAAATAAAACAGAAACATCACAGCGAAGGAAGTGTGAGGTACGTAAGATCACACTTCATTAATATAGTAACAAGGTAAAGTTAACTTTAAACACAAAGGTAAAAGGAGAAATATTTTAGAATAGAACAGAGGTCACGAAACTATGGCCCGCGAAGGGATTTTTTCCCGCCCGCTACAAGTTGCAGAAATAAAAGGTAAACTACCGTTTCGGATAAAAGTTACCGATTTTTTTATAAACGATTAACGTTGTTGTTGAGCGGCAGGCAATAATTTTTTGATTCTGTACCTATTGTTATTACATTACTAACTTTGATATAAAAAACTGCCATTGGGTAATCAAGGCAAAATTTTCCTGTTTAGGCAGACCATATAGAAGACAATCACAACGCATCTTTAAGCAAGATGACTGAGACAGTGCTGGTACTTAATAATTAAATTTTAAGTGGTGCTGTAATACTGCACTCTTTGAATAACCACAAAAAAAAAAAGAAAAGTAGATTCTGAGTGACGGGTGTGTAATGAAGAAATGGGAAAAACAATGTTTTTTGCGCAAGCCAATAAAGGTACAGCTAGTTGCCTGATATGCAATAAAAGTGCTCCTGTTTTGAAAAAGTATATATTTTTGTCGGCACTATGGCACCCAACATATGCTAAACTTAGCAGTTTCTTCGGCTTAGTTTTTTTTTGTGTTATAGAAACTTCTTTGTTAAAATCTTTTGTTCTTAGTTCGTTGTTGATTTGCGGGTTGTTGAATTTCTATTTTTTTTACAAGTTTTGAAGGGTATTCAGGTCGTAAATTTTTTTGCTCGATTTTATCTCAAAAACAAAAAAAAAAAAAAACTTAACAGATCTGAAGACTACTTTCACAAAACTGAGCTTTCTACGACCGTCCATTCCTGAGATAAAACAGATTAGTTATACCTTATGAAGGTTTTTTTCCCTAAAAATTTTGTCAGGGTTGCCAATTAAAAACAAAATTTCAAAAAGTAATTGCATGTCTTTGATTTTCAATAATTTTTTGCTGTAGCGTTATTGCAAAACAAAGCAAAGGTTTAAAACTGCAAAATTAGCTGCTTTTCAATAAATGAAAGCCAGCTTTCTAAAACTTATGTCACAATACTGACAAAATGGCAACACTGAAGTAAAAAGAAAGAAAATTGGTGATTTTGAACTGTAATATCTTAAAAACGGCAAGACGTAGAAAGTTGAAAGTTGGTGAGAATGCATTTTAGGCTTAGCTTATTCCAACATTTTATAATCAACAGTAAAAATCTTGACTAAAATGCCCCTTTAATGTTTACCACATACTACGCGTAGCTTTTGAGGTAGTGTTTTCAATTGCATTAAGCCGCTACAAATGGGAACAGTTTGGACCAAATTTGGATAAAGGAAGACTATGCCATGTCTGCTGCAAAATAACTTTAAAACGCGACGCTTGTCAGGTTTTGCATTGAAAACAATCGCGGTGCGGAATTTTTCGCATCTTTTTGAAAAAAAATGCACGTTTGTAACCAAAGCAAGTGTAGAATGGAATGCAGTATAAATATAATTAAGCAGCTAATTTTGTTAAACTTCCAATTAAAATGCAAGGGAAAGCAAGGGCATTGTGCTTGCTCATACAGGATGTGTGTGATACGCAAGCACCTGAAACTACTCGAAAAAGCTTTTACTTTGTATCATTCTAAGTTGGCTTGGGCGAAGCAAAGTTAAGCGGGCATTATTGCTCATAATTTGTAATAAACTCTGTTATTTGCCTTTTGGTCTTGGTTTTTCTCCACCGCAACCTATCTCAGACTGTGCTTCTTGTTTGGCTCTATATAATGTTTGGTAATATAAAATAATAAAATTTATCAACATTTTAGTGCAGTTAATTCTAAAAACACTTTTGAATTACCGCTTTTCCACGCATGTGTGACTAAGAAACTAACTCATTTTGCTTATTTTCTTAGTAGAGTGTGAGTATCTTGTATTTAATAGTAGATCTGCATTGACAAATTATACGAAATGCTAAATTTTACTTTTTTTTAATAAGTTTACTTTTTGAGTGCTTCTGCAGTGATATTAGGTCCCTTTTGTCGCTGTAGAAGTACCGCTCTTTTTAAATTAAACCAACATTTAAAAAATCCATATAGCATTTATATTATCTGTGTTTTCATATAATTTTTTTATGGTGATATTAAACCACAGCTGTTATAAAGCACCAATATTCATAATAATGAAATAAGCAGCGCGTGCAGTAGCTAAACGCTCGACAATTACAATAAGTATAGTGCCGAGGATGATTATTATGAAGAGTGCAAAAATACGTCTACGACTCCACAGGTCAAAACTCACTTTGAGCGTTATTCAAATGAAAATGCGCCATAAAACCACATAAATTATAAGAAAGATGCAAGTGTAATTGATAACATAATTTTGTGAGAAACAGCATTTCCATTAAATTAATGTTTAATCGCAATATGCGGTGCAGTCGGTGTAGTATTTCTTCATATAAATGTGGTTATTTTAACCGCAAGAGATACCAATAGACTACTAGCAATTTCGGGTCAAAAAAAGAAAGCAAACGCTAATACGCTTTTAGTCATCAAAAACCAGTGGATGGTACTTGTTCAGAAGATGCTGGACTCAATGAATGATCATAGAGTGTGAGCCTATATTGCTACTGTAGCGCCTCCATTTTCAAAATATATTGTCCAAATACCATTATTGTGAATTCATTGTCTTAGCTATTTTAGAGTTCTCAGATTACTAACTTTTATTTTGGTTGTGTCAGAATACAGTGGTGGACAACTTACTATATAAAAGTAATGACACTATTGCACTAAGAACTACTTTAAAAGAGTTATAAAATTATCATAGTTGCTACTTCTCAGAAAAAATGATAAATAATTTGTCGCTACAAATTTTTTACTAATTTGAATAAAAAATTCAGACAAAATGACAATAGCTTACATCCGGGGTGCCAAAGCTTTCGAGGAACGGGCGCAAGGTTTCTAGCAAGATTTGATGCAAAATTTCCCTGCTAAATCGTTCATCTCGAAACCACTCGGGGGCACAAAATCTGCTCATGTGGGCCTCATGCGGTCCGCGAAAAGGGGTTTGGGAAGCCCTGATCTACATCAACTTTTCTAATCGCTTTATTTAAAAGAAAACGTTAAATCTTGTCCGTGATCCAAGCATCATTATAAAGTTATACCTATAGAGCAGGGATGTGGAAGCGGAAGCTGGAAGCGGAAGTGCTGAAAAGGAGCCGGAAGCGGAAGCAATTTTTTCAAAATCAGGCGCTTTCGGATTTTCAACTTGGCTACAACCGTTGGGGTAAAATGTCACAATAATAATAATAATAATATAGAATCGACAACCAGGGCATGGTATGGAATGAAATGGAAAATGGAATGGAATGGAAATTTCGGTATGGAATATGGAAGATGTTAGAATGGAATGAAAGATTTCAAGAATGAAATAGAAGACAATCTTCCATACTTCCATACCAATTTCATACTAGATTTTGAGCATTGTATTTACAGAAAAATGCTTACCGATGTCTGGTGGTAATAATTAATATTGTCACAAAAGTATTCAACTTTAATATCTACGGGTAACATTTGTCGACAAATCGCTGTACTTTGGTTATTTATATTGCGCAAACAGTGTACGTATTGCATCATTGTAAGTACATTGCAATTTGCAGCATTGATGTTGTAGCTGACAACTTTGACAGGTTTGATTTGTTTTTTTGTTGTTTTTTTTTGAGATTGACAATTTGCCAAGTCCTAAATTTTGTTTTCTTACATCGTCACGAAAACTCGTATTTGTTATTTCATTCCAGGTTCAGCATAATTTTATTTATATTTTTAGTTTTCAGCTTACAATAATTCTTTTTGGTGCTAAAGCTTGGTATTTCTATTACGGTAAATGTTCTTTAGCAGTTTGGTTATGACAAATTTTATAGTTGATATGAGAGCAAACTTGCGCGGTAATCATTAGAATATAGGCGTAACCAGGGGGCCTAGGCCCTCTGCCTCCCCCCTTATTGAAATGCTACCAATGATAAAAATGATGACACAAAGCCTAATTATTCAGTTTTTTTAGCATTTTTTGGGCGCAACAGTAAATGCGTACAACAGCAATTAGCAGTAACTTAATATTGACGACTAGGCAGTGCCGTCGCCACAGCAAATGAAGTGAGGGGGCAATAGCCAAAAGTGGGGAGGCACTAAAATTTGCATATAAAAACCGATCTTCAGATCGTACGGCTACAATTATGCGCAATTTTAAAATAAGGAAGGCAGCGTTTCTTACCTCGTTTCGTCTGCGGCTCATAGTCGCTTGAAAAATCTATTTGCAGCAGTGAATGCTACCAGACGTGCAACCAAGATTTTGCTAAGAGTAGTGAACTAAACGCAAACCTTTTTTGGCCCAAAAACTGCCTGATTTAGCCCCCGTGCTGAACAAACTAATGTAAATCAAATGTGCCACAGACAGGACATAGTCACTAAATATTTAGATATAGCAAATGGGAGCCTGCATGGCAATTTTTGTGATTTTGCAGCAAAAATATAGAGATTTCAACGCCATATAAATCATATTTTGCACTTTTTGAAGCCGTATAAATAACTCAATTGCTAAACTTCAGAAGTAATTCCAAACAATTAAATTGCTTAGCACCTTCATCTCCCCCTTCTTACTTCAGGTCAAGTCTAAAATACATTTAAACGCTCGTATTTTAAGGATAAAATTTTCTAAGTGACTTGGCTAAAGGGGCTTAAGCCCCTTCACCATGGTTGCGCTACTGACTGTGACCTCAAAATTTTGAGTGTCCTCTAAAAATCAAAACAGCTGGTCTTTGAAAAAAAATGTATCACGTATTGCTTTATGTCATAATTACTAACAAAGTACCAGTAACGACTCTTCAGGCTTATATCTCTCTTTCGCGACACATCCGCAAAGGCGTGCTAATAAGACGGAATGTTGCGTCAGATTTATGTGACACAGCAGTAGGTTGCCAGTAATTTTGCAAAAAAATCGAGAAAACGTCCAAAGAGAATTATGTTTGGACGTAATTATTTCTTTTTCCATCATTGTGTGCTGTATTGTTTTTGAGTGATGTTCCAAAAACAGTATTTTGAGTAAACCTAAATGGGGGCACAAGCATCCGTTAGGGGAGGCACGCCCCCCTGACCCCCCATAGCGACGGCACTGCGACTAGGGGATCCGAGGCCTCTCAATTAAAATTTTTGCCAACAAATTTAAATGTTCAAGCCAGGCGCGTAGCCAAAAATTCGCAATGGGGGGGCTGTTTTGGGGTTTTGCCAACAAATTTAAATGTTCAAGCCAGGCGCGTAGCCAAAAATTCGCAATGGGGGGCTGTTTTGGGGTTTTGGGGGCTACGCCCCCAGCACTCAACAAGTTTGCATTTTTTTGCAAAAATAACTTAATTTTAGAGCTATTTTAATAAAAAATAATGCTTTTAAAACGTGGCATAGAAATTGGCAGCGCAACATGATTCAACTTGTTGCATTAATGGGCTTTGTGGAAAGTGGCTAATGATAACATTGCAGTTCTCTTGTTTACATGGTGGTTAATCATAAAATCCTATTATTCAATAAAACTCACACGAAGTAATCTATTTCGTATATATTTTATAAAGAAAAATAATTGGGGGGGGGGGAGGGCTAATGAAAAGATATTTGAGAGAAGTGATTGATAATTAACTAACACTGAGTAACCCCCCTCCCCTTATTCCTGAGTTTATAACGTATTTGTTGATAAAACCTATGTTTGGCGTTTTTACCCTAGCGATCAAAATTGATTGCTTAATTTTGGCATTTTTTAAAGTTTTCTATGATTTGTGACTTTAATTTTTGACAAATTAGCCCCCCCTGAATATTTGTTTCATAAGATGCTTTAAATCACCTTTCGGTCAATTCCAGCGCAAAAATGGTCTCAGAAGAGCTAAAAACGTAGTATTTTTCCTATTCTGCATTTTGGTTGACAGGCCAATGCGGGGGGGGAGCTATAGCCCCTCCCCCCCTCCTGGCTATGGTACTGGTTCAAGCTTGGAGAAATTCTGTGGTTTTGTTCGAAAAGGTGCAATCTCAGGCCCTCATCTTACTTTTTTATGCAATAATATGTTTTAGGCCAGCAGCTAACTTTTATATCGCAATAACATGATTAGTAACCATTTATTGAATTTAATGTACCAACTTCAAATAACTTTAAATTCCACCTTCACCACCTACCAAGTTTAAATAACAATCCACCTCCATCTCGTCAGTTTTCATGCGACAATAATTGCTTTTGAAAAAAATTAGCTTGGAGAAATGCTTAGTGAACAAATTATTGAAGTTGAATCGGGGGTGCTTGGCCTCCAGGTCGTACATATTCCTAAAACTGGTTATTTTCATGACAAAACAAAAATTTTCTAAGGCAAATCTTCGAGTGAATGATTTAATGCTAAAAATGTTGCAGAAAGCAGTGTACCTTGATTACCCTGACCAGATCAAGTCACAAAATTTAACCCCAAAATGCAAGATTTTAAACGTGTTTTGGACTTGACTTGAAGTAAAGGGAGGGATTTGTTCAATTGGCTCTCAAATCTCAAAAATTTGGTTCTTTTAAATGGCTCAAATGGCTCTGAAAACGTGCGAAATGTGATCCAAATGGCATTTAAATAGCTATTTTTTCCAAAAACTTACAAAAAACCGCCCAGCGGCTGGATGTTTCGCCGCCAGACTTCCATAGCCTTCGGAGGTTGGTGGCTCCGCTCTCAGGTCCCGTCTGTGACAAGTTTGAGTTGCACTATTTTGCTCACCACGTCTACCAATTTTGAAACGTTAATAAACAACCTTTTTAACGTGCGGTTTTAGTCTTTTTCCTTTAGCAAATCCTGGTTACGTGCTAAAGCAGACCCCCAGCTTTTGATCTTTCATTTTTTGTCCCATAAGAAGTCTCTCTTTTTGAAACTTTCTGATGACGTCATTGCATGTGATTTACGGTTTAGCCCTCCCTCCAATCCAAAATCCTGTCTACGCCTATGCATTAAACCATGCGCAATACGCACACCAGATACCGATTGTGGCATCTTAGTATTGTTGACGCACCTTCACGAGCTGTTGCTTACAACTTTGCAAAGATGCAAAGCAGCAACATATACGTTGCATTACTTCCAGTCTACACTTTCTTTGGTATGGAAGTATGGAATGAAATATGGAAGAAAATTTTAGTATGGAATGAAATATGGAATGGATGACTTTTAGTATGAAATGGAAATGGATGAACGAAAATTGTTAAAATGGAATATGAAAAAGTCGTCTTCCATTCCATGCCATGCCATGTCGACAACACAAGTGAAATAAAATAGCTTACAAGGTAAACTTGCCTGCTTTTTTTTTAAACTAAATACAATCAGCTGTTTCATACACAGTAGGGATGTGGAAGCGGAAGCGGTGGAAGCGGTTAAATTTTTGTGGAAGCGGAAGCACTTTGATGAAAAAGACTGGAAGCGAACTCTGAAGCGACTAGCTCTATCCGGAGCCGGAAGCGGAAGCAAAAAATTCCGAAGGTGAGGAAGCGGAAGCGAACTCGGAAGCATAAAACTTCAAGAGGAGCTGGAAGCGGAAGCATTAAAAGTTTGACTGCTTCCACATCCCTGCTATAGAGTTCATTACGTTGCCTCTTTGATACCTTTCAGTGCTCACAAATATTATTTTAATTACTGTATTACATCTGAGTGAGTACAGAACAATTTTTGAACTAGGCGGGTTTCGAGCTTTGGATCTTTTATATCTGCGGTCGAAGTCATATCATACAGGTAGGCTATCGTGGCTGCTGGTACTCTAAAGCAAGATTACGCTAACGTTATGAATTATGATTCAAGAATCACAATTGAGCAATAAAAATTTAATAATATTGTTATCACCCCAATTTATTGCACTTTCTCAAATTTTGATAAACAATTTCTAATAAGTCACTAAATATACGCTAATAATCTTAATGATCCGCTTACGGTATAATCCTCACATAAAAGTATCACCAAGATAAAAAATTATCTTTTGATCTATCTATCACGCAGTATGTTTTTTCATTTTTTTTTCTAGCCAGTATACGTTCTGGCGGACCCGAGTTTACCATGTAAAAAAAGTGCACTTTGCATGAGGCAATAAGCCTGTTGCGACCCCTGGGCGGCGAAAACTCTTTTGGATGGTTCTCGCTCGAATTTGGACGGAAAATCGAAATGCTGAGCGGTGGTAGTTTTTTTGGACAACAAAAGTTTCTGGGCAGGAAATCTAGTAAAGGGCCCCGCACAATATGAATTTGGCCCTTCACCGGTTTCACTTCTCTTTAGTTGCTAAAAATATTATAAAAGTTTACAAAAAGATGGTTGGTAGACGTACAGTAGGCTCCAAAATATAGTACTTTCAAAGATTCTATTCGCTTTCTGCAATTTTTTTATGTTTATTCTACTAATTTTTTTGGAAAATGTCTGCAGTTTTCAACTTTTGTCCTAAAAGCTTTTTTCGGACAAGATGTCAAAAACATCAACTGTTTTAGAGAAAATACTTTCCGTTTTTTGTACTGTAGTTCAGTTGCTTTAGCAAAAATTTTACCCATTTCCGTGTAAATGATTAGGGTATACACTGGCATAGTACTGTAATACCTTTCGTTTTTGCACAACACTTTGAAATTTGAAACTGCGCAATCGTATAGACTATAGATGAATGTTAACTTTAATACTGTACATTATCCAGTGTGAAGTCTGTTAATCAAAGATAAAAAACAAAACTCTCGTAAATAAATCCTGGGCATTCTTAAAATTAAGCAAACTGGCAAAATATTGTCACGGATAGTGTTGTAAATAAAAAAAACGAGTCGTATTTTTTGTAAATGAAAAAAAAACGAGTCGTTTTTTTTAAAGGCCAAAAAAACGTTGCTTTTTTGTATAGTGCAATGTAAAAGTAAAGTTAAATTAATTTGAAGTTTACTTTAAAGATAAAGATGAATAAAGCTTAAACAAGATCATTGGATATTGAGAAAGAGATCCTGGGTGGCTACATGCCCATGTCTGGCAAGACATGTAAGTCAAGTGGAAATTATTGGGATACCGGAGAATACTTTGAGTTTCAAATACAGTTCTACTTTTCAAATTAAACCAAAATTTGTCTGGTTAATCATAAGCTTAAACAAACCCACATTAGCGCATGCCAAAACTGTTCTCAATTTTATGCGATAAAAGTTTTTAAAACCGATATCCATATCCATTTCGGTCATAAATCAAATTTTGATTCACTTTATTTGTGGTAACTGAATAAATAAATGAATAAATAAATATATCAACATAAGTTTACCAAAATAAACATAGAACCAAAAGCACCCCTGCAGGATGTTTTACCCGTGTTAGGGATCTACATGGTGAAGAAATCTGTGTATGAAAAGAATTCCGGTACTGTAAAAAAACACACTGTACTCTGCTAGGCTCTATATGTGCTGCTCTGTGAAACCGTGATGCGCTGAAAAAACACCGAGAAGTTTTCCAATTTGAGGGCTTATAACATACATTTGAAATGTAAATGGTAAAAATTTTAAGAAAAAATGTGTCAAGTGCAACAAGTGGCTGAAGTTCCCAACCAAAGGTGAAACAACCTGTATGTAGGGGTGCTCTTAGGTTGATACAAGCTCTAATTTCGTAATTTCATTATCGAGCACTCTGTACTAAGCATTTCGACATTCGTCTATATGAACAAATAATTTTAACGCAAAATTTTACGTTTAAAATCTTAATAGTTTTTTCAACATTAATTTGCACTACTTTTTCAACGTTGGCATTGCAACCTTAATTCGCCACCCCACCAGCTCTATAACTTACAACTTTTGTGCTTTTTATTTGCGGCATAGGAGCCGCTAAAACATCTTTGCGGGTAGTCGTTACAAGTAAGGTTATAATAGTTGAAAGACAGGCGTCAGAAGCGTGTTATGTCAAAAGTTCAAATAGTATGCGTATAGTCCTTTTTTGCGGAGAGAGGAGGTCATTATAGAACAACGGTATAGTTTTATTATTCAAAGAATCTTGTTAAGAGAGTGAACCTCATTAAAGTTGGAATTAAAATAAATTTGCTAGGTTTATTTGAAGCCTTGGCTGGTTGACAATTTTTTGCGAGTTTAGTGTCTACCAAATTACGGAAGTCTGATATTATTATCCTAGTTATAGGCTGCAAGGAATGCAATTCAAATCAAGTAACGAAACACCATTTCTACTTTTTGTAAAAATTACATCAAGAGTCAAGACCACAACGTCCAGAGCTCGGAAAATGCGCAATACATTGCAGA
Source organism: Trididemnum nubilum (assembly GCA_963965965.1). Lineage (NCBI taxonomy): Eukaryota > Metazoa > Chordata > Ascidiacea > Aplousobranchia > Didemnidae > Trididemnum > Trididemnum nubilum. The sequence continues at coordinate 23,093,309 of OZ014489.1, read as the reverse complement.
CTTAAAAAAAGAAAAAACAATCAGCGGACTTTGGGTGTAATGAAATGCAGACTAGCGGTAGAAAATTTGTAAAAAGTTACGGACTTGCAGATGCGGTTACCGCACGAATTTTGCGTTTGCAGAATTCCTTAATTTTGTAGTTGCGAATTCACAGACCCAAAAAGACATTGCGGTCTACAAGCGGAAAATGCAGTTTTGGATTTGCTGTTGCGGACCGAGCAATTTAAAATAACAAATTGTGGTGCCCAGCACTAGACCACACACCAGAGATGAAAACCGATCGGGTCGACAGCCGGTCAGGTTGCCGGTTGGGTCAAGATTCTTTGACCGGCCGGTCAAGCCGGTTGAAAAACCGGTCAAATCCGGTCAAAAACCGGCAACTAAAAGACATTTAAGCACCAACCGAAAGATACTTAAATATTTAATCAAAAATAAAACTTTTTATAAAAAAACAGTATTAACAAACCAAATCTTTCAAAAACACTTGTTGAATGGTTTCAAGCTGTGACTAATGCTGTGACCACACACTAGACCACACACTAGAGCACTAGACCACACACCAGAGATGAAAACCGATCGGGTCGACAGCCGGTCAGGTTGCCGGTTGGGTCAAGATTCTTTGACCGGCCGGTCAAGCCGGTTGAAAAACCGGTCAAATTCTCCTTTCTGGCAACTAAAAGACATTTAAGCACCAACCGAAAGATACTTAAATATTTAATCAAAAATAAAACTTTTTATAAAAAAACAGTATTAACAAACCAAATCTTTCAAAAACACTTGTTGAATGGTTTCAAGCTGTGACTAATGCTGTGACCATAAAGACATGCACATCCAGGGACGTATTTAGGGTTGGAGTATTGTACCATGCCCCCCACTTTGGGCCACGGCACAAACCAAAAAGTGCAAAATTTAAGTTAAAATCGCGTAATCAGATTCTAATAAAGCATGCATGTGGAAGAGGCTTGCGCTACCTAGCATTTTAGCATCATTTTATTCAGCTTAAGAGTAGAAGTGGCGCAGCTTTCAGATTTTTTAGTACATGCTAAAATCTTGCCGCTTTGAAAATTTTTTTTTCAACTTAAATTTACCACACTCTACACTGGGCAAGACAGACATTGCTCTTATTTTTTTATATCTAACTAGCCATGGCTTGTTCTGAAGTAGCAGCATTTCTACAAACTGCTGGGGCATACTATATTTCGAATGTTTTCTTGCCAATGTCATAACAGCTTAGTGTTTTCAATGAAAATAAAGGACGATTTGCGTTCATCGGGATAGTTATTCATAACGATATCGTACTACCGATGAGTTTATTTAATGGCTTGACGTTTTGCTTCCCAAACCGGGAAGCTTCTTCAGAACAATTTTCGGCAGTGCTGCCTTTGCAGTTGCAAAAAGATAAATGTGAAAAAAAACAGCACAAAATAGGTAATAGTAAAAGCATACGAACATCGCAATACTTTTACTATTATACCCAAAAACATTACAATAATGGAGCAATAACATTATATAATATTGAAAATTATGTCACTAACAGCGTGAAAAAAAGGAATATTGAAAAATTATGTCACTAACAGCGTGAAAAAAATTAATAATATTCATAATAACTAGGTTGCTTCACTAACAGTTTGAGAAAGTATGAAAGGGATCTATTGCAAAACATTATGTACTGGAAAAGTTTTTTTGCTCCACAGAGATTTATACACGGACGGAACAATTAATATAAATCTCTGTAGCACTAAAAACCTTTTCTAGTTCATAATGTTTTGCAATAGATCCCTTTCATACTTTCTCAAACTGTTAATGAAGCAACCTAGTTGTTATGAATATTATTAATTTTTTTCACGCTGTTAGTGACATAATTTTTCGGTAATCCTTTTTTTCACGCTGTTAGTGACATAATTTTTCAATATTCCTTTTTTTCACGCTGTTAGTGACATAATTTTCAATATTATATAATGTTATTGCTCCATTATTTTAATGTTTTTGGGTATAATCAGGGGCGTATTTAGCTGGGGGCCCCCTTTGGGGTGCCAGTAATGAATAAATAAGTAAGAATAGTGCGCAAAATTGAGTCATGGCCCCGCCCTCCCTTTGGGAATTCGGGCAGAAGATCTGTGCAGAAAAATGGGCTGCATGTGGGTGAAGATTTTTTTTTTTCAAATAAATTTGGGTTGAAAATGAACTAATTCTGAGTGAAGAACTTTTTTTTGTCAAATTTTCTGGCCCCCCATCTTTCAAAAATCCTGCGTACGCTCGTGGGTATTATAGTACAAGAATTGTGATGTTCATATGTTTTTACTGTTATCTACCTTTTGTTGTTATTTTTTTCTCATTTATTTTTTTTGTAACTGCAAAGGCAGCACTGCCGAAAAAAAGTTTAGTGTTTGCTGCTTGGCAAATTGCAAATAATCTGTCACCAATAGCTAAAAAATTGTAAGTTTATTTTTTGGCCTTTCGCAAAATATCATTAGAAAGAACGTCTAATAATTTAGCTTGTGCCCTCCAGTGCTTTTTATGCTTATTTTGAGCACGTTTTGCGCTGCCCAAACAGGTCTTTCAAACCGAAACTTGACCAAAAAAGATCTTAAAATTGAGTCAATTTTGCAAAAAAACGCAAAAATTTTTTTGCTTTTTTTTTCTGAGACCCCCGTCTAAAGTCACAAATTTAGAACCCCGTCTAAAGTCACAAATTTTAACACCTCACCCATGCCCCCCTCTTTGGAAAATTTTTTATTAAATACATTGAATAGTGAAGAAAAATCTTCTGTAAAAAAACACGGTTGACCGGGCCGGTCGGAAACCGGTCGACCAGCGATGATTTTGAAATTTATGGGTCGGGTCGGGTCGAGAAAATCCTGACCGGTTCCATCCATAGGTGGGCAAGTTAATGCATAACGTTAGCTTCGTTAACCACTAGTCCATTAACTAACTTCACACCTTCGTTAACGTTAATCCGTTATTTTCAGCTTTAATTGACGGAAGTTAATAAAGTCCGTTAATTCGTTAACATTTTGCATGTAATTTACATTTTGTTTCATTTTTCGCTTCTAAAACACGCATTGACACTGTTGAGCTGATTGTAAGGAAATATTTATTGCTGTGGTGGTCTTTTTGTGTTTTGGAAGTTATATTTTACAGTCTAATCTAATTTCAAGATAAAAGTAAGTTCAAAGGCACTAACGAAGCTGTAATCGGAAAACCTTTGGAAATTGTGAACAGCGATAATTGGACTTATGAGGCTGCAAGTTATTACAGTATTTGCCACTAAAAAGAGCTCTTTTCTCCACTTTCTTTTATAAAACTCGTGCTAATGCGCAGCAAGTGTTACCAGTGCAAACTGGTTAGTGCCGGTACGATGAATAAATGGTGCAAGATATTAACGATAAAAACCTTAACGGAAGTTAACAGAACTTAACGGAAGTTAATTTAGTCCGTTAACAGAACTTAACGGAAGTTAATTTAGTCCGTTAACGCGAAAAAACTTTTTAACGGATTAACGAGTTAATGAAAAAGTTAGCTTCGTTATTAACGGATTAACGTACTTGCGCCCACCTACGATTCCATCTCTGCCACACACACTTGTAAAATTGAAAAACAAGGAAGGTTTTGGTTCGGTATCAAAAAAGTTTGTTTTCGGTGTGGAGACATTAAAGAGACAGTGCGTTTGCTACATCATGAACATCAGACTCTGCATGTAGCTGGTCCAATACTTCGTCTTCATCCATCAAAGTATCACTATCAGTGTCATCATCGTAAGGACCGTTCGACGATATCGTTGAACCCAAAGTGTCAGAGTCACTGTCGGCGTCACGAATTATCTCGAAAGCAGCTTTCCTCTTCTTGGGGTCTTTTTGGCTGCTCGTTTGGTTTGCTGGTAGAAGCCGAACTTGTGCGTGGTCTTTGGATACTTGCCATAGTTCCGTTATTAGACCCAGACCGTAGCCACGTCGTACCTGTAGCGCTCCCGTGCTCCCGCCTACAAGGGTATTATTTGAAAACAGTGTTGCCGATTAAGAGTCAAGATTTTAGTAATTTCCAAGATTAGAAGTTTTCGCAAGATTCCAACATTTCCCAAATCCCAAGATTTGAAGCAAACTTCCGACTAATATACGTGAACGCAGGCGCGTAGCAAGGATTTGGAAAAGGGGGGGGGGGGGGCTTTTTTGAAAGAGTGAGAAAAGTGCAAACAACCTTGACCTGAGTTTTTATTGTTCTTGAATCAGAATCACACGGTTTGTCCGAAAATTGAGACGGAATTTTTCGGAAACCTCGGAGATTCAAACGTTTTTCTGCCCAAAAACAGGTGATCTCCAAAAAAAAAAAAGAAAAAGTCTTCACCGAAATTTACATTGCATTTTCCGCCAAAATTGGAAATTCAAGTGCTTTTTCAGACCGAATCACGACATGTACTTCACAACTTCGGCACCCAATTTCCTTTGGGGGGGCTGTTTTCAATTTTTCACCAATAATCGGCCTCAAAAGCACTAAAAACGTGCGATTTTGCATACTTCACAGGCCAGTGGGGGGGGCACGAGCCCCGCCCCGCCCCCCCTGGCTACGCTACTGCGTGAACGTGATAGATTATGTAACAATCTTCGGTATGGATTAATCTAGCACACTTTTTTAAGCTGAAAGCAAACAAACTAACGTAAAAGCCAAACAAAAAAACAACAACAAAAATTTAAAAAACACAAAAAAAAAAAGATCAAAAAAACATGGATAAAAAAACAACGTTTTCTTTACAACAATAGTCATGGAAGTCACCTCCTTAATAACTGCGAAACTATAAAACTTAACCGTATATTTTTCTGTAGCTATCACCCTTGCGCTGCAACCCTATGAGCTCTATCGATTATACTTTATGGCAGTGGCGCAAAGATTTTAGCGATTAGAAAGGAAAACAGTCTAAAGCCCGATTGACCCTGATGCGTTATTTTCAACAGAAACAACTTCTATAAATTGACTGGAAGACCAAAATAAGCAGAAGGTCAAACGTTTCTGCTGCATTGTAGCATTTGCAAAGCAATTTGTAATTAATACTTTTAACACCTCTTAAAAAGTGACAAAATTACCACAAAAGTAACTTTTTTGAAAAAACAATGTTATTACTGTATAGAGTGCTAAAAAAGTAATTCGTTGCAATAATTCGTTATTTTAGCAATTTGGTTACTGCCCACCAGTGCCAGAATATTAGCTATAACAAAATTGATTACACTTTTTTTTTTATATAAGAACAGTTTTGTAAGAACACAAGGTATATTTTTACTTATTTTGCAAGGCTTAAATTTTAGTACAAATTAGGAACAACACCAGTCTCAGCAACAAAAAAATATATATATGAAGAACAACCGAAAAAGAACTAATTTCAAATAAATAAAAAAAATTCTGTACTAATTCAAAACGATAAAGCTTGAGTAATTTTCTGGCATTTACAACCAAACTGCAAAAATTCTGGGTCTATAGGGTACTATTGCGCACTGCCCAGGTATCAAAAAAACTTTTTGGCTCTCGTTCGAATGAAAATAAATGCTTGCTTTTTCGCTTTCCGCAATTTTACCATGCTGCAAAATTATAATTAACATCAATGCTCCCAAAAGACAATACCAGACAAATTATATTTAATCGCTTAGTAACAATATAATTAATGGCAGTCATTAAAATTGATTGGGAAAGGACCTCCCGGTCATCAAGTCAAGCAACACTGTAAATTACAAGAGAACTTACTGATTTAGTCAGTAAAATTGAGACTTGAATATTTTTTAGTAAAATTCGTCGTTGTTAGATTTTATTTACTTACTTGTATGTCATCGGCCAAACCATTTAAGCCTCCCGAAAAATTGGAAGATCCAAATAATTATTGCGAGACGTGCAAGCGAATCTACAGTTATTGCTACTGGTTTAGCAAAAAATTTTGACACGGAATTTTAAATCTTTTGTAAGATACCATCCTAATTTCTTGAGGAATAAAATTTCAGACCTTGAATTCGTGATATTAATGCACGTTCGCAATTTATTTGTTCGGTAGCGCGGAAAATGAAGCTTCGAGTTGTCACTTGATTGTCTCGTAGCTCAGCTCGAACGTTCTACAGTTCTACAAAAATAATTGTAGAACGAATTAGGAGTTTTGTTAGTTATATAACAATGCACAAATTTAGCAATTTCATTCTTTATTAGATCATCTACTTGCAAAATCTTGATTTAAATGTAATATGGGTTTACTTCATCTCGGTAGTGAGTGCTAGCGACCGCTCTTGATGTTCCATTTCGTAAGGATTTTGATCTTTTAATATAGATGAGATAAGTTGCTCCAAGATTGTATTACCGTAGGCATGGACTTCTAAATAGTAGCATCTGGACTCGAAACTAAATTTGCGCAGTGTACATTAGTAGGCTGAAGAAAAAAAGTCGCGTTTTCGACATAAAAAGCCGCTAACTCGTTTTTTGTATATTTTGCTCCTGAAGTTGCTCAAATCTACTAGCCAACTGCTTTAGAATAAAATTAACCAAAGAACTAAGTTTGAAACTCTACTTAGCCACAAAAATTACGCTTATTATTGAAAATTTTTGTTGCTCAAACCATTGTTTAATAAATCATAAAGATCACAGAATCATAAATCAAAATCAACATTAATGCATCAAACTGAGTATTACTACCGGCATGCATTTGGACAAATGTGATATACCAAAACAAAGCTATAGGCAGTGGTGCAGCCTGGGAGAGCCAAGGAAACTGATGCCCCCTAAGTCAAGTCACTTAAGAAAATTTAATCCATATTTTCCAGCTTTTCAACAAGTTCTGGACTTGACCAGTAAGATAGGAGCTAAAAGTCGCCATCTCTTTGCAATTTAATTTTTTTAAATGGTTCTTAAAAGTGCGAAAACTTTTTCAAATGTCTTACATTAGTGATTTTTTTCCGAAAATAAAAAATTACAAATATGGCCTAGCGACCGTGGGTTCCACTCCCCAACTCTGCCTGGATGCCGGTGCTTTGAAAGTGAACAGTGTGAGATCAATATTTTGGTGTAAATTTAGTTTGCTGAATCAAGTACAGTACTGCATAGAAGTAATGCACGAATTTAGTACAAAAGTGGTTGTAAGTACATTATTCGCGTCATCACACATCAAGTTGATAGTAAAATCGTACAGTACAGGACTACAGGTAAAAGATAGCGCTAATGAATTAATTGGTTGTCATAAGCTAAATTACTCTAAGCTACGAAAAATAAAAAACACAAACACAATACCTTAAACAACTTCAAACAATACTGTAGTTAGTAACACCTTCAAAATCAAGTGCGAACACAATTTAGCAAAAAACACTAGCATAATGTTTTTATCATCCTTTCATGCAACACGATGTAACAATTTTAGGTAATTATACTGATTTTGCAAATTCAACTTGAAGCAGTTTTGCTAGTGAGGTTACAAACTTTTCAAGCTGTGCTTAGAGTTTCAACATCGTTAAGTTGACGCAATAAATTTTTACACATAGTATTGAAAAAACGAACGGAAATCCTTTCTAAAATGTTGTGTCCGTTTTCATACATTGCAGCAAATGGCCATGGAGGTACAACTTCACCTTCGTAAAAAAAAGGACTACAATCTCTTTGAACACACTTTGTTGATTAGTGGCTTTTAAAAAATTTTCCCTCAAGCTTACCTTAGAAAGTTCAGCAAATCAAAAAAGGCAGCTAACATCAAAAAGTTCGCGGGTGGGTTTCCACAATCCACCACGATTTATGTCACTAAAAAATTCATGAGCAGTCTCCGAAATCATAACTTCAGCGTAATTTGTTGACATCAAAAATAATGCTCTTTTTGCATTTATCGCACTTGCTGCATCGTATCAATGACCTACAGCAGTAGCAGGTGATGCAATATAAAATCCCGAGATCGTTTTCAGTTGGTAAGATATTGAACTGAAAGATCGCCATAAAGCGTTTCCGCAATTGCAATTGAGTTGTTGTCAGTTGTGTCACTTGCTCTGGCCGCCTGTTCTATGTCTCACTCAGAGATGTGAGAACACTTGATCAGAGAAAGGGTTCGCAACTTAAGGTCACTTTCCAGCAATTGCGGATAGAAATGATCCACAGAAGTATGCTTCACTATTTGTTTGGTGAAGAAGATACTTTTGGCGCGGAAGTTCCTCTGCAATTTTTGCCATTAGATCATTAAAACTTCCAAGTTTATCAGCATTTAAAAATGACTCACAGCAATCTTTTAATCTTGCAGCTTCATTTTCATGACGTGAGGTAGATGATGATAGACCAGAACGTCGAGGTTCACTTTCATAAGTGTAATATGAGGGCAAATTGGTAAAAATGTTGGATGAGCGTCATTTTTTAAACCCCTTCTTATCAATTCTCTTTTTCTTTTCCGTTTATTACTTTGATCATTTGATTCTGTGACAAAATCTTCAGGAATAAAATGAATTGAGCACAATTTTGAATATTTAGTTGGGGTAAAATCTTTTCTTGCCAATCGCTTGTGCCATGCCAGCAGAAGTTGCTGATCATGTAATGGGAAAGCACGGAAGGTCACATTATATAAGACCTTTACTTTCTCCATCATAGCCAGATCGACAATTAATATCAGCACATTTGTACACCAGAGCTGTAGTGTCTCGAGACATGTCCTCCCGTCATTTTGCAAATGGGAACATCTCAAAATGTTCCCTTTTGTAAAAATTGATATTTTTGTTCAAAACCGGTGGTCCAAATCTGGTAAAAATTTCAAGCCTCTAACTCGTTTAGTTTGCGAGTTATTGATTTTCTCGATAAATAATTTTGCAAAAGGGAACATCTTCATCTAAACTATTACGTCACAACAGCTGTTTTTCACAATTGAAAACTTGAAAATTTTATATGCGGCAGTCAATGATGCAAGACAATGCGGTGTTTAATCATTAACGCGTAGCGTGTAAAAGGAAAGCGAAAAGGCAAATATTTAGAGATGCAATTTGTTGTTTTTTAAACCTTTACCTTGATTGACGACACCAATAAACAGCGTTTTTAAATAGGAAGTGCTAATCAACAAAAATATTCATATTTATTCAGCTTCAATTCAAGACCCAGCTTTCAATGACGGAAACATTTTTACCCTGAAAAATGATTTGTGTTATGGTATGGTATTTGCAAAACTTTCCAGTATTTTGATCTACATAACGACTTAATTAAGAAAACCAATAAAATGACTTTCTAACTTCTATTTATACGATGGTCGTTGTTGTAATGGCCCGGTCAGTCAGTTAAAAAGGTCTTTGATTTGAAAAAACTGGCGATATCAATGTTTTCAAACTGATGTAGGACTATCTCGACTGACTGACCGGGCCATTAAAACCAACCGCTAATTTAAATACGAAGTTTTTGTCGTTTATGGGCAAAAGTATATTTCTTTTTAAACGGTTTGCGTGTCCTTTCTTAGCAAAATCCTAGTAGCGCACTTGCTGGACACTGAACCAACTACAAAAACTACCAAAGGCCAAATAGTTGAGCTCTACCAGCGACTGGAAGTTAAGAGAAAAAGCAAGCAGCTGAGGAAACGCCTCCAGTCGCTAAATGTTAGCTGAAGGAACCAAAAACATGCGCATTATCTTTTGCGACTTTGCGCATAAGTACTGCAAATAGATTCTTGAATGGAGTGCAAAACATACTGTACAATATATCAAGAGAGCTATAATACGTTTGAATTAGTTTATTTGGAAAACAATGATGTTTTTATGTATGGTTTTTTATTTAGTTGATTAAAACACAACTTACAACGTGCCTAAGAAATGTGTATTCATCTGATTCAAAAAAGTGCTCTATACCTGAGACTTAAGGTTATATCACAAAACAGACCACGTCCAGGGCCGGATTTAGGAGTCTAAGATGCATGGGCCCCGGGGTCCCCACCATTTACCACTAGCAGCTAGTATCTTTGCGCGGTATTGCGCAAAAAATACTTGTCTTGACTTGCAGTAAACCAGTTTTGTCAACTTTTTCACTTTCTTTCGTAATAGGTTAATTTTGGCATTTTGATGTCACAAGCGCAACTTTACTGGAGTGGGTTGACATTAAATAATTTCGTATTCTGCTTGACGTAACATTCATGTTTTCTCGCTGCTTAGGCTGACGAGTCAGTGTCGCAACCAGCTGGGGGGGTGGGGGGGGCAATGGACTTCGTATTTCTTCCTTTCTAGCCAAGTTACTTAGAAAATTTAACTAAACATTGTAAGTGTTTAAACATGTTTTGGACTTGACTTGTGAGTAAGGTGGGAGATTGAAGAAGCTGGGCAATTTATTTTCGTCACAGGATTTCAAATCTGAGCTATTTTAGTTATTTTAAGTGGCTCTAAAATGGTACAAAATTTGATCAAAAAAGCGTTAAAATTGCAAGTTTTTCTAAAAAATTCCAAAAGTTGCGTAGCGGCTGAGTCGCACCACTTGTCTCAGCACGGTGCTCAATTGATACTTTTTTCCAGCAAAGTTGTTTGACGTATGGGTTCAAGCCCCCTCTCAACAAAATCCTGGTTGCGCGCCTGCAACGACTAACCTTCGAGCTATATTTAATTTTTGCTCGATCAAAAATGGGAACCCTACCAAATTTGGGCCACAGGGCACTTCACCTCATGAATCCGACACTGTATAGATTTTATTAAAGATTTGAATAAGATTTTATTTAAATAAGATACCCCATATGATCCCAAATACGGTTAAAACAGAATTTAAATTTTTAAATAAGGTTTAAAACTTTAATTGTGACGTGTATTGCTTAATAAAACCACAAAATTTCTTCAAAATTCAAAAAGATTATGAATCAAAAAGGGGCAGCACCAAATTGTTCTTTCCAGAGCGGAACTTCTACCCTTTAATTATTATGCTACTGGCCGAGACCGAAGTAAAAAGAGAAACCGAAAGGATTCTCGCGTTGTTGCTGCATTATCGGATAATTCTTCAATGAACAGTTTCCAGAAGTTGGCCTGTTATTATGTATTGCTGCTATTCATTTATTGTGTTCTCCAAGCTACTAGTAAACGACCGACGCATGCTTAATTAAGTGATCTTTAAAACAGTTTTTTGTTTCCCCGTTTAGAGTGCAATTCAAAATTAGTATGTTTTTTTTTGGAGCCTTTAAGGAGTTTAAAATGTTGAACAGCGTCAAAATATATTTATCAACCTAATAGTGACTGATCCTAATACATACATCTATTTAACTTAAGTCATTCAAAAATCAATTTTGGAGGGCACAATGGGAGGTCCCCAACGGGTGGCCCCCGAACGTTTGTCTCTTGAACATCTATTAGCCAGACATGACTTTACAAAATGACACTTTTGCACAGTAGCAGGGACTCCGGGCTGTGGTGACTAAGCGCCTGAGGCATAAAACTTTTTTATTTCTTTGGTCGCATTGTGTAACGAGTTTGAGGGATCAATTTTCGCATCTTGGCGCCAGGGCAACACGGTAGTTTCAATCTATGATATTGCAGTGAAGAAAATCGTGGGATAAGAAGTTTGTAGTTTATTTTCTGTCAAAATAAAAGTCAATACATTTTCCAAAACTAAAAGCTTCTCAAAGAGCTTGCGTAATTTTAAGTAAGATGATTTTGTCTTGTATTTTTGTCTCTTTTTATACAGTTTGTCTCGATATGACGTCATCAAAATTTTCCTGATATGACGTCATCAAGATGAAGTATAATATTGTCAATCACAACTGGATTGATGGAGTATAAAAAGTACCTCCAAGAAAAAATCTTAAAATTACGATTTATCTCCGCTCTCGTCCACATTATAATTGCAATGAGCCTAATATTTTCTCATTGTTAGAACCCACAAACTTTTTCTTTGCATTACGCCACGGCAAGCGCTTCATGCCATAGTTGTAAAAGTAAAATTTGCAAATTTCCCAACGTCGCAAACAAGAAAGGCTAAGAAAATCATCTATATACGTTAAAAATAACATTTTCTTCCTAGTAGTGCTAGATAGCACCAAGAACAGCCCTCTAATTAGAGTTTATGATCACATTCGACATCATCGTATCTAACGAATTAACAAAACACCTGTTTAAATTTTTTTAGGAAGCTAATTAGCAGAATTCGCGGTTAGTGTTTTTCCATGCTTTTGTAAAATTTGGCCACCCCCCAACTTTATCTGAGTTTGTTATATAGCAATTTTCGCGTACAGCTACTTTAACGATTATTCTTTGACAACAATGATGCTCACCATATAAGTATTAGAAGTAATAAGTATTCAATGTTAAAAAAGCAATATTAGCGATACCAAAACAGTGTTAATAAGTGATTAACGATAAAAATTACTCCAGCAGTTCAGACAGAAGTGTTTTGAACAGCGTTTTGAAACTACATTTGAAGCACTTTTGTGATGTCTGAATTTATAAAAATAAAAGTAATTTTAACAGCTAAAAATGATTGCCTACGTATGCATTTTGAGATTTAATTCTAATTTATAAGTTAGGATACTGTATTGAACTTGTATACATTGGGTTCAGCAAAAGGAAAACGTAAAAAAATCGGTGAAGGATGAAGTTCTTACATCCTGTGAGTCATGGCACGTTTTTGCTGACTGACAGAGAAACGGAAGATCAAGGTAAAAAAAAACTATTACTTGCAAAACTTCGTCATATGAAGCAGAAGAATTTATCGTTATATTAATTGTTGTTTCACACGCGAAACTTATTGTTGTCTCGTTACGATAAATGATCAACAAAAAAATTGTTTGGTTTTGATGACAAATACTGCGTGAAACTTCATAACTTTGCAATAGCGTTTCGACATAATGCCAGGAAGGTGGCGATCAATCCTGTTAGTCCTTTACTTTAAAACGGTAACCCCAAACACGTAATTGCAATGGGTTCATTAGTTGAGTCAGCGTGCAAAAGTGATTCGAGCTTAGCAACATTTTTATTCTTGATCAATCAAAATCAATCTGCTATACTAACTTCGCAATGATGGAATGCACAAACGACGATTAAGTTAATCTGCAGATTAATTGTTTTGCTATTCACAGTCATACCGATGAACATGTAAAGAAAAAATAAAGGAAAAGGTTATTTCATCTACTTCTTTTAATTTAAATTTTATCTATTTTTATCTACTTATTTTTGGCCCGAATTTAACCCAAACTCAAATTCTTTCTCTTAAACTAATCCCGAACCTATTCTTTAGTGGAGTGCCAAGATATTTTCAACTAAACTTGTATTGCCTGCATATAAAGGACTGTCAGATATAATAACTTTAAATGCCGTTAGTTATGATTATTTGCCTGCCTTAATTTGTGTGCCTTAACGTGACTGTTTTACTAGTTTCGGTGCCTTTAGTGGTTTGGAATGTGCGAGATAATTGACTTTTCCTGTATGTTCTACGACCTACTGCAGTTATCGGGGTAGTTCGTTGTTTACGACTTTTAATTGCTCTATTTGGACTTGAAGTTTGTGTCGTTATAATTACGTTGCAATTTGCTATTGTAAGCTCATATATTGCTTCTCATGTGACGTAATAAGGATTTCTCGGGAATATTCGAGCGCTGTTGCCGTTAGTATAAATAGGTGTATTTTCCTATTCTACTATTCTGATAATTCCAGGATTCTAATAGTTCTAGTGGTAGGGATATTAGTTTCGTAAACAGCTTAGCCGAGATTGTGCATCAAAATTTGGCTTGTGTAGCAGTAGTGTGCGATTTGAATAGGTCGATCGCGAAAAGTTTTAGTGGAGCGATTTTGTTCGGAGAAAAAAAAAATTTTTTTTAATACAAATTTAATAAGTCAGACTTCGCGCGAGCTTTAATTGGGACTTAAATTGGACTTTATCATTGGTTTTGTTCGCGATTTTTGGCATACGATGATTGATTTGCTTGATACTGTAACTAGCAAACGGTAAAACCTAAAAAGTTGAAATTTAGACTCAATATAAGTATTATTAAAAGCGTCATGTGTGCCAATTTTGGGGATCCTAAGGTCATGAAATCGTAAATTGAGACATAAAAGAACAGAAAAATCGGCAATATTTGGCTTGAAAAGTTATCGATTCGCTTATAATTCCAAAACCACTTGACGTGCAGAGCTGAAATTTAGACATAATGTGGGTGCTTACAAATGCTTTTGTGCAAAACGAGTTTGAGAACTAAAATTTTACTGGCCGAAAATGAAATCCCCAAAACGGGGCCGCCAAATTTCAAACTTTTCAACCACTCACGCCATACACATAAAATTTTCAAGGTCGGCAAATAAGTAAAAAAGATAAAATTTGGGGGTATCAAAATATGGGGTCCCCTTCAAATTGGGCCGCCAAAATTTTAAATTTTTAAACCGTTACAGCTAGACGAATCAAATTTTCGGAATGGGTTTATATTAAAATTAAATTAAATCTAAAAATTGGGGATTCCAAAACGGGGGTCCCCTTAAACGGGGCCGCCAAAATTCGGACTTTGGAACCATTTTAGCTAGACTGATAAAACGTTCAAAATAGATATAATATGACAAAACTTGGGGATACCAAAATGGAGATATCCCCTTCAAATGGAGCCACCAAAATTCAAACTTTTTAACGTCTCAATTTTGTCGTTTTACTTTTTTACGTTTTTTATATTCTGATCTTTTTCAATTTTGTCTTTTTACCGCAACTAGTAGGCTATACAAGTTTTATACCTTTCTAAACAGCCAAACAGCTTTTATATGCACTTGCTTAACTGCTTAAATCCATTCGGTATCGGCAGCTTAAAATGCATTTTATCAGCAAAAAAAAAATACAACAAAAAACACGCCACAAAACGTATAGTCTTCACAAAAAAACAAAACGATATATTGTCACAATAAAACTAGGAAATAACTAGGAAAATAAATTGGAGCAACACGCAATTGTTTGAAATGAACTTAATTTTTGTCTTTAGTTGTTATTTAAATTTTTGTTTTAATTCAATTATGATGAATATGTTTCGCAAAATATAATTCAGTCACATTTTGACAATTTCAAATGCCATGAAAGTATAAGTCAAATGCCTTGATAAGAAATGCTGAGCATAGGCGTAGCTAGGGGGGAAGGGGGGGGCAGGGAGCCCGCCCCCCTCAATTGAAATGCTACCAATCATAAAAATGTCACAAAAATACTATTGTTTCTTCAGTTTCAGTTGCTTTTAATACCTTGGCGTGCAACAGTACACGCGTACAACAGTAATTAACAATAATATTGATTCAGGGGGGCCCTGGCCCCTTGAATTTAATTTTTGCAATCAATTTAAATGAGCCCAACAATAATATTTAAATGGTTCAGAACTTAAATGGGCCCCTAACACTAATATTGATCCAGGGGACCCGGGCCCCCCAATTTAATTCATGCCAACCAATTTAAATGGGCCCGTGCAATAATATTTAAATAGTCCCCAATTTAAATGGGCCCCCAACAAAAATGTTGATCCAGGGGGCGCGGGCCCCCTCTATTTAATTTTTTCCAACCAATTTAAACGTATAACCCGAGTGAAACAAAGAGTTTTTATTCTAAAAGTTGTTAACTGAGGCCTTCATCTAACCTTTTAATGAAAGTAATGCAATAACTCGGGACGGATTTAACATATGGCACAGTGAAAGGGGCCATGCGTTCAGATACGACTTTTTTTAGTCTTCACCTATATTTGGCAGAAAAATATTGCAAAAATCCCAAAGTGCCAGGGACCCAACTCAATGTAAATCCGGCCCGGGCAATAACATGGTTTGAAGCAAAGGTGGGCAAGTTAATGCAAAACGTTAGCTTCGTTAACCACTAGTCCGTTAACAAACTTCACACCTCCGTTAACGTTAATCCGTTATTTTTAGCTTTAATTAACGGAAGTTAATCAAGTCCGTTAATTCGTTAACATTTTGCATGTAATACTCATTTTGTTTTATTCACTCCTTCTAGAACACGTATTGACTCTGTTGAGCAGATTGTAAGGAAATATTTGTTGCTATGGTGGTCTTTTTGTGTTTTGGAAGTTACATTTTACAGTCTAATCTCATTTCAAGATAGAAATAAGTTCAAATGCACTGACGAAGCTGCGATCGGAAAATCTTTGGAAATTGCTAACAGCAATAATTAATAGACCTCTGAGGCTGCAGGTTATTATTTGTCACAAAAAAGAGCTCCTTTCTTTGCTTTCTTCTATAAAACTCGAGCTAATACGCAACAAGTGCTACCAGTACAAACTGGTTGGTACCGGTACGATGAATAAATGGTGCGAGATATTAACGATAAAAATCTTGACGGAAGCTAACAGAGCTTAACAAAAGTTAATTTAATCTGTTAACATGAAAAAACTTTTTAACGGATTAACGAGTTCAAGAAAAAGTTAGCTTCGTTAATAACGGATTAACGATTAACGGACTTGTGCCCGCTTATGGTTTGAAGACGTAACTATGTACTGTACATTTTGCAATTACAATTCACTTCCTCATCGCCAGTTTTTATGCAACAAAATACTTTTGAAAAAAATTAGCTACAGTAAAGGGAATGCTCATAGAACAAATTATTGAATTGAAAGGGCCTCTGAATACGTGCGAAATGTGATTCAATGGTATTAAAACAGCTTTTTTTTCCAAAAAATTACGAAAAATTGCCTGGCGGCTGTGGCCTTCGCCCCTAGACCCCGTCTGTGATAATTTTTAATTACAGTACACTTCTTTACTCAAACGCGTCTCCTAATTTAGACAATTTCGCACCTGAGTGTTAGGTTTAAGCTCTTTCCCTTGAACGAGTTTCTAGGTACGTGCCAACACCAGACCACGGCTTCTGATCTTCCATTCTCCGATATCTTTGCCCACGCAAAAAATTCCTCTTTTGAAGTTTCTGATGACGTCATTGCATGTGATTTGTGGTTTGGGCCCCCGCCCCTCCCAATCAAAAATCCTGGCTAGCTTATGAAGCTGAGAAATAGTGGAATCAAAACTGGAAGATGGCCAAAGCGGTTTTCGTTTGGGTCGCAGCACCATGGACCAGATCTTCATTATGAAGCAAATCTTCGAGAAATCTTGGAAGTAGGGCAAAGATAAGTCGTTCTAATTGTTCCATGTGGGCGTTGGGCTTCCGCAAGGATGTGTTTTGTCATCTCTCCTTTTCATTGTTTACATGAATTCGATCGATAAATGCAGGCAAGCTGATGAGTGTGCCTCGATTGGGAATCGTAAAATCAGTCCTCTGCTATTTGCTAATGATTTGGTTCTGCTTTTCTTCCACAGAATCTGGCCTCCAGCGCGCATTAAATAGCTTTGCAGATGCATGCAACACCGCCGGAATGAAAACAAGCACGGCCAAAATTGAGGTACTTCATCTTTCAAGAAACTCTGATCAGTGCGTGTTACAAGTGAATGGAGCGACACTGAAGCAGGTAGAGAAGTTCAAGTATCTTAAGGTTACATTCATGAGTGACGGAAGTCAAGACGAAGAACTGGATACCCAAATTAGCAAGGCTAGTGCAGTAATGCGAGCTTTGCCCTTTTCTGTTGTCATAAAACAAGAATTGTCAAAAAAAGGCAAAACTATCAACTTTCAATGCAGTTTTTGTCCCCTTTCTTCTCATCTATGGTCATGAATTTTGGGTAATGACCGAAAGAGTGCGATCACAAGTGCAAGCATCCGAAATGAGGTTTTTAAAAAAGTTACACTAAGGTGCGTGGCTCTGAGATTCGAAAATCTCTTAACATCCAGTCGTTACTTTTTCCAATTGAAAGATCTCAGCTGAGATGGTTTGGCCATGTAAGCAGAATATCTCAGGAAAAACTCCCCAAAACAAGCTTTACTTGCCAAAGCAAATGGGCGAAGAGCAGTCGGACGAACTAAAACTAGATGGACCAATTACATTGAGGATCTTTGATGGAACCGCTTGAGACTTCACCCAAGCAAAATGATGAATTGGATGAAGGACCGTGAAGTGTGGCGGTTAAATCTCGAGCTGCTGCCCCCGAACCCTTACTAAAAATCGGGCAACAAAAAAAGAAGAAGAAGCGCGTTAGAAACTTACAAATTTTTCATTGCAAAACTATTCTTTATTACGTAATAAGACTGTGAGCAAATGTTTCCTTTTGCCAAATTATTTTTGAAAAAGGTCGGATATGTCAAAAACTAGAAAAATAGGCTTTTCAAATTTTCACCATTAGCTTAAAAATCAACATAACCTTTAAAAATTCCGGTATAGCTTAGTTTATTTTCTTAAAAGAATGAAATTTTTTTGAAAAGTCAGTAACGCGAGTGGCTATGGGCGGACTTCCGTTCCAAAATCCTAACTTTTGGTAGTTGAGGGTTGCATCCCAGATTTACAGTATAATTAGATCCACAAACTAATTTGAGGTTTATGCTTTCAAATCACGTTAAAATTTAATTTTCTTTCTAAAACGATGATACAATTACGGGACTTTTCCTCAAGCCACGACGGAGAACTTAAACTTTCAGTTAATAAAAACATAAATCCAAAAAAGTTACACATTAAAAGTTAGCAAATTTTTAGAGAGGCTGGAAACTCTGACTTCCGATCTCTGTATCCAAAACGTAGCAATGGATACTTGATTTATTAAAAATTTTTGCTTCGCTTCCCCACCCCTCAAAAATTCAATAGCCTCTTCCTGACTTTGTCAACGGCTACGGTCTCGCTAAGCGAGTGCGGATTGATCCGAGAGAACTGGCGACACTGTCGCTTTCTTTTGACGTAATGAAAAAGATCATTAAATTAACTTACCGGTTCTGTTAAAGATGACGTAAGCATATTAACAAACAAACTTTCAAGACAAACTATTAAATTGAAGTAAACTTTTTATGTCAAACATCGCCAGTTACAAACTTAGCAAACCAAAACTAGAACGAAAGGTGCGGAAATGTCTGTTTTAATTTTGTTAACACTGAAAGTAACTACAACACTTTTTGATCAACAAGCATCAGAACTACCAGTATTATTTTTTAACTTAATTCGGCATTGTAACTTAGATACTTGACCAGAAATTTGACATGCAGTATTTTCCTAGCACCCAAACCTACACCCACATTTATAAATAGCCTGTTGCGGTATTTTTTTAAAGATCTTTATTATATGAACAGTCTACTCAAACGTTAAAAACAAAATCAGAACAATGTCTGCCTCAGTAATCATCATGGAAAAAGATAAGAAAACCGACGAAATTCATGAATATAAATCAAATTCTTATATGAATGATAACGCAGAGTCTAGTTTGAGCGGTTAAAAGTGTTAAATTTTGGAGGGCCCATTTGGTGGACCAACTCAATCTTCCCCAATCTTCCAAAATGATTATGTATCATTTATATCTAGTTACATCAACCTATCCTTAAAATTTTATTTCTTTACTTCAAATAGTAAAAAGTTTACAATTTAATGGGCTTGTTTGGGACGTTCCACCGTCGTGACATCTCCAATTTTGGTATACTTTACATCTCTTTTATACTCATCTTCACCTATTCTGAAAATTTTGTTTGTCGTGCTTGATAAATAAAAACATTCATTATTAGGGGGAATCCTCTAACATCGAATTCCTAATTTTGCTATACTTTATCTTTCATTAATTTCATATTTGTTTTATTTTGCTTCATTTAAAACAATAAACAAAGTCTCACGGACACACATAAAGACAATTAAATAGAACAGGAAGCTGCAAAGGATCTTAGGTCATCGAGTCAAGCAGCCACCCAAAACTTAGTCATGTCAAGCGGCTAGGCGTGTCTTGAGTATGTTGCGTATATAGGTCAAACTTGAGCTTTCGTCAATTTTGATTAATTTAGAACTGTGAATCATTTGTAACTTAACAATATATATTTTTTGGATTTTAATTTAAATTGATCGAATGGTAATTTTTTAAATTCATATGGTAACAAGTTCCAAATTTTGGCTCCTTGATACTTAAACCTTTTTTGTAATTTTTGTGTTTGTACCTTGGTAAATACAAATTAAGTTCAGAGGGGTAAAGCAAGGCGCGTTGTTTGTGTGTGTATCGCCCTAAAAGAACTGAAGTGACGATTCAGGCGATTCGGTAGCTTTTTTCGAGAGTTTATGTGCATTAATTTTGCTACTTCATATATCGTGAATACAAGTTTTTCAGTTTCAAGGTTTGAAATCGGTGGTAAAATGGTGTAACGTGGTCCTGCCGTTGTCCACCTGCAACTATTTTGACAGCTTTATTTTGAAGAATAATTAATCTTTTTAAATGATTATCATAAGTGTAACCCCACATTACAATGCCATATACTGTAATAAATGAGAGTGAATCATACTACAATACAATTTACGAAGAGTTGTAAAAGGTAAGATGTTCCTCAGTTTAGACAAGATACCCACAGATCTAGATATTTTACATGTTAACGTGATAATATGCTCTGCAAAGTTTAATTTTTCATCAATTGTAATGCCGATATATTTTACTGATTTATTGACGGAAACTGGATTTTTGTTGAAAAGTATTTCGATCGTTTGGATTGGATTGATAATTTTGGGGGTCAATATTAACGCTGAAGATTTTTTAAGGTTAGCAGTTATTTTGTAGGATTTTGTCCATTCTAGCAGACTCAGTAACTCATGATTAACTTCAAACTTACCCCTAAAATGTCATTTTTTCAACTTAAGTGCTAACAAATTTCAAATTTTTAGAGGCCCATTTGAGGGAGGACTTTAAAACGTTGTACCCCAATATTTTGCCATTCTCCATCTTTCATATTGACTTATCCTGACAATCTTAGCATTTTGGTTCAAGCGGTTGAAAATTTTGAATTTTGGAAGGCCCGTTTGAGAAGGACCCTGGATTTTGATACCCCAAAATTTTGTCTTATCAAAACCTCCCTTTATGTTTGCCTATCTTAAAAATTTCGAGTGTCAATCTAGAGTGAAAAAAAGTTTTAATTTTAGAGTACTTGTTTGGGGAGAACCCTCCACTTTGGTACCTCCAAACTTTGTCAAAATTTACCTTTTTTTTATTTGTATTTATCCAAAAAATATCAGTTATCTACCTTGAGTGGTTAAAATTTTTGACTTTTGGGGGACACGTTTGAGGAGGACCCCAATTTTGGTATTTTCAAATTTTGTTATGTTATAACGATTTATTTATATTTATACACCTATCTTGAAAGTTTTATGACTGTATCTAGTTTGAGTGGTTAAGAATTTTAAATTTTGGAGGGCCCGTTTGAGGGCGAACCCAATTGTGTTACCCAAAATTTTGTTAGGATTATTTTATTTTTAATACCAACCCATTCTAAAAATTTAATCCATCTAACTCGAATGCTTCAAAATTTCAAAATTTTAGAAGACCCGTTTGAGGGCAATCCCCCATTATGGCATCCCCAATATTTCAGGAAGGACCTTGTCCTTCCTAACATCTCCTATACAATTGCTCAAAATTTGAATTCTGTGCGTTTAGTGGTTTAAAAGAAGATAGGTTGGAAAGAAAACCCGAAAAAAAAAAAGAAAAATAGTATCGAAGTCAATCGGGGCAAATGAACATAACCATAAGAAAGGTGTTTGAAAATGTGGTCAAAAACTACAACTCGTTTTTCATCAATATCGGTACTGACCGAGATATATTGGTTCAAATTTGACCCAGTTTTGGCAATTTTTGACCTCTAAAATTGTACGTACAGTATGAAGTCTCAGTTTGCCCCATGCTGTGTCCAAATTTCAGGTTCACAAGTTTAACGGTTTTCGAGTTAAAAGCAAATCAAAAAATTTTCAACTAAAACTGGCAATTTTTACCCAATTTTTGAATTCTTAAACCACGATTAAGTGACCTATGATCCCCATAATCGGCATACATGATGCTTTTATTCATTACCATGTTGTTCCCAACATTTAGCTTTCTGGGTTTAACGGTTTTTAAGTTATAAGCAAATCAAATAAGTTGCGATGCTCAATTGGCAGAGTATATAAACAAAGATCCAAGGCGCGCGCGAGTAAAGTCCCAACAAGAACAGTCAAATAGGGATGGCAAAATATACATTATTACATCCAAAAATTCGACGGTGTTGAGCAGTAAGACATTTTTTTTCTTTTTAACTCTATGAATGCATTGGAAATAAACTATAAGGAAATTTACAGATTTTCAGGCCAAGAAGATGCTCATCTTGAGACAATTGCGGGTTCCATATTCATCTTATTCAATTTTTGGTTTCAGACAATGCGCTCCCAAAATTTTCGCAATTTTTTCTTTGCATAAATTCTATTCTGCTGGTTCCCTTTGGTTGAATTAAAATACTGCTGGGAATATACAAAATGCCGGCGTTTTTTACTCCAACACCAGCATATGTTGTCGACCATGATAGTTCCAAACTCCTAAGATATCGTATCATGAAGAACAAAAACAAATATGAAATGAAATTTATCATCAACAATAGTTTGCGTAAAACTTTTCAAACTTAAACAGAATAGTTATTTAGACCCCAAATAACTTCTAGACAACGCAATGTCATTTAAATTAGACCTGATTTTCTGGTTTCAAATCAAAAAAGATTTTACGCCATTAAATGTTAGGTTAGTGGAAGAATTCTTTGCAATTTAAATAAACTAACTTCTTCTTTCTTCTTCTTCTTTTCTTCTTTCTTCATTGCCCGCTTTTCCGTGAGGGTTGCAAGGGCAGTAGCTCAAGATTGAGCCGCCCCACCTCACGGTCTTCCATCACCTCCATCATTTCGCTTGGGCGAAGTCCCAAGCGATTCCATCCAAAATCCTCAATGTAATCGGTCCATCTAGTTCTAGGTCGTCCGACTGGTCTTCTCCCATTTGCTTTGGCATGTAAAGCTTGTTTGGGGAGTCTTTCCTGAGGCATTCTGCTTTCATGGCCAAACCATCTAAGCTGAGATCTTTCAATTCGGAGAAGTAACGGCTCGATGTTAAGAGATTTTCGAATCTCAGAGCTACGCACCTTGTTAAACAGTGTAACTCCTTCGATTTTTCGTAAAAACCTCATTTCGGACGCTTGCACTTGTGATCGCATTCTTTCGGTCATTACCCAAGATTCATGACCATAAGTGAGAATGGGGACAAAAACTGCTTTAAAAATTGAGAGTTTTGCCTTTTTCGACAATTCTCGTTTCATGACAACCGAGTAGTGCAAAGCTCGCTAAATAAACGCTAAATAAACAAATAAATAAATAAACTAACGCATGTTTTATTTAATCTAAAACGCATTTTTTTTAATTTAGCAAAAGGGAACATATCTTGATCAGCTTAAAAAAACGGTTTTTAATTTAGCAAAAGGAAACATTCTGTTTTTACCTTATGGCATAATAAATAAAAATATGCCTAAAATTTTAGGGCAAACTTCAACCCACCATTTATTACGTCATAGTTTGACAACAAACGCGCATAAAAACTAAATTATCTCGGAAAGTTAAAATTGAAAAACTAAAAATGTTCCCTTTTGCAAAATAACGGAAGTGTCTCGGTCTCGAGCCACTATTTTTCAAAGTCTCGGTCTCGAAGGTCTAAAGCCTCGGTCTCGTCTCGGTCTCGACACCTCGAAGTCTCGGAAAATGGGCAAGTCTAGGCCATATTTCCAATCCGAACGCAAAAATCTACAATAATTTTAAGTTTTTAACCGAAAAAAAAACAAAAAAACAAATCTCTTCCTGTTTAAACCAAGGGTTCTTAAATTATACCTTAATAGCCCATGGGGAATAAATATATCGAAAAAAGGTATTTTTTACAGAGTTAATGTATTGTAAAACCCTAAAAGGGAGTATTTTGATTCACAATAATATGGACTAGGGGTAGAGAGCGTCTGAGATAAAAAAACACTTCGCTACCACTGGTTTAGACAAGTGTTATTATCAATAAATTTCGTATTTTTTATTTTTATACTATAGTGGTAGAACCAGGGCCTGTGAAAGGGAGTACATCGTACCCGGGCACGGGCCTAGGGGGGCCCCGAGCTCAAGGGGCCCAGAAGGGTTCAGGTTTCCGCGTTAAGTTTTGGTATCGCACCATAACACCATAATCAAACTTGCCTACAGCAAAAAGATTGGTCAGCCCAGTCAGTACTAGTAATTGGTCGCTATTTTTGCTGCACAGCCTTTAGGGCATCCAATAGCGGCCGATTTGATTTAAAAATAGAGCAAATTGTATCAAAAGCCACACACTTGCACCGAGATTAACGTTGTGTTACATTTCTCTGACTTGAGAGCCGTAATTCTACGGTGCAACAATGTACGAGGGCCCACATTTCCAGAGATTCAAAAGCATTTCATCCTTGGAGAGAGGAGTCAAAGTTGACATACTATACTACTATCATTAGGTAACACTCTACCTGTATGAGTTAATAGGTATTTGGGTTTGTGAAGTCTATGATTGCAGATGACTTCTTAAAACTTTTGTCAGTAAAATATTTGGATTTGCAGTATTAAAGTCATTATATTGTATAATATTGTGTCAATGTTATCATACTCCACTTCACATACTTTCTTTCATGTATATCACGTTTTCTGCTTGTCAACTTAAACAAGTTTAATGCTGGGATGGTGATCAAATTGCTGTATTTTATCCTCAATAAACATAAAAAAGTGCTGAAGCTTTCTGGGCTCTGCCGCGGACCCCGCTGGGGAGCTCACAGCGCTCCCCCGAACCCCCTAGCTGGATTTAAACCAATTTTATATCTAGTTGTGTTTTTCATAGGTCCTAATTAAATGCAAATATTGTTATCCCCCCACTTTTACATGAAGATCTACACTCATTCGACAAAAAATGATTTAACGGCATGAGCCCTGATAAGGCTTGGGTGTGCCCAATAAGATTTGGGGGCCCGGTATCGACCTTCATATCCCCTGAAAATTTTTCTGCGTTTTGATTAGACGGCTGCTGCTTTTTTTGTTCCGGTTTTACTTTTTGGCTTATTCTGTGTCCGGAACAATACCGAAGTTATCTTCATGACTTTGTGAACAAAAAGTCAAGCAGTGAGATAGGCTACGCCGAGTGCATTCGCATTCTGCAAACGAAGTAACACGAAATATTTCGCATTCTAAACAAGAAGACCTCAAAAGCGGTTTGACATTTGAATTTTGCTATAGTTGCTATCAAAATCCTTTTCATCACAAACAAATCAAATCGGAATTTTCAAATCAACAAACATAAACTGAACTTGGAGAAATAATTGGAAGTAAGCTTGCGCTCTTCAAAGAATTAAGCTTTTCTCAACAAAAACCACAATTCTCTGAAACAACCATCAGGACAACATTTGTGCAAAAAGATCAAAGTAATGGTACACCTATAGTATCACACCTTGGGACGATAAAGGTGTGGGTACAATTAATGTGACAACATATTTCTTGTGAATATTATTGCGGAACAGTTAGGACTGAAATATTATTCCAAGTTCTACATAAATATTCTTGCTTCCATTTTGTAACTTGCACATTTAGTTAACAAAATTTTTTGATGATCATGATAGCATTAAATCTTAAAAACCATAAGCGACGCCAAAAAGCTTTCTAATTAAAAACAAACGAATACCTTTTAAGTAGTATAACTTTTTTAATTAGCTTGTTCCTACTATAATAGCGAAATGCCTAGAAATCTATATTGCAATACGTAGGGAAGTTCACCGAATGTCCAAAATTTAGTGTCAAAAATATTTGCAAACGTTTGGTTTCAAATGTCTCGTGTCTCGTCTCAGTCTCGGAACGTTCAAGTCTCGGTCTCGTCTCGAGTTTTTGCTCAAAGTCTCGGTCTCGTCTCGCAACGTCATTGTCTCGTTTCGGTCTCGAAGATTTTGGCCGAGACACCAGCTCTGTTGTACACCATCATTAATACAGATACATGAAATAGATAAACTTATAGAGTATAGAACTGCACAGAATAAAAAAATTTTTAAATGGCTTTTTGCGTCAGCATAGCCAAAAATATGTAAATCATAGCATATAAAAATAGAATTTATAAGCTATAATTTTGGTCAAAATAGTTTGTTTATTGCAGCAAAATTGCTTACCAATCCCACATTACTAATATTTATAATAATTACGTTTTAATAGGCTACTAGTAATAATTTTGTAATACATTTTCTAATACAGAGGTAAAATTTGTTTACAACTTACAGCACACAGTCAAAGAAGTCCTCGAAGAAGATGACATAGTATTGATGCCCTATTCATTTACAGTTCTTATACAGTAGAGTAAAATACTAAAACAATCTCATTCTCTTGATACAGTCATCACAATATGAATGAATTAGCTACTATAAGCTATACGTTTAATTCTGACTTGATAGTTAGGCGAAGTCCCATGAAGTTGTACAGTAAGGCAATTTATGTTTGACCAGTACAGAATAACATATCAATATCTAATGTCACTAACCCAGCAATTCTGAATTGCTGCTACTCACGGTATGTCAGATATACTGCAATATAGCTCACTCAACTCTGAAATACACTGCTGCGCTGCAGTGGTACTCCTACTCCGATAAAACGTTGCTCAACTTTTTGCTTGTTGCTCGGTTTACATCTACATGGCGCTGTAGTTTCGAGCTTCTAAATAAACTGAATTGAATTGTAGAAAACGCACGTGGTTGAAGCAAAGCAGCTATGTTGCTTTGTTTGCGTTGACAGACAAATCTCTGTAGCGCGATTTCTTCAGCCTACTGTTGTACAGCGACGATTGTTCGCGCTCACTAGTTTCCAGTCCAGATTCTACTATTTAGAAGTTCTTGCCGTAGGATAAGAACTGGCGCACTAATGCATTGCAAAGTTGTAGCATAATGTTTTGAGGAAAGAAGTGCTTTAATTTGGATAATATTCCGACTGCGCGAGCCAATTTTCTTTCTATTATTTTAATGTGCTGTTTAAAGTTGAGTTCGTTATCGGTCACAAAAAGTTTAAGAAATAATTAAGAGCAACTGTGACTAAACGTAGGCTTTTTAGATCAGCCAGCCTCACTGAAAACTTAGATCAGCCAGCCTCACTGAAAATTTACTGGTTTTTATAAAAAAAAAAAAAAGGGTACTTACGGTTTTATTAAAGCAAATCACAATTATAACGTACTATTGCCGATGTTGTATATTTATCAAACATTCGATAAAGGGTTAAAGTCCTGCTTGATTGGCTTCAAAGTTATCAGCTCTTGATTGCTGTATTTGCCGTAGACCAACACCAACATCCACAAAAAAATTATTCCTTCTGCGTTTCCAACTAATATGAAGTAAATTTAGTATCGAAATCACAATTAATTACGGTTAAAGCTTTATACAGGCTGTTTCGTACCATGACCGCAATATTTTATGAAGTACATTTAGGATAATGGCAGCCAGCGACTCGCAAAAGCATTTGTGCATTGCGCTATGCCTAGGCGACTTGTAAATTGCTTGTGATTTGCTGTTAAGACCAGCGCGACTTTGCACTGAGACTCTCAAATGTTGAAATCGCCCTCGTGTAAGTGATCGATCACGGTCGAGAACGATTCTTGCGTCGAGTTGGGCAAAATTCAATTGGCGTCGCAAATCGCAGGTGTTACTTACACGGCGGATATTCTGCCGAACACAATCGTGCAAGCAAGTCTCGCCTTTTTTGAGTAACCACTCTACGATAGAAATTTCTACGCATAAAAATTTTTTAAATCGCGTCGAAAAAAGTCGCCCGTCTGAATGCACCTTTAACCCTATGTTACTCAACCTTTTTCAGGGCAGTGACTCCTCAACGGCAGGGCTTCTGAAGCCCACCATAGTTTTTCAATAATAATTTGAACACTACCCATGCTAGAAGTTTCAAAGTTTCACTGCATGATAGAGCATTTATTCATCTTTCAGTATAGCAAAAACAAATTTGGAATTTATTCCCGAAAGTTAATGAAATATGCATTTTATCTAAGGTGGTCAAGCAGAGGTGGAGTCGAGGACACTAGGCTCGAGGCCAAGGCCTAGGACACAAAAAAATCCGAGGCCAAGGCCAAGGCCGAGGAGAGCCTTTCCGAGGACAGAACCTCTCTAGGCCAAGGACAGCAATGCTCGAGGCCAAGGACAAAGGACACAGGCGCAAGCGTTCTCCAAAAAAAACAAGGTCTTCAAAATTTTTTTTCAGGCGATTTCCAATTTATTGGCGTACCCAAATTTTTGGTTTGGGGAGGCCTAAACCACAAATCACATGAAATGACACCATCAAAATTTTTCCAAAGAGAAAGTTTTTGTGGGACAAAGATATCGTAGGATGGAAGATCTGAAATCGTTGTTGCCTGTTTGCATGTAACCAGGATTTTGCGAAGGGAGAGGGCGTAAACTTATAGCTGAAAAATGCAGATATCTAAGTTTGGAAACGTGTTGAGAAAGCTTGTGTTACTCAAATGTATCACAGACGGGGATTTTGGGACAGAACCCCCAGCCGCCGGAAACTTTGGGGGTCTGGGGGCGAAGCCCCCAGATGTTTGGCGATTTTTTGTAATTTTTTGGTAAAAAAGCTATTTTAATGCCTTTGGATCACATTTAGCAAGTGTTCAGAGCCATTCGAAAGCACTAGATTTTTGACATTTGAAAGCTAGTTGAAAAAATTAAATTATTTAATCCTCCTTTTACTTGTAATTTAAGTCCAAAACACGTTTAACATCTTGCATTTTAGTGTTAAATTTTAATTGTAAGTGATTTGGTCCAGGTAGGGGGAAGTAAGGTGCATTGTCTCTGGCTACATTTTGCCAGTAAATAATAATCCCCTCGAAGATTTTCCTTAGAGATTTTTGTTTGGTCATGAAAATAACTAGTTGTAGGAGTGCGCGTTCGCCAGGCGGCCCAGGCCCCCTCAATTGAAGCTCAATGATTCGTTCAATCAGCATTTTCTATGGCTAATTTTTTTAAAGTATTTTGAGGGTAAAAACCGGCGAGGTTGGAGGTGAAATACTGAATTGTTATCGAAAAATGGTAAAATAGATGGTTACGTGTACTAACCATGCTATTGCCAGGCTGGATTTACATCGTGCTAGGTCCCTGGCACTTTGTAGATTTTTGCAACATATTTCTGCCAAATATAGGTGAAGACCAAAAAAATCTTTGGATTTCAGCTCGGGGCCCCTAACTGGTACTGCGTCATATTATGGTAAACACGGCCCTGATTAATACATTACGTTCACAAAAAGACTAGATGTGGGCCTGAGATAGCAACTTTTAGGACAAAAACTTTCCATTTCCTCCGGGTTATACGTTTAAATTGGCAGGCAAAAATTGAATTGAGGGGGACCCGGCGCCCTTGGTCTCCAATATTGTTAATTAGTTACACTGTTGTCAGCGAAAAATGCTAAAAAGAAACTGAAACTGAAGAAACAACTGACTTTTTTGTCACATTTTTGTCATTGGTGAAAGTTCAATTGGGAGGGGCCCCTTGCCTACGCCTATGCTCCAAGTGAGAAAAACAAAAAAGGTGTTCGAAAATTTTCCGCAAGGTTTCTGGCGTTTTCCAACGAAATTTCAACTGTTCAAAAAATAGTGCTGTCCTCGAGCCGAGAACAGGGCAATTTTCGAGGACGTGAGGCTTCGAGGCCAAGGGCTTGACCTTCGAGGCCAAGGCCAAGGACTTCAAAATGTGTCCTTGAGGCCAAGGACGTCTTTGAGGACTCCACCTCTGCGGTCAAGTTTCTGATCTTAAGCGCTGACTTAACAAGCGTTCGAAGGGATTGTAAGGGTTGTGCGGAATTGTAGTTGAGCGTGAAATGAGATTATGACTGCTTCACCGTGAGAAGCGGTAACGGTAGTAATTAAGATAATGACGTTCTCAATATGCGTATTGCGGGTCGACGAAATTATTCAAGCATCACAAAAATCTTTGACAATTGTAATTATTTGAACTGATATAACGATGTAGCATATTTAGATGACATATGATAAGCCTTATTCATGCGTTGTATGAATTGATATATTGCAAAATTGCATTAAATTCTTCATGATTGTGGACAAAACTTTACCGTAAATAATGCCCCACTGTATAATAAATTAATTGAATTATATTTTGGGTAAAATACTGCACATACAATGATAGACGTACAAACTTGTAAACTTGAAGACAACGTACGTACAACAGAGTTGTCGCACAGCCAAATACACTACTTTTTCATAAACGCGCAATTTTGTTGGCTATAAGAATATGGCCATAAGCTGCAAGCTGACCTCATTTACTTCAATTTGGGAGCATTTTCATATCAAATTTAACTCAAATCAAATCTCTTATTATACTCGCTGTATTACACCAAAACGTGTTACGAGTTGACGGGGCCCATCTCCGCGTCATTGATCCCGGGCAACAGTGTTTCATTTGAAGAAATGTCGCAGCGGTGGCAAGCTGTTGGCAACACTGTTTCAAATTTCTCCATTTTGAGATTTAAAGTTCAGACCTCCCGTTCCAGAAACTAACGCGATTTTACTAAGGATTGAAACTTTTGAAAAAAATGTTTGCAGCAACAAACTAACGTATTGTTTCGCTAATAACGGCTATTGCCGTTTAATTTACAGTATTTTAATGTGCTTTGTTTACTTTGTAAAAAAGTTTAATAAGGCAGTTAAAGTTTTTCTGGCTTTAAGTTCGAAACTTCAAATTTTTTTTGCTTTTTTTTTTAGTTTTGTTAGAAAAACTTATGCTAATAAAGGATTTGTTCTATCACTCAGTCTTATTAAATGTTGCTGAATTGTTCATATATTATACAAAAGAATGATTGTTCTAAATTGTAAAGTCTCAAATTTATTGTGATCTCCGTTTTAGGGCAATCAAGCACGAAATTACTCCCAAACGTAATCAAAATCAAAGAAATAAAAACATTTTCATATGAAACAAGTAGGACTCGTTTACAAAGCGGTATGAAAATGGTCTTAACAATAGAGATACTAATTAAAGTAAAACCACAGACTAGAACAATTAATAGAATAAGCGCTACATAAACAATACAGATCCTATATACCTCCCCGAAAAATACCTTCGAGAAATTACATTTCCCCGAAAAACACTTGGCCGAAACTACATTATCCCGAATATACATTTCCGTGAACGTGCATTTTCCAGAAATTACATTTTCCTGAACATGCACTTTCCAGAAATTACACTTTCCTAAACATGCACTTGCCAGAAATTACATTAGCCCGAATGCTCATTTGGCAGAATTTACATTTGGCCGAAATTACATTTCCCCGAATACTTATTTTCCAGGATTTACATTTGCCGGAATGTACATTTGGCCAAAATTACATTTCCCCGAAGGCTTATTTTCCAGAATTTACACTTGCCAGAATGTACATTTGGCCGAAATTACATTTCCCCGAAAGCTTATTTTCCAGAATTTACACTTGCCAGAATGTACATTTAGCCGAAATTACATTCCCCCGAAAACTTATTTTCCAGAAATTACATTTCCTCAAAAATTCATTTTTTAGAAACTATTTTTCATTCAAAAAATTATACTATGCTTAGGTTATTTTTTTCTAATAAGCAGAACAAACTTTTAGTTAAAATTAAGAAATGTTGAGATAACAGTTAGCTTACTGAATGAAAAATATAACCTAGCTTATTAGTCAATTTGCTATCATAAGTTGTGCTTTAAGCGTAACGAAAATTAGCGGTTAAAAATCGATGCAAGCATGTTCATTGAGGCAAAGCAAGCTTACTTTAACCCAGGTTACACTTTTTTAGAAGAACCAATAAATTTTAAGTTGAGGCTGGCTTCACAGAGATTTTTGCCAATATGCTGCTTTATTTGTTCTTAATATTAGGTCTTGAATTCAGAGAACGTTCATGTCAATTTAAACGACCATGTTTTCAAAGTTAGTTTGGTGTTTGATTCCGAATGCTTTGTCAGCTTGAACAAAGACTTTTTTGCTTTTTTTGCAGCATCGTAAAACTGCAAAAGCAAAAAGTAAGGAGTTTTTTTTTACGTGAGAGCATCCAAATATTTATGAGTTGCTTGTGCAGTTTGAAGCAGCACTTTGTAATTTTGGAATCGTTGCAATATTTTGCTTGTAAATACTGGAAAATTACTAAAAGTTTATCGTTATGAATTAGCACAGAATTTACTTGCTTTTAAGATTTGAAATTTATTCTATTTTGTTTCCAATCTTTTTGTTACTGATGGAGAGGCTGGCATTTTTTTTTTAGATTCTTACCAACAATGAGCCTTGGGTTTTTATGAAATATTATTGTTATAAAAAAAATAGTGTAATTTTAATTCGTCTTGCGTTCGCGACAAAATTAAAGCTGCGGCTGTAGTACAAAGCAGCCAAAATCTGCATCATATGATAGCCAGCAAAACAACACTCCTTGCATTCCTCGGCTAAAGATTTCGCGCTTTAGCTTACAACCACTTAAAAAAGCAGCAATCGCGTATATTCTCGCAACCAGCTTCAAAGAGTTTTTAGTTGAAACTACCGAGAAAGCCACTCCTACCGAAAGCTCATTATGATGTCAATTCCCGCCATTCACATTTCATGCAATTTAGAACATTTCATTCGCAGTTCATGCAAAGATAGCAAGAAGATAAGCGATTTCTTAAGGTGACGTCACAATTAACACCAACGAGCCTCACTCTAGCAAAAACTGACTGCATAATGCAATGTAATGAACAACGTAGAATGAATGATCTTGTCGAGATTGTTGTTGGGGAGGTAGCTGGACTGCAACTGTATAATTATGATGAAAATTCGAATTTCCTGCTGTTAAGAATTCTCTGCTGAGTACTTTTGACCAGAGAATTTTGAGTTAATATTTGTTTGCAACCAGGTTCCTGTCAATCTTTCGAATTGAACAATGTCACCAATTTACACATTGGTGTCAGTGAAACATTAATTTTTGCTTTAAGTAACTTTTCCCTTATGGCGCGTTATGTACCTCAAATCAAAATGACAGTTCCGTACGATGTTTTTTTTAATTCATCAAATTTATTGATACGAATATTTCATTACCGGTATATTATTGTGTAACTAATGCGAGAAAACGCTCACCTTACGAGCTCCATTAAAGCAAGATTGTAGGCCAGTGCTCAGGGTCGTATTTAGGGGGGAGGGCATTGGGCCATGGCCCTCCCTTTGGGTCGCCAAGATAGTATAATTAGCATAGAATAGTTTGCGAAATTGCAGCATGGTCCCCCTTTTTGTAAGTTAGGCAGAAGCTTTGATCACACAAAGGGTATGTTTTATACGTCTGTTTTAGGCCTGCACCCAACTTTTGGCAAATAAAAGGACTAAATTTGAGTGAAGACCTTTTTTTTGCTCTTCACCTAATTTTGGGCAAAAAATCGGACTGATTTTGGGTGGAACAATTTCTTACTCTGATCTTTGTTCTCAAATTTTCAGAAGTTCCTGCCCCCTCCCCCCCTTTTTAAAATCCTGCGTACGCTACTGCCAGTGCTTCCCAATTTCTTCATCGCCGTGGCCTATTTTCAATTCGAAAATTTTCCTTGGCCCACATCTAAATCGCTAGCTTAAACGTAATTTTTCAATTTTCCGGTGACCGCCACAAAAAAAAGGATATTCAAGCCAAAAACCGCAAATTTTGTGCTAGCTCAGTAACGGGCCCCACAGCGCCAATGATCAAGACATTTTTTCAACCGAATTTGCAATTACCCAAATAGCTCTGTACCCACCATAAAATGCTTCTATGGCCCACAGGTTTAAAACCACTGCTGTAGGCCATATGTAAGCGTAATGGTCGTGAAATTTCAGTTTCGTCTTTTCATACGTGTAAGTCTGCACTAAGATCAGTAGCCTAGGCGGGGAAGTGACGCAGTGCCGTCGCGACAGGGGGGCCATGCCCCCCGATTTCAGTTTACTCAATATACTGATTTTGCAACATCACGTAACGATAAGACAATAGTCAATGATGGAAATATAGCAATAATAACGTTCAAACATAATTTTCCTTTGACGTTTTCAAATCTTGTGCCAAAGTGCTGGCAATCAACTGGTTTACATAAATGTGACGGAATAACCCGCCTTTTTTCTGTAACACGCCTTTACAAATGTGTCGCGGAAGAGAGATATAAAACTGCAGAATTGTTACCGATACTTTGTCAGTGATTATGACATGAACAATTGGTGAAAACATTTTTTTCAAAGAGCAGCTGTTTTTGATCTTTAGAGCACACTCAACATTTTTAGGTCGCAGCCAGTGGAGCACCATTGTAAAGGGGCTTGGGCCTTCTTAGCCAAGTCACTTAGAAAATTCAACTTCAAAATACAAGCGTTTAAACGTATTTAGACTTGACCTGAAGTAAGGGGGGGAGGGCTAAAGGTGTTAAGGAATTTAAGTCTTTGAAATGACTTCTGAATTTTAGCAATTTAGTCATTGATGCGGCTTCAAAAAGTGCGAAATGTGATTAAAATGCCGTAAAAATTGTTATTCTTGTGCTGTAAAATCACAAACATTGCCCATTAGTTGGGGGCTCCGCTCCAGGCCCCGGTCTGTGGCACACTCGAGTTGCATCAGATTGTTTAGCACAAGGAATAAATTACACAATTTTAGAGCAAAAAAAAACAAAAAACTTTTGTTTCACCCCTTTTTAGCAAAATCCTGGTTGCGCGTTTGGCAGTATTTACTTCTGCAGATAGAGTTTTCAAGCGATTACAGCAGGGCCGCAACTAAGGGGGGGGGGGGGGTGTGCGCAAGGAGGGGCGGCGCCCCCCAAACAAAAATTTTGCCCGCCCAAACCCCAAAGCGACAATAGGAGAAAATATTGGTAGGCCTAAGGAGCCTGTTGTAAGGCTGTTGATTAATAATTTGAACTGATGCGAAATATTGCGTTTCGCAAAACTTTTGTTATCAATACATTGATTGTGAAAGCACCCGGTATGCATAAGCGTAATGCATAATTGCAATCCTTGCTTGATTTAGCTGACAAGCTACAAATTGTTTAGTAAGTAAAATCTTTGAAGAATATTGCGAAATTTTATTGTGACGCTGTAGCAACTATTGTATATCCAAAAATTGACGTTAGGTGCGGTTGCGTAGCACCAGGGTAGCACGCTAGCACTAGCAATGAGTGCACGTGTCGCTTTGACATTGGCCAAAAAGTTGTTTAGTAACTGTTGTACACTGTGTTTTGGTTTTGTCTTGTTTGGCAGTAATAGGTTTGTCATGAGAAGTATTAAAGACCCTCACCCCGGTTCGAATTCTGCTTCTTCTGAAGCTACCGATACTTCTTCGACTAAATTATGTGCAAATGCTTCTGGCGTCCCTGGTTATCTTAACCTTTTTGCCCCATCACGTCCAAACTTGAATTTATTCTCGAAAGGCAAAAATAACCGCTACTTTTGTCCCGAATGGTTTTGAACCCATACCCGCACCATCCAATGAATTGAACTCAGCTTCAGAGATTGCTAAAAGCTTTATTATCTCTAAAACAAACTGCCCAGCACATAGGCCTGGACAGGATCCCGCCCCCAATTGAAATGTCACTAATGACAAAAATGTGACAAAAAAGCCTCTTGTTTCTAAATTTTCAGTTTCTTCTAGCTTTTTTTGCTTACAACAGTAATTAATAAGAATAATGACGATCAGGTCCCCTCAATTCAGTTTTTGCTAACCAATTTAAATGGATATATTAACCCAAGAGAAATGGAGAGTTTTGTTCTGAAAGTTCCTATTTTAGGCCCTCATTTACCTTTTCATGAACGTAATGCAGTAACTAGGGCCGGATTTACCATAATATGGCACAGTACTAGCACGGAGTTCCGCGCTCAAATGGTGAAACTTTTTTTGATCTTCACCTACATTTGGCAGGAAGATGTTGCGAAAATCTTCAAAGTGCCAAGAGCCCCGCACAATATAAATCTGGCCCGAGCAATAACATGATTAATAGGCGTAACCATCAATTGTGCCATTTTTAAATGACAATCCACTTCCACCCCGCCAGTTTTACGGGACAAAACACTTTTGAAAAAAAAATTTAGCTAGGGGAAATGTTCATTGAACAAATTATTAAATTTGAATTCAGGGGGCTTGTACCTCTTGGTCGTGTATGTACTCCTGCAACTGGTTATTTTTATGACAAAACAAAAATCTCGTAGGATAATCTTCGAGTCGATTATTATTTACTGCTAAAATATTGCAGTAGGCAAGGTACCTTGCTTTCTTCTACCCGGGCCAAATAACTTACGAAATTTAACACCAAAATGCAAGATTTTGAAATGTTTTGAACTTAACTTGTAAGTTAAAGTAGGATTGAACAATTTAATTTTTTAAATTGACTTTCAAATGTTAAAAATCTAGTTTTTTTCGAAAGGCTCTAAACACGTACAAATTGTGATTCAATGGCAATAAAATAGCTAGTTTTCCAAAAAATTACAAAAAATCGCCCAGCGGTTGGGGGCTTTGCCTCCAGACTCACGTCTGTAATACGTTTGAGTTACACCAGTTTGCTCAACAGATCTCCCATTTTACACTTTTTTGGTAGGTTTAAGCTCTCTCTCTTTATCAAAATGCTGGT
Source organism: Trididemnum nubilum (assembly GCA_963965965.1). NCBI lineage: Eukaryota > Metazoa > Chordata > Ascidiacea > Aplousobranchia > Didemnidae > Trididemnum > Trididemnum nubilum. The sequence goes on along the minus strand of OZ014489.1, from coordinate 23,056,936 downwards.
TATGTGCTGACACACTGGCCACGGCTTCTGATCTTCCAATCTACAATATCTTTGTCCAACAAAAAGTTCTTCTTTCGAAAATTTCTGGTAACGTCATTGCACGTGATTGGTGCCCTCCACCCTAATCAAAAATCTTGGCTACACTTATAGCCCAGCATGCTCGTATTGTATAAAAAGGCAGCAATTTTTGGCCTCCCCTGAAATAAATTTTGCCCCATAGAACCAGAGTTGTAAGTCGGGCCGGGCTTTTCGGCTCGGGTTCGGGCCGGGATCGGGCCTAAAGTTGACAAAAATTTTGGGCTTAATTAGGGCCTGAGACGTGCTGTTTGTCTTAGATGCACAAAAATATAATCAAAATAACTCAGCAACATTGCTAAATTTTTCAGACCTAACTTAAGTTTCGTTTTTTTTCGGGCATGATTTGGGCTTCAAATTAATTTTCGGGTTCGGGCCAGGTTCGGGTCTGAACTAGTCGGCCCGTTTACAACTCTGCATAGAAAAAAGCTCTAGTTGCGGCACTGTATTAGGGGCCGCAGACAAAAACGAGATTAGAAACGTTGCCGACCTTATAGGTCTTTTTTTAGACATGAAGACAGCATTTTTTAATATAGTGTATATTTGTAGCCGTACAAGATGTGAAGATTGGTTTTAATATGCAAAAATTTAGTCTATTTTAGTACCCCCCACTTTCAGCTAGTGCCCCTCGCTTCGTTTGCCCTGGCGATGGCACTGCTAGGGTAATGGTTATAGCTTTCTGAGACAGCAATCTTTTGCACTGGAATGCACTCAAAAATGATTTAAGGCATCTTTTAAAACAATTATTTAGGGGAAACTGATTTGTCAGAAATAAAATACACAAATAAGTAATAACTTTCAAAATGGCGAAAATAAGCAATCAAATTTGATCGCTTGTTAAAAAATGCTGAACTCGGATATTCATCAAAAAAAAATTAAAACTCAGAAATAGGCAGGGGGGCTATTCAATTTTCGTTAATTACCAATCACTTCTCTCAAATTTTGTCAACCACTTCTTTCAAGTTTCATTCCATTAGCCCTTCCCCCACCAATCTAGAATGTTATGATTTACCAGCTTGTAAATATGAAACTAAAATTTTACCGTTTATTTCCACCTTCTACATAACCCATTTCTGCAACAGTTTAATCAAGTTTTTGTACTGCTAGCTTCTTATGCCACGTTTTAAAGCAATGGCTTTTATCAAAATAGGTCTAAAATTAAGTCCGTTTTGAAAAAAATACAAAATTCTCCAGCCGCTCGGCGCTCTGCCCTCAGACCTCGAATGGCATCTGGCTGCGGGCACCGCAATCAGACCCCCGAAACAGCCCCTCATTGCAGATTTCTGGCTACGCACCTGACTAAGATATTTCAATGATACGATACTTGTATGCTGATGTTTTTGTGAATTTCAGATACTATCGAAATCCCGTAGTATTACCGATAATCTAAAAACACATCAAAATATTATCACAAACTTCGGAAGAGTGGGCTAGTTCGGTTCTGAAAATGGCACTTTTTTGTCAAAAACCAAAAATATTTCAAACTTAACGTTGTTTGTCAAAATTAATTACAAGACGTGAGAGACTGCTTTCTTGGGCCCCTTTCATTCGACACGCAGCTTAACACCTTTTGAAAATGAACAAGCATGTTATATATTTTTGTAATGTAAATTCTATCAATAACAAAATTTCGGTTTAATGTGTATAATATCTGGAAAATACACTTTTGGGGAAATGTAATTTCGGCCAAATGTACATTCTGGCAAGTGTAAATTCTGGAAAATAAGCTTTCAGGGAAATGTAATTTTGGACAAATGTACATTCTGGCAAGTGTAAATCCTGGAAAATAAGTTCTCGGGGAAATGTAATTTCGGCTAAATGTACATTCTGGCAAGTGTAAATCCTGGAAAATAAGCTTTCGGGGAAATGTAATTTTGGCCAAATGCACATTCTGGCAAGTGTAAATTCTGGAAAATAGGCTTTCGGGGAAATGTAATTTTGGCCAAATGTACATTCTGGCAAGTGTAAATCCTGGAAAACAGGCTTTCGGGGAAATATAATTTCGGCCAAATGTACATTCTGGCAAGTATAAATTCTGGAAAATAGGCTTTCGAGGATATGTAATTTTGGCCAAATGTACATTCTGGCAGAGCTGGAAGTTAAAAAAAAACGTCGCAAAGCGCAAGCGCAAATTCCGCAACCAAATTTTTTCTAGTTTAAAGCGCAAGCGCAAATTCCGCAACCAAAAATTTTAAGCTTAAAGCGCAAATGCGAATTTCGCAACCAAAATCTTAAAAGCTTAAAGCGCAATTGCAAATTCCGTAACGAAAATTCTAAACGTTTTAAAACACAAACACAAATTCTGCAACCAAAAATTGATAATAGTACAGCGCAACTACGAATTGATTGCTTGAGAGGCGCACACAAATTTCGCTACTCAAAAAAGTTTTTGAATACAAACTTTTGCATAATCAAAGTTTCAAAAGCGCACTGCAGACGATGGTGTTAAGCAAGAATGGCAGTACGGTACGGTACGTTCAGAATTTGCGTACTACGTACCTCGCACCTTCAACCGTACTGTTCCAGCGTACCGTACTTCAGTTCAATTTTTGAAGCGTACCGTACCAACGTACCGTACCCGTACCATTACAAAAAAGGCGTACCGTACCCCCGTACCGTACTTCTTAGCAAAAATTGAGGCGTACCATACCGTACTTACGTACCGTACCGTACTGCCATCCTTGCTTTTAACTACTCGCAACTTTAACTGACTTTGAAATCACTTGCCTACAAATCAGCGATCTCAATTCGCACATTTAACCTGGGCTTTAGCTGTTTTTTGCCTCTGCATACAAAAAGCCGGCGCAATGTGCGAAAAGTCTAGGATTTTTAATTCAAACTACGTACCAACGTTACTACCGTACCCGTACCATCACAAAAAAGTGTACCGTACCAGCGTACCGTATCTCTTCGCAAAAATTGAGGCGTACCGTACCCTACTGCTATCCTTGGTGTTACGTATAAAAATACGAAAGTCTAAACATAGTATCATTTTCAGCTAAGCTGCACTGGAATAAACCAACTGCATTGCGTTTAGCTTTTATAACTTAAGGCGTATATCCAAGACCGAAGAAAGAATTATTTTTGTAGTTGAATAAAAGCAATTAAACACTAAAACAAAAAAAATACTAAAAATAAACAGCAATAGAAATAAATAAACACCAAAACAAAAAAAGCTCCACTCACTCACTCACATTCAGAAATAATGCGTTATTCATGGAGAAAAATTGACTTTTTTAAACACTTTTTATTTTCACGCAGCAAAACAAACTTTTCAAAATTTTCTTTCGTCATAGACGATCGTTTCGATGGCAAAATATCAGAACCAACTGCAAATAATATCTCGACGGCGGCCGAACTAGGGATAGCAGTGTTGAATCTTTTGAATTTTTGCAACCACGCATATCTATTGTTGGCAGGAAAGCAATCTTTGGTGATTTTGTCGTTTGCTCTTCCGACCCTTTCATCTAATCTTTTTCCTATTGTAGAGGCCAAGATTTTGGCTACTAATTACAGTACAAAAAACAAAAAGTATTTCGTAGTTATAGTAAGTGAGGTAGCAGAAGTGGAGTCCTCGAGGACGTCCTTGGCCTCGAGGACACATTTTGAAGTCCTTGGCCTTGGACTTGAAGCCTCAAGTCCTTGGCCTCGAAGCCTTAGGTCCTCGAAAGTTGCCCTGTTCTCGGCTCGAGGACAGCACTATTTTTTTTAACCATTGAAATTTTGTTGTAAAGCACCAGCAACTGGCGGAAAATTTGCAAGCACCTTTTTTGTTTTTCTCAAGTGGAGCATTGGCGTAGCCAGGGGGAGGCAGGGGGCCTAGGCCCCTCCCCGATTGAAATTTCGCCAATGACAAAAATGTGACAAAAAAGCCTATTGTTTCCTCAGTTTCAGTTTCTTTTTAGCATTTTTCGCTTACAACAGTTACTAACAACAATATTGAAAACCAAGGCTAGTTAACAAGATACAGCGTATTAGACAACTTCAATCAAGAATATTTAAAAACGCAATTTACCCGGTTTGTTGCAATAAAGTAAAATTTGTACGTAAAGAAAGCTGTTTCTTGCTTTATTTTAGTAAGCACTTTGTACCTATCACAATTAATGCATTGCCTAATAGTACGCACATTGGCCTATTAATCGCAATTAACACGTCTTAATCGCACGCAGATTTTTCGATTCTTGGACGCGTTTATCAACTGTTTGGCACAAAATGTCTCGTTTTTTTTTTCTAGAAAAGTTTTCCGGCGCTTGCCACGCTAACAGCTCTTTCAGATACCACAAGTATTACCCTGCGCTGCATGAAGATAACGTCAAGATTTTTGCAATTTTTTTATTATGATTATTTTGAAGTTTTTTTTAGCTTTCTAGCTGGTGTAGTTTCCAAAATATTTGCCAAGAAAAGTACGTTTGCAACAAACCACAAAGGTAATTAATAATTATGATTGTTAAAAATTAAATGAAATATCTACAATCAAAAAATCGATTTTTGCTGATGCATGATTGGAAAAAGTTACTGATTGCATCACATTATCTAAACGTTCGCACACAAAAACTTGATTCTCGAAACTACGCGTATTTTGCAAATTCAGGGCTTTTTTTTCCAAGTTAACCATCACAACTTAGAGTACCTTTTTTCGGGCAAGTTGTCAAAAAAGGTAATTTCGATCCCTGATATAACAATAATACATTACTCTATGTCTTTCAGCCGTATACAGCATATAGTTTGTCTGAAGCACAAGTACTACCACTAGGGATGGGCATTTCAGAATAGTAGGCTATTCTACCACTAGGGATGGGCATTTCAGAATAGTAGGCTATTTCAGAATTATTCCGAATAGCTAAAACCGAATCCTAATCTGGCTTGATTAACTTAATTTGGTGAAAAAGGGAACTTCCAGTCAACCACCACCAATATTCAGAAAAAATTTATTCAACGATGATGTTTATTAAAGCAGCGCTTTATTGCAGTGCATGACATTGAGTGCTTCTAAATGTTCACCACTTATAGTTGCATTCTTAATTCGCTCACAGTCAAGCCTGCACTGGAGAAGCACCTTCCGGAAGAAGCTGATGGTGCAAGAATGCAAAGGTTGCTTCAAATAGGAAAGTTGAAAATTTGTGGACCACCATTTCAAGTATCCATTTCAAAAGGTTAAAAAATTTGAGTTTTGGAGAGCCCTGTTTGGGAAAACGTTTTTTCATATTTGTTCACCCTGAAAATTTCATGTGTCCAGCGTGAGTGGTTAAAAAGTTTGAATTTTAAAGGGTCCGTTAGGGGCAAACCCCCATTGCGGTACCCCCAATTTTTGTTACGTTTAGTTTATTTTTGATATCTACCCATGTTAAAAATCTGATTCATCTAGCTCTAATGGTTTAAAAGCTCGAAATTTTGGAGAACCCGATTGAGGGGGATCTCCCAACCTGGCACCCATGATTTCTTTCACACACTAGTCCTGCTTGGTATATTCAACCGCTCAAACTTTAAATACAGCAAGTTTAGCGATTTAAAAGTAGATAGCGCAGAAGAAAACAAAACAAGAAAAAAAGTAGATAACACAGAAGAAAATAAAACAAGAAAAAAAAATCTTTCTATCAGCAATCAGCATGCATCAACTATCTTGTGATCATGCCTCAAATCTGTAAAATCAATATTTATTTATTTTTTGACAGGGACATGCAGTTCAACATTTAAAAATTATTTTGTGATTGTGCATCTTGGAAAAAAATTCACAATTAATTGAAGCGCAACAAATATTAGATTTACCGATTCGCAAACTCAAATTGCGCAAGTGCTGAAAAAAAAGGCATAGAGCGCAACGCAAATTTCGCAAGAGCTGAAAAAAAGGCATAATGCGCAACGCAAATTGCGCATTTGCGCAACTTGCGAACTATTTTGCGCAACGTCCACCTCTGCATTCTGGCAAGTGTAATTTCAGGCAAGTGTTCATTCTGACAGGTGTAGTTTCAAACAAGTGTTCATTCAGGCAGATGTAATTTCAGGCAAGTGTTCATTCTGACAGGTGTAGTTTCAAACAAGTGTTCATTCAGGCAGATGTAATTTCAGGCAAGTGTTCATTTTGGCGAGTGTGATTTCTGACAAATGTTAATTCTGGAAAAAGAGCGTTCAGGGAAATGTTTTTCTGGCAAATGATTTTCGGGGAAGTGTTTTTCCGCGAGGTGTAAGGATACCAAACAATACGGAGTACCAATTAGGCGTTGGTTTTTATACTCAACTGAGTATTTATTAGTGATGCTTATCTATCTGCATAAAGTAAAGCGCCTTACAATGATGAATTATATTTTCTTCTTGACGATTTCTTACTGATCGTACAAAATTGCGATATACTGTAAGAATAACTACGTAATTTAGTTGCTATAGCTTGCATAAAAACTGAGTGTTTGTGCGATAAAAAGTAGAATGCGTTACAAAATGATCGACATTTCTATTAGTTTTTATGCTTTTTTAATCATATGAAACACTTTCTGTGCAATGTAAAATTACAACCAAACGAAAAAAAACTTTTGATCGTTCTTGGGGCTTAGTCTTCAGAAATCTTGAGATTTGGGGGTCACCAAGCAGGACATGCGAGAGGAGTCTAGGGGGTACATCGTACCTGGGCCCGGGAGGACCTGTAAGTTCACGCGCAACCAATTAGTAGTTGTTCGATGTGTATGCATACAAAGTCGGTCGGATTTCCGGTAGAGGTTTTTTGGTCTTCACGTAATTTCTAACAAAAGCTGGCGAATTTGCGATAAAGAGTTTTTTTGGTCTTTATCCAAATGAAAAACTGTTGGTCTTTACTAATTTCCCGCCCTGGTTTTGGCAAAAGAGCTCGATATCAGTTTTTGCACCCCCTGATAAGACTTCTCTCTAAGGCTCTGGTCACCAGGCAAGGCCTAATAAAAGCAAGTTTCAAAGTAATTTAGAAGGTAATGAGGTATCAGTGCAATACGAAATACAAAAATTTAGAAAGTGAAAACTTCTCTGATGATTATTTACGCTTGAGTAGCGATATCCTTTGACTATTATTATCTAACTAGCAGTAACGCTTTCGCCTCTGGAGCGGGAGGTCTAAGGTTAAAATCTCGGGCCGGTCAAATTTTGGCACAGTGTTGCCAATGGCTCCCCACCGTTGCAGCAGTTTTTTGGAAGGAGCTGTGCTGCCAGGAAGCAATGACGTGGAGGTGGGCACCGCAAACTTGCTGCACGCTACAGCATAATGCAATAATTGATTGAAAACGTAATACAAAATCGAGTTTAATAAACATTTAATAGATTGATTTAAACAAGTTGTCTCACAAAACTAATTACAAAAACTCTGTATTTGTAACATAACCAAAAATCAATAAACAAAAAAAAACAACATCAACTTTGGGGCATGTAACTGAACTAGTTTCAATTTTTGTAAATCGGATGTAGGGCATTAAAACTAAGGGTAAACTACATTGAGCATTAGTTTATATTTTGCTTTTAGTGGCCAGTTGGTTGAACATTTGCACGATTTCTTGTTGGAACGGTAAGTTAAAAGTCAATTCCCTGGTTGGTCGAATCGAAACAAAGGTTACGGCTCGCCACCGCTGCTACATTTATTCAAAAGGAACTGTGTTGCCCAGTGTCTATGACTCGGAGCTGGGCACCGCAATCTCGTAACGCGTTTCGACATGATTTTGCTATTATAGCACAATGAGGAATTGGTTTTGATTTTTTGCATTGGCCTATAGCTAAAACAACCTGTGATTGTATAGAATCATTATTCGTTTTCTGCTATAATATTGTTTTGTTCGATTGCAGTTTGCGAGTAATCATTGCATTGCAAACCTATGATAACTATACTCAATCGATATTAGCGTGACAACAAAGACAAAAGAACCTAATTTTCGTTTATTGCCTCGGGCGTAGTTGCTTTCGCTCGCAATGCAGTCACACTACTTGTTGTAATCCATCTAATCTCGGACACCAATTTACTCTAATCCTCTTAATCTCTACCAGAAATATTAAGCGCGAAATTAAAATTTTACATCAAAAACCAGAAATTGGTAAAATTTTTAAAAATTTGTCAAAAACCCCCATTTTACGCTTGAACCCCTTAGGTTGTATACATAAAAACAGTATCATCGTAATCGGAAAACACAAACAGGAAAAGTCAGAAAAATTAAGGTTTTCATTGCAAACAAAATTTAAGTAATTATTACTGTTTGAAAAGAGTGTGGGCTTCAGAAGCCCTATTGTTGAGTAATAAAGGGCTAAGGAATCATCAGAAGAGAACTTCTAAGCAGCATAATCATATAAAAAGCACGTCAAAAAGCAAATTGATTTTATACACTTGAAACATAAATACAGTATGTTACGGTTATTAACAAAATATTGCGTCTGCCTGGCCTCGAAACTTTATTAAAGTAAGCCCCAGAACAGCTGTTATAGGACATTTAAGTTAAAAGGCGAATAGTATTGTGTTTACAAAATAATACACAATTACACATGTTGGACTTTTCATCGGTTACGTTTCAAATGCAAGTGACACATATTTGGGTAACTTCCATTTAATTTAATTTGAAAGATAAGAGATTAAAAACATCAGAACCATAGTCGTTATATTAAAAACGACTCCTACAAAAACACAATAGCACTGCCGGTGGTTTTATAATGCATCCGTAAAAGGGAAGTTTTGTAAGCGCATAACATTTAACCAAAGTTTTTCAGCAGAAATTTGTTTTTTGTATTTGCATTTTGAAATTAACTCGAAACGTTAGTTAAGCAGTGCGTTTGGTTTTGCTTTAATGATTTGCAGCTTTTCTGCCCAAAAAAGGCATCATATTTCTGCACCACAGCGGCATAAAGCAGCTTCTTTGATGACGTTCTATTGGATTTGGTAGTCGTGGCCTTTGTTTTTGTATTCTCAAACTCGTTTTAATAATTCGGTACATTTGTCTAGGAGATGGTGCCGAAACGAAAAATTGTGATTTGTTAAAGCTCATTTTGAAGGCTGTTGAGCACGACTTATAATAGTCTTCTCTTTTGCTCCCAAACAAGATAGTAGCCTTGTAAACTAAGCAGCTTTTCAAGCAATTCCAAAATAAAAATCTTAAGATAACGACTGATGACGGCATGCAAAAATTGAATTTCTTGATGTAACGTTTAACCCGAGGAACGGCAAGTATTGGCCCTACAAAAAAACAAACTGACAACTGCAAACTATCTACTAGTAACAAAAAATAATTAGCCTCAACCTTAAGCCATTAAAAAATTGATTTTTGAGGGGTCAATACGGGGAGAAGGGATGAGACCCCTAAACTATGCCAAAAATATTTGCTATTAAGGTATCTACTGATCTCAAAAATATGATAAGACAAAATAGCTTTCTGGCAAAAGCCGTTTAAAAAGTTGATTGCTTGGAGAGTGGGGGTGTTTTGTAGCTTAAGCTGTTTAAAAATTTGTCTTTCCCTTCAAAAATGTCCTGGCAACAATATCTGTAGCTGATCTGAAAGAGAAACTACAGTACTTACAAACAATTATATTGTAATAGCAAATATTGTAACGAACGACGTAAAAGTAATTGTTCTTTTTTGAATTGTTCTAAACTGTTATTTTTTAAATTTTTTCTGATCAAATTATAGCTTGTAATTGTTATGTATTTAAAAGAAAACTAATTTGGTTTGTTTAGTCACGGATAGTGTCGTTTAATCATCAATTTACTACCAAAATGGAAATTGTTGCAAAGTCATGCGTATGTCAGTCAGCAACAAAAAAATTTTGGGTACTTGCCTTCAAAAACATACAAAATGTTATTTTTCCATGCGTGAACAATACCGAGTTTGCCACAAACCTAGAAACCCAAGATTACGAAGCCCTAGGATTTTGCCAGCCTCCATTGACGGACCAATATTACTCAATAGGGTTGAGACTTCCTGCTAACAGAAGAAAATGCAATAGTTCATCGCATCCTTATTTTTGGAGGACCAGAAGAATTGAAGACGTACATTGTGTTGATGGTTCACCTTTAAAACTGCCTCGAAACTTTAACGGAGATCAACGTTGCAACTTAGCGTCAGTGTCGCCTGGTTCGTTGGACCAAATTTATAACGCAACTTGGACGCATTGTAATTCCGTGCAATATTCGATTTGCCAGTTAGAAAAAAATGCTTCCATTTCCAATTTTTGCAAAAACGTATCAACAACAACAGCAGCAACAACAGCAGCAACATCAACAACAGCAGCAACAATTGCAACAGCAACGACAGCCTTGTCAAACAACACCACTGCAATTATTATTGGATCTATTTTGGGAGTTTTTGCTGTCCTACTTTTTTCATGGCTGCTGCATTTTTTTCGCAAGAGAAACAATGCAAAAAGAAACGCATCTGATAACGAAAATCATGAAGAAGTTTATTACAAGTATGTTTCGATCAATTTTGAACCACAAATATTTTTTTATTCGGCAAATTTATTATAAGCTATGCAGCAATATTAAATTGTATCATGCTTGATTTATGATTTTTTTTTTTTAATGTCGATCATTTGAGTATAGTAATAATTTAATAGTGATGTAGTATGTACCACAACAAAAATTGAAAAAATAAAGTAAATTTTTTCAGTTGTTTTGGATCGTCGTTGTGGTTCCAACATAAGCCTAAAAATATTCAGGAAAAAAAAAATATTAACATACGTCAAGGGAGAAAATCACTGCAAATAACAAAATCTTTTTTTGTAAATGGACCGAATATTATTAGTTTAGGCCCGAACACGAAAAATGAGTTGAAGCCGTAATCAAGCTCACAAAAGCCCAAGAGTTTAGTGTATGGTTGATTGCTTTATTTCTATTAAATTAACTAGTGCTATTAGAGCTATTAAGACTTGAAGAGCAAAATACTTATATTGATAGAAATCGTATCGATACATCAATGAACGCTTCATTCAGTGTTGCAAAGTCATTTTGATTATGTTTTATCGCACTTAAAACGCAAGGCAAGTATTGAGTATGATTTCAGCCGAAAATTTTTGTCGAACTTTAACCCAGGGGTGTATTCTTCATGCATGCAAGGCATGCATTGTATGCCCAGTCATTTAGCCAAAAAAGATTATAATAATTTCAACAAGTACATATTAAAATTAACGAAATCAATATAAGTCACCGCAGTTACAGGTATTCACTTTCAAATCAAGGTAGCAATAAATAGTCTCGCTTACTTCGTTGATTTCAGTTTTAGCCCGTTTTCAGCATGTCGCTAAATGACAAAAAATAATGGCAACACGCACGCAATTTTTGAATTGCATTCAAAAGCACAAGAGATCGCTATGTTTCGATACGATTTCGAACAAAATTAAATAGGTTGGAGAACTTTGATTGGCTTATTGTTAGCTGCAAAAGTTTTTTTATACGTCTAGTTTCTTGTTTTCGTAAAATTTAAACTCAAATTTGATTTTGGATTTGTTTCAGTAAATTAGCTTGAAACAAGCCACAAGCTGCATCTAAGCATAGGTTGGCACAAGTCCGTTAATCCGTTAATAACGAAGCTAACTTTTTCATTTACTCGTTAATCCGTTATAAATTTTTTTTCATGTTAACAGACTAAATCAACTTCCGTTAAGTCCTGTTAACGGACTAAAGTAACTTCCGTTAAGTTCTGTTAACTTCCGTTAAGGTTTTTATCGTTAATATCTTGCACCATTCATTCACCGGACCGGTACAAACCAATTTGCACTGGTAACACGTGTTCGTATTAGCACGAGTTTTATAAAAGAAAGTGAAGAAAGGAGCTCTTTTTTGTGGCAAATAATAACCTGCAGCCAGTGGCGGATTTAGGGGGGGGATGGGGGGGATGCATCCCCCCCACCAGCCTAAAAGTAACGATTTCGGCCAAAAAATCAGCCTCTATTTCGATTAATTCGGTACCATTGCGGGATACATCCCCCCACCAGCCTAAACCTTACGATTTCGGCCGAAAAATCACTCTCAATTTCGGTGAAGACCTTTTTTATTTTTATTTTTTTTGGAGACCACCTGATTTTGGGCGTAAAAAACGTTTGAATTTCCGATTTCGGCCGAAAAATCACTCTCAATTTTGGTGAAGACCTTTTTTTTTTTTTTTTTTGGAGACCACCTGATTTTGGGCAAAAAAAACGTTTGAATTTCCGATTTCGGCCGAAAAATCACTCTCTGTTTCAGTGAAGACATCCGAATTTTTGAGGTTTTGTGCTTAAAATCCCCCCCCACCAACATTTTCCAGATCCGCTACTGCCTGCAGCCTCATAGGTCTATTAATTATCGCTGTTCACAATTTCCAAAGGTTTTCCGATCGCAGCTTCGTTGTGCATTTGAACTTATTTTTATCTTGAAATTAGATTAGACTGTAAAATATAACTTCTAAAACAAAAAAAAAAAAACCATAGTAATAAATATTTTCTTATAATCAGCTCAACAGCGTCAGTATGTGTTCTAGAAGCGAATGAATAAAAAGGAAATGTGAATTAAACGCAAAATATTTACGGATTAACGGACTTTTTTAACTTCCGTTAATTAAAGCTGAAAATAACGGATTAACGTTAACGAAGGTGTGAAGTTTGTTGACGGACTAGTGGTTAACGAAGCTAACGTTTTGCATTAACTTGACCACCTATGCATCTAAGCATGCAATTTGAAATACTGCATACGTGTTGCCATTTATTTTATGTAATTTAGCAAAATGCTAAAAGCGAATAACTCAACGGCGAAACCAAGCTGTGATAGCCGGTCGGTATTGGTGTTAGGTAATGTATGTCAGAGTGAGTTTTTGACATGGTACTGTTCGCACTATTAAGCTAAATGTTGAGCTATAAGAGTGAAAGCAAAATGTGAAATCCTTATAAACAGGAAGTTACCGGTAGTTGGTTCAGTTAGTACTTAAAAGGCCGAGGTTAGTTGTAGAGTTCGCACTAGGTTTGAAAAAAAGTTTTTAAGACTATCAATAAATTACCGGTAGGTTGTTTAGCTGCTTTTTTTGTTCTCTAGTGGTTGTTAAATGAACTAAACAAGGCCAGTCCCAACCAACTATACCTGCATTGGACTACCCTAGAGCTCACTAGCCTGCTTAATATTGTTTAGCATCGCTAGCTGTTGCCAAGCTACAACGTTGTCATAATGACATGAAAAAAAGAGGCTGTAAAAGTAGGCTATGTTTTTGCTATTCAGCAAGTTAGCTTAGCTTTGTTGTACAATTAATGCTTTTACCTCAATACTATTACGTCTACTTTACTGTTAGTGTTAGCCTAATGTGGTACTGGCTACTGGCACAGAGAAAACTGCTACACCTGTCACCGTAGTAACACAAAGAAAGACTTGCACTTGGACAGTAAATGGGCACGCTAATGTGTACTAGGGAGAGGAGGCCTAATTGCGATACTAGACATTTATCAACGTAGGTTGATTTATCATTTTACTGCCTGTGATAAACAATGACGCAGGGCTACCTATCAAAAAATACCCATTTAATTTATGATTTTATGAGAAATAGGGCAAAAAAATTATGATTTTTCATGAAAATATATACTGTTTTTTGATAAAATTTGTTGACAGTTTTTATAAAGTTTTAAGAAATTTTATGACACTTATTGTCAGTCAAAAGCAAAACACAGAGACGTGCATAATTGACAATTATTTAACTACAAAACAATAAATCGTTTATTGTTTATTATTTCATTAGACATTAGACATATATTGAGATTAAAGTGATTTCTTCAGAGAAGACCCACATACAAACAGAAAGGCCGCAGTGGAGGACTACCTCTCTGATCTACCTCTTGCCGATCTCTGTCTTTGGACTGACAGTTCCGTCCCAACGAATTTCGGACCCGGTGGGGCTGGAGTGTTATTCTAAGCTATATCTGCAAAGACTTGTGGTGACCGAGTGAACATAATTTAATATATTTTACTCGGTCACCTCAGACTCAACATCACTTTCCTTCCCCGACAGTCCAATTTCATCCATCTTCACCGTATAGATCGCAGTCCTCCATCTGTTTTAGCATCACGTTACTTTGTCTCAAAGCGGTTCCTAACTTAATTTGCATTTTGCTCAGGATTTGCGTTTGTAAGTTCAATCGTTTAATAATCGTTCTTGACCGCTTCCGTTGCAATTCACAAATCACCACCTATCGCCGAATTCTGTTAAATTGGTTTGAAGCAACTTTACGTCATGTTTCACGTCACACCTTTTTTCCACATTGAACGCGTGAAGCACTGGTAGTTCTCATTTTTAGTTGACGGTAGTGCAAGAAACACCGCACTTATTTTATCTCGTTTTAGTTGAATTCTGTTGCTGATTTGTTTTGAAGTCTGGAAAGCTTCGGTCAAATTTTTGCTTCCTTTTTTTTGAATTTGTCATATTTTAATCTTGCTGAAACCAATATAATATACTTTTACAATATCTATAAGCTTGGTGTTTGGTGTTCAGTTCAGAAACGTTAGTGGAAAGGAAATGAAGACCCGCGAGCTCCTTCGGGGTTATCGTTAAATGTTACCTGTTGGTAACACCATCATGCCCTTGGAACAGGCGCGTAGCCAGAAATTCGCAATGAGGGGGCTAATTTGGGGGGCTGGGAGCTTAGCCCCCAGCCGCCGGAGGCACGGGGGTCTGGGGGCGGAGCTCCCAGCGCTTGAAAATTTTGCATTTTTTTGCAAAAATAGCTTAATTTAAGGGCTATTTAAATAAAAAATAATGTTTATAAAAAAGCATTGAAATTGGCCGCGTAACATGATTCAAATAATTGCATTTATGGGCTATGTGGGAGGTGGCTAATGATACCATTGTAGTTTTCTTGTTTACATGCTGGTAAGTCACAAAATTTTGATATTCAATAAAACTCACTCGGAGTAATCTGATTCGTTTATATTTTATAAAGAAAAATAATTGGGGGGGCTAATGGAAAGATATGTGAAAGAAGTCATGGGTAATTAACTAATACTAAATAGCCCCCCTTCCCCCCTTATTTCTGAGTTTAAGATACATTTGTTGATAAAACATATGTTTGGCATTTTACATTACCGATCAAATCTGAATGCTTATTTTTGGGCATTTTTCAAAGTTTTCATTCATTTGTGACTTTTATTTTTGACAAATTACCCCCCACCTGAATATATGTTTCAAAAGATGCTTTAAATCACTTTTTAGTCCATTCCAGCACAAAAAACAGTCTCAGAAAAGTCTCAGAAGAAACACCCCCCGCCCCCCCCCCCCCTGGCTACGCCACTGCCTTGAAAGGTGCCTACAACATCACTCCACTTGCCCACTTCATCTCCCTGGCTGTCTTTACAAAGACCCAGTCTTCCCTCCTCTTCCTGAACTCTGCCTCTAACCTCCTTGCCCCGAATGCTGAGTGGATAATCTGGTTCTGCCTATTTGTCGCTGCCTATCTGATTTTGGCCCAACTATCTTTGCAATGGATCCCAAGCCACTGTGATATATGTCCCAATGAGATTGCGGACCTGCTAGCCAAGGCCGGCGACAGCATTTCCTCTTCCTCTCTGCCCCTGGATTTGCTTGTAATATGTGAGCGATTCCAGCTCTCCGACACAGCTGGAGCAGCAGTGGCAAACGCGGTTCTTCAAGATCTACAAAAAATTGTTCAAATATCGGCACTGAATTCACTCTTACTGAACAGAAGCAAACTGAGACGAGAAAGAAAAAAGTTCAGACAAGAAGCTCTTTTGAAGGATGAGATAAATATTTCAGAAATTAATGCAATTTATCTGATGGAAGAAAAGATGTCACTCTTGTTCAAGACCAAAACAAAAGAAAATTGGTGACTGAAGAACATTATGTAGTTATTGGCGAACCAGGAACCCTGTATTTGACTCATGTGACTCCCGAAAATGGCAAAGGAAGAGTAATCGCAAACGCCATTTACCAATATCTAAAAAAGAACTCCTTAGAAGACAAGATACATCTGATAGGAACGGATGGTACTGCTGCTATGACTGGTCCAGACAATGGACTTATAAGAAGTTTGGAAGAGCAACTTAGCAAGCCATTGCAATGATCAGTTTGCTTGTTACATCTAAACGAATTACCCTTGCGACATGTCTTTGCAGCTATAGATGGTCCAACTTTGTCAGCTGATTCATTTGCTGGTCCAATTGGAAAAAGTTAAAGGGAACAGTGTCGCAATGGAAAGTTACCTAGTTTGAAAGCATTCAAAATTCAAAATTTCCGATATTACCTACTTCTGCAGTGTATGATTTAAGTTCGGACCAATATTACGCCTACAAAATTTGCATTGTTGTAATTTCTGGAAATGTAGATTCTGATTTGGCTCAGCTAATTGGCCCGATAGTTCACTCAAGATAGCTCACTCTTGCATGCAGAATTTTAAGATATTATACATCTGCAAAAGAACTGGCAGAAAATTTAAAAAATTTGGCTAAATTTTGTGTTAAAGTTTATTTTCCTACATGGTTTCAAATTAAGCTCAAGAGCAGCATCACTGGTGGATCTCAAAACTTTTTTGATGCAATGCAACGAATCAAGAATTTTTCTGACCACAATATAACAGAAATTTAACTTAAGGTTTGAAATAGAAACGCATTCTTTTGATCTTTTCCCATCCAGAAAATATTCTCCTTGCCATGCTCTCTGATAAAGATGAAAGTGTAAGAAAATCAGCAGTTGACAAAATACGATCAGTTAGAAGCAGTTTAGCAGAAATCGAAACTGAGTTACCAAACAGAAGTCCACGGAGATTTGTTGTGCCGGCTATAAATGTGAATTCCAAAGTTTGCCATGAAATGATTGATCTGTTTTGCGAACACACAACCGAGCCACCTTTAACCCAGAACATGGCAATGTCCAAAATTGAAGAATTTGCAGATGCACCATTGCAATTGTCACATCCTTGCCATAACCAGCACGTCGAAAGGCATGTTAAGCTTGTGACTGAAGCATGTAAATCAGTTACTGGGTTTGAAAACCATGACGGTGTAATCAGACAAAGAATACACTCCAGAAAAATAATGAAAAAGTTTGACACAAAATGTCAATTTAACTGCTAAACTTTGACATGGGTATTTTTATTCAGATTTTAAACTATACCAGTATCTTCATTACGTGTGTTTATTTTCTTAAATTTCAACTAATTGCTACAATGCTGCTTCATGCTGGAGTTTTATATGGCCACCTGATGCGTTTTTGACTGAAACACCAGTTTTTGACCAATAACTTTTTTTCTGATGAAAATACGTTCAAAACTCCTCTTAGAGGACAAAGAAACATTGGTCGTCTGGGCATTTTGACACCAAAATCAATGTTCTAGCTTAAGTACTTAAGAAGGTATAGAAAAATCTTAATTTTTAGGGGGCGTGCCAAAGATTTTGGGGGGTAGCACGGCCAATAAAAGGGGCTACCCAACAAAAATGATATAAAAGTTAGTTTTGGGTCATTTGCCAACTACTTTGACCCCAGGATAATTAATTTGAAAGAAAAAGTTTTTTTTCACTCCACCCTAATGTGCATCTCTAAACCGAACATAGATAGTTAAAAGCAAATCACAAGGTTAATAGGGTTGACTGATTATAACGAAATAACCACAAGAACAAGCAGTCCTACTTTTGATGTCAAATAAAAGTTTCTGGCTCTGTAGATGTAGTATGGAACAGTTAACAAATGGCATTTGTCACCAGCATTGCTCAATGCGAATTGACGTTACAGCACATTTTATTCATATTAGCAGTAAAATTTAAACGGAGCTTGTTTGCTTACCAGATCACTGTTACAACTATGACACGTTCTAGTTTACAGTAGTGTTCTAAACCAACAGAAACTAAAAAAATTTATAAAAGTATCTACAATAGACTGTAGCATACGTGCTGTTCAAAACTGGCATTTAGGATGAGCTCATATTCTGAGAGAAACAAAATAAAAACACACTAACTTCGCATAATGGTATATACGCTGTAAATCGATAGACTACATTTTTGAAATCAAGAAAATATATCCTTTTGACTGGTCTATTACTTTTCAGAATTGTGAATGACTAGCTTTGCTTGGTATTAAATTTTCACTTAACTTAAGACGCTGATTTTTTTGTTTGTTCTAAACAACAGCAACTAAAAAAGTTTAAAAAAAAGTATCTACTGAAAATTTTAGAAAAGAAAACACTATGCGTAGCTCCATATAAAATTGGATTGCGCGATGACTATAGTTTGAACCACGCAAGTCCTTTCAACCACTTGCGTCAATGGTCACTTTTGCAAATTTCAGAGGTGGAGTCCTTGAGGACGTCCTTGGCCTCAAGGACACATTTTGAAGTCCTTGGCCTTGGCCTCGAAGGTCAAGTCCTTGGCCTTGAAGCCTCAAGTCCTCAAAAATTGCCCTGTCCTCGGCTCGAGCGGTGCAAGCGGATCTGCTACCGTTAGGTAAATCCACCTACACACTGCGTAGGCTTTTTTTGGGCTCATTGCAACTGTAGCAGCTACGTTGCTGTAGTTTTGCTTGGTTACTGGTCGAACTCAGAAAGCTTTCTAGCTTCCTTTAAATACGTGGCCAGTTTGTTAATATTACGTTTCGTTAGCACATCATGAACAGTGGTTTTGGTGATTCCTAAATATTTAACTCAAATATCTTTGTAAAGCTTGCAATTGCCAAAATGATAATTTGGTGTTTCATTCACTAGGCTACATTTTGAACGCAGAGAAGACTCAGCACGACCTGTAGTTTTCTTGTGCCGCTGCAGATTACAATGCCCAGTTAAAACTTGCACTCTCCTACTATTTAATTGAGGTTTCTAAAGGTTAAGGAGACGTGTTGTTAGTCGGGAAGACGTCCAACCTACCGACTCCTACATCTTCAAGCAGTCTTTCAGTTTGTTACACATAAATTTCCGTCTACCTGTGGACCAGTCCACAACCGTGCTAATGCAACTAGCTTACGGCACTGTAATAAAAAGTTCAGGACCATGAATTTTTTTTATTTCAATCCTCATTTGACTAGACAGTCTGCCACTTCGTTACCATGCACCCCTGCATAACCAGGAATCCAGGCAATACTGACGTGGTTTTGTTTGCACAACTGATTTAGATTTCTAATGCAGTTGAGCATTGCAATTGATGTTACTGAGCACTTAATGAGTGATTAGATAGCTGCCGAACTATCCACCAGTACAACAATACCTTAATTGTGCATTTTTCCCCAAAGCAGGTTCCTTGCGACTTCTGAAATAGCTAAGAGTTCTACCTGGAACACAGTGCTGTGTATTCCAAGGTGAAAAAATGCTTGTTTTGGGGATTTGTTTGAGTATTTTGCATAAAAACCTGCAGCTACTCTCCCATCTAGTTTCGAGCCATCAGTGTAAACCTTGCCAGTGTTCCGATTTAGAACGCTTTTAGATCTGATACCATTCTCTTCATTTATATTGACATTCGAAATTTCTCTTAAATACCTTAGTTTTCTTTATTTGGTCAGCTGGCTTTTGCAGCTGAGTCGGCTTTCTTCTAACAAGTCAATGCTCTATGCGGCGCACAAATTCATGCAAAGCAGTTTCTGTAAAAATACCTGCGCGAAATCTGTACTGCGATGCAGAAAGCTTTACCTGCACGTTATTATCTATTCAGAATTAGTCTTTCGTACCATTTTAGTTGTAAAGTGATCATACGTAAGGATTTAGCTTCAAAATAGCTTTTCTTTCCTAGTTTTGGGGAGAAATATATCTGTGCTTTCTATGTGTGCCGATGGCACATAGCTGTGTCTCAGGCTTGCTTGAAAAATGACATGGTAATACCTTTTCAGTTGATTCCAATCTTTCTGTAACAGCACAGGATAGATCCCATCTGGCCCTAGAGCTTTGAATGGTTAAAAGTTGTTAGTAGCTGATTCCATACGCTCAAAAGAACATATAATATATTTGCAATCATTTCAGTGTCTTCAAGTCTCATAAATGGATTTTCCACTAAATCGTACCTGGTTGCATGATTTTCTATTCGCTGGCTACCAGGTAATAAGATATCAAGCTGATAGTTAAGAGTTTCTAGTGGAGACTTCGTGAATTCTCCGTTGTGTTTAATTACGTTGATAACACGCGCCGCTTCATTCCTTCGAACAATCTTAATTATCCGAGTCGTTGGTGTTTTACTATTTATGCTCTCTGCAAATCTATGCCAAGAATCGCGCTTTGCTCTTCTGACAGCTTTTATGAAATTGGCCAGGCCGAGCTTTTGAGCTTTCCAATCTTCTTCTTGTTTTGTTTTAATGGGTTTTCTACAAGCATGGCAAGCCTCTTTCCGAAGGCTTGTTAGCTCAGAATTCCACCAAATGTTGTCTCTTTTACGAAGCGACTTTCGCATAGGACAAGCAGCTTCACATGATTTAGTTATTACTTAATGAATCTTGTTTGTCACCTCATCAATGTCTTCTTTTAAGAAAGGGTACTGGTATTGGTGGTAAAATTGTTCATTTATATTTTGTTCGAGTTCGTCAACATAGGCTACTTGTTTCAGCACGTGCGACGAACATTTCAAAACATTTTAGCCTGGTTTTGGTTTCTGCTTTTAACCTGGAACCTACTATATATGTGATCCTAATATAATAATATAATGTACATGTGATCCAAGAATGATAGTACGTTGCTAACATGCCTGCCAACTACTAGGTCCCCCGCACACCTGTTCACTAAGGTGTTAAGTCTGGAACCTCTTCGCGCATTTTAATTCTGAATGCTGGTTTATTACCTACATTAAAGAAATTCAAATCTGCACTAACACAATACGCTAGCAGATCCTTTCCTCAAAGGTTTATATTCGGAGGATCTCCAAATAGTGTGATGTACATTTACATCGGTTCCTACAATCGTAGGGATTTGTTCATTTTTGAAATTATTAGGAAAACGCCAGAAACCTCGCGGAAAATTTGCGAAGACTGTTTTTTTTTTTGAGAACACTTTTGGGCCTGTGTTCTTGGTCCTTGGCCTTGGCCTCGAGCAATCCTGTCCTTGGCCTCGAGAGGGTCTGTCTTCGGTAGGGCTGTCCTTGGCCTTGGCCACGGACTTTTTTGTGTCCTTGGCCTTGGCCTAGAGCCTTGTGTTCTCGACTCCATCTCTGTTAAACTCATAGAGCTCTAGTCTTTTTCACCAAACTTGAAAAAGCTAATATAACTTTTTCAGCAACTAAGGAATCATGCCTTTTAGATGAAAATTGAGTTCAACCTATTCTTTCCTGTATCATGTGAAGTATCGTAGGCTACCATGGTAGCCTACTTTCTGCAAAAAGTATTGGTACCCACTTAAAATCAGAGTGATGTTTTGGAATATACCATAACAGGCTTAAGAGTCAAGGGCACTGACATAAGTAGTTGCGTCAAAAATGTAATAAAGAGTGCTAACCAAGTTAAATTATTAAGCTGTAGTAGTCCCAACAATGCAACACATAGCAAACAAAAATAAATTTGGCTCATTGGCAATAAACGCAGAATGCAACGTAAAATAATAATTTTTTATGACAGTACTGCATTTTATGACTTTTTTATGATTTTTGAAATTTTTGGATTTTTTTTTATAAAATTTTATGATTTTATGATAAGTGGCAGCCATGATGACGTCATCAAAGCTAATGACGTCATCATAATTGCATGCCTTATCTGAAATGTCACGCTACGCCACTGCTTTAACCCAAACCAATTCAAAATGCTTGAACCATAAGCATACCACTCGACCTGATCGACTTTAGGTTCATCCATATCAGAACTTTGGAAATGAAGACTACAGTAAGTTATAAAAATATCAATCAAACTTTCAAGTTTGACTCAAACGTATTGCTAAAAGAGATGGGAAGATTTGCACTAGGTCTTCATTAAAATGACGCATTATTACTTCATATAAAATAATGATCTTATTTACAATCGGACTTGGTCACACTATAAACCTATACTTTTAAGTTGTGTTTAGAAGAATGAAGAACAAAAGCGCACAATTTTATGCTTTGATATTACCAGTTCCTTTGATTGCAAAGCAGTTAGATTTTAAAATGTAATAATGGATAAGATTAAATTAAACCAACTTCTATCGGAATTGAATCAGTGGGTTGGTAAAAGGTTCCAATCATTTCCAAAGCTCTGTTTTGGATAATTCCATTAATATGTCAGTCACTATATAATCGCATTAATTTTTGAAGAGGAAATGCAGACTCGTCGACCGTGCAACCCTGATGGTTGCAACTCTGGTCTTTCGCAACTCCTCGGTACTGCGTGCTTTTGGCTTATTTATACTTTTTTATTACTGCTTAAAATACAGTGAACAACAATAAAGCTCGTGAACTGAATTTATAGATCTTGGCCATAACTTTTAGCTCCGACAAATAACATCCTTGAACCATTATAGTAATCAAAATACAATAAATACTTTTATGCTTTATCATTTGACTATAGATGCTGCTGTATTAAAATATGCTGTATACTGCAACTTTGATAAATGCAAAAAAAGTAATTTAAATTGAGCTGTAAAGCTCGGCTTTTTGTTTAAAATTGTTTGTTTGCCTTGTTACAGTATCCCACCTGTTCAACAGCAGCGTGACATTTCTGAAGAAAACACTCCACCTGCGCCACTACCCGATGATCAAATTGTCTATGATTTTGCGCAAGATGGAGCAGCGGATTCCAACCTTTATCCTGTGGTACACAAACATCCACGACAGGCTCCAGTCGAACCAGATCAATCAAATGAATACCAAGCGTTCGACGAGATGCCGACGAGTTCCGCTGCTGATTCTGAGCAACATTACACAGTGATGAACAAACACACAAACAAGGGAAACGACAGGTATACGATTAGTTCAATACAACATCTAAATTCTAGTTATCTTTTTTTGCCCTTTTCTCATAAAAATCACCTCGACTATTTAACACAGAGACGATAAACCGAAAATTTATCAATCCTGTTTATGATATAGCAGCATTACGTTGTTCTTTTTTATAATGCCAATTCATAGGTTCATTTATGTGTATGTACCAGGCAATCTGGAAAATTGTCTAACCACTAATGGCAGGAGACTTTTTGTTGGGGTTGTGCTCGCAAGACTTACGTCAGCTAGGGCCATCACGACGGCCAGACTTCTTGGCCGAAACGGGAAACGCTTACAAAAGAGTTAAAATCATCCAAGAGTATAACGACCCATGTCGATTGACCATTTGAGGTATTGAATTGGGGACTACCATCTTTTGGATCACTAACTTGACGTACCAATAATCAGATGCAAGCTTTTTCGTGTATCTATACTTTTAGTAAATTTGAACTAAAAACCTCTTAATCAATTGGCATTTACTTAGGGGGATGCGGCTTTAAGAAGTTGGATTTTGGGGCTGGTTTTTAATTTTTCTGCCGTGTTGCCAGTCCTGCAAGACCAAGCACATTCTGTGTTTCTTAATTGTATACTATGCTTAGTTTTGAAAACATATTGCGATTTAATTGTTGCTGCTGAAAAAATTTGATTTAATATATAATTAAAAACTTTGTGTTACAAATTTTTGCCACGTTTTAGAAATTGCTATTACCGGTTACGAATTTCCCTGTATCAAGAGTAAATATGAAAGCAAGGAAATTTATTATTATGCTTGTTTTGTGTATTTTGGCTTTCGTGCTCCTTCTTGCTGGAATTAAACGTTCTGACCAAATTACGTCCAAACGTAATCAAGCAAATAAAGACTTTTTTAGTTGAAACAAGCATATTAATCGTTTACAAAATGGTTTGATAATGGTTTTAACAACAAAGATACTACTTAAAGTCAAACCAATGACAAAAACAATAATTAAAGTAAGGGCTAAATAAACAATACTGAATACCAATCAGGCGTTGGTTTTTACACTCAACTGAATATTTATTAGCGTTGCTTATTCATCATCTGTATTATAAAGTACAAAGCGTTACAATGTTGAATATAATGCGTTGTTGACGATTTTTAATTTTCGTCTTACAAAATTGCGACATACAGTAACAATAAATGCGTAGTTTGGTTGCTATAGCTTGCAAAAATGAACAAAAGGAAAAAAAACAAAAACAAAACTGAGTGTTGGTTGAACAAAACAACAAAACACAGAACGCGTTAGAAAAATGATTGGCATTCCAATTACTTTTTATGTTTTTCAAATCACATACAACATATATCCGGCGGCGCCCAATTTTCAATTTTGGCCCGCCCTCTGAATTGTAGCAGCAATCGCAGTAAACTGACCAACGTAACTTGGTAAATAAAATGTAACTACTATTGGTCAATTAATTGCAAACAAATGCTTACGGCGAGACTGTACTTGTCCTGCTGTGATTGGGCTGAAAGCCTTATTTTTGATCAAAATGTGGTTAAATTCTTTTTTCTTTTGTCCTTACCGTATTTTTAAAACAAAATTGTCCCATAAATTGTGCTTGGTCTTAATGGCTAGCCCACGCATACCTCGCTGTGTCTTTTTTGGCACTCCATCGAAAAGTTTTGATATCTCTGCATTAGATCATAGAGTTTGTAACTAGTACGTTTATCTTAATACACTCATCTGCTTTACAGAATCGGACTTGTTCAGCAAGCCAACATACAAGCTAAAGCTAATGCGCAAAATTCGGCAGATAATGCAAAAGAGCTTTATGATGATGTTCAAAGTCCCAATGAAGCTAATGAGGTTTATGCTGACGTTCAACATCCAGCTGCAGTTAATGATGTTTACGTTGACGTTCAATGTTCAGATAAAGTTGCTGAAACCGACCTTTGTGACGAAGCAGAAGAAATTTCGTTTAATCATCTCACTGCTGCTCCACCCCGATCCGACGAATATCCGGTATAAGACGATACAGAAACTGTTGAACGCAATATTTATAGTTCTGCATAATATAAAATTGGTTAGAGATGCCCAAAAACCATTCCAGAAAGAATTTTTTATCCAATCCGCGCCCAATTTTCAATATTGGCCTGCATTCAAAATTGTTATAGCAATCGCAACATCGTGTCTAAGACAACTTGGTGAATAAAATGTTATTGCGATATTACAATTACAGCACTGCTAACGAGTACTTAGGAGGAGGATAAACTTGCCTTGTGATGGAGTTGAAAACCCCATTTTTGACCACAATGTGGTTGAAGCATTTTTTGTTTTGTCCTTACCGTAACTTCAAAACAAAATTGTCCATAAATTATGCTTGATTTTAATGACTGGTCTGCAAGTACCTTGCTGTTCCTTTTTTGGCACTTCATCTAAAAAGTTTTGATACCCTTGCTCTAGATCATCAAGAGTTTGTAACTAGTACGCTTATGTTATACACCCTTATCTGCTTTACAGAATCGGACTTGTTTAGCAGACGAACAAACAAGCTAAAGCTAATGCGCGTTATGTGCCAGATAATGCGATAGACCTTTATAACGATGTTTAACGTCCCGAACTTGATGCATAGTAGCATTATTTTATGTACAAACCAACACAAAATCTGCCAAAATTAGGCCTCAAGACTTTTTTGGTCTAGTCTTGCAAGCTGGGTTTATGTGCACATCAGCCAGTAGATTTGGTATGATTATTTGGCTTGCGCTTACCTTGTCTTAATTCTATTTGGACCATGCAAGTTTTTACGATCAATAAACCATTAAGGAGTGAATCGATTCGACTCAATATATTCAAACGCTAATAACTCCCGAACTACAAAAGATGAAAATATGATTTTGCGCTATGAGAAGCACAATTTTTTTACGAAGCGTTAAATTTTTTTAATACTACATTTGCGAACTTGATCTATAGTGTTAACGTTAACATAAGTAAAGTACCATCAGAAGCAATCGGTTTTCTTTTCAGCTGTGCGTTGTAAACATGCGGTTGATTGCCATGACGCGTTGTCAAAGCTGAAGTTTCATTTAGTGACGCAGATAATTATGGACTAAATTATATAACTATATCTATTGTGCGAGATTATTAGTTTGCTATTTGTGTAAATAAATATTGCAAGCGTAGTACTTACCTATTGGTTGTAGTCCTCTTTGCTAAAATCTATATATTGTTCTTGTATACTGTAAAGTTTGCAAACGAACTAATCAATTTAATATTTTTCTTCAGTATTAGTATTATGTGTAAAGGTTTACGGCATGACGGATTATCTACACCTATCTAATTCGTGTAATGCTACACTCATAAGTTGATTGTTATTGTTGTAAAAAAATTCTATATGCTATATTAAAGATTTGTGGTTTATAGCAAGAGCGTTCAACTTTACGATTTGTATCCTAGAGTTTCATTCTTAGTCAAGAATTTCAACGATACTTAAAATTTGCTTATTTTGCTTGTAAACATTCAACAAAAACTAGCAATACTGTGCCACTTATGTGAACAGACTAAACAAGTGGCACAGTACGTCACGCAAAAAAGTGGAGGGCATACAACCAAAAGAAGATAACTCTAAAATTGAGAAAGTTTTGCTCATAAAATCATTTTCTGTGTTGCTAATATAGCACAAAAACTTTTATTTGATTTGGAATACTTTTATTTGATTTTTTTTTGTAACAAAAATGCATATTGCATACAAACGTAACTGACTTTTACTTGACATCAATTTATGTAGAACCAGGCAGCACGTCCTTGCCTCCGCTGCTTTATGTAACAACCACCGCCGCTAATGAGAAAACCTTCCTTAATTTGGTAGATAATGTTTGAGAATAGCAAAATAAGGGATTAAAGCGGCGTGATAATGACTTCAAAAAATAATTTTGTGTGTGCAACCGCAAGAAAAAAATTTCCAGCTTTAACGTATAATTTTACTTTTCGGGGTTGCAGAAAAAATTTTGATGACCCCTTTTCCCTTCTGGATTTTGGCAAAGTCTTTAGAAACTGAGCTCTCAAATCATTATTGTTGCGCTTTAGCATTTAAAAATAGACATTCCATACGTACAGTTCCACGCATGGTATTATTCATTAAAAAATAAAGAATGAAACGAAAATGCGTGCAATAACTCACAGCATGTTACTCAACTCACAACATAATTATGCATTTGGTTGTTACAAAATGTAAGTGAACTCGTTTGAATGTGATTTTTGATAAAAAATTAAGCTTTATTTGTCATTGTGCTATGCGTATTACTCTAATATAGAGTTTAGAGTTTTAGACTACCCTAATAAAATGGGGCACTGCTCTTTCGGTAGTAACGCTTCGTTGCGCAACTATTGTTATGTTGTATAAAAAAAGCAAAAATTGTTAGATTTGACAACTATTTGAAATGTAGTTGTTTGAAATACTGGTTTGTCAGCTGCCAGTTTTATCTGCGGGAACAAAAAATGCAAAAAAATGTTGTACAAAACCAGAAAAAAAGTATGAAAAAAGCAAAAAATATAAGGTTTGAAAAATATCTGAAATATAATTGTTTCAAATGCTTGTTTAACTGCTGCCAGTTTTATCGGAAGACTGAAAAAATTCTTATATCTGTCAAAAGCTTAGGCCTACCTGCTATTTTTCTACCGATTAGCTAGATTGGCATTTTTATTGCACAAACAAATCTGATACAAAGTTAAAAAGTCTGCTGCAGTGGCTTTTGCTTAAAAAACTTTTATTTACGAAACTTGCTTTGAAGACGCCAAACCAAAGAGCAAAGGCATTTTTGTCATGCTGTAAAGATTTTTTCTCTAGTTATTTTTAACGTTTAATCTTCCGATACAATAGACGTTTTTGCAATCTTATAAATTACAATGACAGGTTTGATCGGACCAACCAAACCACCCATCCTGATGGCCCTGCCTGACGAAAAAATTGCCCTACGGAACGCAAAGAGGTGCTAAGCGTTTTAGTGGTTTCATAGA
Source organism: Trididemnum nubilum (assembly GCA_963965965.1). Classification (NCBI taxonomy): domain Eukaryota; kingdom Metazoa; phylum Chordata; class Ascidiacea; order Aplousobranchia; family Didemnidae; genus Trididemnum; species Trididemnum nubilum. The sequence continues at coordinate 23,029,096 of OZ014489.1, read as the reverse complement.
CGCAGATCGCGTAGTTCATTCGCACATGAAAAAATAAATGAGTGAAAATAAAAGAAAAAAATTGTCGCAATATAATGGGACCAAGAAATTTATTTGAAGAGAAAGTGCGCAATTGCATCATTCGCAAATTGATACTATTTTACAATCAATTTTGTTTTCTGTAAAGCGAGCGTTTGCTAGGCTAAGAACAAAAAAATGGGATTGGGTTATTTTACTAACTAACATGCAATCTAAATAGAAAATCACCAAACTTTTACGGCATTTCGTGCAACTGTGTATTCTTATCCATTTTGGTTATGTTTTTCATTGTTCATCAAGTTATAAAAAAAAAAAAGTATACATCGCCAAAAACCAAATTAACAAACGTGCCTTTTGTTTAGTAGTTCTACTTTTATTTGCAAAACCGATCACCCAAGAGTTTGTCGAGCAAAACACGAACAACTCTGTTGAGAAAATAATCAGTACGTGTTGATCATAATTTTCTTCATTTCTACTACGTATTCACATCCATCAAAATGTTTTGTGAGGAATCCAGTTCTAAGCTCTAGAAATCATTTAAGAGCAAGAATTACGCTCCAGGCAAAATACTAAATTGAATCCTTTCGTTTTCTTTTCTTCTTAAACCAACAAGTGAAACAATGCCACTAATTTACATTGCTACGCACAATTACGCTTCAAGAAATCGCTCGAAATTACTAATTATGAATGAACAATCGGATTAAATATAGGATTACACTGAATTGCTAAAAATCTTGCAAAAAAAGACGAGTCTACCTTGCAAATTGTTTAATAACTCCAAATCTTTTATAACTGCAAATCATTTAATAACTGCAAATTGTTTAATAACTTCAAATCTGTTTGTTTTCATAGAGTGTTGATTTTGCAAATACCTTAATAGTTGCAGTAGTAAATTTTAGAAAAAGTCAGAAAATTTCATGATTGGAGCAAAACTGCTTCATAACGAAATTGCAAAACTTTCGCTTTATAGGGTTAAGCGTACTCGCACTTTGTCTCCCTATATTAGGGCAAAGAGTGTTACAAGTTTGCAGACATCAGCTTATCTTCATTGCGCCTTCGCACAGCATAGCGTTTTTTGAATTAATGTTTTAGCGGTGACAAGCCAATCAAAGCAGCATTGCATCCGATTTGACAGCCTTGACATTCGAGATCCAAACCGCCCGCTTGATAGATGTGAACACATTACTGGTTGATCAACTTACTGACCAATGGCAGTCGTTTCATTTAGTTAAATATGTGAGTTGCTTTACATCGCAATTTTACAATCTATTTTGCAAGTGACTTGAAAAAGATGTTCGCTTATAGAACTAGTGACCGAATAGTGAGTTTTTAAAAACAATACAGTATGTAGTGTTTTCCTGTGATGTCTGCAAACAAAATTTACAAACCAATGAAGAACAAGTAATTGAAACTAATAACTTACAAAAACACGAACAACAGCAGACTGTAATGTCAAATTTTCTGTTTTTTTATGTAAAAAAAATCTAAGACAGAAAAATTATTCTTTATCGACAGTCTTTTGTGTCTTCCAAAATTTCTCAGCATTGTTGTAATCGTCATTTCCACCCTGCTAAGCTTAGCTGACGAGTCTTGAGCTAAAGCGAAACAACTCTCTAGGCATGCATAATTACGAAATTATTAACCGGTTTAGATTTACTCATCGATCAACCTTTGTGTTATAACAGTAATTCTCTTCTATGTTTATAAATTATTTGCGTTACTTTAATTTTTCTTGGCAATTCTCTTTTATGTAGGTAAATAATTGAGCAATCTATATACAGTATACCCAAAAGGCATTTCCTCTTTAACATTGTTAACTTTGGAGGGACTGATTCCTATGGTCGATACGCAACCGTATAGGTTTTGCGCAAAATAACGAACATAGGACTAGTTTGTCCTATACTAGTGAAAACAGTAATAGCTAGTAGAACGCCAGTTTTCTTATCAACAGTTTTGGTAATCGCGGTAACATAAAATGTGTGATGATTGTTACCAGCATATTGATTTTGAGATTTTTTTTTATCAGTTGCCATGTTTCTTTTGAATTGTATATAAGAAACAATGCACAGTAAAACAAATTAATGCATATTGTGCTTAAATCTATGTTTAACGATTTTGATGCCATAAATTTGACGAATCATTCATAAATTCAGGTCTCGTTTTATGAGTGTCAATGCCTAAACACTAATATACTCAGTAAACTATTATTTGTGCTGTTTAAAAAGTCTACTTTTTTGAGCACTATTTTGTAAAAATAAAGACACGATGAACTAAGATCCAAATCAAAGTAGCATGTGAAGAACGAAGCCACAATCTTCACTGACAATCTTCATCATCATCACAAGTCTGTCCCAGGACTCAAGAATGTTTTGAACAAATATATTAACTTAAACTGTACACTGCTGCTTTGTATTGAAATATATATGATTAATATTGTTTTAGTAACCACGAGGTTGTGTGTCATGTGGAGCGAATCCACAATCCGGAGCGAATGACGCAATACGAAACCAGTACTGTTAAAAATCAATTTAATAGTATTGAGACTATAGAATTTTTATTGTTCGTTTCTTCTACAATGATTCAATAAAACAAAATTTAAAAAATAGAAAGGCATTTTGAATGAATGCATTATTTTTACGCAGATTCACAATATTGATGAATAAATAACTAAATACTTGAATCAACAAATGTATAAACTCTAGAGTTTTGGAAAAAATCTAAATTAGTGTTTTTGCTTTATTTTACTATTCGTGATTTGTGTCATATTTTACAACAATAATTAAAACTGTACAATATCGGTCATACTGTGCATAACTAAACGCAGATATTGCAAATGCTTCCACTTCGCGGTTAAGATCAGTCTGTTTTCCTGGTTTTAGTGTTAGACCAACTCATTGCAGGCTAAAAAGATTGTCTGTGTTTAAGCATACTGTAGAAACAATAATTGGTATTGGCGTAGCCGAGGCAATGCAACGTAGTGAACATCAAACCAAAACCTTACTATCACTCGCCAAATCGTGTAATCACTAAAATGGATCGGCCAGGCCCATTTCCTTGTATCGCGCTTAATTTACACACAGCAATTTTGCAAAGATCGCAGCAATGCTGTTTATATGGTATTTAGAAATGCTATACGAGTCAGCAACTGTGATAAAAGCGTAAGCAGCAGAATACGAAGGTGTGGTAAGGATAATAATACATTTGCAGTGATTCTTAATACAGTATGTAAAATTTTTGAAATTAAATCATAAAAATGGACCTTTTGAAGGTTCAATATAACTACGGAAAAACCTAGAGCTCCCAAACAGATGGCATTAGTAGGATTTTGTGAATTGCGGTACTTTCTTCTGGCAGAATTTCATGAAGTGCGGGAATTTTTTCTGAAAAATTAGTGTGTGAAGACAGAAAATGGTCTAGATCTCTAAGGAACCAGATATTTGGTCACCGGCCGGCAAAATTTGAGTTTCTTTCAGATTTAATTAACTTCACTCCAGATTTTAGGTGAAGACCAAAAAAATCTACACCTTAAGAAAACCGGAATTCTTTTTAAACTCAAGCACTTTTTCCGTGGAGTTTAGATGAAGATTAAAAAACAGTTCTTCAACCCACAGTTGAAAACGGACCGACGAGTTCAGGCCAGAATCTGATAATTTAAGCCTGAACGCGAAAACCCATTTGAAGCCTTTGCCAAAAGAACTCGAAAACTCCCGCAAATTAAGTTAGGTTTAAAAACCATCTAAAAGTTATTGTTTCTTGTCTTAACTTTAATCTGCTATGACTAAAATGTAAAGTTACTTATTGACGTAAAGTGATGTAGTTTTGATTATGTTTTTAAAGCACTTAAAACACAAGGTACGCATCAGGTCCGAATGTTAAGCCCAAAACTTTGTCAATTTTAAGTCCAAACCCGACCGGAAATGCCCTACGCGGCTCATAACTCTGCTACAGCCTGAAGAGTAGCATTTTACCTCGAATTCAAGTTCTATCTGTCGAAAACACATAAGGTTTTAGCTGGTCTGCGTCTAAAAATTGGGGAAGGGGACCTCGCTAATTTTTATTAATGAAATACTATATACAAAATATAGAGTTTTTCCATAGCAAAAGCGGACGAGGCACAATTCCCCCTCCTTTTTAGCTGCTAAAAAAATTGTAGGCTATTCTAACTATTAAACATTGATTACACTATCAGTTAAAAAGAAGAAATCTGATTTTACAGCTTTAGTTTTGGAAAAAAAATTTTAGGTATGTCCAATACGATGAGTTTAAAACGTGAGTTTAGCCTATGATCAGGGCATGGTATAGAGTAGAATGGAAAATGATTTTGCATATTTCATACTGACACTTTTCTTTCATTCCATTTCCAGTCCATACTTAAAATCTTCCACTCCATATTCCATTCCACAGTAAAATTTTCTTTGATATTCCATGCCATTCTTTCATATCAAAGAACTTTTTGACTGGAAGCAAAGCTACGTATATTTTGCACCTTTGCAGTGTTGCAAGCAACCGCTCTTGAAGGTCCGCATAACAATACACAAATGCAACGACCAAAATCTCCAATGCACATTGCACATGGTTTACTGCATAAGCGTAGCCAGGATTTTGTACGGGGGGGAGGCAAACCGCTAATCACATGCAATGACGTCATCAGAAATTTTCGAAAAGAGAGACTTTTGTGGGACAAAGAATGAAAAATCAGAAGCTGGGGGTTTGTTTTGGCACGTAAGCAGGATTTTGTTAAAGGAGAAAAAATAGAACCGCCAGATAAAAAGTTGTACAACTATATCAAAATTGAGAGATATGTTGAGCAAATTAGTGCAATTCAAACGTATCACAGACAGGGCCTGGGAGCGGAGCGCACAGTTGCCAAAGGCTATAGGAGTCTGGGGGTAAAGCCCCCACCTGCTGGGTAAATTTTTGTAATTTTTGGGAAAAAAAAAGCAATTTTAATGTCATTTAAATCACATTTCGCAGGTTTTTAGAGCCATTTGAAAGAAATACATTTTTGAGACATGAAGGTCAACTGAAAAAAATCTTTCCCTTTACTTCAGGTCAAGTTCAAAACACGTTTAAAATCTTGCATTTTGGAGTTAAATTTTGTGACATGGCTCAAGTTAGAGGAAGCAAGGTACATTGCCTTCTGCAGCATTTCTAGCATTAAATAATTCACTTGAAGATTTTCCTTGAAGGTTTTTGTTTAGTCATGAAAATAACCTGTTTCAGGAAAATTGCGTATAAACAGGAGCCTAGGCACCCTCGATTCACATTCAAATATTTTTTCAATAATCATTTTCTCTACCTAGGTTTTTTTTCGAAAGTATTTTGCCTCGTTAAAACTGACGAGGTGGAGTTGGATGGTTATTTAAAGTTAGTAGGTGTTGGAGGTGGATTTTAAAGTTATTTAAAGTTGGTATAATAGATGCAATAGATTCTAACTAATCATGTTATTGCAATATTACAGTTAGCTGGGAGCCTAAAGCATATCATTGCATAAAAAAGTTAGCTGAGGGCCTGAAACTGCACCTTTCAGAACAAAATCACTAAATTTCTCTCAGCTTGTACATTTAAAGTGTTGGCAAAAATTTAAATTGAGGGGCCCAGGCCGTCTGGTTGTCAATATCAATGTCATAGCTAATTGCTGTTGTACGAGTGTACTATTACACTCGAAAAATGTTGAAAGAAACTAAATAAACAATAGGCTTTGTGTCATCATTTTTATCATTGGTAGCATTTCAGTCGGGTATGGGGAGGGGCGGAACAGCGGCGTCGCTAAGAATGGTGACACCCGGGGCGGAATTTCTTGGTGCCACCCTTAAAATTTATAGTATCGGTAGACAGCACAGTTTATCTTTAAAGATAACGGTACTACTTCATTGTTGCAGATCGCGGTTATTTTTTGGCTAGCTCAATAAATTCTCATAGTAGGATTCTAAAACCTGGAAGTGTGAGCAGCACACGTTTAGTATCAGGCGCGTAACTATAGAAATCTGTAACTGGTAGGGCTGTTTCCAGGTCCCGGAAGCTATGCCCCTATTCGCCGGAGGCCGTTAGGGGTTTGGGGGCACAGTCCCCCATACTCAAAAATTTTTATTTTTTTGAAAAAATAACAAAGGCTCATTTTGATACAAAATAATGCTTTTGAAAGGGGCATCAGGGAGAACTCTGGTGGCATAAAAATTACGATCTACGACATAAGGGTGCAGAGACCTAAGGGCGCAGAGACGTAAATCTGCAATCTCCCCAAACATTTTTGTGCTAAGGAAAATATTTTGCAAGCAAAGAAACGGACTTGATTAATGAGTATTTTATTTAATTTTTGAAAGTCAAATTTTGAAAAAAGTTTTTTTCAATTTGCTTCCTTTTTCCAGTTCGTAATTATCGCACAAAGCACTACCCAAAACCTGTTTTAAAGACGCCATAGGTGGAAATCTTGAACAAACCTTTAAAAAGAAATGTTGATTTTTATTGAGTTTATTTGCTTTACGTAACACGTCAGCGGTTGTTTTCAAACGCAGTCATTTAACGGTTGCACTTAATCCATTAAGCAAACAATTATAATTAGTCTTTTGTCCCCGTGCAAAGCCAAATCAAATCACTCATTTTCTCGCTTTATTCTGCCAAATACGTGTGAGGAGTTTGCGGAGCGCATAAGGCAGGGAGCGAATTCAAAATAGGAGCATGGTAAATGGAGTTCTTAAATAATTTAATCAAACACAATACCACTAAAATACTGTAAAACATATTTATTGAGACAATTCGGTTAATTTCTTTAAACCATTGTCAATCTAGAACATGAAAATAAAATCACAGCTGACTCTTAAGAAAAAATTGCAGACTCAACGAGTAAAATTGGATTCTGTGATCACAAGACATGTACTACAAATGATGCCTGGATAGGTACGCAGAAAACACGTACGTTTATTACAGCGTGAAGTTTTTTGTACTACCCCCCCCCCCCCATCCTATTCCCATTAGCTCTAACCCTGCTCAAATTTAAACGGTACGAGTGAGTAAAAATCTAAAATTTTTGATTAATACAGCCCGATTACAAAACTTACCGTAAGTAAAGAAGAATTGCAGTTTTCAGCATAACTTATCCAACTAAACTGCACTAAACAATAGTGGGGCTTGACAAACAAGGCAAAATATGAAATTAGACTGCAAAACAATTTTTTTTTAGACAGCAGAACAAATTAAATCAGACACGAATTTTTGTTTTGCAGTCTAATTTCATATTTTGCCTTGTTTGTCAAGCCCCACTATTGTTTAGTGCAGTTTAGTTGGATAAGTTATGCTGAAAACTGCAATTCTTCTTTACTTACGGTAAGTTTTGTAATCGGGCTGTATTAATCAAAAATTTTAGATTTTTACTCACTCGTACCGTTTAAATTTGAGCAGGGTTAGAGCTAATGGGAATAGGATGGGGGGGGGGGGGGTAGTACAAAAAACTTCACGCTGTAATAAACGTACGTGTTTTCCGCGTACCTATCCAGGCATCATGTATAGTACAAGTCTTGTGATCACAGAATCCAATTTTACTCGTTGAGTCTGCAATTTTTTCTTAAGAGTCAGCTGTGATTTTATTTTCATGTTCTAGATTGACAATGGTTTAAAGAAATTAACCGAATTGTCTCAATAAATATGTTTTACAGTATTTTTTTTGAGTAAAGAATTCAGAATACTTCTTTCAAAACTTGGCTTTCAAAAATTAAACAAAATATTTAATAGTCAAGTTAGTTTCTTTGGTTACATGATTATTTTCCAAAGCACAAAAATGTTGGGGGAGATTGCAGATTTACGTCTCTGCGCCCTCATGTCCCTGTGCCCTTATGTCTGCGCCCTTACGTCGGGTTTCGTAAAAATTAGTAGTGCAAAAACATAATTATACTCAGACGCGTAGCCAGAAATCTGCAATGGGAGGGAGGCTGTTTTGAGAATTTGGAGAAGGAGAAGCCTCAGGGCTCAAAATTTTAGTATTTTTTTTGTAAAAATAACTTACTTTTAGGCAGAGGTGGACAAAGTAGTCGAAAAATCTACTTAAGTAGAAGTATAGTTACTTACTCAAAAATGCCTTTCAAGTAAAAGTAGAAGTATGGCGAAGCATTTCCACTTAAGTAAAAGTAGGAAAGTAGTCAAAATTAATTCTACTTAAGTAATGAAAGTAGAAAGTAAATTCGAATTTCACGTGTTTGTTTATTCTTCGAAGGTTTGCTGTTGTGACGCTTACGATCAGTGTTCAAGCAAAGCCATACTTACGGTAGCATATCAAAAAATCAAAGTTTTATTATTCTCTTGAAATTACACCGAAGCGTGTTACGAATACGATTTAGTAGGGATCCTGGGCTCCTCTCAGCGCCTGGACAACACAGCTTGAGAAGAAATGTCGCAGCGATGGCGAGTCGTAAGCAACACTGTTCGTTAACCGGCTAGGGAATTGAACCCAAGACGGGCCGCAGCAAACGCAACGCCGTTAACCGCTAATCTTTTTCGTATGAACCAGGAGTAATGCGTATGTCTAGTTTGTCTACTGTACCATGCTAATCAGGGTTCGGTATGTTTTTTTTTTAGTGAGACTGAGTCAACACCTGGTATTTGATGCAACGCAAAAACACACTACCCTAGATGACCTGTAAATGAGTCGGCGTAACTATTCAATAAGTTTCGTAGTACTGTACAGTAACACAAACTCGATACGTACTTATTGTACACGTTGTGAGGTGGAATAATGCACACTACCTAACGGTCGAGTTCAACAATCCATTTAAACCTTTATTGGATTAAACCTGCTATGTACAATATGAAGTAAGCCAATCAGCAGGTCACCACAGATTCGTAACATCTAATTCGTACAAATCTTCAACCGGGTATACGATATACCAAATGGTATGCGAAACGGTAATTATGGTACTCGGTATACCGAGGGTATACGAAACAAAACTGCGATCTCCAAAAAAAGAAAAAGAAAATGGTCTCCACTTACATTCAGGCTAGATTCGATACAATTTCGCCCAAATCTAAGCATGAAAAATCGGATCTACAAAAAAGTCTACACCGCTTACACGGGCTAGAATTTTTTGTGGAGTATACAAAGTTTTCGAAAATCGCAAAAGGTATATCACGTAAAAAAAGGTTGAAGAGCACTGATCTAAACAATGCATTACTCTGCTCGGATGGCTAATTGTATAGCTCGCATGCCTCTAGAGCGGTAGATTAGGGCTGGACTCCGAGTCGAGTTACGCCAAAAACTTTGCAATTGATATTCACTGCTTGATAGTGTAAAAGAGCAAACAAACAATAAAAAAAATTACACAGCTATTACCATTGTAATTTCTTAAAAGCAACGTTAAAAAATGAATTTCACAATGGAACTTATAGCAATATAGCCTGCCTTTAAAAATAGCAAGAAAGAAAATACAGAGTGGGCCAAAAGTATGTTTGCGGCTCATTACGGCTGCGGCTCATTACCGGTATTGGTAAATTGCCGCTCATTATCGGTACATAGACTGTAATCACAGCGTACCAGACTTCTGTTTCGCGTCCTGTACGAACATGTTTTCGATATGCAGAGTTGCCAGATATAATGAGACAAACAAAAAAACTTCAAATTGTGGTCATTGGTCAAATCATCATCAAAAAGGATTGGCTAGGCGTTTACTTCTACTTTACATACAAGTCATTACTACTCAAGTAGCGTTACTTCGAGAGGATTTTACTTGAAGTAAAAGTAGAAGTATCAGAAATGAAAAATACTTAAGTAAGTCGCTCGTTACCGAAAATACTACTTAAGTAGTCTACTTAAGCAGAACTACTTCGTTACTGACCACCTCTGCTTTTAGGCCTATTTTGATAAAAGTTAATGCTTTTGAAATGTGGCATAGAAATTAGCAGTGCAAAATCATGGTTAGACTTGTTGCATACATGGGCATTAAATATGTGGATGGTGGTTTATGGTAAAATTTTAGTTTTCTTATTTATAAGCTGATACCGTAAATCATAGTTCAAAAAAACTCACAAGGAGTAAGTCATTTCGTCTATATTTAATACAGAAAAAATTATTGGAGAAGGGGCTAATGGAACGATATTTGAGTCCAAGTGATAGGTAACAAACTAATATTGAATGGCCACTCCCTAATCCTGTGCTTATATATTTATTTATGAAACCTAATTTTAATTCGAATTCGCTCACTATTTTAGTTTGAGCACTTTGAGATAGTGCTATGTGGATAGAAAATTTTAATTCGAATATCGTTAGGGTCTCCTATTAAAATTTTCCATTGCGTAAAGCTCCGTACGTAATGCTTTGCGATATTTTGTATTTTTTGACAATAATGGGCTATTATCTTCTTCTTCTTCTTCTTTCTTCATTGCCCGCTTTTCCGTGAGGTTTGCAAGGGCAGTAGCTCAAGATTGAGCCGCCACACCTCACGGTCTTCCATCACCTCCATCATTTCGCTTGCCCGAAGTTCCAAGCGATTCCATCCAAGATCCTCAATGTAATTGGTCCATCTAGTTCTAGGTCGTCCGACTGGTCTTCTCTTATTTGCTTTGGCATGTAAAGCTTGTTTGGGGAGTCTTTCCTGAGGCATTCTGCTTACATGGCCAAACCATCTAAGCTGAGATCTTTCAATTCGGAGAAGTAACGGCTCGATGTTAAGAGATTTTCGAATCTCAGAGCTACGCACCTTGTTAAACAGTGTAACTCCTTCGATTTTTCGTAAAAACCTCATTTCGGACGCTTGCACTTGTGATCGCATTCTTTCGGTCATTACCCAAGATTCATGACCATAAGTGAGAATGGGGACAAAAACTGCTTTGAAAATTGAGAGTTTTGTCTTTTTCGACAATTCTCGTTTCATGACAACCGAGTAGTGCAAAGCTCGCATTACTGCACTAGCCTTGCCTATTCGGGTATTCAGTTCTTCGTTTTGCCTTCCGTCACTCGTAAATGCAACCCCAAGATACTTGAACTTCTCTACCTGCTTCAGTGTCGTTCCATTCACTTGTAATACGTACTGATCAGGGTTTCTTGAAAGATGAAGTACCTCAGTTTTGGCCGTGCTTATTTTCATTCCGGCGGTGTTGCGTGCATCTGCAAAGCTATTTAATGCGCGCTGGAGGCCAGATTCTGTGGAAGAAAGCAGAACCAAATCATCTGCGAATAGCAGACGACTAATTTTGCAATTTCCAATAGTGGCACATTCATCAGCTTGGATGCATTTGTCGATCCAATTCATGTAAACAATGAAAAGGAGAGGTGACAAAACGCACCCTTGCCGGAGTCCAACGCCCACATGGAACGGCTTTGATTGCTTGCCATTTACCCGAACATAAACCTCCAGTCTGCAGTAGAATGACTTAATATCGCGTAACAATTGACCATCAACGCCATACTCCTGCAAAACCTTCCAAAGTTTATCCCGAGGAACTCGGTCATATGCTTTTTCAAGATCGACAAAGCATGCAAAGAGATCTTTGCCATACTCCCAAGATTTCTCGAAGATTTGCTTCAGAGTGAAGATTTGGTCCGTGGTGCTACGACCCGGACGAAAACTGCACTGACCATCTTCCAGTTTTGATTCCACTATTTCTCGGCATTTCCTTTCAAGGCATTTGGCATATACTTTCCCTGGCAAACTAAGGAGTGATATCCCTCTGTAGTTTGTACATTGCTTGAGATCTCCTTTCTTGAATATCGGAATAATCACACCTGTTTGCCAATCTCTGGGAGTTTTGCCAAGCTTCCACGCAACTTGACACACTCGCGTTAACCAGAGAATTCCTTCTCCAGTCAGCGCTTTCAACATCTCGGGTTTGATTTCATCTTCACCAGCAGCTTTTCCAGATTTTATCCCTTTAATTGCAGTTGCCACCTTTGCTGCAGTAAAAACTTCGTCCTCCCCTAGATGCGTCACTTCGTGTGTGTCACGAATCGATGCCTTTACAGGATTCAAAAGATCTTCAAAGTATTCTCTCCATCGTGAAAGGATTTCATTCTCATTCGTGAGAATGTTACCGTCAGAATCCTTGATGGAGTACGTGATACTCGATCTTTTGCCACGTAAACGGCGGATGGTCTGCCAAAATACTTTGTTTGCCGAAAAATAGTTGGAATCCAACCGACGACCAAACTCTACCCATGACTTCTCCTTGGATTTCTTTACTGCCAAAGTTGCCGCTTTTCGTGCCTCAGTGTACCGGGATTGCAAATCAGATGACGATCTGTCCTGTAGCCAGGCCTTGAACGCATCTTTCTTTGCTCGAATAGCTTCTTTAACCTCTTGGTTCTACCAAGGTGTTCTTTTCTCACTATCGCCCGCCATTCTAAGCCGTTTTCGCCCACAACTTTCAGCAGCTGATGAAATGATTGCTATTATTTGATATTAATTTCTATGAATATTATTCGATATTAATTTCTATGAATGATATCAAATTTAACGTTGTGCAGACCAGACGTGCAATGTTAGCAGTAAGTAGGCTTAGCTTGTAAGATTTCGGTAAGACGTAGTAGTTACCAGTGGTAGATTTTGAAGGTTTCAAGTAGCGAGTTAGTAGCCTACTGGGTAATGGTGGTCGGTAAGTTGTAGGCAAAAAGTTTTGCAGTAGCTATATTGCACTGGAAGACCTCTAGCTTAGAAACGGTAAGGGGGGCCGATTCCAATTTTTTTTTTTTTTTTTGCTAATGAAGCAAAATTGACCTTTGTCGCCTGAGGAGTCACTTGAGCAAGGACGAAACGCTTCGCGACGGCTCAAATCCATTTATTATCATATTGTCATTAAATCATTTTTCATTTTGTAAAACAATGTCCCAAGTGCTCTTGTCCTGAACCCCCTTAACTGAATGTGTTTTATTTATGAAGCCTATATTCATAATGTCTCAACAAACAATCAACTTCGATTGCTTAGTTTTGGCAATTTTTCAAAGTTTTCACTGATTTGTGAGTTATATTTTTAATAAATTAGCACCCCCCTCAAAATAAATTTTTCAAAAGATGCTTTAAAATATATTTTAGTCCACTCCACTATACTAAACATTTGTAATGATATTAAACATATTGTTGTTGTTTCTTTTTTTGGTCCATTGATACCCTTGTCACCCCAAAATGGTGACACCCAAAGAGGGCCGCCCGCCATTTCTCTCTAGCGACACGAACGGGGCGGGGGCTCGGGCTCTTTGGTTACGCGTATGTTTTAATGATCAGTGTACAGGTTTGCTCTCACACCAAATATAGCATTTGGCTTAACCAAACTGCTAAAGATCATTTACCGTTATAGAAATAGCAAGCTTTAAAACCAAACTAAATTACTCTAAGCTTAAAAACTAAAAAGATAAAATTAAGCTGCAACAGGGATGTAATAGCAAATAAGAATTTTCGTGACAATGGAAGAAAAAAAGTTATGACTTAGCAAATTGCCAACTCAAAAAAAAAAAAATTCACACCGGTCAAAGTCGTCAACTATAACATCAAAGCTTGTTTTAATACTACCGACCAGGTATTCGAGCTGTAACGTGTTCGTTTCTGAAGCGGGAGGTCTGAGGTTCAAATCTCGGGCCGGTCAAATGCTACACAGCGTTGCCAACGGCTTGCTACTGCAGTAAATTTTTTTCTGAATAAGGCTGTGTTGCCCGGGCGCAATAACGCGGAGATGGGCCCCGCAAACTCGCTACACGCTTCGGCGGAAAACACCAGTTCAATCAAAGATTTGATTTGATTTCGAATAACCCGTATTCTGTTGGTTGTGTTACAGCAAATTGTTATCCTTTCATTCATTATACATGTTATAAAGTTCATTTCTTAGTCGACGAAATACTAAAAAGGAAGTAAAACTGTATACTTGTCATTAATTAACTTCTTAAAATCCGTTACATTGTTGTAGAAAAAAGAGTAACTAAGCTGTTGCTTACACTACAGATTGTTGTATTTTCTTCGTCATTTCTTTGTATTGCAGATAATTCAAGACAGAAAAATATATCATAGAGGTAAAAAACCTGAAAAAAAAATTATTGCAATTGTAGGAAAGCTTAAGAAATTTAGCAAAATGGCTTAAAGGTTAAACATTCTAGAAAAGTTTACTTTGATGTTTGGTGTCCCAAACTAAAAATACTAACGTGTTTCGACATAGTCTTATGTCATCTTCATGGCGTTACATTAAAAAACATAAGCAATACACTAAAAACAATTTAATGCAAATATGCGCTGAGCTATCGCGACGCGTTTCGATTTTGCTCAAGGGTTTCATCAGGCAACAATAGCATAATATATACATCGCTTAAACAAAACATACACATTGTGCGATTGAGTAGGCCTATTCAGGTAGAAAATTATCATAACATACACATCTGTTCAGTCTATGTACAATTCCGTGACGACAAACACTTATGACAGTGCATGGAAATGCACAGAAAAGTAAATGAAAGAGTAGAGTTATAAGGAAATAAATGTGAATGATTTTACAATATTTTCTAAACCTAAGTTGATTACAAAATATACATTCAATATTTTGTAAAGCTACTTTTCTTGCCAGTAAACAACATACAAGAAGCTTGCGTTCGTAAAGAACCAACTTACAGAAAATTGAGCTATTGTAAATAATTTTAACAATTTTCACGACCGCACAACCGTAAAAACTTTGCAGAAATTGATTTTACGTAGCAACACTTTGAGTTTAAAGAAAAATAATTACAGTTTTTAGTGGCATGCATAAAATAAAGCTAAGAAAATGTTTATGCTTTTTAACAGTTACACATGTAAGATCCTATAGTAGGCTAGTAATAACGCTTAAACCTGAGTTTTATAAGTCCGGCCAGGCTTTTCAGGTCAGGTTCGACTTGAAATGGACAAAATTTCGGGCTTAATTTGGGCTCGACATACGTACTTGCCTAGTGCTTTAGCCTTGCTGTAAAAAAATAGTTTATGGAGTATCCATTTGGTCAGTTTCCAGGATGTAGCACCTCTAAACTATATCAAAATATTTGCTGCATAAATATCTACTACAGTGCAGTGATGTAAAAAATAAAATTAGCTCTCTTTGAAGGGGTCTGTTCGGCAAAGTATCTAGACAATGGCATTCCTAAACTATGCTAAAATGTTTGTCATGTAAACATCTAAGGATGAAAGAAGCTCTCTTACTAGCTTAAGCCGTTCAAAAACTTGCACTTTTCTTCAAAAAGATCAAAGCAAAATATCTGCAACTGTTCTAAAAGAGAAAAGATATTACGTACAAGCAATATACAAAACTTTTAGCTATATTGTACCTTACGAGGTAAAAGTAATTTTGCTTTTAATTGCTGTTAATTTAGTGGTAAAGTAAAATTGTTGGCTTTGTAGCTAATAGTGTCTGATAATTCTTAATTTACTACCAAAATGGTAATTTTCTCGAACTCATGCGTATGCCAGTCAGCAAACAAAAAGTTTCGGATAGTGGCTCACGAAAGCATACAAAATCCTAATTTGCTCTGCAGAAATGATACCAAGCTTGCCATAAACTTAGAAACCCAGGATTACGAAGTCTTAGGATTTTGCCAGCCTCCAGTTATAAATCAATATTACTCAATAGGATTGAGACTTCCTGATATCAATGCCACTAACAGAGCAAGATGCAACAGTTCGCATCCTTATTTTTGGAGGACCAGAAGAAATGAAGACATATATTGTGTTGATGGTTCACCTCTAGAACTGCTTCGAAACTTTAACGGAGATCGACGTTGCAATTTAGCGTCAGTGTTGCCTGGTTCGTTGGACAAAATTTATAATGCAACTTGGACGCGTTGTAATTCCGTGCAATATTCTATTTGCCAGTTGGAAAGAAATGCTTCCATTTCCAATTTTTGCAAAAACGTATCAATATCAATCGAAACAACAACAACAGCCTTGTCTAACAACAGCACTGCAATTATTATTGGATCTGTTTTGGGAGTTTTTGCTGTCCTTTTTCTTTTTTTGTTGTTACTTTTTTTTCGCAAGAGAAATGATGCAAAAAGAAACCCATCTGAAAATGGAATTCATGAAGAAGTTTACTACAAGTAAGTTCCGATCTATTTTGAAACAAAAACTCTTCATTATTTGGCAGGTTTTAATAACTTAAAGCTGCAGTAATTACAATGCAACGTGTTTCATTGTTATGCTTCTTTGATGTCGATCATTTGACTACAGCGATAAATTTATAATTACAGTATATACCATAGGGAAAAAATCGTTTTTCAGGGTTTTGTGGATTGTCGTTATAGTTTCAACATAAGTCTAAAAATAATTAGGAAAACAAAATTTATTAAAACACTTCAAAGGGTTAATAATATTACTCCAGACAAAAAGCAATCTTTTATATGGTAAACGTACCGACAATTTATAGTTAAAGGCGGTGAATCATCCAGCCAATTTCGGTGGTTTACAATAGCTAAAATTGAACTATAATTTTTGATATTTTTTTTTTGATTTTGGGGCTGCGTTTGCAGAGATATTCAACAAATACAAAAAGATATACCCCGAAAAAAGATTTTGGAAACTCTGAGTTTTGTTCTTCCCGCCAAAACCACAGTTCTCTAAACTATTAGGCCCACTGTAATCTTATTAAACTATTAGGCCTAACTATTTAGAAATTAACAATTTAGAAATAAATTATCTTTAAACTATTAGGCCTACCACAGTTCTCTAAACTATTAGGCCTACTGTGGTTTTGGCGGGAAGAACAAAACTAAGAGTTTCAAAAAAATTTTTTGCGGGATATCTTTTTGCATTTGTTGAATATCTTTGCAACTACAGTCTCAAAATTAAAACAAAAACAATCAAAAATTATAGTTCAATTTTAGCTATTGTAAACAACTGGAATTGGGTGGATGATTTGCCTTCTTTAAGACCAAAACCCAAAAAATGATTTGAAGCCAAAACCAGGCCAGAAAAGCTCAACAGTTAAGTTAGTTCTAAAAAACGTGAATCGTTGATTGCTCTACTGGACATGCAAAACAACAACATTGCAATTCGATGGAAAAGTTGATTGCTCTGTTTTTCTTAAATAAACTACAAGATCAACCTAGACTAAAATAATAAAATTACTTAAAGCATTGATAGAATCAAAGTTTTCATGCTGTGTTGCAAATTTTTGTGATTGTGTTTTATAGTGCTCAAAACACAAGGCACGCATCAGGTCTCTCAATTAGGCCAAAAATTATGTCAAATTTTTCGCCCGAACCCGACTCAAAATTCCCAAACCTACATTCAACTTTGATTCCCTTTAGGTACCGTGCTATTCAAATGTATCAAGAATCGGTTATTTCAGAGCGGTTGTAAAAGTTGCCGGTTATTTATGAAAGATTGAAGTCTTTTCTGTAAAGCGAACGGCTGACTAGTCAAAAAACGGTCCTTGTGGAAAAAAAGATTTGGCTATCTTGGGAGTATTTGTTACAATTTTGTAATTCTGAATTGTAACGCTTCAGTTAAAAAAAAAACTTCTTCAGAATTGAAAAAAAATGGGGTAAAGTACAACCTACAACACGTGCTAACGCGTGACTTAGATTTTGCTAGAATGGGTTTTGATTTTAAAGCTGAAAGTAGGTAGGCAAATTTTACGGCTTTTCAAAAAAAAACCTATTCTAACACCATTTTGATGACAGCTAGCATGTTTGTTTAGAACCATTAGAAAGAAATAATTGCTACGGGCCGGAATTGACGAGCAAGTTTTTTCTGCAATTTTACTACTCCAACAATTATCACTCTATTTAAACGTAAAGCTGTTTTTCTGTAAATTTACTTGCAGCAATGAAAAATTTTGGCGCCTGAAGTAATCATCTGCAAGAAACCAAAAGTTCCATTTACACCTCCGTGCAGCAATTTTTTTTCTCCTTAAAAATGTTTCAGCAATTGTGTTGTGAATTTGGTCTGCAAGACCTTGAAAATCCATTTACACGTGGCAATTTTAACACTCTTGCAGACAAAGTCGGACTACTTGGCTATAATAATCTCAATCTGAACTATCAGTAGGCATGTTTCGAAAAAGAAAAGCGGTAGCAGCAATAGTAATTCAAATGCTTTCAAAACGGAAAAAAAAAACAATTTAGATTTGTATATACGATCCTAGCTTCCTCGAAATGACTCCGTCATAAGACAGCCGATTTTTAGCAAGGAGCGTTTAACAGTCATCTTTTGTATTCTAGCCACAGACAAGAAAATATCAAGCACAACTTCTACAATATACTGTAAAAGTTGCGTTTCGCTTGAAATTTTTATTTTGAGACAATGCAGAAGTCGCGTGCGGACTAATGCTATTCAAATTTGTTGCGGATAATATGCGCTGCGCTTTCAAATTTTTTTTTTTATTAATATTGCAATTTTATACTTTTGATTTAATTAGGTTGATTTTGATCGTAATATTGTCAAATGTCGACATTCTATCGCAAATTACTTACTCTTTTTCCGTCCAAAATCGCTAAAATGCAAAAGTAGGTGTAAGCCTAAATCTTTCTAGGCCAAAAGTAATAAATTGTTCGGATGGTGAATCTTTTCCTGTAGTTTATCTTCCTTTACTGTAGTATTCTGATGCTTTAATATCATTCTAGTTTATATTGTAGTTTTTGTGACTAAAGTTTAACACTATCCGCTTTACTACAAGTTTGTTTTTATAATTGTGATGTAATAATTAACTTTCGGATTTGAAGCTTTAAAAAATCTTACAGTTCATATTGATGCTACGTAGCTTCAGTCGTAGCTCTATATCGTACGCTCGTAGTGTGATGATGTTGGTCGCCATGACCAACAAAACATCAATAAAAGCAACAAGGCTTTTGAGATCAAGCTTGCTGTGAGTATCAGACGTGGAGTCCTCGAGAACACATTTTCAAGTCCTTGACCTTGGCCTCGAAGCCTACAAATCTTCAAAAATTGCCCTGTCCTCGGCCAAGGACAGCACTATTTTTTAAATCATTAAAATTTCGTTAGAAAACGCCAGAAACTTTGCGGAAAATTTGTGAAGACCTGTTTTTTAGAGATCGCCTAAAAAAATATTTTAATCACCTTTTTTTTTGTAGAACACTTGCGCTTGTGCCCTTGTCCTTGGCCTTGGCCTCGAGCATATCTGTTCTTGGCCTCGAGAGGGTCTGTCCTCGGAAGGGCTGTACTTGGCCTTGAATTTTTTTGTGTCCTTGGCCTCGAGCCTTGTGTCCTCGACTCCACTTCGGTGACTATGACTTCACCGGAAGAACGCCAAAATCAGGTTTATCCCTAAAATGCGTGATTTACGTTGTCTGTTTTACACTTAATTGCAGGGCCCGCATGCAGAGATCTCACTTGTAGCACGATCTAGAAGTAGTCTGACTACTAGAACGACTTCGAATTCAGAGACCGCTCTAGAAGTTGTGCTACATGTCTCACTACTAGTGAGACTAGCTAGTCTGACTAGCTAGCAAGAGTTCGTATCTCACTACAGCAAGTGAGACTACTACTCAGACTACAAAAATAGGCCAAATTTGCTGGAGCGTCGAGACCAGTCTAGAAGTCTCACTAGCTGCTATTTTCTAACGAAAAACAACGCAACCATTGCTTATTTTCTGTCCAAAACATTATAATTTTATTTTTATTTTCCCGTTCACTACAATTTTAATACGATAAAGTGGATATTTTTGTCTGAACAATTGATTTAGCATTGTAAATTTTAACAATAAAAAGTTTCAGAATTTATGATTTTACGGGAAATGCCTGCAACATTCGCTCTCATCAAGCGCAATTAAAAAGAAGTTCTTGTCAATGCGACCATTATAGACCGTATCGCCACATACAAGTCATGTAATACCGCAATAAATTTCTTTCCGACGCATTTTTGAAAGTTCGCTTTTTATTGTGGGAGTTGTCAAATTACGTATTTTGTTTTGGTTATTGAAATCTACAGCATTTAATTACAGCATATCGATACATGTTTGGGATTTTTTGTAGTTTCCTGTTAACTCTTAGGGCGGGATCACACGATCAGGTTTTTTGCACAATTTTCTGGCATCAATCGTATGAAACGTCGTGCAAGTCCATGACTCACTATTGCGGGCACCTGTCGTCAATTACATTCAATAGCCCGTGTGAAAAGGAAAATCAGACGCTAGAAAGTTTTGCTGACTTTTTGCGGAGAAATAGAACCAAGCTCTACTTTCCCAGCAAGTTTTCAGAGGGCCGCCATTCTCAACCAAGAAAATTGAGCTTTTAGCCGTGCGTTTGAAAACATTGAACCGCAGAATACAAAAAAATGTGCCGATGTCAGGGCAGAAAAAGAATGCTTTACGATTACCTAGAGAAAGTGCTAAAAGAAATTTTGCCTCATTTGTTTTAACCGACAATGACTTATTTTAACATTGTGCCTGCTGTTTTCTCATATTTCTTCAGAGACGTAAATGTGTTGCCCGCTGTTTTGTTTACTTTCGAGTATCCAATATCCAATTTTTCCTAATTCAAACTTGTGCTAGGGCTTTTCCAAATTCATTCCGAAGTTATCAACCAGAACTGCAGTATAGTTAATCAACTTGCCACCGTCGTCAACTCATGAAATTGAACTTTTAATTAACGAAATCGAAGAAAGGCAGTGCTAGTGATTTTAATCAAAATATTGAAAATTTCCTTCTGATCGCAAAAAAGTTTCGGACCAGTCTACGCTAGTGCCGAATTTATGCAATTAGTGATACGTTTTTTATGATTTTAATATTTTTTTAGTTAAAATTTGACGTGTCCAATGCCAAAAAGAACTTGTTGCATTTTCAGCAGTTAAGGTAAATTTCAGTTGATAGTTTTCAGCTATTAGTCGCTTATTTTGTAACACACCAAATAAAAACGCTCTTATTCTTATTTAAAAATAATAAACTTTCAATTTGCCCTGACATCCAATTATTGAGGCCTCAGCAACCGCAAGTACCGAAAAGAACATACCTGGTTTAATATTATTTGATCAATCATGCAATATTATGCAAATTTTGTTGGTGATAGATGATATAGCATGAAAAAAGCTACACTATACGCTAAAGAGTCCCACACAAGCAAAGTTATTTTGACATTTTCCATTTTTCTATTTCATTTCATTGCAGGTCGAAAAAAAATTTCACTCGTGTAGCTATTTATTACTAAAAGCTGCAGCTTTTTGCCTTTGTGAACTTGCTCGTAGCATTTTGGCGAACGAGAAATAACAATGAATCGACAAAGCGTATAATAAATACTACAACCGTCGCGGCGGCAAATTTCAAAGAAATTCTTAACAACCGCGCAAATGCTTTTACAGCGAAACAATACAAGCGACACCTTCAACAATATTTTTGCCGAAAAAAACAGATGCTTCCGTCTGGCAAGAAGTTTTTCAAGAAAATAGCGTCCAGATGTGATAGGTCCAAAATTCTTTATGCTAACAAATTGTGCAAAAAACCTGATCGTGTGATCCCAGCCTAACGCTCGTAATTAAAATAACTTACAATAACACATGTCGAGTTAACATTTTTTAAGGCCTTTCTCCTTTCTTTTGCGGTTTCTTGTGCAACGTAACGAGTTTTTACGTACAAAATCCTGTTGAGTTTCACTTTAAAGTAGCGGTTCGGTCGTAAAGCAATACAAAGGTTACTACAGTTCAAAGATCGCACTAGATAGTCTCACTAGAGTTAGTATAGATGTTAGCACGATCTCTGAATACGACTCTGAATACGACTCGAGTTCATGCTACTTCTAGTGCGACTATTAGCAAGTAGAACGACTTTCTAGATCGTGCTACTAATGAGATTTCTGCATACGGGCCCAGAACTTTGGTTGTGCTTTGACTTGGTATGAAAGTCCCGTTCTGCAATTGCGGAATTGCGTTACGCTTCTACTGAATCAAAAAGCTTGTTGCGGAAGTTGCGTTGCGCTTTTGAAAATATGATATTTAAAGTGCGCCTCTTGTTCTGCGCTTTTAATGGTTTAAATAGTCGTTGTGTTTTGTTGCGCTGCGCATTTTGTAAAACTTTATAAGTGCCCGCTTCTGAAAAATATTTTTTTTTTATCTACAGTATATGTAAAAACGTTTTAGGGAATGTTGATAATAAAATTCAGACGGAATCTAACATAATTATCCACTAGGGTGGAGCACCAAACTATGGGCAAAAATCAACTTTCTTAAATCAAATTCTCCCATGCACCATGCGGTAGCCACCACCCTATAACTTATAAATATCAAATATCTTTCAAATTATCCAACTCTAGGTACTGCCCCAATCGATGAGAAAATTGCAAAACAAGGCTAAAATTGCCTATTTTGCAGTTATTTCGAAATATTAGTGATAGGTGAACGAATAAATCAACATTATCCGCTTTACACGCTGTTTGCTGAATCGTTGTAGCAAAGAAATAGATAAGTGTATCTATATGTCCAACGGAATGTGAATACATAAATCCTTAGCCATCACTTTGCTACGAAATGCTCTGAAATCAAAATCTGAAGCATATTTTCTTCACGTGCAGAAAATATACTTTTGGTCTATTGTTAATCTATGACGTGACAAAACCCTAACATGCGTCTTCGTTATGACGCATCCTTTTACCCATTATGTGTGGTAGCAATCTAGCAGAGACTCAGAAGAGCAGGCTTACTACAGATACTGAAATAGAAGGTAGCAGCTCGCCTACTAACCTGTAGTCTAATCGTTAGTAGAGTCACCAGTGAAGATGCAATAGTGTAGATAGAGCAGGAGAACACCATAGCAGTTTAGCAGCGTTCACAATCTTTGCAGTTACTCCTAGTTTAAAGATACAGCTTATATGGCTACGGCAATCACGTTATATGGCATTATATTATATGGCTACTGTAGGCTGTGTTTCCAAGTTCAGAATTAAATAAGCGTTGAGCCAATCAGCGTTTTACCCGAGCTTCAAACTCAACAAAGATTTGTTGATCTTAGCAGGCTATTTTAGCGTAAGATCACAGCTGCATTTCTTTGACACCAATCCAGACTATAGAGTTTATAGTTTAGACCTAATACTAGTCAAGTGTTAGGTCCAGTCATGAAAGGATGATCGAGCCAGGGTACAGTTGTAACTAGCCACGGTATAATTTTGAAGGGGCTTAAGTACTGTAAGTTGCATAACCAGTACTTTTCGGTGGGATTATTTTTTAATATGCTAGCTATCACAACAAAGGAGAGCAAGGGCAACCCTTATCACAGCAAAGGAGAGCAAGGGCAATCCTTTGCTGCTTCGAACTTTTTTCATATTAGAGCAAAATAGAGAGTTTTTTGTGTATTGCTACCCCCTAACGAAAGCAGCTCGAGTTTTCAATCAGTAAACAAATTTAGCCTAGTTGTATTTACAGATATTTACTACAGTTCTTTTTTAACAACCTGTAGGGAGAGACAGTGCTCTAATTGTCCACTTTGTCACTGAAAGTACCATCCAGCACAACAGCAATGTATCTTTATTCATTGCTCTCTTTTTTTTTAGAATTTTGACTCTTTGTCATAAAACTGTTTTGCATCTATATTATCGGTATTGCCGGTTAAAATTAGCCAAAACAAAAGCATAAAAATGGCAACAAGAAGTAGCGATAATTATCCTGTATTTGGCTATCCAAAAGAGTTCAATGGCAGAAATTTGCCTACTTATCATGATATAATGAGTTACTATTTGCTTGTGCGAGATAACGTCAAAAAGAATTCCGATAAAAAATCTGTCTCAGCCCAAACAGTTTGTGAAAAGTTAATTGATGTATGGAATTATGCAAGTATTCCCGTAATGTCCAAGCATAAAATTTGTGAAAAAATAACTCGGTATTATGACTCGTATAGAAATTTGATGAAGCCATACAAAGATCGCTCTCACACCAACAATTATCAGAAGAAATTAAAAGATTTCGAAACAAATGCTCAAGTGCTTTTTGATATAGCTGCCTGTCGATGCACCAGTGCAAGTGTTTGCAAATGCAAGCCAGAGCTTAAAGTACCTCCGGAAGAAACAGACTTTTGGTTGGATCAAAGAACAAGCAGGAAAATGGTGATTGGAGGAGTAGATCTTCGGGTTACTAACCAACGAAAGAAAAGAAAACTGAAAGTCGATCAGTATGAGCGCTACAAAAATCGCAAAGTCGTAGAGAGTGAAGATACTTTTGCAACTGTAAATACACTCAAAAATGTTGCAGGTTCATGTGATAATAACGATGCATCTGAGAAGGCTTCTGAAGAATCCGGTGACAAAGTGTTTGCAGCGACCACGGAAACTTTTGATACCAGAGTCATATCAGATTCATGCGGTGCAGACTCTGACATACTGCCAGATGTACCAAACGACGAAAACGCACCATCAACCTCGAAAGGATTATTTTGGAGAGTGTCTTTGCGTAGTGTGGCCTGTGAATTGGATAGACGTAACATAAGTGACAGATCAGGTGCTGCTATTGTTAGTGCATTTTTAACTGATATGGGCCTTGTATCTGCCGATGACACTTCCAGTGTTATAGATCGTTCGAAAATTCGAAGAGAACGATCAAAATTGAGAAACGAATTGCAAGAAGAAAATTCTGTGGAAGTTAAAGCTTTATTCTTCGACGGGCGTAAAGACAAAACAAAGACGATAACAAAAGACGAGGGGACTGGCAAATACTACCCAACTTTTGAAAAGGAAGAACATTACACTCTTGTCGCAGAACCGAAATCGGAATATGTTGGGCATGTTGCTGTTCACAAAAGTGATTCTAATACTGTTGCGAACTCCATCATTACCTTTCTTCAGAAATCTAATATCCACAAATCTCGAATACTAGCGATTTGGTGTGATGGTACTGCATTAAACACTGGTTACAAAAAAGGTATAATTCGTCAAATAGAAGAGGCTGCAGGCAAACCAATGCAATGGCTTGTGCGCCTTTTTCATGCCAACGAACTTCCATTGAGACATCTGTTAATTGCAATCGATGGAGTGACACATGGTCCAAGAGCATTTTCTGGGCCAATTGGAAAAGCTTTGGAAAATTGCCATGAGTTGGATGTGATTATTACCAACCTATCTATAGCAACTTACCGAAGATATCTGATCCAAAGGATCTTAGCACTGATCAACAATTATTGTATGAACTGGCTGTTGCCGTTTCTACTGGCAAATGTTCTAAAGATTTAGAGCGACGTACTCCTGGATTGATGCACCATGCTCGCTGGCTTACTACTGCTTGTCGATTGTTGCGTCTTTATATGGCCCAAACCGAACCCTCTGACGGTTTAATCACTCTAGCAACGTACGTTATGAAAGTGTACGTTTCTATGTGGTTTGACATTAAAGCATACAACTCCTGTTTCCATGGAAGCATGCACCTCTGGCAATTGATTCATCGTAGCAGGTACCTACCTCAACGTCTGTTGGATGTGGTGGATCCTGTGATTCAGCGTAATGCCTATTATGCTCATCCTGAAAATCTACTTTTGAGAATGCTGATTGATGACAGAAAGCACATACGAATGTTAGCAGCCAAAAGAGTCGAAGTAGCTAGGGCTACTAGATCAGCTCAACCTATCAGGGTATTCAAAGTGCCTAAAGTTGATTTTCACTGTGAAGATTGCATTGATCTTATTGATTGGACGGATTCGATAACAACTGCTCCTCCACTACTGCGAAACCTCTCTAATCAAACTTTGAAGAGTCTTGCAGAGAATCCTGTGGATTGTGAAACAGAACTGGTTGCCATTCCTTGCCATTCCCAAGCTGTAGAAAGGCTGGTAAAACTGGTTTCAGAGGCTTCCTTTAGTATTAGTGATGCAAATCAGAGAGATGGAATGGTTAAAGCAACATTAAGGTCGCGCAGTGCCATGAGCGCATTTAACACAAAATCGGAATTTGTAGGCCTTGTTCAATAATAGACCAACTTTTCAATGCCGGAAAACTTTGTAATTTTGGCTTAATAATTTAGTAGTAGACCTCTGACTTGTGCCATAATGTAAATAGTTTTTGTGATTTGGCGAATTGAACTGCTGTGCAGCAAGCCACCATTATGTCCTCTTTGGAGTTTGTACTCGTAGCTATTTTTGTGATTCGGGTACCACTTAACACACTGTTTCTATCGCCTATGTTTTGAAACATTTAACACAATTGCTACATATGACTATTTTGAGGCTATTTGAAAAATATTTTTCAAATACCTCATTTTTCTTCTCTTTTTTCAAAACTACGATTCGGTGTGTTGCAGCAATATAACAGTTTACTGTGAGAAGAAATTGTACCGTGTATAAAATCGCTAGTACACTAATCTTTTAGAAGATAAAAATAACTGCTTTTTTGCTGTAGATTTACCAGACATTGCAATAAACGCGCAAGATTCAGCTATTATTTTTGGTTCAAAAATAACAACTTTTTAACAATTTTGGCAAAATTTGAATGGTTTTGGGGCGGTACTTAATGAAGATAAAGAAATAAAATATTTTCAGGCTTTGATATACTGCTGAATGGCAATGCTATGGCAGTTGGGAGATTTCTAAATTTGAAAAAAAACTTTTACTGCTGTTCAAAATTAAAAAAAAAAATTTGTTTAAAAATAACAATTTTTAGCAGTTTTGGAAAAAAATTGAGTGGTCCTGGGGCAGTACTTAATAAAGATACAGGAACAAAATATTTTCAGGGTTTGATATACTGCTGAATGGCTATGCTATGGTGATTGGGAGATTTCAAAATTCGAAAAAAAATTTTGGTGCTCCACCCTATTATCCACGTTTCCATAAGCATTTACAGTACTACTATGTGAAAATTTTGAGATGGAAACCAACCCCGCCTGGCCTCTTTTTTTCTGGTTACTACCCAGTATAACACACAAACAGTAATAGTTGCAAACAGGTTAATAACGAAGAGTCACGTTCACGTAAGCTTTATCACCTAAACAAACCCAGCATTCATAGCATCACAAAAAAGTTGCTATTCGAGATATTATAAAAATGTAAAATAATAGAATTTATTGCATTTAAAAGGAACTGTTTTAGACAAAATCGTAAAATATTATTAATATCCGGTAATTTATTTATATACTGTAGACAATGTAATACCGTACTTATATCTTTTTGCTCTAAGCAGTGCTTTTTTTTTACTCGGTCTCTATATTCAGGTGTCAAAACGTTTTAAACTGCAGGGCTAATTCCATATTCACTTATCAACGCTTCTATTTTATAACGCTCTTCAAATACATAGCCATGCTGATAATGTACAGTAATTGTGCAGTATACAATTGTCTTGCAGCAGAACAATGCGATGAAGTCTAAAAGTGTCCAAGTGTCAACGCACGATGTTTTAGTTATTTTATTTTTTTTTAGTGAGCGGGTCCTGGAATCGATTTCATTTTTTTTTCATATATTTCAAATAGCTTATCTTGTGTTGTTGCCAACTTTAGTTGACTTTTTTAGTTGCACTTCTTTTCCCACTAAATTTGTATCTAAGGCCTTTGGCAATTCATTTATCAAAATTCTTCCATTTTTATTTAGCAAGTTGGCAACGCCTAATTAGTTTTCTGTTTCTACGCTGTGTTGGCCTCCCAACGAAAATTTTAAAATCCTCAGCATTTCATGTATATGTTTGTGCTTTTTATTAAATTTTGTTGTGATGCTACTGAACCACCGCTGTTATAAAGCACCAATATTTACGATAATAATAAACAAATTAATTTTATTAAGAACAATGAACTGAAAAAATTAATTTTAATTTTGCATTCTCTTGGGTCGGAGGCAAAAAAATGTTTTATCATTTTTGTTCAAGAAGCCAATTAATCTTCAGTTAAATTTTGCCGCCTGGTTTTATCTTTTATCATTTACCTGTCAATAAATTTTTTCTAGAATCAGGCATTTAGTTTGACAGCTTTTCAGTAAACCAGCCCGGTGAAGGCCTTTGAATTTCTTGTGGCCAAAATTCAGTAAGTTTAGACAATATCGTTCTGTAACGCCAAGCAGATAGGCATAACAGTGTTAATAGCATTCTGACGTAGGCACGAGAAGTCAAACAAAATTGCAGCAAGTTGAAACACGGCCGAAGTAATTTCAATATTGAGGAAAGTTTTCCGAAATCTTACAGGAAGCCATTTACACGTCGCAAGAAAACCCTTCTGCAACGTTTCTGCAATCGTTGCAGAATATTCTTGCTTGGCCATTTACACACAGAAAAAAGTTGCATCAACGCTTCTGCAAGCGTTCTTGCAGAAAAAACTTGATCGTCTATTTCGGCCCGAAGATTTCGAAGCCCTTGACACAATTAAATTGCTTAGCCCCATCGCCCTTCGCTTACTTTCTTTTCAAATTCAGAATACGTTTAAATGTTACGCGCATTTGGGCCAATTTTTTGGAGTGCTTTGGCCCTTAAGTCAACATTAGCGCTTTAGCCCAATCTGTGCGGTTACACCATTGCACACTTGATCAAAACGCTGAAAAGCATCCTGCGTAAACTCCAGCAATATTAGCAAAGTGACTTTACTTCAAAATTTTTTATACCGCAATTTGATTATTTCTGCACCGGTACCTTTTCAATTTTACTTGTAGCTCAGTTTTTTGAACGAAAAAAATTCAATAGCAAAAAATATTAAGCAAGCAATCTTACCAGCGGTTTGCTAAATTTAGGAACCGATTCGGGCAAACCGGGTGAATAGCACCACTGCCTTTAGGGTACATCCATATCATACTATTTAGAATAAAACAAAAACTATACCAAAGCAAATCAAGCTTTAAACATCTGACTCAAACTAATAACAGTAGGAATAATGGGTAAGGGAGATTTGACTTAAGTCTTCTTTCAAAAGACGCATAACTACTAGGGATAAATATATAGTTACATTTACAATCGAACTTGGCCACACAACAAAACTACTGTAGAGTTGCTTTTAGTAGAAAGAGAGAATGAAAGTGCAATATTTAATTAAATGTTGGGATATTACCATTTCTTTCCCACTGTAACTTTGCAACAATAATTTTTACACACTGAAAGAATGGGTAATTGTCGGCAGCGTGACCGAGACGACGATAACATTGTTTTCACGACGACTCTGATTGCATATTTGAGTTCAATTGCTCTCGGGTTGCGTTGTTGCGTCCTTGGATAAGACGCTTAACAATGATTATCTCTGTTTGGTGGCTTCGAACAGGCAGCAAATTTACTATAGGCAAGAATACGAAAAAATTCTCAGGAACATCGGATACCTAGAAACTTCTAAGCAGGTATGCATTTTTACAAGCACATAGTACAGTGATTGCAATGAAAAGTGTGCGGATTGTCAAATAATTGAGTAAAATGTTTAGAACCAGCTAATACTAAAAATTTTGCTCAAAAAAAACAGATGCGATCTCATCAAAAAAATTAGAAAAGTTCTCCATGTAAATAAAAAATAAACTATCAAGCATTTAAACTTACGTTTCTTTTTTTTTGTATGCACACTATATGTAAAATTACAGTATGATTTATAGCTTATTCTTACTTGTTACATGTATGTTGTACTTTTGCCATATGTGTTGTGCTTTTGCCATGTCTATATGCTTTCTCGGTGTTTTCGCAATTCCGCTTAGTGTTTTCGCCTCTGTGCTGTTCGTTTTTGTGCCATTGCAATTTCGCATTTATTAATTGATAATCTAGAGTTCAATTTGGTTACAACGTAGAGTTGTGAAAGGCTGCAGACTCGACGACCGCACCTATTCCACTGAAACTGGACTTTAGGTCATTTTGCTGCCTCTCGCCGAAAAGACATGTCGATTTATTTGCGACTGAAAATTGTTGTACTAAAGGTGTCGTCTTTTCCAACAAAAAATAAATAAATAACCATCTGACGCTGTCCGGTGACAGAAGCATAGATATGCGCAACATCAACAACAACAACAGCTAAGTAGTACTGTAAGATTTTTGAAATCCAATGCAACAAAAGTTGTTAAAACAAATTCTATAGGATTTGAATTCGTGGGTTGGCAAAAGATTCAAATCAATTTCAAAATTCTGTTTCAAATAATTTCATTAATTTATTAGTCATTATAGATCTTTGACGTATATTTCATCTTAACAAATAATTTTCCTGAACCATTATAACAATTTAAATACAGTGAATAATTATGTGGTTATTATTTGGCTTGAGGCTGCAGTTAGAACTGTACGGTTTGCTGCAACTTTGATAAAATGGAAAGAAAACGTTATTGAAATTCAGTTACGAAGCTCGGTTGTTTTGTTTGTCAAAATTATTTGTTTGCCTTGTTACAGTAACGCACCGGTTCAACAGCAGTGTGACATTTCTGAAGAAAACACTCCATATGCACCACCACCCGATGATCAAAGAGTCTATGATTTTGCGCAGGATGGAACACCAGATCTCAATCTTTGTGCTGTGGTACACAATCACTCTCGAAAGGATCCAGTCGAACCAGATCAATTGTACGAATATCAGGCGTTTAACGAAACGCCAACGAATTCTGCTGGTGATGCTACACAACATTACGCAGTGATAAACAAACAAAAAAACAAAAGAAATTCCCCAGTATACGATGAGTTAAACAGAAAAATCTAAATTTTGACTTTTCTTTTTGCTTTTGCCCATTTTCATTAAAATCACCAAGAATACATAAGGACGATGAACCGCAAAATCATTTACCATTATTATAATATATCAATACGTACAGGACCACTTTATTCAGAAAATTTGTGTCATCATGGCAATGGCATGAGTTGCCTATTTGACAAAAGGATTGTTGCTTGGCTTCATGATCGTAAGATCTTTTGCAGCTTTCCTCTCCTTGTCGCCTCACGTAACGCGCATTCAACCAAAATTATTTTTTGACGCGGCAAATTTTCGAAAAAAAAATTTTTTTGCTCAATTATCTAATTGAACATATACATGCTCAACAAGCCGGACGATCAAGCGCTTGCCTTTGAATCGGGAGGTTGTCTTTCAATCGGGAGGACTTGGGTTCAATTTCGAAATTCGTGAAATGATGAGCCAGTGTTTCCAATGGCTAACCAGAGGTTCAAAAAATGCTTTTCTTCGAAAAAAAACAAATCAATTATTCGACGAAGCAATCATGCTCAAAAACACAATGACACATACATAAGTTATGCTAACTATTTATTTGATGAGCTAATCATCGAAGATCTGAACATTATATCATACTTCGACCGGAAAAGTCCAGCTTGATTTTCAACATTGGGTAGTAAATGTGCCGATTAATCATAATCTGATCAATATCAGATTATTCCGGGGGGAAGGCCCTTCCAAGTACCAAATATTTCCTTCAATTTCTCAGTATAATTACTAATTTTAGTCGTATAGCGTCCTTAACACAGCTGCTATATCAGATGTGCTAAATGTTGGCTGGAAATTATTACTCGGGTTCTGAATGGCAACCTGATTGTAACTATACAAATATAAATTTTAACCAAAAGATTAAAAGCAATGGTATTTTAATTTTCAAAAAAATCCAAAATGTCGATAAAACAGGCTCTCGTGAGCCAGTGAGTCTAAGATTGAAAAACAAATACTGATATTGTGTTTTAAAGAGTATTTTTCAGCCGGACTAGAATTCAAACGCAAAGAAAGAGCAAGAATGCGAAAGAAAAAGAAAAAAGCTCACTGGTATCAATCAGGGTTGGATCCATTCATTTCTTTTTTAATTTTTAAATTTAAATTCCAATTTATTGACTTTGAAAAAAATCAAATCAAATTTAAATTCATTGACTTTGAAAAAACTAAATTCAAATTCAAATTCATTGGCTTCGCAAAAATCGAATTCAAATTCATCAACTACTCGTGAGCAGATTCAAATTTAAAATTCAAATTCAATCCAACCCCACTTTTGGCAACAAAGATTCAAAGTGGATTTTACAGTTTGCACATAGCAAGTCGCAGTCTCTCAATTGCAGATGTGCATTAGCACATCACAGGTGCGTAATAAACCAACAACACAAGTCGCTTGAATCCAAAATTGGACACAGTGCCGTCGCCAGAGCAAACGAAGTAAGAAGGCATCAGCCAAAAAAGGAGGGCACCTAAAATCTGCTTATAAAAACTGATCTTCAGATCTTGTACGACTACAATTAGGCGCAATTTTAAAATAAGGCCGGCAACGTTTCTTAGCTCGTTTCGTCTGTGGCCAATAACATTACATAACAAAATTTTTGAAAAATTTAATTAGGCTAATTTTTTCAATTGTGTCTGAATGATTTTCCAGCGCTGATTCCAAAATTGCTATCAATTTTTTTCTATCATCGATCGTTTTGAAGATCCAAAAATTTCCGTTTTTTTATGATTTTCCGTTAACTGCAGATTTCTTACGTGGTTATGCTAGCTGTGATCTGTCTTTGTCAGCATAATCAAGTTGTAAATCGGTGTTTTATTTACTTGTGGGAGTAAATGGGCATATGGGAGTGCGAAATCTCTCTGACAAAAGTAGTTTTATTACTTATTAGTCCTCAGTTTTGTTTTATTTCAGCCCAAGAAATTCAGAATAGTCTGATTAGAAAGCCATGTTCAGTTTTTGCAGAGATAAGCTTCGCGTTGTAGTCAGAAACCTAAAAGCCAGCCATGCATGTCAACAGTCTAATCAGTCGCAGTGTTTCCTACCCTCTATGAGAACATTTTAAAGAGTGAAGTCGTGTGTTAGTCTTAATGCAGTTCATTGTTTAAATAGTGTAATAAAAATAGCTAGTAGACAGTGCAAAACTTCGCCAGATTGCTTTTGTTATGTGTGTGGATACTACATCAGCGGCCAACACTCTTTGTACTAAATTGTGAAAAAAACAAAGTAGTGGACAGCGGATAGACTATATTTTAGGATGGATATTGGCAATCAGGACAAATCCTGGGCACCACTTATCATCTGTGGCAGCTGTCGATCTAATCTTGAAGGATGGTTGAGGGGTTCTGGAAGAGTTATGTTATTTGCAGTTCCCAGAGTTTGTAGGAAACCCCAAAATCATCATGATGATTGCTATTTTTGTATGATAAACATTTCAAAGTATCGCAAGGTTAGAGGAAGAAGAGCTATGACATATTCAAGTATTCCCTCATACATTGCACCTCTTCCTCACAGTGACGCCTTACCGGTTCCAAGCCCACCATCAAATGTGAATAATTTTCAGTGGGAAATGTAACTAAGAGTGTTTATATGTTCTAAGACTGGATTCAATTTCTTGCTACGTACTAAGTTCTTTATCATTTCAGGTAGAAACGTACCTAAATGAAGACTCAGCAACAGCAAGTGAAAATTCAGACACTGATGCAGAATATGCACCAACAACAAGTGCAAAACCTCATTTTCTGACTAAACAAGAAATGGATAATTTAGTTCGTGATCAAGGTCTTACAAAGTTTGGAGCAGAGTTATTAACATCCAGACTTAATGAGTGGAATCTGCTTGGCGAGGACTGCAAGAGCACTGCCTACAGGAAAAGGCACAAGGAGTTTTCTGTTTAATTTGATGTTGTTGAAGACCTTTGCTATTGCAAAGATGTAGAAGGCCTGTTTCGTGCTGTTGGAATAAATCATGATCCTACTCAATGGCGGCTTTTCATTGACAGTTCTACCAAAAGTCTTAAAGCGGTGTTACTTCACTATTGCAATATACATCCATAAATTCCTTTTGCTTATTCACTGCGGATGAAAGAAGACTATAAATGATTTTGTCAAGCAACTGCTCAGTAAAATCAATGATGCTGAGTTTAAGTGGTATGTTTGTGGTGACTTCAAAATGTTAGGATTTTGGCTGGGTCTGCAGGGTGGATACACGAAATACTCTTGCTTTTTTTGCTTGTGGAATAGTAGAGCTGATAGTGAGCACTATGAGAAAATTCATTGGATAATTCTTTTCGTGTATAGAACTAATACCAGGAATGTATAACGTCATCAAAGAGCCTCTTGTAAGAAGAGAAAATGTTTTACTGCCACAACTTACAATCAAATTAGGTCTAGTAAAACAGTTTGTTAAAGCTTTGATTTTTAGAGGAGAAGTTTTTCAAGAAATCCGTTTGATGTTTCCCAGGCTCTCAGAGGCCAAAATAAAAGGCGGAATATTCGTTGGTCCCCAGATAAACATATTGTTAAAGTCTAAAACCTAGGAAGAAATAAATGAATGAAACAGAAAAGGAAGCGTGGCAAGCATTTCGAGAAGTGGTTGATGGATTTTTGGGAAATAAAAAAAAAAACACATTACAAAGAGTTCGTGGAACAGCTTATCAAAAGTTACCAAAACATAGGTTGTCGCATGTCAGTAAAGCTTCACTTTTTATGGTCTCATCTGGAATTCTTTTAGGAAAATCTTGGTGACTTTAGTGAGGAGCATGGTGAGAGATTTCATAAAGACATTGAGCCAATGAAAAGACGATATAAAGGCCGCTGGGACAGTGCAATGATGGGAGACTACATTTGGTCTTTGATAAGGCAAGATAAGAGTGTCCATAAATGAAAAGCTCGCTCAACCCTGCATTTTTGAATGCCTCTTATTATTTGAAAAAGCTGTTTTATGCTGATCTTCACGACTTCTTCTTTTTGAACCATTTTTAAACCAATTTTGCGTTTAATATGTATTGAACGGAACCTTGATATGCAGTTACAATCTACTGCAAGATAGAACATAATTTGTTAGCTACAGCTGGTTCAGATGAAACAAAAGTTATGAATATCTCAAAAAGCAACGATGATACAAAAAACTAACCAGATTTTCAAACTCAGCGCTCAAAAATATGTAAAGTGGCTCCTGAAAAAGTAGCCAAACAAAACTTGTGTTACGTAGTGTAATCGCTTGAAAAATCTTATCTACAGCAGTGAATGCTTCAAGACGTGCTACCAGGATTTTGCAAAGAGAGGAAAACCAAAAGTAAATTTTTTTATACAAAAACTGCCTGCTTTAGCCACCGTGCTGAACAAACTGATGCAACTCAAGCGTGTCATAAACGGACATAGACATTCATAGGCGTTGCCAGAATTTTTGATTGGGGGGGCTCAAACCACAAATCACATGTAATGACGTCATCAGAAACTTCGAAAAAGAAATTTTATGAGAGGGCAAAGATATCGCAAAATGGAAGATCAGAAGCCGTGGCCTGGTGTTGACTCGTAACTAGGAACTCCTTCAAAGAGAGGGCTTAAACCAATACTTAAGATGCAAAAATGTGTAAATTGGGAGACGTGTTTGAGTAAAGAAGTGTACTGTAATTCAAACGTATCACAGACGGGGGTCTGGGGGCGAAGCCCACAGCCGCTGGGCGATTTTTTGTAATTTTTTGAAAAAAAAAAGCTATTTTAATACCATTGGATCACATTTCGCACACATTCGGAGCTATTTGAAAGTACTAGATTTTTAACATTTGAAAGCCAATGGAAAAAATGAAGTTGTTCTGTCCTCTTTTTGCTTGCTATTTAAGTCCAAAACACGTTTAAAATCTTCCATTTTGGCATAGGTGGGCAAGTTAACACTAGAAACCCGGAAATTTCTCCCTACCTAGAAGGACGGAGCGGTCATTTTTGACCGGTTGCCAGTAAATCAGTTTGTAAGCAGTTTTTTTTATTTAAATTAATTCTCCAATATGCTTTATCATACACATTCATCTTGACGATTGTTAGGTAGCTTAAATAAAGTGTCGGTTTAACGAGGTTTCAAAAAATTAAGGTAAATTCCGGTTAAAAGAGGTATTTAGAAAATCAAAAAAAAACTAAAATTTTATCACCGAAATTGCATTAAATAAGAAAGCAAAGCTGTTCCTCAGTCGTCAATTGCCGGGAAATGATCAGTTTTGCGTGATTTGGAATAACGAGGTTTCATTATTTGATGATAAAACAACTCAAATTAGCATATTTTTTGAATTTTATGCAGCATCATATCATTTTATTGAAACACAACAGAACACTTCTTCAATTTTAATTTTTACAATTTTTGCATGTCACGAATGTCACTTTTTCAAATGTGTGTTTGCCGCAACAGACTTTTACACAACTTTGCCAACTTGATACCGATTGTTCAATCAAGGATATTGAAAAACACTGCAATAGGCCATCGCCTGCTTGAACTCTTGCACGTGTGATATCTAGCCATTTGATTCAGCACCTCAACGCCTACCTTAGATTTCTTGTATTACTGAATCGTTTCTGGCAGCTTCTTTTTGTGGCTTCATCAACTTTTACGTGTTTGTGCGTAGAACTCAAGATGCAAACGATTTTTTTTTTTTTAGCCTTGTACACTGTCAAGCTGCAATTAGATGGAGAAGAAAAAATCTCAGAATCGTGCGATAGTTTGTTTTTCATCAAGGACTCCGTGTTTGGCACCTCTCGTTGTTGTTTTCTAATAGTTCCTAAGATGGTTGTTTTCTTTGTCATCATTTCTTCTGCTAACTTTAGGCTAGTAAAGAACGGTAACTATCAGTGGTCACGTTGTAACCTTTTCCAAAGTACGGTTGCAATAGATTCAAGCAAACATCTCCCGGGAGATCTGTGCATCTGCTTCGAGTGGGGTTTTTTCCTAAATATGGTTTTCCATTGCATAAGTATTTTGTTTGCGCATCAGCCAATAGCCAAAACTTTATACCAAATTTGTCTGGCTGATTTGCCATGTACTAAATGAAGAGGCATCTAGTTTTGTAAGGAAAAAGTTGTTCGTCAATAGTCAAATCAAAGTTCGGCACGTAATACTTCTTACAGTTTTCTATAAAACTATTCCACACCTCAGAAATCAAGCAAAACTTTTCGGTTTCTCTTCCTTTGTCTTCTCTGGAAGTCATCAAACCTCAAATGTTTCATAATTTTCGCGTATCTGTCACGACTCATGATATTACGGAAAATCGGTTGTCCCCATTCTTTGCTCCAAAGCTGTTTGATAGGAGTATTTCTTCCAACCAACACACCTCAGGCAAGTTAGAGACCAATGAAACTCTCCAGTTTATCCAAGTGCAAATTGAAATAGCTATCATCAATTTTTCCGTGGTTGATTGTGTGCTTTTGAACGCACTTCAGGATATGTTCGTCAACAAAAAAGTGAAAAGCACTGTAGGGGCTACCGTGCACAATGCACCTGTGGCAATATGATGTTGGACCAGGACGCTCTGAAAACACATTAGCTGCACAAGCTTTTCCTACAGCTGTAGCACCTGTTATATTTTTCCAAAGAGTTCCATTTCGTGCTCTCAACTGACCAGGAATGTCTGGAATAGCAGAGGTGTTATTATTCCTGCAGAAGGGGTGTCTAATGCAGCAGTAGATGATGAGGCCAGGATGTCTTCATCGCTGTCTGTATCACTGTCAGATAGTTCACCTGCAGCAACGTAAGTGGGAATAAAATCTTCATCTTGCAGATCAGTTTCTTCCTCTTCATCACACGAATCATCAAGCTGATCTGTTCTGAGCCGTTGTAGCACATGTTGCACAGAATAGTTGTTTCCACGAGCCATAACAGTGTTTGAAAACAAATGAGCGATAAATGAAAGCTAAACTAGCTACTAAACTCAGCTACGTACAGATATCTGTATAGACTAAGATATATTGGCTAGGAATACTGATATAGCAGTCTTGTACAGCTAAATAAACATGCTAAATATCTGAGCAGTACGTAAATTACTCACTATCTGCATTATGTACAACTGCTTTGCGCTGCTAAGATAGTCCTTGCCACTATAAACTACTGAACAGCCAGTAAAATGGAACTGTCTGGAGTTAGACTATATCAAACAGCAACAAACCTCTTTGCACTTCTCAGAAGTAAATCGTAAATCAGGTCAACTGCTGTCGCATTGTTGCTTGAGACCATTGTTACTATTTTTCTCATGCTTTCGTTCGTACTTGCGAAACAGATAAATCCCTTAGTAAAGGACCGGTCATTTTTGACCGGTTCGGGTTTCTAGGTAGGTGTACAAACTACTCCGTCCACAAAAGGGATAAACAAAAAATTCTTGCAGCTGCTAAAAGTTCATCCAAAGTCAGGAAAAGTCAAGGAGTATGAGAGTGCAAATCGCAACAGCGCGAAAAATATTGAACGTTAAACTTCAAAACCGGTCAAAAATGACCGGTCCGGGCTTCTAGTGTTAATGCAAAACGTTAGCTTCGTTAACCGCTAGTCCGTTAACAAACTTCACACCTCTGTTAACGTTAATCCGTTATTTTCAGCTTTAATTAACGGAAGTTAATAAAGTCCGTTAA
This sequence comes from Trididemnum nubilum, assembly GCA_963965965.1. Taxonomy (NCBI): domain Eukaryota; kingdom Metazoa; phylum Chordata; class Ascidiacea; order Aplousobranchia; family Didemnidae; genus Trididemnum; species Trididemnum nubilum. The sequence continues at coordinate 22,991,002 of OZ014489.1, read as the reverse complement.
TCCGTAAACATTTTGTGCGTAATTTACATTTCGTTTTATTCACTCGCTTCTAGAACACGTATTGACGCTGTTGAGCTGATTGTAAGGAAATATTTATTGCTAAGGAGGTCTTTTTGTGTTTTGGAGGTTACATTTTACAGTCTAATCAAATTTCTAGGTAAAAACAAGTTAAAATGCACAACGAAGCTGCAATTAGAAAATCTTTGGAAATTGTGAACGGCGATAACTAATAGACCTATGAGGCTGCAGGTTATTATTTGCCTCAAAAAAAGGACTCTTTCTTCACTTTTTTCTATAAAACTCGTGCTAATACGCAACAAGCGTTACCAGCAGTGCAAACTGGTTTGTAGGGGTCCGATGAATGAATGGTGCTAGATATTAACGATAAAAACCTTAACGGAAGTTAACAGAACTTAACGGAAGTTACTTTAGTCCGTTAACAGCACTTAACGGAAGTTAATTTAGTCCGTTCCGTTAACATGAAAAAACTTTTCAACGGATTAACGAGTTAATGAAAAAGTTAGCTTCGTTATTAACGGATTAACGGACTTGTGCCCACCTATGCATTTTGAAATTAAGTTTTGTAAGAGATTTGACTCAGGTAGGGGAAGTAAAGTACATTACCTCCTGTAATATTTTAGCAGTAAATATAACAATCCAGTCGAATATTTTCCTCAGAGATTATTGTTTTGTCATGAAAACAACCAGTCATAGGAGTACATATGAGGCCAGGGAGCCCAGACCGTCTCAATTCAAAAATTTGTTCAATGAGCATTTTCCTTACTGTATCTAATTTTTTTCAAAAGTATTTTGTTGCATAAAAACCGGCGAGGTGGAGGTGAAGTGTTATTGAAAAATGTGCAATAGATAGTTACGCCTATAAACCATGTTATTGCCCGGCCGGATTTACATTGAGTTGGGCCCCTGACACCTTGGGATTTTTGCAATCTTTTTCTGTCAAATACAGGTAAACACCAAAAAAGTTTTACCATTTGAGCGCGGTGCCCCTGGCACTGCGTCATATGTTAAATCCGTCCCTGGTTATTGCATTACGTTCATAAAAACGTTAGATGAAGGCCTCAGTTCGCAACTTGTAGGTTTAAAGTCCTTAATTTCACTCGGGTTATACGTTTAAATTGGTTGGCTAACATTAAAGTACAGAGGGCCGGGCCCCCTGAAACAATATTATTGTTGGGGGCGCATTTAAATTTGGGTCCATTAAATATTATATTGTAGGGGCCCCATTATTGTTATTATGTATAATGGCCCTGGATCGATGCCTTTGGATCAATATCGTTGTTAATTACTGATGTACACGTGTACTGTTGTTCGCGAAGATGCTAAAAAAACTGAAACTGAAGAAACAATAGTATTTTTTGTGACATTTTTGTCATTAGTGGCATTTCAATTAGGGGGAGGGGGCCCTGAGCCGTACAGACTCTGGCTACGCCTACGTAAACACTAAATATTAAATGAATGTGGATGGGGCCTGAGGGTGGATCCCCCAGCCGCTGGGTGATTTTGAAGCAAAAAAATAGCAATTTTAACTCCAGTTTAATCATACTTCGCACTTTTAGAAGCCATATAAAAAACTAAATTGCTAAAATTCATAAGTCATTTCAAAGAATTGACTTGCTTTGCACCTTCAGCCCCCTCTTACTTCAGGTCAAGTCTAAAATACGTATAAACGATCGTATTTTGAGATTAAATTTTCGAAGTGACTTTGCAAATGAGGATGGGGCTTAAGCCCCTTCACTCTACTAGCGCCACTGACTGTGACATCAAAATCTTGAGTGTGCTCTAAAAATCAAAGCAGCTGGTCTTTTAAAAAATAGTTTTTACACATTGTTTCATGTCATAATCGCTAACGGAGTACCGGCAACCATTATGCAGCCTTACATGCCTCTTTCGCGACACATTCGTAAAGGCGTGTCAATGAGACGGAATATTGCGTCAGATCAGTGTACAGCAGTTGGTTGCCAGCAATTTTCAAAGAATCGAAAAAACATCAGAGGAAAATTATGTTTAAACGTAATTATTCCTTTTTCCATCATTGTCTGTTGTCTTGTCGTTGCGTGAGGCTCCAAAAACAGTATTTTCAGTCAACCAAAATGGGGGTACAAACGGCCGCTAGGTGGGTGCGGCCCCTTATCTCCCCGATAGCGACGGCACTGGTTGGATCCATTCATTTTGTTTTTAATTTTTAAATTCAAATTCATTGATTTTGCAAAAGTCGAACTCAAATTCAAATTCATCAATAATTCGTGAGTGGATTCAAATTCAAATTCAATCCAACTCTAGTATCAATACTACAGCAGCAGTTGGCAAATCATTCCTCATTTTCTGCTGTTCTGCGCTTACCGCATCGGCCGCGCGACATTCAAACGTGCAGTAAAAGTAAGAACAATACTGATAAGTAAAAACTTCGCGGATAAAAAATCGTCATGCTTGACTGGTTAAAAAGTATAAAAATACTTTACGAAATGAGAAAACAATTTCAATATTTGTACAAAAATTGCGGAATTGCGGACTAAAATTAAAAATAGTCCTCAACCGTACAGTAAGTGTTCTAAATCAAAATCAAATCAAATCTTTCATTATACTCGCTGTAATGCGCCGAAGCGTGTAACGAGTTGGCGGGGCCCATCTCCGCGTAATTTTGCCCGCGCAACAAAGCTTCTTTCGAAGAAATGTCGCAGCGGTGGCGAGCCGTTGGCAACACTGCGTCAAATTTGACCGGCCCGAGATTTGAACCTCAGACCACCCGCTCCACAGACGAACGCGTTACCGCTCGACCAACTGGCCGGTCCTACAGTAAGTGTTTTGTTATTTTTTATTGCGCACTAAGGATCCGATGCTGAGGTTACGTGTATATCATTTTTTGCAATTTTGACCTCGTGAACTTTTGCGTTAACTTTTAACTTGTGTTTCCTGTGCTAGTGCGCCGTTTGCTAAAGTAAACATTGCTTTTTTACTTCAACTGCTTTCCGTTTTGCTGCAGTATTTTCGCTGTGTATTTTCCTATATGAGCCAGTGCCATTTTCATGCCTTCAGTTCACCTAAGTTACTAGCTTATTTGTTAAACCTTTATGTTTCTTTAAAAAAAAAAGCAGATTTAATGGCGACGAGGATAAGATGTTGCATGTCGGAGGTGTTGCTTGACGTTCGACGAAGTTTCGCTGCGTGGACGAGCAACGAGTGATCGACCGTGTACGAACGATGGACGGTTCGAGTATTATGAAACTGATCGAGCTATTGCAACAACAGATTATGGGTCAAGAGGAGCAAATGGAGAACTAAGAACAGCTTTTTTGAAGGAACTTGAACGCCAAAAATCTCTTCACAAGGCTCAAATGGAAGCTCTCTTGAGTGCGGTGGATAAGACTTACACTGTAGTTTCCACTTCTTTGCAGGGCACTACTCCCAGTTTTATGCAATTCGGCCTGTCATCAAAGCTCTGGACAGATCACTGAGCGAGATTCTGTGCGTTTGTCAGCGCTCACTCTGTTTCCGATGATCGAAAGGCTCAGATTTTTTTCACTAATCAAGCTTCAACTACGTATAAACTGTTGTCAAATTTAGCTTCTCGGGAGACACCCCTAAATGCATTAACAAACTTACCATGACCGAAATTGAAAGCTACAGTACATGAAGCACCAGTTCAATCTCAAGTGGTTGATTGTCCTGGAAAGTTCTTGAGGAAAGGTTGATTGTCCTGGAAAGTTTTGGAGTGAGATATGACCCAAATCGGGTGCGTCGGTTCTGGAATTAGCAGCACGTATTCGGCAACTTAGCAGTGCGTAAAGTATTTACCAACAGAACGAGTTTACCGTGCGGCAAAATAGCACCATATCAGTAAACTGGAAAATAACAGTTTGTGTTTTTTCCTTATGGTTCATTTGTTCTAGAATATGCCGGTTCGTCCAATCAGCGTGACTTGTTTCTTCACGGTTCACTCGTTCTTCGAATATGTCCAATCAAATCAAATGCTTTTCTCTTTTTTCCGCGCGTTTGTTTCTAGTCTACATAACCAAGAGTCAATGATGGCACAGTGCCTCAAGCAATATTGCGACCCCTGGGGGGCAAAGACTTTTGGCTGTTTTTGCTCTATTTTCGGCGGAAAATGCGACTCCTAAGCGGTGGAAAACTTTCTTTTTTGGTCAACAAATTTTGTTGGCAGAAAATATGGTAAAGGGTCCGGCGCAATTTAAATTTAGTCCCGCCTATTGGTATCACATCTCTTTAGTTACTACAAATATTAAAAGTTTGCTAAGAGGTGGTTGGTAATTTTATTCGCTTTTTGCAAATTTATCTGTGTTTATTTATTTTTTTTGATGATGTAACGTCAGCTCCAACGTATCCACATGTGAAAGTGCTATTGGATATATGGATTAATAACTCAACCCGGAGAGCATCTCCATAGGTTGTTCAACCAAGCCGGTCAACCGCATTGGTACGTTTTCTTTTGACACGTACGAAAAATATTTTTTGGAAAGTATTCGTAATTTTCAGCTCTTGTCCAAAAAATTAATTCGCTCTAAATGTTGAAAAACATTAACTGTTTCGAACAAACTACTGTTTATTTTTTGTTTTGACGTAATAGCTAAGACAAATATTTTACCCATGAGCGTGTGAATGATTAGGGTATTGCGATATCTACCTTCGGGTTTTGCAAATTGAAATTTGATACTACGTGAAAATAGATAAAATTGTTAGCCCAAAATACGGTAAATTATTCAGATCGACGAATGTTAATCAAAGATACAAAACTCTCGTAAATAAAACCTGGGCATGTTTCTAAGTACGCAAACAGGCAACAAAATACCGCCATCAAAGTTTCCTCCTTGAAAGCAGCGGAATTAAAAGATTTTTGACCGTATATTTTTTATTTAATTGCGCTTTTACTGCATCCCTATGAATTCTACCAATGATCGATCGTCTTAGACGTAACTAGCACTGCATGTATAAACCATTCTAGCACGCAGAAAGATATAGGCTACGGCACACAGTATGACCCTGCATCATTCTCAACAGAAACAAATTTTTTGTTTGACTGGAGGTACAAAATAAGCACCCAGTCAAGCCTTTCTACTGAATGGCAACATTTACAAAAGTAATTTGTAATTTTGGCACCTCTAAAAAACAAATAAAATTACGTACCACAAAAGTTACTACTTTGAAAAAGTAGTGTCATTTCTGTAAAAATTACTTGAAAAGTAAATTCGTTGAAAAAGTACCGATAATAACTTTCTTATTGCCCACCACTGTTTATTGGAAGAACTAAATTTTTATCTGCTTGACTACTACACCAGCGTTTTACTCGCAACTTGAGTTTTTGACTTTCAATCAACTGAATAAACAATATAATTCTCCCCTGATAACAAAAAAAGTTTACAATATTTCGTTTAGTCAAACACTCTTTCAAATTTAGTAAAAACTCGTTACAGATGACGTCATTAAAAGCGTTTGTGACGTCATCACGATGATTTTTGCAATTTTTTATTTGGTACTAAAAACCAGAGGTGGAGTCGAGAACACAAGGCTCGAGGAAAAGGCCAAAGACACAAAAAAATTCCGAGGCCAAGGGCAGCCTTTCCGAGGACAAAACCTCTCGAGGCCAAGGACAGGAATGCTCAAGGCCAAGGCCAAGGACCAAGGACACAAGCGCAAGTGCTCTTCAAAAAAAGATCTTTACAAAAATTTTTCAAGCGATCTTCATGAAAAAATGCTTTCCAAAAAATTTTTTAGCGCTCCACAAAATTTTAACTATTCAAAAAATAGTGCTGTCCTCGAGCCGAGGACAGGCCAATTTTCGAGGACTTGAGGCCTCGAGGCCAAGGCCTTCAAAATGTGTCCTCGAGGCCAAGGACGTCCTCGAGGACTCCACCTCTGCTAAAAACTTAACTCTCATTTACAATTCGAGTAATCATTACGTCATTTTTTCAAAAAACTTTGACAATGACGTCAGCAATAATGACGTCATCCATTCTGAAGTAAATAATTTCGAACCTAATCTTGAAAGTGAACTATTATTCAAAACTTGGCACTTTTGCATTGGCTGCTGGACAGGAGAGGCTCATTGACACTAGAAAGCAGATTTAAGGTAAGTCCCATGTTCAAAACATAGAGATTTTTTGTGGTAGCTCCGGAAATGGTTCCGAGTTATCGTGCCAAATTTCAGCTTATTATAAATTTTTTCCGGTAAAAGCTATTTCTACCTGACTAAATATTGCGTGGTCACCACGTGGCTATAACGTTACATTTTGTGGTGGTAATCGTGGTAGTTTTACGTAACTTTGTAGACACTCAAGCTACGTGGTGACCACGTGGCAAGTAAACGCGGTTGTGACGAAACTATTTACGTAGCCACGTGATTACCTCATAACTTCTACGTTTAAGCAAGAGGGTATATTTTACACACTTTCGATCCTCACGTGGTCACGCTCTGTACCACGTCGCATTTTTGTTGATACCACCGCCAAGTCAAAATTTTTCACGTTGCATCATCACATAACCAACACGTATCCGTTTCGTTGTTAAAGCTTGAAATACTGTCATGTCTCTAATACGGACGTTTTCAATAAATTAGTTTATTATAAAACTTTCAAATACACACAAAAACCAACAAAAAGAAAATTCAACTGCAACAAAAACGGGTAAGCATTTCGGTCAGTGCCTGAGGCTAATGAATTCTTATGGATCGAGGGACCAAGTTTCTGGCTGATGTGTTGAAAAAATTCGGCAACGGTACACGGGAAGCAGAAAGAGTGTTTATGTACGGGTTGCGGAAGCTAGACAGTAAGGATTTCACATGCGCCTTGGATATTTGGAAGGATTTTCACATTTCTATGGATTTTCAAATGCGCCTTGCAAATTGGAAAGCGGGTGCTGACTGCTACGAACATGTTGCAAAGAAGCGACTTTTTAAAGTATGTCCTATTGTTCTTGGGTGAAACTGCAAAAAAGACTGAAAAACAATACTAGTGGGAAAATGGTAAAGGTCACTCTTCTGCGGTCGATTCATTTTCTCCAAAAGTTTTCTGCAGAGACATAAAAATGAAACAGCAGCTTGGTAACTCTACGCCTCAGTATTTGCTATGAAATCAGCAGAGGTGGAGTGGAGGACACAAGGCTCAAGGCCAAGGACACATCTTTTGAGGACAGACCCTCTCGAAACCAAGAACACAACGCAAAAGACTTTTCGTTGAAAAAAAAGGGTTTCGCTCAAACAGTCGCAAAATCCGGGCGATCTCTAAAAAAAAGGTCTTTGCTCATAAATTCGCAAGCTCCAGCATTGCTCATGACCTTGGCCCATTTTCAGCAAGTCAAAAAATAATGTTGTCCTCGAGCCGATGATACGGCATTTTTGAGGATTTGCAGGCTTCGAGGCCAAGGCCAAGATCTAGGATATCAAATTGTGTTCTCGAAGACTCTATCTCTGGAAATTAAAGAGCTTCGTATCACATGGTACAGATAAGGAGAAATGTGCCGGTCACCCACGCAAACAGAACATCGCTCTTGAACATAAAATTTTTAGCAAAGTAGAATCAATGAATCATATATAATCAAGAACTGGCGTTTGTTCTCAGCCAGACACCAACAAAAAAATTCATTCTATAATTGCAAATATCTCAAGCACAAGTATTCCAAGCATTTTTAATACTGACCACTTGTTTCAAGGCATATTTTTTTAGCGTATCTGCAATCGAATCCTCGATTTCTCTTGCCGTCGCCTTCGGAAAATTCTTTCGGAATGCAACTAAAATACATCAAACAATAAGTTTAAACAACGATACTGCAGTTGGCGCTTGCAGAAAGTGCTACTCGTTAAAACCTTATAATTTGTACTGAAACGTTAGTACTCATAAATCATCTTAATGAGCTTTAAGGTCTTGAAGCGAATGAGCGTTTTGTACAAATCTGCAGGAATTGCAATCCCATTGATGACTTTCTGCGATATTAGTTACGCGAGAAAATAGCGATGCAAAGCAGAACAATGAATGTAATTTTTTGCGATGATATAAAATTTCTTCGATGCGATAAAACCACAGCTAGTTAACGATTCTTTTTGCAATTATCGATTTTTTGAATAATGCAAAGCACGGTGTTGGAGCCGGAGCAGTCCATTTTTGCCGGAGCTGGAGCTTACATTTAAATTCAGGTGGAGCAGGAGCTGTAGTCGAAGCAACGCTACTGTAGGATAGCTCCCAGCTTCAGATCGTCCTAGTTGCTTATCGCTTTCCTTTATCACTGCTTTTTAATTTGAGTGTAACTACAAAATGCAAAGTCATAAAATACTCTTGAAAAAAGTTTAAAAGGAGCTTTTGCTAGAAAAAACTAAAATCAACCATTACTATTGTAACCACTTGTTCTACATCTAATAAGATTGATCGTTGTTCTCTTATCAAAAGCTATTACGATTAAAAACTTTTTTTGTCCAAAATGATGGGTTATCTGTAAAAAAAAGTTTGCTTACTCTAGTATTAGCTACTGCTTAGTTGCTAAATGTCATTAAATTCTGTGAAGCATTTTGGTTCATAGGCGCAGCCAGGGGGCCCGCCCCTTCCCTACCCCCAATTGAAATGCCACCAATGATAAAAATGTGACAAAAAAGCCTAATTGTTTCTTCAGTGTCAGTTTCCTTTAGCATTTTAACAATAATATTTAACAATCCTTTAACAATAATATTCACGACCAGGGGCCGGGCCCTTTCAATTCATTTTTTCCAATCAATTTAAATGACATTTGTAACCCCGGTGAAATTAAATGTTTTTCTTATAGAAGTTGCTACCTAAGGCCCTCATTAGTCTGTACCAAATTTTGGTGACGTTCTTCAATTTCTTAAGAACTCTCCCAAAAGTTGTGGTTCAACTACCAATTCAATTTACCACCAAAATTTTTTGATTAAATTCAGGGTGTCGAACCGAACCTGAACCCGAATCGTAAACTCAAATGAACCGTTTCATTTTGGTGAACCCGAACCGAACCTGAACCAGCAAAATTTTACTTTAGTAAACCTGAACCAAACCTGAACCCTCAAAATTGTGCTCAAGTGAACCCAAACCGAACCTGAACCCCTAACAAAAGTAAGAATACAGGGTGTCCATAAATTATCGCTACAATTTCAAAAATTCGGCGCAGTCTTACTTTATAAGATATTTTCAAAGGGTTTGTTTTATAGTAAAGGGAAATGCTTTAAGTTTACGTAGATGCTTTAGCATACTTCTACGTGTGCACCATCAGTCGCACGTAGGATATCCAATCGATATTCAGTTTCTAGCCATGTTCTTGCTAACATATCCACAGTAACTGTACCAAGTGCTTCAATTATTCGTTGTTTCAAATCACTAACGTCTCTGACTTTGGTTCGGTAAACGATATCCTTTACATACCCCCACAGGAAAAAATCCAATGGTGTGATATCAGGGGAACGTGGCGGCCATGGAATGGGACCATCACGTCCAATCCATCTTTCTGGAAATGTGTCATTCAAAAATTGACGAACTTCAACACCCCAATGAGGGGGTGCACCGTCCTGCTGGAAAATAACTTGTGATTAATACTGTTCAAGCTGTTGTGACACATATTCTGTCTAAAGGTAGAGGTAAATTTGAGCTGTAATCGATTTCTCAGCGAAGAAAAACGGACCAATAATTTTATCATCCATGATTCCACACCACACATTTAGTTTAGAGGAGTCTCGTTCAAGCTCGTAGGTTTCATGCGGATTCTGCGAGCCCCATATTCTTGAGTTGTGTCTGTTTATTAATTCAGAAACGTGAAACGTTGACTCGTCACCGAAACAAACACGTTTCAAAAAGCCTGGGTCTGAATCTAATCTGTCTAGCATTGTCACGGCAAATTCTTTTCGTCGTGGCTTATCTTCTGGCTTAAGGGCTTGCAGTAACTGCACTTTATACGCATAAAGTCGCAAATTTCCACGCAAAACTGTGAAAAGTGGAGCGTGGGATCTGCAATGGGTAGAAGCCCTGCGAATAGACTTTCTAGGGCTTCTGGTATATGCCACTCGCACAGATTCAATTTCTTCTTCTAATACTTGAGGTCGGCCAGGTCCCTTTCTCTGTAACACACTACTAGTCTCCATAAACTTTTCATGCCATGCTCGAATGGTAGATCGTGCAGGTGGCTTTCTTCTATACTTGGGAGTAAAGTTTCGCTGTGCTTGGATGACTGACTTTGTCTCTATAAACCAGGAAACACACTAGGCCTTTTCCTGCAGAGTGCTCATTTTCATGAGCTCTACTTTCGCTACTTTTCAAAAATATTCGGCGTAATCACTAAACAAGTTGTAATTTTTAAACCTAATATTTCCACAACTACCTGTTAAGAATAAAAAAAAACTTGAAGCATTTTCCTTCTCAATGAAACAAACCGATTGAAAATATCTACAAAAATAAGACTGTGGTGAATTTTTGAAATTGTAGCGATAATTTATGGACACCCTGTATATTTTTCCACATTCGGATGCCGCTGGCGCTGGTACACGCACAATAAGAGCAGTGGTGATCATCAACAGGATCAGCAATTTCCCTTTTTTTTTCTGGACGAAACGAGTAACGACAGTTAAATTTTAAGTCAATGAACCCGAACCGAATCTGAACCAGTAATATTTTACTTGAGTGAACCTGAACCAAACCTGAACCTCGAAAATGGTGCTCAAGTGAACCCGAACCAAACCTGAACCGCTAAAATATTTTGAGCAGGAGCTAAACCGGAACCCGAACCGTTATTTGAAACGGTTCGACACCCTGATTAAATTTTTGTTTTACGCCTCCTCAAAACGCGTTTCCATGGCAATGCGACAAAAATCAAAAAAATGACCATAACTCCACAACCACTCATGCTAGATGCAAATTTTTTTTTTCTAAAGATGCATAATACCCAAGTTCCTATTTGCTCCCAATACATTATATCAGTCTAACTGCTCAATTTTTCAAGTAAAATCAAGAAAACATGTTTTTTTACTAATTTTATTGACTTTTCTGTAATATTTCTCATTGCATAGAGGTGTTTTGGAATTTTTCTGATAATATATAGTAACTTTTTATTGGCTGTGCTGTTATTAGATTCATTATTGTTTTAGAACAAATGCTGATTGCATCTGAAAGTGTTCACTGATAAGATAGCTACTACGGTAATTGTTGAGAAGCAGTAAAACCATGACAGAAATGTAATGTTTAACTTATTACTAATCACTGCAGTATTTTGTTATTTTCTCCTCTTATTTCTGTGGGCTTTAAAAAATTTTGAAATGTGAATAAAAATTTGACTGCTCTCTGCCCACAAAGGAAAATGACTATGACAGAACTGCATTTTTCAGTACAAATTCCTTTGCAGTAAAAGATGTGCTCAACTTCTCATGAATTTCAAAAGTTAGCATGCTAAAATGCAATAAAAAACAACGTTAATCATAAGCAACAGGTGCTGCTACAGAGACTGCTTTTAAAGTAAAGAGATGGTGTTTAAACTATGACTTTATATTCTCTTAGGGTTTAATCAAAAAATTTCGGCATCACCTGGTGCATACCATGCACTGGATTGTTTTTCAGAAACGCAAGTAAATCAGAACTGCATATTACTGCAAACAAATACAGGGTGGGCCCTAAGTCCTGTACCAAAGGAATTGAAGAAATCCTGATAAGTTAATTGAACTGATAAATGCAAACAACGTTTTGTTACTCTATAAAAGAACATATCTTATATTCAAGAAAAGGAAAAGATATCTTACTTGGTTGAATCTACAGTGTTTGACATCACTTGCCACATATTTTATTGTGCATAATGCACAACCTATGACCCACCCTATGCATTGGGATATATCCGAAAAATCTTAAATAAGCTTTATAAACAGCTTGCAATTAATCTAAATTCATTAAGGGTTTTAGTACTTGCTTTGTGATGAAAACGAAGTCAGCTTATTGTGTATGTGATTAAGGTATTATTGGAATAAAGGGTAATAGACTCATGTTCAACACTCTTGATGATGTGCTGCATATTATGATGCATTTTACCATTCCATTACAGTAAAATAAAACCAAAGAAAAGTCTCAATGCTGTATCCAGAAGCAAGTTTAACAGCAATCTGTTTCAGAGTCTTTAATTGTTACACTTTTAGCAACCACTAATTCTACTGAAGCTCTGTGTTCCACTCTTGGATGCTGGCTGACTTGGACATGTCAATTCAAACTTTCTTCATCTTTTTAACCACTGATATCAATGTTAGTTTTATTCCTACTATTTAGGCTTTTGGCTTCAGGTTTTTTTTGTTGTTAAACATGCATTTCATTTTTCTACTCTTTTTTCCTGAACTAATCTTTTCAAAACTGTTTCTAGTTATCACATCCTTTTTCGTGATGATGTCTTTTAGGGCTATTAATGTTGTAGACATTAGAAGTCTCCTTCTAATGCCAAGTTACTTGATGCACAATGTTTTTTGTTTAAACTTTTCAGATGCAGCACAATATATTCGTTTGCATCTTTCCAGAAACAGTTGTTTTGACTCTTGAGTTAGCCTCGTTTTCCAAAGACTTTACTAAAGCATGATTTGTATCATGTGATGTCCACTCAACATTAATCTTTATCCATCGATCCTTTACTTTAAAAGCAGACTTCTCAGCAACACATGCTGCATTATTTTGTTTTGTTTGTTGGCACAAAGCAACAAAATCTTATTAAAATTTTGAACATTTTTTAAGCCAAGAGAATTAGGTTATTTTCGTAAATAGTAGCATGATGGCTACCAATAGCATGTTCGCTTGGGAGCATACAATGTTATTATATCCGAGCATACTATGTTAAACATTGGGAGCATACTATGTAACAACTAGTATTTATGCTTGAGAGCATACTATGTTATACCTATTTAGTAATTGCTAAACCTAAGCATAATAAGCATGGTATAGTCCAAAGCCAAAATACTATGCCTGTTTAGAACAATCACTAACAATTAAGAAGTGAAAATAACAAGAATAAAGTCAGTGATTATTATAAATAAGTTGATACATTAAATCCTTTCGTAATGATTTGTCGCTTTTCTCCACTTACAGTACTAGCTATCCTATCAGTGAACACTGTGGGAATCAATTAACAGGTTCTGGTACAACAATTACTCTATAATGACAGTATAGCTAATTGAAAGTTATCACAAATTACTACACAAATTTCATAGCGCCTCTATGCAATGAGAAATATTATCGAAAATTCAATAAAATTAGTAAAAAAACATGTTTTCTTGATTTTACTTGAAAAATTGAGCAGTTAGACTGATATAATATATTGGAAACAGATAGGAACTTGGGTATTATGCATCTTTAGAAAAAAAAAATTTGCATCTAGCATGAGCAGTTGTGGAGTTATGGCCATTTTTTTGATTTTTGTCGCGTTGCCATGGAAACGCGTTTTGAGGAGGCGTAAAACAAAAATTTAATCAAAAAATTTTGGTGGTAAATTGAATTGGTAGTTGAACCACAACTTTTGGGAGAGTTCTTAAGAAATTGAAAAAAGTCATCAAAATTTGGTGCGGCCTAGCCCTCATCTAACCTTGTTAAGAATGTAATGCAATAACCTGGGGCAGATATACCATATGGCACAGTGCCGGGGACCCCGAGCTCAAAAGTTAAGACTTTTTTTTGGCCTTCACTGAATTTGGCAAGAAGATTTTGGTAAAATCTCCAAAGTGCCGCGGACTCTGAGCAATGCAAATCCGGCTCGTTCCGATCAATACCACGGTTAGCAAGCAAAACCATCTTTTGCAAAATATTTTCCAATCATAATTCACCTCCGCCATGCCAGTTTTTACGCAACAATATACTTTTCAGAAAAAATAGCCATGGAAAATGGTCATTAAACAAATTATTGAATTTAAATTGAAGGAGCCTGGCCCCCCTGGCCGTACATGTATTTATTCAACTGGTTATTTTGATAAAACAAAAATCTTTTCAAGGAATATTGTCGAGTGGATTATTTTATTAGTTACTGTTAAAATATTGCAAGAGGCAATGTAGCTTACTTTCCCTACCTGGGCCAAATCACGTACAAAGTTCAACCCCAAAGTGTGAGATTTTAAACGTGTTTTGGACTTAAATTGTAAGTAAATGGAAAATTGAGCAATTAAATTTTTTGAATTGGCTTTACAATGCTTAAATTTATTTTTTTCAAATGGCTCTGATCATATGTAGAATGAGAACCGATGGCATTGAAATAGCTTGTTTTTCCGAAAAATCGTCCAGCTTCTGGAGGCTAAGCCCCCAAACCCCCGTCTGTGATCGTTTGAGTTACACTAGTTTACTCAACACATCTCCAAATTGAGACATTTTTCCCATTAACTTAGGTAAACCACACTATGGCTACTGGTCATCTGTTCTACGATATCTTTGTCCCACAAAAAATTCCTCTTTCGAAAATTTCTGATGACGTCATTGCAAGTCATTTGTAGTCCACCCCCAATAAAAAATCCTGGCTACGCCTACCTTTTGATTGCTACGTTTTTGAGCAAAGTTTATTTTGAAATTTATTTTAATTGATAAAACTGTAGGTGGGCTATAATGACAACGTAAAGCTAAAACTCTATACCAGTCTGAATTAATCCCGAAGCTGGAGCCGGAGCGGAGCAGCTCTTTTTAATCAGCTCCGGAGCTGGAGCCGGAGCTATGACAAGACAGTGAAAAGCTCAGAAGCAGGAGGTGGAGCACCTTCAAAATTTGCCGTGCTCCAACACCCTGATGCAAAGTTTGCGGTCTAAAACAGTTTAAACTGAGCTCATGCAACCAGCGCAAGACTTTATTTTAATCAGATTATAACGCAGCAAATGCCAAAACATTCTCAAACTTCTGACCAAAATATAACATGTGACGAAACAAAAATAACAAAGTAATTGCAGATTGGGTTTTCAAATTTTTGTGATGCGGTAATGGATGTGGACTTCTTCGAGCTTTGATACGATATGTTCGGAAAAAAAGGGTGCGATGCGATGTGATTGCTATCCCTAGTCTTGTACGTTGTAATGGTTAACACTGGGATTACTCGACCCCTTCCACTAGGACTAAAAAAATCAAAGACGGAGCCACCAGTCCATTTTTCCTTCAAAACAAACGCTTATTCTCATTGTGCTCGTTAGTTTTACCAGATATGGATGGCGGCACAGTGTCTCAAGTTTTAAGTTTATTACATGGCACTAGGGTTGAATACATTCTTTTTTTTCAATTTTTCAATTCAAATTCATTGACTTTAAAAAAACCAAATTCATTGACTTTGAAAAAACTAAATTCAAATTCATTGACTTTGCAAAAATCGAATTCAAATTCATCAATAACTCGTGAGCGGATTCAAATTCAAATTCAATCTAAACCCACTTTTCACAGCAAAAATTCAAAGAGGATTTTACAGTTTGCACCTAGCAAGTCGCAGTCTCGCAGTCACAGGTGTGTATTAGCGCATAACAGGTGCGTAGTAAACCAACAATGCTACTCGCTTGAATCCAGCATTGGATACAGTGCCGTCGCCAGAGCAACCAAAGTGAGGAGGAACCATCCAAAAGTGGGGGGGAATAAAGTTTGCTTATAAAAACTGATCATCAGATCTTGTACGGCTACAATTATGCGCAATTTCAAAACAAGGCCAGCAACGTTTCTTAGCTCGTTTCGTCTGCGGCCAATAATCGCTTGAAAAATCTATCTATAGCAATGAATGCTACCAGACGTGCGACCAGGATTTTGCCAGGAGAGGTGAACCAAAAGTGAATGTTTTTTACACACAAACTGCCTGACTTAGCCCCCGTGCTGAATGAATTAATGCAACTCAAGCGTGTTATAGACGGACATAAACACTAAATAATAAGTGAATATGGATGGGGCCTGAAGACGGATCCACCAGCCGCTGGGCGATTTTGAAGCAAAAAAATAGCAATTTTAATGCCATTTTAATCATACTTCACACTTTTAGAGGCTATATGAATAAGTAAATTCCTAAAATTCAAAAGTCATTTCAAAAAACTGAATTGCTTTGCACCTTCAGCCTCCCTTACTTTAGGTCAAGTCTAAAATACGTATAAACGATCGTATTTTGAGATTAAATTTTCAAAGAGACTTTGCAAATGGGGCTTAAGTCTTTTCACCCTAGTTGCGCCACTGACTGTGACCTCAAAATCTTGAGTGTGCTCTAAAAATCAAAACAGCTGGTCTTTGAAAAAAAGTTTTCACAAATTGTTTCAAGTCATAATCACTGACGAAGTACCGGTAACGATTCTGCAGGCTTACATGTCTCTTACGCGACACATCCGTAAAGGCGTGTAAATAAGACGGAATATTGCGTCAGACTAATGTACAGCAGTTGGTTGCCATCAATTTCGCAAAGAATTATAAAAACATCAAACGAGAATTATGTTTAAACGTAATTATTTCTTTTTCCATCATTGTCTGTTGTCTTGTCGTTGCGTGATGTTTCAATAGCAGTATTTTTAGTCAACCAAAATGAGGGCACAAGCGGCCGACTAGCCCCTCCCCCGTAGCCAAGGTACTGGTTGGATCCATTCATTTTTTTAATTTTTAAATTCAAATTCAAATTTACTGACTTAGAAAAAACTAAAATCAAATTCAAACTCATTGACTTTGAAAAAACTGAATTCAAATTCAAATTCATTGATTTTGCAGAAGTCGAATTTAAATTCAAATTCATCAATAATTCGTGAGCGGATTCAAATTCAAAATTTAAATTCAATCCAACCCTACATAGCTCTGCAAAAGTCAAAAAACAACTTCGCAGGTAAAACTTAACAAACACCAACAAGATAATACAGATTAGAGCAGCAACAGAAAAGCTACGTATGGACCGCGAGGTCTTCAAGACAGTAGTCATCTCTGTTTATCTTGGAAACGATGACTTGAAATTCAAAGTTAGTCGAGAATTAGAAGACAATGACTAGCGCAAAGAACAAGAGCATTAGTACAGTATCTTGGGCTTAAGTCGAAAATTGCTGAAGTTTGGCCACCTCTTTCAAATTAAGTTTGCCAAAATATTAACTTACCAATCACTACTTAGGCAACATGTCGACTTTCAAAAGATAACTTGCTTCTTTTTCCTTTGAAGCCGTATTTTGACCACAATTCCGCCGTTCCAAGCTTTCGTAACATGTAGCGGACACATTTTTTCGTATTGTGTCCACCAATGCTGCTCAAATATCGAATCTGAATAACAATAAGCAAATCAACATTATACTCGAGTTACCTGCAAGTGATGGGGTGATAGGTCACCAACAAATGATACGTAAGCAGGCCCATCTCTGCGCCTTGCGTCAAGGCGCACAATGCAAGGTTGCTAGTGGTAGAAAGTCATTGCTGGCAATTTGCGGTAGATTTCAATGTCCAGAAACCAAACGCGGTCTCCCGTAACAAGCAGGCATTTAAGTCCAATTTATAAGTGGTTTAAAATGCTAAGTTTCCTTTTGAAAATTATTGGTTTCATCTTCAAAAATTTGGTATAGTTAAGCAGCATATTGGTAGTCTAAACAGTGTTTTAAAAATTAAAAGTCGTTCTGACTTCCCAGGAGTCGTCCACGAAGGACGTCAAACTTGTTCAGTGTTTTAAAAACTGTCAAAATTTTCAGCACCAGAGAGAAAATTACTCTTTGCATTCAGGGTATTCGGCTATTCGCCCCAGAGCCATACATATAAAACCCATAGAGAAATCTGCTCCACACCTTAGAAAAATATGCTACGCACTTGAAGAAGGTGAAGCATCCAGCTGAAATTATGTGCAAAAATAAGCAACAATCTGAAACTATTTTCACCAAATTACATCAGTTTACGAGTTATTGTTGCCGAGATATTTTATTTAAAAGTCAGATCTGCCCAACAGTGCTGCTAGTTAACATTTCATTGTTCCTAAAATGATGTTCATTGTTTAAAATATTTTTCACATGGGTTTGAAAGCTCCTAAACGTAAGACTTTAGCATGAATTAGTGTTACAACAGAAATACTTTTACTATGATGTAAATAGCATATTCCTATTCGTGGAAAATTAGATTTCAAATGGCTACACTGTTGGGGAGAACTCCTAACCCTGAAATAAAATATCTCAAAAACGACAGATCGTAGAAAGCTGAAATTTTGTGAAGAAATGTTTTAGATATATATATTTCTTTATTTTTTGCACTTAATTCTAATTGGATGCTTCACCTCCTTTATACAAGCCCAGTAGCGTACGCAAGATTTTCGAAGGGGAGGGGGGGCATAAATTGTCAACAAAAAAGTCGCGCTAAAGCAAACATAATTTTATGATGAGCACAGGTAAGTTGCGCTAAAACAACAAGAGCAGCTGCTATTATAGGCGTAGCCAGTATTTTTAATTGGGGAGTTCAAATTAAAAATCGCGTGCAATAACGTCATCAGAAGTTTTCGAAAGAGAAACTTTTTGTGGGACAAACATATCGTAAAATGGAAGCCCAGAAGCCGTGGTTTAGTTTACCAAATTTAAAAAGTCAAAGTATCTAAATCGGGAGACGTATTTAGTAATTTAGTGTAACTGAAATGCATCACAAACGGGGGTCTGGAGGCGGAGCACCCAGCTGCTATGCGATTTTTTGTAACTTTTTCTAAAATAAAAGCTATTTTAATGCCATCGAATCGCATTTCGCACGTGTTTGGAGCCATTTGAAAGAACCAAATTTTTAACATTAAAAAGCCAATTGAAAAAATTAAATTGTTCAATCCTCCTTTTACTTACAATTTAAGTCCAAAACGCGTTAAAACTTTGCATTTTAGGGTTGAATTTTGTAAGTTATTTGGCCCAGGTAAGGGGAAGTAAGGTTCATTGCCTCCAGCAATATTTTAGCTGTACGTAATAATCCACTCGAAGAGTTTCTTCAGAGATGATTGTCATGAAATTAAACAGTTATAGAAGCACATGTTTGGCCAAGGTTTGGCTCAATTGAAATTCACTAATTGGTTTAATGAGCATTTTTCCAAGCTAATGTTCTTTTAAAGAACTTTGTGCGTAAAAACTGGCAAGGTGGAGGTGAATAATTGTTATTAAAAATGATACAATAGACGGTTGCGCATACAAACCATGTCATTCCCGGGCCAGATTTATATTATCCTGGGTGAAATAATTTTTTTGACAGCAATTCACGATTCAAATTTCTTATCTCTGAAAAATGGAAAACCAAACTCACAAAACTTGTATAAAAAATCACGAATTCACATGCGGAATTACAGCAAAACCTTACACAAACCTGAAAAGCGGCAGATTTTTGACAATAATCTTGAAGACATCGATTTCTACACAAAAAAGATTTCTAACAACAAATTTTAGTGTAAAATCATGACAGTACCAGTTTCGCCGAAACAGTACCGGTACGTCTTCTGGTTATTGAGTTTTTAAGCAAACTTAAAACAAATCTGTTATGAAAAATGAACAGGCCTTTTGCGCAACTTTGTTTTGGCCCGATCTACACTAGGGATCGTTAGTTCATTTTAACCAACTGTACCTTATTTTATTTTAACCGACTGACAGCTTCTACGCTTGTAAGAAAGTACGTCCGGCATATTGAATATCCGTTAAAAATAAACTAAAAATACCTTCGTATACTCTTGATTTTAAGCCCAGCGTAAACCGGGCTTTACTGGAACAATGCGAGGTTTATGCTGCATCGTACTGCTTACTAAACTACATCCAAACAAACTGACTCATACCATTAGTGGAAATGATGTTACCTGATGCAGAACTTCGTTGCCTTTCTCGTGGAGGGAATGAAGCTAAAATAAACATGATTTTTAATATCTGAATCCTCTCCTGTGATGTGGCATATAGCTTTTTAATCCTGGGTAGCGACAGAAAAAAATCAATCTTAATACAAGTTGTAAGTCTTCAAAGGAAGATTTTTGCAAAGGATTGAAAGAAAGACTTTATTCGACAAACAGCTTAGCTCTCCTGATCGGAAAATCTTGTTATTGAGCCATTGCTTTTCAGTACTGAAAAATTTTTGCTTAGATGGTTTCTCCATGCCATCAGAATGCCTCAGAAAAAGCTTCCCAAACAGTCTTTGCTGGCAAGGATAAGAGGAAAGAGGCATGTGGGATGGCACAAATAAAGAGGACCTTACAAAAACAACAAAAGCACGAATGAGAAGCCAAGAATAGTGGAGGATCGTCGTGGTTACGGCTTAAAGCTGAACTGCTGCCCCGGGCTTAAGAAAAAGTAGGTAGAGGAAAGAGAAAGGCTAATTTACTCTATTATTGATCAAAAAGTTCATACAAACTTACCAAGCACTCGTAATGTAGAAGTACCATCTAGTTCGTTTAGTTGAGTCCGCGAATCATCTATGATGTAAACGAGTCATCAAAATAACATATCATAACTGACGTACCGACCGGCCTGCATTTCAAACATGACCAAATATCGAGGGCATCATTTAATTCAAAAATGCGAAATAATCTGAAATAAAGACTTGAAATACAAGTCTCGATCTGATTTAGAGCTGCTACCCATACGACGCTAACGAGTAACGAACCGTGGGAAAAAAAAACAGAAATTAAAACTGCACTCGTGCTCATTCTTTGCGACAATCTATTACAAAAAATAAACTTTGTAAGAAAAACTATGCATGTCTAGAGCACAAAACACGGACAATAATCCGAGTTGGAAAGCTGAAATCATTTGCGCTAGTTCTTGTAAAATAAATTAACTTGTGCTATCACACACCTTCTTTGTAATCACTTTCTGAATCGGATTACACTACGCGCAGTCCCTTTGTACGGTTTACTTCCATGTTATCATGCAAGTGTTCACTGCTTTGTCCCAATTCAATCGCATTTAGAATATCGGCTGTAAACAAGCGTCATGTATAAGCAAAGTATAACAAACTCGGTCGAGTTAACATAATAATTTATGTGCTGTGTTTACGTGCTGCACAAATCTTGTGATGCAGGTTCACACAATTCCACAAACGCCAAA
Organism: Trididemnum nubilum; assembly: GCA_963965965.1. Classification (NCBI taxonomy): domain Eukaryota; kingdom Metazoa; phylum Chordata; class Ascidiacea; order Aplousobranchia; family Didemnidae; genus Trididemnum; species Trididemnum nubilum. The sequence continues at coordinate 22,970,034 of OZ014489.1, read as the reverse complement.
CATCATCTTGTACGGTACATAAAACTAAACGCCAACTTAAGTTTTTATGTTCATTGGTGTCTGGTTTGTTGCAGTTATAAAACACACAGCACTACCATATAAACTTAAAAAAGTGTTAACTAACATTAGCTAGTAGCTTGAGAAATTCTAAAAATCACAAGAAATGACTTCATTGCGCCGCTATTAGTCAAAAAATAATAGTTACACATTCAATGTGTTGTAAATCTCAAAACAAATGAACCTTGGTGTAGTGCAGACGTTATATGCCAATATTTGTTTTTATGTACTTGGTTTTCTTCGACACACTTTGGGATTATTCACAGGGAAAGCCTATACGGAAAATTCTGCTACAAAAAAATTTTTAAAACTACGATTTCCAATAAACTGGCAGCTTCGACTACATTCATCATCATCATTATTTTGCTCCAGGAATGTGCTTCCTTCTATTTTTGGAGCCCAACAGATGTTTTCCGCACGCAGAGATCAGGTAGTTTTTGCAGCCTAGTCGTAATCTTTCACGATCTTGTGCATCCAGCCTTTGCAAACCTCTGGCAATCATGTGACATTCCAGCACTTCTTTCAATCTCTTTTTTGGTCTTCTTTTTTTTTTGTCCCCTCAACTTTTAAGAGTAGTCCTTTTACTAAACCCCTTTTTTCATCCATTCTGTCCAAAAGCCTCAACCATCGCTATCTTTGCTCTCTCATAAACTCTTCTAATCTCTCCGAACCGTCCATTTCACGAATCTTCTCTTTGTTTGTTTTATCTTTTAAGGTTTTCTCACATATAATTCACAACATTCTCATTTCCGTAGTGTTTAACTTTCTTTCATCTTCCACTTTTAATGCCCAATATTCAGAACCATAAGTTAAAGCACTTTACATATAGCTCTTGTATAAGGTGCTTCTAACACTTTCGTACTGCAAGCTAATGCATTCTCAATAATTCTCACAGCCAATTTGTAACCAACCTTTCATCAGCTTAGTTTGGTACTAAAAATGAATTCAAGAAAATAATATCACACTCGTTGTAATGAAAAAAAACGTTGCACTATCCCGAAACAAATAGTAATTTGGCACTCACCGGGTTGCACATTTTGAAACGTTGGAAAACGCGACGCATGGTGGCTAGGTTTGGGAGGAGAACAATCTTTGTATCTTAAGCTATTATTCCAATCCAGTTTTTTTCTTTTTGTATCTACAAAAAGAAAAGGTTATCATTTTAACAATAAGAGAAAAGGTAAGGCAAAATGGCAACTCAACTCAACTCATTTTGTGCAGATACATTTGCAGATGGAGGAATGGGAAAGATTGCTGCATGGTCACTTCCATCATAACCGACAGCTGAATAATCTGTCAAAAACATATTTTAAACTCTTTTAACAAAAACAATTACGTACAGCTAACCGTGGATATAAAGAATTTCGGATTTAACGGCGGACTGTTTCACCAGTCCATTCCTCTTAATTTCTTTCTCTACTTGCTTTTCCACGTTTGTTTCGGTCTTCCTCTATTGCTGTGCATTTCAAATTACATTCACATTTAGTCGATATATGTAGAGACCATTTTTTGTACATTTTTGCTACCGTTGTCTTCCCTTTCCCGGTTAAAAACTTTAAATACTCTCCTCAGGTTTCCCTGATTACTTGGTAAAATTTTGAGTTTTTAAACTCATAGCCTGTGCTGATAATGGAAATTTTATATGTTATAGCCCAAGATATCTACTAACTGATTTGTGTTATAACCTTGTGATCTTTCCTTTGTTTTTTCCAGAATTTTTCTCGAATGCATTCTGCTGCTTTGAACATTTTTCTTTAAAACTTGTCGACAGTTTTCAGAATTTTGTTCATGGTAGTCATCTTCCAAGTTAGAAGTTTCCACTGCTCATTTCTCCAATCGAAAAGCTCCTTCAAAAGTGTCTGCGAGATTAAAATTTAATTTATAATAAATTGAAATTTTTAGCAATTGGCAGGTTGAATCGATAAAAACATCTCAGCAGCAGCATGCACATACATAGTATACCAATAAGTGCATTGCATACATAGTATACCTGCCAGAAACTATAACTGATAAAACAAAACAATATAGACTATTTGGTGTCTATTTCAATAAAGTTCATTAAACTGTTAAAAACCAGCAGTGTTACAAAAATGCTTCCAGCCAATGAGACCAACTTGGAAGAAGTTGCATAAAACAAGTTTTTGGGGGGTTAGCACAAATAACAAATAAAAAAAAGGAACAAATTATGGCATCATAGATTTTCCGAAGCAGGACCTCCTGACGCCACCGACCTGACGCGAGACAACTTACCCCGGGAATCCTGACGCCAGGGACATCCTGACGTTCGAGACATCCTGACGCCAAAAGCTCCAAACTTTCGCGCCCTGCTTTTTTTCTTTCTTTTTCTTCTTTTTCTCTTTTCTGCGCTACGCCACAGCTACGCTTTTTTCTCAAAGCGATTAACGTTCGGTTATTGTGACGTAAGTATAATATTTTCCGTTAATAGCAAACTTCATAGGAATCTCTGTTTTGCAGAAGCAACTCAAAGGCAAGTTGTATTTTCAAGAAAAAGAATCTTGTTAAAATCAAACGCCAAGTTAGCGAATCTATAAAAATGCTGGCAATAAGTTTCAAACAATGACCGAATGCCGCGATTGAAAGTCCTGACGTTCGCTGTTATTATGTTTTGCTGTTATTAAACGACCACGTAGATATTTTGTGAATTATAATACAGTAGGTGTGGTTATTTTACAGAGAAAAATGCTCTTAAAGAAATTGTATGTCAAAGAAAATTTTTTAAATATAATTCAAAGTCAAGTACCGCAAATCGAAATTATTTACGGTAATGCAGCGATTATAACATGATTTTTGCGATTTATTACAATTTTACATGCATTTTCATTAAAAATTGTTAGTTGTATGTCAGCAATAGTTTGTCGATAGACAACGCTTGAAATTAAAGTTGAAATTACGGCCAAGAATGACAATAGATTAAAAATACTATGCAATAGTGTGTAATCATCTAATGAATTAATCTCCCTATGGGTGATTTATTTAGTTTTAACCTCAATTAATGGAGCTTTTAGTTTTTGCAATCGCACTTTTTAACTTTGAAAGGACAAAACAACACCTTCACACGCTTGATATCAGCATACCAAATTATCGTAATTTCTCCGCTCGCAAAATCAAAGCATTTGAACAATAACAAGGTGCTGATTTCGATGAGCTCCAAAACTTTCAATTTATTAAAGAGGAAGATCACAAAAATTACAAACAAATAAAAAATAAATTAAAAAATGAAAAACTACAAATTACAAAACAGCAAAAGTAAAAACGCATAAGTTCAGAAAACAAAAGTTAACAAAAAGAAACAAAGAATCCATTACTGTGTTGTGCGCAATACCTTTCAGCCGTGATCGTTCAAAATGAGTAGATATATTATTAAGATCGTCGCATAATATTTCAATCATCACTAGCATTTTTAACGATTTGCATATTTACAAAATCATTTCATTATAATAAGTTGACTTAGTCAAGTAAAAATTAACGGGGTCAACATATTATAAGTCGACGAAAGCTCGTGAATATATTTCAATAAAATCAGCTTCTAAATGCTAAAATAACTTTTTCTGCTTTATTTTCATGAAGCTGATAGGCGGCATCATCATCTTTCCTATCTTTATTTTGTTACAATAAACAAAGCAATAATTACGTATAATCGCTTGTTTCACAGTGGTTTAAAGTTTTGTTGCAAATTACATCTAAACCTTTTAATTATTATATTACAATCACCTTGTATTAAACAAGCTTCAAATATATTATGTGTCTGATTTAAAAGCTAAGTACGACTCATAAACGGAAAAGTTTTAAAGCTTATCTAAATTAGCATCTTTTTAATGGTCAAATTTTTCGATTTGCAACTTGTTATTGTTGTCATTTTTGATTAGCAACTTGTTGTCATTTTTGTGATCCTACTCTTTAATAAATTGAAAGTTTTGGAGCTCATCGAAATCAGCACCTTGTTATTGTTCAAATGCTTTGACTTTGCGAGCGGAGAAATTACGATAATTTGGTATGCTGATACCAAGCGTGTGAAGGTGTTGTTTTGTCCTTTCAAAGTTAAAAAGTGCGATTGCAAAAACTAAAAGCTCCATTAATTGAGGTTAAAACTAAATAAATCACCCATAGGGAGATTAATTCATTGGATGATTACACTATTGCATAGTATTTTTAATCTATTGTCATTCTTGGCCGTAATTTCAACTTTAATTTCAAGCGTTGTCTATCGACAAACTATTGCTGACATACAACTAACAATTTTTAATGAAAATGCATGTAAAATTGTAATAAATCGCAAAAATCATGTTATAATCGCTGCATTACCGTAAATAATTTCGATTTGCGGTACTTGACTTTGAATTATATTTAAAAAATTTTCTTTGACATACAATTTCTTTAAGAGCATTTTTCTCTGTAAAATAACCACACCTACTGTATTATAATTCACAAAATATCTACGTGGTCGTTTAATAACAGCAAAACATAATAACAGCGAACGTCAGGACTTTCAATCGCGGCATTCGGTCATTGTTTGAAACTTATTGCCAGCATTTTTATAGATTCGCTAACTTGGCGTTTGATTTTATCAAGATTCTTTTTCTTGAAAATACAACTTGCCTTTGAGTTGCTTCTGCAAAACAGAGATTCCTATGAAGTTTGCTATTAACGGAAAATATTATACTTACGTCACAATAACCGAACGTTAATCGCTTTGAGAAAAAAGCGTAGCTGTGGCGTAGCGCAGAAAAGAGAAAAAGAAGAAAAAGAAAGAAAAAAAGCAGGGCGCGAAAGTTTGGAGCTTTTGGCGTCAGGATGTCTCGAACGTCAGGATGTCCCTGGCGTCAGGATTCCCGGGGTAAGTTGTCTCGCGTCAGGTCGGTGGCGTCAGAATATCGCGGACCGTAGATTTTCCATGCATTAAATTAAGCACAAATTTGACTTCAGTCAAAGAGATAAGGATAATAATCATTTAACAGAAAATTGTATCAGCTACATGTTTCGGTAAATGTGCTACTCTTCAGTAAAAGAATTTCAAAAATTGCTCACCTAGACTCTCTAGACCTCTAGCAGATACACAAAATAACCTTACTTAACTACAAGAAAACACCTATATCACATTAAAAATCGCTTTTGGCTTACCAGCATAAATGAGCACTCGAATTCTTTACAATCGCCAATGCTTCTTGTCAGGAATCCAACATTTTTTAGCAAGGATGCATGCTCTAAATGGAGGGTAATAACTTATAGTTCCTTGACCATTCTGCAGTAAGTATATAATCAAAAAACATACGTTTGAAACAGTTACTAGTACGCAATGAAGAGTGAAGACTGTTAACTATGCATTTCCAATTTTAATAATATAAATGGAGGCATGCAGGTTGTGAAAAAGAATTTACATTAATTCAAACCTGGTGGCCCTTAAGTTATCATTTGAGAAAACTTCAACTCATGAAACCGTACAATTCATTTTTAATACTTGGATAAATTTTCTTCTATTCTTAGACAATGATGAAATAGATTGACGCCATACTCATTCAAACTGAAATACTCCAAACAAGGGAAAATACACACTGATATATCTTTAGCAGAAGCTGCATTAATGTGGTCACAGACTATGCTGTGACTTTTTTACAGTGCAGATTACAACTGCAGAAAGATATTTTTTGGCATTTAAGTTGCGGTACTGCAAATGTTTTTTTTTCAAATCCATGTTCATTTTCAATGACTCTTTCTGGTAGTTTTTCTTTGTGTTGAGCTGGTTTGATATGGTACCGATATGTAATGAGTTAGGCTAACAATAATAGCTTCAAAAATACATTGATTACCTCATCAAAAATTTTAATTCAAGTTGCCGATATAACAGTACTATCTTCTTTTTTGTCTTCCTCCTTTTCTGCTAGCACGAATACCACAACAGCATAACCTTTAAGAATGCCATGATTGCAACAAACACAGTAACTCGTATCTAGGCTTAATATCTAGCATACCAAGACTTTAAAAAAAACTGCTTAAAATTGGTTTTATTGAAGATATGAAAACTACTTGAGGTAATGATTAAGAGGTGCCCCAAACCTTTTTCCACAATCTCCTGTATTTGCAATAATACAATTTAGTGCGTTTGACTCTGTACCATTGGCAACCTTGTATTTTGCAATTTTGTAACATCACAAAAGCAATTATTTTGCAAAAATTTTCCCAGATTAAGAAACGCGATTACCAAGTGGGAGTAGTGAGTAGCCTACAACCAAATCTGTTAATTTGGGTATTGCTACTGAAACCTGTACACCTAGGCTACCAGAACTGATTTACAGCACACAATGTACATTAGTTTGACATCAACCTCAGCGATCCACCATAGGCAAAAAAGTTGTAAAATTTGAAAAATTGAGAAGTTCTGTTGAATTTGATGCCAAAGTTTGAAACTTTATTGGCTATTACTGGTTGCAGTACTTAAAATACAAATACCAGTTGTAACAAGTACTGATAGCTGTACTAACACTGAATGGGACTAATACATAAACATCATAACACTATTAACAATTATCACAGTGAAAAGTTGGTAAGAAAGAAGAGATTTTGACAACGACATTTTCATCTTGCTGCATGTTCTTTTTTACCCTGATAATTTTTGAGTCATTGTTATTTGCTTGGTGTATGATTTTTGCCATCAAAACAAATAAAACTGAACTGACTACACTACAGAGTTTTTAGCATAGAATTCAAAGTTTCATTTTCAATCTCTTTTAACCGGGTTACCACACAAATTTTTAAAACCAAATTCCATGACATTTCAATAACTTTTTTCATGACTTTCAATGACATTTGTTATACTTTTTTTATGCATGTTTGAAATAAACCTTACATACACCTGCAAACTGGTTACAGTTTTATTGAGACTTTGCAACATGCGCCACCATAGAGTAATCTTTGTTATACTTGGCCATTTCGGTAAATGAGCATCTAAATTGGTTTAATTATTAGTAAAACACTGCTGACCTAATAAGCTGAATTTTGGACACAATATGGATATAAAAAAACAATATATATGCTAATTTAAGTTTTAGGTTACACCACAGTTGAAAGTCGATCCAGGCTTTTTGATTCAGGTTTGGGTTAGGGCCAGGTGCGAGCTTAATTTGGGCTTAATGTCTATATTGTTTTGCGTTTTAACCTTTTAAGTGCTCTAAAGGCATTATGGAAATAATTTTAAAACAACTTTGGTTAAAGATTAATACGATTATTACTACACAATTATCACTATGGAGTCACTATTGATCAGCAGCAAGTAATTTTATTAACAGCATACAAGCAATTACATAATGTTTACTTTCACATGTTTCTTATACCTGGTTTTGGCTTTAAATAATTTTTTGAGTTTGAGCTGGGTTCAGGCTTATGTTTCTGAGTTTGAGTCTGTACTAGTCGGCCTGTTTAAAGACTGGGTCATGCTATCGTGATTCAAAAATCCATAAACTCTATAAAAGCAATCATTTCTCTACTTAAAATTTATTGATTTCATGGAAAGCTGAAGTTTGAAACAACGTAAGTACAGATATATACTTGGTGTATCCTGACTTTAGGTTGCAATAGATTATCAATTTAGAGGCCAAAAACTGGTAGAAAGTGGCTAACATTTAATCGGTATATTTTGGTAATTACCGATGGTGATGAAAAGTAAATTTGTGATTTTTTAACATGCTAATGACAACTATTTTTATGGCTATGTTCATTTACTACATTCTTTTACTTGATTTAGACACTGTATTCTTTTCTTTTGTTTTTCTCAGGTATTAACTGTTGATCCGCCAACCACAGAGTTTAAACTTAAATCAATTTATTGTACCGTACATATTAGGAATATCTATTACCCATCTGAAACTGAGGGTGCTATGTTAGGAGGTGTAGTTTTGACTTGTTTAAGCAAAATGAACAAATTTGTTACAAGTATAAACTATCAAAAATTGAAGTGCCACAATGAGAGTTCCCTAAAATTTTGAAAAAAGCAAGCAAGACAAAATTTTCAGGTAAATTATGTACGGAACCACCAAATGAGCTTCCCTCAAAATTTAAGGTTTTTAACTGCTTGAGATACAGTATTATATGTAGTGAAAAATGAAAAATGCTCATGTTTTTGAAAGAAATTGAATTTTAAGAAATTCATCATGTTCTAGCCTAAAAATTTTGAATTATTTTTCAACTTTACAATGACTTTCAAATTTTTATCATTTTACCATGATTTTTCAAATTTATTTTTTCAGGACTTTCAATGAATTTCCATAACCGTGGAAACCATGTTTAAAACTCATGTAAAATAGCAATTGAAATTGCTTCTGTTTACTGGGTTGTTCTTTCATCAGAATTGCTTTTCTACATAGTCCACCTTCTAAATTATACATCATTTCAGTATGTCTGGTATCAACAACATAAATTCCAAATAGAGTGGAGTCACAAAGTTTATCAAAAAAAGGTATCTATTTCTTGTACAGTCTTCACAAATACAAACAGGACTCATTGTTTGAAGAAACAATTGAAACAACTTCACAGAAAACATTATTATCCAATAAATATGTATTATTTGGAAATTTAGGTGAAACTGCATGTAAAAAACTCTTTTGAAATTTTTGTGATTCTACATTTTCTGCGTTATCCAACCTTTTCACAATTTGTGTCAAAAGATTTTTCCCACAGCATACCAATCGTTGAATGTTTTGCAAATTGTTTTCAAAATCAAAAGCATTGCATTGATCAAGAGTATCAAAATCTTGTATATTTTCAGTCAAATGCAGCAAGCAATGAACATTTTACACTAAAAATTCTGGTTTATATAATTTTCAGCCTTGCAAAACAAAACACTGAAGCAGTTCTTTAGCGTAATTTTTGAAAATTTTGGCAAGGTTTGGGCAAACTAGAATGGCTAAAGTCAGACTGAATGTTATGATATGCTAATATAGACCTTGCCTCAAAATCTTTTTTGACACAACTTTTCAAGTGTGCAACAAAAACTGCTGAAATTTTGTTGCCTTCTACCAATCAACAGACTCTAAATCTCTTGGTCGACGAGCAAAGGCAGCAGGTATGGAACTTTGCAATTGAATCATCTTGCTACTTATTTGAGCTACCAGCTGAGCAGACATTCTGTTTTGTTTGTTTTTTTTGACCTCTCATCCAAATTTGTAAAAGCCTTCTCATGTGGGTTAAGCATGACTGGTGCATGTAGTCATTTGAAAAAATTTTTATCATATCAACAGGTAATCTACAAAATAGACTGATAGCATGATGGTGCTCTTCTTGTGCTTGAGTATGAAATTCAAGATCTGTTTGAAGATGCAGTGTTGTCACCTCTTGATATGTTACTTTATGAAGCCATACGCCTTTTTGATTACAGCAGTCACAGCCATACTAACCTGAAAATTGTTTTTTACATTTTACCATAGCTTTGACAGGGGCATCTCAAATGATACCTTTTAAGAAAACACTGTATTAAAGCTTATCTTCAACTGCTAACTCGTGAGATAATAGTTCATTCAAATCATCAATTACTTCTTCTAAAAGTCTTTCGACTTTGAACCTCCATAGGTAAGGACAACCGAGAAAACCTTTTTAAGAAGCAAGTAGTAAGTCACACAAAACAGGCCAAACAGAAGAACCAGTGCTAGAAAACAGCGGCAGACCATCTAGATTTAGCAAGATAAGCAATATAGTAACATTTATTTGCACACTGGCAGGATATTTTACAAACTGCTGTTTTTATTGTTTTTTTAAGCAAAAATAGAAATTCTGCATTCCAGACACAAAGGTAAGCTCCACACTTTGGCAAGTTTTGAGCAAAGACCAAGCAGTAGCAGGGAGGCTAAAGTGACCACTTTGCGGTATTAACTCTAAAAGACGATCCAGCACATTGTGCTTTATGTTGAATTCAATGGCCCAGGCAGCCAAATCATCTGCATTCAAAGTGTTTTCTTCATCTTCTGAGTCTGATGAAACAGCAAACGTCTATTCGTCAATATGCGTCCAAAGATCCATCACATTGGTAGAATTATGGTCAATCTCAATTAGTTTATCAGCATCATCTATCTAATTCACTATCAGAGTGAGCTTCAAAGGCATTACTAGTTGATTGATACACCAGCAAAACTAGATGAATAAGGTTGATCGTGCAAAAGAAAGCAGTGTAGCCATTACTCTTGCAATAAGAAAAATTGTTTTGGATCTGCAAGTGTGATGACGATTTCTGAATACGCATGATATCAAGTTTTCATTTTGTAGCAATCCATCGCTTTTTGTATTCACGTCTTTTTTAAACTTCCTTAACATAATGGCATTGATTACCACTTACTAACTAATTAATGCTGTAAGAATTATGACTTAGCTGCGATTAAAAATTGCTACTAAGCAAATTCAATAATCTAACAAGAAAGGCAGCACAAATTATAATCACTTACTAAAAAATGGCATTAAAATTTTTTCACATTATTTACAAACATTGAAGCATTCAAACTACTTCGCTATGTATGGCACATAGCTAAAATTCTGAATTTGTGCAACTATCTACTGGTACTTAAAACTGAAGAAAATTTATGCATTTTCAAAAGCATGCAGCCAGCCAAGATGTACCATCAACCGAGGTGACTTTGAACAGTTTTGAATCAGTTTTACTTGTCACTTCCGCCAGGTTTAAGCAAGAAAAGTGCTTATAGGATGAACGTAAGACTTATGGTCTCAGCAACTGGAACTGTCAAAACTAAAAAATATTTCGCTCTCATAAGCCATATATTCTGTCTCAAAAAGCGTTCTAAGTTGCCCTGGTTTCTGGGGCGACTTTCAATGCCTACCAACATGCACTTTAACCTTCACTTACAAGCGTAAAGTTGCCTTCACCTGAAATGCCTTTGAATTAGAGCATTGCAGAGTTGCTAATTTTTTCACTCTGGATCCACTCCAAAATTGTTTAACTGACTCCGGCTCTAATCCGGCTTCGAAATTTTACAACAACACTCCGCTCTGAAATACTGCGATACAAAAATACGCTTCAACAAAAAATTCTTTTAAATCAGTTGACAACTTTAACTGATATATAATCTCATTTTTTATTCGTTGACACCAGCTCTAAATAAAATTTCGACCTTAATCTCAATAAGCTACAGCTTACTGGATTCAAAAAAACATGAATGCGCACTCAGCTTGCATTGTGGACATTCGTTAATTTAAAAGTCTAAATTGCTTCTGTGATATGTAGTGAGTGCGTGGCCGAGTGGTGAGGGCGGTTAGCAACTGACCACGTTGTCGTGGGTTTGAGCCTGCAATCTTCTATCGCTAAATGACTAGACTCAGGTGTGCACATATCAATAGCAGTTGTGTAATAAATCGCCCTATTTTTGAGAATTATTTTGTTGAAATGATGACGTTATTGCAATAAAGAAAAAAAATCTATCAAAGTTCAAACACTGACCTACTAAGAGACTGCTCTTGGTATTGAAAAGTACCGTATATACCGGTAACTGAAAACAAAGATTATTTTGGCGAAGTGTTCAAAGTCGCCCCGGTTGACGGTAGTTATTTTCTGGGAGGCAGAGTGAAGGAGGCATGATCAATTCTGGAGAGATCAAATAATTTCTGTTTAGCTTGCTACTGCAGTGTGAAGAATACTCTTATCTATTCACATTTATCACCACTAAAGCCTTGTTTAATAGTTTATACCCTAAATATTTTGCATGGAAGTGTAAGCACCAATCAGGAATGCTGCTAAACTTTCAACCCTTTATATTACACAGTGACAAAAATTAGGGTTATGTATCTGAATAATCAATGATTTTGTGAGATAAGCGTAAGCAGATGTACCTTACATCCTTAAGCCTAATAATATGTCATTTTTTAATCTTAGAGCCAAAAACACAATAAAATGAATTATTTTTTAATAAATTTGCAAACAATAAGCTTAATTATTCATTAAAGAACCGTAAACATATACAAATGTGACCTTAATTTATTTCGTATTAACCAGTTAACCACTCTTGAATTACTGTAGTTCAGTAAAAATTAATGCACATAAAATTTTGTAAAGCTAACGCATTATTGAATCGGTATAATTTAATCAAGTGATCAAAAACAATTCTCAGCATTTAACAAAAAGCATACGGTAGGGTAAGATCAGGTAATTCCGGACAAAAATCTGCTATTTTCGTTCTGTCTGCTTTCTTCTTCAATCAACTTGAAATTTATTGCCTTCATTTGCGCATTTCAACCATGGACTTTAGTATTTTCACACTGGTTCAAAAAAAATATTTTAGGAATGGATGAAAAAAACGGTCTGAACGGACATGTCCGGAATTACCCTTGAAAGGGTAATTCCGGACATCTACGTATAAAGGCAAAAGTGCAAATTTGATACTCTTTGATAACATATTTATAAATTCAGAAGTTACATAGCAGACTTGAAACATAAAGTTGTTTTTTTTGTTTTTTTTTCACGGTTGTGAGGTAGCACTTACCTCACATATCTGCTTTCCCATTAGGCTAGTGTTTCATCAGCATCTGAATTCACACGTAGCCTATCCTGGCATCCCACGCGAACCTTCAAACCACACTCGAGGGCAATTTCTACACTTGCCATCGTACCCTCTTCTCAGATTACTCTGATCTAGGTCTGACAACAAGGTCACCAGAAAGAGGATTCTCGACCAGTATCACACTGGCACTTCACTTAGCTCAACCGCATTGCGCTAGCATCACTAAGCATGGACACCATATATGACATCACATTAGCAATTTACCACAATAGTACGCTATATGCATATTTCAAACTTGTTTGTTATCATCAGGCGTACATAACTGTGTAAATGCCTACTAAAAATTTTGAACTCCAAAAGCCAAAATTAACCTACTTGTCGGTAACTGGTAAAGCAAATTGCTATATACAACGCCAGTCGCCAATACGAATAAATTTTCATTTACTCGTATGTGCTTTGAAAATTCAGAAGTTACATAGCAGACTTGAAACATAAAGTTTTTTTTTTTGTTTTTTTTGTGAGGTAAGTGTAGAAAGTGTAGAAATTGCCCTCGTGTGTGGTTTGAAGGTTCGGGTGGGATTGTGGTTTGTTGAAGGTTCGGGTGGGATTGTGGTTTGTGAGGTAAGTGTAGAAATTGCCCTCGTGTGTGGTTTGAAGGTTCGGGTGGGATGCCAGGATAGGCTACGTGTGAATTCAGATGCTGATGAAACACTAGCCTAGAGGGACAGCAGATATATGAGGTAAGTGCTACCTCACAGCCGTGAAAAAAAAAAAACTTTATGTTTCAAGTCTGCTATGTAACTTCTGAATTTTCAAAGCACATACGAGTAAATGAAAATTTATTTGTATGGGCGACTGGCATTGTATATAGCAATTTGCTTTACCGGTTACCGACAAGTAGGTTAATTTTGGCTTTTGGAGTTCAAAATTTTAGTAGGCATTTACACAGTTATGTACGCCTGATGATAACAAACAAGTTTGAAATAAGCATATAGCGTACTATTGTGGTAAATTGCTAATGTGATGTCATATATGGTGTCCATGCTTAGTGATGCTAGCGCAATGCGGTTGAGCTAAGTGAAGTGCCAGTGTGATACTGGTCGAGAATCCTCTTTCTGGTGACCTTGTTGTCAGACCTAGATCAGAGTAATCTGAGAAGAGGGTACGATGGCAAGTGTAGAAATTGCCCTCGTGTGTGGTTTGAAGGTTCGGGTGGGATGCCAGGATAGGCTACGTGTGAATTCAGATGCTGATGAAACACTAGCCTAATGGGACAGCAGATATGTGAGGTAAGTGCTACCTCACAGCCGTGAAAAAAAAACAAACTATATTTATAAATATTATAAACTGGAATAATATGCTAAGAAGCGCAATTAGGTACTTTTTTGAAAATTTTAATGCACTCCGCAGAACATTTGCGCCAGTCCAGCGCCAAATTAGTCATTGCGCCATGTCGATTAAAATGGATAAACCTAAGCCATGGTGATCAACATTTCCTTTTTAACACCTTCATTGTGGTTGAACGTCAAATAAAGATCTTTATTCTGCAGAATGCGCTTGAATTAACAGCTGTTTTTATTCTAAAACCACTCCGAAATTATCGTAGAGTCGGGGATTTGGTTTGTTTTGCGCCGCGCCAACGCCAGATTTTTGGATTTATCTGTGATTTTCTGCCATGAATTGCGGACTTATCGAGTGCGGCTTGTCACTTTTCAATGCATAGGCCTTTTTGTACCTACAGCAATTTAGGCTTTTTTATTTCTTACCCCCAAGCTATCTTCTAAATTGTTTTTCTCTTTTACAATCATTTCGACTCGCAAACTCATAGTCTTACGGATTTTTCTAAGTTAAAATTGGACATGGAGTAGGAATGGATTTAACTTATCCGAAAAAATTCAAGTTATGAATCAATAAACCTAGCAGGAATCTGGTTTGCTTTGAAAGCAGGGTGTGAGAGCATGTTTGTGTACCATATAGGACAAATTAATATCTAACCTAATCTGCGAAAGAAAGCAGAATGCATCTACGCAGAATAGTTTTATTGCACATAAAATGAACAAGCAATTATTTAAATACCGAAATGATAATCTACATTGATACAGGTAATACAAAAACGCACTAATAGGCTAGCAATTTTACTTTCATGTCCGGAATTACCCTTGGCTGTCCGGAATTTTCCCTGTCCGGAATTGCCCAATCTTACCCTACCCATTTAACACAAAAAAGTTAGTCCATAAACCTATAGGTGAAATTAGCATGCGCATTTTAAAAAATTGCAATTACCGGTACATAATTTGTATCCTCCAAATAGAATAGGCCTATTCAGCATTGCAATAAGCCCAAATTTGACTCATTTTGTAGGGTCAATTGCTAACACTAGCAGGCTACACTAAATGAACTTTGGAATACTGTAGCTAACATGTTTTTCCTTACAAAGCCAGATTACCAGATAGACAAAAGTTGTTGACTCTCATCTTCCCAAAATACCTAAGAAACAAGATTTTTACATTTTTCTTGATTTAGAGCTGCGAATTTTAATGAGAAATATTTCAAAGTTCAGTGCAAGCACAGATCCTGTACAGATACAAGCAATGTTATTTACATTTGACCTACAGTATACTCATAGCTTTCTGTCAAATGTGGCTCCTACTGGTCAGTAGCTATTTTGTTTTAATTTACTGAACAACTTAAACTTCATCAGTTCATGAGTGCAGTTGAGCAAAACATTCAAATAAATTGCTAGGCCTACTAGCAAACTAAAGTTAACATCACCACTCATCACTTGCAATGTGTACAGTAACCAAACAGAGCATATACCGGTACTGTAGCATATTAAAACAGATCACTACAGTAACTGACTAGCCCATAGAAAAAATCAAACAGGGTGCAAAATTTTTAGGATGTATGTTCAAACAGTCAAATTATTTTTTGGGTTATATCGGTATATGCAGTTGATGTATAACGCAACAGTAGCCTATTTTTCATGTTTAAGATTTATGATGATAATGCCATTAATACTTTTTGCGACCATTAGGCTATAGGCTACATGCACATCGTGGCTACCATGACTACTGTACTTTTATCGTTTCCTCATTTCAGAATCTTAAACGTTAAAGTATAACACTAAACCTGTAAACAAAAACAACCATCAATCACCAGATCATGTTTAAAACAGCTATTGCTTTTTTTAGTTCTTCTGTGCACGCTGACCTCGGCAAATTATGCAAAATACTAGGGCTTTGTGGCAATTTTGCATTTCCAAACACAATAAATTTAGCCTGCAGCAAAACAACTTATCAATGTAAATGGTTTCTCTGTATCTTGTGCTACTGTTCTAGTAGGCTAGCTAGGCTACTAATCTACGACTGCCATGTAAACACAGGTTGTGGTAAGTTGGGAACAGCCAATCCTCGTCAGGTTAAAAACTATTTGAGCAACAAAAATAATCCCCTATTTCGTAGTTTCCAATTTCCATTGATGCTACTGCTCCGTATTCTACGGCTTCCCGCCAATTACAAAGCTTGCTTTATTCGATTGCAATGTTGCCAGTCTAAATTTTTAGTTTTCCTTGACAAAAATGAAAAAAATTCCCTAGAGCTCTACGCCAGAATTAGGAGAAATATAGTTGAGAGTGAGGCCAAGCGGTTAAGAGCGTCGTTTTTCCGACAACCATAACACACAGTATATGATCATAGTCACTAATCGAAAGATCAGTTGGCAGCGTGGCCGAATGGGTAAAGGCGTCGTTTTTACGACGACCCTGATCGAATGATCTGGGTTCAACCCGCCCCCTGGTCACGCTGTTGTTAGATAAGACGCTTTACGATGATTATCTCTGCTTGGTGGCTTCGAACAAGCAGCAAATTCTGTGGACAAGATTTCGAAGAAATCCACAGGAACATTGGATCATCGGAAACTCCTAAGCAGGTGCGGATTCCTCCAATCACGAAGTAGTCCTGGTAATGAAAAGTGTGCGGATCGTCCAATAAGTTAACGTCTGACGCTGTTTGGTGACAGGTGGATAAATATGCGCTACAACAACAGCAACAATCAGTATGGTAATTACCATTTACCAGGGTTGGAAATATCGACTTGAAACGCTGCCCGGTGACAGGTGGATAAATATGCGCTTCAACAACAACAACAATCAGTATGGTAATTACCAGGGTTGGAAATATCGACTTGAAACGCTGCCCGGTGACAGGTGGATAAATATGCGCTTCAACAACAATCAGTATGGTAATTACCAGGGTTGGAAATATCGACTTGAAATTGATATCGTGATTCGTTACTTTTTGGTTATCAAATGCAAAAATTCTTCGCTTTTTAGTTTCATTATCGAATGTGCCTTTTCCCTACTTTTTTTCCAGGTAAATCGATAACAATTAATCGATAGTTTTTTTTCAATTTAAGCAAAATTTTTTTGGAAGCACTTCAATTATTTTTTGTGTACTGCGGTTTTATGGTGGGAGAAATTAGAGGTGGCAACAGCGCAGCGTACGCGGCGTACGCGAACACAAAAAAAAACGAGGCCAAGGCCAAGAACAGCCTTTTTTGAGGACAGACACTCTCGAGGCGAAGGACAGGAATGCTCGAGGCAAAGGCCAAGAACCAAGGACACTAACGCAAGTGTTCCCCCCCCCCCAAAAAAAAAAGTCGTCAAAATTTTTTTTTCAGCCGATCTCCAAAAAAAAAAACGGTCTAGAAAAAATTTTTCAGCCGATCTACGAAATTTTATTATTCAAAAAACAGTGTTGTTCTCGAGCCGAGGACAGGGCAATTTTTGAGGACTTGGGGCTTCGAGGTCAAGGACTTGACCTTCGAGGCCAAGGACTTCAAAATGTGTCCTCGAGGACGTTCTTGAGGCCAAGGACGTCTGATAATGCTTATTATTTCCTATTTTTACTACGGTATTATTATTGTTATTGTGACACGCAAATAACGGTAATTTTATTCCAAAAAAAAACAACAGAAAACTACAGTAAAATAATTACGTTACTAAAACTTGAGTAAAAAAAAAGGAATTGGAAAAGTGCATTGGAGATGTTGTTTAGGTCTAATTACTTCTTCCAGACATGTAGAAATATAAACTCAATTCAGTTTTAGAAATGGAAAAAATAAATGAAAGTTAGTCACGAAATGGGTCTTCCCAATCGTTCAATTAGGAAGCATTACACTAAAAGCAATTGTTCTTTTTATTATTTTTGTATTTTGCTTATTTATATCATCATTGAACAATCATTTAACAGTTTGCACTAAGTTATAATCCACTGATCATGGTACAAACGAACAATCGCAAAGTTTGTAAATGCAGATTGCAAGCATGCTAAGCGTTGACTGTACTGTTTTTTAATCATAGAAAAGTAAATAAACTATAATTTTATTCATTACTTCGCAGCACAACGATAAACAGCTTTGTAACAATCCACTTAACGTAGCACGTCTATAATTGAGTTTGAAGAAAATTAATCAACGTCATTTAAAGCAACTAAAATGCTTTTAGTTTTGTGAGCTACAGGTTGCGCGAATATTTTTCAAACATACCGGTATGCGTAAATGTTGAAAAATTTTAGTGGAGATTTTCTGCGTGTTGACATGGCCTACTACAACTTACGGCTTTGCTTGTTTCATTTTTCTCTTCAACTCTAAGCGGCCGATAATTTTCGGCCGAAAACTGGTCACAAAAAAGGGTGTGTGTCTTTAGAGGTGGAGTCCTCAAGGACATATTTTGAAGTCCTTGGCTTTTGCCTTGAAGGTCAAGTCCTTGGCCTAGGCCTCGAAGCATACAAGTCCTCAAAATGCCCTGTCCTCGGCCGAGGAGAGCACTACTTTTTGAATCGTTAAAAATGCGCCATAGTCATGATTTTTTGACTTTATCTTAAAGAACGCCAGAAACCTCGCAAAAAAGTTGTGAAGAATTTATTTTTATTTTTATATACTGTATATATTTGCTGTATATTTTTATACTGTATACATATTTGTTTATTTTTACAACATAGCGCAGAGCACGTCAAAAATTAAAATTTATTATTGAGAAACATTTAACGCTTATACATTTTTTTTTTTTTTTGGAGAACGACTGAAATTTTGCGAAAAATTTTTGGGATCTGGTGCGATGAGCTTTCTTTTCTGAGAACTCTTGCGCGTTGTGTCTTTGGTCCTTGACCCTGGTCTCGAGCTTTTTTGTCCTTGGCTTCAAGAAGGCCTGCCCTCGAAAAGTCGGTCCTTGGCCTTGGATTTTTTTTGATTCCTTTTCCTAGGCCTCAAACGTTAGTTTCTTTTTCGCGATATAGGCCTACTGACGCGTTAACTCACACGCTACGTTTAAACGAAAGACAGACAAGGACAAATATTGTATAACTGAACCCTAGCTAACTGGATATATTGCCGCCAGTGAAAAATTATTATTTGAATTTCTTACCACTTATCTATGTAAAATAAACGAAATTATAAATGAAATTATAAACTAAACATGATCGACCACTTGATCGTTTATGCAACGCGTTCGTTTATGAAGCGGCAGAGCTGAGTATAAAATTTCTACTGATCAAATCGGACATATACTGTAGTGTTGCCAACGGCTTGATAAATTAAACATTTCACAAAAACCGTGGTTTGCGAAGAACAGTTTTACGCGGTATGCTGTGACAGCAAATTAAAATTTAGGATTGGAAATAAGCAAATTATCGCGATCGAACATTGAATCACTTTATGAGTCTTATAAATCAAACAGTATTTTGTTGCTTAAGCTGAAATAATTTGTTGTTTGACTGACAAGTGACCACGTTAAATTTTATACAACTGCGAAAGTTTGTTACTGATGCATTTGCAAATTATTATCACTTAAAATTTCAATCAGGTAATGTTAAACTCCTAAGCCCCTATTTAAGCTTAAGAATCATTGTTAATATTGTTTGCTGGTAACCAGGGCCTGCGAGAGGGGGGTTCAGGGGGTACATCGTACCCGGGCCTAGGAGGGCCCAGGTTCAAGGGGCCCGGAAGAGTTCAGGTTTACGCATTAAGTTTTAGTATCGCACCATAATACCGTAATCAAACTTGCCTACTGGAAAAATATCAGTCAGCCTATTCAGTACTGGTAATTGGTCGCTATTTTTGCTACACAGCCTTTAGGGCATCCAATAGTGGCCGATTTGATTAAAAAAAGAGGAAATGCATCAAAAGCCATACACTTGCACCAAAATTAACGTTTTGTTACATTTCTCTTACTTGAGAGCCCTAATTCTACAGTATAACAATGTACGAGGGCCCGCATTTCCAGAGATTCAAAAGCATTTCAACCTCAGATAGCGGAGTCAAAGTTGACATACCATACTACTATTATTAATCAACTCACTCTATCTGTATGAATTTAATAGGTATTTGGATTTGTGAAGTCTACTGTATGATTGCAGATGACTTCTTAAAACTTTTATTATTACAGTATTTGGATTTGCAGTATTAAAGTCATTATATTGTATAATATTGTGTCAATATCATCATCCCCCACTTCACATACTTTCTTTCACGTATACCACGTTTTCTGCTTGTCAATTTAAGGAAGTTTGGTGCTTGGATGTTGATTAAATGCTGTATTTTACTTTCGAAAAACATAAAATGTGCTAAAGCTTCCGGGGCTCTGCTCCAGACCCCGCTGGGGTTGCTCACAGCGCTTCCCTAGCTGGATTTAAACCAATTTTATGTCTAGCTGTGTTTTTTATAGGTCCTAACTGTATGCGAATATCGTTATCTCCTCACTTTTAAATGAATATATTCACCAATAGGACAAAAAATGATTTAACAGCATGGGCCCCGATAAAGCTTGGGGGGCCCAATAAGATTTAGGGGCCCGGTATCGACCTTCGTACCCCCTGAAAATTTTTCTCTCTGAGGCCCTGCTGATAACTAAAACCAAAAGCACTCACTCATCAGTAACTTGTCCTTAGATTGCTTTCGTTCTTAACGTTGACAAGAACAACTTCTCTGACCGTGTCATAAGTAATTTTTTACTTCTTATTGAAAATATTTTTTTAAGGGTTTTGTGGCATAAATTATCGCGCAATAATTTTCACTTTTAATGTTCTCGTTAGACCTGTTCATGTTCTAACGTTTTTTGATTTTGATACGGCTTATGATTTTGGTATAAAATAGCCACGATTCATTGTCGATGAATCAACGGCACGTCACCGTTGCAACATTTTTTCAAAAGGAACTGCGTTGCCCGGTGCAATGGCGCGGATATGAGCCCAGCAAACTCGTTACAGAAATTGGTGGAGTTTAGACAGAATAATGAAAAATTGATTTGATTTAATATTCGATGACAAGTAAAAGTATTATTAAAACTAAGCTTTTGAAAACTGCATGTTGTAAAAAAAAAAAAGTTCTAGGCCCATTTGTAAGAACAGCATTTTATCTCCGTTTATGTTTGAAAAAAATTACTGTAACAAGCAGTAATCACCTAATTAGTATGCTAATTTTCACAAAATCGCGCAGCGGTCACAATAAGATTAGACAAAAACTTTGCCAGTGTAAGAGAGTTGCAATAATTGCAGTCCAAAAAACGTAGCACATGGGATTGGAGCGAATCTTGGATTTAACTAAGGCTGAGTTTACGCATGAGTGGTTTTTACGATCAGGAATGGAACTTCAGCCATGTGTAAATCAGTTTTCGCATTGTGAAACCAGGTTTGGCATTTTTATTTTACGAGGGGTTTTCACGCCTGGTTTGGCAACGCAAAATTTCAAATTTCGTTGTATAAACGCTTTGACACAAAAATTTGATCGCATGATGTTATGGTAAGGGATTAAAGTAAGTCGCAAAAACAGCTGCGGCGCCCGAATTGAGCTAGAACTTTTGAGTTTTGCTTGGCTTTTTTCGAGTGTAAACGAGACAGGCTTAATCTCTAGGTGCGAAAACTAGTTGCCAAACCTATACAGTAAACGCGGTGTTAACCTTTTACAAAACTACAGTAAAAGCAGGGATGGCAATCGCATCGATGATTTTCTTCGATATTTGTTACGGAGAAAAACTGCGATGCGATTTTGCGATGCGATGCAAAGTAGAATAACATATACGATTTTTTTTGCGATAATTTGAAATTTTTTCGATGCGATAATATCGCAGCTACTTTGCGATTATTTGTGCGATTATTGATTTTTTAAGCTATTTTGAAATTTAAGTTTGTTGCCTAAAATTTAGCACTCCATTTACTATCTATCAAAGCTTTTATTTAACCACTTTTGCAAATCAGTATAAAACGAAAAGTTGCTGCAGTATCTTCTTGATGCCTGATGCTTCCAATACCTACAGTGGAAGCCCGCTAAGTGTTACTGCTTCCACAACTGCTTTCTTGAAATCTGAAACGCCGATGGTATAATCCGCATGGCCTTTCTCGGCTGGTCGCATTACAGTAACGAAGGCATCTGAGGTGGCTTTGAAGACGCTGCAGATGAAGACCGACCTTTTGATTTGATCAACGTTTCATGCTGTTCGGGGGTGTTTGCGTTTAAGATGCTGCATTAGATTGCCTGAGTGAAAATAGGATTTGCCTGTTTTGTTAGGCACAGGCTTCGCTGCAAACTTACAAGAGTTGCACTTTGCAAGAACTTTTTCTCCTTCCTTTCGAAATACTCGCGGAAATCATTATCCAACTTTAGCATGATTTTCCTGCTGCAAAGCAAGACGTATTCGCAACCAGAGGTGCTGCAAAGCTAGACGTATTCGCAACCAGAGGTGGTGTCCTCTAAGACGTCCTTGGCCATGAGGACACATTTTGAAGTCCTTGGCCTTGGCCTCGAAGCCTCAAGTCCTCGAAAATTGCCCTGTCCTCGGCTCGAGGACACCACTCTTTTTTGAACCGTTGAAATTTTGTTGGAAAATGCCAGAAATCTCGCGGAAAATTTGCGAACACCTTTTTTGTTTTCCTCAATTGGAGAATAGGCGTAGCCAAAGGGGGGGGACCAGGGAACTCGCCCCCCTCCCAATTGAAATTTCACCAATGAAAGAATGTGCTAAAAAAAGCCTACTGTTTCTTCAGTTTCTTTTTAGCATTTTTCATTTGCAACAGTAACTAACAACAATATGGAAGACCAGGGGTTCCGGGTCTCCCTCAATTCAATTTTTGCCAGCCAATTTAAACGTATAAACCAGAAGAAATGGAGAGTTTTTGTCAAAAAAGTTGCTATCTTAGACCCTCATATAGCCTTTTTATGAACGTAATGCATTAACCAGGGCCCGATTGACCATAATATGGCGCAGTACCAGCTAGGAGCCCTGCGCTCAAATCGTCTTTTTTTGGTCTTCTCCTATACTTGGCAGAAAGATGTTGCAAAAATCCCCAAACTGCCAGGGGCCGGGCGCGATGTAAATCCGGCCTGGCAATAGCATGGTTAGTAGGCGTAACTATCTATTGTACCATTTTTCAATAACAATTTAGTAATTCGCCTCCACCTCCCCAGTTTTTACGCACAAAATATATAAAAAAAAATTAGCCATGGAAAATGCGGATCGAACGAATCATTGACTTCAATGGAGGGGCCTGGCCCCCTGGCCGAACATTATACCCCTATAACTGGTTATTTTCATGACAAAACAAAAATCTCTAAGGAAAATCTTCTAGTGGATTATTACTTACTGCTAAAATGTAGACAGATACAAAGCACTTTACTTTCCCCTACCTTGACCAAATCACTTACATCTAAAATTTAACTCAAAAATGCGAGATGTTAAACGTGTTTTGGACTTAAATTGCAAGTAAAAGCAGCATTAAGCAATTTAATTTTTTTGATTGGCTTTCAAATTTCAATAATCTAGTGCTTTCAAATGGCTCTGAACAAGTGCAGACTGTGATTCAATGCCATTAAAATAGCTGTTTTTTTACAAAAAAATTACAAAAAACCACCCATCGGCTGCTAAAGTCTCTGGCGTCTGGGGGCCCCGCCCTTAGACCCCCGTCTGTGATACGTTTGAATACACTAGCTTTCTCAACACGTCTTCAAAGTTAGATATTTGCACGTTTTAACTATTAGTTTAAGCCCTCTCTCTTTACAAAATCCTGGTTAAGTGCCAACAAGCAACGATTTCAGATCTTCCATCCTACGATATCTTTGTCCGACAAAAAGTTCCTCTTTTGAAAAATTTTGAGGACGTCATTGCGTGTGATTTGTAATTTGAGCCCTCCAAATCAAGATTCTGGCTACGCCTATGAATTGGAGATTGCCTGAAAAACTTTTTTGAAGACCTTTTTTTTTTTTTTTTTGATTTGGAGAACACTTGCGGCTGTGTTCTTGGTCCTTGGCCTCGAGCAATCCTGACTTTGGCCTCGAGAGGGCCTGTCCTCGAAAGAACTGTCCTTGGCCTTGGATTTTTTTTTTTGTCCTTGGCCTTGAGCCTTGTGTCCTCGACTCCACCTCTGTTCGCAACTGAAACAACTAGCGTAGTCTGGAAGCTCAGCCAGTGCGAGATTTTAATTCCAAGATGCCTCCTTAGAAAAAAAACTAAGCAAAAGCTATTGCGTCATAACCTGAACCACCGCATGCACACACGGTGTTCCATGCTCACACGCGTCAATATCACAAACTGAAAAGCAACTTTAAGCACAATTTAAAAAGCAATCGTCAGTCAAAATCGGTCACAATGACGAAACAGTTTACTTATGACCAAACAAAAGAAACTAATAGAATTAAAGACAAAAAAATCGAAATCATCGAAAAAATCGCAGATTTTTTTTGTCAAATTCTGCAATGCAATAACGGATGCGATTTTTTTGGTTGTTTTGGTGCGATAATTAGATGCGATATTTTCCGAGAAAAACGTGACATGCGATACGATTTTCGATGCGATACGATGCGATTGCCATCCCAGGAAAAAAGTGACATATTAGGCAAACTGACGAATTCTGCAAAGAGGTAAAAACTCTAAAACGGCTTGTTTATCTGGTGGTTATTTTGCTGCTAACGCAGTTTGTTACGTTTGTTATTAAATTCAATGCACTTACTCAAAACGCGAATTATACAGTATACAGAAGAAGATACAGTAAGTTGCTGTAATCAAAACAGTTAACTTTCCGAAAATGTCGCGGCATTTTTTTCGATTTGACATTACGCCCAACAAAGATCATTATTTTTTTCCTTGTGTTTTCATAGGATATTTAGAGTAGTTCTTGGAATATTGAGATCTTTTGCTAGCCTTGACACATTAACATTTTCCAGGCTTAACTTGAATGTAATTTTGTATTTTGTTTTCAACGATGCGCTTACTTACTTAGGTCTTTTATTTGACAACGATTTTCTGTAACTTCGCTCAGACAATAATTTTGAAATGAAACGCAGAAAGTGTAAGTATGCCGCTAACTCTTAATCCAAAACTGTTCAAACTGTGGTTTATTTTTATTTTTTGCACTTAATCTCTGAAATTACTGTACTCCATTTAAATTCTTCTAGATTAGTGGCTCTTAACCTGTGGGGAATTTCCCACTGGTGGGGAATGGCGGAGTTGCCAAGTGGGAAATGACCGGTCGGACAGATAAATACTGCTTCGAAATTTAACGCATAACATGTTGACTTACTTTACAAATCACAACCATTTAAATATTGCTTTGATAACAAAAACAACCAATGTATGAGGTATTGTAAGTCATGTTTGAATGACAACACTGTTTTATAATTTGTCAACAACCAATGCTGTGATGGGCATAGGCTTAGCCAAACGGGGAAGGGGCCCCCTTTTTTTCGTGCATGACAGTAATTAACAATAATATTGACAACCAGGGGCACGGGCCCTTTTAATTCAAATTTTGCCAATCAATTTACATGTATAACCTGGAAAAAATTTAGAGGTTTTGTCCTAAAAGTTGCTATCTCAGGCCCTATCTAGCTTTTTTATGAACGTAATGCAATAACCAGGGCCGGATTTACCATGAGGCACAGTCCCAGGAGCTCCGCGCTCAGATGGTAAGACTTTGTTTGGTCTTCACCTTTTTGGCAGAAAATGTTGCTAAAATCCCCGAAATGCCGAGGTCCCGCGCAGTATAAACCGGCCATAGCAATAACACGGTCAGTATAAGCGGAACCACCAATCGTACTACTTTTTATAGCTATTCATCTCCATCTCGCAAGTTTTTACGCGACAAAATACTTAACAAGAAAAAATTACGCATGTACTCTTCTTACTACTGAGTGTTTTCATGACAAATCAAAAATCTTTAAGGCAAATCTTGGAGTGGATAATTGTTTACTTCTAAAATATTGTTGGAGGCAACACACCTTACTTTTTTACTACCTGGGACAAATCACACAAAATTTAATACCAAAATGCAAGATTTAAAACATGTTTGGTTTAAATTGTAATCAAAAAGAGGATTGAATAATTTAATTCTTTTCAATTGCTTTCAAATGTTGAAAATCTAGTTCTTTTAAATGGCTAGAAACACTTGCAAAATGTGATTCAGTAACCTTGAAATAGTTTTTTCCAAAATTCGCCCAACGTCTGGGGGTTTCAACCCCTAGCCCCCGTCTTTGGTACATTTGACTTACACTACTTTACTCAACACGTCTACCAAATTAGACATTTTCCCTCTCTGTTTAGCAAATCCTGGTTATTTGCCGAACTTGGTTACATGCCGAACCTAGTTGCAAGCTTCTGATTTTTCATTCTACGATATCTTAGCCCCACAAAAAGCTACGCCTATGGTGGTGGGAAATGGAGAGTTGACAAACTAAAAAGTGGGGAATTGAAGAAAAAAGTTTAAGAACTCTTGTTCTTGACTCTCAGCTGGTAATTAATGTTCTATGGCTACAACGCCCTCGCACTGCCTCCTTTTGTGTTGCTGCAGCGAGATTTCCCTTTAGACTTTTAATCTGATAAGGACTCTTTGTTTGTTCGAGATCTCACTCGTGTTAAACTAACCACTGAGACTGCATGAATTTATCCATCTTGCAGTTACAAATAAAGCTGTGAATATCGCTTGAACATTGAATCGAAACTGCAAATAATGAATAAGCCGAACAAAGGTTTCTCCGGGATACTAAGGGGTGAGAAATTGAGCGAAGCGACGAATTAAACGATGGTGAATTAGACGAACTACAATGCTCGTAAAAGATAACAATTACGTCGAGACTGACAAAACATGTGCAAACTGACGAATTAAACGATGACGAATTAGTCGAATTCCACTTTGTTTTATTTTACTTACAAATATTACCCTGTCTTTAGACCAATTTTAAGCTACGAGACCGATACCACGATGGTTTGAGACCAAAACCGAGACCGGTGCTAAAAAGACGAGACCAAGTCCGAAACCAGAAAAAATCGGTCTCGAGACCGGTCTCAAGAACGAGATTAGTCTCAATTCTTCCAGCTCTGGTTATTAGTTTTGCTCACTGTAAAGCGGTTAAATTTTAGAAATTTAGTCTAAAGTTATTGAACCAAAATCTGTAGGAACTAATTTTTCTGGTTTTGAAAAGGTTCAGATCATTTCTTAGTTTTGTTTCAGATAATTCCAGTAAATCCTATGTAATTGCAGAACTTCATTGTGTATTTCAGCAACACCCTTAAATCAACTAAATAAAAATAATGATTTTAAGCTTTTTTGTTTGCCGCATGCTGTAACAGTGCTAGAAAAT
This sequence comes from Trididemnum nubilum, assembly GCA_963965965.1. Classification (NCBI taxonomy): domain Eukaryota; kingdom Metazoa; phylum Chordata; class Ascidiacea; order Aplousobranchia; family Didemnidae; genus Trididemnum; species Trididemnum nubilum. Next base: position 22,942,852 of record OZ014489.1, on the reverse strand, counting down.
ATTTAATATACTGCCCGCTGCAACTTTATTTAAATACAAAGAAAAAAGTTAGTGAAATTGAATTGTGATAAACGCGGTTGCTTGTTAAAAATGTTTTTGTAATTATTTTCCTTATGCACAGCGTCAAACCGATTCAACAGTCTCATAAGCTTGACATTTCTCAAGAAAACGCTCAACATGCGCCACCATTCGATGATCAAAGAGTCTATGATTTTACGCAAAATGGAGCTACGGATCCCAAGCTTTGCGTTGTGGTACACAAACACCCACATCAGGTTCCAGTCAAAAAAAATCAATCGAATCAATACCACGAGTTCGACGAAATGCCAACGAGTTCCGCTGCTGATTTTGAGCAGCATTACGTAGTGATAAACACGCACACGATTAAGGGAAACGATCAGGTATACTATGAGCTGAAACGAAGAATGTAAACTTTGGTGAACTTGGTTACTTTTTTTTTTTCTTTTTTGTCAGGAAGTTAAATTCAATTGCACGAATACAAAAAACAGAAACTTACTAATTGAATATGCGATAGATCTATGCTAAGCAAACCACTTTATTTAGATTAACTTTTGTTACAATGCCGATTATGCGTTCACCCGAGTGCATGAGCCAAGTTTTCAGCCACCCACCAAACAAACCAAAACACATTACTCTTGGCCAAGGTTTTGTTCGCAAGCCTCTAATCCGGCCGAGACACCACAAATAGTGAAAAGCTAGGCCCTATTGGGTCAATAAAAGACGATTCTCACCCATTAACCAAATCTACATTATTACCTTCAAATTAAGCCTCGGGTTTAGCCAAAAGACGTAATTGCTAATTACCGCAACAGGCAATAGGTAATGGTCAGTGCTTTGAAAGAAATAGATTTATTTTGCATTAAATTTAATGTCTGTTTCGTAAGATTAGATTACCGGTACCAAAAACTTCAATCATAATTGCTTGATATCTTACATTCCTTCCTACCGAATAGTAGTTCCACTATAATAACTCATCAGCATTGCTAGTAGAGAGTACCAGTTTTGATTGAATGTCACCGAATTTTGTAAAGTCTTCCAAAAAGTTGCCAAACCACCCATCTAAAGCTCACGTGAAGCTTAAGAGTCACCGATTTTGGGGGTGGTTCACCTACAATTAAGGGGTTATTGCTTATGCGCGGGGGGTTTGCTTCCTTTATTCTTTTATATCCTTATCTATTGGTGGTACAATGTTTTGTTATAGCTCAAAATTTGAGCAAGGGCCATGTTTATATGAGTCTGTGATACATTTGTAGGGTCTAAAAGCTTTAATTTTTGAGATATTTTGAAAAAGCTAAATTTTTCAAAATTTGTTTTATAATAAGTCAAAACATTAAAATCTTGAATACATAAAACATCAAAATGCATCAATATGAAAACCCCAATATGCTAAAGCAAATAAATTACATGCTTCACTAACACTCAGTAATATCTGGCAATAAAACATTCAGCAACCAACAATTTATTAGAACACCAATGGTCAAATTTACGGTTTATGACGAGTAGTTGATTTGTTTCATTAACTTCTTTAAAAATCCCTTCTTCTCACCTATTTTTTTCATTCTTGATCTCAGCTCGGTAATTGCTCAGTAAAGATAGAATTTTTGTTCTTCTGATTTGGTTGTCTTATCAATATGATAATCAATTACCGGCCCGAGAGATCTCTCCACGCAGTCATTAACCACCCTAATGGGCACAACTACTTGCTTTAGCGACAAGCATGATTCTTCAGTTGACCAGTTTTGAACTTTCTTCGTTAAGAATGCCGGTTTCTTCCCATGCAGTAATTCAAAACATATCCCTGAGTCCGGTTCAACGACATTTTTGAGAAATATTACCCCAAAATCTTCTGTTTCAGGCATTTGTTGGCAATCAGGATGGGCTTATTCTCAAAAATCTAGCTTGGTTCTCATATTTAAGAATTCCATTTGCCATTTCCTTTTCATCACAATCTGGTATTCTGGCGTAAAACAAAGTCGGTGGCTCTAAACGTTCACTCAAGCACCAAAAATGGTTTTTAAATTTAATGCAAGCAGCTTCCACCATCTTCATCGTTCCTTGGTCTCTAACTTTAGTTTTTGCCTTTTCCAGCAGTTTCAGCAAATCCAGATCCAATTTGAATGCATCTGTGGTGTTTGTTGAGCATAACCAGAACTTCACTTAAAAAAAAAGAAAATGTAGCTAGATTTTTAAATGGAATTAAGCATCTGCGGTTTAAAAAATTCTTTGAGAAGGCTTCTAGTCTAAACTGTCTTGATGGTATAAATGATTTTTGCCATCCAGCGAACGTGATGATGGACACTCGGAGCATAAATTGAAATTGGACTCGACATTGATCCACAAAGATATAATAATAATGATATGAAAGCAAGTTTTTTGCAGTCTTTTCTCAGTAAAGCTAGACAACAAAAAACTTGCTCTCAATTATTATTACTTTATCTTGGTGGATGAATGTCGAGTTCAATTCCACTTTATGTTCTGGGGACCCATCATCACGCTTGCTGGATGGCGAAAATCATTTATACCATCAAGATAACTTTGTTTAGAGACCATCTAAAGAATTTTTTAAACTGCAAATGCTTGTTTCCATTTAAAATCCAGCTCAATTTTTAGTGTACCGGTATCTCTTTTTTATGTTAAGTTTAGGCTATGCTCAACAAACACCACAGATGCATTCAAATTGGATCTGGATTTGCTGAAACTGCTGGAAAAGGCAAAAACTAAAGTTAGAGACCAAGGAACGATGAAGATAGTGGAAGCTACTTACGTTAAATTTAAAGACCATTTTTGGTACTTGAGTGAACGTTTAGAGCCACCGACTTTGTTTAACGCCAGGGTACCAGATCGTGATAAAAAGGAAATGGCAAATGGAATTCTTAAATATGAGAACCAAGCTAGATTTTTGAGAATATTTACATGCTGTAATTGGTGAAGCAATTTCCCTTTTAGATCATTATTGTGCGGTTGAATATTTTAAACTTCATACGAGATGCGAATTAATGCGCCTACCAGGGCGCATGTTCATAGAATTTGTTGTACTTGGAGTTCAGCGTTTGATCGATTCTCAGAAATGGGGAGACAACCATAAACTTGAGGTCTTTGTTGCTTGATCTTGTTTTATTATTTAAGAAAATTATATTTTATTATGATGGTTATGTTGTTATTATGGTAAAAAATTGTATTGATTTTTATTTGCTTGTAATTAATGCTGTAGTTTGACAGTACTTCTTTTTAATTTATGGTATCTTTTTTTATTTGAAAAAAGGATCCTCTGTACCCTACTGCTTCTTCGACTGCTTGCTTTTTCAACTGAACTTTTTGATAAGAATCCAAAAACGGTGCCAGATGAAGGAAAATGGTATTAACGTGGAATAAAAGCTGATTTCTAAATTGCTCCTTTAGCGGTTTTTCTGCGATTATTTTTAGGTTTTCGCATGCGTAATTGTGTTTAACCACAATTACTTGTTGAAAAATACATCAAAACATTTTATACAACAAGAAATAAAGCAGATTTTAATGGTTTAGAGTATGCCATGCTTTTTGCAATGTATGTTATAAATATTGGTTGCAAAAATTACTATAAAAACATTATACCAACCTTCAGTAATCGTCCATCCATTTAGTTTTCTATTTTGTTCATTTTCTTTGCTATCTAAACCTCTTTCTTTTGAGCACATGATCAGTTTTTTTTTTGTGAAAGTATAGCTTTTTTCTTCAATATAAAAAGATTTATTTGACGCAAAAAAAGCGAAAGGAAAGTTTTTTTATAGCTCTCTACAAGATGCTTATGTTACGGAAGTGGAGCGGCAAAAACTAAACTTTAATTGCTTAATTGGCAACTTGTTCGGTAATAATCGTCTGTTTTCTGTAGTTCAAGAACCGTAGCGCTGCTGAATTTCACGTCCCACGATCAAAGTCCAGCAATCTTTTCAGCAAATCGGCCCGGAGATACTTGGCCACGCAAAGCGTATTGAACCACAATCCTCTTTTTACTCTGCAAATAAAAAAAGAAAAAAATTGTTTGCTCAATATCTGTTTGAACAATGAAAATGCAGTTGCTAAACAGATTAGCTGTTCACGCGGTAGGGGATGGTCCTTTGGATAGGGAGGTATCGGATTCGATTCCGAAATCAGTAAAATCAGAAGTCACCGTTTCCAATGGCTAACTAGAGGTGCGACATTTTTTCGAAGCAAGCAATCATACCTACCATCACAATGAGCAATGACACACACGTCATAAACGAGCTATGTAATGCTATAACTAGTTATCCTTTAAAGCGGAATTCAGTCAGTAAATAAATGATTTGATTTTTTAGATTTCAATTGATTCAACAGAAATTAAAAAAAAAAACGCATACTGTTTGCACCTGAATGGGATGGGTTACATAAAAACCTTTTCAAAGATAAAAGCCTCAAAACATACAGAAGCAATTAGATAAACGTGACTTTTTTTTTATCTCTCATCGTTTTTCAGCTCTTTTTTTTCACCCTTATTCCCAACCGCATGCTCATACAACGTTTGTTATTGAAGCATAATCCCACCTGGAACCAATAACCAACGAAGAAATAATTCTTTAACAAATGAAAATAATGTTGGACAAAATATTTCATGAATATTCTAGAAGTTTGATTAATACCAATAGGAAATACGTTAATTTGACAGCTTACAGATAGTAGATGAAGTTGAAACGCCTTTGCACTGGCATAGGACAAAAATTTGGTCTTTTGATGCAAAATAAAAACTACTTTACCATCAACAAGGGGCGCACCTGGCGAATCAGTGCAAAAAAATATTCTTAGCATATAAATGTGATGGTTTAATTAAAGTCATTAGATGACAGCATTCAAAGTTGCTCATTTAAAAATTGTCCATACATTTGACTGATTTGAGGTGATCAGAATATTTTCTTAAATGCAAAAAAAAGAACTAAAAAATAACACTATCCACAAAACCACTTGAAAAGGCTGTAAAGTTAGGATTTAAAATTGGGTCAACGACGACACTTATGAACTTACAAAAAAGTATTGCATTGAGACAGTTAATTTGTGCATTTTATTGTCAAGTTCAAAACAAGAATGTATATGCATCACTAGCACGTCAAGACAGTAACATACTTTATCACATGACTGCGCGCATTACGCATAAGAGGCAGAGGTGGAGTCAAGGACACAAGGCTCGAGGCCAAGGCCAAGGACACAAAAAAATGCGAGACCAAGGCCAAGGACAGCCCTTCCGAGGAAAGACCCTCTCGAGGTCAAGGGCAGGAATGCTCGAAGCCAAGGCCAAGAACTACGGACACAAGCGCAAGTGCTCTCCAAAAAAAAAGAGAAAAAAAGGTCTTCAAAACTTTTTTCCGGCGATCTCCAAAAACAAAGTTTTCAAAATTTTTTTTCAGACGTTCCCCAGTAAAAAACGACTTCTAAAATTTTTTTTCAGGCGATGAGCAAAATTTCAACAATTCAAAAAAAGTGCTGTCCTCGAGCCGAGGACAGGCCAGTTTTCGAGGACTTGACGCCTCAAGGCCAAGGCCAAGGACTTGACCTTTAAGACCAAGGCCAAGGACTTCAAAATGTTTTCGCGAGGACGTCCTCGAAGCCAAGGACGTTCTCGAGAACTCCACCTTTGATAAGAGGTGTTGAGCAATTACTCTACAACATCCCTCTTACAAAGACGAGCAGTTTACATATAGCGTACAATACAAGAAAGTCTCCAAATTGAGGCTTGTGTTCGAATCCCACTTTTTTGAGTGACAAGTAAACTAAGCGTTTGTATGGCTCTGAAATCTTCTACAGACAATAATTCGATGTTTTCGTTTTTTGTCACCATGCAGCAATATCTAAGTTATTTTTTACTGCATTCGTTTAAATTTTTACTCTTAATTCTGGGCAGTTGAAAATTGTTAATGTTGTTGAAAAGTAAAGAAATTATCTACAATACGAGCAGGAAACTACCGATGAGGAAGAATGAGCGAGATAACAGTTACAATATTGTAATAGCTATAATTCTTATAATACAATAAAAAGAGTTTCAATTCAATTGATTTAAAAAAGTACTTGACAGTGCACAACCAGAGCAATGTTATGATTTGAATAAAATAGGAAAGTGCACGACTGGGTGGGAGTTTCTTTGATTAATTTAGAGTAACCAAGATTAAAGTATTAAAATTACTTAGTATTGATAAAGTCATATCGATACTTAATGAAGTTGTTACGTCGCGTCAGCTGCAGTAGGTACCGAACCGGGCCTTGTCTGCTTCTTGTTGAGCCGGGCATCGCTACCCTTTGTATTGCTGCTAACACGTGATGTTTCACTTCACAAGAACCAGCCAATTTGCTACTGTTACAGACGCCCTCTGTAACTATAGCGTAAAGATAGGTTTTTTTAGGTTGCCCCAGCGATTCGAGACTGGGGCTGTCACCGTCCGTGCTGTTTCCACAAATTGAAGTTGAAGTCCAGCAGATCGAGATTTATTGAAAAAATTATAATAAATTAAAGAGCTACACGGCACGGCAATAAAATATTTGAAAATTAACCCAGGTAACAAAATAAAACGTTACGATGCCGTGTGACTAAAACTTACAAAAATAAAACGTCCGCTCGCCTCAAATCCCAAAAATGAAATGAAAGACTAAACGCTAGAACTCGGCAAAAAAGCAAAAGAGCTGCGCGTTGTGCCGGAAATTAGGCGTTGAACGAAATGTGCGAAAATTAAAAAAAAACACAATGACGCGCAGACTAACACAGCAAAAATAAGAGCCAAAGTAAAGAGCCGAGTTCGAAAATTTAGTGGAGCAAATAAAACAGATCAGTGCTGTAACAGCTACTTCCTTTGCTTTTTGCAATTTGCATAATTGCTAATCAGCTTCCTTTCTGCTCGGCGTTTTGCCAGCTTACTGCTTACCTTTTCTCGATTTACACTCATTCTTTTTCGGACTGTGGTCTTGGCAACTGCCATTTTCTCTGAGCTTTACCACCAGGAATAATTTTCTATTTTGGATACTTCTCTAGCAACTGGCTAAAAAAACTATTTCGAAACCGCTCTGAACGCTCTGATCGCTCCCATCCATTACAACAAAGTGGCAATTCAATAAAAAGAACTTGAAACAACAAAGTGGCAACTTAAAAAACGCGTTTTGAATTATTAGTGTGAGGCTCAAATCTCCAGAGCCAGTTGTAAAAGCTTAAGTCCTTATAGAAGTGTTCATACAATGTTGCAAGATTATTTTGATTACGTTTAATACACTTTTATAAGCAATTTATGGCGAAGCCCCCAGCCATTGGAGGCACGAGGGTCTGTAGGCGGAGCCCCAAGGGATCGAAACTTTTGCATTTTTTTGCTAAAATAACTTAATTTTAGGGCTATTTTGATAACAAAATAATGCTTTTAAAACGTATCATTGACATTGACAGTGCAAACATAATTAAACTGCTGCATACATGGGCTATTTGGGAGGTGGCTAATGGCAAAATTTTAATTCTCGATATTAGATGCTGGTAAGTTATAAAATTGTATAGTTCAATAAAACTCATAATGAGTAATCTATTTCGTCCACAGCTTATAGAGAAAAATAATTGGGGAGGGGGGGCTAATGAAAAGAGATTTGAGAGGAATAATTGGTAATTAGCTAATACTGAATAGCCCCCTCACCTATTGTAAATTGCACCTATGATTAGCATTTTCACCCTAGCGATCAAATTTGGTTGCTTATTTTTAGCCATTTTTCAAAGTTTTTATGTATTTTTAAGTTTTATTTTTCACAAATTTGCCCCTCTCCCCTGAATATATGATTCAAAAGATGTTTTGAATCACTATTTTAATCCATTCCAATGCATAAAACCGTCTCAAAAGAGTTAAAAGCGTGGTATTTGTCTTATTCTGCATTTTGGTCGACATGCCAACGGGGAAGGCATTAGCTCTCCCCGCCCCTCCGCTGGCTACCCTAGTACCCTATTGGTAAAACCTGAGTCAAATTCCCCAACCCTACAGTAGATACGACTTTGATCCCTTTTAGGTAGTGATTCTATTTAAATGGTTCAGGGAAAGGTTATCTCAGAGCGGTTAAAAAATTGCCGGTTACCTATTAAAGATGGAAGTCTTTTTAGTAAAGCAGGTTGCTGACTTCAGTCAAAAATCAATCCTAGTGAAAAAGATTGGGCTATCTTGGGAGTGTTTCGTTACAATTTTGTAATTCTGAACTGTAAGTAGCCTACTCTAGTAAAAACAAAAACTACTTCAGAATGGAAATAAATGGGGTACAGTAGCCTACAATCTACAGCACTTGCAGACGCGGAACTTGGATTTTACTAACAGGGGTTTCGATTCTAAAGCTGAAAGTTATCTGCAGCGTTTCACAAACGAGCGAAGCTCTCAAATGCACTCAGAAAATTTTATGGATTTTTAAAAAATGATAGCTATTTACATGACATCTTCCACGTTTGTAGAACCATTTAAAAGAATTAATTGTTTAGATTTAGAAGCCCCTTAATGCAATTAAATTACTTAGCTTCTTCACATTTCCTACTTTCTGGTCAAGATCAAAAGGCGTTTAAATGGTACGAGCATTTGAGTCAAAATTTTCGAGTGATTCCGCTAATGGGAGGGCTTCATCCCCTTTGCCAATCTATTGTGGTTACGCCGCTGAATACATGAGCAAAAAGCTGACTCGCATCCTGTGTAAACTTTAACAATATTAGCAAAGTGAATTTCACTTTAAAAATTTTCACATAGCAATTTGGTTGTCTCTGCACCGGTATATTTTCAATTTTATTTGTAGCTCAGTTTTTTGAATGAAAAAAGTTCAAGAGCAAAAAATATTAAGCAAGCAATATTACCAGCCAGTTTGCTAAATTTAGGACCCAGTTCGCCAAAGTCGGCTAAAGAACACCACTGCCTTCAAAGTACATCCACATCAGACTTTTTGAGATAAGAGAAAAGAAACTACAACAATGCAAATTAAACTATGAACATCTGACTTAAACTTGTTACAATAGAATAAATTGTTGGGGAAGATTTGCCTGAAGTCTTCTTTCAACGGACGCGTAACTACTGTACTTCAGATAAAATTGTTGTAACTTTTACAATCGAACTTGGCCACACAATAAACCTACTGTAGAATTGTTTCTAGTAGAAAGAGAGAATGAAAATGCAATTTTTTCTAAATGAGTGGTCCCTAGGGCATAAGTATTGTAGTAGGCGGGGTTCTGTAATGGGATAACTGAGTTTAGACCTAAAATAACAATGAAATAATGTTATTTCAGCAATCAAGCGCATAAATTGACAAAAGTATATATACTTCTGCGTGCGATGGCTGAATATCATTAAATCCGGCGGAAATATCAATCATCGAGTTTGCATTATTATTTGCATATATAGCAATTACAAGTCACATTATTTTAATCATAATAATATATGAAAAAGCCAAGAATTTCAAGCGCAAACATTACCTCTGGGTTAGAACCTCCAATCTAACAAAATCCTACAAATGCTGTGACATTACCATTTCGTTCCCACTGTAACTTTGCGGCAATAATTTTGTCACACTGAAAGAACTGGTAATTGTCGGCAGCGTGACCTAAAGAGCAAAAAGGTTGTTTTTACTACTACCCTGACAGGTCCGGCAACACTGGAGGGCACTCCGGGGCCGTGCTCCTCCAAATCACTGCTTGCGTCTCCCAAACGAGAATTGTGCCCTCCCCAAGCGAAGGTTGTGTCCCAACGAGAGTAACAGGCTTGATGCCACTGGTGTCATTGCCACTAGCAGTTTGACTCCTGAGACTCCCAAAATACTGGTAATCACCGGTGAATTTGTGAGCAAGAACTTTTTTTGCGGAGATTTTGCAATAAAAACCCGTTTTTTAGGTTTTCACCCCGGAATTCGTGAAAATGTTTTCAACTTTTGAGTTGTAGCCCTTTTTTTTGCTCTTTTGCCAAGAGTTTCGCAATGAAGACCTTTGTTTTTTTATCCACTCTCTCGAATTCGAAGTATTAAAGTTTTTGCACCCCTCAAATATTTGTTTATGTTCCCCCAGTCATGCTATCCTGGCGTCGGGCCTGTATTCTGATCGCATATCTTGAGTTCAACCTACACTCGAATCACGTTGTAGCGTCCCTCGAAAAGACGCTTAACGATAATTATTTCTGCTGGATGGCTTCCAACAAGCAGCAAATTCAGTAGGCGAGAATTCGAAAAAATCCACAGGAACATTGGACCCCTGGAAACTTCTGAAAGGTATGGATTCCTCCAGGCACACTACAGTAATTTTATGAAAAGTGCGCCGATCGTCCAATAGCGTCTAACGCTGTCCGGTGACAGACGCATAAATATGCTCAACAATTATAACAAAGCAGTACTGTTTGATTTTTGAAATCTAATGTAACAAACGTTTTTAAAGCAAGATGTATTGGAAATAAATTTGCGATAGGAAAAAAGTTCAAATCATTTTCAAAATTCTGTTTAACTCTTATCAAAATAGTGTTTTTGCGTGACTTAATCGGAACATTAATTGACAATATTGTCAGCATGCCGTTTTTACGTGTTTTTCAATGCTAATGCGCGGTGCTTACAAATACATATTTTCATAGGTGGGCACAAGTCCGTTAATCGTTAATCCGTTAATAACGAAGCTAACTTTTTCATTAACTCGTTAATCCGTTAAAAAGTTTTTTCATGTTAACGGACTAAATTAACTTCCGTTAAGTGCTGTTAACGGACTAAAGTAACTTCCGTTAAGTTCTGTTAACTTCCGTTAAGGTTTTTATCGTTAATATCTTGCAGCTTCGTTGAGCATTTGAACTTGTTTTTATCTTGAAATTAGATTGGACTGTAAAATGTAACTTTCAAAACACAAAAAGACCACCATAGCAGTAAATATTTTCTTACAATTAGCTCAACAGCGTCAATACGTGTTCTAGAAGCGAGTGAATAAAACGAAATGTAAATTACACGCAAAATGTTAACGGATTAACGGACTTTATTAACTTCCGTTAATTAAAGCTGAAAATAACGGATTAACGTTAACGGAGGTGTGAAGTTTGTTAGCGGACTGGTGGTTAACGAAGCTAACGTTTTGCATTAAATTGCCCACCTATGCATATTTTTTCTTCTTATGATAGACATACAAGATTGATCAATCTTACAGCCTGGCGCAGCGATAGAGTAGCGTGACCGGGAAGGAGGGCACGAACAGTGTTTGGGAGGCATAAAATAATTTTACTCTTAAATTCGGGGGTATATATTAAATAAAGATAAAAAAAGTCTTCATCCCAAATTAAATGGAAGGGCTCCGGGCCGGTTGCCTACTTATAGAAAACAATTTTCGCCCGGGGGAACGATTCTTGCCTGGGGGATGGGGGTCACGACTGGATTCTATGGAGCGGTTCTCGATTCATTCCCACAGACACAGCGATGAAGACCAAAAACAAGGTCTTTGTCACGAAATCTCAGGCTTCGTCGTAGAGTTCACCCATGCTTCGTTCTAAAACGAAAGTGTACTAATGCTTGGGGGGGAGACAAGCAGCATTTTTGGGGGGCACTGGACCCAAAAAGTGCTTTTGTGGAACCGGACCAGTAATTTTGATTTGGAGCGCAATCTTCGCTTGCGGGGCACATTTTTTGCTTAGTAGGCACAAGCAATGATTAGTGGGGCACGACACCGAAATGCCCCCCAGTGGCGCCGGGCGTGGGTTGGGCCCTGACAACAAAAGTGGGTTGGCTCGGACTAAGAAGTGAGAAGGTTCCGATAACCTCCGGCAGAGGTTTGTGCTGAGTATCTTGTCTCCGTGGCTTTCTTTCGTCAAGTTTAGGAAAAAAAGATCTTCACCTCAATTCAGTGTATAGTCTTTTTTCGTCTATTGGTGAAGACCAAAAAAGAACTTCTCCAAAAGTCAATAGACTTTTTCGAAATTTCCGTCAGTGGGTTAGGGCTCAATGAGTTAGGGCCTACTCTGCCGAAAAAGGAAGGCAGACCGAGCCTATCCTCGACGGCAACACTGGTTGCATGAGTTAGTACTTCACATGTACAGTTAGTACTTCACAAAGACTATCAACTGGTTTTGAGATTGATTGTATGTTATAAATTCTGACAAATACTACTATTTATCTAGCTGAGTATTTTGAAATGCAAGTAGGCTACTAATAAGAACTGTTGACAGATACTTAACATCCACCAACCAAAATCACTTCACTAAATGCAGTTGCAGTTTTTTTACAGTTGCTGGTACTTGTGTTGAAGCAATAGCTAATTGTCAGCTGAAACAATAACTATTTAGTTACAGCAATAGCAACAGTCACCGGACAGCGTCAGACGCTAATTATTGGACTATTTGCGCACTTTTTCATTGCAATGAATACTTTATGTTTGGAGGAATTTTCAGTGATCCAATGTTTCTGGGGATTTCTTCAAGTTCTTGTCTAATGAATTTTCTGCATGTTCGAAGCCACTAAGCAGAGATAATCCTCATAAAGCGTCTTATCCAAGGACGCAACTACGTAACCCGGGTGCGGGTTGAACCCAGATCATTTGACCAGGGTAGCGCTGTTTTTATGACAACTCTTGATGATTGACGTGGGTTTAACCCACACGCTGGTCACGTTGTTGTGTTCTTAGATAACATGATTTACGAGGATTATCTATGCTTGGTGGCTTCGAACAACAAGAAAATTCAGTAGACAGCAAGAATTCGAAGAAATAAAAACTCCTAAGCAGGTATGGATTCCTCTAACCACGAAGTAGTCATTGCAATATAAAAGAGTGCAAATCGTCCAATAGTTAGCGCCAGACAATGTACGGTGACTAGAGGATAAATATGCACTAAAACAACAAGTCATTTAGAGTAATTTTAAATCTCAAAACCCGTATATCTTTGTTATTCTGCTATTGTTTCTATTTGCTGACATTTGTCAACCAGTGTTCCGATTAAGATAAAACGCAAATAACTCAGTATAGAAACAATTTTGGAATTTCATATCACTGCATTAGAAAGCTAATAAGAAGTTTTCCTTCGTCGGAGAATGGCGCTAAGCTAGCACATAGGGGGCGAGTGCAATCAAAGAAAAAAAATCAATGTTGACAAATGTCAAAGTATGTTCGGATAAGGTTTAAAATAATTTCTTTTATTTGTTAGTCATTATAGATCTATTCTATGAATTTCAGCTCCAACAAATAACTTTCTTGAACCAATATAATAATTTAAATACAGCACAGAGCTGTAGTGTCTCGAGACATATCTTGGTCTCGAGGCAGTCACGAGACACTATTTTTCAAAGCCTCGGTCTCGTCTCGGTCTCGAAGGTCTAAAGTCTCGGTCTCGGCCCTTCAAAGTCTCGGAAAATGGGCATGTCTTGGCCATATTCTCAATCCAAGCGTAAAAATTTGTTAATTAATTGACTTTTGTGTTGTACTAAAATTTAATTCAGTGTTAAGTTCATGCTACTTCTATTTGTTCGCCATGCTGGCCCACTGTGCCGGTATGTAAAAAGGGCGTAAGCGATATGCATTTCAAAAATTTGGATTGCTTTATTTGTTGACATACGGTATTCTAGTTTGTTTTGGCTTTAATTTTCATTTTGGAACAAATCCCTTTCTGTTTAAATTAATGGTTCTTAAAGTTATACCTTAATAGCCTATGGGGATTGAATATACAAAAAAAACGATATTTTTTACGGGGTCAATGTATTGTAAAACCCTAAAAGGAGGTATTTTGATTCACAACAATATGGACTAGGGGTAGAGGGCGTTTGAGATATAAAACAGTTCGTTGCCACTGGTTTAGACAAATGCTATTATCAATAAATTTCGTATTTTTTATTCTTATACTAGCAGTACAACTGCAAGTTTTCTGCGTTTTGATAAGACGGCTGTTGCTTTTCTTGTACCGGTTTTACTCTTTGGCTTATTCTGTGTCCGGAAGAATACCGAAGTTATCTTCATGACTTTCTGAAAAAGGAATCAAGCAGTGAGATAGGCATGCGCCAAGTGCATTCGCATTCTACTGTACACACGAAGTAAGACAAAATATTTCGCATTCTAAACAAGAAGACATCTAAAGTGGTTTGACATTTGAAGTTTGCTATAGTTGCTATCAAAATCTTTTTCATCACAAACAAATCAAATCGGAATTTTCAAATCAACAAACATAAACTGAACTTGGAGAAATGACACGAAGTAAGCTTGCGCTCTTCAAAGAATTAAGCTTTTTTAAACAAAAATCACAATTCCTTGAAAGAACCATCAGGAAAACGTTTGTGCGAAGAGACCAAATTAATGGTACACCTATAGTATCACACCTTGGGGCGATGAAGATGTGGGTTATAACCAGTACTTAAATTGTAGGAGGGACGCGTCCCCCCATCGAGAGTTAGCGTCCCCCCATCAAGATTGACCGTCCCCCCATCAAGATTTAGGTGTTCCCCTATCAAGATTTGAGCGCTGGATAAGTAGAGGAAAAAGACCTACAAATTCCGGTCGAATACTCTGCAAGGCAGGTGATTCAGAAGAAGAAACACTTCAACCGCCGGCGAAGACTTTTTTGTTTGGTCTTCACCCTACTTTTGGCAAAAAAAAACGCTTCAATTTTTGGCAAAGCCCTTTTTTGTTTTTGCTCTTCACCTAATTTTGGCGAAAAAACAGTTCGATTTTCGGCGAAGATCTTTTTTTTTGTCTTAATTCAATTTTGGCGACGGAATTACGTAATAGGTCAAAGCTGCAAAAGCGTCCTCCCATGAAAAATTTTACAATTTAAGTGCTGGTTATAACAATTAATGGGACAACATTTGCCTTGTGAATATTAGAGCGGAACAGTTAGGACTGAAATATTATTCTAAGTTCTACGTAAATATTTTTACTTCCATTTTGTAACTTGCACATTTAGTTAACAAAATTTTTTGATGATCATGATAGTATTAAATCTTAAAAACCATAAGCGACACCGAAAAGCTTTCTAATTAAAAAGAAACGTATATCTTTTAAGTGGTATAACTTTTTTAATTAGCTTGTTCCTTACATAATAGAGAAATGCCTAGAAATCTATATTGCTATGTGTTGGGAAGTTCACCGAATGTCCAAAATTTAGTGTCAAAAATATTTGCAAAATATTGCAAACGTTTGGTTTCAAAAGTCTCTTGTCTCGTCTCGGTCTCGTCTCGAGTTTTTGCTTACAGTCGCGGTCTCGTCTCGGTCTCGCTACGTCAATGTTTCGTCTCGGTCTCGGTCTCGAAGATTTTGCTGAGACTCCAGCTCTGATACAGCAAATAATTTTATGCTTTATCATTTGACATGATGCTGCAATACGTATTAGAATTATACTGTTTGCTGCAATTTTTGTCAAATGCAAAGAAAAAGTTGTTGAAATGGAGTAGCAAAACTCAGTTGTTTGTTGAAATTATTTGTTTGCCTTGTTGCAGTATGGCACCGGTTCAACAGCAGCGTGACATTCCTGAAGAAAATGTTCCATGTGCGCCACCACCTGATGATTAAATAGTCTATGATTTTGCGCAAGCTGTAGCACCGGATCCCAACCTTTATCATGTAGTACACAAACACCCACGAAAATTTCCAGCTTGACCAAATTTATCAAACAAATATCAAGCGTTCGACAAAATGCCAACTGGTTCCGCTAATGATACTACTCAACATTGCGTAGCGATAAACTAATCCACAAACAAGGGAAACGCTCCAGTATACGATAAGTTAAATACAAAAATCTAAATTCCGGCTATTGTTATCTTTTTTGCCCTTTTTTATAATAATCATCCTGAATACACAAAGACGATGAACCGCAAAGTTATCTGCCATTGTTTTTATACAGCAGTACGTACAGAACCATTTTTTTCAGAATTTTTTTTTGTCAGCATGATACTGGTATGAATTTCCTCTCTAACATCAGGGTGGTTGCTTGATTTCATGACCGTATGGTATTTTGCAATTTCTCTGTTTCTCTTGTCTCACGCAAAAGCGCATTTAATCAAAAAATTCTTTTCTGACGCAGAAAATTACCCCCCCTTCCTCCCATCATTGACCTATCGAGCATAATCTAGAATAAGGAAAATACCACGTTTTCAGCACATCTGATACTGTTTTTTGCACTAGAATAAACTAAAAAGTGATTTAAAGCATCTTTTGAAACATATATTAAGGAGGAGTGACTGATTTGTCAAAAATAAAACCAAAATTGATTAAAACTTTTAAAAATGGCCAAAAAGAAGCAATAAAATTTGATTGCTATTGTAAAAATGCTGTACATAGGTTTCATCAACAAAATATTTATATCATAAACTCAGGAATAGTGGCGGGAGGGGGTTATTCAGTATTAGCTGATTACCAATCACTTCTCTCAAATAGTTTTCCATTAGCCCCTCCCCAAATATTTTTCTCTATGAAATATAGACCAAATATATTAATCCGTGTGAGTTTTACTGAACTATTGGATTTTATGATTTACCAGCATGTAAACAAGAGCACTAAATTTTTACCTTTAGCCACCTCTCACATAGCTCATTTATGCAACCACTTTAATCATGTTTGCTCTGTCAATTTGTATGCCACGTTGTAAAAGGATTATTTTTTATCAAAGTAGGCCTAAAATTAAATTATTTATGCAAAAAAATGCAAAATTTTTGAGTGCAGGGGGCTCCGCTCCCAGATTTCAGTGCCTCCATGGGCTGGGGCTTCGTCCCGACACCCGCAATGGCCTCTACCCCCAGACCCCAAAACAGCCCCCTAATGCAAATTTCTGGCTACGCGCCTGAGTTATGCTGACTATTTATGTGATAAGCTAATCGTCGAAGATCTGAGGGTTGTATCAAGCCTCAGCTGGAAAAGTCCAGCTAGATTGACAACTTTGGGTAGTATTGCAATGGTTAATCATTATATGATCAGAATCAGATTATTCCGTGAAGAAGGCCCTCGAAAATACCAAACATTTCTTTCAATTATACATTACACACATTTCTTAACACACTTGCTATATCGATTGCGCTAGCTGCTGGCTGAAAAATAATACATAGCTTCTGAATGGCAATATGATTGTAACGGCACGAAAATAAATTTTAACCAAAAGATTAGAAAAAACTGTACGTATTGCAGTTTTCAAGGTAACACAAAACGTCGACAAAACAGGCTCTCGTGAGCCCTTGAGACAATGATTGAAAAGCAAATGCTGATTTTGTATTGTAAAGAGTGCTCCTCAGCCGGACTAGAAATGAAACGCAAAAGAAAAAACAATAAAGCAAAAGAAAAAAGGAAAGAACAAAGATTATTGGTACCGATTCTAAACCACCAGTTGGCAACTCATTCCTCACTTTTTGCTGCTCTGCACCTAGCGTATTCGCCACGCGATATTTAACGCAAAACATAATACAATACTGAGGGTAAAAACCTCGCTAAGACGCGCAGTTTCAGCTGCCAAAGTCAGCAAATTCGCAAATCCGCAATTTTTTTTCGCAAATCCGCAGCTTTCGCGGGCTTGCGGAATTGCCCAGCATTGCCAGTTCTGTTGCATTTTATAAATGCACTATTATTTAAGTTACTTGAAATTGTTAAAAGTCGGTTTTTGGAACCCGGCCAGCACTGCTCTACAGCAAAATACATCATTCAGGGATCGTAGACGGTTATTGTTGTTTCAACTTTTTTTTTTGCGATAGAGCAAGGAAAAGTAGTTTGATACAGAAGGTAATTTGATACATCTACCCTGCACCAGAGATGGAAACCGGTCGGGTCGACCGGCCGGTCGGGTTGCCGGTCGGGTCGAGATTCTTCGACCGGCCGGTCAAGCACCAACCGAAATATACTTATATATTTTATCACAAATAAAACTTTTTATAAAAAAAACAGAATTAACAAACCACATCTTTCGAAAACACTTGTTGAATCGTTTCAAGCTGCGACTAATATGCTGTGACCATTAAGACATGCACATCCAGGGACGTGTTTAGAATGGGAGTACTGTGCCATGCATCCCGACTTTGGGCCACGGCACAAAGCAAAAAAGTGCAAAGTATACGTTAAAATCGCGTAGTCAGATTCTAATAAAGCATGCATGTGGAAGAGGCTTGTGCTACCTAGCATTTTAGCATCATTTTAGTCAGCTTAAGAGTAGAAGTGGCGCAGATTTCAGCTTTTTTGGTATATGCTAAAATCTTGCAGCTTTGAAAAGCTTTTTTCAACTTAAATTTACCACACTCTAAAAGGCAAGAAAGATATAGCTCTTATTTTTTTATATCTAACTAGTCATGGCTTGTTCTGAAGTAGCAGCATCTCTACAAACTGCTGGGGCACATTATATTTTGAATGTTTTCTAGCCAATGTCATAACAGCTTAGTGTTTTTAATGAAAATAACGGACGCGTTGCGTTCATCGGGATAGTTATTCATACCATTTAGTACTACCGATGAGTTTATTTATTGGTTTGACGTTTCGCTTCCCAAACCGGGAAACTTCTTCAGAACAATTTTTGGCAGTGCTGCCTTTGCAGTTGCAAAAAGATAAATGAGAAAAAAATAACAGCAGAAGATAGGTAACACTAAAAACATACGAACATCACAATACTTGTACTATTATACCCCAAAACATTCAAATGATGGAGCAAGGACATTACATAATATTGAAAATTATGTCATTAACAGCGTAAAAAAAAAGGAATATTGAAAAATTATGTCACTAACAGCGTGAAAATTAATAATATTCATAACAACTAGGCTGCTTCACTAACAGTTTGAGAAAGTATGAAAAGAATCTATTACAAAACATTATGCACTAGAAAATGTTTTTAGCTCCACAGCGATTTATATACGGACGGAACAATTAATATAAATCTCTGTGGAGCTAAAAACCTTTTCCGGTACATAATGTTTTGCAATAGATCCTTTTCATACTTTCTCAAACTGTTAGTGAAGCAGTTAGTTGTTATAAATATTATTAATTTTTTTCACACTGTTAGCGACATAATTTTTCAATATTCCTTTTTTTTACGCTGTTAGTGACATAATTTTCAATATTATATAATGTCATTGCTCCATCATTTGAATGTTTTTGGTTATAATAGTACAAGTATTGTGATGTTCATAAGTTTTTACTGTTACCTATCTTCTGCTGTTGTTTTTTTCTCATTTATCTTTTTGCAACTGCAAAGGCAGCACTGCCGAAAAAAGATTAGTGTTTGCTGCTCGGCAAATAGCCAATAATCTGTCACCAACAGCTAAAATATTGTAACTTCATTCTTGGCCTTTCGCAAAATATCATTAGAAAGAACGCCTAATAATTTAGCTTGTGCTCTCCAGTGCTTTTTATGCTTATTTTGTGCACGTTGTACGCTGCTCAAAACAGGTCTTTCAAACCAAAACTTAACCAAAAAAGTTCTTAAAATTGAGTCATTTTTGCAAAAAACGCAAAAATCTTTATGCTTTTTTTTCTGAGACCCCCGTCCAAAGTCACAAATTTTAACACCTCACCCATGCCCCCCCTTTTTTGAAAATTTTTCATTCAATACATTTAACAGTGAACAAAAACCATCGGTAAAAAACCAGTTGACCGGGCCGGTCAAAAATTGGTCGACCAGCCGGTTGACCGGCCGGTCAACTGGCGATGATTTTGAAATTTACCGGTCGGGTCGGGTCGAGAAAATCCTGACCGGTTGCATCTCTGCCCTGCACACTTTCAAAACGCTTATTTGGCTGAATTACCGCCACCAAGTGATCAGAAATACAAAAAAAGCACGTGTTGATTAATTTCCATTAGCTTGCTCAATTTCAAAAATATTGAGAGACAAAAGTTGGAATTTTACTGTGTTTAGTAAATTATGAAGTTAAAAGTTTTCGTTTCTTAAACAAAGTGAAAAACCATTCGATATAGATGGCATTTAACCCTAAAGAGCCTGGGGGGGGTGGGGGAGGGCCGAAAGTGCCCGCGACCTCTACAATTGCATGCAGCTTTTAAACGACTAGTCCTATTGACTTTTTATTTTATGACTTTGTCCAAAATTTATTTTTCTAACTACCAATATAATTTTCAAATTGTTTGAAGGTCAAAAACTGCACTTATTTAATGATATTCTGAAAGTTATCAAAAAATTTTTGATACTTGGACATATTTTGTTTGCATAGTGTGTTTGCAAATCTTCTTAATACTAGAAATATTTAGACAGAGCAGTCGTGGCAAGCGTTGTGTCAACAAACAAAACTCTACAAGTTACAGCACCTTAGACAAGTAAATGAAAACTCCTAACCAAGTTTGAATCTTTTTTCACAAAGCCGTATATAACAAAAGTATAAACAAAAACTGCAAGAAAACTTGAATCTCTTTTGCGGACGTAGGTATAAAACCGTATTTTTCAAGCAAATTTTGGTAAAACATGGTTCGCATTTTTTTAAATGTCCTTGGTAAATCGGAACGAACTTCTTCTCAATTTGATTTGTCCAGCAGCGTGGCTTTGTATCGTTCCCAGGTAGAAGTAAGAAAACGGTGTGAACATAGTAAGAAAGAAATCAGTGGACCAGGAGCTAAGCAAGCTGAAGACAAGCTGTTGAAAATTCTTAGCCAATGCCAAAGCTGTGGCAAAGCCGTATGTCATCGTCATTCAATGCGTTACTGCTTAGATTGCCGATAATAACACTACAGAGAGTATACCGGCTTAGCAGAGCTTGCTTTTTAATCACTGCATGTTTTTTTTTAAGCATAACATTTATAAGCATACTGAGGCCGAATTTTAGAAAATGAATCCCCAACTATTCCTACATAATGCTAAGAAGCTGCAAATGAAATAACCAGCCATTGCGTACCAAAAATAAAAAAATCATAATTATACGCAATACAAAAATCTATCGGTCTATCAATTCATAGAACCAAGGCTGTTATTAGTACTTTGCAAAGATATGATGCTACAAACTTTGCGATTTTTTCAGGAGTTTTAAAATTTTAGGGTGCCAACATAAGCTTTTGCTAAGCGTAACATGATCTTCAAATTTGAGAATCGCTAAACATACCTGAGCATGATCTCCCAATATTTATATGCTTATAAAAAACATGTATCTTATTTCCTGCTGCTACATACAGTGCTGTGCTTTTGCATAAGATGCTTTTTGCACTGCGGTGATGAGACCGACGCCACTAATTTGTGTATAAAGAGTTTTGTTTCTTTGTTTATTTATTGCAGTATCCAGGAAAATAAAATTCCGAAACTGCGTAAGTGCATATTATTGTCTGTCTACTGTCTACCACCCAAACCCAGATTACCGCTACACCGTAGCCTACGTTCTCCGTGTTTTAGTATTGGTTGCGCTATGCCCAGGGCCACCGAAAGAGGGGGGGGGGCACGGGGGGTACAATGATACCGGAGCTCATGGACTTTAGGGGGCCGGTCCATGGGCTTCAGGAAGGCCGTTGGCTTCAGCGAGCCCAGCAGAGGGCCCATGAGCTCGAGAGGGGCCCATTGAAATGACCCTGAGAAATCAGAATGTGAGGCCTAAAAACATTTTTTTTTTTGGAGATCACCTAATTTCAACCGGAAATACCGTTAAAATTTCGGTAAAGGCCTTTTATTTTTATTTTTTGAAATCACATCATAATTCGGACAAAACTGCGGCACTTTCTCCGTCTGTTTTGGAGTTCACAAAACCGGAAATCCGTAATATTCCTGCTGGCTCCGGGCCCACATTCGGCTCTAGGCAGCCCTGGCTGTGCCACCACGATAAAACCATCGGAATATCACGAGAAATGCAGAATGCCAATCATTTAAAATTTTTACAAACAAAAAAGCTACAATAAGTAAAATTTCGTTTGCATATAGATTCTGCACAATGAAAACCTTTACTGTATAATATACCCGAACCAATTAATCGCTGATTTACATGCTCATTTTTTTTCGCTTATTTTTGAAATGCTATGATGATAGAGCTCTGCTTTATATTGTTATACAGCTTGCATAGTACCGGTATGCACTTTGCTTGACGCTTTGAATGCAGTTTTGTGTGTTCTGTGTGTTGAATGTTTTCGCAAATTTAAAACCACTCATTTTTTTATTGTACATACATCGCATTTACCTGCCTAAAAAACAGAGTATACATTTTATTAATAATCTTTTGAATACAAAAATCTTGATAATATGCGAAATATGAAACTATTTTGTTCATATATATTTGCCAATTTTCTCTCGCCATGCACGAGACACCAAAATGACCATGTAATCTTTGAGTCGCTGCCATTAGTCTATCTTACATTTAGAAGAAACTCCCCCTATTTTTCAAATGCTGACTGCCAAACAAGGGAGCGCTGTGAATACTAATTTCTAAAATTTTTGGCATAACTCGACAAGGAAATAAACCGGTGTTTACAAGACTACGAAACCAATGCTCCAGCCTCTATACGCCCCACGCTCCGTTCGGTAAACACGCTTTCAACTACCATGCTGTCCTAGTAAAATTATGCAATTTTTTTTAGATAATCAAGTTAGCAAACTTGGATTGATTGTACAGTAAAGGAGTATTTATAGCTACACAAATCAAGGCGCTGCAGCTGATATCAGTTTGCCAATATTATTCTAAGTCAATGAATTCATCACTGTTTCTTGACCACAGAAATAAACAATAACAATGCCTATCCGCTTAGAGCTTTTTTTTTATAATTTAGGTTTATGTGCTTCTAGTAACGAAAGAAGTTTTCTACGGGATTTCGATTCAACTAAAAAATAATTCAAACAGTGCCAAACTTATTGCGACATGATTATTGCAAAACAGTATCATTATCATAAAGAAAATCAAAACAGGAAAATTTATTAGCTAATTGAAAAAAGCATTTTAATTTGAAGAAGCGTTTAGCCAGCTTGGGATTGGCTGATTGAATTCCTCTGAACTATCAAATTTTGCCATAGACCTGTTCATACATTACCTGAAGTAATTTATTTTAGTACGAGTGTATCAACAACCACGTATCAACTACCACACACAACACAACACACACTAAAATGTTTTGGCTATATTTCTGAATGGGGAAAAAAAATTATAATACCACAAAAAACACAACAACTCATCTAAGCAATATTTGAACCCAGGACAAAAACTTCGCATCAAAATAAACAAATTCCAAAAACTGCTGCCTTCAGCCCGTCGTTTACACAGAGAAGTTGACGAATTTGGTATACACAAGAGATTAAATTGAGTCGCCAAACAAAGCAAGAAGTTAATCGGATTAGTCGGCTTTCTGCGCGCATCAAAGAGCAATAAGGCGGTAAAAGAATATTTTGATGAGTTTTGTTTGAAGGCATAAATCGAGAAATTAAAAACCAAAGTTTGATCACAAAAGAAACAAAATAACAGGTGTTGAAATTTCGTACCAGCAACAATTTTAACCACGATTCTAGCTTTAGCAGAAGCCAAGCAATAAGTGTTTAAAAATGGCGGGCAGTTTCGACCCCTCCTCCCCCCCCGAGGCCTACAACAACTTTTAGAGCCCTGGCATAATAGGGTTCACCAGTTGAAATAACACAAAAGTAGCATTCTTTCAGCAATAGTTAGGCTTTGCTTTTGCTTGTCGTAGCCATGAAATTTTACTTTAAATAAATTAAGCAAAGAGAAGGTAATTTGATACAGAATTAAAAGGCAATTTGATATGCTGTATCAAATTACCCTACGTGGCAAAGTAATTACACCAAGAGTAAACAACAGGTTTAATAAGTCTGATCATAGACTCCTTATTTAGTAGACTAGAAACAAACGCGCGGAGAAAAAGAGAAGAGCAATGAAGAAAAAACTTTTGCTCATGCAAAGTTTTTTTATGCGATCACGCGTATTTGACTGATTTGATTGGACATACGAGTAGTCTTAGCGTGAGTGAACCGAGAAGAAAAAAGTCACGCTGATTGGACGAATCGGCATATTCAAAAAAAAATAAACCGTAAAAAAAAAGGCAAAACTGTCAGTTTGCTGATAAAGAGTTTATGGTCTGATGAAGGGTAAAATAAGTCTGATGAAGATCGAAAAGCTTGTCAGTGACAAAAATACGGTCTTGTGTCATAACTTCTCCTGTTTTAACCTTTGTTTTTTCTCCGTGCTAGTTAATTGTTTTTGATTTTTGTTAATTGGATATTTTAATTCGAAGTGCGTTTTTAATTGGTTTTAGTATGTGTTTAAAAAGGTGCAAAGGCTTCCAAAAACGTTAAAAAAAATCAAGTTTTTGTTCACCAAAAACATTTTGGAGAGAGCAGCCAAATTGATTACTGAAGAAAGATTTTTTTACCGAAAAGCTCTTCACAATAATATTGCCAATTTATCGAGATCTGGTTCGATATATAAAATACTCATTGCTGTTTAGATAAATGTTTCGCTCATCTCAATTGTTGTCAACAGGAATATGAATTAAATCAAGCTCATTAGTTCAACTGGTGGGGCAGAAAACTTTTTTGCCAACGTTTCGATAGGCTATGCTCATGGCATGTACTACCTATCTTCGTCAGGGCTAGAATGAAAACTTAAAAACAAGCATACGATAGATGCGAAAATTACGTCACATATGAATCATAAGTAAACACAAAAATTATAACAAATTGGAAGCGAAAACTGACAAACTGGCGGAGCGTGAAAAACAATAATATTACGTCATGTGGTTTGAAGTAGAGTATAGCCGAATAAATGCTAGGGAACTTGTCATTTTGCTTATCATTCATAGTGTTAGGGATTTGGTTAATAAAATACGGCTCGAGAAACCGGCTTTTTGCAAAGTAAATGACTAAGCAAAATGACAAATTCCCTAGCATTTATTCGGCTGCTCTACTTCAAACCTCATGACGTAATAGTATTGTTTTTCACGCTCCGCCAGTTTGTCAGTTTTTGTTTCGCTCATGTTAATCGCGTTTGCTTCTAAGTTAATGCCAGTTACAACCGGGCTGATATTGGTAACAAACTTTTTTGAGGTTGCATGGCTGATTGAATACAGAAAGTTAAAGCTGCTTTTGCGACTTGTTGTACAGTAATTCCTGCTCTTCAAAAATTAAGTTTAGTGATTGATATGTTGAAAAAAGTTTAACATTTTTTTAAAGTTGACTTTTTTTGCTAAAATTTGGAACTTTGAGTTACTTTAGGGGGTTTAAAATAACAATATTAGACGTTTTAATTTCGCATGATTGAGTTTGTCATAAATTGGCAAATGTTTATCGCTACCTCTCCTTTAAAAAAACATTAAATTAAAAAAAAAATTGTAAAACAACCTACTCTTTCGTATACGAGTACAGTATTTTTTGTGCGACTTTATGTGTTATTGATTTTTAATTCAAAAGGTTTTTCTTGTACTGACGTGCAATAAAACTGCTTTGGTTTTGAGTTTGCTTTGTTTCAACCTTTAATTAACCATATCAGTAAAATTCAATTGAAAAAATAGGTTTATATAGTTGAAAATAATTATAATCTTCAATTATATTGTGTTTCGATTCGAATATACAAAGTACAGTCTGAGATGGGCAAGATCACCACCTCTTGGTGATCTTGAAGATCAAGATCAGATCAGATCATCCAAAAAATGTGATCTTCAAGATCAAACATCAGGTTAACCAAACACTGTAATCTTAAAAATCAAGATCGTGCCCATGTCTGAGTACAGTGCCTATAGAAGAGAGTTATATACACCAAAGTGCATCAATTTATTCTGCAGATTAGCAAAACTTTAAGAAAAAAATTGGGCAAATGGCCTGGAAAAGTCCTAAAAACTTTAGGTAAGTTAAGAATCAGTTCTCTGAACTAGCGGACTCAGTTTATTTTAGTATAATAAGTACGAAAGATTTAAAAAATAGAAATCTAATAATCCTCCGATCAACGTAAATCTAAGTTGATGCGTACGACATTAAGTTGCTTTTTATTTCTTATTTGTGACAAAGGCATCAAAATCGAAAAAAAATGTAACTTCCTGCATGTTCCCAATGCCTCAGAATGTCAGAAATGCACCAACTACAAGAAGCAGTGCTTGATTTCATTCTGCATTGATTTCAGTAATTGAAATGCTGTGAAAAGATCCTAATTGCCAGCAGACATGGCGCAAAAGTGTATTCGCGCTCAAGTGATTCAAAGCACTTGACGTCGTTATGGTAGCAAAATAATCAACTAACAAAAAGCACCGTAAAGCCGTCAGCTGTTCTCAAGTGCGGTAGATATGTCACATATTGTTGCAATATGTCATATCGCAGTAGATATGTTACATATCGTTGCAATATGTCTTATCGCAGTAGGTAAGTCGCATATTGTTGCAATATGTCACATCGCAGTAGATATGTTAAATCGGACCAAAATATGTCCTTATAAAATGAAAAAAATATTTTGGACAAACGGCGCCCCATATTATTTACGATCTGAGTTTAGAAGTTTCCATCAATGAGAACTGAATATTGTCAGTTGCTAACAGTCCAGCGCAAAATTATCAATATCAATGCACGAATGTCGACAAATCTGTTAGTTTTACCAAGTAAGCCTATAATAGACTGGTTTGCTGTTGAAGCTGTATGACACTGTTTGTTGCTGTCTAAAATAGTATTAAATAAAGGTTCCTGACTATGAGATCAGATTTTGGTGATCCAAATACCAGTTGACGGTAGCCCGAAGTTTTTGATTCTGCATGGGGTCTCTGTGAGACGGAAGTTTTTCGGTTTATACCGCTTCTGGTATGTAGCCAACCAACAAACATGTTGAAAAAACGCTTGACATATCCCAAAACATAAAATTTGTTTCACTGATATAGTTCATCAGTTCATGATTGCCGCTACAATACGGCAGACCTACCGACATAGTACAGTAAAGGCGCAGTAAGCCAAAATGTATAATTCGATGATACTAATATCCACATTTTTAGTACTGGTACGAGCCAGTAACTAAATTTAAGGGATATTACAATAAAATGGCTAATACAACGAGAAAGAAATCGGTATGTCCTATATTTGGTGATCTTGAAGAATTACCGAACAATGAGCTTACCACGTATTTAAATGAAATGAAGTATTACAATGAAGTTAAAAAACGCTTAGCTCGTACCAAAAAAAATTATAATCCATCTTTCACTGAAATTGCTGAAAATGTGACGAATGAGATTAAAAAACTTTGAGTAAGGTATTTATTAACAAATCTGAGAGAAATTGTTGATCCAGTATACCAAGAAATTTCTTATTTGCCCACCCAGAGAATATCCTCATCACTATGATTACGGCATGTGCGTGAGCTTGGGCTGCGAGGGATTTTGAAAGCATACCATACTTCAACAGCAAAGTCTGTGCGACAATTCAGACCACCAACCTTAAATTTTTTGTCCGCAGATTACACGTAAATGGTTGATTGGTCTGCAGAAAATATTACAACCCCCCCTCCCCCCCTGACAAGCGATATTTCCGAAAACGAATGGATGAAATACATCAAACACAGCAGCACGCCTGCTTTTGAATTAAACAACTACCATGTTATATTCAAGCTGTTGAACGATAAGTAAAGTTAGTAAGCAATGCAGCAGGGGCAGTTTTCGGACAGAAACAGCGGGGTGGGTTTATCCGTACACGAATCAATTCGCGTCAAAACATGCCTAACTTTGGAACAAAAACTCAATATTGCGTTTAAATGAAAAAAGATATTTTTTTTTTAATTCATTGATTGTAGATATCTTGAATGAAGGTTTTGACAAGTAGCGCAATTAGGAACCATGGATGCATCACGCATGTTCCCTATCTTTCTCATTTGTTTTAGATATTTTAAAGCAACAATAAAGCTGAAAATTGCTTTTTTGTGTGTAAAATTTGAAAATTTATTGATGTGGTTCGTGGTCCATCCTCTTACACCAGAGCGTAGAACCCTCTTTTTTGACAAATTTTTGGTTCTCTGCTTTGATTTTAATTGGAGAGCATGTCGCAACTATTTAACCCGAGTATAAGTGCTTAAATGTGCAAAATGATTGTTGCAAAGTATACCAATTGGTATAATAATGCATATGTCTGGCGTGTAAAACTTCACATGCGATGCGGCAACTTAAGATGTTAAAATTTTGCAGAAATTTTCAAAATGTTGTTGTTAGGATGTAACCACGGATACATATATATTTTTTTTTGCTATCAAGAATTATAAATCAAAACAAAAAATTTTATGCCATTTTCACTCCACCATACTTTACATTACAGCTTAATTCTACTGTACATTAATCATCTAATGAATGTAAGAAAATGCTTTATACAAGATACTTAGCTAAACATGTAGTAGCATAGCAAATAAGCTACAAGAAAATTAAACTTGCCTAAACTAAATTATTGATGGGAAGAGAACAAACGTTTTTTCTTATTTCAGCTGCAGCAGCAAATGAAACGTAATAAATCAAAGTTAAAATGAGACAGTAATCAAATTATTAATACGTTTTTATTGTTTTGAACACAATGTGTTAAGGACCAAACCCCAACAAACAAAACAAAAATGAAAAAATTAAAAAAAATTTTATGCACATGACTAGTGTAATTATTTATAACGTAAGCAAAATGGCACCTCAATAGCTCTTATATCATTTTCACGCAAAAAAAAAAAAAATTAAGCTAAGGTTTTCGCGTCAAGCAGCCACCCAGAATTATAAATGGCTGTAAAGATTATGTTAATAAAATACTTCAATAACCCACAAATCGTAATCGAGTCTTTGCACCTTGTTGACTGTGATAGTTGCCTGTACGTCTAGTATACTAACGCTGGTAACTGCGCTGCCATTAAAGCTCTTGGAGAAAACCCGTTTTGGGGAAAACCACTAATAATGCAATAATCTAGTTTTCTTTAGATGAAGTCAAGTGAAATGCTTATGATGCAAAGGTTCAGTTATGACGAAACTGAAGCAAGTTGAAAAACGAAAAAATTGTTTGGACAGATTTGATTCACCTTACAAAGACTCTTTTTTCCACAATTTGCGGCCCATTTTTGGTCGTGGCCAATGCTTTAGAAATCACTGAATTAGAGAAAAAATATTAAACGTTTTCCAGATTGGTAAAAGCAAAATTTGCAAACCGCGTCATTGTAATACAAATGCTAATAAGTAATGTTTGCAGGCTGTGATGAAGGAAGTCATTATACATTGCATTTATATATAGCGCACTGAACGAAGCCGTATAGAAAAGTTATTTTTATAAAAAACTTTATCATCGTCATTGTAGTATGCGCAGTATCTAAGATTGAATTTTACTAAATAGATCATACAAGGAAATGCATTTAAGTTTATAAAAAATAATTTTAAATTAATAAGCAATGTACAAAAACACATTTCTAGCAGTGTGTGAGAGATAAAAAGCAGAATATTAATTAACGAGCAGTAGAATCAAAGTCAATAACACGTAAATTTTTGTCCAGTGCATTTACTATGAAGCTGTTTTAGATTAGTTGACTTTTTGCTAAGGGCAATTTTGTTACGGAAAAGGGTAGTTTCCCAATTTTGAGTTTTCCCTACTCACTTTCCGAAATTTTTTTCTTGTTTCTTATTTCCTTTCTTTCCGTAAGGGTTGTAGATGCAGAAGCTCAAAATTAAGTCGCCACAATTAGCGATCTTCCATCACCTTCATCATCACCATCATCACCTACCCAAACAATTTCATCCAAGAGCCTCAATGTAATTGGTCCATCTAGTTCTAGGTCGTCCAACTGGTCTTTTTCTATTTGCTTTGCCCAGTAAAGCTTGTTTGGGGAGTCGTTCTTGAAGCATTCTGCTTGCATGGCCAAACCATTTAAACCAGAGGTGGAGTCCTCGAGGACGTCCGTGGCCTCGAGGACGTCCTCGAGGACACAATTTGAAGTCCTTGGCCTCAAAACTCAAGCACTTGGCCTTGGCCTCGAAGCCTACAAGTCCTATAAAATGTCCTGTCCTCGCCTCGAGGACAGCTTTTTTTGATTGGTTAAAAAAGAAAATAACCAAATAAAAGACAACATACACTTCTAGTCTAACTTGTCCATTCGTTTTCTTTCCTTATTTCAAAAATATTATAATGTGATAACCAACTAAGCCAAGTTAAAACTTATTTAAAATGGCATTGTGTTAAAGCTCTAATCGGATAATGAAGGGCCGAAAAGGCTTGTAGAAAATTGTTGTTTTGATTTCTGCTAATATACTTTCGGTGCAAGCGGTACAAACGGCAAAGCACTAAAGCCATCCAGAGCCATAACAAGAAAACCGGGGGTCCGGACAAGCAATTTTGAGTAACTAATGCTAAAACATGACCAAGTCTATTCTGCGTTTGTATTTAGAAGGAAGTATGCGTGTGATAATGAAATGTAATACGGTATTACCACGTATGGTATATTGATGTTATATTACTGTAAAATGTTACGTATCTCGAGAACGACAACTTGCTCTGAAAATACGCGAACGCAAAGAATTTGCTGTGAGATAAGAAAGAACTACCTCTAATCACTGGCAAGAGGTCTAGGGGCAAAACTACATCCACTAAACTATTTGTGTGTTGGAAATCGCCGCTAGGAATCTCAAATAACAAACTTTTGGATCACAAAAAATACTGCATGAAGAATTATTTAAAAAATTAAGTGTGAAGTTAAACACAACTATAGTAAATGTTCGAATGCCTGGAGAGATGGCGCACTGCACCAAATTTAATGTTTTACACCACCTCATTATAAAATGATAAAGGGAAAGCTCCCGCAAAAAATTTTGGCATTTTTAGAAAAAAATAATGGTTATTATTATTCCGTTTCGACGATTTTGGAGTCTGCACCCTTCAACGGGGAGCGCGGAGCAAATGCCTCCAATGCCTTCCATTTTAGTACGACCCAGCTGGGATCTTCAGGTGATTTTTTGAAATTAAATACTTTATGCGGAATTTAGCAAAGTATCTTTTGGCGGCCATAATATTCGCAATCATTTATTAATTGGCATTAGGCATTGATAGGCATGTGAGAAAGACATCATAAACAATAAAATGTAAAGAACAGATTGGCTTAAATTTAGTGCGAGAAATTGTGGAAAAACTAAAGCTTTTTTTACTTAGCATTTACAATATTTTCTTTTCAAATTGCTTTGAAACCTAAGTGTTTAATTTTTTTTAAAGTCTCAAAAATATCCACTTTTTCCGGAAAAAAAAAATCACTAATATTATTTAACTTGGGGCATGAAGACTTTGCTCTCAGCCCAGGATTGCATTTTTTTTAAGGGAAAGCCTTTACTTTACAAATATACCCGGTACGCTGCCTCAGTTCCTTTTAAAAACATAAATTTGCAGCATTAGCAATACTTTTTAGACAATAATGTTTAAAAAACTTCAAAATAGCTTTTAATAGCGTCGTAGCTATCATTTCCACTCTTTGAGAAACAGATATTGGGTGGCCTTGAAAAAAGCTGTTTTAGATTAAATGTTTTCGTCCAGCTCTTTTAATGAATTTACACTGTAGCGTTGCCACTGCAAACTGCAATTACTTAAAAGTCCTAAAAATTACCCCCTAAAAAATCACGAGATTTGCTGCAAAAATCACGAGATCTTAAATCGTACCGGTAAGTTATCATTACACGTAAACCAATGCTGTAAAGCCTATGGTAACTCACACAGGTAACTACTACATACGTTCATTTAGACAGCTAAAAGCTGGAAATGTTACAGGAAACAGTGCCGATGTTTGGGCTTCTAACTCGAACCTAGCCCAACCTCAACCGAACGCTAAAACAACCCTAACTAAACTCTAAGATATAACCCCAACCTTATTCTAATCTCAACGATAACTTAGCCTTGGTATTGTTAGGCTTGGGGCTTATTCAAACCCTCTCCCCCCGGTATTTGGTCTCGAGTCCCTTACTGCTAAGCCTAATCTAATCTAAAATGCCTGAAGGTACTGTCAAAGCCATAAGTGGGCAAGTTAATGCAAAACGTCAGTTTCGTTAACCACTAGTCCGTTAACAAACTTCATAGCTCCGTTAAAGTTAATTCGTCATTTTAATTAATAATGAATTATTTTTTTAGTAAAAATTTAACAATTAACGGAAGCTAATGAAGTCCGTTAGTTCGTGAATATTTTGCGTGTAATTTACATTTCTTTTTATTCGCTCACTTCTGGAGCACGTAATGACACTGTTGAGCGGATTGCAAGGAAAAATTTATTGCTATGGTTGTCTTTTTGTGTTCTGAAAGCTACATTAAACAGTACAATCTAATACAATTTCAAGAAAAAAAAGTTCAAATGCACTAACGAAGCTGCGACTGGAAAAGCTTTGAATTGCGATCAGCAATAATTGATATACCTATGAGACTGCAGGTTATTATTTGCCACAAAAAAATCTTTTCTTTACGTTTTCTTCTATAAAACTCCTGTTAATACGCAGCAAGTGTTACCAGTGCATACAGGCTTGTACCGGTATGATGAATGAATGGTACAAAAAATTAACTATAAAGGCCTTAATGGAAGTTAACAAAACTTAGAGTAAGCTAATTTAGTCCGCTAACATAAAAAAAACTTTTTAACGAATTAACGAGTTAATGAAAAAGCTTTGTTATTAACGGATTAACGATTAGCGGAATTGTGCCCACCTATGTGTCGTGCAGCTCGAAGGTATAAAAAAAAATTTTGTAGCCTACCAAACAGTACCGGTAGCGTACTTTTTCTTTAATCATTTCGTAATACCGACAGCCTACTGATGGACTACTGTGGTACCAAAGCTAAATCCCATAGGTGGCCAAGTTAATGCAAAACGTTAGCTTCGTGAACCACTGGTCCATTAACAAACTTTACACCTCCGTTAACGTTAATCAGTTATTTTCAGCTTTAATTAACGGAAGTTAATGAAGTTCGTCAATTCGTTAACATTTTGCGGGTAATTTACATTTCTTTTTATTTACTCGCTTCTAGAACACGTATTGACGCTGTTGTGCTGATTGCAAAGAAATATTATTGCTGTGGTGGTCTTTTTGTGTTTTGGAAGTAACATTTTACATTCTAATCTAATTTTACCTTAAAAATAAGTTTATATGCACTAACAAAGGTGCAATCGGAAAATCTTTGGAAATTGTGAACAGCGATAATTAATAGACCTATGAAGCTGCAGCTTATTATTTTGTCACAAAAAAGCGCTCCTTTCTTTGCTTCCTTAGATAAAACTCGTGCTAATACGCAATAAGTGTTACCAGTGCAAACTGGTTTATACCGGTACGATAAATGAATGGTGCAAGATATTAACGATAAAAACCTTAACGGAAGTTAACAGAACTTAACGGAAGTTAATTTAGTCAGTTAACATGAAAAAACTTTTTAACGGATTAACGAATTAATGAAAAAGTTAGCTTCGTCATTAACGGATTAACGGTTAACGGACTTGTGCCCACCTATGCTACATGTAAATACTGATAAAATATTTGATTAAAGTGCTGAAGCAAGCATGAAATTTATTTCCTTACTACACTGGTAACCTGGTTACGTGACTGGTAGTACGGTTACTTCATCTTGTTGCCCGAAACCTAAGCTAGTTCTCAAAAGTGCATAAGACAAAAACACTAAGTAGTTTTTTGTCACATAATATTGTTCCGTTAGCTGGCCAGCTGAAATTAGAAAATATTTAAATTGACAATAGAGGCTGACTCGGATTGGCTAAAAAATCTCGAGATTTTCGAGAAAAATCACGAAGAAAGGGACGAAATCACGAGGTCTCGTGATAAATCACGAGGAGTAGCACCTCTGCTACGCTGGAATATAGAAAAACTTAAATGCAGTGGGACTGCATCGTTATATAGAACTTGACTACATTGAAATGACGATGAGTTGCTATTATGAAGTAAGATGCTGCAAAAAACACCCGAAGAAGTATAAAGTTAAAGCAAAAATATAAAAACTTTAGAAAATTTCGCGCCGTATTTTGATTGGTCAAAATTTGTCATTTTGATAATGTGATTGGTGGAAAAATATTGTTTTGTTTTGGTCAGAAATGTGCACAAAAAATTAATAGGAAATTTGGAGTGAATAAACGAATTCTTTTTGACGGCAAAGAACAAGCTGTAAGGAATTGTCGTAGATTGCTTCCAGAACTGATTAATGGATCGACGACCTTGCTGTATTAAAAATGAAAGTAGTGCATCGTTATCATGCACAATATCATCCACATTCTTTATTCTCAAGTAAATGCTGCTGTCCGATTGCAGAATCACAGTAGACACTAGGAGTCCTAGTGATTCTGCATTCTCGATTAGAGAGATTTTTTGTTGGTTTTTAGTCACTTCTTATGCATCTCGGAATGCACTGATTAATTTTGCTTTGAATCTTTTGGGAAGTTCGACCCTCGTAGCAACAGTCACAAAGCCACGCATATTGATATACGACCATAGTTTGTTGAAGGGAGGGTAGAATATCTTTATGAATTGAGAAAATTTTGCCTGCAATTCATAAAAATGTTCTACCCTCCCTTCCACAAACTACGGTCGTATATCAATACGTGTGCCGTATGACAGTCGGTACGTTGGTCAAACTTCCCAAAGATTACAGGACAGAATTAATCAACACATTACAAAATGCATGAGAAATGACAAAAAACCAACGAAAAATCTGCCTAATCGAAAATGCAAAATCACTATGACCCCTATTGTCTACTGTGGTTTTGCAATCGCACAGCATTTACTAGAAATTGAAGAATGTGCCGAACATGATAACGATGCACAGTTTTCCGTTTAAGCTACAGCAAGCTCTTCCTTCCATTTATCAGTTCTGGAAGCAACCTACATCGATTCCGTACAGCCTAGTCTATGCCGTCAAAAAGAATTTGTTTATTCACTCCAAACTTTGCATTAATTTTTTGTGCATATTTCCGACTAAAACGAAACAATATTTTTCCACCAATCAAATTATCAAAATGACAAATTTTGGCCAATCAAAGTACGACGAAAATTTTTCTATAGTTTCGATATTTCTGCCTTAAAAGGGCATTCAGGACGTTTTTGTTTAAAATATTTTACCGTGAAACCACCGTGAAACAACTTTGGTAATTTTTTAGAATTTCCTTGCACCAATTTTGATTCTCTTCGGCCAAGAAATCGAAAGATATTCGCAATTATTTTTCCCCTTAGAGTAAGAAGAAACGCTTTCTGAACATTACCAAACTGAACGAACGTGGATCAAAATCGTTCCCAATGACTGACTCTCAAGCTTGCAATTCCCAATGCTTTGCATTGAAGCTTGCAATTGTATATTTACGTGAAAAATTAACTGACCTTCAGGCGTAAATCAATTGCGCAATAATTGCATAAAAGTTACTGGATCAAGAAAAACTGAAATCTTAGTCAAGATCTAGTCAGCTTCGATGCTTAAGCCTTCAACATGCAATCGTTTCTTTGGATAGGCTATCTATAGCAAGCAACAGTAGCAAAAGGTTATAGGCTACTACGCCTAAAGCACCAAAACCTTATCTTGATTCCGAATACTTTGCTAGCACTTGGCGGACAAAGCACACTAGGAAAGCATCTAACCTCTCTGAATAAAATTCAAACAACAGTTGTTCCACTAAGTTATTTACCAGCACCTTCAGCAGTCACTT
This sequence comes from Trididemnum nubilum, assembly GCA_963965965.1. Taxonomy (NCBI): domain Eukaryota; kingdom Metazoa; phylum Chordata; class Ascidiacea; order Aplousobranchia; family Didemnidae; genus Trididemnum; species Trididemnum nubilum. Next base: position 22,907,352 of record OZ014489.1, on the reverse strand, counting down.
AGCTCCAAAAAGCCCGGTACTAGGCAAGACTCGAAATAGAAGTTACACACTGATTTATTGGGCAATCAAATTGAAACAAGACGGCCGAAATTTGGATTCTAAGGGAAAACTATAAAATTTTTTCTTTTAAACTTTCTTAACCTGATGAGTCGCAAGAATCGCAATGGGGTCATGTTGGTAAACATATTTTTTAAGATTTTTGTTCAGTTTTTCAAAATTCGGGTTGAATGCCATTTTAAATCTGGACTATTTTAGGTGAAAATTCAGAAGTTGCATAGCAGATTTGGAACATAACCTTTTTTTAAAACTGTGAGGTAGCACTTACCTCACGTATTTGCTTTCCCATTAGACTAGTATTTTATCAGCTTCTGAATTCACACATAGCCTATCCTGGGAGTCCACTTGAATCTTCAAACCACGCACGAATGCAATATCTGCATTTGCTATCATACCCTCTTCTCAGATTACTCTGATCAAGGCTGACAACAAGATTACCATAAAGAAGACTTCTTCTGGAATCCGAAGAGTCCTCTTTCTGGTGACCTTGTTGTCCGACTTTGATCAGAGTAATCTGAGAAGAGGGTACGATGTCAAGTGCAGAAATTGCATTCGTGTATGGTTTGAAGGTTCGGGTGGGATGCCAGAATAGGCTATGTGTGAATTCAGAAGCTGATAAAATACTAGTCTAATGGGAAAGCAGATATGTGAGGTAAATACTATCTCACAGTTGTAAAAAAAATATAGTTTAGGTAATTTTTGCAGCATGTTACGTCATAATAGCAACCCATTGTCATTTCAATGTAGTCAACCTCCATATAAACCACATCATTTTATTTTTTCTTCATTCCAGCGTAAATTCATAAAGAGAACTGACGGAAATATTCAATTTAAAGCAGCCTTTTTCAAGGCTACCCATTTCTCAAAAAGTAGAAATGATAGCTACGACCCTATTAATAGCTACAGTGTTTTGAAAATCTGTACCAAGAAAAAGCTTTTCAAATGCTTAAAAAGTCCCGTAGAAAGAAATTGTTTAACCAAACAGTATGATTTGCGTTTAGGAAACTACTAAAAATGTGAGATCTGTAATCAGTGGACGTTTGCACCGGGGCCCTAACTAATGAAATAAAAGCATTATAAAATTGACCATTTCTACGTTTAAAATTTAACTGTATTTCCATTCACGAATTCTGGCCGTGTTTAAAAGCCGCGATAGCGCTGTGCTTGAGGCCAAGGCCAAGAACCTCGAACACAATTTTTATAAATTATGGTTGGTAAAATTTTCGTATTTTTTAAACTCAAAAGTGTTTAGGATATTGCATTTCGTTAAGTTTTTGATAATAATTCGAAAATAGTATAGTTTTTAAATATAATAATGAATGCCATTTTGAGATTTTGCACGCTAGCAGCTGCTGTTGTTACAACATCAGCTGCTAACGTGTAAAATTTCAAAATGGCATTTGTTTTTTTTAAGACTATACTATTTTCGAATTAATTTCTAAAACTTAACGAAATGTAATATCTTAAACACATTTGAGTTTAAAAAATATAAAAATTTTACCAACCATGATTTACAAAAATTTTGTGCGAGATCCTTGGCTTTGGCCTCAGCCATTCTTGTTTTCGGCCTCGAGAGCGTCTGTCCTCGAAAAGTTGGTTCTTCTCTTTGGCCTCGGTTTTTTGTTGAGTCCTTGTTCTCGAACATTGTGTCCTCGACTTCACTTTTGATTTAAACTGAGATTTTTCAATTCGGAGAAGTAACGTCTCGATGTTCAGAGATCTTCGAATCTTAGAGCTATGTACCTTGTTAAATAGTGTACCGTAATTCTTTCAATTCTTCGTAAAAATCTCACTTCGGACACTTCCACTAGTGATCTCACTCATATAGTCATTACCGAAGATTCGTGACCATAGATGAGAATGGGAACAAAAACTGTTTTGACAATTGAAAGCTTTCCCTTCTTCGGCAATTCTCAATTCGAAAAGCTGCTTAGTGGTACAAACGTTTAAAATTGATTTGAACGTGATCGGATTTGTCGTTGGATCTTCTGAAGATTTTGATAGTCGTTGGATCTTTTGAAGGTTCTTGAAAAAATCGATTCAAATTGCTTTCATCTCGCCCGTGTCAAGAAATAATGCGAGAATAAATGTAGGTTGAAAAAATGCAACTTTTTATAGTTTTTCGAAGGGTTGAAGTTTCCACCTAAAAAGAAAAATTTATCATGTGAATAATTCTGATTGGATAATTGTCAAACTTTGTATGTCCACTCTAATCATTAATTACAGTAAAATTTGAAGAGAGTATACGAATTTTTTCTTCCGGCACAAAATTGTTTTACGTGCTTTCATTAAAAATAACTTCTAACGCTGCTAAATGAAATTGAGTTCTGGCTTTTGCCAAAATTGAAATGTGTCGATTATGTTCGTGTGGGCAGCGCAGTTAGGATTTTGAAATAATCCAACGGCCAAGTCACATTCCAATTGATTTAGACGAGTCTTGGATTTGCAGTTACGTCTATAGGCAAAACTTTTGTTGGCTTTTCTTTGTTTCAAACTGATTTGGGAATGTGTTGAATGATTCTCTCGTACAATTTTAAGGATGTGCGGCCCTTGTACCCAGGCGCGAAGCCAGAAATTCGCAATGGGGGTCAGAGAGCGAAGTACCCAGCCGCCGGAGGCTGGGGGTTTGGGGCAGAGCCCGGAGGCACGGGGGTCTGGGGGCGGAGCCTCCAGCGCTCGAAAATTTTGCATTTTTTTGCTAAAATAACTTCATTTTAGGGCTATTTTGTTTAAAAAATAATGCTTTTAAAACGTGGCTTAGAAATCGGCAGTGCAAACAAGATTAAACTGGTGGCATAAATGGACTATTCGGGAGGTGGCTAAAGGTAAAATGTTAGTTCTCTTGTTTAGATGCTGGCAAATTATATAATCGAATAGTTCAATAAAACTCACACGGAGTAATCTATTTCTTATACAGTTTATCGAGAAAAATAATTGGGGGGGGGGGCTAATGATAAGAGATTTGAGAGAAATGATTGGTAATTAACAAATACTGAATAGTCCCCCCCTATTCCTTAGTTTATAGTATATTTGTTCATGACACCTATGTTCAGTATTTTTACACTTGTGATCAAATTTGATTGCTTATTTCTTACCATTTTTCAAAGTTTTCATTTATTTGTTGGTTTTATTTTTGACAAATTAGCCCCCCCCCTGAACATATGTTTCAAAAAATATTTTAAATCACTATTTAGTCCACTCCAGTGCATAAAACAGTCACAAAAGTGTTAAAAATGTAGTGTTTTTCTCTTTTCTACATTTTGGTTGACATGTCAATGGGGGGGCTAAAGCCACCCGCCCCCCCTGCCTACGCTACAGGCTAAAAACGTGGTATTTTCCTTATTCTGCATTTTGGTCGGCAGTTCATTAGCCTCCCTCAAATAAACGTTTCAAACTATGCTTTAAAGTATTTTTTAGTCTAATCCAGTGCAAAAGAGAGTCTTAGAAGTGCTAAAAACGTGGTATTTTCCTTATTCTACATTTTGGTTGGCAGGCCAATGGGGGGCTATAGCCCCCCCCCCCCGCCCCCCTGGCTACGCTAGTGCTTGTACCGACAATCACAGCGGCACACGTATTTGTATTTGACCAAGCTTTGGTGTGTGATGGGATCGACATCTTTCTGAATTGAAGGTAAAATGTTGCGAGCTTGGCAAAAAACAAAAAAACAAAAAAGCAAGGTTTTATATAATATGAAAAACAATTTTGAACATTAAATTTGACTTGCCTTTCGAACTTCAGCGAAGTGTTGCCAATCCAGGGTAATTTAAGATAAACAGGACATTTTTGCGGACCTTCTTTGACAGGTTGATAAAAATAGGCAATTTTCTGAAAATAGTTGAATTGATTATCACTTCAGGGAGGCCACTTCATTGCGATATAGATTGCATTGAATACAGTTCTTGTTGATGTTTGCTTTTGAAACAGATTCTCAGTGCTCGTTGTACTAGAGTTTTGATTAATTGGAATTGTGTTTCGATGGTCCAAATGAATCCTAGCGAATAAATTGACCTGTGAATGTGGTTTTCTCTAAATAGAGTTTAAAAATTGCATATTTTTTTTGATTTCGACGTCAAGATTCCAACCTCAATTCACAAGGATGCTGTGTTCATCAAGTAGCAAAGCTTAGTCGTAAACCCAATACCTGTGACGCTGTGATTGTCGGTACGTGGGTCGCACATCTTTAAGATTGCACATCCGTAAGATTGCACTCTTAAGAGAAAATCATTCAACACCATTTTAAATCAATTCGAAACAAAGAAAAGCCAACAAAAGTTCTGCCCATACGTAACTGTAAATCCAAGACTCCTCTAAATCAATTGGAATGTGATTCGGCCATTGAACTACCCTTATTTCAAAATCCTGACTGCGCAGCCCACTGCCATGATCGACAATTTTTAATTTTGACAAAAGCAAGAACCTAGTTTATACTTAGCAGCGCTAGAAGCTATTGTTAATAAAATACAAAAAACAATTTTGAACTGGTAGAAAGAATTTGTCTAATCTATTCAAATTTTCATATAGGTGCCTTGGCCTCGAGCCTTGTGTCCTTGACTCTACCTCTGCTTGGAACTCATCATGTTAAAAAAGTCTAAGGAAAAAAAATTATGTTTTTCTCTCAGAATCGGAATTTCGGCCATCTTGTTTTACGTAGATAGCGCAATAAATCAGTTTTGTAAATTTCTCGTACTTCGAGTTTTGCAAAAAACTGGGCAGGGGAGTGCTAAATAGGGATGAGCATTTCAGAATAGTTGGCTATTCCAGATTTATTCCCGAATAGCTAAAACCGAATCCAGAATACCGAATCCTATTCTGGTATAAATTAACTTAACTGGATGAAAAAATTGCTCATAGTCAATCTTCTGGAACAGTGCTCGATGATATACAAAGTAAAATCATAGCAAAATATACCTATAAAATTACAGTAAAAGGTTAAAAGCACAACAGTTTGTTTCGCCCTAAGAATTCGTCAGATGCTTTTGTAACCTGTAAAATAAATATTATGAACTAAATCGTCAAACCTCCAAAAGCTGTTATAAACTAAAACGTCAAATCTCTAAAAGCAAAAACTGTATAGTTTTTTGCGATTTGACGTTTAAGTTTATTATATTTCTTTTAGAGATTACAGTAGCACCTGACGAGTCCTTAGGACAAAATAGACTATTGTACTTTTAACCTTTTACTGCGATTTTATAGTTATAATTTGCCAAAAAAGTAAACAACTAGTCAACCACCACCGATATGCAGAGACTGCAGAGATGATATTTGTGAAACAACATCGCAGAGCTACAGCCAGGTGGGCGATAGTCCCCCCCCCCGGTTTGCAAAGATATTGGTGAGCTGTAGATAGCCTAATATAAGCCTATCGATAACAATAGAAGAACACCAGCCTGCCGACCAGTCCTATTTGAGGTTTCCGGTAAACAAAGAGTTATAATAGTGTTCAAAATAAAACAAAAGAAATAGGCGATAGCAATACAAAGAATTTATAGCAAAAACAAAGAATCTAGCAAAGTTGCCATTTGAAGCAGCGAATTGAAGAAGCAAAACAAACTAACCTCAGCCTCACACTACATCTACACTAACCTAAATCCTCCCCAAGCACTTAGCAACAGAGAACAGCTGCAATGTAATGCTAACTGAAAGAAAACTACTAGGCTGTCCATGGCATAAACGATAAAGAAACTCACTAGGCTATCGATATTTATCCAAGAAGCTGTCAATCCTCATTTGCTGGACAAGTTTGGAAAATAATTAAAAACACTTTCGAATGGATTTTGTTGAAATAAAAGTTTACAAGCCATCTTCCTAATAAGAAGTAAGAAAACAAGTAAGCCTTTAGAAAAAAATAAAATAAATAAATAACAATAAACTAAAGAAAAGAAACGCAGAATGGAGAGTGGAAAAAAGAGTAATGCAAACATACAAGTTAAGCTAGATGACATTTACAAATTATGATTGTGCGGCCGATGCATCTGAGTTATTTTGGTCTTTAGCCAAAGGTTGGATAGGCCTTATAGACCAATAGGGGCAGCGCTTAGTAGATGCGTGCCCTGGTCCGTTTATTTTTTGGCCATTATAGCCTACGCTACTGCAAAACATCTGTAATGGTTTTACTTAAATCCTGTTAGTTTCAATTGCAGAAAATATTGGTGTTAAGCAAGGTATGTGTTTTTTAATAGGTTTGCTTGCAACCTCTAATTTAGTTATTTATAACATTTCATCCAGTTATTGAATAGTTTAGTATATTTTATATAAGCTTCTTCGTATTACTAATTAATTCTTTGTATGTTTGCTTTTGTATTTCTATAACATCTGTATTGTTTTGAAGAAATGAAAATGATTTATAATATTTACAAAACATTTATGCATTTTAATATATATACATATACTCTCAATCGCTGTACGGCCTGCCGTTTTGGGGTTTATCTTTTTATCAGCAGCGAACAGAGAGTATATTGGTTGGCTGAAAAACAGAGTCTTAAAAGCCCGAACGAAAATCATCACTTGTGGTAACTCTAATGCCCAGCGAGAGTGCTCGACCTGACCAAATCACAGGTCTGATCAAGGAGCTATATATTCTCAATCGAGGTACGGCCTGCTGTTTCGGGGTTTGTCCTTTTATTAGCAGCGAACAGAGGGTATACTGGTTGGCTGAAAGACATAGTCTTAAAGCCCGCACGAAAATTATCACTTATAATAACTCTCGTACTTAGCGAGAGTGCTCGACCTGGCTATTTCACCAGGTCTGATCAAGGAACTATATATTCTCAATCGCTGTGCGGCCTGCCGTTTCGGGGTTTGTACCTTCATCAGCAGCGAACAGAGAGTATACTGGTTAACTGAAAGATAGAGTCTTTAAGCCTTTTTTTTATTCTTTCTAGTATATTGTTGCTATGTTTGATCTATAAACTCTTCACAAAAACACTTTAATTTCAACACGGATAAATAATACGGTACATTTTACTGAAGTGGCATCTATTTTCAACACTATAGATACAATATTTCTTTGTAATTGTTGCTGGTAACAAAAAAGACATTTGTTCTATATTTGCTTCACAGTGGTAAATATTACATCTATTGTTTAATGAATTAAATTAGTTTATATATCTAAGTTTTTTTTTGTATACCGGTTACATTTTTTTAATTTTTAAAAATTAGCCAATTGCTGTAATATGCTTTTCAAATTTGAGCAAATTTTGCTGATTTATTTAATGTGGTATAGTTGTAATAGTACTAGGCTAATTTATGTTCCAATTGTCAACATAAAGTGTCAGCTGATTCTCTCAACCAGTTAATTTAATTATCTTTTAACAGAAAATATAGGCTTTCAATTAATTTGTGATAACATCTAAGTTATAATGTTTGTTCTCACAATTAGACAGGCTTGTATATTTTATTGCTTTTTCAAGTTAAATTATTCCTGAAGTGAAATAGGCAGAACTAATTTAATAGTTCACAGAGACATCACGTCTTACAATCCTACTTCATTTGACAACACCTTAATGCTGTCTCCGCGTCGAAATGGGTAATCATTTCAACCCCTAGTGACGCAGGTGAGGCGGAGCTCCCTATCTCGGGAGCATTCCCGTGTTTCGAAGTCAACTGACTTCATCATCAGTGTGAAGAGGAGTCGACACAATGCAAAGAATTTTGATCCCTGAACTAGGCTAACTCAACCGGTAAATTTGAATAACCAAGCTATCATCGGTATAGGCTAACGTCTTATCTCGTAACTTCAGCTGCTAAAAAGGCAGACCCAATCTTTTTTTCTTTTTTTTTCCCCACGTACTGCTCTGGACTCGAGTTTCGCGTAATACCAACGCTCATCGGCAGAGCTGACGTTCAAACCGAAATTCAAAAACTAAACTAAGCTTGTCTGCAAACCAAAATTCAAAAACTAAACTAAGCTTGCCTGTAATCCGAAATTCAAAATCTAAGTAAACTAGCCCATAAAGTTAAAATCAAAATAGGATTGTGAAACATAATCGCAATTGTGACCAAGGTAATCCGGAAAAAAAAAATTAACTCTGGACAGGGGACCAAGTGGGCTAACAGACAGGGGTGAAAAATTAAGTACATAAAATGGGCAAGGGGACCAAGTGGATAAGGGGGGGGGGGGGGGAGAGTTAAAGGAAAAAGATCAACAATTCACCCAGTGCAAATACAATATTTTTTATAGGCAGAACTAATTCAATAGTTCACAAGACATCGCGTCACATATCCTAAATGATATTGCACCCGTGCTGTTTCTGCAGTGGGCAATCTCTCAACCACAAACAACGATAATTTAACAAGTTAAATTATTCCTGAAGTGAAATAGGCAGAACTAATTTAATAGTTCACAGAGACATCACGTCTTACAATCCTACTTCATTTGACAACACCTTAATGCTGTCTCCGCGTCGAAATGGGTAATCATTTCAACCCCTAGTGACGCAGGTGAGGCGGAGCTCCCTATCTCGGGAGCATTCCCGTGTTTCGAAGTCAACTGACTTCATCATCAGTGTGAAGAGGAGTCGACACATTGCAAAGAATTTTTAATCCAAAATAACCAGGCTAACTCAACCGGTAAATTTGAATAACCAAGCTATCATCGGTATAGGCTAACGTCTTATCTCGTAACTTCAGCTGCTAAAAAGGCAGACCCAATCTTTTTTTTTTTCCCACGTACTGCTCTAGTTACTTTAGTGCGTTAACAGAACTTAACGGAAGTTAATTTCTCGGGAATTTTAAGTTAATTTCTCGAGAATTTCACGGGAATGCTCCCGAGATAGGGAGCTCCGCCTCACCTGCGTCACTAGGGGTTGAAATTATTGCTTTTTGTTTAACTCAATGTATTATCTTATCTTTTTATAAATATGAGTACTTTTTTGGTTTGAAATTACTTGCATTACATTAACTAACTTTGATGTAACTTGGTGTTGGATAATTCACTTTTCACTTTGGATATTTGCATAGGCGGCAAGTTAATGCAAAACGTTAGCTTCGTTAACCACTAGTTCGTTAACAAACTTCACATTTCCGTCAACGTTAATCCGTTATTTTCAGCTTCAATTAACGGAAGTTAATAAAGTCCGTTAATTCGTTCACATTTTGCGTGTAATTTACATTTCGTTTTATTCACTCGCTTCTAGGACACGTATTGACGCTGTTAAGCTGATTGTAAGGAAATATTTATTGCTGTGGTGGTCTTTTTGTGTTTTGAAAGTTACATTTTACAGTCTAATCTAATTTCAAGATACAAATAAGCTCAAATGCACTAAAGAAGCTACGATCGGAACATCTTTGGAAATTGTAAACAGCGAGAATAGACCTGTGAGGCTGCAGCTTATTATTTGACACATAAAAGACCTCCTTTCTTCGTTTTCTTCTAAAAAACTTGTGCTATTACGCAACAAGTGTTACCAGTGCAAACTAATTTGCACCGGTACAATGAATGAATGGTGCAAGATATTAACCATAAAAACCTTAAAGGAAGTAACAAAACTTAACAGAAGTTACTTTAGTCCGTTAACAGAACTTAACGGAAGTTAATTTAGTCCGTTAACATAAAAAAACTTTTTAAGGGATTAACGAGTTAATTAAAAAGTTAGCTTCGTTATTAACGGATTAACGATTAACGGACTTGTGCCCACCTATGGATATTTGTCTTTGACAAACTTATTATGAATCTTGCTAAATGAAACGTCTGTTTCCTCCATACTGAACTGATTTGGGTTACATTGTTGCTGTGATATGGTATGATGATATTATACATTTGGTATGATGGATAATTTTTTGTGTAAAATTTTATCGTGGAAAAATTGCGCTGGACCGGTACATTATTATTATTATTATTGTTTACAGTAATTAATGTTTAGATGGCGGACATACGATGTTTGTGACTATCATCCAATCAAAATTAGTCACGTAACATATTTCTTTCTTTTTAGATGGGAATTTCAACGTTTAGAAAACCTTAAAAACCGTAATTTTCAACCTTTATTTATTCTCGCGTTGATTTTTGACTCGGATGAGATAAAAACAATTCGAATCGATTTTTTTCAACAGCCTTTTCAAGGCTACCAAAATCTTCAAAATTTTTGTTTCATGACTAGTGTTGTAAAAAAACGGTTTTTTTTGCCCCATGTTTTTTTTGGTCGTTTTTTTTGTTTTTTTTTTTGTTTTTTTTGTTTTTTTTGTTTTTTTTACTTTTTGTTGTTTTTTTTTGGTTTTCTCGTTAGTTTGTTTGATTTCAGCTTAAAAAAAAGTGTGCTAGTTCAATCCATGCCGTAGATATCTACATAATCTATTACGTTCACGTATATTAGGCGGAAATTTGCCTCAAATTTTGGGATTTGGAAAATCTTGAAATCTTGCAAAAACTTCAAATTTTGAAATTACAAAAATCTTGATCTTGATTCTTAGTTTCAATTACCGCAAATTGCTTTAACGGCTCCTATACTGCAAATAAAAAGCACAAAAGTTGTAAGTCACAAAAAAGATGGGGTGGCGAATTAAACGTTGCAATGCCAATTAACGTTGAAAAATTAATGCCAAATGATGTTGAAAAAACTATTGATTTTAAACTTAATATTTTGGGTTTAATTTATTTATTTAAATAGACAAATGCCGACGTGCTTAGTAGAGTGCTCGATAACGAAATTACGAAATTAGAGTTTGTATCAAACTAGATTTACTGAACTAAACACAGAACTAAAATTGTAATTGTGATTGTAATTACATTTTATTTACCAAGTTGCCTTGGCCAGGAGACAGCGAAGGGACCTTTCAGTCTTCGAGTCAAGCTGCCACCTGCCCGCCTGTCTACCACACACGGCGGAGGCTTCACACTCTCCCTTTATTTGCTGAACGTCAAGCAGGGAAGCCGTAAATACCTATTTTTATGGTCTTTGGTTTAACCCGACCGGGAATCGAACCAGAGTCTACCGCTTCAATAGCAGACGCTCTATCCACTCGACCACTACCTGCAGGCTATTTCACCCTTGATATGGATCTTCAGCCGCTTGTTGCACTTTACACATTTCTTCTTAAAATTTTTACAATTTACATTTCAAATGTATGTAATTAAGCTCTCAAATGAATAAACTTCTCTGTGTTTTTTTTTTTTTTTTTGGCGGATCACGGTCTCACAGAGCAGCATATACAAAGCCAGGGTTCCCAAGATCGGGAAAAGTCGGGAAAAAGTCGGGAATTGTGTAAAGGCATTTCCCGACCGCGAAAAAGTCGGGAAAAGTATGTGCTAGTATAGAATAAGGATGGAAAACAGTTTGGTAAAAATAGCGCACTGCACGTTGTAGAAACTAACGCGATTGGAGCGGATGAATATTAAATATGTCGTTTTTCTCTCTAGTACTTCTATTAAGCGCATAAAAAAAGTAATAACACTCCTGGCTGTGTTGTGTTAAAGCTTCAGAAACGGTGGTCCTGTCGATTTATTTTGTCACAATACAGGTTCAACAGAACTTTAATTTAAGAGTACTGGAAGATGGTCAATTGGTCTGTGCGGTTTTCGTCCGGGTCGCAGCACCACGGACCAAATCTTCCTACTAATGCAAATCTTCCAGAAATCTTGGGAGTATGGCAAAGATCTCTTTGCATGCTTTGTCGATCTTTAAAAAGCACATGACCGAGTTCCTCGGGATAAACTTTGAAAGGTTTTGCAGGAGTATGGCGTTGATGGTGAATTGTTGCGCGGCATTAAGTCATTCTACTGCCGACCGGAGGTTTGTGTTGGGGTAAATGGCCAGCAATCAAAGCCATTCCATGTTGGCGTAGGACTCCGGCAAGGGTGCGTTTTGTCACCTCTCCTTTTCATTGTTTACATGAATTGAATCGACAAATGCAGCCAAGCTGATGAGTGCGCCACGATTGGAAATTGAAAAATCAGTCGTCTGCTATTCGCTGATGATTTGGTTCTGCTTTCTCCACAGAATCTGGCCTCCAGCGCGCATTAAATAGCTTTGCAGATGCATGCAACACCGCCTGAATGAAAATAAGCGCGGCCAAAACAGAGGTACTTCATCTTTCAAGAAACCCTGATCAATTCATGCTGCAAGTGAATGGAGCGAGAGTGAAGCAGATTGAGAAGTTCAAGTATCTTGGGGTTGTATTTACGAGTGACGGAGGGCAAGACGAAGAACTGGATACCCGAATGGGCAAGGCTAGTGCAGTAATGCGAGCTTTGCACTATTTGATTGTCATGAAACGAGAATTGTCGAAAAAGGCAAATCTCCCAATTTTCATAGCAGTTTTTGCCCTATTCTCACTTATGGTCATGAATCTTGGGTAATGACCGAAAAAGTACGATCACAAGTGCAAGCGTCCGAAATGAGGTTTTTACGAAGAATCAAAGGAGTTACGCTGTTTAATAAGGTGCGTAGCTCCTGAGATTCGAAAATCTCTTAACATCAAGCCGGTACTTCCCCGAATTGAAAGATCTCAGCTTAGATGGTTTGGCCATGTAAGTAGAATGCCCTAGGAAAGACTCCCCAAACAAGCTTTACTTGCCAAAGCAAATTGGAGAAGACCAGTTGGACGATCTAGAACTAGATGGATTGATTACATTGAGGATCTTGGATGGAATTGTTTGGGACTTCAACTAAGCGAAAGGATGGAAGACCGTGAAGTGTGGCGACGTAATCTCGAGCTGCTGCCCCCGCAACCCTCACGGAAAAGCGGCCAATAAAGAAAGAAGAAGAAGAGCATTATTATTATGCTGTAGTTAAATAGTAGCATTACCTCAAACGCAATTAAGCAAACGGAAGAATTCAAGTACTGGTAGCCTACTAGCACTAAAGGAGGAATAGCGTGGCATACGTAGACAGTAGGCAAAAGGTTAGCAAAGAACAGAAGAAGGCTATTTCACAGCTGCTGCATCCAAATGAAGTTCAGAGATTATTAACCTACTACACGTCAATAATGCACTGATAGTTTACAGTGGGCTGTTTGCATGGCCATGTTTGGCTTCGAAGATAAAAGCTGAGAGATTTACTAGTCTACGCGATAGTAGCGTGCTGATAGCCCACAGCAGTATTTGCCTGCAGTAGGCACTCTGATTAGGCCTATGATTAGCCGTAAGAGAAAGCTCCCTTGCAGCAAAGCATACTGATTCCAGCAATTGAGCTACTGGAAATACATACACTAGATTATACCTGTACTGGTAACTTATTTCTTTGGTACAAACACTGCAAATAGCGGTAGGCTCTGCAGATCCCGGTAGTTAGTCTGGTGAAGGCCTACTGTATGTATCTCGCTTTGTCAGTTGGTCACCCTATACGTTAAAGGTTAGTCAGCTTACGCTTTAGCCAGTAGTTTGGTAAGGCTATCTATCCTATGTTTACCAGCCTGCAAATAAAAAAGAGCCATAGTTCAGATTTCACAAGCTTGAACAGTATAAGCCAGTGAGTACCAGTTGCCTACCGCTTGGTTACTTTTCGCAACGGACGAAAAAGTTAACCAGATTGCCTACAATGTGCAAGAAATTAGTATATCCCAATGTACCAGTGCTTACTATGGCTAAATCGAGAATTACTAGTAGTGGATATAGCTGCCGCTTGGATACGACCTTTGAGCCTGTAGCCTAAACACTATGCCGCATTGCCTCCGTCTTGTATGAATCCAAACACCACGAACAATCACTAAGCTAGAAATGTCCATTACTATAGGCTATTTATTCGTCTTCATCCATGTAACAATTGAGTTATGTTGAGTTAGTTTTTGAATTGTGTTAAAATAACTGCAATTTTGTGTATTTTGGATGACTATAGAGCTTAGTTTGTTTTGAGCAAATTTAGATATGGAAAAAGTAGGAAATTTTTTGTTGACAAATGCGTGGGAATTCTGACAAAGCTTAGCAGAGTACAGGCTACAGAGTGTTTTTTCAGAGTACCGGGATTGTTTTTATATAAATATTTTATTCCTGAAGATCCCTATCAAGGATAAAACAACCTGCCGGGGTGCTTTTGGTTCTGTATTTATTTTGGTAAACTTTTGTTAATATTTATTTATTTATTCATTCAGTTACCACAAATAAAGTGAATCAAAATTTACTTTATGACCGAAATGGATATGGATAGTTGGACACCGGTATAAAAAAAGCTTTTATCGCATAAAATTGAGAACAGTTTTGGCATGCGCTATTATGGGTTTTTATAAGCATAACATTGACCAAACAAATTTTGGTTTAATTTGAAAAGTAGAACTTTTTTTGAAACCCAAAGTATTCACCGGTACCCCAATTTCCATTGTAAAACTTGACTTACCTATCTTACCATACATGGGTACTAATATGGGCATGTTGCCACCCAGTATCTCTTTCTCAATATCTAATAATCTTATTTTAACCTCATTTATCTTTACTTTTAAACTAAACATCAATTTTAACTTTACATTTGAATTGCGCAATAAAAACAAAAAAAACAACGTTTTTTTTGGCGGTCAAAAAAAACAAAAAAAAACACGTTTTTTTTTCAAAAAAAACGACTCGTTTTTTTTGATTTACAACACTATTCATGACAACCGAAAAGTGCAAAGCTCCCATTACTGCACTATCCTTGGCAATTTGGTATCCAGTCCTTTGTTCTGCCTTCCGTCACTCGTGAATGCAAACCCAAAACACATGAACTATTCTACCTGATTCAGTCTCGCTCCATTGACTTGCAACACGCACTGATCAGGGTTTTTTAAGAGATGAAGTATCTCAGTTTTTGCCGTGCTTATTTTCATTCTAAGCATTTTTTGGCTAATATTTAACTTAAACGATGTCATTAAACTTTTTTGTGACGTAGCTACCTTAACTTTGGCTTTTTACGATTTACTAAAAAACAAACCAATGAGCAATATTTGAACATCTGCTGTGACGACATCCCAATAATAATCTTATTTTTCAAAAATGTTGCCGCGACATCACTGTGATGAGGTATTTGATTCAAAATTAACTTTGATAAATAATTTGGTGAACACCGACCCGCCTACCACTTTGGTGTTCCCATGCCTTTTAGTTTAGAGGTTAGATAAGAAGCATTTTTTCCCTCCCCCCTCCGGAATAAAATTTTTTGTCATAAACGCTCTGTAAAATAGGGTTAAACTTCTACATTTTTTGCTCTTGCGGAAATGTTTATACAGCAATAGCTAGTATTTTTTTAGATCAGATTTTGAAATCGTTAATTTAAAGAACAAATTCAGAGTTTTGTAACAGCTAACTGTGTAAATAATGATTTGCTCTGCAGCTTGCACTTCAGCAGATGGGTTGTTTCGATACGTGTTTGAAGATTCACCATTGACCCATCAAGGTGCCAGAATGAGTTGTATAAATCGAGGCTGGACATTAGCTACTAACTTAACTTTGGACGACTTTCAGATATTAGACAATTGCTGCAATACAACAAAAACTTATAGAATTGGACTCGTGAAGCATCAGAGGTGCAATCAAGATTCTGGTATAAGATACAGCTGGCTTACCAGTCAATCTTGCAATGATGGCAGTCCATTGAACATCACAGGTGTTATTCCAGAACTTTGCCAAGCTGTGGCAATACCTGTTGGAAAAATCAATGATACAGGCTACAATGTACGTTTGAGCAAGTGCTCTAATCGGCTACCTTACATTTGTCAAAAAAGGAGTCCTACTACCACTCCACAATCAATGATTGTTGCAACTTCATCAACAACCGGTTTGTCTGCTGGAGCTATTGCTACTACTCCACAAACTCCAATTGTTGAGGTTACATCACCAACCGATTTGTCTGTTGGGGTGATTGCAGGAATTATTGCTGGGAGTTTGTTGGCGTTTTTTTCCTTTCTTTTGTTATTTTGTTATTTGAAAAAGTGCGTCAGAGAAAGTTCAAAATTGAACAAATGTGGGTGGCAGAAAACAAATTGCTTTTTTACTGATTCAAACGAAAATAATGGACGTAATAGGTGAGCCAGCAGCAATTCGTATGTGCCACATTAAAGTATTGCATTTACATAAATAATAACAATGAAAAATCCTTCATTAACGTTTTTTGCGCTTACTGCAAGACGGTGCGAGTTTAAAGTTTTCAACTTAAATTTTTATCCAAGTTAACAATTTACTGATCAGCTTTAGTTTTTAGATAAAAATAATCAGGTATGAACTTAAATTTTTGTTCGGGATTTAAAAACGTGCAAAAATTGGCCTAATGAAAAGTATAAGCTCTTTAAACAAGTTTAGAAACTTAAATTTTAAGTATATAATTATAAGAAAGAATAATGAAATGAATATCGACTTACAGAAGAAATTAAGCAAAGAATAAAAAAAAATTGTACTAAGGTTCCAGCACAACATTATGTTAGTGCGTTACAACACTAAAACATTACAATGCAAAAAACAAAATAATCATTAGGGCTTTATTATATTTGAATATATTTGACTTCACTTACAGTAGTTATTTTCTTTGTAATTCAATTCACGAACAAAACTGACTGTTGAGTTTTATCAAATTTTATTACTAAATGTTTTAATCCTGTCAGTGGTAATCTGTTGTGATCTTCGCTCTAACTCTTTGAGACTACCTTATTAATCAGTATTTAAAACTTTGATGTCAACCAAAAACAAAAATGTTATTTGAAATTCAACAAAAATATATTTCAAGCAACCTTGAAAAGATAAAGCAACTGGTCAATTTACAGATATTCTGGATGTAGTAAATTGTATGATATTGTTTGTGTAAACTATCTATTTTTAAGTTTTTGGAAATTTATATTCATTAGACCTGTCCAAAAAAAGGGGAGTTTTGAAATGTGAGGAGGTCAGCACGTTTTCCCGTTGCATTACCTCTAAAATCAGCACATTCCACAATTTTCAATTGGATTCATCAACGTTTACAGGTCGCGCAAACTGATTTTTTATTTTCGGGATTTATGAACTAATTTTTAGCAACCGCTAGATGGCGCAACAGGTAGCAAAAGTTTTAAAACTGTGTTTAGACGACTTTTAAATCAAGGAATGTGATTTATTGTTACTTGGCTCAATTATTTAGCAACTGAGTCACATCAATCAACGCAATGAGACCAGGAGTAGCATTAGTTTTTGCTAAAATGCAGCTTAGCAGGTCCAAACACTTAAAAGAGGTCTGCAAGAGGCACAAACATATTTGGTGCCTTGCCAGATGAAACATAAGGCGTTCAATACGTTAGTAAGGCGTTCAAACATAAGTAAAACATAAAGCGTTCAATCAAACACTAAAAAATATTTAGAAAGGTATCATCTAAACACACCTTGCAGTGGTTTGAATTAAAAAAATTTCAAAAGTTGTGTAAGAGAACCGTATTGTTTTGAGGAACCCCAAAAATAACCCTTTCCAAATTAGAAGAGCAATTATTTATAATTGTGTATTGTTGCCGATTAGCAAGATACGAGGCAAACAAATCATTAGCGATTCCTCTTATACCGTAATGGTGAAGTTTAGCTACAAGAATATCATGCGAGACGGAATCAAAAGCTTTTTTTTACATCTAACAATATTAAATTAGAAAAAAGTTTATTTTGAATATTATGACAAGATTTTGTAATTAGATTAAGGATGGCGTGATTTGTGGAATAACTTTTCCCAAAACCGAATTGATTGGGAGTAAGGATATTATTGCGATCAAAAAATAAAATAGTTCAATTATAAATTGCACGTTTGTAAATTTTTGAAATAGAAGCAAGTAAGGAGATTGGGCGATAATTCGAGATATTTTTTGTATTACCTTTCTTAAAAATAGGTAAAACTTTTGCAGTTTTCAGAATTTTAGGAAAAATTCCTAGAGAAAAGCTATGGTTTATCATAAAAGCTAGTGGAAAAGAAAAGATATTCTTGGCTATTCTAAGGAAAAAAGGTGGAATATCATCTTCATCATTCATTCTTTTAAGTTTCAAGCTTAGAATAAGACTATCAATTTCGTGAGGAGTTGTTGGCGAACGAAACTTTGATGAAGAAACTGGGTTTTGTAGATACGAAGAAAAGTTGTGAGAGAGATTGCAGGAAACGTCATTTGAGAGTTTTTTCCAATTGTTGCAAAATACTGATTAAATTGATTAGTAGTTTCCTCCTGATTACTGGTTAAAATGCCATTAAAATTGTAAATTTCATGAGGAATACTGTTGATTGATTTTTTTAAAAGTAATTCTCGCAAAACTTCCCTAGTTTTGCAAGAGTCGTGTTGATGGAATTGCAGCTGGTTGTCAAAGTATAACTTTTTTGCCAAACGGATGATTTGCTTTAGTTTATTTGCATAAATTTTGTATTATGATTTAGCAACTTTATTCCCATTGACATAATCTGACCAGTACAGCTTCTTTTTGCACTTAATTGAAATTAGAATTCCCTTGGTGATCCATGGTTTCGAATTTAGTCTTTTTTGTTTGCGAGAAAGTAATTTCAGTGGGGCGTGTGTATTTGTTATTGTTTTAATGATATGGTAAAATTCTTCAAATATTGCATCAAAATTAGTTTACGAAACCTCGGGTAAATGGGAAAAAAACTGATCCAACTTCAAGGCAAGCTCTTGAACATAATCTTCTGGTTTGAATTTGTACAAGGATCGATTTTTTTTGTTCGCAGTAATTTTGAATGGTTTGGAATCTAAGAGAATGAAGCAAAAAGTGGGGAAATGATCGGAAAGATCTGATCTTAGTGTGCCAGGAACCAAGATATTTTGAGTGATATTAGTATTTATATGATCGAGTAAGGTTGATGATGTGGAGGTTATTCTAGTAGGTTTAGTGATAAGGGGAAAAGCAGCATTGCACGACAGTATGTTCAAGTAGTCTTTGGCATGAGGGTGCTGGTTGCATCCTATCGTGTTTAGGTTCAGATCACCTATTATTAGAAACTTTTTATTAGTTTTGTTTAGATTTGACAAAGTTGCATTTAATTTCTCACAAAAAACAAGAGCGTTAGACCCTGGGTGTCTGTATAAGGTGCCAATTACAAAATATGATTTAGAATCTAGTTTTACGTTTAGCCATAATTCTTCATATTTTTCGGTTTTTAAGCAATATTTGTTAGTTATATCAGAAGAAACCAAATTTGAATCGTACACTCCCACATCACCAGCTTTAGAAGGAGAATTTGAGTAATAAAATGTATAGCCAGGAATTTCAATGTTAGATAGAGGATGAAGATTAATACGAGTTTCACTTAAAGCTATGATTACAAGGGGGTGAGGAAGCGAGCAAAGTAAATTATAAAAATCATCAAATTATTTTTGCAAAGATCTAATATTGATATGTAATACCAGGGAAGAGTGTTGCTGTCCCGAAGGAGGGAATAATTTATCATAGTATTCGCAATGTGGCAATTCGTTTTGAAAAGGAGAGTAATCCGCGAGACCAGAACTTGGAAGACCGCAGCATTCCATGTTGGACATAGTTTGAGATGCAGTAAGTGGCTGCAGTAAGGGATTCGACATAATACAAGAACTGCGCACTCACAAACTGAATACACTCAAAAATTCATAGCGTTTGGTAATTAGTGCTAGAGGAAATGATTAACATTATAATTAATAACACAATTAGCGGTATTTTTGATATTTTTTCTGAGACTAGAATAAAAGAAAAAATTAACAGAAAACGGTAATGTATTGTATTATCTACGGTACATTTAACTCAATCCACATTTGACATTTTTGTATATGGCAGCTAGAATTAAAGAAAAAGCACAAAAAAATTTAAGAATCGAACCAATGGCCTGTTGTGCAAATTCCGGTTTACATGCAATATCTACCGCTTAGTACGTTGTTGGTAAAAAATTGCTTTTATCAAAACTGTATATGTGTCGCACTAGCAGTCAATTTTGTTGTTAAAAAACAATAGACGACCTGTAGATTTTTTCGTTAAGCTGTAACGTGCTGAAAACGCGTTTTGCGTTCAGCAAAAGAATCGATTTTGGTTAATTTTACACGATACATTGCAATGAAAACCAAAGGAGTTGCTTAAACCACACAGCCAGTGGTTCGATTCTCTGGCAGGTCACAAAATAACAAAATATTAAAAGAATAATAATTCTTTATCAGTTGTCATACTAATTTTTTTAATTAGTTCAATTAGAAGATAATGCAGGGTACATTAGATTACCTCTACTGTTCTGCTTTTTGTCCCTCAATGTAGAGATTGTACCTGCCGTTTTCAGCTCTCCAGGAAGTTTTCTTCTTATCTTTTCTTGCGGCTTTGAATAGAGGAAGAAGTAGTGTACGCTGTTTCTCAAATTCTCGAGGAAGATGATCTGTGACGTAGACATTTGGGTAGTCTTTTCCTGTGTAAGGATTGACTTGTTGGCGGTTGTAGAATTTAAAAAACTTGAGCGATTGGTAAATCCGATTTTTGTCGCCTTTCGTAGCAAGTTTCACTATTATAGATCTAGTTTTGGTTTTGCCAAGTTCAACCGCGCTTGGTCGCTCAGGAAGGCGGTGAATGTCCACTAGTGATATGCTTGAGGGTTCTACTATTTGCAGACCTTCAGAAAGGAAACGGCGAAATATCATTAATGTAACGGCTCAACTTTCACCCAAATTCTCTTCACCAAGTTTCGCCGGAGCTTCCTTAGCCCATGAATTAACTCGTTTAGTCTTTTGCTATACGAATCTTTCATTACAGCATCAATTTTTAGTTGTTTCACTTGTTCGCAAAGTTCATCGACTACTTCTTCAAAATTATCTTTGTCAACTTTTTTTTCAAGTTCTAGGTTATTTTGATTAATCTTCAACTCTACATTGTCGAGGCGATTTTTATACTACGCTTCGTATTTCGAGCCAAGTCGATCTGCAGTCAGTTTTCCCTTCCAATGTAAAGCAGCAAATTGAGTCGGATTTAATCGTACCTGACAAACAAATTACTGGGCATTAATTTTCTGATTTTATTTGTGGTTGATTTAGATTTACGTAAAATTATACATTTGTAATTTGGTTTTAAAGCTATTTTTTGTTTTTTTTTTAAATAATCAGAAATGCAGTGCTTCACCCTACTGTAATGCATATCAGCAAGTTTATGTTGCAATGAAAACAATCGTTACGTATACACCTTTTCCAGAATATCTAATGAAACCTTATTCCTGCTTGCTGTTCGTTTCTGTCGGGTTGTGGAACGGGATAAAAAAAAGTCATAAACATTTCTGTTGCATGCTTTTATGACGGCTGCAAGAAACATTGTAACTGAGTTATCGCTGAGCTGAAGTCGGTCAGCTACGCTTGCAATCTCCGGATGTTGAACCAAATCTTTAGGGGCTTGTAAAAGAATAGTTTTTTCAGGCTGGATAGGCTCAATGCAGAACTCAAGATCCTTCGATGTTGACTCTTGTGAAGTGTCGGAAGACGATGATTCTACAGATGATAACAAAATCATTGAAGCAGCTAAAAAGAAATCTTCTAATTTTAATGACAGAACTATAATGAGACTTCAGACCAAAAGCAAAACTCAAGTGTAGTTCAAGATGAGCATTATAGATTCAATATTACGATGAATGGTGTTGTAACTTGTAACCCGGTAAAATCAGGTAAAAATGATGGCAGTAATGCAATGGACTTTGGTAAAGATTCAGAATGCGCGAAGCTACTTTACTGGTTAGCATTATTTTCTTTCCAAACGCAAATTTGCATTAAATATAATACGAGAAACAAGGCTTCAAACCAACTACCCAAACCAATAAATGTGTTTTTAAACCAGAATTAAGTACGGTAATAAATTAGTACAACTAATTTTGCGGGAGAATATGACTGACATTAAAGCACGGATGAAAAAAAACAAAAACATTGTTACGTAAGTATTAACAACGTACGGTAATAGTTACCGTAGCGGTAGTATTGAATTAGAGGCTTACGCCCTAATCTTACTTTCAGGTGATTCTTTTGTGATCACGCCTGATTCTTGATAGTAGTGGTTGCTGTCGTTGGAAATTCTTTGCAAATTTATCTTTAAAGATCTTGTCTTTGCCTGACATTACTGCTTCCCGCTTGTCTTGTTGGTCGGCATAAAAAGCAATATCTTTTTTCTTATCCGAAGCTGTCAACAACCGATTTTTTCTTATAGTTGCGACAGCATCTTTGGCGCCAATATCCCAGAGTTTGTCAAGCTCCGAAATAAATAACGCTCGTTTTCTGTCGACATTTCGAATCCGACTCTTGCTTTTTGCCAAATCGTACCACTCCTTGTACTTTTTTTGTATCCGCATAACACAATTGTTTTTTGTAATCGTTTTAATTCCGGCCATTCTCCAAAACTCCAGTACACGATCCACTACATGTTCAGCTTAATACCATGTTCTACTCCTGTTTTTCTTTGCTATATTTTTTTCGTGCTAGAGCACTTTGAAAACCTGCCTTAAAGTGGGCAGCTAGCAGCCAGTAATAGATTTGCTTGGATATCCAATCAAGAAAAAATTGGGTTTATCTCTAGTCCGCTTAACTATCTTCTTTCTTGAAGTGCTGCTGGCAAATGGAATGCTGGACGTAACTCTCACTGATTAAAATACGGATACTTGATAAATTACAAAGCTAATTAAAATCACTGAAACTCTACGAACAAAGGCTAAACCGACCGATATTCTTTCGTGATAGGCCGTCAATGTTTTCACTGAATAGTAGTTGGTATAAACACATCACTTTAACATGTTTATCTCGATAACACTCACCAAAATAAACCTCATTTATGGCACAAGCGTACAGCTGTTCCAGTTTTCCCTATTAAGTAATACGGTAATAAATCCTGCCTAGACTGCCGCCTTTTTTATTAACTTCTATTGTACAGCTACCCTACGTTTTGTAAAAGTTTCACCTCTTTAATCTTTTGCCTGGCAGGACTCCTCAATCACCACAGCTAATATATTCGTGTACTGTACGTTATTGCACTTTCCGCAGAGCTATATCTAATAATTTCATTTGTGTGTGGGCCTGCACGTGATGCTAAGTTGCTATTTTGGCGAATATTATTGCTATTGTTGGTATCGTGATGTTGATTGATGTGCTTTAGTTGCTAAATAACCAAGCCAAGTAACACAAACATCACAATCCTTGACTTAAAACACGTATAAATATCAGTATGAACTCTTGTTACCTGTTGCGCTGATTAGCGGTTGCTAAAATTAGTTCATAAATCCCGAAAACAAAAAATCGCTTTGCGCGACCTGTAAACGTTGATGAATCCGACTGAAAATTGTGGTATGTGATGGATTTAGAGGTAATGCAACGGGAAAACGTGCTGACCTCCTCACATTTCAAAACTCCCTTTCTTTTGGACAGGTCTAATATTCATGCACTATTTCCTGCTATATTTAAAATCACACACAATTAACTTAAACATTTCAGAAATTCAATCGCAGTAAACTCAGCACAACCACATTCAGAAATTGCTCAAGCTTCAAACTTAAGTGCAAGTGAATACGTCCCAGCAAACATTCAACTCGTTCCACTGCAAAATCCGGATGACATCAGTCCATACGCGGTTACCATATCTCCCCAAGCACAACCAGCAAGGTGCAATTTGTCTACAGCGTGAGCGATATATTGATGATTTGTTTACGACAACCCTGATAGCATGATCTGGGTTTAATCCACGCCCTGGTTCTGTTTTTGTGTTCCTGGATAAACTGGTTTACAATTATTATCTATATTTGGTGGATTCAAATCAGCAGCTAACTCAATAGACAAGAATTTGAAGAAATCCGCAGAAGCAAAGGATCACCGGAAACTCTTAGGAAAATTCATATTTTTTCAAGCGCTTGTGTGGTATACTTTTCGCATTGAAAAGTGTGCGAATCATCCAGTTGTTAAGATCTGGCGCTGTACTGTTACATAAGAATAATGCAACAGCCACAACAACAACAACAAAGTAATCAAATTAATGGTTCATACAAAGCAAGCTTGATTTTAGTTTTTTGCTCATAACGAATGCAGTATTGAAGGGTATAAGTCTTAAATTTCCCTAAATTTTTGAGGTATTAAAACTGTATATCTACTTATTGAGTTGCAAGAGGTAGATGGTATTTGATTTAAGATTAGGTAATAACAATTGAAGATTACTCGCTTTGGTTGCTGAAATCAATCTTAATATTGTCTAAAATAGGACGAAATATAATTTAGCATGTTTGGAGGCTACTACCTTAGATATTAAAAGTTATTAATTACTCTAGATAATGTAAAATTAATCGTTATTTTGCAGTAAATATTTATTAAAAGTTATTTCACTGAAATTAATCGTTTTTGCAGTTATTTTAGCGTAATAACATATTATAGTTGAAAAAATATTAAGGTTTATTCAATACACGGCATGGTACTGACATCGTTCTTTTTTTTATGCAAAATCAAATTCATTCATGGCTTCAGTCGAATGAACAATTAGCGATACACTGCTTAACAATCAGCAATTAGCAACTGACAGTGGAACAAACAATTAGCAATATGATATCAAAAAGATTGGAGCCAAGCCACCAGATGACAGCCGTACAAGAAAATATTGCTTAAAACAAAACTTTGGTTATAGCAAATTTAATTTACAAGATAGTGTTTGAATGATTCAAAAAACAATATAGCAGCGACTAAAGCGAATCTGTTTTAAATATTCATCAAATTAATGCAGAGGGGCTCAAAGTTTTTGAGATACGGGCTTTAAAACACTATTTTTAGCTTAAGCTGGCCTCACAATTAATCCTAAACCGAATTTGAAGTAAATTTCTTACGCAGAAGTCGATTTTAGTTAGATTTGATGTAATTTTCATCGGAATTAGATGTAGATCAAAAAATAAAGGTCATCCACGATATCTATTTTTAGTTTGGCTTATCTTCGGCGACAAAATTAAACCTACAAAATTAAACTTACAAAATTAAATTAATGTTAAATCTCGAGACCAGTGTCGCGGGCACTTTGGGCAGCCCTGATATATTGTTATTGTTATTATTACCATGAAACAGCATTATTTGTTTTTCAGTAACTACGAGAACGATCGGAGGATTCCCATTTTAAGCAATCCAATTGGAAGCAACGATTTCATAACTTCCCAACCTGTTTATTTGTCAATGGACAACTCTCAAAGAAAAACAGCAGCTTATGAAAATGTTCAGAACAATATTCTAACTAAAACGGAACAGTCAGAAACTCCTTATTTGAAGTCGTTTAATTAATGCCTTAAGACGTTCGTGAAATCATCAATTTACTAAAACTATATTACTTCAGAAGTTACATTTTTAAGTTTGACCTCTAATAATTTTACAATTTTCAAGAGAATTATGAGACACAAATGCAAGAAAATGAATTTTTCCACTCCTATTTACTGAAGCTCCAAAACCAGTATTTACGAGAAAATAACCTTAAAATGTGCTTGCTAGTTTTCATTTTATGTATAGCAAATTACAGCTTTTGCGTAATCGTGTAATGACGTACCCACAAAGGATTTTCATGAGAATTATGTGACACCACGGCCTACTAAAGAATACGGCCAGATTTCTCACACTGAGCAGGCCAAGGCTAACAGGCCGACTTTTATTTCGATGTATTGAGAATTGCAGTGAACAAACAAGGATTAAAAGGAATACTAGATGATCGATACTTTTCATTTTTCATTGTATAGCAAAATTATTACCAAAAGATAATAAATTACAGCAGTATTTACTAATATTAACAAGCTTTCCATATTAATTACATACTACTATAATTTTTGCAATTCTAATAGTGCAGCATTTTAATAGCAAAAGTCAAATGAAATCACTCTTGACAATACTGTGCATATTGCAACGTAGAAAAAAAAACTTGCAAGCTTATTCTTCCATTTGCATGTAATGAAAAGATGAAATAATAATCAAAACCTTATCAATCTCATTAGCAGCATATCACCCAAATAGCTATAGCCATCTTTACTATTAAAAGCTATGCAACACTTGTTGGCTAAATCTAATTAACCCAGGTTTTGTGCAATGCTAAGAATCGTTTCTAAACTGCATTTTAATTTTAGAATGACAAAAAAAAGCGAATTTTATCCCAAAGGGCCCAATAGCGATTTAGGTCATACAGCACTGAATTAAAGATGTAAATACAAGTACCTCCTGCATTCAAATTTGCGGGATCAAAATAACATTACAAAGATTTTGACCAAAATAACACTGCAAAAAATCGACCATAATAATTGAAACAATAATGAAAAGTGCACTAATTAGATAAAAAGTACACTATTACAATTATTTTTGAGTCAGTATTGTTTTAGACCTAGGTGGTCTAACTCCAACACATGCAATAAAAACATAACACTTGCAAAATTGAGCCATAAATCTAGCAAAAAGGTTTTCGGAGGCAATACTGGTTCAAATATCACAGTTGTTACTTCACTACTATAAGAAATCTCTACAATTGTTATCTATTTCAATAGAGTGACATTACTTTTAAAACAATAATGGCTAAGTGATGAAGAGTAGACTACCAAGTGGAAAAGTTTAGGTAATGAAAAAACATTACTTGCACAAACCTGCAAACAAATCTCAGAAGATAATTGTATTGAAAACAGAACCACAGACCAATCATACCAGAGTTTCAAGACATTAATTAAATTTGTGATTAACAACAGCAATTTTTAAAAAAAGCCATGCATGGCGCACCAAGTCAACACCACTCCAACTTTACATGCAAATCTTAATCAACTTTTAGAGCACCGAATATTTTGGGAAGTCCTGTTGTGGCACAAAAACTAAGTTGTAAAATACGATACATTCCAAAGTTTTATGAAATAGATAATTTGCTGAGGCCTGACTTTGGGTAATAACATCAAATTTTGTTATTTTATCCATTTCTTTGAAATCAGCAAGCTGGTCATTTTGATACACATTTACTCTGGGCGGTTTTCTAGATGAGCTTGAAGTTGGCAAAGTTGAAGATCGGTTCGATGCTGCTTTAGTGTTTATACTTGGCACTGGGTTCAAACTCCAGTTCAGCTTTTTTCGTTTTTCATTGTCAATGATCAAAGTTTCTTCAAAATGCTTTATGCAAATCACAGACTTTGAAGTTGGGGACCAGTCTGCACGATTGACAAATTTTATCTATGTCTTCAGCAAATCAGGTTTATTGAAAGGAAATGAAAATGATGATACTGTTTTGTTTTCTTTTTTAGACTTTGATATATACCGAGATCTTTAACCATAAACTACACACTTGTTCACCATATCCTAATCCAGTGCTTATATAACTTTGACAATCACAAAGAAATTGCATACAATGCAATAAAACCTGTTCAGAAAAAAAAACACATTCAGTGACCAATTTTTTGAGCTTGTACTGATAAGAAAACTAGTCAGTAGATTACAATTACACATTATTTCATCTTAGCACTTTTAAATCTAGAAACGGTCGCATTCAAAATAAGCTAAAATAATTCTAATAGAGTCAAACAATTTTTAAAAGTTTTTAAGCAAAACAAGCTTTTGAAGCAAGCAGAAAATTACTTTTATAGTTCTAAAACTGCTCTGGCAGTTTCTAGTTACTAACCTGGCTTTACATTAATAGTCAATCTCAACGCCATGTTATTTTTTGTTTTTTATTACAGCAGCCTTATTCATGCTTTTAAGAAACTGTTAGCTGAACCAGTTCATGTTTTTACTCTTTTACCAAAAGTAAATGTTTTTGAAAGTCGAGATTGTTGAGTAAAACTTTCTGGTTTCTTTCTAAAAATCTTGGTTTAGTACTTTCTAAAACCGCTCTATACAAAAATCATACTGCTGCCTGACGTACTATCTTATAATAACATTACTCATAGACTCCTACTTACACTGGATTTACTAGTCATTGAAACTAAATTTGCTTTTCATCTTTCTTCAATTTTTCAGTTACCTTGCAATGCTGACTTGCACGTTGTACAGGTAATCTATTTTGATTAAAAAGTTGCGCTGTATTATATAGCGCAGTGTTTGTCTCGCTTCAATAATCGCTTCATCTCGAGACTGAAGCGATCGCGCTGGCAAATAGGTCACTTGTTCATCAACAGCGAAAAAAGTGGCCTGTTAGCAGCGGCGCGCTGAATGTGAGATATCGTGCCGTAATCTTTAGTATGCTGTGGTGACACAAAAGCAACAAAATGAATTTTTCTACTTTTATTTACTAAAACTCCAAAACCAGTATTTGAAAAGATTGCTAGTGGTACAGAATTTCAAAGTAGTTTTCAATAGCGTCGGAGCTATCATTTCCACTCTTAGAAATGAGGGAAGCCTAAAAGGCTGCTTTAGATTGAACGTTTTTGTCCAGCTTTCTTCATGAATCTACGCTGGAATGAAGAAAAACTAAAATGCAGTGGTATGCCGGTATATAGAGGTTGACTGCATTGAAATGACAATGGGTTGCTATTATGACGTAAAATGCTACAAAAATCACCTAAAACTGTATAAAGTTAATGCAAAAGTATAGAAAATATAGAAAATTTCTTGTTGTTCTCTGATTGGTCAAAATTGGTCAATCTGGCAATTTGATTGGTGGAAAAATATTGTTTCGGTTTCGTCGGAAAAGTAAAAATAAATCAATGTCAAATTTAGAGTGAATAAACGAATTCCTTTTGACGGCAGAGAATAGGCTGTAAGGAATTGACGTAGGTTGCTTCCGGAAATAATAAATGGAACAAAGATCTTGCTGTAGCCAAATTGGAAAATTGCGCATCGTTGAAATGTTCGGCACATTCTTAATCATTCTCTAATAAATGCTGTCCGATTGCAGAATCACAGTAAACACTAGGGGTGCTAATGATTTTGCATTCTCGATTAGGTAGATTTTTCGTTGTCTTTTGTCATTTCTTATGCGTCTCGGAATGTGTTGATTAATTCTGTCTTGCAATCTTTGGGAAGTTCGGCCCACGTACCGACAGTCACAGCGGCACACGTATTGATATACGACCATACTTCGTTGAAGGGAGGGTAGAACATCTTTATGGATTGCAGGCAAAATTTTTCTCGTTGTAAAAATAATGCGAGGTTCAACAGCTTGGTAACATCGGTTGATAGCAATCTTGGTTTGCTTTTCAAAATTCAAAGAAATTTGGCCAGTCCAAGGGAGCTTCAAGCAGACTGGACACTTTTGCGGTCCTTCTTTTGGTTTACGGTTAAAAAGCGCAATTTTCTTAGACATGGTGATTTGAATTATGCTTTCTGGGTATCCATTACTCCGTAGAATCGAGCTGATGATTTCTAGTTCATGCTGCAGTTTACTTTTTGAACACATCATCAATGCTCGATGCACAAGTGTTTCAATCAAGTTGGTTTTACGTTTTGTAGGCCCAAACGAATCCCAACAAAAGTACTGTCCAGTAAAAGTGGGTTTTCTGAAAACAGAAGTTAAAAATCCCTCATTGCTTTTCTCCACCAAAACATCTAAAAACGGGAGCTGATCATTCTCTTCTTTTTCAAATGTAAACTTTAATGCCGAATCCATTGAATTTAGGGCGTCAAGAAAAGAAGTACATTCATCCTCTGATCCAAAAATGGCAAAACTGTCATCCACATATCAGTGATAAAGGAATGGCTTGGTTGTGGACTCAAACAGCTTACTCTCATGGTATCCAACAAATATATTGGCTAAAGCAACACTTAGTGGACTACCCATCGCCACGCCATCAATTTGCTTGTACATGTTGTTATTAAAGCTGAATTTCACCGATTTAGTGGCAGTGTTCATTAATTCCACGAAGATTTCTTTGGGGTAGTCTGGAGGTATGAGCTTACCGCCATACAATGAATCCGCACAAATTCGAATTGTTTCCGCTAAAGGAACATCAGTGAACAAACTATAAGATTGTCGAATGAGCATAGAAACATTTCTTTTGGATGCATTTGAAGATCTTGCATCTCTTTAGCAAAAGTGAATGAGTCTTTTATGCAATTGTTTGAGTAAAACTGTAAAACCGGATCAATAACAGCTGCCAAATATTTTGCAAAAGCGTGTTTCGATGAGCCAACCATCGATAAAATTGGTCGAAGAGGGAAAGAATGCTTAGGTGCTTTAAAGGTAAAACTAAATCATTTAGAGCATGCTTTCTGCGGAACTCAGATAAATTTAACAGATTTCACTATGCATCGGGAATGCTTTGACGCTATTAAATCGCTAAGAAGCAATGATAAAATCATAACCACCAAACCAGATAAGGGCTTAACCCTATATGTACCGGGCTATTTTTACACCCTATTTGTACCGGGGGGGGGGGGCAAATTTGCCCCCTTATCTAAAAACCGATTGGAAAGTGATAGAAGTAAGATTTTTTGCTAGTTGAAGTCATTTTTTGTTAGATTTTTAAAAATATATATTTTGAGGTTCTGACGTCACGAAATAGATGATGACGTCATTAAAACTAGTAAATCCTTATAAAAGCATGTAAATTTGTCTAAATGTTGCTAAATATTATTTTCATTTGGGACTTTTGTTATTTTATAGATACCTCTGATAAAGTCACCGCAGATGATGACGTCATCATGCATGGTGACGTCACATGAATGATGACGTCATCTTTAATATATTGTGTTGATTATTATTTGTAATATTTTGTAATTGTGATATAGCATAATTCACAAATTTGTTGAATACTGCAGTATTATTTTCATTTTATCATTCAACAGCTGATGAAAATGAATATCTCGTTAATGAAAAGGCAGTTTATTTTGAGAAACAGCAAAAAAAAGCAATATTTTTGAATTATGATGTCATCAATGACGTAGTGATGATGCAGTGCCGTTATCAGTAAATAAAATATATTATTCCAGCAAAAGACTAACATTGATAATGATTACGCAGTACAATGAATAGAATAAATAGCACTGATAAGCATGCATTGTGCTCAAAACTGCATGAAACTCCTTAGGTGCCTCTGACAAAGGCAAAAATGACGTCATTTCCGGTTGTCCAGCTGACCCCAAATATTCTGAAAATGTGTGTTATTAAATTTGATTCAAAGTTAGGGTGCATGAAAGCAAAAATTTTTTTCGCTTAGGAGCTATATTAAAATAACTGAGAGGGGGGGCAAATTTGCCCACCGGTACAAATAGGGTTAAGCGTGGTCATTCTGAATAAATCTGACTTCATTACCAAAATGAATATAACTTTGAATGATGCAAGCAAATTTTAACAGATTGGTCCCGCCGATGCCAATAATAACACAGCAAAGATTGAAGCAAAAATTCAGAGGCGTTTGCTGCAACTCTCAAACGGTGGGGTAATGCACGAATCTGTTTACAAGGAAATTCGCTCAACTGATTCACTTAGGCCCAGACTTTATGGCTTGCCAAAAGTGCACAAAAAAGATGTCCCTTTTCGACCAATTTTATCTATGGTTGGCTCATTGCAACATGCTTTGACAAAATATTTGGCAGCTGTTATTGATCCGGTTTTACAGTTTTACTCAAACAATTGCATAAAAGACTCATTCACTTTTGCTAAAGAGATGCAAGATCTTCAAATGCATCCAAAAGAAATGTTTCTATGCTCATTCGACAATCTTATAGTTTGTTCACTGATGTTCCTTTAGCGGAAACAATTCGAATTTGTGCGGATTCATTGTATGGCGGTAAGCTCATACCTCCAGACTACCCCAAAGAAATCTTCGTGGAATTAATGAACACTGCCACTAAATCGGTGAAATTCAGCTTTAATAACAACATGTACAAGCAAATTGATGGCGTGGCGATGGGTAGTCCACTAAGTGTTGCTTTAGCCAATATATTTGTTGGATACCATGAAAGTAAGCTGTTTGAGTCCACAACCAAACCATTCCTTTATCCATAGGTGGGCAGTACCGCGGTACTTTTTTGGTACCGGTACCGGTACCGTCGGTACTTTTGTGGTACCGGTACCGGTACCGCCAACAAATAGCAAAGTACCGCGGTACCGTACCGGTACTTTAGTTTTTTTTATTTTTTAGTACGGATTTTAAGAACGTACCATTAAAAACTTGAAACGTTGTAAATATGCTTGCAAATAAATTGGATCAACAACCAATCTTTTTTCTTAATTTAGT
This sequence comes from Trididemnum nubilum, assembly GCA_963965965.1. NCBI lineage: Eukaryota > Metazoa > Chordata > Ascidiacea > Aplousobranchia > Didemnidae > Trididemnum > Trididemnum nubilum. Next base: position 22,875,334 of record OZ014489.1, on the reverse strand, counting down.
GTTTAAATGTTGGTCTTACTCGCTACTACCACCGCAGGGACTTAGCGTTTGCAGTTTGCTGGCCGATTTGAAAAATTGGCGTTTTCTTGCAATGGCAAAATAATGCATTACCAGTATTCATGCACCGGCGAAACAAAAGCAAAATCGCTAAGAAAAAATTGTAAGAGACGACTTACGCAATGAATACTCATCACTTTAGGCGTGAATACAATAGCGTAGCCAGGGGGTGCGGGGTGAATACATTGGTCTGCCGACCAAAATGCAGAATAAGAAAAATACTACGTTGTTAGCACTTCGGATACTGTCTTTTGCTCTAGAATAGATTCAAAAAATTATTTAAAGCATATTTTGAAATGTTTATTGAAGGGGGGAGGGAGCTAATTTGTCAAAAATAAAACTTATAAATCAGAAAAAAGACGATAAAGAATAGCCGAAAATTGGTTATCAAATTTGATCGCTTTTTGAAAAATGCTCAACAACTTTTCTCGACCTTCCTTCGATTGGCCCCCATATATGCATACATCTTTCACTATAAAATTTAGCTGAAATAGATTACTTTTTGCGAGGTTTACTAAACTACCGAAATAAGATTTTATGATTTACCAACTTGTACATAAGAGAACTGAAATTCTAGCAATAGCTACTTCCCACATAAACCATTTATTCAACTAGTACGGTATAATGATTTTTTGCACTGCTAATTTTATGCCACGTATTAATAGCATTGATTTTTATCAAAATAGGCCTAAAATTAAGTTATTTTTGCCAAAAAAATAAAAATTTTTCGAGAGCTGGGGGATCCGCCCCTACACCCTATGCCTCCGGTGGCTGGGGGCCTTGCCCCCGACTCCAATTGCCTCCGGTGGTTGGGGGATCCGCCCCCAGACCTCCGCAACGTCCCCCCCCCCCATTGCAAATTTTTGGTTACGGGCATGCTTGAAAAATTTACTGCACGTTACTGCCGGCATCCATTTATATTAGCTTTTGACTTTAAATATGCCTGGAACGTTTGGCGAAGAAGATGTTCTCATTCACAAACGGTGTATAATACGGCCAAAAGTATTTCATTATACTTATACTATATCGGTAATACTTATACAGAAAAATTATCTCAAAAATCCTTTCATCTGCATCAACCCCACTTTGGCTTTGGCCGCGATGAAGTTTTTTTCTTCCTAAACATTGTACGCTCTTCTAATAAGTTCTACAGGGCAAAACAACGCAATCTAATTTTTGTGCAAAATTGTCGAGTAAAAACCACGGTTTTGTCTCTGGAAATTTTTGGGTGCCACCTCCCCTGAAACCGCACAAATTAATCCCCAAGAAATCAATTTTTATGATTGCACCTCTTTTAGAACACCCGAAATTGCACATTGCAAGAAATAAATACAGGGTGAGCCAATAGTACGTGGACAGCATATGGAATAGATTTATGCCTCAGTTACTTTAATTGAATTGTTCATTTTAACTTTGTTACAACTATGTTATTTGTGGTATATAATTACAATTTTAGTACTAAAATTTGTTTTAATTTTACCTGTTTTCTATTACTATGTTACACTTAATTTTTTTTTTACTGTCCACCTATTTTTGGCTCACCCTGTATTTTAACGGCTTTAGCCAAAAAGCTAATTTTTTTTATAATCAGAAGAGACAAAGAATCTTCTTGAGAGTCCCCCAAAAGCATGGCCAAAAGTGCTAAAGCTTTTTTGCGACAACTCTAATTGCATAATCTGTGTTCAACCCACACACTGGTTACGTTGTTGCGTCCTTGGATTGAGCGCTTTACGATGATTATCTCTGCTTGTGGCTTCGAACTAGCCAGAAATTCAGTGGTAAGAAATCGAAATTCACGGGACATTAAAAAACTAGAAACTCTTAAGCAGGTGCAAATTCCTCCAGGCACGAAGTAAATATCACAATGAAAGTGTGCGGATTGTGCAATAATTAGCGTCTAACGCAGTGTTGTGACAAGAGAATAAATATGCTATACAACAGCAACAAAAAATGCTGTAATTTTTGAAATTGTTCTTATTACGGGAAAACAAAAGAATTTTTTAGAAGTCACCATTAACATGCGTCGTTCGTTTTAGGCTGGCAACTGGTAAGCTCCCATCTAGCTTTAAATAAATGCAAAAAGTAACTGCAGCAACGAATCGACTAAAAACAAATCAAAACAGTACACTTTGCCAAAAGTGCAATTTATCCCCCAATTTCTAAGTTTTGTGTAAATGTCACTTGTGCAATAATTGGGAGCTGATGATCGTCAGAGTATCCTTCAGTGTAAACTTACGTATGTGATGCTTTAGAGATGACTGCTGTTTGGTTATTATTGGGCACAAGATACTCTAAGTCTAGAACAATAAGTAGCCCGGTGACCGTAGTTCGTATAAGTTAGATACGTTATCGAGTCAATTTCATCACTAGCTAGTACTGTACTCACTATTGTAGTAATACTAATACAGCAACTGCTTACTATTCTACGGCAAACTTTCTCTAAAACGAACTGTAGGTCTACGGAGTTCGCAGTAGTCGCGGAAACGAACCAAATTGCTAAAAGTGATGATTTACAATCCAGTAAACGAGGTTATTCAGTCCAATTTTTTTTCTTTTAATTTTTTAAAAAAATACCGCAAAAGTACCGCGGTACTACCGCGGTACTTTTGATTTAAAAGTACCGGTACCGCGGTACTAATTTTAGCAAAATACCGAGTACCGGTACCGCGGTACTTTTGCAAAGTACCGTGCCCACCTATGCCTTTATCACTGATATGTGGATGACAGTTTTGCCATTTTTGGATCAGAGGATAAATGTACTTCTTTTCTTGACGCCCTAAATTCAATGGATTCGGCATTAAAGTTCACATTTCAAAAAGAAGAGAATGATCAGCTCCCGTTTTTAGATGTTTTGGTGGAGAAAAGCAATAAGGGATTTTTTAGAACCGAACTGATGTTTGTTAGGTGCTAAACAACATAAAACAGTCATGCATGTCATAAAAGAGCTATTTATCAAATTTTTACTTCTACAAGAAGTAAGACTTAATGTATGGTTTTAACCAAAGCTGCACAAACTGCGTTTCGCCGGCCGCTTGCAGCTCGCAACTGGTCTCGAGATTTAACAGAATTTTATTAGGCCGAAGTTTTACTGAAAATACTTTAAATCTCCGATAAGACTTGTTTTCATTCTTTTTTGTTTTTGTTCAACATTCAATTCTCCACAGAAAATTTAGCGGAATTTGGCGACTTTTTTTTGCATTCATCTAAAAATCTATTGAACCTTACTTCAAACTTAGTTCAAGTGCATCCCGCACTGATTGTGCGGCCCACTCTAGCTCAAAAGCTTATAATACAGCCCGCTTCTTAAAAAGTTTGAGGACCCCTGATTTAAAAATTTTATGCTGTATTATTTATGCAGTAAGCAGTTTTTTTACTGTGTTAAAAACCATTTGTGAACAATATTAGTCACTTATATCTTAATTGTGACTAATGAACATTAAAATTTGTTGACTGTGTTAGTAAATTTAAACTTAAAACATTTCTAATTTTATTTTAAGCCTTTGTTTTTTGTACAGTAGCCTATCCGTATATTTTTCATTAGTCTAAGCGTTTTGGCAATTTTTTTTACTCTTTGCATAGATTATACAAAATTTGATGAAAAATTGTTTACTGTAAGTGAAAACGAAGTTTGAAAAGTTGGTTGTTGGTAGAGAACTTGAAAACCATTTTAATTAGATTGTTCAATGTTCATTTCTTCAAAGGTTCTCGTCTGACCATAAACTCTTTATTTAGTAGACTAAAAACACATGCGCGGCGAAAAAGAAAAGATATGGGGTGCCGTTTGTGTACTCTAATTTGTGCAATATTTTTTGCATATTTAATTAAATAGTCATTTTAAATAAATGTACAAAAATAAATATCCAAAAATAAATATCCAAAAAAAACACGTGCAAAAATAAACATGCAAAAATTTTTGCATATTTATTACATCATAATTTGCGCAATGTTTTTTTGCATATTTAATTAAATAGTCATTTTAATCAAATACACAAAAATAACTGTATATGCCGCAAAATAAACCGTTGCAAAAATAAATAGACAAAAAACTGTAACACAAAAATTTTTTGCGCAGAAATTTCAGACACAAAAATTGTTGTTGCAAAAAAATAAATCCACAAAAATTTTTGTGGATTTATTTTTGCAACATCATTTTTTGCAGCAAAATTTTTTGCAGTACAATTGTTTGTGTCACAAATATTTGTACATTTATTTTTGATAGAAAAGAAACAATACACGCCGAAATAAATGCGCAAAATTTTGTGACGCAAAAAATGTTGATGCAGAATTTCTTGTCGCAAAAACAACGCGTGCAAAAATAAATTGTCAAAAATATTTGCGTATTTAGTTTGTGTCCATAATGATTAAGGGATGAAATTATGCGGGCGGGATGGTACCAGCAAGGTATAAAACTTGAACATCAGGACGAAAGCTTCAAGCTGTATGGCAGCTATAGTAAGGTGCTAGCCTGCTTAAGAGACCTCTCGTTGGGCTAGGAAATGATGGTTTATTCACCCGTACCTTCCCACCCGCATAATTCCAACCCTTGATCATTATGGACACAAACTAAATACGCAAATATTTTTGACAATTTATTTTTGCACGCGTTGTTTTTGCGACAAGAAATTCTGCATCAACATTTTTTGCGTCACAAAATTTTGCGCATTTATTTCGGCGTGTATTGTTTCTTTTCTATCAAAAATAAATGTACAAATATTTGTGACACAAACAATTGTACTGCAAAAAATTTTGCTGCAAAAAATGATGTTGCAAAAATAAATCCACAAAAATTTTTGTGGATTTATTTTTTTGCAACAACAATTTTTGTGTCTGAAATTTCTGCGCAAAAAATTTTTGTGTTACAGTTTTTTGTCTATTTATTTTTGCAACGGTTTATTTTGCGGCATATACAGTTATTTTTGTATATTTGATTAAAATGACTATTTAATTAAATATGCAAAAAAGCATTGCGCAAATTATGATGTAATAAATATGCAAAAATTTTTGCATGTTTATTTTTGCACGTGTTTTTTTTTGGATATTTATTTTTGTACATTTATTTAAAATGACTATTTAATTAAATATGCAAAAAAACATTGCGCAAATTATGATGTAATAAATATGCAAAAATTTTTGCATGTTTATTTTTGCACGTGTTTTTTTTGGATATTTATTTTTGTACATTTATTTAAAATGACTATTTAATTAAATATGCAAAAAACATTGCACAAATTAGGGTACACAAACGGCGCTCCATAAAAAGAGCGTTAAACAAAAAAGGTTTGCTCTTGTTGCAAAGGTTTTCTGCGGTCACGCGTATTCCTCTGATTTGATACGACATGTTTATAAAACAAGTGAACCGTGAAGAAAAAAAGACAAAACTCTCGGTTTCCAGTCTATTATCAAAAAAAAAATTTGTTAGAATGGTAATGTTCAAATTTGCGCTGTTTCAGTGCAGCTCAACTTCGTGCTAGGAAAGTTTTGATCTACTTCTCAAATTTTAGATTTTTTAAAGTTTGAAGTATATATTTACATATTGTCTACTTTTTAAATTGTTTAGATTTACCCTGCTGATGATCCAATACCGGTGGAACAGACTGTTGGGTTTTATAGGTTATACTTTTTACTTGCTTTTGTTGCAAAGGTTTTCTTTGTATCATTGTGGTAATCTACTGCGGTATTTGCTCTTTCCTGTTTGTTGTCGAGCACTTTTTGAAATCCTGAAATCAATTATGGACAATAATTACTTTATAGATAGTGCTTTAACATTAACTTTAGTCCACCTAATATGGCTAATGCATTTTTTGTATGCATTTTTGGTTCATGGTGCAATAGTTTTCCATACACATGTGCAGTATAGTAAGATCTTTTAGTTTGCTCCTCTCGGTTGTTAGCAGAAATTCACTCCGACAGCAGCAAAAAATAGGAAGTATCAGTTTCTTGGCTTGGCTGGACTGCAGCGAGTAAACTGATCGGAGTGAGTTAGTTGGTACTAGAGAGTCGCATTTTGATTAGGGTTTAAGGCAACTCTGTTTTGTTAAAAGATGGCTTCAAATTTTTACTGTTTGTACTTAAGTTATTTTCATTAGGTAAAGAATTTTGATACTGATTCTTTTGCAGAGATTTAATGTGTCTGATGATAGTACTAATCATGAAACCAAATGATCACAAATTACTGCTTGTGTTAAATTAATGGTTTCATTTATAGACCAACTTGCTGTATGCACTGAATGTAATAAACTTTATGATTGCTTCGAAAAAGCTTTTTATCTTTCTGGCATAGAGCCATTTTATTTTTGTCATGCGCTATTATAATTATTTCCTGTTAGTCATATGCTGACGCACCACTCACTGACATTATTTTTAGAAATTCAATCAACTCAATACAACCTCAAGCAAGCAATCAAACATACCTCAAGTTGCAGACTCTACTATAATGAAAGTCACGGCCTACCATCAAGCATTCAGCTCGACCAAACGACATTAGTTCATACGCAGTTACAATACACTCACAAGCGAAATCATGGTGTAATTAGTCGCCTGCGAGAGAGTGAATGATGAGCATTGTATTTATGACCACCCTGATTGCGTGATCCAAGTTAAGTTCAACCCACATCCAGCTTACGTTGTTGTGAACTTGGATGAGATGCTTTACGATTGTTGTCTCTGATTGGTGGCTCCAAATAACCATCAAATTCACTGGACAAATGTTCGAAAAAATCCATAAAAACAGTAAATCACCGAAAACATTTCCGCAGCCGTGGATTTGTCCAAACCTAAAAAAAAGGTTGAAGACAAAGTCAATAAGGATAAAAAAAAAGGATTGAAGACAAAGTCAATTTTGATTTTAGCCACGGTCACGTGACCATTTCAAAATGTCAACTTTTTTTCATTTTTTGAAGGTTTTTTAATTTTAACATAATCGACTTTCATTACTGCAATTTTTTGACAAAAATCACTCTTTGAAGCAAGAAACGTTTTCCAAGCTTAGTTTTATTATCAATAGTAGGCCTATTTAAGCAAATTAGGTTTATCTGTGACACTGTACCTGTTTTATTCGCTAAGTAACATTTTTGTGTTTTCGAAAACATTGTAAGTAGGCAACTCTATCTGTTCCATCCGAAGTAAGCGATCAAAATGCTTTAAAAAAAAAATACATATTTGAAAATTTAAAATACCGCACACTTAAATGCAAAAAGCGCTTTAAAATAAACGCTATAAAAGCACAATGAGCTTCCCAATAAATTAATGCATAGGTAGCAACTGGGTTGCCCACATACGCGTAGCCAAGGGGCCCGCCTACCCCTACCCCTCCTAATTGAAAAGCTAACAAAGATAAGAATATCACAAAATCGACCATTGTTTCTTAAGTTTTAGTTTCTTTTAACATCTTCGAATACAACAGCAATTAACAATAATATTGATCTAGGAGGCCAGGGCCTTCTCAATTTAATTTTTACCAACCAATTTAAATGGTCCCCCAACAATAACATTGATCCAGGGGCCCATTTAAATGGCCTCCAATTTAAATGGCCCCCAACAATAATATTGATCCAGAGGCCCGGGCCCCCTCAATTTAGTTTTTGCCAACCAATTTAAAAATGCCCTCTTACAATAGTATTTAAAAGGCCCCCAATTTAATTAAGCCCTCAACAATCATTTTGATCCAGGGGGCCCGGGCTCCCTCAATTTAATTTTTGCCAACCAATTTAAGTGGGCCCCCTGCAATAATATTCTTATGGCCCCAATTTAAATGGGCCCCCCAACATTTGTATTGTTTCATGGAGCCGGGCCCCCTCAATTTAATGTCTGCCAACCAATTTAAACATATAACCCGAGTGAAGTTAAGGGTTTTTATCCTAAAAGTTGCTAACTGAGACCCTCATCTAACTGTTTTATGAACGTAATGAAATAACTATTAACCAGGAACGGATTTAACTTAGGGCACAGAGCCAGTGGCCTCGCACTTAGATTGGACTTTTTTTGGTCTTCACCTGTATTTGGCAGCAAAATATTGCCAAAATCCCGAACTGCCAGGGGCTCAACTCAATGTAAATCCGGCCCGGGCAATAACATGGTTTGTAGGCGTAACTATCAACTGTACATTTTTCAGTTCACCTCCACCTTGCCAGTTTTTTATGCAACAAAATACTTTTGAAAAGAACTAGCTACAGTTAGGGGAAGGTTCATTGTACCAATTTTTGAATTGAGAGGGCCTGGGCCCTTTACCGTATATGTATTCCTATAACTGGTTGTTTTTATGACAAAACAATAATCTCTCAGGAAAATAATCGACTGGATTGTTATTTACAGCTAAAATACTGCAGGAGGCATTGCACTTTACTTGCCCCTACCAGCGCCAAATCACTTACAAAATTTAATTCCAAAATGGAAGATTTTAAACGTGGTTTGGACTTAAATTGCAACAAAAAGGAAGACTGAACAAATCAATGTTTTCAATTGGCTTTCAAATGTTAAAAATCTAGTACATTCAAATGGCTCTGAATACGTATGAAATGTGATCCATCATATCATCATCATATCAAATGTTGGATCCGGTATTTTCCCCGTCGACGGAGTTGGCCGGATTTCGTATGGTCATTGTCTTTACCATTCCTCGCCATTTCGTTCGATCACATGCATCCTCTTTCCCAAGTCCATTTTTCTTCATCTCATTCTCTACCTGCTTTTTCCACTTTTGTTTCGGTCTTCCTCTTCCTCTACTACCACTCACTTCAAATTTCAAAGCCTTCACTATCACATTTTTATTTTCTCTCCTCAAAACATGACCGTATCAATTATTTTCATCTTCTTTCCTCAAAACATGACCGTAACAATTATTTTATCCAATGGTATTAAAATAACTTTTTTTTCAAAGAATTACGAAAAATTGCCCAGCGGTGGGGACTTCGCCCCTAGACCCCCATAGCCTCCGGCGGCTGGGGGCTCCGCCCCCAGACCCCGTCTTTGATACGTTTGAATTACAGTACACTTCTTTACTCAGCAGACGTCTCCCAATTTAGACATGTTCGCATTTTAACTATTGGTTTAAACTTTCTCCTTTGAAGGAGCTCCTAGTTACGTGCCAACACCAGGCCACGGCTTTTCATCTTCCATTCAACGTTATCATTGCCTCCACAAAAAATTCCTCTTTCGAAGTTTCTGATGATGTCATTGCGTGTGATTTGTGGTTTGGCCTCCCCCCCATTACAAATCTTTGCTACGCCTATGGCTGCTCAAATACAAATTTCAAGTGGGCAACCCAGCGACAACGCTTTCACGAATTTTACTTAAAATGATAATATGTAGTCTAAGCACTGTTTTAAGGAAATTTACATCAAAACGCATTAAAAATAAACGCATAATAGCAAAGCTAATCAATAAAAATTTTATGTCAGCATGCTCATTCGGGGCCTACTTAAATTAGAATGTTTAACCCATTTGTAACCCAGTAGCCCAGATGCCCAATTCAAAACACAGGTGGAGCCCAAATAGGCTTGCTATCTGGGTCGGTGGTAATTTTTAGTTACTGAGCTAAAAAATAACAGTATTTATCTCAAATAGATACAGCTATTCTGTTTGTACAGGATACAGTTATCTGTTTTAATTTAGCTACTGAAGATGGCTACCAAGCCGGAATCGATTTTACCTTAATAAATTATTTTTAAAAAAGATCTGCTTTTACCCATAGGCAGATTCTCCATCAAAATAACATACTGCAATCTTGCCTATATGAATGACAAATCGCAAAAACCGGTACTTTTTTGTGATATTACAATTCTTCTGTGCCAAATTGCCGCCGTTATGGATGAGATTCAGCTTCCAAATTATACATCAAATAAAGATCGTTGACATGCAATCCATTTTTTTTTTTTTTTTTTGCTTAAGCTTATTTAATTTGTGGTGTAAAGTATGCTTTGCAAAAGTAGGAGAAAACACTTACATTTTGTAAAATTATACTCATTAAATCACCAATGCAGTTTGTAAAACTTCGTTGTACAGTTTCGAATTACCGCTCATCGGCAGCCCAGAGCAATAGTTAGTAAAACTTTTGCATTTAAGTACTACCGAAGCCAAAAAATTTTGATAGAATTTAAATCTAATTTACAACAGAACGATGTAAAAGACATTACGCCATAAACTGATTCTACATAAAAAAAAAAAGGGACACTTTCAGGTTATGATGTCATATTTTTTAGTTTTGCTCGTGACACCGATGTAATTTGCTCTGATGTAAGCATTCAGCATCGTAGCGTTAACTTCTGGTTTCAATGCTCGTCATCTCTGCGAACAGAGCTAACTGAGCAATTGCTAACTGAACAATTTAGTCCATTATCAACTGTTTCTGAACAGCTCAACTAAAAGCAGAGTATTATGCTTTCATGAAATGTAGTTTTTGTTGCAAAGTAAAAATCGTTTATTAAAAAAATTTAGCATTTTTTTCCACAGCGCCTATTGCAGATAAAAAACTAAAAGAATTTATGTCGAATCTTTGAAATAGTTGGGAAAGTTTTTTTAGCGCTGGAGATCAGTCCAGGGCAACACAAGAATTGCTTTCTTTGACTTTTCAAAGCTTTTTTCAAAACGATCAACTACGGTAATCATACTGCTAATCGCATTCAAAGCACATAAAATGGTGATTCTTTTTTCTATTACCATACAGTAGATAATACTGATTTGTAACCCATTATCGTGTCCATATTTTAGTATTGCTCACTGGCTGGCAATCGCATTACTCACTTCTACTTTCTTTTTTGTAAATTGACAATATTTCTACATCTACCTTTTTTTTTGTAAATTGACAATGTTACAAAGAATTGTGATTAAATACAAAACTTTAACCGTCTACGACGTTTTTAAGATGTAACGTTATGTTATCATTTGAGGATGTCGCTTACTCACAGATGATGCTGTCATCAACGCGATGTATTGATGTTATCATTTATTATCCATAATTTAAAAAACTACCCCAAACTTAAAAATTGCAATTTATAAATTAAAAGGTTGTAAACCATAAAGCGTAATGAAAAAAATAGGAGGCATAACTTTGCCAAGAACGACAAAACGTGAAGAATTGAATGCATTTCACAACAAAAAACAATTGAAACCACCAGCTTGAGTTTATATCGCACACCATTTGCTAGTTTGCTGAATTTCGTGGCCATTTTACGAGTTACAAGTATCTTTCAGCAGCCATTTTCTCAAACATAATTGTTTTGCTGTGCTGCCATCCGCTTTTTTGACTAATTGCATGCATTTGTAGCTGCTTGCTGCTCATTGCTAAAAAAGGAACAAGACAAGGCAAATTTACTCCAGCTCTCAGCAACAGCAATTTAACATTGATTTACGGTTGGCTTGAGATAAGTTAAGCAAAATAATTCTTGCAGAGGGCGCTCTAATCATCGAGTCAAGCAAGCATTTTTGATTGTCTCAGAAAAACTCGTCGACTCTTGTTAGTATGCCCACCATAATCAAAATTTAACTCACTGATAAGTGAATTGTGGCGTACATTGTTTGAAAACGACGGTGCTTGGCAGGCAACAATTGCAGAGACCGTTTCACGTCGCTGGTAGCTGTGATTACTCAGAGATGGACTCCTTAAGGACGTCCTTGGTCCCGAGGACGTCCTTAAGGACACATTTTGAAGTCCTTGGCTTTGGCTTTGGCCTCAAAGGTCAAGTCCTTGGCCTTGGCCTTGAAGCCTCAAGTCCTCAAAAATTGCCATGTCCTCGGCTCGAGAACAGCACTATTTTTGAACCGTTGAAATTTTGTTGGAAAACGCCTGAAACCTTGCGGAAAATTTGAGAAGACCTTTTTTTATTTTCTTCAATTGGAGATCGCCTAAAAAAAATTTTTTTGAAGTCCTTTTTCGCTTGAAAAAAAATTTTGAAGACCTTTTTTTTTGGGATCGCCTGAAAAGTTTGTTGAAGATCTTTATATTTTTTTTGTGAACACTTTCGCCTGTGTTCTTGGTCCTTGGCCTTGGCGTGGAGCATTTCTGTCCTTGACCTTGGCCTCGAGAGGATTTTTTTTGTGTCCTTGGCCTTGGTCTCGAGCCTTGGGTCCTTGACTCCACCGCTGTGATTACTGTATTATAGGTGGACTGTGGCAATGAGAAACGGTTCAAGCAAGTTGCGCAAAAAATCCATCTCACAGCAATGCCTGACACTTACAAACATCTCTGTAATTGCAATTGTAATACAGTCACTTGCCGTTGGTCGGACACGGTTTGTTCCAGTGAATAATGTCTAAATAGCGAGGTTGTCAGATTAACGAGTTACAGTACATTAGAATGCAGAATTTCCGTTTCTTGACAATTTGTGTCCGATGGCAAAGGTGTCCGATGGCAAGGCCAGAAGACAACGAAGGGACCTTTTAGTCTTCGAGTCAATTAAGCTGCCATTGCCCACCTTTCTACCACACACAGTGGAGGTTTCAGATTGCCTCTTTTAATGCTGAACGTGAAGCAAGGAAGCTGTGAATACCACTTTTTTAAGTCTTGAGTTTGATAGGATCGGAAAATGAACCTGGGTCTACCGCTTCAGTAGCAGACGCTCTATCCACTCGACTACTGATTGATTGCGACTATAACAAGTTTGCAATGGCCGCAAATTAACGACTTTATTCGAGCGTATATATCGTTTATTTCCTTCAACCATATTGCAGCGGCTAGCACACAGGAATATCCAGTTTTTAGACATCCCTAGCACATTATTGGCCCCATTTTTGCATGGTTTACCAATTTCTTTCTTAAAATAAACAAAAGCCAAGAACACGTTCATGTATGCTCATTAATAATTTTACGCTGTGCCCTAATATGTTGATAAATCAAACTGGCCTTTTCTTGTCATTGCTTTTATAGTACGGTTAATTAATAGCACTTTTTCCTTATGTCACTTAAGGCGTTATTTTCTCAACTTGTCAGTAATATGCAGTAATATGCAGACCGGGAAGTTAAACAATGTCTCGTAAAAGATGAATTTGCCAGCTAAGTAGTAAGCATAGTAGAATGCAGTATGCTGTAACCCTTCATTACTGTATAAGGCATTTGCAAACATACTGTAGATAGCTATTGCAGAGGAACTACGAGGTATGTGCCAGTATGTTTTGTAGAAGTAGCTACAGCAGTGTAAAATCCTAAATACCTTTTACGTAAACTACTCGTACAGTTTGCATAACTTAAGTCTTTGTTTCGACAAAGTCATGAAAATTCCACTGGACTCCTATGTAAATTTCTGTGACAATACAAGCGCTTTTCCTAAAACAAATTTGTGGAAATTTGTGCCTAATTTTGTTGTTGTTGAATATTTCTGAGATCTTCTCTTTAACTTATCGATTTTTAAGAGACAAACCATATGGTTGCTGACTATTAGTTGCAAATAAGTTACATCTATTTTTGTTTTTTTTTTAAGAAGCAATAATAAATAGCTTTCAACTGTATTTCGAACATGAGCAGCAATAGCGGAAATCGACAAGGTGTAATAACAATTTTCGATGTTCTTCTATCGAACTTCCTCCAAATATTGCTTAAGTTCCAAAGTGCTGATGTTCCAAGCTAGTATTTCAAATGCACTACAATATTCCTTTTTGTAGTACTGTAATTTAATTGAAAGCAAGAATGCCTTAGGAAAAAAAAGAAAAACTAAGCAATTGTTTTATATGGCCTAATATTCTATTTGTCGAGTGTCACCCACTCCAACAAAAACTTTACTACCAGAAACCTAAATGATATTCTGCTCTACTTAAGAGTAAAGATTAGACAAAAGTAGTTGCAGTTAGCGTACATTGAGTTAGCTCATGCACATAAATGAATAAAATTGTAGTTGTCAGGTTTATTAATTTTAGTCAAAAGTTGAAGCAGTTAAAATACACCATATTTTATCTGAAACGCAAAGTTTTCAATAGGGAATGATAGAAATATCACTGCTTGCGACGTTGTCAGCTTGCTTGTGATCGTGTTGTTTATTTCATGTGGCGCACGTGATGGCTTTTTGTCATTTTTAATGCCTCTTTCATGGTTTCTTTTTTTTGATATGACTTAAATTTAGTTATCTAATTGTACTGCGCGTAATTTCTTATCACATAGATTATTAAATGATAGTATTTCTGAACGTATTGACTTAAACTTCGGAGTTTAAAATTCTGAATTTGAGGGCAAGGGTTATTATTAACAATATCTTGCACAAACAAACACTTCTATACAACATCAAATTATGTTTTATCTTGTTTGAAAAGAAATGCAATGACAGTGGTTTTCCAAATCTTGAAAACTTTCTTGACCGTTGAGGAAACAGTTCTGAGCTTTTGCTGCTTATGAAGCTTCCACATCTCAATATAATTCATTGTCACTAAATCTTATACTGATGTTCAATGTTTTTACTGCAATTGTAATCTGTGGAGCCGGATTGCATGAACACTAAAATCCATAAAACAGCTGTAACCCACATTTTACTGCACAAACTATCAAGATAGTATGTCTGATGTGATACTGGAAAGCATCATCCACTATTCCGTTTGCTTGCATTGTTCACATGCAGTAAAATTTTAACTTGGCAAACAACTCCTATTCAAAAAATTTAATATTTTTGTTATTAATAAGAGTGATGTAATAGAGGAAAATAAGTTTGCTCTAAACGTCACGTCTTTTGTAATTTGCCCTTTCACTTTACTGGAACGACCGACGCTCGCGTCGCGTGTTTCTTTGTTTTTACTCGGCCATTTTCAAACTAAGCAGTGCGAAATTTCAGACTTTTGCTTATAACTTGAGAACAGTTTGGTCGAGCTACATGAAATTTTGACCGTAGTTTGAATTTAATGAGTTATATGTTTGTACCAAATTTCGAGACAATAGGTTACGTGACTTTGGTTTTAGAACCCAAAAACCGCCTCGCAAGTTTGGCGTAAAAAGCGGTCTCAGTCAAAAACGGCCCATGTACAGCAAAAAATATTTCATATGGTTGTATGTCTTAAGATACACTTTCATCCCAACCAACCCACTTTTGGCTGCAATGAGTTTCATTTCTTTTTTTTTCCTTTTTTTCCTTGTTTTTCTTCCTAATTTTTGTACGCTCTTCTTCACCAAAACCACAAAACATCGAAATCTAATTTTTGTGTAAAGTTGTTGAGCTGCAAACGCAGTTTTTTCTCCCAAAATTTTTTTAGGCAACTCAACCGGGAACCCCCTAAAAATGAGGCCCCGAAAAATCCATTTTTTGAACGTCTTAAGCTAGAGGTCTACTTTTTTTTTGCTATCAGTAGATATTTAACAGACAAATATTTTGACATAGTTTGGAAGTAGCACCCCCCCGGAGACCCCCCAAAAATCAATTTTTTGAATGGCTCAACTTAGAGTGCCAGTGTTTTATGATATCAGCAAATGTATAACAGACAAATATTTTGACTAAGTTTTGGGGGTGCCACCCCCCCTCCAGAGACCCCCCAAAAACCAATTTTTTGAACGGCTCAAGCTAGGGTGTCAGTCTGTTATGATATCAGGAGATATTTAACTGACAAATACTTTGACTCTATTTTTCTTGAAATTCCGTAATCAGATATTTTTGAATACTTGCTGATTTTACGGTAGAGAAAAAGTAATTTTGAGCGTCACAGCATTAGCTTTGCGTTGTTCGTTCACTGGGTTTGCTGGCAAACTCCCATCTAGTTACGCTTTGGTCTCGTGCATTTCAAACCGTTTGTTGTCAGCGCAAACTGCATTTACACAACTTTTAGCATTTCCGCGTTGGTCTTGTTCTTATAATGCTTGCAGTGGTTCCAGATTTATACACTACTGTATTACTAAATGTGCTTTGCAGCGCACTTGCTTGGTTTATTAGAATTTATACACAGTAGAGTAGTTCAACAAAAAAAATTAAAAAATTTGGTTCGACTTATCGTCAAGAGACTGGAATCGCAGATGTAGTAATGACAGCAATGCAAATTAAAGTTCGTTTTACCCAACTTATATTTCATTAGATTGTTTATAAACCACTTTTTCAGATAGAGTGCACAAGCAAAGATTTAAATAATCCGCGGTATATCACTTTTCTATCTTTTACCCAGTTGATTAAAAAACAAATTAAATTCACACGTTCAGAAAAGTAATCCCTAAATTTTTACACAAATAGCCTATAGCAATTCGCCTGGCGATATTAAATTCCAAAATTTTTTCCTTAAGATTTTCTCAATCCGCGGATTAAACTTAATCCGTGTTGGTTACTAAGCAATACATTCATAACTATATATTTTCAAAAAACTTAAACAAGAAGTACATATTTTAAAAATTTAGTAAAGCACCGTGAATATTGCCAAATGAAAAAGTATGCTGTACCGTGCATTGTCGATTTTATTTTCTGATAGAGAAAAGCTTAAAGCTTTCTGAGTAAAGTTTTTTAATTCTTAGAGCACTCTTACTTGGTCATCTATGTTTTTAAGTGATGAAACATTGACTGTTTTCACAAAATCAATCAACAATTGTTTAAAACTCTACTAAAATTGTTTGAAATTTTACAAAAACAATAAAATCAATTTCGGTTCAAAAAACACATCGTCGGTTTTTAAAAAACGAAGCTAGTTAAAAAGTTTTTGTGAAGTTTTAAAATAAATTCAGCATCTTTTTCAATAATTAGTTACTGATTTTGTTAAAACGCTCAACGTTTCGTCATTAAAATAAACCGTTTCCTCGAAACTGTAATTTTTTTACTTCTTCTGTTTGGGTTTGATTCTCTGGATGTCTCCATTAACATCAACGTATTTGACTTTACACAATCTGCGTATTTTTGTGTGTTAAGGAGCTAGCAAAAATAGTAATTAAAAATGTCTTGTTCTAAAACATGTATATCGGCAGACGGAGTATTTAAATACGTCTTTGAAGATTCATCGTTGACCCATCAAAATGCCAGAATGAGTTGTTCGTATAGAGGCTGGATATTAGCTACTAACTTAACTTTGGACGACTTTCAGATATTAGACAATTGCTGTAATACAACAAAAACTTATAGAATTGGACTCACGAAGCAGTTAAGCAGATGTGATCAAAGTTCTGATCTACGATACAGCTGGCTTAGCAGTAGATCTTGCACTAATGGCAGTCCGTTAAACATTACAGGTGTTATTCCAGAACTTTGCCAAGCTGTTGCAATACCGGTAGGGGGACTCGAAGATACAGGCTACAATGTACGTTTAAGCAACTGCACTGATCGGCTACCTTACATTTGTCAAAAAAGGAGTCCTACTACTACTCCACAATCAACGATTGTTGCAACTACATCAACAACCGGTTTGTCTGCTGGAGCTATTGCTACTACTCCGCAAACTCCAATTGTTGAGGTTACATCACCTACTGAGTTGTCGGCTGGGGTGATTGCAGGAATTATTGCTGGGAGTTTGTTGGCGTTATTTTCCTTTCTTTTGTTATTTTGTTATTTGAAAAAGCGCGTCAAAGAAAGTCCAAAATTGAACAAATGTGGGTGGCAGAAAACAAATTGCTTTTTTACTAATTCAAAGGAAAATAATGGACGTAATAGGTGAGCCAGCAGCAATTTGTATATGTGTTGCATTACAGTATTGCATTCACTTAATAATAACAATGAAAAATCCTTCATTAACGTTTTTTGCGCTTACTGCAAAACGGTGTGAGTTTAAAGTGTTCAATTTAAATTTTTATCCAAGTTAACAATTTACTGATCAGCTTTAGTTTTTAGATAAAAATAATCAGGTATGAAGTTAAATTTTTGTTCGGAGTTTACAAAACGTGCCAAAATATGCCTAATGAAAAGTATAAGCTCTTTAAACAAGTTTAGAAATTAAATTTTAAGTTTAAAATTACAAAAAGAAGAATAGTGGAATGAATATTGAGTTACAGCAGAAATTAAGCAAACAATTAAAAAAAATTTGTAATAAGGTTGCAGTACAACATTATGTTAATGTGTTGCAACACTAAAACATTACAATGCAAAAAACAAATAATCGTAAAGGGTTTATTATATTTGAATATATTTGACTTCACTTACAGTAGTTATTTTCTTTGCATTCAATTCACGAACAAAACTGACTGTTGAGTTTTATCAAATTTTATTACTAAATGTTTTAATCCTGTCAGTGGTAATCTGTTGTGATCTTCGCTCTAACTCTTTGAGACTACCTTATTAATCAGTATTTAAAACTTTGATGTCAACCGCAAACAAAAATGTTAGTTGAAATTAAAGAGAAAAGCAATTTAGAAAATATGAAACAACTGGTCAATTTACAGATAATCTGGATGTAGTAAATTGTATGATATTGTTTGTGTAAACTATCTATTTTTAAGTTTTTGGAAATTTATATTCATTAGACCTGTCCAAAAAAAGGGGAGTTTTGAAATATTAGGAGGTCCGCACGTTTTCCCGTTGCATTACCTCTAAAACCATCACATACCACTATTTTCAATCGGATTTATCAACGTTTACAGGTCGCACAAAGCGATATTTTATTTTCGGACTTTATGAACTAATTTTAGCAACCGCTAGATGGCGCAACAGGTAGCAAAAGTTTAAAACTGTGTTTATACGCGTTTTGAATCAAGGAATGTGATTTAATGTTACTTGGCTCAAATATTTAGCAACTGAGTCACATCAATTAATGCAATGAGACCAGGAATAGCATTAGTTTTCGCTAAAATGGGAGCTTAGCAGGTCCAAACACTTAAAAGAGCTCTGCAAGTGGCACAGACATTTTTGGCACCCGGCCAGATGAAACTGTGAAAAAAAGGCGTTCAATCAAACACTAAAAATAATCACAAAGTTATCATCTAAACACACCATGTAGTGGTTTGAATTAAAAAAATTCAAAAGTTGTGTAAGAGAACCGTATTGCCAAACAAAAAACTGTGATTGTTTGTTTCTTTACTATCACTGAACAAATTGCTCAGTCAATCAATCATAACTTATTATTTCACAAATTACTGACAACATTTTAACTGAAAGATTTTTCAAGAGTTGCTTTTGCGAAATCAGGAAACTGTTCTCAATGAGTTTCTATCGCTTGCAATAGATCGTGTTTTTGCTGAACATCATCAGTAATTTTCGCGGCATGGTCAATATTGAGCTTCACACCCCGCTCCGCTGCATGGTGTACAACTTTCACTGTTCGCACAAAGTCTCTAGTGCAACAACAATCACCTGACGTTTCCCACTCTCGGTATGGCAGTGAGAGCCTGTCATGGCTGATATTTAATGCCGTAAACAAAAACCAAGACTCCGGTCCAATTAGATCAAACAACTTTGTTGATCGATCAATATGAACAAACCCTGGCTTGCCGATTCTGAAAACTTCTGGTTGAGTTGTTTGTAATAGTGTTTTAGCCATTTCTTCTGGGTTCGAAACAAATTATTTTGGTTGCTGCTGAACATCGCAAAAACGACCAATTCTGCAGTTAAATACCAGCAATGTTTTAAGACTTTTTGCAAAGCAGCTTCTGCGATCTCATTTTCCACGGCTCTGTAGTCTATCATCTGATGAATAAAGTTTACGTCATTGCATGGGGCATCAGCTCCATGACTTGCGTATAGCCAACTGGTAGTGTAAAATAATACAAAAAATTGAGTCATTCTAATCAATTAAGGCATTATTTCCGTTGTAAACGGTAACTGATCAGACAGTATGATCATTTTTTGAATGTGGAGAAGTTGCCCCATCCATCTGGCGCTCTGCGTAACTCGTGGTCTGTGAGGGTGGTAACATTCCTTTTTCCAAGCAAAGCCAAAGTATTTTTGGCACATTGTTTGTAGTTTTCACGAGCAATCACGGAGTCTGTTTCTGCGGCTTTAGAAAGGTTTTCTTTTAGTTCAGAGATAACTTGAAATTTAAGTCGGAGAAGGGAGGGATCCGAGATGAAGAACTGTTTTATAGGCTTCCTGTGATCAATATCTGTTCAAATTGATTTTATTGTGACAAAGTATGAATTATCCAGTCCCGTTGTTGCGTTTCCAAATAGACAGTTTCATGCAACAGATACTACTAATTGATAAATGTGATGTCGACAAGCACAATAAAACAGCTTTTTTTGAAAAAGATCCTCTAGCAGTCTAGCTGCTCCGCTCTTCCATCCACTGTTACTGGCTGTTGTATCAAAAACTAAAGATTTGATTGCACTCTCCACGTTCCACATTTCCACCATGTCAAAAGTCGCTTCAACTTGTGATTTTCCGGTGGCTCTGTTGAGCTTTTGCACACCTGGTAACTTCCTGCTCACATATTGCGGGGCACCGGAAATAACATCTGACAACGCTTCGTATTTCGAGCCAAGTCGATCTGCAGTCAGCTTTCCGTCCCAATGTAAAGCAGCAAATTGAGTCGGATTTAATCGTACCTGACAAACAAAATTACTGGGCATTAATTTTCTGATTTTATTTGTGGTTGATTTAGATTTACGTAAAATTATACCTTTGTAATTTGGTTTTAAAACTATTTTTTATTTCTTTGAAATAATCAGAAATACAGTGCTTCGCCCTACTGTAATGCATATCAGCAAGTTTATGTTGCAATGAAAACAATTGTTACGTATATACCTTTTCCAGAATATCTAATGAAACCTTATTCCTGCTTGCTGTTCCTTTCCGTCGAGTTGTGGAACGGGATAAAAAAAAGTCATAAACATTTCCGTTGCATGCTTTTATGACGGCTGCTAGAAAAATTGTAACTGAGTTATCGCTGAGCTGAAGTCGGTCAGCTACGCTTGCAATCTCCGGATGTTGAACCAAATCTTTAGAAGCTTGTAAAAGAATAGTTTTTTTCAGGCTAGATAGGCTCAATGCAGAACTCAAGATCCTTCGATGTTGACTCTTGTGAAGTGTCGGAAGACGATGATTCTACAGATGATAACAAAATCATTGAAGCAGCTAAAAAGAAATTTCTATTGTTAATGACAGGACTATAATGAGACTTCAGACCAAAAGCAAAACTCAAGGGTAGTTCGAGATGAGCATTATAGATTCAATATTACGCTGAATGGTGTTGTAACTGTAAATCAGGTAAAAATGATGGCAGGAATGCAATGGACTTTGGTAAAGATTCAGAATGCGCGAAGCTACTTTATTGGTTAGCATTATTTTCTTTCCAAACGCAAGTTTGCATTAAATATGATACGAGATACAAGGCTTCAAACCAACTACCAAAACCAATAAAAGTGTTTTTAAACCAGATTTAAGCAAGGTAATAAATTAGTACAACTAATTTTGCGGGAGAATATCACTGACATTAATGCACGGGTGAAAAAAAGCAAAAACATTGTTACGTAAGAATAAAAGAGCCAAAGATGTCATAAACATTTTATTCAAAATGAGACGTTTCGACCAATTGCTTAAGTCATTTTCAATGTGTAAATAATGCTCAAGAAAAATTAGAGCAATAGGTAACCTGCAAAGTTAAAATGAACAAAATTGGCAAAAAATACCTTTATTATTTAATAAATAGCTTGATTAGATTCATTGCCCTTATAAATTAAATACTTACTACCTTTGTTTGGACACATTCTTTAAAGCAATGATGTCTTCACACTGTAGAATTACATTGCGTTAATTTCGGTATTTTTTGCCAGTTTTGTTCATTTTAACTTTGCAGGTTACCTATTGCTCTAATTTTTCTTGCGCCTTATTTACAGATTGACAACGACTTAAGTAATTAGTCGAAACGTCTCTTTTTAAATAAAATGTTTGCGACAGCTTTGGCTCTTTTATCCTTAGTGAACTGTTTCTCAAGATCAATTTTTACGCCCCATTGTTGCGTAAATATTAACAACGTACGGTATTAGTTACAGTACCGGTAGTATTGAATTAGAAGCTTGCGACCTAATCTTACTTTCAACTGATTCTTTTGTGATCACGCTTGATTCTGTTAGTACTGGTTGCTGTCGTTGGAACTTCTTCGCAAATTTATTTTGAAGATCTTGTCTTTGCCTGACTTTACTGCTTCCCGCTTGTCTTGTTTGGTCGGCATAAAAAGCAATATCTTTTTCCTTACCCGAAGCTGCCAACAACCGATTTTCTCTTATAGTCGCAACAGTATCTTTGGCGCCAATATCCTAGAGTTTGTCAAGCTCCGAAATAAATAACGCTCGTTTTCCGCCGACATTTCGAATCCGACTCTTGCTTTTTGCCAAATCGTACCACTTCTTGTACTTTTTTTGTATCCGCATACCACAATCGTTGTTTGTAATCGTTTTAATGCCGGCCATTCTCCAAAACTCCAGTACACGATCCACTACATATTCAGCTTGAGACCAAGCTCTATTCCTGTTTTTCTTTGCTATATATTTTTTTCGTGCTAGAGCACTTTGAAAACCTGCCTTAGAGTGGGCATCTTGCAACCAGTAATAGATTTACTTGTATATTCAATCAAGAAAAAATTGGGTTTATTTCTAGTCCGCTTAACTATCTTCTTTCTTGAAGTGCCGCCGGCAAATGAAATGCTGGACGTAACTCTCACTGATTAAAATATGGATACTTGATAAATTACAACGCTAATCAAAATCACTGAAACTCTACAAACAAAGGTTAAACCGACCGATATTCTTTCGTGATAGGCCGTCAATGTTTTCACTGAATAGTAGCTGGTATAAACATATCACTTTTGGAGTTTATCTCCATAATACTAAACAAAATAAACCTCATTTATGGCACAAGCGTACAGCTGTTCCAGTTTTCCTTATTAAGTAGTACGGTAATAAATCCTGCCTAGACTGCCGCCTTTTTTATCAACTTCTTTTCTACAGCTACCCTACGTTTTGTAAAAGTTTTCACCTCTTTAATTTTTTGCCTGGCAGGACTCCTCAATCACCACAGCTAATACATTCCTGTACTCTAAGCAATGCACTTTCCGCAGAGCTATATAATCACTATTTTGTGTGTGTGTGGGCCTGCACTTGATGCTAAGTAGTTTGGCGAAAAATTTTGTTATTGTTGGTGTCGTTATGTTGATTGATGTGCTTCAGTTGCTAAATAACCAAGCCAAGTAACACAAACATCACAATCCTCGACTTAAAACACGTATAAATATCAATTTGAACTCTTGTTACCTGTTGCGCAGATTAGCGGTTGCTAAAATTAGTTCACAAATCCCGAAAATAAAAAATTGCTTTGCGCGACCTGTAAACGTTGATGAATCCGACTGAAAATTGTGGTATGTGATGGTTTTAGAGGTAATGCAACGGGAAAACGTGCTGACCTCCTAACATTTCAAAACGCACCTTTTTTTGGACAGGTCTAATATTCATGCACTATTTCCTGCTACACTTAAAATCACACGCAATTTACTTAAACATTTCAGAAATTCAATCGCTGTAAACTCAGCACAACCACATTCAGAAATTGCTCATACTTCATACTTAAGTGCAAGTGAATACGTCCCAGCAAACATTCAACTCGTTCCACTGCAAAATCCGGATGACATTAGTCCATACGCGGTTACCATACCTGCCCAAGCACAACCAGCAAGGTGCAATTTGTCTACTGTGTGAGCGATATATTGATGATTTGTTTACGACAACCCTGATTGCATGATCTGGGTTTAATCCACGCCCTGGTTCTGTTTTTGTGTTCCTGGATAAACTGGTTTACAATTATTATCTATATTTGGTGGATTCAAACCAGCAGCTAACTCAATAGACAAGAATTTGAAGAAATCCGAAGAAACAAAAGGATCACCGGAAACTCTTAAGAAAATTCATATTTTTTCAAGCGCTTAAGTGGTATATTTTTCACATTGAAAAGTGTGCGAATCATCCAGTTATTAAGATCTGGCGCTGTACTGTTACATAAGAATAATGCATCTACCACAACAACAACAAAGTAATCAAATTAATGGTTCATACAAACCAAGCTTGATTTTAGTTTTTTGCTCATAACAAATGCAGTATTGAAGGGTATATGTCTTAAATTTCCGTAAATATTTGAGGTATTAAAACTGTATCTACTTTTTGAGTTGCAGGAGGTAGATGGTATTTGATCTAAGATTAGATAATAGCAGTTAAAGATTACTCGCTTTGGTTGCTGAAATCAATCTTAATATTGTCTAAAATAGGACGAAATATAATTTAGCATGTTTGGAGGCTACTACCTTAGATATTAAAAGTTATTAATTACTCTAGATAATGTGAAATTAATCGTTATTTTACAGTAAATCCTCAATTCATTTTTGTAGTTATTTTAGCGTAATAACATATTATAGTTGAAAAAATATTAAGGTTTATTCAATACACGGTATGGTACCTGACATAGTTTTTTTTTTAATGCAAAATCAAATTCATGGATAGCTTCAGTCGAATAAACAATTAGCGATACACTGCTTAACAATCAGCATTTAGCAATAGACAATGGAGCAAACAATTAGCAATATGATATCAAAAAGATTGGAGCCAAGCCACCAGATGACAGCCGCACAAGAAAGTATTGCTTAAAACAAAACTTTAGTTATAGCAAATTTAATTTACAGGATAGTGTCTGAATGTAACCGATTTAAAACAATTTAGCAGCGACTAAAGCGAATCTGTTTTAAATATTCATCAAATTAATGCAGAGAAGCTCAAGTTTTTGAGATACGGGCTTTAAAACTCTTTTTTTAGCTTAAGCTGGCCTCACAATCAATCCTAAACCGAATTTGAAGTAAATTTCTGCTGCAGAATTCGGTTTTTAGTTAGATTTGATGTAATTTTCATCGGAATTAAATGTAGATAAAAAATAAAGGTCATCCACGATATCTAATGTAATTTTTAATTTGGCTGACTTATCTTCGGCGACAAAATTAAACCTACAAAATTAAACTTACAAAATTAAATTAATGTTAAATCTCGAAACCAGTGTCGTGGGCACTTTGGGCAGCCCTGATATATTGTTATTGTTATTATTACCATGTAACAGCATTATTTGTTTTTCAGTAACTACGAGAACGATCGGAGGATTCCCATTTTAAGCAATCCATTTGGAAGCAACGATTTCATAACTTCCCAACCTGTTTATTTGCCAATGGACAACCCTCAAAGAAAAACGGCTGCTTATGAAAATGTTCAGAACAATATTCTAACTAAAACGGAACAGTCAGAAACTCCTTATTTGAAGTCGTTTAATTAATGCCTTAAGACGTTCGTGAAATCATCAATTTACTAAAACTACATTACATTAGAATTTGCATTTTTAAGTTTGACCTCTAATAATTTTACAATTTTCAAGAGAATTATGAGACACAAATGCAAGAAAATGAATTTTTCCCCTCCTATTTACTAAAGCTCCAAAACCAGTATTTGTGAGGAAATAGCCTTAAAATGTGCTTGCTAGTTTTCATTTTATGTATAGCAAATTACAGCTTTTGCGTAATCGTGTAATGACGTACCCACAAAGGATTTTCATGAGAATTATGTGACACAAAAGCAACAAAATGAATTTTTCTACTTTTATTTACTGAAACTCCGAAACCAGTATTTGAAAAGATTGCTAGTGGTACAGAATTTCAAAGTAGCTTTCAATAGCGTCGGAGCTATCATTTCCACTCTTTGAAATATGGGTAGACTTGAAAAAGGCTGTTTTAGATTGAACGTTTTCGTCCAGCTTTCTTCATGAATCTACGCTGAATGAAAAAAAACTAAAATGCAGTGATACGTATATATAGAGGTTGACTGCATTGAAATGACAATGGGTTGCTATTGTGACGTAAAATGCTGCAAAAATTACCTAAAACTGTATAAAGTTAATGCAGAAGTATTGAAAATATAGAAAATTTCTTGTTGTTCTCTGATTGGTCAAAATTGGTCATTCTGGCAATTTGATTGGTGGAAAAATATTGTTTCGGTTTCATCGGTAAAGAGAAAAAAAGTAATGTGAAATTTGGAGTAGATAAACGAATTCCTTTTGACGGCAGAAAATAGGCTGTAAGAAATTGATGTAGATTGCTTCCAGAACTGATAAATGGAACGAAGATCTTGCTGTAGCCAAATTGGAAAATTGCGCATCGTTGAAATGTTCGGCACATTCTTAATCATTCTCTAATAAATGCTGTCCGATTGCAGAATCACAGTAAACACTAGGGGTGCTAATGATTTTGCATTCTCGATTAGGTAGATTTTTCGTTGTCTTTTGTCATTTCTTATGCGTCTCGGAATGTGTTGATTAATTCTGTCTTGCAATCTTTGGGAAGTTCGGCCCACGTACCGACAGTCACAGCGGCACACGTATTTATATACGACCAATACCCCGTTGAAGGGAGGGTAAAACATCTTTATGGATTGCAGGCAAAATTTTTCTCGTTGTAAAAATAATGCGAGGTTCAACAGCTTGGTAACATCGGTTGATAGCAATCTTGGTTTGCTTTTCAAAATTCAAAGAAATTTGGCCAGTCCAAGGGAGCTTCAAGTAGACTGGACACTTTTGCGGTCCTTCTTTAGGTTTACGGTTAAAAAGCGCAACTTTCTTAGACATGGTAATTTGAATAATGCTTTCTGGGTATCCATTACTCCGTAGAATCGAGCTGATGATTTCTAGTTCATGCTGCAGTTTACTGTTTGAACAAATCATCAATGCTCGATGCACAAGTGTTTCAATCAAGTTGGTTTTACGTTTTGTAGGCCCAAACGAATCCCAACAAAAGTACTGTCCAGTAAAAGTGGGTTTTCTGAAAACAGAAGTTAAAAATCCCTCATTGCTTTTCTCCACCAAAACATCTAAACACGGGAGCTGATCATTCTCTTCTTTTTCAATTGTGAACTTTAATGCCAAATGCATTGAATTTAGGGCGTCAAGAAAAGAAGTACATTCATCCTCTGATCCAAAAATGGCAAAACTGTCATCCACATATCGGTGATAAAGGAATGGCTTGGTTGTGAACTCAAACAGCTTACTCTCATGGTATCTAACAAATATATTGGCTAAAGCAACACTTAGTGGACTACCCATCGCCACGCCATCAATTTGCTTGCACATGATGTTGTTAAAGCTGAATTCCACCGATTTAGTGGCAGTGTTCATTAATTCCACGAAGATTTCTTTGGGGTAGTCTGGAGGTATGAGCTTACCGCCATACAATGAATCCGCACAAATTTGAATTGTTTCCGCTAAAGGAACATCAGTGAACAAACTACGATTGTCGAATGAGCATAGAAACATTTCTTTTGGATGCATTTGAAGATCTTGCATCTCTTTAGCAAAAGTGAATGAGTCTTTTATGCAATTGTTTGAGAAAAGCTGTAAAACCGGATCAATAACAGCTGCCAAATATTTTGCCAAAGTGTGTTGCGATGAGCCAATCATAGATAAAATTGGTCGAAGAGGGAAAAAATGCTTAAGTGCTTTAAAGGCAAAACTAAATTATTTAGAGCATGCTTTCTGCGGAACTCAGATAAATTTAACAGATTTCACAACGCATCGGGAATGCTTTGAAGCTATTAAATCTCTAAGAAGCAATGAT
The DNA here is from genome assembly GCA_963965965.1 of Trididemnum nubilum. NCBI lineage: Eukaryota > Metazoa > Chordata > Ascidiacea > Aplousobranchia > Didemnidae > Trididemnum > Trididemnum nubilum. The sequence goes on along the minus strand of OZ014489.1, from coordinate 22,847,857 downwards.
AAAATCATAACCACCAAACCAGATAAGGACTCAAGCGTGGTCATTCTGACTAATTCTGACTACATTATCAAAATGAATTTAATTTTGAATGATGCAAGCAAATTTCAACAGATTGGTCCCACTGATGCCAATGATAACACTGCAAAGATTGAAGCAAAAATTCAGAGGCGTTTGCTGCAGCGTTCGAACGGTGGGGTAATGCACGAATCTGTTTACAAGAAAATTCGCCCAACTGGTTCACTCAGGCCCCGACTTTATGGCTTGCCAAAAGTGCACAAAAAAGATGTCCTTTTTTAACCAATTTTATCGATGGTTGGCTCATCGAAACACGCTTCGACAAAATATTTGGCAGCTGTTATTGATCCGGTTTTATAGCTTTACTCAAACAATTGCATAAAAGACTCATTCACTTTTGCTAAAGAGATGCAAGATCTTCAAATGCATCCAAAAGAAATGTTTCTATGCTCATTCGACAATCTTATAGTTTGTTCACTAATGTTCCTTTAGCGGAAACAATTCAAATTTGTGCGGATTCATTGTATGGCGGTAAGCTCATACCTCCAGACTACCCCAAAGAAATCTTCGTGGAATTAATGAACACTGCCACTAAATCGGTGGAATTCAGCTTTAACAACATCATGTGCAAGCAAATTGATGGCGTGGCGATGGGTAGTCCACTAAGTGTTGCTTTAGCCAATATATTTGTTGGATACCATGAGAGTAAGCTCTTTGAGTCCACAACCAAGCCATTCCTTTATCACTGATATGTGGATGACAGTTTTGCCATTTTTGGATCAGAGGATAAATGCACTTCTTTTTATGACGCCCTAAATTCAATGCATTTGGCATTAAAGTTCACAATTGAAAAAGAAGAGAATGATCAGCTCCCGTTTTTAGATGTTTTGGTGGAGAAAAGCAATGAGGGATTTTTAACTTCTGTTTTCAGAAAACCCACTTTTACTGGACAGTACTTTTGTTGGGATTCGTTTGGGCCTACAAAACGTAAAACCAACTTGATTGAAACACTTGTGCATCGAGCATTGATGATTTGTTCAAACAGTAAACTGCAGCATGAACTAGAAATCATCAGCTCGATTCTACGGAGTAATGGATACCCAGAAAGCATTATTCAAATTACCATGTCTAAGAAAGTTGCGCTTTTTAACCGTAAACCAAAAGAAGGACCGCAAAAGTGTCCAGTCTACTTGAAGCTCCCTTGGACTGGCCAAATTTCTTTGAATTTTGAAAAGCAAACCAAGATTGCTATCAACCGATGTTACCAAGCTGTTGAACCTCGCATTATTTTTACAACGAGAAAAATTTTGCCTGCAATCCATAAAGATGTTTTACCCTCCCTTCAACGGGGTATTGGTCGTATATAAATACGTGTGCCGCTGTGACTGTCGGTACGTGGGCCGAACTTCCCAAAGATTGCAAGACAGAATTAATCAACACATTCCGAGACGCATAAGAAATGACAAAAGACAACGAAAAATCTACCTAATCGAGAATGCAAAATCATTAGCACCCCTAGTGTTTACTGTGATTCTGCAATCGGACAGCATTTATTAGAGAATGATTAAGAATGTGCCGAACATTTCAACGATGCGCAATTTTCCAATTTGGCTACAGCAAGATCTTCGTTCCATTTATCAGTTCTGGAAGCAATCTACATCAATTTCTTACAGCCTATTTTCTGCCGTCAAAAGGAATTCGTTTATCTACTCCAAATTTCACATTACTTTTTTTCTCTTTACCGATGAAACCGAAACAATATTTTTCCACCAATCAAATTGCCAGAATGACCAATTTTGACCAATCAGAGAACAACAAGAAATTTTCTATATTTTCAATACTTCTGCATTAACTTTATACAGTTTTAGGTAATTTTTGCAGCATTTTACGTCACAATAGCAACCCATTGTCATTTCAATGCAGTCAACCTCTATATATACGTATCACTGCATTTTAGTTTTTTTTCATTCAGCGTAGATTCATGAAGAGAGCTGGACAAAAACGTTCAAACCAGTATTTGCGAGGAAACATTTTTAACATGTGCTGGCTATTTTTTTTTTTTTTTTATAGCAATTTACAGCTTTTGCGTAACCGTGTAATGACATTCCCACAGAATTTTTGTTATTTTTGATCAATTTATTTTTAAGAGAATCATCAGTAACATTAAATCTGGATACTTGGACTATGACAATCAGCTCCAAATTTTCCTAGATTATATGAAAACAAAAACTAAAAAATCTATAGGATAGGCGAAAATCTTTCCATAGTCAAAATTAGGGTTAGTAAGAGATTATCCATTTGACAATATGTGGTTAATATGATAATATAAGATTATCTATGAGATACATTTGCAGAGACGCATTGCTAGTAATACCCTACAACACAAGAAATTTTTCACATAATCAATGATATTAGTACAACCAATGCACAACCTACTCACGGTTTGTGAAATTGACAGCGAAAAATGATAATAATCCGTGTTACACCAAAGAAGTCAAAAAATAAATGAACCATTACACGAGTTACTCCGAATGTCTGTCATGGTAGCCTAATCACAAAATATAGCAGCGCTGTGCAACTGCTGTTTTAAAGAAAATCACATCTTATCAGCTAAGCTAGCAAGGTAAGCTATCAATCCTCAACTGACATATTACATTGTGTAACTGCGCTTAGACTACTTTATTTTGGTAATGAAAGCACAATACTTAAGCACAAGCTATTGCAGCGTCTAAATACAGTAGAATTTTGAACCGAACTGATGTTTGTTAGGTGCTAAACAACATAAAACAGTCATGCATGCCATAAAAGAGCTATCTATCAATTTTATACGTCTACAAGAAGTAAGACTTAATGTATGGTTGAAACCAAAGCTCCACAACCTGCGTTTCGCCGTCCGCTTGCAGCTCGTAACTGGTCTCGAGATTTACCAGAAATTTTATTAGACCGAACTTTTAACAGAAAATCGCATAAAATCCCGGAGAAGATGTTTTTCATTCTTTTTTGTTTTTGTTCAACATTAAATTCTCCACAGAAAATTCTATTAAATTTCGGCGACTTTCTTTTTTTGCATTTATCTAAAAATCTACTGAACTTACTTCAAACTTAGTTCAAGTACTGCCCGCACTGATTGTGCGGCCAAATCTAGCTCAAAAGGTATAATGCAGACCGTTTCTTAAAAAGTTTGGGGACCCCTGATTTAAAAAATTTATGTTGTGTCATTTATGCGATAAGCTCAGATTTTTTACTGTGTTAAAAACCATTTGTGAACAATAATAGTCACTTTATCTTAATTGTGACTAATGAAAATTGAAATTTGTTGACTGTGTTTGTAAATCCAAACTTAAAACATTTCTAATATCATTTTATGCCTTTGTTTTTTGTACAAAAGCCTATCTGAATATTTTTCATTAGTCTAAGCGTTTTGGCAATTTTTTTTTACTCTTAGTGTAGATTGTACAAAATTTGAAGAAAAATTGTTTACTGTAAGTGAAAACGAAGTTTGAAAAGTTGGTTGTTGGTATTGAACTTGAAAATCATTTTAATTAGATTGTTCGATGTTCATTTCTCCAAAAGTTCTCGTATGACCATAAACTCTTTATTTAAAAGCCTAAAAACCAGAGGTGGAGTCTTCGAGGACGTCCTTGGCCTCGAGGACGTCCTCGAGGACACATTTTGAAGTTCTTGGCCTTGGCTTCGAAGCATCAAGTCCTTGGCCTTGAAACCTCAAGTCCTCGAAAATTGCCGTGTCCTCGGCTCGAGGACAGCACTATTTTTAGAACAGTTGAAATTTCGTTGGAAAACGCCAAAAACCTCGCGGAAAAATTGTGAGCACCTTTTTTTTCCCTCAATTAGAGCATAGGCGTAGGCAAGGGAAGGGGGCAGGCCCCCCCTAATTGAAATTTTACCAATGACAAAAATGTGAAAAAAAGCCTACTGTTTCTTCAGTTTCAGTTTCATTTTAGCATTTTTCTCTGACAACAGTATAACTAATTTGCAATAGGCCTATTGAAGACCGGGGGGGCCGGGTCCTCAATTCAATTTTTGCCAGCCAATTTAAACGTATAACCCGGAGAAAATGGAGAGTTTTTGTTCTAAAAGTTGCTTTTTGTGAACGTAATGCATTAATCAGGCCCGGATTTACCATAATATGACGCAGTACCAGCTAGGGGCCTCGAACTGAAATCGTAAGATTTTTTTGGTCTTCACCTATATTTCGGAGAAAGATGTTGCGAAAATCTGCAAAGTGCCAGGGGCCTAGCGCGATGTAAATCCGGCCCGGAAACAACATGGTTAGTAAACGTAACCATTTATTGTACCATTTTTCAATAACAATTCAGTAATTCACCTCCAACCTCGCCGGCTTTCACGCACAAAATACTTTAAAAAAAAATTAGCCATGGAAAATGCTGATTGAACGAATCATTGAGCTTCAATTGAAGAGGCCTGGGCCCCCTGGCGAACGTGTACTCCTATAACTGGTTATTTTCATGACAAAACAAAAACCTAAAAGGAAAATCTTCCAGTGGATTATAATTTACTGCTAAAATGTAGCCAGAAACAATGCACCTTACTTCCCCCTACCTGGACCAAATCACTTGCAATTAAAATTTAACTCTGAAATGCGAGATGTTAAACGTGTTTTGCACTTAAATTTCAAGTAAAAGAAGGATTAAACAATTTAATGTTTTCAATTGGCTTTCAAATGTCAAAAATTTAGTGCTTTCAAATGGCTCTGAACACTTGCGAAATGTGATTCAAAGGCATTAAAATAGCTTTTTTTTCAAAAAAAAATTACAAAAACTCGCCCACAGACCCCCGTCTGTGATACATTTGAGTTACTCTAGCTTTCTCAACACGTTCCAAAGTTAGATATTTGCACTTTTCAACTATTAGTTTAAGCCCTCTTCCTTGGCAAAATCCTGGTTACGTGCAAACAGGCAACAACGATTTCAGATCTTCCATCCTACGATATCTTTGCCCCACAAAAACTTCCTCTTTGGAAAAATTTTGATGACGTCATTTCATGTGATTTGTGGTTTAGGCTTCCCGCAATCAAAAATTTTGGGTAAGCCAATGTCGCCGGAAAAAAATTTTTAAAGACCATATTTTTTTTTTGGAGAACCCTTGCGCCTGTGTCCTTGGCCTCGAGCATTTCTGTCCTTGGCCTCGAGAGGTTCTGTCCTCGGAAAGCCTGTCCTTGGCCTTGGCCTCGGATTTTTTTGTGTCTTTGGCCTTGGCCTCGAGCCTTGTGTCCTCGACTCCACCTCTGCTAAAAACACATGCGTGGCGAAAAAGAAAAAGGTTTGTTGTAAAGGTTTTCTGCGGTCACGCGTATTCCTCTGATTTGATTGTGGCCACCGAAACAACAAGGCCTCTCGCGTTGTTTTGAAAAAGGCGATGACGTCATAACGAGTAGTTCGTCTGGCGAAGCTTTTTGCTTGCTAGTGGTAGGTGGCTGCGGTGAAAAACTGCATTAGTCAATACTTAAATTTAAGTACTGCACTGTAATTAAACATATTGTGAACACAATACATGACAAAAAAATATTGGAGCATATAATGAATAATGATGCACCATATTCTTGTAATATTGAAAAATTCAAATAAACAAACATTCTGTTTTTGATCTTTGCACACTGCACAGTAAAACACGTAATAATTTGTGCAGTTGTAATGTATAAGTTAATCATATTTCTACTAGTAATACAGATAAGAGTACGAATATCACGAATCAAACAATTATTGTGTAACAAATACTGCTTTTATACTAAATAAAGGCTGCAGTACAAATACAGTAATATAAAATAGTGATTTGCAAAATTAGACATTGCAACAATAAACCAAGTATTTAACAGCACAAACCTTCATTGCAGAGTTATTATTTTAGCTTAAAATTTATGTTGAAAATGGTCCCAGACTTTTAACTAATATGTATAGCTGATCACAACATTAAAAACAAAATTACACGTTCATTTCCAGTAACTCTTGCACGAAAACAAAAACATATTACACATTATTTTGTACAATACTACAGTTAGTACACTCATACCATTTCCAATTTAGCTACTAGATTTTCAATGCATCGACAGAAGTTGATGGTAGCTATTACACATAAAATCGAATAGGAGAAAACAAATTTAATAAGAGAAAAACATTACTGTACCACGTAATAATTAATACCGAACGATTGTAAGGTATTATACAGTAAATAAACTATCGAAGAGTTGCCAATTTTCTTCTTTTTGCCAACTTTGCTACCCTTAATACATGTACATCGGTTTTTATAAAGCAATGATTGTTTAATAATATGTTAACCTAAATTGACTCAATTTTAATCAATTGGAATGACTCATGATTGGATGAACGGAGAGCAAACAAATCGAGCAATTGCACTTCACTTCATCATCCATTGCGGCTAAAATGAATTTAAGGAAAGAGCACGTTGTGAATTTAACCGAAGAAATTCCTCAAAGCATGCAATCTTTTGGATTACGATATAGCTAATGAGTCTTATGTGCATAATGTCAGCATTAGGATATAGAAGATTACCTCCACTTATGCCTCTGATCAAAGAATGATTGAAGGTGGTTTCATCCTCATCGCTGGATGGACACTGTGCGAAGTTTACATCCTCGCAATTTAATTTCTTATAGATGTTATAACAAAAATTACTGCCAATATAAGCAATCACGGAGATAGTGTCGTCAGCAGAGCTAATGTCTTCCTTAATTGCAATTTTCCATCGGCAAGCTGTCTGTACTGTCTAAATCGGATTCCAATTAATCGGTTTGGAATTTGCCAAATAAAACTTATTTTGCTCAGAGTTTGTAAATGCGATACTCAGATATTTCTTGAAGACCATAGTGTGGTAAACAAAGCACCAAAAGTTTCTTTTGTCAGTTTTCCACCAGCAGTTTGAAAATAAACCCATTTGAAGTTGAAAATTAGCCCATAATTAACTTATACACTACATCTATAAGGCATCATTACGAAAAGTGAATCCATAGTGAGAGTACTTTGACAGATTTTAACTGGATAAATTCTGTCCTGTAACAACAACAGGAGTAAACTGAAAACAAAGGCAGTATTACATCTGCACAAAACTTAGTTCAGCAATATTTGCTAACTGCGGTATTCTTGTCTTAACTCATACGTTCAATATTTTGCGCGCATGCTGATGCAAGCAAAAATGGCAGACGTTCTTATTGCAAGCGATCTCATACAACACAACAATGAATGTGATCTAATTAATTGAAAACTTTTACACAACCATGGTTTCACAATTTCTGGCGGTTCTGCTTACTCTAATTCTTTTAGTGTGATTCTAATTATGTTTAAAACTATCGCACGCTGCCAATTATATTGTATTTTCAGTCGCTGCTAAGGATTCACACTAAAATGAAACGGCATGTACACTGGTTCTAATCAAGTTAGTTTCTGGTAATAATTGGGTAATTTCTTGACATACCAACCACTAAACCACTTTGCTAAACCCAAGCTAAACACGGTAAACGTTAACAACCAGCAGTATTTCTTAACTTAGAACTATAAGCTGAGTAAAAACACTTTGCTAAACTGCTACTCTATTACTGCAACTGCTTCTAACTGCCTGCTACAAAACCAATGCAAATCCAGGCGATTTCGCACTTTAGTCAGCAAACAAAACAAACTGCGCAGAAAAGTAGGACAATCAATCGGACTACTGTTCATGACGTCACAAACCATGCGTGAGGCCTTGTTGTTTCGGTGGCCACGGATTTGATACGACATATTTCTACAACAAGTGAACCGAGACGAAAAAAAGACAAAACTCTCGGTTTCCAGTCTATTATTATCAAAAATAAATTGTTAGAATGGTAATGTTTAAACTTGCGCTGTTTCAGTGCAGCTCAACTTCGTGCTTGGAAAGTTTTGATCTACTTCTCAAATTTTAGATTTTTTAAAGTTGGAAGTATATATGTAACTATTGTCTACTTTTTAAATTGTTTAGATTTACCCTGCTGATGATCCCATACCGGTAGAACAGACTGATGGGTTTTATAGGTTATACTTTTTAATTCTTTAATATTTTAATATTGTGTTAAACTACTGTGGTAATTGTTCTTAAATCTTTGCTGTCGAGCACTTTTTGAAATCCTGAAATCAATCACGGACAATAATTGCGTTATAGATAGTGCTCTAACATTAACTTTTGTCCACCTAATATGGCTATTACATTTTTGTTTGTATGTATTTTTGGTTTATGGTGCAATAGTTTTCCATGCACATGTACAGTATAGTAAGATCTTTTAGTTTGTTCCTCTCGGTTGTTAGCAGAAATTCACTTCGACAGCAGCAAAAAAAAGGAAATATCAAGTTTCTGGCTTGGCTGGACTGCAGCGAGTAAACTGATCAGAGTGAGTAAGTTGGTACTAGAGAGTGAGATTTTGATAAGGGGCTAAGGCAACTCTGTTTTGTTAAAAGAAGGCTTCAAATTTTTGACTGTTAGTAATTAAGTTGTTTTCATTACATAAAGAATTTTGATACTGATTTAGTTGATGTATGATACATTTACTTTCTTTGCAGAGATTTAACGTGCCTGATGATTGTATTATTCATGAAACCAAATGATCGCACATTACTGCTTGTGTTAAATTAATGGTTTCATTTATACACCGACTTGTTTATATGTTCTGAATGTAATAAACTTTATGATTGCTTTGAAGAAGCTTTTTATCTTTCTGATATAGAGCCATTTTATTTTTGTCATTCGCTATAATAATTATTTCCTGTTAGTCATATGCTAAATGCTAACGCACCACTCACTCACATTAATTCAAAGAAATTCAATCAACTCAGTACAACCTCAAGCAAGCAATCAAACATACCTCAAGTTGCAGACTCTACTGTTATGAAAGTCACGGCCTACCATCAAGCATTCAGCTCGACCGAACGACATTAGTTCACACGCAGTTACAATACACCCCCAAGCAAAATCAAGGTATAATTAGTCGCCTGCGAGAGAGTGAATGATGAGCATTGTTTTCACGACAACCCTGATTGCACGATCTAAGTTCAACCCACATCCAGTTCATGTTGTTGCGATCTTGGATTAGATGCTTTACGATTGTTGTCTCTGATTGGTGGCTCAGAATAACCATCAAATTCAATGGACAAGTGTTCAAAAAAACACATAAAAACGGTAAATCACCGAAAACATTTCCGCATTCTTGGATTTGTCCAAACCTAAAAAAAAGGTTGAAGACAAAGTCAATTTTGATTTTAGCCACGGTCACGTGACCATTTCAAAATGTCAACTTTTTTCATTTTTTGAAGGTTTTTTAATTTTAGCATAATCGGCTTTCATTACTGCAATTTTTTGACAAATAACACACTCTTTGAAGCCAGAAACGTTTTCCAAGCTTAGTTTTATTATCAATAGTAGGCCTACTTATGCAAATTAGGTTTATCTAAGACACTGTACCTGTTTTATTCGCTAAGTAAAATTTTTGTGCCTTCAAAAACATAGTAAGTAGAAAACTCTAGCAGTTGCATCCAAAGTACGTGATCAAAATGCTTTGAAAAAAAGAAAAATAACTCCAAGTTTAAAAATTTGAGATACAACATACTTAAATGCAAAAAGCGCTTTAAAATAAACGCAATAAAAGCACAATTGGCTGCCCAGTAAAATAATGCATCGGTAGCAACTGGGTTGCCCACATAGGCGTAGCCAGGGGGCTAGCCCCCCCAATTGAAAAGCTACCGAAGATAAAAATGTTACAAAAACAACTATTGTTTCTTAAGTTTTAGTTTCTTTTAACATCTTCGAATACAACCGTAATTAATAATAATATTGATCTAGGGGGCCAGGGCCCCCTCAATTTAATTTTTACCAACCAATTTAATTGGCCCCCCAACAATAACATTGATCCAGGAACCCATTTAAATAGCCCCCAATTTAAATGGGCTATCAACAATAATTTTGATCCAGGGGCCCGGGCCCCCTCAATTTAATTTTTGCCAACCAATTTAAAAATGCCCTTTACATTAATATTTAAATGGCCCCCAATTTAATTAAGCCCCCAAGTATCATTTTGATCCAGGAGCCCGGGCCCGCTTAATTTAATTTTTTGCCAACCATTTTAAATGGGCCCCCTACACTAATATTCAAATGGCCCCAATTTAAATGGGCCCCCTAACATTAATATTGTTCCAGGGACCCGGGCCCCCTCAATTTAATGTCTGCCAACCAATTTAAACGTATAACCCGAGTGAAGTTAAGGGTTTTTATCCTAAAAGTTGCTAACTGAGACCCTCATCTCACTTTTTTATGAACGTACTGGAATAACCGTTAACCAGGGACGGATTTAACATATGGCACTGTGCCAAGGGCCCCGCACTTAGATTGGACTTTTTTTTTTGGTCTTCACCTGTATTTGGCAAGAAAATATTGCAAAAACCCCGAACTGCCAGGGGCTCAACTCAATGTAAATTCGGCCCGGGCAATAGCATAGTTTGTAGGCGTAACTATCAACTGTACATTTTTCATTAATAATTCACCTCCACCTCGCCAGTTTCTTTGCAACTGTCGTGATTGGGTGCGTGTTCCGTCATTTCGTTAATACCACACAACAATGAATTTTTAAGATTATTATTATTTACATATTATTATTTACACATTCTTATTCAAATAGAAATAACAGAAATTAATCAGTTAAATTAGGCAAAAATCCAAACTACAATATACTTTAACTTAACAAATAATTTCTTAATAATAAATTTTATCGTCAAATACATGAGCTTTACTATACGCTGTCTTCTCTTGGTATCACATTCTCATCTAAATGACTAAAATTTGTTGCTGAGAGAAATTCAAATTTACGGAAGTTATGAAATAAAACTGTGTCAAATTGATGTGAAAACGGATGTGAAAGTTCTGCAAATTCAAATTTGTGTCGTGAGAATATAAAATTTATGAAATATATCATCGAACTGCGACAATACCCTCCTCCAGAAAAAGGAATCATTTCTTAATATATGAGAAATGAGGGGGTGTAAATGCTACTAAAAAAAACAATATTAGCTAATAAAGAGAGGGATTGGATACACTAATGCGAATATACATCTAAATACATAAGTGAAGGCGCAAGGGGAAAGACACTTTTGGACACACGACATCATAGCGATTAATTACATAAAAATTTACACAAATATCAATATAAGGATAAATCGACTTTAGAGTTCGGTAACTTTGTGACTCAGTTCGAGTGTATAGGCAATAAAATTGAATTCTGAGTGTTCGATTGCGTCGTGGATTTCGAAGAGTGTTCTTGTTGTGTTCGACGCTAATTCACTCGTTTCATTCGAACGTTGCCGATCTTGGTGTCCGGTACTGAATGTGCAGTATATTGATAGTTATGATGTCGTGCCATTAAATGATCTGTAAAATATCTTTCAAACAGTAACTTGTTCTTAACAAGATTAACACAGTAAAGTAAAAGTATTCATTCAAAGCATATCATTATTATTATTATGATTCTCTTGGTTATTATGAAAAAATAGTATATAGAGAAAAACCATCTTGCAGTTGTACAATACAACATTGATAGTGATCAAAGCGAAAAGCAATAAATGACAAACAATACCACGTGAATGCAATTATTTACAATTTTACTCTTCGGTATTCATGTTCTGCTCTTCAATTACTTCCCCTGAAACTGTAGGTTTTCTAGCTTTAGTAAATCTCGTGCGAAAATGTGACCAACGTGGTTTAACTTTAGGCTTTAGTCTTTTGTAGAGACCAACTAATGTCATGATAGTCAAAACTAGTCTTCAAATGAAAGCAAGGATAGTTAAAAGTGATAATATACCGTTGAAAAACGGACTAGAAAGGCTTGAGAGTAACATAAGAAAACTGCTATGAAGTAAATGAGAAACGTCTGATGGTTGAAAATTATTCGAATTTACTTCGAAAATGTGGAAATACGCACATTGGACTTGATAAGAAATCGCAGAAATTGCAATGGTAATTAATTCAAAAATAGTAACAATAAAAATATTGACGTAAACTGACAATATTTCATAACTTTACGCTGCGGCTGCAGAATAGAAATGTCGCAAATAGTATACTGTAGGAAAAATAGCATTTGTTGAGTCGTCGAGTCGTCACATTGGAAAATGGTTAAGCGGTGTGAAGTAAAATTGACAATTGATTCGTTTAAAGTGCACATTGATAATGGTTGGTACGTGGAAAGTTAATATGCGCGCAAAAATTGGCTTTGCTTGATAAAAGCTGGTTGGCTTGCTGGAAGCAAAAATTTTATTGCTTAGTGCAAGGATTATAAAATAACAACGGCGGTTGATAGTAATAACGCCACTTGTCCAGCCAAGAATGAAAAGGGTTAGGCGTTGATGTTGTAATGTAGCTGTTGCTGCCGCTGCGGCTGCAACTGCTGCAGTGTGCCTCGAGGAATTTGAATTTTCGTGAAGGTCTCGTCGACTATATCGTTCGGAGAAAAGTATGTCAGCGTGAGGTAAAAAATAAATCATCATTCCATACTATAACGCACTGAATTGAGTTAGTGTAAGGGCGCCGTTTCACACAATCACAAACAGAGGTTAAATTGGACAAAAGTGTCAGAAATGAGATTCCTCAATCAGTATTTTGGGATTAACTGAAAAAATCTCGAAATTCGAAAAATCTCCTCCAAAATACATTGCTTATACTATGTTAAAAATGGTGCTGTTCTAGAATACTTTCTAAGTTAAAGAAAAATTTCTTACAATCATGTAAGATAAGGGGTTGCACCGGTTGAAAGGGGCTTGCAAAAGCAAGACGTGGTAAAGGGAGACCTGGAATTGTGCCATATGAAGAATACGCTAGCAAAATAAGAGGGGCACAGGTGATTAAAAATTATCTCCGAAGTCCGTACAGCAATATATAGATAAAATCTATAAAAAGGGTGTGCTGTATATGGCTGGCAAGATTAAATGAAGTACAGTATTAGTAAAGGTAGCATTGGTTTTATGCTTTTGTTGTTTGTTTTACCGCTAAGTGACGTAAGTGAGCAAAGTCATGCTTAATTGGGAAATTTTTGTGATTAGTAGAGCAAGTTTTGTTAAATGTGGTGTGTATTTTTTGCAAGGGGCTGGGTCTTGTAATGTGTATTCTGCTTTAATGTGTGATTCACTGCAAATTGGAAATTCAAATTCAAGGGTAGATAAAATAGTTGATGTAAATGTCAGCAAAAGCAATAGAAAAAGGTGAAAGTAATTACATACAATCATAGTCCTGGTAACGTGATGGTGGTCTGACTTGTCGAGTTCTTGTGAACTTGGTGCGGTTGAAACTGGAAGTAGAGCGTTGAAGATTGCTTCTTCCGGTTGAATGAGGGGGGTAGTGGTTATCGTCTCCGATTTAAATTGTAGTTGCGCTGATGTTGATTGGAATTTTCGGTGAATGTTGATTCCGATCGCTGTAGCGTTGTAAGTTGGTATTTGTGGTCCGTTTTATCGCATAGATTGAAAAACGTCGGGTTCACCAATTGACATTCACCAATCGGGGTCTCCAATTGACGTAGTTTGTCTGGGCATGGTTCGTCGGGGTCGTTGATTGTGGCGTGGTTCGTCGGGGTCGTCGATTGTGGCGTGGTTGTACGTCGGGGGTCACTAATTGTCGTGATTGGGTGCGTGTTCCGTCATTTCGTTAATACCACACAACAATGAATTTTTAAGATTATTATTATTTACATATTATTATTTACACATTCTTATTCAAATAGAAATAACAGAAATTAATCAGTTAAATTAGGCAAAAATCCAAACTACAATATACTTTAACTTAACAAATAATTTCTTAATAATAAATTTTATCGTCAAATACATGAGCTTTACTATACGCTGTCTTCTCTTGGTATCACATTCTCATCTAAATGACTAAAATTTGTTGCTGAGAGAAATTCAAATTTACGGAAGTTATGAAATAAAACTGTGTCAAATTGATGTGAAAACGGATGTGAAAGTTCTGCAAATTCAAATTTGTGTCGTGAGAATATAAAATTTATGAAATATATCATCGAACTGCGACACAACAAAATACTTTTGAAAAGAACTAGCTACAGTAAAAGGACTGTTCATTGAACAAATTTTTGAATTAAGAGGGCCTAATAGGCCCCTTGGCCGTATATGTACTTCTATAACTGGTTGTTTTCGTGACAAAACAATAATCTCTCAGGAAAATATTCGACTGGTTTGTTATTTACTGCTAAAATATTGCTGGAGGCAATGTAGTTTACTTCCCCCTATTTGGGCCAAATCACGTACAAAACTTAATACCAAAATGGAAGATTTTAAACGTGGTTTGGACTTAAATTGCAACCTAAAAGAGGACTGAGCAACTAATATTTTCAATTGGCTTTCAAATGTTAAAAATCTAGTACTTTCAAATGGCTCTGAATACGTGCGAAATGTGATGCAACGGTATCAAAATAGCTTTTTTCCAAAAAATTTTGAAAAATTGCCCAGCGGTTGGGGGCTCCGCCCCCAGACCCCCATAGCCTTCGGCGGCTGGGGGTTCCGCCGTCTGTGATGCGTTTGAATTAACAGTACACTTCTTTACTCAGCAATTTAGATAACAGTGCAATTTAGACATGTTCGCATTTAACTATTGTTTTAAGCCTTCTCTTTTGAAGGAGTTCCTGTAGTTACGTGCCAACACCAGGCCACGGCGTCTGATTTTCCATTCAACGTTATCTTTGCCTCCACAAAAACTCCTCTTTCGAAGTTTCTGATGACGTCACTGCGTGTGATTTATGGTTTGGCCCCTTCGCAATTACAAATCTTGGCTACGCCTATGGTTGCCCAAATGCAAATTTCAAGTGGATAACCCAGCGACAACGTATAGTCACGAAGTTTACTGAAAATAATAATAAGTACTCTAAGCACTTTTTTAAGAAAATTTACATCTTATCCAATAAAAATAAACGCATAATCGCAAAGCTAATCAATAAGATTTCATGAGAGCATGCTCAGTCGGGGCCTACTTAAATTAAAATGTTTAGCCCACTTGTAACCCAGTAGCCCAGAAGCCCAGTTCAAAACGCAGGTGGAGCCTAAATAGGCTTGCTACGGTATCTGGGTTGGTGATAATTTTTAGTAACTAAACTAAAAAATAACAGTATTTATTTCAAATAGATACAGCTATTCTGTTTGTACAGGGTATAGTTATCTTTTTTAATTCAACTACTGAAGATGGCTACCAAGCCGGAATCGATTTTACCTTAATAAATTATTTTTAAAAAGATTAATTTGCTTTTACCTATATTGGCAGATTCTCCATCAAAATAATATACTGCACTGCAATCTTGCCTATTTGAATGACGAATCGCAAATACCGGTACTTTATTGTGATATTACAATTCTTTTGTGCCAAATTGCCGCCGTTATGGATGAGATTCAGCTTCCAAATTATACATCAAATAAAGATCGTTGACATGCAATCCATTTTTTTTTTTTTGCTTAAGCTTATTTAATTTGTGGTGTAAAGTATGCTTTGCAAAAGTAGGAGAAAACACTTACATTTTGCAAAATTATACTCATTAAATCACCAATGCGGTTTGTAAAACTTCGTTGTACAGTTTCGAATTACCTCTCATCAGTAGCCCAGAGCAATAGTTAGACAAAATTTTGCATTTGATTACTGCCGAAGCCAAAAAATTTTGATAGAATTTAAATTTAATTTACAGCAGAACGATGTAAAAGACATTACGCCATAAAGTGATTCTACATAAAAAAAAGGGACACTTTCAGGTTATGACGTCATATTTTTTAGTTTTGCTCGTGACACCGATGTAATTTGCTCTGATGTAAGCATTTAGCATCGTAGCGTTAACTTCTGGTTTCAATGCTCGTCATCCATGCGAACAGAGGAGCTGTTGGCAATTGCTAACTGAACAATTTAGTTCATTATCAACTGCTTCTGTACAACTCAACAAAAAGCAGAGTATTATGCTTTCATGAAATGCAGTTTTTGGTACAAAGTAAAAATCGTTTATTAAAAAAATTTAGCATTTTTTTCCGCAGCGCCTATTGCAGATAAAAAACTAAAAAAAATTATGTCGAATCTTTGAAATATTTGAGAAAGTTTTTTTAGCGCTGGAGATCAGTCCAGGGCAACACAAGAATTGCTTTCTTTGACTATGTTTCAAAACGATCAACTGCGGTAATTATACAGCTAATCGCATTCAAAGCACATAAAATGGTGATTCTTTTTTCTATTATCATACAGTAGATCATACTGATTTGTAACCCATTATCGTGTCCATATTTTGGTATTGCTTACTGGCTGGTCAACTGGCTAGCAATCGTATTACTCACTTCTACTTTCTTTTTTGTTAATTGACAATATTACATAGGATTGTGATTAAATACAAACCTTCAACAGTCTACGATTAAATACAAAACTTGTGATTAAATACAAAACTTTAACCGTCTTTAAGATGTAACGTTATGTTATCATTTGAGGATGTCGCTTACTTACAGATGATGCTGTCATCAACGCGATGTATTGATGTTATCATTTATTATCCACATTTAAAAAAACTACCCCAAACTTAAAAATTGCAATTTATAAATCAAAAGGTTGTAAACCATAAAGCACAATGAAAAAAATAGGAGGCATAACTTTGCCAAGAACGACAAAACGTGAAGAATTGAATGCATTTTACAACAAAAAACAATTGAAACCACCAGCTTGAGTTTATATCGCACACCATTTGCTAGTTTGCTGAATTTCGTGGCCATTTTACGAGTTACAAGTATCTTTCAGCAGCCATTTTCTCAAACATAATTGTTTTGCTATGCTGCCATCAGCTTTTTTTTGACTAATCGCATGCATTTGTAGCTGCTTGCTGTTCATTGCTAAAAAAGGAACAAGACAAGGCAAATTTACTTCAGCTCTCAGCAACAGCAATTTAACATTGATTTACGGTTGGCTTGAGATAGGTTAAGCAAAGTAATTCTTGCAGAGGGCGCTCTAATCATCGAGTCAAGCAAGCATTTTTGATTGTCTCAGAAAAACTTGCCGACTCTTGCCAGTATGCCCACCATAATTAAAAATTAACGCAATGATTGGTGAATTGTGGCGTATGCATTGTTTGAAAGCGACGGTGCTTGGCAGGCAGCAATTGCAGAGACCGTTTCACGTCGCTGGTAGCTGTGATTACTCAGAGATGGACTCCTTGAGGACGTCCTTGGTCCCGAGGACGTCCTCAGGAACACATTTTGAAGGCCTTGGCCTCGTAGGTCAAGTCCTTGGCCTTGAAGCCTCAAGTCTCCGAAGACAGCTCGAGGACAGCACTATTTTTAGAACCGTTGAAATTTTGTTGGAAAACGGCTGAAACCTTGCGGAAAATTTGAGAAGACCTTTTTTGTTTTCCTCAATTGGAGGTCGCCTGAAAAAAAATTTTTTAAGACCTTTTTTGCCTGAAAAAAAAATTTGAAGACCTTTTTTTTGGGATCGCCTGAAAAATTTGTTGAAGATCTTTAGTTTTTTTTTGTTTTTTTGAGAACATTTGCGCGTGTGTTCTTGGTTTTTGGCCTGGAGCATTTCTGTCCTTGGCCTCGAGAGGATCTGTTTTTCTCGGAAGGGCTGTCCTTGGCCTTGGCCTAGAGTTTTTTTTGTGTCCTTGGCTTTGGGTCCTTGACTCCACCGCTGTGATTACTGTATAATAGGTGGATTGTGGCAATGAGAAACGGTTCAGGCAAGTTGCGCAAAAAATCCATCTCACAGCAATGCCTGAAACCTACAAACATCTCCGTAATTTGCAATTGTAATACAGTCACCAGCCGTTGATCGGACACGATTTGTTCCAGTGAATAATGCCTAAACAGCGAGGTTGTCAGATTAACGAGTTACAGTACATTAGAATGCAGAATTTCCGTTTCTTGACAATTTTTGGCCGATGGCGAAGGTGTCCGATGGCGAGGCCAGGAGACAACAAAGGGACCTTTTAGTCTTTGATTCAATTAAGCTGCCACCTGCCCACCTTTCTACCACACACAGTGGAGGTGTCAGATTGCCTCTTTTAATGCTGAACGTGAAGCAAGGAAGCTGTGAATACCAATTTTTTAAGTCTTGAGTTTGACAGGATCGGAAATTGAACCCGGGTCTACCGCTTTGGTAGCAGACGCTCTATCCATCGACCACTGATTGAATGCGACTATAACCAGTTTGCATTGGCTGCGAAATAGCAACTTTATTCGAGCGTATATATCGTGTTTTTCCTTCAACCATATTGCAGCGGCTAGCACACAGGAATATCCAGTTTTTAGACATCACTAGCACATATTGGCCCCATTTTTGCATGGTTCACCAATTTCTTTCCTAAAATAAACAAAAGCCAAGAACAAGTTCATGTATGCTTATTAATAATTTTACACTCTGCCCTAATATATTGATAAATCAAACTGTCGTTTTTTTATCATTGCTTTTATAGTACGGTTGATTAATAGCACTTTTTCGATATGTCACTTACGGCGTTATTTTCTCAACTTGTCAGTAATGTGCAGTAATATGCAGACCGGGAAGTTAAACACTGTCTCGTGAAAGATGAATTTGCCAGCTGATTAGTAAGCATAGTAGAATGCAGTATGCTGTAACTCTTCATTACTGTATAAGGCATTTGCAAACATACTGTAGATAGCTATAGTAGAGGAACTATGAGGTACGTGCCAGTATGTTTTGTAGAAGTAGCTACAGCAGTGTAAAATCCTATATACCTTTTATATAACCTACTTTTACAGTTTGCATAACTTAAGTCTTTGTTTTGACAAAGTCATGAAAATTCCACTGGACTCCTATGTATATTTCTGTGACAATAAAAGCGCTTTTCGTAAAACAAATTTGTGAAAATTTGTGCCTAATTTTGTTGTTGTTGAATATTTCTAGGATCTTCTCTTTAACTTATCGATTTTTAAGAGACTATCAGTTGCAAACAAGTTACATCTATTTTTGTTTTTTTAAAAAGAAGCAAAAATAAATAGCTTTCAACTGTATTTCGAACATGAGCAGCAATAGCGGAAATCGACAAGGTGTAATAACAATTTTCGATGTTCTTTTATCGAACTTCCTCCAAATATTGCTTAAGTTCCAAAGTGCTGATGTTCTAAACTAGTATTTCAAATGCACAACAATATTCCTTTTTGTAGTATAGTGTAACTTAATTGAAAGCAAGAATGCCTTAGGAAAAAACAACAACTAGGCGATTGTTTTACATGGTTTAGCAGTCTAATTGTCGAGTGTCACCCACTCCAACAAAAACTTGACAACCAGAAACCTAAATGATACTGTGCGCTACTTAGAGTAAAGATTAGACAAGAGAAGTTGCAGTTAGCGTACCGTAAGTTAGCTCATGCACATGAATGAATAAAAATGTTGTTGTCAGCTTTATTAATTTTAGTCAAAATTTGAAGCAGTTAAAATGTATCATATTTTAGCTGAAACGCAAAGTTTTCGATAGTGCATAATAGAAATTGCAATGCTTGCGACGTTGTCAGCTCGCTTGTGATCGTGTTGTTTACTTCATGTGGTGCACGTGATGGTTTTTCGTCAGTTTAATACCACTTTCATGGTTTCTTTTTTTTTGATATGACTTAAATTTAGTTATCTAATTGTACAGTGCGTAATTTCTTATCACATATAGATTACTAAATGATAGTATTTCTGAACGTATTGATTTAAACTTCGGAGTTTAAAATTTTGAATTGAGAGAGCAAGGGTTATTATTAACAGTATTTTGCACAAACAAACACTTTTATTCAACATCGAATATGTTTTATCTTGTTTGAAAAGAAATGCAATGACAGTGGTTTTCCAAATCCTGAAAACTTTCTCGACCGTTAAGGAAACAGTTTTCAGACTTTGCTGCTTATGAAGCTTCCAAATCTCAATATTATTCATTGTCACTAAATCTTATACTGATGTTCAATGTTTTTACTGCAATTATAATCTTTGTAGCCGGATTGCAGGAACATTAAAATCTATAAAACAGCTTTAACCCACATTCTATTGCGTAAACCACCAAGATGTTATGTCTGATGTGATATTGGAAAAATTCATCCACTATTCCGTTTGTTTGCATTGTTCACATGCAGTAAAATTTTAACATGGCAAACAGCACCTATTCAAAAAATTTAATCTTTTGATTATCAATTAGAGTGATGTAATGGAGAAAAATAGGTTTGCTGTAAAAGTTACGTCTTTTGTAATTTGCCCTCTCACTTTGATTACGCTGTGGTCTCAGGCATTTCAAACCGTTTGTCGTCAACGCAAACTGCATTTACACAACTTTTAGCATTTCCGCGTTGGTCTTGTTCTTATAATGCTTGCAGTGGTTCCAGATTTATACGCTACTGTATTACTTAGCGTGCTTTGCAGCGCACTTGCTTGGTTCATTACAATGTATATGCAGTAGGTCAACAAAAAATTGAAAATTATGGTCAGACTTATTGTCTAGAGACTGGATTCGTAGATACAATAATGACAGCAATACAAATTCAAGTTCGTTTTACCCAACTGAGATTTTATTTAGATTTTTATTAACCACTTTTTCAGATAGAGTGCACGAGCAATGATTTAAATAATCCGCGGAATATCACTTTTCTATCTTTTACCCCTTTGATTATAGAATAAATTGACTTCACATGTTCAGAAAAGTAATCCCAAAGCTATTACACAATATAGCAATTCACCTAGCGATATTAAGGTCCAAAATTTTTTCTTTAAAATTTTCTCAATGCGCAGATTAAACTTAATCCGTATTGGTGACTAGGCAGAACATTCATAAGTATGTATTAGCAAAAAAAAAATCCGATAGGAAGTACGTATTTTAAAAGTTTAGTAAAGCACCGTGAGTATTGCCAGATGAAGTTGTGTGTTGTACAGTGCATTTTCGATTTTATTTTCTGATAGAGAAAAGCTTGAAGCTTTCTGAGTAAAGTTTGTTGATTCAACACTCTTACTTGGTCTTCTTTGTTTTTAAGTGATGAAACATTGAATGTTTTCACAAAACCAATCAATAAATTTTTAAAAACTCTACTAAATTTATTTAAAATTTTATTAAAACAATGAAATCAATTTCGGTCTAAAAAACACATCGTCAGTTTCTGAAAAACAAGCAAGTTAGAAAATTTTTGTGAAGTTTTAAAATAAATTCAGCATCTTTTTCAATAATTAGTTACTGATTTTGACAAAACGCTCAATGTTTCGTCACTAAAATGAACCGTTTCTTCAAAATTGTAATTTTTTTACTTCTTCTGTCTGGGTTTGATTCTCTGGATGTCCTCATTAACAATTACGTCTTTGACTTTACACAAGCTGCGTATTTTTGTGTGTTAAGGAGCTAGCAAAAATAGTAATTAAAATGTCTTGTTCTAAAACATGTATATCGGCAGATGGAGTATTTGAATATGTCTTTGAAGATTTATCGTTGACCCATCAAGATGCCAGAATGAGTTGTAGTAATCGAGGCTGGACATTAGCTACTAACTTAACTTTGGACGACTATCAGATATTAGACAACTGCTGTAATACAACAAAAACTTATAGAATTGGACTCGTGAAGCATCAGAGCTGCAGTCAAGATTCTGCTATAAGATACAGTTGGCTTACCAGTCAATCTTGCAATGATGGCAGTCCATTGAACATCACAGGTGTTATTCCAGAAATGTGCCAAGCTGTGGCAATACCTGTTGGAAAAATCAATGATACAGGTTACAATGTACGTTTGAGCAACTGCTCTAATCGGCTACCTTACATTTGTCAAAAAGCGATTCTTCCTAATCTGCAAACATTTACTTCACAAACAAGCCCTTTGTCAGGTGGAGGAATTGCAGGCATCATAATTAGTTGCCTTCTTTTCCTTGTCCTTTTATTTATGGCATATCGATATTTGAAGAGTCGTAATAAGAGCATTGTGGAATCGACCACCTTTTGTGGATTTACAAATTCCTGGTTCTTTTCTGTTAAATCGGATGGCAACGAAAAACAAGAAAATATAAACATATTATACCATATGTAAGTCAACTAAATTTATTTATTAATATTAATATAAATTTGAGAAACAAGCATTCCGTGTACTTTTAAAATGTTATGCTTTCAATCTCTTTTACTGTACGCTTATGAATAATTTTTTCCCTTGCGTGCATAAGCAAATCTGTGCATTAGTAGTTCTGCCAAGCAATGTCAAATCGAGGTCACTTTTGCTGGGAAAGCTTTGGAAGGGATGCTCGACTAAAAATTATTTTGTCCTGACTTACTCAATCAATTAGGCAAACAAAACTCAGTAGGTTTGATCATAGAGTTGATAATTGTAGGGATCAAATGGTGCAAGACAAAAAATACTAAAATAGTGCCAGCTTCCCGCATTATAACCGACAACTCAACGATTTTGCTGTAAAAACGCAACCCCTAGTTCAACAATTGCGGTTATAAACAGCACCTGTACTAGGCTGCTAAATTTTGTCGGTAGGATATCAAAACAGACATGTGGTGTAACTCCCATGAGATCTAAATCAAGCTTTAAAAAATGAAAAATAAGTAATCTATCCCATAATTTAAATGAAGCTTTTTATTCGGATAGCATTTCTTTTCAGGTCAAATCCCGAAGCGCTTTCTGCTAAAAATACAACGTCAAATAGCGCCTTTCAAAACAATAGCATTCCTGTTAGCCCAGCAATCAATAAAGACGACAACCCATATGAAGTTGTTGCTGACAACGTGGCTAACAATCATGACATTTCTGCAGAAAATAAAAATGATAATAATTCGTATGACATAAGTGTCGCTCTACCCGAAGAGAAATCCCAAAATTACAAGCAAGACAATCCAATCCATCTTTACGATTACCCCCCGGAAGAAAATGTATTCGTAACGTAAAGGAGTCACTGAAAGTACTGAGCAATGTGCATGATAACCTTCCACATTGCTTAGACTATTACTAACTTTTCGTTGACATTTGAGTTTGCTAGGATTTGGCAGATATTTTTGGATAAGCGCTTTTTGTTACAGGTATTGTTCTAAAACCACTTATTCAAAAACTTAAAAAAAAAGAAGAAAAAGATTAGTGCTATTGCACTTATTCCGTTAACAGAAATCACTATACTTTGCTGTCTCATTGTTCCGAAATTCAATTTGTCAAGTCAATCCAAGAAGATCCGGCAAAGATTACGACTAACTATTGGGTTTTTAATTTTTTTTTATCTGTGGTATGGTAAACACATGAAATTTCAAACTATTAATTTATTTTGGCGAAAAAAAACGCAATAAATAATTGGTTAACTTCTACTGCAGCTATTAAAGCAAACTAAGAATTATGTGACATGTTTGAAATCAATCATAAATTTTTATGCCTGCATTTGAAAAATGCTTGGCAGAAGTTACTTAAGAATATGTATTTGAACAACTGTATCGTGCGATAAACATTTAAAATTGCCCTTCTTTGCAGAATATAAATTCGTTTCTAGAAATTGAAATTTTCGTGATCCGTTAAAGATTTTGATTTTGATTGACTGTTTAATTTTGTTAAAATGTTATAAGCTAGAGGTTTTGCAAAATCAAATATAGTCCCGATTGCATGTTTTTGATGTGTATCTTTTCTCTTTGCATTTCGATTTGCTATCTCTTAAGCTTGCATTGCTGCTCGAAACTTAACTTTACTGCGAAGTTCTTAAAGAATCTAACGCGAATCGAACGCAAGCGCGGAACTTGTCAGACGAGCGCCTAAACCCACAACATCAAAGAAAATTGTTAAACCCAAAGTGTCGTTTTTAACTCAAGAGATTATAAATATAAGGATACACTTTGTTAAAATGCGTCCAGATCAAAAATAGACATTGCCGATTTATTAGCACGTTAGCTCCAAAATTGTTTTGTACACTATTTGTTTAAAATTTACAGTAACTTAAAGGCGGTGAATCAACCAGCCAATTCCAATGGTTTACAATAGCTAAAATTGAACTATAATTTTTGATATTTTTTGTTTTAATTTTGGGACTGCGGTTGCAAAGATATTCAACAAATACAAAAAGATGTCCCCCCGAAAAAAGTTTTTGGAAACTCTGAGTTTTGTTCTTCCCGCCAAAACCACAGTAGGCCTAATGGTTTAGAGAACTGTGATAGGTCTAATAGTTTAGAGATAGTTTATTTCTAAATAGTTTAGGCCTAATTAGGCCTAACTATCTTTAAACTATTAGGCCTAATAGTTTAGAGATAGTTAGGCCTAATAGTTTTGATAAGATTGCAGTAGGCCTAATAGTTTAGAGAACTGTGGTTTTGGCGGGAAGATCAAAACTCAGAGTTTTCAAAAACTTTTTTCGGGGGGACATCTTTTTGTATTTGGTGAATATCTTTGCAAACGCAGCCCCAAAATCAAAACAAAAAATATCAAAAATTATAGTTCAATTGTAGCTATTGTAAACCACCGGAATTGGCTGGATGATTCACTGCCTTTAATATGCGTATCATAATTTACAATTGTTATTGAAGTAACAATTGGTATAAGTTTTTTACGGCAAAATTGTACTCGCAATTAGATTTTATTCACCGAGATGCCTTGGCCAGTTGATAGCGAAGACTTTTAGTGTTCGAATCAAGTTGCCACGTTCGCATTTGTCTGCCACAGAATACGGTGCAGGCTTTAAGTTCACACTGTCCTTTTTAATGCTGAACGTCAAACAACAAAGCTGTGAATATTAACTTTTTAGCCTTTGATTTGATCCAACTGGGAATCGAATCTAGGTTTACCGTTTCAGTAGCAGACAGATGCTTTATCCACTCGATCACCTATCGGTTTAAGATCCAAACTCTGGGTGAAGTTTTTTTTATCCATTCTCAAAATCCCTTAGTCATTAAAGACTATACAAACAGCCTCGCATGAAAATTCTTTTATTATTGCTCAACAATAAGAAACCTTTTTCAAAATTTGATTTAATATTACTGCAGTTTAAAAATAGTAATTGACCTCCAACAAAAATATTTCATTATAAAAATTCTTATTACGCGTTACCTTTTGCAATTCTAACATTTAGTATCCGCAATAAATATTTTGCATATTCTACACAAGAATTGGTCATTACAAAACTAATTGATTTTATTAAATAAATTCCAGTTGTTGTTCTTATTACATTTTTACCTCAAATAAAAATTATTAAAATGCTGCGCGGTTGGTTCATCTTTGGCGTTGAAATTTTTAATGTGGTGTAGATAGCATGTGAGCTTTTGTGGCATTATAATTTCATTTTTCTGATTTCCGTGATCTAAAATGTTCTGATAGCATGCAGTGTACTGTATTATTGATTGATAACAGCTGGCAATCGATTTTATACAATTGCATTGATAAGCAATGCTGACGTTAGAGCGGAACCATATTGCACACGCAACTCGATCCTCGACACAATAATAAGCAATACCTATAAACGTTGAAAAAAGTTTTCAACGTTTATTGGTATTGTGTATTATTGTGTCGAGGATCGAGTTGCGTGAGCAATATGGTTCCGCTCTAACGTCAGCACAAGTTTAAATCCGTTTTATGCAGTAGATACAAAAAAGCTCAATCCATTTTGGCTTATTTTCTGCATATTGGAATTTGTAGATTTTCTATTTATTGTTTTGATATGCAAGATTTTTACTAGTTAATGTAAAATTTCAAATTTAAAACCGGACTTGTTGCTGCTTTCAAAATGCGATTACTTGGTTAAAGTTTTTGAACACGTGATACTAAAGCATAATAGAGTAATAAGCAATATTAAATTCTACTTATCAAAGAGAATTTTTTTCAGTTGCTATGCTGTGTTGTAAAATATGAAATGCGTTTATAGAGTGACTACTTTTTTTTTTCTTCTGTTTCGCGAGTTTATGTTAATTGTTTACTCAATGGAAAATTTTTAGACTCTCAAAATTACATCTTTCTGTTGTGTATAAATGTATTAAGTTACAGTTAAGGAGAGACATGATGATTTTAAATCATGTTTCATTCTTGCCTGCTCCTCAGAAAGTAACCTAAAACCACCGTAATAAATTGTGACTCTTACTTTGGCTTAACTATAGTTGCATCACAAATTCTTTGACTGCTATTCTATACTGCAGTACTGAAAGCAATAGAAATTGAAAAATTAAAAAATATTCAGCTCCTTTGTGTTAACTTTTTGGTTAACTTCCGTTAAGGTTTTTATCGTTAATGTAGTGTAATGTAATTACGTTTTATTCACCAAGTTGCCTTGGCCAGGAAACAGCGAAGGGACCTTTCGGTCTTCGAGTCAAGCTGCCACCTGCCCACCTGTCTACCACACACGGCGGAGGCTTCACACTGTCCCTTTAATTGCTGAACGTCAAGCAGGAAGCTGTGAATACCAATTTTTATTGTCTTTGGTTTGACCCGACCGGGAATCGAACCCAAGTCTACCGCTTCAGCAGCAGACGCTCCATCCACTCGACCACTGATCGGTTCTTCTTGTGACATATTTAACACTCTGTTCAGCAGCGCATCAATTTTATGTTCAACGCTCCGCCTAGCAGTTAATTTGTAGACTGGTTGATATTCAGTCTAATAGTTTTGCAACAGAGCTACTGTAATAATTTTTGAGGTTCTTGTAAAACAAGCTCTAGATCCGGTATAGACTGTGCGTAAAATTGTGAGCCTACCAGCGCATTCTTATTTCATTTCAAACAGAAATTTAGTACGCTCGACGTATCGCTATTGTCTTACCTGCGTACAATCTGCCAGATGGTGAAAATAAACTGACTATGCGCTCATACGCACACACTTACCGCACAGTGCAAACCAAGCTTTAAAGATAGCCGTTTTACATTTACAACTCTGCATAGAAGATTGTTCTGGGCTGGATTTTGATTGAATACTTTTTTTGATGGCACTGTAAAATCACTAATCAACCAACAAGATACAGTTTTGATTGTATGCACCAACGTGTACTAACTTTGACTCAAGGATTAACAAAACTTTGGAGAAAAAATAAGTTTAGACAAAATATGGCCTGGCCAATTGCTCTAATTATGATGTAATTGAAAATAGAATCTCTGAACTTGCAAATATACTGTTGCTTATTTTAACCTAATGCATTGAACGGTGTAGAGGATAAAAAAGTAATAATTCTAGATTTAAAGGTAATCGAAGTTGTAGATTTGACCCTTTATAAACATTAAATTGAACTTTGAGAAAGTTTTTGTACTGCACTTTTAATGATAAATTGTGACTAGAAAATAAGATTACATTAGCTATTTGAATAAGATTACAATAGCACCTGACGAGTCCTTAGGACGAAACAGACTGTTGTGCTTTTAACCTTTTACTGTGATTTTATAGTTAAATTGTGACTATAAAGTTATAATATTACAGCACATACTATTTTATGCAATGTTCGTAAAAAAAATGTAAAATAAAAGAATGTAATAGTAAAGGATGGCAAGATAATAAATAAATGAGTTTTGCGAGAGATCGTCAATCGACAATATACTTTAGTGCTGTGGATTTTGGTAGTTGTGGGTACCGTATGAGGCAACCAAGATGCACTTTGAAAGAAGACAACGTTACAACAATGGGGTCACTCTGTCTTATAATCAAGGTGCCAGCCAAAGGTAGAGAATCTACGCCGTCTCATTGTGTCAGTGTTGCATTTATTTAAAACAACAATAATTATATTAATAATAATTGAAATCTGATATTTGCTTGGACTCCAAATTCCACCCATCTGAACCAGAATGGGTGATGGACTCTTTATCAATTAATCTCTCTAGAGCCTTCAAGGAGTCAAATGCAAAATGTTTTGATTTTTTTGGACGGCCATTATTGACGAATGCTATCACCAACCACTTATATTGTGCTGATGTAAATACAGGTTTTCATAATATAAATCAAAATTATTGGTTAGATCGTATTGCAGTGACATGTAATTTTGGACTGCACTGTATCCTATCCAATATTCAACTTTTTTTTTCATCTGAAAAAGTACAGCAAGCTTTTTTGTTTTTATATATGAATCTGCAATTATAGCTTTACAAGCAAGAAACAAACTTATTATTATATTGCTCAAACAAGAATCTAAAACACTAATGTCATATTCAGCTCTTAAATTAATTTGAAAAAACTTTGAAGAACATTTTGAAGAATGTCGAGCAACAAAAAGAATGAACGGTTTGATGGATTGAGTTTTCTGTTTTATTGTACGCAGTACTTGTTTGAAGCAATTTTCAAAGTGAATCAAAGTAATGAAAAGACCTCTCTAGCGCCTCACTACGATCAAACATAAAATAATTTACGCAGGTTGGTGGCCACGGTCTAGCGCTATTAGGGGAACATCAAATATAATGCAGAGAGCACATTAAAAACTTTCCAAAGGTTGAAAAAGAATAATCTACAATTAGGGTGTTGAACATTGTGCAAACGATGAAGCAATTTTAACTACAGTGCACTAATGTAAAACACCAAGCCTCAGTAATTGACTTGAAATTACATAACGGCTGTTCGTCTTGATGACCAAAAGGTTCTTCGCTGCTTTCTGATTTCATTTTTTTAGAAATGTTTGTATTGGTTTGAAATAATTTTCGAGTGCAGCATAAACGCTTATATAATTATCTACCTACGTTATCTGCCTGGTGTCGAATTTGCTTAAAATTTATTACAGTAAAGCGCCGAGAAATTTAAGTCCCAACCAGTTCAAAAACGCAAAAGTAGCCACAATAAATTTGGCTAGATCAACGACTTTGTTTGAAAGAGTAGCATTATTTAAAAATTTTGCAATAAACAGTAATATAGTAGTTTTCGAAATCAACTGGGTTAGAAAAGCAGAAGTTTATCGCAGAATTTCGATGAAAAATTGATGATTGCGAAATTGGTTTTGACTCGTACCTTAAATTTTGAGCAAAGTATTGCTATCGGCTTACAAAAGCAGTGAAAAGTTTCATGGTATCTTTCTTTTATTTTGGCAATATTCATTATTATGTGATCGACAATAAAACATGAAATAGTACATGATCATCAATCACATTTAGCTAGAATGAAATATCGAAACATTTCGGTTTGTTTATGGATTTTCGAAACTTACATAATTTTCTCGTTCTTGAAGCAAAAATTTTCTTAACAAAAGATAATTTAAAGCAAAAATCAAATGACTAGACTAGCAGTACCCTTTTCTTTTTTTTATACCTTAAATAGGTACTTGTTCAAAGGTATTTGTTAATAAAGATTGTATAGTATTACAAAGACAACAAAGAAGTATGTCCATTGTCCATTGTTTGGCCTACTATAGATTACACCATGTAACACAATTTTTGTTCCCGGGTTGTAATTAATATTTCCTGATTGATTTTACCCTAAAACTACAAAATATCAACATAATTTGATTTAAACTTTGATTTTGCTGTCAGAAGAGCGACTTATTCAAAACTGCTGTGATTGCCATGTAGTTGCTTGGCATGTTGCCTAACAGCTGATCTCACACTGTAATAGAAGAAATATTTGGTGCAGTAGGCCGGTTATATTTTAAACGAAATGACACACAAAGTACAAAATCTCAGCACATGCAAATAAAACTACTGTAGCTGCACACTATGTGTAGACAGTAGCATAGCCAGGGGGGGAGGCGGGCTATGGCCTCCCCCGATTGGCATGTCGACCAAAATGCAGAGTGAGAAAAACACTACGTTTTTAACACTTTTGAGATTGTTTTATGCACAGGAATGGAGTAAAATTGTGTCTTAAAACATTTTTTGTAACATAAATTTAAAGGTGGAGGGGGCTAATTTGTAAAAAATAAAACTAACAAATAAATGAAAACTTCGAAACATGACCAAAAATAAGCAATCAAATTTGATCGCAAGTGTAAAAATGCTAAACGTAGGTGTCATCAAAAATATACTATAAACTAAGGAATAGGGGGGGAGCTATTCTGTATTAGTTAATTACCAATCATTTCTCTCAATTCTCTTTTCATTAGCTCCCCCCCCCCAACTATTTCTGTCTATAAACTGTATACGAAATAGATTACTCCGCGTGAATTATATTAAACTATTAGGTTTTATAATTTACCAGCATCTAAACAAGAGAACTAAACTTTTGCAAATCGCCCCCTACCAAATAGCCCATTTATGCAGCCAGTTCAATCATGTTTGCACGGCCAATTTCTAAGCCACGTTTTAAAAGCATAATTTTTTTATAAAAATAGCCCTAAAATTAAGTTATTTTTGCAAAAAAAAACGCAAAATTTTGAGCGCTGGGGGCTCCGCTCCCAGAACCCTGTACCTCCGGCAGCTGGGGGCTTTGCCCCCAAATCCAATGCCTCCGGCGGCTGGGGGCTTCGCCTCCAGACTCCCATTGGCCTCCGGCAGCTGGGGGCTCCGCCCTCAGACCCCAAAACATTCCCCCCATTGCTAATTTCTGGCTACGCGCCTGTGTGTAGATGGGGGTGGCGGAAAGAAAAGAATCAAAGAATAGAAACCCAAACTGAGATTACACTTGTGCAATATCAAGAACTAGTACTGTAATATTGATGAAAATTAATTCCATGGAAGGTCATTAATGTCGAATCTATCATTTTAAGTTATAGGGCTAGTTATACAAAGCAGCGTTTTTGATGTATACACTGTAATTCACGTTAAGGTTAATCATTTTTTAAAAATTCGGTCGGCATACCTTGTGTTATACATTTTTTTTTCCCTGTCACAGATTTTCCTTGATGAGCCTCTGAAAGCATTTTACATTTTTTGTTTGATGGTGTAGGCGACCTTTTGACGCAGACGTTTTATTGCTTGGCCAGACGCTTTGGCCCTTACTCTGACCCAAACCCTAACGTAATTCCAAACTTAAACCTGGTGTTAAAAATAATGTTCTGCATGAAAATATCGTAGTAGCACAGACCATGGTTTTTGTGTGAAATACTGCACACAATTTGGTTAAAAGTTTGTTGTTTTCCGGCTTTTTTGTCTATACTCCAAATCACTTTCCCGAATCAACCCCAAATTTAATCTCCCATTAAGTTTTCGTTGTATTGTCCTTGATATCGGCTCTCAAAATCTTTAATGTCCTGATGAAACCGTTCACCATGTTCTTCAGAAAATGCACCCAAGTTTTCTTTAAACTCATCTAAATGGGCATTGAGCATGTGGACCTTGATTGACATGCTATATCCCATGTTACCATGTGAATTTACCAAGTTGGCAACAAGCTTAGCATAGTTGTCCTCTTTGTTATTTTCCAAGAACCCTTAAACAACAGCAGCAAAACATATCCAAGTATCCTTTTCAACAGCACTTAGTGTTTCGAGAAACTCATCAGACTTTAGAATCAGTTTTATTTGGGTCCAATAAATATGCCTCCTTTAGCTTTGGCCTCTCAAAGTTTGGGAAACAGGTTTTAGAGACAGGGGTGCCAAAACCCGGGAATGGAGGGAGGTGGAGGGATATACCTTACCCAATAATTTGACTGTATCCACCCCAATAATTTGAGTATGGTCCACTTCTGGATTCCTCGCAATAAATTGACTCTGATGTGCATCGGAGCGCAGGTCTCCCATTGAATTCGGAGAGAAAAAAGAGTTCCATTTTTGGTGAAGACCTTTTTTTTGGTCTTCACTTAATTTGCTCACCTGAAAAAAATCGTGGTCGTGGTTCATTCCCCCCGTTTGTTGAATATAGGGCAAAATTGGGGTAAAAATGCAAATTATCCCCCCAAATGCTCAACAAAGATCGTTACCACTGTCTGGAGATACTTAAAAGCAGCGCCATCTTTGTCCAACGCTTATACGAATTGTTTTATTAGATCAAGTTTAATGTAAAGGGGCGGCAACAGAACTTTCTTTGGGTTAATTGGTGGTATATATTTGACATTTTTCTCTCCAACAACAAACTCCTCACATTTTGGCCATACTTGCTTATGATAGTGGATTTTGGTATTACTGCTATCCCAAAGACAAGGGTAGCAAGGATATTTCGTGAAACCCCTCTGCATTCCCATCAAAAAAGCTATCATTTTAAAATCACCAATAACTTCTCAGTTATACTGGTCATATTTCAATACGTTCAGCACAGTTTTTAAATTTTCGTAAGTTTCTTTAAGATGGACTAAATGAGCAAGAGAAAGTGATGGGCATTTCTTGCAATTATGGAGTAGAACTGTCTTGAGGCTCTTTGATGAACTGTTAATGAAAAGACGCCATTTATTAGGGATACAAGGAATTCCTATTGAGTAAAAAATCCCACAAATATTGTTGCAAAGCAAATTGCATTTTGCATGGTGAAAAAATTGGAAAAGCTTTGGTGCCGTTTACGTTGCTCAGTAATTTGAACAGAGTTATCCAGCAAATTCCACTGCTTAAGTCGTGACGTTAACAACTCTTCATTAGATTTGGTAAAACCGAGATCTCAGACCTAATCCTTGAGATCTTTTCAATTGGGATAATAAGGTTTTTTTTCTTCTAAGTTAGAATTCAGGACATAGTCATCAATTGATATATCATCATCAGTAATGGACTCATCAGCTGAGACAGGGTCTTGACAACGATTAGGATTGGGTACTGGCACTTAATCAGAAAGTGGCACAGGAGCAATTGAGGAAGGAATACTGGGATAAACAATTGCAGGAGCATTATGACAACGTTTAGACGGATCAACCATACAAAAGTAGCAATCATTTGTGTGGTTGGTTGGTTCATGCCATGTTCTTGGAATGGCAAATTTCATTGCTCTTTTTTCTCATCGATACCACCCTGAAAAGAAATACTGTTGTCACTAGTTAAGTCTCGGCTTTTTATCGTAAACAGTAAACACACAACAGTTGAAACTCAATAGCAGAATATTAACAAGACTTACCTTCTGGAGAATTTTTGCAGTAGTCACAAGTAAAATGTAGAGCCCAAGTCCTGTCTAGATCTCCAACAGGCATACTAAAATAAGACTTATAAGCTTCACACATCTTTGCAGATGCTAAAACAGAGTGTTTCCTTGCTCTGGTCTTAATAAATTCTCGACATATAAAACAAAATGTATCTGGAGAATGCTAGCAGCTACCCCTCTTAGACATTTTCAACAACAAATACCAGGCAGTGATGACTATATTCAAGAAATGCGCCTAATGATAAAAGTATGGAATGGTAAAAACTCACCTGCAAACAAGCAACAATTAAAAACGTGTGGTACTGGGCACAGCCGTTGCTGAAAAGTGGATATAGCAACTTCCCATATGCTATTTAATACTTTTGGGCTACTATATCTCAATGCATATTGTGTGATTGCAAAATTTTACTCTATTAACTACAAAAGCAAAGTTTAGATCACGTTATATTTATTTGTGTTAATTTCTTGGTGTAACCAAGTGGGAAATATCAATTAGAGCCTGGGAACAAACAAAATTTTTTTTTTTGTTAGGCAGTGTTATTCAATGATTCTTTTGGTGTTGATGTACAGTAACTATGAACATAAATCAGGTTGTATGTAAAAAATTTACTGCGTGACTCGGTTTTGCCGAACAACATTAAAACATTTAGAAAGTTGCTGTGGAAAAACATGATGGAATCGTGCTATTTAGATTATAATGATTTTGAGCTGTCTGAAGAGCGAAAGCTGTTCTTGATGCGATTGATCTTTATACGCTACAACTTATTTGGAACAATAATAACTGGTTTGCCAATAAATGAAATCAGCCATTTCATAAAAATTGCAGAAATTAGCTATTTTATTAAATAACAAAAATACACCGTGTTTAGATGCTTGCGACTAGAAAATGCCACTTCCAAATGCATTGCTTGAAACTCTTTTGATTTGTTGGCAGCTAGTTGAAAAGGAACTAAAAACATGAAGCTTAATTCAGCCAATATGTTATTATACGTCTAAAGTTATTGATCCAATAGCAGAGCTGTAGAGAAAGATTAGCAGCTAATAATTATTCCAGACGCTAATCAAAATTGTGTGGCAATCATTATCTTGAGATGATTAAAATCACGTACGAAGCGCTAGTCGAATGTTTGCTGCATTATGATGGCAGCAAGATAAAGTTACAATGTTTTTGAGCAAATTAATTAATAGCAGCAGCGAGAATGAGAACAAGACTCAATATTCAACACAATAATCAAGAAGGAATTCAAAAATATTAATTCTTCTGCTGCCAAAAGGCTTTGTTGCTAAAAAATGTGTTAGTTATGTACTTGTAAATCAAAAAACAACACGAGTTGGAAGTACTGTAGTTTACCTTAAGACAAAAGCATCACATAAATCTCACCTCAATCAATTGAAATAAAGATGAAATATCTGCTACGGTATAAAATTAGAATTTACATTCAATACTTTATTAGCAAAAGTATTTACCTTATTTTACACCGTCTATTTGAGGAACGCATTATCCACGAAGAGGGAATGCCTCATTATCACTAACTCCTAAAGCATAAATCAATTAAACACCAATTTGGGCATGCTGGTTGGTGTTTACGAAAAGTTTTTAAAGATACATTTTTTGATTCATCAAGTAATACTAACAATATCACGGCCATATTTTGGAAAATATGACATCGCAAGCGATACAAATCTTTATCATAGTTTTTTTAAATCAAATCATACAATGCCTACGTCTTAGTTGTTTCATCAGAAAATTGTCTAATGACTTTATTTACATTAGATACAAACCCAACATTCTTAGATTTTGGATGAAATTTGTAAAACCTCAAAATTGCACAACTTTATCCTGGCAAATTCAATTTTTTCGGAGATAATTGTGAATAAATTGTACTCAAAGTAAGTTAATTTGAAGCAGATTTCTTTTTTTTTTAAGATTTACCAAAAAATAATGTAAGATAGGGTTAAAAATTGACATTTAGAACTTCTTTGCTTAAATCTAATGCTGAAAGAGATAATTTACTTTGATGCTTTGACCTTGTCGGATAAACAATAGACTTGCTACTAATTTGTGGACAAGGCAGTTTAGCAAAAACATAGATATTGCTGTTATTAAAATCATCCGTTAAATAGTTGACTTGATCATATCGGATATATCAGTGACTATATTATCTTAAATAATTTGACCAGGCAATTTTTCTGCTATTACCTGCTGTAAAGTTTAATCTTCAATATGAATCTCAAATAGCTTGATTTTCATGTGGTGGCCTCTATTTTTAGTCATGGGTGGAAATGACGCAAAATTTCGTTACTTTGTTCTTACAGCCGTGATTATCGTTCAAAGTGTAAATCGTTCTTACGTCATTCTTTGCACTCATAGCTTATGAAATTATCTTTACCGGATTAAAAGTCATGAACAATAGCTGAGTTATTGGTAGTGAAGTGATGGTCCTGTAATTTTCAAATATAAAATTTGATAATACAGTACGTGTGGTGTATGAGCTGGCCTAAAAGGTGACACTTTGCGCAGTGAATGTTGTTTTTTGATGCATTTACTTTGCTATTTCTTACAAAGAAAAAGATATTGAAAAGCTTGTAGGTACCACGTAAAAGGCTAAATAAGCACAATAGTTATTTGTAGCTGCTCATGTAAAATGTACATTGTACAGCACTAACATACAAATCTGCAAGATGACAAATCAGATAATCTAACAGAACAGTTTAATGTTACAGTAAATTGAATAAGGTGTCGCTGCAAAATATTTTGCAGAGAAAGATTATGGTTTGTGCTGCAGTAATTAAGAATTATTGTAAGAAGATGTGGCAATACTACAGTAAACAGACTTTTTTTTGTATTGCAAGGCATACAAGATTTCTTTAAGCATAACTGGTATCGGTATTATAAACAAAAACTTGAAACTTGAAACTGAACTAAAATCACAAGAGTATAAAAAATGGCTTGTTCTGAAACTTGTTCTTCAGCGGATGGGTTGTTTCAATACGTCTTTGAAGATTCACTATCGACCCATCAAAGTGCCAGAATGAGTTGTAATAATCGAGGCTGGACATTAGCTACCAACTTAACTTTGGAAGACTATCAGATATTAGACAACTGCTGTAATACAACAAAAACTTATAGAATTGGACTCGTGAAGCATCAGAGGTGCAATCAAGATTCTGGTATAAGATACAGTTGGTTTACCAGTCAATCTTGCAATGATGGCAGTCCATTGAACATCACAGGTATTATTCCAGAACTTTGCCAAGCTGTGGCAATACCTGTTGGAAAACTCAATGATATAGGTTACAATGTACGTTTGAGCAACTGTTCTAATCGGCTACCTTACATTTGTCAAAAAAATATTTCCACTACTGTTCCGCAAGCATCGATTGTTGCAACTCCATCACCAACCACTTTATTTGCTGGAGCTAGTGCTACTACTCCGCAAACTGCAATTGATGGAGCTACATTACCAACTGCTTTGTCTGCTGGGACAATTTCAGGAATTATAGTTGGTTGTCTGCTTGTTTTATTGATTATTTTTATTCTAGCTATTGGATATTTCAAAAAGCACAGTCAAACTTATCCAAAATCAAAACCTTGCTTTGAATGTTGTTTAACGAATTCCAACGTCGACGAAAAGCAAGAAAATTATAATGTTTATGATAGGTGAGTTTCAAAATTTTAAATGGTATTTTTTTAAATTGTAGTGTAGGCTTTTTAATTTTTATCAGTTCTATTTTTTTTTAAGTTCTGGCACAAGTCTAACGCAAACTCAAATCTTTACCCTAAAACTACTGTAACTCCAAACCTATTTCAAAACTTAACATTAAATTTTAAAATGTGAATAAAAGATGCGCGGATGAATACTTCTCATTTTTGTTTGATGCTCTTTACTTCAAAGATTTTTGGTGAAGTGGTTACTCTTTATTACTTTGTTCAAAATTGTTAATTACTCAGGTTGAGTTAGGGACTAAATGATATATATGAATTGCGACAACTTTGCTGTAATTAATGCACTTTAGTTTCTGCAAATAGCAAAATTTGCATCGTTTTACAGTGTTTTAGCCTATTAGCCTTCACAAGGAGCTTTTATTAATGAAATCTAATTTAGGCAAAGAGGTTGATTTGCAATACCATAGTAAAGCATTAAGCAGCAATTTTGTTGAATTCAACATCTTTTTATTAACAGTAAAACATATCAAGCGTTTTCGTCTTATCACAATCAATCCCTCATCAGGATATTAATAATAATACATAAACATCTGCAAAGGAAATCAGAAGGATTACGATGGCATAAATTACGTAAAACTGACTAATAACCAACATTATCTGAGGAAATCTTAAAATTGCTATCTAAAAAATAAAAGTACCTTTCCAGTTTTGGAGCAAAGCAATGATATTAAACTTACAGTCGAGCAAGCAACAGCATAACATTTTTGCTTGAAGTAAACCAATTTACTTAGATTAACTATTAGGGGGTAAGTCAAGTTCCTACAAAACAAAAAGAAAATTAATTCAAATCATGGTAAGAACTAATTTTATGTTATTATGACAAAACAGAAAATTTGTCTCCTCAAAAATACTACTCGAAAAAGAAGCTCCTTTAGCATAAAGCTGCTTATTTAACTTAGGATTTAGTTTTTTAATCAAAGGTGCTTTTTGCATTTTATAGTTTCATTATCCGTATGACATCTTTTCAAAATCAAGAAAGAGGCTACGGTGTATTTTTATCACATAAAATGACACCAGCGCGTATGTGGTCTTTTATAGCACTCATAATATGCGGTCCAGCTAAAATCAAATTTTTGCAAGCTTTTGCAGCCATATGTCGCGTGTTCACGCCCAAGCAGGCAATGCTCGTATCACACGAACAACGAAACTGGTACACGACATTGGAGCAAACAGCATGCAGTGTTTTTGTTTTCAGCTGAAAGTAGCAATTGATCTTGAGCGTAGCGTAAACTAAAAAACACACAAAGTTCAGACAAACTTTTTGTAAAATGTTTGGATGAAGGAAATGCATACTGAATTTCTCACATTAAAATAAAAAAGCAAGTCTCACATTCACCGCTGTTTTCATTTTCTTGAGTATGAAGGAATGAAAGGGTAAGAAATTTGCGCAGTATTTTGTCAAGAAAATGTGCGCAGTAGTTGTCAGCCAGAGGTGGAGTTCTCGAGGACGTCCTTGGCCTCGAGGACGTCCTCGAGGACAGATTTTGAAGTCCTTGGCCTCGAAGATCAAGTCCTTGGCCTTGGCCTCGAGGCCTCAAGTCCTCGAAAATTGGCCTGTTCTCGGCTCGAGGACAGCAGTATTTCTTGAATTGTTAAAATTTTGTGGAGTGCTTCAAAAATTTTTTGGAAAACGTTTTTTTGTGGAGATCGCTTGAAAAAATTTTGTGAAGACCTTTTTTTTTTTTGGAGAACCCTTGCGCCTGTGTCCTTAGTCCTTGGCCTTGGCCTCGAGCATTCCTGTCCTTGGCCTCGAGTGTGTCTGTCCTCGGAAAGGCTGTCCTTGGCCTTGGCCTCGGATTTTTTTTGTGTCCTTGGCATTGGCCTCGAGCCTTGTGTCCTCGACTCCACCTCTGTTGTCAGCTAAGAATAACGAATTAAGAATGTCAGCTTCTCTGAAAGATAACAAATCATATGAACAAGTTACCTTAGCAAGGCAGAGCATACAAAACAATAATCCAGCCTTATAACTGATGGGACACATAGCAGCAAAGTTAAGGAATAAACTCATGCTAGTTGGTCTTGTCAAAAACCATGTATCAATATTATTCTCGGTAATTTTGATATCGACATCAAGAAATTTAGTAGATTTTTCTTCGTAGATTTTTCTTAGTAGATAAAGTCTTAGTAGATTTTTCAATTTTATATTATCGTGCTGGCTGTTTAAAATATTCCAAAAAGGCGAACACGCGCTAACGTCATCAAAAACAGTTACGCATCATTGCTGCATTGAACATATAGTTTTGGGCGACCAGGTGATCCTAGAAAAGCAACATTTTAAGGTGTCCCAAAAAGAAATTAGCCATAAGGCAACCAAGTGGGGATCCTATTCCAATGCCATCTACTTGCTTATGAAGCTCATTCTTGAACAAAACATGCATTCAGTAGCCTGATGCATTAGTTTCACAAATACCTCTTCAGTACTACGTTGATGATCAGCACGGTTAGAAGAAATTATGTAGTTGGCAATGATGTCAATTGCTTGGCTTAAAGGAACGTTTCTAAATAGCGATTTTACCTTGAAATTCAACAGAAATTGATTGGACGAGTTAAAATAATAAAGATATTAATTTTATTTAAAAATTCTTCGCTTGACTAAATGATGTAAGAATCAGGGATATAGGTTGTAGGATTTAATGATTGAGTCAAAAATTTTTGCTAGTTATTACTTGAGGGTTCCGATCATGGAAACTGATCATAAAATTTGATATATTTTGCTGCTAATAAAAAAAATTGTTGAATTCAGCAAAGCTGCTGTTTATTGCTTCAATTATCATGAAATCTTATTCAATAAATTAAAAATTAAAAAATTTAAATAATTTTACCTATTCTACATAATAGCGCTTATTTTGAAGCAGTGGCGTTTAATGTAGAAAAAAATCACAATTATCTTGCTTTAAATAAAACTTTTTTTGTGCATGTCGGTTTGCTGCGCCTCAAACCACTGTGTATTTTGTAATCTGTTTTTGCTCATTTGAAAGCTTTTCGAGATTTCATTTGAAAGCTTTTATAGAAAAAAGCTTCTCAAGATTTTAAAACTTGCATAGCCTAGGACCAAGTGTTAACACATTATAGTTCAGCTATGCCACTGAAACTAGTTTGTGACGCATCTGCTGATGGACTTGGTGTATTATTGTCACATAAGTTGTCGTGTGGTAAGGAGAAACCAATCGTGTTTGCTTCGCGCTCGCTCTCCAAAGCCGAAAAGAATCATTACAGATAGATAAAGAGGCCCTTTCAATAGTATAGGGTGCACAAAAGTTTCACAATTATGTTTGGGGACAACATTTTACGATAGTTACGGACCATCAACCATTGACATCAATTTTTCACTCTAAAAAAAGGAATTACGGTAATGACCGCTGCTCGCTGGCAACGATATGCATTGTTATTGTCTGCGCACGATTATTCGATTGATTATTGCAGTACAACCAAACATGGCAATGCTGATGGTTTGTCACGTCTTACCCTTACCAGCATTGGCTGAGATTGATGATGATTACGCTGAATGTTTTTATTTCGAACCATTTCAGACTCTTCCAGTCACTGCAGTGCAAATTAGCCGGGAAACTCGCAAAGACAAAATTTTGTCTCGTGTTTTCGCTGCAGTTTTAAGTGGAAACTGGACTGTGAGTAAGGATCAAAAACTAGTTTTTGAAAAGCGTAACGAATTGTCTATTTGCCAAGATTGCCTTGAGTGGGGCCCAAAAGGTAGTTATACCTGAAGTTTTACGAGGCACATTACTTAATGAGTTGCATTTGGGGCATTTGGGAATCGTCAAAATAACGAAGGTCGCACGAAGTTTTGCTTAAGGGGCTTGGTAATGGCAGGGATATTGAAATACTGGTAAAATTTGGCAATGGGTGTTTACAAACCGGAAAGAAGCCCTATCTGGTGACGCTGCATCCTTGGGAGTTGGCTGAGTGACCATGGCAACGGATTCATATTGATTTTGTAGGAAGTTTTTCGCAACAAATGTTTTTAATCGTGATTAATTCGTTTTCTGAATGGTCTGAGGTAATTGTGATGAAGTCCACCACTGCAGCTGCAAAAACTATTGAGGAGTTGCGTTGTTTATTTTCTCGATGGGGAATACCTGAACAGATTGTTAGTGATAACTGTCCCCAGTTTAATCTGATGAATTTAAACAATTATTGAGTGAAAATGGCATTACACACTTGACTACAGCTCCTTATTTTCCCACTACAAATGGACAAGCTGAAAGGTTTGTGCAAAGAATAAAAAAAGCTTTGACAGCGGCCAAGGGGGAAAGTGAATCAGTTCAAATAAAACTGTCTCGGTTTTTGTTGGCCTATCGTAATGCACGGCATATTTTTGAAAATAAATCACCAGCGATGTTATTTTTGAAACGTCCCTTAAAAACTCGGCTGGACTTGATTCAACCTAAAAGTGAAGAAGTGGCGAAGCAAAAAATTTTGAAGCAAATTGACATACACAGCAAAATGATTTTAAAAACATATTATAAGTAAATTTAGCAAAAGTTTGTTTTTCCGTACTTTATTTATGTAATAATTAAGTAGTTTTATGATAGAGCAGATGGTTGATTAAATTCTTTCGTGTCTAATGTTTTTAATAGGCCGAATGATCAATCTTGTTCTTTGGGCAAATCAACACAAGGCAGCTTTAGCAATGTGGGTAATTATGCAAACTCAGCTTTGAACCAAAACAGAAATCCATATGACTTTGCTGCTGATGACGCCAGGGAAGACGAAAACAACTCATACGCAGCCATTGAAAACCCGGAACGTGATGACATTAATCCCTACGAAATCAGCTTTACCGACGTCAATACAACCGGTGTTGGAACCAAATTGGATCAAAATGAAGCTGCAAATCAATACGACCGCTTAAATCGCAATGGATTAACTAATCAGCCTAAGAATGTAAAAGTTTCTGATCTACCTTCTGGAACTGATGAAACTTCCAACATCTATTCTAAGTTGAACGAAGAAGAAGGAACGAATGTCGAAATCAGACGTAGTCCAATCTGTACAAGAAGTCGTGCAGAAGTTTATTCTTTAGTTGACAAAAGCAAAAAAAATAGTTCTAACAAAATTAACGTTCAAGTCATTTTGTCAAATACTGAATAGCCTGGCAAAGATCAAAGTGGACCATAATATTATGTTGCTGTTTTCTGCTGTACTTTTAGAAAAAATGCATTTTTCTTTAATTTTGCCTAAAGCATTAAAAGCCCAATCTAATTATAAGCAAGTTTGACTTGTTTTAAGTAAAAAAAATTATGCCCAAATGTAAAAAGTCTACAATGGCGTAATCTCAATGACAATATTATAGACCACAATCAAGTGCTGACTTGATACCTTGTAAAGAAAATAAAATAAGTGTTCCTTTTTGGAGTAGATTCATTTCAAAGTCATCTTGCTATGATAACATCATACTGTATGATGTACTGTATATTGGATGCCGAAACAGAAGTATCAAATCCTTTCTTATTTTCGCTGTATGTTTCCTTAGATACAAGATTATACACAGGAATAACTTTGGAATGCTTTCCACCTGACTTCTTTATTTTGATACTTCAGTTTAATGCAACATTATCATTCTTATAGTACAGTAGGGTTTCTTTAAAGTTATAATGGTTTTAGACAGCGGTCACCAAACTACGGTTCGCCGGCCGGATCCGGTTTGCGAAGTGATTTCATTCGGCCCGTCACATTTGCGGAAATAAAAGCTTAAGTACAACTGTTATGCAAAAACGTTATCCGAGTTTTTATGAAAGATTAACGTTGTTGTTCAACCTTGTATTACCAATATCGTATTCTTTAAATGACTACTAAAACAAAGAACAGATTCTGAGTGACGGGTGTTTAACGAAAAAATGGGAAGAACAGTATTTTTTCGGAAGCCAATTATGGCATTGCAATTTGCTTGATATCCAACAAAAGTGTTTGCTGTTTTGAAAGAGTATAATTTTTATGGGCTCTACGACACCAAACATCTGCTAAAATGTATCCAAATTGTCCAACGTGGTTTATTAGCTGTTTCTTTGGCTTTGTTTTCTTTTTTTTTGTGTTATAGAAACTTTCTCGTTGAAATCGTACGTTCTTGGTTCATTGTTGACTTGTTGTCTGTTAAACTTCTTCATTTTTTAAACAGGACAACCTTACAAGTTTGAAAAGGCATTCAGGTGGAAACTTTTTGCTTCATTTTTTTTCTCTAAAAAAAAAGAAATTGACAGATCTGAAGACTAACTTCACCTAAATTGAGTTTTCTTAGACCATTCATTCCTCAGATACAACAGAATAGATTTCCCTTAAAAATGTTTTGTCTCTTTAGAAATTTTTCCAAGATTGCCAATTAGAAACAAAATTTTTAAATAGTAACTGGATGTTCATGATTTTCAATAAAAGTAGGCCAGTTGTCCAAAAGTCAACCTTCCTCTGTTGCAATACTGACAAGATGGCAACACTGAATTAAAAAGAAAATTAGCAATTTTCAACTGTAATATCCTAAAAACTGTAAGGCGAAAAAAGTTCAAATATGGTGTAAATGCATTTTAGGCTTATCCCAACATTTAGGTTAACTGTGAAAAAAACTTGACTTGAATGCCCCTTTGATGTTTGCCATACCAAGGGTAGCTTTTGGGTTGTGCCTTCCAAGCATTAGGCCACTGCAGATTGGGCCAAAAGGTGTAAAGTGCTTTTTTTTTTGAGAACACGATGCCTTGTACTGCATCACAGCAGGAGTTATTCAGCTCTTCCAGCAACCTCTCTCGATTTTCATCACAATTTTTCTATACCACCGCTAACTTTACCATTTATTGAGCTGAATTCGAACCAATGAAAATTCTAAGTATGGTATACTTGTTTTCAAGTTGCACCCGGCCCACAGCCGCTAATCTTGCAATAATGCGGTCCTCAGCGGGAAGAATTTGGT
The DNA here is from genome assembly GCA_963965965.1 of Trididemnum nubilum. Classification (NCBI taxonomy): domain Eukaryota; kingdom Metazoa; phylum Chordata; class Ascidiacea; order Aplousobranchia; family Didemnidae; genus Trididemnum; species Trididemnum nubilum. Next base: position 22,804,328 of record OZ014489.1, on the reverse strand, counting down.
GACCCCGAGTCTTAGATCTAATGTATAAAATTCTGTCTCTAATTTTTGTTACCTAACCCTATTTGTACCGGTAGGGGAGGCGGCAAATTTGCCCCCCTCTTAATTATTTTTATATAGCTCCCTAACTAACAAACGTTTTGCTTTAACGCACCCTGACTTTGAATCAAATTTAATAGCACACATTTTCAGAAAGTTTGGAGCTAGCTGAATAACCGAAAGTGACGTCATTTTTGCCTTTGTCTCGGACACCTAAGGAATTTCTTACAGTTTTGAGCACTATGCATGCTTATCAACGCACTTATTCTATTTATTCTACTGCGTCTTCATTATCCATGCTAATCTTTAGCGGGAATAAAATACATAATGCTTTGCATTATCATTACGTCTTTGATGACGTCAAAATTCAAAACTATTGCTTTTTCCGTTCTTACTCGAAGTAAATTGAGTTTTTTTCGTTATTGCTGTGGTATGCCATTGATATTTAACTTTTTTTCATTGTTATCAGCTGGTGAATAATATAATGAAAATAATACTGCAATATTCTAAAATTTTGTGAGTGATACTGTATCTCAGTCACGGAAATTTACAGATAAAAATCAACGCAAATATTAAGCATGATGTCATCATGTATGTGACATCATCGTGAATGTGACGTCATCATCTACGTTGACTTTATTGGATATGATATTGAAATAACAAAAGTCCAAACTGAAAATAGTATTTAGCTACATTTTTAAAAATTTACATGCTCTTATAAAGATTTATTGGCTTTGATGTCATCATCATCGTTTTTGTGCCGTCTCAACCTCAAAATATTTTGCTTAAAAAAATTAACAAAAAAAAGCTTCAACATGCAAAAAATCTTGCTTTTATCACTTATCAAACACTTTTTTGATTGGTGGGGCAAACTTGCCCCCTCCCCACCACGGTGCAAATAGGGTGAAATAGCCATGCAGATAAAGGGTTAAAAAAGTAGTGTTTTAGTGTTGTATTACATTTTACTTTAAGTAACACTATTCAGAGATTACTTATTACTTAAAAAATTAGTGTTATACTCCTATTGCAACGTTGCTACCATTGTGCTGCTTTTATAAACATTTGCTATTCCTTTATTTCGTATAAACCTTGATTTTTATCTAAAAATTCAACAGTTTTGCTTGTTTCGGTTTGCTCAATAAGCCTTATATGTACTAATTGTACAAAAACTTTGTTAATTAATCAAATTTGTTTGTAAATACTGCATGTCCAATTCTTTTTTATGTTTTTTTTTAATAATCCACACAAAAGTTTGTACATTTTATGTGCATGTTTCTTACTTACGATTCAGTATTATTGTTTTTGCAATTTACAACAAAAACACTCAAAAGTTTTCAAAACCAGAGAGAAAAGCAACTCAAAAATTTTCAAAAGTTTTCAAAGGTATGATACATTGAATTACAATGACCCATAGAGAAGTTATTACAGCCTAAATTATTCATCCAATTTTAATTTTATCGGCGATTTCTTTTAAGGGGTTACCATTAAATGGGATGAATTTGATACTGTTTCATGCTCTCACTGTTCTTACACAGTGCTTAATAGCAGTAAGTTGCAGTCAGAGCAGTATCAAATATTTTGCGCACTGCAGACAAAAATATTAAAAGATCTAGGCAGTCTGTAAGTATCATCTTTAATGGGATCTTCAGAAGATAGCTTATTCTAAACAGGTTTAATGTTTCATCTATGGTATGCTAAAAATTTAATAAATGAGATAACTTTGATAATTAATTTGTCAGGAACGCCATTACAACACGCAGTAAGATTTTAGCTATGAGTGTCAACATACTGTGAATCATGCTGTGCATTTTATGTTATGCTCTGAACCATCAGCTGTAGAGCACTTTTTTGAGTTATTGCTCTAGATTTTTTTTTAATTCTTAACTTGTTTTGGATTTTGAATAAGTCCAACGCATTGCTTTCAGTTTGGTTTTCTCAACTTCTCATTTAAGTATCAGTTTTAAACTCGCTAAAACGTTTAACTTAGCGCAGCGTATTAAAATTAAAATGCGTATCTTATGTTATTATTTATGACTGTACCGAATTTATTATCCGTGTTTGCAATGCCAATGGTTAAAGTCGGTATTGTTGGTGAATAGATCGATTTAGTGGCGCGTCACAATGCCCATTGTCAGGTTTTTACTGCAGATCGTAGTAAAATTCGCTCATTTAAATCAATGGTAAAATTCTTACATACACGCAACTTCAAACAACCACTGTAGGTTAGTGGGCGGCGTTTTTTGGTTAATTTTACCTTTATTTGAAGGGCCAAAGCTTCGTAATTCCATTTCAGGTTACTTCCGGGGTTAAAAGTTTTTATAAATGTGTATTAAACTCATTCTAAAAAGGGCACTTTTGCACCGTGAAATAGCATTTTTACGCTTATTTAATGACACGTGATATTTCTGAGTAGAGTTGCGATAGACATATAGGATAAAAGTGTAAAATGGTATTGCGTTTTGCATCAAAATGCGATCATACAAGCGAAAAGAGTAGTTGCAAATTCTAAAGATTTTTTAAGAATAGCAATTTGGCTTCAAAATGGGAATCACGCTGCAGGTAAGCTTGTTTTATAATCAAAACTAATCACTATACGAAGTCAAGTTTTTCCATAGAAGATTAGGAGAAGATACGAACACAAAACAGCCAGGTTCTTCGATGGAGGAGGAGTTGGGCAAGTAGACCCTAACCCTAACGTAAAGGAAAACTGTTAAGTTTTCTAATTTTATTTATTGAGCACATTTTTTGCAGGTTTTTCGACTAGTCTCAATTTTTGTCAAAAGCCCTGCACAAAGGAGCGCCAGGAGTCCAGGTCCGAAACTGGAGCGCCAGGAGTCCAGGTCCAAAACTGGAGCGCCTCGCTACCCTAGTAATGATCTTTTTTGTTTAAGTTTTAGTCCCTTTTTTGCAAAGACACTTTTGGTTTAACAAGTAGTTTTCAAAAAACTTTAAATACTTCCTTAGTGATGATCTGTAACCATGATATCTGAAGTACGACTTAGGTATTCTGCAGTACAGGGTAGATCCCTATCGGTAATATTTTCATTTTTGACAACAGGGCAACTAGGTTGGGTTGCTCTTGGAATGCCGGCTAAAACATCAATCCGGGCCAGTTGTGTACCCAGAATTTTCAAAGAGGGGAGGAGAAATTTATTCAAAAAAGGAATACTTTCGCTGCCGAATTTTTGGCGTTTTTCACTGAAAATAGGGTTTTTCACGCTATTTTCAGAAAAAAATTACCAAACTTCGTTCTTGTTTGCTAGTATATTGTCAATTAATCGATCTAATGGCTTTTTTGGCATTGCATTCGCCCGCTTTCAAAAATTTTGGATAAGTTTGTTTAAAAATGGTAACTTTAATTGACATCCTGGTCCAAAATTTTCCAATATTTTTTTTCGGTTTTACTTAGGCATCTTTTGGTTTTACTTAGGCGTTTTGTGTTGCCTCGTGGAGTCGTGGCGGAGTGTAATTTAAGGAAAAAATAATTATTATAATAGCAATTTTTTGTCTAAAAAGCACTTTTCTCTACTAAATATCGTAAGTGACATTGTTATGGGACTGGATGTAGGGAGATTTAGCTCTCCTAGACCTTACCCCTACAGGCCCTGCCGCGTTTACCGTATACGCCTGTATATGCGACTTTAATTTTGCATTCACAAAATAATACAAAATCATTTACTTTGCTTTGACCTTTCTACACTGTGAGCTGTCAATTTAGAGCTGTAGCTTTCATTCATTTTTAAAATCGTTGTTGACCTTTTTTTGGTCTTAGATGTTCTTGACTTCACAATTCACTATGTTTATGATTGTTTAGCAATTGATTTCCTGTAATCCTGTGAAGTTGTCTAGAAACGCTATTCTGTGTCATAATAGTACCCTTTTTAGAATGAGTTTAATACACATTTATAAAAACTTTTAACCCCGGAAGTAACCTGAAATGGAATTACGAAGCTTTGGCCCTTCAAATAAAGGTAAAATTAACCAAAAAACGCCGCCCACTAACCTACAGTGGTTGTTTGAAGTTGCGTGTATGTAAGAATTTTACCATTGATTTAAATGAGCGAATTTTACTACGATCTGCAGTAAAAACCTGACAATGGGCATTGTGATGTCATCACTAAACTAGTCTATAATTGTACTTTTACTACGTATATTGTTTGATCGTAACAAGAATTACAGTAATTTAAAACTTCCTTCAATAAACATACCAAAAAATTTCACTCTCTTAAAATCATATATTTTTGCAGAGTCTGACAAAAAATTGCAATTCCAATATTTGGAAAAAAATGCGAAAAATGTAATAAATTACAAAACTTTAATACCTATTTATGACTGATTTGAAAATTATTACGTTGCCAAGTTTCAATAAGTTGATTTTTGTCAACCAATTTAATGCATGGTCAGCAGCAGGTGTGGGTGTATATTGTAGCACACACTTAAAAGTACCGGTATTAAAAAAAAGATAGAACATATATCGACCATTTTAGCCGTATTCGACCTCATCTGGGATGCTTTTCAAAAAAACGTCTGTTGAAAATATATTCAGGTTTATTTTTAAAAATACTCACGATGATTCCGGAAAAGAAATAAATTAATTCTTTGCAAAGTTTTAATTTTGATGCGAGGTCGCAAACTGCTTTTATGACTTCAGCACGTTCTTTTCAAATTTCAATAATTTTCTTCAAACAAAATTTTAAAATTTCATCAATAGTTTAATAAATTTGTGTTTTAAGTATACATCAGTCTTTGAGAACCTGCAACAATTATTAATAAAGTTGATACAATTCTAGCAAAGCGTGAATAGAGTTAGACTTTATTCGTCTTGTCGACATTGCAATTAGATCATATCACAACATTTCCGGTATGGCTGCTTTCACATATCAGGGTAAAACATGTAATACAATGTAGTGCGATTAAAGAGAGTTTTAAAGGACGTGATTTGAGTCACAAATGTTAGCAGAAAACAACGTATAGCTCGCAAAATGGTTCTTTCTTAATTATATTTAGGCTCCAATACTTACTTCCGCGTTTTAGTAAAAAAAGAGAAGATTTGTTAAGTTGAGTAACACGAAGAATAGCAGCTCTTAAAAATATTGGCTAATAGCTCTCTGACAATTACTTCAAAGGTTACAAGTTGATGAAGTCAAAACACACTGAAGCTTTTGGGCATATTATGCTTTCACCATCGAAAAGTATCAGTATTTATTAGATCATGTAAAAAAAATGCGTTACTTCTTTTTTTTATGATTATTCGTTTAATCTAAGTATGTGTAGAAACCGGAGAATTATATAACCAGCCGCTTTAAAAACATTCTACTTACAAAAGAACATGTTAAAATAATTTTGGAATTTCTTTTTTACGCTTTTTATTATTCTCAGACATTGCTTTCACCATTACTATTCTTGACGTTGTTTTACACAGTTTCAAAATACAACAAAATGAAAAAAATCTAAGTTTCAAACACGCCATATTTATCATTTTATAGAACTCGCAATTGCTATTATGATTAAGCTATGACTCAAGCTACGCTCTAGCACCTGCTACCAAGAACTTTTTGGAATCAGTTGAATTTATGCACGCCTTATTGTCGTTGGAAGTGATGAATACATTCAATTCGGATAATTTTTTTTGTTATCGCTAGGCAGGGCATGGTACGGAATGAAATGAAGTGGAAAATGGATTGGAATGAAACGGAAATTTTGTTATGAAGTATGGAAGATGCCAAAATGGAATGGAAGATTTCATGGTTGAAATTAAAGACAATCTTCCATACTTCGATACCAATTTTGCACTAGGTTTCGATCGCGGTGTGTACAGAAAAATATGCAGAAATATTGATAAATAATACTCTCACAAAAATGCTCAACATCTGCTCTATAGTATCGATGCTGAAGGTTATGGCTTTGACAGTTTTGACTTGTATTTTCATTTCGAGAATTGCAATTTACCAAGTTGTACTTTTTTTTTCTTTCATTGTCACGAGAATTCGTTCATTTGCTTTATCATCCCAGATTGAGATTATTTTAATTATTTTGAGTGTTTAAGCTTATAGCTCTTTTTGTTGCTAAAGCTTGGTATTTTTTTGCGGTAAATGTTATTTAGCAATTTGTTAATGCCAAATTTTATAGTTGGCGTGAATGCAAACGTTTAGTCATTGAAATCTTAAGCATTGCATATTAGATACCCGTCGGTTTATTATTTGTAAATTAAAAATTGGGTACCTGGTTAATATTTTTATGGTAGCTTATTGTGATGGTGCTCAAAATATGGAATAAGATACGCCAAACAGTCGAAAAAGAATAGTAACATATTAAGAAACTCACAACTGCAATATACTGTAGCTATGGGTTTGTTGCGATAATTCATCTTAATGTGTAAAATTTCATCTTAATAGATATTTAATGGTGCACGTGAAGAACAGTGGTTTACGAAACGGGTAAATATACTATATTAAAAAATTTTAATCTTGTTTCAGTTTTTAAGTTTACAAAAGTTCTTTTGATTATTTTTCAGCAATGCATTGATACGTATAAAATCTTGGACTGTTTGTGGACTTGACCGCTCAATCCTTTAAAGACTTTTCAGGCTATAAAAACAATATCTCCATCGGAATATTTTCGTAGTGATTGCTTCTTGAGTTGTCTTAACTCTTTAACATTAGAATGCCCAGTGTAGTCATTTTGACTACTTGGAGCTATTTAATTTGACACAGCTTTATTGCTATTATTTTTAGACAGGTGTCCTTCTCTGACTTTTATTTAATCTTTGAACTTAATCAGATTACGAAATGACACTTCCAATTTTTTTGTTTGTGGACCAGAAGACCTAGATTATCTTAAATGCTCAAGGTGGTCATTTTGACTACCTGCTAAGTTTTTGTGATAGTAGCAATTCTGGGCAGCCTTTCTAATCCGCATTTCTTTTTTGTTTTCTCTCTTCGTACAATCGTACTAGCCATCGTTTTTTCATTCTCTATTTTTCTAATTTGCGGTAAAGTTTACAGTTGCAGTGCTGAAGAAAATTATATCGTTATGGCGAAATAAAAACGTTTTAGCACTGTCAAAATTCTTTCATCTATGCGTAATATTTGTGATGATGTTTCTGAATACGAGAACAGTGAGTCAGAATTAGACGATTTATGTAATCCCGAGCTAGATTCAGACTCCTACTTCAGTGACGAATATGATTTTTGATTAACAGTGATCGGAGTTAACAGAGATCATTATTTCTGACTCTGATTCACTCGATCCCACTTTTAAACGACGACGGGCACCATTTCGAACAACTGAAGCTCCTCAGGAAGTAGACAATGATGCTGAAATGAATTCATGTCACAATCAAGAGAAAAATGATCAAAACAGTGACGTGGCATCGGACACTCCAAAAAGCGAACTTCCTTCTCTGGTTGTTGGTGGCACTGCTAGAAAGAGCGTACTGATAGCTCCAGATGGAACAGCATGACTTCAGATAACTTCCGGTGACAGTTCGGTTGGAAGATATTTGCAGCAAAACATTTTGAAAGAAACTTCTGGGCCTATGTCTTACACAAAAAGAAACGCGTTTGCTGGTAGCCCTGCAAGAGCATACTCTTCTTATTGATGACTTTATTCTCAAACACATTGCAAAATGTACAATTACTGAAGCCCACAGCCAACTACAACATGGAATATTTGCTCTAGCTATTGAAGAATTAGAAGCTTTTATTGCTGTCATGTATGTTCGAGAAGCTACAGGAAAAAGTGCTTTACCTTTGCATGACCTTTAGACTGAAAATTGGGGTGTGCCTTTGTGCAAAAGCGCTATGTCCAGAAATCGATTTTGTGAAATTTTCCGGTTCCTTCGTTTTGATGCGAAATCGAATCGTTCACACAGGCTACAGACCAATAAATTTGCTCTATTTTCAAAAGTCTGAACCCACTTTACGGATAATTGCTGCACATTGTATAAACCCGGAGCTTTCATCACAGTCGACGAGCAGCTCTTTCCTAGCAAAGCCAGATGCCCCATCACTCAATACACGGCTTCAGAGCCAGATAAATTTGGACAAAAATATTGGTTAGCCGCGGACAAAGAGGGCAAACACGTGATAAATGGCTTTCCTTACGTAGAGAATGATGAAATGCGCTCATCAACCGAACGCGTTTCTGATCGTGTTGTGATGCAACTCATAAGCCCTTATTTATGAAAAGGGAGAAGTGTCACCAGTGATAGTTATTTCACTTCTGTGAAATTGGCCGATCAGTTAAAAGAAGAGCAAACAAGTGTTGTGGGAACAGTAAACAAAATCAGGGAGAAGTGCCATTACCATTGAGAAAAATGAAAGAAGATCTTCATTCTTGCAAGCCGTACAAATCTGGAGATATTACTATAACTGCATACCAGGAAAAGGTGATTGAGCACGTGCTAATACTTAGCACAATAAACAAGGACATTACTATAGCTAATTATGCAAAGAAAACACCGAAAACAGTTTCTTCCTCGTAGCAGAATAACGCACGATGTGAAGAGCTTAGACAAAAAAACCAGAACCAGGATAAAATGAGTCATTCTATTTCGAGACGTTTCGACTTAAACTAAAGTCATTATCAATGTATAAAAATCATCACGTTAGAATTTTTGAAAGACCATAGATATAGACCAAAACGATAAACCGGAGGTAGCAGTTAATAACCAGATCAAGGGTAAAATCTAAAAGAATCAAAATCTAAAAATAAACCAAAATAGAAATGGAAAGAACATAATAATAATTTGCCGCAGATAACCCAAATTTAATGAATTTAGGCAAAAATAAAAACCCTCTAACCACGATGGTAAAAAAAATTACAAAATTTATCTTGGTTGTTAGAATTCCAAGTGAAGACGTGGCTATTAACTTATCTCTCTTTTTAAATCTGTACTGTACTGTCAATAAAATTTGGCGCTAGATTGAAAGATGTACAGGTCAAACTGGCAACTCACTAACAGTTTAGAGACAAGACTAATAACTGAACTAATCACGTACACTTATGGAACAGTAAAATTTTCAAGAACTAAGATATTCAAAAAAACAGAGCTCTAAAATTTTTCTCAAAAAATTAACGGTGCTTACTAAACTTTGTACTTTTGCATTTAAATCATAAATGTACACCTTTATGATTTAAATGCAAAAGTGCTAACCAGTTGTAGGAATACTTGTTCGGGCAGTGGGCACAAGCCCCCTTAGTTGAAGTTCAATGATTTGTTCAATCACCATTTTCCATGGAAAACATTTTTTTAAATTATTTTGTGAGTAAAAACCGGCAAGTTTGTTCATTTTTTCAAGAATCTGACCCGGAACAGCGAAGTTAACGGCAATTTGAATAAGAGTTAGTGATGTAGTTTGTTTTAGTTTTGATTGACAACTAATGATGTCACCTTGTGTGAACGAAATCGATCTTGTAAATTTAATAGAACTGCCAGATTTTAATAAATTTTCTGCTATTTTAAAAACCGGCAAGGTAGAGGTGAATTACTGAATTGTTATCGAAAAATGGTACAATAGCTGGTTATACCTACTAGCCATGTTATTGCCAGGTCGAATTTACATCGCGCTGATCCCCTGGCACTTTGGAGATTTTTGCAACATCTTTCTGCCAAATATAGGTGAAGATCAAAAAAAGTCTTACAATTTGAACGCGAGGCCCCTAGCTGGTACTGCATCATATTATGGTACATCCGGCCCTAGTTAATGTATTGCGTTCAAAAAAAGGCTAGATGTGGGCCTAAGATATCAACTTTTAGGACAAAAACTTTCGATTTTTTCCGAGCTATAAGTTTAGATTGGCAAATAAAAATTGAATTGAGGGGGCCCTGGGCCCGTGGTCTTCAATATTGTTGTTAGTTACTCAGTTGTAAGCGAAAAATGCTAAAAAGAAACTGAAACTGAAGAAACAATAGACTATTTTGTCACATTTTTGTCATTGCTGAAATTTCAATTGGGGTGGAGGGCCCAACGCCCTCTCCCCTTGGCTACGCCTATGCTCCATTAAACGAAAACAAAAAAGGTATTTCTGGCGTTTTCCAATAAAATTTCAAGTGTTCAAAAAATAGTGCTGTCCTCGAGCCGAGGACAGAGCAATTTTTGAGGACTTGAGGCTTCAAGACTAAGGGCTTGACCTTCTAGGCCTAGGCCAAGGCCTTCAAAATGTATCCTTGAGGCCAAAGACGTCCTTGAGGACTCCACCTCAGACAGTCAGTGCTGGTCAAATATATCTGGAAACAAAGCGAAATAGTGCATTGGTATAAGATCTCACTTAATAGTAAAGTAATGAGTAACACTAGCAACAAATAAGACTTTAATATTAATTTTGATAGTCAATTTATCGTGAAAAGGAAAGATATTAGTTCCTTACAACCACATAAAGCTCGCCATTTACTTCGCGATAACCAAAGTAGTCCAAATGGTTACCTTGGGCATCTCAGGTAGGAAAAATCTTCGGGCATCCAAGTGTTTAGATTTAGACTGGTAGTAAAGCAGCGTTCCTCGTCATTTGCTTGTTTGTAATGTTGCCCATACTTTTGGGATTGCGTACTTACCTTCGCAAGCGACAACTCGCAAAGATATGCTTAACATCGGGAAGATGCAAATTATGCTTTGCTTTCATTTGAAAAAAATTTTGGTACGAAAGTAAGGAATGGAATATAGAAGAACTTTTTAGTATGGAGTGGAAGATTTTTAGTATAGATTGGATATGGAACGGAAGAAAATTGCCTTAATGGAATATAAAAAAAAATGACATTCATTCAATTTTATACCACGCCCTGTTGCTAGGTTTGGATTTTTGGAAACTTCTTTTAAAAGTTCGTGCAAAGTGATATCACTCGATCGATGGTGTACTAGATAAAGCATTTGCCTCTGAAACGGTAAACTCTGATTGGGTTTCTATTTGGGTCAAACCAAAAACTAAATTATAGCCAAAAACCAAAAACTAAATAAATTATTCAACCAAAAACTAAGGCTGCTATACTGTTCATGAAATTCTGGCCTTGGTCATTGCATAAAATAGATAGATAAAAAACATTTTTTGCCCTAACTGTGTAAGAGATACAAAAAAAAACAAAAAAACCCAGGCATGGGGCAACAAAAAATGTGCAACGCAAGATAAAGAAAAGTAACACAAGATCATACCATCAAAAACGTTGTAATGTCATTTAACTGTGCAGTTTTGCAAACCTTTACTGTGCGCTAATACAGTGTATGTCTGTTATCATGGCCGGAAAAACAGTAAATGACATCGGAAAAAAACTGTATGGGAGAGAGCAGTGTAAGAACTACTTTGTGCTTTACAGCAATATTGTGGTAGCAGCATTAGATCTTACGCTTCTACATTCAGAAGTGCGATTAAACAGAAGAGTATAAGGGATTAATATACAAAAACAAAAACGATTGCCAGAATAGAACTAAGTGTAACAAATTATTAGACGCGTTTCGCGTTAACTTATTGAAGCATCATCAATATAATGAATTCACAAAGTATGTACACGAATTTATATACAACAGCCACTTATTAATACAGATGGCCACGGTTTGGCTTAAGATTCGTTTAAAAGAGCGACAGGTCATAGGTTTCAACACACAAAAAAACAAAGCCGAATAGCAACGTCAATTTTAACAACAATTAAAAGTTTTAAGCATTGATAAGAACCGGCCAGTTGGTCAAGTGATAACGCGTTCTTCTCTAGAGCGGGAGGTCTAAGGTTCAAATCGCGGGCCAGTCAAATTGGGCACAGTGTTATCAAAGGCTTGCCATCGCTGCAAAGTTGCTTCGAGTGGAGCTGTGTTGCCCGAGCGCAATGAGGCGGAGATGGGCCTTGCAAACTCGTTTCACGCTTCGGCGCAATACAGCAAGCATAATGTAAGATTAGATGTGATTTGATTTGAAGCATTGAAACAATACATGGGCAAAGATTGATTGTCAACATTCAGAAGCGATTTCAATTTGGAAATATGTAAAGTTTTTTGATGCGTAATTTGGTAACGTGATTACTTCTGTCCGAAATTTTGACTCACCCAAAATTTTGGACAGAAGTAATCTCGTTACTAATTTACGCATCAAAGAAACTTTACGCATTTCCAAAACAGAATCGCAACTGAATGTCGACAATCAATCTTTGTCCCTGTATCTTTTTAATGCTTAATTGTTTTAATACTCCTGTTAAAAACTGACGTGGCTATTCGGTTTTGTTCTCTTATGTGGGTAAACCTATGACCTGTCGCTCTTTTGTTTGATCGTATGACAAAACTTGAGCCACTTGTATTAATGGGTAGCTATTGTATACAAATTCGTGCTTCATACTTTGTAAATTCAATCTATTGATGATGCTTTAAGTTAAAGCGAAACGCGTCTGATAAATTGTTATACTTAGTTCTATTCTGGCAATCGTTTTTGTTCTTTGGATAAGCAGAAACTCCGACCGCTATGCTCCAAGATCAATATATGTTCTTTGAGAAGATAAAGAAACCTCACACAGAAGCAAAATACAACAAACTAGCAAATGGTTTACTAGAGTGGTCCTAATTTGGGGTCAAAATTTAACCACAAACATTTATAAGTCTGATGATTTCAAAAGTTTATTTAGGACCAAAAACTGCTTCATAAAAGTTTTTTTGCAAAATTTAATTTTTAAACTTGGCGCAGTGATCGTAGAGTTGGCTTAATAAACACCATAATATGCGCATGAAAAGCTTTCTAATCAGTACAGTATTTGAGTGGTTACTTTTAACAATCTAAAAAGCATACTATAGTTGTTTCTCATTTTTAAAGCCGCCTGATTGAGTGGTGGTTCATCCGAAACTCTTCCGCGCAGTGGAGGCGCGGAGAAAATTTCCGGAGACTCTACAATTGGACAGGTTTGGATTAAAAGTCAAAAATTTGTTGCCAAGCAAAAGATAGATTTTGCATCAGGCTCCGAGACAGAACGGTCACAAACGAGATTATTAAGTAGCTGTAGAAGGTGTTCACAGGCACTGCAGGAAGAGCATTCCTTTCGACTGATTCTGTGTAGGTATGACAAAAGTACGAGGCTTTGACCATGGCAGCGAAGACGGGAGAACTAACTCCGTGAATGGTACGTAAACGAGAAACTGTAGGAACGGGATAGTTGAGATAAAAGGAGAAAAGGTGATGTCTCTATTTGTGGTTCTGGGTGTAACGGCTTTTAGCTGTAGCTGAGGAGAGGGAATGAGGGATCGTTGCAGTAGGCAGAAGAGCTCCAGCTTAGGCAAGAGAATCATTGAATCAGTATTCTCATTTTCAGGGATACCAGCATAACCGGGGATCCATTCTAATTTCAAAATGACACTGTTTGAAATGAAAAGGCATGAAACCAAACACTTTAGATGGGGTCTTGGCCACAAATATGAGAGGGCCAATGAAACTAGGGAAAAGGCTAACTGGGAGTACTTAATAGGGCTGACAGAAAGTGGCAGGTCGTCTTGTGGTTGTTACACCAGGCAAGTCCAAGCTCTAGGAAATGGGTTTCAGCAGTGACACTGGAGGCAATTGGTTCTGCAAAGAAAAAGAGTCAAAGATATTGCATTTCGAGTATGTAGCTTACACTCCAGCGCCACTCGTCCAAAAAAAGATTCGTCAGATTCATTGGCCCATAGATAGAGATTTAAAAGGAGAAGGAAAAGAAATTGATTCTTAAAATATTCAAGGTGGGTTGAACTAGGGCCAGTTTAATGGATAATTGGGGGGCATATAATCAATCGTTAGCGCAAGAATAGAAGGTTTCTTCTGAGGACAAGCAATATGATCAACAGCTGATCACTGATTATGGGGAAAGGACACTGAGGTTAGATAATTTTGGGTGGGAGAGCAAAGCACGTCCGAAGCTCGAAAGCGCTTGGTGTTTCTCAATAATTTTTAAGGGGGGAAAGTTGGGTCTCATTAATGAGCAATGGGATAGATTTGGATAAGACGTGTCCAGTAAAGACCTGGCATGCAACTTTGTGGAGAATTTCCAATTTGTTGGTCAGCGTGGTTCATTTTAAGGGAAACCATCCAGGAGAGATACTGTCACCCTAATAAAAAAATGCCTAAGTCATTTTTTTAAGTTTTGAGAAAAACAAAAAAACTTTTTCGTGAAACAACGTATCGTTACCAAATTTTGGCAAAAATACATCAAAATAATTATATCAAAAATGATTTATGTGATTTTGCTTGAAAACATTCCACTCGATGACAAAGTGACTTAAGCAAAACTAATACAAATTTTTCTGTGACTTGGGCAAAAAAAATATTAATTTTATCTTGAATAACATTGCTGTTATTTAGAGTTGGAGTTCTTGATAACGTCCTCGAGAACACATTCTGAAGTAATTGGTCTTGCTCTCGATAGTAAAGTCCTTGGCCTTGACCTCCAAGCCTACAAGTTCTCAAAAATGCCCTGTTTGCGGTCGAAAACAGCATTTTTTTTGATTGGTTAAAAAATGGGCTAAGGTCATGACCTTTTTTTTTCTTCGTCTTGCTGGAGAACGCGCCAGAGACATTGCAGTAAATTTATGAAGACTTTGTAGTTGTTTTTTTAAAAACACTTGCGCGTTGTGTTCTTGGTCCTTGGCCATGGCCTCGAGCATTCCTGTCCTTGGCTTCGAGAGGGTCGGTCGTTGGCCTCGGATGGTTTTGTGTTGTTGGCCTTGGCCTCGGTCTCGAGTCTGTGTCCTCGACTCCACCTCTGCTAATATTTCTTTAACAGTCACTTCAATGTTTAAGATTAAGCCTAACTATTGCAGATATTAACTGCAAGGAGGATCAAATTTCACGTTTTTGTTTGTTTTGTTTTGTTTTATACAACAAAATCGTTTCAAGTACTTTTGAGAAGTTGACATCTTACGAAGATAACTAAAGTACAGTATAGCAAAAAACTAAAACTAGAATTTCTTCTCAAAAATTCCATGGAACTGCAGCGATTAATTTTTAAACTGCTGCTGACCATAGGCGTAGCCATAGGCGTAGCCAGGGGGCGGCCCAGTAGGCCCGCCCCCCCCCCCCAATTAAAATACCACCAATGACAAAAATTACGACAACGTAGGCTAGCGCTGTTTAGTTGCAGTTTTTTTTTAGCAATTACGTGCATAAGAGTAATTAACAATAACATTAATGATTATGAGGGAACCCCGGGGCCCCCAACTAACAAACTGGGGGCCCCAAACTAACGACTATGGGGCCCAAACCAACAACTAGGGGGCCCCGGGGCACCTAACTGACCACCAGGAGGCCCAAGAACCCCTAACTAACAACCAGGAGCCCTGGGACCCCTAACTAATAGCCAAGGGGCCCCAAGCCCCTAACTAATAACCAGAGGGCCCTGGGCCCCTAACCGAAAACCAGGGGCCCCAGGGCCCCTAACTAACAACCAGGGGCCCCAAGGCCCCTAAACAACGATCAGGGGGCTTGTAGCGCCGTTCTGTTTTCTAGTTTTTCTTTGTAAAGTTTCGAACCCTTGTTTTTTGATTGTTGTTTTACATTCAACGCCATGGCTCATTGTCTACTTTATCTCTTGATTCAAAAAGGCCAAAAGCAAATTATGTAAAATTCGCAGGCGTTGAAACTTGGCAAATCCGGTTGTGTTGTAAGCACTTTTTGTTTGTACTTTAATGACGTAACAAATTTTTGATCAATCGTTTTTAAATCTCTGCGTTGTATGCAAATTTGGAGTTTGCAAGCTGAGACTTTGCGGTGTCGACACACATTTCAGTTTAGTGTCTGCGGTGAGCAGAGGCTTTTTTTTGCTTTCTTATTACAAGAGGGAGTAGTCGGTAGAAGGGAAAATCTTGAATTGAAGTAAAGTTATCGCTACCTTTGTAGCATGTTTAAAGGACATTCTAAATTGTTAGTATTGAGTAGTCGCCCAAGAGCCGTTGTTAAATCCTGGATATTATATAACCGACTTGCTCCACCCCAAATATTTTGTTTTACGCCCCCCCCGTTAGAGCTAGAGTCAAAATTTTGCAAGGTCTCAGCTTTCAAATCTACGTTGGATTACAAGCAAATTATCAGTTACAATTTACGTGCTACGTCTGCGTTAAAAATTCATCGAAACCGCTGACCACTGGCAATAAAGGACTATACTTTGGACCAAGTTGCGCGTTACGAATTCAATAAAAGCAGACGTAGAATAAGAACGAATCCGTAACAAAGTTTCGATGATTGAATAATTTAGCAACAATAAACTGGAATTTCAAACTCATCAATATTGCAACTACAAGGCAACTTTGGATAAACGGTAGGATTGAATCTTTATAGTTTTCCCAACAAGCGACCAGTGCAGTTGAAGACGATTGGCTATTTTATGGTCACATGAGTATATGTGAATCTATTTGGACTGTGGAAGAGAACTGGATAAGATTAAATCTGTTCTCGAGATTGTATTAATTAGCGAAAGGTCTTGTTATTTGGATTGGTTTTTTATATCTACAAGTGTTGTTGTTTGCGATTGTGTAGGCTTAGACAAATGGCTGAATTCATATCCAACTCCGGCAATTGCGAAAATAAAACCCCAAGTCAAGACTTTAATTCTGGCGCTGATAGCGTTGATAAAGCCATCGATCAACTTAAGCACACTTTAAATCAAAACTATCTAAGGGCTGAAAAATTAATGGCATTGCGTCGACCCAACACCGACGAACTAAACGATGTTTGGTCGGAAATTGACCAAAATTATAAGAAATTAATCGAAACGATGACGATCGCTAAGGTTGACTATAAAGTTCTTTCTACGGCCTCTAAAAATAAAAGCGAATTTGAATGGCGTAAAAATGAGTTTCTCCAGTTCAATTCTGCCACCTCATCCAGTGAGACGCCCTGCTTTTCGCTTCCTCCAGGGTTTAATTTACAATCTGATTGTGAAGTCGCTAGTGTTCATTTATCACTAAGCGCTAAAAGTACCAAAACCTTTAAGTCAAATAAATCTTCTCGCTCGACGGCCTCGACCATAAGTCATAAATGTCTTAATGCCGAAATTGAGTTGCAAACCGCACAGTTAGAAGCGGAACAATTAAATGAGCGTCAAAAAGAGCAAACCGCTAAGGCTGATCTCGAAGCAAAATTGCGAGAACTTGACGCACAAGCCCAAGTGCGTGAGGCAAAAAAAAAAAATTGAACTAGCTAAGAAAAAACGTGAGGTTTTAGACGAGTTTAGTGAGAACTGCTCTGTAAAATCTAGCCGAAATGTCTTGTCTAAGCACTCTAAGGCTTCTTCTGAACCCCTTCTTTCATTGACGAACAGCAAAAAGGTAAGTATCGGTCAATATTTCCCCGGAGGCTTACCCGAAGGGGGTATTAGTAGCTCTTCTGTTTCTGTTCCTACTATGGTCTCATCCAATATGCCTAAGGTAAGTAGTGATCGAATTATAGAACAACCTCAGTCGGTCGAAAAGCCAACTAGTACCTCACTTTCTGCTTCAGCCAAGGCTTACGAACCTACGGTGAGTATGGGTCGCAATTGTCCACTAAACCGACCGCGGGTGGCCGAGTATCCAGTCTCCTCTGCCCTGCCTCTTTCCGTTACTCAAGTTCCATCTTACGAGCACACGATGTCTGATGCAAGACAATACGTACAGAATTCGCAGTGGGCGCCGGAACCAAGATCACTTCCAGAAGTCACTCAGATGACGTCGTACCAACCTATCTATCAGCATCAGATGACGACTTCGTTCGAACAACAAACCAGTCAGGTAAGTGGCCCGGTCAACTCTACTGCCAATCAATTTGCTTCTTGCTGTTTATCCTCTAATTCTTTGAGAAGCGACATTCTAGCAACGACAAATAGTGATGGCAGCCCTCGGATCAGTTCTCAAATCTACGGCAATTCAGCCGTAGTTGAGAGCTTGCATCCGACTCTCGATTCTCAGAGAACTGCTCGTAATTCTCTCCCTCTACCTGCCGATAATTTAACTTACATGCCCGGTCAAGGGTCCATGTGCCTTCCAGGTCGGATCAATTATGACAGCATGTTCTTGCCGCGCCCGGAATTTCCCAAGTTTTCCGGAGATCCACTCCAATACCGGACGTTTGTTACTAATTTCGAAATTCATGTCGAGTCGCGGATCAAAGACCCAAAAATGTTGTTCTGCCTTCTTACTCAACATTGTGTAGACGCGGTGAGTGAGCGGATTTAACATTTGGAGGGAAAGGGAGAGCAGTGTTACAATCTCGCTAAGCAAAGGTTAACGAAGGAATTCGGCTCTCCTTGGATCGTTTCTGACGTCTGTGAGCAAAACCTAAAAAAATTATCCTTTATCAAATCTGGTGATGCTAAACAAATTAAGCAATTTGCCGTACTCCTTGAAAAATCTTATAATGTACTGGTTGACATTAATAACTTCGGAAGTTTAAATTCCCTCGACTCGCTGACTGCTTTAGTCACCAAATTGCCTTACAAATTACGGCGTCGTTGGGTGGAAAAGGCAGTTTATATGGAAAATTCAACGGGAATCCCGCAAAATTTGAGCATTTTGTCCACTTTGTTCAAAACGAGTCTGATAAATTGAACTCACTTTTCGGTTTACGAAATTTATCAGTTAAAGTCAACAAACCAGAGTTTAAAGTAAAGGCTTCTTCTTATAGCGTTTCGAGTAATAAACCTACTCTTAAAAGGGATACAAAGTCCTTCCTTAAAACCGGAGTGTGTTGGTTTTGCAATGATACCTCACACAAGTTATTGGAATGCAAGACATTTCTAAGTAAGTCTGTCAAAGACCGTACTTCCTTTGTAAAAGGTAGCAAACTTTGTCTTAAATGTTAAGTGCAAGACATCGAACCCCAGAATGCACGAAGGAAAGGACTTGCAGCGTTGATGGGTGTAAGGGCGCTTATACTTTGTTGCATTATCCGAGAGAGATCAAACAAAGGGAAACGTCGTTACGAGACACCAACTCCGAAACTTCACCAGCTGAAGGTTCCTCGAAAAAGGCGTCTTCGTACTCTATCCTGAATCAGCAACCAGACTATGATTCTGACGTTTATTTGTGTGTTGTTCCCGTGTTCATTAGGAATGGGGACAAGTAATATTGTACCTATGCCTTTTTGGACCAAGGGTCTTCACATACCTTTTGCGATGATCATCTGATCGAAGTTTTGCAAGGTGACGGTTCACAGAGCAAGATTAGTTTGCAAACGTTTAACGGTCTGACTAAAGATCAACCGACTAAGGTGTGCGAACTGGTAGTGTCGGATTTAGATAAACAGTCATCTTTTGTACTGCCAAGCGTACACTCAGTTGAAACCATTCCAGTAAAACCGAACGCTATAAAAGGTAAATCCGTTGCAGAGATGCCTCATCTTCGTGATATCAGTTTCAAGGAACTTCGTGGCGCGAGAGTTTCTCTCTTGATCGGGGC
Source organism: Trididemnum nubilum (assembly GCA_963965965.1). Taxonomy (NCBI): domain Eukaryota; kingdom Metazoa; phylum Chordata; class Ascidiacea; order Aplousobranchia; family Didemnidae; genus Trididemnum; species Trididemnum nubilum. Next base: position 22,784,928 of record OZ014489.1, on the reverse strand, counting down.
AGATGTACCAGAGTTGTTTTGCATTAAGAGCCGTAGGAAAGGTCCTCGTGGCACACCTGTGGCCATAGAGACCCCTCTTGGATGGTCTCTTCTCGGCTCTTCTTTGTCGCCGTCCTTTAATACAAACTGTAACGTGAACTTCATCCGTAAACGTGATGAAAGTGTCGAACAATTAGTACAAGACATGTGGGAAGCCGATTTCCAAAGGGGAACCGGTGTTCTAGATGTACCAAACTCCAGCAAAGATCGAGAGGCGTTTCATAAACTAACATCGTCTATCAAAACCACTGATGACGCGCACTACCAGCTTCCATTACTTTGGAAGCAAGAGAAGATTTCGCTGCCTAACAATTTAAACATGGCGAAACAAAGACTTTCCTCTTTACAGGCAAGGCTGTCCAAGGACCCAACTTTAAAGGACAAGTACACAGAAGTTATTGATTCGTACTTGTCAAAAGGGTATGCCAAGCAAGTGGACTGTGATGCGCAGAACGAGCAGTCGAAAATTGCCTGGTACTTGCCTCACCACCTAGTAATCAATCCGCACAAATCTAAGATTAGAGTGGTGTTCGATTGCGCCGCAAAATATCGTGGTATTTCTCTGAATGACCAACTAGTTAGTGGTCCTGATCTCATGAACAGTTTGATCGGCGTCGTGATCAGATTCAGGAAGGAACGTATTGTAATGGCTGCTGACGTCGAACAAATGTTCCACCAAGTGAAAGTAAATCCTGAACATACGGACGCTCTAAGCTTTTTGTGGTGGCCTGATGGTGACTTGCAAAGAGAACCATTGCCACACCAGATGACCGTGCATATTTTTGAAGCTAAGTCATCCCTTTGTTGCGCGAACTTCAGCTTGAGACAAACGGTTGTCGAATTTGGCCATCTATGCGATCCGTTGATATCAAAGATTGTCTATAGTAGTTTCTACGTAGACGATTGTTTGGTGTCCTTGCCCACTATTCACGAGGCAATTTTAGCACAGCGAGGCTTACGAGAACTCTTAGCTAAGCGTGGTTTTCGTCTTAGAAAATGGATAACGAACAGTGATGAAGTCTTGCAGAGCATCCCTAAGTCCGATCGCGCTAAAGGTTCCCAAGGGCATTCTTTGGAAGATTCGGCAAGCGAGAGACTTCTTGGAATGCTGTAGAGATTGAAGGATGATGTATTTGCTTTCACAGTGGAAATGCCTCAGAAATCTTCAACTCGAAGAGGAATGTTATCCGCATTAGCCTGTTTGTTTGATCCTTTGGGATTTGTGTCACCAGTGATCTTGGAAGGAAGAATGATGTTACGTAACTTGCGCAGGAGAAAGGCAGGTTGGGACGAGGAGGTTACTTCCTCGGAAGCCGAGCGATGGCTACAATGGATTAACAGCCTACCTGCTTTAAACAACTTAAACATTCCTCGCTGCTTTAATCCGACAGGCTTTGGAAACTTAAGGTCAATCAAAATTCATAATTTCTCAGACGCATCTTTGTTTGCCGACGGAGCTTGCGCGTATTTGCGACTCGTGGACTGCAATGGTTCTTGTGATTGTTCATTAGTCATTGGTAAGGCACGTCTAGCACCTAATAAAGCGGTGTCTATACCACGACTTGAATTAACGGCTGCAGTTTTGGCGCTGAGATTAAATAATATCGTGGTAAAGGAGATGGATCTTGCTTCTCCTTGTGAATCTCGCTTTTGGACGGACTCCACGGCAGTGCTCCACTGTATTCACAATAAAGACAAGCGTTTTCCAACCTTTGTCGCAAACAGGCTGGCTGTTATTGAAAAGGACAGCGATGAATCTTTATGGCATTATGTACCATCAAAGCTTAATCCCGCAGATATGGCGTCGAGAGGTATTCCTGCGGAAGACTCTGCAAAACTGCAAGTTTGGTTGAGTGGTCCAGAGTTCTTATTAGACTGGAACGCAAGAACTTATTGGGAAGAGCCAGCAACTTTAAAAAACGTACCTCCCGAATTTTTACCAGTACGTAAACAGGAAAATTTTACGTGCCTAAAAGTAAAAATAAGATTGCCTTGATCGTTTTTCGACTTTGTATAAACTGAAAAGAGTCATTGCTTTAGTTTTAAGATATAAGACTATTCTCTTAAGTCGCATTCGTAAACAAAAGGCGACATTTACAAAAAATGTTTCAGTTGAAGAGCTGCAGAGTGCCGAAACTGCTATAATTGTTTATTTGCAACGTCAACATTTTCCGATGCTATTTGAATTTCGTGATGACAAAGTATCAACTAAGTCCTTACCACGTTATCTTCAAAAGCTTTGCCCTAATATAATTGATAGAGTCGCTCGCGTTGGCGGACGCCTGAGTCGGGCACTCGTTGACTTTGAGATGAAGCATCCAGTTATCTTGCCTCAACGCTCTCATTTTACCGAATTGTTGATACGACAACATCATAAAGAGATTGGACACTCAGGTGCTAGTCACACCTGGGCGGCACTTCGCCGCAGGTATTGGATCATCAAAGGCGGAGCTGAAGTACGCAAGTGCATTGGGAAGTGCATATTGTGTAGAAAAAGGAACGCATCTGTCAGCTAGCAGTTAATGGCAGACCTCCCGAATTGCAGACTGCAGTTTGACCAGCCACCTTTTTCCAGCACAGGCGTGGATTATTTCGGTCCAATATTGGTAAAGCAGAGACGTTCCATAGTTAAGCGTTACGGATGCGTCTTCACGTGTCTCACAATGCGCGGAGTGCATATTGAGATTGCGAATTCGCTCGATACCGACTCGTTCATTAACGCTTTAAGGAGGTTTATCGCTCGACGAGACAGACCCAAGGAAATCTTTAGCGACAATGGAACAAACTTTGTTGGAGCTAACAGGGTCTTGCGTGATTCTCTGCAAGCCTTTAACCAAGATAGGATCCACAGTCACTGCTCACAACAAAGCATTAAATGGAACTTCAATCCACCTACAGCGAGCCATTTTGGAGGAGCGTGGGAAAGGATAATTCGCTCTATTCGCAGGATACTGGGAGGACTTCTTGGAAACCAAACTTTGAATGACGAAAACTGTCTGACCCTAATGGCCGAAGTTGAGTCAATTCTTAATTCGAGACCTCTAGTTCCGATTTCTTTCACTGATTCAGAGCAAGAACCTCTAACACCAAACCATCTGCTTCTTTTACATGAAAGTCCAAACTTGCCCCCAGGCATTTTTTCCCAAGATTCTTTCTATTCACGTAGACGCTGGGCTCAAGTTCAATACCTTGCCAATCAGTTCTGGCAACGTTGGATTAAGGAATTCTTACCTAATCTTCATCATAGGCAGAAATGGTTTGATGTGAAGAGAAACTTAAAGGTAGACGATATTGTGCTTTTAGTTGAGGACTCGCAGCAACGCTCAAAATGGTTAATGGGGAGGGTTTTGAAAACATTTCCTGATAAACGAGGTTTAGTACGCACGGTGTTGGTTAAGACGCACACAAATGTGTTTAAACGCCCCATTGCCAATTGCCCATAGCCCCATATTAACTGCTGATTAATGAAACGTACCTGTAATGCCTGTTGTTAGTTTGCGAGTTGTGAACGACGCTGAATATGCATAGTAGTAAATGTACCAAACAGCACATTTATAGGGGTAGTGTAGCGCCGTTCTGTTTTCTAGTTTTTCTTTGTAAAGTTTCGAACTCTTGTTTTTTGATTGTTGTTTTACATTCAACGCCATGGCTCATTGTCTACTTTATCTCTTGATTCAAAAAGGCCAAAAGCAAATTATGTAAAATTCGCAGGCGTTGAAACTTGGCAAATCCGGTTGTGTTGTAAGCACTTTTTGTTTGTACTTTAATGACGTAACAAATTTTTGATCAATCGTTTTTAAATCTCTGCGTTGTATGCAAATTTGGAGTTTGCAAGCTGAGACTTTGCGGTGTCGACACACATTTCAGTTTAGTGTCTGCGGTGAGCAGAGGCTTTTTTTTGCTTTCTTATTACAAGAGGGAGTAGTCGGTAGAAGGGAAAATCTTGAATTGAAGTAAAGTTATCGCTACCTTTGTAGCATGTTTAAAGGACATTCTAAATTGTTAGTATTGAGTAGTCGCCCAAGAGCCGTTGTTAAATCCTGGATATTATATAACCGACTTGCTCCACCCCAAATATTTTGTTTTACGCCCCCCCCGTTAGAGCTAGAGTCAAAATTTTGCAAGGTCTCAGCTTTCAAATCTACGTTGGATTACAAGCAAATTACCAGTTACAATTTACGTGCTACGTCTGCGTTAAAAATTCATCGAAACCGCTGACCACTGGCAATAAAGGACTATACTTTGGACCAAGTTGCGCGTTACGAATTCAATAAAAGCAGACGTAGAATAAGAACGAATCCGTAACAGGGCTCCTAAATAACAACCAGGGGCCCCGGGGCCACTAACTGACAACCAAAGGGGCCGGGGCCCCTAACTGATGAACAGGGGCCTTGGGGCCCCTAACTGACAACCAGGGCCCCGGGGACCCAAACTAACAACCACCTGGGGGCCCCAGGCCCCTAACTGACAATCAAGGAACCCTGGGCACATAACTAACAACCAGGGGGCCCCAGGGTCCCTAATTAATAATCAGGGGCCCCTAACCAACAATCAAGGGGCCCCAGGGCCCCTAACTGACAACCAGGGGGCCCCAGGGCCCCTAACTGACAACCAGGGGGCTGGGGCCCCTAACCGACAAACAGGAGGCCTCAGTACTCCTAACTACCAACCAGAGGCCCCGGGGCCTCTAACCAACAACCAGGGGGGCCCGGGGCCTCTAACTGACAACCAGGGAGCCCCAGAGCCCCTGACTGACGACTGAGGGTCCTGGGCCAGGAGCCCCTTAATTCAAATTTTTCATAATTTATAAGCAAAACCTGTAAGAAATTTGGGAGTTTTTTCCTAAAAGTTGCAACCCCAGGTCTTCGTTTAACGTTGTTATGAACTTAATGCTATAAGACAGGCAGTAAAGCAAACCCCCCAATTGAAATACTAGCAATGACAAATATAATGAGAGCATAGCCAATACGTTGTCCTTGTCCGGAATGGTAGTTTCTCTAATTTAGAATTTAGGCGTACAAAAGTAAGTAACAAAATAATAATGACGACCACGTGTCCACGTCATAATATGTCATGCAATTCTTGTACGTTTCAAAAAACTGTCAAGTGACTTGACTTAAGTCCTCCACGTTTTGGAAAAAAAGTTATTTTAAGTTTGTTTTAAATGTTTTTTCATGAAAAAACTTAAGGGCGCGATCTTATCTCAAAATCATAGACGAAGCCAGGGGGTGGCCTAGGGGTAAAAAAAGCTATTTTAATCCCATTTTTACAAACATTTTTAACAAACATTTAACAAACATTTTTCCAAAACAAACATTTTTTTTCAAAAACTTTCCAAAACAATTTTTTCATTTTCCAAAGCACTTTTTTTTCCAAAACAAACTTTTTGTCCAAATTTTACAAAAATCGCCCAGCGGGGTAGGGGGCTCTGCCCCCAGACCCCCATACTCACCGGCGGCTGGGGGCTCTGCCCCCAGACCCCCGTCTGCGACACGTTTGAGTACACTAGCTTTCTCCACACGTCTCCTAAGTTAAACATTTTCTCTTTTTAACTGTTGGTTTTCGCTCTCTCTATCAAAATCCTGGTTAAGTGACAACAGACCACGACTTCAGATCTTCCATTCTGCGATATCTTTGCCCTACAAAAAGTTCCTTTTTTGAAAATTTCTGATGACGTCATTGCATGTGATTTGTGTGGTTTGGGCCCCCCTCAATCGAAAATCCTGGCTACGCCTATGGGCGTAGCCATGATTTTAGATTAGAGGGGCCCAAACCACAAATCACATACAATGACGTGATCAGAAATTGTCAAACGAAAAAATTTTTGTGGAACAAGAATATCGTAGAACAAAAATATTGTAGATCAGTTTGTGCAACTAAAGAAGATGAGAAGCTGTGGCCTGGTTTGCCAACAGTTAAAAAGTGAAAATGTATAATTTGGGAGAAGTGCTGAGTGAACTGGTATAATTCAATCGTTTTAAAGAGGGGGTCTGGGGGCGGAGCCCCCAGCTTCCGGAGGCTATGGAGGTCTGGAAAAATGTTGAAAAAAAAAAACTATTTTAATGCCATTGGATCACATTTCGCACGCAACTCAGAACCGGTTTAAAGAACTAGATTTTTAACATTTGAAAAGATTTGAAAATTGTTCAATCCTCCTTTTACTCACAATTTAAGTCCAAAACACGTTTAAAATCTTGCATTTTGAGATTAAATTTTGTAAGTGAATTGGCTCGAGTAGAGGGATGTAAAGTTCATTGCCTCGTGCTATATTTTAGTGGTAAATAATAATCTACTCGAAGAAATTCTTTAGAGATTTTTGTTTTGTCATGAAAATAACCAATTGCAGGAGTGCATGTACGACCAAGAGCATAGGTGTAGCCAGGATTTTTGATTGGAGGGGACCAAATCATAAGCAATGACGTGTTCAGAAATTTTTGAAACATGAATTCTTCTTGGAACAGAGATATTGTAGAATAAAAGATCAGAAGTTGTGGCCTGTGTGCTTGTACGTAACCAGGATTTTGCTATAGGCAGAGGACTAAAATCAAAAATAAAAAGTGTAAATTGGGAGATATGTTGAGTAAATTAATGTAACTCAAGCCCATTACAGATGGGTTTCTGGGGGTGGTCTGGGGGCTAAGCCCCCAGCGGTTGTGGAATTTTTCTTAATTTTTTGTAAAAAAAAATAGCTATTTAAATGCCATTGGATCATAATTCGCACGTGTTTAGTGCCTAAGTCTTTTTTTGCTTACACTTTAAGTCCAAGACACGTTTAAAATCTTGCACTTTGGGGTTAAACTTTGCAAGTGATTGGGCCCAGGCCCCCTCAATTCAAATTCAATAATTTGTTGGATGAGCATTTCCCCTAGCTAATGTTTTTTCAAGAAATATTTTGTCGCATAAAGCTAACGAAATGGAAGTAGATTGTTATTTAAAAATGGTACAATAGATGGTTACGCCGACTAACCATGTTATTGCCCGGCCTGGATTTATCTTCAAACATCCAGCGTTCAAATCTGTAATTGAATCAAGCGACCCCGCTACAATTTAATTACTGCTATACAGTACTGCAGTGTACCAGTTTGCTAATTGCAGTTTATGTGATTTCAATTTCAGAATATCACGTACAAGCTACAAATTCGAAAAACTCGTACACTAGAAGTAAGGTTTTTTTTAAAGGCTTAGTCGATAACGCACTACGTTAATTTAAATGCAAATCTTTTGGTATTTGTTGAGTAATAGTAGCATCGATGCTTTTTTTTCACAACGGATATCAACTCTCTTTTCCAAGCTTGTTCTGAAGAATTTAAACAAGACGTTGGAGCGTGTTCAGCAAGGCGTTCGTTGAAAGAAGATAATGTTATTCGAAAACATTTACGAAGATAAAGAAAGGGTACGTCAGCTGGTCAGATCATTTTATCAAAATACATCGAATGCACGAGGTTGCTAGGAAAAACTGCCAGCAAAGGCTGTGGGTTAAATAAATAATTCTATGTAGTTGATTTGATGCTTGAAATTCTAATAATTATAGCTGGACCCATCATCTTCTTAAAGATTAATTTGACCGTCTTATCGAGATAGCGGAAATAATCCTACAAAACGTTTTTCCTAAGTTGTTTATTGGACATGGGGAAAGCTACAGAACTCTGCAATTTGTTGTTGCTTCACTGTATTTTAAGCGTCGCAAGCAGTAAATATTCTCCAACTTGTTTTTGTATAACAAATTATTTTCGAAAAAAGTTTTTTGCTTCCAACCAATTTGACTTTAATTTAAATTTATTACCACATAATCACTGAAAATAATTTATAGTTCGGTAAAATGAAGTTTTCCGTTTTATCCAATAGGCCAAAGTCACTTTACACCCAATTGAACAATTTCTACGCATGATATTACCTATCTTTCCATCAAAATTTTCTCATTGTGCGCAATTTCACTGCTGTTACTAAAGAAAATATAAAAATTATCTAATGATTTGAAAATGAAAAACTTAGATCTATTAAGACGTATTGCTTTAACAAAAAAAATTGAAAAAAGAATGACAAAAAAATATTGCATTTTCTATTACTTCAGTATTGTTTACACCAGGGATGTCCAAAAGGGTAAAAAAAAAAAAAAAATTACAGCAAGAAAATCTTCATCTCAATTTGATGTTAGTTTTGTAGGAAATTAAATAAAGACCAAAGAAAGTTCTTTACCGTATTTTTATGTGATTTTTGATGGAATTTTGGTCTATCTAGGAGTAAATTGATTGGGTACTTTACAAAACTTCTCTGTTACTTCATTTCGAAACAACTTGCGGGTCGAATGTGACTGGTAAAACTGGGTTTGGACAGCCCTTGTTTACACAGTAGCTAAGGCTCATAGCCAGAAAAGGCGGATGTAATGGGCGGCTGTTCCAGAGGCCTGGGGGTGGAACCCGCAGCTGCCGGAGTCCAATGGGGGTTTGGAAGCTAAGCCCTAAGCCACCGTAGGCTGGGGTTTGGGGCAGGCGCGTAGCCAGGATTTGGAAAAAGGGGGGGAGGGGCTATTTTGAAAGAGTGAGAAGTGTGCAAACGACCTTGACCCGAATTTTCATTGCTCTTGAATGAGTTTCACACGGTTTGTCTGAAAATTGAGACGAAATTTCTCGGAAAGCTCGGAAATTCAAAGTTTTTTTCCGCCCAAATTCAGGTGGTCTCCAAAAAAAAAAAAAAAAAAAAAAAGGTCTTCGCCGAAATTGAGGCTGATTTTTAGGCCGAAATCCAAAATTCAAAGGTTTTTTCCGCCCAAACTCAGGTGGTCTCCAAAAAAAAAAAAAGGTCTTCGCCGAAATTAAGGCTGATTTTTCGGCCCAAATCGGAAATCCAAACGTTTGAGGCAGGGCTGTTTTCCAATGGGGGGGGGCTATTTTCAATTTTTCACGGCCTCAAAACCACCAAAATGGTGCAATTTTGCATACTTCACAAGCCAACGGGGGGCTCGAGCCCCCTGGCTACGCTACTGGTTTGGGGGCAACGTCCCAGCCGCCGGATGCAAAGGGGTCTGGTGGCAGAGACCCAGCGATCGAAAATGATACGTTTTACAACACAACAGTATTTACTTTTAGGCCTATTTTGACAAAATTAAAGTTTTTTAAAAGTGGCATAGAAATTGGCAGTTTAAAAGCATGATTAAACTGGTTGCATAATAGGCTATGTTAAAGGTGGCTCATGTTAAAAACTACAGTTCTCTAAAACTCGCAAGTTGTAATCTATTTCGTGAATGTATTGTATGGAAAAAGTTAATTGGAGGACTAATGGAATGAGTTTTGAGCAAAGTGATTGGTAATTAACTAATTGTGAATAGCCCCCCTCCCCCTTAATAATGAGCTTATTACTGTTATTAAAACCTATGTTCATCATTTTTCAACAAATAATGAAATGTGATTGCTTGTTTATGGCCAATTTTTTAAAGTTTTTACCGATTTATGCGTTTTAGTATTGATAAATTAGCCATCTCCTCTAAATTTATGTTTTAAATAATGCATTAAATCATTTTTGTGTCCATTCCAGTGCTTAAGACAGTCTCAGAAGTTCTAAAAAACGCGGTATTTTTTCTATGCCGCATTTTGGTCGACAGGCCAATGGAAAGGGGTAAACCCCCTTCTGGCTATGCTACTGCAGTAGTAGGAAACGTGTTGCATACAGTATTTCAATTACAGTGAGTTAATAATATAATAATGTTTTTGTAACATTTGCCATGACTGCTATAATCAATCATCTTTTTTTTAGAAATTTATGGATCACCAATCATTTTCCCCCAAACTTGAAATTTTATTTTGGAAAAACCAACGAAGAACACGTGGTCGACGTTAAAAGGTTCTCAAAATTGGCGGAAGAAATTTAAAAGAAAAATGGCTAAGTCAGTTAGCTACCTCACAGAAATATCTCATGACATCATTTTAGTGAAAAATTGGCCAAAGATGATCAGATTTTGAAAAGTGATTTTGGAAAGCCTCAAAAATTGTAAAGCTTTCTGTGACTTTGGCAACTTAAAATTTTTAAGAGTTAATTGCGATGAATTTCAACTCAAAATCAAATTGATTCAAAACATGAATTTTTATTTTTATTTAGAAATATATCACAAAAAAAGCAAGAAGGAGGTGGGGAAATGCAGCACCACTTTCTCTTGTGAAATGGGGTTAAATGGGGCATTTTTGCAAAATTGTGAAGCTTTTGGGTCACTTCAAGGCGGGATTAAATTTGAAGATTTAAAGCACTTTAATTCTGCAACACTAAGTTTCACATAAAATGGCAGGTTTTAAACGCAACCTTTAAAAGGTTTTAATATAAAGTTCAAAAATTAGCCACCCCAATGTACTGTGCATGTAATTGGCAAAACGATGGAAGAAAAATTCCATTGGATATATAATGAACGCGCATCAAAAAATAATTCCACTTGGTGTTTGATTATTATTATTATTTTTTTTTTGTAAGATTGCGACCAAACGATTTTGTCAAAAATTTATGCATTTTGCTTTGCTTATTGCTTTATGGCAATATTTGGAAACTCTGGCTGTGGTGAACAGTTTTTAAGTCTCGCAATCTCAACTTTTAACTGATTACCCGGCACGGCGCTTGTAATTGATTTTGAAGGAGTCTGCACGCAACTGACGATCTCCTAGAGACTGAAACGATTCTGTATTGTGTTAACTAAATTGTTGAAATATCTATTATCAGCAGCTAACTTCATTGCAAATATAAAAAATTCAAACAATTGAACTAACTTTTCTACTAGGCCTACATCATAGTTTGTGATAACTGATAATGATGGCGATAGCTCAGTGGTATAGCGTCGTGTTAGTGATCGTAAAGTTGCTGACTCCTGGTTCGATTCCCAAACTGGCAATACGTCGTTGGATCCTTGGAAAATGTACTTATTGCTTGTTTCGTATTGGGGCCAAGAAGTCTACCCGTTGTGGTGGCCCAGCTGGACAAAAAACTAGTAAACAGAACCCTATAAAAAGGGTGCTCTACGTTGGTGTAGTTAGACAGACGTAGAGTGTTGGGTTCATACGAAGAAACAGTTTATGCTAATGTGCTTTTTCTTGTCTCTTCAAATACTGTATATTATAATAATAATTGAATTGTAAATTTTTTGATTCAAAAATATAAGTTACTTAAATACTCAAAGTTTTTGAAATATTAGTTTTCTCAAATTCTTGAAAACAAACAAGAACAAAACCTAAAGCAGTACCGAGTTTTATCTGAAATAGATAATCATATCCATTGGCTATTTGTGAAACATTACTTTGCGATTGGTTTATACACAGTGACATAATTGTTTTTTCACCACATAGGATAATTTTTTTCACCACAGTGCCATAATCCTTCTCCAGCTTTCTGCATTGTTTTTGATTTAAACCTCAACTAAATTTTGAAAAATATGGACAGTAGGTGCGCAGGTATCTAATGCTAATTGGAATACTTTTTTGATTTCTATCGATTTTGCAAAGTGCTCATCAGCTGAAGTAAAGTCCAATTAAAGCAATCTCTACATAACTACAAAAAGAAATGAATGCTTTAGAAATTGTTTCACTTTCAAAAATCTCTAAAAGTTAACTTAAATTGTTTTGCGTGTTCAGTGTTTATAAAAAATGCTCTATAACACTGAAATTCATTGGTGGACACAAGTCCGTTAATCGTTAATCCGTTAATAGCAAAGCTAACCTTTTCTTTAACTCGTTAATCCGTTAAAAAGGTTTTTCATGTTAACGGACTAAATTAACTTCCGTTAAGATCTGTTAACTTCCGTTAAGGTTTCTATCGTTAATATCTTGCACCATTCATTCATGGTACCGGTACAAACCAGCTTGCACTGGTAACACTTGTTGCGCATTAGCACGAGTTTCATAAAAGAGAGCGAAGACAGGAGCTCTTTTTTGTGGTAAATAATAAGCCTCAGTCCACGTGTCTATTAATTATTGCTGTTCACAATTTCCAAAGATTATCCGATCGCAGCTTCGTTAGTGCATTTAAACTTATTTTTATCTTAAAGTGAGATTAGACTGTAAAATGTTACTTAAAAAACACAAAAAGACCACAAGAGCAAGAAATATTTCCTTACAATCAGCTCAACAACGTCAGTAGGTGTTCCAAAAGCGAGTGAATAAAAAGAAATGTAAATTACACGCAAAATGTTAACGAATTAACGGACTTTATTAACTTCCGTTAATGAAAGCTGAAAATAACGGATTAACATTAACGGAGGTGTGAAGTTTGTTAACGGACTAGTGGTTAACGAAACTATCGTTTTGTATTAACTTGCCCACCTATGCTGAAATTCAATGACTGTAGATTATTCAAAATATCTAATAAAAATTAACGTTAAAAGATTTTGATCATGATGAAGGAACTTAAAACTTGTTTTTTAATTTTAATTTACATCTAACTTTTCTCTAAAACTAGTTAACTTACAAAATGTTGGATTTTTTTCTAAAAACTAGACCTAAATTTCATCTTTAAAAATGCAAAATACGATTGCACATTTTAATAATATATTAATTATTTAATATACACAAGGACATAAGCTATTTCATTACGGCGAATGCATAAAAAGCATGTTCGTATTTTGGACACTTGTTTCTTTTTTCAAAAATTTGTGATTAATAAAGATTATTTAAAGAGTTAGTTCATAAAGAAATATCTACATAGCTACGGTACTGTAGCATTTAACATTATAATATTTCTTTTTAATTGAATGTCTTCAAATATACTGCTTTTGAGTGTTCTGTCTCTTTTTGATTGAAGTTGTCCTTAGCATTTTGATAGGTAAAGATTTCTTTTTCAGAGTTGTTATAATTTGCAAAGGTGAATTCATAAAAACGTAGCCCCCTGAATCACATAAATTGCTTTGAAAAATTTGCTTAGAAGTAGTTTCTTTTGGAGGGCTTTCGACTTTCAGAAAAGTGACACGCGAATTCACTCTTACGTAGTCCGTTGTGTCACATAGATTTGGATAGATTTCTTCACTTTCGTATACACTGCAACAAAAGAATTTTTATTTCGTTCTGTTATACCGAGCAACAAAAATGCAAAAATAAAGTCTTGAATTAAAAAGTCAAAAAATACAAAATTGGCGATTGCCATTATAGGTGATAATTAACTCAATTTCCAACTTCATAGCACACAACAAGTCATATGGATGATTTAATGTTTTACCCAGTTCCTGCTTTGGTGGTTGTGGCAACTGCATAAGGATTGATCTCGCTTAAAGTTTGCGATTCATCAAGCTGACTATTGGCAGCAACGTATATTTATCATCGGGATTGTTTATTGCTTGAGCATTACTTAAATGTAAGTTTCTGAAATATCAACAAAAGTAGTTATAGCCTTAGTAGACATAGTAAGATAATAACGGATAACTTATTTCTAAAAATATAGCCTAACTCCAAAAGTATTCAACTCATAAGCGGCCAGTTGTAGAACATTGGGCGGATCTAAGTGGCTGTAGTCCTCCCTCGATAGTCAAGTCATTTAAAAAAATTTCACCCAAATCTGCAACCTAAACGTGGTTTAGACTTGACGAGGTAACAAGGGAAAAAGTTTGAAAGGACTAAATAAGTAAATTTTTTTAAATAGCTTCCAAATCTTGGCAATTATTTTTTCAAATGGCTATGCAAAATGCATCCAAACTGTTTTAAAAAAGCAGTTGCATTATTCTTTTGTTGCAAGACAGGGTCAGGCGCTAACTTAAGGATGATGCGTACATTTGTCACTACCATAAGTACCAATTAAATTCTTAGTGAAAATGGTTAACAAATCCACTCCTGGTGAAAAGTTTCTAGTGATTCATTGTTTCTGTACATTGTTTTGAACTTTTGTCCATTGAATGTACTGCATGTCGAAGCTACCAAACAATCATAATAGTCGTAAAGCATCTTATGCAAAAACATAACAACGTGACCAGGCTGCAGGTTGAACCCAGCTGATGCAATCAGGCTTGTCATAAAAACAAAACCCTCACCGCCTTGGCCACGCGGCTCACAAATTGTACCTTGAGTTTGCTTGTGGGTGCATTGTAACCAGAGTTGTAAGGTTTTTCTTGGTCAGGTTCGGGCCGGGCTTTTACGGGTCGGGTTTGGGTTCGGGCTTAAAGTTGACAAACATTTCGGGCTTAATTCGGGCCTGAGACGTGCTTTTTGTCTTAGGTCTACAAAAATATAATCAAAATAGCTTGGCAACATTGTTAAATTTTTCAGATTTAACTTTCGGGTTTTTTCGGGCATGATTTCGGCTTCAAATTAATTTTCGGGTTCGGGCCGGGTTCGAGCTTATATTTTCGGGTTCGGGCCCGAACTAGTCGGCCCGTTTACAACTCTGATTGTAACTGCGTGTGGATTAAGGTTGTTTAGATTTCGTAAGAAAATGAGCTGAATGTTTGCTTCTGTTGATAATTAGTGGTGACTTTCATTAGATTCTGTAGCTTGAGCAATACTTGCACGAGGTTGTGCTGGTTCCACTGCAAGTGAATTTCTAAAATATGGTTCATCATTACCACTAAATTATAGCAGGAAATATAGCGCATGAATAAATAATGCCAAAAACTTAAAACAAAAAGCTTCACACAAGCAATTTTAAAATTTGTTTAATCCAGAATAAAATAACCCTTTGCTCACTGTTTTTTGCATCACTTAAACTTTTTCTTTTTTTTACAAAAAAAAAATAACAAAAAAAACAAAAACAAAGTGAAAATATAATAAAACGTTTTATTTAGAAGATAGGCATAGGCTAGGAAAAATTTGATTGTTAATCCTTACCAGCAAAGTCCAAAGCATAACTATTTTGTTAAGTAATAGAGCTCAGTAAATTTTTGACCGGAATACCACCAAGCAAAACAGCCGTGCGGAAAAAAAAAATATTCTCTGTAGTAAAAAGAATTACGAGAGTAAAATGAACCTCCATGTTATACGCTCAGAATAGCGTTATTTCGATCACTATCAAACCTCGTCAACTGAGCTGGCATGAATCGAAATGAGTAAAACGCAAAACTTTTCTCACTATTTATGGAATTTCAGGTAGCTGAAAACAGGCCGAGCAGAAAAAACAGAAGGCCGAAACAAAAAAGCAAAAAATCGGCAATGCCAACCATGTAAGCTTCGAAGTCAGAACTATCGTTTCACCAGCAATCAAAAGGCAAATGAAGGGTTGAAATTAATTTTAAATGAAGCGTTGAAATTAATTTCAAAAATTTCAACTTCAACGCTTCATTTGCATTTTGATCGCCGGCGAAACGATAATTTTGATTTCGAAGCTTATATGGTTGGCTTTGTCGATTTTTTTTGTTTTTGTTTTGGCCTTCTATTTTCTCGGCTTGGCCTGTTTTCAGCTACCTGAAATTTTATAAATAGTGAGAAAAATTTTGTTTTTTACTCATTTCCATTTGTGCCAGCTCAGCTGACGAGGCTTGGTATTTATTGAAATAGCGTTATCCTGAGTATTGCATGGAAGGTTATTATACTCACAAAATTCTTTTTCTACAGAGAATTTTTTTTTCCCAAGCGACTGTTTTGCTTGGTGGTAGTTTGGGCAAAAATTTACTGAGCTCTGTGACTTAACAAAATAGTTTTGCTTTTGATTTTGTTGGTGCCGATTAGCAATCAACTTTTTACTAGCCTATGCGAATCTTGTAAATGTGATGGCTTAATTGTGATCCTTGGTTTGCATTGAATTTAGTGGAGATTCTAGCCTTTGATTTGGTTGTTTCTCCGATTTATAGCACTTGCGACTGAGCAGATTACTGCCACCCAGATTTTTTCGACGGAATGGATGTTTGCAATCTCCAATTTTGTGGGTTATCCCATCCATATTCTTGACTAAATTTTAGACTTATGTACCAACATTTGATTTAATTCGTAACATTTCATTTTAGCTAAAGTTGCTTACAATCTACAAAAGATCTATGACGTTAAAATTATGCAAACAACCACCGATAAAAGCAAGAACGATAAAGCGGAGTGAATAATTATTGTATTGGTCGTCTTTCGCGTAATTGAAATGTGCTGGATCTTTTTAAAGATTAAAAATGACTTAAGTTAAAATTGAACCGCCCATATTAAACAGAATGTAATGTGGTATCTTGGCTATCTTTTTTTGGTCAAGCTTTTCATATTGTCGGGTTTTCTTTTTTTATTTACGTTATCATTTTTTTGGCTTCAAAAAGTAATGAATAAAAAAACTCCAAGAGTTAGACCAATAATCACAGCAGATTTCCACAGTACAAAGTAAAACTTTGACGTAAAAAATTTAACAAAACTAAACAGCCTTTTTTGCTTGTGAATGAAACCATTAGAGGTATCATACATATTCAAACAGATTTGAATATTGAATAACTATAGAAATTTCTTACTAGATTTGAGTATGATATACTCTTGACGATTATTTAAATGTATACGTTTAAATGCTTTATAGTAATGTTGTAATCTGCAGTGAAACCTTAACGATTTTGTTCTAGAAGAAGTGAGGTAAGCCACAAAGTTATTTGGGTTATTGAATATTTCGCTGAAGAAATGTGTTGACCATTGGCGTTGTGGCGCCCGTTAGAGAGCTCGGATAATATTGACAGTTTTTGGCGTGAATACTTTTTCTTTTCTTGAGATCACCTGAAATCCCACATAAAATTAGCGTGCTTTGGCGTGAAGACCTTCTTTCTTTTTTTGTGCGCGCAGATCTCCCGAAAATTGAAAAATTGCGGTTAAGCAGAAGATTTAAATGTGGGCCGAGGAAATTTTTCGTATTGAAAATAGGCCACGGTGATAAAAAGGTTGGAAACATAGCATTACAATATAGATCTTCTCGTAAAAGCATGAATAAATTGATAAATTGTTTTTTAATGATTTGTAGATGTGCATTAGGAATTTCTTATTTTTTGAGCACTAAAGAAACAACTTAACTGTTGTAAAATCTACTGCATTTAAACGCTGCATAGCTTGCGCTACGTAATGTAATTTCATCATCAAAATACAGCATTCTAAAGCTATAAAATGGAATTACTATGTAATATGGATTATCATCAACATTTTTAGCTGTCGATCTCGCAAACCTCGAGGAGGTTGTGGATTGATTGTATTATTTATCAGTATGAAAAATTTCTTGTGATGTGGAAGTACCGGTATTAATAGCAGTTTGTCTTTAAAAACACATCTAATGGATGATCTCTGATTCGCCGTATTATTGACCATGGAAGGAATTTTCACTTATTTCATAGTTTTTTTGTTTTTTTGTTTTTCAAATAAACCTAGAAAAACTTGGACCTGATTGACGTAGTCAAAGTGATCCGATTTAAATCCATTTATTAATTGCTATGTTAGTTGCTGCAATTGCATTATCCTCTTGATACGGAGCATTGCTAAACGTTAGCTACTGAGTGATCTGTACAAATTTTATTGCGATAAGTACCATTTAAGTTATTGAGTAATTTGGCACTTGCTTAAGAATTGTTGCCGGTGATTGTTCAATGGATGTTTTTGTAGATATTTTCGAATTCTTGCTTCAGTAAAATAATGTTTTCGAATTCTTGTTCATTAAATTCACTGCTTATTCAAGACCACCATAATAGAGGTAATAATCGTCAAGCATTTTATCCAAAAATACAATGACGTAACTAGGGTGCACGTTAAACCTAGATATTGCAATCAGGGTTGTAACAGAACATCATCAATTACCCTCTTCCTCACACGATCGACAAATTATACCTTAAACTTGCTTTGGGAAGTATCGTTACTGCGTATGAATTAATATCGTTTGGATTTCGCAGTGAAACGAACTGAATGTTTGCAGGAACTTTGTGAACTTTTCCAGAGTCATCTACTTGAGCTTTGCCTGAGCATGGTTGTGCAGAGTTTGTCGCGATGAAATTTCTGAAATGTACTTTAAAGGTGTATTGTTACAACTAACGGAAAATATACGACAGGAAAAAAAAATGCCAAAACTTAGAAAAAAAAAGCTTGTTTGAAGTAATGATAAAATGTATTAAATTCAGAATATACAGGGTAAACAAGTTGCTCCATATTTTTTTAAATTTTTTTGAATAAATTCTTTTATAACTTACACTAACATTTGTCTGTGATTGGTATCAAGTTTGAAAAAGTAATTAACAACGAGAACTTGAAAATCTTAAACGAAGATCACAGCAGGTTACCACAGCATCAAAACATCAAAGTTTAATAATATTTAACGATACTCTGCACTCTATTTTACTCGTGAATAGTGTCAGTATGGGTTTAACTTATTACGTTCTGAAATTAACCTGTATTTCTAATTCATAGCTTGGCATTCATTTCACTACATTCTAAAATGATTTGAAATTCATTTTTCTGCATTCATTCCAACAGTTTATACTTTTCATTAAGCCCATACTTTACATGCTCTATATACTCCAAACCAAATTATGGTTCTTACTTTATTTTATCAAAATATTGAAACAGTTTAAAAAATTGATTCATGCAAATTGCATCTGACTCACCTATTACGTCCATTTTTTTGGTTTGAGTTGGTAAAAGTGGAATTAGTTTTCTGCCACTCGCAGCAATACGTGATCAATTTCGGGCTTGCTCTATTGCACTTTTTCAAACAACCAAACAACAAAAGTAAGGAAAAAAATGCCACCAGACCCCCAGCTATAATTCCTGCAATTACCCCAGCAGACAAACCGGTTGGTGGGGCAGTTGTAACAAGCAATATTTGCGGAGTAGTGATAGAAATTCTTTTTTGACAAATGTAAGGTAACCGATCAGCACAGTTGCTCAAACGTACATTGTAACCTGTATATTCAAGTCACCCCACCGGTATTGCAACAGATTGACAAAGATCTGGCATAACACCTGTGATGTTCAATGGACTACCATCATTGCAAGATTGACTGGTAAACCAGTTGAATCGAAGATCAGAGTTTTGATCGCATTTCCCAAAATGCCTTACGAGTCCTTTTCTGTAGGGTTTTGCTAGATAACAGCAGTTGTCTAACACTTGATAATCGTCCAAAGTTAAATTAGTGGCTAATGTTCAGCCTCGATTAGAACAAATTCTTCTGGCATCCTGGTGAGTCAATGGTGAATCTTCGAAGACATATTGAAACAATCCGTCCGCAGAAAAGCAAGTTTCAGTGCAAACCATAATTTAGACAGTTAAAAGTTCTAAAAGTCTGAAAATTTATTTTTAGTTTTAAAGATTTTTAATCTTAAATCCAACATTAAACACTACAACATTATTATAGTTATTGGTTGATGAGCATTTTTTTGACAGAGAAAAGAATGCAGCTAGTTTAAAACAAGACCTTAAAGTAATTTAATTTCGTATTCCACAGAATAGCCTCCGATTTGATGAAACAAAAACAAAATGTGAAGTGAGTGTTTTGGTTTAAATTATATTTGTTGCAAAGCAATAATTTTACGTAAAGCAGAATAACAACAGGTAACAATGTTTTAATTACCAAAACGCAATTACAGAATTCTAAAATATCTTTTCAAAAAATGTTTTGTACAAAAAGCATGTTTTATTGAACTTTAATTCATAATTCTACTGCTTATTAAGTAATATACTGCGTTCTCTTTCTCATGCACTGCTGTCAATGAGTCTTCGTACTTTACTAGTTCTTTTCAAATTACTTTTTAGAGATTAAATTAGATTGCTTTGACCTATGATATATTTAGAAAATTCAGTTTTAAATACTTCAATGATGATGATAATTTTTTTAGAAAACTAGCTTTTTCAAATTGCTTAACATAGTGTACAGCATTGCACGACTGCAGTACTTTCCTTTCACTGCATATGTTGCCTTTGAACTAGGAAACGGCATACGTATACTGATCCTATTGTATATAAACGCGCTAATAAAACGCTTTAGATTCTTACTCTAAACAAAAAAAGGAAAAATTAATGCCAGCAAATGAAATGCACGTAGGTAAAACGAGTTTTACATGTAAGTTGTGCAGCTTTCCTGCAATTATTTTGCGGGTTCGTTGTCCATAACGGTTTGGTGATCGTTGCAACGCTGTTATTGATAACATTACCATTGCTTTTGCAGAAGAATGTACTAGTTGGTAGCAAAATAAATTAATCTTTAGTCAAACTCAAATTACTGTTAAACAAACTTCGTTTTCATTGAGAACGCAGCGGTGATTAAATTTATGTTAAATACATCTATACTGTAACGTCTACTCGAAGAAAAAAGAAGGCAAAGAAGCAATTTATTGTTTCATGACGAGCTAAAGCTGCTTCACATCTTTGAAAGAGTCGAAGACATGGGGCCGTTGTTGCTTGGCGTGCCCGAGTGTTAAAATTTATATGGCCATATTTTGTATTCATCACAAGTTTCAAATTTCCCGAAAAATTAAGTAGCGGCAGGGTAGTTTCTTGACTCGGTGAGCGTACGGTGCATTTGCAACTTCCATGTCGTGTGCTAAGCAAAAAAACAATGTTTAGAAAATATTAACTGCATAAGGATTGATCTCGCTAAGGATTTGAAATTTATCAAGCTGATTATTTGCTGCAATGTATGGATCAAAAGGATGACTTACTGCTTGAGCATTGCTTATGTAACTTTTTGAAATATTATTGAAATTAGTTACATCTTTAGACACGGCAGCTAGGTATTAGCGGATTACTCAATTCTAAAAACAAAAATAACAAAACTCACTAGCTCCAATCTTATTTTAACTTACTGGCAGCAAATGGCGCTACCAGGTATGAAGCCACGTTGCTTGGGGCTAAAACCCTCTCCGCTCAGCCAAGTCATTTGGCAAATTTGAACCAAATACAGGGCTGGCCAAAAAACATTGCACCCTTGGACAAAGTGTCATAACTTTTTTTTGGAATAAGATAACGTTTAAAAATTTTTACCATTTCTTTACGACAATATATTGCGTAGCTCTGTAAAATTTTATTAAAAATTTCCATAAAATAACAAAATTACATGTGTTTAAATAGTGAGTCTCACAAACTGCAATTGCATGAAAATTTACGGCACAAATAGTAAGCGATTGTTTATTGGTTCAATATATTTCGATGCGTTGTCCGTTTTCTGCAATCATCAGCCGCACACTAGATCGAAACCCATCGATGGCGTTACTGATTACCGCTTGGGGCAATGCTTCCCACTCTTGAAGAACGGCTTCTTTCAATTCTATGGTGTTTTCAAATCTTCTTCTTGGATCTTATAGATAAACCATGCAGTTAAACTGAAAACTGAGGTACTAGCTTCTCGGGTCAATATCATTAACACCTTCCAGCGCGGTCACTTACCACTGCGGAGCTTGGTATTTCAAAATTATTATCATTTGAAAAAACATTTGTTAGCATTCAGGCATTGTTACGTCACAATGAGTATAGAAAGGCCAGTTATAAAAAAAAGTTACGTTACCTGCAAAAAAACCTTTGAACGCACTTTGTGAAAGAGATTGCAGTCTTCAATGTTTACATGGACGTCATTTTATAACTTCTTGGAATTTCATTGTAAAATTTTAAACAGCTACGTAATATATCGTTGCAAAAAATGGTAAAAATTTTAAATTGTTATCTATATGCAAAAAAAAGTTATGGCACTTTGTCTAAGGGTGCAAGTTTTTTTGGCCAACCCTGTATCCTGTCGTTTAAACGTGTTTTGTACTTGACCAAGAACATAAGGAGGCGAGGTTTGAAACGATTAAATAATTAAATTTGGTCAAAAAGTTTGCTAAGCTTGGCAGTTAGTTTTTTCAAATGGTTATGTAAACGTGCAAATGATCGTCCAAATGACGTTAAAATGGTAATTGCATTATGCCGATCTCACACTTTGTCGACTCAAGTTGCAAACTCTAATGAAAGTCACCACCTATCTACCATGAAACATTTACCTCGACCGAACAACATTAGTTCATATACAGTTACAATAAATCCCTAAGCAAAATCAATGTATAATTGGTCGCATGCGAGAGAGTGAGTGATAATAATTGTTTTTGGGACAAACCTGATTGCATGATCTGAGTTCAACACACACCCTGGTCATGTTGTTGCACTCTTGGATATGATGCTTTACGATTATAATCTCTGTTTGGTGGCTTCGCACAAGCAGCAAATTCAATGGCCAAGATTTTTAAAAAATCCACAGAAACAGTGAATCACCAAAAACTTTTTGGCAGTTTTGGATTCGCCCAAGCACTTTAAAAAGACTGAAGGCAAAATCAATGTTGTAGCTGCAGTTAAAGCATTTGTATTAGATTAGATTGACGTTGACTTAATCCTTCTTGACCCTGCCGGTTCAGAATAATTCTACTTCAACACCACGTAGTGGCCTCCCTAATTTTAATTTTTATTAGCAACCCTGCTGTTTTATTGCAGTAGCCTATCCCACATAAACCTATATTAACCTATACATAGGTTAAAAGGCGTCTCTGGCTTAGTTTGATATTGCAGCTTCGCCTAAGATAAGACTAAGATGGCGTCGGCGATGTCATCAACGTCAGGGTTGTCTAAAAAAATTATGATTAGAAATGATTATACGTTGTGTTTGAAGTAATCACTAATCATCTTCCAAACAACAAGGTAAAGAAAAATGGAGTCAAAGACAATTTAATCTAATATGATCGCAATACTCTAGAAAGCAATGGATTTTGCATTCAGTTCGATCTTTTAAGTGGTACTTATCGCAATGACAAGTATGAGGATCATCCAGCAGTTGGCGTCACCAAAACTTCTTATGACATCATTTGAGTTAAATACTGAGCAAAAATGTTTAGATTTCGGAAAGTGACTTTGGGAAACCTCAAAATTGAGAAACTTCTTTTTATCTTAGCGATTTGAAATTTTTAGGAGTTATTTGTGATAAAATTTGACTCAAAAAACGGAAGTTGAATTTTTTTTTGAAGGGATTTATTTACCGCAAAAAACGTAGAGCCTGGGTAAAGCCCTCCTCTTTGCGGTAAACAATATGAAAAAAACAAAGCTGTAAAAGTATATTAATCTTAAACTGAACTCAAAAGCTTTCAGTTTAATAAAATACTGTAAGTATATGATGAGACTGCTGATATTCAGACAATATCTAGATTTTTTGAAAAAAAAAAAGAATTCTTGTTGCAGTTGTAATCGTGTATATAAAAACAATAACTCCACTTAAGAAAATGAACTAAAGGCAAAATCAACAGCGTTAATCTAAAGTTAGGCCAATCGTCTTAGATTGTATTGACTCATTTTTTTTGACCTGCCGTTCCAGAGATCCGTATTCTTTTTCAAACACGACGTGGGAGCCTCTATATTCATAAAATTGTCGGCAACCCTGTAGTTGATAACTTTGGTGACGCCATCTTATTTCTATCCCTAGGCAGCACCGCAAGGAGGCTATAGGACACAAAAGCCTTTTAACCTATATGCAAGTTAATATAAGCATCTGTGGACTTTGTACTGAGTTGAAACGTCAGGGTTGCGAATAAAATTTATAATTAGGGAGGCCCCTTCATGTTGTTTAAAGTAGAATATGCCTGACATGGCTCTGGGTCATGAAAAATAAGAGTCAGTATCAATCGAATTTAATACGATTGCCCTCACTTTAAATAACTGCATTGATTTTGCCTTCAGCCCTTGTTCAAGCAAAACTAGAACCTGTAGCAAAATCACAATTAACAAAAGGTCAACTTCAAGTTACCTTTGCAACTTCAAATTTTCAAGAGTTATTAACATTGAATTTTGACTCAAAGACAACTTGATTCAAATAATAAATCTTATTTTTTGAAGAGAGATAATCAAAAAAACAAAAAAAAAAAAACAAGAGGAGGTGGGGAAATGCACATCTTCCTTTTGTAAAATAAGATTAAATAAATACATTTTTAGAAAATTTTGAAGCTTCAGGTCTCTTGAAGGTGGTTAGAAATGACAATTTCAGACACTTCAATTTTGAAAAACCAAGTTAGACATAAAACGGTAACTTTTAAACGCTACCTAAACAAAGGCCTTAAAATAAAGTTCAAAAATTAGCCACCTCAATGTACATCAGTCCATGTAGATGGCAAAACAATGGAAAAAAATTCTTTGAAAATACAGTAAACGCGCATCAAAAAATAGTTGTTTAATTTTGTGCTTGATTATTTTTGTTTTCTTTTTGTCAGATTGTGACCAAAAGATTTTTTAAAAAATTTATGCATTGTGCGTTGCTCATTTTTTAAAGTATTTTTTTGTTGAACTGCCGAGGTGAACAGTTTTTAAGTCCAACACACTTAAAACTTTTAACTGACAATTAACACGTCACAGCTCTTGTATTTGATTTTCAAGCTGTCTGCACGCAACTAACGATTTCCAACAGAGTGAAACAATTCCGTCTTGCGTTCACTAAACTGCAGAAATATCTATTATTAGCAGCTAACTTTATTGCAAATGCAAAAGTTCAAACAATTAAACTAACTTTTCTACCGCATCACAGTTTGGCAGAACTGATAGCGGCTGCGATAGCTCAGTGGTAGAGCGTCGTGTTAGTGATCGAAAAGTTGCTGATACTCGGTTCGACTCGTTGGTGTGTCCTTGGGAAAGACATTGCTTATTTTTCATCGGGGTCAAGCTGTGGTAGCCCGACCTGATGAAAAAATAGCTAACAGAACCCCAAAAATGGGAGCTCTGCAATGGTGACGCTAGACAAACGCAGAGTGTCTGGTTCATACGAACAAACAAACAGATTAAGATAATTTGCTTTTTCTTGCTTCCTCAAATTTATTGGAATGATAATTGAGTTGTACATTTTTTGATTCAAAAATATAAGTTACTTAAACACAAAGTTTTTGAAATATTAATTTTCTCAAATTTTTGAAACAAAAAAAAAAAAAAATACTGAGCTTTATCTGAAATTGGTAATTAAATTCATTATTTGTTTATGGAACATTTCCTTGCAATTAGTAAATCATGTTTTCACCACCGTGCCATGATTCTTTTCCAGCTTTCTGCGTGTGTTTTTGATTTAAACTTCACCTAAATTTTGAAACATACGTGCAGTACAGTAAGTGCGCTGGTATTTAACGTTACTTGAAATACTTTTCCGATTTTTATCGATTTTGCAAAGCGTTTATTAAGTAAAGTGAAGTCTGATTAAAGCGCACTATACAATGCATAACCACATTAGAAGATTGAAGGCTTTAGAGGCTGTTTCAGATTAAAATTAACTTGCAGAGCTGTGCAAAAGTTTAAGATCACTATCAATAATGTAATATATATGGAAATAATCTAATTTGTTCTACAGGGTGTCCCAAAAGTAACCGAACCGCTAATATTTTTTATTAAAGTTTGCAGGTCGGTTTCTTTTGGGACACCCTGAAATATTCTATGAAGAATGCCATTTTTAAACTTGTTAAAACAATTTCAGGTAAAGTTTGATTATTATATCTTTGTAAACAGCTGGTATTTATTTTTCAACTCCCCTTAAAAATTGGCAAATAAACGTCTATTTTTAGCAGAAAAACGAGTTTAGATAAAGGGATATTCAGAACGCCAAATATCCATCAGACGAGGGGTCAGGAAAACTGCTGTGCACCAAGCAATGGCCAAGTTTCAAAAGTATGGCATTTATACGGACAGGAAGAAGAGTGGGAGACTCTAAAAAACCAGCAATAGAAATGACCATATCATCACAAAGATTGCAGTGCAATCTCCGTTGAGTTCTGGCAAAAAAATCCGTAAGGAACTCCTTCAGGCAGGTGTCAATATCAGTCGATCCACGGTCTCAAGGCGATTAAACATGAATTTTGATTTAAATGCTTGTAAACCAGCCTGAAAACCTCGGCTTACCCCCCATGATGAAAAAGAAGCGCCTAAGCTTTGCCAAAGCTTACCGTAGCTGGACATTAGAGGATGGGGGCAAGGTGTAATTTTCGGATGAATCCTCAGTGCAGCAATTTTCTGTCCGGATGCAATATGTTTGGCAACCATCTCGAGAACGATATTATAAAAAGTATACTGTTCCAATTGTAAAACACCCCCAAGTGAAATGGTTTGGGGGGCAATGTCAGTTGTTGGAACCGGTGGACTCTACTTTTTAACTCCCGGAACAACTATGAATGGAGAAAAATATGTCTAAATTTTGCAAGAAAAGCTACAATTGTATAATATGATTGCTCATTAGTGCGATATTTTTATGCATTATGGGGCCCCTTGCCACCGGAGTAGAGTTGTGAAGAAGTTTTTGGAGGAGAAAAATATCCGACAATTGGACTGGCCCGGAAACAGTCCAAACCTAAACCCGATTGAAAATTTGTTGATGCTACTGAAAAATAAAGTATCAGAAAAACAGCCAACTAATCAAAATCACTTGTGACCGTAATCAAAGAAATATGGACGAAAGAAATCTCCGCTGAATATTGCAAGAAGCTCATAGATAGCATATGCCTCAACGCATTAAAGCAGTGTTAAGAAGCCGTGGAGGGAACACTAAATATTGATATTCTGGAAAAATTGCTTTATTTGTGTGTTCTGATGTTTTTCTTACATATATCATGCTACTAGTACACATTTGGTACAATATTAGTGAAATTACAAAAATGCATAATTTACGTGAGTGGTCTTAAACTTTTGCACAGCACTGTAACTGCTTCGCGTTGTCAGTGTTCTTGAAAAGTGCTCAATAATACTGAAATATAAGGAATTTGAATCATTCAAAGTATCCATAAAAAAATAAACTTTCAAAGAGTTTGATCAAGATAAAGCAATTTCCAGCCTTTGTTTTTTTTGTTGTTTATAAAAAACTAGTAAGCTAACAAAATGTTGGATTTGTTTCTGAAAACTAGACCAAAAATTCATATGAAAAAGTGCAAAATAAGATTGCACGTTTTAAATACACAATAATTAATTAATATACAGGAAAACATAAGCTATTTCATTACTGCGAATGCATAAAAAGCATGTTCGTATTTTGGACACTTGTTTCTTTTTTCAGAAAAATCAGATTAATCTACTGTACATACTGTACATTATTTGCATTGCTACAAATAGAGTTAGTTTACAAACAAAATATCCACATGGTTACGGTTTTGTACATGGAACATTATTTTATTTCTTTTTAATTGAATGGCTTCAAATATACTGTTTTTGTATGTTGTTCCTGGTTTTGATTGAAGTTGTTCTAAGCAGTTTGATAGGTAGCGATTTCTTTTTCAGAGTTGTTATCTTCCAAAAGTGAATTCATACAAACGTAGCTGCATGAGTCACATGAATTTTTTCGAACAAATTGCTTTGAAGTAGTTTCTTTTGGAAAGCATTTGACTTCCGGTTGAATGACATGCGAATTCATACTTAAGTAGCCCCATGTGTCACATAGATTTGAAAAACATTCTTCATTTTTGTATACACTGCAAAAACAAATTTCGTATTTCGTTTTGCTATATACTAAATAAAAAAATGCAAAAATAAAGTCCTTATTAAACAAGCCAAAAAATACAAAATTGACTATTGCCATATTAAGTATTGATAAATTATTGTTTAAAAACTGGACGGTATTTTGGCAAGCTCAAAGTTGCTCGTGTTACGCCACTTCACAAAGGAGGCTCCAAATCTTACTTGCAAAGCAATCGCCCAATATCCTTATTGAACAAATAAGATTTTTGAAACAGTTATTAAAAAGGCTTATTGAAGTTTTGAAGTAAGTATAATGTATTTACCGCAACCCAATTTGGATTTAGAGAAAAATATTTGACTACTCTTGTAGTTACCCAGTGTTTTGAATCTACCAGAAACGAAACAGACCAAACCAATTAGGGTTTGCGAACCGGGATCCCGATTTTGGGAATTCCCGGAATTTAGTGACTTTTTTGATTTTCCATTTCCCGGTTTTTCAATAAAAAATTTCCGGTTTTGTCAGCTAGTATCCTTATGGAACTTAAGTCAAAAACAATTTGCAATTATTTTTGTATAGCAATAAAATTAATTGTGTTCATTCACACTGTGGCGAAACAATACTTATTTCTCTTTGCAAAAATTTTTGAAGTGTTAGGAGTTGATTTCTGGGAAAACTAGTCAGAGCCAGTTTATTTTACGTATTGCTCAATTACGAGCAGTAGGTGAAGATTTGTGTCAGCATTATGTAGTTATGGAACACGTAAATCATTCTAAAGTTTGGAAAAATTTTTCTCGGAATGACGGTAATGAAAGTGCTACTTGCACTCATTGCTCAAAAACAACATCATGTAAAGGTAGTTCGTCTAGTGGTCTTTTTTTGATACTTGAAAAGCAAGCACAAATTTAGTATAAAATTGAAGAAGAACATTAACTTTGTTCTTCTAAGAAAGCAAAAATTGATAAGAAGAAATCGATTACGTAATTTCTGAAAGGTAAAAAGGAAAGTTTGCTGAGTAATATCTCTCAACTTGCTGCTGTACGTGAATTTTATCCATTCTATAAGCAAGAGTAAGTTCATTCGTGAGTTTACAAGCGCGAAACTTGATGCATTTGTTGTTCGTAGGTTGGTTGTTTATTGTATTGCTGCATAAAAATGCATATAAGATAATTCCATTTTTTTCCGGGATCCCGGGATGAGGTAAAAAATTTCCCAATTTTCCGGATTTCTTACAAAACTGGGTAATTGGACACCCTAAAAAAATAATGAACGTGCTATTTTTATGGATTTAGCAAAAGCATTCGACACTGTAAATCACGAAATTCTACATTTTTGAAATTACAGTAGAACAATACGAGGTCTAGCAAACGAAGTTATTTGAGATTACTTAACTAATGGTACGCAATATGTACATGTTAATGGTGTTTCTTTGTTGCTAGAAAACATTAGCATTGGCGTACCACAAGATAGTGTGCTAAGAGCGATCTTATTGCTCATTTACATTAATGATATTGCTGATTGTTCAAATTTTGATGTTAATCTGTACGCTGATGGTAGTGTGTTAACTTTGGCTTATAAAAATATCAACACCTTACAATCAAATCTAAATATAAAAATTCTAAAAATAAAATCGTGGCTTACAGCAAACAAATTATCACTAAACGCTACCGAAACTGAGTTTTTGTATTTTGGAAAGTCTAAGCAAAAACTTGAAATAAATATTCAACGTTCCAATATTAACCAAATTGATTGCATAAAATACTTAGGTATAATACTTGGAGGATAACCTTAAATGGCATATACATATTGACTTCATCGAATCTAAATTGTCAGCAGCAACCGGTGCTTTGTATAATTTACGCAAATACGTTTTACTAACCGTTTTGATTTCGGTTTACTATACTTCAGTATGTTCTTATTTGCAACATTCCGTGATTTTTTTGGGGAACTAAGACGCAAGTTTTACGCAAGTTTCAAGTAAAACAAAATTATATTGTCAGAATCATTTCCTATAAAATTAAAAGAAAAACCAAATTTAAACCACTGTATGGAAAATTTCATTTTCTTAATGTTGAAGGTGTATTTAAATTAGAAACTGCTAAATTTATGATGAAGCTCAATACCAACAAACTGTCTAATATATTCACAAAAAAGTTGTTAAAGTAGCCTCTGCACGCTCGTATTCCACACGTTCTAGCTCCAATCACTATTTTGTACCGTACCTAAATTTTGTCACGTCAAAACAAACCAGTCAATACGAATAACGGGTGCAAAAATTTGGAATAACCTCCCAAGTGAATTAAATAATAAGGTTGGGAATACTAGTCTTAGATTGATGTCTAAACAGCTCAAAGAAGATTTTTTACAGCAATTGTTGTAAATACAGCATTCCAATGCTGCCGATATTTTACTCTGATAAGTTTTTTTTTTGTTAGTTTCAACTATAAATAGAACTGTTGTTAGCTGTAGTGCTGTTTTACATTATTAGTTTGTACTTTATACCGTTGTGAAATTTGTTTCTTCAAAATTGTTACGATTTGGTTTCAGTAATTTTTGCAGTAAGTCTCCTTTTTCGTATAATTAAATTGAAATAACATTTGAATTAAATTTTGTAACCTTGGACTTGGATGTAAAGGAGTCGCAAACTCGGCCACCGACAAGCTACGCTTGCTTCATGGTCTTTCGCGACTCGTCTATGAACTAAATGTAGCAATCCGTTCGTAATATCTTATCTTTTTTCGTCTTAGCTTTATCCGTAAATTCTGATTCGTGTTTTAGATCAAAAAAATAAATTTCTGACTATTGCCATTATAGGTAAGTATATTTATAACTTACAGGTACTTTCCAACTTCATTTTACAAAAGAAGTCATGAATAGTTTAACCCTACTTGTACCGGTATTTGTATTAACAATATTAACAATATTTGTATTGATTTAACCCTACAAATTTGCCCCCCTTTAAGTATTTTAATATGGCTCCTAAACTAAAACAAAGTTTTGCTTTGATGCACCTTGACGTTGAATTAAATCTCATAACACACATTTTCAGAAAGTTTGAGGTCATCCGGACAACTGAAAGTGATAGCATTTTTGTTTTTGTCAGAGGCACATAAGAAATGTCATGCAGTTTTGAACACAATGCATGCTTATCAGTGCGCGTATTCTATTCATTGTACTGCGTATTTAAAAAATTATTATCGATGCTAATCTTTAGCTGGAATAAAATATTTCATTTACTGATAAATGCATTGCATCATCATTACGCCATTAATGATATCATAGTTCAAAAATATTGCTTTTTCTGCTGTTTCTCGAAATAAACTGCGTTTGGATAAAAAAATATTCATTTTCTTCAGCTGTTGAATGGTATGATGAAAATAATTCTGCAGTATTCTAAAATTTTGTAAATTATGCTATATCTCAGATACAAAAAATTACAAATAATAATCAACACAATATATTAAAGATGACGTCATCATGCATGTGATGTCATCCTCTGCGGTACTTTATCAGAGATGCCTTTGAAATAACAAAAGCCCAAACCGAAAATAAAATTTAGCAACATTTAGACAAATTTGCATGCTGTTATATGGATTTACTGATTTTGATAACGTCATCATCCTTTTTGTAACGTCACAACTTCAAAATATTTATTTTTAAAAATTTAACAAAAAATAGCTTCAACAAGCAAAAAATTTTACTTCTATCACTTACCAATCGGTTTTTACGTAATATCACTTTGTGTCACTTACCGCGGTACAAATAGGATGTAAAAATAGCCCGGTAGATTTAGGCATAGGTGGGCAAGTTAATGCAAAACGTTAGCTTCGTTAACCACTAGTCCGTTAACAAACTTCACACCTCCATTAACGTTAATCCGTTATTTTCAGCTTTAATTAACGGAAGTTAATAAAGTCCGTTAATTCGTTAACAATTTGCGTGTAATTTACATTTCGTTTTATTCACTCGCTTCTAGAACACGTATTGACGATGTTGACCTGATTGTAAGGAAATATTTATTGCTATGGTGGTCTTTTTGTGTTTTGAAAGTTACATTTTACAGTCTAATCTAATTTCAAGACAAAAACAAGTTCAAATGCACTAACAAAGCTGCAAGATATTAACGATAGAAACCTTAACGAAAGTTAACAGAACTTAACGGAAGTTACTTTAATCCGTTAACAGCACTTAGCGAAAGTTAATTTAGTCTGTTAACATGAAAAACCTTTTTAACGGATTAATGAGTTAATGAAAAAGTTAGCTTCGTTATTAACGGATTAACAATTAACGGACTTGTGCCTACCAATGGATTTAGGTTTGAAATTTGAAATGACTAAACAAAAGTACAAAATGCTGAATAGTTTCTGGTGCTCTATTACTTCTGCACATTATTTTGAACTTTGGTCCATTGCATTTGCTGCATGGCCAAGCAACCAAACAGACATAACATTCATAAAGCTTTTTATCCAAAAACATATAATGGGTTAAACTCAGACCATGCAATCAGGTTGTCGTAAAAACAAAACCCTCACCGCCTTGGCCACACAGTTCAGATATTATACCTTGATCTTGCTTGGGTTTGTGTTGTAATTGCGCATGAAGTAATGTCGGGTGGATTTCGTAAACGAACGAGCTGAACGTTTGCTGCTGTTGGTAAGTGGTGTTGTTCATTGGAATCTGTAGCTTGAGCAATGTTTACATGAGGTTGTGCTGAGTCCACTGCAATTGAATTTCTAAAATATGGTGCATCATTATTCCTAAGTTATAGCAGGAAATATAGTGCATGAGTAGGAAATGCCAAAAACGTAAAGACAGAAAGCTTGACGTAAGCAATTATTATTAAATCAACCCTTTTCTTCCTGTTTCTGTTTCACTTGATCAAGTTTTCATTTTTGACAAAAAAATAGCAAAAAAAAGCAGAGCGAAGTTAAAAAAACATTTTATTTAATTGGTAGCATTGCATTTTTAACTTAATTCGTTTACAATCTGCAAAAGACTGTCACGTTAGAATTATGCAAACGACCACCATTTGAAACAAGAATGATAAACCGGAGTGAATAATCGTTTTTATTGGTCGTTTTTCGCATAATTAAAACGTCCTGGATCTTTTAAAAAATTGAAAATGACGTTCTAATCGAAATGTTGATTATATAACAGGTAGATAGAATGTTACATGGTATTTTGACTTTGTTTTTGCTCAAGCTTTTTCGGTTTTCTTTTTAATTTATATTCCCAGTTTATTTTTGGTTGACATCAAGGCTTCAAAAAGTGTTAAATATAAAAGACTTGTAAAGTTATAGAGCGATGAACTCAGCATATTTACCCTGTAATAAAATAAAACTTTAAAGCATAAAATGTAACAAAACAAAGCAGTCTTTAAACCATTAGAAGCATCACTAATTCAAACAGATTTGAATACTCATTCGTATAAACAAAGAAAAAACATAGAAAAAAAAACAACTCAGGTCCAAAATTGCAGTTTTGTAGATAGTTTTGCAAAAGGGGATTGTCTACTTCAGTGAGATAACACGGTGGTTTCCAAATGGGGCACTCCTGTAGGATGTGGGTGTAGGTTTGGATTTCTGAATCACATTGACATGCACTCGTTTCAGAAACGAGGTGGGAGCTGCAATACGTCCTCGTTGTCCACCGTGGATAAAGATTTCAAATCATTTGTAAAATTCCAGCAAACAAAACAAAGAAATAGAAAAAGAAGATTTGATTATGATAATCCTTGACGATTATTTGAATGTACGTTTAAATGGTTTAGTAATGTAATAATCTGCAGTGATACATTAACACATTTTGATCTAGAAACAGTTAAGACCAATTTTTATAGTCTTTGCAGTAACCCGAGCAGTTACTGTTTGCGTTGGTTGGGTTCTGAAGGAGAGTCTATTCAAAAAGTAATTAATATGGACACATGAAAGCCGTCATGTATTTTGAGTAATTAATATGGACATACGAAAGCCGCGCTAATAGTTGACAGCCATTGCATTATTAATGGTAACATGCTCGAAATCGACATTTTTAGTAACTGATTTTAACGGTAAGTTAGCAAATTGGCGACTTAGGTGTTTCAACAGCTAGGCAGCTGAAAAGATAATTTTAGCAAGTTTTAATTAAAAAACATTGGCAGTTAAAATTAGGTTTTGTTTTTTTGTTGTTTACACTCACTACGCAAGAGAGTGATCCTTATTCAGAAATTTTTCAAAATTATACGGGAACCAGGCTAAATTTGTCCGTTTTCGGTGAAAAACTGCACATTCATTCAAAACATTTCAGAGAAAAAGTAAAGATTACACGTTGCATAATGCACATACGGACCTTGAAATTTCACGCTTTTTTATATTGTGCCCTCTCCATAGGTGGAAAGTAAGTGTGGCTAGTGTTAACTTTTTAATGATTTAAAAACCTTATACATACCGAAACAATTAAGCAATTTTTTACTCGGATTTTTAGACAGTTTAAGTAAAACCTATTTCTGCTTCATAGCCGTTTTCTCCGTAACTAAATTCAAAAAATAAACGTATTTTATTCAAATAGCCCCTTCGGACACGACATAGTAGTTTTGATGCAAAAAAATTATTTTCCGTCCTAATGGTCTTTATAAGCCACTAAACTCAAAAAACATTTGATTTTTTCTTTTTATTTTTTAATAAATATGCAAATTAGGAGGGCGTACAATTGTACGGTTGGTGGCTGACTTGGTTGCACAATTGTGCTTTTTGAGACTCAACTGGTCAAAACGTGCATATTATGTGTATTCAGTGTATTCAGTGTTAGTCTCGGCTTACCATATTCCTTGGGTTACAATAGACTTGGTTTTCAATAGGTAGGCTTTCAATTGTTTTGCCCTCGAATGCCATAACTTTTTGCTAATTCTCGTCGAACTTCACCTTGAAATAACTGATAACTGGAAAACGCTCTAGCGAGGATTTTTTTGGTATTCTTAAAATTGGCACAAAAACAGAAAAAAAAATTAACCAAGATTTTTATTTTTTTTCATTTTTTGCAAGAAATTTACAGAAGAATGCAGCAAAATTTCAACGAAGATCTTTTGTTGTTTAGGCGGAAAAATTGAGCAAAGCTTCTAGAAACTACTCTTTTATTTCTCCATAGAACGGCAGTACTATTTACGGGGTGCCAAAACTTTTGAAATCAAAAAAATTTCACATTGCCTATGAAAATGTTAATTCCAATGTTTCTGCGATGGTTTGGAGCGTAAGTGGCAAAAAACTGCAGTTATTTTACTAAAAATAAAGCTATTTTACTTACATTAAGTTTTGCTGCTCAAGCTACATTGAAGCACGGAACGGACAATTGTACATGATTTTGGTCAAAAAATTCTGTAGGCTAGATTTTTGTATAACAAAAACTCCATTAAAACAAAAACATCTTGTTTGTATAACAAAAATCGAAACAAAAATATTCTCAACTGGTACTCTATTTCAACAAATTATCAATTCAAAACGCAAGCCTAGTTAGTTGTTAATTAATGTATAATCATGGTTTCGACGTATTTTCAAACTTATGCCAGCCACCTTGTTTTGTCAGTTGATAATTGTTTTAACGCTGCACGCATGGAGCAAAAACTGCTGTCACGTGATGGTGTTATCAGTACAATTGTACTACTATAAAGGGCTCAAATCTTCTGCTATTGCACCTCGAAGAAAAAACAACGCCAAAAAAGAATTGTACAATTTTACGTGTGGTGAGCGAAGGAGGCATATGTACTGAAATACGCACGATCTCAGCCCATGTTAGAGTATGATTTATTTTGGTGTACTGAGTTTAAAAAAGCAATTCAGCACATGGCTAATTTGTTTTTAGTTGTTTTTTTTTTGTTACTATTGTGTATGCTTAAATAAGATTTTTGCTGATGTCAAAAGAGTTTCCAACCATTTTTTATTGGAAAGATTGCTTTTGTATCATTCAAGACTGGTAGCAACAAATGGCCGGGCATACTTTTTTATTGTCTTGGGCACTTTCAACTTATACAACAAAACCATATCGAGCTACTTTTCTCAAGACACGGCGTTAGCAATTATAACACTAGCTGAAACATTTGACAGTGATTTTTTCGATCTTTCGCCAAAGCAAAAGTTGCATAGAAAGTAAGTTCCTATTAACTTTAGTAATTGATTGTACACTAAATATTTTCAAATATTGCACCAACGTCATGCAATTTTTGTACCTAAAAGCATTTTTGAGCTAAATGACTTTCATAACTTTTTGCATTCGTAATCATGTACTGCGTCACAAAAAAAAAAAACAAAAATAGCTAAAGCACGTAGCTAGCATATGAATTAATACTCCAGACAACTTCAAATTTTTCTTAAATTTGTAGTTAGGAGCAAACCTACAGTAAGTTTATCAATGCTGACAAGTAACCAGCATAAAACAAAAATTTTTATACGCAGCAATATAATCGCGCATTTTAGCCTGCTTAACTAAGATAAACTCATTTAATTATTCTTGAAGTAAAATAGGCAGAACTATTTTAACAGCTCACAGAGAATTCACTTCTTACAAACCTACTTTATTGAACAACACCTTAATGCTGTCTCCAAGTCTAAATGGATAATTGTTTGAACCCCTGTAATGACGCAGGTGAGGCGGAGCCCCCAATCGCGGTTGCATTTCCATGATTCGAAGTAACCAATTTCATCATCTGTGTGAAGAGGAGTCAACACAGTGCGAGTAGTTTTGATCCCTGAATTAGACTTATTCAAAGGGTAATTTTAAATCTAACCTAGCTACGGGCAAGGTATGGTATGGAATAGAATGGAAAACAACTTTTGCATATCCCATACTTGCAATTTTCTTCCATTTCATACTAAAAAACTTCCATTCTGTATTCCATTCCACACTAAAATTTTCTTCCGTATTGCATTCCATTCTTCCATACCAAGTAAGTTTGAACCGGATACTACACATAATGTGCATTGTACTTTTGCGACGTCAAGCCTACCTGTGCAAGTAGTCGCTCGCGAAGGTAAGCAGTACGGTACGATGCATCTCGTTCCATATTTGAAGCAGTGTTACACCGAGCTAAACCATAAAAATTCACTCGGCATGAAAATATCTACTACATAATCAACAGACAAAAGGTTGACCGGAATGCACAAGGGTTAATGATTGCAAGTTTGTATAGTAATCACACAAACTGTGAAATTTGGCATAGTTTACAAAAATACTGAAAAAAAAAAGTTTAAACAAAAAAAAACAACAATAAAGAATTAAGCTTAATCGAGGATAGAAAAGTAAATACAAACGTTTGTTACGATGAAAGGAAAAGTTTGGTCACTTGGCAAATTTAGTGCCTTCGCTACGAAGAGGCCACGAAGGTCTTGCCCTCACATTTTTGGTTTAATAAAAATACTTTTTTTGGAAAAGTATGTAAGAACAAGAAAATTGGTAAGGATGAAAAAAAGAAAAACACTCAATCCTACATATTTGACAAAAGTTACCTGCAGTAGATTAGCAGTGTATGGAATTGTCTTAATGCCGAAAGTTTAGAGATTCAAGTTTCAAACGGCAGATTTAACATCCAAAGTTTACATCTCTAAACCTAATAGATCATCAAGTAGTTCGGCTAGTCAAATCAATTTCAATACCATAAACGTTTGCATCGTATTTAATTTAAAATACTGCATATGCTGAGCCCAAAGTTTGTGGTTTTCAAACTATGGGTTGGGATGCACAACAGGTTGCCAAGCGTTTACGAATATAGTAGCGCAACTACGAGGGCAAAGAGGCTTCGCCCCCCCCCCCCCCCCCCCCATAACAAGTCACTTAAAAAATCTAACTAATATGCAAATATTTAAGCGTGTTTTGAATTGACTTGTAAGTAAAGTAAGGTCTGAACGGGCTGAGCAATTTAATTGTTCTACAGGCTTTTAAGTCTTAGCAATTTAATTGTTTCAAATAGCCTTAAAATCCTGTGAAATGTGATCAAAATGGCGCTGAAGTAAGTTAGTTATTTTTTCTTGAAAAATCCAAATAACGCCCAGCGATAGGAGCTTCATCTCCAGGCCCCGTTTATTTGAGATAATTGAGTTGCACCACTTTTCTCAGCTCGCCACCCAATCAAGGCATGTTTCAAACATAAAAAAAATTAACTTCCAAGCCCCTTCTTTAGCCAAATTTTGTTTGCAGGTCTTTTTATGTGTGTTTCGGGAATAAAAATGTAGACCAACAAAATCGTGTAGTTCTTTTTTTAAACGACCAGCTGTTTTTGAGCTGTTTTTGTTTCTTCAGAGCACACTCAAGGTTGTTTAGATCAAAGTCAATGCTGCAGGTAGACTTTACAAGCAATTATGGGCCTAAAACAAAAGAAGCTAAGAAACGCCACCAGACTTACATGTCTTTTGTTTATACATTATTACAGAATTTTGAAATTGCGTATAATTTGCAGCCGTCCAAGATCAGTTTTAATGAGCATAAGTTAAGTCTATTTTAGTGCTCCATCACTTCGTTTGCTCTGGCAAATGTCATTTTCAAAACAAAAATTAAGCCAGTCAGAATCAAAGCAGCTGCAAATTGCAATGAACATATTCTATGATCTGATAATGAAATGCCTACACTGTTTGCGCAATTATCGTGACCGAATTTATTTATTGATTTGTAGGCAAGTGATTTGCTGTTAAACGCTTTCCTATATTTTTACTTGCCAATATCCGTATATATTTCTCTGTAAATACCATGAGCGAAATCTAGTAGGTAGAACTGCTACAAAAGTATGGAAGATTTCTTCTATTCCTTTCTTGAAATCTTTCATTTCACTCCATTGTGGCATCTTCCATATTCCATATGGAAATTTCCATCCACTCCAACTTTCATTCCAGTCAATTCCATACCATGCCCTGGCTACTGACAGCACTAAAGTTTTCCTTCGTATAATGCCCTGCGGACTCGAGTTTTGCTAAGTACCAAAGCTCATCGTCAGGGCTAACGTTTAAATCGAAATTCAAAATTATTATCATCACGCCAAAGCCGGGTTGTATTTAAGCTATAAATGTGAAAATTGATTTTTGAGCTTTCGCTTAATTACGGATGTGTTTGTTCGCCTTATTTAAAAATTAGCAATAAGTGATCAAGTGGATAAACAATCTCTTATTAAAACGGTAGACACGGTTCGATTCCCGGTTGGTTAAACCAAAAAGACCGAAAAATAGGTAATCACAGTTTCCTGTTTGGCATTCAGCCATAAATTAGACATTTTGAAGCCTAGTGGTAATCACAGTAACGTAAAGGCTGAAATTTCAAAGGAGTGGAGAGGGCATGAAACTAAAGTTGTATAAGTCATTGAGGGTCAAAAGGTGGGGCCCATGCCGCTGAAGGAAAAAATATTACGCTTTTTTACAAAAATAACTTATTTTAAGACTTTTTTAAATTAACTTTCGGTTTAAGCAGATGTGGTCTTTAGCAGCGTAAAACATACGTAAAATAAGCATAAAAATACTGAAAAATACAATATTACTCATCTTTTTTAGTGATGCAGTGCGTAATTATAAGACCGGGAAAGAAATTAAAACTTTCGTAACTATTGGTGACGGATTAGTAATGTACAACTTATTGCCTAACAGCCAGCACTGAGCTGTTTTTGACATTGACAAATAAACATCTTAAATATAACGTGCCCCCGACAGCAGCTTGGGTTTCCTTTGCTCGATAAGCTGTTTTTGAATATGCTATGACCCAAATCAGAGAGCTAGGGTAATGCCCAAGGCTTTCTAAACGCTTTATGGTGTTAGCTGCATTTTTTGTTAAAGTCCAAGTGGAAATGAGTGTGGCTCAATTCTCTTCTCACTTAAAACGTTATTGTATATAAAATAGAGCTATTTCTTGTTTTTCGCAACATTAGAATGTGGTGATCTTGAATTGAAAAACTTTCTATGACAGCAGAATACTGGCTTGGGTCATAAAATATCTGAAATTGTCTATAAGCCTAGCCTCAAGCTATTTAAAATGATGCTGAAATGCCAAATAGCGAAAGCCTTTTAAATATGTATATTTCCATTTTAATTTAAGAAAGCCGATTTTACGCTTTTTTTTACAAATTTTGCTGTGGGTCATTGCCCAAAAGGGAGCGGCATGACACATTTCCTCCTCGCTACGCCACGGAGTTAACATAAAGAAAAATTAAAAATTTTGTAACTAAAAATTAAAATATTAGTAGATTAAGTAGATGTACCGAAAAATTAAAAATATAAGTAGGTGGCAGCTTGACTCAAACACCAAACGATCTCTTAGCTGTGTCTTGTCTTAGGCAACTTGTCGAATTATAATGTAATTGCCATGCGAACATAATGTATACAGGTAAACTTAGAGAATCCTTCGACATAAAAATTGCACCCTTATAGACCGTGCAAGTCTGAGTTCGATCTCTATTCGCTGGTACGCTGGCCCAAAATTTTCCCCAAACTAATATTAAAATTTTTAAACTACGTCGTATATTTAGGTGATTTTCAATTTTGGCCGTCCTGCTTTTAGCTCAAACCCAACGCTGCATTAAACCACGCACAATTTTAGGGCAGATTTGAGATTTCCTAGCTTTTTTTACTTGAAATAAATAAACGAAAAAAAGAAAACAGTAATAATAAAAAAAAGAACACATAAAATAGCTTTAAACCATTTTTGCAAGTAGCAATATATATATTTTCTTTCAGAAAAAAATAAACAAAACAGGAAATTAAAAGTGCAAATTTCAAAAGAAAAATTCCTGTTAAATGGAGGAAGTTGCAGTAAACCATCGAGTTAAAAACAGTTGGAATTTATTCAAAATAGATACTTACGACCAAATAGTTTCATGTCTTTTTGTAAATGTGTTAGACCATAACAACGACGATCGTCTTTTTACACGAACCTTCAGTTGCTTGTATTTTCTCGTACGGCGAAACAACAGAAAAAAAGTAAGGAGTAGTATGACTAAAATAACTGCTACTAAAGCTCCTACAATCGGAGAGCTGATCTGGGCTTGTGAGTGAGCAAACCTTTCAAGTGAGCAATTTTTCTTGCTGTTTAATGGTGCTCTGTCATTTTCATATTGACATATAAATGAACCTTTGTCGGAACAGCGTGACCACGTTACGCTGCTGAGAATGTTATCGGAAGAACCAGGATATATTGATGCCACGTGACATTTTTTACACTTGTCGGTGCTACATTGCGAAAGCCTGTCGCTTATGTTAAGTGGTGTACCGTCTGTGCATTTGTTTTTGTTTGAAGTCCAGTAATATTTTTTTTTACTTTCTGGGATGCTGCAAGGTCCTGTTTCAATTGATGAGATCAATCCAATTCTATACCCTTGTTGCATTGTGCCCACACACTGGCTGATAGTTTGGTAATCTACTTCTGTTAAACTGGTAGCCACAGTTCCTCCAGAATTTTCACAAAATTCTTTTGCTTTTCCAAGTTTCAAATTGTTATCATTTAAAACGAACGTTAATTTAGGTGATATGCAATTGCAAGACATTTTTCAATTGCAATAAAATAAAGCAAATCTTAGTCCTAATATTTGCTAAAAAAATATATATATCTATATATTATTGCAGTTGCCCCGAGCTCTTCCGATTTTTTTCTTTCCTCTTCAAAATAGGAGGTTGCCAAAAAAAAATCAGGAATACAAAGTTTGAGAAAAAAAATTGAGGTTTAAAGGTCGCTCAGAGACCTTTTTTACCCAGGATTTGCAATTTGTTTTATTTTGTGCCGCTAGATGGTGCTATGTGAAATCTTTGTTACTAATGAGTCATTGCAAAATTGAACATTCACTTTTGGTTTTATACATTCAAAAAAACTTCAGTACAACTTCTAAAACTGTTTACATTTATGTTTTTTGTTTGTTTTTTTTTCGGAATCAATTGTAGTCAAAATTGATCACGTTTATGTGCGGGGAAACAACAACAGAAACTTTATTTGAGTTATACCTACAGTATCTATCTTGGCTGACTATGTAAAACAGAGTGAAACATAGCCTACAATGTTTCTTTCTTAAAAAATGACGTTGCAGACAATGCTTTAGGTCTAGTCATTGAAATCTATAAAACTGCTGTTCTAACTTATAAAGTTACAGCAGCAGCTTACTAAAACCGTATTTGTTATGTTTTGTTTTGTAAGATATGGAGTTTAGTGCAATCTACTTGGTATAAGCTCTAGAAGACATAGACCTTAGTAAATCTACCAGCAATATACCATAGGTGGGCACAAGTCCGTTAATCGTTAATCCGTTAATAACGACGCTAACTTTTTCATTAACTCGTTAGTCTGTTAAAAAGTTTTTTCATTTTAACGGACTAAATTAACTTGCGTTAAGTTCTGTTAACTTCCGTTAAGGCTTTTATTGTTAATTTCTTGCATCATTCATTCATCGTACCGGTACAAACCAATTTGGACTGGTAACACTCTTGTTGCGTATTTACGCGAGTTTTATACAAGAAAGCGAAGAAAGGAGCTCTTTTTTGTGGCAAATAATAAACTGTAGCCTCATACGTCCATTAATTATCGCTGCTCACAATTTCCAAACAATTTCCGATCGCAGTTTTGTTAGTGCATTTGAACTTATTTTTATCTTAAAATTAGATTAGACTGTAAATTGTAACTTCCAAAACACAAAAAGGCCACTACAGCAATAAATATTTCTTTGCAATCAGCTCAGCAGCGTCAAAACGTGTTCTAGAAGCGAGTGAATAAAAAGAAATGTAAATTTCACGCAAAATATTAACGAATTAATGAACTTTATTAACTTCCGTTGATTAAAGCTGAAAATAATGGATTAACGTTAACGGAGGGGTGAAGTTTGTTAACGGTCTAGTGGTTATCGAAGCTAACGTTTTGCATTAACTTGCCCACTTATGCAATATACAATTGCTAGGTCTGTAAACTATTGAAGTTTTCTGCCAGGGACTATTTCTTGACGTAATAACAATATACTAATCAAAGCGCATGGTTTCCCCCTACGAAGCTGGAATTCTTAGAAATCGTCAATTAAAAATATTTGAGGAAGTAAAGAAGCTGGTAGATGAAATGAAAAATTTGTATAAATGCAACTTTAACAGTACAAACAGTAGAAAAGCAAACAAAATCATTGAAAACTTCAAGGAAAATTCTCTCTCTCGTAATAACCATATTTCCTGTGAGGGTTGCGGGGGCAGCAGCTCGTGATTAAGCTACCACACTTAACGGTTTTCCAACACCCCCATCAATTCGCTTGAGTGAAGTCCCAAACAGTTCCACCCAAAATCCTCATTGTAATATTGATTAATCTGCAGTAGTTCTGGGTTGTCCTACTGCTTTTCATTTTTGCGTTTGCTCTCTCAAGTAAAGCTTGTTTAGAAGTTTTCCGTGATTTATTTTGCTGACATGGCCAAACCACCTAAGCTGAGATCTTTCAATTTAAAGAAGTAGCGGCTCTAGAGATTTTCAAATCTTAAGAGATATACTGTACACCTTGTCAATGATGTAACTCTTTTGATTTTTTGGAGAAACCTCATTTTGGACGCTAGCACTTGCAATCGCACTTTTTCAATCATTACCGAATTTTCATGACCATATAACAAAGATGGAGTATAGGTAAGAAGGGGCAAAAACTGTTTCGAAAATTGAGAGCTTTGCTTCATTTTTAACAATTTTAGTTTCACAACGACTGAATCGTTTCACAAACTACTGAATAGTGTAAAGCTTTCATTATTGCAATTGCTTTGCCAACTGAGATACCCAGTTCTTTGTTTTTCAAAAATAACTTAATTTTAGGCCTATTTTGATAAAAATTGATGCTTTTGAAATGTGGCAATAAAATAAGCGGTAAAAAACATCATTAAACTGGTTGCATACATGGGCAGTGGTTATATGGAAAGTGACTAAAGGTAAAAACCAATGTTTAATTTGTTCAGTGGACATATTTAAAGCATTTGATTTTAAAGTTTAAACTTTTGTTGGTAGCCGGCTTTAGTTGAAATTTACCAGGAGCAATTTAAGCAGCTCATATAACTTGACCGATCTAGAAAGTTATGCCTTTTGTGAAATCTCTTCGTCCATTGTGTCTGCTATTGTCTACTTTGCCCGGTTTTTGGCTTTGGTTCACACCGTAAATTTGGCCATATCCTAAAATACATAATATTTTACGCCAGAGCAATAACATGCGATAGATTAACGTTTAAATCAAGCACTAATTACAAATATTGTTAACACCACTAGTTAAAGTCGAAATAGATGCAAAATAAGGCTCGAAAAACATTACACTGAGGGCAGTTAAATCATTAGTTTAAACTTAAATGACATACCTACGAAATATAAGTCAATGAAAACAACAGTTTATGCGTTTTGACTTACAAGCAACCGTAGCGCTAGCCGTTTATAACTATACTAAATCCAAAAAATCAACATAGATCCTGCAAAATAGACTTATAAAATTACAAAAGTTTAA
This sequence comes from Trididemnum nubilum, assembly GCA_963965965.1. Classification (NCBI taxonomy): domain Eukaryota; kingdom Metazoa; phylum Chordata; class Ascidiacea; order Aplousobranchia; family Didemnidae; genus Trididemnum; species Trididemnum nubilum. Next base: position 22,741,168 of record OZ014489.1, on the reverse strand, counting down.
AGAAGTGCTAATTTTGTCACAAATGAAGGAGATACAACTGTTCTATTTCAGCGCCGTCAATAATAACCTCGAATTTGATCATGATTTGATAACCGAAGATAACTACCACCATCTTAATTACATAATTCTCGTGGTTACTAGACAGCAAGGCGAGTTTTTTACATCACTGAAAAAAGCAAACAAAAACCGAATTCTGACTAATTAATTTCTTTTTCAGTTTTTGCAAGCTTTTATCTGCTATTCAACTTTGATTTTACAAAGAGTCAACTGATTTAAAGCCTGAAAATACGCCCTATATCTTAACTATTACTGTTTTTGCATGCATTTACTTATGGCCGATGTGCAATTTTGACGTCCAGCGATTTGACTAGCAGCGTGATGACGTCACGTGCAATCCATCAATAAGAAAATATTAGTTTTGATGTCTTTTTTCAAGCTTTTAACCTGTTAAAAGATTTTCACGGCTTTCAGGACCGGCTCGCTAAAGGGAGTTACAAAACAGCAATGTGATATTATTTAAAAATAACTATTAAGAACGAAAAAAACAAAAAAACAATGTTTTTTTTTTGAAGCCAAAAAAAACAAGCAAAAAAAAAACGTTTTTTTTTAAAAACAAGCATCGTTTTTTTTATTTACATCACTAGTTTTGACCGTGCTTAATTTTATTCCTGCAGTGTCATAAGCACCTGCAAACCTGTTTAATGGGCACTGAAAGCCAGATTCTGTAGAAGCGGAATCAAATCATCAGCACATAGCAGGCAACTGATTTTTCAATTTCTTAGGGCCGAAATAGACGATCAAGCTATTTTTGCAAGAACGCTTGCAGAAGCGTTGATGCAACTTTTTTCTGTGAGTAAATGGCCTAGCAAGAATATTCTGCAACGATTGCAGAAACGTTGCAGAAGGGTTTTCTTGCGACGTGTAAATGGCTTTCCGCAAGATTTCGGAAAACTTTCCTAAATATTGAAATAGCTATGGCCGAGTTTCAACTTGCTGAACTTTTGTTTGACTTCTCGTGCCTACGTCACAATGCTATTAACACTGTTATGCCTATCTGCTTGGCGTTACAGAACGATATTGCCTACACTTACTGAATTTTGGCCGCGAGAAATTCAAAGGCCTTCACCGGGCTGGTTTACTGAAAAGCTGTCAAACTAAACGCCAGATTCCAGAACAAATTTATTGACAGATAAATGATAAAATATAAAACCAGGCGGCAAAATTTAACTGAAGATTAATTGGCTTCTTGAATGAAAATGATAAAACATTTTTTTGCTTCCGACCCAATAGAATGCAAAATTAAAATTAATTTGCTAATTATTATCGTGAAGATTGATGTTTTATAACAGCGGTGGTTCAGTAGCATCATAACAAAATTTAATAAAAAGCACAAACATACACATGAAATGCTGAGGATTTTAAAATTATGGTTGGGAGGGCAACACAGCGTAGAAACAGAAAACTAATTAGGCGTTGCCAACTTGCTAAACAAAAAAGGAAGAATTTTGATAAATGAATCGCCAAAGGCCTTAGATACAAATTTAGTGTGAAAAGAAGTGCAACATAAAAAAGTCAACTAAAGTTGGCAACAACACAAGATAAGCTATTTGAAATATATGAAAAAAAATGAGATCGATTCCAGAACACCGCTCACTAAAAAAAATGAATTAAATAGAACATCGTCTGTTGACACTTGGACACTTTTAGACTTCATCGCATTGTTCTGCTACAAGACAATTGCATACTGCACAATTACTGTACATTACCAGCATCGCTATATTTGGACAACATTATGAAATAGAAGCGTTGATTAGTGATTGTTTAGGTGATAAACTTACGTGAACGTGACTCTTCGTTATCAAGCTGTTTGCGACTATTAGTGTGTTATACTGGGCAGTAGCCGGAGAAAAAGAGGCCAGGCGGGGCTGGTTTCCATCTCAAAATTTTCTCATAGTATTACTGTAAATGCATATGGAAATGTGGAAAATTATGTTAGATTCTGTCTGAATTTTATTATCAACATTACCTAAAACTTTTTTTTTTTCAATAAACATACTTTAGATAAAAAAATTGTATTTTCCAGAAGCGGGCACTAATAAAGTTTTACAAAATGTACAGCGCAACAAAATACAACGACTATTTAAACCATTAAAAGCGCAGAACAAGAGGCGCACTTAAAATATCATATTTTCAGAAGCGCAACGCAACTTCCGCAACAAGCTTTTTGATTCAGTAGAAGCGTAACACAATTCCGCAATTGCGGAACAAGATTTTCATACCAAGTCAAAGCACAACCAAAGTTCTGCAATTAAGTGCAAAACAGACAATGTAAATTACGCATTTTAGTGATAAACCTGATTCTGGCGTTCTTCCGGGGAAGTCATAGTCACCAGAAGTGGAGTCGAGGACAAAAGGCTCGAGGCCAAGGACACAAAAAAATCCGAGGCCAAGGCCAAGGACAGCCCTTCCGAGGACAGACCCTCTCGAGGCCAAGGACAAACATGCTCGAGTCCAAGGCCAAGGACCAAGGGCACAAGCGCAAGTGTTCTCCAAAAAAAAAGGTGATTAAAAATTTTTTTTCAGGCGATCTCTAAAAAAAAAGGTCTTCGCAAATTTTTCGCAAGGTTTCTGGAGTTTTCCAACAAAATTTTAATGATTTAAAAAATAGTGCTGTCCTTGGCCGAGGACAGGGCAATTTTTGAAGATTTGTAGGCTTCGAGGCCAAGGCCAAGCACTTGAAAATGTGTCCTCGAGGACTCCACCTCTGATACTCACAGCAAGCTTGATCTCAAAAGCCTTGTTGCTTTTATTGATGTTTTGTTGGTCATGACGACCAAAATCATCTCACTGCGAGCATACGATATAGAGCTACAACTGAAGCTACGTAGTATCAATATGAACTGTAAGATTTTTTTAAAGTTTCAAATCCGAAAGTTAATCATTACATCACAACTATAAAAACAAACTTGTAGAAAAGCGGATAGTGTTAAACTTTGGTCACAAAAACTACATTATAAACTAAAATGATATTAGAGCATCAGAATACTAGAGTAAAGAAAGATAAACTACGGCAAAAGATTAACCTTCTAAACAATTTATTACTTTTGGCCTAGAAAGATTTAGGCCTACACCTACTTTTGCATTTTAGTGATTTAAGACGGAAAAGGAGTAAGTAATTTGCGATAGAATGTCGGCATTTGACAATTTTATGATCAAAATAAACCAAATTAAGTCAAAAGTATAAAATTGCGGTATTAATAAAAAAAAAAAATTTGAAAGCGCAGCGCAATTAATCTGCAACAAATTTGAATAGCATTATTCCGCACGAGACTTCTGCATTGCCTCAAAATAAAAATTTCAAGCGAAACGCAACTTTCACAATATATTGCAGAAGTTGTACTTGATATTTTCTTGTCTGTGGCTAGAATACAAAAGATGACTGTTAAACGCTCCTTGCTAAAAATCGCCTGTTTTATGACGGAGTCATTTCGAGGAAGCTAAGATCGTATATACAAATCTAAGTTGTATTTTTTCCGTCTTGAAAGCATTTTGAATTGCTATTGCTGCAACCGCTTTTCTTTTTCGAAACATGCCTACTGATGGTTCAGATTATTATAGCCAAGTTGTTCGACTTTGTCTGCAAGAGTGTTAAAATCGCCACGTGTAAATAGATTTTCAAGGTCCTGCAGACCAAATTCACGACACAATTGCTGAAACATTTTTAAGGAAAAAAAAAATTGTTGCACGGAGGTGTAAATGGAACTTTTAATTTCTTGCTGATGATTACTTCCGGCGCCAAAATTTTTCATTGCTGTAAGTAAATTTGCAGAAAAACAGCTTCACGTGTAAATGGAGTGATAATTGTTGGAATAGTAAAATTGCAGAAAAAACTTGCTCGTTTATTCCGGCCCTTATTGTTGCAAATTCATCAGCTTGATTGCATTTGTCGATCCAATTCATGTAAACAATGAAAAAGAGAAAAACAAATCGCATTCTTGCTGGAGTTCAATGTCCATATGGAAAGGTTTAATTGCCTGCCATTTACTCAACCACGAAACTCCACTCCGCTTTACATAATGCCTTAATGACATGTAACAACTGACCATCAAGCCATTCTTCTCTAGAACCACGGACTTCTAAATATTAGCATCTGGACTGGAAACGAAAGAAAAAAGCAGCGCGTCGGCGGACAAGTTGAGGCCTGCGCAGTAGTGCGTCTGCGCATCTGAGCCGCTATCGCATGTAAACAAGCAGCGACTTTTCACTTTAGAATTCTTAATTCTTTGTACTGCAGACATAAGCACAGTTGTACTGTATACTAGAGGCAATAAGAGTGCAATGTTAGTTAATATGCTTTATTTGGGTGGTCTGTAAGTAGGTAGTTTTGTTATTAACAGTGCAATAGTTTACAATAGAAATCATTAGTTTTAGTAAGCTGGTAAGACAAGACAATTTGCTTTTGGTTGGCTAAAGTAAAAACTGTAATTTTAGATATAGAATCAATTAAATAAGTTTGTACACTAGAACTGCTTCGGCTAATGAATGAAGAAGCGTATTGTGCAAAATGAAAGACAATAACATTAATTCGTTAAAATTTTGGTGAAATTACACCAATACAAGCAAGCATTATCACTACCGGTACCAGCGTAATATTTAGTGAAACCTATAATAATGCTGTAGACGCAACAGAAGAAAGATTGTATAATGTAGGTTATTGGATTAAAAAATGCATCCTAGATTAAATCATTTTTCCCAGTGCTACACTGTAGTAAATAATTGAAAAATGAATGTGCAATTTTCTGATTAGGCATTACAGTAACTGGCCAGTTGATCGAGCGGTAACACGTTCGTCTATGAAGCTGGAGGTCTGAGGTTCAAATCGGAGACAAGTTGCCAATGGCTTGCCACCGCTGCAACATTTCTTTGAGAGGAGCTGTGTTTCCAGGGCGCAATGACGCAGACATGGGCCCCGCTAACTCGCTACACGCTTCGGCATAGTAGAGCGAGTACAATGAAAGAGTTGATTTGAGAGGTTACAGTAGGCCATCACTGGGTGAAGGTAGTCAAGCATTTAGTCAAAACTCGGTATTGACTAGGGAAACAAGCTAAGAAAGCACTGCTATTTTTGTGTGTCTGGTGTGCATGGGTTACATCAGCCCATTTTCGCTCGTCTGAGAAGTTTGAGTTCTAAAATTTTTTTGAGTTTTAAGCTCGTCAAACGATCGAGTTCTGTTTGAAGAGTTTGCAGCCCTGAGCGTGGCTATACGAAGCTAAAAATGTATTAGTTGGCTTTACACACTAGCACAGTATGTTATTTAAGCTACAATAGCTGTGAAAACCAACATGTGTGCGCCATCTAAAAGTTTTCATGTTGCATCGTCATTTCTAACACATATATGACGCAAAAATTCCCACACTGTAAAAGAATTTATAAAAAAAATCAAATTTACTAAGTCAACGGGAACATAAATTAGCACAATGTAGCATTCCAGCGTATTAAATTATACATCTGAGCCGTTGTGCAGCTTCTCCAATTAGTGACACGTGCAATCATTTTATTATACATTAAGTTTGATTTCGATTCTTGTTAGATGTTGATAGAATTCAATCTAGATAAATGATGGACCTCCTTAAGGGGAAATCTTGTACATGATTTCGGCTACAATCGTTTTGTTATATTGTAGAACCTTTGCTTAATAATCATACAGGGGCTGACTAATTAATGGTTGATGGCTAAATTGTACCGAGCATACTGCATAGTAATTCATGATTTTGCTACTTCTTAAGTTAGCCTTAGCTTACTGTTACAACATACGTTCAAAAAGCATAGGTCATTTACAAAACTTGATGTACTGTTATCATCTTGTTGTGTGTTTTTGATATTCTGGAAAAGAGTATAGTAGTACACGTATTACTGTTCTTTGTTTGTGCTGTTATTTGTTTGTTACAATTTGTAAATAGTTCTTAAAAAATCTTGTAAACACTTTGTGTAGTGCCTATACAGGTGAAGCAGCCATGGTACAATTCTGTTAGCTGGATTGTATTTTGTTGTTAGTTAGGGTTACCATACGTCCTCTTTTTTGGAGGACATGTCCTCCTTTTTAATGAAACATAACTTGTCCTCCGGGGACGTTAAAAAATGCCCAAATGTCCTCCTTTTCGGCATTTTGAACAGATTAAACATGTCCACTCACGCAGCCTTTTAGTGTGTAAATATATCATCAGCTAGATCATTAAAAGTAGGCCTATATATTACGCACGCGCTATAGCTTACGTCTTACCAGGTTCCTCTAAGACAGTCGAGGGTATTTATGACGTACGTTTGCGCAGAAAAACGGACTAAATCTGAGTGAAGACCTTTTTCTTTTGGTCTTCATTATTCTCAAATTTTCTGCCCCCCCCCCCCCCTTTTTCGAAAATCCTGCTTACGCTAGCGGTAATAACACTTTGACCTATAGCTAAAATGATTGTTGCTGTCGTTTGCCTTTTGCCGTATAGGCGATGCAGAACTACTAGCTGTTAATAATGTCCTCCTTTTTGGTGATGAAAATATGGTAACCCTATTGTTAGTGAGCATGTTATAACGTATATCGTTTTTGTTGCTTCTGCCTTTTCCTCGATCTTTTGCTAGTTTTTGTGCTGTTGCATTGTGTTAGGCGGTCGTGGAATAAAATACAAAACTAAAAAAATACGTATATATTTCATGCAACATACATATATTCCGTAATTATGTAGCCGATGTGTGACCGAATGCATTCCGATGGAAAGTTTTCACTGTGATAACAAGCATATATGAAGCTTCTGCAAACGCAAAAGCAAAACAAAAATGATAGGTTTCAAAACCATACAATTGCAATGATGAAGGAAAAAAATATTGCCCCCTCCCAAGTTCTGCGCTAGTCTCCCTGAAACTTTCGATCTGGCTACGAGCCTGATTAGCAAGCTTTTTTATGTTACAGGAATCTAGGGTCTAAATATAACATGATTTTAAAGTTTATGTTCTAGTTAATACCAGTTTTATTAATTGTGGTCAATAATTGTTCAGCTCTCAACTTGCAGGTCTGGTTATTCTGGTGAAACAAAAGATCCCAATATCACTGATATACTTACTACTGATTTGTCGCTCACTGAATTGCGACTTGTTTGCTGCTGAAATGTTCTACAATGTCGATATTCAATTTTTCTATGTCACTAAAAGACTAAATTAATGATTTGCTGGTACTACTCTCAATATAGTGATATAGCAATCGCTGTTAAATTTTTTTGGTACAGTATTTATTTTTTAGGTTTTTATGCTGATTAATGTGCTTGAAAAGCTACTTTTGAGAATACATAGTTGTTACTTTTTTATTCTGAGAATAAGTTACATCATGTTTGTGAATGGTTATTGTACTAAGAAGCATTTTATTCCTGTGGGCCCTTAATCATAGTGGGTAAAAGTTGTTAAATGATTACAAGGTCGAGTTGATTTATGAATTGCTATTCGCGTTGAATATCAATTTCAAGGTCATTGCGTTTGCTAATTAAAATTGAGGTACCGAGTGTTGTTTTATGATTCGCTAAAATTTTCGTTTGTATATCAACGAGCGATATTTTTAATTTTACATTTGCCGCAAGTCAATAAAAATGTTTTAAAGTTCCAAATTTGTGATTATATCGTGTGGTCCCTATCTTTTCAGTATGATTTTGGAATTATTATATCAGTTGCCAGTAAAACTACTTCTACGCAAAAACAAAGAAACGGTTTATCGGCAAAATTGGTTTGTTGACTTAGGCCTCAACTTGTCCGCGCGCGATTTTCGTTTCCAGTCCAGATGCTAATATTTAGAAGTCCGTGTCTAGAACCCTCCAAAGATAGAAAGGCAATCATATTATACTTTTTCGAGATAGACAAAGCATACAAAAAGATCTTTGCCATACTTCCAAGATTTCTCAAACATTGAAAAAAAAATTGAACACAACAATGAAATCTTGGTCATTAAACCAACGCCTTAACATGATTGAAAAATGAAAAACATTTTTGCATAGCGCGATGTATGATTAAAAAACCAGTATCGAGAATATGGGAAAAACTTTGGCTGTTAAAGAAAAGAAACGGAAATTATAAAAGCTTATTAATAAGATGCTTTTTGTTAACACAGCTGCTTAGAATAAAAAAAAACTGACGTTGGGTACGTAACAATAATGAGCACTTTTCAGATTAAAATCATGGCCAGATGTGAAATTAGTTAATCAATCAAAAAAATATGCAATAATTTGGTATTAATTATGCTTGTGGCAGTAGGTCTATAATGCCAACTTTTGATAATTTTTGATTTAAGAAGGTCTCTTGTTCGCTATGTCCGAAACAACGACTCCCAAAAACAGCAGAAATAATCAAAAGGGATTATAGGTTTAACTTATAGACCAAAAACATTTAAAATGAAAAAAAATTTTCTTTCAAATTGCCAAAATTTTGATGTCACTGTGCAACCCCTAAACATTGACAAATTTTTACAAAACTTGACTAAAACGGTTTTTGTGCGAAACCTCCAACTTGAGCTAAGGTAGAAGTTGCCACGATGAAATTTTCAAATTTATGGGGCGGCTGCAACACCCTAATATATATGGTACTTTAACGAGATGGAGCAGTAACGCGTTTGTTTCAGGGACTGAAGATCTGAGGTTCAAATTTCGGGCCGGTCAAATTCCACACAGTATGCTGCCAACAGCTGGCCACCGATGCAAAATTTCTTAAAAAGGAGCTGTGTTGCCTGTAAGGGCGATGACGTGGAAATGCGCTCCCAAACTCGTTACATGCATTGCGTACAGCCAATATAAAAATCAATTCTTACAAACATTTACTTTTTCCCAAAAAAGGGTTTAAATGCTGTACTATCGTTTTTTTATTGATGTATTTATTGTTATTTTAATTTTTATTTTGCAAAATGCAGTAACTAGGTCTATATTGCACTTTAACCTCATATCTTTTAAATTGAATGGAAGGTCTTTACAATAACTCCCTGATAATTTACAGTTGCTGCGGTAGTAAGAGAAAAATTTTCAATTTTGAAGTTTTCGAAGCTATTCCTTTAAAATTCAGGCATTTTACTGTTATTAACTTCAATTATGTCATGAGACATTTTTGCTGAGTGCTTACTTTTACTTATAAGCATTTATTATTCAGATTTAAAAAAACTTATGTGCATAATTTGAAGCTCTTTCAAGATGTTAAAAAAAGAAAACGCCACTTTTGTCAAAACTCTATACCCTGATGTAACCTGAAATTCATTTTTACTAAAAAATTTGGTAAGCACAAAACCATATATCAAAGTTTCTGTTTCTGTTGCCTACGGTTTAGAAGTTCAGCTGAGTTTTTGCTACCCTCTCCTTTCCCTTCCGCTGAAAATGGTTAAGCAATAAATAGCCAGTGCAAGATACGGTTGAAACCATAATGATCAGTTATGAAATCGAAATAAAGTTCAAATGAGATAAGTGTAATTTTTAAAATAGAAAATTAGAGTACGTAGGTAGAATTTTTGTGGGAATTAAGAAGCTGAAATATGCTATCATGAGACTTTTTGCTAATTATTTGCTTACTTTTGAAAGATAGAATACAATAAATCAGCAAAGATTGCAAGACCGGTTGGTTGGTCGACCGTTGACGTGTTTGTCTCTGTAGCGGGATGTCTGAGGTTGAAATCTCGGGCCGGTAAAATTAGGGAGAGTGTTGCCAACAGCTCGCGACCGCTGTTATCATTTTTTTGAGAGGTGCTGTGTTGCATGCAAGCGCAATGATACGGATATGGGCTCTGCCAACTCGTTACACGCTTCCGCGTAATGCAGCGAGTATCATGAAGCATTTACTTTGTTTTGAACAAAACTACATGCCCGCAATTAAACAATTGGCTTACTATTACCGAAAGTTAACAAATTGGATTTAACAAATTTTTTAGATTTTTATGTAATATACCGGTATTTGAGCTGAAACCCACAAAAAGATTGCCAAATGTCAATTTAATTTTGTTTTTGTTATTTTTTTGCCGTAACTAAACTGTAAATACACTGTGTTTGTTTGCTTTCTACTCCAATTGTTTTAATTTTTTTGTACACATTTGCATTTAGTTTTATTGCTATTTATTTATTTTTATTCTAAACATTTTCTACAATTCCGCTTCATGCTGAAGAAGTTTAAACATTCATTTACTTTTACCTGGCTGTTGATAGTTCTAAATATTATTGTCGGCATTTACAATATGTTCTTTGCTTCTATCAATAGAGGTTTGATAGCTGACGATGTATAACACGATATAACATTCTGGCACTTAAACTGAAAATATGCTCAAGCTTATAGAGGTAGATATTTTAAATCATCCCTAGCTTGCAATGGTCAACAAGCATCCGTTTGTATGAGATAACGCTAACACCGACGTCACTCACTTACAAGCATACGCCAAACCAAACATTTCCTGGAACTTGATAAATTCATCATGTGCAGTTAGATGAATTTTGTCCTGAAATAGTTTGAGATTTTGCAAAAGTTGTAAAATTTGATATAGTTAAGTTGAAATTTTAGTGATTATTTGGTTTCTAATTTCAGAGCGTTTCGAACTTGGTTTATAAAGCAATAGCAGTTTAGAGTATAAAAAACGGTACGATGCAAAAAGCTAAAAAAAAACAAAAAACAGATCCAAGATAGAATGAAACATTTTATTTATGGGACGTTTCAACTTCCTGATGAATCAAAAATGTTACAAGCCATAACTTAAACTTGAAATTTTTGCAATTTCATCGCAATCAAAGTCATTCCTTGCTTTTAAAGAGCTGTACGTTTCAAATACGAAGCCACAAACTCATGATGTACAAAATAAAAAATCGAAGTATTTCATGAAGTTTGGCAATAGTAGATTTAAAACTTAAACCTTTTTTCACTATTGTGAGGTAGCACTTCCTCACCTATCTGCTATCCCATTAGGCTAGTGTTTCATCAACATCTGAATTCGCACATAGCCTATCCTGGCAGCCCACCCGAACCTTTAAACCACTTGCCATCGTACCCTCTTCTCAGATTACTCTGATCAAAGTCTGACAACAAGAATAAATTTTCATTTACTCGTATGTGCTTTAAAAAGTTATAAGTTACATAGCAGATTTAAAACTTAAACTTTTTCCTCTACTGTGAGGTAGCTCTTTCTCACCTATCTGCTATCCCATTAGGCTAGTGTTTTATCAACTTCTGAATTCACACATAGCTTATCCTGGCAGCCCACCCGAACCTTTAAACCACACACGAGGGCAATTTCTGCACTTGCCATCGTACCCTCTTCTCAGATTATTCTGATTACAGTCTGACAACAAGATCACCAGAAAGAAAATTCTCGACCAGTTTCAAAAATTTTTAGTAGACATTTACACAGTTATGTACGCCTGACAATAACAACCAAGGTTGAAATATGCATTAGCGTACTATTGTGCTAAATTGCTAATGTGACGTCATATATGGTGTCCATGCTTAGTGATGCTAGCGCAATGCGGTTGGGCTAAGTGGAGTGCCAGTGTGATACTGGTCGAGAATCCCCTTTCTGGTGACCTTGTTGTCAGACTTTGATTAGAGTAATCTGAGAAGAGGGTGCAATGGCAAGTGGTTTAAAGGTTCGGGTGGGCTGCCAGGATAAGCTATGTGTGAATTCAGATGTTGATGAAACACTAGCCTAAGGAAATAGCAGATAGGTGAGGAAGTGCTACCTCACAGTAGTGAAAAAAGTTTTGCAATAGTGATTCTGAAAAAATGCAAGTTTATATCGTAATTTTGCTTTAACTAGTGCGTCCCAAAATCTTGCAAAGCAAAATTTGACACAAGAGAGTTTGAAAAGCAACTGATATGATATCCGTTGAATTAAAACCGCTCATTGCAATATCTAGTATGCATGCTTAGTATTGTATCGCCTCGCTACTATAGATTTTTGAACTGAGGTATAAAAGAACTGATAGAACACACACAATAAGGCAAAAAAAAGCATATGCACACAACGCATTTCAATGCAATAAAAAGCAAAATAGATAATATGGATATAATTTTAGTTCAGCAGTTTAACCATTTGTTGTTCTTTTGATGTATTGAAAGTTATTATTATTATTTTTTCAATTGACATCAGCCATATTTGGCTGAAATTGAGTTTTAAAAATCCCAGTATATTAATGTGACAAAATTGGCTTGGAAAAATAAATATTTATTGCTCAAGCGGTGGTGGTTACTCAATTTTTTTAGTTTCGAAAGCTTCCCTACTGGATTACTGTAACGAGAAATTACTTCAACAATTTACTGTAACATGAATAATCAAATTGAAATCCTTAAAAAATAAAGAACAGAAAAATCGTTTTGCACCGAATCATATCAGTCAAAAGCAATTTTTTTCTAAGCTCTTAACTCATAATATAATGTTGAGTTGATTCCTGCTCAACAGATTACAAGTTGGAAAATTTCAGTGGAACAATTTAGGTAAACTAAGACTTCAAAGCGAACACTTCTATAGCAATATCTTTGCAAAAAGCCAAAATTAATGTTACTGTGTTATGTGGCATCATTTCATCCATAAAGCAACAATAATTTACAGTCAAGAGTTTGTTGTAAATTGAATGTAATTATTTTGCTCTGATCTCGAATCGTTCCACTTTCTTCATTGAAGTTATCAGAAAGAACCGTTAAAAACATATTACAGTATTTTTGGAAAATTGTTGTTATTGAAGTCGTTGAAAATACTTTTAGCATAGCCTACAAATCGTCATGTTAGTGTAGCATTATGATTTATAATGCGCAGCACGCTTTGATGTGCCATAGTATTGCCACATACCTAGCCATTTGCAGCAGAACTTATTTTTCTTGCATTTATTTCGTGTCCTTGCTTGCTTGCAGAGGTGTCACTAAAAATACTGGTATTCTCCTTTATTGATGTTTCATCCAATATATATTTTTATCGTATTTACAGCCGTAAAAACAACGCTATTATCACCAATCTTAGTGAAGTTTGTTTCTACTCCGAAAACATCTCTGGCTATAGAGAGGAATTCGAATAATTTAGATGCTTCGTTTAATTGTGCTGTAATACATTAGCAGAAGTACTTCTGGTAATAGAAACATTCAGATGCAGGAGTGAAAAACAAGCTATTGTGTTTGATCAAATAATTGTTATGATTGTTTTGATGCTTGCTGCAGTTAAAAACGTTTTTGAAAAAGTTGCATTGCTGGTTGACGTTAATTTTGAAATTTGCTAATGCAGCCCTTGCTAGTAAAACAACACCGCTCCGCATAGGCAATTGCAGGAAGTTTCATTGCATTGGCACAACAAAGCTACACAAATTACTTGTTAGTTTTTTTTCCTGATTGTTCACTTTCAAAGGACTTCTACTAGTGCAGATTTCTAAGAAAGGCTTTATTTCGCAGAAAATTTCTATCTGTTTTTTTTTTATTAATTCTCACCCAAATTTAATCTAAACTTAAAGCCTTAGTATAAAATTATAACCTAAATCTAACCTTAATCCAAGCTCTAGCTCAATCCTTGAAAAGCAAATGAAAAACGTTTGGATAAATATTACACATTTTCATTTTATTCTTGTTGATTTAAAATTGTCCGGTAAAATAGGCACTTCCTGTTTATAGTTCCGACAACCCCCGAAAACCTTTTCACCCAACAATTGCCTACATTGAATAAACCAATCTAGTAATTTCATTAACTGCCGTACCAGAGTGTAAAACAGGTCAACCAGTAAAACACTAAGCTTGGCCGGAACACAAAAAAAAGCTCGAATCCGAAATGTGATTTGAAGTTAAAACCACAGCCGAAAAACCTAAAAGTTTTTATTTGTAGATCTGAAAAATTTATACGGTTTTTGCTTTATGCCTTTTGAAATAAAAATATTTTAATACTGACTAATTGTTACGCAACGATTATAGCCTAATATTGTGTACAGTAATTAATCTTGTTGATTCGTAAACAATCTTGGATCTTGGATTTAAATTAATCTTGGATCTTTTTTAGTTAGCATGTTGCTTCAGAAATAACTAAATTTATTCCAGCAAGTACAGTATATACTGTATCTACAATACAATAAACAATGGTAGGGTTTTCAAAATGTTTGCTAAATGTATTGTCAGATTTTCTTCTTTCAAGAACTGTAGTGTTTCTAATCACAATACAAGGTGCTTTTCTAGTTCTAATTTTGTACTTTGGCATCTTTCAGTGCTTTTGAATTGAACTGTACAATCTAAACTTCTTTTGAATTAACTACTGTAGATATAATTCCTCAAGTTTAGCATAAATAAAATGATGATGCAAGAGCCAACCAACACTGGATGATGCCATAACATGAACTTTAAATATTTGCTACTATATTATGCTGTCCAGTTGAGTAAGGCAAATTGACATTTAAGAAACTATTTGAAGGTGATTATGCAGCATGGCACACTAAAAGTGAAAATATACATAAATTTAAACCTCATCTGACTTATTTTCAATGCCAACGCGATTTGCAATGCGTTTGAAGTTGAGCACTAAAAATTATCAATAATCAGAAAATCGGTAATCAATAATTTGACTGTAACTTTTTTGCTGTACGTTTTTATGGCAAAGTTCTTTTGAATAGAGATATAAATGTGCTGTTTCTGTAACTTTTAAGCTAAAAACTAGCTTTCTAGCATATGTGGTTAGTGAGATATGGCAAAATTGGCTATTTTAAGCCTGTTCGATGAAATTGCACGGCCACTAGAGAGTGCAAGAACTCAAAATTGTGATAGAAGTATTTCATTTGATATTTGGGGCCATATATCAAGACCACTTTCTTAAATTCAAAAAAATTTTTTTTTCACTCCACCCTATTACCATACGTTTCATTATCACACTCATACTTTCTTCTAAATTCACTCGCAGAAAAGGCTCAGTCACGCTGTAGCATTAGCGCTTCAAAGCTCCCCCCGGATTCTTGTTATGGCTCTGCATGGCTTTAGTGCGTTGCAGTTTGTTCCAACTGTACCGAAAGTATCAGCAGAAATAAAAACAACAACTTTCTACAAGGCTTTTGCCCTCTCATTTTCCGATTAGAGCTTTTACACAATGCCATTTGAAACGTTTCAATATGACTTGGCATAGTTGGCTATCACGTGTAATATTTTTTCAAATAGAGAAAGGAATCAAATTGACAGACCAGAAGTTTATGTTGTCTTTTGCATGGTTATTTTCCTTTTCAACCAATCAAAACATAACGCTGTCCTCGAGCCGAGAAAAGAGCATTTTTGAGGTCTTGTAGGCTTCAAGGCCAAGACCAAGAAGGGACGTTTTTGAGCCCAAGGACGTCCTGAAGGAATTCCACCTCTGGTAGATAGCGTAGAGCAAGAACCCGAGCAGGAAGTGTTAATTGAATTAGATGATTTCATTGAATTAGATTGAGTTAGATTAGATTATGATCTTAATTCATTGAATTAGATTGAGGAGAAGGAGAATGCTGATTTCTCAACGGACTTATGATCAAGCTACTTGTCTTTGTGATAAAAAAAATTAAATTATTGAGCTAAGACTGTTCATAACTTACGGTACAAAACTTTTAAAATGTTTATTTAAATGTGACATTATTACTTGCAGCATCAAAATTCTATAAAATTAAACAAAATTTACAGCACATTGCTTAAATTTATGTAAAAAATTTTCCTTTATCAACTACAGCAATAATTGCAAAAAGCAATATTTTCGAAAATATGACCGCATAAATGATGACATCATCACTTTTTTGCTCTCATTTGTGCGGTCCGTAAAAAACTTGACATTATCTTATCAATACCACCAGCACAAACTTAGGGCCGTTTTTGTGATTATTTACTACAGTAACATATGACGTCATGAATATGACGCCATCACTTTTTCACCTTCATAATACTTTAAAATTTTTCTAATTAAAAAAAAAGTGAATTATGGAAACAAATATCATTTTTGAAATCAACTCAGCGTTGGATAACAAGCAAAACGCTGAAATTCGATAAATATTGGAAAATGGATGTCATATTTTTGGTGTAATTTATTGTACAAAAATGCTGCTCAAAGTAAACCAAATTTATACAACATTTTAAAATATGCGTGAACTTTCTTCAATAATAATATCAAGGCTCTACATCAAATACCACAAAAGTTATAGGAGGTAACAACCACTCAAAATGATAATTTTTTACAATTTTGGTTTCACTTTTGCTTTTGCATTGTGACGTCATAATCTTATGACGTCACAAATGCATCTGAAGGTTTCCCATGTCCCACTTGTTGAGTGGTCCAGGTTTGAAAATTCAGGTTCAACCATAAAAGATGTGAGAATGAATAAAGTAAAAGTCAACAAAGCTAAAAAATTTAGCCAGCTTTTGCGGAAACGACGTCATTATGGCGTAAATGGTCAGGAAAAGTGGGGTGGGGACAACCCTAGCCGGAAACTTCAGACTATACTGAGCATCGCTAAATAAAGGTAAAAAAATATCTTTCCGGGGCCCGTTAACGCGTTTTTGTGACTAGAGGAATATAGTGTCATGTGCAAAATTTCATCATCCAGCCCAATGTTATTTTAGCAAAGCAAGCGTGTTTATCGTTAAATGGCAATGCTGAATATTTGTAAATTTGCATGTCAACATCGGAAACAAGGCATAAATTAAAATCGAATGGATGGAAAATGCTCAGCTATAGGATTAATTTATTCAAAATCAAATGAGCTTCTGATTAAAGTTAAGCGTAACAGCTTTCATAAACCAATTTATCTTTTTGCATTGGTAGTAAAAATATGAGTCTACAAATGATTTTTTTTTCATTTTGGACAGAAATTCAGTATAAACCTAGAGTACCATCTTAGCAGCGTACACTGAGCGTACACTGAGCCACCTGTAGGTTAAAATAAACTAAGGATTTGCTTGTGCGCTCATGATTCTGCGGCTAGTAGTAAAACGAAGATTATTTCAAAACACAAACAATCATAAATGGCTGTAACTAGACTACATGACGTAGTATTTCAACTAAAGTAAAAAAAAAACAAATAAACGTATTGCTAGTGAGTATGACCATAATTCCTTACTTTTAGCAACAAATATTGAATTTGTGTTATTACAAGTCGTTGGCTAACAACTTATGTAATTGTTCAGAAACGCGAGGAGTGTGAATTTAACTGATTCAAAAGAGTGCTTGGCAGCGTTGGCCAAAGCGAATGTTCATAACGCAGTACGGTACATGTCACGAGTGAAAAATAAACATTTAAAACCCTACAGTCTGTTTCATCCATATTCGAATCATCAGGGGTGTCTTATTCAAACACACCCCTGATGACCCCAATTATGGGAGAAACAAACTGTAGGATTTTAAAATTTTAAATTTTACATGTGACGTGGACTGTGTTAGAGTTGTTCAGTAGCATTGTTACGTGAATCTTATAGTTTTTACGTTATGCTGTTACAGTATTGTACAACAGACTGAGTGCTGGTGAACCTTGAGATCAAGGATGACAGTACGGTGTGGTGTAATGGTAACCGTACGGTACAGTGGTACGCTGTTTGAATTTGCGTACTAAACGTTTATGTGCAACGTGCGGCCGTCAATGAAAATTCGTGTGACCGTGCCCAGCGTGCGCATAGTCTAGTTTATTCTCAGGTAATCATTATAGCCTCTTAATTTGTCGTTGCAATAGCATTGTGATGTCACAAGTCACTGTCACACGTATAGCCAATTGTGAAGTCATAAATATTGCCTATAGATGCTAGGAGCCAAGGATTATCCTGGCATGTCATATATTGAAGAAAAATTTCAACGGAAACAACTGCGACACTTTAGCTGAATAGGCAGTGTTTTAAAAATTTTAAACTTTTCGCTCATTGCGCAGGCTTTTTGTAAGCAGATGCAAAAGACAGCTGAAGCCGACGCTAAATGTGTAAATTGACATCGCTGAGTTATAGGCTAGAGATTTCAAAGTCGGTTAAAGTTGCGAGTAGTTAAAACGAAGGATGGCAGTACGGTACGGTACGTAAGTACGGTACGCCTCAATGTTTGATAAAAAGTATGGCACGCTGGTACGGTGCGCCTTTTTTTGTAATGGTACGGGTACGGTACGTTGGTACAATACGCTTCAAAAATTGTACGGTATAGTTCAAGATGTGAGGTACGTAATACGCAAATTCTGGATGTGCCGTACCGTACTGCCATCCTTGCTTGAGGTAATGTAAGACATAGATTAACAGTAAAAACCCTATTGAAAATATAATAATCTAGTAGAGATGATCGTATGGATTTCCATGTTCATTCTGCTGGTTATGATCTACTACGTTTGTATCATTGATTTCTGAACCTATTGCGTAGGGGTTGATATCAGCAAAGTGTGGAGTCTCATAACTTGCAAACGTTTCGTTGTTCTCAGGTATATCCTCTGCAGCAATTTCATATGCATTGCTGTTTTCTTTAATAGTTAGATTAACATCGTTGCTAGAGTATATTGGATTGTCATAAATTTCGGCGCTGGACACGACTTGGTTATTTGATCTGAAAAATTATCAAAATATTATTAATTAATCGTTGGAGCATAAAAATTGGTCCTGAAAAACAGAATAAAGTTGCCAAAGCTGTCGTAACCATTTTATTTAAAACTAGGTTTCGACTAATTACTAAGTCATCGCCAATCTCTAAATAATGCACAAAAAAGTTACAACAATAGGTAACCTGCAAAGGCAAGTTTAACAAAACGTTTTGATGTTAAAAGTCTTTTTACTAACATTGCAGAATAATTTACAATCAATTTAGTATTAGACGAAATCTATGTGCAAGGTGTTAAAACTTTTCACGGACTAACGAGCAAATACACAAACAGCAATATACGAACAAATTGATGGAGTTAGCTCACCGATTGCTCCTTACATGGCTGACAAATGCATGAATTGGGTTTTGAATCAAGCATTAAATAACACAGATTTACATCAACCTACAATTTTACGTCGATATGTCGATAATCTGTTTTGCACATTCAATAATGAAGCGCGTCTCAATGATTTTTTTAACACACTTAATGCAATTCACGCACACATTGAATTTACAAAAGAACTAGAACATGAGAATCAACTGGCTTATTTGGATGTTTTGTTTACTAGGAGCAATGACTCCATTAAAACCATAGTTAACCGCAAGAAAACCAACACTGGTCTTTATATCTAATGGTCTAGTCTGTGTCCAGTTAGATACAAGTGCAATTTAGTAATTTGTTTACTTCAACGAGGTTTTGCATTTGTAATTCGTATTTGTATATGCATTTTGATTTTCAATTGATTTCCTCTACTTAATAACGGATATCCGGACGTAGTAAATTATTGAATCCAAAAACTTATGAACAAAAAACATCTCACACAATCTTCTTGCAATAGTTCCCATTCAAAGCCCATCCATCAATACATAAACTTCCGCGAATTTTTTTTAAAATCTTTCCTATATCGGTAAACCTTCTATTCACCTGGAAAAAGAACTTAAACATTTTTTTTGCAAGAAATTGCAAGACAAAGTTCAATTTACCATAATGCATGTGACAAATAAACTTGGACGATTTTTCAATGATAAAAAAAGCAACTGGTATCATTGCGTAGTAATGCTGTTTATCGTCTTAATTGTTCATGTGGTAGTTGCTATTTGGTTAAATAGAAGGAAGAACACAACCCTAAAATCCAAAATGGAGAAAACAGCCCCGAAGCTAAACTTAGTTATAAAACGGATGTTACCAAGCATTTACTAGATAATCCGAATCATACCATTGATTTTGAACGACTTGAGATTTTAGCATCAGCTTCAAATTTGAAAGAGTAATTGATCAAGAAAACTATCTTAATTCAACAGCATAGGCCAGATATTAACGTTGACGACTCTTCTCTGCTTCTTTATGTTTTCAATAACTGAATTTTATTGCTCTTAGCTTTGGTATACTGTACTTCCGTCTTTCTGGTTTTCTATTATCGCAATTTTGACAAATATTTTAATTCTTACTTTATGCTGTAGTACAGTATATTGGTATAACTTTTTTGACACTTTTATTTTGGTGTTTTGGTGTTCGCATTGGTTAAATTACGTTAGTTTTCTTAATTTTTTTGTGTATGATGTCACTTGGTTTTTGACATTTATCACAATTACCTATTTGCTGATATAATTTTTTATATCGCATTTTGCATTTCACTGAATGGTGAGAGGTGCTAAAATTTTTGCAGTAATATTTGAAATTTTTTATGTCAATTTTTAGCTTAACTGGTCTTGATTGTCAGTCCGTAGATATTGCTTCCAAGAAATGACAGATCAAGGAAGGATTTTTCTTTCTTTATTGGGGCTTTTAGTTGGGGTTCGATATTTCTCTCACTTTTGGAACTTTTGGCAATTTTTAGTAATTTGAAATTTAATTTAGAGTTTGCTTTAACAATTTCAGTCCCTGGAATGATTGATAAAGTAAATGTTAAATCCTTTATTTCTGTAGGAACAATATGGATCAAACAGTGCGTTTTAAAGTGGGGTCCACTTGTTGATTACAAGCAGTACTGCATGCAGTCAGTAGAGAGGGATAGTGATGATATGACAGAAAGCTGGTTGCTGGTGTCTTATCAATCCATAAGTAACTGCTTGGATTTTTGTAATTTCGCTTGGACTTTTATACTGTCTTCAATAAAACTGGGTTGTATAAAACGGTTTCTGGATGTGCTTTGGCAGTTGAATGAATGAGTGTCTCTGAGTTAGATTTTATACGGCATTATTAAGTCAGTACTTACTACCTTGGTTGGGTATGTTTCTGAAAGCAATAATGTATTAACACTGTAGAACTATGTTTCGTTGATTTCGGAATTTTTTGTCCGTTTTGTTAAACTTAACTTTGCAGGTTACCTTTTGCTCTAATTTTTTTTGTTCATTATACTTAAGCAATTAGTAGAAACGTTTTTTTTTAAATAAAATGTTTGCGACAGCTTTGGCTCCTTTATTCTTAGTGAAATTATTACATAAGCTGTTACTGTTCAATAAACTGCTTAATTTGGACCTCACAGGAACATTAAGAACTCCTATGATTTATTGATTATGCCAGCAACACAAAATTGTTATTACTATAACAACAAGACTGGCGTAGGGTAGGAAAATATGTTTGATAATCGGTACCAGCAAAGTCTAAGGCCGGAATCACACGATCAAGTTTTTTGCTCAATTTTCTTGCATCAATGTATCTTGAGCTATCACATCTAGACACAATTTTCTTGCTCAGCTTCTCTAGAGAGAAGCGTCTGGAATTTTCAACAAGCAAATTGTCGAAGCTATTACATGTGTTTTTTTTTGCTTCGAAAGCATTTATGCAGTATTTAGGGAATTTTTTTGAAATTTGCCGCGGCGATGATATATTATGCGCTTGTCGATTCATTGTTGTTTCTCGTTTGCCAAAATGATACAAGCAGGTTCACAAAAGCGAAAAGCTGCAGCTATAGTGATAAATACCTATTTGAGTTCTGCAGCAAATTGGGTGAATTTTTTTTTCGACCTGCAATGAAATGAAGTAGATAAATGAAAAATGTCATAATACCGAAACTCTTTTGCGTGTAGCGTAGCTTTTTTATGCTATGTTATCTACCGCCAATAAATTTGCGCAACACTGCATGATTGATCGAGCAATATTAAACGAGGTATGTTCTTTCCGGTACTTGCGGTTTCAAAGGGCTCAATGTTAGTATTGGATGTCAAGATAACTTGTAATATTTCATTATTTTCAAATAAGAATAAGAGCGTTTTTGTTTGGTTTCTTACTAAATCAGACATAACTAAAAATTATATAATGAAATTTATCTTAACTGCTTCAAAATGCGACAGGCTATTTTACCGGTAGACAAGTCAAATTTTAACCAAAAAATATTGAAATCATCACAAATTTGGCACTAGCGAAAGCTGGGCCGGAAACTTTTTTTCCGATCAGAAGGAAATTTTCAACATCTTAATTAAAACCAGATCACACATTGAATACTTGTTGTAACTATTTGCAAAAGTTTAAGATACAAAACTTCATTCAAACATGGATAAAATTGCTTGTAACGTTTCATTGGTTCTCAAATATCCACAAAAAAAAGGAAAAAAACCTTGTGTTTGCTATTGAAATGGAATATTTGATCACATACAATTTTGACAACTTTTGACATAACTAAAAATTTTGACTTCATTTTGACCTATAAAATCTACCTAAAATGGCTCCAAAGCACCCGAAACCAATGTCAGTGTACGTTTGATGATATAATAAAGCTCTGAAAAAATTTTGATTTCATTGACTTTTGCAGGCCCTTGTTGATTACGTCATTGTTGATTAAATCAAAAGCAGTAAAATTTCGTACAACATTTTTGCCTGATAATTGTGACGCATTCGTTTTTTGCGTTGATTTCTACGGTATTTTTTTGTATTCTGCGGCTCAATATTTTTAAAGCCACGGCTAATGGCGTAGCTTTCTTCGTTGAGAACGGCAATTTTTAGATAACTTGCATGGAAAATAAAGCTCGGTTCTACTTCCCAGCAAGAACTCAGCAAGACTTTCTAGACGCTGATTTTCATTCTCAAACGGCTGTGTAATAAAATCGCCGACAGGTGCCCGAAGTAGCGAGCCATAAACTTGCGCAACCTTTTTTTACACGATTGATGCAAGAAAATTGTGCAAAAAACTTGACCGTGCGATTCTGGCCTAAAGCATAAATATTTTGTTAAGTCATAGAGCTCAGTCAATTTCTTGACCGAACTACCACCAAGCAAAACAGTCGTGTTGGAAAAAAAACTATTCTCTGCAATAAAAAGAATTTTGAAGTATAATAACCCTCCATGCAATGCTCAGGATAGCGCAATTTTGGTCAATACCAAACCTCGTCAGCTGAGCTGGTGTGAATCGAGGTGAGTAAAACAAAAACTTTTCCACTATTTATAGAATTTCAGGTATTGAAAACTGGCCAAGCCGAAAAAATAGAATGCCGAAACAAAAAAGCAAAAATATCGGCTAAGCCAACCATAAGCTCCAAAGTTAAGATTATCCTTTCGCCAGCAATCAAAATGTAAATGAAGCGTAGAAATCGGCTACGAGTTTTAATCAGCAGGAAAAAAAATTTATGCAAAATAGCCGTTGAAATTGGCCATGAGTTTTGAGTTAAAAAAATTGTTTTGAAGCAAAGTTGTGATTTAAAAGTGAAAGACTTTACAAGGCACCAAGGCCAAATAAAAATCAAAATACTATACCCTAATTTTTACATAAGCTTTTTTTAATGTAATGCAAAGAGATTGCTGTAGATACATTTCTTCAGATAACTTATATATTGTATTTTTATTGACAACAGAACTGCAGTAACTATAACTAATTGAGAAATAAAGATTAATAACAGTTAAATTTTTACGAAAAATCATTCTTTACTTAATGCTCTTTATGCATAATATAACATAAATCATTTACTGTTAATCATAGGTGGGCAAGTTAATGCAAAACGTTAGCTTCGTTAACCACTAGTCTGTTAACAAACTTCACACCTCCGTTAACGTTAATCCGTTATTTTCAGCTTTCATTAACGGAAGTTAATAAAGTCCGTTAATTCGTTAATATTTTGCAGAAATTTACATTCCTTTTTATTCACTCGCTTCTAGAACACGTTTTGACGCTGTTAAGCTGATTGCAAGGAAATATTTATTGCTGTAGTGGCCTTTTTGTGTTTTGGAAGTTACATTTTACAGTCTAACCTAATTTTAAGACAAAAATAAGTTCAAATGCACTAACAAAACTGCAATGGGAAAACGTTTGGAAATTATGAACATCGATAATCAATAGACCTATGAGGCTGCAGCTTGTCATTTGCCACAAAAAAGAGCTCTTTTCTTCGCTTCTTGTATAAAACTCGTGCTAATACGCAACAAGTGTTACCAGTGCAAACTGGTTTGTACCGGCACGATGACTGAGTGGTGCAAGATTTTAACGATAAAAACCTTAACGGAAGTTAACAGAACTTAACGAAAGTTAATTTAGTCCGTTAACAGAACTTAACGGAAGTTAATTTAGTCCGTTAACATAAAAAAACTTTTTAACGGATTAACGAGTCAATGAAAAAGTTAGCTTCGTTGTTAACGGATTAACGATTAACGGACTAGTGCCCACCTATGCTGTTAATTATTACCATCACAATGTACATCTTTGAAATTCAATTTATGTTGTGTATCGTTAGTTTGCTAATAGCTATTTACTGCAAGAAACTTTTATAGACCACTATAAAACAAACACAACACCTAATGTACGCTATGATACTTTTACGAAACTTTGCTTACTTTTACCCGTACTATCTTACGTACTTGAAATTGAGTTTGTGGATTAAGAAATTGGATAAGTTATTTTGTCTTTTACTGGTTTTGTAGTAAACATAGATTAAGATCGAAAATATAAACAATGCACCAACACCCGAAACAGATCCAATTATTATAGATGTGTTGTTGTTGGATGTTGCTGTAGTTGTTGTTGCTGGTGTTATGCTGGCTCCATCGGTGCATCGAGGTTGGTCAATCTCATCAGATTGAAGCTGGCAAATATAAGATTGTGATTGGTTGCATCTTGTCCAACTTGCGTGAAAAATTTTGTTGGAAGAACCAGGCTGAACATTTGCTAGATAACATCTATCTGGTTCTTGAAAAGAGGTTGGTAAATCAAGAGGTACTCCATCTACACAAGGTTTTGCAACAGTTCCAGGACCCCAAAAATAACGATGAGTTGCATTTCCTTTACAAAGGTGATTTTCATTTCGCGGATTATAAGTCAACCTTATAGCGTACCGGTCAGTCTGTTCCTGTGGAGGCAAACAGTTTCCTAAAACTTCGTAATCTTGTCTTTCTAGGTCTGTAGCTACCTCAGAGCTTTCGTAATTACAGGCATCGGTTAAGCGTACAGCAGTGCTATTTAATAAAAATATTTTGCTGGTTGATCGGCATAAACAAGCGTCAGACATTTTAACAGAAACCTATAAAATTCTGAAAGAGAAAGATAAAACTTGTTGATTGCAAGAAATACAGCCAACGGAATAAAATAGCTAATTACTGTAGATGCGTACTAAAGTCTTGTAGCTGTTTGCCTGTGAGAGGCTGCGAAAGATCAAAAAATACCATTCCCAAAAGCCTGGCAAGGTCGTTTAGACTTAAGACTCACTATTTTTTAACCAATTGTAGTCATTACACGTGCAAACAAACTGCAACGTCTTGACAAAACCATTAACAAACACATACAAGAATTTTGCATTTAAATCTTTGTGTTCTTGACAAAAAAAATGGCATGGCAAACCCGAAAAACGATTTGAAATCCAAACCTTGCCTAAAAAAGAGTAAAGTTTGAGTTAAAAAAAAAATATGCAATTGAATACTACTTTCTTTGAATAACTATTTAGTGTGCTGAGACTAAATAAAACTTCTAATTGATTTGAAAATAAAATCTAATTAAGAAACAATCAGCCGAAATATTAATAAGTTATAAAACGAAATTCCGTAAGATTCTATCAGAGATTCTGCAAAGAAATCAACTTACTTATTAAATGTTGAAAAATTGTGATGCCATTATAATAATTTTGTACTAATAATCGCATAAACGTTTAAATAAAATCTACTTTTAGTTTTGCAAATTTATTTTGATTTTTTGTTTATTACGCCCGATATTTTTTTTAATCTTAAAGTAACTCAGAACTCAAGCAAAAAAAAATTTTGGTTTTTAAGTTTTGGGCTGTGAACGCAATGTCACAGCAGCATACATTCACAAATTAGTTTATTTTTTGCAAATGGGTTTGGTTTTTGCATAAAATTATTGATTTAGTGTTTAGGCAAAAATCAAAATCCCTCCGTTATTTTTCAGCAAAACAAAACCAAGCAGGTGACTCCTGGAGGTAAAATTGATCTATAATGTAACAATAGACAATTGTGGCCATTGTGATTTTCGTAAGTTGCGGCAAAATAGGAAAATATTTTGCCGGTTAGGTCAATATTGGATGCAAGCTGAACTGTAAAATATTGCATGGAGAAACGCTTTCGTTGTGGTGACCTGAAGCATTCGAAATGTGACAGCAATTTGGTGAAAAGTTTGCTCCAAATTTACGTGAAAACCAAAAAAAATCTTCACCACAATTTGATGGAATATTCGGCCGGAAATTGACATTTTATCAACTATTTTTTGTCTATACGTCCAGGACGCTTTCTTTTAGTTGGGTAACGCTGGATTTTCATAAGGGGACTCTAAATCTCGATGGAGCCGCTAACTCTCAATGGGGGGACGCGTCCTCTATACAATTTAAGTACTGGATAAGCGGTAGGCTACCGGTACGTAAAACGTCCATTAACTGTAGCTAGCCTGCAGTTAATAATAGCATCAGACTTAAATTGTGGAACTGCATTTCACTATAAGCGGCTATTGCTTGCTTGTGTCCAGCATTGGCACGTAGTTTCATTGGTTTAATGGAATAGCAATTTTTTCTAACTTGAGCGTACTGCTTCTCTAATAAATTATACAATTAAAAAGTAAAAAAAATTTATTGCAAAGATGCAAGAAGTAAGATAAACGCAAGAAAAACTACAGGGGTAAAATTCGCCGACTAAAAATTCCAAACAGATTCTTGTTCAATGTAGGACTGTGGCGGCCGTTCAGGTGACGGACTTGGGTTTTGATGAAGCGTGACGATGGCAGCTTGGGAGGTTGCCGGAACTGTAAAAAAATAATTTAACTAAAACGAATATCATACGTAGGCTAATAGCTATAAGATAGCTTAAAAGTAAAAAATTTCTGCAAATTAAGGCAAACATTTCTATGGTCATCTTTTTATAGTGACTCTGTAATCCATAACAATGGTGCATATGACACTTCTCTGGTAATACCAGTTTTATTGACAAAACACAGCTGAGGATAAAAGAAAAGAACAAAACATAGCCGTTGACGTTTGCTTTCAATGAAAAAATTGTTCAAAACTGCTTTGATCTTGAGTCAAAGCTTGCAAGTTTAGACTAATTTCAAGCGAAATTAAGATCAGGCGGCACAGCTAACTACCATAATATGCTGACAATCTATTACTGAAAGAATACGAAACTATACCTGTAGACTGAGCAGCATTGCGCAGATGTGGCTCTGTCGCAAAACGATCGTTGGTGACTGAGTCCGATACCCGAAAGGTCGTTTTGTAATGAAATAGAAACCTACATAACACAGTTAAATTGACCCAAACTGCGAAAATATATTTAACCGATTCAAAACGCTTTGCTTTTTGACCTTCCAGCTGTAGCAGCGTTTATTGAAACTGTCTATAGTAGAGTTGCCCAAAGTGCGGCCCCATGGTTATTTCTTGAAAAGTAGCAAATTTGTGTTTCGTTGGCCACTACATAAGCTACGGTATAGCTTTTTTTGTTTTAGTGTTTATATTTTTATCTCCGCGCAGTTTGCATTCCAAAACGAGTGTCAAAGCAGATCCATACTTCACAGTTCGTAGAAGGTGTGTTCAATAGTAGAATTATTGGGAAATAAGCATTGCTGGGGAAGGGGGGTTTGAAGCCTCCATCTTAGCTAAGTAATTTAAAAAGTTTAACCCAAACAACATAAAACGAAGTTAAAAGCTTATTAAAGGTTAACTCTGCGGTTTAGCAATAATTTAATATGGTGGGACAATTCGAAAGTTACATGAGCATTAAGCAGTTTTCGGAATAAAAATTATCCAAGCATTTTATGAGAATTTGCGGCCCACTAAGCTCAGAAAAAAAGTCATGCAGTCAGTTTTTCAACAAGTTTGAGCACCCCTGGTCTATACCATAAATTTTAAACTACAAGCTTTACGCAATTGATTCCCAAATCTCGTCTATATATACATTAGGCACAAATAAAATTGTAAAAAATACCAATGCTTTTGGTTTCGAACAATCAGTCTAATGAACTAAATTATGGAGCACAGTTACTATTGCTTGTGTTTATCACAGTGAAACCGACTTCCTCTTATGCTGTCGTTTTCCAAAGCCAAAAGAAAGTACAATATTATCTTTCAGCTTTGGAAATCCATAGCATAAGCGGAGCTGCAGGAACGACTTGGCATCAGAGGTGGAGTCCTCAAGGACGTCCTTGGCCTCGAGGACGTCTCGAGGACACATTTTGAAGTCCTTGGCCTTGGCCTTAAAGCCTCAAGTCCTTGGCCTTGGCCTCAAAGCCTTAGGTCCTCGAAAATTGCCTTGTCCTCGGCTCGAGGACAGCACTATTTTTTGACCCGTTGAAATTTTGTTGGAAAACGCCAGAAACCTCGCGGATAATTTGCAAATACCTTTTTTGTTTTCCGCAATCGGAGCATATGCTTAGCAAAGCGGGCCTCCCTCCCAATTGAAATTTTACCAATGACAAAAATGTGACAAAAAAGCCTATTGTTTCTTCAGTTTCAGTTTCTTTTTAGCATTTTTTGCTCACACCAGTAGCGAACAACAATATTGAAGACCAGGGGCCCCGGGGCCCCCTCAAATCAATTTTTGCCAGCCAATTTAAACGTAAACCTGAAAGAAATGAATAGTTTTTGTCCTAAAAGTTGCTATCTCAGGATCACATCTAGCCTTTTTATGAACGCAATGCATTAACAAAGGCCGGATTTACCACAATATGGCGCAGTTACCAGCTAAGGGCCCTGCGCTTAAATCTTAAGGCTTTTTATGGTCTTCACCTACATTTGGCAGAAAGATATTGCCAAAATCTCCTAAAGTGCCAGGGGCCCAGCGCGATGTAAATCCGGCCCGGCAATGACATGGTTAGTAAGTGTAACCATCTATAGTACTAATTTTCAATAACAATTCATTAATTCACCTCCACTTCGCCAGTTTTTACGCACAAAACACTTTAAAAAAATTAGCCATGGAAAATGCTGATTGAACAAATCGCTTAACTTCAATTGAGAGAGCCTGAGCCCTCCGGCCTAACAAGCACTTCTATAGCTGGTTATTTTCATGATAAAACAAAAATCTTTAAGGGAAAATCTTCGAGTGGGTTTTCATTTACTGCTACAATGTTGCACGAGACAATGTACCTTACCTCTCCCTACGTGGACCAAATCGCGTACAATAAAACTTTAACACCAAGATGCAAGATGTTAAACGTGTTTTGGACTTAAAATGCAACTAGAAGGAGGATTAAACAATTTGATTTATTTTGATTGGCTTTCAAATATCAAAAATCTAGTGCGTTCAAATGGCTCTAAACATGTGCGAAATGTGATTCAATAGCATTAAAATAGTTTTTTTTTACTAAAAAATTACAAAAAATTACCCAACAGCTTCGCCCCCAGACCCCCAGAGCCTCCGGCCGCCCGTCTGTGATACGTTTGAGTTACACTGGCTTTCTTAAAACGTTTCCAAAGTTACTTATTTGCATTTTTTAACTATAGTAGTTTAAGCCTTCTCTCTTTGCGAAATCCTGGTTAAGTGCCAACTGGCAAATTTTTGATGACGTCATTGCATGTGATTTGTGGTTTAGGCCTCCCCAATTAAAAATTCTGGCTACGCCTATAAATTGGACATTGCCTGAAATATTTTTTTAAGATCTTTATATAACTTTTTTAGGACCTCTGGTATATAAGATATTTGAACGGCAACAGAATGACATTTCGTGCAATACTGAGATGGCATGGTGGTTTGCAATACCGGTATTCACTATTATTTAGCAGAGATTTTGCTTCAGAGCTTGTGCTCCATAATAAATAGAAAACAAGAAGATAATTTGATGGTTTGACCTGTGGTGACCGAGTGAATATAATGTAACTTAACATTTGTTCTTGTATATTTGTCTGCGGTATCCGGTTATTTGCACATATAGCTCATTGCTATGGGCGGTATTGTGTAATGAACGGATATAGCGAGACAAAAGAAAGTTAATTAATGTTGTTTTTGCTCTCGCTTTTCTTTGCTTACTTGCTGTATATATACCGCTGCTTAGCTTCATGTCATTATCACTATTATTATTATTGTGATTATCATTGTTATCGTACGCACCAAATTGGTACCCCGTGTGAGGAGCGCCCGAAGGGGCGCTCACCAAATTGGCACTCTGTGTGAGTGTACGTAGAACCAAAGCTTCACCAAGAATTTTTTTGGAATATAAAAAAAACTTCTAAGTGAAGCAATTAAGCTGAAGAATCGCCTAATTGCTAGCGTAGATAAGAGTTCTAAAAGAGTCCAGAGAACTTTCCGAAACAGGACAAAAAGCGTTGTTTTGTTCAAAACTGTTTGAGGGTCGTTCGAAAGTGCCCAGAAGTGTTGTTCGAAAGCGTTCAAAACCCCGCGGAAGAAACTTCGGAAAAGACAATGCAGATTTTTAATTTTCTTTACATATCATTTTGTTGCATATTTACGAGTAAAATATTATTTGCATATTTACCTGTAATTTTTTTTCGCCTATTTACGTATAAATATTTTTCAGAGTCTTACGATTTGAAAAAACGTGATTGATTAAAGCGCTGTATATTTGTATTAAGGCTGAAGTATTTCTCTGTATAATGCAAATTTCTGAATATGTAGCAAGTCAATTTTATCGTTATCAATCCTGACTCCTTATCTGCCACACTTAAGCTGAGCAAGAAATAAAAACGTAGTAGTACTGATAATGGGTGTCCGATAATTGACCTTTCCAACGTATGAATTGCATTTGCGCATTTTCCTCTTACCTTTGTTTTAGCTGAATTTTTTCGCGTTATTACTGTATTAATGTTGTGGCTACTCTAATTCTGTTCAAGTAGAAGAAGTTTAAAGGATAAATAGCAATAACCATGACCCAACAAAATATATCTCGTGAGACCAGCAGAGTTACGGAATGTTTATTTCATATTGCTGTTTTTGTGTTTTTGATATTATTTGATTCCAAGCAAAGAGTCGATGATTATATATTACGCTAAAGGGCAAGAGAAAAGCCCTCTATATTGTGTTATTTGCATTTTCCGCGCTAAAATGCGCTATGTCATCCTGAAAGGAATGACCAAGTACTTATTTCTGGTCGCATGGACGTAGAAAATAGCATTTCTACTGTCATATTTCAGATTTTAACGCGTTAAACATTTTATCTCCAGTTTTGGTGTTTCTGCTTTCTCCTTTTTTAACCCTTTTCCGTTTTCTATGTTGCATTTTTTGAAGAGTTACATGTAGTTTTTGTCATGTTTTTACTCGAATCCGCATTTCTTTTTGTGGACTGGTGTGTATGCTGGACAGCCTTTGGGGGCTTTGTCGTCCATCACACCCATCATTCTCAGGGGAAGGTCTTTGGTGACCGAGTGAATATAATTTAATTTTGTCCTTGAGTAATTGTCTGCGGTATCCGGTTATTTGCACGTATCGCTCATTGCTATGGGCGGTATTGCGTAATGAACGGATATGGCGAGACAAAAAAAATTTAATTAATGTTGTTTTTGTTCTCGCTTTTCTTTGCTTACTTGATGTATATATACCGCTGCTTAGCTTCATGTCATTATCATTACTATTATTTTTATTGTTATTATTATTAGTATATTAATAAGTACTTGTTGAAATTAAAGAACTACGTGTTGAGACTTATCGCGTACGAACTCACTAAAGACCAAACGAGGCTTAGATCACCTATAGGCTGATAAGCTATAATTAAATAATCATTAATACATATCGGAAATAGCAATTTTGCATTACAGCTGGCATTTTGTATAGCCTAAGCTGATAAGTAGGGGACAGGGGTAGTGGCACAAGTAAATTGATAGTACCGGTATCTCATATCAATTTTCAATTGGCTACTGCAGGCTATTGGTAAATGGCACCATAAGTAAGAAAAGTTTACTTTCAGGTCAGAGGTAGCCAAACACCATTCTTTTTCTTGTCAGTTCCTGTTTCTCAATGCAATGTAAGGCTATATCAATATTTGAATACAGCCACTAGCATTTAATCATAACTGCATCAATACTACTGCCATTGCTATCAAATTGTACAGATGGACATGCACTTTATTTTAAGACTAGTCTTTTGGAAAAGCCCGACCGAAATCGAGAAAAATTAACAAAATCTTCTTCGGAAAAATGAGCACTACATATATATCGTGATTGAGTGCAATTAATAGTATTATTCTTTTGATTCAACTTTTTTGCAGTATTTACAAACTGAATTCAATCTTGTTGTACCTTCAGGTGTTTGGGAAACTTGTATAAGCTTTTGGTACGGAGCAGTAACGGAATGACATATTGCACAAAAATGAGATGGCATGATGGTATTCACTCTCTGCTTTTACCGGTTTGTGGTGGAGATTTTGCTTCAGAACTTGAGTTCCACAAAAACAAAAGGAGAAAAAGAAAGATAATTTAATTGTTTGGCCAAATCAAACAATACCATACAGGTGAAAAATGAAGCACCTTTGTTGAACACACCGGCAAAGACAATTCAAAACAGATAGACTTGTGTCAAACTAAAACACTAAAAAAATCTACCACTAACTAAGCCTACCATTCGCTGACTAACTTCAATTGTCTACCGCATGTAGGCTATAATTCAAAATTATCAATAGCAATTTTGCATTATACTAAAGCTAGCATTTTCTATGGCTTAAGCTGATAACAGTGATAAGTAGCAAAAGCGAATTGTTACCGGTACCTCACATCAGTTTGCTACTAGTAAACGGCACCATACCTCATTTGTAAGTGGCACCATACTACATTTTCATCTCTCGTCAGTTGGGTATCCGTAAATAGCACCATACTGTGTTTAAATGTTAAGACCAAAACTCAATATTTACTGCTTAACAACAACTCAATCGCTCATGTTCGACAAACTTCAATATATCCTTGAATTCAATCGATGTAAAACGTATCAAATCCATAAAATACTTAGGAATTAATATTGACGAAAACCTAAATTGGTCTTGTTATATTTAACATCTTTCGTTACAATTAGCACGCTATTCTGGATTGTTATATAGAATTCGAAATTTCTTAGATCGGAACACTCTGTGTATGTTATATTACTTGCTCATTTACAGCCGTATTCAATATGGTATAGTTACATGGGGTACGGCAAACAAAACACTTATGCAAGAACTCAATGTGAAGCTAAGTAATACAGTTTGTACAATAACGTATAGTAGCAAATATTGTCCGGTGACTTCTTTATACAAGCCTTAAATTTTTTAAAATTAGATGCCATTTACCTACTTGAACGAGCCAAGTTTATGTATCAGCTTCATCACAAGAAATTTAAAACTGCTCTCAACGACTGTTTCGTTGATATCAGAAAATTTCACAGTCACAATACAAGAACAAAAGATAACTTAGTATACTTCAAACCTCGCGTTCAAACTTCAGCTGGGAAAAAGTCTCTGACATATAAAGGAATAGAATTGTGGGGAAAAATTGAACCTGATGTAAAAAAACTATCTTGGTTATCATTCAAAAAAAAAAATAAAACAAAAAGCTATCCAAAACTATATATCATTTTAACCTTCTTTGCTCCATATTTAGATATTTATCATTTAACTGTGTAACACTGTTCATTAATTTTCTCTTGTGATAATACCAGTTGAACAAGATAATTGCCTGTTTCTTTTCAATTTGATGTTTTTTTCTTTACGTTTTCACACTGCCAAGTAACAAGTCAGGAAGCACCTTGGATTGAAAAACCTTCAGGTTCGTCGGTGCCTCCTGGCCTGAACGAACTTAGCGTAACTTTGTTTTATGTGTGTTCGTTTTGTATGTGTTTGTATTGCTCAGGCGAATAAACTGTTTTCTATCCATAGGCGTAGCCAGGATTTTTGATTGGGGGGGGCCCAAATCACAAATCACACGCAATGACGTCATCAGAAATTTTCGAAAAAGTAATTTTTGTGGGGCAAAGATATCGTAGAATGGAAGATCCGAAGCCGTAGCCTGATGGCACTTTGCCAGGATTTTGGTAAAGAGAGAGGGCGAAAACTAATTGTTGAAAAGTGTAAAAGTCTAACTTGGAAGACGTGTTGAGTAAGCTAGTGTACTCAAACGTATCACAGACGGGGGTCTGGGGGCAGAGCCCCCAGCCGCCGATGGCTATGGGGTCTGGGGGCAAAGCCCCCAGCCGCTGGGCGATTTTTGTAAGTTTTTGGAAAAAAAAGATATTTAAATCCCATTGGATCACATTTCGCACGAGTTCAGAGCCATTTCAAAGAACTAGATTTTTAACATTTCAAAGCCAATCAAAAAAATTTAGTTGTTCAATCCTCTTTTTGCAATTAAATCCCAAAACACGCTTAGAATCTTGCATTATGGTGTAAAATTTTAATTGTAAGTGATTTGGTCTATAGGGGGAAGTAACGAACATTGCCTCCTGCAATAGTTTAGCAGTAAATAATTAAGTTCATAATGACGTTAAACGAGGGCCTGGTGTGGCAACTTTTAGGTCAAAACTCTTAGATTTCTCACAGGTTTTGCATATAAATTGTTAAAAATTTGCATTAAGGGGCCCCTGCCTGTGAACCTTGGTCGTCAGTCAGGGGCCATTGGGCTCCCTGGTTGCCAGATAGAGGCCCCGTAGCCCCTTGCTAGTCGGTTAGGAGCCCAGGCCCCCTGGTTGTTAATTAGGGGCCCTGGGGCTCCCTGGTCGTGAGTTAGGGACTCCAGGACCCCTTGGTTGTTGGTCAGGGGCCATGGGGCCCCATGGTCGTTAATTAGGAGGATCCCAGGGCTCCTCGTTGTCGGATAGGGGGCTCCTGGCCCCCTGGTTGTTGGTTAGGGGCCCCCTGGTTGTTAGTTAGGGCCCTGGGGCTCTCTGGTTGTGAGTTAGGAGCCTTGGGGCCCCCTGGTCGTCAGTTATGCACTCCGGGGCCCCCTAGTTGTTGATTATAAGCCCTGGGACCCCCTGGTTGTCGTTTAGGGGCCCCTTGGTTGTCGGTTAGGGGCCTGGGTCCCCCTGGTTGTCAGTTAAGGGGCCCCTGGTAGTTGGTTATGGTCCGTTGGTTGTTAGTTAGGGGCCCTGGGGCCCCTGGTCGTCAGGTATGGACCCCCTGGTTTTCAGTTAGGGGTCCCGGATCCCCTGGTTGTCGGTTAAGGATTCCAGGTCCCCCTAGTAGTTAGTAAGGGCCCCCTGGTTGTTAGTTGGGGGCCCCGGGACTCACTTGTTGTCATTAATATTATTGTTAATTACTGTTATGTGCGTAATTACTGAAAAAAAAAAACTGCAACTAAACATTGCCAGGCTATGTTGTCATAACTTTTTGTCGTTAGTGGTATTTTGATTGGGAGGGGCCCGGGCCCCCTGGGCCCCCCCTCTGGCTACGCCTATGTTTCTATCTATCTATCTATCTAGGCAGATTGCAGATAGACTTAAGTAATTATAAAACTTCACTTGCACTGCAGGCCGTAGATAGCTTAACATCAGTTATTTTCTTGTCAGTTGCTTAAGTCAATGTCAATGCAATACTAGGCTATGCCAATCTTTAAATGCAGCCACTAGCATCATCATTAGGCTTACTAGTGGTCTAGCTATCGGTAGGCCTAGCCTAACTTGTACTAACCTAAACCAGGCCTAATATAGGCATATAGATAAAAACAACATATTGTACTTTATCTTTAGTTTGCGTTGTTTCCCTACTTATTTTCAATCCTAGCCTAACACCAGGCGAAACTCTAATCCTGAACTGACTGACTGAACAAGCGTACTATCATGCATTATCACTTGAGACGCGAAGCTTTTGACGTAAATTTCTATTTTGTGGAATGGATCAGTGATGTTTGAAATGATGTCACTCAGTAACGATGAAACGGAAAGAATTTTTTTTTTTTTGCCCAAACCTTAAAAAATTCCAGAGTTTTGATTTATTTAGTTTTTAACGAAATTCAAACATCGTTCTGCCCCTGTTTAAGCCCAAATTCACCTCGAGCCCGAAACCGATCCGAGAAGCTTGTTTCAACTTACAGCTCTGTTCTATTCGTTAACGTTATAAATCAGTCTGGCAAAAAATAGACCTTTGAGTGGTACAGAATTTCAATTTAATAGCGTCGGAGCTGTTAATTCCACTTTTTGAGAAAATGGGTACCCTTGAAAAAAAGCTGCTCTAGATTGAACATTTTTGTCAGTTAGCTTCATGAATCTACGGTGAAATGAAGAAAAACTAAAACGCGGTGGTGTAAAAGCAGAGGTTCGTTACATTGAAATAGACAATGGGTGGTAATTATGCCGCAAGATGCCGCAAAAATCATTCAAAATACCATAAAGTTAATGCAAAATATAGAAAATTTTTCGATCTATTTTTATTGATCAAACTTTGTTATTTGGGTAGTTTGATTGGTCGAAAAATATTGTTTCGTTTTAGTCCGAAATGAGCAAGAAATTAATGTGAAATTTGGATTGAATAAACAATTTCTTTTTGACGGCAAAGAAAAGCTTGTAAGGAATTAAGGTAGGTTGCTTCTAGAACTGGTAAATGGAACAAAAATCTTGCTGCAGCCAAAATGGAAAATTGTGCATCTTATAGTGTTTGGCACATTCTTCATTCTCTAGTAAATGCTTTCCGATTGCAGAATCACACTAGACACCAGGGGTGCAAGCGATTTTGCATTCTTGATTAAACAGATTTTCCATTGGTCGTTTGTTACTTGTAATTAATCTCGAAATGTTTTGATTAACTCTCTTCTTCAATCTTTGGGAAGCTCGACCCACGTACCGACTGTCACAGCGGCACACGTATTGATATACGAGCATAATTGTTTGAAGAGAGTGTAGAACCTTTTTATTAATTGCAGGCAAATTTTCTCATAATAGAAATAACGCGAGGTTCAACAGCTTGGTAGCATTTGTTGATAGCTGTCTTGGTATGTTGTCAAAAATTCGAAAAAATTTTGCCAATCTAAGGGAGCTTCAAGTAAAGCCTCAAGGAAGCTTTTGCGGTTCTTCTATTGGTTTGTGTTTAAAAAGCGCAATTTTCTTGGGTATGGTGGTTTGAAGAATGCTTTCTGGGTATCCATTTTGCCGTAGAATGGAGCTGATGTTTTCCAATTCATGCTGTAGTTTGCTTTTGGAACAAATCATCAATGCTTGATGCACAAGTGTTTCAATCAAGTTGGGTTTACGTTTCGTAGATCCAAACGAATCCCAACGAGAGTACTGTCCAGTAAAAGTGAGTTTTCTGAAAACAGAAGAGAAAATTCCTCATTACCTTTCTCAACCAGAACATCTAAAAACGGGAGCAGATCATTCTCTTTTTTTTCAAATGTAAACTTTAATGCCGAATGCATTGAGTTCAGGGCGTAAGGAAAAGAAATGTGTTCTTCATCTGATTCAAAAATTGCAAAAGTATCATCAACATATTGGTGATAATTATAAGGAATGGCTTGTTTGTAGACTCAAAAAGTTTAGTTTCATGGTATCCAACAAAAAGATTGGCTAAAGCAACACTTAGTGTACTACCCATTGCCACACCATCAACTTGCTTGTACTATATGTTATTGCTATAGCTGAATTCCACCATTTCAGTGGCAGTGTTCATTAATTCCACGAAGATTTCTTTAAGGTAGTCTGCAGGTATGAGCTTATTACCATACAATGAATCCGCACAAAATTTGAATTGTTCGCGCTAAAGGAACATCAGTGAGCAAACTTCGTATTTGTTGGATACCAAAAGAACAATACATTTGTTAATTGGATACCATGAAAGCAAACTTTTTGAGTCCACAAACAAGCGGTTTTTTTATCACCGATATGTTGATGATACTTTTGCAATTTTCGAATCGGATGAAGAACACATTTCTTTTCCTTACGCCCTGAACTCAATGCATTCGGTATTAAAGTTTACATTTGAAAAAGAAGAGAATGATCTGCTCCCGTTTTTTGATGTTCTGGTTGAGAAAAGTAATGAGGAATTTTCTCTTCTGTTTTCAGGAAACTCGCTTTTGCTGAACTGTGCTTTCGTTTGGACTCGTTTGGACCTATAAAACGCAAACCCAACTTGATTGAAACACTTGTGCATCAAGCATTGATGATTTGTTAGAAAAGTAAATTACAGCATAAATTGGAAAAACATCAGCTCCATTCTACAGCGTAATGGATACCCAGAAAGCATTATTCAAACCATCGTATCTAAGAAAATTGCGCTTTTTAACCACAAACCAAAAAGAATGACCGCTAAAGTCTCCAGTTTAATTGAAACTCCCTTAAATTGGAGGGATTTCTTCGCAGTTTGAAAAGCAAACCAAAAGAGCTATCAACTGATGTTACCAAGCTGTTGAACCTCAATTTATTTTTAGTGTACAAATAGAAAAAGGTGTGATAACAACCATTGTTTATTTCAATGTAATGAACCTCCATACTTACCGCAGGATTTTAGTCTTTCTTCATTCCAGCCAGGTATGTTCATTTCAGAATATCCAATCCTACGGAACCGGATCATATTTGGAACCCGTTCCGTTTTTAGGATTCGGTTTGGTTGTGAAAAACTGCAAGTTTGGTCTTCACCTTGGTTTGGGAGGAAAAACATTATATCAAAATCAAAAAAGGGACAACAAAGTTGTGGCATTAGGAAATCCATCCAAGCCAAGTGGGTGCAGTAATCACGTATTAAAACAAAAATTGAAAAGGGAACACCATTTAACAGGAGCATTACGAAATCAATCGAACAAACATCAAAATTCACAGAAGCCAATGCTGAAAGCAGAACAAAAAAAAAACTAAAATCTTAATAATATTAGTTAGTTGTAGCTCGTAGACTAGTTTCAGTTGGTCAACTTTACAGCTTATGTAGTTAGTAGCCTGTAGCTTAGGTGTATTCACTTGAGATACCAGTTAGATTTGTAGTCTATAACCGAGCGTTTTCGGTAAAGATTTCAGTCAGATTAATAGCCAGTAACCCAGCTTTGTTAGTAAAGATTTCAGTTAGATTAGTAGGTTAGCTTTATTTGGTAAGGATTTCAGTTAGATTGATAGCCTGTAACCTGGAGTTTGTCGGTAAGGATTTCGGATAGCCTGTAACCTGGAGTTAGTCGGTAAGGATTTCGGTTAGATTATAGGCCGTAACCTAGTTTCTTTTGGTAAAGATATCGGTGAGTTTAGCATCTTGAGACCTACAGTTTTGTTCGTAACGATCTCAGTTAGAAAGTTTTAATTAATTTAGCGTAATTTGTTGGGTAAAGATTGGTATGGACAGATTTTTATCTGCAAATATTTCATCATTTTCTAATTTTTGGTTTTATCACTATAACAATTGTCATTTTGGCCTTGCTAAGCCTAACTGATGAGCCTTAAAATTAGGCGAAACAGCTGTCTTAGGCATGCAACTGGTATTTTTTTTTGTTCTGCTTTCAGCATTGGCTTCTGTGAATTTTGATGTTTGTTCGATTGATTTCGTAATGCTCCTGTTAAATGGTGTTCCCTTTTCAATTTGTGTTTTAAAAACATTATAGCACTGATGGCTGTTTTATCGATTCAGGATTCGGAATTCTGGATTCGACAAAAAGATTCGGAATTATTCTAAAATACCTAATAATTTTGAAATGAACATCCCTAATTCCAGCGCAGATTCATGAAGGGAGCTGAACACAAACGTTCAATCTAAAACAGCCTTTATTTAGGCTACACATTTCTCAAAGATTGAAAATGATAGCTCCGACGCTATTAACAGCTATTCAAAAGAATAGACCATAAAAATATTGTAAAACCAATAATTAAGAATGTCATTGATTTAATCGATAAGTACATACAGTAGTTGCATTTAGTGTGCTTGCGGCTCAGACCCATCAATAAATGAAGATCTACGTACCCTTCTAGCATGCAGACATGCAAAAATACAGCTCGTGTGTTATATTCAATACTGTCGTATGAACTAACTTTCAGGACTCTGAGCGTTTTTTAAATTAACAGCTACTGAAAATTAAGCCTTTGTTGCTGCACTTTAGAAATGACTTTAGAAATGCTGCACTTTCTTTCAGGACTCTCAACATTTTTTAAATTAACAGCTACTGAAAATTAAGCCTTTGTTGCTGCACTTTAGAAATGATTTCTTTGTTCAAACTTTTTTTGTTTCACCTAGAATAACCAATCCTCTTTTGCAAACTACACAAAATTGTTGTTTGCTACTGTTTAGCATAACAAGCGATTAAAAACGTATCATTGTTACCATTTTTGAAGTACCGATATCGTGCATATTTTGGGTGGGAGTTTTTCTTATCTCTGTTTACAAAGGTGTCCTGTCCAGCGGCCGGAGAAGAGACCTTTCAGATTGAAGAATTGAGGTGCAACTGCCCAAATAATATTTTCTACACGGAATGGAAACTTTGCTGTCGCTTGATGCTGATCATCACTCAAGCAGAAAAGCTGTGAAGACTAATGCTTATTGACCAGACCGGAAATCAAAAACAAATCTACTATTTCTCAGTAGTTGCTGCTCTGTCAACAGTATTGTAATAGTATACCACTGATCGGTTAAAACATTAACTAAAAACTTATTAAGCTGCTTTAAAGATATATCCTGCCAGTGAGAAGTGTATACTTTGGTTTATGAACAATGAAAAAACACCCACTAATCACTATTCTTTCCTTAATGCTGAGTTTAAAAGAGCAAAGCTTATGCAAGCAATAGTTCCTTCCGATGTCATTAGATATCGTGTGCTCACTAGGTAAGGTGTTTTCGTCTGTAGTAGATATACTTTAGCTAACACGCGTCAAAATGATTCACAATTTGCGATTCACAATATTACAACAACGCCATTTTTAAAACGGATCAGAAAAATATAAAAATGCAAATTGATCTATTGAATGCACTTTCAAAGTAATAATGCTAAATTTTTTTGTAGAAGATCATGCCATCTATTTTTCGTAACTTAGAGCCAGAGCGTTGTTCCAAAGCAAAGACCAAAGTTTTTTAGTGATTTTGAAACTTACAGCATTTTAACGCATTTTTGCATCCGTGTTGAAACTCGGATTTTGCTAAAGAGGAAAGCTTGAACCCAACGTTGAAATCTCTTGTTTAAAAAATGTGGGATCACGTCAATTGACCGTGAACAAATTAACCGGCGACAATTGGTTTTGATCAACTGACCGGCAACAAATTGGCCGGCGACACAAACCAATCGGCAACAAATTAGCCGGCGACACAAATCAACCGCTATATACAAATCAACCGCTTGTTGTTTCTAACTAAAGTTTTTGCACTACTGCTGCGTCACATACCGGCTTTGGCATTTGTTCCAATACAGCATCTGATTGAAGCTTTTGAAACATTAGAGGAAGTCATACCTGATGAAATGCTTCCGCTTCTGGACTACTTTGAGCGTACTTACATAGGGCGTCGCTTGCGTGCCCGCCGACGAGACTCGCCATATTCACATGACTTCTGGAACGTCCATGTTCGGGTGTCAAATGGCGACGCAAGAACCAACAACAAAGTTGAAGATCACCACAATCTAATCAACAAAATGTTATCAATGCAACACCCAACCATATGGAAATTCATAGAAGCTTTGAGGAAATTGCAGAACATAAATAAAAACAAGATTGAGGCACCCTGTGCCCAAGGGCTGCCTGCCAAAAGGAAAAATATAAGGATCTGGATGCGCGACTTAAAACCATCGTTGAAGATTTTGCGAACTGTGACATATTAGATTTTCTCAGAGGCATCACCCACAACCTACAATTTGTGCAATAAACTTCTTATTTGTCAAATAACAGTTAATGTAAATTTTAGTGCCCTTAATTATGTAGTGCTATGTGTGTTGTTTTTTAAGTCTTTTTGTTCATTTAAATAAACTGTCAATTTAGCACGGTTAATTTACCTCCCGGTCAATTTTGATTTGGGTTAGTTGGTTTAAGGTAAATTTACGTCACGGTCAGTTGGTCCCGGTTAACATGTTCGCGGTCAATTGCGCCCGGTTAATTGTCGTGGAATCAAAAAATGTGTCTACATAGCGTCGCATGCTTAGCAATCCTGAGCAACTAAAGCGTAAACGGGCCTACAAACGTAAATGCTACCCAGAATTTAAAACGGGCCGACATCTACAGCCTCGGACTCGGCAGGCGCCCAAAAAGGGATATGAAGCCAACAACAAGTCCTAAAAAACCCGAAACTCAGATTTACTGTAAAATAATGCTTACAGTATGATTATTGCTCGTAAAAGGTTAAACTAAAACTATTCATTGCTGACAGATTGTGACGTAATAATAGTACTTGATCAATAATAATCGTGTTTATGTCCAACCAAGTCGTTTTCAAAGTAATAGTTATTTTAATCACAAATAAATAGCACCTAAACGGCGAAAACACAAGGAAAATACAAACATCAAGCCCAAATTAAGCCTTACATTTTGTCCATCTTAAGCTAGAACCCGAATCTGACCCGAAAAGCTCGGCCCGACTTACAAATCTGAAGCTACCATCTTTGACAAATTATCATTAGTGAGCTTGGTGCCAAAACGTACTAAAAGTTTGCTAAACTAAGTTACTACTACTTACAGCTTGAAAGCACCTCCTACATTGCATTTTTGATATGACTAAAGGAAGTGTTGCAAAGCTTTTGTATTATTATACGTATATTAAGTATAGATGAATTGATTCAAGCTAACAATATCCTGGCGATGTCACATCAGGATGTAATAGAATGCAGATAAACCATCATAAAATAATTTTGTAGTACGTAACAGAGGTGGAGTCCTCGAGGACGTCCTTGGCCTCGAGGACACATTTTGAAGTCCTTGGCCTCAAAGCCTCAATTCCTTGGCCTTGGTCTTGGCCTCGAAGCCTCAAGTCCTCGAAAATTTCCCTGTCCTCGGCTCGAGGACAGCACTATTTTTGAACGGTTGAAATTTCGTTGGAAAACGTCAGAAACCTCGCGGAAAATTTGCGAACACCTTTTTTGTTTTCCTCACTTGGAGCATAAGCGTAAGCAAGGAGAGGGGGGCAGGGCCCCCCTCCTCTTGGTGGCAGGGTCCCCCCAATTGAAATTTCACCAAAGACAAAAATGTGACAAAAAAGCCTATTGTTTCTTCAGTTTCAGTTTCTTTTTGGCATTTTTCTCTGACAACAGTATTTTTGAAGACCATTGTCTATTTGAAGATTTTTGAAGACCAAGGGTGCCGGGTCCCTCTCAATTCAATTTTTGCCATCCAATTTAAACGTATAACCCGGAGAAAATGGAGAGTTTTTGTTCTAAAAGTCGCTATCTCAGGCTCACATCTAGCCTTTTTGTAAACGTAATGCATTAATCAGGGCCTGATTTACCATAATATGACGCAGTACCAGCTAAAGGCCCCGAGCTAAAACCGTAAGATTTTTTTTGGTCTTCTCCTATATTTGCCAAAAGATGTTGCGAAAATCTACAAAGTGCCAGGGGCCTAGTGCAATGTAAATCCGGCCCGGCAATAACATGGTTAGTAGACGTAACCATCTATTGTACCATTTTTTAAAAACAATTCTGTATTTCACCTCCAACCTCGCCGGTTTTTAAGCACAAAATAGTTTTAAAAAAAGCTAGCCACGGAAAATGCTGATTGAACGAATCATTGAACTTCAATTGAGGGGGCCTGGGCTTCCTGGCGAACGTGTACTCCTATAACTGGTTATTTTCATGACAAAACAAAAATGTCTAAGGAAAATCTTCGAGTGGATTATTATTTACTGCTGCAATGTAGCCAGAGACAAAGCACTTTCCTTCCCCTACCTGGACCAAATTACTTACATTTAAACGTTAACACCAAAATGCAAGATGTTAAACGTGTTTTGGACTTAAATTGCAAGTAAAACGAGGATTAAACAATTTGATTTTTTCAATTGGCTTTCAAATGTCAAAAATCTAGTGCGTTCAAATGGCTCTGAACACTTGCGAAATGTGATCCAATGGCATTAAAATAGCTTTTTTATCCAAAAAATTACAAAAAATCGCCCCACAGCTGGGGGCTTCGCCCCCAGACCCCCAAAGCCTCCGGCGGCTGGAGGCCCCGCCCCCAAATCCCCGTCTGTGATACATTT
Source organism: Trididemnum nubilum (assembly GCA_963965965.1). Lineage (NCBI taxonomy): Eukaryota > Metazoa > Chordata > Ascidiacea > Aplousobranchia > Didemnidae > Trididemnum > Trididemnum nubilum. The sequence continues at coordinate 22,697,217 of OZ014489.1, read as the reverse complement.
GAGTCATACAAGCTTTCTCAACACGTTCCCAAAGTTAGATATTTGCATTTTTCAATTATTAGTGTAAGCCCTCTTCCTTTGCAAAATCCTTGTTATGTGCAAACAGTCAATAACGATTTCAGATCTTCCATCTTGCGATATCTTTGTCCCACAAAAACTTCCTCTTTGGAAAAATTTTGACGGCGTCATTTCATGTGATTTGTGGTTTAGGCCTCCCCCAATCATAAGTTCTGGGTACGCCAATGAATTGGAGTTCGCCTGAAAAAAATTTTTGAAGACCTTGTTTTTTGGAGAACGCTTGCGCCTGTGTCCTTGGTCCTTGGTCTTGGCCTCGAGCATTCCTGTCCTTGGCCTCGAGAGGTTCTGTTCTCGGAAAGGCTGTCCTTGTCCTTCGCCTTGGCCTTGGATTTTTTTGGTGTTCTTGGCCTTGGCCTCGAGCTTTGGGTCCTCGACTCCATCTCTGGTACGTTACATTTGAACATAGCAGAATAAGAATAGAACTGTCAATGCTTGACGTAGTGTATTGCTGGTAATGTACAATTTCCATTGTAAATATAATCAATTCAATCATAATTTTGCCTAAAGACATCAATTAAAATTTCCAAACACTTACTATAGCATCGATGCTTTACCGTACTTATTGCAAAGTAAAGTAAGCGGAATTGCATATCGTCTAAAGCAAGGCTGCCAAAGTGTGGCCTGCACAATGAGTTCTTGCGCGCGCGCTTAGTCTTGAAATTTACTCAGAGCTGCATGGGCGTTTAAAAAACACATCGGTGCATCACTCACTACATTCAGAAAAAAATGCGTCATTCATGGAGAAAAATTGACTTTCCTAAACACTTGTCATTCTCATGCGGCAAAACAAACTTTTTAAAATTTTCATTCATCAGAGACGATCGTTTCGATGCAAACTTTTAGTAAGTTTTGGCAACAAGCTCACTAATGATAACACTGGTCAACATTTGAAAAAATTTTTTCAAAGATTGAGGATTTTTTAAGTGTTTCTGGACTGCTGTTTTGTGCTGATTCCAAATCAGTAATCAGCTTTTGTCTATCAGGTTAAGTTTTCTTGGCATAATTAACTCGAATTTTTTAGTACGGGTATATAAATCTAAATAGCTGTGAAAAGAAATAGTTTTAACTGTTTCTTTAACTGTATCTTTCTTGGAAGTGCATTTTAATGGACATTCTTGCACCTAACACTGGGAAGTTTTGCATTAACTCTTGAACCCTTTCCTCGCAGTCTTGGCTTCCATGTTTACCAAAGAAGTTTGTGATGACATTTTTGAAAAATGGCCATGCTATTTTTTCATTGCTAGTTAAAACTTCATCAAAAGTCGAATCTTTCATAAGTTCACGAAATTGAGTTTTATCAAATACCCCTGTTCGCAGTTTGGCGTCACTCACGTACGGAAATTTGGGGTGAATAAATTGGAAAGATGGGCTGTCTCCAGGGCCGTGTCAAGGCAGCCCCAAACCCCCCGGTCGGGTGGAGGGGCCAGCCAACATGGGGCCCCACTTTTTACTTTACTACTGTTACTTTCAAAGTTGGTGTTGTTGATCAGTGCTAGTATGTTTTGCAATATTTAAAACAAAATTAAAGCGTATTGTCAATTTGAAATTGCATAAGATTCTGAAATTACGCTCGCTGTACCTGTATGTATCTGCTGCTGCGTTACAATTTCATCTGTGGTGTAATAGAATCACAATCGCTTCGTCTTAGCTAGTAAATCAATTCAGATGTTCAGCTTACCAGTTGATTGCACTACAGCCAGTCCAGAGTCAGTCTAGTTATGGTTACAATCAGATTGCCTTCAGATGTCAGCAGTAGCGCAGTCAGGAGGGTGGCTATATCCTCCCCATTGGCCTGTCAACCAAAATGCAGAATAATGAAAATGCAACGTTTTAGCTCTTCTAGGACTGTTTTTTGCGCTGGAATGGACTAAACAGTGATTTAAAACGTCTTTTGAAACATACATTCAGGGGGAGGGGGAATTAAAAAAAAATTAAAGTCACAAATCAATGAAAACTTTGAAAAATACCCAATAATAAGCAATCAAATATTATCGCTGGTGTAAAAACGCCAAACATAGGCTATCACATGCAATAACGTCATCAGAAATTTTGAAACGAGAAATTTTTGTGAAACAAAGATATCGTAGAACAAAGATATCGTAGATCATTTTGTGCAACAAAAAAGATGAAGAGGTGCAGCCTAGTTTGCCAAAAGTTGAAAAGTAAAAATGTCTAAATTGGGAGACGTGTAGAGTAAACTAGTATAACCAATCGTTTCGAAGACGGGGGTATGGGGGCGGAGCCCCTAGTTTCCGGAGGCTATGAGGTCTGGGGGCGAAGCCCCCAGGAGCTGGAAAAATTTGGTAAAAAAAACTATTTTATTGCTATGGGATCACATTTCGCACGTGTTCAGAGCCATTTCAAAGAACTAGATTTTTAACATTTGAAAGCCAGCTGAAAAAATTAAATTGTTCAATCCTCCTTTTACTCACAATTTAAGTCCAAAACACGTTTATAATCTTGCATTATGAGATTAAAATATGTGAGTGAGTTGGCCCAAGTAGAGGGAAATCAGGTTCATTGCCTGGTGCTATATTTTAGTGTAAATAATATTCCACTCGAAGAAATTTCTTAGAGATTTTGGTTTTGTCATGAAAATAACCAATTGCAGTAGTGTATGTACAACCACGGGCATAGGTTTTGTTAACGTTAATATAATTATAACTTACTATATTTACCACAGTTTTAATTTGAAGTTGAATTTGATAAGTAATAAAACGTCCGATTCTTACTTGTGCATATCAGGCAGCAAATTGTTTTTGTTGAATTCAACGATGGGAATTTTAAAAGATGCGTGTAAAAACAACGATATGGAAATGAAAGAATCTCAAAACCTTTTAGGGCAAGATTACGATACAATTGGAAATTGCGTGCCACCAGAACAAAGAACTAATGCAATTCGACTAACATATGATTTTTCTAATAAATGTGCAGGTAATAATACTTATCCTTACTTTTGGGGCAGCAGTCAAAAGGTTTCTGGATGTGTCAATGATAAACCTTTGGATTTACCTACTAATTTTGAAGAAAAAAACAGATGTCATTTGGCAGTTATTATGCCTGGTTCTTCTAACAATATTTTTACTACGGCTTGGATGAGATGTAACGCAACGAAACTTTATATTTGCCAGCTTCAAACAACAATACACAGCGTAACTAATTGCAACATAACTACACCACCAACAGCATTAACAACGACAACAACTTCTAGAATAATTGGATCTGTTTTGGGAGTTTGTGGTTTGCTTTTTATATTGCTCTTGAGTTATCATTTTTATAAAACAAGTAAATTTCGGAGCAACTCATCGAAACGTACACATCAAAAAATCCCTTTCAGATAAGCTAATAGAGACCTTAAAATTTGCTATTTCCAAATAGCAATTGAAATGTTGATAAAACACGATAAAACAATTTTTTTTATAAATGTAGTGATTAATCAGATTACTGTACAAAAACAGCAAATTAGAAATATTGCAACTAATTAGACTTGAATTGGGTTTTGGATGTGGATTGTGGGCTCCCAATAAGGATGATTTTAAACTACCTTCTTCATCAAAATCAAATTTAAAAAAATTAAATGTGTTGGAATAATTAAAACTTTGCATTGCGCAATGATTTTAACCGTATTTTGCTCGGGTTATTTGAACAAGTCATTTTACATGGAAATGAGATGCAAAAGCCCCCCTCCATCTTATCTCTTCAACCACAAGTTATGGAAATACAAATTTTGGAAAGTGGGTTGGTGTTCACTAAAATTTTTTAGAAAAATTGAATAGAAGTTGATGGTTTTAACATTGTGACGTCACGACCACGAAAAATGAGGTCATTTTTATATACGTCCAAGGCAACTCAAATTTTTGTTCCTAGCATAGGCGTAGCTAGAATTTTTGATTTGGGGAGCCCAAACCACAAATCACATGCAATGACGTCATCAGAAATGTTTAAACAAGGAGCTTTTTGTAGGGCAAAGATATCGTAGAATGGAAAATCTGAAGTCGTAGCTAGTTGTCACTTAACCAGGATTTTGGTAAAGGGAGAGGGGGAAAACTAATAGTTAAAAAGTGCAAATGTTTAACTTTGGAGACATGTTGAGTAAGCTAATGTAACTCAAACGTATCACAGACGAGGGTTTGGGGGTGGAGCCCCCAGCCGCCGGTGGCTATGGGGGTGTGGGGGCAAAGCCCCCAGCCGCTGGGCGATTTTTCGTAATTTTTGGAAAAAAAGTAATTTTATTTCCATCGGATCACATTTCGCACGCGCTCACAGCCATTTGAAAGAACTAGATTTTTTAACATTGAAAGCCAATCGAAAAACTTTAATTGTTCAATCCTCCTTTTACTTGCAATTAAAGTCCAAAACACATTTAAAATCTTGCATTATTGTGTAAAATTTTGATTGTAAGTGATTTGGTCCATATAGAGGTAAGTAAGACTTATTGCCTCCTGCAATATTTTAGCAGTAAATGATAATTCACTAGAAGATTTTTCCTTAGAGATTTTTGTTTTGTCATGAATTTAACCAGTTATAGGAGTAAATGCACGGCCAGGGGGAGCAGGACCTCTCAATTCAAATTCAATAATTTGTTCAATGAGCGTTTTCCCCAGCTATTTTTTTAAAGTATTTTGAACGTAAAAACTGGCGAGGTGGAGGTGAACTGTTATTGAAAAATGGTACAATAGATGGTTACGCTTACTAGACATGTTATTCCCGGGCTGGATTTACATTTTAACCGATCAGTGGTCGAGTGGATAGAGCGTCTGCTACTGAAGCGGTAGACTCGGGTTCGATTTCTGGTCGGGTCAAACCAAAGACTATAAAAATTGGTATTCACAGCTTTCCTGCTTTACGTTCAGCAATTAAAGGGACTGTGTGAAGCTTACGCCGTGCGTGGTAGACAGGTGGGCAGGTGGCAGTTTGACTCGAAGACCGAAAGGTCCCTTCACTGTCTCCTGGCCAAGGCAACGTGGTGAATGAAATGTAATTACAATTACAATTGCGCGGTGCCCCGGGCACTTAGGAGATTTTTCCAACATTTTTCTGCCAAATGTTAGTGAAGACCAAAAAAAGTCCTACTATATGAGGGCGGGGCCCTGGCACTGAGCCATATGGCAAGTCCAGCGATGGTTATTGCATTATGTCCATAAGAAGTTTAGATTAGGGCCTGAGGTAACAACTTTTAGGAGAAAAAATTAGATTTCACCCTGGTTATACGTTTAAATTGGGTGGAAAAAATTGAATTAAGAAGGTGAGCCGGGCGGGCTCTTTGGTCGTCAATATTATTTATTGTTGATTACTGTTGTACGCCTGTACTGTTGTACGCAAAAATGCTAAAAGAAACTGAAAATGAAGTAACAAGGCTTTTTGTCAAATTTTTGTCATTGGTGGGATTTTGATTGAGGGGGCCCAGGCTCCCTGGCTACGCCTATGATTTTGAGATAAGATTGTGCCCATAAGTTTTTCCATAGAAAAAATATTCCAAGCAAAATTAAAATAACTTTTTTTTCCAGAACGTGGAGGACTCGAGTCAAGTCACTTGACAGTTTTTTGAAACGTCCAAGAATTGCATGACATTATTATGACGTGGACACGTGGTCGTCATGATCATTACTTACTTTCGTACGCGTAAATTCTGAATTAAAGAAACTAGAATTCCGGACAAGGACAGCATACTGGATATGCTCTCATTATATTTATCATTGGTAGTATTTCAATTGGGGGGTTTGCATTACCGGCTGTGTTATAGCCTTAAGTTCAAAATAACGTTAAACGAGGGACTGGGGTTGCAACTTTAGAACAAAACTCATAGATTTCTTACAGGTTTTTTCATATAAATTGTTAAAACTTTGAATTAAAGGGCCCATGGCCCAAGACCCTTAGTCGTCAGTCAGGGACTCTGGGGCTATCTGGTTGTCAGTTAGGGGCCTTTTTTGTTAATTAGGGGCCCCGGATCCCCCTGGTTTTCGGCTAGGGGTTCTGGGGCCCTCTAGTTGTCAGTTAGGGGCCCCTTGGTTGTCAGTTAGGGTCCCCAGGGCTGCATGGTTGTCAGTTAGGGGCTCCGGGGCATCCTTGTTGTCGGTTAGGGGATCCAGGGCCTTCTTGTTGTCGATTAGGGGCTACGGGGCTCCCTGGTTGCTGGTTGGGGGCTTTGGGCCCTCCTGGTTGCCGGTTAGAGGCATCGGGGCCCCCTGGTTGTTAGTTAGGAGTCCTGGAGCCCCCTGGTCGTCAGTTAGGGTCCCTGGCGTTCCTTAGTTGTCAGTTAGGGGCCCCGGGGCCCCCTGGTTGTCAGTTAGAGTCCCCAAGTCCCCTGGTTGTTAGTTGTGAGCTCTAGGGCCCCTTGTTGTCGTTTAGGGTCCCTGGGGCCCCCTGGCTGTCGATTAGGGGTCTCGAGGCTCTATGGTCGTAGTTAGAAGCCCTGGGGGCCCCTAGTTGTTTGTTAGGAGCCCTGGGGCCCCCTGGTTGTCAGTTACGCGCCCCGGGGGCCTTTTGGTTGTAAGTTAGGGGCCCCCTGGTTGTTGATTAGGAACCCCGGGGCCCTTAGTTGTTAGTTAGGGGCTTCCTTGATGTTAGTTAGGGGCCTTGGGGCTCCCTCGTTGTCATTAATGGCATTGTTAATTACTGTTATGTGCGTAATTATTAAAAAAAATCTGCAAATAAACATCGCTAAGCTATGTTGTCACAGTTTTTATCATTAGTGGTATTTTGATTGGAGGGGCCCAGGCCCCCTGGCCCCCCTTCTGGCTACGCCTATGGTACATAGGCTTGCTTTTTGATACTGAATCATAAAATGCTTAAGTCAAAGTGGTTACCGATATCTTACAAAAACATCTTTTGACGTGATTTAGAATAAATAATGGCAAAAAATCATCAGATTTCGTAAAATGACTTTAGAAAACCTCTAAAATGGGAAAACTTTGAGTTATCGCAATAACTTCAAAATTTCAGAAGTTATTTGTAATGAATATTGACTGAAATTTAAGTTACTTTGAAATAAAAAGATTTTTTGGAAGGGCAATTTATTACAAAAAAAAAAACAATAGATGGACAAAAATATCCCCCTCCCCGTGTTAGATAGGGTTAAATTAATATTGCATACAACTACAGAAATACGGCAAATTTGCTAAAAAATTTGTTTTTATGTGTATGAAATATTGTGCTTATCACGATGATAAGCAGCAAACAAAACGCAATAATTTGATGGAAAGCGTCCCTTTGATTTTGTGTCTGGGACAATTTAAGCGTCGGCGCTTATTTTGTTAAACCATTTTTTAGTAAAAAAGCATTATTAGTTTTACATACATTTAGATCAAATAAACAAGCAGTTGAGAGTGCAGAAATTCTTGAGAACTCCACAAACTCTCACAACATGCAAACTCAGGCTTTCAGGAAAAGAGCAATTGAAATTACGTTGCTGCTGAAGATGCAACAAACCAGGACCAAACGTCAGCAACTTATGGGAATCTATACTTTGTTGCTATAAATCCCTACGAAATAAGCTCAGTAAGCTACGAAAAAAATGAACATGATTGAAACCAGGCAGACCGTGCAAATCCATACGATCGTCTACAATTATAAGTCATGCATTATATGTTGTGCCGAAGAACGGTAAAAATCAATTGCTGGGTTGTACGCACCAACGCCGATTAACTTTGATCCGCGGAAGAGCAAAGTTTTTGTGGAAAATTTTACGGAAAAAATTTGGGCAAGTTGCAGACAATTTGCTTTAATTATTGTATAATTCAAGGATAAAGTCGTTGAACTTGTAAGTTCAGTTTGTTTTAATTCAATAAGTTCAATAGCTTAGAAGTTAGAAAATTCATAATCAGCGGATCAAATTTAATCTACGTTGGTGCATACGACCCACATTACGCGACGTAGACAGGATGAGCTCTATTTATTTTCCAAGCTATGATATATTATTAAATCTTTTTAAACAAAAGCTTAATTTTTTTGCTGCACAATTGTTACTTCTTTGCTATTTTTCGAAAAAGTAAGAAGTCAAAAAAATGATGACTTTGATTACAAAAAATAATTTGTCTACCATCATATTATTGTGAATTGTTCTTGTTTTACTGTATTGCAAAATAGTAATGGCAGAAACAGATTACGAAAAATAATTTGTCTACCATCATATTATTGTGAATTGTTCTTGTTTTACTGTATTGCAAAATAGTAATGGCAGAAACAGTTTTGCAGTACCGTATAAGTATCAATATTGCACACAGCATTTTTTATTCATGAATAAAATACTGCATGCTCTTCTTACAACAAATTTTTACTGTTTCTTTCAAGTTTTTTAATTTCGTTTTAAAGTGTTTTTTTTTTTTTCTTTTATCAATCTATTCACATATTATTATTTGCAATTTCATATTATCTGACCAGCCTATTAGTAATGCTTGTTTATTATTTATTTTGTAGATTTTTTTAATAGACAATGAAGACATGTAAGTTAAAAAAATATTTTAGTCGCAATGAAGGAAAAGTGTAAACAACCACAATATAAATACAGTATGTTGCAATAGTAACGTTTTATGGTGACAAAAGCTTCAAGTAAGCACTCAATTTCTAGACAATAGAATCATCCCATATTGTTTTATTTTTTGTTGTTTTAGTGTACATTTAAAATAATTATGTATTGTAGTGTTTTATTGTTTGGCAGTCAATTAAAATTGGTGACTATCATTTCTAATTATAATTTTGAACTTTTTAAAAGTAACTTGTCCGCCATTGCGATGTACAGAAAATTGCAATCAAACAAAATTATTTTTATTTTGTAGTCACCGTAACTATAGGCGGTAGATTGCAGATAAACTTGTTAAAATAGGAAATTAAATGCTGGTACTTGATTTGAGTATCGTACACAATAAACTCATGCATATAAACCAGAGTGCATTTCACGTCTGTTTAATCACAGTAGCGAAAGCAATCTACAGTATCATAAGCATAGTAAACATGTTTGAAATAACGAATGAACAGCACACAATGACAAATGTGATTGCATTTTGCATGTTTGATTGACTTGAAATTTTTTAGGTTTGTGCATAAATTTGACCAAAACCGGTCAGTTAATTTGCAATATCATTTACCTTTCTCGATCTCCTACAGCTAGTACATTGCAAGGGAATTGCTGTGATTGATATTGGATTAAACTTTTAACCTGGTTGGAACCAATTATAAACTTTACTTGACCTTTGTTGTCCAAAAACACAAAGAAAGGATGCATTACATGCACTTTTAATCTTACACTATCAACTGCGTGCTGTCATGGATTAAAATAATCTTTAGTTCAATAATTACGTAATATAAAGTGAGTTTTAAAACTAAAGACCTCCTCTACAGCTTATGTGGAAATCGATTAAGTTTTTTTTCGTCGTCTAGTTTGAAGTTTATTAACATAGGTTTCTATTAAACTATTTTTCATTTTTTGCCATTTTCATGTGAAAAAACTGAGTTATATAAACTGACCTAGTTAATGATTCGAGGATAATTCGATTGATTGTCAAGCCTAAACAAAGCCTAAAATGCCAATGCATTCTTAACACTTCTGGCCTAAATCTTCAAAAACGTTTGTGCAGTTGTCTCAAAAGGTTGTTTTAAAAATTGTTGCAGGAAACTGCAATAATTTGCCAAATTATTCTCATCGATTTACGACGATTTGTTGCAGAAATGTTTTTGAAAAAAGAGCTTAATTTCCAGCCATTTTTGCAATTTTGTTAACATTGTACCCTTCAAGAATGCAGGTTAGAGAGCAGGCAGAGGAAGGCCCCACCGAATGCCATTGATTTGGTGAAAAAACTTGAATAGATGCTTGATCTAGTTCAGCATTATTTTAGTATTTTAGTTTATGCTGAAAACTGGTAGGGGGTTTCTTGAAACACCCGGTACAATTGTGCGCAATTGAATGTTAAAACACTCAAGGATTGATTACTGTAATAGGTTATCAGCAATAGAGAAATTTGGTTAAAGTAGTTATTGAATTCTTTTGTGAAAAAAGTTGTTGATCGAGATCGATAATCTATTGTACTGTATAATATCAATAAAATTCTGATCAAATAAAATCTATGCAATCGCTTTGTGTAATTTATCACGCAACAAGTCAATCTGATAGAAGAGATTATTAGCTTAAACTAAACCTGTCTCAGATTGTTTAAGATTACGGATGGATTTTAAAACCATGTCTGCAACAACCAGCAACGTGCATGTTTTCAAATTCGTGGCAGTCGTTTAAGGAAAGGCGTTAAATGAAGCCTTGGTGCTAGCAAGTCTATTTTAACTCTGTTTTTGACTATTTTGTGTTAGATGTGTTTCCGAAAACACTGATTCAAGCTTTTATTTGCACTAAACTACATGTCGCTAGTTCTTTTAATTTCCGAAACTTCAGTGCAAGAATATGTTAACTCGCATAAAAGCGTGCAAAAGTATAATTCTCTGGTTCAAGACTATGTCAACTACAGTATTTACCCATTAAACGCTAAGGTCAAAAAATTGACATTTTAAAAAATCCTTTTAACGCGATGCTATTGCAACTATTTTATAACGTTATGTGAATAAAAATTTTTTTCTCTTATAATTTTTTAGTTATTTAATGGCAACTTAGATGCCAACGGCCGTAAACGGAGTCAAAATTTGTTGTTTGCACAATTTAGACAATATTTCAAAGATAAGTTTCAGTTATAGCTGCTCGGTTAGAAGGCAACAAATTTTAAGATGAAGAGCAACAATATTAGCATTTTAGTGCTCCTGGTCCTTCTCAAAAAAGCTGCAAAGAGGACTTTTTTTTTGCATGTAACAAGCTAAACCCTTAGTGCACGTGGTATTGACCAACGCATTCTACATGGGGAGAGCAAAAATGTCCCCTATCCAACTCCTAAACCGCACTTTATAGAAACATCAAATTTTGCTTGCAGGTTGGTGTTCACCAACATTTTTTATAAAAATTGGCTTTGAGGTAATGACGTCATCATTGTGACGTCATTAACCACATTTTTTGAAAAATGACGTTACAGGCTGTTCAAATTTTGTTTTTTGATACTAATAATCTTTTTGATTTGCTTTCTGATACTGAATCATAAAACGCATAAGTCAAAGTAGGTATATATACGTCACAAAAATGCTTTATGACGTCATTTACATTAAAAATTGGCCAAGAAAATGCTCAGGTTTCGGAAAGTGACTTCAGGAACCTCAAAATTGGGAAACTTCTGTTACCTCAGCAGCTTTAAACTTTCAGGAGTTATTTGTTATGCAATTTGACGCAAAGTCAAGTTGGTCTGAACAAAAAAGCGTCCACGCATAGGCGTAGCCAGGATTTTCGATTGGGGGCACCCTAACCACAAATCACATGCAATGACGTCATCAGAAATTTTCGAAAAAGTTACTTTTTGTGGGTCGAAGCTGACGTAGAATGGAAGATCTGAAGCCGTAGCCTGATTGCACTTAACCAGGATTTTGGTAAAGAGAGAGGGCGAAAACTAATAGTTAAAAAGAGTAAATGACTAACTTAGGAGACGTGCTGAGTAAGCTAGTGTATTCAAACCTATCACAGACGGGGATCTGGGGTCAGAGCCCCCAGCCGCCGATGGCTATGGGAGTCTTGGGGCAAAGCCCCCAGCCGCTGGGCAATTTTGTAAGTTTTTGAAAAAAAAGCTATTTAAATCCCATTAGATCACATTTCGCACAAGTTCAGCGCCATTTCAAAGAACTAGATTTTTAAAATTTTAAAGCCAATCGAAAAAATTTAGTTGTTCAATCCATCTTTTGCAATTAAACCCCAAAACACGTTTAGAAAATCTTACATAATGGTGTAAAATTTTGATTGTAAGTGATTTGGTCTATAGGGGAAGTAAGGCACATTGCTTCCGGCAATACTTTAGCAGTAAATAATAATCTTCTCGAAGATTTTCCTTAGAGATTTTTGTTTCGTCATAAAGTTTACCAGTTATAGGAGTATATGTACAGCCAAAGGGCCCAGGGCCCTTGAATTGAAATTCAGTAGTTTGTTCAATGAGTATTTTTCTAGCTATTTTTTTAAAGTATTTTGTGCATGAAAACTGGCGAGGTGGAGGTGAATCGTTATTGAAAAATGGTACAATAGATGGTTACGCTTACTAAACATGTTATTCCCGGGCCGGATTTACATTGCCTGAAGCCTCTGGCACTTAGCGGATTTTTGAAACATTTTCCAGCCAAATATAAATGAAGACCAAAAAAAGTCCTACTATCTGAGGCAGTGGCGTCGCTGGAGGGGGGGGGGCGGCCGGACCCGTGTGTCACCATTTTGGAGTGACACCATATTATGATATGACACCATAACTCCACCGATTTGTGGAAAATACCTTACTTTTTTCACTTTGTTTGGTCGTCCCCATCCTCATCTGGACTAGAAACCCACTGATTTTTAGGGAAGACCTTTTTTTTTGAGGGGGGTCTTCACCTATTTTTGGTACGAAAAAGGGTGCTACCACGAAATCTCGCCCCGGGTGCCACCATTTTTAGCAACGCCTCTGATCTGAGGGCAGGGCCCTGGCACTAAGCCATATGGCAAATACGGCGCTGGTTATTGAATGAAGTTCATAAAAAGTTTAAATGAGGGCCTGAGGTAGCAACTTTTAGGACAAAAACCCTTGATTTTACCCTGGTTATACTTTTAAATCGAAGCACGTTTTGGCAAAAGTTGATAAGTCGCGTTTCGCCATTTCGAGAAAGTCGTCTTTAAAGTTTTAAACTTTCATTTGACTCTGCTGTCAAGTGAACATAATAAGCCGTTTATTACCGAAAATTAATTGAAAATAAACATAATTTTCTTCTAGGTAAAACATGCTTATCAAACGACTTGAAAAATAACAAAAACTAATTTTTTGAAAAATGCTGCTTATCAACTTTTGCCAAAACATGCTTCAATTGGTGGGAAAAAATTGAATTAAGTGGGTGCACCGGGCCCTATGGTTGTCAATATTATTTATTGTTAATTACTGTTGTACGCGTGTACTGATATACGCAAAGATGCTAAAAGAAACTGAAAATGAAGAAACAAGGCTTTTTGACAAATTTTTGTCATTGGTGGCATTTTGATTAAGGGGGCTCCTGGTCTCCTCGGCCACCCCATGGCTACGCCAACAATTTTGAGACAAGATCGCTCCCCTAATAAGTTTTTTCATAAAAAAAAACATTTAAATCAAAATTAAAACAACTTTTTTTCCAAAACGTGAAGGACTCAAGTCAAGTCACTTGACAGTTTTTTGAAACCTCTAAGAATTGCATGACATTATTATGACGTGGACATGTGGTTCTCATTAGTATTGCTTACTTTTGTACGCTTAAATCCTAAATTAAAGAAACTGCAATTTCGGACAGGGACATCATACTGGCTATGCTCTCTTTCTATTTATCATTAGTAGTATTTCAATTGGGGGTTGGCATTACCGCCTGTGCTATAGCATTAAGTTCATAACAACGTTAAACGAGGAACTGGGATGGCAACTTTTAGGTCAAAACTCTTAGATTTCTCACAGGTTTTTCATATAAACTGCTAAAAATTTGAGTTAAGGAGCCCCTGGCCCAGAATCCTTGGTCGTCAGTCAGGGGCCCTGGGGATCCCTGATTGCCAGTGAGAGGCCCCGGAGCCCCATGGTTGTCGGTTAGGAGCCCCAGGCCCCCTGGTTGTTAATTAGGCACCCTGGGGCTCCCTGGTCGTGAGTTAGGGGCCTAAGGGCTCCCTGGTCGTCAGTTAGGCACTCCGGGCCCCCTGGTTGTTGGTTAGGGGCCCCGGGATCCCCTGGTTGTCGTTTAGGGGCTATGGGGCTTCCTGGTTGTTGTTTAGGGGCCCCCTCGTTGTTGGTTAGGGGTGCCAAGGCCCCATGGTTCTTAGTTAGTTAATGGCCCCTAGTTAATCAGTTAATTGCCCCTAGGTCTTTTGTTCGTCAAATAAGGCCCCCCTGGTTGTCGGTTGGGGGCCTGTGGCCCCCTGGTTTTCAGTTAGGGGGCCCCCTGGTTGTTGGTTAGGGACCCCTTGGTTGTTAGTCAGAGGCCCTGGGGCCCCATGGTTCTCAGTTATGGGCCCCCTGGTTTTCAGTTAGCGGTTCCAAGACCCCCTGATTGTAGGTTAAGGATCCCAGGGCCCTCTTGTTGTTAGTAAGGGCCCCCTTGTAGTTAGTTAGTTAGGGGCCGCGGGACTCCCTTGCTATAATTAATATTATTGTTAATTACTGTTATGTGCGTAATTACTGAAAAAAAACTGCTAAAAAACATCGGTGGACTATGTTGTCATAACTTTTTGTTGTTAGTGGTATTTTAATTGGGGGGCCCAGGCCCCCTGGCCCCCCCCTGGCTACGCTTATGGTCCACGGGTCAATCATACGAGCCACGTTCAGTTTTCTATATCGCTTGTTTACTAGCTACAGCAGCATTTTGCAAACGGCTTAGTCGTGTGGTATCATGTCCACCAATCTCATGTTCCGACAACATGTCTTAGCAGAGGAAGATATGTGAAAAGATTATCAAATGTAACACAGCGCCCAACGTGCAAGTCACCCTTTTTAATAAAACCTGAAACAACATCACCACCCTGCCTCAGACCAGCGTCTCTAAGTTAGGCATCTGACTCACAATAAGGCTCTGCGTAACAAAAGATATCAACCTCTGAATGCAATACAACAAAGCTTGAAACCAAACTGAATAGGCTTTCCCCACGTGAATTGCTTGGAGCCATGCTAGCCATAATATGTTGTAATATGGTATCATGCAGAGGTGGAGTCCTCGAACGTCCTTGGCCTCGATGACACATCTTGAATCACTTGCGTCTGTGTCCTTGGTCCTGGGCCTCGAGCATTCCTGTCCTTGGCCTCGAAAGGTTCTGTCCTCGGAAGGGATGTCCTTGGCCTTGGTTTCGAGCCTTGTGTCCTCGACTCCGCTACTGGTATCATGTTTTCATCAATGCTATAATTGTTGGTGTAAAAGTATTTTATGAAGTTGCCACTAAGTTGGAAAAACGGGTAAAGTCTGTTTTGGTTTTTGCTTTGCCTTTTTTACTTTGTTTTTGTACTTTGCTTTTCTCTAGCATTGGGCTGTTCGATGAGGGTTTAGGCAGAAAAGGGGGAATAGGACTAGCAAGCCCGGCGCCAGAGTAGCGTGACTGGGATGGGGAGGGGGGGCAGAAAAATATTTGGGGGAGCAAACAAAATATTTGGGGGCACATGTAACTTTTTCCTTCGAAATTGGGAGTGAAGACCAAAAAAAGGTCTTCATTTTAAATTACGCCCCGTGGATATGGATCGTTTGCCTCCTTTCGGCGCACAATTCTCGCTAGGGGGCCTTGTTCATAACCTGGCGAGGCGTGACAGAATCTTTTGGAGGGGATCTCGGTTCTTGTCTACAAATTCATGAATAAAGACCAAAAACGAAGCAATCTTAGACTTCGCCTGGCCGTTCACTAGTGTTTTTCATCCTGGAACGAGACTTTACTCACGCTTGAGGGTGGCGGCACAAGCAATACTTTTGGGGGCACAGGCTCCAAAATGCACTCCAGTGGCACTGGCTTTGTTACTGTCTTTTGGAGCACAATCCTTGCTTGGGTGGCACAATCAGTGATTTGGGGGGCTCGGCCCCAAAATGCCCTCCATGACTTTGGGCCTGAAGCCTACCCTAGTCACCCAGCTACCGGTATGCTCCCTTTCTTCCCAAACTCTCGGTCAATGCTATTGCTCCATTCTACCCAAACCCTTATAGTAGAGACAAGTAGAAACAAAACAGACATTACCCTGGAAAACTGCTACAGTATATCAGTAGGCCAGCCTAAAATTAGCTGTATTTTTCCTAAACTTGTCTTTGTAGGCAACAAAAGGTATTTGTAGACAACAACAAATATTTGTAAACAATAACAAACGTATGCTAGAACAATTATCTTATTGAAGTTTTTCAAGTTTGGTCGTTTTGCAAAATGGCTTCAAATTTGACCCTATATTTGGCCAATGGCAACTTACTAAAGTTTCCATGAAAATATATAACTTCCTCACACCCACCTACGTGTAAATCATGACAAAATTTTTGGTTTAAAAGTTAAAAGAAGAAGTCAGAATTATCGTGACAGCCATTTTTTTCCTACACTTGACGAATTTTGTTTATTTTTAGTTCATTTCAAAACTGCACCATAGCCTAAAACCAAAAATTTACCTTTTGTGATACGAGGAAAAAAATTGACCAATACCAATTATGTTTCTACGGCATTTTCCGCAATTCTTTTTTTTCTAAAACTTTTTTCGGATCATCTTCTATTAGAAAAACAAAAAAATTGCGAATTTGTAATTTCAAAACCTATATTATTTTAGTTTGCCTAGAGGAACATAATTGGCAACTTTAGTTGCCAATGGCGTTCAATGAGTTAATATAATATAGTCCTGCACCAAAGCAGTTAGTTAACATAATCATGCGTTAGAAGTTTCTGGTAATAATAAAGTTAACAATTTTGAAGGGTAATAAAATCTCTTGCATTAACTCAAGTTTTTATAACTGTACAATAGGGTGGCCTTCATTTTCAAAGGTCTAAAAAGTTGTGCTCTCCGCCTCCAAAATGGATCCATTTATTGAAAAACACACAACCGAAAATTTAGACTACTTGATTAATGTTTAGAGGTGCTAAAAGCATGTTTAAATATTCTCATTCTGTATCATTATAAGTAATAGGCTTACAGCTGGTGGAAGGACATTATAATTTTAATGCAAAGATAGCAGCGATGCATCTAAGCAGAAGGCGGAATTTATTTTCCAACATCCTGTTTTCTAGTGGTAGACGCGTAATCGCGCATACTTTTCCTCGTATATCAGCACTCAATTGCTCTCAAAGTATGGGTCGCAAAGGATCTAAAGAGCCATGCTGCTGATACTCTGCCAAATATTGATGGAAGATGTTCCACCAAAGCGTATAACTCAAAAACATTTAAAATAAGTGCATGCCAACGAATCACTTACCGGTACCGTTCACTGGGATGATAAGATTTTGGAACACTTGACAACCAAAAAAATATTTGGATCGCCTTTCGGTTCTTGTCTATGGGTTGAGTATTAATCGGCATTAGCTTGAGTATGAAACTGGTAAAGCTCAACTTTAAGCTGTTGTCAATGGATTACAAGAATTGGGCATTTTTGAGGAAGTGGCAGCACTATCATTTGATGCAACGGCAACTAAGACTGCTATGGGTATCGAAATAGGACTTGTGTTTCGCTAGAACAAAAACTTGGTAAAGACTTATTGTACCTAGCTTGTCGTCATCATGTTATTGAGCATCTTTCAGCAGCAGCTTAGAAAACTCTATTGCTGCAGGTTTAAAAACTTGAAGCTTTTCTTTTGAAAGGATTTAAAGTTCAGTGAGAGAGCATTGTCACAACGTCTTACGAACCAGAAATCGTGGACAAAAGTGTATGCTCAATGATTTTGGAAGAAACTAGCCATTGCGTGATGCAGTTTGCCTCTAACCACTCTCAGAAAAATAACCACGAGAGATTACCTTGAACGTTTGGAGCTTACAATTTTGTTTGTAGGAGAAAATCCACCTTGCAGTATAAAGTTTTGTGCACCTGGGCCTGTGCACCAGTCATGCTGGATGAGTAAACTTCTTCATGCTTTAAAAATATGGATGTTTTAAAAATAGTTGAGTCTCATCAGGTATCACATAAGAGGAAGAAGCTACAAAAGAACTGTGTGTTTTTGCAATACAGGTCTATATTAAAGCTGGTTTACTGCTCCTCGCACAATTGAAGCACCTTGTCGGTATTTAATTTTGCTAAAATCCCTTCTTCAACTTTCCAACAAAGCAGTTTCGTTTGCCACATCCCAAAAGACGCCTCAACATCAGCATTCTTTGTCTGAAATGTAGTTGCTACTTTTGGCTTTTTTGAAAATATCGTTTTGTTTGAAACAAAGCAGCTCATGGTTGCCAAGCTATAGCATGAAGATGATGAAAAAATTCCCTGAAAAAGCCTCAAAATATACTTGGTTTTCTGAAAGACAAACATCTTCAAGATTCCAGGACTTGCAAGACAAAAAAATTTTGAAATACGTTGACTTGATTCCAATTTTCTCCGTCAAGATCCTAGATTCTGGTCGAAAATAGAAAGCTTTCGATCTTCATAATTGATTGTCAAAAACTTTAGAGTTACCAACAACAATGCTGAGCAAGAGTTTGTTTTACGCAGTTATATAACAAACTCTTAACCAAAGATGAAGAACAGCTACAATTTTTATACTGCAAACAATTTCTGATCATCGAAGTGCCTACAAAGCCGATTACAAAAAATCTCTAGCCCAACAAAACAAACGATGGGAATTTAAGTTTTACATTCTTCTGAATTAAAGCAGATTTTACCTTGAAAGCTGCTCATGCATGAAAATTAAAACAATTGTAATATGAACCTAAATGTAAGATTATTGTATATTTAGCACTTATTGCGCATTTTATTCCTTTATACCAACTATCAATGCTAAGTAATAGAATATAAAGATATTTTTGAAATTCAATGAAATTTTGCAACTTTTGCAAAAAATTACCCCTCTGTACCACCGCTAAACAATAATCAAAATGCGCTAAACTTCGCAAGGTGTGTTTTTTAGTGAAAAGGATCCAATTTGTAACCGGAGAGCTAAAGAAAATGGAAGTTTTATTTTTACCCTTAAACAAGAGCCACCCTACTGTACAGTTTGCTGCCGTCATAATATTAAAGAAGTTTTAAAGGTTCCATTTACGCTGAATGACGTCAAAATAGCAAAATAAATTATAAAATGCGAATAATTAGTGACCTGTAGTCTATAATGACTGCAATGCAAAATAATTTGTGAATAAGTGATTTTGTAAAAAGTTTAATTTTATTCTGCTCGTTTCTTCATCCTTTTTCTGTTAAACATGAAAGTGATTAAAAAGAAAAGGTAAAACAAATTATCTACAACTAAATATCACTAATTCGCAAACAAAAGCTTAATCTATTGTGACGTTTTGTTGGTGACGTCATCGACATCACATGATTTTGCTGGATCATTGCCAGCATAATCCATTCAATTTTTAACATTTCTTTTTGCAATAGATTGCCAAATTTTGAAATTAATGCTCACAAAATTTTATCCCAAAGCATTCCAATTAAATGATGAAATCAAAGAGGAGGGAAAGCAGTCATTGTTGCGCACACGTCTTAATTGAGTGGTTCGGGAACACTCCTAATGCCAACAGAGGTGATTGGCTACAGAGAAACGCGCTCGGAACTCGAATCTCAAATTCAGCTTCTTGACTCCTGCTCAATTCTCCACCAAGCGTGAAAATCAGATCAATGTTTATTCACAGCAGAAGTAAAATATTCAAAGAGCAAGCGAACGAGCGCGCGGTTTCTGTTAAAAAGGTAAAATGAACACTAGCGCAGTGGCAAACTTCATTAAAGACGTTACATAATTAATTAGCAAGGCTTAATAACAGAAACAATAAAAAACATCCAACTCGAAATATTTTGGAGAAAACCGTCTCAAAGAATTATAATGATTTAACTCTCATCTAATTCAATTCATTTCCCGACATTAATCATAGTCAAACATTACTAATTACAATCCTTAACGTACCAAACTGTTTCGCCCAAACTACTGTAACGGTGACGAAAGAGAACACAATAACACGATGAGGACGACGGCTGACAGTATCGTAATGCGGTTTTCGAGGTTTAATCTACAGTTTATATCAAAGCTTAAATTTAAGACCGTGAAATAATCAGATATTCAAATGCCGTTGAAACATTAGGTAAAAACATAACGAGTGAAAGGTGAAAACTAATTTCGGTCACATCCAGAACGTGAAGCATTGAAATTTACATAGTTTAACAATCATTAATATCTTGACATCAATATCATTAAAGATTACAGTCCAGCACGAGTTTAACTAAAGTGCAAGAAAGCAGTAGACCAAGTTAAAGTTTTACCTTTCCGCAAAGGAATAAAATTGTTACAAATAATATTAAAGTTATTGCAGTGAAAACGTACCTTGAGAATTTCCAACATCGCAATTTCCAATTCAACAACTCAACTCAACTTGTCAATTTTGAAAACACAAAATTAATGACGTTACCTTGATAAGATCCAACTGCTAACTAATTTTTAGATTTTACGTGAGCAACAAAAAACGCTACAAAATGTGCATTGTACAATCAAAAGCAAAACGAAATTAAGGTCAGTCTTTGGGCGATAATTCGCCGCTTAATATAGTGCAGTCTGAAAATCCAAGTTGCATACAAAAATTACGTTTAATCTTCTATAAACCAGTTCCAAAGGTTCGAATCTCTTTGCGGCAAATTAAAATTTACGATGTAGGCGTGCAATATTTTACAGCCATGCTGAAAAACGTCAAAAAATGTCCTTACGGTTTAAAAACATCGATATTGTGAAAGTTTGGTTTTGTTACTGGTTGTTCAAATGTTTATTTACTTAACTGTCCACAAGTTATGGTATAAAAGGTGCAGTTAATCTACTTTTGCGCGGAAGAAGCATATTATGCTAAGTTCGGGTGAAGAGGTTGGTTAACTACTAAAGGTATTATTAAGATATCTAATTTTAATAATTCCTTTTAAGATTATTCCAATGATTTTTGAGAGAAAAATTTTGTAATGGTGACTATAAAATAAACTGCTAAAAAAACTATTAAGTTATTAAAATGGAGTAACAGCAAACCAAAATTATATAGCTTGAATATCGCAAAAGCATGAAAGTAGAGTTAATGTAGTCTTGCACCAAGTTCTTCAAATTATCTATTATATACCGCAGTACCACCGTGTTACAATGCAAGCATTCAAAAGTGAACAGTAGCACACTACTAAGTGTAGCACCAACACGCTATTGGAGACAAATAGATGGTAATGGTCGCGCCGCTACTGTTTCGACGGTTTTGAATTAAATCCTAATTGCAGATAATGTTATAATACACTGTTTCTATTGAGTTGATGTTTCAAAGCGCAAACA
The DNA here is from genome assembly GCA_963965965.1 of Trididemnum nubilum. Taxonomy (NCBI): domain Eukaryota; kingdom Metazoa; phylum Chordata; class Ascidiacea; order Aplousobranchia; family Didemnidae; genus Trididemnum; species Trididemnum nubilum. The sequence goes on along the minus strand of OZ014489.1, from coordinate 22,676,165 downwards.
AATTGAAGAAAGCACTGTCATCAAAATGCTAGTTATTTAAAAAAAAAGCACGAGTTTGACATCTGAAAAATTTTTTCAATGATGGTAGAAATATGCCAAAATAGTCAGAGTTCCAGTAGTCATAAACAGTTGAAACAGAGCATATCTTTTTTGTTGTTTGAAAGACAAGCAATTATTTGAAATGCTTTAATTTTTATAACTCTTTTGTTATACAAAGTCAACTCAATTTTATTGCTATACAATATGGTTAATAAGGTGATTTATGGTTGGTAATAATTCATTAACTAATCAGTTTAATTCAAATATTATTTTGACAAAAAAGCTGTAAAAGGAAAAAATCTTTAAAATTGATTTTTTTTGATCTAATAGTCCACATTCACAAGCTCCAGATCTGAAATTCTATTTCTATTATAAATATCTACGGTAATCTTCAACTAAATTTTGAAGTCGATTAGGAAAGGCTCTCTAATTAAAAAAAAGTTATTGAGTTTGCACCCATAGATGACTTCCCAATTTTGATTTTTCTTTTCATCTGCAATGTCTTCGATTTGAGAACGTGGCGTGGCAGCATTTAAATCTTGAAGAAGTTATACGGTGTCAATACCGGGCATCTAGGTGGCTATTCATGTGGATTACCAAAACACTATCAATGACCACGAAACCAAGTAACCAGCCCCTCATGGTTACCAAGAACAAATTGTGTAAGGGCATACTATCTTGTATGAATCATCAGACAATTTAACACTTTGTTAAGTATAACGAAAAAAAATTGGTAAAAAGCTATCACTTATTTCCTAACTGTAGCAAAAACAAAAACAAAATATGAATACATGAAAATAATTTGCTAGAAAACAAAAATTTACATAAGCGCTGTAACGTGACCTTTCGGGATCTTCGAGTCAAACATCAGATTCTTGATGTTCTGTTAAACGCAGACAACACAGACTAGAACTTTGTCACACAACCTACGTATCAAGAGTTGGAGCTGAAACAACTCCCACAACCTATTTGAAGCCATAGGACCTTACAGCACTATTAGCAGTACTTAGCATCGATTCTGCAGAAATTCAGCCGTGATTCTGGAATTTCTCTGCCTAGAAGTAGTAGTTGTAAGGAAAAGCATGTATATCGTACCAGTAACCCGATGGAGTTTTTGAAGAAGCCAGTGGGAGCATTTCCTAGACGGAATCGGTTGCTGACGGAAGATGAATTATAGTGAAGCATACAATGGCTTTAGATGTGCAGTTGGTGGATGCGGAATGTGAAGAGCAAATCGATGTTTAGCAAAAACATAAACACTGTTTATGTCAACTACGTCAGACTACAGTACTATGGTTAGAATGAATGGACAATATAAGCAATGTATACCATTTTTTTTGAAATAGGCAGTTGCTTTCAGCTCACCATCATTTTTGTTTAATTTTTTGTTACATAAAAAGCAACGTCTTTCACCTTGAAACGTACAAAAAAAAACATCAAAACAGTAGTAGGGTAAAAGCAAGAAATATCCCTTTTTGCAAACCGTACGACCAAAAAAGCAAGGAGAATATTTGGCGTATTGCCATTGCTTCAATTCACAAGCTTGTCTTGCTACTAGCAAAAATACTGTATAATTTTGGGTTGAAAATTATTTTTTTGATTACAAGTTGACCAAATTCTCCATTATTCTATTCTTCATTCTAGTTGGCAGCGTGGCCGAGTAGGTAAAGGCATTGTTATTACGACGACCCTGATCGCATAATCTCGGTTTCCCCCGCCGGTATCTGGTCATGTTGATGCGTCCTTGCACAAGACGTTTTACGATGGTTATATCTGCTTGGTAGCTTCGAACAAGCAGCAAATTCAGTAGACAAAAATTCGGAAAAATCCACAGAAACATTAGATTACGGAAAACTTCTAAGCAGGTGCCGATTTCTCCAATCACGAAGCAGTTACTGTAATAAAAATTGTGCGGATCGTCCGTCAGACGCTTTCCGATGGCAGGAGGAGATATATGCACTACAACAACAATTTCAATTACAGGTGTCATGATTATCAACGAAAAGATTTCAAAATGCTTTTTCCATGATTTTTGTGTGTTTTTGCTTTTTATGTCATCATGATCCAAATGTTCATTATTATGAAAGAATGAAACATTAGAACATGCATCTCCTCAACACTCTGTTGCGTCTTCATAACACGTTTGAGACAAATTCAGCCTATGTGAAAATTTATGTTCGAAACTGCAATGTTATCCGAGATATGTTAGCATATAAAGACCCCTGATGGAATGTTATAAATTGATTCTCATCGGGGGGGAGGGTAAATAAAAGTTGTTTTTAATTATTTAAAATATTTTTTCTGCGTACCTTCGCCTTTTCAGCGCACACCAGTTTGCTTCGCACACAGTAAACCCTGCTTTAGACAAACAGAAACTGAATACATTGCAAATTGTTAATAGCTATTGTTACAGCACTATATTTCACTAATTGACACTCATTGCTATTATGCATATCCAAAGTTTGTTAAATATTACGTAGATTCCTGCATTTTGATTTATTGAGATTACTGTATATTTTTATGCAGTAGGTATTTAAGATTCGGAAGGAAATTGTGCTTGCGAGGAGTTTTGATTTATACTTAGAAGACGTATAAGAAGAAACATTATTAAAGTTTATCATCCTATAAAAACTCAGATTTAGATGCTTCTGAATTGTTTGTAGTTATTTTGTGCAAAGAACACTCAAGCATTAATAAAAAAAAATCAAACTAATTCAAATTAGTTTATATAGCAAAATGAAGAGCAACAAGAAATAAATCATCTGTATCCAAAATTATTTCAAGCAATTTTAGCAGAACGATTAAGCTTATAGTACGAAAGACCTTTTTTATTTACTTAAATCGATTTTGGTAGAGAGTAGATGTAACCATTATTTTACAAACAATAAAACTCTTTGATCCTTACAGTAAAATGGTACGTTTTTTTAAAATAAATTGAGAAGTCAAACTACGCTGTGGCAAATACAGTAGTTTAAAATTTTTTAATTAAAAATTAATCATGGTTAAACGCGATCGTTAAACGAAATTAAAGTCGGAGAATTTACTTCATTGGAAATTTTTGCATTAATTCTGCCTCAATTAAACTTAAACAAAAGTTAGTACCCTAAAACTAGCCCCAAATCTAACCCTAATCTAAACCTTAACTCAAACCCTAATCTTGAACCTTAAAAATCAAAATGAAAAAGTAGCGTATGAATATAGTCTTCATTTTTGTGGTAATCTCTTTGAGTTTAAAAATTTCAGTAAAATATTCACTTCCTTAGAAATCTAATGCAGTTGTAAATAACGCATGTTAAAAGTACAGTAATTATTTTACTCTATCTATGCTCATTACAATTTTACTCTATCTTTGCTTACCACAAATTTAGCAAATAATACTTAGTTTTTTATGCTGAATTATTATTAATTTGTTTTTTTTGCAGCAAAAATTTCAACCTATAAAAAACATTTTGTACTACAAAAAAACATCTTTTTAACACATTTTGCAATAAAAAGCAAAAAATACAGCAGCACACAACAGTTGTTTAGGCTGCTATATTTTGTTGGCAGGCCAAAGTAACAAACGTGAGATGTTACTCTTGGGATGGTCCTTTTGACTTGTTTTCAATAATTTTTCTCTACCAATTAACAGAGTTAAGGGCTTGTCGTCGTGAAAGACTGTTCCCAATCCTTTTCATAGTGGCCCGATTAAAGGGGGAGTAAATGACCCCGACAAACGTTATAATACAACTATGATGTAATCCAACGGATATAAGGCGTATTGATTTTGTATTAGCCTGTACCAGTTATTTATTTTCAGGAAGAACCTTAAGAGATCCATTTCCTTTTCTTTTGGGTTGTTAGATGGGTAGACTACGGTGATAGCACAGCGGTCATCAGATGGTTGATAAGCCTACCTAGTTCGCTTTGCTGACGGGAGGTGATATTAATTGAATCTGCAGTTGAGCTAGGGTAAGGTATTATAACAGACCTGTGGCGTAACTTATGGTTCATTTACTTTTAAATTTTTCTCAAAAATGACGGGTCTTAAATTTTAGCTGGACTAACAAGGGGTGACACAGCAAAACACGACGTACAATCGTTCATGCAAATAAATTTTGGTGCAGTTACATAAACCCCTACCTTACTGCGATCATCAGGGAGTAGATGCAAAAAAGATAATAAAAATTTTTTGATAAAAATCATCCTGGTGAGCACAACTTACCTTCTTTTTATTATTTTGTATAAATCTACTCCATCTTTCTTGATCGCGGTATCATGTGAAATAAGCGTGTAAAAATGCATGGTTATATTGTCATCAATAAGCTTGTTAATTAATGAGTAGTTTAGTCTGGCTCATACGCTTCATAGCATTACAGAAAAAGGTGAATTACAATAACATGGCATTAAACTTAATTTTGAGATTTTATTTGCTCTGATCAGAAAATGTCAGCTGAAATGCTAACGTATGCTTGGCTATTTCATAATATGCCTAAATTTGATTGGCTAATACTCGAAATATGGGAACCCAATAATGTGAGAAAAAGTCATCAAAGCATGTCGGCCTAAATTCTGCCTTCGGCCATAAACATTGTAAACCCAAATGCCAGTTCAATTAGATTTCTGTTGCAATGACTTCAACAAAGTTGTTAGAAAGAAATTTTTTTATTCTTTTGCGATATCAATTTATGTGTTCACTGTTCATCCTGACTGCATGTTGGTATTTGTCTAAACTTTGTAACATTTAAACCGCTGCAAAATTGCTAATTATTAATGACAATCTTTTGCTTTAGAGTATTAACCCTAATGCATTTTAGAATCGAAATGTCTGACACTTGTTTATGCAAGTCAAGCGATAGAGATTTTTCATTAAATAGTACAAGCGTATGGTTAAGAGAAGCCTGCAAAAACGAAAACATTACAGGCTTAGAAGTTGTTGAAGACTTGGCAAGACAAGATTACGAAGCAATTGGAAATTGTTTGCCTCCAAAACTGCAAAATCGTTACGGAGTTAGGATGATTTAAAACCCTCGTAGAGAAATATGCAAAAACAACGACACCCATCCGTATTTTTGAGGTAACGGTGATATTTCAAAGAGCTGCGTGAAAGGCCAACCTTTAAATTTAACATGAAGTTTCGCAGAAAGGAGGTGTCATTTGGTGGTTCTTGTGTCTGGTTCCTCAAACGCAATTTATGATGCAAAGTGGGAGAGGTGCAATATAAGCCGGTCCTACATTTGCCAATTTCAAGCAAATAATGTCAACTTCACTCATTGCAGCAGTATAACAACTACAACTACAAAACCAACAACTACAGAGCCAACAACGCCAAGCAACAGCACAGCTGCAATAATTGGATCTGTGTTGGGTGTTAGCACTTTTTTTTCTTATTATCTTGTGCTTTTTTCTCTACCAACGAAATAAAACACAACAAAATTCATGCAGCTCTTCAAAACTAGAAGTGTGCTTCAAGTACGTATCATGAGTTGTTGCAAAATCTGTAAAATTTACTGTACCGTAAGTTTTTTTAATCTTAATTTTAAAACGCTAAGAAACCAGCTTTAATAACATTAAAAACCTACTTTTATTTTAAAGCCATAAACTCGATTTTGACCTTATCGGATCATTGCTCATCAGTTATCTTACGACTCACTTGAGTTCACCAAAATTTATTCAAACAACTGGTTTTGAGTTGATGACGTCATCACTGTGAAATCATGGACATATTTTCCAAAATGACGTCATTTTTGCAATGACGTGACATGCGGTTCAAATTTTGTTCACTATTGTTTTGTTTTTTGATACTTAGTTATAAAATGCTTCGGTCAAGTCAGTTACGTTACAAAAACGTCTTATTATGCCGTTTAGGGTAAATTTTGACAAAACAATGCTCAGATTTTGAAAAGTGACTTGGGAAGACCACAAAAATTGATGTTTTTCCTTACCTTTTCTACTTAAAATTTTCGGTAGTTATTTGTAATGAAATTTGATTCAAAGTCAAGTTGATTCCAAATATATATAAGTATTTTATAGATTTATCAAAAAAAAACAAAAACAAAAAAAGCTAAAGAGAAGGTAAAAGAGATTAACTCTATTGTGGCTGGTTCCTAAGTTTTTTTGGAACTGATCAGTTTGAAGAATGTTTTTATCTGATTCTGCAGCAGTTTAAATAGATTTAGTTTTTTTAAACATTTTTTGGTCTTAAGGAGAATAGAAGACACTATATTATAATATTCGAGATATCGCATATCATAACACCGCTGAAAATGAACTAAAAAGTATAAAGATGAACAATGATACTTCATAAGAATCGATTTACAATATTTAAAATACTTTTGTCAAAAAAAACAAAAAACACACACACACACACACACATACACAAGTAGCAACAGATTTTTGAATTTATTGAAGGATATTTATACTGTATTTGCCATGTTTAAAAGGCCAAACAACCCAGTTGTTTTGGCAAAATTGATGACAATCCCGCTTTCTCTAACAACAACTTAAACTCAGAGTTCAATGAAAACAGCAATCCTTATGAGGTTGTTGCTGAAGATGTAACCAAAAACAACGAAGCGTCGGCAGCTTATGAGACTCCACACTTTGTTGATATCATTCCCGACGGAATAAGTTCAGTAAACAACGAAATTATCATACATAATAAAACCAGGATGATCATGCAAATCCTTACGATCATCTCCAGTAGGCCATATAATATATTGCAGTATTGGCAGCATCAATGTAGCATGCACCTGGAAGCAGTCTGTTTCTGCTGCATGTGTATTGGTATGCGGTCAAAAACTATTTATCTATTTTTTCGTGAAATGAAGGATTGATTTGCCAATGTGTAGATAGATGCATGTTGGAGAGAATATAATCCTTATTTAACACGGAAGGTGGGAAGCAAAATTTTGCCCTCTTTTTTTGTGATAAATTAAAAAAAAAATTGTTTTTTTCAAATTAACTTGACTTTGAGTCAAATTTCATCCCAAATAATTATTGAAAATTTGCAGTTTTTAAGATAACGAGAAGTTTCCCGATTTTGAGGTGTGGGGAAATTACTTTTCGAAATCTGAGCGCTTTCACCAATTATGTAACATAATTACATCATAAAACACTCTGACGCAATTATTTTGACTTGAACAGTTTATAAATTAGTATCAAAAAACAAACCTATCCACAAAATTTTAACGGCATGTGACGTCATTGCAAAAATTATGCTGTTTTTCAAAATATGTCCGTCACATCACATTGATCACATAATCAACTAAGAGCCATTTTTTCTACAAAATTTTTGTGAACACTAACCTGCATGTCAATTTTGATATTCACATTATTTTTTGCTTAGGAGTTAGATAGGAGCCATTTTTGCTCCAACGCCGTGTAAAATGCGCCGTCTAAAATAGCGTAAACGAACTATCTTTGTGTACTCTATTGCACTTAAAATCAAAAACTGAATTTGGTGTATACATTTGACCTGATTTTGACCTCTGCCACTGCTCTAATTATGACTGTTTTTGTTACCTGTCAATCTACAAAGAAACTAATGAGATTTGCGGAGCAGCAGCTCCGTTTCATACAGTCATTAGAAGCATTAGCATCTTTTCTGCACCAAATGATTACTTGTTAACAAATATGAGCAATAATGATGTTTTTCATCTATTTAGAAGAGCACGAGAAGTGCAATCTTTTACAACTGATTTCAAACTTTTGTACTTACCTTGTACTGTTGTATTTTGAGTATGTTTTGATTGAATGAGCCTGTGAAGAAGCGATGCGGAGTGCGAAACGCAACTCACTACATTGTCTTTGTAAACTATTCTTATTCTTTCTGTTGTCTTTTTGACTCTTAGAAGTAAGGTTTTTATACTCTTGAAGTTTTCAATCAAACAAACTTTCTTAACAGCAAATAAATAATTGTATTAAATAAAATTGAGTGGGGTCTTGAATAAAAAAAATAAAATAAAATGCAGTTAAGGGGGTTTAGGACAACACTTGGAACATTGTTTCACAAAATGGAAAATAATTTAATGACATTTAATCAAAAACAATACAGCCAAAATACTGTAAAACATATTTATTGAGACGTTTCGGTTAATTTCTTTAAACCATTATCAATCTAGAACATAGAAATAAAATCACAGCTGACTTTTAAGGAAAAATCGCAAACTCAATGAATAAAATTGGATTTTGTGATTACAAGATCTGTACTATACAAGATGCCCAGATAGGTACGCGGAAAACACGTATGTTTATTAAGGCGTAAAGTTTTTTTTTACTATCCCCCCACTCCCCATCCTATTACCATTAGCCCTAACCCAGCTCAAAATTAAACGGTAAGAGTGAGTAAAAATCTAGTTGTAAAAATCTAGTGAGTAAAAATAAAAAATCTAGTGAGTAAAAATCTAGTGAGTAAAAATCTAGTAACTACTAGATTTTTACTCACTCTTACCGTTTAATTTTGAGCTGGGTTAGGGCTAATGGTAATAGGATGGGGAGTGGGGGGATAGTAAAAAAAAACTTTACGCCTTAATAAACATACGTGTTTTCCGCGTACCTATCTGGGCATCTTGTATAGTACAGATCTTGTAATCACAAAATCCAATTTTATTCATTGAGTTTGCGATTTTTCCTTAAAAGTCAGCTGTGATTTTATTTCTATGTTCTAGATTGACAATGGTTTAAAGAAATTAACCGAAACGTCTCAATAAATATGTTTTACAGTATTTTGGCTGTATTGTTTTTGATTAAATTATTCAAAAAGTCCATTTACCATGCTCCTAAATTTAATGACAGTATGGCAACAAATGGATTTTAGCCGTCGAGACGCGTTTCGTCCTCGCTCAAGTGTTCATCAGGCGACAAAGGCAAATTTTGTTTTATTAGCCAAAGAAAATTGTAATTGAAACAGATCTTTTCCGTTTCTTCATTTCTCTCAGTGCAGTACTGCTACTTCAAAACTTTTTGCCTAGAACAACCGACCACCTTTTCCAATACTCACTGTCTACCCAAAATCATCAAGACTTACCACTGCTAAAAAGCTACTGCTAAAATCTACTACCTTTTACCGAAATCTACAGAGTTGGCTACCTTACTGCTAACATTGCATTTTGACTCTGCATGAAGTTAAAAAATAAAAAGGTCTCTAAACGAATTCAACTTACTGTTCATCAAAGTATTAGGATAACTCTAAAATCCATTTTCACTAAATTTGTACTTTCGACGACTTGCCATTTTCAAGATACTGCCTTTAAAAGTTAACGATTTTCCACTTACTTCAGTGTTGCCATTTGACAGTATTGTGACAAAAGATTAACTTTTGGAAAGCTGGCTTACATTTATTAAAAAGCAGCAAATTTTACAGTGTTGACAAACCTTTACTTTGCTTTGACAAGCACTTTGCTGCAAAACATTTTTTGAGAATCTGGAACATGCAGCGACTTTTGGAAATCTTGTTTTGAATGGAAACTCTTTAAAATTTCTAAGAGTCGAAGCCTTTCTAAGAGGAAATCTACTTCGCTATACCTGGGGAATAGAAGGTCTAAGAAAGTTTAAATTTAGTAAAGTTAGTCTTAAGTTCTGTTAAAGTTTTTTGAGAGAAAACTGAGCAAAAAATTCCGACGTAAATGCCCTTTAAATTTGTTTTAAAATTTTATAAGACCAAGAATCCCTTGATCAATTAGCAGAAGGCAATCGCAAAAAGCAGCAAAAAAGCTTTTTAATAAAATGAACGCTTTTGTCCGATTTCATGTGAACCGTATCACAAAAAGCACACAGCGATAAAGAACCACAACAACGCGAGTACACTAGGGTTATCTTCTCGCCGCCGCCACAAGTCCGCTAATAGAAGACTAAACGCAGTATGCATTGAGTTCAGCGCTATAGAGTATCTTACGTGCGATATGTAAAAAACAATGACAAATATATATAAGTTTACTCAAATACATACAACTGCAAGGCACTTTACATAGGAAAATTAATTTCATGGGCTATTTGAACTTAACAAATAATATTATTTAGAGTATGAAACATTTCAGCGTAAATTTTTTTCCTTGTTTTACTCAACTTTTGCGAAACATTTTTCAGCTATAACCTTAAAATGCGTTAGCTGTTCATTGTTATAAGCTTTGTCTAAAAAGGTGTGTGTATTTAACCATGAAGGTGTTAAAATGTTACTATTTTTGAAAACACTGAAAAAACTTTAGGCTTTGTTTTTGGAACAATGCGTTCATACTCTGTCAAAACTAAACGTGCTGATTTAGAGGAAGCCAACCTGTCAAAAAACAAAAGCTACCTTTATTGCCGTGTTTCTTCAAAATAACGAGCTGTTTTACAATGTAGTACACAACTTTTATATTCATTTTCATATTTTCGTTTCTCTGCTCATTTTTTCCTGTCATTTTGATAGCAAAGTTGATACTAATTAAGCTGTTTAAATATTAATTCCAGCTACAGTATTACCACGTAAAAACTAAAGCACATATTTATCTTGTCCACAAAAAATATACTACAGTATATTAGGATACTGATTAGGGTGGGTGAAAATCGCGGAAAATCTTTTTTCGCAAAATGCTTTACGTAATAGCAAAAAAAATACATGGTTAATAGCAAGCAACGAAATTTTAAAATATTTTTGAAAAACCAAAATCTTTCAGGGTTCCGCATGCAAGATATTTGCACATCCTACTTTTTCACTGAAAAACATGTTGTATAAACGTATCGTTGTAATTATTTCAAAAGAGCGATTTGAAAATATTAATTCCTTTGCATGGATACAGGACCTAACCATTGTTATGAAAGTTTTACTTCACGTATTGACATATTGTTGTAAAAAATTTGTTCATCACAATGCCAAAATTTACATGTTTTTGAAAAAGTTTGCTAAAAATCCAGTTTTTCAGTGAAAAATATGCTCAACACAGCAATCAATTTCAATTCAGCGATAAAAGAACAATTAAAAACTCTATTTCTCCATTTTGGCATCATCTTTGAGCAAATGTCATTGATAAAAATGCTGTTTCATCTCGGAATGACATATGATTTGACGAGAATCAATTCATGCTCAAATAAGTCCATGTCGTTGTTTTTGACCATGATCCAGCCAACCAATATACTTTTCAACTAAGGCCTCACTAACCATTTTATCTTTCCATTGCTAAATTTCTAAAGAATTTGATTGGACCCTGGTATGGACAGTTTTCCAATGGTATGGCACGATTGCTCGTGTCTTTAACCAAATCTCTAATGGGTATTTTTGGGGTAAAGGCGTACGTAGTTAAAAAACATCTGTTATCTCTGTTATCTGATTGCATTCAAAATTAATGAAAGGGTTTTAAAGTTGCTGGTGGAGCTTTTAATATCTGGTCACGAATATGATTTCTGTCATCGTGCAACATTGCAAGTACGAAATTCTGTGGGTGAGCAAAAAATAAAAATAAACGCTTTTTTAGGTGACTGGGCCAACTTTTTCAGTGCCACGCCAAAATATTGGCATTTAGGAATTAATTGAAAAATTTCTCTGGGTCCATTTTGGCAGGATGAATTGGTTTTGGTTATAAACCATATTGGTGCATAAACTGGCACAATAAAACTGCAATCAAGCTTGAGGAAGGTTCTTCCGTTGCAACATACTATCGAACTGTTTAATTAGCAGTAGTCAGCCAGCGAAAGTGATTTAAGAGGCCAGGATTCCAAAAAAATAAATCAAGGAGATATTTGCCTTGTGACAGAACTTGACGCATTGCAAAATATAAAGAACGCTGATCAGTACTTAAATCGTTGAAGTTTAAAAAAAGAAGTTTTACAAAAATTGCTGTAAATAATTTGACCTCAAGCTTTTCACTGTCTGTTAGAACTATACCAAGTACCTTACATAACGTATCGGGCCAATATCACACTTGAAACAAACTGGATTGAAAACATGGACGAAATGTTATAAACCGACTTATTTGTTCGTTTTAAAGTCATAAATGCCGAAATGGCAGTTCGACTGCAGTTTAGTAGTTAGTTTTTGTTTTTTTTTTTGGCCAAAATTTTTAAGTTATACCTTCACCAAACTCATCTTTTGAGGGAGTAAGAGTGATAATTTTCAAAACTCAACATCACAAATATTTGAAATTTGTAATAATTTTGATACAATAGGCCTATTTCAACTGAAAGTCCCCAATGAGTCCCTAAAATGAAAAAAATTTGATTTTTAGAAAAATTGTACCTCTTTAACTCTTTTGATTTTTTGGTTATAACTCTCTTCAAAAAATACTTTTATTTCAAGCTATTATAGCTAGAGTTTGAGTCAATTTTATTTATAAATAACCCCAGAAAATTTGAAGTTGTTAAGGTACAAAAAAAATTTCCCAATTTTTCACAAATCTGAGCAATTTTTGGTTCATAATGGCGTCATAAGGCGTTTTTGTAACAAAACCACATTGACTTAAGCATTTTATGCTTAGTTTTAAAAAAACAAATGAACCTGCTAAATTTTAGCTGCCTATAACGTTATTAAAAACAATACTTCATTTTTACAGAATATGGCCGTTACGTCACAATTAAGACGCCATCAAATTAAATAAAACTTTTTAAAAAAATTCAATAAACACTGACTGCATGACAAATTTTGTGCTTCCATGATATTTGGTTTTCTGTAACTTTTGGTATTCCATGGCTTTTGGTTTAACTCCCATATAAAATGCATTAGTCAACAGCTCATGTAAAAGCCTCACAGAAAAAAGTGAAAAAAATCCCAAAAGTATGAAAAAGTTCGCGGCCTTTACGGAACCCAAGAAAGTCAATCTTTTTTTCTTAAATTTACATGCTGATTTTGTATGATCCTACTACGTCTTTTTTGTGCTATTACGGTAAAAAAAATCGAAAGAGCATTGTTTCACTCCTCCATAACACTGATATGAGATTACAGAACATATGGTTGATGGTTTTTAGATGATTGTGTGAAAATGCTCTTTAAGCTTAAACTTTACCATACGTAATGTGACTACAGAAGTAGATAAGCAGCCTTGTGTGCTGCAAAAGGTAACGTGGCTAATATAATTGTGAAGTCACTATGATGACGTCATCGGCTCAAAACCAATTTTCTAAAAAAATATGGTTAACGCCATCCAGCATGCTAAATTTGGTGTTCCCATGCCTTTTGGTTTAAGAGTTAGAACGGAGAAGAGAATTTTGCTCTCCAATCCCGGGGTAAAATGCTTAAATCAAATAGTCCGTGTAAAATAGATTAAAATAAAAATATGAATAAATTTACAAGCATCCAGCGTTGCACTCTGTTATGCATAAAACCCATTGTCACTTTTATGTATTTCTATTCTTCAGACCCAAAAGGCATTCAAATGGTGCGGTTCCATAGAATTATGGCAATATAATTGTTTAAACCTCTATGCAATCGATAAGAGACGTTTGACTTCGGAAGGAAACAATACATGTGTGGGCTTTATTTTTCTATGCTCAGTTATGCAGCACAGAGTTGCAATAAACCAGTTCTAAAAACTTTTAGTTAATATTGTAAGTACGTCAATCGAATGCTGCAGTTGGTAGCTTACAGCAATTTGCTTATATACCGTACAGTAGCTTCATATTTTGCAATTTTCTTGTTGCTTATTCTTGATATTGATCACTAGCCCAGCGCTACATGCGCGACGAGACGAAGAGAATGAAACAGTTTTTTGTAGCTGTAACAAATACAATTTCAGTTTAAATTGCTTTGACAGGCCATTTTGCAGATTCCACTTTTTTTTTATCAACAAAAGCTATTTGACTAAAATAAAATCGGTATCTTAAATCATTTTCAGCAAGTACACTGAAACAACACAGTGGAAATACAGTAGTTCATATACAGTATTTTAAAACAATGATTATGAATTCAAAAGTAAATAATCAAAAATTTAAAGCAGCATTGGCAAGTACTGTATGTAAAACTATACGTTACGAGTATGATAGCATCATTATTTCACAGAAACTTTAGAAAAATAAAGTTTTTAAGCTGATTGTGTTTGTTGATTCTTCCTACATATTAGCCGTTTAAAACTAAAAGAAAAATACTTGCGCAAGCAAACAAGCGTTTTTTTCACGCTTCAAAATACAAAACAAACAAAAAAAAATATTGAATTTTTTAGCGTGTTTTTTTGCATACATTTAAAAAATCAGCTTCTTGAAATCAGCACGAAATTCAGAACAATGTAGTATAATATATTATTTGTTTAAATGACAATTTTAATTTGTTTTATTTTTCTAAAAACAATGTTATTTTAAAAGTTAAAAAATCGCTTTTTAACGTTATGAAATTATATATGAAATTGAAAGGTGATTGCTGTCAATACGATGACAACGTTTATTTATTTATTTTTTTTACACTTTTCGTACTACTGTAGATGCATAAACAAACTTAGGTCCGGTCTGTACATTGCGCGTAAAAACATGTGCGTACAATTAAGCGTGTCCTTGTAGTTTGCTTTAAACAAGTTTGCATTTTGTACGTTGGCGAGGCGGTACGCCGGGCGCACCAAACTTTTGTTTGAAATAAAATAGAAATACATTTGTGCATTTACGATTTTACGTCCAATTGTCCAGTGTATAGACTTGGTGCTTAACTGCGGTTTTCAAACATTGAACAGAATTGCTTAAAGCCAATGAAAGTTTAATTGCAACGTTGCTCTAACTTAAATCAGACTTAATTATATTGCAGTGTCTCAATGATATTTTGGATTTTGAAATACCGGTACAGCATGTGCTTCGGTTTACTTTGGCCAAGTTCATGCAAAACCATGAATAATTGTTTAAGTCTTGATTTTCTGAGAGCTGATTGAGTCTCTGATTGCTTGATAATAATCAGCTTGCTGCTGACATTTGAAATAATTCTTTCATAAAAATATAATTAGCTGAGTAATGATGACTGATGCATAATTAATATGCAGAAATTCAATTTGCTATTTATAAAATATCTCACAAAATTAAGAATAAAATGTCAAAATTTCTATATCTGCATTCTGTTTTCGATCATAAATTTCTCAAACCTAAACGCCATCTCAATTACAAATCGCGCTTTCAAAGACAGTAGCGGATCTAGCGGCATTCAAGCAAAGCACCGTCTTTGTTTAGCTTCTGGTTTTGACATTTAGAGTCCTCGAAGTTTTGATCAACCGACTTTAGTAGACCTTTTTTTTCCTTGTTCCTAATTTTAGAAGTTCGAAATAGCAAAAGTATTTTACCGGCATTTTTTGGTTCGGAAAAAAGAATGAATAAGTTTTTACTGTAAAAGCAATTTGTATTTTAAAGTATTTATAAATGCATTTTTGTCTAATAGCTACTACTTTTGTTCATTGTTTATGAATTACGAAGGTATTTTTTAGTTTTATCAATGTCCAATTCATGTTTTAGAGTTTAAGTGTACCTACTCTAATATTAAAATGTCCGACAATTGTTTATGCATATCGAGCGACAAAGAATTTTTATTAAATGGGACTGTCGCACGATTAAGAGACGCTTGTGAAAACGAATACAATAGCTTTGTGGCTTTAAACTTAACGAAGCAAGATTACAAAGCCATAGGAAACTGTTTGTCTCCAGAACAAAGATCTTACGCAATTAGACTAAAGGCGGGTTCACACAGAAGCCGTCAACGTCAACGTTACCGTTCCATCGCAGTTACGTCTAACGTCAAGGTGTTCACACAGAAAATTTTAGCGGTGACGGAAGTGATTTTCTTGATTTCATCCGTCTTACGTTGAGTTAAAATAATTTTAACTTTACGTAAGTAACGTAAGCGATTTCGAGCATGTTTTTGGTGGTTGGGGCAAACTTTGAGCCACAAAAACTGAAAATCTTGAAAAAACAATTGGTTTTTGTTGAAAAGTATCTTTCAGCAGGCAATGCTAAGTGCTTAGAGCTGTATGTAGTAGGCTAGGTCTAGTCATGTACCGCTACTTTGTAGTATAGGTGGTGTACAGTAGCAGTGATACTGGTATCTAGCCTAGCGGTACTTCAGACTGGATTGCTTTTTTTTCTGCTTGGGAAAAGAAGAGAGAATGAGATATTGAAACTACCGGTAGGCTAATTGGTACTGGGTAGGCATGTTAAATCTGAGTTGGTTGCTAGCAGCCAGGTGAGAAAGCCAATTCAATTTGGCTTTCCTTGCTCTTGTTTTGGTACAATTGGCTAAAGTTCAATTTTGAACTTCAATTGACTTGACTCTTGAAAGCTGAAATTATAAACTACTGGAAGCAATCAATTTCTACAGTAGAGACCTTTTTCATGTCTGAAAGTGGCTATTTTGCATCTAGAGACAAAATAGTGTTTTTCCTTTGTTTGGGTTAGGGTTTGAGTTAGGGTTTGGGCTAGGCTTGGGATTAGGGTTAGGATTAGAGTTAGAGTTTGGGTTAGTTTTTGGGTTTGTGGGCTAGGCTTGGGATTAGGATTAGGATTAGAGTTAGAGTTTGGGTTAGTTTTTGGGTTAGCATGAGGCTTACGGCTAATTTGGCATTTGCGGCAAAATAGCCGTTAGGACTATTTTGCCTCCAAATTGCAAAATAACATGGGGCTATTTTGCCTCTAGAAGCAAAATTGCCCCTGCCTTTAAATAAAGTGGCCACTTTTGACCATTTTGGACACTGCATCATCAATAGCCTAGTCATGATCATATACCGTAGTGCACCGGGGTACTTTGATGCTGGTCTGTGGTCATGATTATAGCCATAATGCATATAAATACTGACCAGTGATAGCTTAGCTACCAATATCATAGACTTTTAACTTTTGTTTATTTTTAGGAACTCATAAGCCTATCTATTTGTTGATTTAATAATAGTCAGGTAGGGGCTACTGGTAGTTGTGGTATCTGCATACTCTGCAGTTTGTTTTGTGTGAACGCTGAACAGTCACTGAAATGAAATTGTATGATGTTAGAATCATCTTGTATTCTTAGCAGTGGATCACTAGATGCCAAAAAAATAGCTGGTTTATTTACACAGTGTTGGTACAATGCACATACAAAGTTGGCTGTGGTTTTGAATTGCATTGAGCTTTATTTGTTTTAAGCTTAATGTGGTTTGGGGTTATAGCTACTTTAGAAAATCAACGAACCAGTACCATACAATCAAATTGGAGTGGAGAAAACACACTGTACACTGGTACAGTACTGCACAAATCAAGAGTTGAGTAGTGATAGTTTCCGTACAGTTCAATTGTCGCTGCACTTCACGCATATATAAGTACTGTACCAGTTTGTGATAGCCTACCAGTACAGTATACCATCACTTCGCAATATAACAGATGCCGAATACGCGAGATCGATTTCTGACAGTGCACACATATCTACGGTACATAATGGTACTGAGCCTGGACCGCATGGGTTTGGGTTAGGT
Organism: Trididemnum nubilum; assembly: GCA_963965965.1. Classification (NCBI taxonomy): domain Eukaryota; kingdom Metazoa; phylum Chordata; class Ascidiacea; order Aplousobranchia; family Didemnidae; genus Trididemnum; species Trididemnum nubilum. The sequence goes on along the minus strand of OZ014489.1, from coordinate 22,658,778 downwards.
TTTTGTGCTGCTGCACTTATGATTCTGTATGTACTAGTACGGTAGCATGCCATATGACAGACAACAAGTGTATGATATCGGTTATCGAAACAATTCGCGATACGGTAGCATACAAAAAAGTAGACTTCTTTAAGCGTACACATACTGTAATAGCAATTTTTGATTTGATTGCGCGATAACGATTTCTGATAATGAATGCCGTAATAAACTGCATTTGCTGCATTAGATATCTTTTTCCTCACTTTCTGACCTGCTAACTGTTGTTATCGATGTGAGTCAAAAATTGCAATCACATCAGATATTGAGAGTTGAAACATTTCAAAAAACTCAAACACTGATTTACCGCAATTTTGAGTATAAAAATTTCTAGTTCTGCAGGTTTTACCAGTACTTTTCAGTTTTTAAAGTAATTTCTGTCAGTACTTTCAGCTTTTTAAAGTCTTCTACTTCTTACATTACTCACTATTGCAGTGAGCCTACTGATTGACCAACCAAATCTGCCAAATTCAAATTCCACTTCAGTACCGTACCAACCTATATCTTATCTACAGATTATTTCTGAAAAACAAAATCTAGTGATTAGGCTATTTGAATTCATATCATATTGCTTACAGTAAATTTAAATTTAAGTTCTACACCACCTTAAAATTGTTCATGCAAATCTAATTTAAATGATATACAGGGTGGGCTATTAGTAGGTATACAGCCATCGCTCAAAAAAGCTTCAAATTTTTTTTTCCATTTCAGTTTTTACTTGACTTTAAGTCATATTACAGTTCCTAGTGCTGAGCAAGTAATGCAAAGTCTTTTGGAATGTGCTGCTTATTAGAAGTGAAAAGAAAGTGTTTATATTGTGATTGCTGTATACCTACTTTTGGCCCACCCTGTACTCTAAATGCAATTACTTACTAATCACTTTTTTACTTTTGCAAAATAGAATTAAAATCTGTGATCATATCAGTATTTGACTGTTAAAGAAATTTAATTATTTAAGAAATTCAACAAATATGTAAGCTGTAACTTAACAAAAAATCTCAGCTGTTTTTTAACCCAGCAGCAGTACCATGAAAAAAATTACTTGAGCAGTACCACTGTACAACTAAGCACTGTAAAACTAAAGTTAAAACTCATCACTTGTTTCCACAATTATCACTGATACTTGATAAATGTTTGTTGATGATTTTGGCAAGTACTGCAAAACCAGCAAGTTAATCCCACAGGATAAAGTGCATTAAATAGCCTGCACATATTATCAGTAGCTCTCAATTTAAGCATAGTTTGATGGTATAGTGATTACTGATTACAAAACCCAAACTTGATAGGCCTATTGGTTTATTACAGTCACGGATCAGTGTGAACCTCTCACGTTCAGGTTACCGTCACCGCCAAATAACGGTAGAACGCTGAAAGGTGACAGAACGGTGACGTAAACGCTGACGGCTTCTGTGTGAACCCGCCTTAACATATAACCCTCAAAATACAACATGTAGCCACAATGATACTCATCCTTATTTTTGGGGGAGAAACGAAACGAGTTGTGTGAATGGCGAACCTCTAACTTTGCCTGACGAGTTTGCAGAGCCAGAAAGATGTCACTTGGCAGTTATTACGCCTGGCTCTACTAAAAACATTTTTAATGCAAGTTGGGGAAGATGCAACGTAAACCGGTCTTACATTTGCCAAACTCAAGAAAATAGTATACGCCTACCTCGATGCGAAAACGTAACATTATCACCAACAACTTCAAGCAACAACACACCTGTAATAATTGGGTCTCTTTTTGGTGTTGGTTCATTTTTTATTCTATTGCTTTTGTGTTATCTTTTTCACAAAAGAAAGAAAAAACAAAATGTCTCATCAAGAGCTTCAACTCAAGAAGTCATTTTTAAGTATGTATGATGCATGACGAGTAGTTGTTTGTTATGTAGCATTTAGCTAAACTCACCATTCACCAAGCTGTTATAGATTTTGAGTTTGCTTTTATTCTAAAAAGTTACAGACATTGTAGTATTTGAAATGCTTTCATAAAAGCACTTGAGCACGTAAACTGAAAAAATTCCACAACTTTTTCATAACAGTCAAAACAATACTGTAAACAAAACCCCTCATGAGTTACAACACATGCCCTATATACATGTGGGGTAACTCATGGTTGAACATAACTCAGCGTGATGTAACATAAAATTTGAACATAAATCATGGGGGTTCATTTATTTTTGAATTCTTTTCAAGAACTTTTTTCCTTATTAAATGGCAGGGCTGAATGGCCTGTCAATCTTAAGAATTTTTTCAAAACAGTCTAATACTCTCAGTAGCGTAGCCAGGGGGGTGGGAGGGGCTCGAGCTCCCCCCCCCCTATTGGCTTGTGAAGTATGCAAAATTGCACGTTTTTGGTGCTTTTGAGGCCAATTTATTGTGAAAAATTGAAAATAGCCCCCCCCCATAGTAAAACAGCCCCCCCCTTAAACGTTTGAATTTCCGAATTTGACCAAAAAATCTGACTCAATTTCGGTAAAGACCTTTTTTTTTTTTGGAGACCACCTGATTTTGGGCGGAAAAAATCTTTGAATTTCGGATTCCGGCCGAAAAATCTGTCTCAATTTTGGCGAAGACCTTTTTTTTTTTTAATGGAGACCACATGATTTTGGGCGGAAAAAAGCTTTGAATTTCGGATCTCGGCCGAAAAATCAGTCTCAATCTCGGCGAAGACCCTTTTTTTTTTTGGAGACTATCTGATTTTGGGCGGAAAAAACCTTTGAATTTCCGAGCTTTCCGAGAAATTTCGTCTCAATTTTCGGACAAACCGTGTGAAACTGATTCAAGAACAATGAAAATTTGGGTCAAGGTCGATTGCATTTTTCTCATTCTTTCAAAATAGCCCCCCCCCCCTTTTCCAAAACCTGGCTACGCGCCTGAATACTCTGCAATCTTTTTCATTCTTATTTTTGTTAAAATATAATACAAAATAAAACCTATTTTTTTCCTGTTTAGGCCGAACAACCAAATAGTTTCCAGTGCCAGAACTCATGACAATCCCATTTACTCTAGCAACAATGTAAACTTAGCGGTCAATGAATGTAGCAATCCATATGACGTTATTTCTGAAGATGTAACTAATAATTACGAAACGTTTACAACTTATGAGACTCCCAATTTTGTTGAAATAAATCCTGAAGAAATAAGTCCAGCCATGGAAGAATTGAAAGTACATGAACAGCAAGAGCAAGCCGACCCATACGATCATCCATATTAGGCCATGCAAAATTGGAACATTGACAATAGTTATAGCATGCACCTGTCGAGTATCATATATTTACTGCATTGCTATCAAAATCAAATGATTTTATCGCATATACAGTCATGAACAAAAGTTTAAGACCACCTCCCAAAAATGCCGATTTTCAGTAATTGGCTTGTTATTGCATCAGCCAAATTCCATTGTTGCGTCATACATTTTTTCTCTTCATTTTTTTGCATTTAGCGCCAATTTCTACTTCTGTTCACATTTCTTGGTTGATTTTCTTGCTATTAACCGATTTTTTGAGGTGCTTCAAATGGGTAAAAAAAGTCATTAAGCGAGGTTCAGAGGGCCCAGATAGTTGCCCTACATGGGCAAAACCTATCTGAACGGCTAATATCTGCTCAGGTGGGTTGTAGTATGACTGCAGTGCATCAAGCAATTGCTAAGTATCAAGAAGATGGCTCCTATACCGACAGGAAAAGGAGTGGAAGACCGCGAGTCAGCACTGCACGAGAAGACAATATGATGAGGAGAATAGTTATGAGGTTGCCCACGAGTTCAATGAAGAAAATCAAGGCTGAATTGTTGCGCAGGAGTCGTAAAGTCAGTCACATGACTGTTTTCCGGCGTTTTTCCAAAGAATTTGATTTAAAATCATACAAACCGGCAAAAAAACCAAGGCTTACTCCTGCTATGAAAGCTAAGCGTCTACAATTTGCTAATAACCGTCAACGTTAGACTGCCCAGGAATGGCAAAATGTGCTTTTTTTCCGACGAATCGACCTTCCAACAGTTTGCGGTTCGAAAAAGTTACGTCCGTAGACCACCTGGAAAACGTTTTGATGACAGATATACCATATCATCAATAAAACATCCTCCAAGTCAAATGGTTTGGGGGGCTATGTGCAGAAATGGTGTCGCTGCTCTCAGCTTTCTGCCTCGAGGAACCACTATGAATGGGCCAAAATACGTCCAAATGCTCTCAGAAAAGCTAAAACTTCACATGCAAGTTCACAATTGTAAGATATTTATGCAGGATGGCGCCCCTTGCCACCGTTCCAAAGTTGCAAAGAACTTTTCGAATGACAACAATATTCAACTTCTCGAGTGGCCAGGAAACAGCCCGGACCTTAATCCCATTGAGAATTTGTGGACCCTCATGAAAAATAAGGTATCAGAAAAGCAACCAACAAGTGGTGCAGAGTTGGTGAAAGTAATTAAGGAAGTCTGGGTAAAAGAAATTTCGAAGGAGTATTGCGAAAGTTTGATTGATAGTATGCCGAGGAGAATAGAAGCTGTGATAAAAAACAAAGGAGGACATACTAAATATTGAGAATCCGAACATTTTTTATGCAAATATTTGTTTAGAATGTGTCATACTATGTCCCATGTGTTTATGATTGATTATGTACAAAATAAAACAATATCCTAAGCGTAAATAAAATGCTATACTACCTTGTGCTTAAAAATTTGCAAAAATTTTAAGTGGTCTTAAACTTTTGTTCATGACTGTATTTAACCTAATTGTGACTTCTTTAATGCAGTTTAGTTGTAGAGCTTTTTTGCGGCATAATAATTTGCAAAATCAATTTAATAATCACTACAGCTAAAAATATATACATTACTTTGGATTTGTGCCAGCAGCAATTACTTTTAATGTGGCGATTATATATATACATTATACAAGTGTGAGATTTTTTCTGCACCAAATGTGTATTTATGTACTCAGTTGATCGATAGGACCGTTTTTCAGTCTATTTGAAAGAGCGTATGTGTAGCACTATTCAAAGTGGCATTCAGTTTTGCGCATCTGCAGTATTTTAAGTCGTGCACTGCTTATTAATTGTGTGAGTGCAGCGCATTGCGGACGGCGCACTGAGCAATGAGCGCGCGTTGCGTATTTGTACATGCGATAATCATGCAAAGCGTATTGGAAGGCATAAAACGACAGTGCCAACCCACGAGTAATTTCTTAGAGGGGGCAACTTCAGTATTTAATTTCTTTGTCAGGAAAGATTTGTACATTTTGACCGCTCAAAAGCATTAAAATGAGACGAACCAAACAAACTTTGCATTGTGCTTTGAAACAGCACTTGTGATAAATGAAAGACGATTCGAATATTTTACAAAACAAACAAGTATTTATAACATCATGCTGTAACTTCAGCATTGCATTCAATTTAATCAATGCGTATAATATTACTTCAATAATGATTGTAATGCATATATAAAATGACGTAGTTTTAATCATATTATTTGTTCCCAGCAGATTATGATTCATTGTTATTTATCTCTCTTAAAAGGTATCTAACGACAGCTTCCCTAAAGAGTTTAAGATATTTAATGACATAGGCAGAAAGTGTTGCTATCATAAGCTTTGTTATTTTATAGTCAGCAATAATGAAAGAATGTTGCTAGACATTGTGCAGTTAGTTCATAATGATTTAAAACTAAATGTAGGTGTTTTAGAACCAAAATTTAGAAGTATCAAACAACCAGTTAACCTTACCTTATAGTAAATTTGGTAACTGTTCAGTCATTCGTTCGAATGAACCATGCACTCTGCGGCTGTCTAACCACACCAACGCAGAGCACGTTTTTTGGGTTCTTTTTTGCAAGTACTTCCCCAATGAACAATTGCATGTGGGGCCCAATTGGAGCCTTAGTGGGCCAACATGTGGGGCCCATGTGGGCTACCCACATGGGGCCCACTTGATTTTGTCCGCGGGATAAAACTGGGCCCCATCTGGGCAGCCCATTAATTTAATGGGCAAACCCACCTACATCCCATGCTTCTACCACTGGGATTCAACTGGGCAGCCCATTAATTTAATGGGCAAACCCACCCACATCCCATGCTCTTACCACAGGGATTCAACTGGGCAGCCCATTAATTTAATGGGCAAACCCACCCACATCCCATGGTCATACTCCTGGGATTCAACTGGGCAGCCCATTAATTTAATGGGCAAACCCACCCACATCCCATGCTTCTATCACTGGGATTTCACTGGGCAGCCCATTAATTTAATGGGCAAACCCACCTACATTCCATGCTTTTACCACTGGGATTCAACTGGACAGCCCATTAATTTAATGGGCAAACCCACCCACATCCCATGCTCTTACCACTGGGATTCAACTGGGTAGCCCATTAATTTACTGGGCAAACCCACCTACATCCCATGCTTCTACCACTGGGATTTAACTGGGCAGCCCATTAATTCAGTGGGCAAACCCACCCGCATCCAATGCTGTGGCACTCGACATCCCAAGTCGTGTAAAACTGGTGCAGCGTGAAGCACAATATTACAAAAACACTACACATTCATCAAAACTTGAGGGTTTATTTTTACCAACTTACAGTGATAACCGAATTCACGCACAACAACAGTACACGTAAAGCAAACACATTACAGATCATTTTAACTTAGAGCTGGCACGGGAGCGCTTTCGAATCTCCTTCTTTTGGACCGGTTTCCGCCTCGATCTCGCGCAATGGTCAACCATTTGACCACTTCGGTTTCCAAATCGACTTCGCTGCATTTACTGGTTGCCAGATTCTTTTTTACATCATCCGAAAAAACAACAATGGGCAATGAGAAGCAACTACACAAGTCGTTAGCGTAGCCGAGAAGGAAAAAGCGTTGTTTTTACAACGAGCTTGATTGCATAATCAGAGTTCAACTTGCACCCTGGTCACGTTGTTGCGTCTTCGGATAAGACGAATTACGATGATTTATCTCTGCTTGGCAGCTTTAAACAAGCAGCAAATTCAGTGGACAAGAATTCGAAGAAATCCTCAAACTTAAGCAAGTAGGTTACAGTTTTCTCCAAGCAAGAAGTAGTTATGGCAAGGAAAGATTTGTGCATCATCAAACAATTAGCTTTTGACGCTATAAGGTGACAAAAGATCAATACCGGTACATTAAACATGCCAGGCGCGTAGCCAGGATTTCGCAAAGGGGGAGCGGGCTTTTTTGAGAGGTGAAAATAGCAGTAAACGAACTTGACCCAAATTTTCATCAGTCTTGAACCAAATTGAGGCGGTTTTTGTGTCAAAATCAGGTGATCTCCAAAAAAAAGGCCTTCACCAAAATTGAAACGGTTTTTCCAACCAAATTTTGGTGATCTCAAAAAAAAAAAAAAAGATCTTAACCAAAGTTCAGTCACTTCTTCTGACCAACTTTGGGTGCGCTCCTGAAAAAAAAACTCCACTTTTCTGGTCCAAATACTAGTCCTTCACAACTTCTGCTCGCAATGACCAACTTGGCTACGAGCCGAAGACTAGCAGTCAGAGACGTTTAACCACGAAATCTCAGTTGTGCCGTCAATAGTGACTTACAAAATTTATTATGTGTTAGAAACAGTACCGGTAGTTCAAAAGCATAAACATTTTGACAAAGAACGCACATTACCCCACAAATTCGAGTTAAATCACTATTTAATATTTTGATGTTTAAGTCACACTGTGCTTTGCTTAAACAAGCTTAAAATATAAAGGTCAATGGTTGTTTTTCGTAATAAAGATACCGCACAGAATTACCATTTCTAGATGAAATCGAAATAGGTTCAACATAAAATTATACTGTTTTCGTTCAAACCTTAGCAGTTTCAAAGTCATTTGATCTAGTGAAAAAAAAACATTTGAATAGCTTATCAGCATTCTGCTTGAACAAAAGCAAATAAGAAAAAAACTTACCTTGCAACTCATGTATTATCGACAACTTCTTAAATGATTCTTTGCCTTTGCGTCCCGTAAGATTGTAAAACAACCTAACTATCAAAAAGTTGAACTGCATAATGCAACAAAAACTTCCATTTACCAAAACGAAGTTGCAAAATTTCGCATCATTAATCTGGTATTTGTTGCCAGTCTGAGTTTTTGAGACTTTTGCCGCTCCTTTTCGTAAGAAAACTTGAAACTAATTTCCTTAACCCTGCTTGCTATCTAGAACACTTATTTTAGTTACCATTAATTTAGGTTAATGAAAAACGCTACCAACCGCGATGACTTAATTGTTCATGATACTTCACAGCAATAATAGAGTTTTGTGCTCTAACGCAAACTCGCCACGTGAAATGTTCTAAATTCACGCTTTTGCGCATGCGCAGAACCTGTCTCGCAACGCTTTTTTCTCGTGCAGTGTTTCAATAAAAAGAATAAAGTGTTACGAAAATATAAAGAAACTTCCTACATGTATTTGCCGTCTGAAACCTTTTAACATCGCAAAATAGTTTTTCTATGCTCAACAAATTTACATGAATAAATTTTCTAATACATTGACATTATTTTTCAATAAAAATGTTAAATAAGAGGTTAAATTTGAAATATTTAAAAAATTTTTTAGTCCCAAAATTTAAACTGTTATTGACATTTTTTATGTTCCGTAACAACTAAAATTCAATTCACAAAAATTAATACACGTTTAAGAATCAAAATTTTGCACGATACAACTACCACGATGACAGATAACATAAAGTTTTGACTGGGCAGATAGTGTGAATAGCGCGGGCACCCATTATTTAAAACGTTTCAACTTTCTTCGTTTTGTTTTGTTACGTCTAAAACTAAATGATTATTTTTCGGCTTACTACAATTAATGGTTTTTATACTAAACGCTAAAAAAGATTTTGAAGGAGCCCATTCGGGCCCATGCGAAGCCCATTGGGGCCCCATCAAAATGGCCCACGACTGGGCTAAGAGTGGGAATAGCGTGAGCACCCCAAAATCATAAACATTCAGTTTTTTTGTTTTATTTTGTTGCAACAAAAATTAGAAAATTATTTTTAGGTTTTATAACAACCAACGGAGCATACACTAAACGCTAAAAAAGATTTTGAAAGAGTCCATTTAGGCCCAAGCTAAGCCCATTCGGGCCCCATCAAAATGGCCCACGACTGGGCAAAGAGTGGGAATAGCGTGAGCACCCCAAATTCAAAAAAGTTTCGATTTTCTTCGTTTACTTTGTTGCGACGTTAACTGAATAGTTACGGTGTTTTTAGGCTTTAAACTACCTACGGAGCATATACTAAACGCTAAAAAAGATTTTGAAGGAGCCCAATTAGGGCCCATTTGGGTCCCATCAAAATGGCCCACGACTGGGCAAAGAGTGGGAATAGCGTGAGCACCCCAAATTCAAAAAAGCTTCAAGTTTTTTTGTTTATTTTGTTGCGACAAAAATTAATTGTTATTTTTAGGCTTTAAACTACCTACGGAGCATATACTAAACGCTAAAAAAGATTTTGAAGGAGCCCATTTAGGCCCAAGCTAAGCGCACTTGGGCCCCAGTAAAATAGCCCACGACTGGGCAAAGAGTGGGTATGGCGTGGGCACCCCAAATTCAGAAAGTTTGTTTTTCATCGTTTGTTTCATTGCAACAATAACTCTAAATAAAGTTATTTTTAGACTTTTAACAACCAAAGATGTTTATACTAAACGCTAAAAAATTTTTAACGGAGCCCATTTAGACCCAAGTTAAGCCCACTTGGGCCCCATCAAAATGACCCACGACTGGGCAAAGAGTGGGAATAACGTGGGCACCCCAAATCCTAAAAGATTTAATTTTCATCGTTTTATTTTGTTGCGACGTTAACTGAATAGTTACGGTGTTTTTAGGCTTTAAACTACCTACGGAGCGTATACTAAACGCTACAAAAGATTTTGAAGGAGCCCATTTAGGCCCAAGCTAAGCCCACTTGGGCCCCATCAAAATGGCCCACGACTGGGCAAAGAGTGGGAATAACGTGGGCACCCCAAATCCTAAAAGATTTAATTTTCATCGTTTTATTTTGTTGCGACAAAAAACTAAATAGTTAATTTTGGGCTTTTATCAACCAACAGTGTTTATACTACGGCTAAAACAAATTTTAACGGAGCCTCATTAGGCCCAAGGTAAGCGCACTTGGGCCCCAGTAAAATGGCCCAAGATTGGGCTAAGAATGGAAATACCGTGGGCACCCCACAATCATGAAGATTCAATTTTTTTGTTTTATTTTGCTTCAACAAAAATGAGAAAATTATTTTTGGGCTTTTAACAACCAACGGAGTACATACTAAAGGCTCAAAATGATTTTGAAAAAGCCCACTTAGGCCCAAGCTAAGCCCACTTGGGCCCCAGTAAAATGGTCCAAGATTGGGCTAAGAATGGAAATAGCGTGGGCACCCCACAATCATAAAGATTCAATTTTTTTGTTTTGTTTTGCTTCAACAAAAATGAGAAAATTATTTTTGGGCTTTTAACAATCAATGGTGTTTATACCAAACATATAAAATGATTTTAAAGGAGTTCATTTAGGCCCAAGCTAAGCCCACTTGGGCCCCAGTAAATTGGCCCACACAAAGCCCAGTAGCCCAGTTGCCCACCAAAAACCCATGTGGTCCCCATATGGGCATGTTCACTGGGTCGTTAGGCTGGGCCGCCACAACGGATAGACTGCTTCACCCAAATGGGAAATAAGCGTAAAATGTCTTTCCCAAAGACACAACGGCGCATTGCCAGTCCGAGAATCGAGCCAGGGGTCAGCAACCTTTCGATCATTAGCCAGACGTTTTACTACTGCGCTATAGCCGCCGCTAACTGTTCAGTAAAAGTAGATAAAGTGTCTGCAGCAGCTCATAAACAAAACTCAAGCTCGATTTTCCAGGTTCGTGCAAACAGAAATTAGTATTTGCAGCTTTTCAGCCCGAAGATCGGGCATGAAAAAGGTCAGATGTGTAGGTTACACCATTGTGTGATACACACAGATAGACTAATGGAAAATTAAGCAGCTTGACTTGAAAATAGTTAGGTTCCATACTGTAGTTTCCTAGCGGAGACACATCAGTAAAAAGCGTTGTATTAAAAATTATTACCGGTATAAAAATTGCTTCAGAATGCATTATTGGTAGTGGCAAAATGATTGCGTATACCATTATGCTTATTTTTTCTAGAACGTTACATTTAGCAGCAATTTTGATTTTTTTACATCGTAATTAAAACGCATTACATAGTTATTATGTTACTGCTCTGACCTTAAAAAATTGGTAGGAACAAACATACTTGTGCCGAAAGCCAGAGACAATACCTGGGGTATAAAACGTTTACTTAGGATTTTAGTGGAGGTTATTATTTATAGGGCTGAAATCACCAATTTTGATTACGTTTTCGCATGATGACACACGGCTATATAGCAATGATGTTTATGAAGTTTTTAAAAGACTATGCTAACTAAAACAAAATTGGAGGTCGAAAGCATAGTTCCTTTCTGTGGTTTGAAATTTTTGTTAGTTTGCAAAATGTCGCATCTTAAAGGAGTTACTGGACACAAACATTGAAACCAAGTTTTTGAGTATTGATCCTTTTTCACTGTTGTTTTTGCATAAACCACAAGCGCTTTGTGTGTTATCAATTTTTTGTTATACGCAGATCATTCTTCTTGGATTACATTTGCAAGCTTGTGTTGTTTTAATTTTTTGTTGGGTTAATTGTGTCATCATTAGCGAGAATAGGCATAAATCAATTTACTGTAATCATGTTAAAAATCTGAACATTAAATTCTGCGGAAAAACACTTTGTCAAATTGCTTAATTGTTTTAAACAGTTGCCCATCTGGTGGCTCTTGACTAGGCTTTCCTGCTGGAACGCTGCTAATCCATATGCTGGAAAGCAAGCAAATGACTAAGACGCCGTACCAAAATTGGTGTTGATTTAGGGTCATCTGCATGATTTAGGGTCGGCAGCGAACAGGGTTAGAAGTTTTAATGAAAGTGGCTTCAAAAGCTGATATCGATGGAAAGGAGACTGGTCTTGGGAAAGAATAGAGAATGTACTGTCATCATAACGTTGAGAACAGACATGATTTTGTAAAAGATGCAGTCCAAAGGCTGAATTAGAAGCAAGAGACTGGGTATTGGTCTCGGTTGAAGAATTACACCAACGGACAGGAATTAAGCGTTGTTGGTAAAAAGAGCCAGAGCGGATAAATTTGGGGACGTGTTGTTTAATTCTGTCCTGCAGCCTTTGGGATGTACGGCCAACATAGCGCGACAGTCACAGTGGCATTAGAATCGTTAAATTACGTTGCTTTTCTGTAAAGCAGGCAGTACATCCTTATCGGTAGCGGAGAGAAGCTAGTTGGTAGAGAAAACAACGCATGGTTCCACAACAAAAAGCACTGCTTGCCAGCAGATTTTACTCGCCTTTTAAACCAAAAGAAACAAAACTGAGCAATGGGAGAAGTTGTTAGACGGGGCATTTCTTCGGTCCGAATTTAGGCAGAGCTTGAAATTGCTTTATCTTTTTAGCCACAAAGAACTTGATAATGTGCTCCAAATATCCAATAGTGTGTATTGACCGGTGAATGTGGGTTTCCTAAAGATGGAGTTGATGAACTTAGAAAGAGATTTTTCAACTAACCGTGCTTCCAAGAAAAGAAGAACCATGTTAGATTCTGTTCAAAGTAAAGAGAAGAGAAGCGAATTGAGGCTGTCTAGGAAAATATTGCACTCATCTTCGTTGCTAAATACTACGAAAGTGTCGTCTATGCAACGGTAGTACATCTTCGGTCTGGAAGTGATTTGGAAAAGTTTAGATTTATAGTAGCCAACAAAATATTGGCAAGGGATGGTTGAGGGGGAGTTCCCATTGAGACCTAGTCGACCTGGCGAAGTGGCGATGCATGATGTTGTCAAAGCTAAACTCGACAGAAGAAATAGCCATCTCCATAAGTTTAAAAAGATTTGCCTTGAAAAAGGTGCAGGAGGATGTTCCGAACTCTTGAAAGCGTCAGAACAGATTCGAATACAGTAAACTAATGGGATTATATCATATTCAACTATACATTCCTGTACTTGGCATTTTAATTTTTGTGCCTTTATGCGATAGTAATAATCGAGTAAATACTTTAAAAACAATCATAGATCAAAATATTACACTCAAATATGCTTTCTGTCACGGCTAACAAAGAGAAGGTGAGGGTGTGAGAACGATTGTCCTTGGGCCTACGAAAAAAGGATAAAGCCCATAATTTTTGCGGTTAAAACAAGTAAAAAAAAAGCCTTCAATATGATCTATCGCAAAATCTGGTTGAAAAATAACTGTGAATATCAAAAGTAAGGAAAAAAATGTTTCAAATTTTGAGAAAGGCTAAGACAAGGGTCATAATCAAGAGATTCCTAAACCGAGAGTGCTCAAACCACTAACTTGGTGAGCGTAAATCAAATTTGATAAGATTTCGGTAAGAGGTAGAAGAATTGATTAGTGGTAGATTTTGAAGGCTTCAAGTAGCGAATTAGTAGCCTACTGGGTAATGGTGGTCGGTAAGTTGTCGGCAAAAACATTTGAAGAAGCCATATTGCACTGGAAGCCTTATAACCTAGAAACTGTAAGGGGGGCCGACTCCAATTACGGTAATTAATTTTATTGTTTTGGCTAATGAAAAAAAAATTGACCTTTGTCGCCTGAAGAGTCCCTTGAGCAAGGACGAAACGCGTCGCGACGGCTCAATTCCATTTATTGTCATATTGTCATTAAATCATTATTCATTTTGTGAAACAATGTTCCAAGTGCTCTTGTCCTGAACCCCCTTAACCGAATTTGAAAAAAATGTTTCAATACTTTGAGACTCATTAACTTCTTTTAAAAGTCAAGATATTATTGTAAGTAGCTTATATACAGTACAGATTTTGCGTTAGCTAGCATCAGTAGAAAGCCCAACTGTATTATTTACTTTTTAATAGAGTAAAGTTTAAAGTAAAAAAACACAACCCAAGACAAAAATAAAGATAATTTAAAAATTACTAGGCAAAAGAAAATCAGCTAATCAATAAACTTTTCATAAACCATCAATAATTACAGTCTAAATAAACTTCAATTAAAATCGGCCCATTTTCGAAACTGAAAATTCAAATCATCAGCTTAATAGAATAAATGTCTAAAAGTGACTTTTTGAGCAAAATGAGTTATTCGTATCAAAGTGAACCGTGTAGAAAGGCGCACGTTGTAAACTTTTCAGATTTCAAAATTTCCCTTTAGAGAGCATTTTATGGTGTTACATAGCAGAGGTGAGGAAGTGCTACCTCACAGTAGTGAAAAAAAAATTATGGTGCTATGATGAAAATGTCTAAGTCCAGAGACTGACTTAGGCAATTTCATGATTAGTCTATGTCAGTTGATGTTGACTTAGGCATTAAAAAAGTACAGTTGCTTTCAGGAAAAAAATTCGTTCTTTGAAAACAGAAAAGACTTTTTTCAAAACAGCACAGTACTGCTCCATGGCACTGAAATATCTGAAAGAAAGAAAAGAAATATAATCGAAAGGCATTGAAATAGCTTTTTTCCAAAAATCCCCAGCGGCTGAGAACTTTGCCCCTAAAACCCCCATAGCCTCCTACAGCTGGGGGCTCTGCCTCCATACCCAATATTTCATACGATTGAGTTACACTAGTTCACTCAATACGTCTCCTAATTTAGACATTTTAATTTTTGGCTAACCAGGCCTCGGCGTCTGATCTTTCATTGTACGATATCTTCGTTCCACAAAACGCTCTTCTTTCGACAATTTATGACAAATCTATGACCGAGTCAGCGTAACACCAGTTGGCCAAACATCTTTCTTTTCTTCTCAAACCGATTCTCACTCTCTGTTCGAGCAGCAACTGCATATGGCATTCTTTTACCCAGCTGATTATTAAAACTTCAAATTCGTACCTTTCCTCCGTCTTTCTCCGCTCTTTTGACATTTCGAGTTTATTTACTAATGTTCTTCAAGCGGAAACTACTGTACATGAGGAAATACTGCAATTAAAATTATCATGTAAAAAACTAAAAAAAACTTTTACGGTTTAGGAGCAAAGCAATCATATTAAAATTGCAGTCAAACAAGCAACAGCATAAACTTTTTAGCGTGAAATAAAGTAATTCAGTTAAAATAACTATTGTTGGATTAGTCAAGGTGCAGTAAAATAAAGAGAAAACCAACTCAAATCAAGGTAAGAACTAAATTCATGATATAACGACCTATCAGAAATTTTGGCTGCTTAGAAAATACAAAGCAAAAAAGAGGCACCATTAGATCAGCATAAAGTTGTTTATTTAACTTAGGATTTACCGAAGTTTTTTAATAAAGTGTTTCATAGATTTTAGTTTCATACTCCATATGGCATCTTTTTAAAATCTATAATGAGTTTGCAATGTACTTTTAATCGCAACAAATGGCACATGCATGTTTGTGGTTTTTCATAGCGCTCTTTATCGGTCTATGTAAAACCAAATGTTCGCAAGCTCTCGCAGCCAAATGTTGAATAGTCATGCCTACGGAGGCAAGGTTCGTATCAAACGAACATAGAAACTGGTACAAGACATTGGAACAGCGAGCATGCAATGTTTTTGCTTTCAGCTAGAAGTAGCGATTGATCTTGAATGTACTGCATCGTAAACTACCCTTAACTTTAAACCAAATTTACGATGAACAAGTTGAGATAGACTTTTTGTAAATTGTTTGGATGCAGTGCAGGACCTTTATACGGAACTTTAGAAAAGCAAGTCTCTCATTCATCACTGCTGGCATCTTCTTGAGTATGATGGAATGAAAGCGTAAGAAATTTGTGTTGTATTTTATCCAAGAAAAGTGCGAGCTAATTGTTAGCTAGGCAAGATTAACGATTTAAGAATGTCAAAATCTCTGAAAAATAAGGAATCACTTGAACAAATTAACTTGGAGTGGTGGAGCATACAAAACACTAAACCAGATTTCCATTTGATGGTACATAAAGCAGCAAAGTTAAGGAATAAACCCATATTAGCTGGCTTTCTCCTAACCAATGTATCAACAGTATTCTCACTAATTTTGATATCAACATCAAGAAATTGCAAAGTGTTTGTGGATTTTCAATTGTAAATTTTATATTATCATGTTGGCTGTTTAAAACGTTCGAAAAAGTCTTCATTAAAACGTTAACTTCATTAAAAACGGCAGACTCATCAGCAGTATAGCGAACATATGATTTAAGGATAAGAAGGCATTTGATCTTTGAAAATTAGCGTTTCAAGTTGTTCCAAAAAGAAATTAGCCATAAAGCAATCAACTGGGGATCCCAGACCAATACCGTCTACTTTTTTATACAGTTCATCCTTGAACAGAAACATGCATTCAGTAGCCAGGTGTATGAGTTTTACAAATATCTGTTTAATAATACAGTAATAGGATGATCATCACAGTCAGAAAAAAAAACTGCAATTTATTAGTAATGATATCGATAGTTTAGCTAGGTCTTAAAAAAAAATTTGTTAACAACGATTTTACTTCTTTCCAGATTTTAAAAAGATGCGATACGAAGTATAAAATTAAAAATCAAGGAGCACTTTTGATTAAAAATTAAACCGTGTCAAATAAGCCACTTTATGCTTATTTGACATAAAGTATTTTCTTAGCTGCCAAAATTTCTGTTGCGTCATAATATCATGATTTTAGTTCTTACCTGAATTGATTTGACTTGATTTTTTCTTTATTTCACTGCACCTTGACTTAACCCATTAATAGTTTTTCCAACTTAATTGGTTTATTTCGCGCTAAAATTTTATGCTGTTGCTTGTTTGATAGTAACTTTAATAAGATTGCTTTGCTTCGAAACTGGGTAAGCATTTTTATTTTGCTAGATACAAATTTTTAGCATTTCCTCATATAATGTATGTTATCAGTCAGTTATACGTAATTTGAGTTGCGATAATTCTTCTATTTTCCTCCGCAGATGTTAATGTATTATTGTGTATGATATTTTGATGAGGGCTTGATTGTTTTAGGCCAAAAACGTTTGACATGTTTTGTTTTTAATGAAAATGTTGAATCCAGGAAAGTTGCTACTTATTGCTTTAAAATTTTAGGGGTTCATGAACGACCAAAAGATTAAAAAAGCAGTCAACTTTAGTTTTTCATTGTTGTTTAAAAAGTTGTATTGTAAGATATTTCGTACAATTTAAAACTAATAATTACTATTACTTCAGCGTTGCAATCTTACCAGAGTTGGGCGTTTTGCAAAATAGATCGCACGTTTCGCAAGTTGCGCAAATTGCGCAGGTTGCGCGAATGCACAACTTGCGTTGCGCACTACGCCTTATTTTTTAGCTCTTGCGCTATTTGCGTTGCGCTTTATGCCTTTTTTCAGCGCTTGCGCAATTTGCGTTTGCGAATCGGTAAATCTAATATTTGTTGCGCTTTAATTGCCAATTTTTTCCCAAAATGCGTAATCACAAAATGATTTTTAAATGTTGATCTGCATGTCTCTCTAAAACAATAAATAAGTTTTGGTTTTACAGATTGAAAGCATGATCACGTGATAAATGATGCATGCTGATTGCTGATAGAAAGATTTTTTATCTTGTTTTGCTTTCTTTTGCGCTATCGACTTTTAAACCGCTAAACGCGCTGTATTCAAAGTTTGAGCGATTGAAGATATCAAGGAGGACTTGTGTGTGACAAATACAAGGGTGCCAGGATGGAGGATCCCTTTCAATCGGGTCCGCCAAAATTATGAACGTTTAAACCCTTAGAGCTTGATGGATCAAATTTTTGGAATGGGTAGATATCAAAAATAAACTAAACGTAACAAAAACTGGGGGTGCCACAATGGGGGTTTCCCCCAAACGGGCCCTCCAAAATTCAAACTTTTTAAACACTCACGCTAGACACATGAAATTTCCAGGGTCGGCAAATGTGAGAAAAGTTTCCCCAAACGGGGCTCTCCGAAATTCAAACTTTTTAAGCTTTTAAAATGGATACATGAAATTGTGGTCCCAAATTTTCAACTTTCCTATTTGAAGCAACCTTTGCATTACTGCACCATCAGCTTCTTCCGAAAAGTGCTTCTCCAGTGCAGGCTTGACTGTGAGCGAATTAAGAATGCAACTAAGTGGTGAACACTTAGAAGCACTCAATGTCATGCACTGCAATATAGCGCTGCTTTAATTAACCAAATCGTTGAATAAATTTTTTCTGAATATCGGTGGTGGTTGACTGGTGGTTCACTTTTTCAGCAAATCAAGTAGATTTATTCCAGAATAGAATTCGGTATTCTGGATTCAGTTTTAGCTATTCGGAAAAAAATTTTGGAATAGCCTTCTATTCTGAAATGCCCATCTCTAGTGGTAGCACTTGTGCTTCAGATAAACTATATGCTGTATATACTGCTGAAAGACAAAGAGTAATGTAATAGTATTATTTGAGAGATCGAAAGTAACTTTTTTGACAACTTGCCCGTCGGGCAAGTGTTTTCAAATGTCTACTTGCCCGAAAAAATTTCAGCTTGCCCCAAAAAAAGGTTCTCTAAGTTTTGAGGTTAACTTGAAAAAAAGCACTGAGTTTGCAAAATACGCTTAGTTTCGAGAATCAAGTTTTTGAGTGCGATTGTTAAGATAAGGTGATGCAATAAGTACCTTTTTTTAATCATGCCTCACCAAACACGGATTTTTTGGTTGCAAATATTTCATTTAATATTTAACAATCATAATTATTAATTACCGTTGTGGTTTGTTGCAAACGCATTGTTATGAGCAAATATTTTGGAATTGCTACACCAGCAAGAAAGCCGAAAATTTTTGCTAAAGTAATTGAAGTTAAAAACTCTTCAAAATAATCATAACAAAAAAATTGCAAATTTTTGCAGTTATCTCAAAGTTATCTTCATGCAGCGCAGGCAGGGGCGCCGAGAGCCGAGAATGGGCCCGGGGACAGCTCTAATATTACGCGTCTCTGGTTTTGTGCAGCCCAAAACAGGTAAAGAAAATGTCACACTTTTCTCCGGATTTTCAGGTGATCTCAAGAAAAAAGGTCTTCTGTGTTTCATTTCGATGGGCCTTATGAAGCCCATTGGGCCCTCTCATGAGCCTTTTCAAGCCCATGGGCCCCCTAAAATCCACAAACCCCGGGGTCATTGTCCCCCCTGCCCCTCCCCCACTCTCTACGGCCCTGAGCGCAGGGTAGTACTAGTGGCATCTGAAACATCTGTTAGCGTGGCAAGCGCCGGAAAACTTTTCTAGAAAAAACAACGTAACATTTGTGCCAAACAGTTGTTAAACGCATCCAAGAATCGAAAAATCGGCGTGTGATTAAGAAGTGTTTAATACGATTAATAATGAGCGTACAATTAGACAGTGCTTTACTTGCGATAGCTACGAAGTGCTTACTAAAATAAAGCAAAGAACAGCTTTCTCTACGTACATATTTTACTTTATTGCAACAAAACCGGATAAATTGCGTCTTTAAATAATTTTGTTTGAAGTTGTTTAATGCGCTATATTTTGCTAACTTGCGCATCGGGCAAGTTAAGCCGAAAACTAACTTGCATGAGGCAATTTCAACTTGTCTCGGGCAAGCGGGCAGACGTTAGTTTCGAACCCTGTAATTAGCTTAAGCTACCTTACTTAATAAGTACGAAATACCTTTTGTTTTTTTGTACTGTAATTAGTATCTGAAAACTTGGCCGCTACAATAGGAAAAAGATTAGATGAAAGGGTCGGAAAAGCAAACAACAAAATCACCAAAAATTACTTTCCTGCCTATAAGAAAAATGCGTGGTTACAAAAATTCAAAAGATTCAACACCGCTATCCCTAGTTCGGCTGCCGTCGAGAGATTACACTGGTGGACATGATTTTTGTTGTTTTAATTTTGAAGACGATTTCGGGATAACTTTGGGGCGCTGATTCCAAATATGAAAACCGTTTTGCTCCATCACGTCAGGATTTTTTGCAATTTACGATTTAATTGGATAAATTTCTCTAATCATACATGCATTTCAATACTGTGCTGCATTGTCTGCTATTTGTTGGCTATTGTGATGTCACACTGCATCAAAGGCTTGAGCAGTTGTACCCAGGTAGCATCAGCAAACAGAGTTAGAAAAGAAAATAGATAGCCATCACTATGCATGAGTACTTGAACAAAGTCGATTTATTGACCGTTTCAGTATGGGAGTAGAAAATGATCAAAAGTATTAATTGAGTCTGCCAGCAATACTCCCAAATCAGTTACTAATTGGCTACTATGCTTTAAACTCTATATGCACCACGTCATTTGTAATGTACATAGACTAACTGCTGGTAGTTGTAGACACGCACAGTAAAAAACTGAGTTAGCTACTTGTCAGATCATACAGTTTTGTGGACATTATATTGCAGTCATTCGTAAAGCTTTGCGTCTGATAGAATACTTCAGTTCGTGAGGATACTAAAAGTAGACTTTATACTCTTAAAGCAAACCTTTCTGTTTAGGAAAAAGAACAAAATTGCTAGTGGTATAAAGTTAGTTGGAAATTTTAGGCTGCTGTGTGAACAGTACAGTAAATACTATGTCATCACGATCAAGAGGCAGTACGAATGATCCTAATATTTTTTGTTATGTTTGTGGAGAATATGTTGTAAAATCTCAACGCCAAAACATCACAAATTTTGTTTAAAATGTTTACTATGCCTACTTTGGAATTAAGCTTGGGGACCAAGATAAAACATGGGCTCCACACAAGGTTTGTCGAAGTTGTGTTGAATCACTGAGACGTTGGAGCAAAGGAAAGCAGAAATCTATGTCATTCGGTGTCCCAATGGTGTGGAGAGAACCTAGAGGCCACGGCAATGATTGCTACTTTTGTAGCTGTAATGTTTCTGGGTTTAACATGAAGAATAAGCATAACATTCAGTACCCTAATTTACCGTCCGCTATTCGTCCTATTCTTCACCAGCCAGATGTTCCTGTACCAACTCTTCCTCCAGTTTTGATAGACGTTGAAGATTCAACTACCAGTACTGATTTGTCGTCTTCCGAGTGCCAATCAGAATATGAATGCTTTGAAGGTGAAAGACCAAGACTTTTCAGTCAAGAGGAACTAAATGATTTGATACGAGACCTGGATTTGCCCAAAGTTTCTGCTGTTCTTCTTGGTTCTAGGTTAAAATCTCGGAATATGCTGGATTCTGAGGTCACATTCTCTTGGTACAAGCATCGTGAAAAAGATTATCTTCCATTTTTCACCAAAGAAAATGATCTGGTTTATTGTGTTGTTATCAAAGGTCTTATTGAAAAATTAGGCACCACTTATGAACCAAGCGACTGGCGCTTGTTTATTGATTCATCTAAACGAAGCCTAAAAGCAGTGTTGCTCCATAACGGAAACACTTTTGCATCCATACCTCTAGCTCATTCCATTCATATAAAAGAATCCTACAAAAATATGGAAATTTTGTCGACCAAATTGAAGTATCACGATCATGCATGGAAAGTAAGTGTTGATATAAAAGTATTAAATATGCTGCAAGGCCAGCAGTCTGGATATACCAAGTTTTCTTGTTTGTTATGCGAATGGGATAGCAAAGATAAAAAGAATCACTGGGTCAAACGTGAATGGCCTACAAGGGTATCAAGAACACTTGGTCAAAAGAATATAACCAATCCTGCCTTTGTAGAATCTTCCAAAGTAATACTCTCACCTCTGCAAATCAAATTGGGCCTAATGAAACAGTTTGTTAAAGCCCTGGATAAACAAGGCCTATGCTTCAAATACATATCTGAAAAGTTTCCCCATTTGAGTGCAGAAAAAGTCAAAGAAGGTGTATTTATTGGTCCACAAATCAGGATGTTGATTAATGATGAACTCTTCATAACAACGATGAACGATACGGAGCAAAACGCATGGCAGTCGTTTAAAGATGTCGTGTCTAATTTTCTTGGTAACAAAAAGAGTTCAAATTACCAAACGATTGTGGAACAAATGCTAACCAATTTCCAAACACTAGGTTGCCGAATGAATGTTAAAGACCATTATTTGCATACCCATCTTGATTTTTTTCCTGCAAATTTAGGCCACATGAGCGAGGAACAAGGTGAGCGATTTCACCAGGACATTAAAACAATGGAAACACGGTACCAGGGACGATGGGATTGCTTGATAATGGCTGACTATTGTTGGTCACTGAAACAAGATTGCCTAGTACACAATGAACTTGGACGCAAAGCAAGAAAAAGAAAATTTATGGCTTGTGACAAAGATGTGTAACTTTCTTGATGATTATGCCAATGCTAAACGAGCTAGCTGCATGTCCGTGTACTCGTATTTATGTTAAATATCGCTATTTTACTTAAAAAGTGTTTTCATACTTTGTGAAAAATCCTTACGTGATAGAAAAATTCTAACCACAGATTCGGAATCAGTTCAAAAATTCTAACTACAGAATCGGAATCAAATTATCCAGAAACACCTATTGCTATCCAAACAACATAAAATTTTTAAAAAAATGTCCACCAGTGTTATTTGCTGCTGGTTTCGATATTTTGCGATCCAAAAGATCGCCTATGACAAAGGAAAATTTTGAAAAGCTTGTTTTGCTGGGTGAGAATGAAAAGTGTTTAAAAAAGTCAATTTTTCTTCATGAATAAAGCATTATTTCTAAATGTGAGCGAGTGGAGCTTTTTTTCTTTTGGTGTTTACTTATTTTTATTACTGTTTTTTTTTGTTTTGTTTTTTTGGTTTTAGTGTTTAATTGCTTTTTTCAACAATAACAATAACTTTTTCTTCTTTCATAGATATGTGCCTTTAGTTATAAAAGGTAAACGCATTGCAGTTGGTTTATTCCACTGCAGCCTTAGTTGAAGATGGTACATAGTTTTTAGTTTCATATTTTGTACTTAACACTATCGTTTGCAGCGCGCTTTTCAAACTTCGATTATGCAAAAATTTGTACTCAAAAACTTTTTTAAATAGCAAAATTTGTTTGCGCTCTTCAACCAATCAATTTGTAGTTGCGCTGTACTATTTTCAATTTTTGGTTTCGGAATTTGTGATTGCGCTTAAAGCGTTGAGAATTTTGGGTACGGAATTTGCAATTGCACTTTAAGTTTTTATGATTTTGGTTGCAAAATTCGCGCTTGCGCTTTAAGCTTAAAAATTTTTGGTGGCGGAATTTGAGTTTGCGCTTTAAACTAGAAAAATTTTGATTGCGGAATTTGCCCTTCCTCTTTACGATGTGTTTTTTGAACACCCAGCTCTGAATTTTACCTCCATTGTAACAAAAGAAGAAGGTGTGGAAAACTGGCTTACATTTATTAAAAAGTAGCTAATTTACAATTCTGAACCTTTGCTTTGATTTGACAACAACTCGACCACAAAACTCTGATTGCAAATTAGGAATATGCAGTAATTTTTTGAACTTTTTTTCTAATTGCCAACCCTGGCAAAATTTCTAAGTTATAAAAGTCTTTCCAAGGGAAATGTAAGCTGTTATTTCTCGTAAACGGAAGGTTGTAGAAAGCTTAAATTTAGTGAAGTTAGTCTGTTAAACTTTTTTGAGAGAAAACTGAGCAAAAATACCTCCTAGGTAAATGCCTTTTTAAGGACCTGTGGTCTAGAACAAATATTGCCCTTATAATGCATTCAAAATATTGGGTGGGAAAAAAACAACTAGTTATAAAAGGTATGATTTTCAAATTATATTCGTGCCGTCTTCACTAGAAAACTTAGCACCGTGCTGCTGAATGTTTTAATGTTTTTGGTAAAAAATTTCAATGTTGAAAATTTTTTTTAAGTGAAAAAATAAAAAATAAAAAATTAAAGCGAAAAAATTCAAATGTGAAAGTTTCAACGTTTTAACCCATTTATGCCTAGCATCCTATATGTAGGACACCTACTCAAAATGAAATTGCGCTTCACACATCCCATTTATGGAGGTAGATGAACTTGTAATGCAACTATGAGTATTTTTTGCGCAAATTTCATTTTCATTTTTGAAAAAATTATTTCTGGTTAGAATATCGCGTGCTTTTGAAAACGCGCAATTTTGCTTCGGCCAAAAAAATGAAGGTGCACTTGGAATTCTTTAAATTATCGCATTATTGCAAATAAGTTTGGAAAAATTTTTGTTGTTGTATTTATTCTATATATAACAGCCATTTCTAAAATAACTTTTGCTGTTTTATTTTCTCTACCGTTTTTGGTATATTTTGTTTCAAATATCGGTGTCCTATATGTTGGTCGCTAAGCACAAGCGATAGCAAAATGGCGGTCCCGGCAGCAGCAATGATTCTCACGCTGTACAAAAGCAAGCGTTAGATTCCAACCACGATTAAAATTTTTGCTCAAATGCAGCGGGAGTTTACCCCATTTCTTACGCTTTTCGGTATTCATCCTCTGAAAAGAAGCGTGTGCAAATTGAACAGCCATACTTGGTCAAGCTCTATAACGAAAATATGGGAGGCGTTGACAGAATGGACCAGAATATTTCAAACTATCGAATTGCAATGCGAGGTAAAAAGTGGTATTTTTTCCTGGTTTCCTATATGTTTGATATTTCCATCAACAATGCATGGCGATTGCAAAAAATTTGTGATGAAAATCCGATGGATTTACTACACTTTCGAAGATATATTGCCAGGACTTACTTGTCTCAGTATGCCAAGCCGCCTAATAAAGGACTGCGTGAGAGACCTCAACAAACTCTATCTGATATTCGTTATGATGGTAATAACCACTGGGTTGTACCTCAAGTCAAGCAAACCCGCTGCGCTCATTGCCATGCAAAAACCACTACAAGATGTGAAAAATGTGTTATCGGACTTCATGTAAAATGCTTCAAAGAATATCACATTCGGTAAAGACTGTAAGTTATTTTAGTCATGCTGTTGCTTAGGATTTTGTCGTTTAGTGCAATCGAAATTTCAATAAAACAAAATATTACAAGCTTGTTTTGTAATTCTGTGCTATCAGCATACTTATTACCTTGAAAGAAACGACTAATGGAAATGATGTAATTGTATCGCATCGCAGTCAAGCGCTTTGTGCGCACGCGCAATTTACGAATTTTTGATAACGGATTTGCCTAGCGTCCTATATGTAGGACGGCATTTATCTCAAAAAGTAGACACCCAATTTCAAAAAAATAAATTTCAATGAGATATTTAGGTCTAAATTATGCCGCATATAAGTTTTAAGATCAAAGCTGAAAGTATTTCTACTTTCGGCACAAAAGGGTTAAGCAAAAAATTAAAAAAAATAAACATTGTAGGTTTAAAAATTAGCCAGAAAAAATTCAAGTTTCACCAAATTTTCCTAAAACAGAACTTGATCGATTGTGCCGAATGAAATCTTGGCCAAGTACTGCAAACGCTCGTTTTTGAAACTCAAAATTGCCTTATTAACTTTTTCACTTTTGGTATTTCTTTCCATTTCTTTTTAATTGGTCCAGAAGTTTACTTTCTTGGAGGTATTTTCTTTATTTTTGAAACTTTTAGTAGAAATTAGAAAATTTTAACTTCCAGAGCAACGGATTGATCATACGATGCTTAAACGTAAAGACTTGAAATGGCGTTCATCTTCTACAATAATCTAAAATTTGAATCAGCCGCGCAACCAAGATTTTGCTTAAGGGAGTGCCAAGCTTGGACCTAAAGTTAAGAAAATTTAGTGAAAAAAATGCCTGTTTCAAGTGACGTGCTGAGCAAACTGGTGCAACTAATGTACAGCAAGTGCATCACAGACGGGGTCCGGGGGCGGATTTCCAAAGTCTTCCTCAAAGGGACAAAGCCCCTGCTGGGACAAAGGGACAAAGCCCCCGCTGGGCAATTTTTACAATTTTTTTGAAAAAACTAGCCATTTTGAATCCATTTTAATAACATTTTTTTAATTTTTTAGAGCCATTTAAAACAACTAAATTGTTAAAATACTTGTTTGAAGCAATTTGCAAGAATTATTCCCCGGCAACTTTAGCTCCCAATGATGTCCAAAGCACATTTTAAAGTATGTATTTAGAGTTGAATTTTCCAAGTGACTTGGCTTAGAACAAAAAGCTTAAGCCCCCTTAGCTCCCGTAGTTGTACAATGGTTTACCTAGCTTTTTTTAATATGGCGCTGAGTGCCATGGCCGCTCGCTTTTGTTTTGTTGTTCTGTTTGCTTAAAAAGACAATTTAGTTTTTGCATATGCTGCAAATGCTATTTCGTTTTGGATTTGACAAATTCTGTAGAGTCTGATGCAAAATTAATATTACTTTGGGAAGTTTGCATTGTTGCTTGTTAAATTTGCATAAGGGTTTTTTTGTTCGTAGTTATTTTACTAAACAGTTAAAACTTTTAACGATTGCGTCAAATTTTGTATTCACAACATGTGTAAAGCTTGAGATTTCTAACTTTTACAGTTTCTTGAAAATTCGCAAATTTAAAATGTTATCGTTTTTTTTTCTCTAGCCCGTTATGGAATATAGATGTGTTTATGTACTTATCGTTGACAACATAATCAAGAACAATTTTAGATGTTTTGACGGTTCAATCCATTTATTTTCTTATTGTCATTAGATCATTATTTATTTTGTGAAACGATGTCCCAAGCGCCCTCGTCATGAACCCCCTTAACCAAATTTGATTTACGTTCACCAAATTAGTGGTTTTAGCACTCTCGTTTGGCGAAACTCTTGACTATGATCCCTGTCTTAGCCTCTCTCAAAAGAGCCAAGAACAACTGTATTTGATTTGTGCGTCGCTTTGAAAACTATCTTTTTAAAAACTTTACCGACGACCGTGTTGTTTTTGTTTTTCAGAGTATTTTAATACTATTCACTTAAAATGTCTGGTACTTGCCTATGCCCATCAAGCACCAAAGCATCCTTTTTGCTAAACAGCACCATAGTACATTTAACAAATGCTTGTAAATACAAAAATTCAGTTGTGGCTAATGAATTAACAACAGAAGACTACAAAGCTATAGGAAATTGCTTGGCTCCAGTACAAAAATCTTACGCAATTAGACTGACGTATAATCCAAGCACTAAATGTGGAAATAATAATGCTCATCCTTATTTTTGGGGTCAAAACAATAACGGAATGGGTTGTGTAAATGGGCAACCTTTAAAGTTACCAACTAGTTTTGAAGAGAACGACAGGTGTCACTTGGCGGTTATTATGCCGGGATCGTCTAACAATGTTTTTACTGCAAAGTGGACAAGGTGTAACAAAACGCATTCTTATATTTGCCAACTTCAATCTGACAATGCCAAAGTGGTTCTATGTAACAATGCAACAACATCAACAACAACAACAACTACAACTACAACTACAACAACAGCATCAATAACAAAAACCAGCGCACCAGTTATTGCTGGGTCGGTTTTGGGGGTTTTGGGTTTCTTTTTCCTCTTGCTTTTGTGCTAACAAAAATAAA
Source organism: Trididemnum nubilum (assembly GCA_963965965.1). Taxonomy (NCBI): domain Eukaryota; kingdom Metazoa; phylum Chordata; class Ascidiacea; order Aplousobranchia; family Didemnidae; genus Trididemnum; species Trididemnum nubilum. The sequence continues at coordinate 22,631,370 of OZ014489.1, read as the reverse complement.
ATGCAGACTGGCTCTTCTAAAATATAGCATCGGGATCATTTGAAGTGAGAAATACTATTATGCAATGTTTTGAAAGCTTACGCTAATGTACTGTAGGTTTTACAATTTTCTCAAAAGAGTAACTGTTTGAAACATGCCAACAGCAGGCCGTATCCTGACCCTAATACAAACATGGCGTAGCAAAAATCAGACTGGACTCAATATATCCGCAAAATTTTGTCATTGCACATTACAGTTACTGATGGAAAAAATTACTGGCAAGGCTCATATATTTCTTGGCCGGGCTGAACTCCATCTGAACCCCCTACGCATGTCAGCACTAGTCTTAGATTTACTTGCGAGACCACTGTAATAGTCTACAAAATAATCTGAAAAATTTGCAGTATGCCTACTAAAGTGCGATGTACTTGATTTGCGTACCCGTACAAGTTATTTAATTCCTGCAGTCTAACAAATTTCTACAAAAGTGAATCACAGTGACAACATGTTACTGTAAAGTCATTCATCTTTCTTTTCCATTTAAAAACTTCTACAGTATAGAAATCAGTAAAAATTATTTTTGTCTGCTGTACAGTATATTATACTTTTTAGGTCAACCAACCAAGAAGCATCATCTGCTGAAATTCATGACAATCTCATATATTCCTACTCTACTAACGACGTAAAGCCAGATTTCAAAGAAAATAGCAATTCATACGAAATTGTTGCTGAAAATGTGACCGTAGCTTCAACCGCCGAAATTCAGGATAACCCCATATATTCGTTGTCTACCAGCAACATCAACGCAGAGTTAAATGAAAACAGCAATCCATATGAAATTGCTGCTGAGAAGGTGACAGAAAAGAACAAAACGCCTGCAGCTTATGAGACTCTGCAGATCGCTGATGTTGATTCTTGCGAAATAACTTCACTCAAGAATGAAATAAGTGTATTTGATCGAAACCAAGAAAAACATGAAAATCCTTACGATCATATAAACTGAGCTACGAAAATTACTGTAATGTACTCAGTACTCTAACACCATTCTGTGCGAGAGTGTGATGACTGCAGATTGCAAAATCATTTTAGTACACCTACTTCACAGGATATGCTGGATCTACAATGTATGCTAAATGCTCAAGGTTCACAGTTTGAAGAAGTGGTATTATTGAAGAACGATATCAAATCATATAGCACAAAAATGACAACTGTTAGTGCAAAACTATGAAGTAAAGGAAGATGGGGAAAGCATTAGTTGGATCCAGCCAAACGTTTAACGTCACTGGCGTAAATAATGGAGGGGTAAAAATCATTACCTTGTGCTCTTTTTTGAGAAATGGGTCTCCAAGTTGCAAGACATTTCTGAAAAAGCAAACGTGAAAATCGAAAAAAAGCAAAAAAATTGTGAGTGAAAAGATTTTTTTTCAGCCTTTGCCTAAATTTGATGGAAATTATCAGCAAATTTTTGGTGGACGCATTTATATTGTCTTTGACAGAATTAATTTTTTTTTGATCCCACTCCCCTGCTCAAACTTCTAGTTTTCAAGTTACGCTACTCTGAACACAGTATTTTTCATTTATTTATTTATGTCGGAATACCTGGAAAATTGCCTTATAAATAATTTTCAAGAGCTAGAGCAGCTGAAATATTTTACATGTTGGTGGAGTACAAATGACTACTTGAGGTTTGTTGTGCTTTGCTCGATATAGCAATATAGGCTACTCAAACATTGGTCTATTACTGTGAAACTAAAACATGAATAACAAGTCATAACTATCAAATAACATTTTGCTCTTGATTTACCGCATGAAATGCTTTAAATCTAAAAAAAGTATAAAAGCGGTTTACAAAATATTGCATTCAAAGATAGCTAGATGAATTTATTTCATTGTGATATTTTGACGTTTGCGGGGTCAGAGTTTTAATGTTTAATCGTTTACGTGCTATCTGGCCTAACAGCTACCAGTGCAGAAGCCTAGAGAAGAAATACTAGAACTGCGACTACTTTAACAAGCGATGCAAAAAAGTTGTCTTTCCTCAAGATTCGAACCTGCAGCCTTCGAATTACTGTCTTTTCTAGCTCAAGTGGTGAAGCAGTTGACCGGTAATCCGAAGGCTGCAGGTTCGAATCCTGTGGATGACAACTTTTTCGCATTGCTTGTTTTAAATAGTCGCCGTTCTGATGGCTCTGCTCTAGGTTTCCGCGCTGGATGAATTTTATAATTGCTTGCTTTATGGTGTCAAAACGTAGTGAAGTGAAACGTACTAAAATGTAATGAAATGCTGCAAGATAAAAATTATGCTGTGAAACATGAGTGTGTTCTCGTTTATTCATAGCAATTTCGAATAACTAAAGCGATATTCTCTAACTTACTGCAATGCAGTCATTTGCTGCATTGTGTAAAATTTGTTGCAAGAGCATTAAACAATATTGTATGTTTCATAAAAGGGCATTGCGTGTTTCTTGAGCAAAGCACCTATTCCTCTATGAATGAGGTACTCGCAGGTAATAATACCACCTAACATACTTTTGGAAGTCTGCAAAAACCTACTTGTCCGTTTTGGATGAAGCTTTGCATGGTAGTAGCTTAAGTTAGTAGTAAACTTATATCACGATTAGGCAAAGCAATGATATTAAAGTTTAGAGTGATCTCACTTTCAAAAAAATTTTGTTTGCCTTATTACCTGCATATGCTGGTAATAATGCCCACCACTGCAAAGCTATAATAAAGCAACAGTTAATGTATGTAACTTGCATAGTGTCAAGTATATATTGAAAAAAATAAAGAAGCCCAAAAACTTGTATGCAAATCTCCGTAGAGTCGTTCAACCTAAATTTAAAACGAGCATTTCGTCGCTAAGTACAGAGTGGCAATAAAGACCTCCCAGAAATCAGCAAAGCTGAAGTCATTAAACTATGCTTAAATTTTGGAAGCCAGATGATTCAATCATACAGTTTGATAAAAATTTATAACAAACATTGGAGTATTAATGAAGCAAACACTTGTTGTTTATCACAGTGTGACAAAATGGTTAAAACATCCTGCTTGGGCCTAATTAGCTGCAAAGTTTACCATTACGTTACCCAAATTATAAAACTAGCATTAAATTTTTTACTAGCATCTAAATTTGTTTAAACGAAACATAAAAAATTTGTTGTTGCCTCATTCAAAAAAATTGTTGACTGACAAGCTTAAGCTCAAAATTTTTGGACATGGGTAGATCGCAGCTTTTACATCAGCATGTCAAAAATTGACTTAGAAATTTTAATTCTCTCTAGCGATGTCGTTTTTTCACGGATTAATCTCAATTTTTACGGATCGGATTTATTTTAAACGTGTTTAACCTTAAAATAAAAAAATAAAAAATTTCGGTTAACTTCGGAGATTTGAGCAGTTGGCCTGATTACCTGCTGGGCTTTATTACCTTCAGGTACTTGTTTGAAAATAAACAAAAATGGGAGAATAAAAAAAAATTGTAGTCTCAGTTTAAATGGCTGTGCCGTCACAGTGACGACGTCATTAATTTACAACCAGTTTTTCTACAAAAATTTTAGTGAGCACCAACCCTAATGCCAAATTTGGTGTGTTGATGACTTTTTCGTTTAGGAGTTAGATACAGGCCGGCGTTTTTGACCCTCCCCGCCGTGTAAATTGCGTTGGTCAAATACGTCGTGTAATATAGGGTTAAAAACTTAAATGAAAAATGCGAGGATGTGTATTTCTTATTTTCATTTTTGTCTCGTTTATGAAGCTAGAAATTTTCACTGCCTAATAAGTAATAGTAATGCTAGATCGCTGAAGTTTTATGGATATCAAAAAAAAAACAAAAAAAAGACGAATTCCATTAAGATCAGCTTCAGTTTTTTGGTATAAATTTATCTTCTTGCAATTGAGTTAAAAACTTGGAATTTATTCTTTTAGATTCTTAAATTTTTATCGAATGTTTGGTTCGTTTTATCAACCTCAGAGCCTCGGTTTCGACCATTTTTGTATGACCCTAATTTACAAAATTATTATGGTTTCGCTTTATTTTTATATTTAGTAAAATGACAATTATAATTTCAAAAACAATGCCCAAAAAATCAACATGCCTAGCAAAAGTTGACAAAGGAAAAATGAAGCATTCGAAACACAACCTGCAACTTTCAAAAAGACAGCAATAAAATTATGTTCAAAAACTATTTGCAAGTTTAGAAGGGTCAAATGTGCTTTAGCTACATTTCCCTTTTTACCTAAAAATGACTGATTTAGCTAAATATCCCCACCGTATTCACATTGAACAAAACTACATTGTCAAAGTCATCACTAAATTGCCTTTTGTTACAACAGAAATTGCCCCATTATATGACAAACTAGGTTTGTTACGATTAATTGACATTTACAAATTAGAAGTTTTGAAATTTATGTTTAGGTAAAAAAAAATTCTTCCAAAATGTTTTAACGATTACTATACTATTCCCTCGGAAATACACGAGTATCCTACCAGGTTTGCTTTTAATGATAACTGGGCAGAAAATTTTCGTTGTATTAAATCCACTACACAAAGATCAATAAAATTCACTGGTTGTAAATTATGGAATGAACTGCCTTCTGAGATTAAATCTGTAAATGAATCTAGTTTAAAATCTTTCTGTAAAAAAAATCAAAGTTTTACTAAAATAACATCCTCAACTTTTCTATTGGTATTCGATGCGAAATCATTTATTGCGCCATGTTCTGTTGCTTATTTTAATGATTACTTTTTATCATGTGGTTGCTTTTGTTATTTACAATGTATATACTCTATACATATATCGTTACATTCAATTTTTTTTTTTTTGTACTATTATTGAATTATAACATAATGTATCTTGCACTAAGTAAATTACTTAACTATCTCTCACACTTATATTTATTACGTCGTCGGATTGTGAGAGGCTGCAGACTCGATGACTGCGCCATTTCTTTTCGGATATGGACAATTGATCCTTTCGCAGTTCTTACAGGAAAGACCATAACATTGTGTTTCTTTTGTATTTTTTTTTTTCTTTTTTTTTTCCTGCTTTAGCGTGTTTTGTGTCTTTCTACACAAAAATAAACAAATGAATAAATCAATGAATGAATTCCGAAAAATTGTAAAACTATATTTTAGCTAAATGTGAGCTTTTTTTGCAACTTTGCATTTTCAAGATACGAAATTTTGATATAATCTTGAGAAATGAATCTCACCCATTGCGGCAATTTGGTAGAATTAGAAAATAAGTAAAATGCAGCAGTTCAAAGTTAAAATTTTCTCTTTAAATATTTGGCAATGTTGCCAACGAAAACAAAATTTCAAAAATTTACAGCTTGTTTCTAAGCTCCATAAGGGTTTTGTGACTGTACTAATTGTCTTAACAGTATATAAAATAATTTTTGTAAATTAAAGCTTTTGAGTAAAATATTAATTAACTGTCTAAAAGTTAAAATTTTTTATTTTACACTGACATTAGGACAACGTTGAAATAAAGAAAAAGTAGTCATTAACTTTAATCAGCAATATTATGAAAACGGCAGCGCGACTTAAAAACAATAATTGTTAAAAATTCATTAACTTCCTCAAACGTTTTGGTCAATTTTGGTTTGGCTTGGTTAGCAGTAAAAAACTAGCATGGTCTAAATAACTTTGACAAAAAATAAAAGAATGCCGAGAATATGAAATAGAAGCTTACCGTATTCTATTCAACGAGACGTTTCAACATAACTATAACCATTTCAACCTTACTCAAACAAAACAATGTTACTCAATCTTATTTGAATTGGACCAAACATTTTTTCAAATTCATTAATTAAATGTTTTAGAAAAAAGGTGATGTGTTGGAGATAGGTTTTTTAATCCAAGTAGTTTTTCAATTGATTTCTACTGCAATCAGAAGAGAATTTAAAATTTTTCAGAATAATTTGCTTATGTAATTCTCGTACGAACTTAAACAAACCAATTTTAAGAGTGCTTTAGTTATGATTTTATTCAAAAGCCCTTAAAAAGCAAAAAGCAAATATTGACCATATTTCAAAAACTACTTCAAAGCAGATAGGTTGGTTGCATCGTCTCAAAATTATCTGGGATTTCTCATAAAACTGTATAGTTAACGCTTTGATTACGCAAACATTGTGCAAAGCATTTAATCATTTCACCATATTCTGTATATTATCTACAGTAGAATATATATTATCCATAATTTGCCATAATATTACTAACCTCCACAGATTGAGACCTACAGTATAGTGCATAATATTTATCAACTTTATATCTTGATGAGTAAGGTATTCATCGACATCGGAAGGAAATATCTTGCGTGGGCATTTTCTTGCTTACTCAATAAAAAATTCTGCAAGAAACTTACAGCTGTTTATAACGACGTGAAACAATAAATAAAGCTGTCAATACAAGCTAGATTCTTTGCGAAACAATTCAACAAAGCGTTTTTGTTAGAGTGTAGTATATCGGCAAAAAAAATTATTGAGAACTGCAGCAAAACAGCTTATCGATTTATGGCTGAAAAGATATTACAGGTCTTACAATGCTTATACTGTATTTCTATTAAAAACTTAAGAACTATACGGTAATAGCATGTAAAGATCCATCCTCAATAAAACAAGCATTTTTAATCACATTAAATAACACAAAACTTACCAGTGAAGCTCATGCTATTTATAATGTTTGCTAAAATAATCCAGCAGTTTTATTTAAATATTTAAACAAATATATCCGTTCATAAATGACTTTTTTACACTGATAGTCTTTTTGAGGGGGTGGGGAGGGAAGGTTCTTTATAGCAGCCAATTTTTAGCTATTTCGGAAATCATTTTAATTAGCTCGAGTCATATACTGATTACATACTTTGCAAAAAGATTTAAAACTGCGTGCCAATGCAAAGAGTGCACCGTCAGAAATGGAAACCGGTCGGGTTGCCGGTCAGGTTGAGATTCTTCGACCGGCCGGTCAAGCCGGTTGAAAAACCGGTCAAATTCTCCTTTTTTGGAACTAAAAAACATCTAAGCACTAACCAAAATATACTTATATATTTTATCATAAATAAAACTTTTTATAAAAAATCAGTATTAACAAACCACTTTTGAAAACATTTGTTGAATGGTTTCAAGCTGTGACCATTAAGACACACACATCGAGGGACGTTTTTAGAGTGGGAGTATTGTGCCGTGCCCCCTACCCCCCATTTTGGGCTATGGCACAAAGCAAAAAAGTGCAAAATATACGTTAAAATCGCGTAATCAGATTTTAATAAAGCATGCATGTGGAAGAGGCTTTCGCTATCTGGCATTTTAGCACCATTTTAATCAGTTTAAGAGTAGAAGTGGCGCTGATTACAGATTTTTTATTGCATGAGCTAAATCTTGCCGCTTTGAAAAGCTTTTTTTAACTTAAATTTACCACACTCTACACTGTGCAAGAAGGACATGGCTCTTATTTTTTTTATACCTAACTAGCCAGGGCTTGTTCTGAAGTAGCAGCATTTCTACAAACTGCTTGGGTACATCATATTTCGAATGTTTTCTAGCCAATCTCATAACAGTTTAGTGTTTTCAATGAAAATAACGGATGCGTTGCTTTTATCAGGATAGTTATTCATAAGCACTTCGTACTACCGATGAGTTTATTTATTGGTTTGAAGTTTCGCCTCCCAAACCGGGAAGCTTCTTCAAAACAACTTGCAGTGCTGCCTTTGCACTTACAAAAAGATAAATGAAAAAAAAGAACAACAGCAGAAGATAGGTAGCATTAAAAACATACGAGCATCACAATACATGTACTATTATACCCCAAACATTAAAATCATGGAGCAATAACATCATATAATATTGAAAATTATGTCACTAACAGAGTGAAAAAAAGGAATACTGAAAAATTCTGTCATTAGCAGCGTGAAAAAAAGGAATGCTGAAAAATTATGTCACTAACAGCGTGAAAATAATTAATAATATTCATAACAACTAGACTGCTTCACAAACAGTTTGAGAAAGTATGAAAAGGATCATTTGCAAAACATTATGTACTGGAAAACGTTTTTAGCTGCACAAAGATGTATATTACTTGTTCCGTCTGTACATAAATCTCTGTAGAGCTAAAAACCTTTTCCAGTGCATAATGTTTTGCAATTGATCCTTTTCATACTTTCTCAAACTGTTAGTGAAGCAGCCAAGTTGTTATGAATATTATTAATTTTTTTTACGCTGCTAATGACATAATTTCTCAGTATTCCTTTTTTTCGCGCTGTTATAGTGACATAATTTTTCAATATTTTATATAATGTTATCGCTTCATCATTTTAATGTTTTTGGGTATAATAGTACAAATATTGTGATGTTCGTACGTTTTTACTGTTACCTATCTTCTACTGTTCTTTTTTTCTCATTCATCTTTTTGTAAATGCAAAAGCAGCACTCCCGAAAAAAAGTTTAGTGTTTGCTGCTCGGCAAATTGCAAATAATCTGTCACAAATAGCTAAAAAACTGTACCTTCATTATTTGGCCTTCGCATAATATCATTAGAAAGAACGTCTAATAATTTAGCTTGTGCCCTCCAGTGGTTTTTATGCTTATTTTGTGCACGTTTTGCGCTGCTCAAAACAGGTTGTTCAAACCGAAACTTGAATAAAAAGGTCTTAAAATTGAGTCAAAAAATAAAATAAAAAAGGTATAAAAATAAAAAAATTAAAAAAAAGAATAAAAAAGGTCTTAAAATAAATTTTTTTTGCGTTTTTTTCTGAGATCCCCGCCCAAAGTCACAAATTTTAACCCCTCACCCATGCCTTCCCTTTTGAAAATTTTTAATTTGATACATTGAACAGTGAACAAAAACCTTCGGTAAAAAAACTGGTCGACCGGGCCGGTCAGAAACCCGTCGACCGGCCGGTCAACAGGCCGGTAAACCGGCGATTAACTTGAAATTTACCTGTCGGGTTGGGTCGAGAAAATACTGACCGGTTCCATCTCTGTGCACCGTCCTCATAAAGAGAATGCTGCATAGCATTGTTTCCAAATAAAGTCTGTAGCTACTCAAAATCAGAAGAAAATAAAATATTATGTTATGTACGAGCTCAGTTATTTGTTTAGTTTTTAATAATAATTATCAAAAAAATCTCAGTTATCAAAAAAGCAGTTGTTTTCGAGTAAAAAAATTGATCCTGCGTTTGCTCTAACCGAAAATTGTTGGAGCTATTTAATTCTATTTTACGCAGGGCTGGGGGATATTATTACATCCCGTCCTTTTTTTGTGATAAATTCTTTCAAGAATAAGCTTTTTTTTCAAACTAACTTGACTTTTAAAAGTTGATTGGTGATACAGAAGTTGAGAATTGTTTTGATTAAAACGTTCGTATCATGCGAAGCTTTTCGTCTGACAGTTTTTAAGAAGAATCGTCAGAATGGAGATCGCTGGAAAAGAAGCGGCTATTTACAAGAAAAGCTGAGCCGTGATGGCTGAAAAAAGACTATTGAAGAGCGTCATTATTGCACAATCTTTAAGTTGTACACGAATTGCTTTTGTCAGCAGAGGGCTGGTTTAGAAGTTTTGATAATAGTGGCTTCAAGAGCAGATAGATGAGGAAATTAGCGGCCTTGGTTGTGCTGAGGTAAGATTTTATAAAAGATTTAACCAACTTTTTACAAAATCCCACCTTTGCTCAACATTATGATGACAGTAGATTTTCTGCTCTTGCCCAAGGTAGCTTACCTTTTCATTTATCTGCTATCGATATCACTTTTATCAAAACTTCTAAAACCGCTCTCTGCCGACAAAAACAATTATTGTACAGCTTAAAGATTGTGCACTAATTACGCTCTTACATTGGTCTTTATTCAAGCAAACATGGCTCGGCTTTTTTTTATAAATAGCTTCTTCTTTTTCTGCAATCTCCATTCCGACAATTTTGTTTGAAAAGTGTCAAACAAAAAGCTGCGAAGATATGAACGTTTTAATCAAGGCAACTTACTTGACTTTGAGTCAAAATGTAGTACAAATAACTCCTGAAAATTTCAAATTGCTAAAGCAATGGAAAGTTTTTCTAGTTTTTGAGGTTTTCCAAAGTAACTTTCCAAAATCTAAGTTTTTTTTGGCCAAACATAAATTAACTGACGTCATAAGACGTTTTTCTGACAAAAATAACTTGACTTAGGTATTTTATAATTCAGTATAAAAAAAAACAACTATGTACAAAATTTGAACCGCATGTGAAGTCATTGCAAAAACGATGCCATTTTTTGAAATGCGGCCGTGACACACCAATGATGACGTCATCAACTCAAAACTAAATGTTCTAAAAAAATTTAGTGAACACCAGCAAGCATATCAAATTTAGTATTCCCATAATAGTCCAGTCAAAAAACGCGTTTACGGGCGTTGACATTTGTCAACATTGATTTATTTTTTTTGTTTGATTGCACTCGCCCCCTATATGCTAGCTTAGCGCCATTCACTGAAAATGGAAAACTTATTATTAGCTTCCTGATGCAGTAACATGACATTCCAAAATTGTTTCTACAATGAGTTATTTGCGTTTTATCTTAATCGGAACACTTGTTGACAAATGTCAACAAATAGAAACAATAGCAGAATAACAAAGACATACGGTTTTTGAGATTTAAAATTACTCTGAATGACTTGTTGTTTTATTGCATATAACGTCAGACGCTAGCTATTGGACAATCTGCTCACTTTTATATAGCAATGACTACTTCGTGCTTGGGGAATCTGTACCTGCATAGGAGCTTCCAGCGGTCCTATGTTCGTGTGGATTTCTTCAAATTCTTGTCTACTAGAATTTGTTGCTTGTTCAAATCCACCAAGCAGAGATAATCCACGTAAAGCATCTTATCCAAAGTCGCAGCAACGTGACCAGGGTGCGAGTTGAATCCAGGTCATTCAACGACGGTTGTCATAAAAACAACGCTAGCTTGGTGGAATGATCTGGGTTCAATCTGCACTCTGTTGCTGTTTCGTCCTTGGATAAGACGCTTTACATGGATTATCTCTGCTTGGTGGCTTTGAACAAACTTCAAATTCAGTCGACAAGAATTCGAAGAAATCAACAGGAACATTGGATCGCTGGAAATTCCTAAGTAGGTGCGGATTCCTCCAACCACGAAATAGTCATTGCAGTGAAAAAGTGCGCAGATCGTCCAATAATTAGCGTCTGACGCAGTTCGGAGACTGTTGTTATTGTAACTAAATAATTATTGTTACAGCTGATAATTATCTATTGTTTCAGCACAACTCCCAGCAACTGTAAGAAATTTGAAACTGCATTTAGTGAAGTGACTTTGGTTGGAGGATGTTAAGTTCTGGCAACAATTCTTATATCTCGGACGTACTGTAGTTGTAGTAGCCTATTTACATATTAAAATAATTAGATAGATAATGGTACCTGTCAGATTTTAGAACGTAATATCAATCTCAATACCAGTTGGTAGTCGTACACTGTACATTTGAAGTACTAATTTATGCAACCAGTGCTGCCGTCGAGGTAAGCTTGGTCTGCTTTCCTTTTTTGACAGAGTAGGCCCAAACTCACTGAGCCCTAACCCACTGACGGAAACTTTGAAAAAGACTGTTTAATTTAGGTGAAGTCAGGGCCCGGTGCCAAGATAGCGTGACTGGGGGGCATAAACAGATTTTGGGGGGTCACAAAAAGTTCAATGCTCCGAATTCGAGAGTGTGAACCAAAAAAAAAGGTTTTCATCGCAAATTTCTACGACTTCTGGGGTGAAGAATCCCAAAAAAGAAAGTTCTTCATCTCAAAAAATTAACGAATTTTCACGATAAAGCACGGGTGAACACTATGACGAAGCCTCAGATTTCGTGACGCCTCAGATTTCAAGACTATTTTTTCTTTTTTTGTCTTTATCTTTGAATCTTTGGTCATGAATCGAGATCCACACCATGTAATTCTGTCCTGACACCCTCCCCCAGGCGAGGATCATGCCCCCGATCAAAAATTGTGCCCCAAAAGCAGGCAACCGGCGAAAAGCCCTGCCGTCCAATTTGGGATGAAGACTTATTTTTGGTCTTTACCCCCAAATTTAAGGGTAAAATTATTTTATGCCTAGCAAATATTGTTCGTGCACCACCCTCCCTCCGGCCACGCTACTCTGGCGCCGCACCAGGCAGTAAGATTTATTAATTTTTTATGTCCCTCACAAGAAGCCAAAAGATATTATTGGAAACACCGCGCATTAGCATTAAAAAACACGTAAAAATGGCATGTTGACAATTGTCAACATATGTTCCGATTAAGTCACGTAAAAACACGGTTCTAATAAGGATTTGTATTAACGTGGTATAATATTCTATTCTTGGTAATACAGTATCACATTTCAATATTGCACATATACTTTCTTCTAAATTCACACGCAAAATAGGTCATGTTTTATCATTAGCAACTCAAAATTGTTTGTTCGGACCCCCGAATTCTTATTTTGGCTTTGGATGGCTTTAGTGCCTTAAAGTTTTTACCGCTAGCAACGAAGGTATTAGCAAAAATACAAAACAACAACTCTGCATAGCTTTTAGACCTATCATTCTCCGATTAGAGCTTTCACACAATGCCATTTAAAATAAGTTACAGTATGACTTGGCTTATTTGGCATCATCACTTGCAACATCAAAATTTTACAAACTTAAATGAATTGCATAGTACATATATTTGAGCAAAAGTTTTCGTTCATCAATTGCAGCAATAATTGCAAAAAGAAATATTTTCAAAGATATGACGTCATCACTTTTTTTTCTCATTTGTGCTATCCATGAAAAACTTAATATCTTCTTATCTATAACACCAGCACAAACTTAGGGCGTTTCTGTGAGTTTTTACTTAAGTATGGCGTCATCAATATGACGTCAAAACTTTTTCACTTGTATAATACGTTGAGAATTTTCTTATTTTGAAAGAAAGTGAATGATGGAAGTAAATATTGTGATTGAAATAAATTTGATCTTGGATGAGGAGCAAAACGCTGAAATACGACAAACATTGCAAAATTGGTGTCATATTTTCAGTGTAATTTATTGTATAAAATGCAAATCAACGTAAACTAAATTCATACAGTGTCTTGTAATATGCATGTACTTTCTTCAGAAGTAATATCAAGGCTCTGCATTAAATATATCAAAAAATATAGGAGTTGACAACGATGAAAATGATAATTTTTTAGAACTTGGGTAGCACGTTTGTCCCTGCATTGTGACGTCATAATTTTATGACATCTTAAACGCATTTGAAGTTTGCTTATGTCCCACTTGTTGAGTTACCCAAATTTAGAAATTCAGGTCCAACCATACGAGAAGTGAGAATGAATAAAGTAAAAGTCAACAAAGCTAAAAAATTTAGTCAACTTTTGCAGAAATGACGTCGTTGTGACGTAAATGGGCGGGAAAAGTGGGGTGGGGACAACCCTAGCCGGAAACTTCAGACTATACTGAGCATCGCTATATAGGTAAAAAAGTATCTTTCCAGGGCCCTTAAACGCGTTTTTTGACTAGACTATAACCTTTGATGTAGAAAAAAGATAGAAGGGCATTTTTGTCTCCACAACGTGTTAACAAAATGAGCTGGTCAAATAGCTCGTATAAAATAGGGTTAATAGAGTAACATGCGAGTATTCTATCCCAAAATTAAACACTTGTGTGCGAAACTTTGTTTAGTGTCTCAAAGCCGGATTAAAAAATAAATAAAAAATTTTGAAGTTCTTCTGGTGTTCTAGGCTAGCTTTGAGAAATCACTCAGGTGCTACTCAAAAGACTAACTTTATTGCTGACGTTTCGCTAGTTAAAAACAACTAGCTTCTTCAGAGCACTGCTATCAGTAGTGATGGCAACTCGCCATCAACTTCTGATCGCAAAAACAGATAGCGATTCCTCACATTGCTGTAGTAGAATAACTAGCGAAAAAAATTCAAAACAAGACTCCAATAAAATTCAGTGTTGCGATAGGCTACGTCATACTGATAATGTATAGGTGCGTACAAAAATCTAAGAAAGCGGTTCTTATGAAAATAATTTTTCCGAATTAGCATTGCAGCAAAACACTTCAGAAATTTTTTATTTGAAATGCCTGATGTACAACTACATTACACTAATGAATAAAGTTCGAGCAAAGTGCAAGGATGCTTCAAATTTAGAGCTTTGCATATGCATCATTAATTTGCTTAGATCTGACTAAACTTCAACACAAAAAAGCTATGTATAACTGTTTAACTAGTTTAAATATATATTGTACCGGTGCTGTTAACTGCCAGCCTACTGCCAGTATAAAACTTTAGATTTTTAACTGCCAGCTCAAATTAATCAAATTTGAATCAAATTTTTTATATACTCACTATATTACGTCTAGCCATGTAACAAGTTAGCGGGCGAAGCACACAACGAAAATTATTTCGAGAGAAAATTAAATTGATCTACGGGCAAGTTCGTCAAGTGGTAACGCGTTTGGTTTTGAATCTGGAGGTCTGAGGTTCAAATCTTGGATCGGTCATATCAAGCACAGTGTTGCCAACAGCTGCTCGCCACCGCCGTATCATTTCTTCCAAAAGAGCTGTGTTGTCCGGGCCTGATGACTTGGAGTTGTCTTTGAGCCCAGGCGACACAGCTTTTTACGAAGAAATTTTGAAGCGGTGGCGAGCTGTAGGTAACACTGTTTGATTTGATTGAACCGAGGTATGAACCTCATATCTCCCTTTCCTGAGCCAAACTCGTTACCGCTCAACCAACTGGCCGGTAGCTCAACGTAATTTTCTTCCAAATTACTCTTCCTTAACTTGATTCGATGGCGATAAATTACGCTGCAGCAGTGGAAATAAAAGCAAGCGCTTACATGGTCTAATATTTATATTAACGTTTTCGTAATTAGAACTCTGCTGTTTATTTTTACATTTAATTAAGCGCACAAACAAGCTTTTTTTTGCATCAGTCCAACCACGCCAAAACAGAGCTCCTTGTTTGTTTTGTTACCAAAAATTGACCATACACAACTGGTATGGGTATTATTTGTTCTACTGGGAAATAAGCGTTAAAAGCCTTTCCAAGAAACACATACTGAGCTGAAATAAACTTTGAATCATTACGAACTAAACAAGAATGTTAACATTAATCTTTTAATGGTTTTGTTTCAGAAGCTTGCAGTTAACCAATTAATATCATAATGTCCGATTCTTGCTTATGCACATCAGGTAGCAAATGGTTTTTGCTGAATTCGTCGATGCAAATTTTAAGGAATGCGTGTGGTTACGACAATACAGAAGTGGCCCAAAACCTCTTAAGGCAAGATTACGAAGCCGTAGGAAATTGCATTCCACTAGCGCAAAGAACTTACGCAATTAGACTAACATACAATACACCTCGAAAATGTGGGAATAATGGTACTCATCCTTATTTTTGGGGCCGAAGCAGAGATGCTTCGGAATGTGTAAATGGTAAACCTTTGAGTTTGCCTTTTAATTTTGAAGAAAACAGCTGTCACTTAGCGGTTATTACTCCAGGTTCGTTTAATAATATTTTTAATGCAAATTGGATAAGATGCAACGCCACGAAACCTTATATATGTCAGCTTCAAACAAATAATTCCCATATAAACCGTTGTAAACAAGTAACAACAACATCAAGCAACATTGCTAGCAGCAGTGTCTACGTCACGTCAAGCAACAATGCTATCAACAATGTTACAGCAACATCAAGCGCTTATATTACAGCTATATCAGTTGGAACAAGTTTAGGAGTTGTTGGATTATTTTTGTTCTTGCTCTTGTGCTATTTCCTTTACAAAAGAAAGAACACACATAGTAACTCATCCGACAAATCAAATCAAGAAGTTCATTTCAAGTAAGCTGGTGCAGTACCGGTACATAAAAATATCACAATTATGCAATGAACTAAATTAAATATAGTAATTGTAGTTGTAGTGCAGTACTGGCATTGATAAATGCTTTTCAAAGAAGCTCAAAATACTATGTAATAACCACAGTGTGCAATAATAATGTTATAAAAAACTATGGTTGTTCAATAACTGAAAATAGACAACAATTTTTTAAACTTAACGTTTTACCAACTACAGACTTTAACCCTATTTTACATGGAGGTGGGAAAGATAAAAATGTCTCTCTCTCGCTTTTTTTTTGGTATTTTTTCTTTTCTAAAAAAGGTTTATATCGCTCTATTTCGAACTAACTTGAATTGAAGTCAAACCTGTTCACAAATAGTCACCAAAAGTTTGAAGTGGTTGTTGTAATAACCATTTACCATTTAGTAGTAATAACCTTAACCATCTCTCAATTTTAAGGTGTGCTAAAACCAGTTCACAAAACTTGAGAATTTATTGTCCAAATTTAACTTAAAGAAACGCCACTATGGTGGCGTCATCCATTCAAAACCTACTTTTTAGAAAAATTTGGTGAACAGAACTCCATGCCAAATTTGGTGTTTTCATGGCCTCTTTTATTCTAATTAGTGTTACAGTAGGCATTTTTGCCCTCCTATTGTAAAATGCGTAGGTCAAAATAATAGCCCTTGTAAAGTCAGAAATGTTTGGTATGATGTAAACTTTAGAACTGGGTGCAATATATAAAGAAAATATTTTAGCTAAAGACATTAGCAGAGGTGGAGTCGAGGACCGAACGTTCGAAGCCAAGGAATCAAAAAAATCTGAGGCTAAGTACCAACTTTTCGAGAACAGATCATCTCTAGGACATGGACGAAGAACACAACTCGCAAGTGTTGTCAAAAAAAAAAAAAAACGAAAAGTTTTCCGAAAAAGTTCAGAGGTTTTCCAAAAAAAAGTCTTCACAAATTTTCCGCGAGATTTTTGGCACTTTCCAAGACAAAAATAACAAAAAAAGGTCATGATCATGGCCCGATTTTAACGACTCAAAAAATGGTACTGCTGTCCTTGATAGAGGACCGGTCATTTTTGAAAACTTGTAAGCTTCTAGGCCAAGCAATACATCTTCAAGGCCAATGACTTCAAAATGTGTCCTTGAACTCTACCTTTGAGCATAAAAAAACGTACTCAAAATCTATTTCTGCTTGTTTGTACGTTGTAGGTATCATGATAATAGTGCTAATAAAAGACGCAACAAGTTGACGACATTATCGCAAAAAATGCACCAATTTTTAGGTCAAATGATCAAGTTGCTTATTCAGACAACGAAATTCATGACAACCCCATTTACTCCAACAACAATGTGTACTCAGAATTCAATGAAAACACCAATCCTTATGCATTTGCTGCTGAAGATATGACAAAGAATAGCGCGGATATGTCTACTACTTATGAGATTCCACAGTTTGCCGATGTCAATCCTTACGAAATCTGCTCAGTCAACAACGAGATGAACGTACACAATGAAAACTAGGATGTTTGTGTAAGTTCATTGAAAAATTTGCAAAATCGGTAGACTATGATGCTGCGGTGAAGAATCACAATAACCCTAATGTAAGCATTTTAAAAAGTTAGTTTGCTAGTTGCGAAAACTGAGCAATAGGTGTTTCGCACAAAAGCTTTTTCAGGCTTGTCCCAGAGTGTATTGCTCTCTAACTTTTTTTATTCTGTGAAAAATTTCGTTGCAAAAGTTATTACTTTTTGATTGCTCATCTTGAGAAAAAAACATCAAAATTCCTATAAATTTCAAACCTATGAATTTGTAATCGCAAATTTTGCAACAGTAAAAAAGTAGTTATTTTGCAGGAAAAATTTTCTCAAAGACTTAAAAAAAGTGTGTGATCAACACAACCTGTTGCGATAGGCCTGAAGGAAACACAAACTGCTGCGATAAGCCTGAAAAAAACTTTGTTCCTAACATCAATTGCTAAATTTTCTCAACTTGCCAGTAACACTAACATTTGGGTTATTGTGACTCTTTACCACAACATCATGGCAGCACTGTAAATTTTCCAATGAAGTTACACATACTTCTTGGTTTTCATTGTGTACGTTTATCTTGTTGACTATGTCAAAAGCTTGATTGAGAAAGTGTAAATAAGTGTAAGGTGGCAAATAGTGAACAGAAACTCTATGCGTATTAACTGCATAAATCATTGTAAGCAGTGACGTGAAATTTGATTGTAACGATTTAAGTTTGTCTATACAAGTCATACTGTGTGGCACTCTAACTGCAAATTACATTTTATTTCTTTTTTTTTTCAGCATACTTTCTGTTACTCTAATAGATTATGTTATACTTACAAATGTTTTATTTTGTTTATTGCTTATCTCTTTATTTTCAAAAAAGTATATCTAACTGCAATTTGCTAAAGAATAAAATTATCGGTTCGGGTTACCTATAGTTTAGTAATCTGCTATGATATGCGGTATGTATCTTAATATGCTAATAGTAATAAATACTAAAAAGTCATTTTGCGAATTTTTGTGATAAGTAAAGCTACGAATTCTTTCGCGGTTTTCCAACCTAAATGCTTACTAAGGTGGAGTGAAAATGGCATAAAATTTTTTTTTTTTTTTTAAATTTTGATTTGAAATAGCAAAAAAAAATATGTGGTTACCTGTCAATAACAACATATTGAAAGCTTTTTGTAAAATGTTAACATCTTAGGTTGCTACATTGCATGTGAAGTTTTACACGCCAGATATATGCATTATTACATTAATTGGTATACTTGGCGACGATCATTTTGCACATTTAAGCAAGTATACTTGAATTAAATAATTACGACATGATGTACATTCGAAATTATAGCACAGTATCCAAAATTTGCCAGAAAAAGGGGTTCGACGCGCTGGTGTAGAAGGATAGACCACAGACCAAATCAATAAATTTTCAAATTTTACTTACAAAAAAGCATTTTTTCAGCTTATTGTAGCAATATTCAAAATCAATGAGAAAGATAGAGAACATGCATCCATGATTCCTAAATGGGCTACTTCTCAATACGTTCATTCAAGATATCATATCTGCAATCAATGAAACAAAAGCACAAAAGATCGTTTTTTATTCAAATGCAATATTGGATTTTTGTTTCAAAGTTTGGCATGCTTTGACTCGAACTGATTCATGTATGGATAAACCCATCCCGCTGTTTCTTTCCGCAAACTGCCCCCGCTGCCTCGCTCACTAACTTTACACATCGTTCAACAGCTTGAATATTACATATGGGCAGTTTTTTTAAGGTAATGGCAGGTACATTGTTGAGTTTGATGTATTTTATCAAACTTTTTTTTTCGGAAATATCGCTTGTCAGGAAAGGGGGGGGGATTGTAATATTTTTTGCAGACCAATTAATCATTCCGTGTAGTCTGTGGGCGCAAAATTTAAGATTGGTAGTCTAAATTGTCGCACAAATCTTGTTGGTGAAGTATGGCGTGCTTTTAAAACCCTTCGCAGCCTAAGCTCACGTACATGTTTTCTGTCATCCCAGTGATCAAAGCGATTAGGATTTTCTTTGGATGGGCGAAAAAAGAATTACTTTGCATAACTGGGTCGACAATTACTTTCAGATCTGTTGATGAATACATAGACGTGCTTATAAACTGAACAATGCGCTTTACTTCATCTTTAAAGCAAGAAATCACTTTTTGTGCAAACCACATTGGAGCGTAAACGGACATAATAAATGTTACAATACTTTTTAGTTCTTGAAAAGGTTGATCTGTGGCCACATACAATCAAAGAACTGTATTAACTGTGGTTAGCCATCTTCAATGGTTCAAAAGACCTGGATTTTGAAAGGAAAGATTAATGGAACAGTTTCCTTTTGCCACTGCATCGCATATTTTGTATAAATAAAGTTGATCTGTGCTCAGCTCTTGGGGATTTAAATGCGAAAGATCGCAAGATATCGAATGAAATTGTTAGGTAGGCAGCTTTTCACAAGTTGCCAATGCTTTTCCTATTGGCCCTGAATTAGTATAGACTTACTCGTGGCTCCATCCAAAGACTTAAATAAATGTCGCAACGGCAATTCACCTGTGTGTTTGCATACAGCAAACCACTGCTATGGCCGCGACACATGCAACTTTATCATGCGAATAACTCCTCCAACATGACCTGTATTAACTGCTGTTCCGTCCGAAACCCGACATAAAGGCGCAGGGACATAAGCGCGCAAGGACATAAGGGCACAGAGACGTAAATATGCAAGCTGTGCTAACATTTTTGTGCTTCGGAAGTAACATTGATTGATTAGTATTTCAGTTAATTTTTGAAAGTCAAGTTTTGAAAAAAGTTTTTTTCAGTTCGTTTCCTGTTTTTCAAGTTCAGTTGTCGCACAAAGCACAACTCTTAAACCAGTGGTTTTCAATCTGTGGGCCACAGAAGTATTTTGCAGTGGGCCACAGAGCATTTTGGTTTGAAAAAGCCGTAATTGCACGATGAGCTATTTATTGATTTGGTTTGAAAGCTTGCAGCAAAACCGTTTGAATATTGGTGAAGACCTTTTTTTGGAGATCTCCTGATTTTGACAGAAAAACTGCCTCAATCTAATTCAAGACTGATAAAAATTTGGATCAAGTTTCTTTACTGATGTTTTAAGCTTCCAAAAAAGCCCCCCCCTTTGCGAAATCCTGGCTACGCTACTGCTCAGGATATTGGAAAATTGCAATTGAGTAATACTTTGAGAATAGAGCCATAGAAAATTTTTCAAAATGAAAATGGGCTACGGTTAGAAAAAGGTTGGAACCACTGCCTTAAACTGGTGTTTATTTTTCCATCATTTTATCTTCTTTACGTAACCGACAAACGTCAGCGGTTGTTTTCGAACGCAATCATTTAACTGTTTTCAAATGCCGTTATTAAAGGATTGTAGTTAATTTGTTAAGCAAACAATAATAATTAGTCTTTTGTCCCGCTGCGAAGCAAAATCAATTCTTTTATTTTTTCGCTCTACTAAGCCGAAGGCGTGTAAAGGAGTTTGTGAAAAAAAATATCAAGAATGTGACAAGAGAATTTTAACTCTTGCAAATCTATTTATCGGAAACGATCCTTACGCTCCTCCACAATTTATGTAGGAATTTTTAAGAGGCATTAGCCATAACTATCAAATGAATCCCTAGATACTGTCATTGTAGATTTTGTGTTGACTTTTCTGTATTTTTCGCCCCGATATTGTTTGATTTTATTTGCTTTCATTAAATGCTGTAATTTACTTCACTGTGATGAGGAAGTAACTTGGAATATTTCGAATGCTTGTCTATTCAAAATTCGTTTTCGTCTTATTTATTCCTGAATCTTGATAATAATTTGTCTCCTAAAAATGGATCAGTTTTAATCCTCTATAAAACGAGTAATTTTTTTGCATGAACTGGAAACAAAATTTCTATGGAGTAATAACAATAACCTTTGCGATAAAATCAAAACCACATAAAATTTATAGCTTAATTCCAAAAATGTTTCTATCTCGTATTTCAAAACTCATTAAAAAGCAAATATGTGTGGAGCCATTGTGCTTTCATGTGTTTAGCACACGTCTCCGCGTATTTCACGCACGAAATCAGTCAGTTTTTTAAATAAATTGTAAGAAGTAAAATTTCAAAACAAAAAAAAACGATAGATTTTTCTAAAATCTGTATAACGACTACAATCAGTACATGCACATGTGATTAGAAAACGCTTTTGCTGTTCGTCTCTGAAGTGGGAAGCCTAAGATTCAAATCTTGGGCCGGTCAAATCGTACACAGTGTTGCCAACGGCTCACCACCGCTGCGACATTACTTCGAAAGGAGCTGCGTTGCCGGGCGCAATAACACGGAGATGGGCCCCACAAACTCCTTTACACGCCTTCGGCTTAGTAGAGCGAAAAAATAAAAGAATTGATTTTGCTTCGCAGCAGGACAAAAGACTAATTATTATTGTTTGCTTAACAAATTAACTAAAATCCTTTAATAACGGCGTTTGAAAACAGTTAAATGATTGCATTTGAAAACAACCGCTGACGTTCGTCAGTTACGTAAAGCAGATAAAATGATGAAAAAGCTTGAAACAACAGTAAACCAACTTGACCCAAAATTTCATCAGTCTTGAATTAGATTGATGCAGTTTTTCTGTCAAAATCAGATGATCTCCAAAAAAAAGGTCTTCACCAAAATTCAAACGGTTTTTCCGGACGAAAACAGGTGCTCTAAAAAAAAAAAACAAAAAAACAGTCAACTATCCATTTACCGCAACTTTCTGCAAGCTTTCAAACCAAATCAATAAATAGCTCATCGTGCAAATACGACTTTTTCAAACCAAAATGATCTGTAGCCCACTGCAAAATACTTCTGTGGCCCACAGATTGAAAACCACTGGTTTAAGAGTTGTACTTTGTGCGACAACTGAACTTGAAAAACAGGAAACGAACTGAAAAAAACTTTTTTCAAAACTTGACTTTCAAAAATTAACCAAAATACTAATCAATCAATGTTACTTCCGAAGCACGAAAATGTTAGCACAGCTTGCATATTTACGTCTCTGTGCCCTTATGTCCCTGCGCCTTTATGTCTGCGCTCTTATGTCCTGCGGCCTTTTGTCTGCGCTCTTTTGTCGTAGATCGTGTTCCGTCACATCCGACAGCTTTTAGGTGAAACAAATCTATTTTCAGTTCATACAGTGTGCTGAAGGCGGTGAATCATCCTGCCAATTTCAATGGTTTACAATATAGCTAAACTTCAAATATATTTTTTAATATTTTTTGTTTTAATTCGGCCGGCAGTCGGCAGCGTGGTCAAATGGTTAAAGGAGTCGTTTTTACGACGACCCTGATCGAATAATCTGGGTGCATCCTGCACCCTAGTCACGTTGTTGCGTCTTTGGATAACACGCTTTACGATGATTATCTCTGTTTGGTGGCTTCGAGCAAGCAGTAAATTCAGTGGACCCGAATTTTAAGAAATCAACAGGAACATTAAATCGCTGGAAACTTCTAAGCAGGTGCGGATTCCTTCAATCACGAAGTAGTCCTGGTAATGAAAAGTGTGCAGATCGTCCAATAAGTTAGCGTCTGACGCTGTCCGGTGACAGAAGAATAAATAAATATGCGCTGCAACAACAACAAATTTTGGGGCTACGGTTGCAAAGATAATTACAAATACAAAAAGATTTTCCCCCAAAAAAGTTTTTTTGAAAACTCGGAGTTTTGTTCTTCCTGTCTAAATGAACCACAGTACAGTATAGAAAAGATTGCCTTCGTGCATTGATATTGATAACTTTGCGCTGAATACACCATTCCTATACAACGATATTGATCCTATACCTAGGGTGGAGTGGAAAAAAATTTTTTTGGAAATTTAAAAAAGTGTAGTTTGGAAATCCTGGCAAATGGTCTAAAAACAGAAAAAAATCGACTTGAGCCAGTTGCCACCTACCATGGGCTGGCTACCCCCCAAAAATTGGTCACGGGGGTAAAATGGCCATAAAATCATGTTACTTGATAACCGCTAGTCGTAGAGACCTGTTTTATAGCTCAAATGTGGCCGAATCATCATGTTTCTATGAGTGCTTAGAGGACTTTTTTGTCCATTTCAATCATAAAAAAAGTTACAGTCAAAAAACTAGTTTTGGCAGGTGTAACATAGCTTTTTTTAAGGATTAGGTAGACGTAGGCTTACGTCTACTTAATCCTTACAAATTTTTAAAGATTTTTTTCTTTGTAGATAAGTAATTAGGTGCTTAGTACTATTAATGAAATAACTTGATAACCACCGTAGTTTATAGCTATGACAACCAGGCGAAGTGCAAGCAACGTTAAAGTTTTACATAGTGGATACACTTTCACTGGAAGTAAAAGCTTTCCATCCGGTATACTACCCTCCAAATGTCAAGTGTTAGAGAGGATCATCCAATTCGAAAATTTTAGATCTGTGGACGTTGCAAATGATGTTGCTAAAGAAATACATGACAGATGGGTGTGGTGTAATGTTTATCCATTACATTACTTCATTATATCTAAAAAAGTACAGGCACTGGTGGTAGCTTTCAGCAAACTTGATCGGTATCCCAAGAAAAAACGTGGAGCATCTTTTTTGGAAAAAGAAGCGGAGTTCTTGTCAGATATAGATAAGTTGTTCGAAGTGTTTTGCAATGACAATGAACAACGAAGATGTTTGGAAAAAGACCACAAGTTGCGAATGACTGATGAAGATTTTGTATTTTATGATGACTGATGAAGATTTTGTATTGTATTATATTTTTTGTATTTAGATGTAGCTTTGCCTTTGACCTCATCTGACCAAAAATTTATACGACGTTCAGAATCACATGTCAATGCCCCAAGTTCACAATGCCAAAATGAAATTATTACTCTGTCAACTACTGATTATGTCTCGGAGTCCGAATCTTTGGCATCAACAAGCACAGACACATCACAATCATCTGCAGTTTCTCAGTTCTTAGCGGAAATGCCAAATCCATCCATTCAAAATCGCAAAAAATGGCCAAACCTTGCCAGAATTTGTGAACGCTACCAGCTATCGGATAGAGCAGCTGCTGCAGTTGCTAACAGTGTCCTAGTGAATGTTGGTTTAGTTACTGAAGATGATAAAACACGCATCATTGATCGTAGTAAACTACGAAGAGAGCGTGAAAGATGCCGAAACGAAATCCGGAACGAAGAGCAACAAAACTTTGGATTGGTGAACGCAGTGTATTTAGATGGCCGCAAAGATGCAACCCAAATTGTTGCACAAGGTCCAAATGAGAAGCATTATCGGTCTGTTCAACTGGAAGAACATTATACAGTAGTTGGTGAGCCAGGAAGTTATTACTTTACTCACTTTTCTCCTGAAGATGGCAAAGGTAGAACAATTGCCCAAAAGTTGTTTGATTCTTTCAGTGGTACGGAATTTGAAGGCAAGCTTGCAATAGTTGGCACTGACGGTACTGCTTCTATGACCGGCAAACACAATGTAATTGTGACCGGCAAACAATGACCGGCAAACACAATGTAATTATAACTGGTAATTGTGATGATGATCTACAATATTTGGAAGTTGGCCCAGTGGTGCATTCAAGATGGTTGACTTTGGGTTGTAGAATTTTGTGGTATTACGTGTCACTTGATGAACCACCTCAGAAATTGGAAATTTTAGTTAACTTTTGTTTAACTGTTTATTTTCCCACTTGGTTTGAAATCAAGTTATACAACCAACTAACACATGGTTCCAAAGTTTTTTTCAACTTGATCAAAAGAATTAACAGTCTGACAAATCAAGATCTTTGACAAGTAGCTCAAAATGTTGTTCAAAGAAATGGATATTTTGGCCATCCAGGAAGCATTTTGATTGCAATGGTTAGGAGATGACGATCAAGCTGTTCGAGACAAGGGCGTGAATCACGTTCTTTCACTTCGCAAGAACGACACCTCAGTTCGTTTATTTCACCTTCCTACTTTAAACTTGGAAGCAGACACATACTATGAGTTGGCTGATTTGGAAATTTGTCAGCAACAACCTCCAGCTATTAGACATTTGTCCGATTCTGAAATTGAAGACTGTCGAATGAAACCCTTAATTTTACACCATCCATGCCACAATCAAACTGTCGAAAGACATGTCAAATTGGAAACGGAAGCATCAGCACAAGTCACTGGATTTGAATAAAGAGACGGACTTATTCGCCAAAAAATTAGATCTCGCAAATTGTTAAAAAAGTTTGACACTAAAATGCAATTTTCGTAAAATGTTTTTATGTTGTGTTGACTGTTGATAACACATCTATGTTTGCCAGCCTCGCACTCACTTTTGTTGTGCACTTCGCATTACTACAGTAATATGTTGTACGACATACCTCTAAAATCAAATTTCTTAGCAAGTTACGAATTGCAAGAGCTCATGTTAACTAGTAGTGAATCACAATTCTCTATGATGCAATTTTAGCATGAAAAACCGGTTTCTTGACTGTAACTTTTTTTATGATTGAAATAGACAAAAAAGTCCTCTTGGCACTCATAGAAACATGATGATTCTGCAACTTTTGAGCTATAAATCAGGTCTCTGCGACTAGCGGTTATCAAGTAACATGATTTTATGGCCATTTTACCCTCGCGACCAAGTTTTGGGGGGGTAGCCAGCCCATGGTAGGCGGCAACTGGCTCAAGTCGATTTTTTTTCTGTTTTTAGACCATTTGCCAGGATTTCCAAACTACACTTTTTTAAATTTCCAAAAAAAATTTTTTCCACTCCACCCTACATACACCTCCCCAAAAAACATCTTCCAGAAATTACATTTCCCCGAAAAACACTTGGCCGAAACTACATTATCCCGAATATACTGTACATTTCCCTGAACGTGCATTTTCCAGAAATTATATTTTCCTGAACGTGCACATTCCAGAAATTACACTTTTCTGAACATGCACTTGCCAGAAATTACATTAGCCCGAATGCTTATTTGGTAGAATTTGCATTTGGCCGAAATTACCTTTCCCCGAAAGCTTATTTTTCAGAATTTACACTTGCCAGAATGTACATTTGTCCCCGAAATTACATTTCCCCGAAAACTTATTTTCCAGAATTTATTCTAAATAAAATTTACGTTTGGTCGAAATTACATTTCCCCGCAAACTTATTTTTCAGAAATTATATTTCCTCCAAAAATTCATTTTCTAGAAACTATTTTTCATTCGAAAAATTAAACTATGCTTATTGCTTAGGTTATTTATTTCTAATAAACAGAACAGACTTTTAATTGAAATAAAGAAACGTTGCGATAACAGTTAGCTTACTGAATGAGAAACAACCTAACTTATAAGTCAATTTGCTATCATAAGTTGTGCTTCAAGCGGCACAAAAATTAGCAATTAAAAATCGATACAAGCATGTTCACAGAGGTAAAAGCAAGCTTACTTTAACCCAGGTTACACTTTTTTAAAGAACCAATAAATTTTAAGTTGAGGCTGGATTCTCTTACTTTTTTGCCAAGTTGCTGCTTCATTTGTTCTTAATATTAGTCCATGAATTCTGAGAACGTTCTTGTCAATTTAAACGATATTGTTTTTAAACTTATATTGGTGTCTAATTCCGAATGCTCTGTCAGCTTGAGCAAAGACTTTTTTGCTTTTATTTGCAGCATCGTAAAACTACAAAAGCGTAAAAGTACGGAGTTTGATTTTGGCTTGAGGACATCCAATAATTTATGAGTTGCTTGCGCAGTTTGAAGCAGCACTCTGTAATTTTAGAATCGTTGCAATATTTTGCTTGTAATTACTGGAAAATTACTAGAATTTCATCGTTTTGAATTAGCTTAGAATTTGGTTGCTTTTAAGATTTGAAATTTATTCTTTTTTGTTTCCAATGTTTTTGTTACTGATGGAGGCAGTAGCGTAGCCAAGGGGGGGGGGCGGGGGGGGCTATAGCCCCCCCACTGGCCTGCCGACCAAAATGCAGAATAAGTAAACTACCACGTTTTTAGCACTTCTAAGACTGTCTTTTGCACTGGATTAGACTAAAAAATGATTTAAAGCATATTTTGAAACGTTTATTTGGGGGGGGGGGGGGGGGCTAATGGACTGCCAACCAAAATGCAGAATAAGGAAAGTCCCCCGTTTTTAGCATTTCTAAGACTGTTTTTTGCACTGGATTAGACTATTTTAAAATTAAGGGAGGGGGGGCTCATGAACTGCCGACCAAAATGCAGAATAAGAAAAATATTATGTTTTTAGCTCTTCTAAGACTCTCTTTTGCACTGGATTAGACTAAAAAATGCCTTAAAGCATAGTTTGAAAGGTTTTTTTAGGGGGGGGGGCTAATAGACTGCCGACCAAAATGCAGAATAAGTAAACTACCACGTTTTTAGCATTTCTAAGACTGTCTTTTGCACTGGATTAGACTAAAAAATGCTTTAAAACATAATTTGAAACGTTTATTTAAAGGGGGGGGGGGGGGCTAATGAACTGCCGACCAAAATGCAGAATTAGGAAAATACCACGTTTTAGCCAGTAACGTAGCCAGGGGGGCGGGGGGTTATAGCCCCCCCCCCTTCCATTGACATGTCAACCAAAATCCAGAATGGGAAAAACATTACATTTTTAGCACTTTGAGACTGTTTTATGCACTGGAGTGGACTAGATAGTGATTTAAAACATCTTTTGAAACATATGTCCAGGGGGGCTAATTTGTAAAAATAAAACCAACAAATAAATGAAACCTTTGATAAATGGTAATAAATAAGCTATCAAATTTGATCGCAAGTGTAAAAATGCTGAACATAGGTGTCATCAACAAATATACTACAAACTAAGGAATAGGGGGGGGGGCTATTCAGTATTTGTTAATTACCAATAATTTCTCTCAAATCTCTTTTCATTAGCCCCCCCCCCAATTATTTTTCTCTATAAACTGTATACGAAATAGATTACTTCGTGTGAGTTTTATTAAAGTATTAGATTTTATAATTTACCAGCATCTAAACAAGAGAACTACAGTTTACCATTAGCCACCTCCCAAATAGCCCATTTATACTTCCAGTTTAATCTTTTTTGCACTGCCAATTTCCAAGCCACGTTTTAAAATCATTATTTTTTATTCAAAATAGCCCTAAAATGAAGTTATTTTTGCAAAAAAATGCAAAATTTTCGAGCGCTGGGGGCTCCGCCCTCAGGCCCCCGTGCCTCCGGCGGCTGGGGGCGTTGCCCCCAAACCCTCAGCCTCCGGCAGCTGGGAGCTTCGCCCCCAGACCCCCATTGGCCTCCGGCAGCTGGGGGCTCCGCCCCCAGACCCCCCAAACAGTCCCCCCCATTGCGAATTTCTGGCTACGCGCCTGCATGGAGGCTGGCATTTTTTTAGATTCTGAGCAACAATGAGTCTCGGGTTTTTATGAAATATAATTGTTATAAGAAAAAACAGTGTAATTCGTCTTGTGTTCGCGACAGCATTAAATTTGCAGCTGTTGTATACGAAGCAGCCAAAATCTACATCAAATGCAAACCAGCAAAACAACACTTGTTGCATTCCTCAGCAAAAGATTTCGCGCTTCAAAAAAGCAGCAATGGCGTATATTCCTGCTACCAGCTCAGGGATATAGATATCCCTGTACCAGCTTCAAAGAGTTTTTAGTTGAAATCTATCGAGAGAGCCACTCCTACGAAAAGCTCATTATGATGTCAATTTCCGCCATTCATAGTTCATACAATTTAGAACATTTCATTCGCAGTTCAAGCGAAGTTAGCAAGAACATACGTTATTCCTTCAGGTGACGTCACAATTAAAACCAACGAGGCTTGCTCTAGCAAAAACTGACCGCATAATGCAATGTAATGAACAATGTAGAATGAATAATCTTGGTGAGATTGTTGTTGGGGCGGTAGCTGGACTGCAACTGTATGGGATGAAAATTCGAATTTCCTGCTGTTAATAATTCTCTGCAGTGTACTTTTGACCAGAGAATTTTGAGTTAATATTTGTTTGCAACCAGGCTCCTGTCAATCTTTTGAATTGAACAATTTCACCAATTTATATTAATTTTGCTTTAAACAAATTTTCCCTCAAGGCGAGTTATACGTACCTCAAATCAAAATGACAGTTCCGTACGGTGTTCTTTTTTTTTGATTCTTCAAATTTATTGGTACGAGTAGGCCTATTTCATTATATTATAGTATAATTAATGCGAGAAATTGCTTACCTAACGAGCTCCATCAAAGCAAGACTGTAGACCAGTGCTTCACAATCTTTTCATCACTGTGACCTATTTTCAATTCGAAAATTTTCCATGGCCCACATCTAAATCGCTTGCTTAATCGCAATTTTTAAATTTTCAGGTGATTTCCACACAAAAAAAAGGGTATTCACGCCAAAAACCGCAAATTTTGTGCTAGCTCTCTAACGGGCCCCACAGCGCCAATGATCAAGACATTGTTTCAAACGAATTTGCAATCACCCAAATAGCTCTGTAGCCCACCACAAAATGCTCCTATGGCCCACAGATTGAAAACCACTGCTGTAGGCCATATGTAAGCGTAATGGTCGTGAAATTTCAGTTTCGTCTTTTCGTACGTGCAAATTTGCACTAAAGTCAGTAGCGTAGGCGGGGAAGTGATGCAGTGCCGTCGCAACAGGGGGGCCGTGCCCTTCGATTTCAGTTTACTCAAAATACTGTTTTTGCAACATCACGTAACGACAAGACAATAGTCAATGATTGAAATATAGTAATAATAACTTTTAAACATAATTTTCCTTTGACGTTTTCAGTCTTTTGCCAAATTGTTGGCAATCAACTGGTGTACATAAATGTGACGGAATAACTCGCCTTTTTACTGTAACACGCTTTTACAAATGTGTCGCGGAGTAGAGATATAAGACTGCAGAATCGTTACCAATACTTCGTTTGGGATAATGACATGCACAATTATAGGTGAAAACATTTTTTTCAAAGAGCAGCTGTTTTTGATCTTTGGAGCACACTCAACATTTTTAGGTCGCAATCAGTGAAGCATTATTGTGAAGGGGCTTAGGCCCCCTTAGCCAAGTCACTTAGAAAATTTAACTTCTAAATACAAGCATTTAAACGTTCATTTAGATTTGACCTGAAGTAAGGGGGGTAGGGCTAAAGAGGTTAACCAATTTAAGTCTTTGAAATGACTTCTGAATTTTAGCAATTTAGTCATTGGTACGGCTTCAAAAAGTGCGAAATGTGATCAATTTGCCGTTGAAATTGCTTTTTTTGTGCTGTAAAATTACAAACATTGCCCAGTGGGTGGGGGATCCGCCCCCAGACCCCGGTCTGTGACACGCTCGAGTTGAATCACCTTGCTTAGCACAAGGCCTAAAATAGACAATTTTTACGCAAAAATTATTTTTGTTTCACCCCTCTTTAGCAAAATCCTGGTTGCGCGTTGGGCAGCATTCACTGCTGCAGATAGAGTTTTCAAGAGATTACGGCAGGGCGGCAACTCAGGGGGTTCAGGAGGAGCGACGCTTCCCAAACAACAATTTCGCCCGCCCAAACCTCAAAGCGACAATAGGAAAATATTGGATAACCTAAGTAGCCTAGGCTGTTGATTAATGATTTGAATTGATGCGAAATATTGCGTTTCGCAAAACTTTTATAATCGGTACATTGATTATGGTACAACCCGGTATGCATAAGCCTAATGCATAATCGCAATCCTTGCTTGATTTAGCTGCTAAGCTACAAATTGCTTAGTAACTACAATTTTTGAAGAATATTGCAGAAATTTATTATGACACAATAGCAGCTATTTTACAATCAAAAAATTGACGTTAGGTGCGGTTGCGGTAGCACCACGGTAGCACGCTTGCATTAGCAATGAGTGCACGAGGCCACTTTGACCTAGGCCAAAAAGTTTAGTAACTATTGTACACTGCGTTTTGTCTTGTTTGGTAGTAATGGATAGGTTTGTCGTAAGAGGTATTAGAAACCCTCACCCCGGTCCGAATCCTGCTTCTTTTGAGCTACCGATACTTCTTCCACTTAATCATCTGCACATGTGTTTGGTGCCCTGGTTATCTTAACCTTCTTGCTCCTTTTCGTCCAAACTTGAATTTATTCTCGAAAGGTAAAAATAACCGCTGCTTTTGTCCCGAATGGTTTCGAACCCATACTCCCACTAACCAATGAATTGAACTCAACTTCAGAGGTTGCTAAAAGCTTTCTTATTTCCAAAACAACTGCCCAGCACATACAGGCGTAGTCAGGGATCCCGCCTCCAATTGAAATGTCACCAATGATAAAAATGCGACAAAAAACCCTTTTGTTTCTTCAGTTGCAGTTTCTTCTTGCATTTTTTGCTTACAACAGTAATTAAAAAGAATAAATGACGACCAGGTCTCCTCAATTCAGTTTTTAGCAACCAATTTAAATGTATATATAACCCAGGAGAAACGGAGAGTTTTGTTCTAAACGTTCCTATCTTAGGTCCTCATTTACCTTTTTGCGAACGTAGTGCAGTAACTAGGGCCGAATTCACCATAATATGGTACAGTACTAGCAAGGGGTCCCGCGCTCAAATGGTGAGACTTTTTTTTGGTCTTCACCTATGTTTGGCAAGAAGATGTTGCGAAAATCTTCAAGTGCCAAGGGCCTCGCACAATATAAATCTGGCTAGGACAATAACATGGTTAATAAGCGTAACCATCTATTGTACCGTTTTTTAACAACAATCCACTTCCATCTCGCCAGTTTTTACGCGACAAAATACTTGTGAAAAAAATTAGTTAGGGAAAAAAAAACTATTAAATTTGAATTCAGGGGGCTTGTACCTCTTGGTCGTATATATACTCCTGCAACTGGTTATTTTTATGACAAAACAAAAATCCATAGGTGGGCACAAGTCCGTTAATCGTTAATCCGTTAAAAACGAAGCTAACTTTTTCATTAACTCGTTAATCCGTTAATAAGTTTTTTTACGTTAACGGACTAAATTAACTTCCGTTAAGTGCTGTTAACGGACTAAAGTAGCTTTCGTTAAGTTCCGTTAACTTCCGTTAAGGTTTTTATCGTAAATATCATGCAGCTTCGTTGTGCATTTGAACTTGTTTTTATCTTGAAATTAGATTAGACTATAAAATGTAACTTTCAAAACACAAAAAAACTACCATAGCAATAAATATTTCCTTACAATCAGCTTAACAGCGTCAATGCGTGTTCTAGAAGCGAGTAAATAAAACGAAATGTAAGTTGCACGCAAAATGTTAACGGATTAACACTAGAAGTACCAGAGATTTTACACTACCTAGAAGTACCGAATGGGGTCAAATTGACCCCGGATATTATTGACGTTTCTAGCAATCTTTAAATTCCCAATAACCCAACCGCAGACTCAATAGATATAATCCATCCATTTCATGAATAAATCAAACTTAGGTTCGATTCCTGAGTGAGTAAAATTTCGAAAATTTTCGAAAATTTTTGCAAGTTTTCAAAAAATTTTACATAAATCCGTCAAACGTATTTATCTAAATGCAAAACCTACTTTTAGATCTTGTATAGTTGTTTTGTATGCCTTGCTATAAAAATCAACGCAATAAAAACACATGGCAATCATAAGCAATAAGCTTATTTATTGGCAACAAATCTTACAATAATTGAGTTTTTCCTGTTTTTTAATGCATTTACCACAAACAAACTTAGTGCAAATGCAGCATGTTTCACGGGTTTTGTTGGTGCAGTTTTTGCTTTGGCAGTGCTTTCTTTTGTTGGTTTTCTGCATACAGCTGTTGCTGTGACTGTACTGAGTTTACTTTTGTGAGTTATTAGCTTTTCTCTCTTCAACAAACTTTGCACTAAGCTCTTCAGATAACTACAAAAGAGACCGTCGCCGTGAGATTTTTGACCCAGTTACCAATTTACATAAAATGTGAGCATTGATCGCAGCCAAATGTAAAATGTTGTAAAAAAAACTGCACAGGCCACCTGCGAGAAGCTGCATTTACAGTGTACTTTCTAGCCAGAGTTGGAGTCGAGGACACAAGGCTCGAGGCCAAGGACCAAGGACACAAGCACAAGTGCTCTCCAAAAAAAAAAGGTCTTCACAAAATTTTTCAGGCGATCTCCACAAAAAAACGTTTTCCAAAAATTTTTTCAAGCGCTCCACAAAATTTTAATGATTCAAAAAATAGTGCTGTCCTCGAGCCGAGGACAGGCCAATTTTTGACTACTTGAGGCCTCGAGGCCAAGGCCAAGGACTTGACCTTCGAGGCCAAGGCCAAGTCCAAGGACTTCAAAATCTGTCCTCGAGGACGTCCTCGAGGCCAAGGACGTCCTTGAGGACTCCACCTCTAATTCTAGCCATCTGGTCAACCACATCGATTCCAAATTTAGTGGTGTTATAAAATGTTACAGTTTTAGGCTTCGAATTTCTATCGTCACCGATATCAACAGCTGAATGCATTGTGCTAAGCAGCAAAACATTTTTAGCTGTTTTGGCTTGATAAACAGTCAAGGTGCAACAATCATGTTTGAAAATTTTTCTTGTGTAAAGATCCTCCTTCATTTTTTTGATTTCTTGCGGAATCTCTTTTCGGAAGCGATTTACAGTTCCGACAATGCTGATTCCCTGTTGCCTCAAAGTTTTAGCAAAATTTACCGAAGTAAAAAAATTGTCTGTTGTCGCATTTCGACCTGTCTTTCTGTAGGGTTCAATTCGTTGCAAAACAACATGTTCACCTAATTTTACTCCTGCTGGTCGAGAATCATCTTTCCCTTGATAAGGAATGCTATGTAGCATATACTTTGTGTCCACATCAGCGGCCATCCAAAATTTGATGCCAAATTCGTCGGGCTTATTTGGCATATATTGTGTGAATCTACATCGAGCTTTAGTTGGAAAAAGTTGCTCATCCACAGTGATGTTGGTGCCCGGTCGATAATGCCGAAAACAATTCCCGACAAAAGTGTGCCAAACTGTTGATATCAGAGCCAGTTTGTCAGTAGCTAGTCTATGAGATCGTGTTTGTTTATAGTCAAATCGCAGAATTTTCATTATTTCAACAAATCTGTTACGAGCCATAGTTTCAGAAATAATTGGAATTCCCCATAACTTACTCCATAATTCATGTACCTTGATCTTAGCTGCCTTGTGAGCTCCACGTGCGTAAACAATCGCTAAAAATGCATCCAGTTCATGTAAAGACACGCGCCAATCGACTGTTTGTAAAACTCTTCGGGCTTCTTCTTCTGTACATCTTTGAATATGACGCAGCACACTTTCATCAATGAATAGATCCCATGCACTGCGAACCGATTCTTTGGAAATACTACGCTTTGCTTGAGTAGATGGCCCGGGTGCTTCTCTGCAAATATTTTGGTAAGATCGCCGTTTGGAATTATTTTGAACAGGATCCAAAAGATCCCACATAGTCCCATCAGAAGCTGCAAGGCTTGTTGTGTTATTCTGAAGATCCTGATTTTCATCCGTTTCTGAATTCGTTTCTATATCAGCAAAGTCTGAAATATCTGAGTTTGATGATTTTGAAACTAGTGATTCATTATCAGATGAAAATTCGCTTTCTAATTCATCAAAATTGTCTGCACGTGAATCATAAACATCTTCACATGATTGAATATCAGTTTCTGCATCAGAATCATCTTCCTGGATGTTTTGTTGCAAATCCAAAGCTTTTAAAGCAGTAAGTCTTTGTCGATCATCCATCGATTTTACATAAACTCAGGCAAAGTTAGTAGATTAACTTAGCTGTATGTCTTAAAATATCCAATAGCTAAAAAGTATCCATAGTGTAGATTGTATGCATGCACTATATCTTCTGTCAATATGAATATATAGTTGTATTATATAATAAATTAGGTTATTGTTGCTGAAAAATTACTTGTTTGTGCTACTAGGTCAGATATGTTTCGTTCTTTCTTTTGCTCTATCAAAACTTCTACAGTAGGCTTACATCAGAAAGCGAGTTTGCATTGCATGCATTCCCTGCCGCTATACATTGCTAAAAAAATAAACTGCCAGCTGGATGCAATTTCTATCTCTTGTCTAGCTACAACAACTTACGATTTTGCTGATGATCACAAAAACGAACAACTTTTTTGCGAGAAAATTGAATAGCTCTGTTGTGTACATCAAAAACGTCTACAAATAAATCACACCAGTATTTCGATTCTATTGTTTTCGTGAACATTCTTTGTCTTGTGACAAACATCAAAGACGGAATTACCGCCATCAAAACGAAAACGATAGTCTCGTGCAGATACTTCCGCGTATTGCAATTATTCTGTCCAGACAAAAATGTTGACACGGGTTTTGCAAGATGTTTATCTTCACAGAAACGATAGAAAACCATATGGGTCAAAATGACCCCGGCTGGTACTTTTAGGTATATCACCGCATACACGCTAAATCAAAACATATTTTTTGTGAAACTGCCACTAGCATGTTCGACTACTAATTTTAGGAAAAGCCAAGAAGTTTCACGTCTCTATTGCAATCACCCTTACAGCAGTACACTTAGAACTTGGCGCTACCGGTCAAAATGACCCCTGAGGTACTTCTAGTGTTAACGGACTTTATTAACTTCCGTTAATTAAAGCTGAAAATAACGGATTAACGTTAACGGAGGTGTGAAGTTTGTTAACGGACTAGTGGTTAACGAAGCTAACGTTTTGCGTTAACTTGCCCACCTATGCAAAAATCTCAAAAGAAAATCTTCGAGTGGATTATTATTTACTGCTAAAATATTGCAGTAGGCAATGTACCTTGCTTTCCCCTACCCAGGCCAAATCACTTACAAAATTTACCTCCAAAATGCAAGATTTTAAAACGTT
This sequence comes from Trididemnum nubilum, assembly GCA_963965965.1. Lineage (NCBI taxonomy): Eukaryota > Metazoa > Chordata > Ascidiacea > Aplousobranchia > Didemnidae > Trididemnum > Trididemnum nubilum. The sequence goes on along the minus strand of OZ014489.1, from coordinate 22,595,202 downwards.
TTGGACTTAACTTGTACGTTAAAGTAGGATTGATTAGTTTAATTTTTTCAATTGGCTTTCAAATGTTAAAAATCTACTGTAGTTTTTTTCGAAAGGCTCTAAACACGTGCAAATTGTGATCCAATGGCAATAAAATAGCTAGTTTTCCAAAAAATTACTAAAAAGCGCCCAGCAGTTGGTGGCTTCGAACCCAGACTCACGTCTGTAATACGTTTCAGTTACACCAGTTTGCTCAACACGCCTCCCATTTTACACTTTTTTGGGAGGTTTAGCTCTCTCTCTTTACCAAAATGCTGGTTATGTGCTAACACACTGGCCACGGCTTCTGATCATCCATCCAATCTACAATATCTTTTTCTTACAAAAAGTTCTTTTTTCAAAAATTTCTGGTAACGTCATTGCACGTGACTTGTGCCCCCCCTCCAATCAAAAATCTTGGCTACACTTATCGCTCAGCGTGCTCGCACTGTAGAAAAAGGTAGCACTTTTCGGCCTCCGTGAAAGAAACTTTGCTCTATAGAACAACGCTCTGGTTGCCGTAGTGTATCAGGGGCCGCAGACGAAAACAGGATTAGAAACGTTGCTGGCCTTATAGGTCTTTTTTTTTGGACATGAATGCAGCATTTTTAAATATATATTTGTAGCCGTACAAGACGTGAAGAGCGGTTTTGATGTGCAAAAGTTTAGTCTATTTTAGTGCCCCCCACTTTTGGCTAGTGTCCCTTCGCTTTGTTTGCTTTGGCGACGGCACTGGGGTAATGGCTATAGCTTTCTGAGACAGCAGTCTTTTGCACTAGAATGGACTGAAAAATAATTTAAAGCTTCGTTTGAAGCAATTATTTAAGGGAAACTGATTTGTCAGAAATAAAATACACAAATAAGTAAAAACTTTCAAAATGGCGAAAATAAGCAATCAAATATGATCGCTTGCTAAAAAATGCTGAACATGGATATTCATCAACAAAAAATTAAAACTCAGAAATAGTTGGGGGCTATTCAATTTTAGTTAATTACCAATCACTTCTCTCAAATTTTGTCAAGCAGTTCTTTCAAGTTTCTTTCCATTTGCCCATTCCCCCTTCAATTACCTTTCTCTAAATATACACGAAATAGATTACTATGATGTAGGATTTTATGATTTACCAGCTGGTAAAAATGAAACTAAAATTTTACCGTTTATATTCACCTTTTACATAACCCATTTCTGCAAACAGTTTAATCAAGTTTTTGCACTCGTAACTTCTTATGCCACATTTTAAAGTAATGGTTTTTATCAAAATAGGCCTAAAATTAAGTCCGTTTTGCAAAAAATATAAAATTTTCCAGCGGCTAGGCGCTCTGCTCCCAGACCTTCAATGGCCTTTGGTGGAGGCTATGCAATCAGACCCCCGAAACAGCCCCTCATTGCAGATTTCTGGCTCCGCGCCTGACTAAGATACTTCAATGATAGAACGCTTGTTGCTGATGCTTTTGGGAGATTTCGATGCTATCGAAATACCGTAATATTACCAATAATCTAAAAACACATCAAAATATCATCACAAACTTTGGAAGAATAGCTCGGTTCTAAAAATGGCAACTATTTTTATCAAAAGCCAAAAATATTTCAAACCTAACGTTGTTTGTCAAAATTAGTTACAAGACGTGAGAGACTGTTTTCCTTTGCCCCTTTCATTCTACACGCAGCTTAATAATTTTTGAAAATGAACAAGCATATATTTTCGTAGTGTAAATTCTATCAATGACGAAATTTCGGTTTAATGTGGATGATATCTGGAAAATGAATTTTCGGGAAAATGTAATTTCGGCCAAATGTAAATTCTGGCAAGCGTAAATTCTGGCAAATAAGTTTTCGGTGAAATGTAATTTCGGCCAAATGTACATTCTGGCAAGGGTATATTCTGGCAAATAAACTTTCGGGGAAATGTAATTTCGGACAGATGTTCATTCTGGCAAATGTAGTTTCAGGCAAGTGTTCATTCTGGCAAATGTGATTTGTGACAAATGTTAATTCTGGAAAAAGAACGTTCAGGAAATGTTTTTCGGGCAAATGATTTTCGGGGAAATGTTTTTCTACGAGGTGTAAGGATACCTTTGCGCTGTACTGTTGGCAACTGACAATATTATTCAGTTCTTATTGATGGAAACTTTTAAAATCAGATCGTAAATAACATTATAAAGGAAAGTACAAACCATAGGTGTTGAAACACAATCATGTATTTCTCCACCAATGATGACGTCAAAAAGGTATGCGGAAATTTGCCGCATTCAATACGAAAAGAATGCAACAAGCTAACTGGTAAAAAGTGGAAATTTTCAAGTGCATTGTGGCAACCTAAGATATCATTATTTGTTCTTCAATTTTTTTTATGCAAGATTATATCATATCATTACATGCTTTTTCCACCATTACGAAAAATTTTTGTAAATTTTAATTTTTTTACTCCACCTTAATGTTTATACGTTTAATTGCTGTTGTTAATAATTTTTTTCATATTCTTATTTAGGGTATTGCTATAAAAGCGCTTGATTTAGCTGTCTTTCGCTTGCAACTGAGAAACTATTACACTAGTATTACCCAATCAAATTTTATGGTTTTTAATATAATTAACGTATTTGAAAAGAAGCTTTTAATTTAAAGTTGACAAACTGTAGTTTAATGAATAAAAGAAAAAACTCTGCAAAAATTTTAGGTTTGGTCGCTCCCCGGATCGTTGGTCAATTAAATACTCATCATTCATCATTGCAACACGAGGTAAATCAAAGCAAACTACACAGATGTTTATCAAATAAATGCATTTGTCAATAAAATTTTGTTACATACCGCATGTTTACAGTAGAGAGCAGGAATTGTTTTTTTTTTTTTTTTGCTTTCAGACCAATATTCAGCCCTCAAGAACAAGCAAAACTTTTATCTTAATTGTAAGCCTTTTTTGCTCAAAATTTGGTAAAAAATGTATTAAAAAATTTTGATTCTATTAGTATTATTAAATAATTTTAGCTTTATTATCATGATTTCATATTGCAGGAAAAACTTCGGAGCAGAAAATATAGGTTTAGCACTTAGTTTGATCAGAAAAATTAGAGTCAAACGTATAAAAAGAAACATGTTTGAATTTGAAACGTTTCGGTTTTTTCTTACACAGTTATCAATTTTATTCAACTAGAATGGATAAGATTTCTATTTGAATAAGATTGATAATGGTTTAAAAATAAACCGAAACGTTTCTAATTCAAATATGTTTCATATATTTTGGGCTTTAATTTTTCTGATCATATTAGAAACATTTCACTTAATTCTAAATCAATGTCAATTTTATTCAAACTGAGTACAATCTATTCATTGCTCAATTTTCATGTTGGTCTCTTAGTTGATATCAGAGTTTAAAAAAGTGCTTAACGACAAAGAGTTAAAGAAAAAATCACAGCTAGCAGATCATCACAGTAGCAATACATTAAAAAAATTAGAAACCTACAGTAGATATAAAACTCAATATAAAATCAACTTATTCGGGTGAAACAGATCGTTGTGTTTTATTTCTAATTTTTTAACGCTTTAATACTGTTGCAATGTGCAATTTCTGCGTTAAATATTTTATGAATTTATATGCGTTAAATATTTTATCAATCTATCAATTATTTGTTTAGGCCTACTAAATAAGTTTAACAATGGCTTAAGAATAAACTGAAGCAAAATAATTTAGCACTCCTGTGTTTGGTGCTGTCGGCTACGTTGTAGAAGTTCATCATTATTCAGGATATCGTTCATTTTCAGTTTTCACTTTATTTTGGATTTTTGATTCAGAAAAATATCCAGAAGCACTTCATCATAATAAATCATATAATATCCGAAAGTCAGTTAATATAGCAAATTTTATACTTTAAATCTGATTCGTTGTTTTGCACAAAAAACACAGAATACAAAATCATGTCTTAAATATTCAACAGTTTTTGCCTGTACACTCAAGTACATCAAACACGCTTCCAATAAACGGAACTAACCTGAATTTAAAGCTTTGAATTTGCTTGACCGCAAATGATAATTATGCCGAAGCTTTTTTTATCGCAAAAATATTCGAACTTTCTTCCAACATTGTTGCATTATACAGGGTTGGCCAAAAAAAATTGCACCCTTGGACAAAATGTCATAACTTTTTTTTGGAATGAGATACCATTTAAAAATTTTTACCATTTTTTTACGACAATATAATGCATGTGTGGCTGTGTAAAATTTTATTAAAAATTTCCATAAAATAACAAAATTACAGGTGTTTAAATAGTGAGCATCACAAACTGCAATTGCATAAAAATTAACACGGCACAAATAGTAAGCGATTGTTCATTCGTTCAATATTTTTTGAGGTGTTGTCCGTTTTCTGCAATCACCAACCGCACACGAGATCGAAACTCATTGATGGCGTTATTGATTACCGCTTAGGGCAACGCTTCCCACTCTTGAAGAATAGCTTCTTTCAATTCTATGGTGTTTTCAAATCTTCTTCCGCGATAAACATTTTGCTCCAGAGCGCTCCAAACGCAGTAATCGCCTGGATTAAGATCTGGACTGTTACGAGATTCATTTATCTGGATTGGATCTGGACTGATATTTGAAAAAAGATTTGTTAGCATTCCGGCATTGTTACGTCACAATGAGTATAGAAAGGCCAATTATAAAAAAAAGTTACGTTACCTGCAAAAAAAGCCTTTGAACGCACTTTGTGAAAAGAGATTGCAGTCTTCAATGTTTAAATGGACGTCATTTTATGACTTCTTGAATTTCATTGTAAAATTTTAAACTGCTACGCAATATATCGTTGTAAAAAAATGGTAAAAATTTTAAAGTGTTATCTTTATGCAAAAAAAAGTTATGGCACTTTGTCTAAGGGTGAATTTTTTTTTGGCCAACCTGTATTTCAGATACTGTAAATTAATGCTTTCGATTAAAACTTTGCACAGTAAATGCTTTGAAAACTTACACTATGGTTAGCCAAAATTATTAAGTTTGATATGGTGGGTAAACTTCAATCGTAGTAGTATCTTCTGGCAGTTTTCGAAAAATAATGGATACCAATAAGTTTTTAAAGATTAGAAATTTAACTTTACAAGATAATTCTACACAGAAGGTTTTATTTTACCAGAAATTTCCATCTATTTTTTTTATTAATTCTGACACAAATTTGACTCAAACTCAATTTTTTGCTCCAATTCTAACTCCAAACTCGAATTTAAATCCTACTCTTGACCCTTAAAAAGCAAAGGAATTTTTCGCGAATGAATATTTCTTAATTCAGTTCAGTTCAGTTTATTCAATGCTGGTTAACCAACAAACGAACGGTCATACAACGAAAATATTAGGAAATATTAGTCAATCAGTAAGGGAGACTGCGAACAAACCTTTCGGTTTTCAAGTCAAGCAGCCACCCATAGTCAGAATGAGATTGTAATCAACCATGAGAAAATGAGCATATATGCGCTACTACAGGCAAATTCAAGTCATCCTAATTAAATCTAATTGAAGAAGAAGATGAGAGTCTTAAAATTGGTTTAATAGGTATTTTTTATAGTTGCGTTTGAGAAAATTATAGGTTTTGTTTTTACTATAATATCTGAGGGAATGTCATTCCAAATTTTCACTCCCTGTTATCGAATGCACCTTTGTAATCTCGCTGATTGATATTTAGTTATGTAAAGACTAAGAGAGTTGGATGGATTTGAAGATTTAGTGTGTCTGACCGAGATGTCGCTAGTTTTGATGAATAAACTGCAAATAAGTGGGGAAAGAGTATTTTGTAGGTGACGAAATATTAACGTAGCTGTTTCAAGTTTCAATAAGTCGGGAAGTTTCAAAATCTTTAAATTGGAGTAATAAGGAGTTGAATGTTTGCGGTAGCTGCCATCGCCAATTTGTCTGACAACCTTATTTTGCAAGGTACAGAGTTTAGCTAGTAAATGAAGTACGTAGTAAATCCCATTTTGCATCTAAAGGAGGAACTTTAGCAAGATATTTAGATGCGGAAACATCGAATGCTTCGGCATTGCTGTCCAGGAGGTAGTGAAAGTTACTGGATTGGTATACTCAAGTTTAGCAATTGTTGGGAAAAAGTGTTTTAGGGAAGTTTTGGATCAAAAATAGGGAATGGCTTTTTGCCAGAATATTTTATGTCAAAAAGAGTAAAATAAAAATGGGCAGCATTTATCCGTGCATAATTTTCATTTACTGAATCAGAGTTGGGTTAGATTTTGAGTTAAAGTTAAATTTAGAGTTATTTTTAAACCAAGGATTTTGGGTTTTGGCACGATTTAGATCAGAGTTAGTAAAAAGGTATAGATAAAAATTTCTAGTAAATTAAAGCCTTTCTCAAAAGCCTGCACCAGTAAAACAAGTCCTTTAAAACTGAACAATCGGCCAAAAAATATAAACACTTGCCAAGCAATTCGTGTAGCTTTGTAATGCCAGCAACGCATCTTCTGGTAGTTCCTTATGCAGGGCAGTGAACACCAATTTACTTACGCAGTGGCAGATCAATACTTACAATTAAAGATCAGATCACTGCAAGAAAGAAATGACACGAAACAAACGCAAGAAAAATATTTTCTGCTGCAAATGGCTAGGTATGGAAATAACTGGCATAATTATAAACAAAATCATCAGAGCGTGCTGTGCATTATGAATCATAATGTTACTCTAACTTCACGATTAGTAGGCTACGTTGGAAATATTTTCAACGACTCAATGTTAAGAACTTCCAAAAATTACCGTAATATGCTTTAAACTGCTCTTTCTGATATCTACTGTAAAGAAAACTGAACGACTAGGTATCAAAGCACACTATAACATTTATTTGCAGTAAACTTTTGATAGCAAATAATTTTTCTTTTATGGATTACAATGATGACACGTAATAAAATAACCTTAATTTAGGTTTCCAGTAAAAATATTACCACTGATTATAGGTTTTAACTTTAAAATCTTTTTACTCAAATTGTTGCACTAAAATTTTGCAACTTGTGGTCTTTTGGGCAGGGACACTTTAAGAGATAAGAGTTTAAAAAAAAAGCGTTTTAATTTGGTTCTTTAGATGCAAATTAGTTTTTCAGTTCTTTATTCTTAGAGAGTTAAATTTGATTGTTTCATATTACACTAAATTGCTTTAGCGATTTCTCATAACAGTAATCCAGTAACCAAGCTTTTCAAACACAAAAAAATGAGTAGCCTGAACACCATCATTAGAACAATAACTTAGCAGTTTTCCATGCCGAAATTTTGTCACATAAATGTACTGGAATTGTTAATATTCAATTTCACCCAAATATGCGAGATGTCAATTGAAAAAAACAATAAATATAAATACTGTAGAAAAACGATAAATAGTTAAACCATTTGACTAACATCGCATTTATTTTAAGTAATTTTTTTATTATTATTGTATTGAAATGTTTTAAGTGCATATATTTTTTTTGTCTTGTTGTGTGTGCTCTATCAGTTCTTTTATACATCTGGCAGAAGTTTGTAACATCGCGGCGGTGCAAGACTAAATCCATTGTATGTGTTCTAGATTTCCCAATGAGTGGCGTTTCAATGCAACTGATATCACAGGTCACAGCAGTTGCTTTCCAAGCTTATCTTGGGTGAGAGTTTGCTTTGCAAGCTTTTGTGACGCAATAATTAAAGCAAAATGACGAACTAAACTTGTATTTTTTCATAATCGCACTATTGCAAAGCCACGTAAAAAATTGAGGGTTATTTTTTTGTATATGAGTTCGTAGCTTCTTCATAGAAACGTCCAACGCGTTTAAAAGCACAGAATGAATGACTTTGGTTGCAATGAAATTGCAAAAATCCGTAAATGAATCGATGGCTTGTTAGTTTTTTTGACTCATCAGGAAGTGCAAACGTCTCGTAAATAGAATGTTTCATTTTGTCTTAACTATGTTTATTTTATCTTTTTTTTTTTGTCAAAACCTTTCACATCGTCCCATTTTTCTGCTCCAAATTGTTATTTCTTTTTATACCAACTTCGGAATACTCTAAATTCAGGAAGCGAAGTAACACTAAAATTTCACTTTACATACATTGAATTTTGCAATTTCCGCAATTTCTCAGACTGTTTGAGGGCAAAATAAATCCAAATGCACATGATAAATTTAACAAGTTTCAGAAATTTTTTGGTTTGGCGTATGATTGAGTGTGAGTGACGTCGGTATTTGCGTTATATCACGAAAAGTAACGGATGCTTGTTTACCATTGCAAGTTAGTGCTGATCTAAAATACCTACCTCTAAAAGCTTTAGCATACTTTCAGTTTAAGTGCCGCGATGTTACATCGTGGTATATTTCGTCTGCTATATCAAACTTCTATTGTTAGAAGCAAGGAACATAGTGTAAATGTCGATAATGAGATTTATAAATATCAGCAGCGGGTTAGAAGTGAATGAATGCAAAAAGTTCTTCAGCCTGACGCGGAACTGCGGAAAATGCTTACTATAGAAATAATCAAATAGCAATACAACTAAACGTTATATGTGTAAAAAGATTCAAAACAAATACAGAAGAAACCAAACAAGTACAGTAAATTTCCAGTTTAGCAACAGCAAAAAAACAATCAAATTAAAGTAATATTTGACAAATTTTTTGTAGGTTTCTGTTCAAATACCGAAAGATTATTTGATATTTCCTGGTGGCTATAAAGTTATTGAAACAAATATGTTATTTAAATTGTAAATCAAGGATGGGTTCATCATCTATTTTGGACTTATTTTCAAGAATTTATCCCTTTGTTTATATTGAAAGGTTTAAAGACTTTTCATGTTGAATATTTAATTGAATTATTATTTTGTTCCAATTAAAGCAACTTATCAAAGAATTAAATTTTGGTATGACGTCATACCAAGCAAATTATTCAAGATTTTAAGTTTTGCACTTCAACTATCACAGTAATTTTTGGGGGAATGTAGCACCAAATTTCGACTCTATGATATTACTTAAAAAACTACTGGTCAAAATTGGTTCTATTAAAGAAATAAAAGCTTTTTGAGGTAACAAAGAGATGCCTCAAACGTTTTTCCACAATTCCCCTTATTGGCGAAAATACATTTTAATCCGTTCGACTTTGTATCATTGGAAACTCTGCATTTCACATTTTTTGACATTACAAAAGGCGTACTGTAGATCAATACTATTAGCCTAGGTAGGTGTGCAGGTTCCAGTTGCAGTATCCGAATTTTCAGTTTGGTTATAGGCTACTGTCTGCTGCCAGTTGGTAATCGCGTTTCTCATAGTCTGCAAGAATTTTTTGCAAAATTATGCCTATTGTGATGTCGCAATTTGCAAAATGCAGGGTTGCCTATGGTATACGGATTCAAAAGGATTAAAATGTTTTTTTCGGGGATAAAAGGGGATTGAGGAAAAACGTTTGGAGAACCTTTTTATTACATCAAGTAGTTTTCATTTTTTCATTAAAATCGATTTCGAGCAGTATCTAAAGTTTTAACACTAAATCTCTGTAATTTATTTGAGTGAAACTTCGCTCGAGTATGACTGCGTAAATGTATTTTTACTACAAAAGTAAATAACAACCGAATATGGGGTTTTGTACTGTAGTTATTACAGAATGACGATAAAAAAGGTTGTTGAGAATATAATAAGGAGTTTTGAAATCAAAGCCTCCTTTGCAGCACTACATCAGTACTGAAATTTTGGAGATTTAAATCAAGCAATTATGTAAGTTTTTCACCAAGTCGGTAATATTTTGGGTGCCTACATCTGCCGGACCATTAATTTGCATTGTTGAAAAGTATGATTTTAACTTACTGCAAAATGAGGAGAATCAAAATATATTTTTGCTAGCGTTTCAGCTACACAGTACACATTGCTTAGATTTAGGAAAAAAACTTTCTAAAACATTATAGTTAACTGCTTTGTAATCCCTTCAACACAATTTTTGGAGAAGATAATTATGAAAGTTTATGTCAGAGGTTCTAAAAACGCACCAGTATTTCCAGTTTTGTCCGGGTTGAGAAACCCATCTAAATTTTCTGAATCATTAGTCACTTGACTACATCTGAAATTATTTAACTCAATTATTTGACAGGAAAAAAAAGAAAAAAATCAGAACAAAAAATCGTTCAGTAGAAACTTAACATGTGAACTTCATTGAAGAAAAGGTGAACAATTCTACTTAGGTGTGAGGTAGAGGACCTAATTTCAAAACTTTCTGTTTAATAACAAATTAAGCTGTCATGTAGCTTTGGAAACTTTTAAACTTTTGATTTACAGCTTTGCTCTTGCTATATGTAGGCATGATTCAGTAATTTCAACGAATGAATAAAAAATGCTCAAAACATGCTTCAAATATATTGTTTAACTTCTGCGGAGTACGCGAGTTTAGATCACATTTTTGAACTTAATAGGATGGTTTTACTGTCAGCTTTCATCACATTAGATGTTGCAAAATGTTCATGCCAAGAAACATAAAGTTAATATAAATCTCGTGATATTAGTAGTGAGTATCGTTGTGACTTGATCAAATTAGATGAAACCATTTTACAGTTAGTATTTTATCGAGACTATTACACATTTCAAAAATCAGTTGAAATAAAAAGAATTGCTGTCGTATACACAATCAAATTGCAGTAAAACTCTTTTTGATCCAGCTTGATTAAAATGCCGCAGCTACAAGCAATTTAACAGCTTAGAAAACTACATTTGGATCAACGTACTCAGCACTGCTGCTGTGAGAAGATAGATTTTTTGTCTTAAAGGAGGTAAAACATCCAGCTGGAACTACGTGCAAAAATTTAAGAAACATCTCAAACATTTTATCAAGAACAACATACTGAGAAAATTAATAATAAGCTACAGACAGTATAGAGATTCTTCTAGGCACATTCAAACCTTTGATTAACAGCCTAAGACATACTGTTCCGGAATCGAGATTCGTCTTTTATTTTTTGTCAGTATAGCTAGGACTACAGGTACAAACATAAAACAGCTGTCTAAGGCATGCTATTGAAAATTATTTTGAATTGTACTATTAGAATTATCACTTGTAAGATTGAGATTACTTTATATTTTTGGGAAAAAAAAAATTGTGGCATGATTTGGTTAATTTGCGTTTCTTCGCCTTTCTACGCTCACGTTCATACCTGTAGTGCTAGCTATACTTACGAAAAATAAAAAAACAAATGTCGATTCCGAAACAGTAAGTCTTAGGCTGTTAATCAAAGGTGTGATTGTGCCTCTAAGACTTTGAATACTGTCTATATCTCAAACATTTCTTCACAAAATTTCAGCTCTCTACGATTCATCGTTTCTGAGATGTTTCATTTCAAAGTTGGGAAATCTCCTCAATAGCATTTGCCAATTAAGATCTAATTTTCTAGGAGTTGGAATTTAATTTCTAGTTAAATTGTAAAAGTATTTCTGTTTTACCACTAAATCATGCTTAAGCCTTGCATTCAACAGTTTTTAAACCAATGCAAAAAATTACAATAAGCATCATCTTAAGAAAAATAAAATTGTACTGGCTACACTGTTGGATAAATCTTCTTACTTTGATATAAAATATCTCAGAAACAATAAGTCGTAAGCTGGTGAAATTTGGTGAAGGCATGCTTTAGATTATTCTTTATTTTTTACACATAATTCTAGATGAATGCCTTTAAGCTGTTGCTAAATTGATTTTGTGAAGTTTTCATAATAGTAAGCTAATTGTTTAATTGCGGGAATATAGTTTTTGTTTAAATCAAATTAAATGTTTCATGAAACTCGTCGTAATACACCGCATCGTGTAACGAGTTTACAGAGCCCATCTCTGTGTCATTGCGCCTGCAGACAACACAGCTACTCTCGAAGAAATGTAAACAGCGGTGGCGAGCGGTCACTGTCCCTGATTTTACCGGCCAAAAATTTCAACCTCAGACATTCCGCTCCAGAGACGAATACGTCATCGGTCTGTCAACTAACCGGTCTTGCAACCTTTGCTATATTATTGTATTTTATTATTGAAAAGTACGCAATTAATTAGCAATCAGTCTTATGACAGCTTTTTTTTAGTTTTTTAAATCCCATAAAATACTACCTCCATACTTTAATTTTTTATTTTAAAAGTTACACTTATCGCACTTGAACTTCATTTCAATTTCATAGCTGATCATGTTGTTTCAATCATATCTTGCACTGGCTATTTATTATTTAACTCTTTTAAATAAAAGGGAAAGAATGAGAAAGAAAAAAACTAAGCTTAACTTCTAAAGCGTAGGCAATAGAAACACAAACTTTAATATATGGTTTAGTGCTTACCAAATTTTTTTAGTAAAAATGAATTTCAGGTGACATCAGAGTATAATGTTTTGACAAAAGTGAGGTTTTTTTTTTTTTCAACATCTTATAAGCGGTTCAAATTATACACAAAAACTTTTTTAATCTGAATAATAAATGCTTATAAGTAAAAGTAAGCTCACAGCCAAAATGTCTCATGACATAATTGAAATTAATAACAGTAAAATGCCTGAATTTTAAAGAAGTAGTTTTGCAAACATCAAAATTAAAGAATTTTTGGTTACTCCAGCAGCGAATATAAATTGCCAAGGAGTTATTTGTAAATACCTTCTTCTCAATTAAAAAAATATGAGTTTAAAGTAAAGCATACTTACAGTATTATATAAAAAGTATATATATAAATGAATAAAAAAACGATAGTCTATTTTAACCCTTTCCTGAGCAAACTAGGTGCTTATAAAAAGTAATTTTTATGTTGGCTGTACGCAATGCGTTTAACGAGTGTACTAGCACATCTTACGTCATTGCGCTTATATGCACCACAGCTTCCTTTTAAGAAATGTCGCAACGATGACAAGCCGTTAGCTATATAGTGTGTCGAATTTGACAGGTCAGAAATTCGAACCTTAGATCTTCAGCCCCTGAAACAAACGCGTCACTGCTCCATCTTGATAAAGTACAATATCTTTTTTTTAATTTAGCAAATATTAGGACTAAGATTTGATTTATTTTGCTGCAATTGAAAAAAATGGCTTGCAATTGCATATCACCTGGATTTACGTTTGTTTTAAATGATACAAAATTGAAAGTCGGAAAGGCAAAAGCATTTTGTGAAAATTCTGGAGGAACAATGGCTGTCCATTTAACAAAAATCGATTACCAAACTATCGGCCTGTGTATGGGCACAATGCAACAAGATTATAGAATTGGATTGATGTCATCAATTGAAACAGGACGTTGCAACAACCCAGAAAGTAAAAAGAAATATTACTGGATTTCGAACAATAAGGTATGCACAGACGGTTCACCACTAAACATAACCGACAGACTTTTGCAATGTAACACCGACAACTGTAAAAGATGCCATGTAGCATCAATATATCCTGGTTCTTCCGACAGCATTCTCAGCAACATAACGTGGTCACGCTGTTCCGACTACGGTTCATTTATATGTCAATATGAAAATGACGGAGCGCCACTAAATAGCAAGAAAAATTGCTCACTTGTAAGGGATGCAACAACACCTTACCACCAAACAACAAGCTTTAGCAGCTCCGCGTTGTATGATTCCTCTGTTACTTCTTTTCCCATTCCTTCTGAAGCAATTAACTTAAGCAGCAATTTTGCTAATATTGAAACTGTTCAGAATGCCAAGACCAGCTCTACGATTGTAGGAGCTTTAGTAGCAGTTATTTTAGTCATCTTCCTTCTTGCTTTGTTTCTATTCTTTCGCCGTACCAGAAAATATCAGCAACTGAAGGTTCGTGTCAAAAGCAGATCTTCGTCATTATGGTCTAACACATTTACAACAAGACATGAAACTATATGGTCGTAAGTATCTATTTTGAACAATTCCGACTGCTTTTAACTTGTTTGTTTACAGCAACTTCCTCTTTTTTTTCTTGGATGAAATTTTTCTTGTGAAATTTCACTCTTAATTTTAAACTCTTAATTTGTTGTGAAATTTTACTCTTAATTTCACTCTTATTTCACTCTTAATTCCAAGGGCGTACGCAGGGGGGTTTTGGGGGTCCAAACCCCCCCCCCATTGGTCTGTCGACTAAAATGCACAGTAAAGAAAATATAACGTTTTTAGCACATCTGAGCCTGTTTTTTTGCAATGACAAGGACTCCAACATGATTTAAAGCAACTTTTGAAGCATTCAGAGTTTCTTAGGGGGGGTTAATTTGTCACCGATATGGCTTATAAATCAATAATAACTTCAAAAAATTGCCAAAATTAGCACATTTAACCGATAAAAATGCTTAACATTGGCATCATCAAAAACATAGAGATCGGGTTTCAGCATAGGTGGGCAAGTTAATGCAAAACGTTAGCTTCGTTAACTACTAGTCCGTTAACAAACTTCACACCTCCGATAACGTTAATCTGTTATTTTCAGCGTTAATTAACGGAAGTTAATAAAATCCGTCAATTCGTTAACATTTTGCGTGTAATTTACATTTCGTTTTATTCACTCGCTTCTAGAACACGTATTGACGCTGTTGAGCTGATTGTAAGGAAATATTTATTGCTATGGTGGTCTTTTTGTGTTTTGGAAGTTAGATTTTCAGTCTAATTTAATTTCAAGATAAAAACAAGTTCAAATGCACAACGAAGCGGCAAGGTATTAACGATAAAACCTTAACGGAAGTTAACAGAACTTAACGGAAGTTACTTTAGTCCGTTAACAGCACTTAACGGAAGTTAATTTAGTCCGTTAACATGAAAAAGCTTTTTAACGGATTAACGAGTTAATGAAAAAGTTAGCTTCGTTATTAACGGATTAACGGACTTGTGCCCACCTATGGGTTACAGTATTAGTTGATTATTAATCCACTCAAATCTCGTTCCATTCGCTCCCTCCACCCCCCTTTCACCAATTGTCTCACTCTATATAAACTACAGAATATAAATGCTTGTGAGTTTTTTAAATTATGATTTTATGATTTACCGGCTTGTAATACAAAGGACTGAAATGTTACCATTAGCCATCGCCCACATAGCTCACTTTTGCGCAAAGGTGTACACAAGGGGGTGGGGGTTTAAACCATCCTCCTTATTGATCCGACATATATTGTTCAAAATATCGCCTTACTGCGCAAAACAAGCAAGCTCCTTCTTTACTCTCATATTAATACGAATATTTAATCATAGTAAATAATTTTTTGTTATTTAATGCAACATTGTAAACGAGTAAGTGTAATACGGAAACTCTGGAATGTCGTGTTACGAGTCAGAGTAACTTCAAGTAGCATAGGTGGGGGGATTACAGGCCCCCCATTGGCCTGTCTACCAAAATGCAGAATAAGAAAAATACCACGTTTTTAGCACTTCTGAGACTGGTTTTTGCACTGGAATGGACATTAAAGTGATTTAAAACATCTTTTAAAACATAAATTTAGGGGGGGCTAATTTGTCTAAAATAAAACCCACAAATCAATGAAAACTTTGAAAAATACCCAAAAACAAGCAATCAGATTTGATCGATAGTGTAAAAAGGCCAAACATAGATTTCATCAACAAACATATTATAAACTTAGGAATTGGGGGGGGGGCTACTTAGTATTAGTTAATTACCAATCACTTGTCTCAAAAAATTTTCCGTTTGCCCCCCCCCCCCCCCATTTATTTTTCTCTATAAAATATAGACGAAATAGATTACTCTGAGTGAGTTTTTTTGAACTGGGATTTTATAGTTTACCAGCATGTAAACAAGAGAGCTAAAATTTTACCATTAGCCACTTTCCACATAGCCCATTTATGCAAGCAGTTTAATCAGGTTTGCACTACCAATAACAATTTCTATGCCACGTTTTAAAAGCATTATTTTTTATCAATATAGCCCTAAAATTAAGTTATTTTTGAAAAAATAATGCAAAATTTTCAAGCGCTGGAAGCAATAGCCTCTGGCAGCTGGGGGCTCCGCCCCCAGACCCCCAGAACAGCCCCCGCAATTGCGAATTTCTGGCTATGTGCTGCCCACGCTTTGCACTGTGTATAATCGTATGGGGGTCGTAGCTTTTGTTTTGAACAATTTTTTGTTTACCATTCAGTTGCAAACTTTATGATGTTCACAACAGATGTATACTTAATGCTTAATTGTTTTTTGTTTGAAAAGTTTTATTTGCATTACGCACTGTTTGACTTTGACTCCATCTTGTTACATTACGCTAAGTTATTTATTCGCCAAAGTATAGATCGCGAACAAATTTTTGATGTCACTTTTGAAACCCCTTCCATTGAAAAATCCTGCGTACGCCACTGCTTAATTCACTCTTAGTTTTGTTTACTTTTTTCTTAAAAAAAAAGATTATTGCTGCTCGCAAAAATGGCTTGGTGTTGTTCTATAAATACGTTATTTTTTCTTCTATTATTGCTATTTTCTTCTTTTTGTTTATTTATCTCAAAAAAAAAAAAAACTAAGAGATTTCAAATCTGCTTAAAAATTTTGCAGTTTAATGCAGCGTTGAGTGTGAACTAAAAGCAGGACGGCAAAAATTAAAAAGCACCAAGATATACGACTTACTTTAAAGATTTAATGTCAGCTTGGGGTAAACTTTGGGCCAGCGTACCACCATATAGGAATCGAATTCAGATTCGCTCGGACAAGGTTCAATTTTTATGTCGAAGCTGATTGTATAAGTTTATCTGTATACATTATGATCGCATGGAAATTGCATCATAGTTCGACAAGCTACCTTAGGCAAGAAACAATCAAGAGATTTTTTGGTGTTTGAGTCAAGCTGCCACCTACTTATATGTTTTGGCCGTAGCGTAGCGAGGGGGCAATGTGTCATTGCACCCCCTTTTGGGCAAAGGCCCACTGCAAAAAAAATAAAAAAAACATTAAAATTTGCGTTCTTAAATTAAATGCGAGATATTTACACATAGAAAAGGTCTTCGCTATACCTGGCATTTTAGCATCATTTTAATCAGCTTGAGGCTACGGTTAGTGAAGATTTTGGATATTTTAACGCCCATGCCAAACTTTTGCTGCTCTAAAAACATTTTCAACTCAAGATCACCACATGCTATGCTGTTACAAACAAGAAATAGCTCTATTCTATAAACAATAACGTTTTAAGTGAGAAAAGAATTGTGCTACACCAGTTCCATTTGAACCCTAACAAAAACAAAGGCTGAAAAAGTTTGATAACAGCTGTACAATAAAACCTTTCAGAAGGCCTTGTGCATTACCCTAGTTCTCTTTGGGCCATAGCATATTTAAAGACAGCTTGTGATGCAAAGGAATCCTAAGCTGCTGTCGGGGGCACGTTATTTCAGATGTTTTTCTGCCGATGTCAATAACAGTTTAGTGTTTGCTGCTTGTCAATAAGTTGAAAATAACTAATCGGTTACCAATACTTACAAAACTCTTTATTTTTTCCCTGGCCTTAATTACGCACTGCATCACCAAAAATGATAGGTACCATATTGGGTTCTTCAGTTTTTTTGTTTTTTTTTTATGCTTAATTTGAGTATGTTTTACGCTGCTAAGGACCACATCTGCTTTAAACCGAAAGTTAATCTAGACAGGTCTTAAAATTAAGTTATTTTGTAAGAAAGCGTAATAATTTTTCCTTCAGCGGCTGGGACCCCACCTCCTGACCCTCAACGACCGGTCCAGCTTTAGTCTCATGCCTCTTCCACTCCTTTGAAATTTCTGCTTCTACGCTACTGTGATTACCTCTAGGCTTCAAAATGTCTAATTAATCGCTAAATTCCGAGCAGGAAATTGTGAATACCAATTTTTTTGGTCTTTTTGGTTTGACTCAACCGAAAATTGAACCGTGTTTACCGTTTCATTAGCAGACGGTTTATTCACAAAATCACACATCGCTAATTCTTGAATAAGGTGTACAAAACTTCTGTAATTAAGCTAAAGCTTGAAAATAAATTTTCACTTTTTTAACTTAAATACGACCTGGCTTGAGAGTTATTCTTTCTTGGCAGCATTGATAATTTAAGTTTGCTCTAAAACATAAAGTTATGGAAAATTTAAAGTTGTCTGGAGTATTGATTCGTATGCCAGCAACGTTCTTTAGGTATTATTTTTTTAACTTATGACGTACATAATTGCAAATGCAAAGAGTTATGAAAGTCACTTAGCTCAGAAACGCTTTTATGTACAAAAATCACATGCTGTTGCAACATTATTTGAAACATTTCAGTGTAAAATCAGCCACTAAAGTTAGATATATAGAAACATACTTTTCTAGCAACTTTTGCTTTGGCGAAACATATGACAGTAAATAGGAAAAAGCTATAACAATAACTACATTGAAATCACAGCCAAAGGTTTTCAGCTATTGCTATTGCTAACGTCATTCCTTGGAGAAATGTAGCTCGTTTGTTTTCATTGTATATGTTAGAATTGCGTCAGACAATACGGAAGTATGCTCAGACACATGTAGTTGCCAGTCTTAAATAATAATAAAGCAATCACTCACTAAAAAATGGCTGGAAACACTTTTAACATCAAAAAAAAAACTTTTTCAAGCATACAGAACAAAAAATAATTAGCGACGAGCTGAATTGCTTTTTCAACTCAGCAGAACCACGATAAATGATACTGTAATGTGGGCTTGTTTACAGTAGTGCGTCTTTCAGTACATACGCCTTAATTTTGGTTTAGATAGATCCCATAATATTTTGTCAGAAAAAGTGATTGCATTTTCGCGTACTAACACAGTCGAATACTATAACAAGCGCTTTGGAAATGTCAAGCATTTTTTTATTTGTTAAATAAAATGAATTAAAGCAAAAATTTTCTAACGTAGCATACTGAAAAGTTGCTACTAACTTGGAAAATGGCTCCAATTGAAGACCGAAGAGTTCAACATAAAGTGCTTTTCAATTGTATTGGCGGCAACATTTTCCATCAAGTTTTTGTATTGTTGCGATTTTCAACAACAGAAACAAATTCCTTCAAGTTTTTTGTTTTCTTTGTATTCCTTAAAAAAATTGAAAACGCTGAACAACAACTTCTAAGCAGCCAAAATATTTAACCAACTTTATTTAGTCATATGATACACTAGTTCCTTCAAAATGTTTGGCCACTGTTGTCATTTCCTCATTAATTCTTCTCTAACATTACACAAAATGATTTTATTAAGTACACCATTTTTGATTTGATTTAACGCAGAGCGGCATTTCCTAATTAACGGATTTTAGTAAACACATTTCAATTTCTAGATCTGAATTGGAGCATAAAAAGTTGGATTTGCGGATCTCAGTTCAAAAAATGTAGAGCCAAAATGGTGGTAAAATTTTCAACAAACGTTTTGACTAACCTCTTGTTCTTAAGTTAATATCATAATCTACTGTACCATATTAAACAAAATCATTATTCTGATAACTTTGTTTGGGATAAGATTGTTCAGTAAAGACTGTAGATTTTAGAGGTAAGTTGAGAGATCTTCGCTCTGGTTTTTTACGTTTTTTACTTTTATTTTTGTAGAGTCCAGCCGAGTCAAAAATCCTACAATCCTGAAAATCTATCAATATCTAACAGCTTCGAAAGCCACTTTTCACTTGAATCACAAAATTATGAAGATAATAATCCGTACGAGTTTGACTTTGACCAAGTAGTAGAAAGTAAAGAGCTCACTGCAGATAATGTGTATGTACAACTAAAAGACCTCGACAACGCTTCTACTTCTCAAACGAGTAATGTGGATGAGGTGGTACCTCCGGAAGAAAACCAGCAAAGCTCTACTGTAATTGTTCACTCCAAAAAACGAGGTAAAATAAACCGAGAAGATCTACCAAAACCTCCACCAGTTCCTATTGCTGCGCCCCACGCCTTTAATGCTCAGCTTGATAAATCAACCACAAGAAACACTAAAGACATTAAAGAAAACACCTCCCACGAAGTTGCAGATGTTTACGCAACAATTGATAGAAGCAGTAAAAAGAAAAAACGAGAAGAAAAGGGATTGGTCTCAACAAAACCTAGCAGAGTGCTCTAACACAGTAACAGTCTGAGCAAAGTACATACTATAATACGTTTGAATAAGTGATTTTATTGTGTAGGTGTGAAATAAAACGACAACCTACGAAATTCCTGTACGTATAACTACACAGTATCTGACTAAATAGTAGAATTTAATTTGTGTGAAAATACAGTAGTACCAAAAATTGTCAACCGGCTTACTGGTGAAGAATAACAGAAAAAACTAGCCCTGTCCAGCGCTTAGAAATTAAGTCAGTCTACTTTGGAAAGCATTATTTTTTGTAGTTTTTTTTCGTTATTAGTCTCAAAATACTAATGTAAGCGAAGTTGGAAAAATGTAAAATTTGCGAACTATGCTTTTGAAGGAATATCATTAGTTTTGTACCGTGTGAAGCTCTGGTGGTGCTTACGACAATGTTTGCTGCATATTTTTTGTATTATCCTTGGTAACTGCTTTTGGATCATTATACTACTGTACTTAAAGCCTTTTTTCAAAATTGGTTTGTGATAACGTTTTAAGGCCATCTAGTTACATTAAGTGCACGGTATCGAACAATGACTGTAAGTATGCCATGGCATTATCTCCACATGATATAATATTTTTCGAAACTTAACATTGTTTGTTTGATTGACTTTTTGATTTAGATTGATTGGTCGTGCAAACACTGTTCTTTTGTTGTAAGAAGACGGCTGTGGAGCTATCCTACAGTGGAACCCAAAACTAACCGTTTAGGAGTGGACTGTTTTTCAAGTTTTTCGAGTTCTTTTGTTCGTATGAACCAAATTCTTTGAGCCTGTTTAACCCCACCAACTCAGAGCACTTCTTTGGGTTCTGTTTGCAAGTTTTTGTCAGGTTGGGCCACCACAATGAGTAGACTGCTAGGCCCTAATGAAAACAAGCGTAAATCCTTTTTCTTATGGACACAACAACGCATTGCCAGTTCGAGAATTGAACCAGGGCTCAGCATCCTTTCGATCACAAGCCCCACGCCCTACCACTGAGCTATTGCCACTGCTTTTTTTTCGTGTGACAGTAATGCATTACCGACTTCTGAGTACATACTGTAAATTTGGTGTTTGCTAAAAACCATTGAGCAAAAATGATGTAAAGCGCCTTTTCTGTTGATGCAACAACGTGCTAAGGGTGCGAATTGAATTTTGGTATTGCAATTGCGGTCGTAGCACTTTCCGCACTTTCTTGAACAACCTGATTGTAGAGAGTTCATTAAAGGCAAATTTAATTATCATCATCTAAACATAGCATTATTAATTATGATAATTGCGCTTATGCTTTTTTTTTCTTATGACAGCACTTTTTCGGATAGCAAATCAAACAAGCGTTGAATGTAATTCAAATTCTGCTACAGTACTGTTTCCTTTACAGTAACTATAATTCTTAATTTAAGAATCATTGTGAATGCAATGTTTTATTACGTAGTACCCACTACAGTATACTGTAACAGTCATTTCGGAAACTGTGAATAGTGATTTGTCGCTATCTCTTGTGCAACTTCACAATCGCATTATTTTTTGTTTTATCTATTTTATAAACTTTAATTAGGCTTATCTTCAAACTTGTTCATGGGACATATTTTTTTGTCCCATCTCATTCCATAGCAGTTCATCCCTGTACCATCCCATCCCATCCAAAGGGATTCCCATCAAAATACAATTCTGCAAAAGTTAATAAATTTATGACAATTTAAGTATAATGTGTACCAAATAGGACTACACGTACAAAGAGAAATATGAAACAACAAAATTTATTCACTTTGTTAACTTTCGGAAGAGTTCACAATTCATTATCATTCTGGCACTCATATTCCGATTCATTGTGCTCATTCGGCAAATTTTCAATTTCCTGCTCATCAGTTTCTGTCCCATAGGGCCCATGGGAAATACAATGCGTGCTGTCCCATCCTATTCCATCACATGGGAAATTCAAAAAAGTCCCATGGGAATCCCATTCCCATGGACAAGCCTGCTTATCTTAAGTTTTAAAAAAAAGTCCGTTTCAAGCATATGTGATCAAGAAACATATTTATTTTCAAATTGAATTTTTGTATAAAGTTTGATAATTATTATTATCAATAAATAATTAAGTAGCGGAAGACAAATTTTCCAAATATTGTTCTTGCATGTGATTTAAATGTTATTTACCTTAGTATTTGCTCAAAATATGCCTGTTAATATACCTGTAAAGTAAATTTCACCAATGCAGTTTCGGTCAGCAATTTTGTCTGAACGCATATACAGTACATTACGTTATTTATGAACTGTTTGTGTAAAATGAGGAATGTTCAAGCTAAGATCAAAACAGTGTTTAAGCTTTTGTAAAACTATTTTTGTATTTTAATCTCGCTTCCTTCTGGGGGCAGTTATTTCTTTGTTTCACATCAAAAAAGTCTTACAAGTTTTGTAGTCTAGTCTGTACAGTACTATTATCACATTTGGCATATGCAAGAAAGCAGGCAATCATTGAGCCATATCCTATTACTCAATTGGCATATTTTGGCTCGGATTTGCTGCTGATCGATTGGTTGGGTTCAAACGATACTGTGGCTTGTTCCTTGTGGTTGCTTGACGCAAAGACTACAGTATGCTGTAATAGATACTGCGGCTTGTTCTTAGTGGTTCCTTGTGGTCACTTTGTTGTTTCCCGTCGAGATAATTTTTGAATAAAATGTTAAATTTTTGTTTGTGTTTTTTAACTGTGTGTTTTCCTTTTCATCTCGAAAATACTCTGTAATATTTCTGATTTCTCTGGTTTTATGTCGGCTGAATCGCTTGTATCCATCTTTATATGCAAACTACAGCATGTCAAAGTACTGTTCTACTTAGGGAGATGATTGTTGTTGCTGAAGAGCTATTTTTCGAATTATGGCATGTTCAAAAACAATGCAAATTTTTCGTGAAAAAATAAAGACAAGACAATAATTTTGAAATAGTGATACCGTATTTACTGTTGACGTGGTTGGGTGCGTGTTCCATTATTTTGTTTTAGTTAATGACACACAGCAGTAAATTTTAAAGATTATGTCTTATTCAAATAGAAAACAGAAATTAATCAGTTACATCACGGAAAAAAATTCAAACTACGTATATACTTTAACTTAACAAATAATTTCTTAATAATAGAATTTATCGTCAAATGCATAAGCTTTACTGTACGCTGCTTTCTCTCTGTAACACGTTCTCGTCTAAATGACTAAAATTCGCTGCTGAGAGAAGTCAGATTTTCGGAGTTATAAAATAACACTGTATCAAATTGATGAGAAAACAGGTGTGAAAGTTTTGCAACTTTAACTAAGCGTTGTGAGAATATAAAATTTATGTAATATATCACCTAGCTGCGACACTATTCAAATATACATTGCTGCGGAATTAACAAAGATAAACGTATTCAAGCTTTCTGAACCGTACGGTTAGTTTATTTCAATAGCAAACTTCCAGTATGTTCCATCCAAACTTGAGCAAAAGCTTAATGCGTAAACAAATTTTAAAGCAAAACAGCTTTAAGAATTTTTTAGAGTTTGGAGATTCAAGTTTGAGAAATTTGAGTCAGAAAGCTTGATTTACAAACTTTTTGAAAAAATGCGACCTTTCGCTATAAAAGACAACTTCTACTTAAGTTCTCGTGCTAGAGTCGTTTATCTTGCAAGTTTGCGTGCGATTCCTTGTCTCAGCAATTTCTTATTTTAACGTTCCTTATTAACACAAAGGTTCTCCGTGCTGAAAGACTGTGATGACGTCATAATCTATTCAGCAATCAGAATCGATTAAATGCAGCTTGATGTGGAGCTAGCTGCATAGATTAAAAAGCTAAAAAGTTAGAAATTTGTGGTTCCAAATTATTATAATTTTAGTTAGAGTGCACATTTTGAATAAAATTTGAATGCCAAAAAGCCCTACAATTGGCTTATTACAGCAAAATGGATGGCAATTTTGACGTTTTCAATAGCGAGAAAGCCGTTAAAGCTAGTATTTCAGTAAAATTTTGTCATTTAAAGCATTTTAAATGATATTCTATGCTTAGGTTGACATACTTTCAACTTGCATAGGCCTACAATAGTTTTGAAATTCCAATTTTGAGTAGTAAAACTCTTAAAGTTGAACTACTTTAGACAATGTCTTTGCTATCGTTTTCACAAAAGTTCACTGTAGAAGTAAAGCAGTCATTTTCAAATTTGTACAAAAAGATACTTCAAGTACATTCAAACTATTAATAATATTGTAACAGAATGTTCTAAACTACCGATCTACATTGTATTACTTTCTCATAATTACGCTATCCTGAATTATACCTAAAGCATAAATGTTGGGAGTTAATCACTCAAAGCCATAAACTTTTCTTTCGAGGGAAGGCATAATATTTATAACGTTCAAAGTACCCAGATTAGCAACCTAAGTAGACCCACATCCAAGGGAGGTCAAACAACATTCCTCTAAATTTATTCTTGTCTTTCCTCTTAGAAAATTCTTTTAAAATGCGCTTCAAAATGCAACAAAGAGCAAAAAAGAGAAATTGAAACTTCGCCGAAAGCAGAATTTGAAAACTCTAACTTTAGTATTTAGTGATAGACAGCAGAGTTATTCATAATTTTAAGATCATAATTTTAAGATTAGCTCAAAAAAGCTTTTGAAAGTAACAATTATTGTAACCACACAATTTCATATATTATCGCTAAACTCCTGTAAAAAATTTATTTACACAAAAATCCTCAGTAGAACGATATTTTTAACTCTTTCAGAAACTTGAGTTTAACAATAAGCATTCTTTTGAACAATGTTACAAATGACATACCAAAAAAGTAATTATGATAACTTTTTTAGCTTTTAGTGACTGTTTAAATGACCACTCTGGATCAAATATAGTCTACTCAAGACCGTAGCTCAAGGGGGACGGAGTGGGCCAAGCCCCTTAATAGCAATGGTTTGCTTTAGCCCCCTTGCCATTTGCGAAACTGGTAGTTTAAAACAAAGTAGGGCAAGTTTCATAAGAATTTGATTACATTTTCTATCAATTTTAGCTGGATAAAACACAGATCTTTGCCGTAAATTTGATGCTTTTTTTTCTGCCGGACAAAGGTGAAAACCAAATGGAAAAAATTCCATGCTTTTATCTGTGTGTATTCATATTTTTTAATTTCTATTTTTTTATTTTCAGAAACTGTATTAGTCTTTTTTTCTATTTTCAGAAACTTGTTCCGTTTCGGAGCCCATATCTAAAGGAGACCACATTTGGAGGGCAAAAAAAACAAACTTTCAAAACAAATAAAAAAAAATCTTAAAAAAACGCATTAATTAAAAGTACGTAGCAAAATTTAAAATCTTCATAAAATTCGTGAAATCTTTATTCTTTTTCATTTTTCGGCAAATAAGATAGAGCTTCAAGTACCTGTTAGGTATATGTTGCTACCCTCCTTGATTTGATATTATACTCTGATGTTTGTCGCTGGCCATGTGTCTGAACCCAACCAATTGTTTTTTTTTAAGTAGTTGTTAAACTTTGTTTCTTAAATGGCAGTTTTAAGCATTCAGTCAGTCCGCATTCATCAATACCAATCGCTACTTTTAGCAAGATATATGATTATGTCCAATAAAAAAAATTGCCTTGTTTAAACGGTTCTTGTCTTTGAAGCAGCATTTCGTCTGGCAGTTTTCAAGAAGAATCATCTTCTTGTCAAGAAAGATTCTTCTCTTCAAGAAAGATTCAATTCAGTTGACATTAATTTTTCTTTAGAAAGATACTCAGCAAAACAAATAAATATACCAAGACACGCAGTAATATAGAGCAACAAAAAGTTACAAAATGGAGATTTCTGATGAGAGGTTGCGAAAAAATCACTGGCCATTTCCTGAAAATATCTCAGTGCCACCACCCCCTGAGGAGCCATATAGCGAAACAGTCTGTTGCGGGGCATTATATTATTAATCTCATAGGTATTTTAATATTATTGTTAATCATACTGTTATATAACTTTTAACAATAATCTGCTTAAATAACAGTATAGACAGCAGATTGTTGGATCAGCTAGAAAAAAGATGGAGGGGACAATTTGAGTCTGCTCAAATCCAACATCGCAAATTACACAGCCATGAAAGCCATCCATTTAAGGTATGCCACGGTATGCTTTCTTAGCTAAAAAAACAACTGCTGTGACTCTTTTTTTCAATATAAATTTTTTTATTCTTTTTAAAAAAATGAAGTTACTCTTTTTGTGCAATCCTTTAATTTTTAATGGCAAAGCAATCCAAATATTTTGCCCAATATAATGAATTAAAAGTTTTGTAGTGTAGCTTTATGTTGGAATGGAGCAGTCCAGTTGTCATTACAAGCAAATTTGGTTGGATAATTATGAGTTTTTGATGGAGTTATAAAGCAGTTTTTGAAACAGTTGGGAGAGCTTTACTTTTATTTTTAAACCTAAATTTTAATATTTTTGATTTTTAAATTTGACTTAGATTTACTAAATTTGGTTAGTGTTATATTGGCAGCAGTTTTGTTTAAAAGGAACTTGAGTTATTCATAATATTAAGATTATACTTTTGTTGAATCTGACTATTGTTATGTATATTTGGTAGTAGTATTTCCCCAAAATGTGACGCCAGAGTAAGGGTATCGATCTACGACACAAGGGTGCAGACAAAAGAATGCAGGACATAAGGGCACAGACATATGATCGCAGGGACATAAGGGCCCAAGGACATAAAGCCGCTAGGACATAAAGGCGCAGAGACGTAAATCTGTAATCTGCGCTAACGTTTTGTGCTTCGAAAATTATTATATAATGAAAGAAACAAACTTGTCTAATAAGTATTTTATTTAATTTTTGAAAGTCAAAATTTGAAAGAAGTTTTTTGAATTTGCTTTCTTTTTTAAGTTCTCAATTATCGCACAAAACACTACCTTAAACAGTTTTTAAGTCGCCGTACACTAATCTTGAACAAACCTTTAAAAAGAAATGTTTATTTTTAATGAGTTAATTTGCTTTACGTAACCACGTCAGCGGTTGTTTTCAAACGCAGTCATGTAACGCTTGTAGGCAATCATAATTAGTCTTTTGTTCCCTCGTGAAGCCAAATCAAATTAAATCACTCATTTTCCCGCTTTAATCCGCCGAATTCGTGTGAAGAGTTGGCAGAGCCCATAAGGCAGGAAGTAAAATCAAAAAAACTTCTTTCAATACTTGGCTTTTAAAAATTAAATAAAATACTCATTCGCCAAGTTCGTTTCTTTGATTACATAATTATTTTCTGAAGCCTGAAAATGTTTGCGCAGATTGCAGATTTACGTCTCCGCGCTCTTACGCCCATGTGCCCTAATGTTTGCGCCTTTATGCCCTGGTCCTGCGCCCTTATGTCCAGCGAACTTTTGTCTGCGCTCTTATGTTGGGTTTCGTAAAGGTGTAAATGAACCAAAGCATAACAAACACATTATTTTCAACACCAATTTAGGGGCATGTCGCCTTAATTTGCTGAAGATTCTTATAACCATATAGAGCTTTTCAACAAACAGACGTGTGCAGTCGTTCCAGGTAAGCTTGTGATCCAGCATAACATCTCTGATAGCACTTTGCAGAAGAATTACTCGGTTTTGGGTGTTAATATGAAAGTTGCCGTTTAAGTTTTTTCTTGAATTGGTGAATTAGTGCCCAGTGAGTTTTTGAATTGAGAAGTCCGAAATTTTTTTCCCTTTTCTTTAGACTTTGAATATTGCAATTAGAACAAAGCAATATCGAGTCATCAGCATATAACATGATTGGGGATTTGCAAAAATTTCTTAAGCTATTAATGTAAACTGAGAATAGAAACAACATGAGCACGCTACCTTGCGGCACTACAATTGTAAACATTAAAAGGGTACAGGAAATTTGGTTGTCATTGTTCCCTATACACTGGAGTCGATTTGAGAAACACGACTTCAACAGTTTGTA
This sequence comes from Trididemnum nubilum, assembly GCA_963965965.1. Lineage (NCBI taxonomy): Eukaryota > Metazoa > Chordata > Ascidiacea > Aplousobranchia > Didemnidae > Trididemnum > Trididemnum nubilum. The sequence goes on along the minus strand of OZ014489.1, from coordinate 22,567,307 downwards.
AGTATTATATCTCTAATGCCATATGGTTCTAACTTCTTCAATAATATTTGATGATTTACGCAGCTAAAGGCTGTAGCAAAGTCCAAAAATATTCTGCAATCTGATTTTTGGTTCTCTAGTTTTTTGAAAATGGTTTCAAAAACACAAGTTATTGCGTGATTTGTTGAGTGTTTGCTATTAAAATCAATTTTAAATTCAGTGAATAAATTGAATTTTTTCCAAAATTTGGTGAGTTGTTTGTGGAAACTTGTTTTAATGACTTTATTTACGAGGGACAATGTTGAAATGGGCTGTATTTACCCAGTTCAAGTGTGGATCTGCTTTTATGAAGAGGAATCAGCACTGTAACAGTTTTTGATACGTCGGGATAGCTTCCAAGTTCAGGATCTTGTTAAAATAATTTTCAAAATTGTCAGAAATTAGGAATTTAGCTTCTTTTAGCTTGACAAATGTTAGACGAAAAGCTGCTTCGAAGACATGAACATTTTAATCAAAGAAATTCTCAAGCTATGTACCTTCAGTCAGCTGTTAAAAAATTTTAAGTTTATATTTCAAAACCTGGTTTTTAGATCATTTATATTTTGCTCTATTGTGGAAAAAATTTTTTGAAATGCTTGCTATAAGCAAACCCTTATCATGAAAAACAAAATTTGACATCAATTTTACGCTACAAAATTTCAACGAAATAAATTTTTACATTTCTGCCGCTAGAAGCAGCATTTCACAAGTTTAGCACTTTATTGCTCATAACTTTTAATCCTACTGCTCGACTCCGTTCAATCTTTGTTTGACAGTCTGTATTCATAAGGCCAATCTTCCTAAAATGTTTTTAAGCATGAAAATTGTCGCTGCGTGCACCACAAATGAGAAAACTTAAATATGGAGCAACTGGGGTCAAAAGAATAGGTTGGTGGAAAACTATTTTTTAATTTCAAAAACTGTTGAGATATTTTTTATACACAACAAAAAACTCATTCAATGCCATAGCAGGCTAATTTATCCTGTAGTCATTACCCTATTGCGTATACGTTCCTTTGGCGCCATCTTTCAATTAAGTTAAATTAGCTATCACACTTTTACCTCTGATTGATATTCCATCATTTTGAGGGTCACAAATAAAAAATAAATTACTTCAAAAATAAAAACTAAACAAAAAGATATATAAAAAATGCATTGATATCTTCACAATGATGTTGTTTTGGAACAATCAGCAATGATGACGTCGTAATCTGTTACGCAGTTTTTTTTGTGCCGATTTCTTGGTTCAAAACAAATATTGGAGATTCGGGTTCAAAGCCCAAACCGTTTTTGAAAAATTTTGAAATATTTAATAAAGTCATTTTTTTTGAAAATTCAAATAACGAATTAATCAAAATGTTAAAGGAGAACTCAGGCAAAACCAGATGGTCGTTTTATTATTAGGGCAATCACATTAGATCAAATTAGATTGGTGTTGACTTTATTCTTTTGACCCTGCCATTCTAAAGCTGCTACTTCAAACACAACTTTGGAGCTTTCCTGTTTTTAATTTTTATTGTTAACCCTGTCTTTGATAAAACTGACGATGCCATCCCAGGTCTATCCTAATGCAAAGGCGAAATTATTGAGCTACTACATTGAAACATTTGCTGTGCATTTTCATCTCAACAGAGCAGGTTTAAAATGAAAAAAAAAGGTTTTAGTAGGCAAATAATCTCAGTAAAAATCAAGCTCTCAAATTGTGCAGCAAACTTCCAATATGTTGGCAAACGTGTTTGAAAAATAAATTTATTTTAGGATCACAAAAAAAGCAAAAATGTTAGGCCCACTAACGATCGTCGTAGTATTATCAGGTACTGTACGAGTAAGCAGGGTTTGCGAGAGGGGGATTCAGGGGGTACATTGTACCCGAGCCTGGGCCTAAAGGGCCCGGGCTCAAGGGGCCCGGAAGAGTTCAGGTTTTCACGTTAAGTTTTAGTATCGCACCATAACACCGTAATCAAACTTGCCTACAGCAAAAATATCAGTCAGCCTATTCAGTACTGGTAATTGGTCGCTAGTTTTGCTACACAGTCTTTAGGGCATCCAACTGTGGCCGATTTGATTAAAAAAAAGAGAAAAATGTATCAAAAGCCATACACTTGCACCAAAATTAACGTTTTGTTACATTTCTCTGACTTAAGAGCCCTAATCTACGTTATAACAATGTACGAGGACCCACATTTCCAGAGATCCAAAAGCATTTCAACCTCATAGAGCGGAATCAAAGTTGGCATACTATACTACTACCATTAAGTAACTCACTCTTATCTGTATGAGTTTGATAGGTATTTGGGTTTGTGAAGTCTGTGATTGCACATGACTTCTTAAAACTTTTATCAGTAAAATATTTGGACGTAAAGTAATAAAGTCATTATATTACATAATATTGTGTCAACGTCATCATCTCCCACTTCACATACTTTCTTTCATTTAAGTCAAGTTTTCTGCTTGTCAATTTAAGCAAGTTTGGTGTTGAAATGTAGATCAAATGCTGTATTTTACCCTCGAGAAACATAAAAGGTGCTAAAGCTTCCGAAGCTCTGCCCCAGACCCCGCTGGGGAAGCTCACAGCGCTCACCCAGACCCCTTAGCTGAATTTGTTCAGTAGCGTACGCAGGATTTTTGAAAGAGGGTGGGGGGTCAGAAAATTCAGACTAAAAGACCAGAATGAAAATTTTCCAGCCAAAAAACAAGTCCGTTTTCTTGCCCAAACTTAATTGAAGACCAAATAAAAAAGGTCTTCACTCAAATTTAGTCCGGTTTTGGCCATAGAAAAGGTTTTCGCCCACCCTTTCTGTGCTCAAACCTTCTGCCCAAGTTACAAAGGAGGGGGGGGGCATGCCACAATTTTGCATACTATTCTATGCTAATTATACTATTTTGGCGACCCAAAAGGGGGGCCATGGCCCAATGGCTCCATGCCCCTGGTTGTGTTTTTTATAGGTCCTAGCAGTATGGGAATATCGTTATCTCCTCACTTTTGAATGAAATCTAAACCCATCGGACAAAAATGATTTAATGGCATGGGCCCCGATAAGGCTTGGGGAGCCCAATAAGATTTGGGGGCCCGGTATCGACCTTCCTACCCCCTGGAAAATTTTCTCTCTGAGGCCCTGCGAGTAAGTTGGCTACCTAGTAATAACTACCCTTACTGCTAGTCTAGGGTTTGGGCTAAAACTTATCTGACAGCTTGATTTTTACTGAGATTGCTAGGCTACTGAAAAGTTTTTAGAACAAGGTTGACGTCTTTTGTGGTCAACTCCGGGGAAGTCAGGACAAGGACGTCAAGCTTGTTCAAACGGTACGTCAAGCTTGTTCAGTTTTGATTTCCGGGGTCACTCAGAGGGAAGCCTTTGAAGTAGGGATAGCCTATGCCTGTTCTAACTACAAGAGCCCAGCGATTTTTCACTTGTCTTGTAAAGTACCACAAGTGAAAAATCGTTTATTCCCTAGAAACCCTCTGCCACTATGCAAGTCCCTAGGGTTTGTCCAGTTTGGCCGAGAGGTTTGTCCAGCTGGGGAATACCTTTGGTTAGATATGCTGAGTGCTGCTGATGAGAGCTAAAAGCTCGAAACAGCGCTGTCGAGCTGCTTCGTGTAAAGTTTTTTGCTTATCTCAAAGTCGGATCTGTTTTGATGAAAAAACAAAATTAATTTTGAGCGCAACAGAACAGCTTAATAATATCTGATAAAGAGCCTAATCGCGGCGGCGCTTTAGATTTGCACTGCGATGGCATTGTCAATGTTATCAACGTCGGGGTTGCCATTAACAATTAAAATCAGAGAGTTCCTTTAGTCGTGTTTGAAGTACATTATCTCTGGAACGGCAAGGTCAAGAAGGATGAAGACAAACGCCAGTCTAATTTATTACGAGTATGCACTCGATCAAGTACTGTACACTGGTATACAACTTGCTAGTAATTCCTGTACTTTAACACAAAAAATGGCAAAAAAGGGAACAAAAATTGCTTGACGTACTAGTGATTTCAACTTCATTAATGTTTTAGAGCTTTCCTGTTATGAACGTAAACAATTATGCATGACGCCGTAGCAGAATATTTTTCATCAGTTTTTAGGAAATATTTTTAGCGCTAAAACCAGATTGTCAAACAAAAATATATTGAAGTTTGTTTTTTCTAATAGAAATTGTAATTAGGGTCCAATGCTCGACATATATTGTTTGGATATTAACTTTTCAAACATGGTCCAAATCTGAACATTGCTACTATAAGGTCTGTTTTACATACTATGGTTACACTTTTTTTTTTTCGTTAGAATAAAGCAACAGACTACGAGTTCTCTTTTTATCAAAATATTTCAAACACAACAGCTGCGCTTTGGGCATAATTTAGAAAAACGTAATTTGCCTCAGAAAACTGTTATAAAATTTTTTTATTGCTGCAAAATATATGATATCTCCATAATTTAACTGGATTAAATCATTACTAGCAATGCTTAAATAAAGTCACTGTGAATATTCTATCCAAAAATGAAGAAATTAATTTTTTATCACAATAGTTCTTTTCACACAGTTTTTTGAGTTTTCAGAAGTAGATTATATTTACCAATACCATTATGTACCGTATAGCATTTTCACATGTCGAGTTTCCAGAGCCGGTTGATGGTTTCCATGCCTGCTTATTACTGAATCATACCAAAAAATGCCAAATCATAAAAGAACCGTACAAAAAAGTATCGAGAACGTAATAAACTTTTTGCGATTGCACACATTTACTTCTACTTTTGATTGGCTTGAGACTTTTGTAATTTGGTTACTTTTTCGACGTGATTCAAAAATAAGTAGGGACCAGAACCAAGAATTGAACCTGAAAAGTATGCACGTAAAAAGTTTGCGCGTGAAAAGTGTGCGCATAAAAAGCAAATAAAGAATCAATTGAACTTCAAGTTTACACGTTGACTGCCAGCAACGAGCATATTTGCATTTTTGCGTTTGTTCACTAATGCCAGCTACAACTATTTTCGTTTTTTTTTTTAAAGCTATTTCAAGAAAAACTGAGTGTATTCTCGTGATTTAAATACGTAAAATCGACCCTTTGGCAACCATAGCAAATTTCAAAAAATGTTTTGGCACTTTTAAAACCGTACAGGTAATAGTTCTATAAATTAAAAAGTTGTAAATGTCTGTATATGCAAAATAAAATTTTAGCACTGTTACATGTATGATTGGCATTTTTGAGCAGTTCTTGGATAAATTTGTTTTCATTCAACGTGTTAATAAATTTTGAACATGCTGAATTAATTTGAAACACTTCAATGACAAATCAAAAATGATACAGTCATTTTATTTTCATAAGATAGAGGCTGAACTTTTTTCCGCTGGTGACTCATTTAAGACAACGAATGAACTCGGAACTTCACAAAGTAACAGTGAAAATTTCATTTAATTGAGCATTTATATAAATAGTCGTTTCGGAAATTAAACAGCAAATTACCAAAAATACGTATAAATTTTGAAGTATATTAATGTATGTATTGTTTATAAAACCTTATTGTTGATCTAAAATATAGCACAAAGCAATTTAAAACAAAAAGAAAAAAAATCTGGATTAATTCGAACCCACGACCACATTTGTTTTGTGCTTAAATCACTAATTTGTTTTCTTTCGCTAAGTGCTCAGCGCTAAACACTTTGAACGAATGAAAAGAAATTCCCAGCTTTTAAATGCAATACCGTTACAGCAAATTCTATAACGCCCTCTAGAGACAAGTAATAAACAACAAGGCAAACACATATTGGCAGTAACTATAAGAAAAAAGGCAAAGCAGTTCGGAAGAGTAATCCAAAATTTTCCAAAATTTGTATAAGCAAAATATCACTTTGTTAAATACACTAAAAACTTCTCTTTTTTGTCGTGTGTCTGTGCTTGAGTGTTCATCTTGTGAGAACTAAAATAAAACAAAAAATGAACTAGTTGTTTATGTTCGTTGTATATTGGAACTAATAATTTGTTTCATTTATTCGCTGTAAATTTTGAATACCCTGTGAAAACGATGAATTTTGTTGGTTCAAAGTTTTGCTGATAAAACATGAAAAGTCTTTAACAAAATATAATTAAGTCAAGTTTGACGAGGTCAGTAATTTAACTCTTTCTCTCTCTCAAAATAAATAAAATAAAAATAAAAAACAACTAAGTATTTTAAAATTAATGAAGCTTCAACGTCACCAATATAATGTACAACAAGTATTATGTGAAACTTTAACCACGAAATGATGCATAAAATTTTAAATACAATAACTTTAACATTACAGTATGCAAAACAAACGTACTTGCAGTGTACGCTATGATTTTAAAAACTAAATGGCGCTAAACACTCCTAAACTTGTTTTACATACTCAACTAAGTGTTACTCTAAAAAAAATTGCGATGAATAAATTAAAACACAAAAGCATCTTCAGTAAGTTAATGCAGATTATCATAACCCTTTCGGACACGATATAGTAGTTCATAAAACAAAAAATTTATTTTCCGTTTTAAAGGTCGTTTTAAGTCACTAAACTCAAAAATTATTTGATTTTTAATTTCCTTTTATATATTTCTAAATTAGGGGGAGGGGGCGTACAATTGTACGGCTGGTGACTAACTTGGTTGAATAATTGTGCAGTTTGGGACTCAACTGGCCAAAAAGTACATACTGTACAGGCGTGTAGCCAGAAATTTAAATTGGGAGGGCTGTTTTGGGGGTCTGGGGCGGAGCCCCCAGCCGCCTGGGGGTCTCTGGAAAAAGCCCCCAACCGCCGGAGGCACGGGGTTTTGGGCGGCAGAGCCCCCTAGCGCTCAAAAATTTTGCATTTTTTTGCAAAAATAACTTAATTTTAGGGCTATTTTGATAAAAAAAATAATGCTTTTAAAACGTGGCATTGTAATTGGCAGCGTAAACATGTATAAACTGGTTGCATAAATGGGCTATTTGGGAGGTGGCTAATGGCAAAATTTTAATTCTCGTATTTAGATGCTGGTAAATAATAAATTGTTATAGTTCAATAAAGCTCACATGAAGTAATCTATATCGTCCACAGCAAATAGAGAAAATTATTTGGGGGTGGGCTAATGAAAAGAGATTTGAAAGGAAAGAATGGTAATTAACTAATACTGAATAGCCCCCCCTCCTTATTCCTAATTAAGTTTATGGCACATTTGTTGATGACACCTATGTTTAGCATTTTTACACTATGGATTAAATTTGATTGCTTATTTTTGGCCATTTTTCAAAGTTGCCATTTATTTGTGACTTTTATTTTTGACAAATTGCCCCCCTCCCCCGAATATATGTTTGAAAGATGTTTTAAATCACTATTTTAATCCATTGCAGTGCATAAAACAGTCTCAAAAGAGCAAAAAGCGTGATATTTTTCTTATCCTGCATTTTGGTTGACATGGAAATGGGTGGGGGGCTATTGCCTCCCCCACCGGCTACGCTACTGATACTATAGTATATGTATTCAGTGCTACCGTCAATGGTAGGCTCGTCTTACCATGTTTCTGTGGCAGAGTAGGCTTCCAATTGCTTTGCCTTCAAATGCTGTAACTTTTTGCTAATTCTCGTCAACCTTTGCTTTGAATTAAAAAAAAAATGCCACAAAATTTTGGCGAAAACGTTTTTGGTATTCTTGAAATTGGCACAAAAACGGAAAAATAATTTTGGTGAGGATTTTTATTTTTAACTAAAAAGTGACAGAAGAATGGAAGGAAATTTAGCAAAGCTCTTTTGTTTTGGCAGAAAAATCGAACAAAACTTTTAGAGCCTACCCTTTCATTTCTTTAATGAACGACAGCACTGTTTACAGAGGTCCAAACCTTTTGAAATCAAAACATTTCACACTGCCTGTAAAAATGTTCATTTCAATGCTTCTGTAATGATTTGAAGCGCAAGTGGCAAAAATTTGCAGCTATTTTACCAAAAATAATTAAAGTTAGTTTTCTTACACTACGCTTTGCTGCTTAAAGTTACATTGATACACGGAACGTGCAATTGTACATCCATTCGAACAAAAATTCTGTATGCTAGTCTATAACAAAAATCAAAACAAAAATATTCCCAACCCAATTTCAAAGAATTATTTATTCAAAATGCAAGCCTAGATTTTACTTATTTGGTTTCGATGTATTTTCAAACTTATTTGCTCTCTTTCACTTGCTTCAAGCATGTTGTCAGTCATTTTGTTCTACACTTGAACATTGTTTTAATGCTGCATGCTTGAAACCATAGCTGCAGTCAAGTGATGTACATATTATTACAATTGTACTACTAATAACTTTAAATGCTCTACTCTTGCACCTAGAAGACACACAACACCCAAAACAAAATTCTACAATTGTAGGTGTGCTTACCGAAGGGAATGATCAGATTCACCTTTTTTTGTTTTGCCAAGCAATATTAGACTGCTTAAAATCAAACTTTCATGACCAAAAACAAAATTTTTGCTCAATTGTATTATATAGATTACAGTAGTTTGCTAATTAATTAGTAGTTTTCTGTATCTAGCATTGCTTAAAGTCTATCGTTTTGACCAGTGGTGCTATTAAAATTTAGGGGTAACTGTACTCAGAACGGTTCTTTGAATTTACTAACCGCAGTTCGTTCAAGCCAAAAGAGCACTATGAAACCAAGTTTTCTCAAACTTTCTCTAAATTAGCAAAGAGTTTTTGCAAACTGCTGAGTCTTATCAATGGTTTTGATATCCGAATTGATTTTTTAACTGTGATAATTCAATTTTTTGGGAGCAAATTGATGAAATGCCGTGTAAGACGCAACGCGCGCAGAATGTTGAAGATATGAAAAAGTTTTTAAATGGACTATAGGGAAAATATGTGCTACAAAGGAGAAAAGACATGAAATGATCTTAATTATCACTAAGCGATGCAAAAAAATTTCCGTTCCATTCGATTTTCCATTCCATTCCATACCATGCCCTGGCAACAATATTACATCGCAGTTTACGGTAATTAACTTTCTGACTACTGTAGCCAAAATACTCGTTGCATCCAACTGACAAAAAGCAAAATATTGATTAGAGACGCTTAATGTGGATATCATTTGTTTGGAGTAATGCATTAAGCTCTATCCTTTGTACGCTTTGAGTAATGGCATTTAAAAAAAATTTTTAACAAATTTGCTTATTCTAAATAAAACAATTAACGCAGAATCCTATTGCTACAGTACATTGCTCTGGTATTGTTAAAATACAATGAATTTGAATAAATCACTTCAAAATTACCAGCTTGAATGATTCAATTAAACAAAGATACATGCTTGAGAGAAGTAGACTCTAATGATGAATTTTCATGCGTAATATGCAAGTCAGGTACTAGCTTAATAGAAAAAACAGATGAAACTGTCAAGCCGACATCGGATTGCCAACGCTTGCCCGACGTTTAGTCAACCAAATAATGTACTGTATGCTTTGGAATCTTGGTATAGCTGCTGCACTGCTTCAGATTTTTCTAGCTTTTAGCAGATAAAAGACGCTGAACTTTGGTGCTAAAGACGATTAAATTTACGCAGCATCTCTACAGCGCAGTGCGAACTGGTGTTCAATCAAAAAAAAAAGAAATCACTTGGAAAATATGGTGAGAAGTTATTTTGGTTTTTATTTTACTATTTTTACACTCAGTCATTAGTTTGATCTTTGGAGCATATTGTTCATGTGCTCATCGCTGAATTCATGTACAAGTTACAGTGTTATAACCAAAGTAAAAAAAAAAAACCTTACTTGAATTCGAACTCATGTCCTGGTCAGTTACTTACGTGCATTTTTGGTGATTAAAAATGCCTAAAAAAGTTAAACTTTCAAGTCGCAACCAGCTTATGTTTTTTATACTACAAACACTTTTAGGAAGGTGATGCAAGATGTCCAAAACTTCCTGAACCATTTAAGCGCGGAACAGGACGATGTTCGAGAGCAAATCGAGTCGGATCAGTTTGTCGTGTTCGTTGTAACTCCGATTATGAAGTGAATCCAAAATACATTGAACATGAACACATAACTTGTCTTCCCAATAGAAAATGGGATAAACCGGTACATTTAAACACATTTTGCTTTTGAGGAAAATTACATTGTACACTGTACAACCTTGTACACCATCAAAGTTTTTGGTAATGCTTCAAGCGCAAAATTAGTTGATTTAAAGCCTGCTTATCAAAACGTTATGGTTTTATTTTGACCATACGCAGTAAATAAAATGAATTGCTGAATCAAAAGTCGCATTTTGTAAATTACGATACGCTACACTAAAATTGATTTTTTATTAAAATCAGTAAACATGATTTCGGAAAAACCTAATTCAAATGTGTAAGCGTTGCTGAATCGGAAGCAAGATACTGAGTATCAGTCTGGGTGGAAGATTTGCACAGCGTGCAGAAAGAAGTATGAGTTTTTGAGAAAATATTTACTGTAGCGAAATGATTGGAAAAATGGTTGTTTTATTGTAACTGGCGGTTTTTTGGTTGGTACGCTTAGGGAAAGATGGTTTAAGTGGGCCTGTTGGGCAATTTGGCCATTGTTTTTTTGTCAAAAATTAGCATTTTAATGGTCGCGTGCTGTCGCACAACCAATCTCTTTGTTGTAACCTACTGCCACACTAAGTCAGGTAAGCTTTTTCATGGCAGAGAGAAAAGTTATTTACAAAAAACTGAATTTTGATGATAATTTGCATTTTGAAAAACTCACTTCAGCATCTTGTTTTGCTGCCTGTGTAAAACATTAAACAAGTAATTTTTCAGTCAAAAGTTAGTAAGTTTTTTTGCAATGAATTCCTATTACTTTAGTGTTCTGAACGTTTAGCTTCATACCGCTGTGAGGCTATTTCCAATATGGCTTCCGAGTGGAGTAAGTGGGTCAGTGCCATTTGTGACCGATCTTACCTCGCCACCGTTCCTGCAAACATATCATCTTGTTCCAAAAGTTTTTGTCAAAAATGAGCTCACCGCTTGTGTATTGACAATCCCCAGCGATTTGCACTGTATGCATAGAATGCTAATGAAGAACTCTCAAGTTTTGTGTGAGCTACTGTATAGTCACGCCACTAATGACTGTAAATTGACAATTTTTGTTGTTGGTGTGCTTTCCTTTCTTCTTTTTGAGCCTAGATTAAGTTTATATAGAACTAGAAAGTTAAATGCCAACATGTTTCTTTTACTATCTGTATCTGATTTTAAAACTGTGTAGAGCCACGTTGATGCTTGATTTTTTTTATCAATTTATAACCAGACTGAGGCAAAAATTACAAAAACATTGTATAGTTTAACTCTGCAGGTTGTGGGAATCAAAGATGCTGTTTTTTAGCTTGTAGTCTACCGCAAATTCTTGACACGCAGTTGCTGCTACAAGCCACCGTAAGTTTTTCATGGCTCTACAGAACTGCTAGAATAAATTTATCTGCTAGTGCAAATGACGATTTCCTTGTATTTTTTTGATTTTCGTTAGTTTGATCTTTGTATTGTTTAATAAATTTCGTTTATTTTTAGGAAATGATATGGCCAACTTACCCTTGTGGACTGGTCAACCCATTCTACCAGTAGGCATGTTGGTCAGTTTGAGTGACCATTTTTTAGTTAGCTTTGTTAGCAAAGTCGAAAAGATTTCAAAATAAGAAACATGCTCAATGAAAGATTTGAGATTTAGATGATGTGCTTGATTTTTTAATATCATTTACACAGACAAAAATATTTAGATATTAAGAAAAAGACAACCGACTTACCCCACTTTCCCCTACCTACTGTCTATCAAATTTGAATGCAAACAGATAATTCACGTTACTTTTTTGTGAAGCACGAAGTCGCTCTTTAATTGAGCAAACAAAGCGTGGTTTAACAGCGGAAAAGCACAGCTTGCAAACAGGTTTGATTTGCTTTTTGATAGGAGTAAAAACAAAACTGCGTAAGAAAAACGTATTTAAATGGGCTTTTTGCGGGCTATAATTTGGCGGAGCATGAAATAACTTCATTTTCTTAACCACACACGGCTTGAAATGCGCTTCCGGTATTCATTTGTCTGTTGAATGAACTTCATTTTGTCAAATTTGGATAGAAGAAAATTTTTTGAAGAACGAATAGAAAGGGCCTAGTTAGTTATGGTCAGGAATAAATTGTTCTTGTGTTTTTTTTTGGACTACTGCTGGTTAAAGGATTTCCATCGTACAGTATCTTGTATATTGGCCGGTAAATGTAGGCTTGCGGTAAATGGAGGCGATGAACTTTGCTTGAGATTTTTGACCAACTTGGCCGGAAAAGAATGAAACCGGCTGAATTATTTTTCAAAAGTTTAGCATAAACAAAGATAAATTGAGCTAAGCTTACGCAAGAAAATGTCGCATTGATTTGTGTCGCTTAACATTACCAAAGGTGTCATTCATATAGCGATAATACATCTCCTGCATAAAAATAATCTGAAATAGTTTTGGTTTATGGTAGCCGATTAAGATATTGATCAGGAATAAAAATCAAAGAACTAAACTCATGGTTATTCAGTCCATCTGGAAACGTCTAAGGTCATTGAAGCTAAACTCGACAGAAAAAGAACCGTCTCCTTACGTTATCCGAAAAAAGGATGCGAAATGGTGTTCAAACGGTAAAAAGCCATCAGCGCAGATTTGGTTAGTCTTCGGTTGAGGGATATCTGAATAAACTGCATATGTCAAACCAAAAGAAAATAGAGATTCAGGTTTCTATAAAGTTGAAAAATTCTCTTCTAACTTTTCGCGTTTTGATTGGTCCTTTTTTCAAGCCAAACACAGCTCAGCTTGTTTCCATTTAGGCCTACTCTACACTGGGCCAAAAGTCGTGGAAGTAAGAGCGTATCTTTCGTTTATTTTAAACAACTGGCAGCTTCCTCGTTATGGTAAGACAGTACGCTTAGCGGAAAGAAATTTTCTTTAAAATAACTAAACGTAAGCTCTTACGCTTACGATTTTACGTCCAGTTTAGACTGGGCCTTAGCCCTTTTTATACCGGGGGTGGGGGTAAATTTCCCCTCTCTTAGTTATTTTAATATAGCTCCTTAACTAAAACAAAGTTTTGCTTTGATGTACCCTAACTTTAAATCAAATTTAATAACACATATTTTCAGAAAGTTTGGGGTTAGCCAGATTACCGTAAGTGACGTCATTTTTGCCTTTGCAAGAGGCACCTAAGGAGTTTCATACAGTTTTGAGCATAATGCATACTTATCAGCGCGCTTATTCTATTCATTCTACTGCGTTTTCATTATTGATGCTAATCTTTAGCAGGAATAAAATATTTTTATTCTTTTGATGAATGTATTGTGCTTTTGTTTCTAGAAATAAATTGCTTTTGCATAAAAAAATATTAATTGTCATCAGCTGTTGAAAGATATAATGAAAATAATACTGCAGTATTTAAAAAATTGTAATATTCTAAAAAATTTTTCTAAAAAAAGTGAAGTAAAGAAAACAATAAAGCAGTGTTTTAAAGTTCTAGAATTCCAATAAGTCATCATGCTCGTGACCTCATCATCTGCAGAGAATTTATCAGAGATGTCTTTAAAATAACAAAAGTCTAAGCTGAAAATAATATTTAGCAAAATTTAGACAAATTTGCATGCTGTTACAAGGATTTTGTGGTTTTGATGAAGTCATCATCGTTTTTGTGATGCCAAAGCTTTAAAATATTTAATTATTGAAAATTTAACAAAAAATAGCTTCAGCAAGCAAAAAATTTTACTTCAATCACTTAACAAACAATTTTTTGGATAGGTGGGGCAAATTTGCCCCACTCTCACCCCCACTACAAATAGGGTTTGAAAATAGCCCGGTAGATATAGGATTAATAGCCGTTATTTTTTTTGCGCTCTCATGCTGAGAATTTTTCTTTGCAAGCGCCTAACGAAAACCGTTAAACACATGAATATTTTGATCAAAATTATACTCAAATGTTTTTACCACTATAACCGTACTTGAAAACAGTTGTAATACGTGTAGTTGAGACCATTTTTAGCTATCTTGAAAGTTACTTTAATCATGAAAAAACGAAATGTTGTTTCGAAAATCTCGCTCAAATTTGTAAAAGAGCACAATCTTTTTTCATTTCCTTGCCCACTAAACTTTACGCAGATTTTGTGATCCTTTCGCATTTTCGCGCCTTCGAAACTTTCAGCGTATTACGAGAAAAGAATTTGCAAGATTTTTGAATTGAATGGTTATTGCTTTCAAAAAAATATTTTAGAAGATCATAATATTCACTAGTCTTCAGTCTGACTGCTGAAACTCTATATGAAAAAAAGCTTTAAGAGAAAAAAATCACAAAAATTTATTAGAGTTTCCTAAAAATTGCGTCTATTTAAAGAGCATACTTGAATGATGAAATGGAACTGATAAGTGATTGCTAATCAACCAAAAGTGTTTGTTCAATAGGGTGACTTTTATTCAAGGGTAACATTAAAAGCTTTATTTTCTTTAGCTCTCCGCTAATGAATTGGATCCTTTTCATCAAAAAACACTCCTGGTGAACTATAGTGCATTTAAATTATTGTTTAGGGGTGGTACAGAGAGGTAATTTTTTGAATTTTTAAAGTTTTCAATAAATTACATAAATATGCTTAGATGCTATCTACTTTCATTGATAGTTCGTATTAATTTTTAAAAATAATCAATGAGCTCTAAAAATACAACAATTTTACATTTGCAGTAGGTTCATGCTACAATTGTTTAAATTTGCTTTCATGAGCAGCTTACAAGGTAAAATTTACTGCTATTCAAAAAAATACAAAATTCATATTTTTCGAACAGTTTTTTTTTTAACACGAGGATAAGCATTCTGACAATCAGAAACTACTTGAAATAGAAATTGTAAGCTGTTATTTATCTTAGCTATGAGTTTGTTATTTGACAGCATAAGAGCCAGAGTTGTAAACGGGCCGACTAGTTCAGGCCCAAACCCGAAAATATAAGCCCGAACCCAAAACTAATTTGAACCTCAAATCATGCCCCAAAAAAACCGAAAGTTAAGTTAGGTCTAAAAAATTTAGCAATGTTGCCGAAGTATTTTGATTATACTTTAGTGCACCTAAGACAAAAAGTACGTCTTAGGCCCGAATTAAGCCCGAAAATTTTGTTAACTTTAAGCCCGAACCTGGCCCGAACCCTAGCTCGACCCGAAAAGCCCGGGCCAACTTACAACTCTGATAAGAGCAATTCCGTGCACAGCATTGTCATTACAGTAACTCCTAAGTTTTTGGCAATCAATTTTGCACATCGAAAGCTTTTTATTTATTCTTGATCGGAATCTAGGATTTTTCATGGAAAAGCTTAGAATGAAGTCAAAGTATTTCAAAAAATTTCTTTGTTTTGGAGTCACGAAATGTTGAAAATGTTTTTTAGAAAATTTTTTTAGAAAACCAAGATGATGATGAGTCCACTTTAGGAATCTTTTTCATCATCTTCATTTTGAAGCTTGGCAACCATGTGCGGCTTTGATACAAACGAAACAACTTCTTCAAAAAAAGTCATGGGAAACTAGCTTTTTAGACAATTACCGGTACCACAAGTGTTTAGACTTCTTATTTGGAGATGTGACAAAGAAAACCGCTGAGTTACAAAGTTGAAAAAAAAATTTCACTAAATTTCGACAAGGTGCTTCAATTGCTTCAGAAGCAGTAGAATAAGCTTTAATATAAGCTTATATTTCGAAAGTACAGAGCTTTTTTAAAGCTTCTTTTTCTTGAGCGATAAGACAAAATTGTTTTCGAAACATTCATACTTTTACAGCATAAAGATAAAATAAAGTACATGATTAATACACAAATCGGGGCCAAAAGTAGCACGGTAAAGTTATTTTTTGTTTTTTATTACAAGTGTGGTAAATCGTTACATGTATTAAGCAGTGGTTATAAAACGTTTTTTTAAGAACAACTCCATACTGAGGTTTTTGAAACCTAAGCGTACAACCTCCAAAATACTCCCATAATCATCAAATATAAACTTACAAGCTAGTTGCTTAGTTGCTGCTTTGAATGCTCAGTGAAGCCGCACTATCGTTTAAAATTTCGGAAAACTTGCAAAGCAATAATGAAACAAAAATGAGAACATGATGCAATCACATTAGAGTATGACCGAAGGCGCCCACAGAAGTTTTTTTAGGGGGGGGAGGGGGGCAAGCGGCGTATCTATTATCTATCGAATCAAATAAAACCTTACAGCTGCAACCAGGATTTTGATAAGGGGCTCGGAACCAAAAGTTAAAATAATCCTGCTTAAATATATTGCAGTTGGGCGGCATGTTGAATAAACTGATGCAATTCAACTGTATTATTCACGGGGATCTGGGGGTAAAGCCCCCCGTCGCTGGGCAATTTTTGCAATTTCTTGAAAAAATAACCATTTTATCGTCATTTGAATCACCTATCGAACGTTTTTAGGCCATTGGAAAGAACAAAGTTGATGAGATTAGGAATCTACTTAAAAGTCTTAAATTGCCCAGCCCGTTTTTGTCTTCTTTATTTCCAGATCAAATTCAAACCACGTTTAAACGCTCGCATAGTTATGTGAGTCAAGTTTTCCAAGTGACTTGGATAAGGAAAAGGGGAGGCTAAGCTTCTTTAGATTTCTCGGTTGCTCTATTGACTGCAACTTAAATTTTGCTAAGGAGGATGATGGGGCTTGATTTACCTAAAAGTTGAGAGTTTTTGCTTCAAAAATGCCTCAAATTTCCTTCAAAAATGCCTTCAATATAGCAAACAGGTGCAACTTAAGCATATCGCAATCCGGGGTCTGGAGAAAAACCCTAACTAATGGGCACTTTTTGTGATATTTCAGAAAAAATAGCCATTTTAACGTTATTCGAATCAAATGTCGCATCTTTTTAAAGCCATTAAAATAACTTAGCAAACACAATTTGAAAGCCATTTCAAAGAATTAAATTGTTCTGCCCCTTCAAGCCCCCACTTTACTCACAGATCAACTCCAAAACTCGTGGTGATTAAATAAATTAAATGTTGAATAGCTCCCCCATGTACTCTTTTTTTTAGAAGCTTACGTTAGGTATTTTTTATTAAACAACCAATTTTGACTGCTTATTTTAAATTATGTTTTGGAGTTTTCATCGATTAATTTGTAAGCGGTATTTTGACAAATAAGTTAATACCCCTCCCTCACCAAAAAATAACAATGATAATAAATGTTTTGAAAGTGGCTTTAAATCACTTTAGAGACCATATCACTGCAAAAACTGCCTCTAAAGGGCAAAGGTTGTGGTATTTTCTTTATCGTGCACTTTGGTCTACAAGTCAATGCAAGGGGGCACAACCCCCCTGGCTACGCTATTTACTGCAAGTTTAGTTTTGATTTCGATTTCTGAGCAAAATTAATTTAATGGCAAAGTAATTATTATTTCAGTGTTTATGTAAGCACAACGTAAATATAAAATATCAAACGCTGTATTATATTTAGATCCTGATAAAAGCTCAATGACACGGGCGCGTAGCCAGAAATTCGCAATGGGGTCTAAGGGTGGAGCCCCCTGCGCTGAAAAATTTTGCATTTTTTTGCAAAAATAACTTAGTTTTAGGACTATTTTGATAAAAAAACTAGGAAGTGACCTTGGTTACTTTATGCAGCGCAAGTAGAGAGAATAAGAGAGCAAAGAGTGAACGCTCATTTGCTCATTTACTTTTTGTTTTAGGAATTATTGTTAGGATTTGGGTTAGATTTTGAGTCTGGGATTAGATTAACGTTAGGGTTCAGCTAGGGTTGGAGTTTGGATTAGGTTTAGGGTTGGGGTTAGGGCTAGGATAACAATTTTCTTATTCTTACGTAACGTAACAGCAGCTTCTGCCAAAAAAGTAATGCTTTTAAATCGTGGCATAGAAATTGGCAGTACAAACATGATTAAACTTATTACAAAAATGGGCCGCATGAAAAGTGGCTAATGGTAAAATTTTAGCTCTCGTATTTAGATGCTGGTAAATCATAAAATCGTACAGTTTAATAAAACTCACGCAGAATAATCTATTTTGCCAAGGTTTTACGTAGGAAAATAATTGGGGGAGATTAACGGAAAGAGATTTGAGAGAAGTGATTGGTAATTAACTGATACTGAATAGCCCCTACCCCTCCATTTCTGAGTTTACAGTATATTTGTTTATGAAGCCAACGTTCAGGATTTTTATATAGCGATCAAATTTGATTGCTTACTTTTGGCCAGTGATTTGTGAGTTTTATTTTTGACAAATTACCGCCCCCCACCCCCTGCCGCCTGAATATATGTTTTGAATAAGGCTTTAAATAATTTTAAGTCCGTTCCAGTGCAAAAACCTGTCTGAGAAGTGCTAAAAACGTGGTGTTTTCCTTATTCTGCATTTTGGTCGGCAGGCCGATAGGACTATAGGTTTTTAGCACGTCTCAGACAGCTATAGCTTCCACATCTTTTGGCTACGCTACTGCAATGACAGATGGTGAAACATTTGATATTGATTATTTAATCAAACGATTCAATGCCTGATTCTAGGGTGTTGCTTACGCTCTTTTTTAAGAAAATGCTGTATGATATTTTACGTAAAATGGCAATCATGTTCCTTCTGCCCTTGCCCATTGCATTAAAGCAAAAATGATAAAAAAGCTCCACAAAGTGTTGTTTTCTTAGTTTAGATGGATGTATTTAGAGTTATTTTTCGAATTTAAGCATAATAAATACTTAACATCTTAATTTTCAGGGGGGGACAAGTGACCCCCCTTCCCCCACTGCGGGCGCCCAAAAGTATGACAAAATCAAAAAAAACAAACTTGAATTATGAAAAGAAAAAGTTTCTATTTACAGATTTGAACCATCTTGATGGGATCCATCTTTTGATCCTTTGCGAACAGTATTTTGAGAGGTAGTGAGTGCTGATATAAACAGAAGAAGCATGCGCATTGCACTATTATTCCACTATAGCAAAAAGAGATGTTGCGGAATAAGCATGGCCACTACTTTGATGCATCGCTGAAAGTTTGCATTAGAATCGTCATAATGCCCTTCCACCAACTGTAATGCTTATTGCTTATAATGATCCAGAATGACAATATTTGAACATGCATGAATATTTGAACATGCATGTACCACATTAAGCGAATAGTCTAAAATTTTATAAGGTGTGCTTTTTCAGTAAATGTATCGATTTCGGAGGCGAAAAGCATAAATTTTCAGATTTTTGGAAATAAAAGTCATCGTATTGTGCAGTCATAATTGTTTGTTAAATGCTTGTTGCTCTTTTTTTTTTCCAAAGTACTCTTGCTTCGTCTAACTTTAGCAGACAATCACTTATGCGAGACAAGTTTGTAAAGTATCAAACTTCTATTGCGATTCCGGAAGTCTTCCTAAACCGTCTTGTTGACTACAGCGACGTATCCCAATTAAGCTTATAATTTAGGTTCGAAAAGCAAAATTTGTTAAGATGCAATATTTTGATGTTGGCATCTGTTTCAAACATTTTTAGTTGTTTTTATACAAAGTATTTCTATTTCTTCAAATCAAAAAAAAAGGCGTACAACTACCTAGCGAAGAAGTTGAGGCAATTTCTGGTTTTGAAGACAAAAAAGGATCTTTAGTCCAACAGACGGAACAGTTGCAAACGAGGGATTGTTATTGAATGCGTTCCGAATTCGTGTAAAACTCTATGAATATTAAAATTTTAGGCTGCTGTTGTAGTTATTGCTACATTATACACCCTTGTGAAATTACAATTACTATAGTATAAAAGTTTTCTTTTGTGACAGCTGTTTTTAATTCTCCGACTTGCAATATTACAATTGTCATTATGATATTACAATATTACATGCAATATTACGATATTACATGCGCTGCCGCTTCTTCCATGCAAAACAGCGACCGCTGCCGCTTGTCGCTACTTTCAAAAAAATAAATAGTAAAAAAAACGATGGCATTCAAATACGGTATCTAATGGTGAAATTTCAACTTTATTTACAAAAGTTAATTATTCAAGCTTTTAAGTTATCGGTTCAGGTTACAATTGGCATTAGCAGGCTTAAATGGTAGACAAGTAAGCAAATCACCGTTTAATTAGTTGTTGGCACGCTCCTTTCAAAAAAACAAGCATTTCAAAATGCTGATTGTTTGAACCAGCGCTTTAGAAATTACTTAGGAAGTTACCTTTGGAAGTTACACTAGGAAGTTGAATTCCTTATCGCATTTTATATACAAACAAAAGGCAATACAAAATATCGACTCAAATAAGTTAGGGTTTTGCCATTTAAAGCACAATGACACACAGTATTCAGCTTCTACGCAATTCTGTCCCGGCTCTTATAGCTCTGAAGTAGTCGATCTGTTTATTACACTCTCGGCCCTCAACCACTAAATTAATTCTTTGCGTAGAGATCCGACAGGAAAATTTACCAATCGACCGAGTTCCAAAACATTTCTTGAAGTTTTGTAGAAATGGTAGGTTACGTAATTCACGTCCCTGCCATAATTTCGTCCAACTTTGAAACAAAATTAGATCGAGGGTTTAAGATATTGGTGTTTACGAAGTCGAAGGAGATACGTAGTAATGACGCACATGTTAAACAAATGATGCTCAATGCGATTCCTGTTACACTGAGTATTTTTTCTACGAGTATAACTCCATAACTAAGTTGCCTTTGAAGCTTCTTTATTACCTCGTTCGATTTGTTAGTTCAATTCTCAGCTCACTGTAAATTCAATTCTTAGTTTTATTGTTAACTATTGTAGCAAAATTTATTTTACTACGCATTGACGTATAACTACTCAGGCCCGGCGCCACAGGGCATAGGCATAGGCAGAGGGGGACCAGGGGGACCAGGGGGCCCGTGACCCCTCCAATTGAAATGCTACCTATGTGACAAAAAAAACTATTGCTTCCTCAGTTTCTATTTCTTTTAGCATTTTTTGCGTATAAGAGTAATTAACAATAATATTAACGACCTATAGAGGCCCGGGCCATCTAAATTCAATTTTTGCCAATCAATTAAAATGTATAACCCGGCTGAAATTAAGGGTTTTTATCATAAAAGTTGCTACCTCGGGCTCTCACCTAACTTTTTAAAAAACGTATGCAATAACTGGGCAGGATTTACCGTATATGGCACCGTAGACTACTATATATATGGACCGGCAACTCATTATGACGTAATCAGACACGATACGCTTCAATGCACGTAGTAGATTCGGAAAGTTTTGCATGCAATAGGCTACTGAGCACAAGCTTTTGCAGGCTATATAGGTGTAGGTTTTAGATTCATATAGATAGATTTAAGAAAAAAGTTTCTTCGAGAAGAGATGGACGATGACTGGATTGCAGCAGACCTTGAAATTTTGGATTCCATCTCGCATTGCGATGAGACTTTCACGTCTGCTAAGAAGCTAAAGTCGCGCAAAAAGGAGCAACAGAGTATCAATCACCAAATCAGTATCACCCCGAAAGACTTGCAATTAATAGTGAAATTGACTCGCGAATTTTTGGAATAAATTGGAATTAAACTGCCGAAAAAATTTTTGGAAGACAACTCAAAATCACTCAGCGAATTAATTCTGTTGTATAGAAGGAAACCGGATTCTCGAGTACTTTCTACAGTAAATACTCATCCATGTGTGAAGAAGCTTGTCGTATATTCAATCTATCTCAGCAAGATGCTGCTGTGGTGCTCATAAAAGTTATGGATGCCGTGGTCAAAGCAAACTCTACGATGCAATTCGAAGTCAATGTTGCGGGGCTGAACGAACGAGAATCCGGTAGGCCTTTGTTAACTGCTTGTGAAACAAAAAAAAAACGGCCAACTACTTGGCTTCTTAAGCTATTTCTTTTGCACTCTTTTAATTACTATGTTTGAGCTATCATCATAATCGAGAATTACCGGTACCGGTACTTCGCCGGACTAGCCAACTCCCACTCTCAACAGGAGGTGAGCAACACCGCAGATTTTCTGGTGACGGAAAGAGCAAAATAATTTTCGCGATGGCGGCTGAGGCAGCTGCTTTTGCGCGTACTAGGCCTATAGCTGCTGCAGTAGGCCACACATTACAGTTTATTTATTTTATTTGCCGAGTTATTTCGGCCAGGAGACAGCGAAGTGACCTTGCGGTCTTCGAGTCAAGCTACCACCTGTCTACCACTTAAAGATGGAAAGTCCCATTAAGTGCCCTTCCCAACGGCACAACAAGCGAACTTGCCGGTTTGTTCTCCACACTATCCCTTTAAGGTTGAGCGTCAAACAGGGAAGCTTGAATACCAATTTTCAAGTTATTGGTTTGACCCGACTCGGAAACGAACCCGAGTCTACAGCTCCAGAAGCTGACGCTCTATATCCACTCGGCCATCTGAGCTGTTAAAATACAATAGTTAATAGTTTTCTGCTCTTTGTTCTCTCGACTCAGATTCCCACTTAAAGTTCAAGTAAATTTGTTATAATAGTACGAAAAAACTGCGAGGCAATGGTAAAACAAAATTCAGCAGCTTCACCAACAGCGTTAGGAACACTAATTGATACTGATTGACCGTGCATACCTCCTCATGGGTCCTACATTTATACCACAGAATTTAAATTTTCCAGCTCATGTTTCATGTTGGTTGACCGTCCGTATATACATATATATCAATGTTAGTGGTATTTAAGTTTTAGAAAAACAGTCAACCAAAAAGCCGCCCGCACCCCTTGCAATGCCACTGTGTGCACCATCTAGATTCTACAGTAAAGTTGGCGAAATACAAATACGTTATAATCAGAGTTTCAATTACTATAGAGGCCTTTTATTATTAGGCTATAAGTTTAGTTTCACAAATACGCAGCAAAAGCGAGACAATTTTATAATTTAAACAGCAGAGGTGGAGTCGAGGACACAAGGCTCGAGGCCAAGGCCAAGAACACAAGAAAAATCCGAGGCCAAGGACAGCCTTTCCGAGGACAGACACTCTCGAGGCCAAGGATAGGAATGTTTGAGGCCAAGGACACAAGCGCAAGTGCTCTCCAAAAAAAAAAAAAAAAAAAAAAGGTCTTCACAAAAATTTTTCAAGCGATCTCCACAAGAAAACGTCTTCCAAAAAATTTTTCAAGCGCTCCCCAAAATTTTAACAATTCAAAAAATAGTGCTGTCCTCGGGCCGAGGACAGGCCAATTTTCGAGGACTTGAGGCCTCGAGGCCAAGGACTTGACCTTCGAGGCCAAGGACTTCAAAATGTGTCCTCGAGGCCAAGGACGTCCTCGAGGACTCCACCTCTGTTAAACAGCATGTTTACAGAGATCCTGGAGTATATTGATGGGTATATTCTAAAGAAGACGGCACAAAAATACGCTGAAGCCGAGCACACAATCAAAGTTTTGCGCATGGACCAACCAGAAGGTGAATTAGCAAAA
This sequence comes from Trididemnum nubilum, assembly GCA_963965965.1. NCBI lineage: Eukaryota > Metazoa > Chordata > Ascidiacea > Aplousobranchia > Didemnidae > Trididemnum > Trididemnum nubilum. The sequence goes on along the minus strand of OZ014489.1, from coordinate 22,543,944 downwards.
AATTGGCAAAAATACCAAATCGACTTTACCACCCAGTACCAAAACTTCAGGAATATTTTACCAGCGTTTACATGCAGCACAATCATGAAACCAGCAAACAAGCGCAAGAAATTGACTTCAAAAAGCTTATTCTGGATGTTGCTACAAATTGGCGCTTTCAGAATTTTGTCGACTTCGTAGAGAGTGAAAGTGATGACAGCGACGATATCATCTTGGAAGTGTAACTACATGATGACTCTTCTATTAAAAATTTTATCTCACAACTATGCCAAGTAGCGACTCCAACAAGTTCAGAAAAAATCAACCAAATACTCCAAAGGCTTGAGAGGTGACTTAAAAACACATACTTGTTAAATGCTAAGTTTCAATACATTTTTGTTCATGCAAATGTAGCAGTTGGTTCGCGTTGCGTTGATTTGAAGTTTGCGGATCCTTGGTCTCTAGCAATAGAATTACAGCTACGGTTTTCATTAAAAGTTTTACACGCGTGCGCAAGGTCGGGTACATTTAGCTTTTGATGAATTTCGGTTGCAATGAAGCCCTTGGCCAAGCTACAAACCCGGCGCCACGGGGAGGCATATCGGGGCCGTGCCCCCCGAACAAAAATTGTGCCCCCCCAAGCGAGGACTGTGCCCCGAAGAAATTTAAAGGCTTGGGTCTACTGGAGTGCAAATCGAGGCCCAGATTGGTGTTTTTTAGGACTGACATCGGATTTCAAGACGTTTTTGGAATGAAGGCCTTTTTGTTTTGGAGATCACCTGTCTTCGGCCGGAAAATCCCCCGCAAAATCGGTGAAGACCTTTTTCTTTTCGGAGATCACCTGTTTTCGGCCGGAAAAACCGCTTGAATTTCCGATTTCGGTCGGAAAATCCCTTTGAATCTTTGGACTTCACCTTGTTTATTTTATCCAGACTGGGATAAATTTCTCGTGCCCCTCTCGAATTCACATAAATAAACTTCTTGTTCCCCCCCAAAATTTATTTCTGCCCCCCCCCCCTCCCCCCCCCAGTCACGCTATCCTGGCGCCGGCCTGCCAAGCTATCACTTGAATTAGTAATTACGTACAACATTTCAGAGTTTTTGTTCTCACCTTAGCTTCAGTAGCCAGTCATTTTAGAATCGTTTTTTTGGAGACAGTAGTCCAAGGGCTTTTCTGTCCGAATGTAGTGCTGCCACCCTTGATTTGTTTAATTATCTTTCTATGGCTGATCGCAGTTACACCGTAACAAACAGCTTTAACATCTGGGTTTGAGCAACGATGGCCCAGAGACCTCTGCACAAAATAAAAAGTTAAACAGCAGATAAGTATGCATTTCTAGTAGCGAATAACTTACCAGGTCCCGAAATAATGCCTCCAGTACATCATGGGTTATTGCACGTAGGCAAACGTATCTCATTATCTCACGTAACATACGTCTAGTCAACGAAACAAGATTTATAGAAGTGAAAATAAGTCCCTCCAGTGTCGGCTTAGCAATTATTCGCTTTTTCCTCACCTTTATGACATGTATCCACTTTATTCTAAAAATAATATGAGTACTGAGGTGTTGGAATAAACTGTACAAATGGTTTTTTTTAGGCAGATAAATATTTTTAGGCAGAGGCTGCTCTTATGTTACTTAAGAATAAGAAAATCGCTTTCTACATCTAACCCCAACCCTAAACCTAACCCCAACTCTAACCCTAACGTTAATCCTAACCCAAACTCAAAATCTAACCCAAATCCTAACAATAATTGAAAAAACAAAAAAAAGAAAATGAGCACCCACTCTTTGCTCTCTTATTCTCTTTATGGGCGTTACGTAACGTAATACTAGCCACTTCCATATTTTAAAAGTGGCTTTGAACCACTTGAAAGGCCATTAAAAGTGGCTTTGAATCACTTTAGAGGCCTCAGAAGGGCAAAATTGTGGCATTTTTCTTATCGTGCACGTTAGTCTGCTGGCCAATGCAGGTGGCTCAGCCCCTCTGGCTAGTGGCTAAGCTATTGATTATAAGTTTGGTTTGATTTCGTTTTCTCAGCAAAATTAAGTTAATGGCGGAGTAATTATTATTTCAGTGTTTGGATAAGAACAGCGTAAATTTGAAATATTAAATGTTGTTTTGTGTTTAGATCCTGATGATAAGAGCTCAATGGCAGATCAGAGATGCTAAAATGTTTGATAGCCTAAACAGTGGTGCCGATCTTTGTTGAGCATTGGGGGGGGATAATTTGCAATTTTACCCCAATTTTGCCCTATTTTCAACATTGGGGGGGTGAACCTCGACCACAATTTTGCTCAGGTGTGGAAATTTAGTGAAGACCAAAGAAAAAAATGCAAATGGAACACTTTTTCTCCCCGAAATCAGGTGAAGAAAAAAAAAAGGTCTGTGTCAAAAATAGAACACTTTTTCTTCCCGAATTCAGGTGAAGACCAAATAAAAAATAAAAATAAACAAAAAACAAGGTCTTCGTCAAAAACAGAACACTTTTTCTTCCCAAATTCAGGTGAAGACCAAACAAAAAAAAAGGTCTTCATCAAAAATAGAGCACTTTTTTCCCCAAATTTTCGCTCTGATGCAAACCCATTAAAAATCTTGGGGGGGATGCAGATGTGGACCATTCTCAAACTATTGGGGGAGATATATCCCCCCCGGGTTTTGGCACCCCTGAGCCTAAACCATGTACTTCTAGAAATAATTATGAATAAGCATTTGATATTGATTATTCAATCAAACAATTAAACGCTTCATCCTAGAGTATTGCTAACGCTCGCTTTAAGATACTGCTGTATGATAATTCACATAAAATGGGCAATCCTGTTTTTCTTGCCCCCGCCCTCTGCACCTAAGCAAAAAAGGTTAAGCTACTCCACAAAGAGTTGTTTTGTTAGTTTATAAAGATATTTAGATATATTTAGACTAATTTTGCAATTTTAAACATAAAAAAACTACTTGTCATTTTAATTTCCAGGGAGGGGGCAAGTGCCCCCCTGCGGGTGCCCCTGAGCCTAGACTAAATCCCTAACTTCAAAAAAGACAAAATTTCTGTTTATTTTTATTTAGTCATATTTTTATCCTTCTTTGCAAGAAAGCGACACTATAGAGAAAGAAAAGAGAAAGAGCCACTGTAACGAGCTCGCTTAGAAGTTTTCGGCCATCTGTCTACCACTTTAAAGATGGGGAAATCCCGCTAAATGCCCTTCCTAACAGCACAACAAGTAAACTTGCCTACTTGTTCTTCACACTGTCCCTTTAATGCTGAACGTCAGGCAGGGAAGCTGTAAATACCAATTTACAAGTCCTAGACTTGACCCAACTCATAATCGAACTTCGAATTTATCGCTCCAAAGACAGACACTCTATCCACTAGGTCACAGAGCGGTTTTGCAATAATGCAATATCTATAAATAGCCTACTGGAGCATGAAACAATTAAAAGTTAGTCTAAAAAGTCATTTTTATAAAAATAGGCTACCGGTACATCTTATCCATTACTTTGCAAGGAAACACATCTATAACTTATATAACATTGTTGACATGTATAGCCTATCATGACTAGTTGACTAGCGATAAGTTCAAAAAACCTTCAGGTTCTTTGATACTCCCTGGCCACAAATAGTAGGCTACAACAATTAAAATTAGCCAAACCATTAATTCCTGTATTCACCTTTCCATTTTCTTTTTTGTGCAAATGTGTTTAATTAACTTGCTATCGCATTGTGAAAACTACATATATATGGTACCGTATTTTGTACCGGTAAGTCTACATCTGATATGCAACACTAAAATTGCTATTTTTTCTTCCTCCCATAGCAGTATGCAGTTATCATTATCATTTTTCAACCAGTTTGACCAAATAAACTCTATATTTCTCTAAACACACGAAAAGCTTTTTCAGGATTAGATTACGACATTACCAGTACCAGACTACTGTCAAGAAACGATTCACGACAATGATCTGTGCTAAAATTCTGTCCGATAGAACTAGGCTACTGAAAAACAGCAAACTGTTCTGGTAGAAGCTACAGCACAGTAGGCTAGTTACTGAAACAGGCATAGATCTATTTCTAATTTAATAAAACCACACCCGAAAATAATTTGCCCTACTCACAGAAAAGTTCTTGTGGTACTTACACTTCTTTGTGAAGCAACTCTTTGATTCTGTCACCTTTGGAGGAGTCCCGAAGTGACAGAATAAAAGCTGTTAAAGCTGTTCTGTGATCTTTTTCTTTATTGCTTCTGGCAAATCCTGGATTTCTTATAGTAAATAACGAGCGCTTCCTAATATCCTTAGTTTTGCGGGTATAAGAGCACCCAGGAATACAGCAATTTGACCCTGACATTATTAGCCCTACAGCCTACACTTGTACCTATACTTCTTTCAACACAAAAAGTCTACGCTTCACAGAAGTGTTAAAAAACTCAATATCTTTAAAAAATTAACACACCCAGAGCTCTACAGGACGTTTTAACTAGCCTTATCAGCCAAAAATGTAAACACACTATGCAACTTCAGGCAGACAACCTCAACACGAACTGAAAATCTACTACGTGCAGTCAAGCGTAACGTGTCTTAATGCATGTTTTGAAATGAGTATTTGTAACCATCTTATTAAAGTCTATATTTGTCGAGAAAAAAATACTAAAAAATGTTAAAAAATTCAAAAAACTAATGTTTCAAATTTGAAAACAAAACTCATTCGCGTTACCGAGTAATCGCCAATTAATAAAACCGTGACGTCATCAGTTGCCAGTCCATATATATAGTAGTCTATGATGGCACAGTGCTAGGAGCCCTGCACTCAGATGGTAACACTTTATTTTTGGTCTACATTTATGTTTGGCAGGAAGAAGTTGCGAAAATCTTTAAAGTGCCAGGGGCCCCGCGCAATGTAAACCTGGCACGGGCAATAACATGGTATTTAAGCGTAACCATCTAATGTACGGTTTTCAATAACTATTCACCTCCATTCACCTCGCTAGTTTTTACGCTAAAAGATGCTTTTGAAAAAAAACTTGTGTAGGAGAAATGCTCATTGAACAAATTATTGAATTTAAATTGAGGGGTCCGTCGCCTCTTGACCGTACATGTTCTCCTACAAGTGGTTATTTTCATGTCAAAGCAAAAATAAGGAAAATCTTCGAGTGGATTATTATTTACTATAAAAATACTTATAAAATTTAACTCCAAACTGCAAAATTACAAACGTACTTTCGACCAAATTTACGTAAAAGGAGGATTGAAACAATTTAATTTTTTTTTAATTGGCTTTCAAATGTTAATAATCTAGTTCTTTCGAATGGTTTTGAACACGTGCGAAATGTGATCCTATGGTATTAAAATAGCTTTTTTTTCAAAAAAATTCCAAAAAATCGCCCAGCGACTGGGGGTTTTATCCCCAGATCCCCGTCTGTGATACGTTTGAGTAAAGTAGTTTACTTACGCAAGTCTCCCAATTCAGATATTTTCATTTGTAACTTTTGCTTTAAGCCTCTCCCTTTAGAAAACACTCGGCTAAGTGCCGAACCAGGGGGCACATGACAGAAATTTCCTCGTTTGCTTTAATAACGAGTTTTTTTTTAAAAGGCTCTAACGAACGAAATACTCGTTAAACGTAAGAGGTCATTTTTGCACGTGTATGTAAAGCCTTGCGAAATCCGTTACGTCATTCTTTCTCGCTAAATTTCTTCTAGCGATTGCGGAAAGCAGTTCGAGTAAAAGAACGTCACATTTTCCTCGCCAACTTAGAGATGATCTTGAAGCACTCTTTCTGCGTGCGAGAAATCTTTTTGGTTTAGAAATTTAATGGCGAAATGTTGAAAACTTCTAACTCATGCGAATTTTTGCTGAAAATTAATTCAAATCGTCGCCATGTTTGCTATTAAACTGCTAAAAAAAAGTGAATTGCATTGAGAACCATTTGCTGTTTCGATTAATAAAGAAATGCTAAGTAGTGCAAGTTGACAAAAATAGTAACACACTCCTTTTACAAGAACGATTTTCTAAAACACGAGGCTCATTTTTGCTCAAAATTTAAGCAAAAATTAAAAACACTGCCAGCCTCGGCAGCAAAACAAACTAAAAAAAAATTCAAACTAATCAAAGAAACTAAAACTCGTGCTGATTCAAAACGATAAAATTTCAGTGATTTTCTTGTGTTCGCAAGCAAAATTGCAAATATTCAAGATTATAAAGCTCTGTTTCTCTGCGCAAGCAATTGAGAAATTTTTTCGGCAGTTGTTCAACTTGAAAAAAGCTTGCTTTTTTGCTTTTGCAGTTTTACGATGCTGCAAAAGCAAGAAAAAAGCCTTCACTTAAGTCTTAAGCAAGACAGAGCTATAGGAATTAAACAGAGTTTCAAACATGCCCGCTGAAATTGACATTGATGCTTTCAAATTTTTTACAAAATCAAGAACAATTGAGACTAAATATTGGCAAAAAATTAAAAACAGCCAGTCTAAACTCAAGATTTACCGGTTCTAAAAAGGAAGAGTGTACTTCGACTTGCTCTCTTTTGAAAAATTTTAAAACCTTGAGACCTAAAGTTACTGTTAACATATGAGTTTACCCACCAACAACCTCAAGGGCGCTTTACTTCATTTAAAACATTATGATATGGAAAAAGTTGTTCTTATTTCACATTGATCCAAAAATATAATTAACTTCTGTCGTTCATTTACTAATTGTTATCAGTTGAAGAATTTGCTTGCGTATAATAATCACGCATAGCTTAAAGTATCTTTTTCCATAACATAGAAGTACATACAATACGCTTGAACGCATTATTTTGAAGTAGAAATGCATCTGACGTCACAATGGGGTATTTAATACTAACACAAGTTACGAACATCTCGCAAAGAAATTCGAGCGAACTGTTTTAACGTATGTTGGGCGAGACGGCTCAGAAATTGCAGTTTGTCTACGAAGATTTTTTGTTCGTTAGCGCTTTTTAACGAGCGAGAATGGCCTTTACGAGCTCGTTAGCACGTTCTGTCATGTCGCCCCAGGTCAAAGCTTCTGATCTTCCATTCTACGATATCTTTGTCCCACAAAAAATTCCTCTTTCGAAAATTTCGGATGACTTCAATACATGTGATTTTTGGTTTGCCCTCCCCCCCCCAATCAAAAATCCTGGCTACGCCTATGCAGAAGGGATGGCATTTCGAGCCGTGTCCCCCAAATCACTGCTTGTGCTCCCCAAGCGAGAGTAAACTTTTGTAGCAGCACACCTAGCAAACTTTTGCCCAAAAACAGGTAACCACAAACACTTTTTGTTTGAAACAGCAAGACAGATCAAGTGAACGTAATCAAGTAACCTAAGATTTTGCGATGAAGACCTTGTTTTATGTTTTTGGTCTTCACCTCCAATTTTGAGGGCAAAATCCATACCAAACAAGGATAACATATTATTTGGAGCAAAATATTCACCAGATCGCTGCCGCATTCCGAATTCGTCTGGTCTCGGCTGCGTAAGCGTCCCCCTACCCAAGTTTTTGTGTCCCCTTCCAAACACACTACCCTGGCTCCGTGCCAGGTACTAATACTGTTTTATTCGCAGTTATACTGTGGTCTGTGACCAGATAGCCAACAATTAATTATTTTCATTTGTTTTGCTAAATGCTAGCCGTTTGAGGAAATATCGCGGAAAATCGTCTTTGCGATCCGCAAGTTTTCAGCAATTTATCGAACTCTAATTATTGCATTTTCGTTCAAGAGACTCTGCTCGAAATCGGCTTTATTGAAATTAGTTTTACCTGTTCAAATTGACCAGCTACTAGACCACATTATTTGTTCAAGTTTGATTGAGAAAATATCGGACCACGTGCGATAAAACTCGCTTATTAAAACATCACAAAGGTCTTGTATCTTCTATTAAACTGAAATAACGAGGTAACAAGAGCAGAGTGAAAACAAGCAAAGAGTAAAGACTCCAAACGGTAACGAGTAAAAATGTGAATTGAAAAAGTCTTGGAAGGAGTTTATTAGCAGTAGCGGCAGAAAATTTGCTTAAAAAACAGCGCTGATAAGCGCTGCCGCTTTTTCGGCTAAAAAAACAGCGGCGCTGCCGCTTGTCGCTGGTGACGAAAAAAAGCAACGGCGCTATCGCTACCGAAAAAGTAGGGCCGCTGGTAAACAGCGCCGCTGTGCGCATTACTGGGTATTAATAGCGCAGTAAAGTGATCATTTGTCATTTCTTTTTATTAGAATAGCCAGAAAGTTAGTAGATTTGCTATATTTATGTGTTGCGGACCACTGTTGGGAAATTTCTTGGGAAGTCTCAAAACAAAGGATTAGCAACTTTAAAATGATCAAAAATTTTGGACCTAAACAGAAAATAACTCGTAATATCCTCCTCTACCTAATCAACACTTTTAAAATATCCCATTAAAAAGTCAAGATAATTTAAAATGATTTGGCAAACGCAGAAAATCAAATTGATGCATTCGTATCGTTCAGCCAATAATTTTTGCCCAAAATCAACAAAACATCTGCTGAAATCAGTTTTTAATAATGATATAAATAGCAGAACAAGAAACAATTGTAAATTTATAAAACTGAAGCGAATTTTTTAAGCGAAAAATGACTATCGTATTTTACGGCATATAGAACGCACGGGCATGTAAGACGCATCCCATCTTAGCAGGTCTGATTTAGAAAAAAAAAGTTTTTAGTGTTTTTAAGCATATATTGTTGAAAATAGTCTAGTAGAACATACACAAGCTGAAGCATAGCAGCATAAAAGCAATTTAGCAGTGAATTACAGAGGAGAAAAACAACATACTGTTTTACTCCTCGCAAACAAATGGCATCACTTATAAGTCAGAGCGACGATCAGCTGATGTAAATAAACATGAGTCAAAGCCTCACAGATTACGGCAAATTGCTTTCATTTTTACTAATTTATTTTTAAAACACCTGTATTAATACAATGATAACAGCAATAATGTAAGGATGCATGGAGGTTAGGGTAGGTCGTAGTTCTCAGCGTAAGCTGGGTTAGTGAGCGTCAGAAAAAATCTAGCCTAGGCCTACAGGAGGTCTCGAACTTTACCTACGCCATGTAAGACGCAGAGCGATATTTTGAGCCAAAATTTGGAAAAAAGTGCGTCCTATATGTCGTCAAATACAGTAGTTATTGGATGAAAATTAATTTATGTTCGAAGCACACAAAAAATAACAGATCTACCGATAAATGAGCATATGGCAACACGTGGTTCAAACAATAAAACTGTCACAAAATTAGATATTTTGCAGATTAAATCGTGTTGGTGGACCGGTATAATCTCACAAGAAGTAGGCTACTATGGCTAAGCTCCGTTATTTACTGAAGTTATGTTATTTTTTAATGTTATATAGTGCTATGTTGTTGAGGGTATGTTATTTACCTACTTACAGATAAAAATATTTATCTAACCAACCACTTAATTATTTTTTTCTCTAAGTTAGTAATAACAGGTTGCTCTGCAGAAATAGCTACAAAAAGCAATCACAGTGTAAACCAAATTGGTGTAACACTAACATGGTTCACCAACTCCATCAAAAAATTACCAGCAATGTAAACTTACCATCAGTTCTTGTGGTTCACTAACTCCACTTAAAATCTACCAACAAGAAATATTTTGAAAAGCAGCAATGTTTTCTATCAACCTGGTGTTTTATAAAGACCTAAACAGGTATTTTAACCCTATATATACCGGGCTATTTTTACACCTTAATTGTACCGTAGGCGGGGGGGCAAATTTGCCCTCCTGTCTAAAAACTGATTGGTGAGTGGTAGAAGTAAGATTTTTTGCATCTTAAAGCTATTTTTTGTTAATTTTTCAAAAATAACAATTTTGAGGTTGTGACGTCACGCAAACAATGATGACGTCATGAAAACCATTAAATGAAGCACGTTTTGGCAGGAGTTGTCTTGAGTTTTTCAAAAAATGAGTTTTTTCTATTTTTGAAATTATTTACTTAAATTGATTTATCTCAAAACAAATTTATTTTAATTTTCAATCATTTTTTGTTTATATAAAGCTGCATGTGTTGCGGTTAACAACAAGGTCGAATGAAAGTTTGAAACTTTAAATGCAGTTTTCTCAAAGCAACAAAATGCGACCTATCAACTTTTGCCAAAACGTGCTTCAAATCCTTTTACCAGCATAAAAATTTGTCTAAATGTTGCAAAATATTATTTTCAACTGGGACTTTTGTTATTTCAAAGACATCTCTGATATAGTCACTGCAGATGATGACGTCACATGCATGATGACGTGATCATGCATGATGATATCATCTTTAATACATTGTGTTTATTATTATTTGTAATTTTTTGTAACTGAGATATTGTATAATTCACAAAATTTTAGAAAACTGCAGTATTATTTTCGTTGAATATTTTTTTATGCAAACGCATTTATTTCGAAAAACAGCTGAAAAAACAATATTTTTAAATTATGACGTCATCAATGACGTAATGATGATGCAATGCATTCATCAGTAAATTAGATATTTAATCCAGCTGAAGATTAACATCGATAATGAATACGCAGTATAATGAATAGAACACGCGCACTGATAAGCATGCATTGTGCTCAAAATTGCCTAAAATTTGTTGGGTGCCTTTAACAAAGGCAAAAATGACATCACTTCCGGTTTTCCGGCTGACCCCAAAGTTTCTGAAAATGTGTGTTATTAAATTTGATTCAAAGTCAGGGTACATCAAAGCAAAACTTTTTTTTAGTTGAGGAGCTATATCAAAATTCCCCCCGGTACAAATAGGGTTAACCCTATTTGTACTGGGGGTGGGCAAATTTGCCCCCTTCTTGGTTATTTTAATATAGCTTCTGAACTAAAATAAAGTTTGGCTTTGATGCACCTTGACTTTGAATGGAATGCAACAACCCACATTTTCAAACTGTTCGGGGTCAGCCGGATAACCGGAAGTGACGTCATTTTTGCCTCTGTCTGAAGCACCTAAGGAGTTTCATACAGTTTTGAGCACAATGCTTGCTTATTAACGCACTTATTCTATTCATTCTACTGCTTCTTCATTATTGATGCTTATCTTCAGTTGGAATAAAATACTTTATTTGCTAATAAATGTATTGCATCATCATTACATCATTGATGACGTCGTAATTTAAAGCTATTGGTTTTTCTGCTGTTTCTCGAAACAAAATGCGTATGCATAAAAAAAGTTATTGTCATCAGCTGTTCAATGATATAATGAAAATAATATTGCAGTATTTTAAATTTTTGTGAATGACATCTCAGTCACAAAAAATTACTAATTATAGTCAACCAAATATATTAGAGATGACGTCATCATGTAAGTGATGTTAGCATGCATGTGATATCATCATCTGAGATGATTTTATCAGATATGTCTTTGAAATAACAAAAGTCCAAACTGAAAATAATATTTAACAAGATTTAGACAGATTTGCATTCAGTTATAAAGACTTACTGGTTTTGATGACGCCATCGTCGTTTCTGTGACGTCACAACCTCAAATTTTTTCATTTTAAAAATTTTACAAAAAGTAGCTTAAGCAATCAATCTATCACTTACCAAACAGTTTTTTAATTGGTAGAGCGAATTTGCCCCTCCCGGTACAAATAGGTTTGAAAATAGTCCGGTACATATAAGGTTAAAACCAACATGGCCTCTACTAAACAATGATAGACCCATAATTGATGTCAAGAATATTTATTTGAACTATTGAAAATGATACTCTTCTGGTATTTTTTTCGATCAATCGCAAAAAAATTATCGTTTTCATTTGATGCATTCAAAAATCCATTTACGCAAACTTTGGTCTCTAAGAGAAGTCAATTATTATCTTTTATCTATAGCAAGATCGGCCAATCGAGACTTGTCTTACTGTACATTTTTTGGATGTACAATAGGTCTAGATAATGCCAACTGTGTACCACTGAAAGCAGCTGCTACTGCACACTAGGGTGTGGCTGGTCCCCCGATGTTGTCAAAACTAACTGCTTTTTTTATAAGTGTTACATGTTGCCAAAAACTCATAAATATGAATTTTAGATAAAATGAGTAATGTTTACGTGTTCCGCTTTTCTTTTCTATGGTTATGGGTCTATCACAATAGTCAATTTTTGTAACTCGCGAACCGCCTATGCTCTAAAGCTGGTTGATGGCTCAAAAGAATCAGAAACACCACATTTCTATCTAACTTACAGAGAAACTATATGTCTATCCTGGCTAGTTTATGAGGTATTGCCAAAAAAAGCTTTTTATCCGCGACATCGCAACTCGAATACAATTGCACGCTGCATTATATGTAATAATGAATTGAAAAACGCTTAAACTCAAATACAAGAAACACAAAAACATTTTAAACCTGAATTACTTTTCTAAACATATGATGTCTTGGTGTTGCTTCGTTGATTTGGTTGTTTTTGTCGGTGCTGTTCCATCACTTGAAGCAGATTTCGAAGTCTCGTAACCTTTTCCTCAGCTTCTCTGAATGTGTGATTTGAATTTCATTGGTGAACTCGCTCGGAAAGAAATGTAAGTTCTATATCCAAGAGTTTAAAAAAGTATCGCGATGAAGACCCTACAAAATTACTCAGTTTTGCTTTCTCTTGAATATTTGGTAACACAGGCTTGCCAAATCCAGTGCCATGTCGGTTTGCAAAACAATTTGAAGGTTTATAAGTCATCACTTTTTGGAGTATATACGTCTTTTTTCTCCAAATCTGAAACTTTATATCTAAATAGAACAAACTTAGTTTTTCAGAAAGATACCATTTTTGTGTGATTTTGGAATGTTTTTACAGAGCACTTTTCGTTTCACTGTTGTTGTGGTTGTCAATTCTGTTCCACAACTTCAAGCAGCTCGTAGAATTTCAGTAAGACAAATGAACAAAAATAATAAAACGAACAAACAGATAGATCTTATCTCTTTGCTGATCACTTCGGAATATATCAACGCTAGTGGTTTCTTTTAGTCAAAACCGAAAAGTATAATTTCCGTGGTCACACAGAGGGGAACCCTTGTAGTAGGGATAGCCTATGACTGTCCTTACTACATGGGTCCAGCGATTTTTTCACTTGTTTTTTTTAAAGTACCACAAGTGAAAAATCGTTTATTCTCTAGAAACCCTCTGCCACTGTGCAAACCTAATAGATTGGTCCAGTTCAGCTAAAAGTCTTGTCTGTCCAGTTCGGCCAAGAGACTTGTCCAATCTCGGCTCTCAAGAGCTAAGATCAAGTGATCGCTTCTCGGCTCTCAAGAGCTAAGATCATTCTTTTCAGGATTATAGCTTGGGATCCGCTATCGTCGCGGGTCACTTGTATTAATTTCTGAAAAGCTTCGTAGGGGAGTTAGTCTGGCTATCTGTTGTAGTTCGAGCTTTTCTCGTCACGATATATTCACCAGCACTACTGCAAATGCTATTTTCGTGTTTGCAAGGCCTAAACTCACTTGCGCTCAGGCATTCTAAACGTGGCAACGCGTTGTTTGTGCTGAGTTAACCGGTATAACAATCATCACTTAGAGCAGCTGTGAATGCTTGAAAAAGTGTCTGCAGTGCTTAATACTACTCCCACTACAATCCCACAAACTCCACACATTTCCAAAAACCCATAAAAATCCACAAAAACAAAAGCTGGGGAATACCTTTGACTAGAGAAGCTGAGGGCTGCCGATAAGAGCTTAAAGCTCGAAACAGCGCTGTCCAGCTCTGTGCTTTTTTTAATCAAGTCATTGTTAGTACTTTCATCAACAGACGATGATTGGTCCTCTGAACTGATAAGAAGAACAGCAACAGTATCTTTACTCTTCCTTCGTTCTTCAGACGCTTTCAACCTTAAGCTAGCATTAAATGAATTAAATGAAGTTTATTAGTTCAACTGGTGGGGCAGAAAACTTTTTATGCCAACGTTTCGATAGGCTATGCTCAAAGCATGTACTACCTATCTTCGTCAGGGCTAAAATGCAAAGTTGAAAAAACAAGCAACGATGGATGCGAAAAATTACGTCACAAGTGAATCATACGTTAACGCAAAAATTATAACAAATTGGAAGCGAAGAACTGACAGATTGGCGGAGCGTGAAAAACAATAATATTACGTCATGTGGTTTGAAGTAGAGTTGCCGAATAAATGCTAGGGAACTTGTTTTTCACGCTCCGCCAATCTGTCAGTTCTTCGCTTCCAATTTGTTATAATTTTTGCGTTAACGTATGATTCACTTGTGACGTAATTTTTCACATCTATCGTTGCTTGTTTTTTTAACTTTGCATTCTAGCCCTGACGAAGATAGGTAGTACATGCTTTGAGCATAGCCTATCGAAACGTTGGCATAAAAAGTTTTCTGCCCCACCAGTTGAACTAATAAACTTCATTTAATTTATATTCCTGGTGACAACGATTGAGATGTTCTTAAGCTAGCATCTTTTTTTTTTCTTTCTCTTTTTTTTCATTTCATAAGTTTTCATGTCTTTGCCAAACAAGGATGCAATGCGATCAGTTTTCTGTGTCAAAACAAGAAATGCTTTGTCTTCATCCTTTGTACTTTTATCAAAGGCATCTTTTGGCCAGCAAACCATGGTCTTTTGCAAACTTTGTTGGAAACTTTCAATTCTTCCTTTTAAATGTCCAGTTTCTCTCGTTTCTTTTTTAATTTTCATGAGATTTTGCAATTTTTCATAAAGTTGTGTTATACCTTGAGCAATATTTTTTTTTGCTTTTTCCTGGTATTCTTGCTCTGTTGTAAATTGGCAAAATTCTTCTTCTACAGTTGACATAACAACTTTAAAAATTGATTTCTTGGTTTTGCTTTTGGCATACTCTTCTTCCTTTCGAATTATAAAAGAATACAGAACTTGTCCATTGGATGGTAATTTGCTAATGTGGATATGTTTACCATCTAATGTTGGAACAGAACCCAAAAAATATTGCTAAGGATCTTTTTCATTAATGCAATGATTGGCTAACTACACAAATATTACTTAACATAGGCAAATCAAATTCAGTTGGGGGGTTCAGGGCAAGAGCGATTGGGACAATGTTTCACAAAACGAATAATGATTCAATGACAATAAACGGATTTGAGCCGTTGCTAATTTCTAAACCGAGAGTGCTCAATGCATTTACTGGGTGAGCGACGAATCAAATCCATTTATTGTCACTAAGCCATTATTCATTTTGTAAAACAATGTCCCAAGTGCTTTTGTCCCGAACCCTCTTAACTGGATTTGATTTACGCTCACCCAGTTAGTAGATTGAGCCGTCTCAGTTTAGGAAGCTCTTGACTATGACCCTTAGTCTCTCTTAAAATTCAAAAACTAAACTTAGGTAAATATTTCTGTAATAAAAATAAAAAAACAATGCGTGGTTGTAACTTTCAGACGAGTTGGTATGTGATAAATCTTTAAATTCTATGCATATAACAGTTACAAAGCTATCGGAATGTGCTGTTTCCTTTGTGAATTTCAGGATAAATCCATTTATAACTCATTAGCTTTGATGTTTTGGTTTGGCAAAGTTTGTCAGTAGCTTATTCAACCAAATAATCAGTTTAGTTCCTGAAAATCTAATTTTTAGCATTTACTCAAAAACTAGCTAGAATAGACATATAGTTTCTCCGTAAGGTAGATAGAAATGTGGTGTTTCTGATTCTTTTGAGTCATCAACCAGCTTTCTAGTATAAGCGGTGAGCGAGTTACAAAAATTGACAATTGGGAAAGACCTGTAAAAATAGAAACGCAAAGCGGAATACCTAAGCATTACTCGTTTTATCTAAAAATTCATATTTACAAGTTTTTGACAACATGAAACCACATATCAAAAAAGCACTGTGATGCCTAACTGTTTTAAATTTATTGGGTCACCAGCCACACCTACTGCACAATTATTCCTCTATAATGCTGTTTTCAAACAGGTTTGTTGCAACTACTGTTGTGTTGATTCTACTAATATCTCCGTAGTGCGTAGATTCTACCCAACTACACCGTTTTTGTGGTAAGCCCTCAGCTCTATCAATTAAAATGCTTCTCTTATAAATGCGCATTTTGATAAATTCTTTTTAAAATTGGCCAGACGTTATAGCCAAATTAATTTGGTTAGTAGTGATTGAAAATATTATACGTAATCCTTGTAAAAAGTAACTTACTTTTTGGGACACCAAAATAAATGAATACTCTTTGATTAAAATGTTCATGGTATCAAAGCAGCTTTTCGTCTGACACTAAATTGTCAAGAAGAATCTTCAGAATAGAGAGTAAAGAAGCAGAAGTGAGTATTTATATGCAAAAACAAGCGGTGATTGCCTGGAAAAAGACAAATGAGAGAGCGTCATTATTGCACAATCTTTAAACTGTACTCGAATTATTTTTGTCGGCAGAGGGCGAGGTTAGAAGTCTTGATGAAAGTGCTGGCTTTTAGAGCAAATTGATAGAAAGGAGAGAGGTCTTGGACAAAAATAAAAAATTTACGGTCATCATACGGACATGAACATTTTAATCACAGCAATTCTTAAGGTTAGTTCTGTACCAACAACCAACTTTTCAAATGAATCCTAATAAAATTCTACCACAATGAAAGCAAGATATATACATGCATAAAGAAATGCAGTTAAGGGGGTTTAGGACAAGAGCAATTGGGACCTTTCTTCGCAAAATGAATAATGATTTAATGACATTAAATGGATTTGAGCTGTTGCACGAGTTTCATCCTTGCTCAAGGGACTCATCAGGCGACAAAGGCCAACTTTGTTTTTTAGCCAAAAAAAATTGTGATTGGAATTGGCTCCACTGACCGTTTGCACATGACTCCCAGTACAATATAGCTACTCCAAAAATTTTTTTGCCTATAACTTATCGAACACCTCTATTCAGTACTCACTTACTACTAAAAAACTTCAAAATTTACCTTTGGAATATAGCTACAGTTGAAATCTACTACCTATCACCAAAATCTAAAGACTAGGCCTACTTACTGCTAACATTGCAATTTAGTCCGCATAAAGTTAAAGATGAAATCAATCATAGAAACCAATACCGAATAATGGCCTAAAAAACAAAGTTGGCCTTTGTCGCCTGATGAGTCCCTTGACCAAGGACAAAACTCCTCGCGACGGCTAAAATTTATTTATTGCCATTAAGTCATTATTTATTTTGTGAAGCAATGTACCAAGTGCTCTGTCCTGAATCCCTTTAACTGAATTTGACTTGCGCTCACCTAATTAGTGGTTTGAGCACTCTCGGTTTAGGATTCTCTTGACTATGACACTTGTCTTAGCCTTTTTCAAAATTCAGATTTGTTCACTTTTTAAGTTTGAGCACTCTGAAATAATGCTATATGGATAGAAAATTTTAATTAGAATAACGTTGGGGTCTCTAATCAAAATTTTCCAATGGGTAAAGCTCTGTACGAAATTTTTTGCGATATTTTGCATTTTTTGACAATAAGGGCTATTATTCGGTATTAATTTCGATAAATGATTTCAAATTTAACTTTACGCAGACCAAATTTGCAATTCTAACAGTAAGTAGGCCTAGTCTTTGAATTTCGCTAATAGGTAGTAGATTTCAGCAGTACCTAAATTTATACCAATGGTAAATTTTGAAGGTTTTCAACGAGAGTGCAGGATTGTGGTGGTCTGTAGTTGCAGGCAAAAAAGTTTAGAAGCAGCAATATTGCACTGGGAGTCACGTAGAAATGGTAAGGGGGGCCAATTCCAATCACAATTTTCTTTGGCTAAAAAGCAAACTTTGCCCTTTAGCGAGGACAAAACGTATCAAGGGCTGAAATCCATTTATTGTCATGTTGTCATTAAATCATTATTAATTTTGTGAAACAATGTCCCATGCTTATGTCCTGAACCCTTTAAACTTAATTTGATTTACGCTCACCTAATTAGTGATTTGAGCACTCTCGGTGTAAGAAGCTCTTGACTATGACCTTAGTCTTAGCCTTTCTGAAAATGTGTTTGTATATATACGTAGCTTATTAATTTTTCAGCATGTTGCATCTATCATATAAATAATAGAAAAGTAATAAACAGTAGGAGAAACATAGATAATAGGATTTTGTTTTTCAAATTTAATTAGTCAACTTTCAGTACTACAACATTATTGGAATGTATTATCGCCAAGCGATATCTGGGTTCTTCGCGACAGAATGTTTTAATGGGTTAATTGTCTAACACTCTTATCAAATAATTATATACCAACTAATAAATTTTTTTAAATGCTAAGTTTCGTATAACTACGTTTTTAATCTAAAACAAAAATGATTCTTAAAAAAAAACTCTATTTTTTCCAAACAGAGTAATAACCTTATTTATTTTTTTCTCGAGATAATATTTTGCTACGTGGTTGTTACTATTAGCATCTGCAACGAAAGTAACTTGGTTTTGAGCCTGCTCACACAAAGCAATGTCTTACACTGGAAAATGAAATACAGAAAAGAATCGGTGTATCGCGACAAAATGCAAAGGTTCCTGATGGGCCGCAGCTGAAACAATTTCAAACTTTTGGAATAGATCTTGAGTTGATTTTTTTCAAAATGCTTCAAATAGTAAAGCTGCATAAGCTGTAAAATATAATTTTTGCCTCCGGCCAGATCTTATGAAACCATCTTCCTATAATGATGAAAAAACTGTTATCTCAATTCAATTGAATTAAATCGGTATTAACAATGCTTAAATGAAGTTGCTCTGAGTGTTCAAGTTAAAAATGAAGATATTGATTGTTGTCACAATAACAATTATTTCAGCTCAGATTTTTGATTTTTCAGAAGGTATATGGATTATAATTACAATATATACTTTATATGCAAGTACCGCGGTTTTACATGACCACTTCCCATGTCTGCTTGTTGTTGAGTCATGCAAAAACATTCCAAATGACAAAAAAAAACGTGCAAATCAAGACGTGTATACTGTGTATATGCAACTAAAAGAAGATCTAAAACACAGAAATTTTTGCCAATGCAATCATTTACTAAGTTACTAATTTTTTTTTGTCGCAACTCTTATTTTTTGTCTTAACACTTTTTGGCTTGACTCAAAAACTATCAGGTACCGGAAGCACAAACTGGACCAGAAAAGTTGACATGTGAAGGGGCAAATAACGAATCGATCGATTTTCAAGTTAAGAAATTTTGAACGTTGTTCCTTCGCTAAATTAAGCTATTTTACACGGGCTTTTTGACGATATGTTCGTTAAGCCTAACTCTTAAACCGGAAATCACGTGAACAAAAAAGTTAAAGAGGTTGCGACACAAAAACGTTTTATCGCGTCATTTACGTTAAATATGAACCAAGAAATACTCAGATTCGGGAAAGTATTTTTGAAAAAACTTTAAAATTGGGAAACTTTTCCTCGCCTATTAGCAGATTTATTTTTTTAGAAGTTATTTAAGAATAAATTTGACCTAAAATTATGTTAACCTGAAATAAAAACCTTTTTTCTGAAAGAATATAATTATCACGCAAAAACCGAAACTCCTCACTAAACGTATGAAGTAGAGTAAATTTATTGTAAAACATTTTAGTTTTCCATGCAGTCAGGTAAATAATACAGCCCTGTAATTCAAACACTAGCTAAATATTTAAAAGCATAACGGTCGGAATTTGTACTTAATCTAAAAACAAAAACGATTGCCGGAACTAAGCATAGAATAATAGCAATTTATCAGAAGCGTTCCACTTTAACTTAAAGCATCACTAATGCTCATTTTGCTAAACTGGCTACTGTAGTTTTTGTAATTACATATTTATTTACCAAGTTGCCTTGGCTGAGAGAAAGTGAAGAAAGCTTTCGGTTATTGCGTCAGACTGCCATCTGTCAATCACACGCGGTGAGGGAATCTGTGCACTCTACTTTTCAATTGCTGAAGATTAAGCAGGGAAGCTGTGATCACCAATTTTTATAGTCTTTCGTTTGGCTTGACCGGAAATCAAACCCAAGTCTACAGTTACATAGCAGACGCTACATTTACTCGACCATTGATCGGTCAAACGCATGTAGTTTGCTAATTTTATTAAAAGCATTCTATAACGTATACTGCTTGAAGTACACGTTTTGATCAGTAGTGCTATTCAAATTTTGAAGAAACTAGATGCAAAAACTGTTGTCTAATACTCAGCAATCAGTTTGTTCTGACCAAAGGTGCAGAGAATCTTTAGAGTGATTTTTATTTTTTATCAACCTATGTCTAAATCTAGCAATCGTGTCTAGAGAACAGGCTAAAAATGTTTAATGGTTGTCATTTCCATACATTAAAAAAAAATTTTTTTGATTGCGATAATCCAATTTTTCAGGAATAATTTGCCTAAATTGCCGTGGAGGAAACAACGCAGAATGTCGAAGACATGGAAAACTTGTTGAATGCGCTATAGGTGAAATATGTGCCACAACTGAGCAAAGACACGGAATGATCACAATTATCACTAAACGATGTAAACAAATACAAGCTTGCCTTAATGAGCAGAAACAGGTAGTAAATCTCATTGTTAAGCTGTTAGTTAAGAAGCAATTCTTGCGGTGACTATCTGTACAACATAAACAATATGTGTGGAAACTGCAATTAAAATCAGTCGGCTCAACAGCACAGTATGAAAATTTACAGTTAATTGATTTCTCTTTAACGCTGTTTTAAACAAAAGAGAGAGCCAACAATGTCTCTGTTTTTTTGTTGTTGTTGAAAGCGGATTTAAATAAAAAATTTATTTTTGAACCAACCTAAAATTCTCGTATTTACCAATAATCCCTGAAACTGTGAAGTAAATGGAGCAAAAGGAACCAGTTTGCCCGATTTCACCCGCTTAAGTAACTCACTCGTCACAGAAAAAATGTTAAGTACAACAGTTTTTTTTATAATTTTTATACCATGTGCTGTTAAGCTAATTGGGTTTGATTAAGTTTTGGACAAATTTTGCTTTATTAAAGAAGATTTGTAACGCTAATAATTGTGGGCTTCACCATGCAATGGATGATTGTTGGTTAAAGCAACTTTATGCACCTAATGGGAGGTTTATAAAACAAAAAACAATCTGTATTTTGTCTAAAAATCAGTCTGTATTTATGATAAGCTATAGACAGTAACCAGAGTCTTATAGGCACAATCAAACCTTTTATTTACAGCCAAAGACTTACTGTTTCGGATTCAACTTTCGTTTTTTATTCCTCGTCAGTAAAGCTAGGACTACTACAGGTATGAACATGAGCGTAGAAAGGCAAGGAATCGCAAATTAACCAGATCATAACACAATTTCTTTTTTCGAAAATATTAAGTAATCAAGAGATAATTATAATAGTTCAATTCCAAATAATTTCCAATAGCATGTCTTAGACAATTGTTTCGTTAAATCTCAGGGCTCTTCAATAAGGCAACCGAGGCAAAAATGATAAATATCACCAGTGATATAAGTCTTCAAAACATGCATCTTTACCAATTTATCAATAAATGAATAAATCCTTACCTATTACATCGATATTAGATAAATCTTTACCCATCAATTTTAGCCAAAACAAGTAATTCTTAACTGAAAAACTTTTACCCAGTGAAACTAAAGCTATTAATCAAATCTTTACGGAATAAAATTATTGCTATAAATCAAATCTTTACCAAATAATGTAAAAACCTTAGGCTACCTTACATCTCTCAAAAGAAATTTAAGGCGCCCTATGAGCAGAGTAGAGAGTTTGCTAGCCTCGTTCATCAGAGAGATGTAAGATAAGATTTGTACATTAGTCGGTAAAGATTAATAGTTTTTATTATTAATTAATAGCTTTAGTTTCACTGTGCAAAATTTTTCAGCTAAGAATTACTTATTTTGGCTAAAATTGATAGATAAAGATTTATCTAATAAGACATAATGGGTAAAGATTTAATTATTCATTGATAAATTGGTAAAGATGTATGTTTTGAAGATTTTTATCATTGTGAATATTTGTCATTTTGGCCTCAGTCACCTTATTAAAGAGCCCTGAGATTGTACGAAACAGTGTCTAAGGTGTGCTATTGGAAATTATTTTGAATTGAACTATTAGAATTCCCTTGTCATATTGTGATTACCTAATATTTTTGAGAAAAAAAAATTGTGTTATGGCCTGGTTAATTTTCAACTCCTTGCCTTTCTACGCTTATGTTCATACCTGTAGTCCTAGCTATACTGACGAAGAAAAAAAAAAAACGAATGTCGATTCCGATCCAGTAAGTTTTAGACTGTTGATTAAAGGTTTGATTGTACCTATAAGACTTTGGATACTGTCAATAGTTTATCATTAATTTTCTCAGTACTTTGTTCTTAATAAACAGTCTGCATTTGTTTGCAACTACAAAACAAAAAAGAGTGTATTTGTCAGCAGCGCAAATTACTCACCCAACATCTATAATCAGTTATAGCCAAATCAAGTGCAGCAACTATTATGACTTATTATTACCTTAGCAATTTTTAAAAACACTAAATTTTTTGTCCAAATGAGCTTTGGTATGCGGCCGTCTAACAATGATAAAAAGATGAAACAAATTAATTGTTTTCACTGCTACAAATCGAAGAGGCCAGTAAACAGAAATCCTTGGCCAGCAAATGATATTTTTTGATTTAGAAAAAGTAAAATTAGTTAAACAACTACCTAAGATGTAAAGGTGCGGAATACCAAATTTGTCTTTATACAGTTTTTAAACCAAAAAAAATATCCCGAATAATAACGCAAAGCTGACAGATGAAAAATGAGAAAATATCTGATAAAAATATTTCTTCTTGCTATATTAATGAATTTATCTTGCAAACTTGCTTTGCATTGCAGCTTAACGTTTTATCTTAAAATGCTTGGCGCACCTTAAAATCTTGAGATTTGATTGAGAAGTTTTATTTTATCTAAACAAAAATTATATATAGAACTGGTTGACAACGTTTCCAGATGCTTACAAATGCAACAACAATCAAAGACAATCAACATGTCGTTGTTGCTGCTTCGACGACCATTGCAACGTTAATGAGAGATGCAGATCTGCTTTGGAAATAAACAGACAGATTAGTAAGCTGCTGCATAGTATCAACCTGTACCCATCTAATGCTGTCGCCTGAGGTTGTCGAGTGTCCAATTTTCACCAAGAACTTGTAATGGTATGCCCAATTTTTAAGTGGTGTGGAAATGACTCTTCTTTCTCGGGTTTTCCGGTGCACCGTAGCGTTTAATATTATATTTACTGTTGTTGCTATGTCGTCAGATATAGCAGATGCACTAATGGTCTTATTTCAACAAAACAATCAACAGATTTCAACTAACAAAATAAGCTAGAACTGTTGCACAATTGCCATCAGAGAAAAATAATCTAATAATATTATTCTGTCCTTTTTTTTTTAATCGTCTTTTATCCGTTTTGTTTTTCCACTCATTTCACAAGTTAGGGGGTAAAGCTTAAAAGAACAACCTATAGTTTTTAAATCTTAGGCCAAAAGAGCAGTAAATTTTCTATGTTGGTAGGGTTTCATCAGAATTTTAAAGAAACGATGGTTTTGAGTTTTTGAAGTCATGATCATTTTTTCAATATGTTTAGATACATTATAAACGGTTCTTTTTACTGTGAATTATAAAATACTTCTGTCAGAGTGATTATTGACTGCACTTACAACTTAACCAAAATTAACCGCCCACTGAAACTGATCATGCAGTTTAGCATCACATTGATAATAAAGACAGAATTTTTTTTTAATTGAAGATAAACTCGAGTAAATGTGAAGTATATTTACTGGAGTAAAATTGAAAAAAAAAAGAACTCTAATACAATCAGAAATTACGTTCGTACAAATCAGTGGCGTGTACGGGACAATGTGCGTTTGAAATTAATTGATCATAAATCTATTTTACACGAGATATTTGATCAACGACCTTTGCTCAAGGAGGAGTATTTTGCTCTCCCCCCCTTCTATCTAACTCCTAAACCAAAAGTCATTAGCACACCAAACTTGGCTTGCAGATTGAGGTGATTATATCACAGCCATAATTTTGAAAAATTACGTTACTTTTGTGATTGCATCACCGGGCGGTTCGAAATTTGTACATAAGTTTATTTTTTGATGCTAAATGATAAGATGTCTACGTCAAGTTACTTATGTCGCAAAAACGTCTTATGACGTCATTTTAGCTAAGTATTAGCAAAAATGCTCAGATTTTGAAAAGCGACTTGGTAAAACCTTTAAAATCAGAAAACTTTTTGTTATTTCGCAACTTCAAATTTTCAGGAGTTCCTTAGAATGAATTTTGACTTAAATTCAAATTATGTTCAAATGAAAAGCTTTATTTTGAAGGGATTGATCACAAAAAAAACGATAAGATTTGAGGCAAAATGTTCAACCCCTGTAAAATATAGGGTTAATATTTCGACTTAAAATGGATATAATTGTTGAATTTCTGGAGGAGCTCAACCAAGTAATGCTTAAGTTTTTCTACTACGTTTTTTGGTAGGTAATGCAAGTTGTCCGGAACTTCCTGAACCATTCAGGCGAGGAACAAGACGATGTTCGAGAGGAAATCGAGTCGGATCGGTTTGTCGTGTTCGTTGTAATTCCGATTATGAAGTGAATCCAAACTACAGTGAAGAGATAACTTGTCTTCCCAGTAGAAAATGGGATAAACCGGTTCCATGCTGCTCACGTAAGTATCCTGTAGATTCACACACACATTTTGCTTTTGAGCAACATTACATCTCACAGCCTTGCACACCATCAAATCTTTTAGTAATTGCTTTGTAAAATAACCACAAAATTAAGTTGCTTGATGTAGTTTATCAACTTGTTTATATCACCATACATCTACCGCGGAAATGAAAAACAAGAAACTTGGATATAGGCTATTTTGAAAAACATCCCGATCCCATTACAACAAAATTTTATCAAGACCATGATATGCCAGATAGAGCAATTCATTAGGAGCTTGCGATGGAAAGCATTTTTCTCCGACCAACACAATCACACTGCCGCAGAAAAGGAGACATAAGATTTTAAACCTGAAAATGCTCCACCGCAACACAAAGAGACTGCTTTTGAGAAAAGCTGGTTAAGCGCAAAATTAGTTGATTTAAAGCCCACTTATCAAAGCATTGTGGTGATATTATTTTGACCATATACAGTAAAAAACTGGATTGCTGAATCAAAGTCGCATTTTGTAAACTACCATACGCCCTACTAAGATTGATTTTTTATTAAAATCATTAGACATGATTTCGGAAAAGCATTACCCAAATGTTTAAACATTGCTGATTCAAGAAACTGAGTATAGTCTGCTGGGTGGAAGATTTCCACAGCGGGCAGGAATAAGTACGCGTTTTGGAAAAAATACTTACTATAGCAAATTGATTCGGGAATTGGTTATATTATTGTGACTAGCCGTCTTTAGTATAGGTATGATTATACACTGTCGATGAAATTCGCATACAAACTGATAATTCACGTTGTTTTGTGTGGTTACACAGTGGAAGAGCACAGTTTGTAAACAGACTTTATTTGCTGTTTAATTTGGGTAAAAATACAACTGATGGGGTAAGAAAAATGCAAATAAACGGGCATTTTCCGCTTCAAAATTTGGCGCAGCTTGAAATAACTTTTTTTTTAGTCAAACACGGCTTAAAAATGTGTTTCCGGAGTTTACTAGTCAGTTTAATAAACTTCATTTTGTTAAATTCAGATTTTTTTTTTTTTGGAGAACAATAATAAAAAGAGCCCAATGGGTTATGGTCAGGGTTAAACTGCAATTGTGTTTCTTTGGACTACAAAGGAATTTGATAGTACAGTACGCTGTAGCTGACCGGTAAGCGTGGGGGTTTTTTAACCAACATATGACCAGGAAAGATTGAAACAGGCTAAATTCTCTTTCAAGAGCATAGCATAAACAAGGATAAAGTGAGCTAAGCCCGTGCAAAAAAATGTCTCATTGATTTGCGTTGCTTAACACTTCCAAACGTGTCATTCATATAGCGATAATACATTTCCGACATGAAAATATTTTGGACTATTTTTGGTTTATAGTAGCCAACTAAGATATTGACCAGGGACAAAAAATCAAAGAACTGAACCCATGGCTACTCCGTCCATCTGGAGATGCCTGAGGTCATTGAAGCTAAACTCGACAGAAAAATAGTAGCTGTCTCTTTAGGTTATGCCAAAAAAGGAGGTAAAATGGTGCGCAAACGGTGAAAAGTCATCAGCGCAGATTAAGTCAGTCTTCGATTAAGGGATATCTAAATAAACTGCATATGTCGAACGAGCAGAAAATAGAACTTCAGATTCCTATATAGAGGATAAAAAATCTTTAGTGACTTATCGCACTTTGACTGGTTCTTTCTCCCAACCAATCGCGCCCGGCTTTTTTCCACGTAGGCTCGATCTACGCTGAGACAAAAATCGTTAAAGTGAGAGCGTATCAAGTTTATTTTAACCAACTGGCAGTTTCCACGATGGTAGGACAATACGCCCAGCGTACCAGTTTTTTGTTAAAAAGAAACTAAAAATATGCTCGTACGCTTACTATTTACGCCCAGTTTAAACCGGGCCTTAATAACCGGTGTTTTTTTGCGCTCTTTTTTTTTTGCAAGCACTAAACGAAAAGCGCTGAACACATAAATATTTTGA
The DNA here is from genome assembly GCA_963965965.1 of Trididemnum nubilum. Lineage (NCBI taxonomy): Eukaryota > Metazoa > Chordata > Ascidiacea > Aplousobranchia > Didemnidae > Trididemnum > Trididemnum nubilum. The sequence continues at coordinate 22,517,360 of OZ014489.1, read as the reverse complement.
TCAGAATAATACTCGACTTTTTACCATAATATCGTATTTAGAAACAGGTATTATACATCTTAGAGATGGAAACCGATCGGGTCACCGGTCGAGTCGAGATTCTTCGACCGGCCGGTCAAGCCGGATGAAACACTGGTCAAATTATCCTTTCTTGCAACTAAAAGACATCTAATTAAGCACCAACCGAAAAACAAACAAATATATTTTATCATAAATAAAACTTTTTATAAAAAAAAAAAACAGTACGGTATTAACAAATCACACCTTTTGAAAACACTTGTTCAGTAGTTTCAAGCTGTGACTAATATGCTGTGACCATTAAGACATGCACATCCAGGGACGTATTTAGGTGGAGAGACATTGTGCCATGCCCCCCCCCCCCTTCGGGCCACGGCACAAAGCAAAATAGTGCAAAAAATTTGTTAAAATCTCGTAATCACATTATATTAAAGCATGCATGTGGAAGAGGCTTACGCTACTTGGCATTTTAGCGTCATTTTAAACAGCTTGAGAGTAGAAGTGGCGCAGATTTCAGATTTTTTTGTACATAATAAAATCTTGCCGCTTTCAAAAGCTTTTTTCAACTTAAATTTACCACACTCTACACTGGGCTAGACAGACATATAGCTCTAATTTTTTATATCTAACTAGCCATGGCTTGTTCTGAAGAAGCAGCATCTCTACAAACTGCTGGGGCACATTATATTTCCCATTTTCCAGCCACTGTCATAATAGTTTAATGTTTACTGCTTGGCAAATTACAAATAGTCTGTCACCACTAGCTAAAAAGTTTTAAGTTCATTTTTTGGCTTTAAGCATGTTATCATTAGTCTCCAGTTCTTTTTATGCGTATTTTGTGCACGTTTTGCACTGCTCAAAACAGGTATTTCAAGCCGAAATTTAACTTAAAAAGGTCTTTAAATTAAGTTATTTTTGGAAAACACGCAAAATTTTTTTTGCGTTTTTTTCTGAGACCCCTGTCCGGAGTCGCAAATTTAAACATCTCACCCATGCCCCCTTTTTGAAAATTTTTCATTAGATGCATTGAACAGAGAACAAAAACCTTTTTTTAAAAAATCAGTCGACCGGGCCGGTCACAAACCGGTCAACCGGCGTCGATTTTGAAATTTACCGGCCGGCTCTGGTCGAGAAAATCCTGATTAGTTCCATCTCTGATACATCTAGAGGAGATCGTTTTTAGCAATCTTGAAAGTTTCTATAATGTAAAAAAGCGAAATGTTGTTTTGAAAATCTTGCTCAACTTTTTAAAAAAGCACCTTTTTTTTTCAGTTCCTTGCCCACCATATCTTTACGCAGATTTTGTGATCCTTTCGCATTTCCGCAACCATGGAGTTTTTGAGCGTACCACAAGAAACCAATTTGCAGGATTTTTAAAGTAAATGGTTTTTGCTTTCACCAAAATTTTAGTAGTTCATTCAATTTACTATCCTTCACGATGATTGATGATACTCGATAATAATAAACGTTTAATGTGAACACGTTGAAAAAAGTTTTAAGAGGAAAACGTCACAAAAGTTTATTAATATTGCCTAGAAGTTACGTCTATTTAAAGAATAACTTGAATAATGAAATGATACTGATAAAGATACGTAATCCACCAAAAGTGTCTGTGCAGCCATATAATTGTTTAATAGTTGGTTGTTCATTTCTTTTCGAAATTATTTTTGTTTTGTCTAACTTTAGCAGACATTCAAACATGCGGTACAAGTCAGAGATTTTTGACTTGAAAGTCTTTTTTGTGTCCCGACGTTCATGTGCGATAAAAAGGAGTAAGTTAAACAGCAGTATTAATAAAAAAACTGTGACGCAACACTTGATCAGTATAGTCTCTAAAATTTTTGATAATGCTTTTCTTTTTCAGCAAAGTGACAGTGGGACCTACCGGCTTGCGTTTTGCTGCTCCTCACTACGACAGCTACGTTCACACTCCATATATCACTTTTCGTACTACAACAAATCTTACGTCAGAAGAACTTTTGAATCTATCCATAAATGAGTCTACGAGTTCACGGCAGTGTATGTTCTAGAATAAATAAACCGTGAACTAAATATTGATACCAATGAAATGTCGAATCTGTTTGGATCGACGTTTATCAAAAATTATAGCACATCCTGCGGTATTATTTTTCAAAACAAGTTGTTTTTTTTCCTAAATGCAGTACATTTTATGTCCTAAAATGGCTTTAATCAATGTTTAACAGATCATGGTCGAGTGAATAGAGCGTCTGCAACTGAAAAGGTAGGCTCAGGTTCGATTCCTGGTCGGGTCAAACCAAAGACTATAAAAATTGAAATTCACAGTTTCCCTGCTTGACGTTCAGTAATTAAAGGGACAGTGTGAAGCCTGCATCGTGTGTGATAGACAGATGGGCAGGTAACACCTTGACTCGATGACCAAAAGGTCCTTTTGCTGACTCCTGACCAAGACAACTTGGTAAATAAAATGTAATTATAATTACAATTAAACGAAACGAAAAGTATAGATTTAAGCCGCTTGGAGGAGCAAAATTTTACAGAATCAAATCATTGGCTCCAATGTTGGCGATAAATCCAAGTTTACGTTTAGAATGTTCAAAGTGTCCTACAGGGTTGTTTGAATCAATGTGGATCAACTTGAATTTGCAGATTAACAAAAAGTAAGAGCAAAAGTTCAGACAAAAAGCCGATCAAATTGCTATAATTACAAAGTATAATCCAAGGATTACTTTTCTGAACTTGCGAATTCAGTGTATTTTGGTGCAATGAGTTCAATCTCGGTGAAGAAAATAGAAAATTGAAAATCCACAGATTAAAGTTAATCTACATATTTAGGTGCATGCGATTGTCAACGTACTGTAGTTTGTCAAAATCCACAGCAGCTATATGGTTTATTTCAAGTTTTACCTTTAATACATTTTATTATATATGGCATGTTGTTTTGTTTCTTTGCATTAGTTGCAATGGCTACCAACACCGGAGCGGCGTTACGGCATGTTCATAATAATCTTTTCAACAATGAATATGATCGTCCGAATGCGAGGAATGTTATTGCGTTTGTTACTGACACACCTTCTACTGATGACGTTTCAGCTGCCGCAAGAGCTCTCAGGGAAAGCGGTGTAACGGTAAATTCTAGTAGATTTACTATAGAACAGTAATTTTGCTGATTACTGTAACCTTATTTTACACGTAGTATTTAATCAAAGCATTTTACACAGGAGGCAGCATAAACGTATCCCTATCTAACTTCTAAACCAAACTCATGGAAATAGCATGCTGGCTGGTTTTCATCGTTTTTTTTTCAGAAAGACGGTTTTGATTTGCAGACATCCTCGTTTTGACGTCACTGCTGCATTTTTGAAAATTGCCGCCGTTTTGCTATGATGTCACAAGGGATTCGAGTTTTTTAGTACTTAATCATAAAATGCTTAAGTCAAGTTAAGTACGACACAAAAACGTCTTAGGACGTCATGTAAGTTGAATATTGGCCAACAATGCTCAGTTTTTGAAAATTAGCTTTGGAAAATCTCAAAATCGGAAAACATCCCGTTACCCAAGCAACTCGAAATTTTTAGTAGTTATTTGAAAAAAAAGACTAAAAACCAAGTTAATCTGAAAAAAAATCTTTTTTTGAAGGGATTTATCAAGAAAAAAACGAAAGGAAGGGAAAATAATACCTTCCCCCCCGTAGTGGTCTTAGGAATGTGCAAAGTGTGCAAATGCACAGGGGCCCCCCACTTCTGGGGGGCCCCCCCATTTGACCTATCGCGCGCAGAAAAATTTGATTATGAAAAACTATAGCAAATTATGATAAAAAGTTTATGCATTTGTTTTAAGTGTCATTACATATGTACCCCCTCCCTCAAGGTGCACTTGTTCCAAGTGTTATTACACATATCCCCCTTTCCAAGACAATATTACTTTTAACTTTTAAGTCAGATTTAGTAAACAGATAATAAAAATTTACTGGTAAAGTCAACTAACTACTCTTTCTTTTTTGCTTGCTACTGTTAGGCTACTGAGGTCATATGCGTAACCAGGGGGGGCCAAGGCCCCCCCCCAATTGAAATGCTACCCATGATAAAAATGTCACAAAAAGGACTGTTGTTTCTTCAGCTTCAGTTTCTTTTAGCATCTTTGCATACAACAGTATACCCGTACAGCAGTAATTAACAATTGTATTGAGCCAGGGGGCCCTGGCCCTCTCAATTTAATTTTTACCAACCAATTTTAGTGGGCCCCCTACAATAATAATTAAAAGGGCCCCCAACAACAATATTGATCCAGGGGCCAGAGCCCCTTAATTTAATTTTTGCCGACCAATTTTAAGGGGCCCCCAACTAGAATATTTATATGGCGCTCTAATTTAAATGGGCTCCCAACAATAATACTGTTTCAGGGGGCAAGGGCTCCTTCAATTTAATGTTGCCAACCAATTTAAACGTATAACCCGAGTGAAATTAAGCGTTTCTATCCTAAAAGTTTCTAACTGAGGTTCTCATCTAACCTTTTTATGAATGTAATGCAATAACCAGGGACAGATTTAACACATGGCACAGTGCCAGGGGCCCCGCACTCAGATAAGACTTTTTTGGTCTTCACCTGTATTTGGCGCGAAAATATTGCAAAAATCTCAAAGTGCCAGGGGCCCAACTCAATGTAAATCCGACTCGGGCAATAACATGGTTTGTAGGCGTAACTATCTACTGTACATTTTTCAATTACAATTCACCTCCACCTCGCCAGTTTTTATGCAACAAAATACTTTTGAAAAAAATTATCTTCAGTAAGGGGAATGCTCATTGAACAAATTTTTGAATTGAGAGAGCCTGGGCCCTGGCCGTATATGTACTCCTATAACTGCTTGTTTTCTAGACAAAACAATAATCTATAAAGAAAATAATCGACTGAATTGTTATTCACTGCTAAAATATTGCAGGAGGGACTGTATTTTACTTTCCCCTACCTGGGCGAAATCACTAATAAAATTTAACCACAAAATGTAAGATTTTAAACGTGTTTTGGACTTAAATTGCAAGCAAAAGGAGGACTAAACAACTTAATTTTTTCAATTGGCTTTCCAATGTTAAAATATAGTACTTTCAAATGGCTCTGAAAATGTGATCCAATGGTATTAAAACTACTTTTTTTCCAAAAAATTACAAAAAATCGTCCTGCGGCTTCGCCCCCAGACCCCCATAACCTCGGGCGGCTGGAGGCTCCGCCCCCAGACCCCCGTCTGTGATACATTTGAATTACAGTACACTTCTTTACTTAAGCACGTCTTCCAATTTACACATTTTTGCATTTTAACTAGGCTATTGGTTTAAGCTCTCTCCTTGAACGAGTTCCTAGTTACATGCCTACACAAGGCCACGACTTCTGATTTTCCATTCTACGATATCTTTGCCCCACCAAAAAATTCCTCTTTCGAAGTTTCTGATGACGTTATTGCATGTGGTTTGTGGTTTTTCCCCCCCCAGCAATCAAAAATCTTGGCTACGCCTATGACTCAGGTAGTCGTTTTTCCACTTGTTTTTTTTTCAACTGCTTTCAGCAACTGGCAGTAATAGGTTTTTGACTAACGTATACAGTATATGATATGCTAAGCAGTATAAAGCATTCAAACATTATTGTTAAGTACTCAAACATATTCTGTAATAACACAAGCAGTGCTGGGCACCGCAAGTTTTTTTTTAAGTCCGCAGTCCGCAAATCCGCAACCAAATTTTAATTTTCTTAATCCGCAACCGCAAGTCCGCAATTGCACGTTTAAAAGCTTAATCCGCAACCGCAAGTCCGCAACAACGTTTCAGGATTCTTGAATCCGCAACCGCAAGTCCGCAACTTCGTAATTCTTGAAGTCCGCAACCGCAAGTCCGCAACTTCGTAATTCTTGAAGTCCGCAACCGCAAGTTTGCAACTTCGTAATATTTGAAGTCCGCAACCGCAAGTCCACAACTTTTCATGAACTGATTAGAAGAGTTTTGCAATCACCATGTCCAAAACTGATCTGCTCTGAGTTGATTAGCAAACATAAGTCAAAAGTTGCGACTTGTGGGAAGTATAGCAAGCGTATATGATGGATACATTTCGCGCAATAAAAGGAATTATTCACCATCGTTGATTGCAGTAAATGTACCACAGCATGACTTGATATCGAGCTGCTTTTTTGGATGGCAAACTTAAGAATTGCCAGCCCCTCTTACTCTCATGTCCAACTCAAAACAGATATAAACGCCTGTAATTTTGGTTAAAGTTTTTAAGTGACTTGGCTAAGCGAGGTTGTAGCCCCAGTTCTCCTGGTTGCGCTACTGCTTATACAGTAGGTACCTAAACTGCATGGAAGGATAATGCACAGCCCACCGACGAACCCTTAAAAGTGCTACAATGAAGCTAGGAATTCGGAGATTAAAAGCCATTGGATTACAGTGAGAAGCCATCAAATAGCAAGGTACAATCCGCATTTCCGCTTGCAACAATATATTCTAAGAAAACAATTTTTTTTCGAGGTAGGAAAAGGCAAAAAAAACATTCATATTACTGCTCGTATTACTAAACTTTCAGTCCTTAGTTTCCATAAATACTGTAGGAATGAGATAACCACACGCTACCAGCAGTGCCGTCGCCAGACCAAACGAAGTGAGGGGGCCCTGGCCGAAAATGGGGGGGCACAACAAAATAAACTGAACTTTTGCACACAAAAACTGATATTTTAAAGCTACGATTTTTTATTCATCTTTGAAAAACGAGACATACAAGCCCGGCAGCGATTATTCGCTCGTTTCGTATGCGGCCCGTACAATCGCTTGAAAAATCTCTCAGCAGGAGAGAATGCCACCTGTAGCGCAAACAGGGTTTTGCTTAGAGAGAGGGGGCTTAAACCAAAAGTGAATGTTTTTTGCACAAAAATTGTCTAATTTAGGTCCCGTGCTGAACAAACCGATGCAACTCAAGCGTGTCACAGAGGGGGCAGAGCCCCCAGCTGCTGGGTGATTTTTAGCGATTTTTTGGCAAAAATAGCAATTTTAATGCCATTTCAATCACATTTCGCACGTTTTAAAACCATATCAATAATTACAGTCAATTGCTAAAATTCAGAAGTCATTGAAAGATTTAAAATGTCTAGTCTCTTGAGCCCCAATATACTTCAGGTCAAATCCAAAACACGTTTAAACGCTTATTCTTTTTTTGGTTATATTTTCTAAATGACTTGGCTAAATCATTCTGATGCCCTCTTAGCCCCTTCCCCTGGTTGCGCGGCTGACTGCGATCTAAAATAAATCTTGAATGTGCTCTTAAAAAAAACAGCTATTTTTAAAAAAAAATGTTTTCACGTATTGTTTCAGGTCATAACCACTAACAAAATACCGGTAACGCTTTTGTATGCATACATCCCTATTTCGCGCCACAACCGTAAAAGCGTGTTAAAAGGACGGATTATTGGGTCACAGTTATGTAAAGCAGTTGGAGGCCAGCAATTGTGCATACAATCGAGAAAACTTCAAACGAGAATTATGCTTGAAAATTATTAATCCTTTTTCGATTATTGCCTGTCGTCTAGTCGTTACGAGATGCTCCAAAAACGCATCCTGAATAAACCGAAATGGGGGGCACAAGCAGTGGCGGATCCAGAAAATTTTGGTGGGGGGGGATTTGAAGCACAAAACCTCAAAAATTCGGATGTCTTCACCAAAATTGAGAGTGATTTTTTGGCCGAACTCGGAAATTCAAAGGTTTTTTCGCCCAAATTTAGGTGGTCTCCAAGAAAAAAAAAAAAAAAAAAAAAAAAAGGTCTTCACCAAAATTGAGAGTGAATTTTCGGCCGAAATCGGAAATTCAAACGTTTTTTTCGCCCAAATTCAGGTGGTCTCCAAAAAAAAAAAAAAAAAAAAAAAAGGTCTTCACCAAAATTGAGACTGATTTTTCGCCGGATTCGTTACGTTTTGGTCGGTGGGGGGGGATGCATCCCGAAATGGAGCCGAATTATTCGAAACAGTGGCTGATTTTTCGGCCAAAATCGTTACTTTTAGGCTGGTGGGGGGATGCATCCCCCCCATCCCCCCCCCTAAATCTGCCACTGGGCACAAGCAGTTGTTAGGAGAGGGTACGGCGCCCCTGGGCCCCACCGTAGCGACGGCACTGGCTACTAGTACAAAAAATGATACAACAGTGACTAATTTTGTAAACTTACGGTTAAAAAACAACAAAGCCACATTTTGAACCCGGGCTGCCAAATCGAACTTAAACTCGAAAAAAGTCGGTTGTTGTGCCGAACTCGAAAAAACGGCATGTCAACAAACAGAAAGCGATTAACTCGAAAAGCAGACTTAGTATTTTTGTCAGCCCGAACTCGAAAAACTCGATATTTTTGCCGAACTTGAACTCGAAAAAATTAAATTGATTTCTTATGTTTGGCTGGGCAAAAACATAAATATTTTAGAAAAATAGAAAGATATTTTAATATTTGTATAAAACTTGCGGAATTGCGGACTAAAATTAAAAATAGTCCGCAACCGCAAGTCCGCAATTTAAACCGCCAAAGTCCGCAAGTCCGCATGTTCGCAACTTTTTTCGTTAGTCCGCAATTGCGGATTTGCGGACTTGCGGACTAACTTGCGGACTTGCCCAGCTCTGAACACAAGCATACTGAAAGCAATTGCTGAAAGTTAACGTTAATTTACTGCAATTAATTGAGTAGATAATCTAGATGAGAGGAACTTATGAACAAACATTTGATTTAATTAGGGCTGCAATTGCATTGGTCTTCTGGTCTTGTTATTTATGAAATGCATTGTTGCACTTAATTGCAAGTGCAGATAAAACATGTTAAAGTAGTGCGTAAAGAAAAGGGTCCCTCATTTAATTTGCACAGGGGCCCCCCCTTTCCTAAGGCCACCACTGCTTCCCCCTTACCCGTTTAAAATTGGATTAAAGAAAGATTAGGAAAAGACAGCTTTACATCGAGTGAAATATTGGCATTCGTAATACAACTGGTCTTTCTAGCTTGATGAAAGTGTGTTGATGGATTGATTGCAAACATGCTTCACCTGAAAATCATTAAACCTATGCAGTATTTTTGTTGTCATATTTTTTGGTGTGTTGCTATGGGGTGCAGTGCGAGTACAGCGTTTGCACATTAGGGGTACAACTTTTTGACATTCTATTTCAAAACCAATTTTTTGTAGCACCAATCGATAAATTTTTGCTAATACCTGCCTGAAATGATACTTATTCTGTTGAGCTAACAAAAAAGTTCACGCACAAATGACTTTGAAAATTTTGCCATTAGGCCCCATATACTGCATAAGAGATGATTGGGATAATTTAATGATACAGGTTTATGATGTCACTATTACCTTCTTGAGGTTGTGAAAAAGGTCATGTGACATCATAAACCATTATTATTAACTTGAGACAAGTGTCATTGCAAGTTTTCATGCATCGAACAACAAAGCTATGTCGCCAGTTTTTTTGGCAAAAGCATTAAAATACAAATCACTAGTCGGCAAAAAAAATCCATAAACCTATCTTCAAGAAAACAGCTAAAGAAATCAACATTTGATTAGCATATCTTATCGCGAAAATCCGAGCTTACACTTTGTTGATTAACGAATATAAGGAATTGAACATGAAGCTGTCATTTAAAAAAATGGAAATGAAGTAGATTAGGTTTTAATTGAAGGATGTTATAACTGCAACCATTGCAAAAAAATTCAGGGTTTGTCCGATGTCAATGTTAACACTGGATAGAAAACAAGGGTGGTCATATCGAAAAGAATGGGAGACCCAGACTCAATTTTTTTATGTGCCAGCACTATGTATTTGATCGCATTTTGGCGTTGTCAAGGACGATGAGCTGCATGGCTCAACCAAATTTCCTAACATTGATTAATTCTCCATGTAGGATTAGGTAGGCAAAAATGATCAACTGAAAAAAGCTTTCATTACTGCTGGAAAACCTCAGATCTTTAAGAGCACAAGCAGCTGGAGAGACTGCATGAAATATCTGTACCACACCATCTTACAAACGTCTTCTGTCTCTTCATTAATAAAAAATAGGAAGTTCTTATTGGGACGTTTAACAGATTTCCAACATTACCAATACACGCTTTAACTATAATGCCATCCTAGCCCCCCTTGCTTTCACGCTAATGCTTAAAACTTTAATCAAGTTTCGTTAAGCCTGTTTAATCATTTCTTAGCTATGTGTTGATTATTGGTTTAGCACCAATTTTTCGCGATAAGGATTTTGATAAACTCTGAATGGATGCTCAAAAGGTCTCTAGTGAGTGGCGTGGGCATGGTGGGGGGCATTGTGACACTTTTGATATGTGAAAACCCCAAAAATTTTGCCACAAAAAAAACAGCGATGTCCCTGCCCTTTGGAAGTAGACTGGCAAACAATGCAAGCTGTGCCAAAGTAAGCAATCCAAATAAGGCCGAAAATTGGTGAAAGTTGCAGTTTCTTAGAGGTGAAAAACTTTTTATTGTTTTTAGTCCTTACTTTTCACAGTAATTCTGGAAGAAATTGCGGTTTTTGTGAAGTAAATATCTTTTTTTTTTTATCGTCACATTGATTTCAAAAGAAAGCCCTCCCCCCAACCACCACAAAATCTTGACTACGCCACTGTTTCCAAATGCTTACTAAGCATTGGAAAAGAGTTGGCCTAATATCACTGCCTAATAACACTAATCCAGGGAGGAGTTGCAGACAAGGACTATCCCCCCTCTCCCGGAGATTTATCTTATCAAATGGCATAAAATTGACCACTTGACTTCATTGTTTGTTTTTTGAGCATCATTATTGCTACATATGTGATTCTTGTGATTTTTGTTCAAAACCGGAAAAGACTTTGGGTAACCTCAAGAACTGGTCAAAAAGTTAAAAATCGAATGATTTAAAATAATTTTGTGCGTAAAGTTTTTACATCAAATCAACCTAAAAATTGGATTTTATGTAATCTTTCATAAAAGTTCATCGAATTATGATACAGGGATGTGGTGTTTCGAAAAAGTTATATCCCTATTGCGCATATTTTGCCACGCAAAGCAGTTTCCAAACAAAACGTTGGCAGTGCGGGTGCAGAGCAGTAAAATGTGCCTGATACATCTTTAGTTGCGACTGGAGTTGTTCTTGATAGTTTTTTTAAGATTTAAAGCACCGTTTTTTTTTATGATCCTACGTAAAGTGCTTTTACAAAGTTAAGGTTTGGGTCTTCTGGTATACAGTATACAGGCCTACTTCAATAAACTGTCAAACCTCTATTGCATTTTTAGAACTTCTTACGTTTCAAACCGTTTTTGTTGATTATAACGACGTATCCTAAGCTTGTTTCAAGGTACCGGAAAGCAAAATTTGAAGATGCAACGGATGATGACATCTGTTTTAAAATATTTTTAATTGTTTTTACTAGATATACTCTTATTACTTCAAATCTAAAGAAGGTGTACAACCACCTGACGAAGAGTTTGTTGCAATTTCTGGTTTTGAAGACCAAAGGAGAATTCTTACTCCAACCGACGGAACTGTTGCAAATGAGGGATTATTTTGGAATGTCTGTCCGAATTCGTGTAGAATTCCATAAAAATTACAATATAATCCTGATGTTGTAGTTTTATTAATCTGTAGTAGAAAACACACCGTTGTGGAAATAAAATGATCTTTTTAATATTTTCTGTATTTGCGTTTTTACTAGAAACAGGAGTCAAGGATAAGGTGTTAATGCGTAAAAAATAAAAGTTTTGTTATGTGATGCACAATTGTTTTCAATTATCCTAGCAATATTACAATTGTTATTATCAAGAAAAACGTTTATAAATGTAATACATCACTATGGGAATGAATGGCTGAGTCTAAATATAAAACGCTATCAATACCCTTTACTCTCCTCGCAGCTCGTCTAAAATGGTACGTCTCCAGGAACTCTAAATATCCTCCACTACCTATTTTTTACGACAAAAACCCTGAAACTCTCCCCAGCTCTACATTTAAATTGGAAGGCAAAAATTTTAACTGAGGGAAACCTGGCTCCCTTGCCTTCAATGCTAATATTGCAGTTAATTACTGTTGAACGCGTGTACTGTTGTACGCAGAAATGCTGAAAGAAACTGAAACTGAAGAAACAACAGGCTTTGTTGTCACATTTCTATTACTGGTAGCATTTCAATTGGGGAGGGGGTGCTACCTACCCTCCTCCCCATGGCTACGTCCATGCAAAACAAAGGATTAGTAACTCTAAGACAACCATATCAAAACGTTTAAAATATTCCTTAAAAAAAACTTACGGAGATTTAGAATGATTTGGCAAGAGAAGACGTCCTTGTTGATATATCTTTATTATTCAGGCAAAAATTTTTTATCGAAAGTCAGCAAAGACACCTGCTAAAACAGCTTTTTGTCATAAAGAGCAAAACAAGAGGCACTGGCAATATTTACAAGACTGAAGCAAATTTAAACGAAAAAATTATTTATTAAATCAAAATCAAATCTTTCATTGTAGTTGCTGTATTACGCCGAATCGTGCAACAAGTTTACGGAGCCCATCTCCGCGTCATTGCGCGGGGGCAACACAGCTTCTTTTGAAGAAATGTCGCAGCGGTGGCGAACCATCGGCAAAACTGTGTCCAATTCGACCGGCCCGAGATTTGAACATCAAACCCAATGCTGTCGGCTACGGAGGGCCAGAAGGGGCCGTGCCCTCCTAACAACAGCTTTTGCCCCCATTTTGGTTTGCTCATAATATGCTTATGCTGGAACATCTCGCAACCACAATACAACAGGCAATAACAGAAAAAGGAATAATAACGTTTAAACATAGTTTTAATCCAAAGTATTCTCCATTCTTTGCAAAATTACTGGCCACCAACTGCTGCACAAAAATGTGAAGCAATAAATCGTTTCATTATCACGCCTTTAGGATGTTTCGCGGAATAGAGATGATAGCGTATAGAATCGTTTCTGGTACCGGTACTTTGTAAGTGATTATAACCTGAAACAATACGTGAAAACATTGTTTTAAAAGACCAGTTGTTTTTGTCCTCTTAAAGCACACTCATGATTTTTTTGGGGTGGCAGCTCAGTTACGCAACCAGGAAAAAGGGGTTAAAGAGGCTTAGCCTCTTTTACCCAAATCATTTAGAAAATTTAACCCCAAATTACAAGCATTTAAATGTGTTTTGGAGTTGACCTGAAGTAAGGGGCTGAAGGGGCTAAGCAATTTAATTCTTTCAATGATTTTTCAATTTTAGCTTTTTATAGTAGTAGTTCATATGCTGGTTTCAAAATCGTGCAACAAGCAAATGAAATGGCGCTAAAATTGCTATTTTTTGCCCCAAAATCACAAAATGTGCCAAGCGGGTAGGGGCTCTGCCCTTGGAATTCCCTTTTTGATACGTTTGAGTTTACATCAGTTTGTTCAGCACGGGGCCTAAATCAGACAATTTTTGCGCAAAAAAAATTTACTTTTGGTTCAAGCCCTTCCCTCTAAAAAAAATCTTGGTTGCGCTTTTGGTCCTATTCACTGCTGCAAAAAGATTTTTCTAGCAATTATGTGGATCGCATACGAAACGAGCTTAGAAACGCTGCTCCCCTTAAACGTTTCTTTTTTTAGACATGTATGAAAAACTTTTATAATAGCGTATATTTCTCAGCCGTTAAATATAAGTATTTATGTGCAAAAGTTTAGTTTATTTTAGTTTTCCCTCACTTTCAGATAGTGCCCCCTCACTTCGTTTGCTCTGGCGACGGCACTGCTCAAATTTCCCAATCTATAGCCGAGCGCGTCACCGCTCGACTAACTGGAGAAAATTATTTTATGCTGAAAGGAAGGAAGATCAAAGAAAACATAACGGTTAATGACAACACGTGACTTGGACAATAAAGCAGTTACGGAAGTAGATGTTTTGCTAATTAATCCTTGTCAGTGGACTTGTATGGCGTCAGAAGAAGTTGTTATGGTTATACTTGAGCTAATAGCCATTTAAACATTTATATCTCTAAGTTAGTAGTTACCAGTTGTTTTACAAAAATAACTACAAAATAATCACTCTGTAAACCCATAGTTGGTGGGACACCTGTATGATTCACCAACTACCAGCACCATGATCATCGATCACCAAAAATCTACCAACAAGGTACATTTTGAAAAACAGCAATATGTTTTATTAAACTAATCTTTTAACACCACCAAGATGTAAAAAAAATACCACTAAAATTGGCGGGTACTGGGTATAAACATTTTGGTGATAATTATGATAGAGCATTGGGCTGCATTGTCATTGTTTCGAGTGGAGTCAACTTTTTTTTCCATTATACAGTAATATGTTGCTGCTTCAAGGGATGAAAAAAGCAATTTTTTTATTGATGAACTTTTTGAACCGTTGTGGCCTCCATTAAACAATGATAGACTCGTAATTGAAGCAAATCATATTTATTAAAACTATTAAAAACGATGCAAGTCTGGTATTTTTTCGATCAATCACAAAAAGTTTCTCCTTTACATTTGATGCAATCGAGAAAAGCAAGCATGCAATTATCCAATCGTTATAGCGCAAGGTATAAGTACAGAATTATCTTTTACCTATAGCACGCTTGACCATAGAGATTTGTAGCAGTATTTTGGGGCTGTTTAGTTGTAGATCGAGATGCTATCAGCTGTTTAGCGTTGAAAGTGGCTACCACAATAAATTATTTTGTTTAAATCTCTTCTACAAGCAGATTTTTTGCTGCTATTGTTGTCTTTGATTATACCTTACTATAATTACCGTAAAACGTAGATTCTACACAAATGCACCGTTTTTGTGGCAAGCCCACAGCTGTATTTTTTTAAATGCTCCTCTTATAAATGTGCACCCCGATAAACTCGTTTCAAAATCGTCCAAGCATTATAGCCACATTAATTTGATTAAGTCCTCGTTAAAAAATATTCCTTATCAAAAGAAACTTAGTTTTTGGGACCCCAAAATAAATAAATCCCCACTACAATTCAAGGACTACCAAAGCGATACGCAATAAGTGGTGAGCAAATTAGAGCTAACATTTTTAGAATGACACAATATGCAGTTTAAATTTTTTCTCTAAGCGTTTTTAATTTGCATCATAAGAGGTGTTAATAAAATTGATTACGACATAAAAATATTTAATGACATCATTTAACCAATTTATGCGTGGCGTCCTATATGTAGGACGCATGCTTAATTTACGATTGCTCTTTGTATATTATTATTTTAAATATAGCTAAAGTTGGACTACGTTCATGAGTAAATTTGACACATATGACAGATTTATTTTAATTGCTTTATCAGGTGAGACGTGACACCATTTTGAAAATCGCCTGATTTTGCTTTTTTTAAAATCTTGAGAGTGCATATAGAGTTGAGCCAATAACTATGCATTTCCACAGAAGTACTGAAAAAATTGTCAAGTGTATTTATTTATTAGTAATTTTCCTGTTCAATGGTAAATGTTAAAATTTTTTTTGAACTTATGGTTTTCGAGAAATTTTATTTAAAATATTGGCGTCCTATATACAGGTTTCTAAGCACACGTGATAGCAAAATGTGGGTCGCTGCGATGCAGAGTATGTTTAAGTAGAGTTTGCAAGTCGCGATTCTCATACGCTATAATCCATAATCTCCAGCAGCGATCCCACGTTATTGTATTTATTGAAACAATCAAATAGACAATAAATTTTTAAATAGATAAATAAGACTTGCAAGTACGTGCTTGCAAGTCTTCTAATCAAACTCTTTCTTCTGATTCTGCTATTGAACTCCTTTTTTTTTTAATCCCACCAGCGCTCAGCATCAACAAGTTCATCAGTCTTGCAGAAGATAGCACCGCTTTTCATCTCTCAGCCATAGAAGCCATCAATCTAACCCTAATCATTGACACCTACTTCTCTAATCAGCTCCCCCATATAATATAAATCTCTTTATATCACATCCGATCTTCTTGCTTTCAGTTATAGTTTACGATTTTTCGCAATGTGTGTTAGAAAATTTTAGACAAAAGCGTTGGATCAGAAAAAATTTTAGTCAGCAAAGCCGGAGACAAAGGCAGAATTTTGTTTATTAAAAATAAGTTATGAAGCGTGATTGTTTTCAATGTTTTCAATATTTCGAGTACGAATGTAGGAGACCAAAATGCAATACTGTACTTTTTTTTTCTAGATGAAATCTTCAAGTTTTTATGGTAATTGTAGAAATAAAACCCCTACATTATTAAGTAGAATATTAGATTTAGCAGACGAAAATGCTTTGCCTTACCGCAGTGAAAATGACCAATTTTCGGTAACTGTACTTCCACCAACAAAATTAATGCTACAGGTTATATTACAGGCAAAGACTCACGAGATGAGGATGGAGCAGGAACGATTTACAGTTTGCCAGGGAGCATGCTTTTAGTCCCAGCTCTTAATTGATGATAGCAGTTGTAAAAATATCGAAAATATTGAAGAGCCAGAGGGGCCAGCCACCAAACAAACGAAAGAAGCAAACTGACCAGCCAAAATGAAGACTGTGTCAAAACAGATCGAAAAAGTGAGGTGCCAGAGTGGACGTCAAGTGATGATAAATTTAAAAAATTACGAAACAAAAACTTGACCCCAAAGAATATTTTGAACTATTTTTTGATGATGAAGTTTTGAATTTAATTGTTGATGAAGCCAATCGGTATGCTTCCCAAAAAAATTGAAACTTGACTGTTGATAAGCATAAAATAAAATGTTTTAGTGGCATATTTTTATTTTTGTCTGGCCGGGTACCTTACTCCAGCAAGACGAAGATTTTACTGGGAAAATGCTAGCGACACGCATCACGACCTTGTTACTAATGCTATGAGAAGAGACAAATTTGAGGCAATTTTTACCAACTTTCATTTAGCTAATAACAACTACTTGGATGAAGAGGATAAATTTTCAAAACTCAGACCTCTAATAAAACGTTTGAATCAGAAGTTTCAACGTCACTCACCAAACAAAGAATTTGACAGTTTTGAAGAATCAATGTGTGAATATTACGGGCGCCATGGATGTGAGCAGTTTTTAAGAGGTAAACCGATACGTTTTGGTTTTAAAATTTGGTGTGGAAATACGACGCTGGGATACTTGATTTGGTTTGATCCATATCAAGGAAAATCAGCATCATCTTGACTGCAAGATAACGGATTAGAGCTTGGAGGAAATCTTGTCAGCCATTTTGCAAATGTTCAATCCGGATGTGGTAGAAAGTTTTTCCATTTATGCTATGATAACTTCTTCAATAGTGTGAAACTCGTTATTACGCTAAAAAAAACAGATTAGTAAAAGCAGCTGGAACAATTCGTGAAAACAGGACTGAAAAATGTCCACTGACCTCAGACGATGCTTTGAAAAAGCAAGAACGTGGAAAGTTCGATTTCAAAACTTGCACCAAAAACGACGTCCTCGTTTGTAAATGGAATAACAGTAGTGTGGTAAATTTGTGCTCAAATACTGCTGGGGTCCATTCCATATCTAAAACCTCTCAATATTCTTCTTCTGAAAAGAAGCGGGTGCAAATTGACCAACCTTTTTTGATCAAGCTCTACAATGAACACTTGGGGGGTGTCGATAGAATGGATCAAAATGTTTCAAAATATCGAATTGCAATGAGAGGTAAAAAATGGTACTGGTGTCTGATTTTATATGCTCGATGTTTCCATCAACAACGCCTGGCAACTACATAAAAAATTTGCGATAATGAAATTCAATGGATATGCTTTAATTTCGACGATATATTGTTAGAACGTATTTGTCTCAAAATGGCAAGAGCCTGAAAAAGGAATGAGGAGGAAACCTCAAAATGTTTATAGGACATTCGGTACGATGAATATAAGCAATTGGGTAATACCGCAAAGTGGACAAACGAATGCCGCCACTGTCTCATGAAAGCTACAACAAGACATGAAAAATGCGATGTTGGCCTGCATGTAAAATGCCTCAAAGATTATCATAGTTTGTAACGTTTTTTCTGTAATTTTCGTACATAGAGAACTGTTTTGAGAATGCTTTTATCAATTTCATGTTTAGTAAAAACTTTTTTATGTTCATTTGGTTACTCATCAAAATCAGACTTCAAAAAATACACTGATTGTTGTAACACTATTGCTTCGGGCGAAACAGACAGAGCAAAGAATAAAACCTGATTGCACAACACGTAAGCATTACGCTCACGCATCTTCAAACTTCGTTGACAGATTTGTCTTGCGTCCTATATGTAAGAACGGCTTTTTATCTCTAAACGTACGCAATAAATTTAAAAAAAAATCAATCAGAAAAAAATTTATAGATGTTCATTAAGCAATCTTCAAGTTTTTATAAAAATATTTTAAGTATTTCAATCGTCGGCACAATTAAATGGGTTAAAATGCTACTCTTGTGAATGTGCATTTCGATAAATTCATTTCAAAACTGTTAGGACGTTATTGCCAAATTAATTTGGTTATTTCTGATCGAAAATAAATTCTTTGTCAAAAGTAACACTCTTTTTGAGGCCCCAAGATAAATAAATACCCTTTGATTAAAACAAGTTTATGTTTTCGATGCAGCTTTTCGTCTGACGCTTATTTGTCAAGAAAAATTGTCAGAATAGAAAGCATAGTAAAAGAAGCCGCTATTTATAGCAAAAAAACGAGGCGGTATTGCCTGGAAAAAGACAAATGAGACAGCGCTATTAGTGTACAATCTGTAAACTGTACACGAATTCTTTTTGTCGGCAGAGGACAGGGTTAGAAGTTTTGATGAAGTGCTTTCTTCAAGAGCAGGTAAATAAAAAGGAGAATAATCTTGGGCAAGAATACAGAATTTACACTCATCATACTGACATGAACATTTTAATCACAGCAATTCCTAAGTTTTGGACCACCAAACAACTTTTCAAATAAATCCCCATTAAAATTCAAACGCTATGAAAGCGATGTATATGTACATATGAAACAAATTTAGTTCAAGAGTTCGGTACAAGAGCACTTGAGACCTTGTTTCACAGAATAAATAGTGATTTAATGACAATCTGACAATAAATTGATTTGGGCCCTTGCGACGCGTTTTCTTGTTGCTCAAGGGGCTTATCAAGCGAAAAAGGCCAATTTTGTTTTTTAGCCAAAAAAATTTTGATTGGAATTGGCCCCCCTTACCGTTTTTAGATGACTCCCAGTGCAATATTATTGCTTCAAAACTTTTTTTCCTGTAAAATTACCGACCATCTCTATCCAGCACTCTCTTTCTACTGAAACCCTTCAAAATTTATCACTGGCATAACGCTATGCTAAAATTTACTACCTATTACCAAAATCTAAAGACTAAACCTACTTACTGATTGCATTGCAAATTTAGTCCGCATAAAGTTAACTTTGAAATCAATCATAAAAGTTAATACCGAATAATAGTCTAGAAAGTAAAATTGGACTTCGTCGCTTGATGAGTCCCTAAAGCAAAGACGAAACGCGTTGCGACGGCCGAAATCCCATTTATTGTCATATTGTCATTAACTCATCATTCATTTTGTTAAGTAATGCCCCAAGTGCTCTTATCCTGAGTCCCCTTAACTGAGTTTGATTTACTCTCACCTAGCTGGTGGTTTGAGCACTCTCGTTTTAAAAATTTTTTGACTTTGACCCTTGTTTTAGCCTTTCTCAAAATTTTAATTCGCTCACTTTTTTGTTTGCACAATCTGAGATAGACGTGCTATGTGGATAGAAAATTTTAATTAAAATAACGATGGGGCTTTTTATCAAAATTTTCTTTGCGTAAAGCTCCGTACGTAATGTTTTGCAAAATTTTCATTGTTTGACAGTAATGGGCTATTATTCGGTATTAATTTGTGTGATTGATTTCACATTTCACTTTATGCGGAATTAATTTGCAGTTAGCAGTTAGTCGGCATAGTCTGTAGATTTCAATGATAGGTAGTAGATTTTAGCAGTAACTTTATACTGATGGTAAATTTTGAAGGTTTTCGGTAGAAACTGAGTACTGGATAGTGGTGGTCTGTAGTTGTGGGCAAAAGAGTTTTGAAGTAACAATATTGCACTGGGAGTCATGAAGAAACGGGAAAGGGGGCAAATTCCAATCATAATTTTTTTTAGGCTAAAAAACAAAATTGGCCTTTTTCGCTTAATGAGTCCCTTGAGCAAGGACAAAATGCATCGCGACGGCCGAAATCCATTTATTGTCATTAAATCATTATTCATTTTTTGAACAAGGTCCCAAGTGCTCTTGTCCTGAACACTCTTCACTAAATTTGATTTACGCTCACTTAGTTGATGGTTTGGGCACTCTCGGTTTAAATATCTTTTGACTATGACCGTTGTCTTAGCGTTTCTCAAAATGTGTATGTATCCATACGAGCCTTTATTTATTTTTTGTCACTTTGCAGCGATAATATAAATGAATAGAAAAGTAATAAGCAGTAGGTAAAAAAATAGAAAAGTAAACTTGGTCTCAAGCCTGCTCATAAAAAGCAATGCCTACACTGGAAAATGTAATACAGAAGAAAATCGGTGTGCCGCAACGAAATCCAAAAGTTAATGATGATGGGCAGCAGCTGAAAAAGTTATAAACCTTTGTAGTAGACTTTGAGTTGGTTTTATCAAAACGCTTTAAATACTATGGTTGCTTAAGTTGTAAAATATAATTCGCCTACGGGCAGATCTTCTGAAACTATTTTTTTTATATTGATGAAAAAACTGTTATCTCAATTCAAATGAACTAAATCAGGAGTACAAATGCCTAAATGAAGTTGTTATGAATGTTCAAGTCAAAAATGAGGATATTGATTGTTGTCCCAATAATACTCATTTCAGCACAGATTTTTGAATTTTCTGAAGGTAGATTATAATTCCAGTATATGGTTTATATACAAGTACAGCAGTTTTACATGACCACGTTCCATGTCTGCTTGTTGCTGAGTGATGCAAAAAAACTCCAAATGACAAAAAAAATGTGCAAATCAAAAAGTGTACCTGCCATTGAAAGAACATCGCGAACACAGAAATTTTTACCTATGCAAACATTTACTAAGTTATTAATTTTGATTGGCACTACTTTTATTTTAGACAAAACTTTTTTGACTTGACTCAAGAATAAGCAGGTACCGGAAGCACAACTGGACCAAAAAAGTTGACCATAACGAATCTATCGATTTTCAAGTTAGTTTTTTTGAGCTTTTTTTCCTTCACTATAAATTAACCTATTTTACACGGGTTATTTGACCACACATTTGATCGGTCTAACTGCTAAACCGGAGTTCAAGTGAACAAAAAAGTTAAAGTGTGTACGCCACAAAAACGTTTTATGACGTCATTTACGTTAACTATGAGCCAAGAAATGCTCAGATTTGGGAAAGTGTACTTGGAAAAACTTCAAAATCGGAAAACTTTTTCTTGCCTATTAGTAGCTTTAAATTTTTAGAAGTTATTTAAGAATAAATTTGACTTAAAATCATTTTTAATTGAAAAAAATCTTTTTTCTGGATAAATAATTATCACGCAAAATGTGAAACTCCTCACTTAACGTATAAGTAGAGTCAATTTATTGTTAAATATTTTAATTTTCTATGCAGTGAGGTAATTAATACAGTCCGGTAATTGAAACACATGCTAAATATTTAAAAGCATAACGGTAGGGATTAGTACTTTATCTAAGAACAAAAACGATTGCCAGAACTAAGCGTAGCCCGATAGCAATTTATCAGACTCGTTTCGCTTTGACTTGAAGCATCACCTATGTTCGTTTTGCTAAATTGGCTTCTGTAATTATATGTTTATTTACCAAGCTGTTTCGGCCATGAAAAAGCGAAGGGAGCTATCGGTTATTGCGTCAAGTTGCCACTTGTCAACTACACGCGGTAAGGGAATCTTTGCACTCTACTTTTCAATTGCTGAAGGTTAAGCAGGGAAGCTGTGATCACCAATTTTTATAGTCTTTGGTTTGGCTTTACCGGAAATCAAACCAATTTTTATACAGTTGCAATAGCAGACGCTTTATTTACTCGACCATTGATCGGTCAAACGTATGTAGTTTGCTAATTTTATTAATATTCTATAACGTATACTGCTTGAAGTTCACGTTTTGATCAGTAGTGCTATTCAAATTTTGAAGAAACTAGATGCAGAAACTGTTGTCTAATACTCAACAATCGGTTTGTTCAAACCAAAGGTGCAGAGAATCTTTACAGTAAATTTTTTTTTTATTAGCTCACGTCTAAACCTAGCAACCGTGTCTTGAGAACAGGCTAAAAATGTTTAATGGTTGTTATTTCCATACATTAAAAAAATTTATTTTTTGATTGTGATAATCCGATTTTTCAGGAATAATTTGCCTAAATTGCCGTGGAGGAAACAACGCAGAATGTCGAAGACATGGAAAACTTGTTGAATGCGCTATAGGTGAAATATGTGCCACAACTGAGCAAAGACATGGAATGATCTCAATTATCACTAAACGATGTAAACAAATACAAGCTTGCCTTAATGAGCAGAAACAGGTTGTAAATCTTATTGAAAAGCTGTTAGTCAAGTAGCAATAATTGCAACAATTATTGTTGCGGTGACTATCCGTACAACATAAACAATATGAGCGGAAACTGCTATTAAAATCAGTCGGCTCAATAGCACAGTATGAAAATTTACAGTTAATTGATTTCTCTTTAACGCTGTTTTAAACAAAAGAGAGAGCAAACAGTGTCTCTGTTTTTTTGTTGTTGTTGAAAGCGGATTTAAATAAAAATTTTATTTTTGAACCAACCTAAAATTCTCGTATTTACCAATAATCCTTGAAAATGTGAAGTAAATGGAGCAAAAGAAACCACTTTGCCCGCTTTCACCCACTTAAGTAACTCACTCGTCACAGAAAAACACAGAAAAAGTATCAAACTACAGCAATTTTTTTTATAATTTTCATACCATGTGCTGTTAAGTTAATTGGGTTTGACAAAGTTGTAGACAAATTTTGCTTTATTAAAGAAGATTTATAACGCTAATAGTCGTGGCCTGCACCATGCAATGGATGATTGTTGGTTAAAGCAACTCTACGCATCTAATGGGGTTATCATCTACAATCTTAATTATCGTAATCACATTTTATTCACCAAGTTGCCTTGGCCAGGAGACAGCGTAAGGAGCTTTTGATCTTCTAGTCAAGCTGCCACCTGCCCATCTGTCTACCACATACGATGGAGGCTTAACACTGTCCCTTTAAGTGCTGAACGTCATGCGGGGAAGCTGTGAATACCAATTTTTATAGTCTTTGATTTGACCCGACCGGGAATCGAACCCGAGTCTACAGCTTCAGTAGCAAAGCTTTATCCACTCGACCACTGATCGATTAACAAACTAATTAGTTAACAATTAATTAGAAACAGATCGGTTAACAAACTGATCGATTAGTTTACAACTAATCAATTATAGCCAAATCAAGTGCAGCAACTATTACGGCTTATTATTAGATTAACAATTTTTAAAAACATTAAATTTTTTGTCCAGATGAGCTTTAGTATGCGGGCGTCTTACAATGATAAAAAGATGAAATAAATTGATTTTTTTCACTGCTACAAATCTAAGAGGCCAACAAACAGAAATACGCGACTAGCAAATGTTATTTTTTGATTTAGAAAAAGTACCATTAGTTTAACAACTACTTAAGATGTAAAGGCAAGGAATACCGTATTAGTTTTTATACAGTTTTTAAAACAAAAAAAATGTTTCGAATAATAACGCAAAGCTGACAGATGAAAAATGAAAATAGGTCTGACAAAAAAAATTTCTTTTCATCATATTTATGACTTTATCTTGCAAACTTGCAATGCTTTGCAGCTTAACGTTTTATCTTAAAATGCTTGGCACACCTTAAAACCTTGAGATTTGCTTAAGAAGGTTTATTTTATCTAAACAATTTTTATATATAGAACTGGTTGACAACGTTTCCTGAAGATTACAGATGCAACAACAATCAAAGACAATCAACATGTCGTTGCTGTTGTTTCGACGACCATTGCAATGTTAATGAGAGATGCAGAGCTGCTTTAAACATGAACAAACAGATTAGTAAGCTATTGCATTCCAAATGAGGCATCAGTCTGTACCCATCTAATGATGTCTCTTGAAGAGATCGAATGTCCAATTTTCATCAGGAATTTGTAATGTTATGCCCAATTTTTAATAGGTGTGGAAATGACTCTTCTTTCTCAAGTTTTCCAGCGCACCGCAGGCGTTTAATACTCTTTTTACCGTAGTTGCTAGATTTTCAAATAGCAGATACAGAAATGGTCTTATTCATACAAAATAATCAAGTGGTTTCAACCAAGCAATTAAATAAGCTAGAACTGCTGCACAATTCCTACCCGAAGAAAATAATCTAAATTATTATTTCGTTTTTTTTTTATCGTATTTTACACGTTTTGTTTGTCTGACTCAGTTCACGAGTAGGAGGGCTACATTTAAAAGACCTACCTGCTTTCCAAATTTTAAACCAAAAGTTTCTAAAAATTTAAACCAAAAGTAAATTTGCTATGTCGGTAAGGTTTCATCAGAATTAAAAAAAAAACAATGGTTTTAGGTTTTTAAAATTATTATCATTTTTTCATTAATTTTAAATACATTTTAACAGTAGCGTAGCCAGGGAGGGGGCTATAGCTACCCCATTGGCATGTCAACCAAAATGCAAAATAAGAAAAATGCCACGTTTTTAGCCACGTTCTTTTTCTTCTACGTTATGTTCTTTTTAGAAAAATATCACCTTCTGAGACTGTTTTTTGTGCTGGAATGGACTAAAAATTGATTTAAAGCATCTTTTGAAACATATATTCAGGGGAGGGGGGGCTAATTTGTCAAAAATAAAACTCACAAACCAATGAAAACTTTGAAAAATGTCCAAAAATAAACAATGAAATTTGATTGCTAATGTAAAAATGCCAAACATAGGTTTCATCAACCGGCCAGATGTTCGAGCGGTAATGCGTTTGTCTCTGGAGCGGGAGGTCTGAGGTTCAAATCTTGGGCCGGTCAAATCGGACACAGTGTTGCCAACGGCTTGCCATCGCTGCCACATTTCTTCGAATAGAGCTGTGTTGCCCGGGTGCAATGACGCGGAGATGGGCCCCGCCAACTCGTTACACGCTTCGGCGTATTACAGCGAGAATAATAAAAGATTTGATTTGATTAGGTTTTATCAACAAATATATTATAAACTCAGGATTAAGGGGGGAAGGGGGGGGGGGCCATTCAGTATTAGTTAATTATCCATCACTTCTCTCAAATATCATCCATTAATCTCCCAATTATTTTTCTTTATAAAGTATAGACGAAATAGGTTACTCCGTGTGAGTTTTATTGAATAACAGAATTTAGTGATTTACCAGCATGTAAAGAAGAAAACTACAATGGTATCATTAGCCCATTAATGCAACCAGTTGAATCATGTTGCGCTGCCGATTTTTATGCTACGTTTTAAAAACATTATTTTTTATTAAAATAGCCCTAAAATTAAGCTATTTTAGCAAACAAATGCAAAATTTTCCAACGCTTGGTGTTCCGCCCCCAGACCCCCATGTCTCCAGCGGCTGGATGCTTTGCCCCCAGCCCCCGGCAGCTGGGATTTCGCCCCCAGACACCTAAATTACCCCCCCCCCCCCCCAATTGCGAATTTCTGGCTACGCACCTGCATTATAAACGGTTCTTTTTGCTGCAAATTATAAAGTGCTTTCGTCTGAGTGATTATTGATGGTTTTGTTCAAAGCCACCCTGTTCATTCTACGTTTCTTTCTGGCTCTATAAATTTTGTTTTTGTCAATAACTGATGATGCATTATTTTCCGTGATGACTCCAGCCCCCTGCAACATAGATGAAGCAACAAAAGCTGCCTCAGGGCTTGATACACCAGTGCGATCACAAGCTTTAGCAAGAACAGAAATAATTAAGTTGTGATGTTTTGACGTTTGCTGGCCAGAGCTTTTATAATTAATCGTTTGCGTGCTATCTTTTGTAATTAATCCTTAGGCTTCCGCGCTGGTAGCCTTTAGGCCAGGTAGCACGCAAACGATTAATTAAGAACAGAAATGTCAGAAAGAGGTCGCTTTTGTCTTCTTTTCGAAGATGCAGGAACATTGTTTTTGCTGCTTTCACTGTCACTCATTTTGCTTACACTCGTGTCTTCACTTAACATCATTGCTTTGCTGGTGTTGCTGGAAGTTGCATTACACAGAGATAGATGATAAAACTGTTTTGCTCTTTCCAACGTCCGTTTGTTTTTTTTATTTAGAATAGTTACAGCTTTATCTAACTCGGCAATCAACATGCGACGATCAGATCTTTGGTCACACAAGAAGTCACGCTCAGCAAAGGGAACTCAATTTTTTAGTTTGCAAGTGCATTGTTCCAAGTTCAGGCATTTGCATGCACTTATTTCAAATAAATTCTTATGCGCTGAATCTCGCAATAGTTGAACTTTTTTTATAGTAATCAATGTTTTTAGATTTAGATTTCAAAAAGTTGTTCATTTTATGTCGATACTGCTGCAAAATACTGGTTATTCTTTTTCGTGAAAGATGTGGAATAGAAGCTTTCTTTCACAATATTTCTAAACGTTGGGCAAAAACAGCAGCAATCGCCTAAACGATGGATCTTTTCTTTGCTTTTTTTGCTGCCTAACATAAATCTAGTACTTCATCACTTCTTTGTAGGATGGTAAGCACCTCTTGCTGATATCTTTTGGGGAGCCAAAAATTGACAATATAGCAAAATTAAAAAGTCACCAAGAATGAAACGCTTAGTACTTTCAAATAAACTTCCTAAAAAGAATGAGCGTATATATTAACATTGCAGTAACCAGTACCTTCTAAACTGCTTTAACAAACTAATTACTATTAAACCAAGCGGTGGGCAGAAACTAGTTATTGTAACTTGTCCGAGTTTTTGCCTCTGGGTCCAAACTTTCGCCCAGAAACAGGATCTGTTACTGTAATAACTGCAACTTTCTAACCTGCAACAGAGTCACTTTTTTGACCAATTCAAAGATAGGTAGCTGGTGATCTTATTTACATCTTTTCGTTTTTTGACCAAGGGGTTACTTTTAAAAAATAACTTACCACCACTGGCTAAATTTCAGGCTAATCTGAGAATTTCGTTATCTGCTATCAGTAGAAAAGGGTATAAAACTAGCTATATGATGTTCATAATAATAATATTATTATGATGTCCTCACTGTTGCAAATTCAGCGCTTTTCAAGCTCAAGCAAATGGCAAAACTTGATACCAACGCCAAGTTGTTGTAATAACAAAGAAACAGCGCTGAACAAAATTGGAAAATTAAATAGCAGTTCATAAACTTTCTATGTGCCAGTCACCTAATTTGAATGTAACTGCAGGCCTTAGCCTACTGCTTACTAAAAACAGGAAAACATTTAAAAACTATTAATGGCTAAGAAAGTTAAACAACAACAATACATGCTGTGCTCAGTAATGCAAATAGTTACGAACAAGCATTAGAAAAACCTATTAAAAAATAC
Organism: Trididemnum nubilum; assembly: GCA_963965965.1. Taxonomy (NCBI): domain Eukaryota; kingdom Metazoa; phylum Chordata; class Ascidiacea; order Aplousobranchia; family Didemnidae; genus Trididemnum; species Trididemnum nubilum. The sequence continues at coordinate 22,489,838 of OZ014489.1, read as the reverse complement.
AAATTTCTAACTTTTAGCAAGTTTAGAGTTTATCTACTGCTAAAGCGGAACCTGAAATCTTCATGCCAATACAAAATAAGTTTTAGAATGATGTTTCGGAGACCTAGTACTGCAATTTTGCTTGTAGCCAGGTTAAAAATATTTTTGTTTTTAATACATACATTAACTTTGAAAATTGACCCTTTTTTGCCAAAATTTGAATTTTTACCCCCCGGCGGAATCTCAAAAGCACCAACAATTTCGCTAATTTTTTGCACCCGTCACTTTTTCATGCATTTGGATTTCGAAGAAAAAGTCAAAAACGATACACCCTACTAAGTATTGGCCAAAAAATGATCAAATTTTGGAAAATGAATTCGTAAAACCTCAAAAGACATAAAGCTTCTTGTTATTTTACCACTTCATATTTTCAGCAGTTCCTTGTAATAAATTTGGATTCAATTCAAGTTAATTTGAAATGAAAGGTTTTTTCTAAAGAGATTGATCACAAAAACAAACGATCAGAAGTGAGGCAAAGTGCTCTACCCCCTAGTAAAGTAAAGGGTTAATATTGCTACTGAAAATGGCTAAAATAGTTAAAATTCTGGAGCAGTTCAACCAAGTAACGCTTTAGTATTTCAACTACTTTTTTTGTAGGTGATGCTAGATGTCCGGAACTTCCTGAACCATTCAGACGTGGAACAAGACAATGTTCGAGAGGAAATCGAGTCGGATCGGTTTGTCGTGTTCGTTGTAACTCCGATTATGAAGTGAATCCAAACTACAGTGAAGAAATGAGTTGTCTTCCCAATAGACAATGGGATAAACCGGTTCCATGCTGCTCACGTAAGTACACTGTAGATTCAAACACATTTTGTTTTTGAGCAAAAATACATTGTACAACGCAGCCTTGTACACCATGAAAGTATTTTTTGTTTGTTGTAAAAATAGTTGACCTAAAATCCTGGCCTGCTTATCAAAACATTGTTGTGATAATATTTTGACCATGTACAGTAAATAAAATGGGTATCTGAATCAAAGTTGCATTTTACAAATTACAATACGCTGTACTAAGATTGATATTTTATCAGAGGCTTCGCTAAGAATAGTGGCAACCGGGGCGGTATTTTGCGGTGGCACCATTTATCGGCCAAAATATAGGTGAAGACCAAATGAAAAAAAAAAAAGGTCTTCTCTGCAAAACGAGTTAGTTTTCTGTCCGAAAGTATGTGACGGCCAAAAAAAAAAGGGTCTTTACCTGCCAATCACTGGATTTTCGGTTCACAAGAAAAAAAACCCAAATGGTGTCATCCCAAAATGGTGACACCCAGGGTGAGCCCTCTTCCCCTTAGCGACCCCACTGTATTTTATTACAATCAGCATAGACATGAATTCAAAAAAGCATAACCCAATAATGTGTAAACATTGCTAATTCAAAAGACTGAGTGAAAGATTTACACAGCGGGCAGGAATAAATATGCGGTTTGGGGAAAAATTTTACCATAGCGAATTGATTCAGAAATTGGTTGGTTTATTGTGATTATCACTCTTTTGTAATAATACGACTACATACTGACTATCAAATTTGCAGCATGCAAATTGATAAGTTATGTTGCTTTTTTGTGGTTTCACTGCGAAAAAGCACTGCTTGTTAACAGATTCTATTTGCTTTTTAATTGGGGTAAAGCAAAATTGAGATAGAAAAAACTTATATAAACGGACATTTTCTACTTCAAAACTTGGCGGAGCATGAAAAAGCTTCGTTTTTTAGTCATACACGGCTTAAAACTGTGCTTCCGGTTTCCATTGGTCTGTTGAATTAATTTCATTTCGTCAAATTTGGACTGAAGTTTTTTTTGAGAACGACTATAAAGAGCCCGGTGGGTTATGATCAGGATTAAATTTTTTCTGTTTTTCTTTGGATTATAAAGAAATTCTATCGACAGCATAATATAATTGACCGGTAAACGTGGGCTTGCGGTATATGGAGGTGATAAACTTGGCCTGAAATTTTTTGACCAACATAACCAGGAAAGAAAGAAACCGGATAAATCCTTTTTCAAAGGTATAGCATAAACAAGGTTAAAGTACGCTAAGCTTGCTCAAGAAAACGTCGCATTGATCTGCGTTGCTTGACACTACCAAAGGTGTCATTTATATAACAATAGCACATCTCAATTTATATGACATTTATATAACAATAGCACATCATTTATATAACAATAGCACAGCACATTATAGGAAAATAATCTGGAATCGTTTTGGTTTATAATTACCGACTAAAATATTAACCAGGGATGAAAAATCAAAGAGCTAAACCCATAGCTACCTTGCCCATTTGGAGATGCATGAGGTCATTGAAGCTAAACTCGACCAAAAAAGTATGCTTCTCTACAGTATTTTTAATCCGAAAGAGAGATGTGAAATGGTGTTTAAACTGTAAAAAGCCATCAGCCCAGATTTGGTTAGTCTTCGGTAAAGGGATATCTGAATAAACTGCAGATGTCAGACGAACAAAAAATATAGTTTTAGATTTCTTTATAGAGTTTGAAAATTCTTTGCTATCTTATCGCGCTTTGATTGGTTCTTTCTCCTAGCCATTCACGACTCGCCTTTTTCCATTAGGGCCCATTCTACACTGGGACAAAACTAATGGGTGTACGAGCATATCCTTAGTTTATTTTACCCAAATGGCAGCTTCTACGTTGGTAAAACAGTGCACCCAGTGTACCGAATTTTTGTCTAAAATCAACTAAAAATACGCTTGTAAACTCATGATTTTACGCCCTGCTTAGACCGGGCCTTAATAACTGTTGTTTTTTTTCTGCGCTCCTCATGCTGAAAATTATTCTTAGCAAGCGCCAAGCAAAAAGCGTTAAACACACAAATATTTTGATCAAAATAATACTCAACTTTTTATCACTATAACAATTTGGAAACAGTTGTAATACGGCTACTTAAGACCGTTTTTAGCAACCTTAAAAGGTGCTAAACAGTAATCGTAATAGAACAAAAATTTGTTTTGGAAATCTAGTTCAACTTTGTAAAAAAGCACACCTTTTTTTTCAGTTCCTTGCCCACCATACCTTTACGCAGATTTTGTGATTCTTTCGCACTTCCGCGACCATCGAAATTTTGAGCGTACCACGAGAAAACAATTTGCTGGATTTATAAAGTAAATGGATATTGCTTTCAAAAAAATTTTATCTGGTCATTTATTTTATTATCTTTTTTACTGACTGATGAAATTCGGTAATAATGAATGTTTAATCCAAACACGTTGAGGATATTCTCAAGAGGAAAAAATCACAAAAATCTATTAAAATTGCGTAAAAATTACGTCTATTTTAAGAGCAACTTGAATAATGAAATGATGCTGATAGATGATTGCTAATCCACTAAAAGTGTCTGTGCAGCCATACTTGGATGTTTAAGGTTTGTGGTTCATTTCTTTTCCTTAGTATTTTTAATTCGTCTAACTTTGAAAGACATTCAGTCATGCGTTGAAAAGTCAGAGATTTTTGAACTGGAATATTTTCTTTGTGTCTTGACGTTCATAAGTGATAAAAAGAAGTAATTTGAAGAGCACTATTAATGAGAAAACTATGACGCAGCACCTGATCTGTATAGTCTTTAAAAGTTAAGGTAATGGTCTTTCTTTTCAGTAAAGTGGTAGTGGGACCTACCGGCTTGCGTTTTGCTGCTCCTCACTACGACAGTTACGTTCACACTCCATACATCACCTTTCGCACTACGGCAAATCTTACATCAGAAGAACTTTTGAATCTATCAATAATGGAGTCTATGGATGTACAGCCGTGTATGTATCAGAATAAATAAATTGTAAACTAAATATTGATACTAATAGATTGCCGAATCTGTATGGAACAACTTTTATCAAAAATTATAGCACATACTGCTGTATTTTTCCTCAAAAGAGTTGTTTTTTTCCTAAATACCGTAAATATTAATAGGTCCCAAAGATGTCTTTAAACAATCTTTAACAGATCATTGGCAAGTAGAAAGAACGTTTGCTTCTGAAACGGTAGGCTCGGGTTCGATTCTTCGTGGTGTCAAACCAACGACTTTAAAAATTGGTATTCACAACTTCCTGCTTGACGTTTAACAATAAAATTCATTCATGTCATTCATTTTTGTTTGAAAAGACGATACTTTTAGCACAACAATTTTCAGTCACAAATATAAATCTGCATGTCTTTCCGGTGAGAGGCAGCGAAACGACCTAAAGTCCACTTCCAGTAAAATAGGAGCGATCGTCGAGTGTGCAGCCACCCCATCACAACTGAACGTTTTCAACCGGATTGTTCACTAAATTATCAATTAATAAATACGAATTTGCCAAGATACAAAAACGAACAGCATAGGTGGCGAAGATACCAAACGGTACTGCGAAAACACCAAAAAAAGCAAAAACACATGGCAAAAACACAACACATTTAACAAAAATGCAACATACATGCAACAAGAAAGATTAAGCTATAAACCGTGCTGTAATTTATATACATATATTATATAATTTTCATGCAGGCTTTAAGAATCTGTCTCTTAGCCAACCAGCATACTCTCTGTTCGCTGCTGATGAAAGGATAAACCCCGAAACGGCAGGCTGTACAGCGATTGAGAGTATATATAGCTCCTTAATCAGATCTGCGATTTGGTCAGGTCGAGCACTCTCGCTGGTTACGAAAATTACTACAAGTAATAATTTTCGTGCAGGCTTTACGACTCTGTCTTTCAGCCAACCAGTATACTCTCTGTTTGCTGCTGATAAAGAGACACGCCCCAAAACGGCAGGCCGTGCAGCGATTTAGAATATATAATTGTATAGAAAGAAAACCGTGAGTTTAAATGTTTGATAGGTTACTTTTGATTTACATGGAGAAATTCTTTAATATTTTTGATGTCAACACTTTTGGTTTTTTGAGCAAAATTTTTATTATCAGCTGGTAATTCGTTCCAAATTTTCTGTTCTTGATAGCAAATTGAACTTTAGGAATTGATTTGTTAAAGCAACTTAAAGAGTATTGTCGCCATACATAAATTGGGTAGAATAGGAGTGCACTTGAATAGGTGAAGCGCAATATTCATTGAAACAAAATGGTAGTGATTTGGTTTTAAATTTACAAATTAATTGTAAATTGATACATTAAACAGAAAAATTAATGTCAAACCTCCACTGAATGTGATAGGCAGGTGGGCACGTAGCTGTTTGACTCGAAGACCAAAAGGTCCTTTTGCTGACTCCTGACCAAGGCAACTGGATAAATAAAATGTAATTACAAACAAAACGAAAGTATAAATCAAAGCCGCTTGGAGGAGCAAAATTTCACCAAGACTTACCATTGGTTCGGACTTTGGCAATGCATTCAAATTTACATTTAGAATGTATAAAGTGTCGTACAGGGTCGTATACATCAACATGGATCAACTTGAATTTGCAGATTAACAAAAAGTAAGAGCAAAAGTTCAGACAAAAGGCCGATCAAATTGATATAATTACAAAGTATAATCCAAGGATTACTTTTTTGGACATGCAAATTCAGTGTATTTTGCTGCAATAATTTCAACGTCGGTGAAGAAAATAGAAAACTGAAAATCCGCAGATTAAAGTTAACCCACGTACGTTGGTGCATGCGATCCTCAGTGTACTGTAGTTTGTTAAAACTCACAAAAACAATGTGTTTTATTTCAAGTTTTATCTTTAATAAATTTTACTTTACGACATGTTGTTTTGTTTCTTTGCATTAGTTGCAATGGTTACCAACACAGGAGCGGCGTTACGGCATGTTTATAATAATCTTTTCAACAATGAATATGATCGTCCGAATGCGAGGAATGTTATTGCGTTTGTCACTGACACACCATCTACTGATGACGTTTCAGCTGCCGCAAGAGCTCTGAGGGAAAGCGGTGTAACGGTAAATACCAGTAAATCTACTACAGAACAGTAATTTTACTGATTACTGTAACCTTATTTTACACGTAGCATTTCATTAAAGCATTTTACACAGGAGGCAGCATAAACGTATCCCTATCTAACTCCTAAACCAAAACTCATGGAAATGGCATACGGGTTGGTTTTCATCAGCTTTTTTTTTTTTTTTTGGTAAAACGGTTTTGATTTGCAAACGTCTTCGTTTTGACGTCACTGCTGCATTTTTGAAAAATGATGCCATTTTTGCTTTGATGTCACAAAGAGTTCAAGTTTTCTTAAAACTGATTCATAAAATGCTTAAGTCAAGTTAAGTACGACTCAAAAACATCTTAGGACGTCATTTAAGTCGAATATTAGCCAACAATGCTCAGTTTTTGAAAATTGGCTGAGGGAAATCACAAAATCGGGAAACATATTGAATTTTTTAGGTTATTTGTAAAAAAATTGACTAAAATGCAAATTGATCTGCAATAAAAATCTTATTTTGAAGGGATTTATGGCAAAAAAAAAATGAAAAGAGGAGGAAAATACAACTTTCTCCCTCATATTCGTTTAAAATTGGATGAAAGAAAGGCTAGGAAAAGACAGTTTTATATCGAGTAAAATTCCGGCAATCGTAGTATAACTGGTCTTCCTAGTTTGATGAAAGTGTGTTGATGGATTGCATGCAAATAAGCTTCGCCTAAAAATTATTAAATTTATGCAATATTTTTTTGTCACATTTGTTGTTATTTGTTGCTATGGGGTGCAGCGCGAGTGCAGTGTTTGCACATATTTTGCATCGAAATAATGCAATGTGCAGACAGAACTTTGACGGTGTTGGTGCAAAGCAGTAAAATGTGCTTGCTACATTTTTAGTTGCGACTAGAGTTGTTGTGCTTAATTTTTTAAAGATTTCAAGCACAATTTATTTTCCGGTCCCACGTAAAGAGCTTTTGCAAAGTTAAGGTTAGTGCCCTGTGGTATATACAGTAGGGTGTTGCAGCCGCTCCATAAATTTGAAAATTTTATCGTTGCAACTTTCACCTTAGCTCAAGTTGTAGGCTTCACACAAGAACCCTTTTGTTCAAGTTTCGTAAAAATTTGTCAAGTTTAGGAGCCGCACAGTGACATCAAAATTTTGAAATTTCAAAAATCATGTTTTTTTTCAGTTTAAATGTTTTTGGACTATAATCCGAACCTATGATCGCTTTTGATCATTTCTAATGCTTTTGGGAGTCGTTGTTTTAGTACATAGCCAACAAGAGAACTTCTTAAATCAAAGGTTACCAAAAGTTGCATTGTAGACCAACTGCCACAAGCATAATTAATACTAAATTATTGCATATTTTTGTAATTTATTAACTAATTTCACATTTGGCCCTGATTTTAACTTGAAAATTCTCATATTATTGTTACCTACCCAATGTCAGTCTTTTCTTAATTCTAGACAGCTGTATTAACAAAAAGCATCAGATTATTAATAGGCAGTTATAATTTCCGTTCATTTTCTTCAACAGCCAAAGTTTTTCCCATATTTTCGATACTGGTTTTTTAATCATACATTGTGCTATGCAAAATTTTTTTTCATTTTTTAATTATGTTAAGGCGTAACGGTTGGTTTGATGGCCAAGATTTCATTGTTGTGTTCAGTTTTGTTCAATGTTCGAAAAATCTTGGAATTATGGCAAAGATCTTTTTGCATGCTTTGTCGATCTCGAAAATGTATAATATGATTGCCTTTCTATTTTTGGAGGGTTCTACAGAAGAATGGCGTTGATGGTCAGTTGTTACATGCCATTAAGGCATTCTGTGAAGCCGACTGGAGATCGTCTTTGAGTAAATCGCAGGCAATCAAAGCTTTTCATATAGGCATTGAACTCCAGCAAGAATACGATTTGTTTCTTCTCTTCTTTATTGTTTACATGAATTGAATCGACAAATGGAATCAAGCTGATGAGTTTGCCACCATAAAAAATTGAAAAATCAGTTGCCTGCTATGTGCTGATGATGTGATTCTACTTCTACAGAATCTGGTTTTCAGTGCGCGTTAAACAGGTTTGCAGCTGCTCATGACACTGCAGGAATAAAATTAAGCACGGTCAAAACTGATATGCTTCATGTTTCAAGAAACACTAATCAGTGTTTGGTGCTACTGAATGGAGCGACATAGAAACAAGTATATAATTTCAAGATCTTGGGGTTGCATTCACGAGTGAGGGAAGGCGAAACAAAAAACTGAGTATTCCAATTGGCAAAGCAATTGCAATAATGAAAGCTTTACACTGCTCTGTAGTTATGAGACGATTCAGCAGTTGTGAAACGAAAATTGTCAAAAATGAAGTAAAACTCTCACTTTTCGAAACAGTCTTTGTCCATTCTTGCCTATTCTATCTCTGTATGATCATGAAAATTCGGTAATGATTGAAAGGGTGCGATTGCAAGTGCAAGCGTCCAAAATAAGGTTTCTCCAAAAAATCAAAAGAGTTACATCATTGATAAGGTATCTGATAAGGTATCTCTTATAAAGTAATATTGATAAGGTATCTCTTAAGATTTGAAAATCTCTAAAGCCGCTACTTCTTCAAATTAAAAGATCTCAGGTTAAATGGTTGGGCCATGCAAGCAGAATGCATCAGGAAAAACTTCCGAGCTTTACTTGCCAAAGCAAATGAAAAACAAAAAAACAGTTGGACGACCTAGAAGTACTGTAAATGAATCAATATTACATTGAGGTTCAAGGGTAGAATTGTTTGGGACTTCACTTAAGCAAAATAATGGAGGTGATGAAAAACCGTGAAGTGTGGTAGCTTAATCTCGAGCTGCTGCCCCCCCCCCAACCCTCACAGGAAATAGGGGTATTAGGAGAGAGAAAATTTTCCTGGAAGTTTTCAATGGTTTTGTTTTTCTACTGATTGTTCTGTTAAAGTTGCATTTGTACAAATTTTCATTTCATCTACCAGCTTCTTTACTTCCTCAATTATTTTTAATTGACAATTTGTAAGAATTCCAGCTTTGTTGGGGGAAAACATGTGCTTTTAATAGTATTATCATTAGGTCTAGAAATAATCCCTGGCAGCCAAGTGCAAGAATTTACAGATCTGGTAATAGTATATTGCTAGTAGATTTACTAATGTTTATGTTTTGTAGAGCTTATACCAAGTAGATTGCACTAAACTCCGTACCTTAAACAGCAAAACACAACGAATACGGTTTTAGTAAGCTGCTGCTGTTACTATATACGTTAGAACAGTAGTTTAATAGATTTCAATGACTAGACTTAAAGCATACTCTGCACCGTCATTTTTTAGGAAAGTAACATTGTAGGCTATGTTTTGCTCTGTTTTACACAGCCAGCCAAAATAGATACTGTAGGTCTAACTCATACAGAGGTTCTGTTGTAATTTCCTCGCACATATACGTGATCACTTTTGACTACTATTGATTCTGAAAAAAAAAAAAACGAATAAAGAACATAAATGTAAACAGTTTTAGAAGTTGTAGTGAAATTTTTTTGAATGTATAAGACCGAAAGTGAATGTTCAATTTTGCAAGGACTCATTAGTAACAAAGACTTCACATAGCACCATCTAGCGGCACAAAATAAAACAAATACCAAATTCTGGTAAAAAAGGTCTCTGTGCGACCCCTTAACCTCAATTTTTTTTCTCAAACTTTGTATTCCTGATTTTCTTTGGCAACCTCCTATTTTGAAGCTGGTAGAAGAAAATCGAAAGAGGTCGGGGAAGCTGCAACACCCTAATATACAGGCTTGCTTCAATAAACTATCAAACCGCTATTGCAATTTTAGAACTTCTTACGTATTAAAACGTTTTTGTTGATTATAACGACGTATCCTAAGCTTGTTTCAAGGTACCGAAAGGAAAAATTGAAGATGCAACGGAAGATAGCATCTGTTTTAAAATATTTTTAATTGTTTTTATTAGATATACTCCTATTACTTCAAATCTAAAGAAGGTGTACAACCACCTGACGAAGAGTTTGTTGCAATTTCTGGTTTTGAAGACCAAAGGAGAATTCTTACTCCAACCGACGGAACAGTAGCAAATGAGGGATTATTTTGGAATGTCTGTCCGAATTCGTGTAGGATTCCATAAAAATCAAAATATAATCCTGGTGTTGTAGTTGTATTAATTTGTAGTACACACCACACTCCTGTAGAAATAGAATCACTTCAACATTTTTTGTATTTGCGTTTTTAATTGGAACATAAGTCAACGATTATGGTGTTAATGCGTATATAGGCTAAAAGTTTTGTTATGTGACAAACAATTGTTTTTGAGTATTCTGGCTGTATTAAAGTTGTCATTATAATGTAATAACTTTGTAAACATAATACATCAATAAGAGAATGAATGGCTGAGTCTAGATATGAAGCGCTACCAATACCCTTTACTCTCCTCGCAGCTCATCTAAAGGGACCACGTCTCCAGTAACTTTAAACATCCCCCACTACTTACTTTATAAAACAAAAACACTTATATTCTCCCGAGTTATACATTTAAATTGGTTGGCAAAAATTTAAATTGAGGAGACCCGGGCTCCTTGGTCGTCAATATTAATATTTTTGTTAATGGCTCGAGCCCCCCAGTTAGCCTGAAGAGTATGCAAAATACCCTGTTTTTAGCACTGTTGAGGCTAATTTTTGCACCAAAAACAAAAATAGCTCCCCAATGGTATTGGCGATGAGAATTGGTTGAGAACCTTTTGTGATATCGACCAGAAAAACTCGCTTGGAGCTTGGATGAAGATCTTTGTTTTTTTCTTTTTGGAGATCACCTAATTTTGGGCAGAAAAATCGTCTCAATTTCAGTGAAGATCTTTTTTTGGAGATCACCTAAGTTTGAGTAGAAAAACTGACTCAATCTCTGTGAATACCAATCAAAGTCTGGGTCAAGATCGATTGAATTTGTTTCCAGCCCCTAAAACAGCCCCCCACTGCAAATTCCTGTCTACGCTACTGGTTGAAGGCGTGTACTGTTGTACGCGGAAATGAAAGAAACTGAAACAAAAGAAACAACAGGCTTTGTTTTCACATTTTTATCACTGGTGGCATTTCAATTGATGGGGAGGGGCGAGCTCTCTGCCTCTCCCCCCCATGGCTACGTTTATGCAAAAAAAAGGATTAGTAACTCCAAGACGATCAAAGATTTGTAACCTAAAAAAAATAACTTATATTATTCTCCACTACCTTATCAGAACGTTTAAAGTATCCCCTCAATAAAACTCATGAAGATTTAGAATGATTTTGCAGAAGCAGACGTCAAAAGTGGTGTATTCGTATTATTTAGGCAATAATTTTTTGTCAAAAATCAGTAAAGATACCTGCTAAAAACAGTTTTTTGAAGTAAATAGCAGAACGAGAAGCACTGAAAATATTTACAAGACTGAAGCAAAATTAAACAAAAAATGACTAAATAAATCAAAATCAAATCTTTTATTATACTCGCTCTATTACGCCAAAGCGTGTAAGGAGTTTTTGGGGCCAATCTCCGCGTCATTGCGCCCGGGCAACACAGCTCCTTTCGAAAAAATGTCAGAGCGGCGGCGAGCCGTTGGCAACACTGTGTCCAATTTGACCGGCCTGAGATTTGAATCTCAGACCCAATGCCGTTGCTACGGGGGCCAAAGTGGCCGTGTCCCCTCCAACAACTGCTTCTACCCCCCATTTCAGTTTTTTTAGAACACGTTTTTGGAACATCAGGTATAATGACAAGACAACAAGCAATAACAGAAAAAGAAATAATAAGGTTAAAACAAAACTTTAGTTTAAATTTTCTACATTCTTTGAGAAATTACTGGCCGCCAACTGCTCTACATTAATGGGAAGCAATAATCAGTCTTATTTACACGCCTTTAAGGATGTGTCGCGGAATAGGGATGTAAGCGTGTAGAATCGCTCCTGGTACCGATACTTTGTGAGTGATTATGATCTGAAACAATACGTACAAGCATGTTTTTAAAGGACCAGCTTGTTTTTGTTCGTTTAGAGTACACTCAAAACTTTTTTCAGATTACAGCTCAGTTGCGCAACCTGAGGAAGGAGCTAAGGGGCCGTTATCCGCTTTTAGCCAAGTCATTTAGAAAATTTAACCCCAAAATACAAGCGTTATTTAAAAGTGCTTTGGAGTTGACTTCAAGTAATGGGGAGTGGCTGAAGGGTATACGGCAATTCAATTCTTTCATTGATTTTTGAACTTTAGCATTTTATTGTAGTTAATCATACGGTTTCAAAAACGTGCGAAAAGTGAATGAAACGCCGTTAAAATTGCTATTTTTTGCGGCAAAATCACAAAATTTGCCCAGCGGCTGGGGGCTCTGCCCCTCAGACCCCCTTTGTGATACTTTTGACTTACATCTGTTCGTTCAGCCTCCACGGCCTAAATCAAAAAATATTGGTGCAAAAAAAAATTTACTTTTGGTTCAAGCCCCTCTCTCCGAAAAAAATTCTGCTTGCACTTCTGGTCGTATTCATTGCTGCAGACAGATTTTTCAAGCGATTATATGGATCGCATATGAAACGAACTAAGAAAAGCTGTCGGCCTTATACGACTCTTTTTTCAGACATAAATGAAAAATTATTAAAATAACTCATAATTTTTTGCCGTAAAATATCAACTTTCATGTGCAAAAGTGTAGTCTATTTTAGTGCCCAGCACTTTTGGCTAGTGCCCCCTCACTTCGTTTGCTCTGGCAACATTGCTCAGACTTTCCGCTCCAGTGCCGAACGCGTTACCGCTCGACCATTTGGTGAAATTTATTTTATGCTGGAAGGAAGGAAGATCAAAGAAAATATAATGGTGAATGACAACACGTGACTTGGACAATAAAGCAGTCACGGAAGTAGATGTGTAACCAGTTAATCCTTGTCAGTGGACTGGGATGGCGTGAGAAGAAGTTGCTATGGTTATGCTCTAGCTAAACGGCCATCTAAACATTTACATCTCTAAGTTAGTAATTACCGGCTGTTCTACAAAAATAACTACAAAGCAGTCACACTGTAAACCTATAGGTGGGGGAACGCCAGTATGGTTCACCAACTACAAACACCATGGTTCATCAAACACCAAAAACTACTACCAACAAGGTACATTTTTGGAAAAAAAAAATTGTTTCATTAAACTGACCTTTTAAAACCATCAAGAAGTTAAAAAATAACACTAAAATTGGCGGGTGCTGAGTATAAACATTTGCAATAATTATGATGGAGCATTGCGCTGCATTGTCATTGTTTTGAGTGGTGTCAATTTTTCTTCTATTTTACAGTAATATGTTGCTGTTTAAGGAACGGAAAACGCTTTTTTTTATTGAAGAAGTTTTTTAACCTACGTGGCCTCCACTAAATAATCATAGACTCGTAGTTAAAGCAAATCATATTCCTTAAAACTATTAAAAATAATGAAATTCTGGTATTTTTTAGAACAATCACAAAAAGTTTACCCTTTGCATTTCATGCGCTCGAGAAAAGCAAGCATGTAATTATCCAATTTTTACAGCCTAAGGTATTAGTGCGGTATTATCTTTTATCTATAACATGCTTGGCCTTTGAGACTTGTCTTAATATTTTGAGGCTGTTCAGTTGTACGTTTAAATGCTTTCAGCTGCTTACCTCCGAAAGTGGCTACTACAATAAATTAGATTGTTTTAATGCTGTTCTACAAACAAATTTGTTGCTACTTTTGTTGTCTTTGATTATACTAAAATTACCGTAAAACGTAGATTCTGCACAAATGCAGCGTTTTTGTGGCACGCTCTAGGCTGTTTCTATTAAAATGCTTTTCTCATAATGTGTACCCCGATAAACTCATTTCCAGATTGACCAAACATTTTAGCCACATTAATTTGATTAAGTCCTCGTTGAAAATGTATTCTTTGTCAAAAGAAACTTAGTTTTTGGGACCCCAATATAAACAAATCCTTATTACAATTCAAATATTACCAAAGCGATACATAATAAATGGTGAGCAACTAGAGCAAACATTTTTACAATAATATAATACGCAATTAAATTTTTCGTTGAATAGTTTTTTAAGCTGCATCATAAAATGTGTAAATCAAAGTGATTACGACATAAAAATATTTAATGTTAATATCATTTAATAAAAAAAGGGCTTTATACTAGTTATTCCTGCTTTTCAGTGGAAAATATAGGAAAAACTAAACATTTTTAAAAATTTTGCGCAAACCGTATGCGCATCGACCAAAGGAATCGGTTCTTTTATCGAGTTAAAAATGTTAAAGAAGATTCCGTTTGAATACTGATTACTAGCTTGTTGCCTAAATTTATTTGGTGAAAATTTCAGGTAAATAAGCAGCTTAGTTGCAATGGGTAATGATTTTAATTAGTTAATACTTTGTAGCCTAGTTTTATTCGGAAAAGATTTCAGTTTAAATTTGACATTTTTAACACTATTTTACACGAAAAATGGCATTTTTGTCCCCCCTCTGAATTTTTCGTAATAAATTCCTGAAAAAAATTTTTTTTGATACTTGACTTTGAGTTTAATTTCTTGACAAATAACTCCTGAAATTTTTAGGTTATTAAGATAAGGTCAAGTTTTCCAAATTTGAAGTTTCCTGAAGTCATTTTTCCTAATATAAGCATTTTTTTGCCAAAATTGAACTAAAATGACGTCATGAGACGTTTTTGTGAAGATATAGATAAAATCATCAAAAGACGCACAAGACGTCATAAAATGACGTCATCATCCGTCACAAGACGTTTTTGTGAACAATTAGAAAATGCAACTGATGATGGTATCTGTTTCAAAATATTCAGATATATTCTTAAAATTTAGTTAAAGGGGTTCAGGACAAGAGCACTTGGGATATTGTTTTACAAAATGAATAATGATTTAATGACAATATGACAATAGCTTTTAGATTTCGGTAACAGGTAGTAGATTTTACCAGAGCTAAATTTTGAAAGTTTCAAGTAGCGAGGTAATGGTGTTCTGGTAATTCTACTGGGTAATGGTGGTCGGTAAGAGCCTAGAAACGGTAAGGGAGGCCGATTCCAATTTAAATTTTTTTGGCTAGTGAAACGAAATTAACCTTTGTCGCCAGAAGAGTCTCTTGAGCTAGGACAAAACGCGTCGCGACTGCTCAAATCCATTTATTGTCGTATTGCCATTAAATCATTATTCATTTTGTGAAACTATGTCGCAAGTGCTTTTGTTCTGAACCTCTTAACTGAATTTGATTTACGCTCACCAAGTTAGTGATTTGAGCACTCTTGGTTTAGGAATCTCTTCATTTTCATGACCCTCGTCTTGGCCTTTTTCAAAATTAGACATATTCTTACATTACTTCAAATTGAAACAAGGCGTGCAACCACCACATGAAAAGTTTATTTCAATATCTGGGTTTGAAGACCAAGAAAGATTTAGTACACGAAGGGACAGATCAGTTGCAAACGAGGAATTGTATTGGAATGTGTGCCCGAATCCATATAGAATTTCATCAATATTATATTAAATACTGTTGTAGTTGTATTTTGTTCAGTACCGATACTTAAATTTAGTATAATTTCGAATTATTCAAAAATACAGTTTTTTATTTTAAACTATTTGCTCGAGAGCATTGTAAAATTGAATTTGTTCTCAAATGGGCTTATTAAGTAACTTTAGAAACGGCAAACAAAATATAGTTACAAAAAGAAATAAAATATAAAGGAAAGCAGTAAAATAAGGAATACTCAGATTCGTAAAAAAACTCGAACCAAGTGATACTGTAAGACAAACTAATTAACAATTAAAAAGAAAGAAGGAAAAAAGCACTCGGTACCTACATCAACTATATGAACCTAAGCAACCAAACTTTTTGAAGCAATATAAAATAAATATAAACGTAGCAGTGTTACACTGGTGATACCCTCTGCTGAGTAAAGTATAGCAAAATCTTTGTGTAATAAAATTTGAACTCTTTGTTTAGTTATGAAACTTCATGGCCTCATTGCAATCCATTCCTCCACCTCACCCGCATTCAATTACTTAAAAAATTTCGAAAACTGCAATGAGTCAAAATGAAGGAAAGTTGAATTTTTGCCACATAATAGATAAAATCTGATAAAACGTTATGTTCATTTCAAAAATTTCAAAACGATATGTTTTCGAAAACATGCCAAAAAGATTTCAACATATGAATATAATTTTGAAAATCACATGACGGGATTCTGTGCAAGCCACAACGAAACTAAACATTCACTTCAAATTTGGAAAAAATCATGCGTTTAAAAAATCAACACTAGGTCATGCCAGCACAGATCAAGCCAAGGATAAACTTGTAGACCACATGCAATTTTCTACAAATTACATTGCCCAAAAAAAAGCATGATTTGCCTTGGTTTTGTTTTTGCAAAATCGCAGAAAACTTTTATAAAATTAATTTCTAGAATTGAAAATCTCTGTTTAACATGTACATTGAAACAGTCTTTAATTACAGAGGATGATTTTTTTTTTCTTTTTCTGATAGAATGGATTTTGTTTAGCTTTTCGTTTATGCTATGGTCCATATTACACCAAAAAAAGATGTTCAAAAAGAAAACTGGAGTTAATGTCAATATGGTTCTTTTGAACTGTCCAAATAAACGTATCTAATGAATAATTCATCAAAATAATTTTTAAACAGGCTATGCTCAATTGATTATAAAAGCAATTTTAAACAGCTTGTTTTCAATTTTCTTTGTTTCTGCAATCTCCTGATGTTGTAGTTTTCTCGGCCCTAATAGTTCACATTTTTCCATGCAATGCCATCATAAGAAAACAGTGACGTAATCATCTGTCAGATAGTCAACGCTGGTATGTTTTTATCTCGGAAATTATCAGGTTTAAGAAGTACGTTTTTTGCATTGGACGCTAATGACAATTTCTACTCAAGTTAACAATGCTCAATTTCTTAATTAGCGTTGTTGGTTTTTGGTATTTCGTTGTTTTTTTTTTGTTTTTTTTTTAACAGTTTTGGAACATTTTTTAAGTTTTCTAATCAATCAAAAACTTTAACCTTCAAATGTGATATAGTTAAAAGAGTATTTGGTATACTTGCTAAAGTTTTGTATACATATAGCTTTTTTAGTATTTTTTTAATTTTTCATTCAAAAAAAACAATGCTGCAAGGTGTTAAACGATTCCAATTTTACTCTATACCATAGCAGCAACAAAAAGTTATTAAAAGTATTATAACTTTAAAGACTGGATTAAATAACATTCTCCTTTCTTTATTAGAATAAATACTATTTGAATACGACTACATTAAATTTTAGACCTCTATAAAAAGCCCATACGGGCGAAACAGAATGTTGGTGCACGATAAATTGTGGTGGTCAGTACCTAACTTTTTTCTCTACATGACTTGGTATGTTAAGACAAGCAGAGTCAATTTACCGTAGGTCAAAAGCAATGAACTTTACCTTGCTCATAATTTTAGCTGCTATGGAGTCATGTTAAGCATATAAACATGCAGAAACCATATATTAAACTGTATAAGTTAATGTTAAATGGAGGGACGCTTTTACCGCCCCAAATACTGTAAGTATAGGTGATGACCACAACAAAAAAAGTTTTTACGTCTGAAATAGCCATTTTTTGTTCAAACTAAAGCTATCTAAACAAATAAAAAAACCAGAACGCATTCTTTCTGTAGGGGGACGATGAATTTCCGTTGCGGAACGCTAATTCTCAATGTGGAGGCACCCCACTCCCGCCTTCCCATTGCAATTTAAGTTCTGAAGGTATCACTACAGGGAAGTAAAAAAAGTCCTTTTTTGATTCCTTACTTTTGGCACGGAAAATCGCATTTTTATGAAACTACTCATCGCTTTTGTCGATAAACTTACCTCTTATACTCAGGCAACCAGGAAGTCCTTATTTAATTCCAAACTTTTGACACGGAAATTCGCATTTTCATGAAACTAGTCATTGCGTTTGTGAATATACTGATCTCTTATGCTTGAGCAACAAGGATATCCAAGAGGGGTTGGCTATAAGTCAATAGTTGAGTATTGTTATGTCAACTGCAGAGAAACAAAAACTTTAACAAAGAAAGGGTTTTGCATTTTTTTTGAAATAATATTAACCATGGAACAAAAAATTGTATTCCAATACAACACAGAAACCAAATTTTATGACTAACTTCCTTTAAAAGTTGAAAATTGCGGTTTTATTTCAATAATTTAACAGTTTGGCATTATTCACAAAGAAAAAAATTGATAAAAAATTAATAAAATTTAATCAATGACCAGAAGTTACTACGATATTTTTGCTTGGTCACATGGTCCACAATGTTGGCCAATAGCGCACTATAGAAACTAGCAATTCTCAAAATTAATGCGATAAATCATCTATTTAATGAAACCAAACAGCATTAACAATAGCGTACTGTTTTTTTGTTATGTTTAATTTTGTAGCACTTTTTGTTTTTCTTTGGAAGCAGCATAAAATTGCAAAAAATCTCAAAAAAAGCCAGAAAACTGAACATACATGAAAAGAATCATTATTCTGCAACGAAATGGTTTTGGCTATGCTGTAATCGCTAGCTGAATTCCCGTCACATGTTGATTCGCTCGACATCGGATTCATAAAAAACTCAAAATAATCATCTTGCTATTTTCATTTTTCAAAAAATATTTGCCCAATACCCAGCCCAGAGAAGGTACGTCCAAAACGGGTGATCTACTAGAGGAAAGGACGAAATCCATTTTTTGTCTAACTAGGAGACTTGTCGGTTTCCATTTATTCTTTACCGGTGACGCCATTTCCATGTAGCAGATTTTTTATTCAAACTTAGCTCTTTAGTTATGATTAAGCTTTCGAACATGTTATTAAATTCATGTTAGCATACAGTATTTTAGTGTATTATTCAGAATGACGAAACAGAATACTGTTAAGGTACTGTAGTTAGTCGTCATTATGCCAAATACGGAAAGTCGTAAAATGTTAATACTGATTTAATCTCAATGTTTAACCAATCAAATGCAACAAAGCATGAATTCCTTCTAATGATATTACATTTATGTTCGAAGAAAATTTGTGAGAACAAGTTGGAAGGAATGCAATAGCCTTTTATTAGCCGCTGTTCTTAGCTTAGTAGCATGATAAAAACACGTTATGATTTGTGCTATGCGTCATTGCATTAAAAATGATCCATAAAAAACCTACGGATTGTCTTCTGTCACGAGCACTTCAAACAAAAAAGGCACAAAAGGTCTCCTTGCTAATTAAATGTTTCAGGACAGCAGTTACAATATTGAGGTTAAATGCTATAGTATTTTCAATTTTATGAGGTTGATGTTTGTTTGTATATCATTAATAAATGGAAGAATACAGTTAATAATAAGATAAAATAAATCATTTTGCTAATAAAGAAACATAATTGAAGCGTAGTCAAAAAGTACAGGTAGAATAATTTAAAAAAAGCAGATTTGGTATGTATAAGCTCGAAAGATTTAATTTTAATCAAGCTTCCATTCGCTAGGTCAAGGATTAAAACAACAAAAAAATGATTAAATAAACAATACAAAAATAGTTTATTTCAAATTAGTTAACGTAAGAAGGAACCATTTTAACTCTTTTGGAACTCTTCCTTTGCATGTGTATTTTTCAAGCATTAATGATTTTAGCTGTATCGTTAAAAGCAAATAATGGCATATATACGATATCACAAAATTAGCTGTTTTTTTTTTTGAAAAAGTTTTTAACCACAGCGTTTAGTACAGGCTTTATTTGTCGTTGTATTTTAGGGGCAAATGGTAAAACTGACTTAGATAAAGGTATATAATATTATTTAAATATCTATGCCTTGTAAAAAAGATTGCACTGATGGAAATTCTCTCTTCGTTTTTTCAACAAAACGGGAGACCTTTGAAGATGCTTATCTGGAGTGCCAAAGAAAAGGAGGAGGATTAGCAACAAAGTTAGATGAAGAATCCTACGCTCTCCTAAACTCTTGCTGCAATTCTCAGTATCAATATTGGATCGGCTTGCTGAACAGCCCTGACTCTTGCGCCGATCAAAACTATCAATGGGTAATGAATCAAGACTGCGTAAGTGCAGATCCCTTGATCATAGCCACTCAGCCTAACAACCAGGAATGTCAAGGAGTCACAATTGCAGTTACGACCCTAAACCAGCGAATTCCCACTGCCTATGAAACTGACTGTACTTCGCCCCATCGCTATATATGCAAGATACCATTGTCAAGAACTGAGGAAAATCTTCCCTTTCCGTTAGTTCCAACCATTAAACCAAAGGTTTTAATTACAGATGCTGTTACTTCAACAAACTTAACTTCTTCTAATTCGTCAACGGCTTCATTAAATGTTGCTGCGCTTGTAGGGGGTGTTTTAGGCTTTTTGCTTTTGTTTATTTTGTTTCTTTTTATTTATTGTCGATTTTGCAAAAACAAAAAGAGGAAATCAAAAGAAACCAAAAAACGGCTTTTTATGCACTCAGCATCCAAGCCAAGGTGTTTACCGGAAAGATCAGCATCTCAAAAATCAAATCATATCTACTGCACGTAAGTTTGACTAATTAGTATTAATTTTTAATTGTTTTTTATCATTTATCGTGCTGCATTCACTGCTTTTTAACTTACCACTATGCCAGCAAAACATAGGAAAATTATCACGGTAACTTACAATAGGCTACGGTAAAATATACCATAAAGCGCAACAGGTACAATTTGCTAAAAATATTATTTCTTCATTTTATTGGTCGAGAGGTAACGCGTTGGTCTTTGGAGCGGGAGGTTAGAGGTTCGAATTGGACATAGCGTTGCCAACGGCTGGCCAACGCCGTGGGATCTCTTTGAAAGAAGTTGTGTTGCCAGCAAGCGCACTGATGCGGTGATAGGCTCCGTAAACTTGTTGCACGCTATACGGCGTCAATGCACTCAACAATCAGAATTTATTAACATAATCTATGTTACAGTAGATCTAATTGTCAATAACTTTAAAAATTCGTAAAAAAATCTGATTAACAAAAACAATACAAGGTCACCGATAAACGTTTGGGTTTGAAACTCGTATGATCGCTAGTTTGGTTAATTGCAGAAATGAATCATGTTGCAGGGCAAGTTCTAACTGTAGAGCGTCAATTTTGTCGCCGAAAGATGCTGGTTTTTGGTTCTGAATTGACATTGCATTATTGTGACATTGAACACATATTTGGCCAAGTACTTTCAATAGCAAACAAAAATAAGAACACAACTGAAGAAAACAAAAAAAGCTTGATTTAGAGTGGTTTAGGCTGCCGCTAAATTCGTGCAAACGAAAAAAAGTATACAGTATTATGGATAAGAACTGGCAAAATCATTTTGTGCAAACATCCAGCAGGACAATTCTTTTTTGTTTTTGCAGCTTCGACAAAATACTGCAAATTTTTGCTTTTGGGTTCAAAAATAAGAATTGGTGTAGCTTATCGCAATCAATTTACCAAAAACCATTCCAACAAGCTGTATAATGTGATTTTAATTTTTTTTTTTTTTGGACCTGTACCAAAAAGAGTCCAGAAAAGACTTAAATGCAAACAGTGCATTATTTAAATCTTAATATTCGGCTTTCATCATCATCTTTTACAAAAAATGTTTTAATGCTTTTGTATTTTTGTTTTCTGCAGAATACCTGATAAAGCTGAAAAACCATTGAAATTGGCAATGAGAAAAGAGCGATGCAAAAGCCATGGATACGTAGGTTCCAAACTTGACAGTTCCAATGGCTACGAATCACTTCCAAGACCTGTATCGGTGCATTTGTCTTCACTGTCAACAGGAGCTTCTGCCAATGCTTATGCTGCTTATGCAAGGCATTATGAAGTCATCACAAACAATAACCCAAGTGCATATTCGTGCTCTAATTTAAGTAAAAATGACACTAGTTGTTACGTTTGTAATGTGAGACCTTACAATCATGTCTCTAAAAAGGTTTAAAGATTTTCATCTTGTTGTTACAGTATACTTTTGTCTTGTTCAACAAATCTTACTAGTGCTTTTTTTTCTTTTGCATTGTTGTTGTGGCTTCTTTTATGAACTGATGATCTCATACATTTTGAAAGCTTTGAGAAAAAATATCAAAAAAGATGCAGCAGACTATTGCTAATATGCATAAAATCAACTACAATGCGTAAGATTATCTCACTATTGTATTATTTTATCATCAAATATACGGTTCAGTTGATGGAGTGGTAACGCATTTTTTAATGGAACGGGATGCCTGAGGTTCAAATCTCGGGCCGCAAAATCTGGCGAGAGATGTCAACGGCTCGCTATCGCTGGGTCATTTTTTCAAATGGAGCAGTGCTGCCGGCAGGAGCAATGACACGGAGATGGGTCCTGCAAACTCGTTACACGCTTTGGCGTAATACAGCGAATATTAAGAAAAAAATTGATTGATTTTATCACCAAATACCAGAACTATCTCACCATGTAGTACTGTAATACTTAACACAGGCGAAAAAATGATACCATATTATTCTGAACAGTTTTACAACATACGCTTACTGCAACCTATTATAATAAATTTACGTTTTAATTTGAAGTCTACCTACTGGTGTTCGAAAACAAAAATATACTGCACTGACCATATGTGACAAAATGCTGTTCTTAGGAAAAAATATTTGTGTTTAAGTAAAATTGGATTTTGTTAATTTAAGTGAATTTTTCCAAATAACTTTTGCAATAGCAATTGCGTTGGAACTTGTAAGCCTAGCGACATGGTTGCAATAAAATTACTCGTATAGTTAACTGCACAAATTTGCTCTAGTTAGAGCCCATCCGAATTAAAGAAATTATTTCACTAACTCAGTATCTTTGATAAAATTCGCTTGATTTATGCAGTTTATGAAGTTGCCTAAACTCAGCAACAATTTTTTATCCGTGATTTTCCAACTGCTTCTTAATTTTACGTATAGGAAACAATATCGTGTTAATACGAGTTAACAATATCGCATAATGTATAAACAATACATAAGCGGCGTGCTTAATAAGCGGTGTTACTTTTCACTTCATATTAAAAAAAACAAAAAAAACTATGTATTTGATTTGAGAAAAACTTGGTCATGAAACAAAAAAAACATATTAACAATAAAAAAAGCCAAATAAAGGGGATAGAGCAAAACAGAGTTGTAAAGGGGCCGACTAGTTCAGGCCCAAACCCGGCTTGAACTCCAAAATATAAGCCCGAACGCAAAAACTAATTTGAAGCCCAAATCATGCCCATGGAAAATGAGAGTTACGTTAGGTCTGAAAAATTTTCCAATGTTGCCAAGTTGCTTTGATTGTAGTTTTGTGCACGTCTCAACTACGTCTCAAGACCAAATAAAGCCCAAAATTTTTGTCAATTTTAGGCCCGAACCTAAGTTGAATCCGGCCCAAACCAGAACCCGACCTGAAAAGCCTGGGCCGACTTACAAGTCTGGGGCAAAAATGTCTTCTTTTAAGCAAAAATGCCGGGTTTAATTTTTTGTGAAATGACCTTTTTACTTCAAATTAACTTAATTTGAGTCACAACCACAAACAATCCCTAAAAATTTGAGGTTTCTAAGATAAGGGTAAGTTTCTCAATTTTGAAGTTTTCCAAAATCACTTGCAGAAGTCTGAGCTTTTTTTTGGCCAATACTTAACGTAACGACGTTACAATCACTGAGCTAAGCAATTTATGATTCAGTTTCAAAATCAAATTCGTGCGCAAATTTTGAGCTGCTAATGACGTCATTGAAAAACTGACGTCATTTTTCTAAAATATGGCCTCGACGTTATCATAATGACGTCATCATTCAAAACTAATTTTCTAAACAGTTTTGGTAAACACCAACCCGCTCACCAAATTTGGTATTTGCATGACTTTTGGTTTAGTAGTTAAATAAGGGATATTTTGGCTTTCGCCGTTTCCCGTTGATTAAATGCTTGGGTCAAATAGCCCGGGTAAAACAAGGTTAAATATTTGCAATTGCTTTTAAAATAATGCTGCTGCATTCAATATGACGTCGATAGTCTTCATTATGAAATCATGGAACTTGACTGCTCCACAAAAAGCGGAACAAAAAACGACACAGTGTTACCAACTGTTCGTCACTGCTGCGACATTTCTTCAAAAGGAGCTGTGTTGCCCGAGTGCACTGACCCGTACATGGGCCCGCAAACTCGTTACACGCTTCGGCGTAATGCAGCAAGTTTAATGGAAGATTAGATTAGATTAAAAACTGAAAAGTATAAATTTTGAACATAGTCATTCAGAAGGCAATACAATGAAGGAAACTTTAGAAACAACGCTTCAAACATTAAGGAAGCAATTAATAACATCATCAGGAAGTAATACCAACCTCCAGCAGCGCTATTAATTTCCACTATACGATATGGGTTATAATTTTTTTTATTACTATTAACTTAGACCATTGCTTTACAATTTCTCTTGTTGCGCGCCTGGTATTTGCTATTATGTTTCAGAGCAACTATTAAACACTCCCGACTCTTATTGCTTGAAAAATAAGAGCAGGAGTCTTATAGTGTATCTCAGACTTTGTAGCATATGTTTATGTGGTCATACGTATGAACTAAGTATTCTGCACCTGTCTGACCACACCAACGTTGAGCACCGTTTTTCGTTTTTTTGTTTTTTTTGTTTGATTTTTTTCAGTCTTTTTGTCAGGCTGGACCCTTAGAACAGGTAAATTGCTTCGCTGCATACTTTGGAGTCACCTAATAAAAAACAGATTTAGAATTAGGCTCAAAAAATTGAATGATAACAGTACCAGCAGAGCTCAAAGCTTGACTATTTTATTGAGTTATATAGAGGTAAGTCAATTTCTTCACCGAAATATACTACAAAGAAAAATAGTCTGCGGAAATTTTTTCTTTTTTCTGTGAATCAGAATTTTTTGAGAAACTACTCTCTTTGCAATGCTGCAAGATAGCGCTATTTCGATGAATATCAGACTTTTTCAGCTGATATCGCGTGCCTCGATGATCATTTTCGACGGCATTGATGTTTGTGATAATCTATTGATCCCATCAAATCTTGATGACTTTTCGGCCTTCACACTACTGTAATTTCATAAACAGAATGCTTTCAATGAAAAATAATGATTCTAAATTCAAAACGGAAAATTACGTTTGGGACAAACCTTTCAAAACAACCATCTACAGTATACTGGGGATCTTGACTATAAGAACCTAAGAAAAATAGACTAAAAGCTTGCATCAAGTCACCTCTGATAGTGTGCTTCTGTGTGGATGAGATAGTTTCATTTTGATTGTTCTTTGCTTGGCAGCAAATGGTGAAAACTTCTGAACAAAACAGAACGAATAATATGAAGCTTACTTGAAACCCACTTATTCCTTTGCTGGAGGGGAAATTAACTTTTTTAACAACTTGTCCGTCGGGCAAGTAATATCAAATGTCTACTAGCCTTAAGAAAATTTAACTTGCCCGAAAAAAAATAGGCAAAATAGGTTTTGAGGCTGTTTATCTTTGAAAAAAAAATATAAAATGTGCTTCTTGGCAAAAACTCTGAAACGTAGTGCACGTGTAAAACTGTACGCGTATCCTATTTCGAGAATCAAGTTTTTACGCCAATTGTTATGCTAAGGTGACGTAATAAAATTTTTTTTTCAAATGTAGAACGCAAAAATTGACTTTTTGATTGAAATACATTTTCAATCGCGAATATTTTGATAACTACATCGGCAAAAAAAAACAAATTTTTTTGTAAAACTTATACGAGCAAAAAGATCTTCAAAATGATCATAACAAAAAAATTGCAAAATTCTATACGTTGTCTTCATGCAACGTAGGGTATAGTTGGGACTTCCGCGACGCTTTGCGTTGGAAGTCCTTATGTTTTTTTCCGACATATTTTTCGAATTCGTAAACAAAAATAAAAAAACGCTTTAACTTTGAAACAACTGATGGTAGAAACTTGAAATTTACATCTTAACTGGGGCACATACAAATCATTCTTACTGCAAATTTTGGGGGCAATCGGTCATGCCGTACGTGTTTCCGAACCAAAAAATGAAATGCCAATTTTAGGTTTGAACAGCTCTATAGCTCGAAAACTAATGGCA
Source organism: Trididemnum nubilum (assembly GCA_963965965.1). Lineage (NCBI taxonomy): Eukaryota > Metazoa > Chordata > Ascidiacea > Aplousobranchia > Didemnidae > Trididemnum > Trididemnum nubilum. The sequence goes on along the minus strand of OZ014489.1, from coordinate 22,463,848 downwards.
CTAGGGGAATAAAACTTTCGAAATTAGAAGCATCTGGGCATGCACTTTCAGCTCTCAAAAATAAACCATGACGATTCCGACACTTTTTTTTCTTTCTTTATTTATTTATTTATTTATTAACCCATTACTTCCCAGACATCGATTACGTCAAAATATTTTTACAAAAATTAAAATACTAGCTTGTTATAGGTTGAATATGAAGATTCAAAAAAATTTTTTTCATATCATACTCGGGAAAGCAGAAAATGATACGCCTTGTAAAAACGCTTGGAAAGTTGCGCGAACGTTTAGTTTAATTTTAAAAAGCCAACAGTTTTTCTTATTTTAAGCGTTTTCGAGTGTTATTCAGTTTTACGTCAGCTTTGACATCTACTTTTCTTGCGTTTGTTTGGATTTTATTTTGAGCGTGGAAACCTAAAAGCACAAGAAAACAGTTACCAATTTGCAGTATAATAAAATATTGCCCCTAATGTACATTAAACCTAGTCTCCCGCTGTAACAAAACACATTCAGTACAATGATTGTAATTTTTTAAAGAGTTCGCTATAAAAGAAATGTTACTGAAAGTTAATTGTCATAAAAATATCAATCGTCAAAGTCTAGTAGCAGTTGTTCAGTTCAACTGTGATACATTTCAAAGCAGTCCGGGTGCAGTCCAACATCACACCTACGACATCTGCTCGATGTCTGGTTTTGACAATACTTGCAGACGCCTTTTTTGTTTGTCTTGATGATCAAATCGTTACCCTAATCTTTTCGGATCTCTTCTCGGTTAGGAGCTGCAGGAATCGATGGTAGAAGAGAAACGGAGTAGTTGCCATGAAGCAGGACACTCATTTCTACGCACGATCGAATAAAGTCGACCAGACCAATTTTTTCCATGTCTCCTTCTTTCATGATGGTTCCAATTTTTCTGTAAAATTGCCAAGCCTGCACCATGCTCGCCTATAAAAACCAATTGTACTCACCCCAGTACCACTTGCGATTTCTTGAACGAATGGAATAACAAGATATCAGATTATCTAAGAGTTCTACTCCACCCATATTGTTGTTGTAAAGCTTCTGCAAATGCGGTTGATCCACATCTAGCGTCTTTTTGGCTTCGCGTGAGTATCTAATAATTAAAAAAAAAAAATTATCCAAAATGACCAAAAAATATTGCAGCTCGGCCTAGCCTTGTACTATGCTGTGTAAATTAGCCAAGTGGAAATCAAGATATCAAGAACTTTTTCGTGAAATTGGGCCAAGAAAGCAAAATTACGATATCAAAAGATTTTTATCTGATTTGACTGAGCCGGGATTCGAACCATTTTTTCACGTAAAAGACTTGGACTCTTCGGTTAAATTGCAATAAGTTTACATCCTGATCAAAAAAAAAAAAAAAACACGATACGCCTTTCTGATGCATTTTACTATTTTTCGTCAAGTCACCATACCAGTGCCCAAACGTCCCTGCAAGGACGTAACAAACTTTAACACTAAATATATCCAAAACAATAAATAAAAAGTGGAATATGTTGTGCTGAGCAAATAACTATACTTGTAATTCGATTTTTCAAAAGAAATGGTTTATTGAAGCAAAAGGTTACGTACCTGGATTTATACGTCACAGGTCGACTGCCAAGTGCTGGTTCGATATCTTAAATGTAGGCTAAGTTTGCTGCAATAATATAAGTACTAAAACTTATTCCAGAAATCTGAAACTGTGCTTACTAATTCGTTACAGTGTACATAAATTAATCACTACCTCGCTGAAACGAGAAACGCAAAATTAAAAATAGCCAATTTTGACGTCCCTGTAAGGACGCGTGGGAACTAATGGGTTAAGCAAATCACATGGTGCTGACAACTACTCAAAAACTACCAAAACTAGAAACTTGAATTTTGGACAGATTATAAGTCTATACATGAACTTGTGCACCTGCAATTTTGGAGGCGCTACGTCACGTGGTTTGGGGCAAATGCACCCAAACTTGTGACAGCGAATTTTATTAACTGATTTTAGACTCGTCTGCGCGTGCTGCATTGGCCGAATGGTTTTAGGCGCCAGTGCTAAAATCCTAAGACCTGTGTTCAATTCTCTTTTTGGCCATCGCTTTTATCTTACTAATATTTTATTGAATCTAGCATATTATTTTTGTTTTGGATTACGACAAAATCGTTAATAATAGTTTTTGTTTGACACTAGGTATGATCAGAAGGTATCAGGTTTCATTCTCTGTGAAGACGTCCCAAAAATCAGCTTTTTAAGACCTCAAGCTATCGCGCTAGTTTTTTTTTCAACTACTAAAAATTTTCAAGACAATTATATTTTGACGTACTTTGGAGGTAGTCACCTACACGCGCGTGCTGCCATGGCGGAATGGTTAAAGGCGCCAGTGCTTGAAACATAAGACCTGGTTTCGATTATATACTTGTCCATCGCTTTTATCAAACCAAGATTATATCGAATCTAGCATATATTAATTTTTTTTTCGGATACGACCAAATCGCTTTGAATATTTTTCTGTTCGACACTATGCATGATTAGAGGGTATCAGGTTTCATTTTCTGTGAAGACGCCCCAAAAGACACTTTCTAAACACCATAACCAAGTATGCTAGATTTTTTGGGTGTCAGAAGAACTCTTTAGGACAAAACTATTTTGACATAATTTGGGGGGACCAACCCTCCAAAACCCCCTAATGGACCCAAACAAAAATCAGTGTTTTTGACGGCTTAAGCTACGGTGCTACATCTTTGATATCAAGAGACAATAACAAGACGAATACCTTGACATAGTTTCGGGGTACTACCCTCCCGGTGACCCCCCCCAAGTGGCCACCCCAAGCATTAATTTTTTGAACTGCTTAACATAGGGTGCCAGTGTTTTTTGATATCAGTCGATATTTAAGAGAAAAATATTTTAACGTGGTTTGGGGGTACTGCCCCCTCTCGAGGGCCAAGATGCCCCCCAAAAATCAATATTTTTAACGACTTAATTTAAGGTGCCGGTGTTTTTTGATATTAGTTGATATTTAAGAGACAAATACTTTGACGTGGTTTGAGGGTACCAATCCCCTCCGGGACCCCCAAAAATCAATTTTTAATTGGCTCGGGCTGGGGCACTAGCTTTTTTTTTTTTGATGTCAGCACATTTCTAAGAGACGAATGTTTTGCCATCACTTGGGAATACCCCCCCTGGGACCCCCCAAAATCGACCCTTTAAATATTAATTTTTTGTTTGGCTCAAGCTAGGGCGCCAGTTTTATTTTTTGATTTAAACAGTTACAACAGACAATTATTTCGACATAGTTTGAGGGTGCCACCCTTCCGTGGACCCCCCCCCCAAAATGGACCCCCGAAAATCAAGTTTTTGCACGACCAAGTTTACGATGCTTGTGTTTTTGATATCAGTAGATATGTCAGAGGCAAATGTTTTGACAGAGTTTGAGAATACCACCCAACCTCAAACGGACCCCTCAAACATCAAATTTTTCAACAGCTTCTGTTAGAGCTCTAGTTATTATTTGATATTATGAAATACTGAAAAGACAAACACTTCAACATACTTTGAAAGTGCCACCTCCCGAAACTCCCCAAATGAACCTCACAAAAATCAATTTTTGGACAAACTATTTAAATCCCACATTTATTTTTTTCATGAAACAAAATTAGTTGGTTTGCATTGCCTACGATTAGAGAAATATCAGTAAGCTTCAAAGTATGAAGGGGAGAATTATGGTGAAATGGAACTGGCGGAAGTTCTGTATTATTTTCCCGCGGGAAAATGAACATCTAGTTGAATTTGTGATATTTGAAATAGCAGTTAACGCGGCAAACGTGGGAAAATTTTTCTCGGAAAAAAACGTAGCACTTTGTGTCAAAAGTTGCCAAGTGCGTCTTGAGTATCAAAAAATTTGCGTGCGATTAAAAAGTGCTATTTGCGATTAATTTATTTGCGTACGATTAAACAAACTGTCCATTGTGATGGTTGCAAAGTGCTAAAATAAAGCAACCAACATCTTTCTTTACTTAGAGAACATTCTATTTTATGGCCACAAAAGCGCACCTAAAATGCATCTCTAAATGATCTTGCTTGATGTTGTTTAGTATGCTGTATTTTGTTAGCGTGTCCGTCGGGCAAGATAAGCCGAAAAAGAACTTGTCCGAGGCGATTTCAGCTTGCCTCGGACAAGCGGGCAAGCGTCAATTTCGAACCCTGCTTTAATTGCCCTGTATTGCTTATATTTGTGATTCTAACACAAGGTACGTATCATACCAGCTGTCACAAAAATTAAAAGATACAAACCACTACTGCAGTATGATCTTGAACAGTTTCTTTATGGCTGCCAGTAAGTGAGCAAAAGATTCAAGTCCCAAAAAAGTTTTACAGAAAAAGATAATATTACAAGTTTTCTTTCGATTGAATTGTTGAAGAAAATGTGACGCCGAGATCGATCAGCACAAATATTTCATATTATAATCTGCTGAAATACTCCCACAATCTTTGACCACGTCTAACTATCGGAGAGTATGGGAAACTTTTTGTAGAGCCCTGAAAAAGATAGGCAATAACACAAAGATATAGCTGCCAAAAATAGGAAATAAGCATCACCCATGCCTTTCAAAGCATATAATTTGCAAAAACTTGCCACACATTCTTCGAAATTATTAACTAGAACTATATATACAGTAATTCCAACCCAAGATCTGAAAAAAACAAACCTACAGCTTTATACTAACGTTAAGTTTGGTTACGACAAAATATGCTCATTCTTTGTTAATGTGATTCAATAGACGAGTCAGGTTGCAAATAACTCGATTAAAACCATTGTATCATGATCAATGTGAAGATAGGTGTTTTGTTGCTCGCTTTAGTCATTATCATTATAATTTGATGAACAAACAAGAGAAAGTCTTTTGCTCGAGTATTGAACAATGAATAATTTTCTGAAAAAAGAGATTTGCATAAATTTTTGATTACGATACATCTTTACGTGGAGCATTTTAAGTATAAACCAGTATTCACAGAAAGCAATCGTTTTTTGGTAAAATTTAATCGCAGAAGATACTTGATAGGCTGCATGGGCCAACAACGCAAAAATTATGTTTCGTTTGGATCTGTGTTGAGCAGGGGCGTATTTAGGGGGGGGGCATGGTGCCATGGCTCTTCTTTGGGTCGCCAGGATAGTATAATTAGCATAGAATAGTATGCAAAATTGCGGCATGGCCTCCAACTTTGTAACTTGGGCAGAAAGTTTGAGCACACAAAGGGACAGAATCTGGGTGAAGACCTATTTTCATTTTTGTTTTTTTTATCTCCACCCAATTTCGGACCAAAAACCGGACTCAATTTGAGTGAAGACCTTTTTTGTTTGATCTTCACCTAACTTTGGGCCAAAAACCGGATTGATTCTGAGTGGAGAAATTCTACTTTTTTTCTTCATTATTTTCAAATTTCCTGCCCCTCTTTCGAAAATCCTGCGTACGCTACTGGCGTTGAGAATTAGCCTATAACATCTTTTCCAACGGTACGACGACATAGTGCCAGTTTGAGAAAAGAAATTTTACCATAGACAGTCAGACATCTACAAATGAAAAGTGACAAATTATCACAAAGGTTATTAAAGTTTTGTGTCATTTTTTGATTGCTTTGTAACACACAAAATTAATATTATTTTTGTCAACTTAGTCTACTACAATTACTTTTGCTGCAGGCAAAATATCTGCATTGGTCAAACAAAATTAAAATACGGCAAAAAAAATTAACCTACAAACTAACAAACAATAGATAAAATTAATACCCAAGCAACAGAACGAACAACAAGAACAAGAAGCAACAGAGCGAACAAGAATTAACACACAAATGAAAGAGCAAATATCAAAAAAATTATATTTTGATGTAAACGAAAATTGCCGAAGAAATTCTTGCTGTCCATAAAAATACATTGCAGAACTACCAGTAATATTATTGAATTAGTAATAAGAATAGCCATGTTGAGTTCCACAATCTTGTGTAAATAGATAAAACTTTGACATTTGGTGAAAAACAGGAAAGTAATACGAAATTTTATTAATAATAATTTAATTGTGATGTTTTGACGTTTGGGGGGCCAAAGGTTTATTATCTAATCATTTACGGACTAGCTGGCCAAAAGGCTACTAGCGCGGAATAATTTAAAACATTAAACCTCTGGCGCCGCAAACGTCAAAACATCACAATTAAATTTTTATTAATTAAATTATTATTAACATTTACTTTCAAGTTTACTCAATAAAATAAAAAATAAAATGAAAAACAACATGTTTTAAGAATTGCAGTTTGTGCTGCGGTAAAAAAACTGATTCAAACTTGCAAAGGGCGAAAGCTCTTGCAAGTTCTGCAAGTGCGTGTGAATAAACACTACGTTGAAAAAAAATTTTTTTTTCTGAATATATATGTTTTCCTGTTTAAAAAAAATCTTTTAAGCACTTGCGCTTAAAGCTAGTGCATAGCTACAAAAGAGGACTCAAAATGGAAAGGGCAAAGTGGCGGTTTTCTTCAGTAATTGCAAATTCGGCATCTGCGCGTATACTAGGGTGGATTGTTTTTCACTGTTTTTTTTTTTTCAAATTTCAGATGGTACGTGACGAAAAGAGAAACATGCATGAGAAAATAATGAGTGCAAAATTTTAGCGATTCGTGGGTGGTTTTTGAAAGTTTTGGGTGCTTCCGCCTGATTGGTAGAATTTCAAATTTTTTACAAAAAGTGACATACTTTTTGATCTTGCAAATTGTTGCAAGTCCAAATTTTTCCCAAAATAAGACATTTAGTGGTCTGCAGAACACGTTGTCAAAGTTTCAAAGCAGTTGCATGTTTGAGGTTTCATGGTTTTTCTTTGCAATCAATTTTTTGTGAATTTTGCTAAAATTTGGCAAAATGTCAGAAAATTGTTGAAAATATTCTTTTTCGAAAACTATGATTTATAAGGTTTAAATCATCAAGTAAATATTATTTTTATGTTTGGAGTTGTCAAAGCTAAAGTAAAGGATGAGAAAAGAAAAATAGAGTAGTAGGGGAGTTCAGGAGAAGGACCTATAAAATGCAGATATCAGCAACTGTTTTTTGTAAAAACTCAAAAGTTTTAGCAGATGGCATTGCAAAGTTGTGTGAAGAACCTACATGCCTAGGTTCATCATTGTCATAAGCAGAATGAAAGAGAATATTCCTAAAAAATATTTACTAATAATAGCTATAATCGCTTTTTTGCAATAATAATTTGGTAGTTGCTTAGCTTTTCATCGTCCCTCAATTCGTCAATTAATTCCAAATTTTCGAAACGTTTCAGCGTCCAAATGTCCCCAGAGACTAATATTGTCAGTGTTTAAACGTATCGTCAAAACTGTTCTTTATTATTGTTTTCAAAAATCTCTTTCTGTTGCAATGTTCGACATACTGGTACTTTATTCACAAAAACTTAGTTGTGGTACAACGAAAAAATCTGATATTGTACCGTAGCCAAAAAGATTTTCTTTGAGTCTATAGTATCTGCTGTACTTTCTGGCTAATTGACGTTGGCAATAAAACAGACACATTTGTCAGCGGGTCAATCCAACGATTTCTACCAATCCAGAATTCCTTCAAATTGTGAGCGATATATTTGATTGGTTGGTAATTAAACAACGTTGTGAATCTTGGTTGTCGAAATATTTTCGATATATTTCATTGAAAGTTATTTTTCACCAGTAAACCGTGTGCGGTAATGTAAAATCTTCAGTCTCCAATGACACAGCATTTCGTTGCAAATTAAAAAAAACAACTTGTTTTGTTGTTCTTTAAAGTAACGTTACTCTTATTTGAGTTTAATGGATGTGTATCAGAGTTTGAACTCGGACCTTGTTTTTGAACCAGGATTTGGACTTAAATCACTGATGACAAGCGTGTCTTTGTCAGAATAACAAAGTAGCTTGGCGAGCAATATAGAAAATGTTCGCTTTTTTCTCTTGTTTTCAAGCTAAATTAAAGTTTAAAAATCTCCATTTCAACTCACAAATTGATTATGTTTCATCGTATTGGCAACATCCAAGCCAGTAAATAGGTATAACTGCTATTACTTTTCAACTCTTCCGGTGGCAACCGTAAATGTCAGAATTATTTCAAAAATCTGAGGTGACAGGTCAGCAAGCACTATTTCACAGCAGTCCACAATTTTTTGTTCAAAGAGATCAAAAATTTGACAACAAAATGATTGTTCAGTCATTTTATGGGTTAGGAGATGTAAATGCCTTTCTATTATCATCATAATTTACAGGTTTAATTTTCCATGAGAAAATGGTTCTGCCACTGGGCGCTGGGTTTTGAATTCTATTGCTGTACTAAAGAGATAAGTGTTTGCAGATAACTGCTCGAATCAACAACTAGCTGTTCGAAATTGCAAAAATAGCAAATAACTTTTTGTTTTGGAGCAGTATTAGATAGTTTTTTAGGAGTATTCTCTTTTATTCTTGCTATGGTAATAAAGAAAGTAGGTCTGTTGTTCTTTTGCACAACATCGCTATGCCATCTGCTGAATTTTTTGGATTTCTGCACAAAAACCAGTTGCGGGTATTTGCGTATCATGAGTCCTCCTCCCGATCTCCCCCCACTAATCTATTTTCCTTTCCTCATCCTTTACTTTCGCGTTGACGACTCCAAAAATGTTGACAGCGTGGCCGAATGGGTAAAGGCGTCGTTTATTACGACGATTCTTTCAACCCGCACCCAGGTCACGTAGTTGCGTCCTTGGATAAAACGCTTTACGATGATTAATAATCAGGGTTCAACCCGCACCCTGGGCACGTTGTTGCGTCCTTGGATAAGATGCTTTACGATGATTATCTCTGCTGGGTGGCTTTGAACAAGCAGCAAATTCAGTAGACAAGAATTCGAAGAAATCCACAGGAACATTGGATCATCAGAAACTCCTATGGAGGCGCACGATTCCTCCAATTACGAAGTAGTCATTGCATAAAAAAGTGTGCGAATCGTTCAATAAGTTAGCTTCTGAAGCTGTCCGGTAACAGGAGGATAAATATGAGCTACAGCAACAACAAAAAAAACAAAAAAAAAGCAATACTTAAGCGATGATTTAATTTTTATAAACTGTGGTTTTTGGATTAGAATATTTTCAACAGTTTTCTTAAATTTTGCCTAGTTTTAGCAAAATTTAAGAAAAATTGATTACCAAACGAGACTGTTACAGCACGATTGTTTCGAACTTAGGTTTTGATGTTCCTGTCTTTCACATGTCTAATATCCTCATTGGCATATACTTTTGTGCTGAGCGTCTTTCATAATTTGCACTGTAGAAATTCTGCAAAGTTACTTGGAAGACGTGGCGTTTTGTCTTTGCTAATCACCTTTTTTGCCGCACGTTTTAATTCTAGAACCGTAGTTAAGATCTGTTTTTGCTTTTGGCAGTAGCGTCAAAAGGTTTTTATTTTTTGCTGTTAAATTCAGACTTTTTATTTTAAGTGTTTTCTCCCAACGGGATGATTTTCGATGAATTTTTGCTGGACAGGTCTTTTTTATTTGCTTGCTATTAGTACAAGTTTGTGTTGAAATCTTTTTTGCTAGCCTCTTGAGCGCAACAACCAGACAGCAAAGACCTCGGCACTTTGCCTAGGATACAGACATAATGTAATCATAGCATCAAAATTGATCATCTGCTGACGAGGTTGGTTTCTTGTTTTTTGGATTTATTAATAGATGGGCAAGTTAATGCAAAACGTTAGCTTCGTTAACCACTAGTCCGTTAACAAACTTCACATCTCCGTTAACGTTAATCCGTTATTTTCAGCTTTAATTAACGGAAGTTATGAAATCCGTTACTTCGTTAATATTTTGCGTGTAATTTGCATTTCTTTTTATTCTCTCGCTTCTAGAACACGTATTAACGCGGTTGAGCTAATTGTAAGGAAATGTTTATTGCTATGGTGGTCTTTTTGTGTTTTGGAAGTTACATTTCACAGTTTAATCTAATTCCAAGATAAAAATAGGTTCAAATTCACTAACAAAGCTGCGATTTGAAAACCTTTGGAAATTGCTAACAGCAATAATTAATTGACCTATGAGGCTGTAGCTATTGTTTGCCGCAAAAAAGAGTTCCTTTTTCTACGCTTTCTTATATAAAACTCGTGATAATACGCAGCAAACGATGGATGAATGGTGCAAGATATTAACAATAAAAACCTTTGCGGAAGTTAAAAGAACTTAACGGAAGTAAATTTAGTCCGTTAACATGAAAAAACTTTTTATCGGATTAACGAGTAAATGAAAAAGTTAGCTTTGTTATTAACGGATTAACGATTAATGGACTTGTGTCCACCTATGGATTTATTCGTCACCGCTGAGTGGAATCTCGCACTTTCGTTCCTTTGATTTGAATTCCATTGGCTGGTAGAAGAGTGCTGCACTTTGTTGCATTTCCTGAACTGTTCGACGATTGCAATCTGTTTGAAAAAGATCTATTCCTCTCAATCCGCTGGTTTAGTGCGGCGACTTGAAGTTTTTTGGTTTTTGGTTGGTTTACAACTTACGATCCCCTTTTTTTTTTGTTCGTGTCGCCAGTAATTCGATTACGTGGAGAATTCCAATCCTACGTTCATCGGTTTCTTCTTCTGTCGTTCTGTGGAGGTGGATTCGTCGATGTGCATTAACTTTAAATATCCCCATTAATTTTGGCCTTTAATACTTTTCTAAAGTTTTCTGCAAATCGCATTTATTTGTTACACAGACAGTTTATGCAAAACCTTGAGAACAAGCTATTACAATGCGGTAAAGCCAATTTCACTAATTAATTTTGCAAATATGTAGGTTATTTTATCAAAATAAACGTAAATTATTTGTAATTTTCTTATTGCTGCACTTTCTTGAGATTGCGTTATCTTCAGAAATAAAGACTTCCCTAATTCTTATGCATGTGAGTCACGCTAATAACCTTCTTAAAACTTGCGAACCGGTCACGAGATAATTTGGCACAAAACAGCAAACCATACTTACCCTTTAAAAACCTGACATGAATTTAATGTTTATCAGTCCAAAACAATTTTGCCAGTTCTATTAACTGACAGCCAATATTAGCTTCAGTAGAACATCAATGCACTATGTTAATAGACTTTGCAATCTGCATGCCAGGTATTTTGTAATGCAGGGTGACAAATATTATCTGTGCATTCTTTAGCTGTGTATTCTTAATAACTTAACATTACAATAAAATTGTTTTAATCAGACAACAAAATATGATTTTGAGGTTTTTAAGTCAGATTGCAAAAGCTGTAACTTTTTATCATTATCACCTTCCAATTTTGTTTGATGATGAATGTTTAGATAGCAACACAGCATAAACACTTTTATCTTAGAGCTTATTAAACAAGGAAAAGGTCAATTATGTTTTTTGTTATGTATGTAATAAATATCTTTCAAGCAAATTACTTCAAACCAGTTTGACTTTGTGTTAAACTAAGTTACCAATACTAACTCCTAAAAACTCAAAGCAGCTGCGTTGAGAAAAAATTTCCGAACTTGGGGTTTTGTTGAAGTAATAATGCAAGCCTGTATAAAATAGGTTGACTAACATTAGGTTATTTAATCGTTTTGCATGCTTCTGGCCTAAACGCTACCAGCGCGGAACGGCCCATTCTGGTGGCTTTTCCCCAGGCTTCCGCGCTGGTAGCCTTTAGGTCAGAAGCACCCAAAATGATTGAACATTAAAACTCTGGCCTGTAAACGTCAAAAAACCTCATAATTGACTTATTATTAATAACATAAGATTAGTTAGAGAATCTATATACGAGTCTGTCAATTGCTTGTTTTGATTTTTTAGTTATTTAGTCTAGCTGAGTATTTATTTGATCAAGCTGAGTGGCTGAGCAATTAGAAAACCACACAGTTGTAAAAACATTTGTAAAAAATTTAGCTCTATACGTATTTCCTTGATTTTTCATAGAAGAATATTTTGGTTTTGCGCACTGAATGAAACCATATCGGATTTTGATTACCTAATTCAAAATATATAGTTTTTCCTTGCAGTGTGCTTTAGCAAATAGAAAAAGTCCGTAAAATTGATAGTGAATTTAGAAATCTCATTAAAGCGTATTGCTTGTAGAATACGAAAAATGAACGTTGTGTGCACGTGGAATATTCAAGGTAAACGATATGACATTTCAAGAAAACGGTCAAACTTCACGGAAGCCTTAAATGCTTGCGAAACAGCGGGCGGAAGTTTAGCAACATTTTTAACAAAAGATCATTACGAAACGTTTGTCACTCTTGGTGAAAATTCATGCGGAAGGGGATTTTGGATTGGATTAGTAAACAGAGGGAGGTGTTCAGTAAACAATGAATCCAGTCCATACCAATGGGTAGGTTCAAATAAGTGTATAAGTGCCGCTCCACTTGACATCAAGAAACCAAAAAAAATAACAAGTGGAAAATGTAGAGGAATTATAATACGTCTATATGGACGTCAAGGACAACTTCCTATGGCTTGGGAAAGAGATTGCAATGTACGACCTCGCGGTTATGTCTGCCAATTTCCTATCATAAACGAGACGTTAAAGACTTCAAGCAAAAATCGCCCAACTTCAGCTATTCCCACAAGTCCAAATTTAATGCAGAATTATAACAATGCAACTTCTATTAACCTTCCAACTTCGTCTATCAGTCCTGCTACAGTAAGTGCTGTCATTGTCACTACGCTTTTCTTCTTCTTACTGCTAGCGTGCCTTTGGAAAAGCAAAAAGATTAATTGGACTCAACTAAAAAGCGCTTTTCAAAAACGCTCTTCTGCAATTGCTCCATCAGATCTCCATCCTACGGATGCCAATCAAAACCAGGATCTTCACAATTATCAAGAGTAAGTCCTAAATTTGACAGTATATAACCTCTAACTGTTTATATGACAACCTCCTTCGTGTTTGGTTTTTGGGACATCAAGCTTTTGCTGTTTTGATTTTTGCAGTGATACAGAAACAAAGCTCTTGTATTAAAGATAGCTCATGGGCTGTCTAGATTCAATAGTCCAGCGATAAGCGAAAAAACGTTTATCCTTTAAAAAGGCTCCAGCTGCGCAATCCATTAGGATTAGGGTTTGCTCAGTTTATCAAAAAAATGAATGGGTTGTATTGCGGAGCGTACTCTTAGTTTATATCTATTCTACTGCATCAGGCTGCTGATGAGAGCTGAAAACTCAAAACTGCGTTGTTTAACTTCTAGCATAATTGAACCATTAGTTTAATGTATCAAGCTTTACCACCACCGGTAGTGTGCGTAAAGTATATTGTATCGCTGATTACCGTATATTGTTAATCTTTTTTCATGCAAGTACTGTAATAAATCATAATTATTCCTTTTTCTATTTATAGTGCAAGTATAATCATGACCATAATTAGGTCTTATTAAAAAGTAACTTCCTGTTTACGCGTATTGCATTTTACAGCGCATTAAAAAAAATGCTCTACATTAATTTATGGATTACAGTAAATCGCTTGAAGAATCTCAATCTCTTTACATGGGAATACAAAAACAACTGAAATTAAGAATGTTAGTTAACAAATAGAGCCAAAACGTGGTTCATATTTTATTGAAGAAAAATCTTTCCCTTGAAGACATCATCAAACCGCAAAACATGAAAAAATTAGAGCAAGTAAAAAAAACTCCAAGAAGCAATGATCTTTTTGGTCAATTGCAGATCTACATCGGCATAAAATAGCAATTAATAAGTCGAATACATACAAACTATTTTTCTTAGTAAAGTTTGTATTTTTTATTGCTTTGTTACAGAATTCCATTACGATACCATGTGATTGATAAGCATAGAATGGCAAAGACAAACCATGACCAGAAACCTGGTGATCTCGCCGAGCAACTTGAGCGTCCAGATGGCTATGTAGCAATGGGAATTCCGGCAACTCTACACTCGACTTCACTTTTACCATCAAATGCAACTAGCATTTATGAAGAGTATGATCACCAATACGAAAAAATACTCAACCATCATAATCCATATATCAATGAAGAGCTTGGCAAAAGTTACAGCAGTAATCAACATTATGTTTGCATGCAATCGATATCAAAACAATCTGTTTTAAAAAAATAGAGTTTTTGTTGCGAACCAAACAAAGATCTCGATGGCGCTAGGTCAGAGCCTGTCACACCTATAAAATTGTTAAAATAAAACCCTTAACGGTCGGTTTTACGATTAGGCTCTTCAGTGGGGCGACATCAAAGCTTATTCATGTAAAATAATCAATTCTATTTAAATAAGATCTGCTGTCATCTCCTTGAAGACCTAACGGCGAAACAGCCTTTTGGGACTTTATTTTAACAATTTTATAGGTGTTTTTATTATTTTTTATTATTATTTGAAAAACTTAAATCAATTAATCCTGGAAAAAAAGCACAGACTTGACGTTCAAAAACCAAACGGACTTATTGCTTAAGTAACTGGTCAGTGTATTTTATTTACTTAATCGATGTACATACTGTGATTATTTTCTTTTTATTTATTTTCATTTTCAGTATGTAAAAATCAAAACTAATTTTCCTTTCACATTAATTTTTGCATAACGCAAAAACTTATTTACCGTTGTTGTATTTTTTATTTAATAATTCAGCAGAAATGTGTCTTTTACCTTGTGCAACATATTGATAATATAATAGCGTTTCAGTAAAACAGTGTTGGTGCAGAATATCAAAATAGTGTTGCTTTTGATGACGTCATCGATTTATGCAATTTTGACGAGCAGTTATTGCAAATTTTGGGTAGTTGGACTTTCAAAATCTCAAAAGTTTAGCATTTTAATTGACCTGGTTCAAATTCTTAATCGAACTAATTTGTCAAATCAATGTAACTTCAAATAAAAAATTTCTGAAGTTTTTCTGGGGTTCTAGACTAGCTTTGAGTAATCACACAAGTACTACTGAGTGATTTTTCAAAGCTAGCCTAGAACATCACAAGAATTTCAAAAATTTTTTACTTGTCGAATCAAGTTAATTTCAAAACACTAATATGCTCTCACGCAAGTGCCTGCATGGTTATGGTTATGCTCCCACATATTTGAAAAATTTAATCAACTCTCGTTTTGTTTCGGCAAGATATATAGCTTGCGTGTTTTTGATGATAACTGGCTGCTTCAACAGTAACTAGCACAAACTTTACTAGATCCCAAGTCTATGTTTTCGTATGCATCACCCAAGGTATGGAATTTGTTACCACTATCTCTGCGTGAAGTTAAAACTTTGTATCTTTTCAAGAAACGTCAAAAAGCATATTATTTTAATTTAGCCTTCGAGGATATTACCACTGTTTGATGCCATTATTTGCTGTTTGTTGCTGCAGAATAGTACCTCTGTTGTGTATTAATTTTATTTCTGTAAAGCTATTTGAATGTTTTATGGCCCCGTAGTCAGATGCATTGACACTTGCTGGTGTTATCTCAAGGGGGATATAAAATGCAATTATCACTATTATTATTATCAATTTCAGCACATTTAACGTCATCAAAAGCAACAATATACAATAAAGTTGCTGTAGAATATTTTTAGGTCTTTAAAACAAAAAAAAACAAAACTAAAAACAAAACAAAAAAAACGATAAAGCAAACAATTTTTAAAAAATCTGAGTTGTTTATACAAAAAAATATTTATTTAAGAAATCACAACAGTAGAGAGCAATCGTAAAAATTATTTATTTTTATGATTTTTAAAACACTATTTTCAGTTTAATTTTAGTCGAGCTTACTTTTTGTTCCGCAATTCTATGAAAGCTTATGAATAAAATGTAAATATCATGACACGCAGTGTACTCGTCATAACTTTGTACACTGTGTTAAGATACTGGATTTGGCTTCACTATCAGCACTTTTTTTGAATTAGTTAAATTCATCAAGTTCTTGGCATTAAGTATATAAATAAGTTTACAAACAAATCAAATCAAATTTTTCATTATTTTCGCTGTATTACGCAGAAAACAGTAAAGAGCAATCGTAAAAGTTATTTATTTTTATGATTTTTGAAACACTATTTTCAATTTAATTTTAGTCGAGTTTACTCTTTGTTCTGCAATTCTATAAAAACGTATGAATAAAATGTAAATATCATGACACAGTGTACACTAGGGTAATGACTACAGAAAAAAAAATTAGCCCGCTAAGGCATGAGATGAGTTTTTTATTACGTACAAAAGATTTTAAAACAATTTTTGAAAATTTTACAAAAAGGTCCCCCACCAACCCATTTTTCTGACCCCACTTGCCCAAAACTTTGGGTTTTCTGGTTTGTGGTGCACGACAGCGACAATTTGTAAGCTTAAAAATCCTGTAGGAGGATGGGCTTTATAATTACACATAGTTTGAAAAAATTTTGAACTGAATGGAGCCATAGTGTCAAATGTTATGAGCAATAAAGTGCTTAAGTTGTAAAATACTGCCTCTAGCAGCAGAAATGCAAAAAGTACTATAATTGGCTTATTATAGTGTGAAACTGATGTCAAATTCTATTTTTTATGAAAGAACTTGTTTAAAGCAAGTATTTCATAAACTGTTGCGACTTTAGAGGAAAACATTAGTGTTCTAATAATAAGATTTTCCAAAATACACTCGAAATATTTTCAAAATTTAAGTTAAATGTAATCATTTATGCTAAATATTAGCAATTGGTGTTGATGGTGGACTGCTTTAAAAAGACGACAGCTTGGGTTCAGACACGTGGCTAGCGACAAACCTCGGGGTACATTATTAAAAGGGTGTTGCAACATATAGCAGGTATTCGTTGCTTTATCTTACATGCGAAAATATGAAAAAGAATAAAAATTCTGCAAATTTTTGTGAAAACTTAATTTAATTTTAGTTTTTTTCTTGCTCCACAAAAGCTCCCTTAGATATGGGCCCCAAGGTCCAACAAATTTCTGTAAAAAAGCAAACGACAAAAATGGGAAAGTCGTCACCTAAAAATAAAAATGACACGAACAAAAGCATTGAATTTTTGGTGAAGACCTTCTTTGATTTGGTTTTTACCATTACCTGACAGAAAAAAACAACATGAAATTTACGGTAAAAATTCTTTTGGTTTCTCCACCAAAATTAATAGAAAAATGTAGCAAAGGTTTGGTGAAGCTTGCCGCCTTTGACTTAAACCACTGGTTGCGTCATTGCCAAGGAGGCTAAAGCATTTCCAGGAAGGGTCTTGGCCAGCCGGCTTTCTTTTGGTTATGGCCTTGAGTAGAATATATCTAAAGCTGCATTTCATGTGGGCAACTTTTAGCTGCGAGAATCCGCATTTTGCCTTTTTTTGTTCACAAATCGGTAAAAAAAGAAACAAGAGCAATTGAGGAAGAATTAAAAGGCAAAATGCCGATTCTCACAGCTAAAAGCAGCAGCGTAGACCTAGGTGGCGGGGGGGTTGGCCCCACATTGTCATACAGAGTATGCAAAGTCTCGGTTTTTAAAACATCTAAGGCCAATTTTTGCTTTAAAAGCGAAAATAGTCCATATATTGGCATTGGCAATAAGAATGTGACTGCTTTAACTCTGAACTAGAAGAAAATTCGGTCACAAAACTCGATCCCACCGCGGGCAAAGACATTTTTTTCTTATTTTTGGTTTTCATTTAATTTCAGGCAAAAAGCGTTCCAATTCCAAGTGTAAACTGTCCCAGTTTGGTGTCACACCTCCGAAACAGCCCCCCATTTTAAATTCCTGGCTACGCACCTGGCTAAAATTCGCTTGTGTAAATGCAACTTAAGAGTGATCCCTTCGTCATCCAAAGCCAAAAGAATTATCATGATGTTCAAAAGGAAGCTAATTGTGCAATTCAATTTTGTTGAAGAGTTGTGGTGTGGTTCTACGCAATGATAGTTTTGTAACAAATGTCTTAGTTGCTAAGCGGTGATTTAAAGCTTTATGGCAACAATTGTCACTTTTTAATGCTTTTTCGTGCTAAAATATAACTAAACGCTAAAGCAAGTGTTTTTAAGGTCTGCTAGTGATGAAGTTTAAACTTCTCTTTTTTACTTTTGGCTGCGTACTGCAGCGTATTTTGACTGAAGTTTCAAGAAAGGACGGAGAATAAATTTAGAGCAATGTTGCTCAACCTCGCTTGGATAGATATGGACCTACTTGGGTTGCTAATCTACGTACTTCAAATATTAAAAATCGTTGTACTTTCCAAAAAAAGAAACTTTATGCTTTTGATTAGATTACCTGCTAACATTGAAGTTTGGGTATAGTTCATGATAGTGTTTTTGTGAAGGAGAAAAACAATGTAGTACGGTAGTTCACAGCGGTTTGTTATAATATCCTTGATAGTTCGAATGCGCTTAAAGTACTTTTTTGTACAAATTTGAAAAAATCATGGTTTTATATTTCTAGAGTAAACTTTTGTGAAGACGATTGCAATAACATGATCAAAAATAGGACAACGTTAAGAGTTTTACTTCTCAAAATTGGAATTTAGAACTATCATAAGCTTAAACAAAATAAAAGTATATTAACTTAAGCACAAAAAATCATGTATATTCCTTTCAAATAACAAATTTTTACTGAAATGCTTGCTTTAATTGTTTCCTAACCATTAAAATAAAATTTGACATCAGTTTCACACTATAATAAGCCAATTATAGTACTTTTTGCATTTCTGCCGCTAGAGGCAGTATTTCACAACTTAAGCACTTTATTGCTCATAACTTTTGACACTATGGCTCGATTCAGTTCAAAATTTTTTCAAACTGTGTGTAGTTATAAGGCCCATCCTCCTACAAAATTTTTAAGCTTACAAATTGTCGCTGTCGTGCACCACAAATCAAAAAAACCCAAAGTTTTGGGCAAGCGGGGTCAGAAAAATGGGTTGGTGGGGGACCTTTTTGTAAAATTTTCAAAAATTGTTTTGAAATCTTTCACACATAAGAAAAAACTCATCTCATGCCATAGCAGGCAATTTAAAATTTTGAAAAAAAATTTTTAGTCATTGCCCTAGTGTACACGTCATAACTTTGTACACTGTGTTGAGATGCGGAATTTGGCTTCATTATCAGCACTTTTTTTGAATCAGTTAAATTCATCAAGGTCTTGTCATTGTGTATATAAATAAGTTTACAAACAAACCAAATCAAATCAAATCTTTTACTATTCTTACGCTGAAGCGTGTAACAAGTTTGCGGGTCACATTTCCACGTCATTGCACCCGGGCAACGCAGCTTCTTTCGAAGAATTGTCGCAACGGTAGCGAACCGTTGCAACACTGTGTTCAATATGACCGGCCAGAGATTTGAACCTCAGACCTCCCGCTCCAGAGACGAACGCGTTGCCGCTCGACCAACTGGCCTGTAGTTTACAAACAAGAGAAACAATTTTTTTGTTCAGTTTGATGTAAAAAAAAACAAAGAAAATAAAAAATGCAAATCAAACAGTAGGCTGGCCCAAAAACAGGCAAAAACATTTTTTTTCTTTGTTTGTTTTGTTAGTTTGCAATAAAGTTCTTTTTGGTAAACAAAGCCCAAAAACCAAAAATCAAGGAAAAATACCGACGTTTGACCCTAATTTACCCACTGCAAATATTTCAAAATTTTTTAATTTTTTCGAATTTATTTGTTGTGTGGTCATTGCCAGTGCGTACATTGTAAAAATATTATTTACTGTTATTCAAACCCTTATCTCACACTAATAGTACACAAATTATTACCTTTTTAGCAACATCTTTTGCAACAATATAAAAAATACTCCAACAATTGAGTTCACCATATTTTAGACATGATTTTTTTCATACAACGTTCTGCATTAGGCTTCGTCAACAGTTCATTTAGCTTTTCTTGAAGGTTTTTCACCACTTGGTACAGAAACTGCTTTTGAGATGGTGATTTTGTAACCGTAGATGAGTGATAATCTGTGACAAGTCTAATACCTCTTTTTGAAGAATTGTTCACTTCTTTCAAATGTTGAAGTCGAGATTTGATCCTGATGTGGCATTCGTCCCTCTCCCACAGCGAAGCCGGTTTTAACAACAATAGTGGCTGTTCATTGATAAGCTTGAAAAGTACCGACGACTTAGGTCCAATTAAATTTTTTAGTTGGGTGAAACCAGTTACTGTCCGCATCTTATGCACCGAGTGGTCGAAAGAAGTGTCATTTTGGTATTTCTTTATGGCTTTAGCCATGCCTTGTTTTTCATGAACACTTGCTGTGCTGAAAAGTGCAAGAACCACCAATCGCTCTGTCAAATACCAGAAGTGATTTTCGAACTTGCTAGCTACGGCTTGACTAAGCTGACGTAGACTCTCTGACTTGTGCTTTTTGGCATTGGTAACCATGGTTTTATACAGGATCAAGTCTTCAATAGGAGCTTAAAACGGCAGGGATGCTCATGACCATGGCTTGACAAAATACAATCACGATTTTCGTCAACAGACTCTCTGAAATGTCACATTTCAACTGATCCTGAAACATTGCTATTTTGATGGTGTAGATAACTTTAACATCCAGCGTGAGTGATGTCTTGCATCTGGCGCCTTCATTTTAAGTTATTTTTTTTTGGCGATTTCCCTCCTGAAATATCATACAAGTATGCGAACTGAATGCACTCATAAACTACTTCATTCGCTTAGGCGTTAATTCACTTAACCAAAGGTTGAATAGCACTCCTACAAAAGTTAAAATTAAAGATTGAAAGTTAGACATGCATAATTGTAGACAATATGCTAGTGTAAAGTATCTGTAGGCTAACTGCTTTGGTAAAATCTGATTACAATATTACGTGTGATTTCACCATACAGTGTCACAAACTACAAAACGTTTGCACTCACCTAAAAAATAATAGTCAACTCCAACTTTTCTTGATAATCCTTTCTGAAGAAATCATCCAGAAGTGCAGTTTGGCAAAACTCAAAAATATTTTGAATTTCAATTTTTTCTTTTCTGCACTTTGCTTTGTACACTTGAAAGTTTAAGTTATCAAGGACAGACCAGCGATTAACAAGTACTTGAAACACTGCTTCATTGGGTGATTTGGTTATGCTATAAATCATACAAGCAGCAGTTCAACACAACAATTCCAATACATGGTGAAGACAAGCCAATAATAAAAGTTTAGTGCCAAATGCTTGTTCCAAGGATACAGCAACACCACTGCGAATTCCCGCCTTAATAGAAGTTGTGTCAAACGCTAAACCAATGACTAGATCTCTTTCAATCTTCCATTTATCAAGGGTGTACAAAATGATTTTTGTTTGTTCAGAAGTTAAGCTGTGCTTTTGACCTACAGGATTGATTTGAAGTATAACGTCAGATTTCTTGTCAGTGGCCGCCAAAAAAATGGCAATGACTTCTTTGGATGTTCCAACATGTTCAATATTCTTCAGTATTTTTCCATCCCAGAGCAACACGTGTCTGTTGCTCTCTGACTTATGGATAGGTTCAAGATTTTTTTCCATTATGGTCGCTGCGTTTTGCTTTCGTATTTTATTGCGGTGTCGACGAGTTGGATCTTTAGACAATAATATGTCAGCAATGTTGCTACCTCCAGTGCTAATAACAGCAGACATTACTTTAGTAAGCCCTGTGTGGCTTATGTGGAGTTTGTCTGCCATTAGCCAACAGTTTCACTCCAGTGCTTGGCATCAACTTTTAAACTAACTGTGCCTCGTTTTTCAATTTGTTGCTTTTGTCGTTTATACGATGTAGGCACATACATATATCATTGTTCTCTTCAGATTCACTTAAACTGCTGTTTTCACTGCTTTCGTCGGAATGCGTGGCAAAATTGGATGATTTTGTGGCCAAATTTATCTTTCTTTGTTCTTGTTTGTAAATAATTTCTTGTTTCTGCAAACTTCGTTTTAATTTTTCCTGGTTTTTAGCCAGGGTTTTTCTATCCAGTGACGGTACTCCACCTTCCCTACTATAGTTTTCATAACCTCCAAAAATTTCCTATCTTCTTCATTTAATCTTTGCTCACAGTTTAGTTGGGGCGCCTAAAACGTTCTCTTCATTTCTTCCAAAAAAGCTTTTCTTTTGTCCAATTGCAGCTGCGTTGTTTTCAATCGTTGTTTAAATAAAACTGTCCAATAGTTGTGCATTTTTAGAATCATGGTAATCAATTAATTTGCGGTTTTTGTTGGTATGCCGGCTCTACATAACCACCATTTCATCACACGTTCAAATGTAGCCTTCGCAGAGTTGCGAACAGTACCTGTTCCCAGTTGGTTTTCCTGCAGTTCACCAAGCAAAGATCGAAAGTACAAATACACAATTTTATTCGTTGGAGCTTTCGAACCCCTAATTTCATCCACAACGCATTCTTTCAACAGCCAAATTTTTAGTTTTTCTTTTGATCTCGTTGTCATTTTAAAAAAATTTGCTACCAAAAATTTCACAAATTATTGTACAACTATTTTTCTGCAAAGTAATATTCACTAGAAAATTGTTATGCCTGTAGTACTAGCCACTACGCTAATTAAGCACTGCAGTTACTTTGCACATTAATCATATGTTACCATCTTTAGGCTGTACTGTGAACACAGCTGTCAAAACATGAACTAAAATCAGGCTGATAGAAAAAACTGAACTTGAAATATTAAGCTGAGTTACTAAAGATTTCGAATTTCCAGTGTGTACTGTTGCTGGCTTATGGCATTGCGACACTGCTTAGAGCTGCTAATTCGAAGGTCCTGTGCTGCCAGTTCGGTCTTTCTAAATATCGGTAGTAGTCTATTGGCAAAAACTAATAGGTCGTACAGTCCAAAACTTGCTCTAGTAAATTCCTTAAACTCACCTTTTTACTAATGTCAGCTAGCCTACCATTAACTTGAGCTTGCTTTACTAAGACCAAGCTACCTTTACGCGAAACACATGAGCCTAGCATCTAAATCTTAACACCCTTCATCAATATCGAACTGACGTGTTTTGATCTGATTCCCGCATTTGTAGCCTATTTTAACTTCAGTGTGACGATTTTTTTTAAGTTTTGGCGAAGACTCGAAAACAACATTAAAAAAAAAAAAACTGTAATATTAACATATCTGAACCAAGGCCAAACGCCAAAAACAAAACAACTATTTTGGTTTCTAGTCATCAGCAAACAAACATTGCTTACTACAGCAATGAAACGCTGCTTGAAACATCCGAATAAAACTTTGGCAAGAAGCTAAATCACTCAGCCAAATTGATAATTTTTCAAAAAATTTCAAAATTTCAACTGGGGTGAACCAGCGTCAAACGTCCAGACTCGGCAAAAAGTTTTGGATTGCAGCTGTCAGTAACCGAAATGGAATAATTTTGCAAACTTACAAACATATCTAAGAGCATCAAGAAAAATGAGCCAGCCTATTAAACCGTGTAACAGGCCAGGAATCAAAAAGCAAAAAAGAAAAGCATTAATAATGCTGAATAATTTCTATAACTGCAAAATAATTGATTATTATTATTTTTTTTTATTGATGGCAGCTTATATGAAATTATTTCTATCTCAATCACATTGAGAAGTAGAATCTAACCCAATCCTCTTCGAGTCAAAATTATTTTTATTTCTCTTTTTTCTATAAAGTGTATTATACTCCTGCTATACGTCCATGTCTAGAACCTTAAAAAAACATAATGTTGTTGATACATTTTGTTACGAGTTTTAATCATCAACTTTTTATTTGGTTTCAACATGATTAAAATTGCGAGCTTTTTTGTTTGCACTTTTTATACTTCGTCTTTCATCGGACCATCTGGTTTTATTTAAACAAAAAGAAGTGCCAAATCAACATTATTATTAACCAGTAAAAAATGAACTAAGATTTATAAGTGCTGAAATTGAGACTTATTTGTGTTTTGAGATTAACTTGATTCGACAAATTAGTTTTGTTGAAATTTTAAACAAGGTCAATAGCACTGAAGTTTTAAGATTGAGAAAACCCACTCACCAAAATTTGCAATACCTCTGGGTCGAAATTGCAAAAATAGTTGACGTAATCAAAAGTTCTTCAATCTTTTTTTCATATCCGACGTCATTGTTACATAAAATCATTAAATACAGGATTTAGAATTAAAAGTTTTGGTCAATATTTTCTCATCACTCTCAACAATTTCTGTGGGCAGTTTTGTTTTATTGTACAGTATAGTGCTTGATTATTTTTTTGCCAAAACTATTTCTCTAACTCAATCTTTTACGATGCTTTGAAAGTAAGAGAATGATAACAATCTAGAGAATAACCTTAGATTTTGATTGAAATTCACGGGCAAACTACACCAGAATTTTTATTTCCAGATCACTACAGCAGTAAGCATTGAAAGCGAAATGGATTGTTTGGTTTCAATCAAACCAATTACTGGAGCAACATCTTAACAACACGTCACCGATTCCAAAATATTGTTCTAACAGAATAAACGAGGTTACCTCATATAAGTTGTATTTGCTTGTGAATGTTTGAAAATAGTTTCGGATGGGATTCGAGGTCATGTCTAAAGGCGGCTTTTACCTTTCACGAGTATTTACCCTGCAAAAATACGCTTATCGTTTGACTGCAGGCATTTTGCCTTTTTTTTCGTTTTTTGCATTTACATTAAAGTATATCCGCTTAAAAATATGCGTGATCGTAAAAGCCACTTAAGACGTTCATGGATCTGTTTTAGAGAAGATGATTTTTCATCTGGTTGCAAAGTTATAACACTTTGCCGCTATATTTCTTAGAAAGAAAGAAAAGGTGCGTTGTTAGTTGCTGATGCAAGTTGATGCTCGATACCAACCCGTAAACATTTTTTTCTGACTCATTGAAGTATTTTCAGCTCTATCATGTACATTGTGTTGTATGTACTGTAATACGTACTCCATTCTTTAGTTTGTTTAAGGCCATGTTTATGGATAAAAATCACCAGAAATAGACGAAAGATTAAACTCCGACGACTTCTCATTTATAGACATCAGTAAAATAACGTAGCCACACGGTTATCGGGTACATACAAATTCAGTCGTAATTAGTAGTACATAAAACATGAATTATAAATTACGACTGATTTAAGGCGTATATATACAATAAAAAAAATCAATAATTGATTATATTTCGGTTTTAATTTCAACTGAAAAATAATACCAAATAGCTTATTGAATCTGTCAGAATTGCAGAACTTTTGGTCAGGCAATCATTTTTGACTACAGTATTCTTAACGTTGATAGTGATACTTGTCTAATGATAGAGGATGACTGAGCAATCGCTTAATGCTCACGTATCCAAATAAGCAGGCGCTGAATTAAGTAACACGTTGCAAATTTAACTTCAGCAGTTGTTGAAACGCCACATTCCGCAACATGCAGTGGGTTTTATTAGACTCATGAGCAAATTAATCATGCTAAGCAATAAGAATACAGCAAACTAAATTATAAACATATGGACGCAATAACAGAATGCTTGAGCATCCGATATAAGAATCATTATGATATGATGCATAGTAAAGTGAATAAGAAACTTGAAGAGAGTAGCGTCATTGGTCAAATCTGATGCTAGGTGCCCAACAGAGTCACTGCAAATGGGATTCGAAACCATGCCCGATACAAACTAATACCGTACATTTACATAGGTCTACGGTTTAGAATTGCAAGTCAGCCTTAGCCTTTTAGGTCGGGTTCGGGCTTAAGATCGACAAATGTCAGGCTATATTTGAGCTTGATTTTCATTTTTTCGTAGTGCTTTAGCGTTTAATAGCTACAAAAGCGTAATGTTGAAGTAAAATTGCAACACTACAAGACGACTTCGCTTAAGCATTAAATGATTATTACAACAAAATTATCATATTACTCCACAATTAATCAACAGTAAAGTAATTTTATTTCAACGGCAAACGAGCAATAACCGTTGCACATTTTTAACACCTAACTTCACCTATTTTACAATGGAGCATTTTTGCCTCAATAATCGTTTTTTGTGACAAATCTCTTCAAAACAAAGATTTTTATTTCCAATCAACTTGACTTTGAGTCAAAGCTATTGAAAATTAAAATTAATTACTGAAAATTTCAAGTTGCTAAGGTAACGAGAAGTTTCCCAAATTTTGAGCCTTTTCCAAGTCACTTTCCAAAATCTGAGTATTTTTAACTACCTTCCCCCCCGTGCCAAATGCGTTGGTCAAATACCTCAAGTAAAGTAGGGTTAACTTTTGGAATTTTTCAGGCATAGCTTTGGCTTTAAATCCCTTTTCTTGTTCGGGTCTGCACTTGCCGACCTGTTTGCAACTCCGCTAACGCTTTTCTTACTTTTTTCCAAACTGAAAAATATTAAAATAATGCCAGCCTGAATAAGGAAGTAGCTACAGAGCAAATAATAAAATGCTAAATATTTGGTAAACGCTGAAAAGCGAAAATAACCAATAAAATATTTTGTGGCTTGACGATGAAATTCATAAGGAGACGTTACAGAAACGTATCATTTGATATCGTAAAACTGTTCCCGGATATTATAAAAAAAACATTGGCTATTGATTTTAACTTTTGAGAGAAGTTAAGACAGAGGTCATAGTCAAGACATTTGCAAACCGAAAGTGCTCAAACCACGATGGTGAGCATTTAATCAAGTGGTTCAAGACAGAAACACTAGAGACATTGTTTTACAATAATTGGGACCCTTTTGCTCAAGGACTAAATACGCCTCGACGATTCAATTCCATTTATTGTCATATAGTTATCAAATCATTTTTTATTTTGTGAAACAATGTCCCAAGTGCTCGTTTTCTATTGCTGAAGTATTTGCTAAAATGATTCAAACGCTAGAATTTCTCACTCTAACTTGATTCTTGGATAAACTGTCTTGTTTGGAGTTAAAATATGGATTGCATATAAGATTTTAATAAGTTGTAAATTACTGTGGTTTGACTATTTTACTTCACGTTTTCCAAATGACCTCCTCTGAACAGTACACAATTTTGGTTAGCAAAGTCAATTTATTGCACTGACTTTGCAAACTAAAAATGCTTTGGTCTGAGAGTGCTCCCTAAATTGGGTTCGTCAATTGAAATTTTATATTGGAAATTGCAGTTTGGTGTAAATTTATGTTTTTTAGTAAATTTATGTATCGTTTATATGACTTGCGTAATACTAGACCAAAATTTATCAAAAGAGTTCAAAATGTTCATAACACTATCATGAGCAAGATTCTATGTTGCTTCTTAACGAAAAACATTATTGGATTTTGCTTAATGGCCATGCAATTATAATCGGGAGAACACTAGAAGACCGCAAATACCAGCTTATGTATTTGATGATAACAAAGAAAAAGAATTCATCTTTAAGAAGTTGGAATATTTACAGATTTAAGTTGCAGACGAAAAGCCAAAAATTTGAGAGTCAAATCACTTGATGAAACATCAATAATTTTGGCACTAATAACCAATTCTTGGACAAAATTTCAGCCGGGTAATAAGCAAAAACAAAAAGGCAAAAACGTGACCGCCTGGCAAAAACGAACGTACAGTATGATTATGACAACCTTATCCTACTACTGCCGTGATTTGTAAATATCGAACTTCAGGCATTTTTGCATTTTTTTAATTTCTGAGAAAATCAGCGTTTAAACTTCCTTTGTTTCGATACATACTATTACGAAATAAATTCCCTTTTTCGTCCTGGGCAAACTTTTTAGCATTTATTACATCATAAAAATACAAAAAGTTCGATTTTTCCGATTATATTTGACTGAAATCGACGTGAATTATTTTTGTAAAATCGTACCGTACGTTAAGTTTTTTTCTGCCATTGGAAACGTAATTGGAACATATACGAGTATAGCCTATTATTAAGTTCATTTCCGCAATATTTTTTGTAATGTAAATGAAGAAATGTTGGAAGAATAATTAATTAATAAAGTCAATTAAATCCTTCATTGCACTTGCAGTAGTACGCCAAAGCGTGTAACCAGTTTGCGGGATCTATCTTCGCGTCTTTGCGCCCGAGCAACACCTTATATTAAACCTAATAGTGCAGTGAAAAAAATCGTGGGATAAGAAGATTGTAGTTTATTTTTCCATCAAAGTACTCGACTGCGTAAAAGTCTAGAGTTCCAAAACTAAAAACTTCCTTAATAACTCAGCGTAAGTCTACGCAACGTTGTTTTGTCTCGCTTTTTCATTGCTTTTCATGAAAATTTTTTGTTCGAAGAAAAGTTTTTTTTGCGCAGCGAAGAGTAAAACCATTTCTTGACGAAAAAGTCTATAATAACTCAGCGGGTCCGTGCGTTAACCGTAAATTCCAAGGAGTGTGGAATCTCGTAGCAACTTCTTTGGCAGGGCACGCTCAGCAGGCTCTCAACAGTTTAGCTTTGCAATTATTATTCTCACTTAATGTCAATTTTGGTTGGTTTGCATCATAGAAATGAAAAAATGTTACAAAATTTTTGCGAAAAAAATTTTTGGGTCTACGCCTAAGATTGACAGAAAAATGCAATACAACTTTAGCAAAGACACAGAAGGGTGATGAAAAATTGACAGAAAAACGCAACACAGTTTTTGTTTTTTATTTTGTTGGTTTTCACCTAAATTTGACAGAAAAATGCCACAAAAATTTTGCGAAAGACCGTTTTACTTCGAACCCTACAAAACCAATTTTTGTCGTTACTCTTGGTTTGACCTATTCCAACAACATATTTGCTTAAGACGGCAACACTGCTATAATTCTTAGCAATTGGGTAGGTTTAGTGTAATTTTTACTACTTTCTTACCAATTAATATTAGTTTTCAACGCAAAGCATCTGCTCCAAATAAAAAACATTTTTGTCTATTTTTGCTTAAAAATTATTTGAGCAAAATGCCTTGCAAGGTATTTTAAGAAAAAAACCTCTAGTTTCATGAAAAACTATTAAATATACCTAAAATCAAAAATAGAATAGCAGACCAGCAGAGTGGCTTTTACGTTTTGAATCTTTTTAATAACTGTTTAGTTTGTCTATGCTGGAGGTGTTCCGCAAATTTTGCTGTTTTAAAAATATTTTGTAGCGTTTTAATGATTAGCCTACTTTACGAACCCAGAGCAATAATTATTTGATGAATATCTTAAATAGCACTAGTTTGTATCATAATGTTTCGCTTATAATTACTAATAGCACCATCAAACATTGCAGATAAGTTATGAGTTAATGCTATAAGAATAGGTATTTAGTAAAATGTAATGAAACGTCGCTGTGGATGTTTTAGATGCCCTAAAATCATGAAACACCCCCATTACCCACATTTTTTTCTTAATTATTATATTTGATCAATATTTTTTTTAATTAAAAACCTTTAAGCAAGAAATTTTTCATGGTGTGCTGGTATTTTAGCTTAATAGGTAAAACGTTGATACATAGTACCGGTAATCGAAATGTTACTTGCTCCACGCTTGATTATTGAACGGGTGATTTGTCGTTGTATCCATGGAAAAACACATAAAGCTTAATTTCCATGGCATCAAATATTATATCTGCCGTGCAGCCTCACTATTCAAATTAAACATTGAAAAAGATTTTTGTTGGTAATGTTGGACAGAGATACACATCGAGTGCTTGTTTCCCCGCGTAGTTTTGATCCCCATTGATCACTAATTTTTAATCAGTTTAATCGTAATAAATTCTAATGAATTTTATTGCGCAACAAATTTTAATGGTTTGGATTGGGATGGTAGCCGCACTATTTGACCGCTTCGCGATTTATGAAAGCGCAGAAAAACGCGCGAAAACTGAACAATCGAGCCGCACCCCCAACCGATATCTGGACCAAAAGTTGAAGATACAGCCGTAGACCCAATAATAAATTTGTGGGCAGGCTCCGAGGCAGAACAGTAAGAAGGAGTTGAATGACATTCTATTGAGGGTGCTGCACACAGGCGCTGCAAGAAGAGCTCTTCATGACTAATTCTGTGTAGATATTGTAATTTGTCATAACAATAATTAAGAGGTATGATGATAGTATAATAATTTATAGACTGTGCCGTAACAACAAATGCGGGAAAGCTCTCACAATATAGGGTTTGTAAAATTCTTCTGAATATAGGGTTTGATGGGAATAATTCTTCTGAAGAAACTAAAGAAAATTCACAGACAAGATGTGACGTCCCCATTAGAGTTAATTGGTGTATTGGATTTGCAAATGGCAGGGGATAAAGAGCCAGAAACCAATGCGTCGGCCAACAGCTTTGGCCAAGAAATCAGCATGAGCGTTTTCAGGATACTAGTGTGACTAGAAAGAGATCCTTTAAAAGTTTAAAATGACGTTGCTGGAGAGTAAAAATGAGGCGTGGGACTAGACACTCAGGTGACCATACATCCTCATTTTGTAGGAGATGTCCTCCTTTTTAACAAAAAATGATTAATCTTCCATTTTTTGGTCTGCATCCGAACTCAACCTAAAAAAAGCAAAGAAATCTTAGTAAAAACCTTTTTTTGTTCTACACCTAAATTTAAAGGCTTAAGCTGCTGTAGTTTAAGCAAAATAGGCACGTTGATTATAATATTTGGAAAAATGTGTCTTTTTTAGTAATAAGAATATGGTCACCCTACCAGAGTTGACACAAATAACATTATATGAAAAGTGCATCACAACAAAGTGCAACGATCTTTTCAACCAGTAAAATTGCACAGCAAAATGCGCAATTTAATTTTTTTAATTTCTGAAGCGCTGCGCAACTTCCGCAATGAATTTTTTGATTCAGCTGAAGCGCAACAGAATTCCGCAGTTGCGGAACGGCATTTTGTACCAAGTTAAAGTGAAATCTAACTTCCGCAATTGAAATTTCACAACACAAATGAAACTCTGCATTTTTTGCAATTTTAGACAGAAAAAGAGTACGTAATTTGCTAAAAAAGGCCGATATTTATCAATATTAACCAATCAAAATGGAACTACACCAAGTTTAATGTATAGAATTGCGCTTGAAACCGAAAAAAATTTGAAAGCGCAGCGCATCAAATTTTAAAGGCTTTAGTCCGCAACACAACTTCCGCAATGTTTTAAGATAAAAAAACAAAGTGCAACGCAACTTCTGCGATTGCGGAGGTTGCGAAAGTTGCGTTTTGAGCTTTTAATTGCGCTTTGCCCGCCTCGGCACCCTACCATAATCATCAAACCCTCCAAAAGGACTTTGGCAAGAGATTATGAGCGGGCTGATAAAAGTAAAAAAAGAACGAGTGGGAGACTATGAGAAAGCGAACTGATTTGTAGAGACAGAATATCATTTGGTTGTTACACCAGACAAGCTCCAGTCTAGTTTAGAGGTGGATTTCTGCTGTGAAACCGATAGCGATTGGTCTTATGGTCCAGCAGACAAAAGGTATAGGAATAATAGGTAATGCATATGGAGTAAAATTTTATTACGGCGTACACTCAGGCATCATCCGGTCTAAAGATGGAAGAGACAATTTGTCAGTCTTATACATGAACCATTAGAGATGTAATGGCGGAATTCTTCTACGGGGAGATGCAAGGCGGAATTCTCTGGCACCGGTGCAGTTGGGTATGGAGGATGAAATTATGAACTTGATTGGCATTCAGGATGGAAGCGGTTCCGCTGATACGCAAAATGTTTTTGGGATGGTTTCTTGTTTAACCGGCCGATCACAAATTCTGAGACAAACGCTTTGAGAATAAAATAATGATTTTGGAAAAAGAGGCAGAACACATTTAAAACATACTAGTGCTTGGATATTTTCAAAAAGAAGATGAAATTTAAGAAGAAGCAATTAGGTGGAGTGGAGGAGAGATATCCAGTTATGGCTCTGTGCTGCTCAGAGGAGAATTTCTAATTGGTTAGTCAGCGTGTTGCATAGGAAGGGGAACCAGCATCGGGAGAAGCATACTGTTTATAGCAAAATATTACAAAATCTTGTAAAGGGGGAAGAAGATCTTTTGGAGGGACCCCGAAAAGCAATACAAATCGGTCTACGACTTTTAGGCGCAGACGTTTCGGCATGGGACGTTCATGCGCCGCCGATTAGGCACCAGGACTTTCATGCGCCTGGACTTTCATGCAGTGGAATTTTTAGGCGCTAAAGGTAAAATTTTTTTTTTAATTTTTTTAGTCAAAAAGAATTAAAAAAAATTTTTTTCCAAAAAAAGTTGTTTTTGCAAAAAAAAAGTTTGTTTTCCAAAAAACATTTTTTCTACAAAAAACGTTGTTCTTCCCCTAGAAATTTTTTTTTCTTTCAAATGACTGTCTTTTTTCAACAAACTTTCAACAAACAAGTTTTACTTTGATTAAATTGTTAATATTTTCGAAGCTTTTTATCTGATGTTTGTCAGGAAGAATCGTCAGAATAGAGAGATCAGGAAAAGAAGTGGCTATAGGAAAAAGCCGAGCAGTGATTGGCTGGAAAAGAATGGCTGAGAAAGCGTCATTTGTGTACAACCTTTAAGCTGTACAAGAATTCTTTTTGTCAGCAGAGGGCAGGGTTAAATGTTTTGATAAAAATGACTTCAAAAGCAGATAGATGGAAGCAGAGCAGAAAAAGTTTTACAAAAAATTGATTTCTTATTTTATTTTTTTCAATAACAAAAAATGTTTTCTACTACTTACTTGAAAAGTTTTTTTTACCCAATCCAGACGCTTGCGATCTCCAGCAAGCGGTCTCAAATTTTGCGGCGCACGGACACGAGTTGCTTGTGCAATATTGGCACACGCAGCAAGCCGTGTGACGTTTCATGGTTATTTTGAGTCTACCTCTACCAAACAATATACAGTTCAAACCTTTTCAGGAGCTAAGGATTTATCTATCGGCTGATTTCTATTTCTGGTCTTTACATCTTGTTGTAAATATAGTCAAAAGCAATGTTTAAATCGATATTTTTAAGCTTAATCTTTACACCTTGTTGTAAATACACTTATAGTAAAAACAATGTTAAATTTTTGTAGTCAATTTCTTCAGAATTGCGTCAAGAACTTTTGACGTTGAACAGGATTGCTGCTGCTTCAACTTGTTGTTTCACTATCGAATTTTTTTTGCAGTGTGAGTTAAATTACAAGTGGCCGCAGACTCGACAACCATTTTCGACAATTTTACATGTAGAATTTTTCATATAAGTGCTGTGTAGTTTAAATTTTTCAAGCTCACTGCATTCGTTTCAATAAAAATAAAAAGATAGATGAAAGACGTTTTAAGAAGAGCTCTCTCAATACTGCACACAGTGCTGTCGTCGAGGGTAGCCTTCCAACATGTCACTTTACCTCATTCTTAAGATGGTTAAAATCACCGAGAAGTTCCGGGGAGACTCAAAAATGAACCACACCCAAGGTATGAGCCATAACCCAGAAGTCAGCCGTAGAAAAGCGAAATGGGACGAAGACCTTCTTTTTTTTTTGGTCTTCACTTGAGAATTCGTGAAAAATCGCATGAATTTTGAGACGACAATCAGAATTCGTCAAAATTTTCGAACTAAAGATCTTTTCTTTTTTTTTCTTTCTTCATTTAAGAATTCGTCTAAAATCGCAAGAACTTTGAGACGACAACCACAGTTTGTGAGGAAATTTTCGAACCGAAGATCTTTTTTCATTTGTGGAAATTTTTGAACAGAAGCCCTTTATTTTAGTCTTCATCTTGTTCGTTTGATCCACACTGGAATAGATTTCTCGTGCTCCCGTGCCCCTCTCGAATTCTCATAAATGAGCTTCTCGTGCCCCTCCAAAATTTATTTCTGCCCCGCCGGTCACGCTATCCTGGCGCCGGGCCTGGAGATTGGGAGAAGTCCTCGAAATCGAGAGTCTCTGACAAAATCGGGAAAGTTGACGTGATACCTTGATGCTATAGCACGTTAATGCGAGATCGTTGCATCAAAATTTCGACTCTCTTTCTGATTTTTTATATACTTGTCGGTACTATACTGTATAATACGTACTTACAAATTTATTTGAACTTGAAATTCGTAGTAATAAAAACCAAGTAAAAATATAGAGAATGCTTATAGAGTATATTATAGTTTTTTTGTCTGATGCGATTAATTTTAAACTACACCTACCGTGCAGTGTAGATAAATTGGAGATACCTTTAATAGTTTTGCGCATATTGTACATAGGTCGAATTTTTGCTCCGTAAAAATTGCAAATCGACAGAGGTAAGCACAAATAACATTATACCAACAGCGCAGCGCAACAAAGTGCAACGATCTTTTCAACTAGTAAAAGCGCTGCGCAAAATGCGCAACTTTATTTTTTAACTTCTGAGGCGCAGCGCAACTTTCGCAAAAAACTTTTTCATGCAATTAAAGCGCAACGCAATTCCGCAATTGCAAAACAGCGTTTTCGTACCAAGTTAAAGCGCAACCTAACTTCCTCAATTGAAATTTTACAACACAATGCAAGTACAGCATTTTTGCGATTTTAGACAGTAAAAGAGTAAATAATTTGCTAAAGAAGGCAGACATTTATCACTATTGCGATCGAAATGAAACAAAATTAAGTTCAATGTATAGAATTGCGCTATTGACTGAAAAAAACGTTGAAAGCGTAGCGCAATTACAGCTCAACAAATTTTAAAGACTTTTGTCCGCAACGCAACTTCCGCAATGTTTCAAAATAAAAAAATTAATGCGCAACGCAACTTCCGCAATTGCGGAGGTTGCGCTTTGCCCACCTCTGCAAATCGAAGTGCTTTGTTTTTCGTTTGCTTAAAGGCGTATAGCAGCAATGCATCGTATTGATAACTCCAGCAATACTACCTTGACTTGATGCATGATATAACGTTATTCGTAGTGCTGCTTCTCTTGTTTGTGCCAAGATATTGTTTTTTTATTGAATTGGCTACGACTGCCATGCTTCTTCTGACGTAACTACTGCTCATTAGATTAAAATTGTATGTTGGTGCAATGAATTAAATAAATATAATTAATTAATCAAGTTCTTCTCTTTCGTAGTTACTACGTCTTTCGTCTATCTTTATTGTTACTTTTTATTGTTGTTTTCCGCTTTTTTTCATCTTGATAATTGCATCCATGCGAGAGTACATATTCACATTTGAGCCGTCACTCCTGTCATTACCATGTTTCATCAATTAGTTCACTCAGACCATTTGCCATGTTTCAGACCATTTACTATTTACATTTACCATGTTTCATCAATCAGACCATAAATAAGAATCAGCCGATAGATAAATCCTTAGCTCCTGAAAAGGTTTGAACTGTATATTGTTTGGTAGAGGTAGACTCAAAATAACCATGAAACGTCACACGGCTTGCTGCGTGTGCCAATATTGCACAAGCAACTCGTGTCCGTGCGCCGCAAAATTTGAGACCGCTTGCTGAAGATCGCAAGCGTCTGGATTAGGTAAAAAAACTTTTCAAGTAAGTAGTGGAAAACATTTTTTGTTATTGAAAAAAATGCAAGGACAGATCGTCATCTGGGGGCACGTGACAGACATTTCCTCGTTCGCTTTAATAACGAGTTTTTTTTTAAGAGGAGCTAAGGAACGAAGTACTCGCTAAACGTAAGAGGTCATTTTTGCTCGTGTATGTAAAGCCTTGCGAAACCCGTTACGTCATTTTTTCTCGCTAACTTGCTTTGAGCGATTGCAGAAAGCAGTTCGAGTAAAAAAACGTCACATTTTCCTCGCCAACTTAAAGAGGATCTTGAAGCACTCTTTAAGCGTGCGAGAAATCTTTTTGGTTTAGAAATTTAATGGCGAAATGTTGAAAACTTCTAACTCATGCGAATTTTGCTGAAAATTAATTCAAATCGTCGCCATGTTTGCTATTAGACTGCTAAAAAAAGCAAATTGCATTGAGAACCATTTGCTGTTTCGATTGATAAAGAAATGCTAAGTAGTGCAAGTTGACAAAAATAGTAACACACTCCTTTTATAAAAACGATTTTCTAAAACACGAGGCTCATTTTTGCTCAAAATTTAAGAACAAATTAAAAACACTGCCAGCCTCGGCAGCAAAACAAACTAAAAAAAAATTCAAACTAATCAAAGAAACTAAAATTCGTGCTGGTTCAAAACGATAAAATTTCAGTGATTTTCTTGTGTTTGCTAGCAAAATTGCAACTATTCAAGATTATAAAGCTCTGTTGCTCTCCGCAAGCAATTGAGAAATTTTTTCGGCAGTTGTTCAACTTGAAAAAAGCTTGTTTTTTTGCTTTTGCAATTTTACGATGCTGCATAAGCAAGAAAAAAGTCTTCACTTAAGTCTTAAGCAGACAGAGCTATAGGAATTAAACAGTGTTTTAAACAAGGCCGCTGAAATTGACATCGATGCTCTCAAAAGTTTTACAAAATCAAGAACAAATGAGACTGAATATTGGCAAAAACTTAAAAACAGCCAATCTAAACTCAAGATTTACCGGTTCTAAAAAGGAAGTGTACTTCGACGTGCTCACTTTTGAAGAATTTTGAAACCTTAAGACCTAAAGTTACTGTTAACATATGAGTTTACCCACCAACAACCTCAAGGGCGCTTTACTTCATTAAAAAAATTATAGTATGGAAAAAGTTGTTCTTATTTTACATTGATCCAAAAATATCATTAACTTCTGTCGTTCATTTACTAATTGTTATCAGTTGAAGAATTTGCTTGCGTAGAATAATCACGCATAGCTTAAAGTATCTTTTTCCATAAAAATGTAGTACATACAGTACGCTTGAACGCATTATTTTGAAGTAGAAATGCATCTGACGTCACAATGGGGTATTTAATTACGTACTAACACAAGTTACAAACATCTCGCAAAGAAATTCGAGCGAGCCGTTTTAACGCGTGTTGGGCAAGACGGCTGAGAAATGGCAGTTGGTCGACGAAGATTTTTTGCTCGTTAGCGCTTTTTAGCGAGCGAGAATGGCCTTTACGAGCTCGTTAGCACGTTCTGTCATGTCGCCCCTGATTTGCAATCGCGGTACACTGAGGCGCGAAAAGCGGCAACTTTGGCAGTAAAGAAATCCAAGGAGAAGTCATGGGAAGAGTTTGATCGTCGGTTGGATTCCAACTATTTTTCGGCAAACAAAGTATTTTGGCAGACCATCCGCCGTTTACGTGGCAAAAGATCGAGTATCACGTACTCCATCTAGGATTCTGATGGTAACATTCTAACGAATGAGAATGAAATCCTTTCACGATGGAGAGAATACTTTGAAGGTCTTTTGAATCCTGTAAAGGCATTGATTCGTGACACACATGAAGTGACACATCTAGGGGAGGGCAAAGTTTTCACAGCAGCAGAAGTGGCAACGGCAATTAAAGGGATAAAATCTGGAAAAGTTGCTGGTGAAGATGAAATCAGACCCGAGATGTTGAAAGCGCTGACTGGAGAAGAAATTCTCTGGTTAACGCGAGTGTGTCAAGTTGCATGGAAGCTTGGCAAAACTCCCAGAGATTGGCAAACAGGTGTGATTATTTCGATATTCAAGAAAGGAGATCGCAAGCAATGTACAAACTACAGAGGGATATCACTCCTTAGTTTGCCAGGGAAAGTATATGCCAAATGCCTTGAAAGGAAATGCCGAGAAATAGTGGAATCAAAACTGGAAGATGGTCAGTGCGGTTTTCGTCCGGGTCGCAGCACCACGGACCAAATCTTCACTCTGAAGCAAATCTTCAAGAAATCTTGGGAGTATGGCAAAGATCTCTTTGCATGCTTTGTCGATCTTGAAAAAGCATATGACCGAGTTCCTCGAGATAAACTTTGGAAGGTTTTGCAGGATTATGGCGTTAATGGTCAATTGTTACGCGCTATTAAGTCATTTTACTGCAGACCGGAGGTTTGTGTTCGGGTAAATGGCAAGCAATCAAAGCCGTTCCATGTGGGCGTTGGACTCCGGCAAGGTTGCGTTTTGTCACCTCTCCTTTTCATTGTTTACATGAATTGGATCGACAAATACAGCCAAGCTGATGAGTGTGCCACGATTGGGAATTGTAAAATTAGTCGTCTGCTATTCGCAGATGATTTGGTTCTGCTTTCTTCCACAGAATCTGGCCTCCAGCGTGAATTAAATAGCTTTGCAGATGCATGCAACACCGCCGGAATGAGAATAAGCAAGGCCAAAACTGAGGTACTTCATCTTTCAAAAAACCCTGATCAATGCGTGTTACAAGTGAATGGAGCGACACTGAAGCAGGTAGAGAAGTTCAAGTATCTTGGGGTTGCATTTACGAGTGACGGAAGGCAAGACGAAGAACTGGATACCTGAATAGGCAAGGCTAGTGCAGTAATGCGAGCTTTGCACTACTCGGTTGTCATGAAACGAAGTTTGTCGAAAAAGGCAAAGCTCTCAATTTTCAAAGCAGTTTTTGTCCCCGATCTCACTTATCGTCATGAATCTTGGGTAATGACCGAAAGAATGCGATCACAAGTGTAAGCGTCCGAAATGAGTTTTTTACGAAGAATCGAAGGAGTTACACTGTTTAACAAGGTGCGTAGCTCTGAGGTTCGAAAATCTCTTAACATCGAGCCGTTACTTCTCCGAATTGAAAGATCTCAGCTTAGATGGTTTGGCCATGTAAGCAGAATGCCTCAGGAAAGACTGCCCAAACAAGCGTTACTTGCCAAAGCAAACGGAAGAAGACCAGTCGGACAACCTAGAACTTAATGGACCGATTACATTGAGGATGTTGGATGGAATCGCTTGGGGCTTCGCCCCAACGAAATGATGGAGGTGACGGAAGACCATGAGGTGTGGCGGCTCAATCTTGAGCTACTGCCCCCGCAACCCTCACGGAAAAGCGGGCAATGAAGAAAGAAGAAGAAGAAGAAAATGCAATAAGAAATCAATTTTTTTTTAAGTTTTTCCGCTCTGCTTCCATCTATCTGCTTTTAAAGTCACTTTTATCAAAACATCTAACCCTGCCCTCTGCTGACAAAAAGAATTCTTGTACAGCTTAAAGGTTGTACACAAATGACGCTCTTTCAACAATCCTTTTTCAGCCAATCACTGCTCGGCTTTTTCCTATAGCCACTTCTTTTCCTAATCTCTCTATTCTGACAATTCTTCTTGACAAACATCAGATGAAAAGCTTCAAAAATATTAACATTTTGATCAAAGTAAAACTTGTTTGTCGGAAAAAGCTTTTTTTTCGAAGAATCTTTTATTTAAAAACAGACTGTCATTTGAAAGAAAAAAAAAATTTTTGGGAAGAAAAACGTTTTTTGTAGAAAAAAATGTTTTTGGAAAACAATCTTTTTAATTTTTTTCTTGAAAAAAAAAAACTTTTGAAAAAAAATTTTTTGAAATTTTTTTTGACAAAAAAATTTATACCTCTTGCGCCTAAAAGTCTCGGGACAAAAAAATTAAAATTTTTTTTTTTTACCTCTTGCGCCTAAAAGTCTCGGCGCGTAAAAGTCCAGGCATCTAAAAGTTCTGGCGCCTAATTGGCGGCGATGAACGTCCCGCGCCTAAACGTCCGTGACTAAAAGTCACAGTCCGATAGAAATGGACTGCTAGGCTTTATGTCTCGGGTAAAACTTGGAGCCCAGGGATTGGTCATGTGACTTAATGAAAAAAGTTCAGTCACAGGTGATAAAATATCGCCGTAGGCCGCTAGTTTAGCGTAACTTAAATTAAAAAGAATTTGTGTGCATATCTTTTGCAAACATTTTGTAAACATCAAACTTGGCTATCAAGCATAGAACAGAGTTCTCTGTCTAGACCAGGGTTAGGCAACTTTTTGTAGTAGTAAGCCAAAAACCAAATCAGTAAGGTCTCGATTGGCCGTAACATATTTTTACTAACAATTTGATCCTTCAAAAGTATGGTTTTAGGTAATATTAAGACAATTTGACGTATTTTAACTAAGTGCAGATTCAGCAGAAACTCTGTTGCTTTAGATAAGTAAATTGTTCGCACAAAATGATGAAAATATGTTTGTTTCAAGCGCAACCAGGACTTTGCTGAAAGGAAAGGAGCTTGAACACAAAATTAAAATTTTTTGTAAAAAAAATGTCTTTTTTGAGCTGGGTGCAGAGCAAACATGTGCAACTGAGGGGTATCACAGACAAAAGTTTGGGGACAGAGCTCCCAATCACCGGAAACCATCGGGGTTTTGAAAGTCAAACCCCTAACAGTTGGTCGATTTTTGTAATTAAAAAAAAAAAATTGCCAATTTAACGTCATTCCGATCAAATTTCGCACTTTTTTATAGTCACTTAAAAAAATTATAAATTGCATGGCTTTTTCAGCCAGTTAAAAAATTAAACCGCTCAGCCCCTGCAACCTCCCGTTTACTTACAGGTTAGGTCCCAAACGCATTTTGAACGTTTGCACTTTTGGGTTAATTTTTTTAAATATCTTAGTGAAGAAAGTGAAGCTCTAACGCCTCGTTGCACTACTAGTGGGTTTATTTTCGTTTCAAACGTTTTTGAAGTTCTTTGAAAATTGATAAAGCATCAGCTTTAGCTGTTATGTTGGTCTCTAGAAGCATATCATTTGGCTACCAAATTTCTTTTCCTACACAACATGAAAGCTGGGGAAAAGTTCCCGCAAACAAGTTTAAATTTTTTTAGAAAACTGAATGATTTTAACTCTATTTATATACTTCTGTAACGCAATTTTCCAAAACATGGCCATGATGTCATTATGGTGACGTCATCAACTCAAAATTAGATTTTTCTAAAAAATTGGTGAACAACAACTTGCAAGCCGAAATTGCTATTCACGCAATTTCCAGTTTAGAAATTAGGTAGAGGGGCATTTTTGCTCCCCTCTCCACCATGTAAAATGAGTTGGTCCAAAAGCCTGTGCAATCTAGGGTTAATACTGTCTTTTTTTTTCGTGATTAAGATCCCATTGGTGGTAGCCCTTTTGGGAGTTCCAGGCCTTTTATTATGAAAAACTTGATGCTGTCATGCCCTCAATAATGTCACTACGTAAAAATAAATATTTAATGTTATTTTGGGAATAAAAGTTTACGTACGGTAAGTCCAGTGGTAATGTAGAAGCAGTAAAAGCATAATATCGTGCAAATTACTAACAATGCGATGGCCATGTTTTGCGGTTTGCGGGGCCAAAGTTTTGATCTTTAATTCTTTAAGTGCTATCTGGCCTGCAAGCTACCAGCCCGGAATCCTTTAGGCCAGATAGCACGTAAGCGATTAAAAATCTTGCAAATTGCTATAGGTTGGTGACTTTCATTGATTATAATTTTGTACTCTAGATAAATACTACCAAACATTGACACCGTGGCATGCTTGTTTTCATTCAAAATATTTTTATAATTACAGATCAAGCACTAATATTTCGCTTTTATCTCGTGCTCTACTCGCAATACACCTTAATATTGCTACAAAATTGCCGCAATCGCAGAGCTCGCGAGCCGGATGATTTTTTGGGCTTGCAGATTAGGCCCATGGCCATACCCAGCAAACATTGCATTGTCGGGCCGATGTTGGCTAGATGCAGTTGCCAACATTTGTTAACCTCGGCCCCAACGCGGCAGCCAATGTTGGGGCGATGCGGTTTTGCACCAAAGTCCAGCGTTCAGCCAACATTGGCATTCTGCAGCGGGCCGACATCGGAACCTGCGTCGGCCAACAATGGTGGAATAATGTTTCCAACGTCGGCCCGGAGTTGGCAAAGTGAAGCTAACCAACATCGGAACTGCAGCTAGCCAACATCGGACTGCAAACTGCAGGGAACAACATCGGATCCTGCGTCGCGCCAACAATGGCGGAATAATGTTGCCAACGTTGGCAAAGTCGTCAAACTGCAGGCGGAATACTGTTGCCAACGTTGGCTAAGTCGTCAAACTGCAGCTAGCCTACATTGGAACCTGCGTGACCCTATGTGTTGTGGAACTGCATCCCACTAGCTGGTAATGTCTGCAAGAATCCAGTATTGGCATATATTGTAACAATGGCATTGGTGTGATTGTCTAACTTCATCCATCTTGCGTCTTTCATAATACCAATGGGTATAAATAAAGTTTTATTGCATGGCAAAAAAACTGAAGATGGTAAATAACGCAAGAAAAAGCAAAAGACGTAAAATTTCGCAAACTGAAAATAAAAAACACAGGATCCATTGGAAATGTTGGTCGTGACTGCCGTTTAAGACTCAGACCGTGGGTTTGTTGAAGATAGGACGGATTAGGAAGTTATAGAAACTGCAGCAACAAAAAATGATTCAGTTAAAGCGAATGACATAACTTACGTAACTGTGAATAAATGTTCTCTAGTCTTTCTATAATGAGCATGTAATTCATGAAAATGATGTATATAAACACTAAACAGTCTCTGGAAAAACTGGTGAAACGCCTCTCCAAGAGTGTTTTTGGTTTCCGACATCCCGCGCGAAAAATTTAACTTTTTATACATTTGACAGTTCACTTACAAGCTTGTAGTTAACGCCATATAGAGTAAAACGACAAAGCGTAAGTGAATTTGAATAAAAGCAATGAGACTATATAACAGGGGTAGGCAACCTTTTTGTCCCATGGGCCACATCCAGACCCAGCAAGGTTTCAGCGGACCAAAACAAAAGTCTTCGCCTGGACATTAGGCATTTTACAGCCGATTTAATGGCAATGACCAAAGAAAAAAAAAGGTCTTTGACTGAAAATTAGGCATTTTGCACCCGATTCAATGGCAGTGACCAAAGAAAACAGCACTTCGGCGGGGTTGCAGATGAATTTCAATCATAAGAAAAAGATCGCGGGCCGAATGAAATTGCTTGGCGGGCTGGTCTGGCCCGCAGGCCGTAGGTTGCCAACCCTTGTTTTATAAGACAACATGAAGCGTTACTCAACCGGTGTTCGATTCCCACACTGGCAATGCGTCGTTGTGTCCTTGGGAAAGACACTTCACAGTGGCCCAGTCTGACAAAAGACTAGAAAAAAGAAACCCAAAAAAAGGCCCTGCAATAGTTCAGTTATGGTTAGACAGACGCAGAGTGTCTGGTTAATATGAAGGAACTAAACCGATAAGATAGCAATGAGCAAGAAAAATAACTTTGCGCGTAAGTTTTGTGTTTTTGACGTCAGGAAGTCGCTAGTGTTTGCCTTTTAATAAACCTATGCAGACTTCACTTAATCAAAGCTAGATATCTTGGATCAATGCTTACAACTATGGACTAATTTCAAGCAAAATTAAGATCGGGCGACACAGTAACTACATTGTGCCGACACTGTATTATTGAGAAAAGATGAAACTACCTGTAGACTGAGCAGAGGGTTTATTCTATCAGGTCACGATCGCTGATTACTGAATTCTTTGCCCTGACAGGTCGTCTTTGTAATGAAGTCAAACCTAAATATAATCAAATTCATACTAGGTTCGAAAATGTAACTAAACAGTTCAAAAAGCTTCGTTTAAGAATTTCTTAACTGATTCCACTAAAAGGTATTGTCTAAAGAGCGTAAATTTTAAACAAGCTTTAGTCCCGGTCTACACTGTCCGTAAAATCAGGAGTGTATGAGCTTTTTGTGACTTGATTTTAACCAACTGGCACCTTGAACGTTGGTAAGATGATACGACGGACGTAAAGATTTCTGTTTAAAATAAATACGCTTGTTTACTCACGATTTTACGCAGTGTAGACCGTGCTTAAGGCATTTGCTTCCGATTTTTGTACACAGAATAAATCACATTGATGGAAAAATTATCAATTCGGAGCACAATCACACTGAAGCTGTGTTTAGCACAGAAAACTGACTTAAAAATACCTTTTGGCTTTGGAAATCGACAGCATAAACGGAGCTAGTTGCAGGCATGGCTTTTGATATAGGATTTAATTTTCAAGAAGTTGGAAAATAGTTATTTTAAACTTATTATAAAATGTAGCAGTGGATAGTCCCAGGTCTAAAAATTGCTTGAATTAAAAAGTGAACCCAATTGATTTAAAGCTTGAAAAAGACTATGGTTCTTCCAAAACTGTTTTGTCAAATCGCTTGTAACTGTGCCCATAACCAACATGCAATACATATTAACTTAGCCTTAGTTAGTTTAAGTCAAATTAAATGGAGAACAATAAGACTAACTGGATTAAATTTTTTAAATTAGTGTAGTTGTGACACCATCTTTTTTGTCCCAGTCTGTTCCAGAACTAGTGTACTTCAAGAACCAAAAAAAATTTAGGATCTACAAAAACTTAAGCACTATTACAGGCAGCATTTGTCGTAGTAAATAACAAAGCTACTAAACACCAGTTTTTATTGTTTACCAAGTTCTAACTTTTTCGGTCTGAATTGTAATAGAAGCCGAAATGCTGAGACAAAGTAATTGACGTCAGCTGTGTAGCAGCTGAATTATTTCAGAAATTTTTTTAAAAGTTTTGAACTTTGAAAATATCTGAGAAAGATAGGATAAGATAACCCTAATAGAATTTTAAACTAACGATGCCAAGATACTTCGTTTGCTTATTACCTTTATTGAGTTTGCAAAGCCATCCGTTTCATATCTGCACGATG
The DNA here is from genome assembly GCA_963965965.1 of Trididemnum nubilum. Taxonomy (NCBI): domain Eukaryota; kingdom Metazoa; phylum Chordata; class Ascidiacea; order Aplousobranchia; family Didemnidae; genus Trididemnum; species Trididemnum nubilum. The sequence continues at coordinate 22,419,543 of OZ014489.1, read as the reverse complement.
CTTACGACCACCATGGCGGTCCTTCCAGTTTCTTTAGCCAATTTGCAAAGTGCTGTGTTTGTAATCTTTTCTCACTCATCTGAAATAAAAGTTACCTGGTAATTTTTTATCATTTGGGTAAAAAGAATTATAGCATATGACTTTTGTAAAATTAATCAAAATAAGGTACAGTGTTAAAAAAAAATCCTCAGCTGCCAGGGCAAAAATTGATTGATTACTGTTTTACATCTACCACATAACCGCAGTTTCTCCCAACTTGGGGCATCCAAGTCAAGTTTTTCATTGTTGATCAAAATGTTGGAAAAAGCCTAAAATATACATTCTTAGCAAAATTGAACTTTTAACATCTTGCCATTTTCAACATATTGCAGTTTAAAGTCAACAGTTTTCTTCTTTTTTTAGTGCTGCCGTTTTGCCATTATTGTGGCAGAAGATTAACTTTTGAAAAGTTGGCCAACATTTATTTGAAAAATTTCTAAAGGGAAAAAGCCTTTTCAGTGAAAATCTAAATTATCATATCTTGGAATTGGAAGGTAGTAGTAACTTAAATTTGGTGAAGTTGGTTTTCAGATCTGTTAAAGTTTTTTGAGAGAAAAACAAGAAATTTTTTTTCAATCTGAATGCCCTTTTACTGCACATCAGTTTGATTTCTTAGCATATGGCCAGCATTTCTTGCTGATTTTTACTTTTACGATACGCAAGAAAAACAATGACAAAAGTATAAAGTACAATTTTCTGAGTCAGTTCAAAGGCCAGATGCATATTTGTATAATTTGATTACCTGATTTCTGATGTCGGTTTGCCACAAATAAAAAAGTACCCTATTGTTGATACTCTTAAAATCGGTCAACGAATTTTAAGTGCAAGGTGTTTAGACGCAGGATGATTATGCGCCGGGACTAATAGGTTCCAGGACTTCAAATCTTATTTAAAACATCAGAAAATTTTTTTTTTAATTTTATTTTGAATTTGAAAAAATGTTTTTGGTCTTGCACGTAAAATTTCTGGGGCCTAAAAGTCCTGGCGACGCATAATCGTCACGATCCAAAAAAATATGCTTTTTCTAAGATCTTTCCATAGCCATGCATTTCAACTTGTGAGCTGCTACAGTTTTACTTTTAATCAAATGTTTACATGTGTTTTAAATTAAACACCTAATTGATCAGATTTAAATAAAAACTTCGTCAAAAATAAACACGTTCAACTATACCTTAGAACTTGAACACTGAACAGAGAGCTTCGTCAACAACAAAATTTATCTTCAAGTTCATTACATCCAGTTTCTTCATTGTTCAGATCAGATGAAGTAGGAGCATATTATCACTAATGGTGACTGACCATCAATAGATTGCAACAGCTACTTAAAGACTATATCATTAATGTACATTACGTTAAGACAGTTACTAAAAAAAGGTAAATATCTGGAGATTTTTATTCCTTCAGTTAGAGGTCTTCATTTCTAGAAAATGCGGAAGCAAATTAGAAAGTTTCCCACCATCCGTGCTCTAATTTAAAAGGGAAATGAAATCGGAAATTTTTTGCTTGATTTTCTCCCAGCAAATTTTGACAAATCTGAAGACTAACTTTATTCAATTTAAGATTTTTACAACCTTCTATTCCTGAGATATAACAAATTTAATTCCCCCTTAAAAAGGCTTTTTCCCTTTGAAATTTTGCCATAGTTGCTGATTAGAAAAAAAAATTCAAAAGTTACCGCATGTTCCTGATTCTCGATAAAAGTTTTGCACCATAGTTGAAAAATGAGCTGCTTTTCAATAACTGTAAGCCAGTTTTCCAAAAGTTAACTTTCTCTCACAATACTGACAAAATGGCAACACTGAACTAAGGGGAAAATTGCTAATTTTGAACCGCATTATTTTGAAAACGAAAAGGCATAATAGAAAGTTCAAATTTGGTGAGAATGCATTAGAGGCTTATCCAACATTTTGGCCCAAAGTGATTTCCTTTTTAAATTGTAGAGGAGGTTTTGTGCTGTGCCAAAAATATTTTTGCATTGTCTATGCCAAATTGGTGAAAAATTTTAATTTTGTGCATTAAGACTTCTCTGGCGCAACCCACATGGCATATGGCAAGCACAGTAAATGTATTTAACAGCAATAACATAGAAAAAAACTACAGCCAGGTAGCCACTTTGCAGTTTGCATTTTATTCTTTTGAAGACAAAAATCTAACCTTTACACAGAGCCAAATTATTTTTGTTTATAAATCGCCACTTTTTACGATGATTAGCTGCCTTTACCCATATCGATTTTTCATCAAAAGATTCTGGAAAATCTCTTCTTTCTTGCAAAGAATTGTTTTTTTAGCTTACACTATACAGGTAAAGTCACTTCTTGAAAATAAAGTGCATTTAGATTTGGTTTCATAAGTCTTTTCCACAGCGCTATACTGACAGAACATCGTGTCACCATTGGTTGCATTACTTTTTTATTAGCTTGTTGTAAAAAAGATGGTACAGTTGGGTAGCCACTTTGCAAACATGCCAAAAATTAATCATTCTACGACAGGTTGGAAAGTTTAATTACAAAGCACAAATTTTCGCACCATCCTTAAATCCATATAATTTTTGATCTGTGCAAATTTACACAAATACAATTTGCCAGAATAATTTCTGCATTCTCTTTGCTCTGCGACTTGACGCGGAGAAGGCCTTGCCAACTTGTTACACACTTTAGCGTAACACACTGAGTATAATGAAAGATTTGATTTTTATTTGTTTAAGCATCTGTCATAAAACCCTTTATTAGTAAAGTTTTAAAACTTTGATTTTCCGTTGATGTTTTGGACTAGACTGAGATCTAGTACAGATGGCATAGAGTCCCAGTTCAAAAAACAGTGCCAGGTCATAAGGCCTAATTTTTTAAAACACTTTTTCCTGAACCAAAGTTTTTGCAAAAAATGCTTTACTTTGGTACACACTAGATTTTCTGCTTAAAAGGTCTATTGCAGGCCACTGGCATGAAGATAAGGTTACTAATACTTAACTTTGGTACTTACAGAAGTGTTTCCAAAAAAAGAAAAAAATTTGATAAATAGTAACTGGCAAAATACATTCAAAACAAAGGGGCCAGCTATAATGATTCATTTCTATGCCGTCACTTCATATTATCGGATCAAGGTGGCTGTGAACTACATACAAAAACACTGCAGCCAACTCTAAAGATTGCACAGTTTAATAGTGGACACAGTTTTTAAGAAATAAGAAAACTAGGTACTGGAAACAAAAAACAATGGCAATTTATGATTATTTCACAGGCTTTAAAGGGGCCCTGCATTTGAAATAGGCTATTATTTAAATAATCCGGAATATTTTTCTGAACACGTTATCGAAAGCTTCGTCCAGAAATTCCTCACCGTTCTTGAGATATCCTCTAAAATCCGCTAATACTCAGCTAATCCGTGATGTCACTTGCCCGAGTTTGGCTGAGTTTGTATGGGCTGTGTAAGGTATAGAGTAGACAGTTTTGAATAAAATAGGGTATAATTCACTTAATTTAGACAAGGATAAACATTCAAAACTGTTGCCTACCTACTCTATACCTTACACAGCCCATACAAACTCAGCCAAACTCGGGCAAGTGACGTCACGGATTAGCTGAGTATTAGCGGATTTTAGAGGATATCTCAAGAACGGTGAGGAATTTCTGGACGAAACTTTCGATAACGTGTTCAGAAAAATATTCCGGATTATTTAAATAATAGCCTATTTCAAATGCAGGGCCCCTTTAAAGCTTTAAGGCGACTTTAACAGAACAGTAAAAATTTGTAATCATTCATTTGGTGATGAAAAAGTTAGTTGTGCTTATAAAAAAAAGCAATACAGTTATTATAATTATTTAGCAATAAAAATGCGCTTTGGCAAATGGTTGCAAAATAGCTGCATTAAGCAGACTTTCAGAATATGCAACAAAATTTTGAGAAGCCATAAGAAGCACAATCTCCAACTAACTACTGGTTTCATAGCTAAAATACTTACTATATAGAAGCTAAATAATTTCCCTGACATCTCTGAAAGGTGACTTTATGAGTACCAAAATTTTTTCTTTTAGTTGAACACTTGACCCCTCAATAAAAAATTTACCCTCCTTTGCCCCAAAAAAAATGTTTTTCAATTTTATTCAGATTACAACTTAGTTGATACGCATACATATTGTTTACAAGTTATTTTGGCACTTTTACTGCAGCTCATTTTTGGAACACTGAGGCTTAGCAAGCAACTTTCTTAAATGTGCTTTTTTACCCCTTGCAAAAATTGTTTATTTACCTACGGTATATACAAAGAAATGCCCAAGTCCCTTGAGTACATGAAGAATATTGTACATACCTACCATCTAATATGCAACTTTAGCCAACATATATCAGTGATCAAAATACTTTTCTGATTTTTTATCAAAGTTACCCCCATACCAAAGATGTAGGACTTTACAGTACACATATGGATGTAGAAAACTGGTAATTTTTGTTTATAATAAATTAATTGTGGTGTTTTGACGTTTGTAATTTTTGATTGATACATTTAAATCTAATATTGTTGGCAGAGGCTTTTAGTGTTATGCTACGCAAAATACTGAATAAGAAAATTGCTATTCTAGCCCTAATCCCAACCCTAATGTTAATCCTAACCTACACTCAAAATCTAACCCAAATCCTCCATAACTTTAAATAAGGATGAATGAGCGCTCACTCTGTGCTCTTCCATTCTCTTTATGGGACTTACATAACAACCATAACATAACACTAACCACTTCTAATATTGCTCAATGACAATACTAGGCTAATGCTATGACGTAACAACAGGACTGTGGGTTAGACCTTTTTGGGATAAACAAATTTTATGAAAAAATTACAGTCTTTATATTTTAAAAAGCCATACCAGTGGGCTAACCGAAAAAGCACATTATCTTTCATTATACTCCATACAAATAATATTCATATTTGTAGATGAAGTATCTTATCTCAATTTTTTTTCTTTGGTGGATTAAGACTACATTAGCTCTAAGCATTTCATTTTCAGAATGTTTTCTAAGTGGCTACCGGTACCCGACTGAACAGCATCTGAAAGAATTTTTCAATCATTGACAATTTGTACTCATAGTTCAAAAAACTCAGCCTGCAATTGGTTAAGCTGATCAGCAATGTACCAGTGAGCTAAATCAAGCTTAAGACAATTTCAATTGAATTAAACTTGAAGTATTATACTCCAAATCCCAAATCTTTGCTGTATGTAACTACTGTAAAATCTTATTCTTCACATCAACTCAAATTTAGTGTCTTTGAAATTATTTGGAAACCAGAATATTATTGAAGCCCATGCGAAGCATTTATTGTTGTTTTTTTAAAGAACAACAAAGATTTTTGAGGATAATTTGACTTTAGAGCAGATACAGACCTTTTTTTATTTTATTCATCATTTTACTTTTAATACTTTTTAGAGATAGAGTTTTTCTGCATCCGATTATTACGAGTTTTTGCAAAAAAAAAAAAAACTTTTGTAAAGCTTTGAGGGATTCCAGCTTCGGGACTTTTATCTAGTTGATCTGGAAATAATAAAGTAACTGTAATTACATTTTTAGTTACCAAGTTGCTTTAGCTAAGAGACAGCAAAGGGACATTTTGGTCTTCGAGTCAAGCTGCCACTCGCCCATCTGTCTACACAAAGTACAGGCTTCACACTGATCTTTTTTTAACTGAACTTCAAACAAGAACGCTGTAAATACTGAATTTTTATAGTCTTTGTTTTGTTCTGACCAAGAATTAAACCCAAGTCTACAGTTTCAGTAGCAAATGCTCTATCCACTCGACTAATGATCAGTGCAGTAGTTGTAAACTACAATATGTTTGTTTAGATAATTTTGAATGATAAAACATTGTCTATACAAACATAAAAATCATTTCTAATTGTTATCTTGGGATTCTGACTATAAATTTAGCGTGTCGTATGAAATGCATGCATCTGATATTTCAAAATCCAAACCACTCAATTTTTTACTTTAAGTTTGCAAAAAAATGCGATACCTATAACTGGGTTGCAGGAATTTAAAAGTTGTCCAAAATCGTTTTGTATAGTACAGTATTGAACAAAGAAGGGTTTTAAACAAAAACACATGGTTTAAGCTATACACTTTTTGTTTTTTATAAAAACCAGTATATCAATTAAACAAACTTTAATCATGATTGCTGTTAAACAAATCAAAAATGGCAATACCAAAAAGGCCCAGCAAACTCTGCTGATTAAGTCCAAATGCGTTGTACTAGCACGTGTTATTAACATTATTTTTTTCATGCTGAAGCTGGCATTATTCTCAAATTATTCTTAAACCTAAAGCAAAAATATAAATCTCGTGTTCCTTTGCAATTCTTTTTACTAAAAAGCATTTTACTGTGTGTTATTGACATGCCAAGTGTTTAACCCTTTGTTGAAAAATTAAAAAATGTTCTCACTTTTTTTCTTAACTTTAACAGCTAGGGAAATTTTTGACTTATTCAATTGAGCTCATATTTTGTGCAAACTGTTTTGAGATAAATGGTGGCTTTTTGTTACCTTTACATTGATGGAAGTGGCTAGTAATGCCCATGAAGAGAATACGAGAGCAAAAAGTGAGCGCTCATTTACTCTTTTTTGTTTTTTAAATTACTGATATGGTTTGGATTAGATTTTGAGTTTAGATTAAGACCAATGTTTGGGTTAGAGTTTGGGTTAGGTTTAGAGCTAGAATAGCAATTTTCTTATTTTTATTTCTTACATAACGTAATAGCAGCCTCTACCTATATTTACTAACTGGAAGACCGCAAGGTTACTTCACAGTCTCCTGGTCAATGGCAACTTGGCAAATAAACCTGTTTTATAATTACAATAATACTAAAGTGAAAAAAATTACCATTTGCGATCTGGCTTATACTGCACAACCAATGCGATGCTTTTCGTAGAATGATGAGTTTTGAAATATTATGTGCAATGATTTCCAAAATTGAAGTTTGAATGCATGATAACAAAGCTAATTATTTCCAGAAAATTACCAACTATATACAGATCATTTCTGGAAAATATCTATTTATTTACTGTAGGAAGGTCCCTTCTTAATTTTGACTGGTTTTTTGAAGTTCAATGAAATAAAAATATTTACATAACTTGAAAACTTTTCATTTAATTGTTCAAAAAAAAAAAATACTGAAAATTCAAAAAATATTTCAGTAGTACACTGTAGAACTGTATGATGCCGCATATACAAATACAGTGCGTTAACAAAATCAAAATAAGCAGCCCTTTTTTTACCAAGGATACTATTCCGCAGGTCTAGTTATGTAACGTAAGCCTACTCTGAGTAGTTCCTTTATGTCTTTAGACCTAATCTTTTTGCCAATTTTGCATGATGATTAAAATTCAGTCATGCCTAAACAATTTGCACAAATCCAGTTCTTTTGTTTTTGCTTGCGACAAAAATTTTTGTTTCTTTTACGGTACCAGTACGCTAAGCCATAATTTTCTTTGACTTGGCCACCTATCATGATACCAAATCATACATTCATGGCAAAAGACTATGATTAACATTGGTGTTATTTCGACATTTGGAGACAAAATAGTCCTATAGCTATTTTGCCTCCAGCTCCTACATAGCCCAGTAGCCCTAACCCTGAACTGTAACCGTAACCTCACTGCCTCAGACCTTAACCTAGCCCTAACGCTAACCCCAACTCTTAATCCTAACCAAAAGAGAGGGAAAATACTCTCGGTATTTTGCCTCTTGAGACAAAATAGCTACCGCCACTGAAATTTGATATAAGTACAAGTTACTGTACAAGTTTAAATTTTTTTTATGATATATAGTGTCTGCTGCACTGGTCCAGTTCTTGATACAAAAACGCTGCTGCACCAGCAGTCAGTTATATTGCTTTTTTCTCATTAATTCAACTTAAATACAGCACTTTGACGCATCAACTCTGAACTGCGTACTGGTAGACCTGGTGGTGTAGTGGTAAGGCACTCGCTGGTTAAACTCAACGTTTGAGTTCCATTTGTGCTGAACGCGCTAGGCTCGTCTCGCGATTGAGCACAATCATGTTGTGTTATTTTTATTTCTTTTTCTTCAAAATTTTCCATTAGACTTAGAGTTACAGGTAGGGTTTGGGCAGCAATGCCAGCTTGAGAGATAGTACCTTGAAGTGCAAAAACAAACGATCGGTGCAGCAGCAATTTCATGTTAAAAACTGGACCGGTGCTCTAGACACAGTCTTTTTCTACGGTGCATGACATATGCAGGCCTATTTCATAATACAGTTGCACAAACTTCTGGGGCACAATTTACCCCAAGATAGGTCTGGGAAAAAGTACCTCCTAGTTTAAATATGCCTAGGCCAAATAAAATAGGGATAATTATCGAAACAATAATCAACAATTAAATAAGTAGGCTGTAGCCTATCGGTAATAACTGCAATTTTACTTTGTTTCATGTCCGAAATTACTCTTATTAGCTTATTAGTTATTGGCTGAAGTTAGGGTTTGGGATCGATTTGGGGATAGTTTTAGATTAGGCATTAGTGTTTGGGTTACATTTGAGTCAGAAATAATAAAAAAGTAGGCTAGATAAAAATTTCCGGAGAAATAAAACCTTCCAAATATAGTACCGGTAATAAATAGTGGATAGCCTACTGTAACTTAGTCCAGTAGTCTGGAAGCCATTTTTACAAGACAATGCTAAATCACTGAATCATGGCATGGTAAAACTAACCCCAGCACTGCAACACAAACTGTTAGAACCATTACCTCCAATCCTTAACTTAAACTATCGGTAACTCTTAACAATTGCTTAAACCTGTAAATTTTTGCCTGAAACTATCCACAAAAGCATTAATGCTAAAGTAAGTACTTGAAAAACTAGATTTTGTGATGCTGTTCCGCTTCAATAATTTTGTTTTTTCGTTTTTGAAATTTGTGAAGGTTTTAGCTCAAACATCTTTTGTTTTACAAAGAAATTAGACTAAAATATATAAAAATTACTAATTGGAGTTGCAGATTACTTTGCAAAAAAGTAAGACATAAGTTTTAAGTAAGGTTTGGCTTCACCATAACAAAGTTTTTTCAAGTGCTTGCTCCTAAAAAATCACAAAAATAAACATGGATTTTCGACATAAAAACGTCTAGGCCTTGTTTATAATTCAGCTAATTCTGATCCCTGTTCAGCACTTTTGGAATGAACAACCTAAATTATTTACAAAAAATTGTCGGTAGTTAAGAAAAATTTTATCCACCAATGTTGGCCTGGGGCTGGCATCCAACGTTGGCCCTGTATTGGCTGAAATGCATAATGCCGATGTTGGCAACCGATGTTGAGCCAATATTTTACCAACGTTGGCTGAATCGTAATAAAAAAAAAGTATTTTTGGCAAATTGGAAAGCTATAAGTAAAAGAAAATGGCCCAGATTCATTACACAATCGTGAAAAAATTTGAGGAAACTTACTTCTACAATAATTACGGCGTTTGCAAAGATATTGGCAAAACATTGGCAACATTGGCAAAGCGTTGGCAAATTTGCCGACGTTTTGCCAACCCTGCCAACTGATGGCCAACATTGGCCCGATCTTGCATGTTTGCTGGGTAGGTTGCCGACCACATGGTGTGATGTCCACCTAGATATTGACTCTGTCGTACTGTTTTATTTCAAGTCTACTTATTTCATGGGTAAGCTTGTAGGTTAGTTGATTTAACCAGCTCAGTTCTGCTCGGCTCAACATCAAATGATTTAAGGCCAAAATTTTGCAAGTATTCCTTCAAAAAATTTCGCAAAATCAAGTCTACGTTTTTTGCTCTGTCGCTTAATCTGCCAATATGTCGCAACGATATACTGTAACTTGAAGTTTCAGTTACAATTTGTCATCTGGTCGCTTAAACATTAAAAAAAGTGATTTTTCAATTGTAATAAAATTTTTCTGTGACGTAATAAACATTAAAGTTAGATATTTTCAGATTACTTTCAAGTTCGATATTTTCAGATTTTTTCTATCTCCGAAACTACACCACTTAGAAACTTCGTTCTTTCAGCAAAAGATAGAGAAAATCATCAGAAAAAAAATTTTTTGACCAAAAATCTCGAAGTTTGATATTTTCAAATCACGGCAGACTACCAATTAGCAATATTATTTTTTGAATTTTATTACTCGTTTAAATTTGAATTTATCATGCATGTACTTGAACATGAACAATACATTAACAATTTTGAGGTGGTGCAAAATTTGAATTTGATTTTCAGTAAATTCACTTTCAATTGAGCTTTTGCGATAACCTTTTCAGATTTTTTTTTGTGGGTTTTTAGAAATGTGTGGAGTTTGTGGGATGTTAGTGGAAGTAGTATTGAGAGCTGCAGACACTTTTTCAAGCATCCACAGCCGCTCTGAGTGAAGGTATTCCCCAGCTGGACACTCTTGGCCGAACTGTACAAGCAAGACACTTGGCCTGGACAAGACTCTTGGCCGAACTGGACAAACCTTCAGAATATATGATTTTTGAGATATTTGTCTGGGTAGAGATTTGGTAAGCAGGATTTTTAAAGACTAACGCAAATTTTTTGTTTGTGGTTTTTACGATGATGCTCCAAAGAGAATGCACAGAGATTGCAACTGAAAAGTTCGGTCTCAAAAAGCTTATCGCAAAAGCTCAAATGAAATTGACTTTGAAAATGACTTTCAATAAAGTCGATTTCATTTTGCTTTCGCAATAAGCTTTTCGGACAGAACTCTTCAGTTGCGATCTCTGTTTGGTTTGGTATGTGGTGAGCAGGATCTTTTAAAGACCGAATGCAGTAAGGAGAAATGCACTCTGCAGTAAGGAGAAATGCATTCTGCAGTAAGGAGAAATGCACTCTGCAGTAAGGAGAAATGCGTTTCAAGGGGATTGCAAGATAGTAAGGAGAAACGCAATTTATCCAATGCCAACAGGCTTTGATCTTACCGAAACAGTTGTAGAGTGAATACGAACTGCTTTTGCCTGCACAAATCTGGTTTTATCCGTGAAATATAAACCGCTTCCAATAGACTCAAGTGAAACTGAGAGCGAGCTGTGGTTAGGATTTTAAACTGCGAATCAGAATAGTTGCGTGCGCACTGATTGGATTCCAACAAATGTTGGCCAATGGCTGAATCGCTTTCTGGTTCGAATTGAGTCTTACTTTTTGCTTTGCATTTTCTATTTGGCTGGGTTCTAGTTGGTTGAGATGTTTTTTGCCTTATTGCTTTTGGAACATGTTGCTTGATGCGTTCCTGAAGCCTTTGAGTAGTGCGACCTACGTACCGACTATCACAGTGGCACACATATTCATAAATAACCATACTTCTTTGATTGGCAGGTAGCACATCCTTTTTGGCAGCAGGTAGCATGCTTTGGCTTGAGAAAATCAAGCGTGGTGACACTGCTCCGTAGCAATTTTGTACAGCACTTTTGACTTGATGTTCTAATTGCTGAGAAGCTGAGCCTATCCACGGGGCTCTAAGGTACACTGGGCACTTTTCTGGTCCAAAGGGTTTGGCTGCAGAAAATTGTGCAATTTTCTTGGATATGTGCTTGAGTACTATATCTTCAGGGTACCCGTTGTCAAGCAAGATCTTTTTGATAAAATCAATCTCTTGCTTAAGCTTGTTTTTTGTACATATCATAAGTGCTCTGTGTACCAGCGTGGCGATTAGGTTCGTTTTCCGTTTGCGTGGGCTGAAGGAGTTCGTATTCACTCTACAAAAGCAGTTCGTATTCACTCTACAACTGTTTTGGTAAGATCAAAGCCTGTTGGCATTGGATAAATTGCGTTTCTCCTTACTATCTTGCAATCCCCTTGAAACGCATTTCTCCTTACTGCAGAGTGCATTTCTCCTTACTGCAGAGTGCATTTCTCCTTACTGCATTCGGTCTTTAAAAGATCCTGCTCACCACATACCAAACCAAACAGAGATCGCAACTGAAGAGTTCTGTCCGAAAAGCTTATTGCGAAAGCAAAATGAAATCGACTTTATTGAAAGTCATTTTCAAATTCTGCACCACCTCGAAATTGACTTTGCTGAAAGTCATACTAAATTTTATCATACCAAAAAATTTACTTTTGTAGTTAAACAAATAATTAGAATGTGTTGTTTTCCTACAGCGGTTAGACTATAACAGAAGTAAATATATTTCTATTAATGCAATACGTTGATTCGCTTCTGTAAACATAGGAAGTGGGATAAGGTATGATAAAAGTCGCTATTATATTTATGGCCATATACGACTGAGGTGTCTATGCTCATGCAGGTAGTTTCTTGTTTGAATTTTAGTTGGGATCGACTATTTTATTGAAAGTTTTTAGTTACATTAAGAAGAGTGAAACTAGAATAAAAATTATTTATCCTTGCATTTTTCATTTTCTTTTTTAAAGGTGTATGAATTTTAGAATTTAAGTTACGGTTTGGGTTAGATTTGAGTTTAGTTTTAGAGCACGAATTTCAGCTGGGAAAAAATAGATAAAAAATTTGGGTAAAATAAAGCCTTCCATTTTATTTTTGTTGATTGAAATTGCTCGCGATCATTTCAAAATAAAATAAGCCGCGTCTGATAAAATTGGTCTATAAGTTACACTGCGTTATAACAATAAATCGTTGCTAAATTACTGCAAAAATAAACCAGTGCACAGTGTTTCAATTTCGAAAGCGCCATCTTGAGGATGTTATATACCGTTTCATAATTAACAAACTCAAACCTTACAGAGTGTTACATTGAGTTCTAGTTTGAATGCTAGAAAAGACCCAGTGAGAAACAAACTTAGTCGTACATTTGAACCCCATAGTTAGTTACTGTGCTTTTCTAAAAAAATCTTTAAAAACATTCTCGAATGCTATAAGTAGGAGCAAAACAAAAAAACTTGCAGTGAATAAAAAGTTTTGATTGCATGCAAGCAAGGTCTGCTGCAAGCTCAAACGACTTATCAAAGAAATAAAGGCAACATCAACTTAATTTCAAAAATTAGAGCAAACAAAATACTTACATAGTTTGAAATATATAACTCGTTCGTTTTATTAATCTCACGGCTAATCTATATAACATAATTCGTAAACTGTCTTAATCTAGTGTCTTCCTGGTTTCCAAAAAATTCTTCGATGAACAAGGGCCAGAGCTCTTAAAATAAGTTTCCACCACGAATGAAAAACCCATTAGTGGAAAACAGCATGTGTAGTGGGGTTTTGAAATTATTTGAATGATTTTTAATCTTAGCTGAACTTTCGGTATCGCACTACATAAGACAACTCAATATCTTTTAAGATTAAAATTATTAAAATTTAAAAGCATAAATTTTCGCATAAACAAAAAGCATAGAAATATGGTAATGTGAATTTACTAAATGAAGAGTTAAACCATTTGTCAAACTACAACTAAAATGGAATTTTATTCACAACTGTTTATATTATAGAGTCTATACCGTTAAGAATGAAACTACATCAAACCCAAACGATGTGAGAAAGTTTAAACAATTACATTAATTTATGAATTTTTTTTTTTAATGTTTTTGCTTTTTCCTAGTACAGCTTTATTGCTCTTGACCCAACTGTTCTCGAAATATTTTACTTCGAACAAATCGTGGAGTCTTGATTTAACTAAATTTAAATTTTTTGGTGTCTTGCTTTAACTGAACTTAATTACCAGGAGGCTATGTATTAAATCCTATGAAGATTGTTGTTTACGTCTGTTTGCCTGTTTTACGTTCGGCACTAAGAAGGAATAGTCTGATGAAATCTTTTACCGTAATTGGTGGATTGTATGTACACTGAAACAGCTAAAGAGTAACTGCTTAACTTACTTTTTCAAAATAAACAAAAAAATATTGTGTCTTCATTTGATTTTACGTTTTCTAGCCAGGTCAACTACAAAGACAATTTAGTACTATATAAGCAAGCAAAAGAAACTAACTTAACTTGGGGCATGCAGTACATTTGAATTTGAATTTAAAACCAAGCCAAAAATCCTCACTTTTACATCGCACAATTGAAACTCGGCAAGAGTTGCTATAAAGCATTTAAAATTAATGTAATCTGCCAATTGTAAGGGTCGATTTTTAAGTAGCTTTTGAAGATAATCTACACTACTAAAAGTCTAAAATTACGAACACGCTTTTTTTGTAATTGACTCAAGAATAACGAGGATTTTGCTACATCAAATCAAAGAAAATAAGTAAAATTTCACAAGTTAAAAGTAAATTTACGTATTTTAGATAAAACTCTGAAAATTTTTTGATTTAATTTGAAATTCTGGTAAAAAGTTTAATCGAAAACCAAAAGCATTTGAGTATCTTGACGCAAATTTGTAAATACTGTACAGTTTTTTTAATTATATCAGTACCGCTATCATAACAGTTTAATTGTCAACTGTTAGTTTTTGAATTGTTTAGATTTATCCTTAATGGCCCCATTTATAGGTGAAACAGACAGTTGAGTTTTATAAGTTTTTGATTTTTAATTCTTTTAATGTTTTATTACTGTTTTAATCTGCAGTGATATTATTTGTTCTATCTCTTGGTTAGCGAATACTTTTTAAACCTTGATCTCAAACCCATGCAGACTAAATATGTAAATAAATTTACACTGTTATGGGTAATTTTGATTGTTGTAGTTTTTGTTTTCAATTACGCAAATAGAACAAAACGTTTACACTGGCTTTTCTTCGTTTTTAGACTTTACACCCTTTTTTTAAACTACAGGTCAGCATAATAAGAAATTGAGATTTAAATGCAGTTGGAAGCTTGCACAAGGACGCTATGTTTATGTTGTATCAAACATACAATGAAATAGTGATTTTACTCACATTATCTTCGTGATTATAACGAAATATATTTTGCTACATTATTAAGGTTAGCCAAACAATTTTAATGTAATTCAGCTTCTGGCAATGTAGCAAGCTTATCTCTAGCTTTATAGTTACTGCGTATCAAACAATAGCAAAAAATTTATGTGCTTCGCAGGAAAATAAAGTTATATACAATACTAGTTTTGAAGAATCTAGCAAAAAAAGAAATTTGTCAATGATGTAGCTACAAAGGTAAAATTTATCTTATGCAACACCGATTTTACATATGATAGAGCATTGAGCACAGTTTGTGGTAGAATGACTAATCAATAAATTGTCTTTATCAACAGCAAATTGACCAACACACCGAACAGTGCGGGGAGTTGTGGCAAGAATAAATCACTTAACGCAACAATTATTGGAACACATATTTTGCAGTACATTGGCTTACATTATTACCATACCTAATCATTTTTGCGTGTAGTACCTTCTTCCTAATGACGTTATCGATATCTGCCGGTGGAAGTTTCTTCAATACGATAATAGGTAGAGTTGAAAGTTCTCTTGCTATACGTTTCAAGTACTTTTTTTGCTGTGGATTATTGAAGCTTACCGTAAAACCTCTGTTTGAGCTCCATGGCGCTCAATTTTTTCAACCCTTCCCCTATAGTAGTGTTCTATTAGAGGTAGTGTTCAATTAGAGGAGGCCGCTCTATTTTTCGACTAGCTGGTCAGAATATCCGAAAAATAAATTTAATTAATGAAAAGAAAAAAACATCTAACACAGTTGACATCTAACATGTATAGAAGAAAAAACATCAAGCGTAACACAATTACTGGTAAGAAACCAAAAATTTACGGTTGAAAATCAAGTGACACGTCGCTTTTCTAGCCGTCCTCGTCGCTCTGACCCGTTGCTTTTCTAGCCATAACGAACGTCAAGGTGGCGCTCTATTAAAGGTGGCGTTCAACAAAAGAGTGGTAGCTCTATTTTTCAACCCTTTTTTTAGTGGCGTTTAGTTAGAGGTGGCGTTACAATAGAAGTGGCGTTCAAATAGAGGTTTTACGGTAGTCGGTATTAAACCTATTTTACACAGAGCGTTTGAACAACTCATTTTACAGGAGGGGGTTGTAAATTTTTGACCCCTATCTAACTCCAAAACCAAAGTTATTGGAACACAATATTTGGCATGTTGGTTGGTGTTTACAAAAACCTTTAATAAAATTAGTATTGAGTTAATGACGTCATCATTGCTAGATCACAGCCATATTTTTTTTAAATGACGTCATGTTTTGCGATGGCGTCACAAGCATAAGTTTAAATTATATGCATAGGTTTGTTTTTATACTAAATTATAAAAAGTGTAAGTCAAGTTAGTTACGTCACAAAAACATCTCATGACGTCATTTAAGTTACTGTAAGTATTGGCCAAAAAACACTCAGATTTTGGAAAGTGACTTCCATAAACCATAAAAATCAGAAAACTTTCCGTTACTTTAGCAACTCGAAATTTTCAGGAGTTATTTGTAATGAATTTTGAATCAAAGTCAAGTTAAATTGAAATAAAAATCTTTCTATGGAAGAGATTTATCGCAAAAAACCGAAAAACCGAGAGTGAGGTAAGAATACCCCCCCTCACTCGTGTTAAATCGGGTAAACGTAAATGTAAATTATGCAGAACTACAGTTAGTACAAGAATTCTTGCTTGTTCGAAAAACTACTGCGTATCAAATTACTGTTTGGCTTGAAAACGCATAAAAAGAGATTGTAAATTACACTATAACTTAGTAGTAAATTAATAATTTGCCAAGGTAGAATCTTATTAGTTTTCAAATAAAGTAACCAATGGAAGAGTGTCTCAGAACTCGCGCAACATTTCGATTTTATTTAAACCGGAGGAAAATTAAAGGAACACCACATTTTTCATGTTAATTGCTGTTTGCCAAAAATTTGCAAAAATCGGTTTTGAGTTGATGACGTCATCCTAACGTCATCCTAATGACGTCATCCTTTCCCTAGTTGTCAATGACGTCAAATTTTGGTTGATTCGCGTATCGTCGAGTCCAATGTAAACGTACCTTTTATTTCATTTTTGCAAAAAACCGCGGGTATCTTGATAAAGATGAAAATACAATCTCTCTAGCCAGAAAACATTTCTACGTTATGTTTTAAGCTACATGTAAGAATGTACTCTTAAAAATCGCCTAAAAGATTAATTATAATTGACTTTGTGTGAAGAAACCTTTTCGTAAGGAAAACAGTTTAGTGTATATATAGATAATCTTTTTCAGAGAATACGAGAATGATGATCGATATCCGATTCATTTTGGATCAAATGGTTACCTAGCAATAAATGCAAAAGTAACACATCCTCCTTTGGACCGGAATGAAGGTCCCTCAATTCACAATGTTCAAATCAATCTCAACCACCAACTGAACGAAAAATTTAATACTTTGTATTTGAAGCCGTTCAACTGATAATCAGAACACAAAGTGGTTTTACAAATTTAGCAGACATTATTAATTGCAACAATTGTAATCATATCGTTAATTAAAAAGTTGCAGAAGAAAAGAATTAAAGGGAAATGATGTTTTGCTTTTTCGAGTCAAGCTGCCGTCTATGCAACACGCAGCGAAGGTTTCGCTCCATTGGTTTTTCATCGATATTTAAAACATCAAGCAGGAAAGCTGTAAATACTGATTTTGAAGTCTACATTTTGGCCGATTGAACACTGAAGCAGAGTTTCGTCCATAGCTGCAGAACTCTATATCCAACATTCATTGCTGATTGCTTTTGAAGGGGTTCGCTTTAGATTTAGTCTAAGAAGCATTAACTACAGTACAAGTCGTACAAAGATAGCCTAATACAGTCATTGCTTTTCCATTTGAGAAGATATTTTTTAAACTTTGTGAATGAGATTTATCAGGTAAGCTGAATATATAGCTAGTCTAGTTACATTTATAAATTATGTGACCAACTCAATTGCCATCAGTCCCCTATTATTGTCAAACAGGAGTGAGAGAGATAATTGAAGTCCCTTTACATCATTCACACAAGGTGGAAGCTTATAGTTCTAAACCTTTTTGGTGCAAGAAAAGGGGGGTTTCATCAAACCGAATTGGATATCGGATCAATGAAACGTTACTGGTAACGGCAATGTTATTCAATCTGTGCTGTATCTTTTTTTGTTCAAAACGACACATAAGAAGCTTAATTTTGAGGGTAAACAAAATTGCTTCAGCTTCGTTGACATGACGTACTACTGTTACATGATCGACAAATAATTTTTTTGTATCTTATAAAACAATAAAAAAATTTTGTAATCAATTTTATGAGTACACGCATGTAATTTTTATGACATAGAGCATTGGTCAATTAAACAAAAAAAGTAAATATGAGCAATCTGAGATGAGGTCTTTTTTTGCAGTTTTTACTAGCAATTTTTAATCAAATGTTACCACTTAATACGCGAGGTGAAAAGTTTGCCCTTTGCAAAATTAATATTAAACACGACTTGTGTAATTTCTTGAGCAGAAGCTCTCGGAGTTAACTAAACCTTCTGCATTACTGTGAATCATGCTCTAAAGCTATTCAACCACGTTTTCAAAGTCTTCTAAAATTAAGTTGAACCCCGAACAATACTGTTTGGAAATACAAAAGAGTAATAGGCTTACATTAAAAAGTTAAGAACAGTTAAGAACATGGAGTAATTCAATTTAAGTGGCATTTAATTTTGTTTAGAAATATATTTTTCAAATAAAAAAAATTCTAGGTCCCACACTAAAATATAGCCACAAAAAAGGAACTGTAGAGCAATCTTTCTGATGACAGGTTGCAAATAGGCCAAAGGACATACCATATTAATTGATGGTTTTGAGTATTTTTTAACTGTTTTACATACCAAATTTTTAATGCAAAAATAGTTTCTAAAAATATAAATCATAAATATCTTTTATTTGAAAGTCTATTGAAAGATTATATTTGAATAAAGCAGATTAACTTGGAGTTGAAATAAGTGCATTTTTTTGCATGTCAGATACTGTACAGTATCTATTGTCATTTTAAAGTTGTTTTAAATTAAAAAAATTTTTTTTTGCAAAATATCAATGTTTTCTGTGAATTTTGAAAAGAGTTAATTCAAACAAAACCTGACACTTTTTTCTGTATACATTTCTTTGTGCAATTACCTAATTTCTGTAAGTGTAATACCTTTGTGCACAATTGTAAAACCGTCGTACAAGCAAAAAAAGAAAAGAATTTGAAGCAGACATTTATAGTATAATTTTACATGATTTACTATTGCTAACTACTGCGCTTTTTCGTTGTCGTAAGTACAAAAAATACTTGTTTGCATTTAAGCTTAATCGTACATATTGTTCCGGATGATACCCTAAAAATTAAAATTTGAGACGCCTTGTAATTTTAGTTGTATTTTTGTCAGGTTTATTTCTATAATATAAAATTAACTTTTTGCAAGGTGATGCTCCACAAAAAGTTAAATTTTTATAGCAATTTTTATAGCAAACAATTTTTTTAGCAAAGTATTTTACTCAAAAGCTTTTGTGATATAAATTGAAATGACACAATAAAAATTGATTATGCAATCAGTGTTGCATTACTTTCACAACATAATTACTTTCGTCAAAAACTTAACATCATCAGTCAAATTGAAAACAATCTGAAACGTATGTTTTCTGAAATTCTGATGATATTTATGGATTTGACAATGTTCATTTGAACGAATAAAATAGCAACGGTGCCCAATGAAACTAAGCCATTTGATATTTTTTCTGTTATTTTGAGCGATTTTTTTTTCAGCAACTGCTTAAAATCGTTGGAATTATTGCAGAATCTATATCACTTCTGTTTGGTTGTTGATTCTTGCCAAAAAAAAGACTCATCACAATGCAGCATAATTTTTACAATTTATACCAGAAACACATTAATGTCGAAAGAATTTTACCAATATGAAACTGCTTGATATGAGACAATAAAGTGAAGAATATGTCCGTCTGTTTGTCAGTCACGTTTGAAGCCAAAACGTGGCTGTGGTAATCAAAAACTAACAAGCAATATTGGCAATACAGTTTGATGCCATAATTCAAGTTTCAGCCAAAAATTGGCTGTTACACAATAAACTCTTGATCAAATTGACTGTCGAATTACCAAATCACCAATATTTTTACTTCTTGGCTTACATGAAAAAAATATTGTGGCTGCGTTGAATTTAAGTACTGTATTTTTTTACTAGTTTTGTAAAATACGACAAAAAAGAGAGTAAGTTTATAAAGTGCTTTATAAAATTAACAAATTTGCTAAATTTATAATTTAAAAATGGTTTCAAATTTGCGCAGCGTTTTCAGAAATTAAAAAAAAATTAGAGGTCTTTTATTAGTTGCAATTTTATTCTACGAGATAAAGTACAATTTTATTTTACCACATAAAATAGAAATATTTTGAAGAATGAACCTAAATCTTAAAAAAAAACAGTTAAACGAGTTTAACCTAAAGCATATCAACTACTACCACAATATTAAGCACCACACCCTTAACAACCACCACCACATCCATAAAAGCAACAACGACGACACCTACAACAAACCTTTTTAATACTTCTGATGCTATTTTTGGTACTTTGGTTTTTGATGAGAATACCAACAGTCCATCCGCAGGATCAGATTGTGATAATCAGAGGTGGAGTCCTCGATGACGTTCTTGGCCTTAAGGACGTCCTTGGCCTCGAGGACGTCCTCGAAGACACATTTTGAAATCCTTGGCCTCGAAGGTCAAGTCCTTGTTCTTGGCCTTGGCCTCGAAGCCTCATGTTCTCGAATATTGCCCTGTCCTCCGCTAGAGGACAGCACTATTTTTTGAACCGTTGAAATTTGGTTGCAAAAGCCAGAAACCTCGCGGAAAATTTGCGAATACCTTTTTTGTTTTCTCTTATTGGAGCATAGACGTAGCCAAGGATAGGAGAGGCAGGGGCCCGCCCCACGATTGAAATTTCACCAATGACGGAAATGTGACAAAAAGTCTATTGTTGCTTCAGTTTCAGTTTCTTTTTAGCATACAACAGTAACTAACAACAATATTGAAAACCAGGGGCCCCGGGCTTCCCTCATTTCAATTTTTGCCTGCCAATTTAAACGTATAACCCGGAAGAAATGGAGAGTTTTCGCCCTAAAAGTTGCTATCTTAGGCCCACATTTAGCCTCTTTATGAACGTAATCCATTAACCAGGCCGGATTTACCTCAATATAACGCAGTACCAGCTTGGGGTCCCGCGCTCAAATCGAAAGGTTTTTTTCGGTCTTCACCTGTATTTGGCAAAAAGATGTTGCAAAGATCTCCCAAGTGCCAGGGACCCAGCGCGATGTAAATCTGGCCCGGCAATAACATGGTTAGTGGGCGTAACCATATATTGTACCATTTTTTCATAACAATTCAGTAAGTCACCATTACCTTGACGGTTTTTACGCACAATACTTAAAAAAAAGTTAATTAACCATAAAAATGCTGATTAAACAAATCATTGAACTTCAATTAAGAGGGCCAGAGCCCCCTGGCCGAAGATGTACTCCTATAACTGGTTATTTTTATTACAAAACAAAGTTCTCTACGGAAAATCTTCGAGTGGATTACTATTTACTGCTAAAATGTTGCAAGAGACAATGCACCTTTTTTTCTCTTACCTGGACCAAATCACCTACAATGAAAATTTAACTCAAAAATGCAAGATGTTAAACCTGTTTTGGACGTAAATTGTTAGTAAATTGTTACACTAGCTTTCTAACACACTTTTCAACTATGAGTTTGAGCCTTCTCCCTTTGCAAAATCCGGGTTAAGTGCCAACAGGCAACAATTTCAGATATTCCATCCTATGATATCTTTGTCTCGCAAAGACTTCCACTTTTGAAAAGTTTTGATGACGTCATTGCAAGTGATTTGTGGTTTGGCCTCAGCCAATCAAAAATCCTTGGTACGCTTATGAATTGGAGATTGCCTGAAAAACTTCTTTGAAAACCTTTTTTTTGAACACTTGCGGCTGTGTCCTTGGTGTTTGGCCTTGGCCTCGAGCATTCCTGTCCTTGGCCTCGAGATGGTCTGTCCTCGGAAAGGCTGTCCTTGGCCTTGGCCTTGTCCTCGGATTTTTTTGTGTCCTTGGCCATGGCCTCGAGCCTTATGTTCTCGACTCCACCTCAGCTGATAATTTTGGCATCATAGCAGGAGCTGTTATTGCTGGAATGTTTTTTATTTCGCTGTTGGTGCTTTTGTGCTTTTGTGTTGGTGCTTTTGTATTGGGGATTTAAAAAAGAAGGCGTAACAAAGTTGGGAATTTGTGATGAAATCACTGAAAGACCCAGCTTTTTTTCTCCAGCAAAGCAACTTAACACAAGCACCAATAAAAATCAAAAATATCTTAATCAAGTGTAAGTATACAAGTGTAAGTATAATATGTAAATAATAATGCTATTGTAGCATCAGGACTGCAAGTATTTGGGGAAAAGTAAACAGAACAACAATCACAATAAGAATATCACTGCAAATATTGCAAAGGATATTTTTTAAGCTTCCGGTTCTTCTCTAGCTGCAAAATCAGCAACAAACGCCGTAAACGTTGGCAATATAGCTACTAGAATCCACTAAAAGTTTTTATTGATCATTTGATGTACATACAATTGTAATCGTAATTAATTTTTTGTTCACCAAGTAGCCTTGGCCAGCAGACAAAGAAGGAAATTTTTCTATCTTTGAGTCAAGTTGCCATCTGCCACCAGCCCAACTTTCTACCACGCAATATAATGGAGGCTTCTCACTGCCTTTTCTGCTGGACGTCAAGCAGGGAAGTTTTGAATAACAACTTTTATAGCCTTTGGTTTAATCCAATTAGGAATTGAACCCAAGAATAATGTGTCAGTAGGAAATTCTCTCTATCCACTCGACCATTGATTGTACTGTACGTACAGTAAATGATAAAATATCAACCTGGTCAACAATTCTGTTTTAGTGCTGCCATAAGTGCAGCAAGATGTACTTGACCAGTTACTGGTCAAGTACAACTTTCCAGCACCACCCTTACTGAAAACAGAGATTGTATTGCTCCAATTGTACAGTGTACAAGGCTACACAAGTTCATTAGCTAACCCAAATGACTGTAATCTTTATGCATAAACCAGTATTGTAACCTGAAAAGGTAAGATTGCAAATTTTAACGCCAATGTAAATTTTAACTATACAGGTGACAACATGAGATTTTGCAACTACTGAGCTATTACACTATTTAGAATTTGATGCTTTTGCGTCAGCCTAAAATAAAGGCAAGGTAATAAACATTCTACTGATTTAAGTTTAAACTAGCGGTTACCTCGTTTGCCCTTTGGTTGAGTCAGGTTAAAACTGACCACCTGTCTGCAGATAGATCGGAAGCTACAAACCCGCTTTTTTAAATGTCACGCCAAGCATAGATAATGTTAATGCCAATTTTAAGGTTTTTAAAGTTTTTTAAATCTATTTCAAAATTTTTTTATTTTTTTGTTTTCAACAGACTTTGTTGGATGTTGTTAAATTCCAATTTTAGGGCATTAGTGTGGTTTTAAAATCACAAGTAAATAATATAATGCTTTTAAATTAAAATTGATAATTTATTGCCTTAGTGTGTCTTTCTATCGAATCTATATTTAAAACGCTTGATAAGTACATTACAACGTATAATATTAACTGCTTAAATACAGCATTTCTTTTAGTGACATATATTGTCGTGTTATAGAAGAAGTAATCAAACTAAAATTGCACAGCGCTAGAAGTGCTTAATAAGAAACAAATTCTATCAATAAAATTGAAAAATATGAGCATGAAAAGCGTGAAATAAGATCTTTCTTAAAATTGATTTTCACCCAATACGTTTTGAACTACAGTAACTTAGCTCATCATTAGTTCAATAATTCCTTTTACTGTATATAGATTATTTACTGATGATAAACTATCTGATTAGTTTGAAACGTCTAAAATGAAAATTGATTTTAAGGCTTCTTTGTTTTTAAACAATACCGGCAAAATTACTATTTTTAATTTATTTAGAGGTTATTTTGCTCTCTTCATAAAAATAATATCATTAGCAATAACAAAGTGGCAGTCTTGCTATTGCTGTGAAAGAAAGAATGAGGTATCGCTTTTATGCTACAGTATAGGCTTTCACGTTATAATTGAGTTCATCAGTTTATAGTATTGAAGGTACTTCATAGTATTATTTGTACTGTGTTTTGCAGGAAATATGAAAATTGTAGCAGCTGTCCCATCGTTGAAGATGGAAATACTTATGTGAATATTGATTCAAACGTCATATACAGTACCTCGGGTTGGATGATCTATCTGATGAAAAATTGACTGCGTACCAGAACGTATCCACTTCTGCTAGAAAATCAAATAACGCCTGATACATTCTGCTTTTTTGAAAACTTATTGTATTTCACAAACCTGAGGTAAATGAGAGCTAAACTGGTATACGTATATGTTTCAAGTCGGATGCATAATCGAGAGCATTTGCAAGGGCTTTTTTTGGGGTGGTGGGGACTTTTTTGAACTTAAACAGTTGATAATATAGTATTTCTTTATAATTGCAGGTATTGCGTAAATGCTAACCCTCAAAACTTTAATTTCAAAATTTCAGATAGGTTGACAACAAAATGAAACAGTACAAATATTGTTGTACCCAAGTTGCAAACAAGGTCATACATTCATGATTTATGGTTATTTTTAAACAAACTGCGTGTGAATTAAGAACAGTTTAAAATGCTGTCGGATTTTTAACTTTTAACACATTGACTGCCACACATATTTTGGAAAAATTTCCACTGGGGCCAAATGTTAAAAAGTGGTAGATGAAGCTAGTTTATTACCTCAAAATCACGTTTTACAGTAGTGCAACTAGGGTTTATTCGGAGACATTTTTAGTTAATTATTTTAATTTTTTTTTGTCAATTAAATATGACTGACGTGGCCACGAATGAAATTTTATATATTTCGATGCAGTTGCGTTGCTTACAATGCAGTATACTGTCTTATAAAGTCATTATACGGTCAATCAATTTAAAAATCAGCATAGTTTATTGTCGTTAATTCAGTATACATTGATTTCTGGTTAAACGCTTTTCTTCGATTCTTTGAAGTCACAAAATTCCAAGGAAAAAAGGCTCTCACATGTACCTAAGCAAAGACAAGAATTTATACTTCATTATCAGAATCCTCTCCTTCTTATTCCAGCTCAAGGTCATATAGAACATCTGTCGATAACTCTCCATCGTTTTGTTCTTCATCATAACTCGATTCCTCATCAGAAATTAAATGCAGCTGCGAATCACCATCTACTAGAAAGTCAGCTAAATCACTAAATCCTTAAAATCACTACACTCGCTTTCATCATTGTCAGAACTGTGCAACTGCAAATTAATATCATTCTCAGATAAACTTAGTAATGAAAACTTCCATTCCTCCAAATTATTCTTCAATAGATGCTTTTCGCTTATTGGTTGATAACAAGATGATTGATCACATTGTTTGTGAAACAAATAAATCTGCTGATCAAGAAAACAATGTCCCAAAAGATGATCTTAAGGCTAAGCTTAGGTGCGGCGAGATGATTGCCAAAGAATGTCAAGATGGTATTGTTGCACTGAAATGAAGAGATACACGAGAAGTTCGAATTCTCTCAACCAAGCATGCATCCATTATGACACCAGTACGTTCAACACATTCACATCAATCTACACCCACACAACGATTCACATCATCACAACCGTATATCCAAGAGCCATCTACATCTGCACAGCCAACCACAACCGCACAGCTATCTACATCTACACAACCATCTTCAAGTCACAGCATGCAAGCATCACCAGATGACAATACTTGAAGTGCTAGGCAACAAAGCCGTTGAAGAGCAACAGAAAAGCCCATAGTGAGTTTGGCCTACAACAAAAGCCAATCCGGTATAGATAAGTCTGACCAAATGGCATCATATGCAATGTCTCTTGAGAAAAGGATTAAGACGGTATATCGGGCTTATCGTTGAAATTCTTCTAGCGGTCGCTGTAGCAAACGCTTGCATTTTGTGCAGAAAAGCATCTCAGAAAACAATAAAAATTCGCAGCTTCAGAAAAGAATTGACTGATTCTTTGTAGAAGCTAAGTAGCAATAACAGCTAGCACCAGAGATCTCCTTCTATGAGACTGAGTGCAACACATAACTTCATAACGCGAGTCAACGCTGCTAGAACCCAAGACGACATTGTAGTTCTTGCGACAAGAATTTTGAAGACGAAAAAGGTCGCGCAGTGGCTCGAAAACTGTCAAACATACAAACACTTACTGTTACAGATGTACTGGTTAACCACAAGCGTGTTCCCTACGTATCGGATGCGATTTTTGGTGCTTAGTGCTATCTTGAAAGTATTTTGAATAATTGGTTACCTTCAGTCTTTTCGCTTTGCTTCTTTGACTGTTATCAGAAAAAAAATTAGAAAATGATTGTCTCAGTGAAAAAACTTTTTTTCAAAAAAGTCCAAAAAAAATTTTTTTTTGCTTATTTTTTAGAACCAAGCATAGTAGAATGTTCGCAAGAGGCCACACTTTAAACTACCCATTGGATTTGCCTGTAGCGTCAGGCATTATTAACTGACGTGATCAAGAATGAAATTTTTGGTGTCAGGCATTTATGACTGACGTGGCCGTAACAGCTTCGCTACTGTCAGGCATATATGACTGACATGGCAGTCAATGTGTTAAAAATGATATTTTACAAATTTTAGCTTTCAGACTTTGAAAACCCGAATCAATAAAGTACATAACTTAACTTTTTATAAAAGGCTTAGCAGCATACAGTAGTTTATTACAATGCCCAATCGTAATCGTAATTATATTAACTATATTGTCCTTTTCGATATTTGTTTTCTGCAATATTTTTTGTGATCTTGAAACTACGTTATGAAATAGAAGTTGACGTGATTACTATGTGATAGTTACGATTTTTTTTTTGCTTGGATACGTTGACTGTAGTTATCTTGTAGTACACACAAGGCACAGCAGCCTGCTTGAACATAACAGCTGCCTCAAGAAAACTCTCGCTATTTACAGTATTTGAAAAATAAAGAGGAAGTAAAATTTTTGTCTTGAACTGATTTACGATCACGATATAATAGGATACACTGCATAAGCAAGTGATGCTTCCGTAAATTAGTTTGATTGTTGCTTTAGTTGTATTTTTTCTTTTAACTGTACATTCCCATGGTTCAAAAAGAAATCTCCAAAAAGAAATCTTTTTAAAACTTTGGGCCACAATAAACAATCAAAAAATATGTACTAAATTCAGTAAGCAATCATAAATAAACTAACGCAAAAAATATTACTCGGAGTACAGGTTGCGTACAATAATCAATTGTTTTGGTGTTGATTTAAGTTTGCTTACATTTTTTCATAGCTACAGTGCACCTACAGCCTACTAAACATTATAGACCTCGTCAATTTCCACTCAGAGGTATAAAAACTAAAGCTGATCGAGAGTTGCATCTTGGAATCTTTTTTTTAAAGTCCTTGAAGGGGGATGATATGCACCGTTCCCAACTTCTAAAACGCACCTAGTTTCTTAATCTACATTTTTCAATCAATGGACTCCAGTGCCATCGCTTCGGGGAGCCGAAGGGTGGCTTTGCCCCTCCTAACAACTGCTTGTGCCCCCCATTTCGGTTTACTCAGAAGACTTTTTTGAGCATCTCGTAGCGACACGACAACAGGCAATAATGGAAAAAGAGATAATAATGTTTAAAGTTTATTCTCGTTTGAAGTTTCTTGATTCTTCACAAAATTGCTGGCAACCAACTGCTGTACGAGAATGTGACGCAATAATCCGCCTTATTAACACGACCTTACGGATGAGCCGCGGAATAGGAATGTAAGTCTATAAAATCGTTACCGATACTTCGTTAGTGA
This sequence comes from Trididemnum nubilum, assembly GCA_963965965.1. Classification (NCBI taxonomy): domain Eukaryota; kingdom Metazoa; phylum Chordata; class Ascidiacea; order Aplousobranchia; family Didemnidae; genus Trididemnum; species Trididemnum nubilum. Next base: position 22,391,746 of record OZ014489.1, on the reverse strand, counting down.
TTATAACCTAAAACAAAGTGTGAAGAAATTTTTTTTCAAAAACCAGCTGTTTTTGCTTTTTTAGAGCTCACTCAAGATTATTAGAGCACACTCAAGATTTATTTTTCTAGAGCACACGCATTCAGTTGCGCAACCAGGGGGAAGAGCTATGGAGCTTCAGCCCCTTTTAGCTAAGTCATTGAGAAAATATAACTCTAAAGCCAAGCGTTGAAATGTTTTGGAGTTAATTTTAAGAATAAAAGGGGCTCGGCAATTCAATTCTTTCAATGACTTCTGAAGTTTAACAATGTATTGTTATTATTTATATGGTTTCAAAAACGTGTAAAATGTGATTAAAATAGCGTTAAAATTGCTATTTGTTGCCGCAAAATCACAAAAATCACTCAGCGGCTGGCCGGGTGCCCCCATGCCCCCTCTGTGACAAGCTTGAGTTGCATCGGTTTATTTAGCACGGGACCCAAATTAGACATAATTTGTGCAAACAAATTTGTTTTGGGTGCAAGTCCCCTCCCTCTTAACAAAATTCTGGTTGTACTTCTGGTCCCATTCACTGCAGCAGGCAGATTCTTCACCTACTTGTAATTATAAGGGCCGCAGAAGAAACGAGCTAATAAACACTGCCAGGCTTATACGTCTCTTTTTTGAAATATGAATTCAAAATTTTTAAATATTGCATCATTTGTAGCCGTAAAATATCAGTTTTTGTATGCAAAAGTTTGGTCAATTTTAGTGTCCCTCTACTTTCGGCTAGTGCCCCATCACTTCGTTTGCTCTGGCAACGGCACTGATGGACGCCAAATTGCAAGCCTCGATATTTTTAATTTATTTTTTCTCTATAGTTAAAAAAAAAATTAATCAAAAAATTCTCAAAGATACATTCAAGATTCAAATATTTTTATCATACTTTGCTTGCTTTTTAAACAGTTTTTTTTTTTTTTTTATTGCGTTTTTTTTTAATTTGACAAAAGATTAAGTTAAAATTAAAATTAACCTTATGGCAGCACAAAACTTAGTAGACATGCGCTGAAAAGTGCAGTTTCAAGTCTAATAAGGAAGTTTTTTCAATAAGTCTTAGGCAGTTTCCATTTTGCTCGTAAGTTGATTTTAAATAATTATATATACATTACAGAGTGCCTCAGCCAAATTAAAGGCATTAAAAAAACGTCTTTGCCTCTTATTTCAGCTATCTTTAGCCAAAATGCACAAGTTTTGAGAGTTACTGTAGAGTTTAGTATTAATTAATTGATGGAGTGATTTTGACAAACCTTAAAGTTGGTCGGGCACGTTCTTTTATTTCTAAGCAACGTCAAAATCGGGGATCAGTTAGATTTATGAACACAGAGAATTGAGTGAAATGCATAGTCGCAACCAGCGGCTGAAAGCATTGATTCTGAAGCAGCTTATACGTAACTGACTTTATTATACGTAACTCAATCAAATACAAAATTATACGTAACTCAATTAAAGAATTCTAAAAACTGTCATAGATAGCAAAAAAAGCTAATTTTGCCGCGGTGTTGCAACTTCAGCTATCGGCACAGCACAAGCAACTATAAATAATGGCTTGATGTAATAAATAAAGCAAAGTACAGTAACTAATCAAACACTTTAGGCTTATGAGCAAGAACAAAGAGAAAAATGTTACGTTTTAACTGAAAGCAAAGCGAAGCAACGCGCAAAAAAGCGCTGGCAAAGGTCGCAATATTGCGAAGCGAATCATGTAAAAAACAAGTAGCATATACAGTAGCATGAAATCGCGCTTCATTACATAGCCTACACTAATTGTAGAAAAAATAATAATGCAAGGCTCAGTTTACACTGGGTGAAAAATCGTGCACGTTTCCTAGTTAATTCTATCCAAATTGCATCTTGTATGTTAATGAATCGGTACGAGGAGCTTTATGTTAAAAAATAACTAGCTCTGTTTAAAACAAACTAAAAATACCCTAATACAATCACGATTTTACTTTCGAAGTGAACCTGACCTAAAAAAGGAATGGATTTGAAGGAAATGTAAACTTGTACCGCAAAACAAAAATTACAGTGGCATAGCCTTGAAGACTTTGCATGCAAATACTTGCATGTAGCTAAGTTAACTTCGTGTCAGGTCAAGCTTGTTGTTGCATTAGTTCATCACTCAGATAGCAAACTCAGCTTTGATAGATTTTGATCGTTTCACTCCGTTTGACTCCGTACCTTTGCAACCCTGCATTTTGCAATTTTGTGACATCACAAACAGCGTACTGTAAATCAGTATTGGTAGTCTATGTATACAGGTTCCGGAAGTGGCAGCAAAATTTTCATATTTAGTGATAAGCCTACTCACTGTTACCAGTTGGTAATAACGTGTGCGAGAATTTTTGCAAAATTAAGCCTTTTATAATGCCACAAAATTGCAAAATGCAGGGTGGCCAATGGTACGGAGTCAAACGTATTAAATCGTATTTTCACAAATAAAGGGAATTGAGGAAACAGGTTTCGAGCACTTTTTTATTCCCTCAAGTAGTTCTCATTTTTCAACAAAACCGATTTCGAGCAGTATTTTTGTAACATTGCCGATTTCCGGTTTCAAAATAGTCATCTTGATTTTTGCTACTCAAAAATGCCCGGCCAAGTTACTTGAATTTCTCCTACTTGAGTGTTACTCTAATCGTTTGCAAGTAGTAGTAAATAGCATAGTTTATTTTTATTTAGAAAGGAAGCGGCAAACAAGCAAAAAAATCATTGTTGCCAAAGAGCATCAACGATATATACATTCCTTTCTGGTGAGAGGCTGCAAAAAATCATACTGTCTAGGTAACAAAGTATCTGATGCGGTGGCCGAGTCTGCAATTTCTTATTAATAAATACTTGTCACTGTTATTGAAGTTTTTCGAAACGTTAAATCAGTTTTGGCTGAGAGAGAATTTTTTCTGCGGTATTACATGCGGTCTCAAAGCTATTTTTGCAGGTTTGAATTCAGAACATAAAAAGAAATTGAATTGAAAGTGAATTAATTTAGTGAAAGAAAGAAATTCGCCCACTAAATGCAGGCGATTGATTGTGCAATTGCAATCGAGGCACCCTCATCAGTTTGGTTGCATTTGTTGATACAATTTAAAAAAATCATGACAACTAAGCTGACAAAGCATTTTCTTTACCTGTGTCCGACGTCTTTGTGAAACGGCTTTTATTGCTTACTGTGTGACACCATTTGCATAACTACAACCTAGCGGTTGAGAGCGTAATGGGCATAAATAGAACGTAACAACAGTTACCGGACCGTCCATGCCGTCCATACGCCGAGCCTTCAAAAGTTTATAGGAACGTTATCGCTAGCCTCTTTGAAGTCGACAAACCATGTAAAAGAATTTTGGCCGTAATCTCAACATTTTCAAATATCTTGTTTAAAGAGACGTTAAGCTTTTATTTCAACTGGTTTATTGCTACACAAACACTATTGTATATTTTTTTGATTTTTGACGTTGATTTCAGAATTTTTTGACTTATAGATTGAAAGATATTTGTATTTCTTTTTTCCCGAAAGTTTTTGGTGGAATAGGCCAATCACACCAATATGCAATTAAACCTGCTGCTGCTACAAAGCTAGCTCCTAGAGTTACCAGTCTATAACTGAGTAACCTACCAGTTGTATCTAAAAAGCTGGAAAGTGTAATTTGTTTCTGCTCTTTCATACCGGGTTTTATATTAATCATTACAAAGAACAACCATGTAGTTCTACATGGCATTGGTCAAAATTAACATGTTTTTCGATCAGCCTCGGCCTATTTTTCAAGTTTTTTTTAAGTGCACCTCATTGAAAATCTTTGTGCTAAAAGAATAGAATTCTAATCAATAAGCCAAAATACTTTTAAAAACCCCTCTTTTTTGCCAAAGTCTTCGCAGAAACTTCGCAAAAACAAATTAATCCTTATTGCGTGACCTTTTTGAGTTGATTAAGTCGGTTTCAAGTATACGTATGTGAATTTGATGCTGCCACGTTGCGCAGCTGAATTTTTTCCCATAAAGTCAAAATCTTTCCCGCTGAAGCTATTTAACGTCAAACATTGAAAATACGGGGCAAAAACGTTAGTAAAATTAATTGTTTTTCGTATATTTAATGTTAAAATTCGAAAATTAAGGTGCAATGCACCATATAGTGAAAAAAATTTACGGTAATAAACATTTGTTTTTCGAAAAATTTTCTCTTGCAAATTGCTACATTGTGCAATGCAAAATTTGAAACTTTGATTAGCCAAATGACATTTCATGACAACATAATTATTGGAATAGAATCTTTGAGATTTTGCCTTATAGAGAAATTTTGAAAACTTCCGTGGACACAAGAAGCAGTACCCGTTTCAGTTCTAAGAATATTACGTTTTAGATCAGTCGGCCTAAAAGGCACTTGTATTAAGTAGATTCTCTGCTTGCTCAAAAGTTTGTTTATAAGATTGCAATTATCTGATTAAATAGTATTGTTATTTTTTTGACTGGACGATGATTCTTGGCACAAAGCAGTAATTATAAAGATGCAGAATTTTGGCAGTATATTTAACACATTACAGTTAGTAGTCGTCAGTTTTACATTTGCATGAGGCTATGTAATTAAAGATCACCAGAAAAAATTCAAAAACTTTGCTTTTAGGTGTTTAAAGATAATAGCAATAAACATATAATACAAATTCAAATTCAATCGTGTTTTAACACTACTTAATTGTCAAAAGAAGATTTTGACCAACAGCAGATGAAGGCATTGAGACGAAATCAATTTTAAGTAATGTTGATATACTGTTTAACCCTATGTCTACCGGGCTAGTTTTACACCCTATTTGTACCGGGGTAGGCAAATTTGCCCCCCTATCTGAAAACTGTTTGGTAAGTGATAGAAGTAAGATTTTTGCTTGTTGAAGCTATTTTTTGTTAAATTTATTAAATTAAATATTTTGAGATTTTGACGTCACGAAAACAATGATGACGTCATCAAAACCAGTAAATCCTTATAACGGCATGCAAATTTGTCTAAATGTTGCGAAATATTATTTTGAGTTTGGACTTTTGTTATTTCAAAGACATGCTGATAAAGCCACCGCAGATGACGACGTAACATGCATGATGACATCATCATCATGCATGTGACGTCATCTTTAGTACATTGTTTTCATTATTATTTGTAATTTTTTGTAACTGAGATATAGTATAATTCACAAAATTTTTAAATACTGCTGCAGTATTATTTACATTATGTCATTCAACAGCTGATGAAAATGAATATTTTTTTATGCAAACGCAGTTTATTTCGAGAAACAGCAGAAAAAGCAATAATTTTGAATTACAACGTCATCAATCTCATAATGATGATGCAATGCATTTATCAGTAAGTGAATTATTTTATTCCAGCTACAGATTAGCATCGATAATAAGTACGCAGTACAATGAATAGAATAAACACGCTGATAAGCATGCATTGTGCTCAAAACTGTGTAAAATTTCTTAGATGTTTCTGACAAAGGCAAAAATGACGTCATTTTCAATTGTCCGGCTGACCTCAAATTTTCTGAGTGTCATTAATTTTGGTTCAAAGTTAGGGTTCTACAAAACAAAACTTATTTTAGTTTAGGAGCTATATTTAAATAACTAAGAGGGGTGCAAATTTGCCCTCTCCCCCCACGTACAAATAAGGTTAAATACCATTGATTTTATGTTGTTGAATGAATTCGTACTATTTTTATTTGCTATAGTTCTAGAATAGTTAGGGAATTTAGATATATAACCAAAATCTAGTCCAAGTGGAAACAAAAAAATTATGAAATCTCATCAAATATAATTAACAAGATGATAAATTATGTGCAAAAAAGTGTACACTAAATCTCGATGTCAAAACGTTATTATTGTTAGAATGCAATATTTAGCCATCAGTCAATACGTATTATACTATATTTTTTGTTTTAAAATTTGGATTTCAGTAAAAAATATAACGCGCTTAACATTTGGTAAAAACAATCCAGAATGAGCTTTTATACTCATGGGTCCCATAAAGTCCATGGGCCCCAGGGTCATTGTACCCCCTGCCCCCCCTCTCGGTGGCCCTGAGTTTAAACAAGGATTAAAGTTTCGTTTTGCAATTTAACAAATTATTGCAAAAGCTATATAGAAAGAAAAATATTCATTTACGTAGTAGCTCAAGTGCTGCAACAGCTACGCGGAAGTTTCAGTTATATTCTATTGTTTAAGAATCGAGTTGCTTGCCAATAACACAAGACATTTGCACATTATGACAAAGCATTTTTCACAATATGATTAGTGACATTACAAATGGTTTTGGTAAAGACGTTTCATTTAAAATAGTGCAGTGACAAAGTATCTTATCTTATCATTATTCAACTAGGGGTATTAACTGGACTTTCAAGCAGACCATTATACAGCTCCACTAGTGAGATTAGTTGATAGAATTGCTATTTTATTTTTGCGAGATAAAAAGCAAACTTTTGAGCAGCCAATTTTTTGAGAAAAATCAATCAATACGATGACTCAAATGTTAATGTCTTCATATTTCTAAAGTAGCAAGATTGGCTGATAAAATTTCAATAATCCTTATTATCAAATCTTTTTCGGCTTATATTAAGCCATTTTTTCTAATCATTGTGTTCTTGTGGTTTATTTATATTTGTACGAGTACAGCAGTGCTTATAGTTACTGATCCTATTGTGTACTAAGTCTGTAATGTGCATGTCAATTTTTTTTTTAATTATTGCACTGAGATTATAAACAATTATTGTCTTTATAAGCTGAATATATCAATTAAATAAACAATATTTTATGTTATGTTTGTAAAAGAGTTTGGTGACAACATCAGCACAAGTACCATATTATCTACTCCAATTAATTAAAATTGGTTATAAACCCATTTCAGTCCATTATCCCTATTTTACCCAAGCTATTTAACCAACACATATCACATGGAGAAGAGGAAAATACCCCACTATAAACAATAGTCATGGAAAGAACACAAAATTTGGCATACGGGTTGGGGTTCACCAAAATTTGTTTGGAAAAACTGGTTTAAGTTGATGATGCCATCGTTGTGACGTTGGTACCATATTTTTGAAAAATGATGTTATTTTTGCAATAACGTCATAAGTGGACTTAATTTTGTACCTAGATTTTTTTGATACTGAATCTTAAAATGCCTAAGTCAAGTTGCTTACCACACAAAAATGTTTTATGACATCATTTCAGTTAAATAATGGCAAAAAATTGCTCAGATTTTAAAAAGTGACTTCTGCTAGCTTCCAAATTGGGAAGCTTCTGGTTATTCTGGCAGCTTAAAATTTTCAGGAAATTTTTGTGAATGAATATTATTTAAACTTAGGTTTGTTTGAAGGAAAAAGCTTGTTTTCAAAAACATTTAACACGAAAAAAGCGAGATTGGGCAAAAATGTCCAACCATTTTTGTGTAAAATAGGCATAAAGTCATAGCCAGAAATTATAACTTTCTCGTTTTGCGGCTGAAAGAAGCTCAGTAATATTATTCACTAAGCTGGGCTACGCCATTTTAAACTAATGCGCTCAGATCTAAAATATACTGCATTGATTAATTTGTTGATGGTTTTAACGTGTGTTTGTTTTTGAAGTATTTATACAGTCCCTTTTTTATTAGCAGCGAGTATTTAGCGTGCTGGTTGGCTGGAAGACTGATTCTTAAGTTCTTCACGAAAAATATCTCTTGTGGTAACTTTCGTACCAAGCGAGAGTGCTTAACCAAGCCAAATTGCAGTTCTGATCAAAAAAGCTATTATTTTCAATCCCTGTACGGCCTTCCGTTTTAAGATTTTTCCTTTGTCATCACCAAGCAGAGAGTATATTATTTACCATTCAAAAACAATCATGTAATTGTTTTCCACAGAAAAACTGAGTAGGCTAATTTTAAGCAGTTTATGGAAACAAAATAGAAATGTCGGTGTGTACTTGCGACATCAGAAATGTCAGATACATTTTCACATCTACCCAGAAAAACTTTGACGAAGCCTCAACTGCCTGTAAAGCAAAAAACGGAAAATTGGCGAGATTTTTGCAAAGAAATATTTACACAGAGCTAAATAAATGTTGTCAAGAAAGCAGTGAATACTGGATAGGTTTGGTTCACAAAGGAAACTGCCCACCAAAGTTAAAAGATGCTTCATATCAGTGGGAAAACACACG